>OV816024.1:88626855-91370795 GCA_929113105.1 Agrypnus murinus
TATATATATATATATATATATATATATATATATATATATATATATATATATATATATATATATATATATATATATATATATATATATATATATATATATATATATATATATATATATATATATATATATATATATATATATATATATATATATATATATATATATATATATATATATATATATATATATATATATATATATATATATATATATATATATATATATATATATATATATATATATATATATATATATATATATATATATATATATATATATATATATATATATATATATATATATATATTTACGGCCACTTATCAAAGTGAGGACATATCATGAACCATAGTTAATGAGGACCACCCTTATAAATGGTCACAGCTTTGCAAATTTTTTTGTCATCACTTGTTTACTTGTTCTAGTTATGTATCTCGCAAATATACACAGATTTCTTTGAATTTAAAAAAGTTTTATTTGCTGTGTATAATAATACCAAGTGAGGCTACACTATACTACTGACGACGTGAGGACCATATAATTAGATACGATTTAATCGCAAAGTGAGCCCCAATATCAAATTATACACAGGTTTTAAGTATAACATGAGGACCGGCGCTGTTGCCATCATTTGCTTTCATTATCATCAGCAAAAAGGCATGCTATTCTATTATTGGAATTTGTTAGTTGGTCGGTCGTCAGTATAAAACTAATTTGATGTGGCGGAGACGGGTATGCTTCCGTAGCCATTTTAACAAACCCGTTTTTGAAAACATCTCGAGAACGGTTGGTTCTACGAAAAAAAATATAACAGACTTTTTTGTAGAAAAATAAATTATCTATCTTTTTTATTAAAACAATTTTTTAATTGCTTGCAAATTAATGTTTTAAGAGTTATTACACAGCAAAGTTTTCACTTTTTAGTTTTGCTAAATAATTCGCAAACGGCTAACATCTCACTGAAACAGGAAAACATTGCAGTGTAATAACTCTTAAAATATTAATTTAACAAAAAAATTGTTTAAATAAAATAGATAGATAATTAATTTTTCTATAAAAAATGTCTGTTCTGTTTTCTTCGTAAGACTATTTCTCCAGACTATTTGGATTATTTACTGGCTCCCTAACTTAACTATTTCCTGTTGGCTGTTCCATTGCCTTCTAGAATGTTTAAACGAATGCTTGACCGCTTAGATCAATTAAATTTAGACGAAAAATTAGATTTAACTATTGATTAAGATTCTGGTGTTTCTCATCATTTTAATGGTAATTGTGCTAGTAATATTAACAGCCTGCTATTAGTGGGACAGATTAGTGAATTGATAGCTAAGTACCACATACTTTACTTTAAAATCTAAATGTATTACTCCTAATAATTAATTATTATTAATAGTTAGATTAGTTTCACTAATAATTATAGATGTAAATCTGTATAATATGTTAATTATTCTGAAAATGCTAGTAAAATCAGTAAATATTGTCGCCTAATTTAAAATGCTGAGTTTGTTCCATCTCATTTTTAATTAAATTTAAAAATTTGTCTGTAATTTCCTTACGGTACGTGTTAAAAAGAATATATGTATTTATCTTCCTACCTAAACCGATCTTGGCTTGTAGCAAAGAAAAGTGGTTATTCTATATTTAGGGTATTTATTAGGCCAAAAAGAATGCATATAAAATCTATATTTCCGTGTAAAAAGATATAAGATTAATATCGCTCTTGGTATTTTTAATATTTAATTCTAGTTATTTTTTAAATGCTTGTAATGAACCGTATGTGAATCTGCCATTTAAATTTAACCAACCAATAATTAAGATAATATTGGTTGATAATAATAATAAGATAGTAAAAACTAAGAACGTAATGCAAAAATTTACTCTACTACTAGGGCAGAGAGAAAGGATTACATAATAAGGTAACCAAAATGGTGTATTACTTTGCAAAATCACATATTAAACACTTTTTGACTCTTTGAGCTTTTCTCTAAAATCAATAGAAACGGCGTAAATCGCATTCTCAATCTCAAATGCCGTTATTTTAGGACCGCCATTTTGGTGTCCGCCACTTTGAATTTTTCAATTTTCTCATTGGATTCATAATCAGCGACTCCAAGAACCCTCCCAACATAAATTTCACTCAATTTGGTACATATAACATTTTATATTGGTCCAGTACTGAAGGCATTACAAAAGATTTCAAGTCTCTATCTTTAGATAGTAAAAAATAAGAACTTATAATGCAAAAATTGACTCTACTACTAGGGCAGAGAGAAAGGATTACATAATAAGGTAACCAAAATGGTGTATTACTTTGCAAAATCACATTTTAAACACTTTTTGACTCTTTGAGCTTTTCTCTAAAATTAATAGAAACGGCGTAAATCGCATTCTCAATCTCAAATGCCGTTATTTTAGGACCGCCATTTTGGTGTCCGCCACTTTGAATTTTTCAATTTTCTCATTGGATTCATAATCAGCGACTCCAAGAACCCTCCCAACATAAATTTCACTCAATTTGGTTGCGTTATTAAATTAGGGGTACAAAATGGGGATTTCAACCCCCCGAGGGGGCGTGCCCCCATTTTAAACATATAACATTTTATATTGGTTCAATACTGAAGGCATTACAAAAGATTTCAAGTCTATAAGACTATAAAGTTGGGAACGACCTCATCATCCATCATCACATAGTGAATAATAAATATAATTGATATTCTAAATCTGTTCTAATAAATTATTCTTATTGTTAGTTTTATTAAATATTAATTTAAAAAGAGACGTTTTGATTGTAATATTTGGTACTTATAGTTATCAATTTTTATAAGCCTGCCTTGAGAAGTAAGAATTAAATTCATTGCGAGCTTTTATAATACAATGAAAGTTGAGAACATTTAGTAGTTGTGTAGGAAAGCCCTCATCTGATCGTCACCCGGTGATCAGTTTGAGGTTACAACTTATAACAGAATTCCACTTAATATACTATTTTGGGTTACCTACCGTTATTTATTTGTTCATAATGATTACTATTTCCATTTAAAGATTAAATCTGAAATGAAATTTTTTTTCAATGAATTTAATAAATGACTTATTTAATTATTGGGTGTATTAAATGCAGAAAAATAGTCTGCAGAGTATGTTGCGTCTAACTTTTCTTTCTAAAAGCAATAATACAAACAAACTTGCCAGCCTCGGTGTGGTCATAACCACAACGGTCTCCGTGACCATAACGGCCAACAGCCACAACGGCCAATTTGACCATATCGCCCAACTCGAAACTTGACCATAACGGCCACCATGACCACAACGGCCAACTAGAAACTCCACCCCATCCGCCATTTTGACCACAACGGCCACCGACGCTTATGTATTGGCGTCGCTGGTGACGATGACAACAACGGCCAAAATGACCACAACGGCCAACTAGAGTGAGTGACCACAACGGCCAAAATGACCACAACGGCCAACTATGGAGCGTGACCACAACAGCCAAAATGACCATAACGGCCAACTGTGGCGAGTGACCACAACGGCCAAAATGACCACAACGGCCAACTAGGGTGAGTGATCACAACGGCCAAAATGACCACAACGGCCAACTATGGAGCGTGACCACAACAGCCAAAATGACCATAACGGCCCACTGTGGCGAGTGACCACAACGGCCAACTGTTTTTCATACTGTTACTTTGGTTTAGTTAAAGCTCATTTCTCTCTTTTAACTTAGCCTGTATTTCAATAAGGTACGTCCAGAATTTAACAGCGAGGTCTGATGTCAAAGTAGCGCCGATTTAACGTGACTTACCTATATTGAAAAATGCTTTTTCTATATATGTTACAACTGCAGCCCTATGCAGTTGACGACATTTTTCTTTCTTATTTTCTCGGCAAGTATCCCAGGCAGATTAAATTCTGAAAATTTGATACAGGTACACTATAACTATTTACAGAATCATGATACTTTAGTTCACAGGGTAGTTTATCTTTAACGACAAAAGAAGTTTTTTTTCTATTACTTGTTTACCTACAGCAATCTTTTCATTTTGGGGACGTTTAAAAAAGTACGAAATAGAACTATAAAACAACACGTTTGACGTTTTATTTATAGATTTCCATTGCATTGAATTTGAAGTACGTAATTAGCTGTTTTTATCAGTTTTAAAATTTAAACTAAATGTAAATCTTCTCCTAAAAAATAAACACGATATCTACGAATCTGCCCAGTACTTAATAAAATCAATCTAGGGAGCAGCATGGGACGTAACCCCAGAAACAAACCGCAATAATCCAAAACAGTATTGCTCCATACGTATCCGAGAAAAAATACAAGAAAACGAGCTCTTAGAAAGTAATGACAGATTACTTACTCGCGTACCGGGCGATAAAACGTAGTTTAATAGGGCCGTCAAAGAGTTTAAGAAATTATTAGATGAGCAGAGAAATCAAGATTTCCAGAACTATTTCCACTGCCTAACATCAACTAAAGCAACTGGCTGCATTATAGAACGTCATAAATATCGTGTTTACGCCTCTCTTACCATTGAAGAAGAAAAATTCATACGGGACTTCCTTCAAGCGCGAAGTAAGGTCATCGAAACTGAAATAAATTCGAAGAAGTCCCCAGGTTTCGACGTAATAACTGGAAAACTCCTAAAGGAACTTTCATATGAGGGATTTCGCATGATAACTGTAATCTATAAAGGGATATTAAGGACGGGATACTTCTCTGGCCAATGGAAGGTGGCCCAAATAGCAATGGTCCCAAAACCGGAGAAACCGCCATCAGATGTGCCCTCATACAGACCTATTAGTCGTTACCCGTCAATGGTTTGTAAAAAATTGTTCGCCATGCGAATGTCACCGCTAATTGGCGAAAATCAGCGAAAGCCCAACTAACAGTTTGGATTTCGTCGACAATACGCTACAATCGAACAAGTACTTGCATCAAAAATCAGGTTTGACCTGGAGACCAAAACATTCTGTTCAGCGGTATTCATAGACACAAGCCAAGCATTTGACAGGGCGTGGTATGTATCAATTATTTTTTGACCATGTAAGACGTCTGTCTAGGTGGAACCCTAGATATTTGACCTAATCTTCTTGAGTAGTGAGTTTCCGTTAAGGTGAACTAGAGGGCAAGTAGTTTTTTTAGTAGTATAAGTGGCCTGTGTTGGTTTTTGTATATTTGCTTTAATGCGTCGTGTTCCATCATCTTTCAAAAAGGCTTAGGTGGTTTGTAAGTTTCTGAAAACTATATCTGCATTAGTATGGGAAGCCAGTATTGCCATGTAGTCCAAGAAGGTTGCTATTGTCGTGTTTCTAGTTGAAGATTAGGTATAATGTCGGACCAGTCGCGCGACACCAGATGTTGTGGATAGAAGGGCTGAAGTGGAGTCTGAATATTTCACGAAAAAGTATCTTTTAGTGAGGTATGACGTGAGGATTTGAAAGAAGGTATACGGTAAATGTCACTTGAGGTTGTAGAGTAGATCTACATACGTACATACCACGCCCTGTCAAATGCTTGGCTTGTGTCTATGAATACCGCTGAACAGAATGTTTTGGTCTCCAGGTCAAACCTGATTTTTGATGCAAGTATATGTACTTGTTCGATTGTAGCGTATTGTCGACGAAATCCAAACTGTTAGTTGGGCTTTCGCTGATTTTCGTCAATTAGCGGCGACATTCGCATGGCGAACAATTTTTTACAAACCATTGACGGGTAACGACTAATAGGTCTGTATGAGGCCACATCTGATGGCGGTTTCTCCAGTTTTGGGACCATTGCTATTTGGGGCACCATCCATTGGCCAGAGAAGTATCCCGTCCTTAATATTCCTTTATAGATTACAGTTATCTTGCGAAATCTTCAAATTCAATGCAATGGAAATATATAAATAAAACATCAAACGTGTTGTTTTATAGTTCTATTTCGTACTTTTTTAAACGTCCCCCAAAATGAAAAGATTGCTGTAGGTAAACAAGTAATAGAAAAAAAACTTCTTTTGACGTTAAAGATAAACTACCCTGTGAACTAAAGTATCATGATTCTGTAAATAGTTATAGTGTACCCTGTATCAAATTTTCAGAATTTAATCTGCCTGGGATACTTGCCGAGAAACTAAGAAAGAAAAATGTCGTCAACTGCATAGGGCAGCAGTTGTATATAGAGAAAGCATTTTTCAATATATCGTTCAGTAACCTGAAATGGGGTATGAGGTATCAGTTGCATGAAATGGGGTAGTAGACTTTTTTTATATTGTATGTGATAGTACCAAGATGCCAAATCCAATTTTTCGACCTCCGCGACCTTCCGGATCACCGCCAAAAAGAGGTAAAACCGCCGAAATTTTGCACTTTTTTAGGTTTGGCCAATTTTGACCATGAAGGAGCACTTTTTCAAAGAAGACAATTCTATTCATTTCAAAAGTACATTAAGTTTGTTACAATCTAAGACCAAAATGATTACTATAGGGCTAATAGTTTCCGAGATATAGCTCCTCAGAGTTCATCGAAAAAGCGGTAAGACCCCCGAAAATATGCTTTTTTTTAGATTTGGCCAATTTTGACTATGAAGGAACACTTTTCCAAAAAAGATAATTATATTCATTTGAATCACATTAAATTTGCTACAATTTAAGACCAAAATGGTTACTTAAGGTCTAATAGTTTCCGAAATATCGCTCCTCAGAATTAGTCTAAATTTACACCCATGCTATTTTTCAAGTATTTAACCTATAGAACTGAGTTCAAAGGTTCAAAATAAGAATAGAATAGAATTGAATAGAATAGAAAAACCTTTAGTCTTATTCAAACAAATTCATTTTTTACATTGGAATCTTAAAAATAATCCCTCGTAAATGGTTCATGTTGTCAAGTGGGTATTACCAGAAATATGAAAAAGGCGACAGGGAAAACGCGTTTCAATTTTGTCTAAACCCCCTTGGAAGGTCCAGGTACAAGATACTCTTCAGCCTCTGTGTCCATGTTCTTTTGTTCTTCTTCAGCCTGGTCAATTCATTTTAAGAGTACACTTAAATTTGCTACAATTTAAGACCAAAATGGTTACTAATGGTCTAATAGTTTTCGAGATATCGCACCCCAAAGTTGGTCAAAACTTCAACCCATGCTATTTTTCAAGTATTAACTTATAGAATTGGCATCAAACCTTTAATAATACCCTCTCAAATAGTTCAATATTGTATAAATTTAGTATATGAAACATTCGGTTCGGGTTACATTAACATGCAAACGCATTTGCGACTGGGTGACATCACCCTCCATTCCCTAATACGAATGTCGTCATGTCTATAAGCAGTGGACTTGTTGGAGTGGAAGAGGTCAACTGTCACATGGCTAGAGATATGGGTAAGGAAGCGATGTTGAAGGTTGTAGGGGAAAACTACGAAAATTTCAAATTCAAAAGGAAGAATAAAGTGGTATCACTTTCTTCTGTGAATACTGTGACTGTTGGCAAGAGACAGGTGACGGTTGACCCCCTAACACTGTGTCACAGCCGGATGAAGAACTGAAGAACTTCACACACGAGCTTTCACCATATCCTCTGTCCCTACTAACACAGTAACATCTACTTTCAGAAGTGCGGAAGAGGTAAAATACCAGATGTCCTCTATTCAACCACCTCGATATCTTCTTACCGTCACCTCAAGCCCTTCACCCATGCCTTTAGTGGATGTGATTCTACGTCATGCTTCTTTGGTCAGGGATAAAACAAGTTGTTATCAATTGTTAACAATGGGGGTGGGTTCTTACAGCTCACGGCCTTTATGATATCGAGGGATGCGGCCCCTTCCCACCTCATGCAAATGATCTCCTGCAACTGCAAGAAAGGATGTGACAATGCATGCTGTTGCAGAAAAGCCGGCTTGAAGTGCTCTATTGTATGTAGCCAATGTAGTGAACAGTCCTGCGAGAATCGGCCAGATATCATCGTTGACATGGATACTGCCAAGCTCGATGACCTACTACATGACGATGAGCTAGATGGACTGCTTGTATATCCTAACAGCCCTCCAGATAAGGAAATTGACCAGGCTGAAGAAGTACAGGAGAACATGGACACAGAGGCTGAAGAGTATCTTGAACCTGGACCTTCCAAGAGGTTTAAACCAAATTGAAAGGCGTTTTCCCTGTCGCCTTTTCATATTTCTGGTAATACCCACTCGACAACATGAGCCATTTACGAGGGATTATTTTTAAGATTCCATTGTAAAAAATGATTTTGTTTGAATAAGACTAAAGATTTTCTATTCCATTCAATTTTATTCTATTCTTATTTTGAACCTTTGAACTCAATTCTATAGGTTAATACTTGAAAAATAGCATGGGTGTAAATTTCAACCAATTTTGAGGAGCGATATTTCGGAAACTATTAGACCTTAAGGAACCATTTTAGTCTTAAATTGTAGAAAATTTAATGTGCTTTCAAAATGAATAGAATTGTCTTTTTCGGAAAAGTGTTCCTTCATGGTCAAAATTGGCCAAATCTAAAAAAAGTGCTTTTTTTCTTCGGTTTTACCTCTTTTTGGCGGTGATCCGGAAGGTCGCGGAGGTCGAAAAATTGGATTTGGCATCTCGGTACTATCACATACAATATAAAAAAAGAAATCTACTACCCCATTTCATGCAAGGTAAAATGTACTAGGTTACTGGGCTAATAGGTAAGTCACGTTAAATCGGCGCTACTTTGACATCAGACCTCGCTGTTAAATTCTGGACGTACCTTATTGAAATACAGGCTAAGTTAAAAGAGAGAAATGAGCTTTAACAAAACCAAAATAACAGTATGAAAAAAGTTGGCCGTTGTGGTCGCTCGCCATAGTTGGCCGTTATGGTCATTTTGGCTGTTGTGGTCACACTCCATAGTTGGCCGTTGTGGTCACTCACCCTAGTTGGCCGTTGTGGTCATTTTGGCCGTTGTGGTCACTCGCCACAGTTGGCCGTTATGGTCATTTTGGCTGTTGTGGTCACGCTCCATAGTTGGCCGTTGTGGTCACTCACTCTAGTTGGCCGTTGTGGTCATCGTCACCAGCGACGCCAATACATAAGCGTCGGTGGACGTTGTGGTCAAAACGGCGGATGGGGTGGAGTTTCTAGTTGGCCGTTGTGGTCATGGTGGCCGTTATGGTCAAGTTTCGAGTTGGGCGATATGGTCAAATTGGCCGTTGTGGCTGTTGGCCGTTATGGTCACGGAGACCGTTGTGGTTATGACCACAACGGCCAAAATAGCGATTGGCCGTTGTGGTCAGGCCCCGCAGATTCGATCCCCGGCTGAGCTGGTAATGTTTAATAGCGGAGAAAAATTAAAAACATGCCTTCTTCTCGGATAGGAAGTAAAACTGTAGGTCCCGTGTCAATGCGATGTTTGGCACGTTAAAAATTCCTACTTGGGGGGGAATTCCCTGAGGGAGTAAAGTGTTTCCTTGACAACAACAACAAGTAAACAACAAAAAAAAGTAATCGCGGTACATGTTAGGATTTATTATCCTGAAACTATGTGATTTTGGCAATTGTCCGAATGACATGTAACGAAATTTTGAATTTTTGCGATTAACTCCTTTAGACGTGCAAAAAATAGCGTATATACCACTGGACTAAAAGTGTTTTTTAAGTGTTAATTAATAATTTAAAAAATGCATTTTAGTCCCTGAATATATAATATACATTATGTCCGCTCGGGTGATTATGACATGATTATGACTTATTTTGCGGACTGTTTCTAGAGCGTAAATCGCTAAATTAGAGCACCCCCTTTTACTACTCTTGTTTACGACGTCTCCATAGTAATAAGAATAATTATTTATTTATTTATTTATTTAAATCGAAACAGGCAAATCTGCCTAATTACATGAATTCAGTACAATGTGTTAGGATACATATATACAGATCAATTCAATACATTATTATTATATAATATGTTATAGACACACCAAGGGCTCAACCAGATTAAGATGATTCATTCATTCATTTTATAATAGTCGATCACACTGCATCTAAATTTAACATATGTAATATGAAAAATGTCAATTCTTAAATGCAAATGTACATAATTAAGTAATTTTAACATTTTAATCAACGGTTTACTATGGGTTATTACTTTAAAAGGTATATGAAATAAGCTAGTTGTTCTGACACTTCTTCTGGGTACTTTCAAAGGACACATTGCTAAAAGTTCGTTACAGTCGATGGCATTATTGACAATCTTAAATCCAAAGGACAGCATAGAACACTCGCGTCTGTCATGTAGTGACGGTAAATTGAAATTATTCCGTAAGTCCACTGTTCTTATTGTTCTGTAGTCAGGGTAATAACCAAACTTTTTAAAGTATAGGAAGCGTAGGAATCTATTTTGAATTTTTTTTTTATTATTATAGACCAATTATAGACCATAGCACCTACCTACTTGAAGTTTAGGACTTTTTAAATTATTTTTATTTTAAATTAAACTTAATTTAATCTTAGACCGCACATTTAAAGTACGCATTTCGGGCTTAATTAGTGTTTTAGAGCTCTTTATCGTCTTAGCGCCTTCGGTTTTCGCTTTAGGCGCTAACTGACTGCACGGGCTGTAAGACACTCAATTAAGCCCTTAATATACTATTAAAGACTAGAAAAAGCCTAATCTTGATTAGGCGAAATGTCATTCGAAAAAAAATTATTTTATTCTTAATTAATACAAAAAAATAAAAAGGCTGCAAGTCCTCGAAGATTTATTAATCTCTTTTACAATGTATTTTAGTTTTATTGCCTAATTACAAATAATCAGACGTCGATGAAATTAAATCTAAAAATTTCCCTATCGAAATTTTGTAACAGCACAATAATACAACTTTTCTAAACCGATTTCCGCTCGTAAGAAATAAAATCGGCTATTTAGGGTATTTCCGTTCTCTTCTGTAATAGAATTAAAATCAATATTGTATAAATTTCATTTCCATCGTTGCCACTTGTTCGGATCTCACTTTGCGCATCATTCATACAAGCTTCACACAAGAAATTATACGTCTGAAAAATATACATCTGGCGCAGCGACTCCAGGCGTCAACTCCTTGAACTAATCTGTATAATTCTAGCCGTTTTGGCAACATCTGAGGTCCAGCCCATTTTTTCAGTATCGCCAACTTATACCTTCGAAAAGCTCTACACGAAATATTATCGAATTTCAAAGTGAGGTCCGTATATTTGTCCTCACTTTGTTTGTGGACCTCACTTGAAACGTGAACTTTGTTCATACGGACCTCACTTTATACACTGGCCGTAAATATATATATATATATATATATATATATATATATATATATATATATATATATATATATATATATATATATATATATATATATATATATATATATATATATATATATATATATATATATATATATATATATATATATATATATATATATATATATATATATATATATATATATATATATATATATATATATATATATATATATATATATATATATATATATATATATATATATATATATATATATATATATATATGATTAGCAGTAATAATGCGCGTAGAGATACACAAGAAAGAGTTATAATAATGGGATATCGCGCAACAGAGAAGAAAGAAAAAATTAGGCCGATACTGCAAATGTGCGGTTGCCTGCTATCAGTGAAACCTTGTGTTGTTACATCTTTCTGAGTTAGTTGCTTTTATATTTATTCCATCTGCTATGCCGTCCTGATGATCACTAATAAGTGTGAAACACGTGTAGACGGCTGCAACTTATTTTTTCTTTCTTCTCTGTTGCGCGATATCCCATTATTATAACTCTTTCTTGTATATATATATATATATATATATATATATATATATATATATATATATATATATATATATATATATGAATAGAAAGATTAATGCGCGTATATAAACATATAACAAAGGGATAATAATGGGAATTCCCATTATTATCCCTTTGTTATATATATATATATATATATATATATATATATATATATATATATATATATATTGATGCCTGTTAAGCTGTCACCTCCGTCATACTGAGGTGACGACCTGACTTCCGGGTATTCCCGTGAATATATTGCTAAAAATTTGGTATATTTGTGATGAGGGGAACCTCTAGAATCCGAATCTCAAGAAAGGGGAAATTATTTCCCTTGTTTTATTTTGTCATATATAGAGTTTACAGAAGATACGAACCGACCTCCAAAATGCATATATAAGAAGATACTTATAGTTCGCTGTTACCTCCAGCAGCGCTGCCAAGTCGTTGGAAGTCAGAACATACTAGCGTTATGCACAGTTATATATACAGAGCGTTGACTCCACATTCCATAGATGCACATTTCATAAAAAGGGTCACTTGTGGGTCTCCAGATGTTGAAATCGGGTGGTTCAAATTGCTCGCCGAGGGCATTTTAGTGGCAAAATAACAAAAGAAAACAAGCGAGCATTCTGCATTTACTTATTTTAAATTTTTTGAGTTATAGTAAATTGTCGTTTTTGTATTTCTTATGAATTATTGTAAAAGACATTAAAAAGCCGTTCCAACATAATTAAAGCGTCTTTATGAGTAGCACTGACTAGTTGAATAAGGCTTTTCTAATTATAATCACTGATTTCTCGTTTACTTCAAAAATTTGTATTTCTTAAATGAAAACATTAGTAATCTGATTAAAAATACTTAGATATGTGATATTGTGATATATTAATAAGAAATTTCTTTCTATAATGAATTAAAAATATAACAAAACCAAGAAAAAGGGAACTTATTAAATACTATAAATATAATAATGTTAAAGAACTAATTATCAATTCCTGTAAGCATAAGTGCGGTGAATTGAAAATAATTTAAAACCGGGATGATGCCCAGTATATCACATTTTGTTTTGATTATCCAGTAACAATAAACTGTACTTCTATCGCCTCTTACTAAATGATTCTTCAAATATGATGGGATGAATAATAAAGTCTTTGAAATGCAACCGTACGCAAATACTTTTTGCAAAACCTAGTGTCAGTATTTACAGTTTTTTTTTTGTTATTGTCAATAAAAGTCAATAAGAATGCAACCAGCAACAATATTTGTTGTGTTAGACATACGGTAGTTACGTAACGTAATATTTGTATAAATATGATATTCTATAAAGTTTATTTTGATCTCGGGAATAACGGTTTAATTGAATATGCTTTTATCCAGATTTCATTTCGATTGAAATAAAGGCAGATATTCTTTTAATTTTTACTAAACTCGACAAGAGTTTAATATAAACAAATTAAATATTGCGATTGTTACAACGCAAATTTAAATTTCTCTTAAATGTTCGTTGTTTCCGAAGTCACGCACTTATCATGTTGGGCCATTGAATTTCCCGTGATTTGATTAACAAAGAGAGTTACCAACTTTATTAACATTAAAGCAAATCGAAACACAACAAATTATTCAACATTTTTATAGAATTTTTGCTTAAGACATTTTTTCCAACATTACTTGATCTAACGAAATACAGAATACGTATGTTACACTGTTATACATGTACCTCTTGTATTTTTTATGTTTTAACTTATGTTTTAAATAAAGCACTTACTAACGACAAAACATGAACGTTTTATGGAACGTGTACTTTAAGTCCACATTAAAGACAGGTTTAACTTAATGTAGTCTTTTTTTGATAACATTGTATAAAGCATAGATAAATAGTAGGTATATTGCGTTATCAGAATTAAAAGTGGCAGTTTATTTGACGCTTAATTATGTTAGCAATCGCGGCTTTCCATGTAAAACAAAATACCACTATGAGCTTTTGTTTGAGACAATGTTTATCAACCTTGCCACGACCTTAATATCCGAAAATGCCCCACTGCTAGACTAAAGTAGGAATGATAATTTGATACCAAGCTTGGTCTCAGACATGGAAAGATCAGAGTTACCCAATATTGGTTATTATTGATTAAAACTAATACGTTATGCAACGTTTTGGCCAATAAATGACACCGATATCGCAATAAAACTTAGTTAAAAGTTAGTGTTGGACCGATCTTGAATGTTAATGTAGTACCAAGGCTGGTAATTGAGAAACAAAGCAACTATTACACAATCTTTTTCCTTTAATGAATGCTAGTGCAAACAAGCAACGAAGTCTACCATTATTGTTTCGCCGTAACTGAATCTCAATCAATCAATCTTTGTGTTGGATATAAAATGTTCATTAACAAAATAAATATGAAGAAATCGAAAATTCGTATAAATGATTAATGTCTTAGGCTCTCAACACATATTGAGACCGGACAAACCTAACACTTTCATAGTGTACGTCTTCTTGTGCAAATATATATGTTCAGTCGGTAAGTCAATATAGTTTACACTTTAGTCTTGCCAGTGTAAGTTTAAGTTCATAACAATTCAGTAGGTTAGCAACCACTAATCCATCTTTATAATAAACCACATTTAGAGAAATTTAGCAAAATATAATATGAATATTGACCCAACCTTGGCCGAAGGGTAAGAAACCAAGATTTTGAATTTTGAAGATTGCTAAAACTGGGTTAATTTAGCAAACCTAAGATTCAAAGTTGGCTAAGGTTTTGGGTGATAAGTATGTAACCGACTCTTGATATGTAGAGATTGACTAAGACTAGCTAAAGCAAATTAGCGAAATAGTATCTGATTCTATGGGTAACTGGCATCGACCTAACGGGTGAAAATTGGCTGAAACTTGGGCAAGTCGTAAGGAACCTTGATTCGGGGTCTGAACATTGGCTCTGATTTGTACAACGTTTAGTGAACCGAAAATTAGTGTCAGGGTGTTGATTAACCCTCGAGTGACAATTAAACAACCGAGACTCAGAATCTGAAAATAGCGCTGCAGCAGCTTTCACAGCCGTCTTAGATTTAAAAATCACTCAAGCAATAAAATTCTTTGAAGTACATCATCATTTTTATATATATATATATATATATATATATATATATATATATATATATATATATATATATATATATATACAAGAAAGAGTTATAATAATGGGATATCGCGCAACAGAGAAGAAAGAAAAAATAAGTTGCAGCCGTCTACACGTGTTTCACACTTATTAGTGATCATCAGGACGGCATAGCAGATGGAATAAATATAAAAGCAACTAACTCAGAAAGATGTAACAACACAAGGTTTCACTGATAGCAGGCAACCGCACATTTGCAGTATCGGCCTAATTTTTTCTTTCTTCTCTGTTGCGCGATATCCCATTATTATAACTCTTTCTTGAGTATCTCTACGCGCATTATTACTGCTAATCATATATATATATATATATATATATATATATATATATATATATATATATATATATATATATATATATATATATATATATATATATATATATATATATCTATAGGGCACCACTATGCGTCCCCCCATGTAAAATCTTAGGTTCAAGCAGCGTCCGAAGTCACTCGGCGTCCGGATATACGGACGCTGGGTGACTAGTGCCTCAAAATTGCACCATATGAAGCTTAAAGTGTCTAGATGGCGAAAATGTAAAAATTAGCTGTGCGCAGTTTGACACCCATTCCTGATTCGTGTATAAAATCGTAGTTCGAGCGTTTGCCACACGCAGCGCTAATAGCGCGGGATTTGTATACATTTGTATACAAATTTATGGCATAGGTTTACCCTGCGTCCGCATATTTAACAAGAATTGTGTTGGTAACACTGATTCCTTTGTGGCTAGACAGTGACGTCATTTCAACGGGACTTCACTTTATGCATTGTATTTCTTAGTAAAGATTGCGTCATTTAAGGTGACAAAAATTCGTACATATTATATTTTGTTAAAGCTATTTAAGAAACACTTTTAATACGTTTCATTTATGCGTCATGTAAATTTCGTTTAAACCGGTTTTAATTGCTCCTACAAATGGGCGATAATTTTAATAAAATCGTAAGATTTAATAAGATTTAATTCAAAGCTCTATTGATTTAAGTGAAACAAACGTAACCATTATTATATTATCATTCTGTATTTAAGCAATCACTGATGCTGTTAGCTAGTAATAAATCTGGCTGTTTAATCTTATCCCATATTATATTTTAAAATTTTTAAAACTCATATGTTTGTGAGGCAGACAGTGACATCATTTCAAACGGGACTTCTTATGCATTAAAATATTGAAATTAAATAACTTTTACAACTTCTAATTTGTTAGATGACATACAAACTTGAGATTTGGCACAATTATAGGAATTGGGATTCTTGTAAGTAGGAAAATAAAAAAAATATTTATGTCAACCCTCGCACCCCCTGTTAGGAGTTGTAAAACTTCTAGATGACTTAGAAACTTGAAATTTGGTGTAATTATAGGATTTAAGATTATTATAAAAAAAATGTTATGATGTCAACCCCTGCACCCCGTTCTGGGGTTGCAAAACTTCTAGATGACATACAAACTTGAAATTTGGTATAGCGATGGAATTTAGGATCTCCTAAAGAAAAATTTTAAAAAAATTATTAAATCAACCCCCATATTCCATTTGGGGGTTGTAAAACTTCTAGATGACATACAAACTTGAAATTTGGTATAGCGATGGAATTTAGGACTCTCCTAAAGAAAAATTTAAAAAAATTATTAAATCAACCCCCATATTCCATTTGGGGGTTGTAAAACTTCTAGATGACATACAAACTTGAAATTTGGTATAGTGATAGGGTTTAAGACTCTCGTAAAGAAAAACAAAAAATTTTATTAAGTCAACCCCCGCACTTTATTTGGGGGTTGTAATACTTCTAGATCACACACAAACTTGAAATTTGGTATATTTATAGGGTTTAGGATTCTAGTAAATAAAAATTTAAAAAAATGTTATTATGTCAACCCCGCAACCCCTTTTAGGGTTGTAAAACTTCTAGATGACATACAAACTTGAAATTTGGTATAGCGATGGAATTTAGGACTCTCCTAAAGAAAAATTTAAAAAAAAAAATTAAATCAACCCCCGTATTCCATTTGGGGGTTGTAAAACTTCTAGATGACATACAAACTTGAAATTTGGTATAGCGATGGAATTTTGGACTCTCCTAAAGAAAAATTTAAAAAAATTATTAAATCAACCCCCATATTCCATTTGGGGGTTGTACAACTTCTAGATGACATACAAACTTGAAATTTGGTATAGCGATGGAATTTAGGACTCTCCTAAAGAAAAATTTAAAAAAATTATTAAATCAACCCCCATATTCCATTTGGGGGTTGTAAAACTTCTAGATGACATACAAACTTGAAATTTGGTATAGCGATGGAATTTTGGACTCTCCTAAAGAAAAATTTAAAAAAATTATTAAATCAACCCCCATATTCCATTTGGGGGTTGTACAACTTCTAGATGACATACAAACTTGAAATTTGGTATAGCGATGGAATTTAGGACTCTCCTAAAGAAAAATTTAAAAAATTATTAAATCAACCCCCATATTCCATTTGGGGGTTGTAAAACTTCTAGATGACATACAAACTTGAAATTTGGTATAGTGATAGGGTTTAAGACTCTCGTAAAGAAAAACAAAAAATTGTATCAAGTCAACCCCCGCACTTTATTTGGGGGTTGTAATACTTCTAGATCACACACAAACTTGAAATTTGGTATATTTATAGGGTTTAGGATTCTAGTAAATAAAAATTAAAAAAAATGTTATTATGTCAACCCCGCATCCCCTTTTAGGGTTGTAAAACTTCTAGATGACATACAAACTTGAAATTTGGTATAGCGATGGAATTTAGGACTCTCCTAAAGAAAAATTTTAAAAAAATTATTAAATCAACCCCCATACTCCATTTGGGGGTTGTAAAACTTCTAGATGACATACAAACTTGAAATTTGGTATAGCGATGGAATTTTGGACTCTCCTAAAGAAAAATTTAAAAAAATTATTAAATCAACCCCCATATTCCATTTGGGGGTTGTACAACTTCTAGATGACATACAAACTTGAAATTTGGTATAGCGATGGAATTTAGGACTCTCCTAAAGAAAAATTTAAAAAAATTATTAAATCAACCCCCATATTCCATTTGGGGGTTGTAAAACTTCTAGATGACATACAAACTTGAAATTTGGTATAGTGATAGGGTTTAAGACTCTCGTAAAGAAAAACATAAAAAATTTTATTAAGTCAACCCCCGCACTTTATTTTGGGGTTGTAATACTTCTAGATCACACACAAACTTGAAATTTGGTATATTTATAGGGTTTAGGATTCTAGTAAATAAAAATTTAAAAAAATGTTATTATGTCAACCCCGCATCCCCTTTTAGGGTTGTAAAACTTCTAGATGACATACAAACTTAAAATTTGGCATAGCGATAGAATTTAGGTCTCTCCTAAAGAAAAATTTAAAAAATTTATTAAATAATATAATAATAATAATAATTACTACAACCCATAACCTTAACCAAGGCCCCAGAAGCTATAAGCTTGTGCGGGAGGGAGGGGGCGATTATTATTATTATTATGTAGGCGCAATGTGCGGCTGCAGCCGACTTATAGATGGAACAGCGCAAATCCCACATTTGTGTTACAGCTAAGGGAAACTGCAGAAAACCTTAACCAGATCTGCCAGCGCCGGGAGTCGAACCCGGGCCGCTTGGGTGAAAGTCCGGCACGCCAGACATTACACTACCAAGGCTGTTACCAGCCCCGTATTCCATTTGGGGGTTGTAAAACTTCTAGATGACATAAAAACTTGGAATTTGGTTTAGTTATAGGGTTTAGAGTTCTCGTAAAGAAAAATATAAAAAATTGTTATTATGTTAACCTTCCGCTACCCCTTTAGGGGTTGTAAAACGGGACTTCACTTTATGTATTTAAGTAATGAAATTAAATAGTCTTTATAACTTCCGAATTTCTAGAGTACATACAAACTTGAAATTTGGTATATTTACAGAGTTTCGGATTCTCGTCTAGCGACAAATTAAAAAAACGTTAAAAAAACCCATATTTATATTTTCAAAATTTTGTTCTGTTTTGGGTAGCAGCCACCTCTTAGAATTTCTACACACGGGAAAAATAGTAAACAATCTTTGTTGCGTTTCATTTTCGAACGGGTGCCGTGAAAGAACATAAAAAGTCACCTATTTTATAGATTTTGCGAAGTTCAGGGTCTAAGGGGGTAGCAACCAACCCTTAGAATTTTGAAATACGGGAAAAATAGTAAATAATCTTTGTTGCGGTTCATATTTGAATGGGTGACGTGAAAGAACATAAAAAGTTACATACTTTACGGATTTTGCGACATTAAACGTCTAAGGGGTAGCCAGCCATCCCTTAGAATTTGCAAATGTGGAGAAAATAGTAAAGCAGTTTATTTGCGTTTCATTGTTGAATGGGTTGCGTGAAAGAACATAAAAACGCACATGCTTCACCGATTTCGCGAAATTCAGGATATAAGGGGGTAGCAGCCACCTCTTAGAATTTCTACACACGGGAAAAATAGTAAACAATCTTTGTTGCGTTTCATTTTCGAACGGGTGCCGTGAAAGAACATAAAAAGTCACCTATTTTATAGATTTTGCGAAGTTCAGGGTGTAAGGGGGTAGCAACCAACCCTTAGAATTTTGAAATACGGGAAAAATAGTAAATAATCTTTGTTGCGGTTCATATTTGAATGGGTGACGTGAAAGAACATAAAAAGTTACATACTTTACGGATTTTGCGACATTAAGGGTCTAAGGGGTAGCCAGCCATCCCTTAGAATTTGCAAATGTGGAGAAAATAGTAAAGCAGTTTATTTGCGTTTCATTGTTGAATGGGTTGCGTGAAAGAACATAAAAATGCACATGCTTCACCGATTTCGCGAAATTCAGGATATAAGGGGGTAGCAGCCAACCCTTAGAATTTCTAAATGTGAAAAAATAGCAACGATTTTTGTTGCGCTTCATTTTCATGGTTATCATGAAAAAACATAAGAAGTCGCATGTTTTATGGTTAATAATATACAAGATACTTTTTAGATTTTGCAAAATTCAGATTTCAAAGGTGTACGAGTCACCACTTCAAATGTTTAAATGTGGAAAAAATAGTAAACACTTAGCCACTTAACGGGTTCTGGCCTATTTAACAGTCTACACTCAATCATCCGGACAAGCTTTTGGTTATAGTAATGGAATTAAAAGAACTTCGTAGATTTCGGCTTCTTGTTTACGAAAACAGTATTAGAATACATTCACTTTATTATTTCATTATCATTCACTTTAAACCTGTAGTACCTTATTACTTTTTTATTCAGAATCCCACTTGCTATCGATTTCCATACTTCAAATCTAATCGTTCCATTTAAAAAAATCCAGCACCAGCACAAGTTCTATGATTTCGTAAACTAGAGGTCAAGGTTTTTTTGTTATTGCACTGTTATTGTTAAAATTAGGAACATTTCTTTGAGAAAAATAATGCCTACATGAAAAGTGTTCATTTAACCAAAACGAAATCAAAAAATTAATAAACAAGAAAACATAATTCCCTATTTTTTATATAAATCTTAAATGAATTGCTTTTTGGTCTGAAAATTAGAACCCAAGGTTTCTTTCTATAACCCCTACAAAAATTTCATAGATAAATGGCATGTACTTTCTGAGATAAAAACTAATTTTTTTTAATAAAATTGTCCCTAAAAATGGGTACCTTTTATTACCTATTGTCTGATAAAAACAAAAGTAGCTATAGCATTTAGAAATATAATATGCTTTATTAAAGTCAGAGGACTCGAGAAAAAAATGGATATTAGATAATCAGGAATATAACTCAATATTATAGTTTAAAAGACGTCCTTATAAAAATTTAATGTTGTTAGCAAGATAATATTTCCTTGTAAGCATGGATTAAATTTCCCAAAATGACTATGTTTATTTACTGATTGCAGGTGTGCAAGTCTATAAAGTGACGTAATTTTGTGAATGCTGTAACGCATTTTAACAGACTGCTGATCTCTAAAGTAAACACTCTAGGTTCTCAGAATTGTATGATGAACAATTTGACGTCGCGTCATCAAACATCGTATCAAATATCATGTTACTGAAGATTTTAGTTGCCCATGCAAATTAAAATGTTAATTATTTATGCTGCCAGATTTTAAATTTTTCTTTATATTCTTGAATCTGAAATTTTTTAAATGTTTACACTTGAAACCACCAAAACAAATTTTGGTTAAAAAGTCTTGAATAATTATTGTTTTAAATGCGTTAATAGGATTGAATTAAGATTATTATTTTTTGTTTAAAAGAGTGACATGGAATTATAAATTATAGGACCTTCGTCCAGCTTCAAGCAATCATTGTAGTATAAAATGTACCATCGTGCATAATTTTTTCTATCAAAGAAGAAGGAAAGTGGCAAACACTCTCTTATACTGCATGCACGCAGGCCCCAGTTTTTTTCTGCCTGTCATTTTCTACGAGTTTCTCAAAATATTTTTTTATGTCACTATGTGTAGTTTATAGCAATCTAAATTTGTCCAACAAGCGTTGATTATCGTACACTGGTATAACACCGTAAGCGTTTCAAAATGGAAAACAGCATTCCAATTATACTGTCTCAACAAGGATTTTCGAAGCTCCACTGTCTTTGAGGTATAGCCCAATGCATGAGAGTACCACTTTTAGGAGATGAATCCCTCCAAGACCAAGCAATAGGTTGGGATTTTTGTTAGACACACTGAATTTATTTGAGCATGTGATGTACTTCTTGATTGCATTACAATGAACTCTTTAGTTCAGTTACATTTGATTTTCTAAGAAATAGAGAAACCATACAAGATTCTTGGGAAGGTTTTTACTTCATTTTCTTCGTTAACGTCACTATTTCCTTTTGTTTTGATAGTACAGTAGCTTTTGAGCAATACAGTAGTTTTTTTCTTTTCCTTTGCGTCATAGTTTTTTGCAGTTTTCAATGGTCCAACACCATAGTGTCTTGTCGAATAATTTATATGAAGAAAAGAAGTTGTCTAGGAAAATATTATGATTAGGGTTATTCTCTACAATAGATAGTAGATAAAAAACAAAGTCACCTCCCAACCCAAGTCTGGATTTTTTATTATTTGGAGGATAACTTGTATAAGTACCCTTCATCTGAACAGATATACCATAATTTGAAACCGAATCTTACCGGTTTCACTTTTAGAAGCATTTTGTTGCGAGTGCCGTTCAAAATATGGAACTATCTGTTCATCTAGTAATATAAGTTGCACGAGAATACTCCATACTGCATGAGTTTTTCATTCATGATGTAAAAATTACCTACTAAGATTTACCAAAAAGAATGAAGTGAATATAATCATGGGTGACTTCAACGGAAAGATAGGTAAAGGAAGAGTGCAATATATTGTTGAAGACCATGGTATTTGCAAACGAAACGATAGGGGAGATATCTGGTACAGTTCTGTAATGAAGAAAACTTAATGGTAGCAAACACCTGGTTCCAACTTCCAGAAAGGCGATTGTACACTTAGAAGTGTACTTAGGACCAGGAGACAATGAAGGAAATATCATAAAAAATCAAATAGATTATATACTGATTGATAAACGATATAGAAACGGAATTAAAGTTGTAAGAACTTATCCTGGATCAGACATATGATCTGATCAGAACCCCGTAGCTGAAAAACGTGAGATTAAATTGAAGAAAATCTGGAAGAGAAATAAAACAAGACCTAACTTTGAGAAACTGGGGGAACCACAAATAAAAGAGGAAATAACACGAGTTTTGAATAGTAAGTTTAGGGAAACGGTATAATTGGAAACAGAAACAATGGAAAACTTTTGGCAGTCTGTTAAAAATGTAAACATGAAGTACAAGAAAATGAATTGGAAAACCAAGAGCAGAGAGCAAAACAGAGATGGATGACGGAAGAAATCCTTTTATTGATGAACGAAAGAAGGAAGTACAAACATAAAGACTATAATAAATATAAAGAAATCCATAAAAAGATTACAAGGCTTATAAGAGAGGCAAAGGAGACCTGGATGGAGAAACGTTGTCAAGTACTCGAAGAGCTGCCAAGAAAGCATGATTTCTTTAACACACAAAAAAGAAGATAAAAGAAATAACTGGAAATAAAACCCATCAACACGATATCTTAGTCACAGATAGTAACAAAAAAACAATAGACCCAAACGAGATAGAAGAGATTTTGACAAGCTATATACAAGAGCTTTTTGATGATATCAGAATGTAACCAGAACCAAGAGAAATAGATCAAGAAGATTAGCCATTGAAAATTATTATAGCAGAAGTGAAACACGCAATAAAACTATCAAAACACGTAGAGTCTCAGGTGAAGATAACATCTATACTGAGATGCGTAAAGTATTAGACGATGAAAGCCTCAACATCTTAACATCTTTCTTAAATAGAATATACTATACAGGAATCGTACCACACGACTGGACCCAACTTACTTTTATTCCGATACCTAAAAAGAGCGGAGTAAAACAGTGCTCACAGTACCGATTGATTAGCCTGATGAGCCATGTACAGTAGATAATGCTAAGAACATGCATCAACGAGTACACACAAAATGCGGACAATATGTAGGAGAAGAACAATTTGGTTTTCGCTTAGGCATTGGAACTAGAGAAGCAGTTCAAGGTCCTAGGACTAGCAGAAATACATAAAACAAAATTAAATAGCTTATCGGTATCTCCAGTGTAAGTGACTCCTGCGTACAATGTTGCTTCCTCACGGCTTGCTCCAAAATTATAAGTCTGGATTTCTTCAGCTAGTTTGCAAGCATAATTTTCAGAGAAGTCTATATGTAGTAACCCTTCATTCTTACTAAGACTGTTTTTCAGTGTGTTCTAAGCAGCATTTTCATTTTTAATGTTAAATTTATATTTATTTTTAAAGTTTTCATTTCTTCTTGAACCTCTCCCTGCAACTCTCGGACAGGTTTAGTAACATTGATTTTAGCTGCAATCTTAACATTAAATTGAACCTTTTCTTCATTTTATTTTGACATTTCAGAGGCCTGCCATACATATGCAATGCGGAAGCCTTACTACATGTTACAGGAGTTCATATGAATTTTCATTATCTACAAGTTTTAGTGGCTTTAGTTTTTGTGGTTTGAAGCTTATGTTTGCACGTTGCTTGTACAAACAGGTAGCTCTGTTTATTTCATTAGGTTTGCATACATAATATAGACGGTAATAACATAGGGATGGCATTGAGAGAATGTACTGTAGGATATTTTTGTTTTGTGGTGCAAGGCCAATTGTTTTATTTGCTAAACTATAAAGACGATAGTGTCGAATATCAATGGACATCAACAAAGCACTTAAAAATCTTTTCCGTTGGTTTTTTGACCTCCAGAAACTCTCCAAGGTTTCACCAGCGAGTCATGCAGAACTAGGGTACGGATTGCTTATTTCTCATTGCTTTTCCCTTTTCCAGGTCCAAGTCCAACAAAACGTTTCCGTGCAGTTTTTTTTTATTCAGAGATGGGCATTAGTTTTTCTTCAGGTGTTTTCATAACTGTATTGTTTTCAGTTTTTTTCTACTTAAATGCTTTCTTCTTCTTTTCACATTCTCAAATTTGCTCAAAACAAATAACCAGAAACCCAAGTACAGAGAGGTTTCTTTTTGTATCTGAACTTGCCCGACGAAGAGAACACAAAAAAATTGAACAGCTAAAAAATCATGTGGGAGGTCAATCACCGCTGGATATTTTTCTAAAATTCTTTGATGATGAAGTTCAAGATATAGTATTGCGATATTTTGTAAAGTAGGCTCATGATAAATAATACACACGATTTTATATTTACAAGGGAAAAACTTTTCAGTTTTATTGGCATCCTGTTTTTATTAGGCTATCATACGTTGCCCCAAGCTAATTTGTATTGGAATGTTGAAGAAGGCAAAAGAGTCGATATTGTATAGAACTGCATGAGTAAAAACAAATTCAGAAATATTCAGTAAGGTCGATAAAACTGTTACATTTTCTAACTTTGCAGCCTTTTTTACATCTTCTTTTTCTTAAGGTGCTGTCTTCTTATAGAAGGTTAGCAACAACTTCGGCAAATCGTTCACTATCTTTTGCTATTCTTAGTAATAACTGTGAGTTTAGGCCAGTGCAGTCTCTTACATTTCTCAACCATGAGCCTTGTCTCCTGCCAGTTCTCTTCTACCCTCAATCTTGCCCTCCATTATCAGTCTTAGGTATGGTTCAGCAGAAGTTCAAGAGTTGCAGGGAGAGGTTCAAGAAGAAATGAAAACTTTAAAAATAAATATAAATTTAACATTAGAAATAAAAATGCTGCTTACAACACACTGAAAAAGAGTCTTAGTAAGAGTGAAGGGTTACTCCATATAGTCTTCTCTGAAAATTATCCTTGCAAACTAGCTGAAGAAATCCAGACTTATCATTTTGGAGCAAGCCGTGAAGAAGCAGTCATTTACGTTGGAAATACCGATAAATTATTTAATTTTGTTCTATGTATTTCTGCTAGTCCAGATCATGTCCTGTAGCTATTTGGGCACACTTAATCCTGTCTTTACCTTTCTGTCGCAACAATTGCCAAGAATCCAAACAGTTTATTTGTTTTCAGATAGACTATCCATTCTTTAATAAGGTAATTAGTTATCTTTAAACTTTGATGCATTGAGTATTCCTTAACTATCTTTGTAACATAAACGGTTTTTGTATTTAGTCAAAGTAAAACTTCTAACCGAGAAACAAGAACAACGACGAGTGACATGGACTAAATATGTAGTTGTCCTAGACAATGTTCCAGAGAATGACTGGTATAAGGTCATATTCAGCGACTAGTCAAAGTCTGGTGTTTTCGTTGGTTACTCTCGCAAAAGAGTGATCGGAGCTAAACATGAAGCATTCCATAAGTACTGCTTAAAACGTACGGTTAGGTTTCCTCAAGGTGCAATAGTTTAGAGCTATATGTCAGCTGGAGGGTTAGAATGATTTCAGTCCATAGACGGCACAGTTAATGTTGAAAAGTATCAGCAAATTCTTAACGCTAACTTGTTACCAATCGTTAAAAATCGATCTTGACCGCGATTTAATCTTTCAACAAGATGGTGCTTCTTACCACACATCAAAAACGACCAAAAAATGGTTTGAAAATCATAATTTCAAAGTTGTTGAATGATCCTCAAGCAGTTCGGATCTTTAGTGTTATTGAATTTGAAATTATCAGCAAGTGGGGCATTATCCAATTTAGATAATTGTAATCCCCAAGTTAGAAGTATGTCAGCCAAAATTTAAGCGGCGAATAAAGCAAAGCGAGATGTTAAATCTTATTAAATTGTATTTATAAACTGCTATCTGAATATTTAGTTGTCAGCGAGTTTTGTTGAATGCAGCTGCTTACTGCTGACATTTTAAATGCCCCCTCGCACGTTTTTGGCGAGCATGCAAAATGTCAAGAAATAGGGTATTTTTCTTGTACAAAAAAGGAGAACAAAACTTCGTTCCTGATATGAAGAAATGTGGCCTATATCAAGATATTGAAGCAACTCTTTACAGGTTAACTTTAAATGTTAATAGTTTGCTGTTAAACATGAATAACAATTTGGCAGAACATTACAATTCGTTAGTGTGTAAATTTGTAGGGGGGAAAAGGGTAAATTATTCCCTTCGAGGTTCCTATCAAACAAGATGTGAAGCTGCTAGTATATTATTTAATGCTGGGACAGACTACCACGAACTATTACAAGAAGATCAAAGTGTATTTACAAAAAGATATGCTCTAAAATTGAAAAGGAAACGCCAAATGCTAGAAAAGAACAAGAGGAAAAGGGGCAAATTTACCGCAAAACGAAAACCACTACACTTCCAGACACAGATTATGGTGTCACAGAAAAGGCTGAGCTGTTATCACCTGAAGAGTATAGAATTCAAGAAATCGAGTTCCGTAACACCTTGAAAAAGTCCAAAGAAGAGATTACCCATCTAGAACGAAATACTGTCGGTCAGTCAAGGAACCCTCTCTGGAAACAAGAAAGATCATTGAGATTGACTGCATCTCACTTCGGAAGAGTCTGCAAATTGCAAGCCAAAACATCTCGCGTGAACACAGTTAAGGAAATACTGTACTCAACATTTACAGGAAATAGAGCAACGCATTATGGCTTGGAACATGAGCCAATTGCCATAAAATAATTTGAAAGTGAATACAACTTGGAAGTAAGAGAATGTGGATTATTTATTGATCAAGAACACCCATTTCTGGCGGCAAGCCCCGATGAACCTGTTAATGAAGATGCCATTATAGAAGTTAAATGTCCACTAGTCAAGAATTCTAAACACTATAACTATGTCAAAATCTCAAGTTTGTACGTCATCTAGAAGTTTTATAACTCAAAAGGGGGTGGGAGGGCTGACATGTTAATATTTTTGATTTTTCTCTTTAGGAAAATTTTAAATACTATAACTATACCAAATTTCAAGTTTGTATATCATATAGAAATTTTACAACCACCAATGTGGGTGGGGGGTAGAAATTTTACAATTGTTTATTTTTCCTTTGACAAGAATTCTAAACTCTATAACTATGTCAAAATCTCAAGTTTGTACGTCATCTAGAAGTTTTATAACTCAAAAGGGGGTGGGAGGGTTGACATTTTAATATTTTTGATCTAGAAGCTTTATAAACCCTAAAGGGGTTGCGGAGGGTTAACATAATAACATTTTTCTATATCATTCTTTACGAGAACCCTAAACCCTATAACTAAACAAAATTTCAAGTTTTTATGTCATCTAGAAGTCTTACAACCCCCGAACGGGATGCAGAGGTTGACATAATAACTCTTTTCTCTTTAGGAAAAATTTAAACACTACAACTATAGAAAATTTCAAGTTTGTATGTCATATAGAAGTTTTACAACCCCCAATGTGGCTGGGGGTTGGAAATCTTACCATTGTTTATTTTTCTTTTGACAAGAATTCTAAACACTATAACTATGTCAAAATCTCAAGTTTGTACGTCATCTAGAAGTTTTATAACTCAAAAGGGGTTGGGAGGGTTGACATTTTAATATTTTTGATTTTTCTCTTTAGGAAAATTTTAAATACTATAACTATAACAAATTTCAAGTTTGTATGTCATATAGAAGTTTTACAATCCCCAATGTGGCTGGGGGTTGGAAATTTTACCATTGTTTATTTTTCTTTTGACAAGAATTCTAAACTCTATAACTATGTCAAAATCTCAAGTTTGTAAGTCATCTAGAAGTTTTATAACTCAAAAAGGGGTGGGAGGGTTGACATTTTAGTATTTTTGATTTTTCTCTTTAGGAAAATTTTAAATACTATAACTATACCAAATTTCAAGTTTGTATGTCATATAGAAGTTTTACAACCCCCAATGTGAGTGGGGGGTAGAAATTTTACCATTGTTTATTTTTCTTTTGACAAGAATTCTAAACTCTATAACTATGTCAAAATCTCAAGTTTGTACGTCATCTAGAAGTATTATAACTCAAAAGGGGGTGGGAGGGTTGACATTTTAATATTTTTAATTTTTCTCTTTAGGAAAATTTTAAATACTATAACTATACCAAATTTCAAGTTTGTATATCATATAGAAGTTTTACAACCACCAATGTGGGTGGGGGGTAGAAATTTTACAATTGTTTATTTTTCTTTTGACAAGAATTCTAAACACTATAACTATGTCAAAATCTCAAGTTTCTACGTCATCTAGAAGTTTTATAATTCAAAAGGGGGTGGGAGGGTTGACATTTTAATATTTTTGATTTTTCCCTTTAGGAAAATTTTAAATACTATAACTATACCAAATTTCAAGTTTGTATGTCATATAGAAGTTTTACAACCCCCAATGTGGGTGGGGGGTAGAAATTTTACCATTGTTTATTTTAATTTTGACAAGAATTCTAAACTCTATAACTATGTCAAAATCTCAAGTTTGTACGTCATCTAGAAGTTTTACAACTCAAAAGGGGGCGGGAGGGTTGACATTTTAATAGTTTTGATTTTTCTCTTTAGGAAAATTTTAAATACTATAACTATACCAAATTTCAAGATTGTATGTCATATAGAAGTTTTACAACCCCCAATGTGGCTGGGGGTTGGAAATTTTACCATTGTTTATTTTTCTTTTGACAAGAATTCTAAACTCTATAACTATATCAAAATCTCAAGTTTGTACGTCATCTAGAAGTTTTATAACTCTAAAGGGGGTGCGTGGGTTGATATTTTAATATTTTTGATTTTTCTCTTTAGGAAAATTTTAAACACTATAACTATACTAAATTTCAAGTTTGTATGTCATATAGAAGTTTTACAACCCCCAATGTGGATGGAAGGTAGAAATTTTACCATTGTTTATTTTTCTTTTGACAAGAATTCTAAACACTATAACTATGTCAAAATCTCAAGTTTGTACGTCATCTAGAAGTTTTATAACTCAAAAAGGGGTGGGAGGGTTGAGATTTTAGAATTTTTAATTTTTCTCTTTAGGAAAATTTTAAATACTATAACTATACCAAATTTCAAGTTTGTATGTCATATAGAAGTTTTACAACCCCCAATGTGAGTGGGGGGTAGAAATTTTACCATTGTTTATTTTTCGTTTGACAAGAATTCTAAACTCTATAACTATGTCAAATTTCAAGTTTGTATGTCATCTAGAAGTTTTACAACCCTCAAATGGAGTGCGGGGGTTGAAAATTTTAAATACTATAACTATACCAAATTTCAAGTTTGTATGTCATATAGAAGTTTTACTACCCCCAATGTGGCTGGGGGTTGGAAATTTTACCATTGTTTATTTTTCTTTTGACAAGAATTCTAAACTCTATAACTATGTCAAAATCTCAAGTTTGTACGTCATCTAGAAGTATTATAACTCAAAAGGGGGTGGGAGGGTTGTCATTTTAATATTTTTGATTTTTCTCTTTAGGAAAATTTTAAATACTATAACTATACCAAATTTCAAGTTTGTATATCATATAGAAGTTTTACAACCACCAATGTGGGTGGGGGGTAGAAATTTTACAATTGTTTATTTTTCTTTTGACAAGAATTCTAAACACTATAACTATGTCAAAATCTCAAGTTTGTACGTCATCTAGAAGTTTTATAACTCAAAAAGGGGTGGGAGGGTTGAGATTTTAGTATTTTTGATTTTTCTCTTTAGGAAAATTTTAAATACTATAACTATACCAAATTTCAAGTTTGTATGTCATATAGAAGTTTTACAACCCCCAATGTGAGTGGGGGGTAGAAATTTTACCATTGTTTATTTTTCTTTTGACAAGAATTCTAAACTCTATAACTATGTCAAATTTCAAGTTTGTATGTCATCTAGAAGTTTTACAACCCTCAAATGGAGTGCGGGGGTTGACCTAATAATTTTCTTTACGAGAGTCCTAAATCCTATCACTATCTCAAATTTCAAGTTTGAATGTCATCCAGAATTTTTACAACCCCCAAATAAAGTGCAGGGGTTGACTTAATACAAAAAAATTATATTTTTCTTTACGACAGTCTTAAACCCTATAACTATTATCAAATTTCAAGTTCCTGTGTCATCTGCAAGTTTTACAATCCCATAAGAGGGTGCGGGGGATGATATAACGACATTTTTTTATATATTTTCTTTACAATAACCTTAAACTATAATTGTACCAAATTTCAAGTTTCTGTGTCATCTAGAAGCTTTATAAACCCTAAAGGGGTTGCGGAGGGTTAACATAATAACATTTTTCTATATCATTCTTTATGAGAACCCTAAACCCTATAACTAAACCAAATTTCAAGTTTTTATTTCATCTAGAAGTCTTACAACCCCCGAACGGGATGCAGAGGTTGACATAATAACATTTTTTCTTTACAAGAATCTTAAATCCTATAATTACACCAATTTTCAAGTTTCTAAGTCATCTAAAAGCTTTACAACCCCTAAAAGGGGGTACGGGGGTTGTCATAATAACATTGGTTTATTTTTTCTTTACAAGAATCCTAATTCCTATAACTGTGCCAAATCTCAAGTATAATCGTCATATTATAAATCTTAACGTCGAACTCGATATCAGCGACCTTAGAAACCCCTTTGTACAAAATCTCATACAAATCCAATAAGATTTCTAATTTTACGAAATTTTTATGTTTATGGTACCTTAAAACTTATTTAAAACATTTTAAATAAAATTCAGACACCAATGAATGGAAGTAAAAGATTTATTAAGTAGCTGTAATAAAATATAATTATTCTTGTCGCTTTAAATGACGCAATCCTTACTGAGAAATACACATAGTACTTTGGCAACGCAGAGAGCTATATCATACCCGCTATTTCGAATATACTCACAGATGTTAAGTTTTATGCAAATAAATCAAATTTTAATTATTATGGCCGCCATATTTCATCCTCCCTTTAAAATTTGCAAACGTTGACATCAAATTTGAAATCAGCGACCTGAAAAACCCCTTTGTAGAAAATTTCATACAAATCCAATAATATTTCAAGTTTTATGATGTTTTTATGCATATAATATTTTAAATCTGAAAGCCTTTTAAATAAAATTCATACACATACAGAAACGAAACTAAAAGTATTTATTACATAGCGTTAATAAAATAGAATTATTTTTGCCAGTTTAAATGACGCAATCTTTACTCAGAAATGCAGAGAGTAACTCGACACCGCAGACAGGCAAAGGAATTCAAGCAGGCTGGCCAATACTGAAAAAATAAATGGACGCTGTATAAACCTATAGCTTGCATAAAATAAACAGACGCTGAATAAACCTATAGCTTGCAAAAGACGCTGACTGATACCATCATTTATATACACTTATATACGCCGGACGCTGGGCGCTACGCTTTTGGTCCGGACGCATGGTAGGCCTCTATAGATATATATATATATATATATATATATATATATATATATATATATATATATCTATAGGGCACCACTATGCGTCCCCCCATGTAAAATCTTAGGTTCAAGCAGCGTCCGAAGTCACTCGGCGTCCGGATATACGGACGCTGGGTGACTAGTGCCTCAAAATTGCACCATATGAAGCTTAAAGTGTCTAGATGGCGAAAATGTAAAAATTAGCTGTGCGCAGTTTGACACCCATTCCTGATTCGTGTATAAAATCGTAGTTCGAGCGTTTGCCACACGCAGCGCTAATAGCGCGGGATTTGTATACATTTGTATACAAATTTATGGCATAGGTTTACCCTGCGTCCGCATATTTAACAAGAATTGTGTTGGTAACACTGATTCCTTTGTGGCTAGACAGTGACGTCATTTCAACGGGACTTCACTTTATGCATTGTATTTCTTAGTAAAGATTGCGTCATTTAAGGTGACAAAAATTCGTACATATTATATTTTGTTAAAGCTATTTAAGAAACACTTTTAATACGTTTCATTTATGCGTCATGTAAATTTCGTTTAAACCGGTTTTAATTGCTCCTACAAATGGGCGATAATTTTAATAAAATCGTAAGATTTAATAAGATTTAATTCAAAGCTCTATTGATTTAAGTGAAACAAACGTAACCATTATTATATTATCATTCTGTATTTAAGCAATCACTGATGCTGTTAGCTAGTAATAAATCTGGCTGTTTAATCTTATCCCATATTATATTTTAAAATTTTTAAAACTCATATGTTTGTGAGGCAGACAGTGACATCATTTCAAACGGGACTTCTTATGCATTAAAATATTGAAATTAAATAACTTTTACAACTTCTAATTTGTTAGATGACATACAAACTTGAGATTTGGCACAATTATAGGAATTGGGATTCTTGTAAGTAGGAAAATAAAAAAAATATTTATGTCAACCCTCGCACCCCCTGTTAGGAGTTGTAAAACTTCTAGATGACTTAGAAACTTGAAATTTGGTGTAATTATAGGATTTAAGATTATTATAAAAAAAATGTTATGATGTCAACCCCTGCACCCCGTTCTGGGGTTGCAAAACTTCTAGATGACATACAAACTTGAAATTTGGTATAGCGATGGAATTTAGGATCTCCTAAAGAAAAATTTTAAAAAAATTATTAAATCAACCCCCATATTCCATTTGGGGGTTGTAAAACTTCTAGATGACATACAAACTTGAAATTTGGTATAGCGATGGAATTTAGGACTCTCCTAAAGAAAAATTTAAAAAAATTATTAAATCAACCCCCATATTCCATTTGGGGGTTGTAAAACTTCTAGATGACATACAAACTTGAAATTTGGTATAGTGATAGGGTTTAAGACTCTCGTAAAGAAAAACAAAAAATTTTATTAAGTCAACCCCCGCACTTTATTTGGGGGTTGTAATACTTCTAGATCACACACAAACTTGAAATTTGGTATATTTATAGGGTTTAGGATTCTAGTAAATAAAAATTTAAAAAAATGTTATTATGTCAACCCCGCAACCCCTTTTAGGGTTGTAAAACTTCTAGATGACATACAAACTTGAAATTTGGTATAGCGATGGAATTTAGGACTCTCCTAAAGAAAAATTTAAAAAAAAAAATTAAATCAACCCCCGTATTCCATTTGGGGGTTGTAAAACTTCTAGATGACATACAAACTTGAAATTTGGTATAGCGATGGAATTTTGGACTCTCCTAAAGAAAAATTTAAAAAAATTATTAAATCAACCCCCATATTCCATTTGGGGGTTGTACAACTTCTAGATGACATACAAACTTGAAATTTGGTATAGCGATGGAATTTAGGACTCTCCTAAAGAAAAATTTAAAAAAATTATTAAATCAACCCCCATATTCCATTTGGGGGTTGTAAAACTTCTAGATGACATACAAACTTGAAATTTGGTATAGCGATGGAATTTTGGACTCTCCTAAAGAAAAATTTAAAAAAATTATTAAATCAACCCCCATATTCCATTTGGGGGTTGTACAACTTCTAGATGACATACAAACTTGAAATTTGGTATAGCGATGGAATTTAGGACTCTCCTAAAGAAAAATTTAAAAAATTATTAAATCAACCCCCATATTCCATTTGGGGGTTGTAAAACTTCTAGATGACATACAAACTTGAAATTTGGTATAGTGATAGGGTTTAAGACTCTCGTAAAGAAAAACAAAAAATTGTATCAAGTCAACCCCCGCACTTTATTTGGGGGTTGTAATACTTCTAGATCACACACAAACTTGAAATTTGGTATATTTATAGGGTTTAGGATTCTAGTAAATAAAAATTAAAAAAAATGTTATTATGTCAACCCCGCATCCCCTTTTAGGGTTGTAAAACTTCTAGATGACATACAAACTTGAAATTTGGTATAGCGATGGAATTTAGGACTCTCCTAAAGAAAAATTTTAAAAAAATTATTAAATCAACCCCCATACTCCATTTGGGGGTTGTAAAACTTCTAGATGACATACAAACTTGAAATTTGGTATAGCGATGGAATTTTGGACTCTCCTAAAGAAAAATTTAAAAAAATTATTAAATCAACCCCCATATTCCATTTGGGGGTTGTACAACTTCTAGATGACATACAAACTTGAAATTTGGTATAGCGATGGAATTTAGGACTCTCCTAAAGAAAAATTTAAAAAAATTATTAAATCAACCCCCATATTCCATTTGGGGGTTGTAAAACTTCTAGATGACATACAAACTTGAAATTTGGTATAGTGATAGGGTTTAAGACTCTCGTAAAGAAAAACATAAAAAATTTTATTAAGTCAACCCCCGCACTTTATTTTGGGGTTGTAATACTTCTAGATCACACACAAACTTGAAATTTGGTATATTTATAGGGTTTAGGATTCTAGTAAATAAAAATTTAAAAAAATGTTATTATGTCAACCCCGCATCCCCTTTTAGGGTTGTAAAACTTCTAGATGACATACAAACTTAAAATTTGGCATAGCGATAGAATTTAGGTCTCTCCTAAAGAAAAATTTAAAAAATTTATTAAATAATATAATAATAATAATAATTACTACAACCCATAACCTTAACCAAGGCCCCAGAAGCTATAAGCTTGTGCGGGAGGGAGGGGGCGATTATTATTATTATTATGTAGGCGCAATGTGCGGCTGCAGCCGACTTATAGATGGAACAGCGCAAATCCCACATTTGTGTTACAGCTAAGGGAAACTGCAGAAAACCTTAACCAGATCTGCCAGCGCCGGGAGTCGAACCCGGGCCGCTTGGGTGAAAGTCCGGCACGCCAGACATTACACTACCAAGGCTGTTACCAGCCCCGTATTCCATTTGGGGGTTGTAAAACTTCTAGATGACATAAAAACTTGGAATTTGGTTTAGTTATAGGGTTTAGAGTTCTCGTAAAGAAAAATATAAAAAATTGTTATTATGTTAACCTTCCGCTACCCCTTTAGGGGTTGTAAAACGGGACTTCACTTTATGTATTTAAGTAATGAAATTAAATAGTCTTTATAACTTCCGAATTTCTAGAGTACATACAAACTTGAAATTTGGTATATTTACAGAGTTTCGGATTCTCGTCTAGCGACAAATTAAAAAAACGTTAAAAAAACCCATATTTATATTTTCAAAATTTTGTTCTGTTTTGGGTAGCAGCCACCTCTTAGAATTTCTACACACGGGAAAAATAGTAAACAATCTTTGTTGCGTTTCATTTTCGAACGGGTGCCGTGAAAGAACATAAAAAGTCACCTATTTTATAGATTTTGCGAAGTTCAGGGTCTAAGGGGGTAGCAACCAACCCTTAGAATTTTGAAATACGGGAAAAATAGTAAATAATCTTTGTTGCGGTTCATATTTGAATGGGTGACGTGAAAGAACATAAAAAGTTACATACTTTACGGATTTTGCGACATTAAACGTCTAAGGGGTAGCCAGCCATCCCTTAGAATTTGCAAATGTGGAGAAAATAGTAAAGCAGTTTATTTGCGTTTCATTGTTGAATGGGTTGCGTGAAAGAACATAAAAACGCACATGCTTCACCGATTTCGCGAAATTCAGGATATAAGGGGGTAGCAGCCACCTCTTAGAATTTCTACACACGGGAAAAATAGTAAACAATCTTTGTTGCGTTTCATTTTCGAACGGGTGCCGTGAAAGAACATAAAAAGTCACCTATTTTATAGATTTTGCGAAGTTCAGGGTGTAAGGGGGTAGCAACCAACCCTTAGAATTTTGAAATACGGGAAAAATAGTAAATAATCTTTGTTGCGGTTCATATTTGAATGGGTGACGTGAAAGAACATAAAAAGTTACATACTTTACGGATTTTGCGACATTAAGGGTCTAAGGGGTAGCCAGCCATCCCTTAGAATTTGCAAATGTGGAGAAAATAGTAAAGCAGTTTATTTGCGTTTCATTGTTGAATGGGTTGCGTGAAAGAACATAAAAATGCACATGCTTCACCGATTTCGCGAAATTCAGGATATAAGGGGGTAGCAGCCAACCCTTAGAATTTCTAAATGTGAAAAAATAGCAACGATTTTTGTTGCGCTTCATTTTCATGGTTATCATGAAAAAACATAAGAAGTCGCATGTTTTATGGTTAATAATATACAAGATACTTTTTAGATTTTGCAAAATTCAGATTTCAAAGGTGTACGAGTCACCACTTCAAATGTTTAAATGTGGAAAAAATAGTAAACACTTAGCCACTTAACGGGTTCTGGCCTATTTAACAGTCTACACTCAATCATCCGGACAAGCTTTTGGTTATAGTAATGGAATTAAAAGAACTTCGTAGATTTCGGCTTCTTGTTTACGAAAACAGTATTAGAATACATTCACTTTATTATTTCATTATCATTCACTTTAAACCTGTAGTACCTTATTACTTTTTTATTCAGAATCCCACTTGCTATCGATTTCCATACTTCAAATCTAATCGTTCCATTTAAAAAAATCCAGCACCAGCACAAGTTCTATGATTTCGTAAACTAGAGGTCAAGGTTTTTTTGTTATTGCACTGTTATTGTTAAAATTAGGAACATTTCTTTGAGAAAAATAATGCCTACATGAAAAGTGTTCATTTAACCAAAACGAAATCAAAAAATTAATAAACAAGAAAACATAATTCCCTATTTTTTATATAAATCTTAAATGAATTGCTTTTTGGTCTGAAAATTAGAACCCAAGGTTTCTTTCTATAACCCCTACAAAAATTTCATAGATAAATGGCATGTACTTTCTGAGATAAAAACTAATTTTTTTTAATAAAATTGTCCCTAAAAATGGGTACCTTTTATTACCTATTGTCTGATAAAAACAAAAGTAGCTATAGCATTTAGAAATATAATATGCTTTATTAAAGTCAGAGGACTCGAGAAAAAAATGGATATTAGATAATCAGGAATATAACTCAATATTATAGTTTAAAAGACGTCCTTATAAAAATTTAATGTTGTTAGCAAGATAATATTTCCTTGTAAGCATGGATTAAATTTCCCAAAATGACTATGTTTATTTACTGATTGCAGGTGTGCAAGTCTATAAAGTGACGTAATTTTGTGAATGCTGTAACGCATTTTAACAGACTGCTGATCTCTAAAGTAAACACTCTAGGTTCTCAGAATTGTATGATGAACAATTTGACGTCGCGTCATCAAACATCGTATCAAATATCATGTTACTGAAGATTTTAGTTGCCCATGCAAATTAAAATGTTAATTATTTATGCTGCCAGATTTTAAATTTTTCTTTATATTCTTGAATCTGAAATTTTTTAAATGTTTACACTTGAAACCACCAAAACAAATTTTGGTTAAAAAGTCTTGAATAATTATTGTTTTAAATGCGTTAATAGGATTGAATTAAGATTATTATTTTTTGTTTAAAAGAGTGACATGGAATTATAAATTATAGGACCTTCGTCCAGCTTCAAGCAATCATTGTAGTATAAAATGTACCATCGTGCATAATTTTTTCTATCAAAGAAGAAGGAAAGTGGCAAACACTCTCTTATACTGCATGCACGCAGGCCCCAGTTTTTTTCTGCCTGTCATTTTCTACGAGTTTCTCAAAATATTTTTTTATGTCACTATGTGTAGTTTATAGCAATCTAAATTTGTCCAACAAGCGTTGATTATCGTACACTGGTATAACACCGTAAGCGTTTCAAAATGGAAAACAGCATTCCAATTATACTGTCTCAACAAGGATTTTCGAAGCTCCACTGTCTTTGAGGTATAGCCCAATGCATGAGAGTACCACTTTTAGGAGATGAATCCCTCCAAGACCAAGCAATAGGTTGGGATTTTTGTTAGACACACTGAATTTATTTGAGCATGTGATGTACTTCTTGATTGCATTACAATGAACTCTTTAGTTCAGTTACATTTGATTTTCTAAGAAATAGAGAAACCATACAAGATTCTTGGGAAGGTTTTTACTTCATTTTCTTCGTTAACGTCACTATTTCCTTTTGTTTTGATAGTACAGTAGCTTTTGAGCAATACAGTAGTTTTTTTCTTTTCCTTTGCGTCATAGTTTTTTGCAGTTTTCAATGGTCCAACACCATAGTGTCTTGTCGAATAATTTATATGAAGAAAAGAAGTTGTCTAGGAAAATATTATGATTAGGGTTATTCTCTACAATAGATAGTAGATAAAAAACAAAGTCACCTCCCAACCCAAGTCTGGATTTTTTATTATTTGGAGGATAACTTGTATAAGTACCCTTCATCTGAACAGATATACCATAATTTGAAACCGAATCTTACCGGTTTCACTTTTAGAAGCATTTTGTTGCGAGTGCCGTTCAAAATATGGAACTATCTGTTCATCTAGTAATATAAGTTGCACGAGAATACTCCATACTGCATGAGTTTTTCATTCATGATGTAAAAATTACCTACTAAGATTTACCAAAAAGAATGAAGTGAATATAATCATGGGTGACTTCAACGGAAAGATAGGTAAAGGAAGAGTGCAATATATTGTTGAAGACCATGGTATTTGCAAACGAAACGATAGGGGAGATATCTGGTACAGTTCTGTAATGAAGAAAACTTAATGGTAGCAAACACCTGGTTCCAACTTCCAGAAAGGCGATTGTACACTTAGAAGTGTACTTAGGACCAGGAGACAATGAAGGAAATATCATAAAAAATCAAATAGATTATATACTGATTGATAAACGATATAGAAACGGAATTAAAGTTGTAAGAACTTATCCTGGATCAGACATATGATCTGATCAGAACCCCGTAGCTGAAAAACGTGAGATTAAATTGAAGAAAATCTGGAAGAGAAATAAAACAAGACCTAACTTTGAGAAACTGGGGGAACCACAAATAAAAGAGGAAATAACACGAGTTTTGAATAGTAAGTTTAGGGAAACGGTATAATTGGAAACAGAAACAATGGAAAACTTTTGGCAGTCTGTTAAAAATGTAAACATGAAGTACAAGAAAATGAATTGGAAAACCAAGAGCAGAGAGCAAAACAGAGATGGATGACGGAAGAAATCCTTTTATTGATGAACGAAAGAAGGAAGTACAAACATAAAGACTATAATAAATATAAAGAAATCCATAAAAAGATTACAAGGCTTATAAGAGAGGCAAAGGAGACCTGGATGGAGAAACGTTGTCAAGTACTCGAAGAGCTGCCAAGAAAGCATGATTTCTTTAACACACAAAAAAGAAGATAAAAGAAATAACTGGAAATAAAACCCATCAACACGATATCTTAGTCACAGATAGTAACAAAAAAACAATAGACCCAAACGAGATAGAAGAGATTTTGACAAGCTATATACAAGAGCTTTTTGATGATATCAGAATGTAACCAGAACCAAGAGAAATAGATCAAGAAGATTAGCCATTGAAAATTATTATAGCAGAAGTGAAACACGCAATAAAACTATCAAAACACGTAGAGTCTCAGGTGAAGATAACATCTATACTGAGATGCGTAAAGTATTAGACGATGAAAGCCTCAACATCTTAACATCTTTCTTAAATAGAATATACTATACAGGAATCGTACCACACGACTGGACCCAACTTACTTTTATTCCGATACCTAAAAAGAGCGGAGTAAAACAGTGCTCACAGTACCGATTGATTAGCCTGATGAGCCATGTACAGTAGATAATGCTAAGAACATGCATCAACGAGTACACACAAAATGCGGACAATATGTAGGAGAAGAACAATTTGGTTTTCGCTTAGGCATTGGAACTAGAGAAGCAGTTCAAGGTCCTAGGACTAGCAGAAATACATAAAACAAAATTAAATAGCTTATCGGTATCTCCAGTGTAAGTGACTCCTGCGTACAATGTTGCTTCCTCACGGCTTGCTCCAAAATTATAAGTCTGGATTTCTTCAGCTAGTTTGCAAGCATAATTTTCAGAGAAGTCTATATGTAGTAACCCTTCATTCTTACTAAGACTGTTTTTCAGTGTGTTCTAAGCAGCATTTTCATTTTTAATGTTAAATTTATATTTATTTTTAAAGTTTTCATTTCTTCTTGAACCTCTCCCTGCAACTCTCGGACAGGTTTAGTAACATTGATTTTAGCTGCAATCTTAACATTAAATTGAACCTTTTCTTCATTTTATTTTGACATTTCAGAGGCCTGCCATACATATGCAATGCGGAAGCCTTACTACATGTTACAGGAGTTCATATGAATTTTCATTATCTACAAGTTTTAGTGGCTTTAGTTTTTGTGGTTTGAAGCTTATGTTTGCACGTTGCTTGTACAAACAGGTAGCTCTGTTTATTTCATTAGGTTTGCATACATAATATAGACGGTAATAACATAGGGATGGCATTGAGAGAATGTACTGTAGGATATTTTTGTTTTGTGGTGCAAGGCCAATTGTTTTATTTGCTAAACTATAAAGACGATAGTGTCGAATATCAATGGACATCAACAAAGCACTTAAAAATCTTTTCCGTTGGTTTTTTGACCTCCAGAAACTCTCCAAGGTTTCACCAGCGAGTCATGCAGAACTAGGGTACGGATTGCTTATTTCTCATTGCTTTTCCCTTTTCCAGGTCCAAGTCCAACAAAACGTTTCCGTGCAGTTTTTTTTTATTCAGAGATGGGCATTAGTTTTTCTTCAGGTGTTTTCATAACTGTATTGTTTTCAGTTTTTTTCTACTTAAATGCTTTCTTCTTCTTTTCACATTCTCAAATTTGCTCAAAACAAATAACCAGAAACCCAAGTACAGAGAGGTTTCTTTTTGTATCTGAACTTGCCCGACGAAGAGAACACAAAAAAATTGAACAGCTAAAAAATCATGTGGGAGGTCAATCACCGCTGGATATTTTTCTAAAATTCTTTGATGATGAAGTTCAAGATATAGTATTGCGATATTTTGTAAAGTAGGCTCATGATAAATAATACACACGATTTTATATTTACAAGGGAAAAACTTTTCAGTTTTATTGGCATCCTGTTTTTATTAGGCTATCATACGTTGCCCCAAGCTAATTTGTATTGGAATGTTGAAGAAGGCAAAAGAGTCGATATTGTATAGAACTGCATGAGTAAAAACAAATTCAGAAATATTCAGTAAGGTCGATAAAACTGTTACATTTTCTAACTTTGCAGCCTTTTTTACATCTTCTTTTTCTTAAGGTGCTGTCTTCTTATAGAAGGTTAGCAACAACTTCGGCAAATCGTTCACTATCTTTTGCTATTCTTAGTAATAACTGTGAGTTTAGGCCAGTGCAGTCTCTTACATTTCTCAACCATGAGCCTTGTCTCCTGCCAGTTCTCTTCTACCCTCAATCTTGCCCTCCATTATCAGTCTTAGGTATGGTTCAGCAGAAGTTCAAGAGTTGCAGGGAGAGGTTCAAGAAGAAATGAAAACTTTAAAAATAAATATAAATTTAACATTAGAAATAAAAATGCTGCTTACAACACACTGAAAAAGAGTCTTAGTAAGAGTGAAGGGTTACTCCATATAGTCTTCTCTGAAAATTATCCTTGCAAACTAGCTGAAGAAATCCAGACTTATCATTTTGGAGCAAGCCGTGAAGAAGCAGTCATTTACGTTGGAAATACCGATAAATTATTTAATTTTGTTCTATGTATTTCTGCTAGTCCAGATCATGTCCTGTAGCTATTTGGGCACACTTAATCCTGTCTTTACCTTTCTGTCGCAACAATTGCCAAGAATCCAAACAGTTTATTTGTTTTCAGATAGACTATCCATTCTTTAATAAGGTAATTAGTTATCTTTAAACTTTGATGCATTGAGTATTCCTTAACTATCTTTGTAACATAAACGGTTTTTGTATTTAGTCAAAGTAAAACTTCTAACCGAGAAACAAGAACAACGACGAGTGACATGGACTAAATATGTAGTTGTCCTAGACAATGTTCCAGAGAATGACTGGTATAAGGTCATATTCAGCGACTAGTCAAAGTCTGGTGTTTTCGTTGGTTACTCTCGCAAAAGAGTGATCGGAGCTAAACATGAAGCATTCCATAAGTACTGCTTAAAACGTACGGTTAGGTTTCCTCAAGGTGCAATAGTTTAGAGCTATATGTCAGCTGGAGGGTTAGAATGATTTCAGTCCATAGACGGCACAGTTAATGTTGAAAAGTATCAGCAAATTCTTAACGCTAACTTGTTACCAATCGTTAAAAATCGATCTTGACCGCGATTTAATCTTTCAACAAGATGGTGCTTCTTACCACACATCAAAAACGACCAAAAAATGGTTTGAAAATCATAATTTCAAAGTTGTTGAATGATCCTCAAGCAGTTCGGATCTTTAGTGTTATTGAATTTGAAATTATCAGCAAGTGGGGCATTATCCAATTTAGATAATTGTAATCCCCAAGTTAGAAGTATGTCAGCCAAAATTTAAGCGGCGAATAAAGCAAAGCGAGATGTTAAATCTTATTAAATTGTATTTATAAACTGCTATCTGAATATTTAGTTGTCAGCGAGTTTTGTTGAATGCAGCTGCTTACTGCTGACATTTTAAATGCCCCCTCGCACGTTTTTGGCGAGCATGCAAAATGTCAAGAAATAGGGTATTTTTCTTGTACAAAAAAGGAGAACAAAACTTCGTTCCTGATATGAAGAAATGTGGCCTATATCAAGATATTGAAGCAACTCTTTACAGGTTAACTTTAAATGTTAATAGTTTGCTGTTAAACATGAATAACAATTTGGCAGAACATTACAATTCGTTAGTGTGTAAATTTGTAGGGGGGAAAAGGGTAAATTATTCCCTTCGAGGTTCCTATCAAACAAGATGTGAAGCTGCTAGTATATTATTTAATGCTGGGACAGACTACCACGAACTATTACAAGAAGATCAAAGTGTATTTACAAAAAGATATGCTCTAAAATTGAAAAGGAAACGCCAAATGCTAGAAAAGAACAAGAGGAAAAGGGGCAAATTTACCGCAAAACGAAAACCACTACACTTCCAGACACAGATTATGGTGTCACAGAAAAGGCTGAGCTGTTATCACCTGAAGAGTATAGAATTCAAGAAATCGAGTTCCGTAACACCTTGAAAAAGTCCAAAGAAGAGATTACCCATCTAGAACGAAATACTGTCGGTCAGTCAAGGAACCCTCTCTGGAAACAAGAAAGATCATTGAGATTGACTGCATCTCACTTCGGAAGAGTCTGCAAATTGCAAGCCAAAACATCTCGCGTGAACACAGTTAAGGAAATACTGTACTCAACATTTACAGGAAATAGAGCAACGCATTATGGCTTGGAACATGAGCCAATTGCCATAAAATAATTTGAAAGTGAATACAACTTGGAAGTAAGAGAATGTGGATTATTTATTGATCAAGAACACCCATTTCTGGCGGCAAGCCCCGATGAACCTGTTAATGAAGATGCCATTATAGAAGTTAAATGTCCACTAGTCAAGAATTCTAAACACTATAACTATGTCAAAATCTCAAGTTTGTACGTCATCTAGAAGTTTTATAACTCAAAAGGGGGTGGGAGGGCTGACATGTTAATATTTTTGATTTTTCTCTTTAGGAAAATTTTAAATACTATAACTATACCAAATTTCAAGTTTGTATATCATATAGAAATTTTACAACCACCAATGTGGGTGGGGGGTAGAAATTTTACAATTGTTTATTTTTCCTTTGACAAGAATTCTAAACTCTATAACTATGTCAAAATCTCAAGTTTGTACGTCATCTAGAAGTTTTATAACTCAAAAGGGGGTGGGAGGGTTGACATTTTAATATTTTTGATCTAGAAGCTTTATAAACCCTAAAGGGGTTGCGGAGGGTTAACATAATAACATTTTTCTATATCATTCTTTACGAGAACCCTAAACCCTATAACTAAACAAAATTTCAAGTTTTTATGTCATCTAGAAGTCTTACAACCCCCGAACGGGATGCAGAGGTTGACATAATAACTCTTTTCTCTTTAGGAAAAATTTAAACACTACAACTATAGAAAATTTCAAGTTTGTATGTCATATAGAAGTTTTACAACCCCCAATGTGGCTGGGGGTTGGAAATCTTACCATTGTTTATTTTTCTTTTGACAAGAATTCTAAACTCTATAACTATGTCAAAATCTCAAGTTTGTACGTCATCTAGAAGTTTTATAACTCAAAAGGGGGTGGGAGGGTTGACATTTTAATATTTTTGATTTTTCTCTTTAGGAAAATTTTAAATACTATAACTATAACAAATTTCAAGTTTGTATGTCATATAGAAGTTTTACAATCCCCAATGTGGCTGGGGGTTGGAAATTTTACCATTGTTTATTTTTCTTTTGACAAGAATTCTAAACTCTATAACTATGTCAAAATCTCAAGTTTGTAAGTCATCTAGAAGTTTTATAACTCAAAAAGGGGTGGGAGGGTTGACATTTTAGTATTTTTGATTTTTCTCTTTAGGAAAATTTTAAATACTATAACTATACCAAATTTCAAGTTTGTATATCATATAGAAGTTTTACAACCACCAATGTGGGTGGGGGGGTAGAAATTTTACAATTGTTTATTTTTCTTATGACAAGAATTCTAAACACTGTAACTATGTCAAAATCTCAAGTTTGTACGTCATCTAGAAGTTTTATAACTCAAAAGGGGGTGGGAGGGCTGACATGTTAAATTTTTGGTTTTTCCCTTTAGGAAAATTTTAAATACTATAACTATACCAAATTTCAGGTTTGTATGTCATATAGAAGTTTTACAACCCCCAATGTGGGTGGGGGGTAGAAATTTTACCATTGTTTATTTTTCTTTTGACAAGAATTCTAAAGTCTATAACTATGTCAAAATCTCAAGTTTGTACGTCATCTAGAAGTATTATAACTCAAAAGGGGGTGGGAGGGTTGACATTTTAATATTTTTGATTTTTCTCTTTAGGAAAATTTTAAATACTATAACTATAACAAATTTCAAGTTTGTATGTCATATAGAAGTTTTACAATCCCCAATGTGGCTGGGGGTTGGAAATTTTACCATTGTTTATTTTTCTTTTGACAAGAATTCTAAACTCTATAACTATGTCAAAATCTCAAGTTTGTAAGTCATCTAGAAGTTTTATAACTCAAAAAGGGGTGGGAGGGTTGACATTTTAGTATTTTTGATTTTTCTCTTTAGGAAAATTTTAAATACTATAACTATACCAAATTTCAAGTTTGTATGTCATATAGAAGTTTTACAACCCCCAATGTGAGTGGGGGGTAGAAATTTTACCATTGTTTATTTTTCTTTTGACAAGAATTCTAAACTCTATAACTATGTCAAAATCTCAAGTTTGTACGTCATCTAGAAGTATTATAACTCAAAAGGGGGTGGGAGGGTTGACATTTTAATATTTTTAATTTTTCTCTTTAGGAAAATTTTAAATACTATAACTATACCAAATTTCAAGTTTGTATATCATATAGAAGTTTTACAACCACCAATGTGGGTGGGGGGTAGAAATTTTACAATTGTTTATTTTTCTTTTGACAAGAATTCTAAACACTATAACTATGTCAAAATCTCAAGTTTCTACGTCATCTAGAAGTTTTATAATTCAAAAGGGGGTGGGAGGGTTGACATTTTAATATTTTTGATTTTTCCCTTTAGGAAAATTTTAAATACTATAACTATACCAAATTTCAAGTTTGTATGTCATATAGAAGTTTTACAACCCCCAATGTGGGTGGGGGGTAGAAATTTTACCATTGTTTATTTTAATTTTGACAAGAATTCTAAACTCTATAACTATGTCAAAATCTCAAGTTTGTACGTCATCTAGAAGTTTTACAACTCAAAAGGGGGCGGGAGGGTTGACATTTTAATAGTTTTGATTTTTCTCTTTAGGAAAATTTTAAATACTATAACTATACCAAATTTCAAGATTGTATGTCATATAGAAGTTTTACAACCCCCAATGTGGCTGGGGGTTGGAAATTTTACCATTGTTTATTTTTCTTTTGACAAGAATTCTAAACTCTATAACTATATCAAAATCTCAAGTTTGTACGTCATCTAGAAGTTTTATAACTCTAAAGGGGGTGCGTGGGTTGATATTTTAATATTTTTGATTTTTCTCTTTAGGAAAATTTTAAACACTATAACTATACTAAATTTCAAGTTTGTATGTCATATAGAAGTTTTACAACCCCCAATGTGGATGGAAGGTAGAAATTTTACCATTGTTTATTTTTCTTTTGACAAGAATTCTAAACACTATAACTATGTCAAAATCTCAAGTTTGTACGTCATCTAGAAGTTTTATAACTCAAAAAGGGGTGGGAGGGTTGAGATTTTAGTATTTTTAATTTTTCTCTTTAGGAAAATTTTAAATACTATAACTATACCAAATTTCAAGTTTGTATGTCATATAGAAGTTTTACAACCCCCAATGTGAGTGGGGGGTAGAAATTTTACCATTGTTTATTTTTCGTTTGACAAGAATTCTAAACTCTATAACTATGTCAAATTTCAAGTTTGTATGTCATCTAGAAGTTTTACAACCCTCAAATGGAGTGCGGGGGTTGAAAATTTTAAATACTATAACTATACCAAATTTCAAGTTTGTATGTCATATAGAAGTTTTACTACCCCCAATGTGGCTGGGGGTTGGAAATTTTACCATTGTTTATTTTTCTTTTGACAAGAATTCTAAACTCTATAACTATGTCAAAATCTCAAGTTTGTACGTCATCTAGAAGTATTATAACTCAAAAGGGGGTGGGAGGGTTGTCATTTTAATATTTTTGATTTTTCTCTTTAGGAAAATTTTAAATACTATAACTATACCAAATTTCAAGTTTGTATATCATATAGAAGTTTTACAACCACCAATGTGGGTGGGGGGTAGAAATTTTACAATTGTTTATTTTTCTTTTGACAAGAATTCTAAACACTATAACTATGTCAAAATCTCAAGTTTGTACGTCATCTAGAAGTTTTATAACTCAAAAAGGGGTGGGAGGGTTGAGATTTTAGTATTTTTGATTTTTCTCTTTAGGAAAATTTTAAATACTATAACTATACCAAATTTCAAGTTTGTATGTCATATAGAAGTTTTACAACCCCCAATGTGAGTGGGGGGTAGAAATTTTACCATTGTTTATTTTTCTTTTGACAAGAATTCTAAACTCTATAACTATGTCAAATTTCAAGTTTGTATGTCATCTAGAAGTTTTACAACCCTCAAATGGAGTGCGGGGGTTGACCTAATAATTTTCTTTACGAGAGTCCTAAATCCTATCACTATCTCAAATTTCAAGTTTGAATGTCATCCAGAATTTTTACAACCCCCAAATAAAGTGCAGGGGTTGACTTAATACAAAAAAATTATATTTTTCTTTACGACAGTCTTAAACCCTATAACTATTATCAAATTTCAAGTTCCTGTGTCATCTGCAAGTTTTACAATCCCATAAGAGGGTGCGGGGGATGATATAACGACATTTTTTTATATATTTTCTTTACAATAACCTTAAACTATAATTGTACCAAATTTCAAGTTTCTGTGTCATCTAGAAGCTTTATAAACCCTAAAGGGGTTGCGGAGGGTTAACATAATAACATTTTTCTATATCATTCTTTATGAGAACCCTAAACCCTATAACTAAACCAAATTTCAAGTTTTTATTTCATCTAGAAGTCTTACAACCCCCGAACGGGATGCAGAGGTTGACATAATAACATTTTTTCTTTACAAGAATCTTAAATCCTATAATTACACCAATTTTCAAGTTTCTAAGTCATCTAAAAGCTTTACAACCCCTAAAAGGGGGTACGGGGGTTGTCATAATAACATTGGTTTATTTTTTCTTTACAAGAATCCTAATTCCTATAACTGTGCCAAATCTCAAGTATAATCGTCATATTATAAATCTTAACGTCGAACTCGATATCAGCGACCTTAGAAACCCCTTTGTACAAAATCTCATACAAATCCAATAAGATTTCTAATTTTACGAAATTTTTATGTTTATGGTACCTTAAAACTTATTTAAAACATTTTAAATAAAATTCAGACACCAATGAATGGAAGTAAAAGATTTATTAAGTAGCTGTAATAAAATATAATTATTCTTGTCGCTTTAAATGACGCAATCCTTACTGAGAAATACACATAGTACTTTGGCAACGCAGAGAGCTATATCATACCCGCTATTTCGAATATACTCACAGATGTTAAGTTTTATGCAAATAAATCAAATTTTAATTATTATGGCCGCCATATTTCATCCTCCCTTTAAAATTTGCAAACGTTGACATCAAATTTGAAATCAGCGACCTGAAAAACCCCTTTGTAGAAAATTTCATACAAATCCAATAATATTTCAAGTTTTATGATGTTTTTATGCATATAATATTTTAAATCTGAAAGCCTTTTAAATAAAATTCATACACATACAGAAACGAAACTAAAAGTATTTATTACATAGCGTTAATAAAATAGAATTATTTTTGCCAGTTTAAATGACGCAATCTTTACTCAGAAATGCAGAGAGTAACTCGACACCGCAGACAGGCAAAGGAATTCAAGCAGGCTGGCCAATACTGAAAAAATAAATGGACGCTGTATAAACCTATAGCTTGCATAAAATAAACAGACGCTGAATAAACCTATAGCTTGCAAAAGACGCTGACTGATAGGCCTCTATAGATATATATATATATATATATATATATATATATATATATATATATATATATATATATATATATATATATATATATATATATATATATATATATATATATATATATATATATATATATATATATATATATATATATATATATATATATATATATATATATATATATATATATATATATATATATATATATATATATATATATATATATATATATATATATATATATATATATATATATATATATATATATATATATATATATATATATATATATATATATATATATATATATATATATATATATATATATATATATATATATATATATATATATATATATATATATATATATATATATATATATATATATATATATATATATATATATATATATATATATATATATATATATATATATATATATATATATATATATATACAGTGAGGATTTTATTTCGCTGAACATCAGCACTATTAACCCTATGTTCAGTTTAAAAAAAACATGTCAATACATTAAAAGCAATTACGAGTACAATATATCCAAGCAACCTCTAATAAAACAATTGCCATTAATGCCATTAAAAAGTGTCAAACAAATCGCAAACTTGTTGCATACTATCATTATTGCAATTGTACCAGCGTACAATAGCAGTTTTTTCATCTTTTAAATACATGCCGTAAACCCTCGTGTAAACCGCAAGTGCAAAAACTAAAAAAAAAAATCAGTTTTGACACTTTTTAAGGACATTAATGGCAATTGTTTTATCAGAGGTTGCTTGGCTATGTTGTAATTGCTTGTAATGCATTGACATGGTTTTTTAAAAACTGAACATAGGGTTAATACTTATAGTGCTGATGTTCAGCGAAATAAAATCCTCACTGTATATATATATATATATATATATATATATATATATATATATATATATATATATATATATATTATTTATAAAAATATATATATATATATATATATATATATATATATATTTACGGCCACTTATCAAAGTGAGGACATATCATGAACCGTAGTTAATGAGGACCACCCTTATAAATGGTCACAGCTTAGCAAATTTTTTTGTCATCACTTGTTTACTTGTTCTAGTTATGTATCTCGCAAATATACACAGATTTCTTTGAATTTAAAAAAGTTTTATTTGCTGTGTATAATAATACCAAGTGAGGCTACACTATACTACTGACGACGTGAGGACCATATTATTAGATACGATTTAATCGGCAAAGTGAGCCCCAATATCAAATTATACACAGGTTTTAAGTATAACATGAGGACCGGCGCTGTTGCCATCATTTGCTTTCAATATCATCAGCAAAAATGCATGCTATTCTATTATTGGAATTTGTTAGTTGGTCGGTCGTCAGTATAAAACTAATTTGGTGTGGCGGAGACGGGTATGCTTCAATAGCCATTTTAATAAACCCGTTTTTGAAAATATCTCGAGAACGGTTGGTTCTACGAAAAAAATATAACAGACTTTTTTGTAAAAAAATAAATTATCTATCTTTTTTATTAAAACAATTTTTTAATTGCTTGCAAATTAATGTTTTAAGAGTTATTACACAGCAAAGTTTTCACTTTTTAGTTTTGCTAAATAATTCGCAAACGGCTAACATCTCACTGAAACAGGAAAACATTACAGTGTAATAACTCTTAAAATATTAATTTAACAAAAAAATTGTTTAAATAAAATAGATAGATAATTAATTTTTCTATAAAAAATGTCTGTTCTGTTTTCTTCGTAAGACTATTTCTCCAGACTATTTGGACTATTTACTGGCTCCCTAACTTAACTATTTCCTGTTGGCTGTTCCATTGCCTTCTAGAATGTTTAAACGAATGCTTGACCGCTTAGATCAATTAAATTTAGACGAAAAATTAGATTTAACTATCAAGATTCTTGTGTTTCTCATCATTTTAATGGTAATTGTGCTAGTAATATTAACAGCCTGCTATTACTGGGGCAGATTAGTGAATTGATAGCTAAGTACCACATACTTTACTTTAAAATGTAAATGTATTACTCCTAATAATTAATTATTATTAACAGTTAGATTAGTTTCACTAATAATTATAGAGGTAAATCTGTATAATATGTTAATTATTCTGAAAATGCTTGTAAAATCAGTAAATATTGTCGCCTAATTTAAAATGCTGAGTTTGTTCCATCTCGTTTTTTAATTAAATTTAAAAATTTGTCTGTAATTTCCTTACGGTACGTGTTAAAAAGAATATATGTATTTATCTTCCTACCTAAACCGATCTTGGCTTGTAGCAAAGAAAAGTGGTTATTCTATATTTAGGGTATTTATTAGGCCAAAAAGAATGCATATAAAATCCATATTTAAGTGTAAAAAGATATAAGAAGGGGGATTATTATCGCTCTTGGTATTTTTAATATTTAACTCTAGTTATTTTTTAAATGCTTTTTAAATGCACATACAGTTCATTAGAACTGTATGTGAATCTGCGATTTAAATTTAACCAACCAATAATTATTGTGAATGACTTTTCAGCATTAACTGTGCCGTCTATGAACTCAAATCTTACTAATCCTCCAGCTGACATAGAGCTCTAAATCATTACGCCTTGAGGAAACTTAACATTAGGTTTCAAGCAGTATTTATGGAATGCTTCGTGTTTAGCTCTGATTACTCTTTTGCGAGAGTAAAACTAGAACTGCCTAATGTTAAGTTTCCTCAAGACATAATGATTTGAGGCTGTATGTTAGCTAGAGGATTAAGAAGATTTTAGTTCATAAACAGCATAGTTAATACTGACAAGTATCTGCAAAACGACAAGTAGCATGGGCTAAAACTAAGTTGTCCTGGACAGAAATGCTGGACTAAGGTCATATTCATCAACTAGTTAAAGTGTGGTGTATCCGTCAGTTACTCTCGCAAAAGATTGATCAGAGCTAAACACGAAGCATTCCATAAAGACTGCTTGAAACGTACCGTTAAGTCTCCTTAAGGCGTAATGATTTAGTACCAAGAACTTATAAATAAAGGAAATTATGATTTCAAAAAAGGCGAAACACCTTGTACGTATTGGGTTGGATTCAAAAATTCAGTAGTGCAGGTACTCTTCTAAAATTAACTTGCCAATACGAATTTTTCAGCCGACTGCTATCAAGAATATCGATAATATCGCCTGATGGATTTTGCCGAAGAGATGCTAAGATAAAGGATGACTGTACCACGATGGCGTCCGGTTCTAAACGAATTTTTCTTAGCTACTTCATGGCAATAGGGGACCATAAAAAGTTACGCCAGAAAGTTCCTTGAGCAAATTTACTGGTGCAAATTGCTGATCCGTGTATGACATATTTCCTTTCTTCGATAACAGAAAGAAGGCGAAGTACGAAAAAAAATTCGAACACTTTTGGTAGGGATTTAAATAAGCTTTATCTTACCTAACCTCCTTTATCTCGATAACCCTAATAGTTTCCGAGAAAAACGACAAAACCGGTAGGGGGCGTAGTTTATCCTCATTATTTCTTCGACCTCACCACCTACAGGTATTGACTTTTAAGGTTTAATAACCCACAAGGAAGCCGTATGCAAAAATCCATGGACTTACCTCAACTTTCCGCTATTTTTTCTAAATTGATTAGACTAATTATAGCAGTCCTTTGCTATAAGCTTTGTATGCAACTCGTACCTTAATCTATTATCTGAGAAATCGCCAACACAAAGTTTGAAAAAGTGGCAGTATCGATTGGCTTTATGGTAAGGTCATTTCAACCGAGGATATTTTATTTAACTACAATAGAATTGGTATAGGCACAAGTGAAACATGTAGTTGCTAATAATACAACATATACATACACTTGCTGATCTGAAAGAGCTTCTATCAAGGAATTTCTACCGTCACAAATATCATAAATTTAGGATCGAAAAGTTCCAGCAAAGTATTGATATAAGGGATGCTCTGTTAATAGTTAGTAACAGGCCATGGAAGCTCAATTGGCTAGAAACAATTGCAACAATTGAATGTCGCATTAGTTGACATTTGTTACCCACAATTGTCAAACGTTCCGATTTCCTTGTGAAACGTAGTTAATTTTGTAAGATAAGTAGTTGTGCATTTTTAATTCAGTTAAGATGAGCATTCCGCGAACTGCCCTTAGAGCTATGATTTTCTACGACTATAAAAGACAGTTAGGATACCAGCAAAGCCATGAAATGATTTGATAGCAGCTTTTGGCGATGCTGCCCCTCCATTATCCGCTGTTAGTCATTGGTTCCGAGAATTTCGACGAGGGCGAGAACTGCTAGAAGACGAAGCAAGACCTGCAGGAGCTGCCTGTTCAGAAAATGTTGATCGTGTGGCAAGCTTGATTCATTCCAATCGAAATATTACTTATAGGGAGATTCAGGAGGAAGTGAAGATTGGATCCTCGGCGGTGAATACCATTTGGCATAAACATCTTGGTGTAAGAAAGCTAGCAAGCCGTTGGATACCGCATTTGCTTTCAGAAAGTCAAAAATAGGCTCGAATAGACTGGTGTAAATTTATGTTGCAAAAATTTGACGGAGTAGCTTCCAGGCAAGTGGCATACATTGTAACTAGTGACGAATCTTGGGTATACAGTTACGACCCTGAAACTAAACAGCAGTCTAGTGTTTGGGTATTCGAAGATGAAGACTTGCCCACAAAAGTAATTCGTGGCAGAAGCTTCAATAAGAAAATGATTGCTGTTTTTTCCGCCGATGTGGTCCTGTTGCTGTTATTCCACTTGAAGATCGCAGAACTGTTAATTCTGAATGGTACTGCGAAGTGGCTTTACCACAGATGTTTGCAAAATTACAGGCAGCTCGCCAAAGGACCGGTTTGCGTAACATCTTAGTCCATCATGACAATGCATCCTCCTACACTGCTGCCAGAACATTGGATTTTTTGAAAGATACGGAAGTTCAATTGGTAACTCATCCTCCGTATAGCCCAGATCTGGCGCCGTGCGACTTTTTTTTGTTTCCAACTGTTAAAAAAATGATACGAAGTAAAAGATTTCCCAACGCAGATGCAGCAGTTACAAAATTTCAAAGAATTTTTGAGGACCTTTCAGAAAATGAATTTTTCGAATGTTTAAAAAGTGGTCTCAAAGAATGCACAAGTGTATTAGTCTGAATGGAGATTATTTTGAAAAACAATAAAGATTTTTTGTTAAAAAATGCAACGTTCTTTTTATAAATAACAATTTTCAGCGCAACCCTCGTATTGTACCAATATAAAATACTTTTTAATTTTTTGAGTGATAGTGTTGCATTATGTCATCAGTCATATTTATAAATTGTTCACCACATAATAATAAAATAATAAAAAAGTACCTACTAAATAAACTATATTTAAAAATATATATGTATAAATATATATAAAATTTTGTATTTCTTAATTTTCTCATTGAATTCATAATCAGCAACCCCAAAAACCCCCCAACATGAATTTCGCTCAAGTTGATGGAAAACTTCCCGAGTTATTAAATTGGGAGTGTAAAATGGGGGTTTCAACCCCCCGAGGGGGCGTGTCCCCATTTTAAACAGATTACATTTTATATTGGTCCAGTACTGAAGGCATTATAAAAGATTTCAAGTCGCTATCTTTAGATAGTAAAAAATAAGAACTTAATGCAAAAATTTACTCTACTATAAAGTTGGGAACGACCTCATCATCCATCATCACATAGTGAATAATAAATATAATTGATATTCTAAATCTGTTCTAATAAATTATTCTTATTGTTAGTTTTATTAAATATTAATTTAAAAAGACATTTTGATTGTAATATTTGGTACTTATAGTTATCAATTTTTATAAGCCTGCCTTGAGAAGTAAGAATTAAATTCATTGCGAGCTTTTATAATACAATGAAAGTTGAAAACATTTAGTAGTTGTGTAGGAAAGCCCTCATCTGATCGTCACCCGGTGACCAGTTTGAGGTTACAACTTATAACAGAATTCCACTTGGAAGTAACAAATCAGCAACGGTCCAAGAAAAAAATAGTGTATGCAACTCGAACATCATCATTCATTTGTTGCATAATATACTATTTTGGGTTACCTACCGTTATTTATTTGTTCATAATACAGCCTTGGTAGTGTAATGCCTGGCGTGCCGGACTTTCACCCAAGCGGCCCGGGTTCGACTCCCGGCGCTGGCAGATCTGGTTAATGTTTTCTGCAGTTTTCCTTAGCTGTAACAAATGTGGGATTTGCGCTGTTCCATCTATAAGTCGGCTGCAGCCGCACATTGGGCCTACATAATAATAATCGCCCCCTCCCTTCCGCACAAGCTTATAGCTTCTGGGGCCTTGATTTAGGTTATGGGTTGTACTAATTATTATTATTATTATAATGACTACTATTTCAATTTAAAGATTAAATCGGTAATGAAATTTTTTTTCAATGAATTTAATAAATGACTTATTTAATTATTGGGTGTATTAAATGCAGAAAAATAGTCTGCAGAGTATGTTGCGTCTAACTTTTCTTTCTAAAAGCAATAATACAAACAAACTTGCCAGCCTCGGTGGATTAGTGGTTTGCATGTTTGCTTCATAATCCAAGGATCGCAGGTTCGATCCCCGGCTGAGCTGGTAATTTTTAATAGCGGAGAAAAATTAAAAACATGCCCCCTTCTCGGATAGGAAGTAAAACTGTAGGTCCCGTGTCAATGCGATGTTTGGCACGTTAAAAATCCCTACTTGGGGTGGAATTCCCCCATATTCGGCTAAATTCTAGTAGGGTCGGCCAAATTATCATAGCAATCGGTGCCATAAGGTACGAAGGATGCTCCGCCATCCTGATTCCTCGCCCAAAAACAAACAAAAACAAAATTTCATTTGTTTATTTGTTCATGACAATTGCTATTTCCATTTAAAGATTTGCATAGAATCTAAAATTTTGGACATTTCTTTAATGTTTGTTTTCTTCTTTATAAAACAAAATTGACAAATTTACTTCTCGAAAAACGTCAAAAAGATTTGTGTCATTTCATATAACTTTTTTTCTTCCTTAAATTGAATTTTCATCTTTGTGTTGCGTTTATTCGTCTTTATTTGATGAATTATAGTTTTAAGAATGCTCTTTTATTATTTTTTGCACGTACGATATATAAGGCTCTACTTTAGTCTCCCAAAAGAGGGAGTAAAGTAGCACTTTTACTCCCTGAGGGAGTAAAGTGTTTCCTTGACAACAACAACAAGTAAACAACAAAAAAAAAAGTAATCGCGGTACATGTTAGGATTTATTATCCGGAAACTATGTGATTTTGGCAATTGTGCGAATGACATGTAACTAAATTTTCGAAATTTTGAATTTTTGCGATTAAGTCCTTTAGGACGTGCAAAAAATAGCGTATATACTACTGGACTAAAGTGTTTTCTAAGTGTTAATTAATAATTTAAAAAAATGCATTTTAGTCCCTGGATATATAATACACATTATGTCCGCTCGGGCGATTATGACCTATTTTGCGGACTGTTTCTAGAGCGTAAATCGCTAAATTGGAGCACCCCCTTTTACTACTTTTGTTTACGACGTCTCCATAGTAATAAGAATAATTATAGACCATAGCACCTACCTACTTGAAGTTTAGGACTTTTAAAAATATTTTTATTTTAAATTAAACTTAATTTAAACTTAGACCGCACATTTAACGTACGCATTTCGGGCTTAATTAGTGTTTTAGAGCCCTTTATCATCTTAGCGCCTTCGGTTTTCGCTTCAGGTGACTGCACGGGCTCTAAGACACTCAATTAAGCCCTTAATATACTATTAAAGACTAGAAAAAGCCTAATCTTGATTAGGCGAAATGTCATTCGAAAAAAAAAATTTATTCTTAATTAATACAAAAAAATAAAAAGGCTGCAAGTCCTCGAAGATTTATTAATCTCTTTTACAATGTATTTTAGTTTTATTGCCTAATTACAAATAATCAGACGTTATGAAATTAAATCTAAATATTTCCCTATCGTTTTAAATTTTGTAACAGCACAATAATACAACTTTTCTAAACCGATTTCCGCTCGTAAGAAATAAAATCGGCTATTTAGGGTATTTCCGTTCTCTTCTGTAATAGAATTAAAATCAATAGTGTATAACTTTCATTTTCACCGTTGCCACTTGTTCGGATCTCACTTTGCGCATCATTCATACAAGCTTCACACAAGAAATTATACGTCTGAAAAATATACATCTGGCGCAGCGACTCCAGGCGTCAACTCCTTGAACTAATCTGTATAATTCTAACCATTTTGGCAACATCTGAGGTCCAGCCCATTTTTTCAGTATCGCCAACTTATAGCTTCGAAAAGCTCTAGACGAAATATTATCGAATTTCAAAGTGAGGTCCGTATACTTGTCCTCACTTTGTTTGCGGACCTCACTCGAAACGTGAACTTTGTTCATACGGACCTCACTTTATACACTAGCGGTAAATATATATATATATATATATATATATATATATATATATATATATATATATATATAATATATATATATATACCTAACCTACCAAAATATAGCTGTGCTGAAAGTATCAGCTTGACCTAAATAACACTACTTTAGTTTTTGCCGGCTAACCCCCATAAGTCGGAGAGGGACGGGGTAATACAAGATATACAAGATAAAAAACAAGCGCCACTTTGTTTTAAAACAATTCTTATTACTAAAGCTTCAAACATCTTAGATAAACGAAGAAATAGATCTTTTACTAACATATAGACAACTTCCACAATTTTGGTCGTACGGTGCATATACTTACAGGTTATAAGCTGGAAAGCAAATATTAACACCACAAATTAAATAAATAGTAATAAATAAAACTCAAACATGTAGTGAAATGTAAACTTTCTAAGTAGGACTTTATTGTTTAATGCAAATTGTAAACTATTATTGTAAACGGTAATTATACTGATTAAGAGCTTTAATGTCTAGCAAAATTAACAGAATGGTGATTTGTATCACAGCTGGTTGTAAATCTTCAAAACTACCCTATGATAATTTCACTACTCGAGATCTCATTTTAACTTGTATTTAAAACTAACATGCATGAATAAATAAATTATATAAACGTTAATTAAATATATATAAACATAGATAAAATGACACAATATACATATACATACAGTTTCAAACAAACATCCCACCATTCGATGACCCACGGCTACACAGTACGGTTTAAAAGCCTTGCTTAGGGTTTTTCGTTTCACCCTCCGGTATATTTTGCAACCCTGTACGTATGTATGCAGGTACGAACCCAAAGGGAAAGACCTTCAAATTAAACCCAAAGTCAAAGAGGCAGGAACAGAAAAAAACACAACGCCAACGAGCAACAAAATCCAAAAGAAAAGACCTAAAAATAACACACCCTGTATATAGTATTGATTTTAAATATTTGCACAGAATTTTACCTTTCTATAAACTGAAAGGTCTTTTATTACACAATTCCTTCAAGGTAACTGATAGGGAAAATGTTACCTAAAATAGAAAAAGACTGTATGAGATTTTAGCACATTGTGGAAAATAAAAAAGGTTTACCTAAATGGTTAACACTAGAACCTAATCCGTCTAATTTGACGATTGATCACATATAAACAATCAAATGATCATTTTGTTGAATGCGAGATTTTCTAAAGCGAATTATATCCAACCAATTTTCTAATTCATCCCACATTCAACTTCTAATGCCAAATCCACCATTTTGTTATATCAACTCCACTATTGAGAATGCGCTTGACTGCGCAGGTACGATAAACAGAGGGAAAGGGGAAACCAGTTACTACCAAACTAATGGAGAAGCTTGGTTTTAAACAGTGACCGTCAAACAATCATTGGGTTGTGAATTGCAACGTTATAGTTATCCAAAAGATAGCGTAGTATTGTCCATTTATTGTTTCGCCTCTTTGAAAGGTAATCAATCATCACAATTTCCTTTGCGTCCCAAAAAGCTTTATGACATTATGAGAATGTATTTCTTTGAAGCTGAACAGCCAGGTTCTTTATATTGCTTAGATTGAATATTTTGTTTCTGGTATATACGAGGGTCCATAAATTCAGGAATAAAGGGAAAATAAGAGACGTACAAAATTTCTACTAAATAATTGAAAAACCCAATATTTATCAAGCATCTATGAGAACTATCATTTGTTTTAGTTAAACAATTGCCGTTTACTTAAATTTAGTTCTGACACTTCAGTTGTAGTTTTTAAACATGTATAAATTCTTGTGAGTTTATCAAGTGACGTGATGATAATTCAGGTATCGTTCTTAACAGAATTGTAACTGGAGACGAAACTTGGGTTCATTCTTATGTCCCTGAACTGAAGCAGGAATCCATGGAGTGGCACAGAAAAGGTATAGCTCCGCCAAGAAAGTTTAAAGTCACTCAATCTGGTGATAAGATTATGACAACCCTATTCTGGGACTCGAAATTTTGTTTTTGAATTTCAAAGAAGATAGAGGATCTATTACAGGTGAGTACTATTTAAATCTATTACGGCAGTTACGCGAATGTATCAAGGAAAAAAGACGTGAAAAATGAGAAGAGGTGTGTTGCTCATTCACGATAACACTGCTGTTCACAAGTCTCGCGTGGTAATAGAACCTTTATCTGCGTGTGGCTTCGAAGAAATTGGCCATCAGGTTTATTGCACGGACTTGGCTCCGAGAGATTATTATCTATTTCCAAATCTTAAAAATGACCGCCCAGGGTGCCGATTTAGAGACAATAAAGACTTAAAAGCCGCATTTTGAAACAAAATTTTTTTTCGTAGGCTTAGAAAAGTCAATAGATAGAAGTAAAAAGTGTATTAGTATTAAGGAAGAGAATACATTGAAGAATAATAAAAGAATTTGTTTCACTTGCATATTATTTGTTGATTATACCTGTGATACGAACTACATAAACAACTCCATAACAACCAGGGCATTATAAGCGGGGCGTTATAATTCATAACGCCCGCTCATGGTTTACTTTACAATCGGAGACGACGGTTCGTAATTTAATAGTCATTTGGATCATTAAGTCACAAACTATATTTTGCGCACGAGTATGTTGCAACACAACAAATAACGAGTATTTCCACGTAGTTTCTAGACGGGTGGTCTACGAATTCTTTTGTGCCGCTTAACTGCCGATAAAAATTTCTTAGCTAAAATTAACTTATTTTTTGGATGGCATTAGTGCTATTAGGACATTTTTTGTTTTTATGTTGGTAACAACAAAAAGCATTTGAATTTAAATTGTCATTTATCTGTTTGTCTCTTGTAAATTTAGTAAAAGTTATCATCACCCGACAAACATAAAAATTCCTAGTTTTATAAATATATAAACAACGCTGTTGGCAACGCCAACAATTATAACTTAAAACTAATTTTCGACTTCTCATATTCTCGACATATTCTCGTGAAAATAAAATTTTGTATGCACCACGAGCGTTACTAGATAATGATGCCCATAGGGCGCCTTCCATCCCTTGGGCCCTTCAGGCCCTCGGGCTGGAATATCGTCGCCCTCCTGACATTATCATCATTCTAACGCCCTTGGTACATAAATAACTATTCTGCCGCGAATTTATAGAATTCCCCTCGTAGTAATGCATCCACGTTTTATCGGTGGTACTAAATCGTCGCATAAAATCTGACGGATTTTTCCGAAAACGGTCCAAACATTCTTGTGCTAGTTGCACCACGTTTTTGCTCCATTGTGAGTAAACGCGGAACCTACATCGTCTACCACTTTTTCATCCCTAATTGTGGGTGACGATATAACACACCGGCTCTTTTGAAATGCTCACGGCAATGGTAATTTCACTTAATTTGAGCCGCCAGTCGTTCATCACTATATCACTTGATGATCATTTCTGGAGAAGCTACACTTCTAGGGTGCCCCGAACGACGTTAATCATGGACACTTCTACGATCGCGTTTGAACTCAGCCACCCAATTTGATCACTGTAACAATATGAAGGAGCAAAGTCAGCCAAAACAATATTCGTCTCTTCCAATATTTCTGAGTTCTTCAAACTTTTCATATAAAGACATTTATTGCGTTGCGTAGCGTTATCCATTGCAATACAAACCTAAAACACGTTTGATTTGAAGAGCTGCTTACAACACATTTAACATATTGCTATCAAATTTTCAGCGTTAGCTACTAAAGGATGAAACTATAAGAATATAAACAAATGATTTAAATAGCATGGTCAACTACGTGGAGGCCACTTAATTATCATCCCGCCTTCCTACATCTAATTTCTGCACGACTGCCACAATAAAACAAAAGTTGACGCTTATGAAACTTTGCGCCAACTCATCATATTGAAGGCCGTTTTTCGTGATACGGTGCTTCAGTCATGATCACTTCAATATCGAAATACATTTTTACAGATTTTAATCTATATGTCAAAACCGTTGTATTGTCGACGTATTACTCATTCATGTTGTGGGCGTTTTAATATTAAATAATAATTTTAAGGTATATTTTAAGCGGCGGTCATCAAAAGAAAATTGTATGCAACATGTACATCAAATAAGTTTTATGGCATTACTTCCAGTTTTTTTTGTGACTCGGCTTCTCCTCGTCTTACATATTTAATTAAATCAGATTAATTCAAATTAATTGGCTGTATACTATTTAATTTAGTTCTGTACAACTGTTTCAAAGCAGAAATAACTCCTATCTTTTGTCCTTATTTATACATCTGCACGATATTACTTATACACACTGACACACACTTTACAAGTCGCCACAAATAGATGTGCAAATTATGCCACTCACAAGGGTTCCATATGACAGGTGGCGCCTGCCACGTAATTTATATCAATTTCTACATTGTAGTTTAACATTGATTAAATTTACCTGTCTTAAAATTTCAAAATACAAACGACTTAATTATTCAATTCATCCTTGATTAATATCTCCTTTAGCTCTGTAGAATCTTCGATATTGCTTTAGTGTTTTGAAGATGCAGTGTTTATGTGTACTAAATAAAAAAGCAGTAAATCTATTCAGTAGCTAAATGTTAAGTGCTTTGTTTGAGTCGGGTTTTATTTTATAATTTTAATCTGTATTTATAATAATCTATTATAATAATGCAAGTTTAAATGTTAATATTAAAGTTTATATTCGCTAGAAATCACTTTCAAACTAGAACATCGGCTGGAGGTATCTCCTTCAACTGATGGCAAATTTCAAATATTTGTGGTTTCTATTGATTTGCTGCAGTACAATACGGTTTACTATCTACCAAATCCGGAATATTAAAAGCAAATTTGCTATGAATTTGACTGATTTGCTATAATCGGAAGTGTTTGTGTAAAGTTTGCATGCATTTATTGGTAAATTATATAAATGACTATTTAATAAAAATTTATTTAGGTAGGAAACATAAATTCAGCAATGAATATTTTCAAGATTTTGGTTCTTAGTTTATTTATTTACCTTTTATTTATTGAAACCACGTAATGGTCTTGATAAAAATTCCAAGCGAGAGAAGGTACTTACTATACGTAATATACGTTGCATTGGCTTTTCTAAATTTGACTTTTCCATGAGATGTATGATATTATATGAAATTCATAAACCACATACACAATACAGTAGAAAGAACAAATGAATAAACTTAAATAAAAAAAATCGTCAACAATAAGTACACATTTGTACATTTCAGTTCTTTGTACATTCTTTCGATTTTAAGTAACCACACTACGGGGCACTCCTTTAAGATACTTAATTGCTTCTATAATTGGCGGTTTAGCTATATTCGTTATATTGCAACATAAAATTAAGATGGAAAGAGCACACCAAAAACAAAAAGAGAGAAGATAGAAGAAAATTTAATTTAAAACTTAGAAAAATGTATTGGTGAATTGGAAGACATTATAAATTACCGATATACAATAAGCTGCTGACAGGGGCGTGCTGGCCCACCGGGATACCGGGACATTTCCCGGTGGCCTGGGGGTTGGAATAGAAAAAGATTTAAAAGATGTGTACCTAAGTGTTAATTCTGAAAAGTATTATTGTGATTTCTTTAGAGAATAATCATCAGCCTGTTGTCAAGAAAATAAATAATTAGTAGATAAATACCTACCTATTAGTGCCTAATACCTAATTATTATGTACAAACATTTTTTTCTACATTATAGTTTGCGCATTTTCCCTTTATCAAGCTATTTGCATAATGGCCTGTTTTGGCAAACACATTTATTTGACAGATTATAAGGGTGTAACTGGTATAACTAGAAATCTCGTAATTGGAGAGGGGGGGTTAGCTGTAATGATTTAGAACATATTTCCCTTATCAACATGTGTTTTCGAGAAAATCGCATTTTAGATTTTAAGTACGCCCATTGTAGGCACATAGATTAAAAATACGAAATAAGCAAAATTAGAAGTTTTTTTGTTGCTTGTTTAGTATTTTTAGTGTAATGTGAGTACAAAATAGAATCTTGAAAATTAGCAGGAAGCGACATGTTAAAATATGTTCTAACTCATTACAGCTACCCCCTCCCCCCATTACGAGGTTTCTAGTTATATTACTTACACTCTGTATAAAATGACTAAATTATATTTGTAAGCAGTTTAAACAATATATATCTTTATATACTGAACTTGAATCATAAATCTATGACGTAACTAACATCTTAAAAAAATAGCCATTCAGTATCTAATTAGTACAATAATAGCACTCTAAGACGTTCTGACGCTGCCGATTTGATACAACCAATCTGTCGCAGAGACGTTAGAATGCAGGAACAGACTGGCTCGAGAACGTTCCGATGATGCAGGAACAGTCTGGTGCAAAGTATTAAACTTGTTCTTTCAAAACTCATGGACAAATGAATTGAACGTGGCCAGTACTGCAAACGGCACTTCGGCTGTAATATGTTGTACTACCGGATTCTGGCACGGTATACCTAACACTTACTTTCAATCTATTACGCGGCCTAGGACACATGAATTGAACCACTGTATGTTTCTGTAATTAATATTTATCATTCAACAAAAATTACACAGGCCCACAAAAAAGTCTTCTAGTTGAAAGGTGAGGTACCATACCGTATGCTTTTTGGTGTGCTGAAAATGAATCCGGGGTCAGATTGACAGTCACCCAAGAACTTTTTAGATGTATTTTTATAAATTGTTGAGGTGTTTTTTGAGGTTATGTCAAAATCCTTGGGTGATGGGTCAATTCTGACCCTGGATTCGTGTTCAGCACACTAAAAAGCATACGGTATGGTACCTCACACTCCAACTACAAGACTTTTTTTCTTTTGTGGGCCAGTGTTATCAGTGATTAAACGATGTTTTTGATTTTTGCGTGATATTAGCAACAAATAAATCACTTTAATTCGAGATGAAATATAAAATGTCAAAATTTATTGCTTGGTCCAATTCATGTGGGTTAGGACTCATATGTGTAATATTTTTATATACGTATGTTAATTCACATAATAGTACATGAATATACCTAGGTATTTGAGTCATAATACGAGGGTAGATTGAAAAGTTTCCGGAATGGGCAAGAGATGGCGCGCGTATCGTGAAATTGTTATGATGGTTGTCAAGGCTAACCTATTTTAGGAAAGCTGTCAAATTTTCAGACACGTGCGTCGTTCCGTTTATGTTTACTAGGATATCTTGTGAAGCAATTCAGGCACTTTTGCAAAAATGGATAAAAACGAATTTCGTGCAGTCATCAAACATTTCTGGATGGACGGGAAAACGGCGACGGAGATACGAGATATTTTGCAGAAAGTTCATGGCACATCCACACCTTCATTTTCGACTATTAGTTTCTGGGTGAGCGAGTTCAAACGTGGCCGTACGAGCACCAAGGATGAACCACGCAGTGGACGTCCAAAAACGGCCACAAATGAAGAAATGGTCGATAAAGTCCATGATCTCGTGTTAGCCGATCGACGAGTGAAGTTGCGCGAAATAGTAGAGACCACGGGCATCTCATATGAACGTGTGCAAAATATCGTGCACGAACATTTGGGCATGAGGAAGCTCTCGGCGCGATGGGTGCCGCGTTTGCTGACTATGGACAACAAGCGAAATCGTGTGACCACTTCGAAAGAGTGTTTGGCCTTGTTAAATCGTAATCCAACGGATTTTTTTCGCCGATTCGTGACCGTGGACGAAACATGGATCCACCACTACACACCAGAAACCAAGCAGCAGTCGAAACAGTGGATTTCTCCAGGCGAATCTGCTCCGAAGAAGGCAAAGACTGTCCCATCTGCTGGAAAGGTCATGGCCACCGTTTTTTGGGATTCGCAAGGTGTGATACACATCGACTTTTTGCAGAAGGGAAGAACTATCACGGGACAATACTACAGCGATTTATTGGATCAATTCAACGGCATTTTGAAGGAGAAACGGCCTCATTTGCAGCGAAAAAAAGTGCTCTTCCATCACGACAACGCGCCGGCCCATTCATCCCGAATCGCCAATGCTAAATTGGTTGAATTGGGCTACGAGGTGGTGCCGCATCCCCCGTACTCTCCAGACCTGGCCCCGTGCGACTTCTTTTTGTTCACAAACATGAAGACTTGGCTCGGAGGCAAGCGCTTTACGTCAAATGAGGAGGTCATCGCCGCCACTAAAGCTTATTTTGCAGAGTTCCCGAAATCATATTTTTCTGAAGGCTTAAAAAAGTTGGAGCACCGCTGGGAAAAGTGTATCGCCCTGCAAGGATATTATGTTGAAAAATAAAAACAAAAACCTGTTCAATTACTGCGTTTTCTTGCCCATTCCGGAAACTTTTCAATCTACCCTCGTATGTATACAAGTCCAACAATTCGCTTGCAATAGCTACCTATACTTTTTTAGAATAACAAACTACTCATATTGATTGATTGATTGAGCCGTGCAATTCTTGGAATTATGGCCTACGCCAAAGGAGTTTCCAATCCTATTATTGAGGTGGATTAATCCTCTTGTTTCTAGTTTTGTTTCATAGCTTGTTGTTGGTCCTGGTGCTCTCTGTTATTTTCTTCCATGCCTTCCGATCTCTACATTTTGATCTCCAGTCTTGTATTCCTATTACTTTTATATCTTCTTCTAGGGCGTCTTCCCATCTTTTCTTTGGTCTACACTGTTTCCTGGGTCCGAGGGGGGTCCACTGCGTGATCTTCCTTATCATTTCCATGAGTTTTCTTCTCATAATGTGACCAGACCATCGTAGTCGCTGTGTTTTTAAAAATCTAACGATATTTTCCCCTCCAAGTTCTTCTTCTATTTCTTTGTTCCTTCTTATTCTTATTTCTCCATCTCTTGTTTTATTTGGTCCTAGTATTATTCTCATGATTTTGCATTCTAAAATTTTTAGGTCTTCTTCTTCTTTTTGGGTTAGTGCTGTTGTTTGCAATGCATATGTTATGGTGGGACGTATCAGGGTCTTATAAACTTTTATTTTAGTTGATTTGCTTAATGTTTTGCTTTTTAGTAAGATTTTATTTCTGCCGTATGCCTGATTTCCTTTCAATAGTCTCTCTTTCACTTTACTCTCCCCGGATTGTCCTACTGTGATTCCCAAATAATTAAAACTGTTGACTCTTTTGAAGGTGTGTTCTTGAGTTTTTAGCTGATCTTGTGTATACTCTGGTTCTTTACTTATCTTCATGTATTTTGTTTTGGTTTCATTAATTTCTAGTCCAAGTTTTTTAGCTTCCTTGTCTAGTTGTTCTACAGCTCTAACAATATCTTCTTTTTTGTTCCCTATGATTACTATGTCATCTGCGTATGCAATTGTTTGTATCTGGTTGATACTGGTTGAACTACTCATATACCGGTTGGAAATGCATGGGCTTGGAATAGGGATATAAAAGCGTTCATAAAAAGTAAAACAATGCGATAACGAGGAGGAATATTATAGTATCCTTAAATTATTAAGTACAAGCACTGTGTATTCATTCATGTGTCTCGGTATTCGGCGAGCCAGCCAGCGCTACCTAGCACTGGATGACCCAAACCCTATTGAACTACACGATATAAGAGAGGCGAGGATCCAAGCTTGAATTCTTTTTTCGTATTTCAACAAAAGCAACAAGTTACTAAAGCTTACCCATTAGGGTAAGCAGTTGGCACCTAGTTATATTATAATATTATGTTATAGTATTAGATTATATAATATCCCACTTCTCTATTACATATTCCTTTACTTTCTTTTTTTTCTGCGCATATTTTTTCTTGTGGGTATTTTTAGGGTAATTTTGATCGAAAATAAATTAGTCAAAGCATATCTGAATATTTTAAATCATTCTAAAATCTGTTTTGTAGAAAAATTTATACAGTCGAACTTCTATATAACGAAGTCGGTAAATCCTGAAAAAAATTCGCTATAGGGAAATTTCGTTATAAAGAAATATCACCTTTTGTAAATATTATTTTAATGCTTTCGTTTTAATTCGAGTGATTACGCAAACTGTAATGCCTTGTGTTTAATTAATTGTGATAATGGTGCATTTTTGTAGCGAGTTAAATGCACCCACTTTAAAACTGCTTCATCTACGGCGTCGTAAACATAAGTTCTAGCACGTTTTGCTGTATGTTCACCAACTGATTTTAAAATTGATTCGCGATTTATTATTATAGTCGATAAACTACTGGCAGGAATTCGATGTTCTCTCACAAAACTAAAGTTACAATAAAAATTTGCAATGCAAGTTTTGAACTTTATGTAAATGCTAATTGCATTTTAATCTTTCTTAGAGGGGTGGAATCTCCATTTAGACAAGTAACAATGTGTATAATGCATCGAAGTTTCATCATTCCTAGAACTCTCATTCAGATAAATTTCCGGAACTCCCTTGAAAAAGTAAGAATGTAAAGATAAACCAGTTGTAAACCTTTTAATGACAATTTTGATCCTTCTTAGAATTTCCATTTAAACAAATTTACAAAATCCTTTTATAAGGATTACAGGTTTTTAAAAATGTGTGCAGGCTTCTTGGAAGATGGCTAAATTTATAATCTTTTACTGCCGCTAAGAAAGAAAGATTGATGCATAATACATACATTTACCTGGAAAAATGTATTTTAGTTTGGCCTAAAAAATTCGTTAAATAGAAATTTTACTTCGTTATTTAGAGACACTTTTATATGTATTTTTTCTAAAAGGGCAGTGTACAGCACAAAAATTCGTTATATAGAGAAATTCGCTATATAGAAGTTCGTAATATGGAAGTTTGACTGTATTTTGAAAAATAATTAAGGGTATGTACTATTGATTTCATAATGATCTAGGACAGCAAGGCTAGTATGATGCTATTTTATTTTTTGTTTTTAGTGTAAATGCATAGAATAAAAAAAATTAAAAATGGCATCATACTAGCCTTGCTGTCCTAGATCATTATGAAACCAATAGTACTTATCCTACTACATTGCTCTGAATCGCTTTCTGACATAAATTAAATTTCCCTATGGCACCCAATAAAGAAAAATTAATTTAATCACAAATACATACTTGCTTCATTTTGTACAGAAAACCTTAAAACAGCATTAAATTTTAGTGTTACCTAATTCAAAAAAGTGTACAACTTAAATGTCAGAGTAAAATCCTATTGTTTTGAAACACTAAAAAATTAATAAAATCAAATGCTGCACTTAGTATATAAAAGGTATTTTCCGTTGTGTTTCATAAACTATATAAAAATTAGATAATTAAAATAAAGTAACAAAAATTAAGACATATCGATATACTTATACAAAAAATGAAATAAAGTGCATTTATGCGCCAAACTTCTAAAAATCGCAATTAATATGGCCTGAACCTAAAGTTTTTCCTGGCCTGGTCCGATGTACCCAGCACGCCCCTGGCTGCTGATATACAAGCAAGCGCTGAAGTCTTACTGCTGCCTGCACTTACGGAGTGCAACTATGAGAATGTTTCAAAAAAGCAATGTACTTATGATTCAAATAATTCAAAATAAAGTACTACGCGCTATTGTTAATGCGCCGTGCATATTCGGAATGAAAATATCCGTAAGGATCTGAATATAGTTCCAATTGCATAAGAAATTCAGCAATTCGCAAGGTAACATAAAGAAAAACTTCATGGCCATCAAAATGTCGAGATGCTAAAACTCCTTGACAGCAGAGAGAACGTTTGCGGTGGTTTGGTGTAAAAAGCAGAGCAAACACGAGAGTGAAGTGTTAACAAAGTTCAGAGTGCACCCCATGGGGCGTACATCTACCACACAGCGAAATAAATCATTAGCGACTTATTTCGTGTAGTTTCAATTGTATTGCGCATTAAATAGGCGTTTAATAAAAAAAGATCAGTTCAAATCCTGCTGAGGGAATTCAAAATTCTCGAAGGTCAGGACAAAATGTTTTGTTAGAATTTGAAATAAATCAGTATTGTCGGCATCGTGTACAATCTCAGCCCAGAGTGTCAGATATTCTTGAAGTATAGATATTTCTCTACAACTCCTGTAAATCTCAACTGGTTGTTATGAAACGGACGCGAAGTACTAATTAATTAGACTCAATTAGGCCATTTACTGCAATCGTGTCAAAATTTGCTTATAGGCTGATTTCGTTTTCCCTACGCTGACTACTTTCACATTTTTCATAAATTAGTCGTATGTTCGGTCGCGGTCAAAATTTTGCTGTAGCAACTTGGACTATTAAAGGTCAACCAAAAAGAGATAATAAAGGTTATTCCATAGTTTTAGTGCACCTTCTATAATAAGAGTCAATATATCTGTGACTGATACATACTCAGTAATCTGTTTATTTAAATAAATGACAAATTGTAGCTCTGTCAGTGAAACTCAGAGAAGTTAATCCTGCTTAAGTGTGCTTTCAATCTTACTGTATTTATTTATTTGGCAGGTTTAGTTTGTAACGAGCTTATCATTCTGAATATTTAATTTGATCTTTGTAAAAGAGAAAAGATTTCCGTATTGGTAGGTGCAGCCAAGTTTAAATCAGGGATAATTCTAGTCTATTTACAACCCAAAATAGCTAAATAAAATGTTTATTTAATGTTACACATTTAAACACAATTACAACTTATGTAAACACAATTGCATTTCACGCATGTTCTAAATTCCCCATTTGGTCACGTATTCAAACAATTTTTGTTAATCGTATTGTAACAAGGCTAGCTAAATAAAAGTCATTTCTTTAAAGCATGCTAATAAATTTGTCGCATGAAAGGTATGCAGCGTCTTGTAATCCCCTTTTCAGACAAATAGATTGTTTATCTTGAGCCTAGCACGATTACGATTAAATGGTCACATTTGAATACATTGGGTTCGAAACTATATTTTTCATTTTATAGGGCTTGATTACACTATGGATTGGATTGCATTCTGATTAACTTTATTTCTTGCCAGGAAATTGTGCAACCTTTTGAAGAGATATATAATAATAATAATAATAGAGTATTGCTGGGAAATAATTACACTGCAATAAGATGGTTCTAGTTAGCCTTGTAAACAAATGCAAACGCTATGCAGTTGCAAAACGTCAATTAGAACTGTACTATCTGTCATTGTGTTCAGTACAATATTTTTACAATGGATAGAAAAAAATTAAACAAAGGTCAAAGAGAATATTTGGCAGAACGTGTTTTAACGTATTATAATTCCTGCGAAGCAGATAAATTAAGATCAACCTGGCTTCACTTTAAGGCCGAGGGTTTCAAAAAAACAGATTTATAATTATATAAATAAAATCAAACAATGTAGTGAAATAAAATTTAAGTGTCCGACCGGTCGTATACCTAAGATATACACCGAAAAGAATATTCGCAAGATCGAAAACCATTTTAAGAAGAATTCATCAAGTACCGTCAAAGAAGCTGCTTCTAAATTAGGTCTTAACGAAAAAACTGTAAGTGACATCAAAGTTCATAAGTTAAGCATTCGTGCAAACACAAAGAAGTCGAGTCCAAAGTACTTGCCTGGGCAAGAAGAGCGCATTAAGAGCGACAATAAGATTTTGGCAAGAAAACTACGCCGAAGAATTGTTATTATTGACGACGAAACATATGTGTTTAGTGATCCCGGTGAAACCCCTAAACGGAGATTTCTTCATTCAACGGACTCTAAACAAGTTGCATTTGCGCATATATTTAAACAAAAAGCAAAATTTTCAAAAAAATTTCTGGTTTGGCAGGCGCTAGATGGACATGAAAATGTCTCAGAACCGTTTGTGTCGGAAGGCACTATGGTCGGGGAAACATACTTAAACTGCTGTTTAAAGGGAATTTTAATTCCCTTTATCAATGCCCATCACAATCCACAAGATGTATTGTTTTGGCCGGATATGGCATCTTGTCATTATAAAAAAGAAGTCCAGGACTACCTCAGACAGCAAAACATCCCGTTTGTAGCTAAGGCATAAAATACGCCTAACTTACCTCAATGTCGTCCTATTGAAAAATTTTGGGCATTGTGTAAGAGGAAATATTCCAAAGTGAAAACTCCTCCAAAAAACTTGATTGGTTTTAAAAGAATCTGGCGACGAATTAGTCAGGAAGTTGCAGAAGAGAGTGGAAAAACGCTTATGGCCACTGTGAGGAAAAAGCTGTCAGTTGTTGGTAAACAAGGTGTGAAGCAAGCTATGTGTAATGGTTTTATTTAGGTAATACAACAGTTGTCATTTATACAAAATATTAATTACTAGTAATAATTTTAATAAAGTTTAATATTAAATTTCCTCCAGTGTAATTATTTCCCAGCAATACTCTAATAATTGCTACAACCCATAGCCTGGAAAGCAGGCCCCAGAAGCTTGAAGCTTGTTCGGGAGGGAGGGGGCGATTATTATTATTACGTAGGCCCTAGTGTTCCTGTGCTTAACCAGAAATTAACGAGCCTTTGTACGACACCTGAAAATAATTTTATCTACGATCATACAAAAAGTGACTACTTTTTATACGGATTTTCGTGTAAGTTAACCTTTATTGAACTAGTGTTATAAATTTTTTATTACACGCTAATGTTAACATGAGATGTATGATAATGATTTTTGAAAATTTTACAAACTGGTTGCTAAACAACTTAAAAACGTAACACGTAAAGCACGTTGATGTATACATGGCATAAGTCAGAAATTAAAAAATATATCAAATCAAATGAATACTCTTGTAAAGAGTTATGATCGTAGATAAAACGTTGTACATCACTGCACTCACATCTTTTAAAACACTCACTCGTACCTCGCTCGTGCTTTAAACAGTTCGCGCAATAAAGAATGCCTTTTTACACTTGTATCTTAAATATCTATGATTGTGTACATAGTCTCAGTCGGTGCTTTATTGCCTAAGTATAAGTTTTCTATGCTTTTAATCGTCAGAATTTTTATGTTACAAATTGGCGATTTCTTGGATATAAGCTGTTTGAGAGATTTTTAATTATATAAATTCGCTAGCCCAATCGCGGAGGAGCTTTTATTTGTTATTGGTAATTTTTAAATTTTACAAGCTTCTTTCTGTATCAAAATATTAGACAGTATTACCTATTATTTCTATAATCTCTGACGATCTACATAATTATTGTTGATACGTTCGAACCCTTTGTTTAAAATATTTCAAAAACTTGCGAAACCAAAATATAAATCTATAAATTGACAATTAATAGTAGAAACTACGATGAGTTTATACTGAAGTGTGATTTCTTACTCCAGCTATATGTGAATGTTGGCGACCATATCTATCATTTCAAAAAAATATTCTTGTAAGAATAAGAAATTAATAATAAATATTAACAAAAGAATTCCAGAAAAATTTATTTAATTTCGCATAACCAAGCCCAGGGTAGGTAATAAATAAAACTGAGAAAAAAATAAGAAAAATATTTATTATACATTCACTAAACAGAGTAGGGCACTCAACAACAAAATAACAACATATTAACTGCAATAGAATAAAATTTCTTCCTTCTCAACCATAAGAATGAAAAATAATTACATTTGTAGATATTATCCTTATATTCAACAATTAAGTAGTAACTTGAGAAGTAAGATTATTTGATTCAAAATGTCTTTTTTTAATTAATCAATAATTTACACTAAACAAAGTTGATTATAAGCGTTTTAGTAGATGTGATGTATTGTCCAGTTAAAATTACATTTATATGTGAAATAATGATTATAACTAAATTTAAAAGGAGAGTTTTCCGGATATATAATTAAACATTTTCTTTTTACATTAGGTACTTTTTAAAAATTTGTTACTGTATAATATCTTTGAATATAAAATATTACAAAATTTTTAATAGGCAATGCAGCGTAAATTTCAGGCTGAAATATCACTTATAGCAAACAGTGGTGTATCCTTATACATCTCCCCATACAATAGCTTTCCTTGATCGATCTACGCTTATCAGGTACGATCCAAACGGATTCCAAGACGTAGCCGTTACCGCGGACCTGGAGAACAGTCCAACACTTCTTCATTGATCATGCAACAAACAATTATACATACGTGCAAAACACAGACAAAGCTCCAATTGAAATTAATTGCTTATAAACGAGTTTAATTTGCATATATGAAACACGTTTTATATTTATTCATTACTAAAGGAAAAGTGTAACTATAGGGTATATAAATTTCAGTGGATTTAAAAAGATCTGTTTTATATGCAAGTTACGCAATTTATAAGCTAAATGTAGTAATTTCAGAGTGGCAGCACGACTATAATAGCAATATTGATACTAACCCGTGATCCTTAAGGATCGTTTCAACCTTCGCAGTATTTACTCCCCATATAAATACGCTGCCGTCCGCTGAACCCACGGCCACGTATTGCCCGTCCGGACTAAATGTAGCACGTGTCCAGTCACAACCAACTTTAAAACCTTCGTGGCTAAAAAAGAAAAAACAGAAAATATATTAGTTTTGTTGTTAACTGTTACATATTGTACTATTCTAAAACTAATTTAACCAACTACAAAAATCGTTCAAAATCAGATTTCAGATAACACTAAATTTTATGTAGGATTGTAAATATATAGTTGATTATGGGTAAGCGTTCGAAATATTATTTCATATATGATTTACCCTCATCACACCAGTTATTGTATAGCAATAAAGGCCTAACCCTTTTAAGCATTAAATTAAATTGTGGTTAACTGGTTACTGCCGATATGAAAGTCCAATTATATTTTCTTGAATCCTTAGCAATTGAAATTTTTCAATAAAGTATATTATACAATATTGCCATCGTATTAAGTATTTCATTAGCTACTGAGATATAGTGTAAAATTCCTAAATACGTACGTACATCTCACTATAATCGCGATATATGAAGGTTTGATCTCCTTCAGCTAATAGGATTTGTAAAAACCCAGTCAAAGATTGGAATTTTAAAACTTTACCGCTTCTGCCTGCATATTGCCTCAAATGGTCAGTAGGGCCTGATGGATTACCCCCTTATTTGTTCAAAGCTTGTGCAGACATATTTATAAGACCATTACATGACATTTTTAACTGTATATTATCTACCAACAATTTCCCATTACAATGAAAAACAATTAAAGTTTATTTTCAAGTCAGGCAATCATCACGATGTCAAAAACTATAGACCTGTCTCTCTACTTTCCACACCTGCTAAAATATTTGAATCCATTCTTTATAAAAAGATTTTTAATCATGTAGGAGAATAAATATCTCGTATTTAGTTTAATATTTAATATCTTTTACCCAAGATGTAAGTAGCGTGATGACTTACAGATGGTTTACAGATGCACTGAGAAAAATATCACTAACTATATTATAGTAAACCGATTTTTTGTTGTTCTAACTTAATTTTAGCAGCGTTAACTAAAAATCTAGGTCAAAATAAACAAACGATTTGTAAAGTGAACTATTTGTTTATGGTCAATCGGTCTTTGGCAGATCTTACTGGGCTTCTAGTAAAATCAACCATTAGTATGGGTAAAGTCAGCTTAACAAGGATTTTACGTTAGCAGGGCTATTTCAGTCTATAACTCAGGCTAAAATAGCTTAAAAAATTGATTTAATCGACTATATAAACAGGTAAAATAAACCAAACCTTACGGTTACCATTCGAAATAGTAGTTTTCACTTTGTAATAAAGTTGAATTTAGAATAATGATGTCATACATACGTACATAAAAACAAAAGTAGCTTTGTTATTTGATATCCATAACATATATCAGTCACGTACAATATGCATTTATGTTTTGATAAAACGTCTGTGGAATTAAATTTTATTTACGAGTTATAAATACTATAGGGTGTATTTGTGAAGTTGCTTTTATACCATTCCTATTAAAAATGCTATATCAGCTTTTTAGCCTGCGAAAATTAAAAGACATTTTATATTGTGTCTTTCAAACGCGAGTTCATTTTATCGAGTGCTGTTACAAGTGAATATAAAGTTTATTGGCAGAGGGGTTTTAGGACTACATAGACACCTTCAAAGGTAAGTCACTTTATTTGTTCATGATACCAATAATATTTAACTGTCTTACAATGACAAGAAAAAAAATTTTAAAATTCGATATCTGACAATGAGTCGGGTCTTTAAGCATAATTTAATTATGTATTTATTTACTTTAATAAACTTGTTCCACAGTCAGTAACGCGTAAAATTTGTTACTTTTCCGGTTTTCAAGTGTCAGCGAATTCATAAATTTTTAAAGAGCAAACCCATCGAATTTCCAGGTTTAAAGATTGATTCTTCTGAATTATCTAGTATTTGTTTTTAAGCATAATTTTAACGTATTTCATTCTTTATAAGTTGAACTTCTCACTACTATCCATTTTTTTTCTAGAGTCCTCTGACTTTGATACCGTATTGCTCGAAAACTACTGAAGCAAATTAAATATTTGAAAAACGAGCGAATAGTAAATTTATTTCTACATGTAACAGTAAAATATCATATTTCTAACTGATATACTTTTATTTTTATCGGACGATACATAATAAAAGGTACCCATTTTTAGGGAAAGTTTCATTGAGAGTGAGTTAAATATTTTTTTTCTCAGAAAGTATATCTTATATATCTATGACGTTTTTGTAGGGGTTAGAAAGCAACCTTGCGGTTGTTATTCTATTAATTTTCGGACAAAAAAGTGTTTTATTTAAGATATATATGAAAAAATAGCGAACTATGCGTTCTTGTTTATTAATGGAGATAGCGTCAAATTTTTTCCGCTAAATTAACACTTTTCATATGTAGACATTATTTTCTTTAAAGAAATGTTCCGAATTTTAACAATGAAAGTGCAATAACAAAAAACCCGTTTTTTGTCGAAACCGCTTATCATCAAAAATCGTTTTTTTGTTTCCGCATTTTTATTATTAAAATTAGGAACATTTTTTTAAAAACAATAATGTCTACGCATAAAAAGTGTTGATTTAGCGAAACAATTTTGACGCTATCTCTATATTAATAAACAAGAACGCATTGTTCGCTTTTTTTTTCACATAAATCTTAAATAAAACGCTTTTTTGTCTGAAAAACAATAGTATAAGAACCGCAAGGTTTCTTTCTAACCCCTACAAAAATCTCATAGATATATGACATATACTTTCTGAGAAAAAAATTAGTGAACTTACTTCAATGAAATTGTCCCTAAAAATGGGTACCTTTTATTGCGTATCGTTCGATAAAAACAAAAGTATACCAGTTAGAAATATAATATTCTACTGTTGTATGTAGAAATGAATTTACTACTTGCTCGTTTTTAAAATATTTAATTTGGTTCATTAGTTCCCGAGCAATATGCTTTCAAAGTCAGAGGACTCTAGAAAAAAAATGGATAGTAGTTCATTGTCATTGAAAATTAATTATGCCGTTTATTGTTACTAGAGAAATGCCTGACAGCAGTTATCTCCCGAGATTTGATACCGGTTGCAGGGGACCGCTCTGTTTTTATGTTTAATCTATAGCAGTGGAAATCTACATTCCAAGGGACTGCAGTCAATAAGGTTAGTACGCTTTAAAGTATAGTTAGTACTTTAAAATTTAATTATCTACAACGTAAAAACGTGATTTTTAATAATTTTTGGGCAATAACCTTTTAAATAAACACTTCTGGACCTGGTCTCTGCAAGGGAGGGCTCTCGAAATGTTGCCATAAGAAATGTAGTATTATAGACTGAACTTCAAGAACTAATAATTACTATTTATTACAGTAACAGAATTACATTGTTCTTTTCAGTCAGCTGCTACGACTGATCTTCAGAACGTAGATATTGGAGACTTGCCATCACCAGTTGGTCAGTTCACCAGCACTACTCAAAGTCAATCTGAGGCCGCCTATAGTTCTAATCCATCCTTCAGCCAGGATAGTATTTCTTTGGATCCTGCCACAGATACATACAGCATTCCTACACCATCTCCCAGGTCGAAGGGAATAATGAAAGTGTGAGTATGAATAGTTGTGATATTTCAGTAATTTAACACATTGCTTAGGGCAAAGTGTTTCACCGCTGCCTCCAGTTGGTTCAACTGTTTCATGATCACTGTATAACGATCTAAACCTCTTTAAACAGAAATACATATCTTAGAAAATTCCATACCAGTATTTTTTGACCACTAGGATAGTCTTATTTTGATTGACAGTAGGTAATTACACTGGAAAGTTCTTGACAATTTATTTTCATATTTGATTTTTTTGAATTTGAAGTTTGGTGTGAAATCTTCGTACCGAATCTCACACGCGCTTGAATTAGTAACCAGAAATTCTGTCTCGATCAGGAATGTTTAAAGAAAATTATTCTTCATCTGTGACTCGGGGCACTTTTCAAAATATTCCTGACCTCGAGATTGTAAGAGACACCTGTAGGTGGTGAGCTCGAAGAGATAAAGGTAAACCACGCCCCTAACGGTTTTGTCGTTTTTCTCGAAAACTATTAGGTTTATCGAGATGAAGAAGATTAGGTAAAATAAAGCTTATTTAAATCCCTTTGCCAAAACCCATCAGGCGAGATTATCGATATTCTTGGTGCCAGTTGGCTGAAAAATTCGTTTTGGCAAGTTAATTCTTAGGAGAGTACACTGTACTAGTCAATTTTTTTTATTCAACCTATTATGTAAAGGTGTTTCGTTTGTTTTGAAATCCTAATCTCCTTTATTTATAAGATCAGTAAAGTTTTCTGGAATGATTTTTGCTGTAAAACTGAAATATACAATTTAAAACGAAACTGTTGCCTTACTGTGGCGCCCGTACAATACGAGCAAATCAGGAATTAAATCGTGTATTTCAATTTCACATGAAAAATCATTCAAGAGAAAAATTTGCTCGATACCAAGGTCTTATAAATAAAGAAAATTCGGATTTCAAAATAGGCGAAACACCCTGTACGTATTGGGTTGGATACAAAAATTAACTGGTACAGTGTACTCTCCTAAGAATTAACTTGCTAATACGAATTTTTCAGCCGACTGACACCAAGAATATCGATAACCTCGCCTGATGGGTTTTGACGAAGAGATGCTAAGGTAAAAGATGACTGGACCACGATCGCGTCCGGATCTCAACAAATTTTTTATTAGACCAAAAAAGTTACGCCCGAATGTTCCTTGAGTAAATTTACTGGTGCAAATTGCTGATCCATGTATGACATACCTTCTTTCTTCGAATACACAAAACAAAGGCGAGGTACGAAAAAGCATTTTTGGTAGGGATTTAAATAAGCATTATGTTACCTAATCTCCATCTCAATAAACCTAATAGTTTTGAGAAAAACGACAAAAACCGTTAGGGGACCTGGTTTACCCTCATTATCTCTTCGAGCTCACCACCTACAGGTGTTGACTTTGAGGGGGTGATTTAACAATCCACAAGGAAGCCCTATGCAAAAATCCACGGACTTAACTAGACTTTCCGCTATTTTTTGTAAGACTGTACTATAGTGATTTGACTATTATTTTTTACTTCAATATTTTTGACATACTTATCATTTCTGAAATTTAAATAATGTTCTCTTTTCATTGCAGGAAGTGTATGCTGTAACACTCCAACTAGCCCCACAGGGCAGAACCTTATTAGATCTTTACTTCGAGAAAGGTATCCCAGATCAGACAGCCAGAAAGAGGTTATGCCACCTTATAGTTGACGAGAGCTAAGCGAGGAACCAAGGAAAAAAGTCGCGTCTTTAGATTTACATTTTTATTGGAATTTTTAATTTGTACTTATAATTGTCACATGTTATCATAATTATAATTATTTGGATAATTATTTCCGGATGTTGACTATAATGAATACAATATAATTAATCGTTCTAATGTAAGTTTTTTAAGTAAATATCGTTTTATTTTATTTGTCTTGCCTTCATTTTTGAACAATAACAGTTTTTTTTATTGAATTTGTTTCTTTTCGACTTTTTTTGTGTAAGTATGATATTGGTGATTTGGACTCACTATTATTGCTAGTTGGCCATATTTGCTCTTCAGAATTACTAGATTTCCATCAGTTTCTGAAAATATTTTCAGCTATCTCTGTGAGAAAACCTTATATAGCAGATGAAGGTAATACACATTGAAATGAGGCATAAAAATTGAAAACATTCATATTTTCAATGTGCATTTTCCTCCCGTATCATTACAGGGTTTCTCCTAGAATTAGCTTAAAATAAGACTTAAAATTAGGGAGTGGGGGAAATTTGGAGATTATGAAGAGAAAATTAGGCAAACTACCAAAAATAGTGAGTTTAAATCACCAATGTCATCTGGTAGAAACAACCAGAAAATATAGTAATGTGAACTTGAATCGATGGGTAAAATCAACTAAGCAGAATGGTATTTTAGTTATATGCAATGGTCATGACTGCTATCATATGTAGCTGATTCCACCTTAGAAAGATGCTGAATTAACTTGACATATAGGTATTTTTACTATCCAATATTATTACATCAGCCAGAAAAGCCAAGCTAATGCAACTACATCGTGAGTTACTTTTACTAGTCTACTAGGTTGATTTAACTATATGAGCTTCATTTCTAACTGTTTCATTTCGTATATCTAACTATACTATTAAGACTATTTTAACTATATGCAAGGCTGAAACAACCTAACACGGTATGGTAAATTTAACTATTTACCGGTTGCTTCTACCATATGGGAGTGTGATTGATTTAACCTTATTGGGTAAATTTAACCAAACACATTTTACTAAAATCGTATAGTTCGTGTTACCCATAAGTATTGTTGTCACTTTTTGTACCATATTTTCGGGTTGCTGCAACTCATTTTTGGTTAATTTAACCTGAATATTTTTTTCAGTGTGGATGTAATTTCTACAGATTTCTCAAAAGCATTCGACAGAGTAGCTCATGATGTTCTTTTGCAGAAACTAAATTTTTTGTTTCATATTTAAAGGATAGAAAATAATTTAGTGTACCTCTGGTTTACCACAAGGGTCCAATTTGGGAACACTCCTGTTCTTACTCATGATAAATGATCTAACTCCAGGCTGCCCAACCTTTATAACAGTCGGGCAAAACTGACGATTCAAAAATCACAGGCGGCCCCCACTGACCACTGACGGTTCCTATTTTTGTTACTATTGATAACAATAAGCCTTAACTTAAATTAAGATATTGTGCAACAAAAGAAAAACAACGTTCTGAAATTGTCGTTTAATAAAAATAATAAAGTAAATAGCAACTTCTGCCAAATAAAGAAACAAAATTAACAAAAATCAAAATCTAAATAATTGGTACAATTAATGTGATTTCTGAAATTGTTTCTGTTTTAATAATTTTCCTATGTTAGGAGTCAGATCAGATGTTGACAGTAACAACAAATTAGAAATATGTTGCTCAGTTAGAGATGTTCGGTATTTATTTTTTATATAATTAAGATTTGAAAAAATCTTTCCACAAACATATGTTGATCCGAAACTACTTAAAAATTGAAAGTCCAGGTCAGTTATTGCAGGAAAGTCTTTTGACACCAATTTCCAGAAATCTACAAATTCGTCTGAAAAAGAAAAAGATATTTTTTTTCCAAAAAGGTTTTTTAGTGCAGAATGATCTTGCAGTTCAGTGAGTTCCAACTGAATATTGGCAGGATAACTGATTATTTCAGTCAAACTAATTGTAAAAGGATTCACAAAAATTTGTAAATTTTCTTTTATACTTTCAAAGTCCTGGAATCTGCTCTCAAACGACTGTAATAAGCATCTAATTTTCGATTCGTACTTAGTACAAATGATAGTAGTGATATTAGCTTCTATCTCAAACCTTTGAGTTGTAACGTTACGTTTTTGTCGACCTTTCAATAATGTAATTTAGCATGTATATTTAACAAAAAATTCTAAATGCGGTCCTGCATATTCACATATTTTCTCTTTCAATATAAAATTATCGTTGGTATAACATCCAACATAAAATAAGCCCTATAAAGCACTAAATGTCATCTTAAAGAAACATCCCAGACGGATGAAATTGTTTTTTATAAGAATTTACTGATTTCGTTTTAAATAAAAGTATTGTTTTTACACGTGTTACCATCTCATATTATTCGTGAGAAAAAATAATATTTTCGAATAGACTAATCTTCTAAAATACAAATTGTCAGTCATTCTCAACCAAATAAGTTGAAATTTTATGAGAGAACATCATTAAAGCTTCTCCTGTCATAATATATGACTTCCTAGTAGTGTTTATCGGTAAATCTCAAATAAACACATCTGCGTTTCGAAAGACTTCATGTCTGCAAGTCTTGTTGTAAAATCCCGAGCTCAGTAAAAAGCTTTGTGAAAAAAACTAATTTTGGTTGGCCTAAAAAAAGTTACGTCATTCCCTTATTGGTCTATTTGAAAGTGCACCCCTCTTAAAATCCCGCCTAACGTCGAAATACTTTAGTTTTTGAACAGTCAAGAGTAAACAGTCGACAGTCAAGCTTTAGTAAAAGCAAGTCGAACACAGACCCTGATACCGTCAGTAAGGGCTTGCAAACGGGGTCCACGCCAGACTTTTTGTCGCGTGTAAAAAGTTGTTTGTTTTGATATAATGTACATATCGAGGTCGGTTGCCGAGAGCAATTACAGAATTATTTTTACAGTATTTCAGTGGATATTAATGTATAGTTGATTATGTGATTGCAGAAAATTCAGTTTACCGCGAATTAAAGCTTAATCTAGTGTAGCCTACCGACAATAATAATAAAGTGTAATTAGTTTCTTCCAGTGACCGTATTTTAGTTCTATAAAGAATCTCGTTAAAGGATAAGATTAAAAATACGAATAGTTATTTTAGCCTAGTTGAAAGTTCAATAAATTCAAGTGTTTAATAAAACCTTGTCCGGATATAATTTAAAATCGGACAGTTTTAAAAAATAAATATATTAAAATTAATAAATAAAAAGAAACAGATCGTTTCTGCTAAGAAAATTTAAATAAGTAATCCCATCTAAGTTGTCTGATTGTATCGGTTATTAGATAGAATAATTCTATTAATGAATACCTCATTAACAGTATTGTGAAGTTTAATTATCGTAGTTTTGGATAATTAGTGCTTGCGGAATTTTATGAAGTTTTTTCCAGTTTCTACAGACCAGTGATAATTGTTTATACCTGTGTTGGTAAAGAGCAATATTGTGTTAGTTTGTTTGATTCAGTTCTGTGAATTTAACACTTTGAAGGAGATATTTCGAATTGTTGACTCTTTGAATTTTGTGGATTGCGTAAGTTGCATATTGTTTATGTATTGATTATTTGTATTATTTTGTTGTATGAAAATGTTCCCATTTGGTAAGGGCTCTTATACAAAATATGGTGATTTAACTTGATGATTTTTATGACTAGTTGTTAATTTTTTTAACCTTTTGGTTTATGAATAAATACAATTTTTAAACTTAACTAGACCGAATAATATTGACCCATATAGTTATGAAAGTCTTTATTTATATTTTACTCAACCTAACTTTAACATTACTGAAGATGATTCACAAGTTGAACTAAATTCACTAGATCTGATTCCAGTTTCTGGTTAATGGCATCAGGTCATTGTTTTAACTACCATCTTTATCAAAACTTTCATAATCAGATGGCGCCCAAATATATGTATTTTCTGTGTTTTTTGAAACCTTTATTCATCCTTTTAATAATTAGTAAACTGTGGAACCAATACCTGCAACCTGAACTTCAAATTTGTAAAGATAAGATCTCAATGCTAAGTATAAATGTTTTGAGGATTTTAAATGTAAATTTAGTGTGGGAAAATAATTTATGTTTCACTGATGGTCCAACGAGGGCCTAGTTAAAAAGTAGTGTTCATTGGTGTCCAATAGCAGGGCACTGTTAAAAAAATTCTAGTGTTTTAGAGTGTGAGAAAAAGGCCAATATTTTTGTTGGCTAAATTAATTAAAAACAGACTTAATTTAGCTTTGAATCCGCTTATCTATGTAAACACAGTCTGAAGTGAACAATCTTTGCCTTGTAATTTGAGATTTAAAATATTAAGGTAATTAGTGATGTCAACTAGAAATGCAAGATCAATCAACCAGGATTCATTTTTCAGTAAATCAGCTTCAAAAGGAAACGCCCTTTTTTCTCAAAAACTTGGCGAGAAATTTGAAGCTTGCTCACGCGAGCCATTTATAATTCGTTCGCGGGCCACACGGGCCTGGGGTTGGGCAGCCTTGATCTAACTAATGCTTTCCATCACCCTACATATCAGTTGATGATTTTACATTATATCGTTCAATTCACGCCATTCAGGATTGTATATTTCTGCAATTAGGTATAGACAATATCCATAGATGGTCTTTAAATAACAAGCTTCTCTACAATGTAAACAAATGCTCTGCAATAACATGTACAAGAAAAAAGTCAATATTAGATTGCTCTTACAGACTAATTTGTGATAGTAAGTTGACTTTTACAGAACATTCATTATTGCACAAATAAAGCTTACATAATGTTGGGATTTATTATTAGAAACGCCAGAGACTTTACAAGCATTTCTACTTTTACAACTTTGTTTAATGGATTAGTACGCTGTCAACTTGAATATGCTGCAGTGGTATGGCTACCTTTTTATTCTAAGTCTATCAATAAAATAGAGAAAATACAAACAAGATTTCTGCGCTTCTTGTATTACAAAAACATGCTCGATATATTTTCGATATTCCTTCTTCTGCTTTACGACAAGCATTTCAGTATACGAGCCCCGTCTCATTGAAGTTCGCACACTTCTACTTCTGTTAAACGGCGCCTCGCAATTTTCACCATGGATTTTTTTGGTTTCTCGAAGTAGCATTTCTTGTTGCTAGAGTAAAGTACTGATCTCCTATATTATAAGTTATGTTGTTTTATTGTTATATTTCGTTGTGTATTTATATTTTAAAACAAAGTACACCCCACAATTTTTTTCCATAATTTTCTTTGGTCTTCAAGGTGACTGTTGTTTATTGTATTGCTTCTACACCTACTTTATATCACGTTTTATAAAAATTTACTGAGCCAAGGATCCTTCTTACAGCCTCTACGCCCGCAGATTGATCAGAGTTGAAGAGGCGGGGGAGGAAACCATTAGGTAGAATTTCATGAAACTTAGCATGGAATAAATGCAAAGACAGTACGTCACTCTAACAACAAGAAACAGCTCATGCGTACATAAAAACATGTGGGGCGTTCTTTAAATAAAAAAAGTAGAGTATGCGAACTTCAGTGAAACAGGGCTCGCGTGTCTTTGCAGAGCAGGCGAGATTTTTCTGTATTAGTTTTTATGTGAAAAAGCATTCGTTATATTATTGATATTAGGGCACATTAAGTTTAGGTTACCATACATTCAGGTTATCATATCAGGCTATTATTAGGTTATCATAATTCCCTACTGACAAATATGCTATACATACCAACTGTTAAAAGAAATTACTTAATGAATGCTCCAATGTATAGGATGTGTAGCATATTGAAACCTATGATATTTTTGTAGTCAACATTAACAAATTTAAAAACTTTGTTAAAACCAAGTTATGTTGTTCCCGAGATGACTATCGTAGTTAGTGGACTTAAATTATTATTATAGATTATTAAATATGCACTTCTACTTTTGAAAGTAGGAGTTCTCACTATTGTTTATAATTTCTTAAGTATACGAAATTCATATATTTTATTCTATTTTTGATGCAATGTCATACCTGTAATAATTTAATATTAATTTCTCATCAATCTTACACTGTATTGTAACGTTCTTTTTAAAATAATAACACAAGTGCTGTTTAAATCGTCTATTCACAAAGAAATATTTATTTACATTACAACACTAATGAATACACTATAAATTAACGCTATGATTATAAACCATTAAAACTATTATTTACAGACTATGAATTTCTAATACAACATTTATCTTTACATTTACTATTTATTTCGTGATACACAGTTAATTACTCGCTGTTGACTGCCCCTCTTTTATCCGCGAAGTCGATTTTATACCCTCATATAATCGTACCAGAAGCCGCTAGAACCTACTATGTATTTCTGGAAGGCGCTAGATAAACCGCGTCTGGTTTACATACTTGGTGCGATGCGTCATTCTCTCGAATGCTGTAGAATATTCCATTTGTTAATTGAAGAAGAGGTTCTTTCTTTTTCTCTCTTGTTACAGTATTTTGCATTTTTCTGCTTGAAGCAGGGCTTCAGTATTGTATTTTTAATTTCTGATAGTTAGGATAAACTTAAATCTCTTAATTTCTTGTTTTTGAAGTACAATTCAGTTACATAAGATTAATTAATCTTAATTACATATATTATTATCTTAACTAATTATATCATTGTTCTGGTTTGTTTTTCATAAGTTGTAATTTATATTGGTAACCTGTAATTGGACTGCATGTTGCATGTGCATGTGTTGCACTAAACAAATAAATAAATTGCCGGTTTTGCTCAATCTCCAGATATTTGAAACTGTTTTAAGCTATATGGTCCTATTTTGGTTTCTTGTCCTTTGATCAATGCAGATTATTATATCTGAACACTTAATGTTATTGATATTATGGTATCAATATATCAATATATCAGATCGATTTTTCTCAGAATTCTTGTTATGCAACCTTATGATTTATTTGCATGATCATAAAGGGAAGAAAAATCACTATCGGATTCCACTATAAAAAATCTAAAATACGTAAATCTTAAACAACTTAGAAACAAATGAAAGTCGGGCGGTGAATCGCACATATTAATGTGTATTTTTAAAAAACAAAAACGACATGTTTCAGCGTTTTTAAAAAAAACCGGTTGAGTTCGCTTTTTTTTAATATTCCATACTTTAATCCCACCCTGTATATGCAGTAACAGCATACAAGAGAAATAACATTAATTCTCGAGGGTAAGTAAATCATTTAATAAATTTTATATAAATCGTTAAATAAATTTACTTGGTTGTAATTTAAATTAAAATTTGAAATAAATCATAAAAAATATGTATTGTTTTTTGGGGTCGCAGGAAAAATAGCGTACATAACTAGCAGGAAAGTGACTTATCGTCTGACGTTGTCGTCTTGATATCGTCTACATTCATACTCGTGCGAAATATGGCACTTTCCGTGCTCGTTATGTAATATACTATTTCATTTCTTTTTCTTCCATTATTTTATTGCTTTGTTTCTCTTTCTTTCTCCATTCTTTCTTTGTTCTGTTTGTAGCTCTTTGTAAGTTTCAACGCATAATGATATACAATGCTTAGAGAAATAAGTTTCACTGTCAATTTGTTTTACTTCAGTAGACTCTATTTCTCATTTCCTTCGAAGCGACATATCTAGAATTCGACTTATTCATACTATCGGTACTTCCACGTGTGCATGCAGTCCAGGTAAAGGCGTATAATGAATTAAAGAAAAATTGTGAATCGTCATGATTGTTTTACGTGGGATACCTGTGTGAACTTACCCCCACGTTCCCTTCCAGAAGGAAGTGATTGGGATACGCCCAATCAGCGTGCAAGTCGCATAACCGGCAGTACAGCAATTGCTACCAGATCAGCTCACTGGTCGGAGCGAGGGTGCCTATCCACCCTCTACTAGCTATCGCAGGACTAGTGCCGGAGCAATTGACTTAACACGTTGCTCACCCGCCGGTACCGAAGTACCTCGTCCAGCAATAGGACAATTCCCCAGCTATGCGCTATTGCAAAGTGGGAACACTGCCCGATCGAATCCAACCTCAATTGTGGCGGGACTTGGGTTTTAATGGTTTTGCCACCCCGATCTACCAATTTTAGGCTTGGTGGGCCCTCGACAGAGCTTCGTTTAAGTCTACACGTTATAGACTCCCGGTGTGTACCCGTTTTTGGTGAAGTTGTCTTGATTGCGAGAGGCTATGTATTCGCTTCAATTCTCCTTAAGTGTAATGGCTTTCAGAGCTTCTCCCAATCACTGTACCCGGCTGCAGTCCGGATCATAGGGTGGTCGGGATAGCTCCTAAGCACATTTACCTGGCGGCCTGCAGTTTCCCATTAGCCCAAAAGCAGGGTAAACCTTACTTCGATTCTCCGCACTTGAGATTCAGTCAAACAGCGGGTTCCTTTGGTGACCATAAATGACCTCGGTCAAGCAGCGGGTTCCGTTGGTGACCATAAATGACCTCGGTCAAGTAGCGGGTTCCGTTGGTGACCATAAATGACCTCGGTCAAGTAGCGGGTTCCATTGGTGACCATAAATGACCTCGGTCAAGCAGCGGGTTCCTTGGTGACCATAATGACCTTATCCCAGGCGAGATTCGAATCCGCCCACACCGGTCTCATCTACCAGGGCTCCCCCTGATCGGTATGAGTTACCGTCGAGAATTCTCACGAATTTCTCTACCACACACTTTATCTGACAGCTTCATCCATTGGGCTCCTCCTGATCGGTAAGAGTTACCGTCGAGAATTCTCACGAATTTCTCTACCATACACTTTATCTGACAGCTTCATCCATTGCGCTTTATAGGGGTAGGGTAGAAGACAGCCAGTTTTATGGGTGAACGTCGTGTGGTCTCCCGAACACCCAGAATATTTGTGAATGAGAAGAATATAGGTAAGGGATCTACTAATATACCTAGTGAGTGGAAAGTCTCTTTTTGGAGCCTCCGATACAAAAATGTGATTCCGCCGTGTACTAGTTCTCATAAACAATGCTCTGTATAACTGTGTTAAATTAGTTTCAAACTTGGATACCTGAAAGGTTTTAAAATACATTTTTATGACTGGCTGTTTCCATATGCTATGATGCCAAAATATGATTGGTATCGTGCTCCTCTACTGCAGAAAAGCCGATTTCTTAGACTTTCTCTTCTAGTAGACTTCTGTAAAGTACATGAAACGAAATTCTGACTACTACGTATAAGCGATATAATCACAAAAATAAACTAGTGAGAATGCGCAGAGCTAGCATTGCCATGACGAACAAAAACAACTGTATACTTAATAAACTAATTTATTTTTGAAAACTAATGTTGACGTAACACATTAGTTCTCATAAAAATTAAAATTCTAAGACCTAAAACGTTTCGTTAAAAAAAAAGTTGCTAAAAATGTTTATTTTTTCGTAAATTTTTTAAAAATACAAAATTTTTCATTTTTCAAAAATTTACCGAAATTTTCGTTGGTCATTTTGACCACTTTCCCGAAGAGGTACAAAAAAATGTTTCAACCAAAAGTTTCTTAGAATTCGATGTACTATAAGATTCCAAAAAGAAAAATTCAAAAAAGTCAACAGGGAAAAAGGCGACTGACCGACAGACAGACAGACAGACTTCACGAATTCAGAGACGAACTTTTTGTTCGTCGAATATGACTGAGAAAATGCTGTCATATGCTCATACTAATCGTAAATTAAGACCATGCTGAAAGCAAAAGGAAAAAGTAAGAAATGGAGAGAGTTGAATCCATATTGTAAGTTAAATAGCAAAGCATTAGGATCTTCGGTAGGGGATAACATGAGATGGTGAGAGTAAAGCAAGAAATGTGAACCTAAAGAGAAGAGCAACATGAAATGTATTCCCACTACTAAAAGTGGGAAAATTAGAGAACCCTGAAATAGAAATGAAAAAAGAATATATAGGCTATAGTGGAGTTTTGTGCAGAACATAATTTAATAGTAGCCCAAACTCATTCGTCCATCATCCCCGAAGGTGTAACGTATGGAAAAACCCAGCAGATACTAAGTGATACAAGATAGACTTAGTTGCGTGGTTTAATAATGACAGTATCCATAATATGGGCATGATGAAATATAGTATAAACCTGAAAAAATCAGAACAGACGAAAATGCCAAACAGCAAACACAAAACAGCAGATCCCAAGAGAAAAGAATTTTGTTGAAAACAAGTAAGAGGGGGGGATTTTAAATTTCAACATTCGAAACTCGCTTACGCTTACAGACACACGAGCGGTCGCGGTCGGGATGAACACACAGAAAAAAGGAGCATAATTAGGCAGGTTAAGAAAACCTTCGCTTTGTTATATTTATCCTTAAGACAGTAAATAAAAAGCTTTATTGTTAAAGAAACAATAATATGGATTTATTATACTTTTCATGTATCACGTATATGGTAGAAGTTTCTTAATACAGCAAGTTGCAGCTGAATCAAAGAAGTTCGTTATATACGATATTTTTACAAAAACAGTATTCGCTTTACTTCCAATGACTGTTAGTGCCCAATATAATTAATTAACTGCTTATAATCATAATCAACACATTTATGTATTGTTAAACGAGTAATATATCCATTAAACATTAAGTAAAAGTTTGTTCTTTTTCCCAAAGATGGATTATATGAAAGAAACAACCCAAAAAGGTGATTTAAAAATACACTCCACGTCTTTTTCATACTTTTCCGAACAATACAAATTGAAAAATAGTGTCAGTGTTAATAAAACACTTTTAAGAACAACAAAGGTTCACACAATAGGGCAAGACTTAATAGTTGTTGGTCAGTTATAAGTGGAACTCTTTATTGCTTTTTACAGGGTTCAAACAAAAAAAGTTAAGAAAGGCTTGTCTTCTGCAGGTTGGCTGGTTTGTATAAATGTTGACTGTTAAAAGATTAACGACGTGAGATAAAAACGATGACTACATAGTGATATCACTCGCACCCGAAGCGTTGTCTTATCACTCCCACTATCTGAGGACCTGTTGGCGTCTCCACTTAACCTACTTTCTTACTGTAAAAGTTTATCACGTTACTATATAGAACGAAGAAAGAGCGAATTTTCTGGTGCTGAAGGGTGATTTATTACACTCATATTTTGAAATTTTCGTAGAAAGCGATTTAACTTTTAATACTACATGTTTACATTGAATTAAAAGTTAACCGTAAATTGATTTTTACCCTGGTAGCTGCCAGTACACTTGTAGCGTTTGCTGCAGTTGACAAGAACAGCCTTATCCTAAATGCAATGAAACTGATTGAAAATTCTGAAACATTCTTGAGTGAAAATAAATAAGCTTAATAAATATAATAATATTAATAAGAATTAATACGTGCCATTTCTCATGTACTCAGGCTTTTTTTAGGTACGAATTTAAGATAAAGTATAAGTATTGTGTCATATGATTACAATTTTTGCATACTTTTTCATTCGTTCACTTCCAGCCTTGTACCAAATTTATTTATCGTTTCAGAGTTTGGCATACTTACTTAGTAGTGCACATAATTACTTGAAAGTTAGTTTATTACTCTCCAACTACTAATTTAGTAGGCAAAAAGCTACTGGCAAAATGCTAACAAAGTTTGTTATAGAGTGAATAGAAAGGCCGATACATACTAATTGGATACTATCGGAACGATTGGTATAGCGGCAATATACGACAGAGCAATAATAATGTTTAGTGCATTCTTAACTATTAATTTAATCTTCCTCCAACGCACAAGATTCTCTTACAGATATCATTTCTTATTTATACTAGATCTATGAGTTTTACCATGAAACCGTATTGTTTTTCTAAGAATAATTAGACTATAATGCAACTATTTAGGCTACTATTTATACAGTCCCACATAGTATTTACAAATATAGAAACAATTAGAGTCCTGAAAATTTTATATACATATACCTTGGTTTAACCAACACACCTCAAGACACAACATCAAAAATGAGTTTTTTTCCATTTTCAAAGGTCTGTATTGAAGAAAGGAACAAAAATAACAGAACTGACCCAAGTTCTCAATACACATACCCACAAAGACTAGCTATTACAAAAATTTCAATGTTTTATTTGCCCCCCACCCCCCGTTTGCCCATAACTTTGTTGGGCTCCAAATGTTAATAATTTTAATTTTTTGTCAACTTTAAAGCTATTTTTTTAAATAAGCAGTTGTGTGAATCACTAAACACCATGTTTGTAAGCATATTCTTGGCCCGTATAAGAAAATGATTACAGAAATTATCAGCATTATCTCCAGAAGATGAGATAGTAGTCCCTACTAGCCAGCATATTGACTTGGAATCTACTATAAATAATAGCTCCTTTGTATTGAACGCAGTACCGACCGACCCATTAGAAGTATTAATGATTCTATGTGTCATTAGTGATTCTAAATAAATTACATCTAGTTAATTTTGGAATTTGATTGCATACGAAAATTTTTATTTTACATGGGAACTAGATGTAATATTTTTTGAACTACACTGTACACATACATTTACTCATTTTCTTTTTATTTTAAATAGGCCACTAATATATATATTTCATTAATTATTCGATATACCGACCCTTCTGAACCTAGGCAAACCATTGATAATGGGTTGTAGAGAATAGCTCAGAGAACAATAATCTGAAACAAAATCGCGCTGGTCGCCCGTAATTTATGGGAAAATTAGCATCAAACGTGCTAAATTTTAGATTAAAATAATCGATTTATATAATGAAATTGGCTACGTATTAAATTTGTTTGTAGTTGTTAGGATGGTCACACTGACCGACGAAATGTGACGTCATAATGGTTTCAGGTATTTGGAACGCCTCGCGGAGTTTTTGGTCGCTCACGGGTTGTTGGTTTGCGAGAGGCAATACCCCGAGTGCGGGAAGGAGATGGTCCTGCAATATGAAGGCCTGTAGTTCCGTTGTCGCAACACTAAGTTCAAGACCCGCCCGAAGCAAGCCCCGGAAGGTAAAATGCGAAATAAAGCGGAGTGCACCGGTCGATACTGGTTTGGCAATTCACGGCTTCCCATGATGGGAGGTATTTTACTTCGTGATTATGTGGTGCTATCAACGTTACTCCCGACAGCAGTACGTGATGCGCAAATTAAAGTGGTCTTCCGAAACTGTCGTCAACTGATCGTCATTCTGCAGAGAGATATATTTGCATTGGCTCACTAAACACTCTAAGATGATTGGGGAATATGGAGTCACTGTCGAGATCGAGGAGATCAAGTTTGATAAACGTAAGTACAATTGGGGAAGGCACATCGAAGGTCAGTGGCTCTTTGGTCGTTTTGAAAGGAGAATAAAAAAGTCTCTCTTGCGCCCGTTCCAGATCGTACTGCGGATACTTTGATAGGTCTAATCCGACGGTGGGTTCCACCAGGGACCACAATCATTTCAGACTGTTAACGAGCTTATGCCTCTCTGCATAGTGAAGTCTACAGGCATTTCACTGTTAACCACTCGCTGACCTTTGTGGATCCAGTCGATCGTAGTACCCACACTTAAAACATTGAGCGTTTGTGGATAGATGTTAGGGGAGGTGTACCTCGTTATGGGAGAAGAAGCCACCACTTCGTAGGTTACCTTGCGGAGTTTTTCTTCAAAAGGGTCAACAAGGAGGATACCATTCACCGCTTCTACAGGGCTGCAGCACATCTGTATCCGCCATGAGTACTGGATGAAATTAATAAAAATGGTCCTTATCAGGGCCACAATTATGTGCCGAAAGGGGACTCGAGATCTGATTCGCTTATGCCACTGATTAGACATGTTACATGATTTTGTAAAACACAGTAGTTACCACGTTTCTGTAATAATAGGTTGTCAATAACCGTTACGGTGGCCTCGATCATTGTTCTGGGATGCATGCACCAGGAGGTAATCTCCGTTAGGATTTGAAGTTAGTCTAAGAGTTAACTCTATGATTCTTTTGTAAAACAATAGTTATCATCAGCACATTCCTGTGATAATAGAAAATACCTGCACAGGTCAATGATCCTTGGGGTAGCCCCAATCATTGTTCTGGAAAGCATGCACCATGAGGTAATCTCCGTTAGGTTTTGAAGTTAGTCTCAAAGTTAACTCTACGATTCTTTTGTAAAACAATAGTAATTAGCAGCATATTCCTGTGATAATAGAAAATACCTGCACAGGTCAATGACACTTGGGGTAGCCCCAATCATTGTTCTGAAAAGCATGCACTTGAGGTAATCTCCGTTAGGTTTTGAAGTTAGTCTAAAAGTTAACTCTAAGATTCTTTTGTAAAACAATAGTAATTATCAGCATATTCCTGTGATAATAGAAAATACCTGCACAGGTCAATGATCCTTGGGGTAGCCCCAATCATTGTTCTGGAAAGCATGCACCATGAGGTAGTCTCCATTAGGTTTTGAAGTTAGTCTCAAAGTTAACTCTACGATTCTTTTGTAAAACAATAGTAATTAGCAGCATATTGCTGTAATAATAGAAAATACCTGCACAGGTCAATGACACTTGGCGTAGCCCCAATCATTGTTCTGGAAAACATGCACTTGAGGTAATCTCCGTTAGGTTTTGAAGTTAGTCTAAAAGTTAACTCTAAGATTCTTTTGTACAACAATAGTAATTATCACCACATTCCTGTGATAATAAAAAATACCTGCACAGCTCAATGATACTTGGGGTAGCCCCAATGGTTCACTGCAAAGCATACATTTAAATAATTAAAAGGGAATCTGAGTTAGGTTAGAAGTTAGCTTACGAGTTGGCTCTGCGATTATTTTGAAAAACAATAGTAAATATTAGCATGTTCCTGTAATAATTGAAAACAACAAGTATGTAGGTTTTTTGAAATTGCAGGGGGTGTAGTTAACGAAGTTAGCTGCGTTTACGTCATAACATGTCCCCAATTTGAAGTTTTCCTTACTACAACCATTTCCGGCAAAATTTAGTGTGTCTTCAGTCGCCCAACGCACCTTTGGTAAGTGTATCTTTTCTTAAAAGCATGTTACATAAAGGGTCTGGACAACGAATAATTATATTTCAACTATTTTCGATTGTGCAGTACATGGAGTAAATTTAGCTATTCTTTTTAAAAAAATAAAACTTAAAATAATTTGTTCTAACGTTTTAATTAATTACAACTTATATTATTATACATTATATTACGTTTTTTCATTTTAATTTTTTCATCATGGGAATCGCATTGTCTTCCAAATGAGATACTCTATATAACTAAACCTTATACGATTCAGCTATTGATTTTTAATAACTTTTATGTATACAGGGTGTAACTAATGTAACTAGAAACCTCGTAATAGGGGGTAGCTGTAATGATTTAGAATATATTTTGCTGCTCAACATGCGCTCACTTCCTGCTAACTTACGAGAAAATCGCATTTAAAATTTTAAGTACAACAGCTTGTACTCACAATGCATTAAAATACAAAAGAAACAAATTTTTTGCTGGGATTTTGCGGATTTAATGTAATTCTGGAAGGTATAATTTCCATGTTGTTTGGATGCCTTTGGGATTTGACACACGCGCTTGAGAAAACTGGTATTCCTTCCGATACCGAATGTAGAGGTATCGTAAGTTGAATGTGAACAATATTTTGAGTATGTCTAATTCAAAATTAAAAACCAAGTCTCGCCACATTAAGGTTGGATTCGATCGGGCAGTGGCCCCAACCCCTGTCTCGGGGAGGAGCTTATGAAGGTATGAAAGAGGACTCTAGAGTTATGCCGAGGTGTTTCGTTTACGTCTCGGTTACGTTTCACCGGAGTATTTCTCGACGATGACCCCAAAACGTTGCGGAGGGAACTCTGCTAACAAGGGGGTCCGGTGTGGGTGGATTGAATCTTACCTGACGTAGGGTTTTTTATGGAGCTAAGTATCCCGCTGACTGGCCTAGACGAATGGTTGAGATTCAAGTGAGGTTTATCTCGGATAGAGAGTTCGCTCGCTAACCCATGAGAAACTGCATGCCACCAGGTAGAGTCTCGGAGGTGACAGTACGGGGGTCTGGCATATGCTGTCAGTTCCAGCGTCGGATTCTCAGAAATCGTCTAGAGACCTACACTTAAAGAACGTTGAAGCATAGATACATAGCCTCTCACGTTCACGCCAACTTCACCTTAACGAGTACACACCGGGATGTAGCTTTAAAAAGGGCCCTTTAAAGCAGCCTCGAAACGAAGCACGAGGACGCACCAGGCCTATAACTGGGAGATCGGGGTGGCGAACTCATTTAACACCGGACCCCCTTGTTAGCAGAGTTCCCTCCGCAACGTTTTGGGGTCATCGTCGAGAAATACTCCGGTGAAACGTAACCGAGACGTAAACGAAACACCTCGGCATAACTCTACCACACATTTAATTCTGAACGCGTCATCCGTTGCCCAGGCAAGGCTGGGATGGGGTAGACAACGACCAGTTCTAAGGATAAACGCCGTGTGGTCTGCCCTTAAACTAGTCTCGAATCCTAGTGCTTCCCGACATCTCTAACGACTGCCCTCCCTCTCCTTCGGGCTAGTCTCGGATACTAGTAATGAAGTCCGACATCTCGAGCGACTGCTTGACCGTTCACCCTGAGTAAACATGGAACAGTGGTCAGGTGCACATCCTGCTTTCTGTGTTAAATCATTTTATAAAAATGGTGATTCCGCGACAACTGTACGAAGGTTATTTCGCAATCAGTTCAATATTCCACGTCATGGGCAGGTACCGTCTGTTCATGCAATTAACTTATGCGTTTACTGTCTCCAGCCTTACTTTGTGGAACTCCATAATCATGAAATATAATTAAATTAAAAGATTAATTCAAAGTTTCACAAGTTTTATTAGTTTATCTTAACCTGACAATATTCGACATTAAAATTTTAATGTCGAAACAATATTGTCAGGTTAAGATAAACTAATAAAACTTGTGAAACTTTGAATTAATCTTTTAATTTAATTATATTTCATAATTAACTGATGGTTTAAAAAGTTTGAAGAAACTGGTTCCACAATAAATTTAAAACATAAAGGAGCAGCAAAAAGTGTTAGAACGCCAGACAACATTGATAGAGTTCGAACTGCCGTAACACGCAGTCCAAAACGTTCATTAGCATTGGATATCAGCGAACCATCGATTTGTCGAATCTTGCATAAGGATTTAAGTTTTCACCCTTATAAAATTCAAATTGTTCAGGAATTAAAAGATGCTGATTTTGTCGCACGCATGAATTTTTGTCAAGAAATGTTGCTGCGTTTGGATGGCGATGACAATCTAATCCACCATATGTTTATGTCAGATGAAGCCCATTTTCACCTGAACGGCTACGTAAATAAGCAGAATAGTCGATATTGGAGCGCTGAAAACCCACTTCAGTTACATGAACCATTGCACAGTCCCAAGGTCACAGTGTGGTGTTAGTCACAGGTCACAGGTCACAGATGGCATTGTTGGACCGTTCTTTTTTCAAGACGATCGAAGAAACGCTACAACCGTTACTGCAGCACGTTACACAAGCATGGTCACAACATTTTTGAGGCAAGAATTGGTTCGATTTCCACAAATTACGTGGTTCCAGCAAGACGGTGCTACAAGTCATACTGCTCGTGTGTCTATTACTGCTGTAAGAGAACTCTTTCCGAATCATGTCATATCCAAAAACGGGGACATTGTTTGGCCAGCTAGATATCCTGATTTGTCCGTATGCGACTTTTTTCTTTGGGGTTTGCTCAAGAGCAAGGTGTATGTCGAGCGACCGTATACGTTAGCGGAATTAAAATTAAAAATTCAAGAAGTTGCACGCATTACACCGGCCATGTTAGGGCGAGTAATGGAAAATTTTCGATTAAGACTACAAGAGTGCGTAGGTCGTAATAGTGCCCACCTGCCAAGCGTTATTTTTAAAAAATAAAATGGCGTCTCTTACTTAACAGAAAATTGTAAAAACATTCATGCTAAAATAAAAACTTTTTTAATTAGAAGAGTTTTAAATTTTCTCGCTTCACTGACGTATCCTGTATTTAAGGACTTATTATTTATGTGTATCATTTGTGGTTTATTTCCTGCAAAGAAAGTTTTCCGCTATTTAGGTACGTTTTATTGGGAAGAGTCCACCACATTGGAAGCAGTCGCAAATCTGTAGTTCTTTACAGATATTGTCGGTAGACTCTATTTTGGCTATTATCGTCGACTCTTTGTGTCCGTTGCAGAAGACATCTTGTGAGACCCACAATATCACCTAGTTACCTAGCATCCGACAGGATTAACTGCAGTTAAGGCGATTCCCCCCATTTTGTGGTGAACAAGTTTGACATTAATTTTATTAATTCCTATTAATCCAATGGTATCTTTAGCACTGCAGAATATACTGCAAAAGAATTTAATGTTTCAGAGCATCACATTTTAGTGTTGGCTTATTTGGGAAATTAATTAATTGTTTTCAATTATATTTCATTCATTCTTTATGTTATTATAAAGAGTTAGTACTACAAGTAAGAATATAAAACCAAATACAGTGCTTCGAGGTTTAGTAATCACAATCGAAAAAAACGCAAAGAAACAGATGAACACATTCATTATACAACAATATATTTGATTTTACAAGCTTTTTAATGACGTTTACACTGGTATAATGGTATTATACAAAAACCGCTGTCTTGCTTTGGCTTTTTTCTGAGACAAAGCCAATTAGTTGGATAGAATTACTTCGTAATTAATTAAAAAAATAACCCAGAGTAAATACTCAGGGTTCGAAACCGAGTTCGTTTTTAATAACGTAACAATAATTGCTTTATGAGCTTTCTTATTTGTTCATGAATTTTGTGAAAAAAATTATGGACTAGTGCTTTCCTTTGTTTCCAGTTTCTAATAGTCACGGAGTGAAAAATATATTCCCATCATGTAAATACTATATTAAAAATTAAAACAAAACTTTTCCATTGCATTATACTTTTTTAGTTAGATCAGATCTTAAAAGAACTTATAAAGTGCTTTTCTTTAAAGATACACAGATTCAAAAAAACTCTTAAGATTAAGAACTTAATTAAGTAATAATGTAGATGATAAATATTCAAGTAAAAATAAACTCTCAAAAGCATGGAAATTTTTGAATTCTATGCATAACCTTTTACAAAAAAAGTTGACAGGGTATATAAATACACCATTACAATTTATATTAAATAAACCTTCTATATTTATTAAAAAATATAGGTTGTAAAACCGGACTATTGAAGGCAAGTATAAAATCAATTTGCATTGGAATAGTATTTGATTTATATCAGTGTAGTGTGCGTAAATTTATTTACGTCCTTTTGATGATTTACTATTAATTCACAGAGAAAAACAATCAATTTAATTTTCAATTCCATATAATATAAGTATTACGTTAATCAGAATTATGTTGCAATAAAGTAAAGATGAAATTTTAAAAGCTTTATCGATTTTTGGATACAAAGTAGTACGATAAAACCACTTCTAAATCAACTTTAAAAAGAGCTCGTAGAAAAGTTGTAGAACATTCTTCAACTACTACATAAAACAGAAATTGATGGCTTCTGTTCCTTACTGCAGGATATGTGTGCATTTAAAAGTTTCCTTTATGTTCTTTTTTATCAAATAACGGATGAAATTTGCCTTTTTAATAAATAATTGTTAGTTACGAGTAAAAGAGTACAGTTCCTTTAACCTCCTACCAAATCTCATAAAAAGTTGATAGAATAAAATATTGCTATCTATATCCAATATTTCTACATTATCATTCACAGTTATTTTTAATAATGAAAAAATGTAGGTTTCTTTTTACAAAAAGTGTATTAAAAAGTAATTGCTACAACACAAAAATGCAATTGCAATGCTACAATAGTGGACAATTGCAACGCCTGTGTTTATGCAACTTCCTCAACACTCGTGTTTACCATTGTGCGTTAACCGTGTAAAGCAGCTTCACAGGAGATCCTCTAAAATAAGTACACCCTAAGGAGACGATCCTTCACGCCACAATTCTAACCCTATATCACATGTAAATAACAGCAGTTAAGTAAAGCAACAGGGATTTACAAGGTCTTATGTTTATGAGGAGAAATGAAGTAATAATTAATTACAGCTGCCATACAGTTAATTAGAAAATTTTAAAACATTTGCACTTCACTGCGTGAAGCTCTTGCATCTACTTTGGACAACTGTGAAAAATGAATAATTAGCTGGTAACGAACACAGCAAGCTGTTGTGTTGTATCATTGCTAATTCATTATATCTCTATTTAGCTTTATTTAATTAAAATTAATAAACAGGTAAGCTTGGGGATTGGACAAGTGAGAATTGAAGATGTAACTTCATTCATAGAATTGTTTTCGAGTATAACTATTTGCTAACAATTAGTAGTATAATTCAAATAACATAAAACGTGAGTTTTAAAAATTATTGTAAATCAGGTGGTTCTATGATTTATTAACAGAAATATTGAATTTTCTATTGTTCAAGCAAAATTGCGCCTCAAGGCAATATCGTAACAAATACAACACTGATACAATCTTTTACAAAGGTTAAACAGTAGGGTGAAGCGGTCCTTATAGAATGAAAAATTTTTTTTCTTGATTATCAATTTTGCGGGACATGGAATTGATGCTCTATCACTTAATAATTATGTTGGCAAAAATATTTTTCAAAAATATTAATATTTAGTACTGCCCCAAAGTCGCTGAAGTTTTATGAAAGTACGAAAAATGACTTTATTTGTGTCAGTACACTTTAAAGGTGTAGATCAACAAAATTTCACAAATAATTTGAGTTCTTTAATAAAATAATTCAATGATTTAACCAAAGACAGTTAGTTATATTTGTTAGGAACGCTGTGTTTTTACTATTTTCCTTCCTCATGTTGCTTATTTTGCACGTATGTACTTCCTTCCCAACCCTACCGCATTATCACTCGATTTATCGTTAACGTAAGTTGTTCTACGTCTGCGGTAATAGGTTTTTTGTTTCATTTGATACATTTATAATTCATCATTGAAGTATTGTTGTTAACATAATTAGTTTACGTAGAAGTGATGTGGAATGTCCTATATTTGATTCGGGGTGTGTATAAAAAACAATATGAAGACTTAGTTAGTGCATAACACTAGTGAAATTGTAGCAATAAAAGTAGAAGAAATATGCCACAATGCTTCAGTACCTATTATAGAACATCGCACAATATTAGCATGAATTAAAACTTATCACAATAAGTATAGAAAAGTATGCTAAAACCTTATAAAAGTAGATAGAATGTGGACAGTTATAAAGCTAAGTTACTAAAATTCAGAAACGAAAGTAAGAAGCTATTTGACATTGCAATTTGTAAATGTTAAACAATTAATAGTTGTTCTTGTGAAAAATGCCGAAAGGTACCTTAAAAAGAGCGAGAGCTTCTAAGCGACCAGCGTGATACTCGGAAAATGATGACAGGTTCTTTAGACCTAGTTTCTACCAAAAAAATGAAGCAAATATGTTTAGAAAGCTTCAACGTGAAACATGAAAAAATGTATTAGTACCTGAACCTAAACCTAGTACCAGTTCAAGATCCAGAATAAGGCAAGATTCAGTAACAGAAAGAGAAGTTTCACAGAAAACCCCACCTTCGTCTGAAACTACGATTTCTTCTTCAACAGCCACCACCAATTTATTCCTAGCTGTGGCCAGAACTTTAGATCGATATTATATTTCTGATCGAACAGAGACCGTCATCGTATCTGCTACTTTACAAGATATTGGTTTAATTATAATATAATAATAATAATAATAATAATTGCTACAACCCATAGCCTGGAAACCAGGCCCCTAAAGCTATAAGCTTGTGCGGGAGGGAGGGGGCGATTATTATTATTATTACGTAGGCCCTAAGTGCGGCTGCAGCCGACTTACAGATGGAACAGCGCAAATCCCACATTTGTGTTACAGCTAAGGAAAACTGCAGAAAACCTTAACCAGATCTGCCGCACCGGGAATCGACCTCGGGCCGCTTGCGTGAAAGTCCAGCGTGAAATTACCCAGAAAGATACATCAAAAGTTATAGATCGTAGTAAAATACGTCGAATTCGTACAAAATCTAGGACTAAATTGATAAATGTACCACTTAATTCTGGAGAAGATTTTATTGGTATATATTACGACGGCCGAGAAGATAAAACTTTGCTTAATGAAGAAAATCGCCGAAAACTGATTAATTAAGAACATATATAAGTTTATTAATGGAACCTGGTTCACAATGTGTAGCACATATTTCTGGTAAAAAATGGTAATGCTAAAACTAATTGCAATAATCTTATTTCATTCCTGTCATTTAAATCAACTAATTTCAAATATATTTTGGCTGTTGGCTGTGATGGAACTGCAACAAATACGGGATGCAAAGCAGGTGTTATTCGTCTTTTGGAAGAAAGGTTTATGGCTACTACAATGGCTTATTTGTCTTTTACACGCGAACGAATTAACATTGCGTCATCTTTTTGAATACCTAGGTAGGACAATAAGTGGTCATAAAAGTTTTACTGGATCTATTGGAAAATCGCTACAGAATTGTGAACGACTACTAATTGCAGATTTTCGTGTAATCGAATGTACTTTACCTACTGTTGCTAAATCTTGCGAAGACTTGAGTACAGATCAGTTATACCTATTCGAAATCTGTAAAACTATTGATAGTATTGAAGTAATTCTAGAGGCAGATTGCCACCACGACCAAATTGAAAGAGAAATTTTGGAAAAACATCGTCTCCTACCTTGTCACACTCAAGCAACAGAAAGATGTGTGAAATTAGTAACTGAAGCCTGTGCTGCTGTTTGTGGACCAGAGAGACGTAAGGGGTTTATAACAAATAAACTGGAAGCCCATCGTATTATATCGACTTTTAACTACTAAAAAAGAATATCGTGGGCAATAAATTAGCGTTTTTCGGGATTCCTTTTTTTCAGAATTCGACAAAAAATGTTCATTCTTTATAGTTTGTCATACGTACAAAGTTTCGTTATAATAAATAAACTAATAAAATCTTGACAATTATTATTTAGTATTGTTTCATTATGTCATTTGGTTCCCTATATTTTTCAAGAAATTTTGAAACTTTAGTCTCGTTGTGGCAGTATTTAGAGTGAAGATATAGAAAATTGTTTATAATATGTTTGAATTGTATCTTCACGTAGCATCTTTCCCGCTTACCGCCAAATTGAATTTCCAAGAAAAATATATTCGCTCCACCCTATTAAACAGGCATCAAAAAAATAGTCAAAAACTACACAAGCTCTTTCTTGAACAAAAATTAAGTTGTACAAAAAAAACATACAAATGAAAACAATATCATGCATTGTTTGTTGTTTCCAGCCTTACTTTGTGGAACTCCATAATCATGAAATAAATAAAGATTAGTAAAAAGTTTCACAGTATTTATTAATATAAAAATAATTATGCCAAACACCTTTTAGAACAAAATCACACAATGACTCCTCAAAATAATATTAAATTCCTACATTTTTGTAATAACAAACGCAAATTAGACATTTTAGAAGCCTTTGAGATATACAACCACAAACTTAGGGTACCTTTAATGAATTAACAACTTCAGCTCAGTAATTCTCCGTTACTGGAAGTGTTAGATACTTAATTCTGATTTTATTAATTTTATCTTTTTATCTAGTTACCTATTTTTGTATCTACGTTAGCGAGGTGTTTGTTTATATTTATATTACCTTTGATAATGACAGCTGAGCTGTCGAAACAATATTGTCAGGTTACATTTTAATAAATACTGTGAAACTTTTTACTAATCTTTATTTATTTCAATATCATGCATAATCAGCCACTGAAATGATGGTATAGTGTATTCTTCGGCTATTGGCATGACGAATCGGGCATCTTCGGAATTTTTTGAATGAGATTTAAAATACTATGATTTCATTGGTTTAGCATGATATCCCATTTACAATGTACAAGTTTATAGAACAGAAACCATCAGCAGGATAGCAAATAGACATGGAAAAATTAAAAAAATATCAAATAAACGTTTCTTTCATGGGGTAAGATTCATACAAAATAAAGTAACATAGTTTATTTTACGTATACCGTAATTATTAAAAAATAATTGTTGTTTTTTATCTCCTGCAAATATCCTGCTGACATTTAGAATATTTGTGCAATGTAAAACGAGCTTTTAGGCATGCGCGCGCATCCGCCTCTGCAGGAAAAATGAACTATAGTCTAAAGTATTTTTATCAAGATATTAAAGCACTGTACTGTACACTTGACCTTTCGTAATAATCTAATAATTTAAAAATAAAATAATCTAGGGGAAATCCCGGGGATGTCCGCGTTGGAAATCTGCAGGGTCCATTATTCGCGATCCATTGATCATAAAGCAATTCTGACCGCAACTGTCAATTTAGACAAAATCAAGATATCTCAAACTCGGTTAATTTTGGAGGCATGGCTAATCAGACAAACTGGATTTAAAATTACCTTAGAAATACATATCAATAATACAAATTGAGATGTTTCCTTTAAAATAAAGAAGTAGCAAAACTGTTTTAAAAATAATTTTAAAACAAAAGCACGTAATCCGAAACCATTGCCTGCAAAAATTTCAAGTTGCAACTTCTATTGGTTTCCTATATTCTGCTAACCAAAACTCGACGTGAGACATATAGTCACAGTAATTATAAAGAAACCTATTTTTAATCAATATACTTTGAAGAGTTTGTCTTGAAGCCAAATTAAAATTCAAAAATCCCACCTTTTTTTTCTATTCTATGAATTTATAAAGTTCATGCTTGATTAACTATTTAGTACGTTACGGTTTGCAGCCTTAATTTATAATATCCTAGAATAGATGGGAATACACATGAAAGCTCGTTTGCAACACAGAAATCGTAAGAAAAAGAAGTAAACTAAAATTCGGGCGTAAGTAGATTGCTTACCGCCCTAGGGATGTAATAATCATTGCCTGGCGGCAAGTAACTGAAATGCTTAGTTTCAGAAAAAACATTTATTAACTTAGAAAAACTTTTAGAAAAATAATTGTTAAAAATGATTGGTATCCTGATTTTCCAAGACAAGTTATCTGTTCTTTTTGTCATCTCCATATTCTTAGACACTAAAGAAACATATGAACTAAGAAATAATTAAGAGAAATAAGAATTAATCAACAAAACTGACAACATAAAATTTGTGAAGCAAACCTACCTACTAAAAGCTAAGAGCTGCTTCCTGTACATAATGACATGGGCTATTTCGTTGTGCCGAACTTTATTTGCAAATTGCATTATTTTTAATTGATTCCAACACATAAATCTCTGTTGCAGTAAAGAAATAACAGAACCCTGTGATTTTAAAGCCAGAGCACATTCATTCCCTTGTTCGCCAACGGTGTAGCGAACGTCTCCCACAAGCATGCACAGGGGAAAAACCTTGGTATTTTATTGGTGGTATTTTATTTTATTTAAGTGGCGATTTCGAAGTGAAAGCTTGTGATGGTGTTTCACCCATAACTTCGTTGAAGAATTTACCATTTTGATATTCAAAAAAAGCGCCGAGAGCTCACATGTACAGTCCGAAATCTGTCAATTCTTGCATATTTCCAGAAAATTTATTTTTTCTTCCCCGTTGTTGGCAATAATTGTAAAAATTAAATGAATTCCAGATTTTGTATGGGCACTCGGGCAACAATCAAAGTATAACCTTCATTAATAAATACTTATTTATTTAATTAGTACAAAAAAATGCATGTTTTTGGGACAAACAAGAAAGTTGTCGGACGACCCATTAGCGCAGTCTGGCAATCTTACAAGTCCCAAAAACTCATTTTTTGTACGAATTAAATATACTAGTTTTCTCCAACAGCTTTTAACTACAAACTCCGTGAGATGACTGTTTAGAAGGGACAATTTGAGGTTAAACTACTCTTTTACTTACTGCAATTTTAATACGGGTAAAAAGAGATAATTTTGTGTAACCTTCATTCCCATTTCATCGAAAATTCGAAGAACTTTCGGCAAGCGTCGGACAAAGATCTGTGTTGACGCATTAAATGAGAAGAGGTTAGGATTGATTTTTGTTTTTTTGACGTCGTTGCGAGCAGCAAATAATATTTTAATATAAACATCGAATTTGTTTTTGTTTTTGACATAAGAAATTAATTTTTTATTTTAATATTTCAAAGGAAAGACAAATGAATATTATGTAATTGCTTATTTCACATTATTGGTATAAAAGATGTTGTAGGGCAGGGGTCGCCAATATTTCGAAACTCACGCACCACTAAATTCTTAATTTTAAATCCTGCGGACCACTAATACGAATTTTTTAAAACGATGAATACATTTGTAAAATAACACTCTGAAGAGAACTTCCATTTTATTAATATGAAATGCACCTATTTAATACCGGGTGCCCCTATATATTTTGACCCTTTTTACACCTACATAACTTTTGAACTAAGTGATATAATGAAATGCGGTTTTCACGAGGCTACTTCTTATTTTTTTAAAGTTCCTTCTGAGTATCCGTCTTTTCTGGCCCAATAAGGGTTTAACCGGAAATGACAGCATATTGTCGGGGATAGGGTAGCTTTGTGATTTCAAATGGACTACTCTGTAAATTTTTTCACCGTTGCAAAGCCCATTTTTCCCTTTCCAAGAGTGTTACACTTGTCATGATTACTATACAGGGTGGTGCTCTATAAGCTCTTAAAATAAATACTGCATGCTATTTATATATATGCTACGAAAAAATTTAATGATCCACGAAAATTAAAGAAATATCACTTGTAATCGTCAAATTAGTTTATTCACAACTCTGGTACTTGAGTTTCTTTAAGAAAAATGTTTACTTTATGTGAAAAAGCTAAGTGTGTAATCTTTTTTGTTGAAATTAAATCATATCGATCAACATAAATATTTCAATAACATACAGTCTTCATTTTAAGAGCTTTTAAAACCATCACCCTGTATAATAACCATGACAAGTATAGCACTTTTAGAAAGGAGAAGTAATGGGCTTTCCAACTGTGAAAAAATATTCATTTGAAATCACAAAGTTGCCCTATCCCCGAAAATACGCTGTCATTTGCGATTAAACTGGAAGTGGGTCAAACAGGTAGCGGAATAAATATTCACTTTCAGAAACAAACTTTTTGTTTAAATTTATTTGTGTTTGTTACTATTAGTATCCATAATGTGAGTTCCCGTAACAATGTGTCCAGGGATAGTAAGAATTTCTTATAATATTATTTTAGAGCACCGTTGAAAAGGTCACACGATAGCTCAGATTATTTTTTGTTCTAATACAAAAAAAAACGACTACTTTTTGTACAGTTGCTGTGGTAGCCAAATGGTCTACTTTTTATGCAAAATAATTAAAAGCACAACCTACTTTCATAATAAAGTGTAATATACACAGTCTGTGATGTAGTTTCGTAGCTCAGTCGGTAGAAGTGAGGTGTTAGTAAACTGAAGCTGTTGCCAATGCAGGTTCGATACCAGCTGGGAGATTTTTCTTTTTTTTTATTAAAGCAAAATTTAAAATAATAATTTTCGATTTTCGAAAATGTTCAATTTCTGCGAATTATTATTAAATCTTCTGAAAATTGTACAATTACCAAGAGATTTTACAACCCATATTTTAAAAGCACAGGTTAATCTACATATTATATTCCATTTCTGAATAAGACATACAATCTATTTTTTACTTGTTATGCTTAGTCGAAGAAAAATATGCTGTACAACTGAGTGGAATGCCCATATCGCCCTCGAACGATTGAGCCTTTAATCTTAATCCTCGTGCGTTAGCGATATGAGCATAATTTCCACACACGTTGTACAAATTACTATTATGGTGTAGTGTCATATTTGTGCGGTTAGAGAAGAAAAGTTATTCTCCGGAGCTTCGTTCAGAAATCGATCTATGTCGTGCTTGTTTTTAGGGCAATACCCGAAATTCATAGAAAAAAACTTAAAACATATTTAGAAAAAGTTGACGTCATACTGAGTTCCTCACAATTCTGCTTGTTCCTCAGAAATTGTCAACTTTCACTTCTTGAAGGACAACTGAAAAGGTCTACTTGTACACAGCAGAAAATAGAATGCGAAGAACCTGTCTCTCTGTCTTAAAGGTAAACAAAGTTAACTAATATAAATGTATTTACTATTTTCAGTGTGAAATTTTCTCTATAAGAGAAGCAGATTTGTTTTTTGATAATAATTTGATAATAATAATAATAATTGCTGCAACCCATAACCTGGAAACCAGGCCCAAGAAGCTGTAAGCTTGTGCAGGAGGGAGGGGATGATTATTATTATTACATAGGCCCTACGTGCGGCTGCAACCGGCTTACAGATAAAACAGCGCAAATCGCACATTTGTGTCACAGCTAAGGAAAACTGCAGAAAACCTTAACCAGATCTGCCGGCACCGGGAGCCAATCTCGGAACGCTTGAGTGAAAGTCCAGCACGCTAGACATTACACTACCAAGGCTGATACTATGATGATGATGATAAGATTGTACTAATTCATAAATCTGTATAATACGCTAAGTATTTTATCAATTTTTGCATTTTTCTATGTATTTTGTGGTTTTCTAGTTTTGCATTTTGGTGACTGTGAGTATGGTTCACTGACGATGTTGTGTTTATAATAATCAAAAATATTTTGTAACAAACAATGGTAGCTATACGTATTTGTTTGTTATAATAATGAAGAAAATAATGCAATTGAAATGAATGATGTTATATTTAATCTTACTGCATTTATTTATTTCATAATGATGCGTGATGCATAACCCAAACTAGATTAAGTGTTGATTGATATTTGATACACTAACACAAGGTATATTTTTACCTTTGAAACATAATTATTGTTAAAAAGTATTTTTAAAGCAAGTTAAATCGTATACATTTTGTAGTTACACCATGTTGTGGTTACACCAATAGAACTCTACAGTAGAGGTAAATATCCTTTACAATTCATTCTGACCGAGTAGATATATTTTTTATTATTTTAGAGTGAAGCTCCTGCAGCTCCCGAGAATGTTAATTTTTATGGTTTCAATTGGTAACATTCCTTTACATTTTTATGAAGGACGTGAAAATACAGCAATCATACACTACATTTATTTTCTAATAACTAATTGAGTAAATTTTTTGTTTATTGTTTCTAGCCTTACTTTGTGGAACTCCATAAGCATGAAATAAATAAAAATTAATAAAAAGTTTCAGAGTACTGTGAAATTTTTTATTAATCTTTATTTATTTCACAATTGAGTACATATTTAATTTGTTTTCTAAACCAAAAATGTTCCTGTTCCATATTCCCATATGTACAATGTACATGGTCTAAATTTATCAATTGTGGTTAGATAAATTACTAAATATAGATGAACCGATTAGATTAGCATTAATAGCAAAAAGTATGATATATTTGCTGTTTATTTATAGTTTGCAGTTTTTAAAAATGTCAAATATAAAAGACTAATTACAAGGAATGGAGTGATTAAAGTGGTGGGAAATAGTAGCATATGTTTTCAAGATTTTTGATAAAGTGTTACAGAGTTCCTGTATCTCATTAAGCCATTAGTTTGTAAAAATAATAAATATTTGCAGTAGCTACATATAGTTTAGTTATGCTGAATGTAATCAAAAGTACAAACTAGGATTAATTATATGTTATAAAAACTATTCTAAGCAGCTTTATTATAGTTACAAACATTACATATTAACATACTTGGCATTCGTGCTTTTTCTTTATGTAATTAAATAGATTTATAAAACATGACGACTAGCTAGAGTTAACAAGGAAATACAAGAAGAGGAGAAACTTATATTTACAAGTGGGAAACAGGGTAAACTTGTACTGGATTCTGAGGATGCGCTCGAATGCAACTGCTATTACACGTGTATCGAGAATACTTCATAAGTACGATATTCCGGTTCGATAGCGGCATGCGGCACAGTTCAGATAAAGATTCCAAGCAGCGAATGTTATTTCGATAGGATTAAGAAACGCTTTCAGCATATCCATCAACTGAAAAGGTCTGAAAATTCAAAGGAACGTTAGATAGGGCGACGGTTTTATGAACATGCTGAAGTACCTCCAGTCAGCTAGTTTTCCACGGATATGAATTTCTATTTTTATATTTCTGTTTTCTACAGAGAAGTTTACGAGATCGGCAATAAGAATATTACGAGGCATTATAATATGTTACGATCAAAGTGGTTTACTGAAGCGATCAATATTCGTCTTGTAGATTTGAAAGCTAATAAAATTCAATAGTGGTTATAAAAATAAATCTAACAAGTCGAGGGTCAATTTTATGAGGATTTCCGATATAAAAGTTATTACATAAGTGGAGGTTAAAGTTATGGAAGCAGATATAAACCAATACGATCAATATAAATTAGGAACATTAAATTTCGACATTAATATCCAAAAGTGACAAACATATTAGTCTTTCCGCGCACATACAGTTATTTTATACGTACGGTTTACGTTTACCCATGCTTTTGCTGTTATTTCCTGAAACGATTACTATCTTCTTTTTTTGGAAACTGGTTCCCATACAAACTGATTAAATAAATAAATACAGTTACGAGTTTTTCAGGTTAGTAAGGCACGAAAACAGAAAACGAGTAGTTTGAACAAAAACGAACTGTATTCGTTTTTTTACTTTCATTTAACTAATAGTTATTAATAATCAATTTAATAATTCCAAAAGAAAAGCTATGTTTAAAATAAAAAGAAATGACTGAGCTTATACATGTAGATACGAATTTATTCTTTATTCCTTCTTAAAAAAAGCTAAGAAGATCTTAATTTATTCATTCTAGTTTAATTTCAATTTACATATTTGAATCATGATTACCTGTATATATTTTTTGTTGTTGTTTATGAAAGATTTTCTGTCTTATTTTGCTCTTTTCCTTCCAAGTGGTTTATGTAGGCCAGTTTTATACTAAAATATTAATCTGGATGGTTTTTCACATAATTGTTTAGCGAAAGCACAAGTTTAGCAAATTCTTGTTTATAGTAGCAATGCAAACGTCAAAATTATACACACGATAAAAAATGGATAAAGAAAAATCCCATAGATTCACAGTAAGAAATCAGCCCGCTGAACAATTTTTAGAGTACTGGTTAAAGATTGTAGAGTTAAGATTTAGAGTAGAAAAACATTTCTTTTTCACTTTAATATTATAACAAAAATAATTCTTCAATACTGAAATGTATTTTCTCTCTATATTATTAATTAACTCTAGTATATAGATTGAATATTCAATAATAATAATAGTGATAATAATAGTAGTATATAAATAATAATAGTATTTTACTTTAAAGGTATAACAAAATCCACTCTAATTCTAATTTTGTTAAGAGAAGAAAAGCAGTTAAAATGCGATCTAAATTGGTAAAAAAAGATGTTTGCTAGTGTTGATGTTACCCTAGTTCGAGAAATTAAAACGAATTGGCACCAATATACACTTTGTATTTGGTAAGAGAAGCGTGTGCGCATTAACGACACTAATAAAGCATGGCGACAATCAGCTGTCTGCTGTATTTGAACCGACTTGCTGAATCTTTGAAATTTCAAAGGTTACTAAAATTGGTGGGATTTTTCAAAATTTTGCAAATCTTTAAGGATTTATTTGTTTCAATTTCTTGGGCAAATTATTAGTTAAAAAATGTAATTCTGAACAAGAATATCGGCTTACATAGTTGATTTTCTTAACTAGTTTTTTGAAAGAAACTAATAAACAACCATTTCAAAGACATACAAATTATTCACAACTTATCTATAAACAATCAATACAGGGAAAGAGATTATTTTCAGTAAGAAGCTTCTGTTAGGTACCATACCTGGCCAATCAGTAAATTGTACTTTCTATTCAATTATATTGAAAAAGGGTTTTATCCGGAATTTCCTACCTTATTTATTAACAGGTACTAATATTTTTAAAAGATGTCTTCCTAAAGACCTAAACAGAATGTTTTTTAACTAATTTAAGTTCTGTTGAATTCCAAGAATTTTGAGTTTTCGGTAAAAAGTAAGGAACTCCAACCATACAATTTATTTGTTGTTTCACTTCCTGTTAGCCAATTATATTTATTGTACCTACCAATTTGCTGAAAGCAAATGACAGGCCTACTATTGCCACGATTGTTGGATACCACTAAATTCTTTATATTCGGACATGGTTTTAATTTGTGAATAAAAATTTTATACTCAAACTGCTGAACCTATTCTTCGATACATAATATACAATGTCTTCTTTATTGTTCACCACGCCTCGAATTGTACCTGTGCATAACAACGCAAAATAAACTCTAATGCATTGGCTTTTGAATTTTGATTTTTAGGGTTTATACCAAATGTTACCGAAACGACGCGAGCAGGAGCTGCGGCTCCTATTTTTTAATAATATATTTTGGATATAATGTATAAATATTTATATTAATATACCTTTTCATATTTAAATTAAATACCCATTTAATATAATTATAGCCTTTATTATTACCTATTTTACAAATTTCAAACAGAATGAAATAATGAATACGGGTAGACTCAAATTAAGATTTTGCTTGCACTAATTGTGTATTGCACTAATGTATGTATATAATTAGTAGAAATTGGTTCATTACAACGTATTATATATTCGCACAAAAGAAAATCTTGTAGAAATTGTTTATAAAAATTGTTATAATTTTCAAAATTATGTTTGTGAACATTAATTGCCTACGGAGCATAAACTAAGGTAAATACATAAAGCAAAATATATCTGTATATAAAACTTTTTTGTAGAACACAAAATTTCCTCCAAAGAAGTTGACGACAATATTATGATTTGTAATTTTTTAAGTTTGTTTGTAATTTAAACATGAGAATATACGTAAATCCAAAGGCATAACCCGAATTTAGCAAGATTTAGTGAACGCCTTGCATTGGTTTATTACGAGTGTGAATCAAATATAAACCGGAATTCTTTTTAACTTTTTTGGGAGATGATAAAAATACAAAGGCTTAAAATTATTTTTCTACGTAATCTCCTGATTTTGTGACACATTTTTCCCAATGGATGGGTAATTTTGTTATCCAGTTTTCGTAAAACAAACATGGTTGCACCATAAGCCAACTGTGCACGAAATCTTCAACTGCAACATGGCCATCAAAACGTTGTCTTCCAAGAGCTCCTTTCATCGGTCCAAACAGGTGGTAGCCGCAGGACGATAAGTCCGGACTAAAGGGAGGGTGTTCCAGTGTAGCCCACGACAATGTTTCAATTTTTTCCGTAGTTAAGGCAGCTGTATGGGGCCGGGCATTGTCTTGCAGCAGTTTAACGTCTCTTATGGGAAAGCCGGTCTTTTCAGACAATATGCCGTTTTGCATCATCTAAAAGTTGACGTCACAAGTCACTATCCGGTGCAAAAAACCTTCCCCTTCAGCCTCATAGCGGTTTAAATGCCGTTGGCACACTTCCATACGATTCCGTTTTTGATTTTCGGTGAGAAGACGAAGTACCCACCTTGCGGACACTTTCCGAAACCCGAGGTCGTCAGTAATGATCGTCTGAGCACTGCCAAAGCTGATTCCCACCTCAGAAGCAGTTTTAGCTACTGTTAATAGGTCGTCCTGTAGAAGTCGGCGAACAGTACGAATGTTCTCCTCTGCCACTCTGGTTCTTGGTCGACGTTGGTGACCTTCATTTTCAACTGCTTCTCGCCCTCCTAAAAATTGTTTGTGCTATGGATACACTTGTGTCTTTTTAAGTGTATAATCCCCGAACTGTGCCTGAAGTCTTCTCAAAATTTCGGATGGTTTTACGCCTTCTTTCGTAAGAAATTTAACTATAATATATTGCGCAACGGCCGACGGTACTTCTAACTTAAACATCGCGATAGTTACTGAACACATGGTAATGTGGCGTTCTATAGCGGTGCAAAGTTCTCTAGGCATCCCCGCCAGTGAACCTCACTATCGGTACGAAAAGAATTCCGGATTATATTTGATTCACCTTCGTAGATAATAATCATCAATTTAAAAATCTAAATATTTTAAAAATGCTTTATTTAGTGTCATTTATGGCAGAATTATATAATAGCCCACCGGGTAACTGAGAGAGACGATACACAACAACCTTCGCCGAGCATTCTTTTCTGTAGGTCACATTAACTAAAAACGGAACGTATGTCTTTCTTTACGGCGATGCAGCGGGCTCGCCTACCCTATTAAAATAATACACTACATTCGCATTATCCCGTACTACTGAACATATTGTAATGAATGGGAAAACCCCTATACGGGCTGCGAACAAACGAGAAGGTTCCATCGCCTTCTACTGTAGTCCAGAACTCGTGGCGAATTATTTCAAGACAACGTATAAGCTTCTGTGGAAGATATATAAGCGGCACCGCGGAAAGGAGCGATGATTAGTCAACCAGTGAATTGAAGGCGCGCATCGTGAACTTAGAATATACATGTTAAAAGTAAATGTTGTATTGTAAATAAATAGTCTATAAATATCTAGTTTAAGTTCGTTAACAGTTTATAATTATAGTGTTTGTAATTAGTGTTAGTAATAATATTTCTTTTGTTAATAGACGATTAAAACAGCCGTTTTAAGACTTTACTAATTTCACATTAGAAATTCTTTTTAATTATTTTAAAGATTCATTTCTATTAATCAGCTTCAACGTCAAGGTGGGTACTGCCATGGCAGACTTTAGTGTACCAGGCAGGAGCTGTAAAAAAGCAACACTGCAATTTTACCCATATTCTCAAGGAGCACTAGATTGTATTTATTTCAAAACCATACAAAACAGAAGTTGACATTTCAAATCTTGGTTAGAATAATGTCAAACAACTGTCACAGGTTATCTTCTTAAGAAGTAATAGTAGATAGATTAGTAGACTCCTGTGCAAATTAAGAATATCTCTGGATTAGTGTTTTCCTTGAAAATTTTAAAAATTGTATAAATAAAAATGCCAATTTATATTTAAGAGATTTTATTAATAAGAATGAATAAGAAAAAGTTTATTATGAAACTAACCCTGTTTATATAGTAGGTATATAAATCAGTGTTAATTTCCGAAGTAACAGCAGCTGATTTTGAAATTTCAAACGAAGATCTCTCAGTGACCATATATATTGTTGGAGAATTATACAGCTTTCAAAATTTCTAGTAAAACCAACTGCAATACTAGTTTAAGTTTTTTAAGAAGTGAGTCATATACGATACCACTGGCACTGACTATTTTAGCCAAATTAACAGGGGAAGGTTAACTAATACATCCAATTTAGTCATATTGTTTAAATAACGTAAGAATGTTTACGAATATGATTTATATACCTATTATAGGTTATGTTTATTTTGTGAATTTTAGTTTAAGCTAATATGTAATTGAAAAATGTCCATCAGCCATTAATAACCTGTTGTTTTCTAGACCACAACTCAAACCTTCTTCGATTTAGGTGGACTGAGAAATATTAAACTTACACTGATTTATACCTACTATATAAATAGGTTAGTTTCATAATAAACTTATTCATTCTTATTAATAAAATCTCTTAAATATAAATTTGCATTTTTTATTTATACAATTTTTAAAATTTTACAAGGAATAAACACTAATCCAGAGATAGTCTTAATTTGCACAGGCACAGGTCTATTAGCTACTAATACTCCTTAAGAAGATAGCACGGTGACAGTTGTTTGACATTATTCTAACCAAGATTTGAAAGGTCAACTTCTGTTTTGTATGTTTTTGAAATAAATACAATCTAGTGCTCCTTGAGATTATGGGTAAAATTGCAGTGTTGCTTTTTTACAGCTCCTGCCTGGTACACTAAAGTCTGCCATGGTACTGCCCACTCTGCCCACACCAACGAGCCGATACTGGATTTGAGTGGATCTTTGTTAATCGTTTTCTCGGTACATACGTGATGAAATGTCTTTTTTCGGGTATCAATCGAAAGATCGACATTGAATTTACTAAAATGCATGAATTTACTAACATACTTAAATTATGTAATTTTGAGTTGTAAGGTTTGAGTGGCTTTCTACCTTATGGGAATCACTAAAGTACATAATACCCAACTTTTTGACTAGGAATTTGCCTCTTATATTCAAAATTGAACGCAAAACTATATCTAACTGTTACTAATTGATATAATTAGAATGATAAAGTAACCTTTTACTATGACGTTTCTATGAGAACTGAAAAATGCTTTTAAATAACTACGTAGTACTTGCAAACTGAAAACATGATTTCCATTAACATTAAATGCAATACAGATAATGGATTGAACAAATTTAAGCCATATGTAACAATATTGAATGTGATTAATTTAAATGTGTATAAAATAAGCTTTAAAACATATTCTGTATAATAAAGAGCAACTACCTGTGTATATGCATATTAAAATATACGAGAATTATAGATACAGACAAATATTCCCAGCATCAGTTACATTCGTAATATGCGTTTTATAAACTTAACAATTTATTGCTTCCTTTTAGGAATACATATAATTTAAATGTGTGTATGTTTAAATATTCAGAGCTTGTAGTTAGAAGTTAGATTGTAGAAGTATGGGAGAGATACAAATAAACAATGAGACGTACGAACTATGATTGTTCAAACGTCATTTCGTTCGCTTCTTACACAACAGATAAGATTTCCGCAACGTTATTGACTTATAATAGGTAATGTTTTCTAACATAAAAGAACTTTTCCCTGTTTCTAATCCTGTAGAGATATATGTTGTTTTATTATGTATGTATGAAGACTGTTCGACTTGTACGCAAGTTAGTGAACTAAAAAAAGGATATCTATGACAGGAAAATATATCTACAGGAAGTAATATGCATCATTTTATGCAGAACATCTGTTTTTAGTACTTATATAAAAATCAATCTTCGTGGTGACTTCAAATAATATATTATTGGACATAGAACTTACAACTATGTCTACCTAGTTTTCTGTTTAATAGCGGCCTTAAACTACCCTGTGCAATAACAAAAAAATATTTTTTGTCCAAACCGTTTGTCACTAAAAATCGTTTTTTGTTTCTGTCCTAGTAACTTAATGGGTAAATAAAATTGCGTATTATAAAGCAAATCTAACAGTTAAATAACTATTCGAAAAATAAATGTTCTGATAAAAACAGATTAATGCAGTAAATGACTTTGACTCAAGTTTTTAAGTTACCTTTGCAAATAAAATATATGTATATAAAACGGTGGATGAAGCACAATAAATACGTTTCGCCAAATTCATTGTTTTCAAATTAAGCTCTTACCAATGAGTTATCAAAAATGTTATCGTGGGCAGATCCTGGCCATCTTGCTACTACATCCATTATATTTAAATTGGCATCACAAATAACCTGCATATTTAAAGAAGAATAACCTTTTCTATTTCTAAAGGTTTCGGCAGTATGTCCTCCAGGAGACTGTATTCGAATTTGGCTTCCGTCTATTGCCCCAATAACACTCGGAAATCTAGCAATTTTGTAAAATTCTACACAAATTTCACGTCTTTTTTGTAGTGATCTTGACATTCTAATAAATCTGTTTCGAAGTCTAGCTATAACATGACTAACTTTATGAACAATTCTGGATACTGTAGCTTTTGTAACATTAAAATGATCACCAATATTAATTTGAGACGTACCACTCAAAAAATGAATGTCACTCGGAACTAATTTTCTGTAAAATTGTTTTATGCTGTTATTGACTTGGAATCTTGTTGAAATAAAAGTTATATAGTTCATCTACTAGATAACTGAAATTATTAACATTGTTCCAATATGTAGGAAGGACCCCGCACAAAACAAATAAAAAACAGCATACAGTCAAATTGGGCTGAATCTGATATATGTTGTAGTTCATTACGTCCTGATCAAATGTCCTCATGGATACAAAGTCTGAAAATGGTCATTTTTTAGTTAGTCTACTGATAAACGGCCAAGAGTACGAAGTAGAGTTGAAGTTGTTTAACGAAACCATCCGAATATGTTAACATACATATAATCCTCCAACGCAAACAAATACACACACAAACACATATACAGGGTGTAACTAATATAACTAGAAACCTCGTAATAGAGGTTGCTACGTATCATGATTTAGAACATATTTTCCTTCTCAGTATGTGGTCGCTTCCTGCTAGTTTTAAAGAAACTGGAATTTTAAATTTTAAGTACGTCCATTGTACTCACATTACATTAAAAATACGAAATAAGCAAAAACAAGTTTTTTTAAATTTTTTAAACAATTTTAAAAAACTACTACTTGTACGTCAGGCTCAATCATTATTATCAAACATCCATTGTGCATCAGCTTTAGTCCAATTTAACTGTACCCCGTTTTCCATTTATTCAGTGAGGAGTTCTATGTGACATTCTTCTTTTTTCTGCTAAGGCCCTCATAATATCCTGATAATTTCAAAAATATAAAAATCAATCAAAGAGAAATATCCGAGAAGCCATTATCACCACTACAACAAAAAAAACAGGTTTCGGAGATGTCTAGATAAACCGGGTGGAACTGAGATAATAATTAAAAGCTATTCTAGTTTTTCTATATACGCTTTAATAGTCAGCAAGTTACTTTACTTTTGAGTAAGTTCATTCAATCACAATAAGATTAAGATAAATTAGATTCAAAAAACTGACTTGCTTTCTTTTATTGTTTTACTAAGTTATAGCTGCATAAACTTAAACCAGCTGTCCCTAATAATTATAAACACATCGTATTTATAATAAGGTAGCTTTTATTACTTGCCATTTTGGTTACGATTCCTTTAAGAACTTTGCGCTACATTGATATAATGACAGCATTAATCAGAATTGCTGTCATTCATAAATCTCTTATTATTCACAATAAAAAAATGTTTAAAGAAAATTTGTATCGCCCTTTAAAAATAAATTATGCTGTCAAAAGAGATTATTTCACTAATGATTTTTTTACTTGATACTTATCCATTAAATTTTAGTATCTTATGACTTCCTTAACTTAAATTTACTTAAAAGGTCAAAAATCAATTGAGTTTTTCAAGGCCAACTGCGAAATAAAACGTAAAATAAAATATTAGCAGTATTGTTAAGCAAGTAATTCCCCGCGATTCCGGTATCACGATATAAAGCAATATACGATAACATAATACCCTTAGTAGTAAATGATTCCTCAAGACGTTTTTTGTTGAAAGAAATTCGTTTAGGAAACTTTTTTGGGGGTAGTGATTTTTATGAGTCCCTTCAGACAATTAGAGTCGTCCTGCGTTACTAGCAAGCGGTCTAATACTTTTATCCAACGATCGGTTTTCATTTCGAAAGTGCTTGGAGTTTTGAGACCTTTGACAAACGCTCTTTCTAATTCGTAAAGATTCACGACGGTCGGTCGTTGGGTATTAACTTCTATTTATTAGTTCGTCATTTCTGAAATCTTGTAGCAATTTTTGGAAATAACCTTTAGACGATATACTTCTTTCTTTATCGAAAAATCAGTAAATCAGTGGCGTGCGGTACATGGAGGCAATGCTTCCCTTAGAAATTATTTAAACATTATTAGAAAAAATTTGAACACAAAAAACAATGTTATCAAACTATTTTTATAAGATTACAGAAGAAATGATTATGGTTATTATTTATTTAATTTATTATTTAATCAATTATTATTTATTTATTAAATTATTAATATTTAATTAACTTTTGTGTAGCAAAAATACTAAAATAGAGTAGCTACTATTTTTCATTAGATGCTCGGTGCTCAGATAGATTTGATTATTTATTCCTCTTAGTGTTAATTAAGTTAGTTATTAAACACTGTATATCTGGGAATGATACTGAATTTAGGAAAATTTTATTATATTAACTTATATTAGTTAGAATTATTCCATAGACGGAAATAATTGTATTTAGCTTGATTTTACGCAAAATTAAAATTGCTTCTCGGGTGACTCCAAATTCGGCTGCTTCGGTAAAAAGTCCGAGTATTGCAGATACATTTTTTACACACAGTTTTAGAAAAAAATTATAAATTGCTGATAAAGACAGACGAAAACCAGAACTACTAAATTTAATTTTTTTTTTCATTTATTTAATAAAGATTAAAACGTGCTACAGATATTTTAGAATTAAGCTTTCAAAGATTATTGGCTAACAGCCCGTAGTATTTTATGTGTTGTTCTGTTGCCCTCACCTTCTTTTTAATTATGAAAAAGGTGTTTGGAATAAGTTTGAATTTTCCAATTTATCCACATATTTGAGGTGCATTAAGAATACTTTTTTAATAAAGATTATAATCTGCTTTCACAAATTTCATAAAGTATAAAGTGAAAAGCTCTTATTTAAAAATCTTTTATAAGCCTAAAAATTATGATGCTGTTTTTACTGCACCTAAGTATAGTAAAATCATTGTCGCTTCCCTTGCTTACATCTCACTGCACGCTATTACAGTAAATAATATATAAACCAATTTTAGCATATAATTGAGGATATCTAAACGATGCACAAAAAATCGCTTACTATATACTCTTATTTTAAATGGATTAAGCACCCAAACTTTTAAATAAAAGGAGATATCTTAGAATTAATAATAGTACTTAGTAAGGAAGATCTACATATATTAAAGCATTAATTATTTATAATTACTCACCTAAAAGATAATATAATTTGATTCATCCTAAGATCTATCAGCTTTAGAGTATCATCTCGAACACAACTGATCAGGTAATTGCAATCTGAAAACAGGAAGAAATCTTTTTATAAAACTAGTCAATAAAATAAGTACTAAATATAATAATATGTAATAAAATAATTAATTACACAATTAAAAAAGGTCAAGTAGATAGAAACATAAATTCATCTAATTAGTATTGATCTGAAATACCCAGTTAATCGAAGGTTAGTGGTATGCATTGTGTAATGTGATAAAGGATGTTAAAAACAATAAACTAAATAGTACATTGACGAATTTCTTTCTTTCGTCGTTAATATTCTACTACTTTTTACTTGTACTTAAAATTCAATCTACTACATACACATCATATAATTGAATGTTTTTCTTTTATTAATCTCAAAAACTTTCTAAATCAATCTCAAAAGCTTCTTATTCCATTCACCTGATAAATATTATTCTATCTTCTAAATATTTATATTTTAACGGGATAAAGTTAATTATATTCAAGTATATCCAAAGTTGTAAAGGTGGTTTTCCTAAAGGTAGTAATTGTAGGTGAGGTTCCTACCCAAGCAGCATGTTGTTTAGTCATTGCTACGTACCAGCAACTACCAGTGGATCTATTAAGTTCTTGCCGCTAGTCACAAGCACGTAATTGCTACGGTTTCACTTTCATTACGTGCCTGGAACTAAAATGGGAAACAATTCTTGGTAGCAGATACGTGGCGACATAGTAATTGCTACATTCGTGGAACTTCTTTTCTCTTCTGTGCTCTTCTCTTCTCCTATTTTCTCTTTGACACTTCGTGTAGCGTGGTTATTTACTTATTCTTCCAACTTAACAAATATTCTATCATTTTCTGTACTAAGTAATGCTGCGATCGTATCACAAAATGGATAAGAGTTAACAAAACTATAAGAAACAATTCTAACTTAAAGAAGCTCTTTGAAGAAGGTTTCAATACAGAGCAGAAGAGGTAATTTCCCAAAACTGAAGCATTAGCGAATGACCAAGTAGTTCACGATTGATTCAAGCCAGAAATAAAAACATCCCTATATCTGGACTTTTAATAAAAGAAAAAGCCTTGGAAGCATCCGAAAATCTAAAAATGACAAAGTTTAAAGCTAAAACTTCAAATGAATGGTTTGAAAAATTCTGTAAAAGATACAACATATGCGTTAAAGCAATTTGCGGTGAGTCAGCTGATGTTGACCCGGACAGTGTTGAAGCTTGAAAAACAAATCTTCAAGTAATATTGAAGGAGTTTTTACCAGAAAATGTATACAATGCTGACGAAACCGGACCTTTTTACCTTGCAATACCTTCGCTCTGAAAAGCGATAAATGTGCCGGTGAAAAAAACTGCAAAACAAAGATTAACAATTTTATTTTGCGCAACTATAAGAAGATGACAAGGAAAACCCGTTAAACATTGTGAAAAGTAAAAACATTCCATGCTTTAAAGGATCTCATATATTATCTACCTTTAGAATAAAGGTGCTTTCCATTGTACTGATCTACTGACCCAGTGTTACTTAGGATCATCTCGTTCACTTATTTGTTATTCCAATAACCCTGATGCTTGATGATTCAGTTTGAGCTGTATTACCTCTCCCCTTGCCCTTTAAAAAACTAGTTTTTGAAGTGTGTTTAATGATCTGGGGGAAAATAATACCAGCTGGTTGTGGATGTTAGAAAAATTTAAATTTTCTTGTAAGAAACCTTGAATGTATTTTTTCGTCTCGTTTATTCGTTCATCATTGTATCAAAATTTCACTCTCAGCAATGAAAAAGTTGTTTGTTGACTGTTGCACTTATAAGTTAACTTTTGTGATTTGTTAGAATTGTGATCCAAAGTTGTTCCACTGGAAATTATTATTTTTTTTATACCCTGATTTTAAGCTAATCAGATGTGTAAAACTGGATCAGTAGATCAGTCCAATGGGAAGCACCTTGGGTATCTAATCAAAAAGCTTGGATGACAACAGAGATTATGAATTCGTGGCTAAGAAAGTTGACGAAAAATTAGAAAACAAAATAGAAGAGTCTTAGTTTCTAGATAACGTCACATTGCATTCCAAACTGACACTAGAAACTGTGAACATTGTTTTTCTGCTTCCAAAGCTACATCTCATTGTCAGCCATTTGATCTAGGAATTATCTATATCTTTAGGATGGTCTACACAATACTCCTAATCAAAAGATCCAGCAATAAGAAGATTTCGATGTGGAAGTAGAAATTCCACTAGTCCAACTTTTTCCTCTGTAATAAAAAATATACACGGTATAAGCCTGGAAAATTATGCATCTATTGATTCCAATGTTTTGACCGAAAATCTCAATTTAAGCGTTCGAGAAATAATCAGCGAATTAATTGATAAAGATTGTGATTCGAACAGTGAAATTGGTGTAGGAGAATCGGAGTTTTGTACGTCAAACATTAAAGATATGGGTGAAGTGTGTGAAAAACTACGAGATGTACAAAGTATCCTATTGTGTAATGATAAAAGTAAACTAGATGTAGAAATTGTTAAAATTTTCACAAAATGTGAATCTCATGTTTTACAAACGAAACTTAAAAACTCCGTTCATCTAATCAACTAAAAATCTTAAGTTCATTCTATTAATCTCGTCAACCTCTCTTGTGTTTTTGTAGAAGATACATACGAGTAGAGAATTGGAGCATATTTATGCACAAAAATATACGTTTACTTGCCTCTTCAGTAAAGTGGTAAATAAATCTACATCGAAACCTAACGCCAAAAGAAAAAAGTACAGCAAAGAATATACAGTACTACTAAATTAAAATGCAATATACTCTCTATACAGGGTGTCCTGGTTAACAGTCTACACTCAATCATTCGGACTGGTTTCTGGCTACAGCAATGAAATTAAAAGAACTTTGCATAATTCGACCTCTAGTTTACGAAATCAGTGTTAGATTAGAACCCATCTCGGAACTTTTGCTGGTACCGGATATGACGTCATCGGGATTTTTTTAAATGGAACCAGTAGGTTTTAAATATGAAAATCGATAGCAAATGTGATTCTGAATACAAAAGTATCAAGGTAATACAGGTCTAAAATGCATAATAACGGAGCTAGAGCCACTTAACGGGTTCTGTCCTGCTTAACAGTCTACACTCAATCATTCGGACTGGCTTCTGGCTACAGCAATGAAATTAAAAGAACTTTGCATAATTCGACCTCTAGTTTACGAAATCAGTGTTAGAACCTATCTTGGAACTTTTGCTGGTATCGGATATGACGTCAACGGAATTTTTTTAAATGAATTAGTAGATTTTAAAAGTGAAAATGTGATTCTGAGTACAAAAGTATTAAGGTACTACATCATGTGTAAAATGCATAATAACGGAGCTAGAGCCACTTAACGGGATCTGTCATATTTAAGTCTACACTCAAATATTCGGACAAACTTCTGGCTATAGCAATGGAGCTGACAGAAGTAGTGTATAGTTAGATCTGTAGTTTAGGAAAACAGTGTTAGAAAACTTTTTAGTGCTTATGAGGTATCGCAAGTATTGTTGTATGGTCATTGATTAAATATCAGCAACTCTATATTTTTGTACGTTGCGGTCTAGATGGTAATAACCGTTCTTGTTGCTGTACACGATATGGTGTTAAAAAATTAGATAAGGAAATAAAGGTTTTTTGTTATTGGGTCTGCTCTTACCTATTCAATAAGTACTATTTCTGTATTTAATACGGGTAAGTCCAACATCTCCTCTACTAGAAATCTAACTCATAACATTAGGACATTAAAGAGATTAGTTTGGTTATTATCATTTTGATTCTAAAATTAAAAGCGCATTTGTTTGATGAATGCTATAACATAGGCGATTGAGTTAAGTGGTTGTGGCAGATATTATCTGGTGACATAAGGTGGAATGAGAAAGTTCTATTTATTAAAAGTCGTTATAGCGGTTTGGTAACAATGTTGCATTATTCGCTAATAGTCCAGTCAAATCCAGTCAACAAATAGCGGAAAGTTGAGATAAGTCCTTCCTTGTAGGTTGTCAAATAACCCCCTGAAAGTCAACAAAATGTACGCCTCGAAGAGATAATGAGATTAAACCATACTCCCTAACGGTTTTTGTCGTTTTTTCCAAACTATCAGGTTTATCGAGATGAAGAAATTTAGGTAAAATAAAGCTTATTTAAATCCCTACCAAAAAATTTCAAATGCGTTTTCGTGCCTCGCTTTCTTTTTGTGTTATCGCAGAAAGAAAATATGTCATACATGGACCCCATAAGCACTAAAAAGCTTTCTAACACTGTTTTCCTAAGCTCTAGATGTAACTACACTACCCCTGTCAACTCCATTGCTATAGCCAGAAGCCAGTTCGACTGATTGAGTGTAGACTGTTAAACAGGACATCCCGTTAAGGGGCTCTAGCTCCGTTATTATGCATTTTAGACCCGTATTACTTCAATACTTTTGTATTCAGAATCACATTTGCTATCGATTTTCATATTTAAAACCTACTGGTTCCATTTAAAAAAATCCCGATGATGTCATATCCGGTACCAGCAAAAGTTCCGAGATGGGTTCTAACACTGATTTCGTAAACTAGAGGTCGAATTATGCAAATTCTTTTAATTTGATTGCTGTAGCCAGAAGTCAGTCTGAATGATTGAGTGTAGACTGTTAACCAGGACAGAACCCGTCAAGTGGCTCTAGCTCCGTTACTATGCATTTTAGACCTGTATTACCTTCATACTTTTTTATTCAGAATCGCATTTGCTATCGATTTTCATATTTAAAACCTACTGGTTCCATTTAAAAAAATCCCGATGACGTCATATCCGGTACCAGCAAAAGTTCCAAAATGGGTTCTAACACTGATTTCGTAAACTAGAGGTCGAATTATGCAAAGTTCTTTTAATTTCATTGCTGTAGCCAGAAGCCAGTCCGAATGATTGAGTGTACACTGTTAAACAGGACACCCTGTATTGCGTTTTAAACTAATTATATCAAACCATTATATTTACTGTATATTTATGCAACCAACAATACATAGAAGCTAAAAATACGCTAGTCGTTTGACCTTTTCATTTCACTTGGGGACAATGTACCACTAAGTGAGTTTGTTAAAAAATATAAGATACAAAGGTGTATTTTTTATAACAGACCACGCCTGTTCGTGGTAAAATGCATACGTACTTGCAACAACCAACCAATTTAACCTAATGCTTTTACTTGGTTATTTTCAAATGCAATATAGAGTAATTGTCTCTAACCTAGTAGAACTTATAAACTAAGGTTCCAACATCAGGCGCATACAATAAAAACTTTTTCAATTTCTTTAGTGCTTATGAAAATAACATAGCCTCCCATCTTTCCCAAAAGATGTACATGTTTATCTAAAATATAGATAAATATACTATAAGTATCTGTCTAAACGTAGGAATACCCTTAGGAATCTATCATAAACTATATCACAAGTACAAGAAGAGCTATTGAGAATTTCGACAATGTCATACAAATGCTTATTGAAACGCAATGATAAGTTCCTCGTATACAAGGGCAAACTTGCACAAGGGTTTGCGAGTGCACTTTCTGCCGGTAACAATGCATACAAGAAACAGGTGTATCATTGACAATTCATCGAACATCTATGTATCTCAATGTAATAGATACACTTTCGCGCGGAAATCAATCATCTACTTATGTTACGTGACAATCTTACTTTAATTACGTGACTGTTAATTGATTGTTCGAAATCTTCCATTGGTTGAAATTCAGTGAGAAGTGAATAGCCACTGAAATTAATTTTACTTTAAGTCTCTAACTTAGTACAACTTGTCCATATATTCATTTATGCATCTAGACATCTATTCTACCGATTCTGAAAAAATGCGTTTAATGACCCAGCAACGTTACGTAACTTTCTTCGGAAGACTTTCACTAAATTCGTATTGACTGTCTATGAAGTCTGTTATCAAATATTACTAGCTTTTACTTCTTAGGTACTGTTTTGTTAAGGTTTTGCATGCATATATATTATCCGCAAGATAATATTTACTATATTTTTCTGATGTTTCGTGGAAGTGTTACCTTAATATTAACTGTTATAGTATGCATCCAAAATTTGGAGTTCAATTTCTTTTCAGATAATTAAGTATTTGATAAAAAAACTAGTTTCTATAAAACATCAATAGTTATTTGGGAGCAGATATTTAACGCTGGCGTCTGTCCCGTTAAGTTTAATTCTGTAGCTAAGGATGGCGCTGCGATAGAAATTTTTAAATTTATCCATTCGTTCATATTCGGGTGAACATTTCGTTTAACAAGGACCTCCTACCTACCAAAGTCCTTATCAAACTTGTATCCTTTTTTTCTGCGTGAATTCGTATTTATAGAATGCAACATAAAATGATTCAACTTTAAGTACGGGTTTGTAATGGAAAGAATTTAATGTAATTGATACCAGTACAGTCGTACATTTGAATAGTATATTTCAACTTGATGTAAACAGCAGAATTAATTAATATTATCAACTGGATTTGACATCATCATCATATAAACAAACACCAGCTACCCAAATACATTCTTTCAACTCAGCGTAGATGTAGGGGTAACGGAGGTTACTCGTTAAACATAAGGAGTACCTTATAATTTCTATTTTATTTCGAATCAAATGTAATGTTATAAACTGCATTCGATGGCTTCTGTGTTTTCTAAGGGATTTTACTAAACGCATCTCTTGTAAATAATAACTAGTAAAATTAATACCCGCAATAAAGTTTATTCGCCCAATTCAAGAACGCATAAAAATACACCAATATTACATTAATCAGAATTTTTTGAATTTCTCGGCGCGTTTCTATTCGGTCACGATATATGTGAATTGCAATCACGCGTATATAACGACGACTATATTAGTATATAATAAATTTATTGAGTGTGTTCGAAATCCATCCGAATTCAAATTGTGTAATCTATACATCAGCGTTACAATGACAACAGTGACAAAGATAAAAATTGGGCAACTGTTAGTAAAACAGTGAAACAACTTTGTGAAGCCAGATACGCCTTTTCTTATTATGATTATTATCATTAATTTCCCCTTCATCAAGAAGCACAGCCATTGCTAATTCATCAGTATTAGTAAACAAATGCCCTGCTATTTTCACGAGAACAGTACAAATACTATCTACGTCAAACTTTATTGCCCGTACGCCGAAGTTCGTGTTGAACAGTATAACGTCAGGTATAAATTCTCATATGCTTAACTGTCAGCGCGTCCCGTGTCCATGCCTAAATAGACCTTTACTTAGGCTAAAACTGCTAAAAGGCTTCCTTGCAAACCTATAAGTATCATATCATATCATATCTGTCAGTAGGCAATATTAATATTTTCAAACAGATATGCTATTTACTTCAGTTTTAACAGCCATTGAAAGCAGACAACCTCTCGTATTTTTGCAAATTTGGAAAAAAAGTGAATTTCGTGTGTTAATTAACATTATTTTTGCGTGGATAAACCATTACGCATAACCGAAAAAAAGGTTGATAAATATTATTAGTTTCCTTACCATCGATTAAAACGATTCACAAGTGGTGACCTATTGATTTTCGTTGTGGTCGTACAAACACAACCGACTTCTGAGGACGGCCAAATGACGCCACCACACCAGAAATGATTGACAAAATTCATTATATGGTATTGCAAGACCGCAGAGCAAAATTGCGCGAGATAGTACGCATGTCAGATGAACGTGTACGAAATATATTAATCAAACGACGAATATGATTGCAAACTTATTGGATCGTTTCAGCGACGTTTTGAAAAAAACGTTCTCTTCCATGAAGACAATGCACATGCCATGCCCAAAATCCACGAATTAGGCTTCGAATTGCTTCCACATCCAGAATATTCTCCAGACTTAGCCCCCAGCGACTATTTCCTGTCCCCGAATTTGAAAAAATAACTCGGCGGAAAGAGATTCGGCTCTAATGCGGAGATCATCTATGCAACCCTATTTTAAAGTTGAAGAAATACCTATTATTCCGAAGGAATCGAAACATTGGAAAACCGTCTTGGTCTTGTAGGGTACGTCATCAGCCACAAACAGAAGAACGCGTTCTGTCTTTGGTTGATGGTCTAAGAAGATATTATAGAAAGCTGGTTAGCTGCTTAACTGGTTGCAAAACTATTCAAGAGTAGCAATTGAGGTGTATATTCTTTCGAAGGGACTAATCTAGTATAGCCATTTCATAAGTTTTTACACCATACTTAGTTTATTTTAAACTTAACTATCACTATAATCAAGGTAATCACTAAAAAATAATGTATCACAACATTATTAATAATAATTAAAACTATCATTATACTAAAAATACGATCAATATATCGATATAATGTACTATAATTAAACTGCAGCTACAGACAGCGTTTACTACGCTGTACAACAAAATTGAACTTTAAAAGAATTTCCAGGTTCTAATACACTGTTTCTAGAGGTTTTTAAGATGCAGATTATGAATCTGCTATGGGTTTTTTCAGGTCTGGTCAAATTTTAGTTATATTCCAATTTGTTTTTAAATAAAACCCGTTCTTAAATGCACGAGAACAGTAGGTAAACTTTTAAGTTTACTAGGTAACAAGATTTGTTACCTGGTAGTGATTAAACACGTTTTGGTGCAATTTTTGTTCTTCGGTACAAGAATTACCATTGCCGCAGATTATTACCTGCTTATAGTTAACTCGTTACCGGTTGTTAATAATCGGCGAGATTTAGCGTTTACCAAGTAACATAATTATTACCTGGTGGTTATAAAATACGTTTCGGTGCAATTTTTATTCTTCGGTAATGAGAACCGGCAACGCCGCAGCTTATTACCTGGTTACAGAGATCATTACCCAGTAGTTAGGAATATGCGAGTTCTAGCGTTTACCAGGTAGATAGGCATGGGTAATCGCTCCGTAATGAATTCAGACTTCATCCGCAACCACCCATCACAAAGAGCTGAGGACACTAGACCAGTCCAGATAAACGAGAGTTATAGTTACCACGCCCGTCATTTTTATCGTTAGGTCGAGTCAGGGTATCCTACTTATTATAAAGGGCGTTACAATAAGACGGATTGATGTTAAACGTTAATTAAAAATCAGTGGTGTACAAAATTGAATATTTCTTTAATGAAACATGTTATTTGATCCATTACAATTAAGTGTGAAAGATAATGTCCTCCAAATGTTCGTCACGGCTCCGGCGGCACACGTCGATCCGCTGATCGAAGTTTTTTATAAGATCTCGGCGTAATTGCTCCTCAATCTCATCAATGTGCCGTGAAATCTCGTCTTTGAGTTGCTGGATGGTGGTTGGCTTGTTGGCATAGACTTTACTCTTCAGATGGCCCCAAAGAAAGAAGTCTAACTGGTGTCAAATCGTAAGATCTCGTTGGCCAATAGACTTCGCTGTTTCGGGAGATTATGCGCCCGGGAAACTTCTCATGCAGTAGAACCATTGTAGTGTGGGCTGTGTGGCATGTGGCGCCATCTTGTTGAAACCACATGTTATCGATGTCATAATCATCCAATATTGGCCACACAAAATTGTTCAATATTGCGCGGTAGCGCTCGCCATTCACTGTGACCGAATTCCCAGCATCATTTTCAAAGAAGAATGGTCGAATGATTCCTCCGGCACAAAATGCACACCACACAGTGACTTTTTATGAATGGATTGGTGTTTCGACAATTGCCCTTGGATTTTCATCAGCCCATATTCTGCAATTCTGTTTGTTGACGTAGCCAGTGAGATGGAAATGGGCTTCGTCGCTGAAGAAGATTCATTATTCGCTTGTCTTTGTTCGTGTATCCAATTGGCGAATGTTAGACGCTTGAAATGGTCCGTCGGCTTAAGTTCTTGCGTTAATTGAATTTTGTACGCGTGCAACGACAGATCTTTCGTCAATATGCGATGCAAAGTGGCCGTGGACAAATGCAATTCCTGTGTTCGAGGTCGAATAGAGGTGTTTGGGCTCTCGGCCACATTCTCCCCCACGGTAGCAATGTTTTCGGCCGAGCGTTCTGCACGTGCACGTATTGGCTTCCGAACATCTGCCACAGACTGTGTTTCTTGGAATTTCTTCACAATTTTGCCAATAGCACTCTCGGTTGGTCGGTTATGCGGGCCGAAAAAAATCACGAAGAGGGCGAAATGCACTTCTGTTTGAACGTCCATTTTCGTAATAGAGTTCAATAACTTTAACACGTTGTTCAACGCTCAACTTTTCCATGATTTTATTTGTAAACGACTGAAGATATCAAAACAAAAAACTAACCTCAAAGAACAATTGACGTTTAAGCTCCATTCACATTTAACATCTGTCCAAACTATTGTAACACCTATTACAATACCCTAGTCAAACACTATACAAATAATAGCCAAATTTAGAGAAATGTTGGAGAGGAGAGAATGAATTAATGTTTGACTGGCTTATTTATAAATTCATATCTGACTCTGTTTACATCTGTTACTTTGGATATTAAATCAAGACATGCTAAATCACTACAGTACCAAGCACTAAAACAAACAAACTGTAGAACCGGGAAGCATCAAAAGATCAAAACTATCAATCCTGTTCATATGTTGCATGTATGCTATTCTACTATTGGTGTTTGCATTCGTAAGGTAGAAATCACTTCGTGAACAAACCATTTTGGGTTACGACTTATGAGGCATGTATGTGTTGGCTGCATGACACGTGAATAACATCGAAACAACAGTATTTGACCTGACCCAAAAAAACCAATAGCAGATTCGTGATCTTCATACCAAACAGGTATATGAAAAAGTGGAAATTTATTTTGTGTTGACCGTGTTTGTATGAAAGTGTTTTCGGTTTCTTTTTATATTTTGAAGTTTATGCGTAAAATACATAATAATTAGACTATTATTGCTATACTCATCTAAACAAAAACGGCTCTTTATGGCCCACGAGTCTCTTTATAGTCCGACGGGCAATAAAAAAATGTCACTTAAATATCAGAGCTATTCCCTGTAAAACTTGATTTGTTCATAATATAATTTGTCAACTTACCAACAATGAAAATATGCTGAAACTAACTATTTTGGAATATTTACTATAGTAACGTAACTTCAAGTGTAAGCTTGATGTAACCTACGTCGTCATCGACGCACAAAAAGTTCGTCTCTGAATTCGTGAAGTCTGTTTTAATTATGTTTTTATTATACCTGACTCATAATTTTGGTATATCGTACTCTTAAGCGTGCGAAATAAGGCCTTTAGAGCTGCCTAGGTAGCAAGAAATTAACAACAATGTTAAATTAATACACTCTACAAATTTTGAACAATACAGCAAATTTATACATAGCAACCAAACAACAATTCTTTTTTAACCATTTCTATATCAACGATTAATGATGCAGATTATTTCGAAAAAGGTATTTCAAATTACTTTATTTGTTGCAATTTTCAGATTGTAGTGTAGGTATAATAAAAAATAGCGTATAATGCACGTGTATAAGAGCCTTGAAAGCACTGCTCCGTTAAAAGGCACTCGGCTTCGCCTCGTGCTTTTAAACCCGTCGTGCTTGCTACTTGTATTATAATATATTATTTTTACACAATTTGAGATTTGAGATAAAAACTTAATCTGTGCATAAAATATGCCAGCATGTATGTATAGCTGGCGTAACTTGCTTTTATGGCCCTACAGCATTTTCCGCTTCCGGCCATAAAAAACTCTTTACGCCCTTAATACATAAATAACTGTTGTATCTGCAACCTAATGTCATGGTATTATAACGGTATTATGTATTCATACATATATAGACTAAGAGTAATAACTCTATAAAAAAAACCTATCATTGGAAATTTGTTCCGAAAGCAATAAAGTTTTCGTAGAAATCCTTAGAAGAAAAAACATTTGAACACACGCTTTTATAAATTTTCAGGTTCGTTGTGGGAATGTATTCTATACATAGATCAATCATCTTTGATCTGTATTAATAATAAGAATCAAATAATAGTGTATAAAATTATCTGTACACAAAATAATGTATGGTTTGGAAAAAATATTTGGTTTCTGTACGGGATACTGAACCCGCAGATTGGCATACTACATTTGTACATTTGCATATTACAGAAAATTTGTTAATTTGAAGTCTGATTATCCGCCTTCTTCACAAATATTTCGTTATTAAAGAATACAAATAATGTTGGAAAGTATTATGTTCTTTGATCACGACTAATTCAACTGATAAAAAAATAATGAATTATTATTTTAAAATTATATTTAAAATTCTGTTATTAATTTACTTAAAACATATACGCACGCCTATGGTTTTCACCGTTTCTTATCATTCAACCTTGCATTCAACAAATAATAATTTTATTATCCGTACACCACCGCGATAAGAGGTGGTAAGAAAGCTTTTTGCCGAACAAACAAACCACGCCTTCCAAATTTGGACTCTTGAAATTTGGATAAAACTAAATTTCGAAAGATATATAACTCATAAAAAAATTTTAATTGCAATTTCAGGATCACTATTTTATCAGACATCACATGACATCTTTTCGAAAAAAAATTCTTTTTTATTTTTTTTTCTTAAAAACTAAAAGCACTAACGGCTTGAAAATACTTCAAGCCCGAGAAAATGTTGTTATGTATTGCTATAAAAAATACAACATTGTAGGTTACATCAGTCTCCATAAATTGGATCTCAAAGTTTACATTTACCAGCATAGGCAGACGGCAGTCTTAAAAGTGTCTCTTCCCTAGGGGAGTCCGCAGATTTCAAGGTCCCAAAGACGAAGGCCTGAAAGCACATTAAATTTTTTAGACGCCCACATGAAATAATATTCAATTAAATTGAATAAGAATGTTAATTCCTCCAATTTCTAATATGAAACAACTTGTCCAGTTACAGACCAGAAAAGATCTATTTTTTAGTCACAATATAGACTGAAAAATTAGCTTTCTAAGCGGATGCCTAAAATAGTATATTAAAGTGTTTCATAAGACATGTTTTTAGCGCACGCGTTAAAGTTCAGAAAAGGACCCGCGTAACGGGGAGTTTTCTAAGGGACAAGTGCGCTAAAACGCATTATAAGATGAATACTTTATACTATTTCTTCAATTTGCGTTATGTTATCATCATTTAAAACAAGAAATTAGCTTAATCTTAAATAAAATTTGTTACGGGGACTTTCTAAATAGTTTGACAGCTGGTAATACTGAAAGTTATAATTCTGCATTTGTTTTTCAAATTTACAGCAAAAATGTATTAATTTGGGAAAACTAAATGAATCTGTCCTTGCCTGCACATAAAAGTTGGAGTTTCTTTTCAAAAAATTAACTGCGTACTTAATTATACTCATACTATGGTGTTGGAATTATGAGTTGCAGAACGTGCTGAAGGATGAAGACCAGCTATTGACACATAATAATCTGTAATGAATGAATCAATTGATGAACTTAATTGAAAGCAAGGAGTTTTGAATTTCTTTGACATTTTAATTTAGACTTATACATACACTGTTTAATATTTCGTCGGACTAGTTTGACATTACTTTACATCATTTAGTGGATTTTAGTGGATTTACAAGCACCTTTGTCTTCTTTTTTACCAAGGCAAGTAGTTGTTATATTAGGTCCTAGGTTCGCATCATTTTAAGTCCTTTTGAACAACAAGAATTAAACAGCTTCCAACCGTTTTACGTACACAGTACACGTTCTCTCACGCAAGTAAACACAAGGCTAAAAGTGTTATTTTCCACCCTACATAATTTTGGACAAATGCTATTTGCTCTTTGGTACACATCGGCATTTTCTTCCCTGACAAACTATATACTTAATCAATGGATTAATTAATATAAAGTATTTACTATTGTATAATTAGTATTAGAAAGAATCTTTACAAATGAAATCTAATGATAGCACGCGTATTAATGAATACCGGACAATAAACATAGAACGACTGTTAGTGTCAAAATGATTAATGGATTGCTATAAGCAAAATTGAGGTACATGAGTCTATGGTATCTGATAATATATCAGAGCCCAATTATTATTAGATCAAATGATCATTTGAGAAATCAATATATGCAATACAATATGCACTTGATACAAAGTTTCTGGACAGGAAGCTGTAATGCTCTTCAATCCGCTTTAAGGGCCTAGGATACGTAGTTTCGAAAACTAAATCCGCTATAGGGGCGCCACTTGTATCAATATACAATTTTTACTAAAGGACCATCCTTCTCTGCAACAGATCATAAATCAATCAGTCAGCAAGGTAGGTTGAGCGTAAGTAATTGCCAAGCTTGCTTACTGTGACACTCTTTGCATTTGTAGTCGGCATCGCAGGTAGAAAATCATTCCAAGTTGAAAATAAATGTTTCTTAACAATTTTAACATCGCATTTAATTTGCTGTATGCATACAAATTGTGTAAATGCCTTACTATCTAGCCACTGCAAATTCTAATTCGGACATAATGTGTATAAAAGAAAATATGTGAATATTTTAATTAAATTTTATTTAAAAAAATATATGTATAAGATTAATTATTTTTTACAAATTTCGCATTCTTTTCTAGAACATGTTTTGATTTTAAAGTGTTCTTGATGTGCCCGAATTCGACATTCCGGTTCTCAAACGCGCATACCCCTGCTTATTCGAGGATCTATTAACTCCAGCAGTAGACAATCAAAATAAAATTCTTTTAATTTCCTTAACATTTTATCACATATCAAATTATTTTTGAGGATTCTTTCCAGGTGGAAATCATCTTTAGAGAACAATACCAGTTCGCAGTATGCACGGTCCGTTACGTGTAACTGCTCCTGGATCTGGTACATAAATTTATGATTTGACCATATTGATTGATTATGGCTCAAATCATTTTTCCCAAAAAAGTATTTCTTATTATACCGTTATTAGTTATTACCAGGGGCAACCACATGCTTGCTGAATGGGTAGTTAGGTGCACAATTTCGCGTAGTCGAATGTATACCTAACCGTACCATAACCTACCGTAATTTTATACCTATACATTCGACTACACGAAATTGTGCACTTAACTACCCATTCAGCAACCATGTGGTTGCTCCTGGTTATTACTAATACTAATAATATTGAACTTAACTAAAAAATAATAAACGATGTAATATGTAACTAAATAAGCTTCACTGATACAAACAAATAAATACAATGTGTACTCTACTTTTGTTCGTTTTTTCTTTGTTTAGACAAAAGCACTCTTGTTTTCAGCAGCGTGCCGTGTATACGAGACAGTGGAAGCAGTCCCGATATGACGTATGCGCTATCACCCTTGTACACATTGCGTACGAGCGTAATAGTGCATACGTCGTATCTGGATTGCTTCCACTGTTTCGTATGCACTGCACGCTGCTGCTTGTTTTTGACATATTTTACGAAAAAATAAAAACTTCTGAAGCGTACATATACTACTAACACTGAATATGAAATGATGTACGTAGATTTTTTTGACACCTTTTATATTTACGTTTTTCTTGTTTCTTAGACACCAACACCATTACGTCCCACAAATATATTTGTATGCTTCTTTGAAAAAATTTAGTTTAGTCAATGAATGGTCTCTTTACCATTAGCGGCACGGTAGCAAAGACAGATTCTAAAATTCTAAATTATTTGAATAGAAAGTGACAGTCCTACCAAGAAGGCTTGAGGTCCGAAAGCAGATTATTTTCTACTTGGTTGAACCACCTGTTAAAATAATGAATAAGATGCTTAGAAAATGTAGGAAACGTTATAAAGCTAACATACTTTAATCCTAGCTATTGTTATTGAACTCAGATAACTATGTATAATGAAATAAATATCGATTAGATGCTCAAATATTGCAAACCATACTATTGCAAATACCAAATTAGTACAATTAGCGAATACTTTTGTTTAACGGGTAATATGTAGTTAGGATATACTACTAATACAGTGTACAGCGGTTTTTAATTTAATTTAATATTTGTACAAACAAACTAATGCCTATCTTCCTATCTATTAAAAATAATTATAATAATAGTGAACAAAGTGACAAAAACAACAGTCCAATAATTACAAAAAATGATAGGCGAATTAATATGCTGACTGTGGTCTATCATTTAACCTCTTAAAATAAGATAAAAACCATTAAAATATTGATTTAATCATCTAATAATCATCATTTAATGATTAATCGATCTTAATCGATTAATTATTAAAAATCAATATTAAGAAATATAAAATGGATGTTCTTCAGAATGCAAACTTATCAAAAGTATAGCATTAGGAAATGTATAATAAGAAATATATAATGTAAATAATACTGTTATAATTTGTGAATAATACTAAATATTACTTTTACCAGTAAATTTTACTGGTTGGTCTATGCGATTATAAAAGGAGGCGGGTAGAATAAGCTTACTTTTCTTAACAAAAGATGAGGGGTAGGCACCAATAGTGGGTGTGTACTTTTTAATTTGTAAATCTTCTACATTAATAACTCTTTATCAGATATATCAACAATACTCATATTTTTTCTGTATCTTGTAATACTAGTAATCTTTGACATAACGTAATATTATTTTAAATTTTGATTTATGCAAAACAAATACAGCAGTAATTACTAAAGGTGTCTGATTCTCATAATCATGAAACAATTAATAAAATATATTGACGAGATGTCAATGGTCTTTATGTAATGAGTAACATATGCTATTTTCATCAACTTAGTTTGAATAGTTTCTGTGCTAGAACTGATGAAAGTGTAGGTAAATCTACTCTTTTATTATAAATTATTAATAAATTGTTAATGATTAGATTTTTTTAAATATTTTTTTCATATATACTAGATGAACCTACACAACACGCAAACAAGAATTAATCAATTTTTATAATTTTTTTTAAGTATCCTAGGCCCTTAGTAATTTTGAAAATTGTAATATCGGCACATTTACTTTTACTGTATATTCAAAGGTTTATTTCCTTCTTTTTTGACGAAATATATTTATTTTACAAATTGAAAATCCAGAAAAGGAAAAACTAGTCACTAACTTATGTAATTCTAAAACAGCAATAAACCGAGTACTTACTTTAGATGTACATATGTTAGAGACTCCCAATGCAGCTTTGCAAAATTTTACAAAACGGTAAATACTAGTTGATATTGCAGGAAAACAGAGGGTAACGAAATTAAAGTATTTACTGCCTTACCTTTATCTAGTTAATCTCCAAATACCAGATAAATTCCAATATCACTATCAGTTACTTCCATTAAAATCCATTTGCAACCATAAAGTTGATTTTCACAAAATCCTGCCTAATATAATGCATTGAACCTGCATTAACGAGTAGGGTTATCCTGATTTATGCAGCGAAGTTACAAACCAGAATGTTATCAGAGATGTTTTATTTTCGCCTAGGGCGTGGCTGCTTGCGAACAAGTAAGATTTATTTTATCAGGTGACGAAATTTGCATAATTAGTTTACATTAGTTCGAAATAGCAGTTTGCAAACTGAATGCATTTCAATAAAGACAATCCGCTACTGAAAACAGAACACGATAAAAATAAAAACTTTCCAGCTTCCGAGTTTAAGCAGAAATTTGCATTCATTCTAATCGACTTCGTATATTCGCAAAGTTTAAGAAAGGTATTCGTTGCACTTAAATAAATTTTCGTTCATTCTTTTACAACTTCAATTTTATTTATTTGTTGATGCATCCAATGTAAATAAAATGCTTTCTGTTATTAAAACTTCCTACAAGCAAACAGTAAGCTGTTGTTCTTTACCTAACCGAGAAAATTTCGAAATGAAAAGCCATATAAGTTATTTCTTAATTTTTTTCTTAAGTGGGTATTACAGTAGTGTCAACAGAAAATAATTATTGACAAACAGAAATGTCAATACAAGCAAGTCAAATTGAGTACCTAATGCATATAACAAAAACCAAGGTTAAATACTCCTGTTGAAAGTGAACTTTATATAAGTACCTGTAAAATCATCTTAGCTGTAGTAATCTGCATAAAATTCATACCTTAAAACATGTTAATCGGAGATTTTACGATTAACTGCGAGTAAACTTCTATTATGAAAGACTTATGCCCCATCAATACATTTTATAGTAAATATATGTAGTTATCACTAATACCCCAAGGCATACAACTTTAGTGCGTTAGATAGTAAATCATCTGACCTGTCTGAGTGGCGAAGTGGTATTTAGTAATTTCTAATCATAAAAGGTAAAGCAAACAACAGAGAAACTATTAAAATTGAATTACCTTTAGTAAATATAGTTTCAAAAGTTCCTTTTATTTTCGGCTGTATCTTTTTGCTTTCGTACTTATATTTATGTATAATGTAATGTACTATTTTATACCTCATTATGTATGTATGTATTTACGTAAATAAGATTTGCAGTATGATGAAAAGGTTCAAGCTGAAGGTTTTATATTTCCAAAATATCCATAACATTAATAAGTGTGTAGTTGTACGAATTATGTCTTGGAAAGTTTTGTATTATCTACTGTTATGTAAGGTATTTTATAAAACATAATTAGGTGGAAATACTTTTAACTCTTTCGATTTGTGGCATAAGTACGAGGAACGTTTTTTAAACAGGGTCCGTTTTGAAATTATTGCCGATTTAAGATGGGAATGGTAACCGCGGCTGCGTTGTATTCTTATACGGTTTACTAGTTAACTGTCTGACAGGTTGTCGATGTCGGATTCTTTTTTGATGTTGCATGCGAGCGATTGACAATGAGTGCAACAATAAATAATTCTACCAGCTCTGAGCTTCGTGCGGTCATCCGTGCTTTGATTAAACAACTGAACGCAAAACTTCCTGAAATTCGACATACAACTGAATAATTGTTAAACAACAATTTTCAAGATTATCTTTGTTCAATTTATTCGACAAATACCCATTACATTCGTCCAATCGCCACTTCTTTGTTGATGTGGATATTCTTTCGTCCTCCTTTAAACAAACAACATTGCCTAATCTTACCGACATTCACAATAATTGCCCAAGCAGCACTGACCTAACTTTAACTAAATCCGATGTCTGAATAAGTTCAAATATCAGTCGGGATGCCAACATTGTAAATGCAATGTCCAGCTAATGTTGGAGCGACGCACAGTGCGTTGTTTAAATGGAAAGTCTGGTCAAAAATAAAAAGTGTGTCTTTTTGTTCAAAATCTGTATAATTTCTCACATTAATTGGTAGATTATACTTAGATGCTGTATAATTTATAGAGTTAAGATTTTTTTCTGTAAATATTCCTGTAAAATGAGATAAATAAATTTAAATCAAACTAACTGGTAACAAAAAAAATCATGATGTAATAAATTAACTACAACTTGATGTTAAATCATAAAATTATACGCAAAACGAAAACATTTAATTTAGAGTCAGTTGTACAGTCACTAGTTCTTTTTCTGCGAGTGCCGTGCACTCTTCTGTTGCAGACCGTTAGCGTTTCCCTCCTACACTTGTATTGTGCGTGTCCAATGATTACAAGGATACGAGACCTACAGTTTAAAATAGACTCCGAATCACCCTAAGTACATATAACTTGGATTTTTTATTAATTTTAGAAAGTTTCCTGGACAAAGTAGACCTCGGTGGTTTAACATTGCCTTTCGAGGGAGAAGCAATTACTTCTCCGAAAAATGGTTGATTCTGGGCAATTATCAATACTCATATCTTTTCCAGAAGTATTATCAACCAACTTCAGAGGTACAAAAGCTATTACAAAAACAGTATCAGTATTTTGGTATAAAATTTTTGTTTAAAAATCTTATACCCTGAACCGCTGCCGAATCCCTATTTACATGACTTTTATTAAGACTTTTCGAGCAATTTTCTACACCAAAAGAATCAAGAATGTAAGTAGTAATATTTGATACTTTGTCGAAGTGTTCGCTAAAGCTTCACTCATCGAAAAGGTCATTGTTATTCAGTTTTGATGGAATGCCTGAAAAATTCTATGAAGATCAGAATTGCAAATATTTGCAGTTATAAATTAGCAATTTGGGTAGAATAATAGTCAATTTAGTATTTACAACAAAAATCTCATATACGGTTTTACCTTTTTTGAGATATCTTTTGCTCAAGTTGACCAGACATTCTTGTATTTGAAGAATTGTGTGGGACATTTTAAATGTGGATATCTTAATTAAAAATAAATAAAACTAGACTAAAATTATTACTGTCGGCAGAATGTACCTTTAACAATATTTTTCACAAAAAATAAACTTGCAATTAAGATTAGTTTTATCACTATCGACCGATATGTGCAACTAACAACTGCACTGTAGAATATTACACATAATACATTTTATGTATATCAATGTTTTGAATAGCTTTTAGTATAGTTAGGACATAATAAGAAAATTATTTATAGAAATTATCGGGATATTTAAAGTCTCCTAATGACTTCTAAATGATTATTTAGATCTAATTCGATGATTTGATTTTCGAATTTTGTCCACAGGACAACGCACTGTGCGACGTCGTAAATTCAAAAAATCGAGTGGTTGTTTTTCCAAGGTTTTATGTAAATTTCAAAACGTTGACTCGACGTCGGTAACCGACTTTTAAGTCATGACTTTTTTGTAGTTTTTCCAATGTCGCTCCGACGTCGACTAACGACATATTAAGATGTAACATTTTTAGTAGTCTTCACTACGTTGGTGCGACCCCAGCAATGGACTTATTCTGTCATAACCTTTTTAGCACCGACCTGTTTAAGCTGTCTTTGCACATTGTATCTGACAAAACGTGTTTTACAAATAATATGAGTGCCATAAAAAGTAAACCTTATAAATATTCAATTTCATTTTTTAGACGAATGGAATTGTATAAACGTAATTAAAAAAGACTCTTCGAAATAATAATATTCCTTCGATAAATCCAACTTGTGATAATATTGTGTTCCTGAATTCACAATTCTGATGATTGTAATTCTAAAGGAAGTATAGATCATGGCAATGAAGATATAAGAAATGATAATCAAAATGTTACCGAAGCTGAAGACGATCTTAGAATATGTTAAAGATAAAAAATTCAGGGAAAATTTAAAAATGTGGACTATTTGTCATCAAATTAAGCACAATGCTCTTAACGATTTGCTTAAAATTGTGCCCTCCTATGGAGTCCCAAATTTACCAAAAGACAGCAGATCCTTGTTGGCTACTCCACGGACTTCACGTGACACGTGAATTTTGGCACAACGGGATACAACAGTGTTTGACCACGAATCTATATATCTCATGTTGTCAAAGAAGTTGCTTCTCAATTTTAATATTGATGGTTTGCCGCTAAGTAAAAATTCAAAATCACAGTTCTGGCCAATACTGATGAGTATTGCAAATTTACCTACAATAAGTCCCATTATCCTAGCTGTGTATAGTGAAGAAAATAAAACCACCTAATGCTGAAATATTTTTGAGACAGTTTGTTAACGAATTATTATAACTAGTAGATCATGGCATAAGTACCAAACAACAACATATTCAAATTAAAATCAAAGCAATTATTTGTGATATGCCTGCAAGGCGTTTCGTAAATGTATGTGAGTCCGATCAAGTGAGTATATTTTAATAATAATAATGTAAAAGTCCCATTCCTCGAAGATATTAATTATTACGAGACAAATTTCCAGAAAAGCTTTCATAATAAATTCAAACCAAAAAATTGTTTATTATGGCAGTTCTAACATTATAAAAAAATAGAATAACACAATAAATATGTTTTTGTTTTTAAAACATGTACACACGTAAGGTATATAATTATGATTCTTTTGTTTATCAGGTAATAATTGTTGCTTTCCACGCTTATCACAGTCGCAACAAATGCACAGTTGTTTGAGAATATCACAACAATCGAAGACACACGAGTTTTTCCCATTTGGATGCACCTTTGAGAACAAATGAATATTTTAGGAATAAAACAGATGAAGATCATCACCATATCGATCGTATCACTGAAAGTAATGTTATTTTTCCTTAAGAAAATTTAACAATTGATATGATAAAAGAGGTACCAACAGCCGATTCCCTTCATCTTATTGATTTGGGAATAATGAAAAGATGTTTGGAAGAGTTAGTATAGTTAATAGTTAATACTTAATATCGATTTGGCTAAAAGAAAGTAATTGCATGATGCCTAGAGAAATACATCGCGCAGTAAGAGGCCTAGACACTCTTGAAAAGGAACACAATGTAGGACCTTATTACTTTATTTAGGGCCAATAATATTGAAAGGTCATTTACCTTCCAATCTTTATGAACATCTTCTTTTGTTTTTTGCGCAGTTACTATATGTTCTACCAGATATTACTGTACTTCTCATAATATGCTTTCTCTTGCCAAAATATTGTATAATGATTTTACTGAGTTATTGAGTTATGACACAATCAGCAATAATATAATCTATGTCACATTGTAGATGATGTAGAGCGGTTTGTTCCGTTATCTTGCATTTCATCATACCCATTTGAAAATATGCTGAACATAAATTAAAAATAAATGTGGTAGTATCAGCCAATTGTAGATAATTAAAATGAGTATCGAGAACGGGCCAATTAAGTAAGAATTGGCCCGTTCTCGATACTCATTTTAAGAAATTAAAAATTTTGAGAAGTGGTAACAGGCCACTAACTCAGATTGCAAGACGTTTGACGAAAATTTCACTTGTTCTTTTGAGTACATAAACGGAAATTCTACCTTACGAAATGATAAGAATAAAATCAATAATCGATCTTGTTTAAAACATTCTTGAAAACGTCTATTAGTACATATTTCAAAAACATGACATAAACATAGTGTTGGCAAATTTCCTGTGTTTTATACAAACAATATGAAACTGCTCTAAATAAGCAATTGCCATCAGCTATTATTTGTATAATAATTCGTCTGTTGTACATAATTTTTGACTATGCGGGTTTTGTCTACGTAACCTAACAATTCTTTAAACATTAACCGCATATTAACCGCTTATTAATGATTGAAGTGGACTGCTGCATCACCCTTAACAGGGTTCAGAAAAATGACAATACTGTGTAGTGAATCTATTAATATTATAAATAGTGTGAAGAAGTACGGCACGTTACCATTCTTTTAGAACCTACCACCAGGTTCAAACTTGGCTGGGATTTTACCATGGTCCTAAAGAATGGGGTTGGTTGGAAGCGGACTAAAAATGAACTTCAACCAATTCGAACTACTATGGCTCCCGCACCATCAAGTTTGCTGCAGATAATATCTTGCAAATGCACAAAAAGTTGCAGGGCTGCCTGTGGATGCCGAAAAGCTGTAGCTGAATTGTAGTGGACATACATGCGACAATGTGCCAGATACATTGGGTGCCATCGAAGACGAAATCAATGAAGATGAAATTTTTTATTCATCTCCTACGGATATAGCACAGGCAGAAGACAGGGATGTGGAAGGCAATGAGTGTCTTCCTTCATGATCGAAACAGATGAGACTTATGACGTAAAATAACGTGCCTTTTTGTATAAATAAATGTGTGAATCCGTTTTTTATTTCAAAAACTTAATTTGCATTCATTGAACTCTGTTATCCCTTCTCATGATTATTATTGTTATTATCATTATTATTATCATCATCATTATTATTATTATTATTAATTTTTATGATGTACGTGATGTACAAACAATTGTACAATCTTGCTACATTGATAATTTTTTATGATAATATGTTCTACCCATGCAAGTAAGAAAGATCTATAAATTATGAGTACTTCTTCACACTATTTATAATATTAATATGTTCACTACACAGTATTGTCATTTTTCTGAACATTTTTCGCCGTTTTATGTGTTATGAAATGTTTTCCGTGTACTACGAGCAACATTTCCACTGATAATTCACGCGGTGCAATAGTACCAAGCTATAGCTCTTAAAGTATCAATTTTATAAAGAAAAGCTTCAAATAAATTTTATTGGAAATTTTGTGTTCTACAAATTTGGTTATTACCATTTTTAATGTACCATCAACCGTGAACTATATATTTAGCAATAACCATGTTGGAGAAAGTTTGGCGCGCTATAAATATAACACTATACAGAAAAAAGTTTCGGATAAAAGTTGTAGAAACTGTTATTATCTACGAAAATGATCTTTTACTATTTTTGTCGTACAATGCACGATTCACGAGATATTTGATAAAACGTGTTTTCCAAGCGGCTAACGCTCAACCGCTCGCGTCCCGCCAACTTGACGTTACATTCAGGGGACACCCCAGAACATTTTCCAACAAGAAAATCAATTCTGTAAAAGATTGCATTATGAACCTACTTTTTTTGCTGTGGTGCTTGGACTATTATTAAAAATGTCAGAATGTTTCGTATTTATTAATTATTTAGTAGACATTTAAAAACAGTTGCGTTTGTATTTTTCGATTACCAATGCGTCGGATTAATCGCGTAAATGATCAGAGGTTTAGTGTCGTATTATTGGTAGTGTTTGTGTCGCACCCCATATCAACAACGACCAAAACTTCATTAAATGAAAAACTAGTGCAGAATTCTCAACCAAATAAACTACCTCATAGAAAGATTTCTTTAAAATTATGACGGAATCCCGACGTCGTTTGTAGTGAAAAGTGTGTTACCTAAATTGTACGGCTATCTACTGGAAGTATAAACTTAGTCCGGAAATGTAGACTAAAACCAACTTCAAGAAGAAATTTGGTCGGGGCTGTAACTAAATTTTGACCCAAAAATCATCCACTATATTGGTGCAAATCCTAGTCGGATCGACGTTACACACCGACGCGACAGGACTTTAACTTCAAGTCGTAATATGTCACTATGTTACTTGGGTCGCTCATAAAGCTCACAGAGTTGCCTTTGAATTTCTTTATCATAAATTTTTCTGTTCTGACAAACCCCTGATTACATCGCGAAGCTCTCAGCTGACATGATTTATTGTTGCACTCATAGTAAATCGCTAGCAAGCGACAAATCGACAGTTAGCTAAAGGATTATATCAAACCATACTATGCAGGCGCGGTTACGCCTTCCATTTTAATCGACAGTGTAACGGTATATTTTTATCAGTCCTGAATAAATGTGGTTTTGTCTGCATATTTACTGAAAAATCTTAAATCCTGTTCTGCAAATTTGCGTTCTTCTTAAAATATAAACTTGTGTTATCATTTGGTACAAATAAACCTATAAAAATTATTTTAAAAGGTTGTGTTTCAAATCTTCTTAGAATTACAAAAACATTTGGGCAATAAATTATTCCTTTCTGTATTTTATTTACGCACGTGTATATTGATTAAAATAGCTTCTTTGTTAAAACCCTGGAAACTATTAAATATGGTTCGTGGTAAATCTAACTATGTTTAGTTCTCACAGATATTGTAGTTTGGCGTTGCGTGAAAATATTATAAAACAAACCACTTTTATATAATTTTATGTTTGCTACGTGTTAAAAATCTCTTTTGGTTACTTACATATGCGCTTAAAAACAACTGATGTGTCTGCTAGACTTGTGTTAATATAACATCTGTGTACATTTTTCTTTCGCGAAAACAAAACTGAGTAATTTCTAGTCTTTTAGGGTCAAAATCTAGTATTTGAATTAAGAAAACTTCCCCTATTGACTACACGTGGAATGTACAGCCCTGATTTGCTTAGACCGGAACACGCGACTTTTTGATTGGTGTATGCAGAACTGCACCCTCCAAAATATTCCGTATATAATAAAATAACCTTCAGTTTTAGAAGAGACTCGACTTCCGTTGTTGATTCGAGACAGTGCAGCTTAACAATTCAGTCAATGGTGTGAATACAGTACAGTTTATAGATAATGGCCGGTGTCGGATGCCCGTGTCTAATTAATTGAAAATTTGCAGTTAACAAAAATACCGTTGTGTAATTAGTTTTCGGGATATTAATTAAGAATTTGTGGTTAATAAAAGTACCGTTATACAGTTAAATATTTTTCCGGATGTTTGTGTTTTAAAGAACGGGAAATCTAGTTTTTCCTATTAAAAGTGTAATAGCTTTAATACAGTTTACCGATTGAAATAAATATCGTATCGTATATCGTTTAAATAGTTCTCGTACCGAAATACCGATAAAAAAATCAATAACTACAGACTTTATCTTCAGTGATCGCAATCTCAGATCAATAATGAAATCCGAGTTATGTGCTTTATAAATTCAGTTCGGACTTAAATAATAAATGGGTTGTTTTAAGAAAAGTAACAAACATTTGCCGATGGTTCTTAAAATTAATTTAATAACCAAATCTTATGAAAGTTTTATGGTTGCATTCAGTTACTTTATTTTGGGTGAATTTGTGAATAATAGTTCACCTCATACAGGCATTACGAGGGTTAATTCATTGCATACTTGAATAATGTGAAAGCAAAAATCTACGAACATTCCAGTTTCCGTTCAGCAGTGATTGGTGTGTGCAGGAGTCATTTTTGTGCAATTTAGCGTTAATTTGGTTTGCGAATTATTGACAACTACAGGTACTGTGAATTATGTATTCCTTTTTGAATGTTAAATATTTATGTAAATTTCTTTGGATCTTTGTAATATTTCTACAGTTTGTTTTTTTATTTTTATACGTAATTTGTATACAACTTCTATTCATTAACAAATTTTAATAGTCAAGAGCTCTTAGGTAGGGAATTATTACATGAACTTTTGAGTTTAAAATTTATAATTTTTCTTAGTGTTTTCTAAAATAAATATGATTTTAAAGTTAATTAAAACCAGTAAGACTGAACCATATAATTATGAAAGTTTTTATTCTTATCATCATTAAACTAAATTTTGACTTTGTTGAAATTAACTAATATTTTGCTCTAAATGGATATCGGTCTGATTTCATTTTCTGATTAGTGATTTCAGACAGACTTATTAGATTTATTTGATCTATTTAATTATTGTTATTAAGCTTCATAATCAGATGGCGCCCTTCTAGTGTATGTTATTGTGTTTTGAAACCTTTATCCATTCCTTTAATAATTAGACAACTGCAGAACCAATACCTACGACCTGAAATTCAAATTTGTAAAAAAGAGCGAGATCTCAATCCGGCAACTTTGAGCATTTTAATTACAGTAAGTATCGTATTTTGTGTTCTAAACTAGTTTAAGTAATGTGAACTTTTCGTTTGAAGGTTTAAGCTTTGTTTATTTTATCGTACAGGAAAGCTAGAGTTTCATTGGCGTCCACCAATGGGGTCTTTTTTTTACTGTTATGATTTTGTACAGAAACTTTTGAGGTTATAACAGAAGTATCAAAATGGACCTTCTTTAAAAACCACACGTCGTATTCATTAGAAGAAAATTATGTTGAATTAACATTTTTGAGTCATTTTTTGTTGTGCGTTAATCGAATTAAATCGATGGTCCATATTTATCTTCATTTCTTTCTGCGATAATTTGGATTAAGTAAGGTATGTGCCAGTACAAACCCGCGAGATTTAAAATATTTAATAAAATATTTTATTATATAAGTATAAATGTTCATACATATGTGGTAGTGAAAATACGCAATATATTTAATTATTATGAATAGAAATGGTGTTACATGTAGAATATATAGAATCATTTATTGTTAGCTATGGAATATTAATTAATTAAAATATTTGAAGAATATCATTATTTATTTATCTTACAGACTAATATTACAGCATGTTAAAATTCAGCAAATCAACACACAAGTTGTATTTTTTAACCCTAACGTGCTCGTAGAGTATTAATCTAATTCTGATTTAAACTTATTATAACCGTTTGCAATGTAACTTCATTTACAAGTTATAGCTCTTCTTACTAATGGAATATTTTATGTGTACCATAAAAGAGAAAAGTGTAACTCACTCTGGATTATAGAAAGTACGGATACTATAATTTATATTAGCATATTTTGTCCTTAATTTGCATTTTAGGGACATGTTTAATTTTTAAATTTATTCGCTTTCGACATACCTTTACTCTTTTATGGGAATGTTTAAGATATAGCAGATTTCCTTTGATCTTAGCAAAGATTACGTGCAGCGTCTAGTTTTATTTATCTATTTAAATCTAGTAAAGGCGGTTACTTATACAATACAAAAACAAACAAAAGTTTATATTACGTTGAAACGGAAATCATTACAATATCATAAATTGGTCGTATATAATCAGCATAATTTTATAAATAAAATGTAACTAAAATGGAAACATTAATTTTGATAATGTTCTGCAGTGTTTTCCACTTATAAGAAACAAATCGGTTCCTACACATATACTTATTACATGTTAACATCAATGGTATCCATTATTCATCTATAGTACAGTATAATATTATTTTATAGATTACTTATGATATGATGACTTAAGAGCTAAATCAATTAAATCTTTCAATTTTTATTTATTTTTTAAGAGGTAGTGAACAATAACGCGAACAAACGTTTATAGAAGAAAATCCTCTTAACACATCTAGAAAACTTTTATTGGACCAGACAAAATAGAAGCGAAATGTGCAGAAAGACGCAAGGCAACTATTTATGATTATGGTATATTTGTAATATGTACCAAAGTTTCCTACATGCGTTTATTATACAAGAAAAATAATTTTGCCCAAAATACCTAACCAAACGTACAGTATAAAAGACAGTTCTAGTTATTTAATTGCAGAGAAAACTGGGACTAACGGTTATAAAAATCAGGCTCATAACTGATCGATGTTGTAGCCGAAATAAAAATAGCGGTATGATTGCTATGAAATAAGTATGTTTTTGTGTTTTTCTTTTATAAAATAAAATGTATTTCTTAAGTTGTTCACGTAAATTAGACCATAGACCTTCGAGACTGAGAATTCAGTCTAAAACTATGTTCACGAGCATCTTCATTAAATAGAACGGAGCGCTGGCCAGGTATTGAATAGAGTGTGAGAGTGCATAGGTTGCTCAATCTACAATAACCGCATATTCGAGTTTGTTTAGTAGGCGATGCGAAGGTTGCAGGGTTGCAGTTTGCGTGCACCAGGCATGATTGGGTATGACGATAGCCTCACTCTTGCATGCAGACTAAATGCGGTAACCTTGCTAAGAGTTATTGTTGGATATACGGGTCTCCCAAAATTTGCGGACCAACGCAACGGTACGTTATTAAGTAGTCATCAGGGAACACGAAAAAAATATTTAAAAAATTCTATCTCTATTAGTTTTCAAGATATAAGACTTCAAATGTCACACATTTGCTCTCAAATATCGTCATTATTAAAAAAGATTTTAATTATCAACTTGTATTGACTGTGTCTGATTGTGTCTGTTAACAATTATGATTTGGTTGTGTTTCATTTTCTTTGTGCTTTGTCGTAATTTTTAAAAGCGATTTTTTTGGATTTTCACCTAAAAAGCATATGGCAACATCGCATCGCTTGTTAAGTAATGCACGTGCATCATGTAGGTATGTGTTCACTTTTAGTAATGCAATTATTATTGTCAAAAAAAGTATTGTCACCATCTTGTCATTAGGTATCTGTTCCGTTAGAGTTAAAAGTTTTAATTGCCGTTGCATTTTGTATTGTTAAAATTGTCGTTTGTCGTTCCTGTTCTTGTTTGAGTTTGAGTTTAGTTGCGTTCCGATTTTATTCGTATTTTTAAAAAAATGTTTACGAACAATGAGTATGCGGACATGCATCTGATTCTTGGGGAGTGTCGAAACAATGCCACCTCTGCTGCTAGACTCTACAGTGAAAGGTATCCCCTGAGAAATCATCCTAGCAAAAATGTTTTTCGAAGGCTAGAGCAAAGAATACGAGAAACGGGAAGCGTAGCACCACTGGGTGGATTTTATCGAGACAGGGGTCGTCCAAGGACTGCAAGGACACCACAAATGGAAGAGGCTGTTTTGGAATTGGTAGAAGAAGACCCAACATTGTCTACGATTCAATCGCTGCTGTGCTTGATACGTCATCCAGTTTAGTTGGAAGAATTATTCATGACGAACACCTTCATCCATACTCATACACAAAAGTCCAAGCTTTACTATCGTAATTTTAATGTTCACAGTTTATTGAAAAAAATAAATGACATTATTGAAAAAATATGATCATGATTGTTCTTTGTTATTTCTATAGTTACAAAAAAGAATCGAACATACCTATGCATTATTAAGGTAAATTAGATGTTGCCAAATTTACCCAAAAAAACAGTTCAATATCTAGCAGATTAACAGAGATAGAATTTTTTAAATATTTTTTTCGTGTTCCCTGATGACTACTTTATAACGTACGTTGCGTTGGTCCGCGAATTTTGGGAGACCCTGTAGAAATGAATCACGTGTAAAAGTGGTCGCTTGCATATTTTGCTAGACGGCATCCGGCTGAAGTTTGCTGATGCAACAATTTTTGCATTTTTCTTATTATGCCTCAGACGGCTGTAATTCAAAAACTAATTTTTTGGATTTTGTACCACATGACACTTTTGATCTACACATTAGGGACCACCAACGTTTCAAGAATTTTGGCCGAAGGCCATTTCAAGGCTTCTGCGGTGTGCAAACATCTCAACTTCAAAAGGCTGTAATCCGTTAACTAATGGATGATTATAAACCCTCGACATCTCAGTTGCTGTGAAATTTAAAACGTATGTGTTTTATTACTGTTTTAGACGTATGATAGATTAATGAAATTTATTTGACGTTCAAAAAGTTATTGTTTTTGTGTAATAAAACACATACGTTTAAATTGCACAGCAACTGAGATGTCGAGGTTTTATAATAACCCTTTAGAATTTTTAGGACTTTTCGTCCAGCGACACTTTTGATCTACACGTTAGGAACTACCATTTACCAAAGTTTTAATAATTCTGACCGAATGCCATTTCCTGTAAGAATCTAACTTGTTCAAGTATAAATCATAACAAAATAAAATTATAGGACACAAATTGAGTTTCTAGTTTTCTAATCTCTAGTTTTCTTTGTTTTTTATTAATTTCTCCCATAATATGTTAGATCTTCACCAAAACAGTATTCTTGATATCACAGAAATTTCAATATTTTAATTTTCAACTAATTGGGATTTTTTACAGTACTTACGTTGTATTTTCTCTAAGATAACACTGAAAAACATTTAGTTGGGCCAATTAAATTATATTTAATTCAACTAAATATTTAGTTAAATCAAATAAAATTTTAATTTTTCTAACTAAATGTTTCGTTGAGTTAAATAAAATTCAGTTTATCCAACTAAATGTTTTTTTTCAGTGAAGATTCTTATCACATCAATAATATTCCCGGTAGCTAGTACCAGAGGGGTTCAAAATGTAAAGTATTCTTTATTCATCCATTATGATAATGGTACCCTTTGAAAATGTTCTATTGCGATAATTCTCGCTTGTTCTCATTTCAATTTACTTTTTCTTAATTTCTTAATTTACTTCTTTGGAACATTAAATATTTTAGCCAGATTATTTATGTTTGCTTCAACCTTGTTTTCCGTAGCATTTTTTCATCAACCAGATCAGTTTTAAAACCGTAGAATGAGTATACAGTTCTTCGTTAAAACCTTCCCGATAAAAGCATTTTAAAAAGTGCTTTTTAGTTTTTTTTCTAAAAGATTCCTTTTTCTTACTATCAGCTTAACAGCTTCTATACCGATGATTAAAAATAACAGTGGAATGTTAACAGTATGGATCGACAAGAATTAAAAATCTTTGTACAGATTTTATTATTTTTTAAACCTAATATCATAAACATTATATTCAAAAGTATTCCTTCTTCTAAGGGAATTAAATAAACGTTATTTATTCCATTAAAACAAAGTTACAGATTATTACATATAATGTAATGAATAGGAAAACCCCTACACACGGGTGGCGATAAAGCAAGAAGGTTCTCGGCACATCTACAATGTTCGAGACAGGTAGCGGATTGTTCTAGAGCGTGGTCGTATGCATATGCTATAACGCCACCACGCAAGCAGAAGGGCGATCAGTCAACAACGAGTTTAATTAATACTCGCTTCGTATGGTAGTAGAAAATAAATGTGTGTATATATAAAACAGTGTAATGTAAATCTTATTGAAATAAATATTTGTGTAATTTAAATTAGTCTAAGTTTGTTAAAAGTTTATAGTTGTTTGTAATTAGTGTTAGTGTATACATTTTTTCTTGATAATAGACAATTAAAACAGCTCCTTTAGTATTGTTTAAAAAAATGTTACAATAAGATCTAACTATTTGATTTAAGGGCGACGATAAACAAGAGACCTGCAGAAGGCAAACTTGAATAACATAGCATTTCTGGTTGGTCGAGCTGGAACATTGAAATTAATCTGCAGAAGTAGTTGCGGACAATCTATTGCTGATAAGATAATTTTATACAAGAATATGCAATCAGTAATGTCCCTTTAAATAGACAATGGCAACGATCCAATTTCTTTGCATGAACTTTAATGATCTATAGTATGATCGAAAAGTAACTCCATCAAAGGTGCCTTTGGAATCTTGAACTCATGTGTATTATAACACCAGAAAATTAATAACAACTGTCACTGTCAAAGGACTCTGATTATTTGTATAATTCTCTGGTGTTATAATACACATGAGTTCAAAATTCCAAGGCACTTTTAATGGAGTTACTTCTTGCTCATACTATATAATGGGCATATAGAATTTTCCTTGTATAAATCTAACAAATCGTTTTTGAATAGCTTCCAAAAGAATTGATATATGTATAATATAAAGGATTCCAGACTACGCTAACCCAACAAAGAATACTAGAAACGTAAGCCATGTAAAGAGTCCTAATGGCATGTATATTATGGAATGGCTTAAGGGTTCTATACTAAACCCTAATACTTTTATATGATTTTTTTAACAATATATTCTATGCGTTTAGAAAAAGTTAGCTTCTCATCTAGGATTACGCATAAATCTTTGCTATTATTAACTTGTGATACCACATAATGCGAGAAATGGTATGGAAATCTAAACGGTGAAGTTTTCTGGTGGAAGAAATTTTGTGGCACTTATCCAAATTCAAAAAGAGCTTGTTTTAAACACAATAATTATATAAGCGGTCTAAGTCTTCTTGCAGTAACGAACAGTCGTTTTATAATCTTTCTTTTATATCATCAGCATAGATATTGGAATGTCGTATGCAACTAGTGATGTCGTTTATATAAATGATAAAGAAGAGCGGAATCAGATGTGAGCCCTGAGGTACGCCAGATGTAATGCTAACAGAGTTCGAAAAGATTTCATTAAACTTTACGGATAATAACCTTTTTGATGTATAAGACCTAACCAATCCCAATAAGTCAGAGAGAAGACCAATAGTTTCTAGTGTGAGCATCGAAACATTATTGTCAATCTTATCAAAGGCTTTACTAAAGTAAGAATATATGGAATCGGCTTCTAGTGTGATATCCATATTCTTCTCTAGATAATCCACATATGTTACAAGATTTGTTTTCACCGATATTTTAGGTAAAAACCGTGCTATGCATTACTACTACTATTTTTAACTGTCCATCGATAAAAACAGAACTAAAGTATTGCGAAAATAGATTACAAATAACTTCACCCTCATTAGCAGCAAAGTCATTGTGAATAAATTCTACACGGAGAATTTACATTGTTTTTCTTAGTTTTGATGTAGGACCATATACATTTTGGATTATTTACAATGTCACACTCGACAGAACTAATGTGATTATGAAAATATGATTGAATAAGATATTTGGATCTACCGCGAAGTAACCTGAAGGTTAAATAATAAAAAATAATAATATTGCTGCCAAATCGTTTCCATCGTTTATGAAATGTGCGCTTCTCTCTTATTACACTAATAGTCGATGGGGTAAACCCCACCTCGTGTAGGTACAAAGGTTCCTATAATTACTGTAAATTTTTGACAATTGCAACCATGACAATTATTCACTAGATAAGAAGATGGATATCCCGGATCTTAGAATTGTCATTCAGCCAGTTTCTGTTGTAGCTAACTATGTCAAGAAAATTGTGTAAAAATAAATGAAAGGATTAAAATAGGGATACCTACACGTTTCTCGTCCAGGGACAAACAAATTATGATTTTATTATGACAAACAAAGTAAGTTCACGGATAAGCAGGTGTTAAAACCAACATAAGGAAAAACAAATAGGTATATACGAAATTTCCTAATCTCCTAAAAGTGGTTAATAAACGATAAAAATAAAAGGGGTTAATGTTTAAACATTATTTGCAATTTAAATTTTCGATAATAATAATAATAATAATATAATTTAGCTTTTTTTATTGGGCAATCAAATTCAACAGGCTTACATCATACCGCGTTACTATACTTTTACTGATAAAGATTTATTGATAGAAGAGGCAATTTATGTAGTAGCAAATAGGGTATCTGACCCGGGGAAATTCGCGGGACCCAAGTCCAGGGAATTCCTCTACTTTTTGTTGTCTGGAGTCCCGGGAAAAATAACTCGGGACACGGGACTTTTTTTTGTATACCAGGCATTTAATTTAAATTCTTACTTTAGAATTAAGGTTTTATTTGTGTATTGCTTTGCACAAATGGTTTTCTTAACAATTTTTTTAAGTCTGTTTAATAAGACTTTGCAAAACACATATCGTACAAATTATTTACAAGCTGTCTATAAACAATCAATAAAGGTAAATGGTTCAGTTTCAGTAAGAAAGTACTGTTAGGTATGGTGCCTCGCCACAGCATTCTTTATAAGTAAACTTGCAGTTTTTATTCAATTATATTCAAAAAGGGTCTCCACTCGGAATGTCCTCTCTTACTTATAAACAGGTAAGGTAGTCTTGTTTATTGTTTCCAGCCTTATTTTGTGGAACTCCATAATCATGAAATAAATAAAGATTATTAAAAGTTTCACAGTTTTATTAAAATATACCTGACAATATTGTTTCGACAGCTATGCTGTCATTATCAAAGGTAATATAATTATAAACAAACACGTCGCTAAGGTAGATACAAAATAGGTAACTAGATAAAATAATAATAATAATAATAAAAATTAATAATAAAAATCATAATTGAGCTCAGTAATTCTCCGTTACTGGAAGTATTAGATGTTTAATTATGATTTTTATTATTAATTTTTATTATTATTATTATTATTTTATCTAGTTACCTATTTTGTATCTACCTTAGCGACGTGTTTGTTTATAATTATATTACCTTTGATAATGACAGCATAGCTGTCGAAACAATATTGTCAGGTATATTTTAATAAAACTGTGAAACTTTTAATAATCTTTATTTATTTCAGGTAAGGTAGTCTTTTGAAAGATCTAAACAGAATGTTTTTACTTAAAAATTCATATTGAAGTATATTTACCTCAAAAAAAGATTAAAAATTAACAATCAATTTTAAAATTTTGCTAAACATGGAATTTGGTTAAAATTGTATGTATCTCAATAGGTCGCAGAAGATAGAATATCAATTCGAACTATTGCTAATAATATTGATCATGGTCATATTCATGACAATGTTTTATAAAAGCTATGAGTAACTTAAGACTTACCGGCAAGCAATACAACACCCAACAGGAAAGGTTTTGGCATAAAAGAAAAAAAATGTATGATCGTAAAATTTATTTATGTACTGCTGTGCTTTTTATTAAATAATTGCAGTTATTTTCCAATGGAAACTTCTGGGAGAAAATGATTAGAGAATTAAGCAATTAAGCTTAAGCTTATCAGTAAGAGAAAGCAAAGTGTGACTTATTTGTGCAGAGCACATGTACCTACTACAATAGTTGGTGAAGGTTAAAATATACCTAATGTACATAATTTCATAAAGCGCCAATAACGACTACAGTTATTGAAAATAAATATAGAACATTCAAAATATTATGCCTTATATATAACTTACGAGACTTACTTGACTCACTGTTGGGATGTTCAGTCAAAAACTCTTATGGTTGTATTCAAACGGTCAAATAAATTTACACTCATAAATATTTCTACTAAGTGTTTTGACACTTGTGCAACTACTCGAGTTACATGTTTTAAAGTTAAAGTCTTTGATAGTGCTTTGAGAATTAATAAATGTTTCTTACTAATTTCCTGAATTGCACTATTTGCAATAACAGAATATTAATAAAGAAAATGTTGCAAAACATTCATTTGTAATTATATTTCCATAAAATAAAAAATAGTAGAGGTTTTTTGAAGATTTTACATTTTATACAACACTACAATGTGCAATTAAGTAATGAAGGGTAAGTGGTTTTATCTTTTAGGGAAAATCGAGGTTAAAGTAATTGCATTTGAAGAGATATATGTAACTTCCTGGGTACAAAAGGGTATTATCTATTAAATAACAAAATAGACTAGTTCTATTAGTTTAAAAAAATGTTTTTAAAAACCCATTGTACATGTACATGTACAGTCTGGGACTTTAGTAATGATTCGGGTCTGAATCTAGCTATACGCATCATATTTTATAAATTTATTTTATATTATTGTTGTCGTATATAATTTTTATATTATTTATTATATCCTTTGTAATATTTGTAAAATTATATATTTCTTTCTAAAGTAAGTTTTCTTTGCATAACACTAGTTGCAGATTCGAATCATTACTAAAGTCCTAAACTGTACATTACCACCTGCATACAAATAAACAATATTCCATCACCACACCATTTACAATACAAAATTAAGCAACTGATTAGGTTTCAGCAAAATGGACAATTTATTATGTCCCATGTTTCAATATCAAGGATTTCTAGAATTATAAAGCCGTCATAATATTCTAACCCTTTAGCATATTAACATGTTTTCTGGAAACTCAGTACACAGAAGACTCAACACTACTAGATTATCTACTCGGTATATGTTATAAAAGGATATCTTACCTCTGGAAAGATCAAGAGATGTAACTTTACCCTGCAAAAGGATGTCGTTGGCATTGGATTCCGAACGCGTATCCCAGAAGCGGATACGTTTATCATAGTGCCCACTGATGATCGTGGATCCTGCTCCGTCTGCATTTACAAGATCGTTGCAACTTGAACCAGCAAATTTCGTTTCTATGCCTGAAAATAAAAAAGTAAATAATTAAAACGTAATTCCATAACAATTCTTATTGAATTTTAAGCTTTAATTTCAAATACCAAAGAAATAAGGTGGATAAATCTGCAAAGTTATCACTGATTAAAATATCCACAACTATAATTTTCTATTCAACTACAAAATCTCCTGATAAAAAGTAAATAGTTCTGTGTAAGTACTGATGTTATTAATCGTGAAGTTAATAGTCATGTATAAGTTAAATACTAGCACTTAAAAAATCTAATGTTTAAATCTCCGAATATTGGTTAAAATTGGTGTATGGTATCTTGCTGAAGTTTAAGCTGATTTCAAATAAACCTAAGACAGTCACTATTCCATAGTGTGAATGTTTTTCTCTTTCTTGCTGTTTAATAGATTTTCTTTCACGTTGTTAAAAATGAAAAAAATACTCCCAAGACTTGCCCTATATTTATTTGAAATCAGCCGTACATCAGTATCTGGCGATGACTTGATATTTCTCATACTGGAAAGTACTACAGGAAAAGAATGTTTGAACTTGACGCTTATTTTTCGGGGAGCTAAAATTTAACAGAATAGTCTAAAAATAGAGTAACAGTAAATTTGTTTATCGTGAAAAGGTAACGAATGGCTCACAGGGGGTAAATAGGGCTGAAACCGGATTCTAGCTGGTCAAAACTCCAAAAACCATTGTTAAAATCAAAGCTATTCTACGAAATAGTATTTTAGTAGAAAGCTTAGTGAACTCGTAACTACCTGCTGTTTACCGTTAGGGCAAATAATAACCATAAGAAATCCGACAATTCCGGTAAAGTGCAGTTCAGTGTTAACCCTTCCGAAGGCGCCAATCTGATGTAGATGTATTTGTAGTTTGTTTGTTAACGTGAAAGTTTTTTTGTGGGAGTGTTTTTTTTTCATTGATTTCAATAATTTATAAAAACAGAATTGAAATGCTAAAATTCTTATAAAGAGGCAAGTTTATACCCTTCTAATATAGAAAATGATGATTTTTACTTTCCAAATAATAACTTTTTATTTTGTGGTTTATAACTTACAAGGTCTGCAAGAGTTTGCGTTTGTATTTTTAATATTTTTTGCTATAGTATAAAGAATAACATATTTAAAAATAAACATACGTAATCACCAAGGGCAACCACATGGTTGCTGAATGGGTAGTTAAGCGCACAATTTCGTGTAGTCGCATGTATACCTAACCGTACCGTAACCTACCGTAATTTTATACCTATACATTCGACTACACGAAATTGTGCAATTAACTTCCCATTCAGCACCCAGTTGGTTGGGCTTGGTAATCACTCATAAACTGAAATACAATCGAAATGTAAAGGGATAGTTATTAAACGATTAGGAATACAATTTTTCAACGTTATTTCATTTAAATATTAAAGAAGCATTTTAAGTTGTGTAATATTTCTTATAATAAAAACGAATTCGTGTAAATCCTATTTATTTTACGTCTTTACCTTATTTTTTAATAACATAATTATGTAAATAACTTTTTCTTAGGAAAAGTATAAAAGTATCAAACTGATCCATTTCTAGTGCTAAAAAGTTTTTTTTTTCTTTTTTGATTATTTTATTATTTTTATACTATTCCAGTCATTTGCTTTCAGTTAAACCTATAAAATAATTTTGACCGGCTAGAATCGGGTTTCAACCCTGTGTGTGGCGTGCCTTTAATACGCGTAAAATTACCTACCAGCTACGGCTGTTTTCACATCTAGTTTCCAATTCAAGTTTACCATTTTTGCTCTGTCACTATTCATCAGCTTTGTAAAAGTTGTTTAAACTTTAAACTTTTAAAACTTTTATAAACATAATTGTTTCTTGAATTGACTTATCTTCTTGCTTAATGGAAACTTTGTCAACAAGAATTCTTGATATTAAGGTATTGATTGATTTTCTGAATAATTCGACACGAATTAATATGGTTAGACTTTTCTAGGCCACATTTCTCAAAACGCATTCTTTTGTTACTTGAAACTTTCTTACTTACTGTTCTTTTGTTCCTTTTCTTTAAAAAATGGCAAAAAGGGGTTTTAAGCTATTAGTTTCATGCACGCATCACGTGTGGTGTTATTAAACACATACACTTACTTATTTAAAGCAATTTCTGTAGACATGCGATTATGTGTGATAATTATAACTACAAAAGTAATCTTTCACACACGCATATTGACTTTTATTCGTCGCTTTACGCTTCTAAGTTAGTAAATTGTATATACAGTGTGTTCATTTGAAGACTTCCCACTTATCTTTAAAACCATACAAAATATCAATTTTGGCAGAAACAGGTCGATTGATTTTTCTAAGGGAACTCTTGATTGTAGTATCATCAAAATTTTGAATCTCACCTGCCAAACCCCAGCAACCCCAATTTTAAAATGTCAAACGTAAACTCAATTTTGTCACAACTTATTTTAAAGGGCATAAAAAGCGGGAATTTCTAATGCAAAAAATTGAAACCGGGTTACGGGTTGCTGTCATCCGGAGAGATCTTCATTTTGATCCACAGAACATTGTGAACAAAGTAGCAAATTCATGATTTGTTCTCTTCTTTGGGGCTGGCCTCATGCTTGACAGTAGAGGATCTAAGCTAAGCAAAAACCTGTTAATAACGTCTATGATGCATGCTGCCCTGGAAAACTTCGTAGAATAGTTTATGCAGTATAAACGGAAATGCTTGTTTTTAGTTTCAGCTGCTTCCTCTGACAATTGCCTAATTGGTAGTAGGGTATGTTCTATTACAATTGGACCAAGCATTAAGATCTTGTGTATAGTAGGAGTTATCGAGTACCAGGAATACAATTTCACAAACAGTTTTGCTGTATCTATGGCATAGGTAACGATTTTTTCTATAGTAATTTTGTGTCTATTTGAAGAATTACTTTAAATCTATATATCAGTTGTACGTCGACACCTGTTATTTCAGCTGTTAGCTCGGGATCTATAAAAACCGTCGACTGGTATTACCATCGCTAGTGTTTCCAAACCAGGTTTAGAAACATCTACAATAATGCCCATTTTGTTTTTAAATTCATTTTGAATATTCGCCTTTATTTGTCTAACTATCTGTTTGTCGTTTTCAGTTCTTAGTTGCCACTTTTTCACGTGCAATTTGTACGACAAATGCACCAAGCTCTCGAATAATCTTATTCTAGCTTGCAAAATGGACAAACCGAATTGCAATGTGCTTAGATTAGCTTTCTTTATTTTTGATAAGTTATTAAATTCTTTCGTTGTGGCCCCGCAGATGTAACATTTCATAGTTGATGTGGTATTAGTGATAGCATTGCATACTTTGACATCGATCAATGTTAATGTCATTGTATGTTTCACCGATACGGTTCTACTACCTTCAATAGTGGTCCCTTTTAAAGTACTGATTTTAGCCTTTATGTAATTTACTTCTTCTTTGGTTATATCAACGGATTCAATTACAAATCGTATCCTGATCGGTCTGCAGTACCGAAGAGAAGAACAAAAACCCACGTTTTGCCAAATGATCTGTTTATTTGTAGTGAAAATTAGTCGTAACGCTACCAGCGAGCTTTAGAAAGATATTAGCATCTTTTGTTGTGTCTGTTGAGATCCATCGCATTACCATTTGGTTATAAATTCCATTTTATTATTGTCACTTTTGCTTAGAATATCCACTACTTCTTGAAAATATAGCAGTAATCGTGCAACAGTGTGGTCTAACAAATCATGCAGATTAATAGGGCAAGTAGCAGTTAAAAAGATTACTCCCGATTTTTTACGACAATAATCCTAAAGTAATTGGACTAAAAAATATAGTTTTTTGGACTTGGTGCTTATTGACACATTTGATCTACACATTACGGACGATCTTTGAAAGTGTCAAGAATTTTGGTCTAGAGCTATTTTCCATAAGGATTATGCGGGGGTCTTTGAAAAAAAGGGATTTCATGCCAGCGCAGTGTTTGTTGGTACCTTAAAAGCTCCTAGGAAATCTATTATTCCAAATAAGTATTATTCGAACAACATAGCAATACATACGAATAATATTAAAAAGTAGGTTATTCTTAACTTCTACTATGATTGTTACTATGAATCAGAAATATAAACATTTTTTTTTAGTTATAATTATTTAAAACGTTATCAAAAAGTTTTTATAATAAATTTTTATTTATCAATTAATTTATTAATTTAAATAATTAAATTAAGTTTTGAACGCACAATAATACTATAAGAATAAACATTTATTTTTGTAAAATAGAGTATGATTTATGTAAATTCCCTTTTTACCTGAAAGAATCAGAGCTCTAGTGCAGAGTAATTAGCAGAATAAGTTTGGTAAAAGTAACAACTCTAGTTTCGGGTAATTCACGCTATTTAAGCATTATTTTGAAGGTTTTATCCACTCTGCTATAAGTAAATATAATAAAACTACCTACACTCTGTAATTTACGCTAACTAAAGAATGCATTTAGAGTTACCTAATTTTCAATTCTGAATTATTCTCTCTGAATTAGCCGGTAAAACACGCAGCCTATTGGGAAGGTTCCTGGTTTCCCAGCAGTTGAGCACTTTTACATACACATGACATTCCCTTTGGAGTGACAAAGTTGTAGTTATGTTATAATAGAGGAGCTGTCGAAACGCGTATGAACTTATAGGTCCCCTCGGCCTCGTTGCAAGGTTTTGTTAATACGTACGGGGCTTTCAAAAGAAAATTGGTCGCGTGGTCCAGATTATGGTCCAGGTCATCGTTTGGCGGCCATATTGGAAAATGTTAAAAAATTTATAAAACTCGTAACCTCTGAAAATGTTTGTCGTATTTTAACGGTATAGCTCATTTTATTCGTCTTTCAAGAACAAACGTATGTTACTAGAACAGTTTTCTGATTATTTTGGCATAAAAATGACGTAATGGTTAGTTTTGAAATATTGTCAAGAATACTCAACGTAGCATATTCTCTAAACCAACGCTCATATTTGTAAGTAAAAGATTTGTAGGTATGGTTCAAGTTAACGTTGAGAAAGAAACAACAAATAGATTTTTAAGAAAACCCTATAACGCCCAGTTAGTTCAATTCGAATCAACAATAGCAAGTTTCAGTTACAATATATCACCTCCATTCCTTGATCAATCAACATCAGTTGTCGACTTCATACCATTTTCCAGGTGGATTCCGGTGAAATCCCACCATTCCATTTAAAAATAGGGTAAAAAAGGTCGAGCAACCACATATTTTGATGGAGGGATGGTATCATAAAAAAAGAAGTTTGCGAAATTTGAGAAGTCTGGAAAAAGGGATGATAGTATTGCCCATCATATTTCCCATATGGTAGATTAATAACTCAATTTGTCACTGCTTCTTCTGAGTCACACATAGTGGAAGTAGTCCTGATGCTGGACGAGGGGTTTCTCGCTTGGGATATACCCCGACGGGTAAGCACGTTTATAGCTCCGGTACTAGCCTGGAGAGCTAGTAGAGGGTGCATAGGCAACCTCGCCCCAACGAGTGGATTAGTAGTAGCATCCTTGACAAATGCACGCTGATTGAGCGTATCTCAATTACTTCTCCTTGGAAGAAACGTGGAGATTAGGTCTCACGACAGGTGCTCCATGTAAAACACTTTTGGATTCTGCTTCTTCTGATACTGATACTTCACTTTGAAGCCAAATGAATATTTTCATGACTTTTACCCTAGTTCCTAACTAGGAACTCTGGGCTGCCTTTGGAGTTGGTAGGACGTTCCGACATACTCCCCTTCATTCTCTTGCGAATGGGAAAGTAATACAACCAAGTGTTCTAGCAACCTTGCTGATCATTTTATTATCGAGCTGCGATAAAATCAACAGAATTGGGACAGGACAGCTAGCTGCTTTCAAATACCATCAAAGTTATAAACTTTTAAGATCTGGCAGCAACATTAAAATCAATACAGCTTTACGCAAATAGAAGCTGCCTGCATTTAGCGGTATGGGTACGTAAAAAAGGAGGAAACCTAAGGATTTTCCGAAACCCTGTCAATGTGTTACAATTCAAAAAAATGTTTGGCCTTATCAAATATTAAAAATAGTTTAGCTTGTTATTGACGCACATTCATTAATGATCCTCTCTTGTAAGTCGACAAAATCCACTGGTTGCGTAATAGACAATTTGGATTTCATGTTATCTCACAAAAAAGAGTTCAAAGGTGTCAAATTGGGGAAAAGCGTAGTCCATTCTTTGAACCACGACGTCCGATCAACCTATTCCGACACGCATTATCAAGATAATTTCTAATTTCCTACGATAATGTGGAAGAGCACGGTCTTGCTGAAAAGTTATTTGTGTTCCTTGAAGTTAACGAACATTATTATCAATCCCTTCAGTTGTTCCAGGCTGGCTGACATTTTGCAGCATATCAAGATATAAAATATAGGTACTAGTCACTGCATTTGCAATTTGAGATGTGGATTGTATAGGATTCGTTACCATTTCTACCATAGTGTCTTTATCTTTAGAGAGGGATAGCCTACCTGTTCGTGTTTTAAACTCAAAGGAACCCGTTTCCAAGAATTTTGAAGTCGATTTCTTTAAATATTTCCTTGAGATGGGAATTCGAGGTTGGTTTCGTTGATTCCGTTTCGTGATATCTTCTTTGACATTTAAAAAATACAACTGCATCTATCTGCTTTTGCAGGCATCCAGCCAATTTGCATCAATTCTAAGAATTAAGAGGGGGGGAGACTTTAGATGCGCTCGGTATATAAGACATGATTAGATTAGAAAATGTTTTTGAGTATAAGCGGTCCAAAACAATTGATTTGTAAAATCTATTTTATTCAATTGTGTAATATTCCACTAACACAATTGAATAAAAAAGATTTTAAAATCTGTTGTTTTGGACCGCTTATACCCAAATAAAGTTTTTATCCACTCACTGTATCGGTGAAGCTACCTATCTCCCTTTGATTTTTTCAAGAAGTGATTACTTTACATTAATTAAAGGTTTCACAATTTGATATCTTGCAGAGCTACACTTTTTTCAGCTTTCGTATTGATTGTAACCGTTTGATGTACCCGCTCGTGTATTGCTAAAAGCTACAGCTAAAATAAAATTTCAGTTTCTTTCTTAAGTATTCCCTTTGTCAACAATATAGATTTCTTTATATTATTGATCTTTCCTGAAATGTAGTGTAAGCCCCTTATAGTACTTTATATTTTATAGCTATAGTGGTCTTTTTGGCTCTAAAACGTCACTCGTATCTGTGATATTATGCGACAAAGAGAGTATTCTGCAGTAAGATTCCCTCGATAATATATTTTTAGTATTAGTTACTATTTTCATTTATCGACATCTTTTTGACTGCAGGGTTTTGAGGCATTGTGGTTTGGTATCTCGTCTCTCTAAAGTAGGTATAAAAGATGTAAGTATTTTTGTGGGCGGTGGGAGCATTAGAATGTTCGTTGAATTCAACTATCTTTTTCTATTTATGTTGTGTAGTTTTGTAACAATTGTTAGTATTTTTTGTAACAATTTTAATATAATAATCTTAACCGCTCCATAGAATAAATCTAACTAAGAAATCCCTACTACCAAGCTTGATAAATACTTAATTAGCAAAATACATTTGCATTCTTTAGTTTATTCAAATACGGTTCCTAAGTTATAAAAATTTTAAATAATTAAGTAATTATTCTTTTTATAGCCTTGCATAATTAAAAAAGTTAGGGCATCTGTATATTCATTTTTGCTTTTCCTTTTTAATATTCACAATCCTAACACTAGGATTATTTTTAATTACACCTAGTACAAGTCGCTATGTAAATGAATATCACTTAATTTGTTATTTCGTCATTTAAATTTGTTTTTCCTTCATAAATTCCGAATTCAAGAATTTAAAAATGGAATTTGAAATATTCCACAGCAGTAATAAAGTTAAATCTCGAAGGAACAGGTAGAAAGAACAACAAAAACAAACAGCGTCACATGAACTTTATTATGAATAACGTTTTCTAATCTCTCTAAAACTAAACAGAAATGAAGATCCACTCTGCTGAGCAGACATTACATACATTAAATCTGTTGAATACATGTTCACCTATTGTCTCTTTAGTTACGATACGGCGCTTGAATTTTAATAAACACCTCGCTATTGTTGCTTTGGTTCAATGCAGTAGAGATGCTGTAGTACAGAACTTAAATACATCAGCAACATACATCGTTATTATCTTATTATGATCTACCTTATCTTCAAAGTTAAACTGCAAGGCGGCGTTATTTCAAATGTAAGGGAGATAAAAAATAATGGCAAGAATTAGATTTTGCAACACTGCCCGTCATCCCTTAACGGCAACGACTAAACTAAGATGTAACTAATTAAGGTCCCGAGAAAGATATAAAATATGCACCCAAATAGGGAAGACTTTTATTATGTGCCTTTAAATAATGATGTATTTTGAAACACTAGATAAAAATAGAAAATCATTAATCTCGTTGCCTTTTAGAATTTAGTACAAAAGCGGTATGCAGAATACAGATAAGTGCTGAAAAATGTTGGCTCATAATTTAATTTAAAATCAATTTAGGGAAAGTTTAGAACGCAAGGATGACAAGAAAATTTGTGAGAGGCATCGATTTCTAGTGAAAAGCTGCCACGTTTGACAGACGCTCCGGGCTTCAACTTTTAATCTCCTGCCGAATGCGGTAAAATGAAGTATCCTATAAATTGTTAACGACTTTTTTTACTGTATTCTTCCTTATATTAAAATTGAATTCCTGCTGCCAGCGTCTGTTACGGATCATAAATGAGGCATTAAAAATATATCATACCGGGCGATCGTCGTCGCTACTCTTGAGCGAGCCAAATTTCTAATTGGCATTACGACACCGGATGTATAATCCCGAAATATTAGAATTCTCGTAAATTTAACTATTAATATATTCTTCTTTTACTGCACCAGAAATATTAAAATTTATGTTTATGGTTCGCAGACAAAATTCCTCATCTCTGACGGACCGTTACGTCACTCTTTAAAATACAGATTTAAAGCATTCAAAGTTTATAACTAGTGCAACAGTAAAAACCAAATACGCTGTACATTTTTTATAAATCTTTCATTTACATGAAGAATCCTGTCCCATCCAAGCCTATACCCAAAGTATAATCTTACCACAGACACATTATTTACTAACTTTTTAAAATTAGAAATTGAAATTTACTGATATATGCTTAAACACTTTGATCCCATGTTTCAGTAACGTAATATTACTTAAACAGCTTCTGTGTAGACTGAGGAGGTAAATAAGATATTAAAAATTCAATGTGTTCTTAAGACTCAACAAAACAAAAAATAAATAATAGTTTATTTGGAAAAAAGACAGAATCCATAAAATAAAGATGTAAGTCAAGTCCACAAACGATACTCTACGACAGTTCTGTTTCGAATTCTTTGGAGTCCCATCAGTTAGTAGTAATCGTCTGTAAATATTACACACACACACCTTCCAGGCATATTTGTTTCTTCTTCCTCTGCGTCTACTGACAAACACAACAACAAAAATACAGCAACACTGTTAATGAGAGCAAAACAACATAATATTAATAAATTATTTATCTATCTGTGAGAAGCAGATCTGTCAATGAGTAAAAACGACGATTGTATAACCAGCAAATCAGCAATTTGCATGTTTTTGTCTTATACGATCATACACAAATGTACAAACCTGTAAGCTGTCCTTTATATCTCGTCTACACTAATGGCTTATTCTGCTTAATTTGCAGCACCGGTATTACCTGCTGAAAGCATGACCCTGTAAGTACATGTTTGCCAGTATGCATCAATTCGTTCATCAAAACTCTGCCCTTGTCTCTAACACACATTCTCACAACTTATACATAATCTAATTCATCTAAACATTATACAGAGATAATATCTATCTTGCTGCAACTAATGCACCTGCAGTAGGCGCTCATCGAACTACTACACAATCGGGTTGGAATCACTCAACAACCCCGGCTGGAAATCACTCAACAGCCCCGGCCGGAATCACTCGACGGCCTAGTACCGAACTCACTCAACGGCGCTGATGACGGACTCACTCACTCAACGTCACCGACTGGACCACCCACGTTGGGTAACGAGGACTCGCTCAATTCGTACCATTCAGGATGTGGACCACACATGGATTGGCATAACTCAACAACCCTCCACACCTGTCTATGGGCTGCCACCGCCGGCAAGATATTCAACTGGTCAGCCTCGATTGACGAGGAATCACAATCATCGTTGTCATGGAGGGATTACCACTATCCCCACTGAGCCGGGAATCACTCAACTGCAACTTCCACGAACAACTGATTTATGCGACCCCTAACTAAGTTTCTCATATACCTCATACTAAATCATTAGGGTCACCACAAAATCTCAGAAGCTGTCATAAAGATTCATGTTAAACATTGTAAGGCATCTAGATACATAGCACTCTAATTATTACAAGATTTATAAATAGAATCAAACACAATCTAAATGCTTCTACAATATTCAACGATAATACGTAGCTCTTTGACATGGCATAATTCACATGCATTTCTACACAGACATACTCGCAAGCATGATACTTAGTGAGAACAACTCACCCTTTTAATTCCTAATTTAAGTGCACACTACCACCACTAAATTGACACACACTAAACTTTATTCACCTAACTGTACTTTACCAATATGAAGAGAAAACTAAATATTTTACTTCCGTAATGAAGTATTTATAATATTTTCGTAGGACTTACTCTGATGATATCATCAACTACTTGGCTATGGCTTATTTCATTTTTAAAAGAACTATTCAATAAATCTTAATGCTGACCCATATTTCTGTTTATTAACGCATGAAATTGTAACAGATCATTACTTAACTAACTTATTGGAAATACCTACTAAAAATACAAAAACAACAATAATTCCACATATCTAATTATTAGAAGTAGAAATAAATACGAAAAATTACATCAGCACACTCAGGTGTTTTATATCTGTAGAAGTTCAGAATATTTTATCTGTTAAAATTTAAAGCAATCCAGCCTGTCTAATCTCCAAGGATTTGTATGGCTTGTTCAAATACAACGTCATGTATTTGATCAAATAAAAATAAGTCCGAACTGTAAAAATAAAAATCTTCTGTTCAATACTCTAACCAAACACCCATTGTGACCTGCAAAGGTACGACCATTAGAATTAGAACTCGAGCTGTTTCCTCTAATAGTCAACAACAAATTGATATTCTTGCTCTACTGTTTCATATCATCTCCTATTCTACTCCACTTTATCTATGTTCCCTGTTCTCCTTACTCCACGGCCGCAACACTCGCTCCTCTGATGACTTAGTTTTTACTTATTCTACCAACATTTCTTTATCATATTTCCATTCCATTTCATTCACCATCATGACCGCTCGACTGATGTTCAAGAGGACATCAACGTTTATATAAACAGCAGTCTAATAGTACACATCTCTACAACTTCCTGGTTCCTCATCCTAACTGCGACATCTAAAGTTTAATATAAGATTTTTTAAATTTATTCTGCATTGTTCATGTTCCAATTCTTCCATTAATCAAATTCTCTGTATAGTAAACGGGTTCTGTAATAATACTGATAATACAAAGTTTCGACGTGAAAGTGTGTGTCCTACTGAACAGTTAGCACACAATTGCAAGAGTGAATTCGTTGGTTGCACAGTATTATGTTGTATAGCGTATGTGACCTCTGCTAGTTGGTGTCACTAGAAGAAGCCAGTTTGCGAGTAAACATAATGTGACAACATGGTGTAATATTAGTCATGGGAAAGTAAGTCTTAAAGACAATTAGCAGAAGATAGGTAACAAACCATTTTTCTCATAACTATTTTTATAGTTTTCATCTGGGATTGCAACTGGAGTTGCAAACAGACACCCGCAAACAGGATAATCAGATGTTAGGTATGATGGTAAAGACTCTACACTGCTTTCTACAAAACCTCTATACTCCAAAATTGATGACTGGCATCATTGGTTCCTTCTATTGCTAAAAAAAGACTACGTCCAGGGGTAATAAATTGTAAAGCGGAAATTCTTATGGGAACGTTCGTCCAAGAATATCCCGCATTTAGACATTTTACATTTATTTGTAAAATATATGAAATTTTAAGTAGGATTATTTTTTGCTTTTCAAAGTTTTTATTCTTTATTGTGAGATTATTGTTTATTCATTTTACATAATATTTCTTTTGTGATAAGAATAAATAAATGTAATACTTTGTACTTGGAAGAAGCCTTTGACATACATTCATTTCGGACGTAATAATTTTAAGCAAGTACGAGGGCATAATGGCGTAACTGAACTATCCAACCGTAATTTAATCAACTCCATCACCGATCCTCACATACTTGATGTGACAAATGTCGGCTATTTCTGTCAACTTGTTTCAATTTGACAGCCGCTAAATGTCAGTGACGCGCGCTGTGGACAAAAGCTGGATTTGGTATTTCAATTCTTTTTGCTCTGGAAGCTCTACTTCCATAGTTACAATTATTTACAACAATAGCTACTATATATACCAAGCTCTTTGAAAAAATGCCTAGATCTGAAATACCAAACGCGGCTAATATTGAAACTCGATGGGTTATTCAGTCCTTCATTTGAAGGGTAACAACGCCCGTCAGATCCATAAAGAGATGGTTGCCGTTTATGGTGATGAATTTATCATATGACACAGTTGTGAAGTGAAAAATGAATTTTCAATCTGGGTACATGTCAATTAAGGTAAATATGTAAATATCCCTAATCGTGCATGTTAAGGAAGATTCTGATTTTCATGTGTTATATTATATACAATTTTCACTTGCCAGGATTGAAAAAATATGAAAGATATGAATTAATATCGTCTTTAGTTATATCTTAAAAATAGACGTCAATATCTGTGTATGGTTTATAATGACAAAAATTAAGTAAATGTGCATCGCTGAACATAATTCTGACAGGTACTCGTACAAGTAAATTATTGACCTACCTCTGACAGCTCAAAGGCCATTGATTGGACATGATATGCTACAATTTTGCCAGCGGTTGATCTTAATAACTGACTTTTTAAACCTACCTAGTTTGTTTATTCTTAACAACAAATGCACAAAACATATTATTTTCAATTCAAAACAGTATTTTCTCGAAGCCATAATATAAGGATAAATAATGATCTAGATTTGAATGTAAGTTTCTTGAAATTTTTCATACGTCATATTGGTAGAAATGAAAATAACAAATTTGAAGGTTAGTTGTTGGACAAATACGTTTTCTGGCTACTGTAATTAAAAATACAGAATACCTACAATTTAATAAGTTATTTTTAATATTTCAGTTTATTTCCACACGAATAGTGTTATTACATTACGTTTATTTATAATTTGTTCCATGTTAAACTGAAATTTTGAACTGTTGGCCTTATTCCTTACAATGCCAATGTCAACTTTGAGACGGTGATAATTTTTGTAACCAGATTGTTATCCCACCATTGTTTTTCTGGGGTCAAAATCAAGAATGCAACATTTCCCATAGATGCTGTGACCTTGAATGGGCATATAGAAAAAAAACAACAAACTGTAATTTCTCATAAATCTGACATGGTGTCAGATTTGTATCACAGCTTTTATCTTAAAAGCTGAATTGAAAAATAAAGACTTGACAAATTCCCTATTAGACCAAAAGAAAGACATTATTTTGTAAAATTAATTATGTACCCAAAATTTGCCACCCCTGTCAAATTTTCATCATTAACACATACTAAAGTACAGAAATTTGATACCCCCTAATTCAACAGCTCAACAGGTGGTATTGCAGAAATTCGTTAAATTTACTGTTCTTTCAACATTGCTTCTGTTAATAACAATACTAGCACCCGCACACCATTATACATTTCAAAATAAACAAAGTTTTAAACATGCTATATTCTTATTTACCTTATTAGCCTAAACACACAAAGGCAGACAAGACAAGACAAATAGGAACATGTCATCACATGGTGAATATTAATAACCATTTTGAAAATTATGTTTCGGTAAAACAAAAATATTTTGTCTATTTCGCGTATACAAAGATTACTTTGTGACACTGTTTTTGCGAAAAACAGTTACACAAAGTGCTACTTTGTGCAACTGAAAGTAGTGATTTTTTTATTTGTAAGGCTGGCAGTAGGTAAGTAAATTTTGCTGCCAGCCTACTCTGTTATGTCATTCTGTCAACGAAGTCCAGTGTCAGACGTAAATACGTAATAAGCAATAACACAGCTATATTCTGATTTCAAGATCAAAATTAGATTAAAAAGTCAAAACGTATATCGCTTGTCGATATTGAGGTAAGTTTAATTGAGTTGAATGATGTACACCTCCATTTCAACAAATATTTTTTTCAGTTTTTACCTACTAATGGGAACATAAACAAGGTGTTAGGAAGAATATAAAAAGGAAAGGAATAATGCTCGACAACCAACCCGCGGAAGTATTTTGGGGGCACATTATCCAAAAGAAAAGCACTTTCCCGTGATAGGTACTAGTAAGTATTCATTAACTGGCGCCGTTTTGAAAATTTGAATGTTATGATGCTCAGAAATAACAGCGAGAATAATGAAACATATTTCATTTTAAGAAGCTTTAAACTCAAACAAAGCGCGGCTAATAGCGGATTTCCTACGAAAATGCGTTGAAAAGCTTGTTGGTTTTCCGGATCAAGTTGATGGTCGTGAATCCCGTGTCCGTCCCTACTCAAATTTCATTTGCATTGTTTAGATTTAGAGGTTAGGTTAGTTATTTTCTATTGTTGTATGTTAAGCAGTTTTGATGTATTAAAATGTTTATTGTAATAGAAACAGTAAAACCTTGATTGAGTACATGATTGTCTTATCAAAATAATTATTTATAATAAAAATACATTTTTATCTTATATCAGAAGAAACAACTAAGCTGTCACATTTTTTAAACTTGAATTTTTTCCTGCCTACGTGATTTTTTCAAAATGACAGTGGATGTCATTGTATGCGTTATCAGTTATTACCAACATTACCACATCAAAAATACCCGCGTGTACATTTTCCCATTTCTTTAAAGTAAATTGTAAATTAAGGCGAAATAGACAAAGTAGTATGTAAAACACGTGTTACAATTCCTTTTTGTAATACTCGTATATAGCTTAACTCGCCGCTTCGCGGCTCGTTAAGCAAACTTATACTCGTATTACAAACATCGTCATTGTAACACTAGTTGTACAATATACTATTATTGAACTACAGCTATGAATAATCTTAAAAGCCAGTAGTTTTACTTAAATTGTTAGAGAGCACTTGGAGTCTTATTTTATTAATTTAAAGTAAACGTGTCAAATAATGGGTCACTGTCAGAAATTGGGATATTTACCTTACATTACCATTGAACTGGTCTTAATTATAGAAGTTTATAGAAAATCATTCATGAGTAACTGTACATGTCTAAAGTGTCAGCCCGATAGGTTCCTTATTTGCTCACGCCATTCCACAAGCAAATTTGAAGTGCACTTTCACAGCGGACGCTGACTGTTTCGGAGCAGGATGAAGATGATTTCTTTGCGCGTCTCATAACAATGGATAAATGCTAGGTCTACCTGTACGAGACCAAAGAAATGAGTAAGGAGTGGAAACATTCCTCCTCCACTCCTCCCAAAAAGTCTAAGGTGCAAAAGAATACAGCAAAAGTCTTGCTATCGGTTTTTTGGGGATTGTGGTGTAATCTTAACCAATTACGTTCCGGCGGGACAGACCATTACCAGCGCTTATTACTGTAATCTTCTGCAAAATCCCATCCCCCCCCTATTCGTGAAACAGTCCCACTATCGGAAGTGGAACAGTGGTTCTCCAGGCAATCGCAGGACTTTTATAATGTTGGGTTGAGGAAGGTCAAGAAATGTTGGCAAAAATATGCAACTTTGCAGAGTGAGTACGTGAAGAAGAGTTAATTTCCTTGTATTATAAATACTTAACTTGCTTTGTAAATCTGTTCTTGATGATAACTAAAATATTACGATATCCCCCTCGTATATATTACTTTATAGGATGATTCCAACGTTCTGATGCAGAGATCTCAAACTCTACAATACAGTACTGTGATGATCACGTGCCTTGGATAATTTGTAGTACCCAAGGCAACAAAAAATGTAAACACGCAGAGAAAATAATTCATAAACCAAAAAGAGTAAAGCATTCATTCTCTGGTCTTAAAACTAAAATAATAAAGCTTATAAACCACAAATTGTCTTTTACTCCACCCAAACACAGAAGATATTACATGTGGTGACCCCGACGTGATTGAACACGCAACAATCTGTCAAGTAATTTACCCATACAGGCATACCAATCAAGATACCAATTACCATTTTTGGGCTTGCCTGATCTTTCTCGAATCCAAGTTCTGTACAAGATAGCTTACTGATAAATAAGATAAGTAACAAAGTCCTTTCATTTTCGTATAATACCTGTCATTAATATGTCTAATACTCAACAGTCATACATAACAGTCAATTTTCCAAATTTCAACACAGACGTAGAAATTTATTTTAGCTTAGTGGAACGTTATTTTCAGAGTAATAACATAGTCACACAAAATCAAAAATTCGATTTAGTAATTTTGCACCTCCCAGATAATGTTTTGCAGAGTTGTCGGTCGCTAGTAATGCATACCCCTACTGAAAACCCATTTTCCGTATTGAAGGATTTCCTTGTAAGAAGATACACTAAAAAGCCTTTTACTAGCATCAACACTTTAATGTCCAAATCAACCCTAAAGCAATCTGTTTTTGAGCTGTGTAAAACAATTTTGACACATTGTGCTCACCTACAGTTATCAGAAATCTTTATACAAGAATTAGTTTTTTTGAAACTTTCAACCGAATTGCAGTTACTAGTTTCGCATTTCGATGCTAACGTCAACATTGAGGATTACTGTGAAAGCATAGATGGTCTATTAAATTTACAAAATATCATTTACTGAAATGTGGTTCATAAATAAATAAAATCTCAAATTTGACAGAAACTGTAACTGATCTTAAACTCGAGGTTATATCAATATCTATTCGTTCTCAGTCATTCCAACAACCTCGAATCCAATCTACCTCGACCAATGTTTGTTCGTACCATCAAAGAATTAGCGGCAGCGCCAGAAAGTCCATTAGATCATGCCACTTTTCAAAAAACTTGTAAGGCCTTATCTACTACCTACGCCGAAACCGCTTTTTAACAAAATCATAACCTCAAACGCAACCACCAACTTTGTAAAGTTTATCACACCAAGCAAATACAATATGAATTATTTAAATTTGCTTCTAGTAGATACGGGATCGTATTTTTCAAATTTGCCATTTACATTCATTCATTCCTAATTTTTCTCTGTTAAAGGACAGCCCCTCTCTAACAGCTAACAGCTAAAAAGTTAATCACCTCTCCACAAATCACTACTACATACCATCATCAAAGTTCTTTTGCAGCTACCCTGCAAAACAATCAACAAAACACACCCCCTTCACCATTACACACCACACACTCTGAATGCAACACAAATAATATAATCAGTCACTTCGATGGCTTCAATATTGGCATGTATGACGGCCTCCCCGATAGACTACAAACAATAACTAACTCATAATATCTCAGAGATAGTGTCTCTGCAAAAAGATATGTTGTTATCAAAATGTGTACGAGGAAAAAATAATTAGTAGTAGTCAATTCTCTACTTTATTACAAAGTAATATTTTGAAACAAAAAGATATTTTAAAGAATTACTTTTGGTGATAAACTCAGTAATAAAAAGCTTATCTTCTTGTAAATCACAGGAACACACTGTATGTTTATTTCTGTAGAAGATTGAATGGCCGTTGCGATCACTTAATTTTAGTTTTTCCTACTACTTATTAGTTTGCAGTCAATCATTATATTCGAGATTACTTATATCCATTTTAACATTGTTTAATCTTTTTTGGTGCTTCTTCCCTTCTTGTCTCTACTCCATTGACAATTCAAAAGTTCTCATCTCGGATAATTTCAATTTATTTTCTGGAATTAGATACAATTTATCAATATTCTCGATTGTTTAGTTTAAAGTTCATTTCGACTCTCCATACACGGTCTTATTCTTGTAAAAAAATTTCTTTTTAATAACTTCCTTTATCCCTTTCCGTACAGTTTACATTTTACTTCCGCCATCTTTATGTGAACGAACTTGTTTGCTATTTAAGTTAGTTATAGAGCTTAAAATAATTCACTACGGAAACTAGTTTAGATATTATTAACGACAACTACGTACGTACCTTCTAAAATCATTTTTCTACATTCAGAAATTTAGTTTACATAATTATCAAAAAGGATATTTGACTATATGTGGTGAAGATGTGTTTAATTCTTAAATGAAGGGGATACTTTTCTTATTGTTGAAATATCTTATTCTATACAGTTTCCAAAACTTACCTCTGTACTTAATTAAATTAAAAAACAATCAGAACCTTTCTAAAAATAACACTACTATAACTTCTATCACATTCAATATTTATGTTAAAACAGCAAGTCCAATTGATTTAATTAATACTAAGGTATAAACAAAAAGTAATAAAGATTATTTTTAATACAACTTATTCAAAAAATAAGTAATATTTATTATTATTAAAGCACTACAATGTTTAGGGTAATAATAAAACTGAAAGTGCTGGCGTTTATTATATTTTGTGTTTCTGTCATTCAATTCCAAAATAACTACCAATAATTCTTCACTGTAATGGCGTTATTATATTATCTAGAAATTTTATTTGAGAACATATCTCACCACCTATTGCCTTTATAATGGCGCCTATCTAATTTCATATGTCTTGTACACCAAATGAGCCATGCTAATAACCGAGATTATTCTCATTATAAAAACAAATACAAAATATTATGATAACACAAACTAAGAAGATAATTGACAGTAACAGATATACATCATATAGTTAATTATAACACCAGTTGTATCTACTAATGAGTTTGTAAATACAAAAACATTCCTATTTTCTTATTGCATACTAAATTGTCACAATAAAATATACTTACAAGCTCGACTCCGAAGATCCCATATTTTGAGGGTGCGATCGTAGCTTCCAGTCACAACCTTAGATTGTTCTAAAAATTTTCCAGCCATGACTTTTCCTGAATGACCCGTCAGCGTGTGCTGCAAACAAATAATACTTCAGAAGCTTGATTAACTTGTAAGACATGTATGAATCAGCAAAGTTTACGACTTGTGGGCAACAGATCACTGCTGACATTGACAAGTCGATGTCTCGAAAGATTGGATATCTACTCGATTGCGATCCCTATTGCAGTTCTCGAAGATAGAGCACGTTCGTTGGGCGTGAACTGTGATTTAAAACATTGCTATTCTACAAGCAGTAATACAGGACGATAACAAACAGTACAATACGGTAAAGACTCCGAGGACCTGTTATAAAAGCAAATATATCTAAATTTATTACTAGGAAGAAGTAAATTGCAAGAATCTTTAAAATGTATCAGTAATGCAAAATGCCTGTTATTTTAATTTCACTGATACTACAATTACTTTTTTCTGCGTATTCTTTTATAAAACAACCGCAGTAGCCGCATCCTTAAAATTTGTACCAGTTACATATAAGATAGTTATTGGGTGCAATCAAAATTGTTATTATTATTTAATGATCGTAATTAAGGTAAATATGAGTTTAAAGAAATTACTTTAAACTCACTAATAAAACACAATTTATTTGGATCTGGCAAATTAAATTTAAAAAGACATTTATTTCAAGTCTATTAACTTTCATCAGCGGCAGAATGTCGACAGAAATAAAACGGAAATTACATCGGTAACCAAAACGTTTAATAAGTTTCAGTTTTATTTACTATTATTTATTTACGCTGACACCTAATGTGTTTCACTAGATAATTAAATAACATAAATAAGCAATAGGGAATATAATTAGTGGAGTAGGTTATTAATTCATAATTTAACCGCATTAAATATTTGTCTCTTTTATTTGTGCTTTATAATTCTTACTACTACGGACAGTATTCTAATAAACCTGAATAATAACAAGCAATTAACGTGTGATTATTAATTCTTACAGTTTTATCATTGATTAAATATGCTAATATTAAATGACATAATCAGAAACAATCTTTCCTTTTGGTTTACCAGGTTTTTATATCGTTCAGATATTTTTGTACTAGATATGGTCGATGTATTTCTCCTCTATTCACGTTAATGTATACAGGTTCCGGTTCCGCACCAGAAGGTTTCTAAAATTTAAATAAAAGGTACTCTTGGGGGGGATACTATATTTGTATCGCTTAAAGATTACAACAATTTTATCCAAGAGTGAATCAATCAAAAGCGTCTCATCTCCTAACACTGGTGTTTTGTTAGCCTTCCACGACCAACGCAAACTTCTGTGAAATTAACAAGACAAACAAAACAACAGTATTAACCATTAATTTAGGGAGCTGTATTAAACAATTAAACGTAAAGAATATATGGTATAAATAAAATCGCTAAATAAATAAAACTGCTTCACACAAATGCACAAAGGCACGCAAGCACGCACGCGTGCACCAGCACTTGATCATCTATTGGAGTGACGGAACAATAATCGTACGTCTTAGCACTAATTGCTATACTCATATGACCAACTTTACCTGAATACCCAAACTAGGGGAAATTCCATGCCCAATAAAATTTCTTACGCATCACGCATCTCATTTACGTGTGGCCTACGGTGTTATATTTCCTATCCAAATCTGAATTTCATGGTTTTAAGGTATTGAACCCAGAAACTATGGGAAATTAACAGAAATTATGTGGTAAATAAACAAGTCGATATCGTCCAAAGGTAGCAGTGCACCATTTATTCACGGAAATAATAATTATTCTTTCTGGTTTCCTCTGAATGTTAATAATCTGAAGGTGAGCAGACTAGCGATAATATTTATAATTATGTTTATAACAACTTAGGAAACAACTCAAGGTTCATGCCTTTTACGGCTAATATTATTTTCCCACACGCTCTAACTTCGCTGGACAGTATTATCAAACTATAGAACGGTTGTTGGTCATAGATGCTCAAGAAATTCATGCACCGCTCAGTTAAAACGATTTAAAAATCAATCAGAAGGAGCTTGACAGAATTATTGCATTTGGAATTTTCAATAGTTTTATACGCTGTTATAACGCCAGAATCTCAAATGTTGAAATCCTGTTGCAAGGTACAAGTCACAAAATGTCTGTATTACGAGAAATAGCGGACCCGAAGTACATGCTGTACAGTGTACACGTTTCGTATTACTTAGAAGACGGTGAAACTCGTAGGATTTCTCTTAGATATATGTTCATAGACATATCTACAATACGTCTCATACTCAAATTCATGTAAGTCACTTCTGAAAGCCGCAAATTTTGAATACTATTTGTTCTATTCATATAATAAGGTAACGCAGTAATGCAAAGAGGTATCACTAAACAATCTGTATACTTTATTTATTTCTGATATTTTGATGATTGATCTGAAAGCCTAATTTGGATTAAGTTAATTTATCGTAAAGAACCACAAAGATGGGACAAAGGAATAATACATTTTCCTTTACCCCGAAAAAGAAATAATCCGAGTAGTAGTTTTTTTTTCGAGCTTTTGTATAGTTTGACATAATTCAAAAATTCAATGAGACTATCATGTAGTTGATTCCGTACGTGGTCCGTACTGCAAATGCTGATAAAGAAAGCAGCTTTGCACAATTGTTCTGTAGTTCAGTATTCTATGCAAACTTGTATTAAAATAGACATACTCATGTACTTATCAACCCAATTCGTCTTTTGTGATGAGGGAACCTTATGTACCAATACCAAGTAACGACCCTATCTCGCTTCCTTTTTCAGTGGTTCTCAAACGTAAATTATATTTGCTATAACATACTTCAGGGTCAGATTAAAATAAAATAGAAATTAAGAAATGCCTTTTATTTATATCACAACAGCAGTTTGTTTTTAATTCTACAGTATGTGGTAGTAGTACAAACCATTTGATTGAACTTATAAAACAGTGAAACGCTGCGAAGAACAAATAAAGGCTTCTAATAAACATATTCTGTACAAGAATTACTGAAATTGCTTTTTATTTACTGGATAACTTAGAAGCAAGTATTTACAGTATATCAACTGTTTGTATCAACCATATCAACCGTATCAACTGTCAACTGTATATCAACCAAAATTACAAATCCCTTACACTCATTCTAGCAGTAATTAGAAAGTCGTTTACCAACTGCAGCAGAAGTGTATACACATAAGTATTGAATTCACAATATTTTTCTAAATTTACCTACCTCGAGGATTCATGATAGGTAACAAAATTTTAAATCAAGTAGTTCGTAGAGATTTTCGGAATTAATTTAAACTTTGAAGCAATAATTATTGTGTGTATCAAAAGTAAATGATCAATGAATGTACATTGTATTATACTACTGCTACTCATAAAAGATAAAAGTTGATAAGTAACTATTAGAAACAAATAATGTAGTATTACGTGAAATTATTAGCAAAAGTGATTTGTAAAATACATAAAATTTTACATGAGGACTTGTTGAGATCTCCCGGATTTCGTTTAGTTTGAAAGAAAGACAAAGTCATCGCACACTGCATAAGACTGGCAATGTCTGAGCAAAATTCCCGTAAAGAGAGCATTGCATATCTTTAGTACGCAGAATACTCACTTTGAGACGAACTATAGGCATGTATTGAAATGATTCTGTCTGAAGCACACGAAAAACTGTCCCTTAAGAATAAAATGACGAGCACTTTAAAAATAGCAACTTTCAATTTTTACATGGTATACTTTCAATACTTTAACAGTTTTCTCAGAACCTATCCAAACCAGTTTGATAAATAAAGATTCATTTGAAAGGTATTTAAACTTTATACCAATCATCTTCGAAAGTTCTATAAGATTATTAGTTTTTCAATAAATGACAAACTGTTAAATTTAAATGGGCTCACTCTTTTGTCCAAAATAGTGGAAAATATTTATGGTACAAGTAAATAACGACAGCTAACTTCCCCGAGTGGATAAAAGATCCTTATACACGTGTATCGTACAACGTTTTATCCAACAACTCAGTATTTAAGTTCAAATAGTGAATTAGAATATTGTATAAAACACATTTTGTCATTAAAAACACAATTGAAACGTTGAAACTTTCACAGAATTATATGAAATTGATGGTTCGCGAAAGAGAAAAACACAAACGTGTTGATTAATAAATTGTAACTAAGAGTAAATTGATAAATAAAATAAACTATACCTATTTTAATCCCGATTAAAATATTTTATACATGAACTAAGTCAGAGTTCAACATAAAAGCGAGCACTTCAATCATTTACTTTTAAAATAAAAACTAATGAAAAAAGTAATTGAATAATTCCAGAATCATTTTTAATAATCGTAAAATATAACAAAAATCAAAAGATTAGTAAAAAGTTTCACAAGTTATATTAAATTCTTAACCTTACAATTGTTTCAACAATGAAGTTCCACAAAGTAAGGCTGGAGATAGCAAACTCTACTTTTATAGTAATTAAAGTATTAAGGGCGGTAGGTACGCTATACCAATCGAGGCTAATAGTGTGGAGACCGACGCGTATCGGAGGTCTCCATATTAGCCGAGATTGCCATATTGCCTGATTGTTATGGAGTTGAAAAACAAAAACATTTTATATATTTTAGAATAGTAGTGAGTGTTTTTCGACTCTAGAAGAGGTACTTTATTAACTTGCCATGGCGGTAAGTTAAACTTACCGCCCTACAAGCAAAGCTTATAAATGAACGAAAACGCCCGATCAGGCAAAAATAATATTTATAAATCACACTGTGTTAGCTGTAAGTTGGGTTGCAAATATAATAAATATAATAATAATAAATATAACAACAGCAATTTGTCAAACAACCTTTGGCACACATACAACGTGTATGAGTTGTTGACATTCCCCACATCGGGGAAGTCAGATCATAATGGATGCCAAAGTGTAAAGATGTCCAATTATCTAACGAGCGTAAAGCAAATTTGTCACGACATTCTTGGCGCCAAATCTCCCCAGCCTAAAACGATAATTACAGAATATTTAGTCATAAGAAGGCTGCAGTGGGTGGAATGCTCTGCAGCCCTTTGCTTTGCTTTACAAATAGACCTTCTCTGGATTCTACAACTTGCTTCCACTAACTGCTCTTATCTTACAGTACCACAACAAATCGCTCAAGGGTGAACCGCAAAAGATGTGGAGTCATTTCAATAGTGATTACGCCCGAATCGATTGTCAAGTATACCAAGTAGACTTCTTTTTTTGCGTAGAAGAATGACACGGTTTTACAACCTGTAAAGAAATGAAAACCTCTAAGTGCTGTAAACTGCTGTTCACCCAGGAAGTTGGTAATCCGATTTTGAAGAGGTATGAGTTGGATGTGTTTTCTGAGTCGAACAAAATCCACAATTGGGACAGTCGAGAAGATTGAAAAGTAGAATATTTATTCTACTTTTTAATCTTCTGCACTGTCCCAATTGTCGCCGTTCGCCCAATTGTCCAACATATCGCCGTCGTATATATATCATCGTATAAAATCGCCAGAAGATCAAGCATTCCGTGTCTACTATTCGGATGGTGAAGCACTCCATGTTGTAACATAAGTATTTGACATCCAGAATGATACGACCATCTGCTTCCTGGGCTGATAAAAACTTAGTAGGTACACATTATGCAGAGATGTATTGCCTGATTGAAAAGCCGATTCGAGAGCTTTGCGCTCCAAAAATCGGAGTAGCTTTCTTTCTCGTTCTCAGTATTACCGAGGAAGTCGAGCAAATTTTTTAGAAGTAAGGTTTTACATTCTCCTTTATACATTAATGTATAACATTCTGATCATTGCATTTAAAGTTGGCAAGTAGTAGAGTAATTGCACATAGAGTCTCAACTCGATATGCAAAATGTGATTGTTAAATGCTCTAAATTATAAGAATCTAATCAAAAATAGTATTCAATAGTATTCTTTAATGTAGACTCTTCAATCATTGGATTTTTTAATGTCGTAGTGATGCATCAATTTTTAAAATACTAATAGTGTGTTATCAAACAAATTAATAAATTAATTAGCTTTCCTTCATGGGAAATTACCCACCATCACGATGATTCTGCAGCACCGTTTATCTCATTAAATCTTATTAAAGAATACCTAGTTAATGATATTATAAATACTTTTTACAATCTTGAAACTATATTATTAGGCAAAAAAACTCCGCCATGTTACTAACTAACCTAAGTAGTATCCTAAGTAGTATGTACCTACTACATAACTGCTGGTAATAAATAATGTACCACTGGTAACATAAATGAATTAGTACAAAATAAAAAATACATAAACAAATATGGGATACTAACGTTCATTACAGTTTATTTGATGTTAGTTATATAGTATGACTAGTAGCATTTGCAGATGTTCTTGTGTGAACCAATTAATAAATTTCATAGCCAACTATTTCCTTATTTCATTTCTTAAAAAATGATGTTACATACGTACAATACCGGAAAGTAGATTAATTATTACGATTATAACTAGTTGGTAACTTATTATTTATTCAGATAGGGTTTTAGTTTTCCGGTAAATAGCAGTTGCATTTCTAAAATCGGTATTTGGAATTTATATATAGAAAAGTGCCTAACAGTACTTTTTTACGTTTTAAAATGGAATTTAAGTGTCAAATTAAGAAAAGATGCACATCTTTAGACTAATAATATAAATATTTTACTTACAGTCGAATGCATCCATCGTATGTTACTCAGTAAAAGTATAGAAAAGCGAGCAAAAATTAATTAATAGTGTAATTTCATTGGGCTTATAAACGCTAAAGTAACTTGTTATAAACTAAAGAGGATGAAAATGGTATAAAGCACATACAAGAAAAAAGTGAAAAACTGAATAAATTGCTTTTCATTTACATGCGGTGTGCTGCTGTGTATCCATAAAGAAGGTACAAGCAAGGTTGAAAATTACCCTTATCAATAATTCCATTGATGTTAAAGTGCAATAAATTGATCGTAAATGTAACTTTGTTCGTACATTAATGTAATGATTAACACCTAGTGAGGGTTTCCATGTATGTAAGTTACCTTTATTGCTTGCTTTTAAAGCCATTTTCTATTTTATATTAAAGGAAACGTTCCTTTATTATAAAGTGCATATACAGGGTACCGTACCCAGAGCTTTAACCTTAAATATACTTTTCTCATGATGATTAGCATCTCTACAGGTGTTTATGTTGTATCCATTTACTGTAAACAGATTATGGCATTAAATGTATGTATTTGCTTTGAAAACAAATCAAACACAAATTGCTGTTATTAGTGACACGATAAAACATGGTTAAAATATTAGTTACAGGATCTATACAAATTACTAAACAGATATTCACCTTGCGTTACCATTGAGTAGTAGATTTTCGTTGTTTAAAATTAAATGATTCAGAAAAAAATAAAATGTTCAGTCTCATCCCACAAACTTAAGATAACACAACCCCAAGAAACAAGTAAACGATTGCCAACATCGAATACGATTTTAGTCCTTACTTCTACTACGCGGTAAAGATTTTGCAGGTCGCGAACACTTCCAAGCAGGTAAATCAAGTGGCCCAAAGGTCATCGGTTCACATACTTTATTTTTAAACCGGCCACTTTTATTAGCAATAACCACGTTGGATCTTAATTTATATCTCCAAAATGTATATTTATATGATTTTGCCCATAAATATTATTAACAAATCCTTTGGGCTATTGTTTAAGCAAGTATTCTTAATACTAATTATCAGTTGAAGGGAACATTATTATATGACTATTAAAATCCCATAAGCGAAAACGAGCACATTAGAATATTATCGAATTTTAATGAGCATCTTTGTGGAGTGATTTTGTTATGAATACAAATTCACATTTAATTCCTGAAGTTATCATGGCAAGTGGTAAGCAACTGCATAAAGAAAGTCGTAAGTGTCTTTTAAAAGCTTTGAAATATTTTATGCGCGAGTAAGCAAATATATTGTTATGTTCTATTTCGAAAGCTCTACTACGAACATAAGACAATGCCTTTCAAGTATCGCCAAACACTGAAAGAGTGGTGAATATACAAACGCCACAGTATCACATAGGGAATCATCACTGCAGCGTTCTCCTTTACAGCGGCACACTACCTGGTCCCATCTGGTCAATCGGATTGAATTTTGATTAATCAGTTAATTACTACAGATTTGCCTTTGTTTAGCCAAGTCAATTTGTTTTCTGGGTCAATAGTGGTTTTACGCTAGTTCCCTTGCCATGAAACCTCCTCTTTGTAAGTTCTAACTTTGTATAGTTCTGAGGTGTATTCTAGTTTAAGTTGGTTCACTGAGTCCAAATGCTAATTACAATTCAGTATGCAACCTGTTCAAACTTAGTCTCTTTACTCCTCTGTCTTGTGTTGTCTTGTGCACTTTTGAAGGTCGCCACCAATTTTTTTGGTTCGAGGTGGGGTTCTGCTGATATTTTGCAATACATGTTCTCACAGAACTCTCGCTGATGCTGCATTTGGTAATAGTAAATGATATGATATTGATATATGATTAGGTATTATAAAGATTCGGATCCTGTTAAAAACCTATGGTCGTTTTAATCATGAAGATATACTCACTGATCTTAAAGTAACAGATAAAGATTTTTGTTGCAAAATAGGCGTGCTAGACAATTAAGTGAGTTAAAGCAACGCTTTCATGGTTACTGAAATACTTAGAATTTAAATATTAAAAAAATAATAACAGATGTGTTTTGTTGTGTGCACACTGTTAAGCATGAACGTAAAGTAGTAGTAACATAACAGTAAGCAAGCCCGTTGCTGGCCCTAAGACTATAGTAAATTCGAAAAACAAAAATATCATGTACAAATAAGGAACACCCTACTAAGCATGTATGTAACGAGATAAACTAGAGAATTACTGGACGAACTTCCAAAATCCTTAAAACCAGTATTTAGTTTTATTTCACCTAGTTGCCACAAAATATTCCAGTAAGGTTAGAATATATTAAAAAAAGAAAAGGTGAGAATACATTTTATAGTTAAAGTATAACTATTAGAGTTACTGGAGTCACTCTATGAAAGTAATTTTCAAGGTAATGATTCTCTAGAATTACCAAGAAGAATAATTATATATTTTTTACTCTTTTAGAGCTGTTTTACACATACGGGAATTTATGCGAAATTTTTAACCAAACTTTTGCTGAAAGTCTTCGACAACATTTTTACAATAAATTTGCGGAAAATATTTTAGTGAGCAATTTTGTGTGGTTTACACATCCAAAAAGATCTTACATAAATTATCTTCAAATTTATTGTCATGCACACGCGTATTTGTGAAGCAGTTAGGCGTTCATTATAAACAAAGAATGACGTCGTATAAAAATAGTTGGTGTATTCATAAGAAAATTTTGACTATACCTTGTAATAAAAATATTGATGATAAATATGCGCGATATTTTCATGCCATTTGTTTTAAGAGTTTTAACTATATTTTATATACAATTATAAATTGTTAATTAACTTTTATTTTAGGATACAGTACAATTTAATATTAACTTATAACATACCATAACAAATTTAACGAATTTCGGATCTGTTACTGTAAAAGTAATATGACCGTTCGCATTTTGCCCACTTCGATAAATAAAATAAAACCAAAGACATTTTGCGAACCTAGCGATTAAATGCTACTTGATTTTTAGCTTTATTATCATTGCATAGTTGTATTTAAAGTCCAATTAGATCGTGGGTTAAGCTCCTAAACTAGGACATGGTGGAATGCCTCCATTGTAGTATATACTGCTTTGAGTCCTGAACGAATGGTGGATGTGCTGAAGTCGACCTCCTGCTCCTGGTGGACCTTACATACATGAGGGTGTCAACTTACTAAGTGTATTTTATAGAAATACAATATTACCCCCTTATTGTAGCTGATTAAAGTTGGCCATTCTCCATTAATCTAAATGTATTTACTTTTTTTGCACTGGTTATCTTCAGTAAATAGCTGTCAAAACTCGATCTACAACCTTCCGGTCTCACTAGGTGAATTTGTTTAGAAAAACTAATAAACGGTTTATTAATCTACATCGAATATAAAAGGGTAAGCGATTTACATGAAAATTGTTTACTTTCACTCAGCAGGATAGTATAGTACTATATATGTAAGTACTACTTATATAATATTGGTTTCGAAGTAAGATTTTTAAAACTTATGTAAATAACTAATAGAATGTTATTTGATTGTTGTTGTTAAAGGACATCAGATCTATTTAGTTATTATTATTCCACAGTGTACACATGCCTTTTATGTTATTCTAAAGTAAACACACTCACACATCCAAGGAAATAAGTTGTATTAAATGTGATTTTATGAACAAGATACCTAAATCATGTATTTATATCACGCTAGTATTTGAATAAATAATACAAAAATGAGCAAGCTATGCAAAATAATGCAAAATTATTGATTTAATTGCTTGTAATTAGTACTTTTAAAATTTAAAATACAGATCTTAATATAAATGTAAATCCAGATTTTTTGCAGCTTCATCCAACAACACATTCTTTAACTGTGATATATTAATTTAAACACAATTTGGCCACCCAAGTGTTTATTATATAGCTTAGAACAACACAATTTATAGGATTCATTAGTCTAGAAATATAAAATACATCACACTAATTACAGATTATTTACAATCTCGGCTAAGAATACTCTGCAACTAGAATAGTAAATATTCTCATTATTTTATACTATAAAATATTACTTCTTCAGAGATTAAATAAAATAACCTCTAACGCTGCAACCGTAAAATAAAAAAGGAGTAGTAATTACTGCATTACTAAGTGTACTTTACTTGTTCTTTTGTATTTTGTGTATATACCCTTCTTCCAAGCATGCATTAGATTGTAATCTGTAATAATTTTTTATGCCGACAACCCGGCTCAATAGGGGATATCCGGGGATCGAGATTTGCTGATACAGACTGAATTTCGCCAGGAAGTCGACTTCGCTAATGAGTTCCTTTCAAAGGCTCTTTTTTAATATATCTTATGTTCCCAAGTTACTTACGAGTAACAGATTGCTTTGGCAGTCTTAATATTTTAGATGAAGTTTTATTTTTATTTGGAACTTCACGATAACTCCGATACTAAAAATAGCAGGTCACTATTTCCGTGCAACATCAAACATCCTTATTTTTCTTTATTGGCTAACCTAATTAATAAGTTTCCTAATTACACGAACCGTTATATATCGTAACTGAATTAACTGCATGGAAATTACTGCAACACGCAGCTACACCTATTAACAGCTTTGCCAACCTGAACAAATATGCAGGATGAAACTAAAGTTTGTCAAATGTTTGAACATAATTAACTCAACTTGCAGCTTCTATACATCATCGGAAGTGCAAACAAAATTACAGTCACTAATTAGCATTAATGTTAATAAAATATTGAAATAACTGAATTTTTGTTGCTTCACCCTGATGCAAATAGTAATATATTTAATAAATTCCATTGTAAGCGTTTACCATTCGTCCTCTTCTGTCAACACCACCGTCAATAATGGCAGCCACCATTTATCTTTATTTGTATCTGTCCTCACACGACAGTCATGCACATGACAAGCACTTTATATGTGTTTAAAGTGAACTGCATCTGTCTGTTGCGGTACAAATGACAAGCCTTTACAAAAGGAGTTTTTAAATTTCCGCACTACATCTATTTATGTCTATTCCTACATAAAAAAAATAGAAATGCAACATCAAAAGTAAAAAAGCCATAATTACCACTCTTCAATGTTAATGGAACTTAATATGAATATTCATAAAGTTTAAATGCATATTACAAATAAGTAAAGAAAATTTATTACAAAAAGTATTCGAAGTAGAATTTATATGTGCCTACAACTATAAAGTTAAACGGAATTGTGACATACTCGTTTGTAAGCAATTAAAGTTGAATTTTGGTCATTTGAGGCTAGAAAAACCTTTTACCTACTGTAGAATGGTTATTGGCTGCTACTATAGGTAGCAACCAATCACCAGCTTATTTTGCATAATATTAAAATCCAGTCATCGGGCTATAGAGTTTTTATTTATTTATTACTGTAAAAGCTATAGACTAAACTATACATTGCAAATTCAGTATTTGAACTTCAGTAAAGAGCTGTTGGATAAAACGTTGTATGACACACGTAAGTTAAGGATATTATGCACGTAGAAAAATTAACCCACTCGAGCTTACCGGCTCTCGAGGGTTAATTTTTCGCTTGTGGATAATATCTTGGATTATTATCCAAGATATTATTATCCAAGATATCAATAACTCACTTGTACCATAAATAACTAAAGACACAAGTGGATCAGAGATCTATGTGATATTATCAAAAAAAATTAGATTTTCCACGGGGAAAAATTTTAAGTACCTAAAATTCATTACAAATGAGCCTCGTGGTTCTATAAGCGTTAATAAGAAAGTTGTCAGATGTTAATGAACTATTAATTTTATATTATAAAAGTACTATTCAATAAAGTTTAATTTTCATTTTCTGTAAATAATGTTTTTATTACATAAGCCCTTTATTCACTTGTGTCTTCAACTATAAACCGCTAGAGGAATAAAATTTTTATTTTGTTGTTTATTAAACAACTGCTTTAATGGTCTGTATCTAAGTAAATAAACACGACTTTATAAGGCAAAATTGAATAAAAGTTTTAATTCGTAATGTTTACATTTCCTGATGAAGCAGTAGCGTATGGAGGTAGGGATTAGGGAGGAAATTTAACCCTCACCACCCCCAAAAACTCGGAAGATTGAAAACAAAAATTATAATATAATTAAACAAGGGGTGTATGTAATTCCCCGCTGAACTTGTTCATCGAATTTTCGTTTTCGATTTTTGATTCGATTCCGATGAATTGGTAATGAATTAATAATAATTGGTATTATAATCTAAAAATAAAAAAGCTCGATAAGATAATTTTTCCACGGTTCAAGTGCAACATCATAATAAACAATGGTAGGGTCAGTAAACCAGTAATTGACCATCACCCAGTAGTTGACCAAATTTCATTTTAAAAGAAAAAATAAGGTACCTGTACATCTTTATGAATATTTTATGTTTCTCAAGCGATTATTGCACCTCTAATTACTATATGGTGCCACATTGCTCCATTATCTTGGTCAAACGGTTGTCTAAATACATGTGGAATTTGTATTCGTTTATTTGACAGCTAAATTTGTGCTTTTACAGTAAGCATGGCAAGTAAACAACTCTATTGAAATCTGCAATCATCCGGGATTTTAATGAAAATCGTTATATTATACTTATTGTGCAAGTAATAGAAAGGTTGAACTAATAAATTTTTGTTATATATATTTTTTTAATTCACACTTTTTTTGCAAAAAATGTGGTGGTCAATTACAGAATTCGAAATCTTATCAGTTTTCCAGTAGTTGACCAACCACTAGTTTTATGCAAAATAAAGAATTTTGTTGTTTTTGTCACCCCTACAAGATTAGTAAGTTACTCTTGTTCCTGTTTTTCTTACTAAAATAGCTGTTTCCAGTATTTGTTCGCACAAAACTACTGCTCAACCACTGGCTTCATAAAGTGGCCAACTACTGGTAATTTTTTCCATTTTTGTTTTTAGCATAATGTCATCAAAAATAATATACATATATTTTGATATTTTTTAAGAATGTTCGTTTTTCTTTATGCAATACATACTATGTGGCTCTATAACACTATATAATAAAATAATAAAAAACTGATGTTTTATTCGTAATATTATAACACTGGTCAATTACTGGGAAAAATTTGGTCAAACACTGGGTAGTTTGTGGTTAACTACTGGAAAATTCTAACTTTTTTACTCTTATATATTTTTTTTCTATGAAACAAAATGTTTTTTAATTTGTGTATTATTGATATTTGGAGTCTTAGACTATAACTGCACATTATACCATTTTTTATCTTGTTTAAAAAAATATATTACAAAGTTATAAATTTATATTTCTGAAAAATCTCTTAAGTAGTCAATTACTGGCATATTGACCCTACGTATATTGTATCTTCACCTTAGTACCCCCCCCCCCCCACGAAACCATTTTACCTACCCACTGGGTGCAAGTTTTCAAGAATTCTCAGATTATGCGTCAAAACTCAAATGAACGTAGAGCTCATGAACAGAATAGAAAATTATAGAAGTACTTGGTACTTAAAATACAATTACCATTACTCGCTGCCATTCAAAGTTATTTGAGAAAATGGCAGTTCAACAGAATAAACAAATAATATTGTTCTGATTTTAAAATTAACAGGACAAGTTTGTTCACTCATCATGCACTCGGAGGCTACACGACTGTTAGTTACTAGTTAATTACTAGTTCTCCAGTGCAATTGAAAGGAGTCATATGCAAGACTAGTTAATCAATCATTAATCCATAACATCCATATACCTACTTAATTTATAAAAATAAGCACGATCAGTTACAAAGAACGACCTACTAACTAGAAATATAAGAGACTGGCCAATCAAAACAATGTTGGTAAAGTAAGTTGATAAACTAATACCATAGCAAAACTAAGAAAATTAATAAAAAAGACTCATTGGACACTAACCTTAGTAACACTAAACGCTTTATTTGCATAATTAAATAATACTAACTGGAATGGGTTTCCTTTACACGGCTAGACGCGAAAATAAGTACTGTGTGACTTTCATTAGCCAGGCTCTGCTGGCAGATTAGAGTACTACAAACCGCCACCATATTAGGGCAAAAATAGTGTAACATGGGCAAATTAAAATTGCATTTTACATATTTCACATATTAGAGGTTTTGACTTTCAGAATAAGATTTATGTAGAAAAGTATTTTAGAGTAAATATGCATTTGATTACGTTCAATGCAAATGAAGATAATGAACAATTTTGTGCTTATTTCGTCCCAGTTTGGCTTCGTTCACGATACTCTGATCTGCCAGCGTGGCCTAGCTGATTAGATGTAGTGACTCCACGGTGACAGCAAAGTGATAGAAAACATTATTTCTTATGTTCTGTAACAGAAGGCAGGGCTTGGTAATAAACCTTTTAGCAATTGTAATTAGATTTTCTAATAGTAAATGTGCCATGGATTTCATAATGATCTAGGACACCAAGTATATTATGATACTATTTTATTCTTTTCTTGTCAGTGTAAAGGCATAGAGCAAAATAATAAAAAAATACCATCATATTATCTTTGCCGTCCTAGATTATTATGAAACTAATAGTACATATATAAGTATACAAACATAATATGTTTTTATATAATTACTTACCGTTGTAATATTTATGTTACAAGGTTCTCTTGAGACACTTTTTGGAGGTATACCCACTTTTCTTTTTGGTGCTACTAGTATATGGTATAGTATATGGTATTTCCTAGTACTTCATTTTTCATTTTCCTTTGCTTCTTTAAAGCATAACCAAGACGGGGACCCGCGTCCAACGCTTGCTTCTGAATAAGCCGGAGCAGCTGTACCTAATTATTTTCTGTGTCGAAGTGAAATAACACAATTTATCTCATAAGATTAGAGTTATGTAAAAATTTAAATTGTTCTAATAAGTTGTGTACTGTTTTGTTGTGTAGAATAAGAAATATTGTGTGAACCACGACAGAAAAGTAGTATATAGTACAAAGTACATATTCAGAAACGTAAGAAAATATTTTACAAAAAGAAGTATGACATAAAATTGAAAGTAATGTTAAAACGTGTTTCGTGCGTTTTCCGAGTGATAAATATCGCAATAAACTAAAACTAACCTTAAAGTCTCCAAAAAAGCCCTTTTCGTTTAAAAGTAGAAAACATGAATCAGGCCGTTATAGCATGTTTAATATTTAAATATTAAATAACGTTAAATATTTTAATTCGTAAACTGGTTGATTAATTTCCATTTTTTAATTATACGCTTAATAGAAAATTTAAAATAGGCTTAAATCATTCTTAACCAAACATCAATAGAGCCACAGCAAATTCACATCACACTGACTGACAACAAATAAATAAATCCGGTTGTTAAAAAATCGAAATGCAGCACTCCTAGCACATTCTCAAATTTTTTATTTCTTGATTTAGGTATACATTTCACTATACACAAAGTGCTATTAAAAAAATGAATCCGTCTTCCATGCACTATGCTATAAGTAGCTGAAACTTTCTGGAAGCCTGTCTTATAACACATGTCAAACCTGACATTAGATTCCTTGTTTTAGATTTCCAATTTCTTTGTACATTTAGGTTTATAATTGCTATTATGAATCATCTGCCTTAATTCACACAAAAACTTTTTAATGGCAGGTTTCCCGAACCTTTGAATTTCAGTTAACGAAATTTTAGCATACTGTAACAAGGCGAGATGTGTTCAGAGAAATACACTTTGGCTATGATGCGTATCTTCATTGAAAGCTACCGCATTAGACAAGTCACTTTAGATATACAGTAGGTGGCCATTAAAATTACAAACTTTTTACAATTTTCAAGAACTTAATCTTTTTTTGACTTTTAAAGGATGTTATTATTTATATCCCATTTAATTGCAGTTACAACTTATTCTTAAGAAATTTTCTTTCTTTAATAACTCCTTCATATCTGACAAACATGCTATTAATGTATTTGATGTTTATCGTCCTAATTAACGGGTGATTCTGCTACCAGTCGCAGTGTAAGATTCTATTGAAGCACTGTTAGGCTTCAATTAGAAAAACCATATACATTATCTTGTAGCCCATCCTAACAATGCTCAATCGGATTTATTTGTGTTATCAATCAACTGCATTTTGTGGTGTGGTACAGTTTCATTCTGCATGAAAATTAAAGACGATACAAGATATCATTACACTTCAAGCTATCAAAATAAAGTTGCAGATTAGAATCCATGTCGTGCTTGTGCTGATTTTGGTCCATTTTTGTTAGTGTTGTAATCGAAAGAACAGTCTAAAGATGTTGATGAAAATATTCGCAAATCGTGAAATAAGTTTTTTTTTAATAAATACCAAATATATCAATATCAAATATTTATGCTATTGGTATAAATGGACCAAAACTAGAATAAACACGCCCTAGATTTCGCCTTTTAATTTTATTTAGATAGTTCGGAGTCTAAGTGCGTGTCTTTTGCCTCTATACAAGCCAAAGTGCAAACAACATTAATTTACAAACAATATCTATTTATGTAGGACATAATCACACCAAATATACCGCGTGCATGTAAAATAGCCTGATTAAATTTTGACAATTTTTTGTCAAAATTACTTGCTCTAAAGAAATACTCCTTGAAAATTTTTCCGCCCAAAATACCGCCCAAGTGCGTTGCATGGATAAATTTACAGCAAAACATTCTGACACAAGACGTCAAAATTTATTCAGTTATTTTACATGCACTTGGGATATTACTGTTGAAAATACTCTAACCAGAATTGTCAGGTTTAATTTTTGGGTTTTGATTATTCAGGTTTGCTGCTTTTCCCTTTCTGAGGATACCCATTCTTACTAAATTAAGTTTGTCATATTTATGTCGAGTGTACAATTTCTAATCCATTCTTGAGATGACTTCGCATTTTAGCAACATACCCAATAGTTAACTGTTTTGATATTTTTCTTTCATTTGAGTTACTTAAGTTTAATTTCTTGCAAAACCAAAAATTGTTTCAGGCATATGATTCTCTATTTGCTCTAAAAGAGTCTTTGCAGTTACACTTTGGCGTCTGAAACCAATGCGTACAAAATGTTTTATAGTGCCACCTTTTTAGAATCTGGATTTTTCTTTGCTTTACAATTCACCGAAGAATCACCGGACAAGATCGCCTGTACGCACGCAGTTATTGATTAAAGCTGAAAAATAGTACACTTTTCTTTCTCTCTATACGTTTTGAAGAACCTTCAAAAACATGCATGATGGGTCAGGACATTTCTACAAAAAAACAGAAGTTGTAATCGGCAATTGGGGTCTAACGAATTGCGTGACTTAATCTTCTTCTGAGATAAACGATAGAGAACATTTGAAATTATATATCACAATGAATAATTCAAAATGGCCAAAAATTGATTTGGGTTGTTTCTAAAAGAATTCAAATATATTTCATGAAACGTATGTAAATATGTGTCGTGTAACGAAACGTTGTTAACCTTGCATATGATTATGGGATAAACAGGTTGGTAGTTTTTTATGCTATTAAAACAGTTTATTAGAACCAAACTAGAACTAACCTTATTAGAAAACAGGGAAACGTGATTTCACCAAAACAAGTTACCCTAGTACTCGCGTACATCTTTAAAAGCCTAAAATGGGAAGATAAAGGTCTAAACATACAAGGAGAACATCTACATAATTTGAGGTTTGCTGACAATATTGTATTGTTCGCAAAGGATGGACAAGAGTTAATATGCATACTAAAATAATTGCAAGAAGAAGCTGCTAAAGTGGGATTACACATGAACAACACAAAAACACAGTTTACTACAAATGGACCAAATACAAACGAAACAATTTCGATTGATGGACAAATGATAAACAAGACACATTCATATAGTATATACCTAGGACAATCTATAACACTAGGCAAACAAATTCAGGAAATGGAGATTGATAGGAGTATTAGACTAGGATGGTCACAGCCTATGGGAAATTAAAAAGCATTTTGAATATGAATATCCTAATGGTTTTAAAAGCAAAAGTTTACAACGAATGCATACTCCAGGAGACCTGGGTCCTGACTAAAAAGATCAAGAACAAACTAACGGTACACCAGAGGGCCGTAGAGAGAAGGATCCTAGGAATATCACTCAGAGATCACAAAACAAATCAATGGATAAGACAAAAACCAAAGTTACAGACATCATAAAAAGAATCGGTTCTCAAAAATGGCAATGGGCAGGGCACGTGGCCAGATATATAGAAAACTGGAGCGGCTATAGAATCAGATGGAGACCATGAGGAGAACGAAGAAGTGCGGGAAGACCGCAACAAAGATGGTATGATGAAATAAAGAGAGTTGTGGGGCTTAATTGGTATCAAGTTGTGCAGAACAGAAGAAAGTGGAGAGGTATGAGAGAGGCCTGTATCCAATGGATAGAAAAGGGCTCTGAAGAAGAAGATTAGAACTACCACTTATTATAATTAACCAAAATGTTCAATGTATCAATAAAGTGGATATTTTGCGTTCAACAATTTTTCGAGTCGTAAACTATGTCAAAATTCACAGTTCACTGTCCTTCCGCTTTAGCTTTATCTTCACGCCTTTATAAGACCGTGGAGTTTATAAACGACTTTTTGTAAATATCTACTTTAATTGCGGAATTCCAGATATAATAATCTCAGCTGTTACGTGGGACGATAACACCCTCATTTTAATTACCTAATTATTCTTATGTGTATTAAAAACGTAAGAAATAAATCTTTCAACAGTTTAAACCGACGTTTTAAACAATGAATAAGTTAAAAGTAAAATAAGAAAAAGTCTTTACACGTTTTAATAATATTCAGCCACAGGTAAAGAGACGCGTTTTAATTAGAAATGGTATTTACATAATAGAGCAATATAAAATTCCCAAACCATTTAATGGAAGATTTTGTCAGTGGTTTCAGGTTTTAATTACGGTATTTTGTTTTAAAAACTTATTGTTTATTTTCAAAGGAAACCCGTTTTTCGCAATGGGAATACTAGAGAATTTAGAATTTTTCAAGAGATGCCTTCTTTAACTCTTGAGAGTACGTGTTATACTACATTATTTATTCTTGTGTTTGTCTTGCCTCACACGAAGATTATAATTGTTGGTTGTAATACCCAGGAGAATACATATCACACCATTATTCTACTTATTATAAGATGTTTGCAGTATAGACATTCATTTAACTAATAACTATAAGAAAAACAGCACATACGAGACGACTCGTTTACTGATTGTTTAAGGGTAGTTCCAAACGAGCACCTAGCATGTCGAATAATTAGAAGATTATAACAGTTAATACATTGACGTTGAATTTCATAACGTTTAATTTCCACAAACAACCACTGTGTTACACACTAACATATATTTTATGCACTCCATAAAACAGCAAATTACTATCTTATTCCTAAGAAGCTTCTTGTGCTTGTTAAATGTAGTCACAAAAAAGCTCTTCAGATTATTAAAGATGCATTCCAGCATGCATATCAAATTTAATGGATACATAAGCAAATCAAAACGGAAAAATTTGCGTGTCATCGCGTCATAATAGAACAGCGAGAGTGCAAATTGCCTGGGAGGAATATAAAAATAACAGCGTAAAGCGATAGAAAGCTGCAGGCATAGCTTTTTTGCGGGAAACGTCCTTGCGGTTGCGATGCGGGTGCTTGACCGGCCTATACCGCACGGAGGTGCGTGCGTGTCGGAAATTTAAATTCTTTCATTGCAAAACCTGACGTAACCAAACAGATGAACTACCACCGGAAAATTATGGGTTTCGTTGAGATTTACGTAAATGGTTATGTTCAATTTAAATCGAAATGATGTTTAAGATTTATACACATTTGTTTACGAAAACATGTCTTGTAGTTAATAGCAACATGTATTATTATTTATTGTCTTCTTTTTAAATTCCTGGCTTTGTTTCCTATTCAGACTTAGTTATCGTAAATCAGTTAAAACTTCAAAAAGACAAGTTGATGATATTATGATACGTTTTCTAATTATGTATAACCTATACGAGATGTTAACATTTTCGACCTCCTACCAGTTGGACCACATTTTTCTCCATGTGACTGAAATATTTTTCCCTCCGAGATTTATTCTTCTCCTTAGCGGTAAAATACCTTTTCTGCTGAGATTTAAATATTTTAGCTTACTATTCTAAGACTCGTTTTGCTTTTCTCATTTTGAACGATTTAACATTTCCTTCTTGTACTAAAATTTGTAACTGTCCCTCCTTATTGTATAATAAATAGCTATTTTTCTATAACGTAGTATATAAAATGTTGACATTTTCTACCTGATGTCAGTTGCTAAAACGTCACATTTTTCCTATAAAATACCTTTCTCCGGGAAATACGAGGGAAAGTAAAAATTTAACGTAATATTCTAAACTTCATTTTGCATGATTTTTTAACTTCGTTATAATATTTTATAGCGGTTATTAGGTTATAGAAAAAATTATTGTATTGACAACGTGGAAAATTTCAGATTATAGTGCTCTGTGTAATCGCCTCTTTGCTGCACGTCGGGAGACAAACCACACCTTGCGTTAAAATCTAGAATTTTTTCCCGTATTTAATGAAGATAATCTGTTTATCATAAATATACAACAAAAAAATATTCACTGAAAAGATTAAAAAATAAATTCAAATTACGAATTTTACGGCAAAAATGCTTAACTTAAGGTCCAAGTGTACCCAAAAAATTTAACGGTACATTCAAAAATTCTAAACAGAATCACAGTGGATTTACTTAAGTTGTGAGTAACTATACCAAATTTTAAAAAAATGATACTCATACACATAATTATACGATTTCCTTAAAATTTTGGGAAAATAGTTCAAATACTATGAAACTTAGGTGGTATTTTTTGGTGTAACTTTAAATGTACAGTTTCTCTAAAATTAATTTTTCACGTAAAAAATGTGAAATAATTTAATTAATAAACATCGTTTTCCAAAACAAGTTATGTAAGAAAGTATTAACATTCCTAGAGTATTAATTTAAAGTTATCTAACAGTTATATATATCTAACTAGTTATTTAAAAGTTATTAACTAAAGTTATCACATTATTATATTATTTATAAAAAAGCAACACACGTTTTTTTCGGTACACTTGGACCTTGCTGACTCCTTTTTTAATAATAATTAAACGTCAGCGAATTCACCTAATAACAGAAATTACCAATCAGGTTGCAATTTAAAAACCATAGTTTAACTGAAAGCAGTAGCAGCCCGTCCCATTGAAGCAAAGAAGTTGAAAACAGAGTTCCAGCCGTTGCTTATGTATATTTTGACATAGATGTAAAATTACAGCCAAAATTACGAAGCAAACTTCGCAAAGGCGTAGGTTCAGAGATAGCACTTCATTTAGAGCAACAAGAAACAGTCAGAGTCGCTTTGTAGAAAAACTAATACGATCTTGGGTTTTTTTGTTCACTTTTTGTTTAAAAGTCTGTAACTCTGTAACTACTATTATTCGAAAGACAATTTATAGCTCTGGATAAGAATAACACCAGTTCAAACTTAACAGAAATCTCTTATTCGAAATGCTTTTTTTTTAATCAATACACTTTTCCACTGGCGAATGCTGGAAAGATATCAGCTGGTTTATGCTTGAATTTTGTCAAGGAACTTAGCCATGATTCTAGCAACTATGACGAAACCAAATTAATGGGTGGGTAATCGTAGACTGAACAGTTTGTTGTTCGAGCAAAACTGAGTGAAGTGCATCAGTGATAGAATATACTGGTGCATTGCCATGTAGAAGCAAGCCCTGGTGGTGGGTGTTCTAACCAGAACCAGTACTTTACAAAATTTTAAAAATTAAATGATTATAGACAAAATACCAAAAACTTAGTCCCCACATTGCTTAGATGTTATAGCATATAATAAAAAGGGAACTGCGGCGAATTTTCTAAAACTGCATGATTCTAACAGTTAAATAGCCCTATGCAACGTCGACTCCCTTAGTAGCACTATGATGGGTTGGCTACTCAAATGCACATTCAAGTGGTTGAATATGAAATATAGTTAGTGTGCCCCAGAAAAGAATTTTACAGCAAATTTTGAAATAACTTTTACAAAAACAAAAATTAATTAAATTAATGTATTTAATTTCTAATAACAAAGAACATTAGTACTCATGTACAGAATATAAATTAACCACTTTCTTCTTTTGCCGGCCATAAGACGATTTACAATATTTTCAACTAGTTCATTAACACTTCCACTCCCTCATGAATTATTCAACTCTGTATTGCCAAGTGTTTTCTTTCAATTTCCTTTTAATCGCCGCCCAGTATTTTTCTATAGAGCTAAGTTACGACTAAGGTACGACGTTATAGTTAGTTATTTATGTATTAAGGGCATAATGAAGCTTTTATGGCCAGAAGCGTTATTTCTAGCCCGAGGCGTCAACCGAGGGCTAGTAAAAGGCTGTAGGGCCATAAAAGTAAGTTATGCCCGCTATACATACACTATTTTATGCACAGATTAAGTTTTTAATGTCAAATCTATTATTGTGTAAAAATATAATTAAATGAGTACGTAGGTACATCAAGCAGCTGTGCGTATACTTATGTGCTTATACGAAGTACGTTACTATAGTTACTATTCCAAAATATTTATTTTCATCGGTGATAAGTTTACAAATTATGTTAAGAACCAATCAAGTTCTACAAAAAACTTCTGACATTTAATTGACGTTTTGTTATTGGGCCATAAAGTGACTGTTATGTTTAGATGAGTTTAGCAATAATAGTCTAATTATAATGTATCTGTGCATATACGTTATTTATAACATATTATTCCAAAGCCCTCCTATTATAACATGCCGTATCCAAATCTGGCCAGAAAATAATCTTTGCACTATGCTACCTAACAACCGCAAAAGTAGTTTGTCTAAACAATCGGTAATGTAAATTTCCTGATTTATTGTACCTACAGTGATGAACATGTCGCCTTTGAGACCACAAGAACAAATTGCCTGCCATACCAGATTTTTTTTGAAAATCTTGAGCTGCGTTTAACCCTCACTGCTTTTAAAACATCAATTCTATTCTTGGCAACATAATATTTTGGTCCAGGTAGTTGTAGACAGTCAGCTGGCACATAGGTTTCATTATCTATAATTATCCATCCTTGAAAAGTTCGAAACATATCGTAATCAAGTTTTTCTGCACGCATTTTCACCTTTTCTCCTTTTCTCTGATTTCTGTCTGGTATTTTACAGCTTTAAACATCTTTAAACCTTGCTGTTCTTATATCCACAGTAGATTTCGTGGTATTATAGCGTTGGGCCATTTTTCGTGTTTATAGAAGCATTAGGGTTTCTTCGATACGCGTTAAAAACATTTCTTACTAAATTTCTGTCACCTATATCGGTTCTCGTTCCGCTTCCTTTCTTTCTTTCGCAAGTTAATGTATCTTTAAAACGAAAAATTATGTCTCTTATCGTTTTCCTGTTCAATCTTAATTCCTTTGCTTCCTTGATTCCTTGATTGTCATATTGTACGAATACTTTGACAGAAACAATAAATTGATGTATGAAGAGATGCTAAGGTAAAAGATGACTGGACCACGCGATCTTGGTACAGTCGCGTCCGGCTCTCATTCAATTTTTCTTAGCTACTTCATAACGAATATGACACCACAAAGGTTATGTCCGAAAGTTCCGTGAGCAAATTTACTGATGCAAATTGCTGATCCATGTGTAACATATCTTCCTTCTATGATAACACAAAATAGAAGACGGGATACGAAAGAACATTCGGACATTTCTGGTAGGTAATTAAGTAAACTTTATTTTATCTAACCTCCTTTATCTCGATAAACCTAATAATTTCCGAGAAAAACGACAAAAACCATTAGGAAGCGTGGTTTACCCTCAAATCTCTTCGAGCTCACCACCTACAGGCGGTGACTTTTAGGAGGTTATTTAACAACCCACAAGCAAAAATCCCGGACTTACCTCGACTTTCTGCTATTCATCAGAATTTGTTCTAAATTGACTGGACTATTATTTACAACTCTGAATATTTTGACATATTTGTTATTAATCGGTGCGATTTTAACCAAATGAATATTAGAGTTGATTATTCTTTGTGAATTTTTCAGAAATAAAAGTTGGTATCTACTACCCAGATCTATTTCATAGCAACGCCAATACAAATACAGAAAAAGTCCCATGTACTAAAAGTCTTTCCCGTCTTGTTTTTTATTTATACATAAAAACGAGATATTATTGGGACAGAACATCCATCGCACTTCTTGTCTCATAATGTAACCCTACTAGAATTTAAAACTAGAAAAATCCCATACCAGTAGCCATTTTTAACGTACCAAACATTGTATTGACACAGCGCCTACGGTTTTACTGTGCGAGAAAGCATACTTTTGAATCTCTCTGCTATGAAAAATTACTTAATAATAATTATTAATAACAGTAATAATAATTATTAATAATTATCGTTATATATTTACATAAAAATTGTGTACTTACAAAGGAAGCAAATGCGTTTACTTAACAGTAAATTATAAAATTACAAGAATTTCAATACTTCCTCGAATGTATTACGTAAATCATTCGTCATATTTAGTCGTTTATTTTGCATTTTAATTATTAACTTGTAAGAATAATAAAACACTAAGTTTCTTGCAACACGCTTTTCAGTATTTTCAAGCAAATGTTTCCTATCCAAGCATACGCCACTTGTATTTTACTGATTGGATCATTTTATTGAGAAAATGTAATTAAATATTTCCAATTTTGGGGTATAGGGAAGTTTATATTAAAGCTATTCAAAATACAGATATGCTAAGTATATTAATAAACAGATTATCTAAACGCAGCATCGGATATTAGTCCATCAAGTTTTACAAGTATGTTATTATATAGAGTTATATAAAACTACGATTTCTAATCAATAGTATTAAATAAAACATGCAAACGGATGCAATTATAGTCGAAGAGAACTTCTGAACTTCTATCGACTTTGATCAATCCATTTTTTGCAAGTGTATATAATTAGTATAAATATAAAAAGGTTATATAAAGTGTTAATCACTTAACTCTTTAATACTTACATATCTAAAGTAAACTTAAAATGTCAAGACCGATTTGTTGTAAATAAAAGGTAGAATTGAATCACATACGATTTTAACATTTAAGAATGGACAATAATAATAATTATTATATTTCTTTAATAAAAGATAACTATAAATAATTTTTTTTAGCATATATGTTAAACACACAACTCACTACTTTCTTACCATTAATTAAAATAGTTGCTCCGGCTCAATAAAATTGTTGTGAAAAATCTAACTCTAACTCTCCACAAATTGAGACAAATTGTAACTTATCTAGAAACACAGTCATGTAAAACAGATACACTAAGAAATCTTTCAACAATAACCACACAAATTTATTTTATAATTTTAACAAATAACAAAAAATGAAACAGAAAGAAAATTTAAACTAGATAACAAGATTTTCTTTATATTAATTCTAAAATAGTTTAATATACTTTATTTGGGGATTAATACTTTTGACATCATCATATATCTTACTACAAACAAAACTATTAAAAAAAAACACGTTTATATATACTTAAATTTTTTTTAAATATTTTAATTCGTCTCGACAACGAAATTAAGAAAGTATGTCATTGACCAAATCCATGTATATGTCTAATAGCGGTAGGTAAATTAATTTTATAATTAAGAGTCCACAGCCATTTATAAAATCAAGTCACAAAAAGCACAAAATTAATTAACTAAACTTATAGATAAAAAATTCCCAATCTAATAGTACATAACACTTATGTTTTCAAGGACTCCGTTGAATGTCGATGGAATCTAATTTTCACACAACTATTTATTAACTTATTTACATAAAAATACCTTTTCATATCTTGTTATCTTGACTTTCTTCACAAATTTAAACATTATATGCTAACAAATATTATTTGCATAATTTCAAACATCAACAATATGAAGATTGAAAACTGAAGAACACACATTCTTCTTTTATTAATTGCTCTGGTAGGTAGTAAGTACTTGTATACCTCCCTATCACAATACCCCTTGTCTGTTTTAGGTTAAATCTTAATGATCGACTAGTACTACTTTTATAGTAAAATTTGCGTACATAAGTCCGCCTGCGTTTTAGTTTCGTTCGTTTTTACCAAATTGCTAATCATATTAAACTATTAATATTCCTCTATGTTGCAATGGTTGGACTAAGCCACCATTAACTCTTATCTCAGGGTTCGTTTATTTTGATACAGGTTCGGAATATTGTAGTAAACACTGGTATTTCCTCTTTATTAATTTTAATGATAAGAATAAAAAACATATACACAGATACACACATATAGAACACAACAAGTAATATAATGCGGTGTTCATATGCGACCCGCTAACGACAGAGGCTTGGACTTGAGTCTGAACAACCCCTCGAGCGTTCTTCTTCAACACCCCTCTGCGGACGCTCGCCTGAAGCTAGTTCTTCTCCTGGCATTTAACAGATATAAGCGCGCACTTATTTAAAAAATAAACACTCGAACCACTTCAATGTACATTTCACGATAAATTTTAAAATTACAAAACAAATTTTAGTACTTCCTCTTGAGTACTACATAATCATCCAGTATATTTTACAATTTAATTATTAATTTGAATGAATCATAACGCCCAAGTTTCTTGTAAAATGCTTTCGATGTATATTAAAATAAATGTTTCCTTACCGCCTATATTGCATTATTACTTTACCAAACGACTTTGTAACATGTTATCGAAAATAAAATTTCAGAATATACCTAATATCATGGTGTGGAGAAATTTATGATAAAGTAAAATACTTACACCTACTGTATTAATAAACATAAGTTAAGATTATCTAAATCTAGCATCTGAGAGTAATGCATATTATTATATCTGCAAAATTATACGAAACTAAGGTAGACATTAAAGTATTTCAGTTAAAAAGCAACGGATGTCATAATTATTCTGGGAAAACTTCTGAACCTATACGTCGTAAAATTACTAGAAACAGAGAACAGGACTTTCTTAAGTTATATTGAATTATATATTGACAACAAAACCACGGAAAGCTAAACGACAGAAAATGATAAGAAGTAGAGACCCAATTTTGCTCTCCAAGAAATGGCTTCAAAAACATCAAAATGAAAATTATTAATTAGTTACATTTAGCATCTTCATCCGTTTTCAAAATATATTCCGTGATTGAATTAAAAATCAATTAAAACAAGCATATCAAGCAGCCACTTCAACAAACTTACTAACAAGCGCAATAGGGCCGTAATAATTCTATTATTTTGGGCATGGTGGAGTATATGCCATTGGAATATGACTAATTTCATGTGGAAGTTTTTCGCAAAAGAATCTAGAGATTTCATGTCTCTAACAGAAGGAAGTACTGTTATTAAACACATCAACGTTTGAGAAATTAATGCCATTCGCCCTTAGTGACCTGAAATGTTTAGGAAAGAATTGACATTATCTTTAACGTTGTCCGTTGATTCTTGAATCTTGAATTTTCACAAAACACGATGCATCATAGAAATAAATTGTTCTACTAAATTTACTAAATAAAGGACCAGTTCTGTTTTTGTGCATATAAGCAGCCCACAAAAACATATGAGGCAAGATTAAAGTAATAGCCATCTGAATCTTAGAAAATATTCATCAGATCCAAAAAGTTATCGGTCTATTTCACTGGTATGGCACATTTATAAAGTATTTGAAAGGCTACTTCTGAACTTTTTGTTACCTAAAGTTGATTGTTTGCTATAACACCTAAACAGGAAGGGTTCAAGCTCCAACGAAATTGTACAGCGCAGATAACCAATCTAACACAATACAATGAGGATGACTTTGAAAGGAGTAATAGCTTACACAAGTCACTAACACTCTCACAGACAAAAGCACTCTCTTAGTACTAAATATAAGATATCAGCACACTTACTAACTGGAAAGTCCAACCTCAAGTTTTCAAAACATTCGTAATAGCCCTCTGTATCCCTGCAGGGGAATACGCATGTCCTGCTTAGCACAAATCCACCAATGCGAAACAATTGAATGTGGTCCTCAAACAAACTGTAAGCCTCATTACAGAATGTTTAAGACCAAAGCCTATAGAAAAGGATTCTATTTGGCGGTATTGTGTTCATGATATTACACCGGAAAGTAGATGCTCAAAGAACGAAAGCCAAAGAAAATGAATCTTAACAAGATCTAGATTTAAATTCAGGAGAAGTTTCCTAAACTCATTATAATTAGAAAAAACTGGCTATCCAGAAAAGTGGAAGAAACCATGGTTATGGTTTAGAATGGCTATCAGCCAAAAGTAACAAAAGTAGCTGGATCACCTGAAAGTCGCTGAACATGTCGAGGACAAGCGTCAGCTGCGGAGAAGACCAGACTATGAACATCTAGTCAATATCCCAGATGACCGAAATCGTGCTGTAAAGAAGAACTACTAGAAAACGCCCTTAGAGCTGTAGGATTTTGATCAAAGGTCATTTAATGTACTTTCTGAACCTTAGCAACCGAATACTGCTTAACTTTGTAATTTGTGTTGTGTAATATTACTCTGCCATTCGTACCATTTCTAGAAGATACTTGTTTTAATAAGCCGAAATCAACTATTCGACATTGTGAAACCGTTTTAATTAATTATTGTAGAATTTCCTTTTAGACTGTTTGAAACGTTTGTCTTTTTAGATGATTGGTAACAGCAAATCATCTAAAATTACATTAAACAAAATTAAAATTACTAGAAATGGCTAAGTTCTAGTCGTAGACCAGTGCAAAGTACGAAAACTGGAGAGGCACATTTAAGTGGATGGAAAAAAAGCTTGAATTTCTAATAAGAACATATCGAAAAACCAAAACTACTTGACTTTTGCTTAAGGTTTTTTACTTAAGGTAAAATGTAGATTGATTGGACACTGGACTATATAATGACAGATTAAAATAATGATAAGAAATTGTTGTTTTGCATATTATCGGCCATAAGTCGGTCATTTTTTAACCAATTTAAAAAAATATAAAAATTTCCTAGATATGCAACAAAATATACGTTATTTAGTGTAAGTTTACGTGCACGTCATTACTAAATTATGACGTCAGACTATGCGCTGTTGCCATATGGAATTGGATATTCCTTGTTTGGTCCAACTCCTCTGCTGCATATTTTCATTGTACGTTTTTAAAAGAATTATTCTCTTATGAACAACATGACTTTGTTCATCCCCATCCACCCCCCCCCCATCATCCCCTGTCTTGGATCGTCATTCGTATATACAAATCCAATTTGTCGTAAAACAAAGTGATACATGTTCTCCTGTAACCAAATGTGTTACTATATCAATTGGAGAGCACAGCCACACACATAACGCCAGATACTGTTCTTGTATATTTCATAAATTTCATTGCGAATATTTACCTCTACAGAGGATCAATGTTTGTAGTTTGTTTTCGATTTCGTTTCCTCTTTGGACTGAAGACTTGTGTTGTCGGAATAAATGTTTTTTACAATGTCTCGCCTGGAAGTAAATCGTTTTAAGGCTCCCAGAAAGCTCGCAGTCGAAAGCTCAGTTACAAGCTCTATATGAACAGCCTTGGCGGCAAAACAACCGAATACTGCAACATACGCTTTAATAGTTCGTTTAGAACGCCTTGAACCATCCTTTATGATAACAGGACCTAGATAGTCAATTCCACAAATGTTAATGCCCGATCAGTATTAAATCGACTAACTGGGAGGTCACCCATAGTAGGGCTAAGAGTTAAGGGTTTTCCCCGGGCACATGGTAAGTAGTGCCGAATGACCTTACGAATCAGATTTCATGCAGATAATGGCCAGTAAGTTTGTAGGCGCCCATATCTTGATTTACCCCCGCATCAACCCTCAAGGAAGCGGGATGCAGGCTAGATTTAGTTCCTGTATATTTTTGTATACAGTAGAGTTTCAACTTCTGGTTGTTAACATGTGTACCTATACAGCATATATTAGTTGAATAGATGTAGTCAGAAAAAATAGTCCTTTTTTCACTCCTGTTCAACAAATACATCAGGTCCTTCGAACACACACACATATGCTGGGGCATTCGAGCCACATGCGGTAATTCGAGCCCAAGCATAAACAGAATCACTGAAACTTGAAAATTTCAAAAAAAAAGTTTTTTCGTGACTGTTTCAGGCTATAACTCAGTCATTTTTTTACCGATTTTCATTGTTTTTAAACTTTTGTAAAACTACACTTTTGATCTGACCCAGTAGAGAAAGACATAGCACAGTGTTATTGTTTATGATTGATTTATTATTGAAAGCTGATAATAGTATAACTTTTGATTTTTATAGTAATTGTTTACGAACTGCTATTTTTTCATTTATTTAACTTGATTTATTGATTATGATTTAAGGATTGATTTTATCTTTTGAGTGATACATTCGACTTTTAGTTATTACGTACATTACTGGGATATTACATTTTTTACTGTGCCACTCATACAAAGCTTCTCCTGTTACTTTGTGACTTGTGTTTTATTTTCTATTTTGCTTATGCTGAGTTTGAACGGCGCACACTGGATCGAAATGGGAAAAACATGGACATTTGACGAAATGATCAAATGTTTAAAATCAATGAGATTTTAATGTAGACGTTTAAAAGACTGTATAGTATAGATTATAAAAATGTAAATTTGTTTGCTTCACTTTTACGTTATCACTCTCTCTCTGACAGTCGAAGTTGACTATTTGAGAACGGATTTTATGAAGAAAAAATGTGGGTTCGCTTAAATTAACTAAATTATTTCTAAGAAATGTTTTTTTAAATCGATTTTTTTTGCTTGTTAGTATGCTTCTTCTTCTGTAAATTACATATTTTTTGATAATAATTATTATTCATCTTCCTTAAAAAAAAAACTCTAAACGTAACTCGTAATTTTTAAAAAAAATTTGACTTCCGGTTGACTTTTGAAAAAATTCCTAAGAAGTCCCAGATGGAGACTTTCATATTTCGGATCCGTAACATATTTACTTTATATATTCATTTTTATCTAGTACAAATATGTGCAATTAAGAAAATCATCCATCGTTTTATCTATTAAATGTAAAATATCTTTTGTGGTTATTATTATTAATTTAGAATGTGAAGGGGTATATTTTCAGAATAGGAGGAATCGTGAATTCTCTTCTCATTGATTTATAATAGGGATTGTATATGTCCATATAACTTAAGTAAGCTTTAAAGGAAGCACTTAAATACATTTTTTGCCGAAAATAGATACTTTAGTTTGTTTACCATTATTTAGTATTTTCTAACAAAGAAATATTATAGGATTTGCTGATTTTGAAAACATCTGGGTATTCCATTAAGGGATTATTGTAGCTGTAAAGCATGTACCTTTTAGGTATTTTATTCTTGTCGATAAGTTTTCAAATGTAATATTTGCATTCCGAACAGTCGGATATTATACCCTCTTTCTAGAAATTTAGGAATTTATAAATAATATATTGACACTGTACACAAAAGTAGCCGTACAAGTGTTGTCGTGTTTACTCCTTATATTCCGTACATTCAGTATAACCGTGATAACTTACCGTATCGTTTCGTTATTTTGGACGTTTTCTATTGTTTTGGCAAGATGTTAATATGGAAAATATGTATACCAACAATGTTTTATATATCATTCTTCGATCTACAAAGACAAGCTTCAAAGACTGTAACAAGTTGTATGATATCACTCCGTATAATTTTACATATTTTGTGAAATGATATATCAGCATCATATATGTAAAAAAAGCTTGTCTATAACAACTGACATAGAAAATGCAGTAAATATCACAAAATAAATGCCAATGTCTATCGTTTAGCTGTTTCGACCCACTGTGCGGCAGCTGTTTACTTTGAAACAGACTGGACCCGTTTACCGGACCCTAAATTAATATTTTTATTGATTGATAGGATATTGTACAACCGAAGAATATATACTTATACGTATACAGTTGGCAGATAAAGACAAAGATAAAGTCGCTATATACGTAGTGCGTTTTCAACCAATCAGATTTTATGCTTGATAATGATGTTTTAAAACTTTGCATTGCTCAGTACTTCCAGAAATCTGTAAAACGTTTCACTACGTAAAAAGTGTAGTTTGTATGTATGTATGTAGCATTTTTGAGAAATTGCATCTGTTTACTAATCATTTTTCATCTACACAATAAGCAGAATGTCGTCAGGAAAGCATCGGTCAATTATGGATACTATAAATTATGAAAATTAAGGAGACTAAGGTGCCGTCTCCAATTAATGTATAATAATGTATACTGTAGTTATCTTCGCGAAAACACGATTCTAAACAAACAGTAAATCACTTATATGATAACAGAGCTATAAGTGTATGGCAAAATAAATTACACGCGATCTTATCTCTTTTTACTTCTATAAATTCATATTATTGAATATTATTAAAATAAGTAATTCTTTACTTATTCATACATTAGGTACTTTTAAATATAATAAACAGAATATAAAATGTGTAGGTAGTAGGTAGGTAGGTAAATATAGGAAAATTGGATTTTTCCTAAAAGATCCCTTTGTAAAGAAAAACAACTAAACATCATCTCGTTAATTTATGAATACTGTAGTATATAAACCAGTAGAAACACGTGTATTCTTGAAATGATGTATTTATTATATTCCATAATTAATTTAGTAAAAACACGAAACCTTTTAAAACAATTTGTGGTTAGACAACATAAATTATGTAGGTAGGAATTTTTCTGTTTTGTTGAAAAATAAGTCAACAACCGCCTTATAAAAACCTATCATGAACGTTTAACCAACAGAAAACAAACATAATTAATTTTAAAGGGAACAGAAGTTAGCTTGGCAACTTAATAATATAAAATTATAATATATTATAATTTCCAGGAAATTCACTAATTTAACAAAACAAGAGGGCCCATTAATTTAATTAGTGGACGTTGATAAAATAATCGTGATTTAAATTAAATATTTCTGAAAAGAGTTTATGTTCTTGAAAGCGAATACATTTTAAATAATAAAAGGCAGACAAGGTCTCTCAACTCTTACTTATGAAAGTAAAATTACTATATTATTTTCTAAAAATTCCTAACATTAAAAGTTATACACTACATACTAATATTCTATTGACATGACAACCTTATAATAAAACAACAATGTAAATGAATGGTTTGCAATAATAAAAATTATTAGCGAATTAAATGAATACTCATATGAGCGGAATAATTTAACAATGGAATCCTCTATATAACATTTTCCATGTTTGGCATGCGTTATTAGTTTATGGAACGCCCATTTGAAGATTAGATCGGCGTATGTCTACCCCCAAATTATACTAATTTAAATCTAACCACTACTTTCCGTTTGGACATATTTCGTAATGAAAGTTATAAATTCTAGAGTTTTTTTATTGAGATAAAAATAGCAAATATTCTAATAGCACAAACACATTCAACAAATGATACATAGCAAGCATGTAGTGGTTACAAAATACTGGCTGTGTAGAAGGCATTGTTTTTTTTTAATTTTCCACCAAAATATGGAAAAGTTATAAGACAACAGAGTTATACCAGCTTGTATTCAAATGCATTTTAATGTGGTTATCTTACCGAAAATAGATTTTATGATGATGTAGTATATAGCAGAGAGCGACGTTGACGGAACGGATAAAAATAAACAGGATGGTGGTTGGGTATTTGTGGCAAGAAGTAGTGAGTAGATATGGGTCTGGTTTGATCTGTTCAGTTCAGTTAATGTACAGACTTTAGCAAATGTCTTGTCCCGAGTAAGGACGTTGCTGCTTTAAGAATCGAAATACCCCTTATACTGTGTACGAAATAAAATCAATAAAAATAAAGTAATAATATAGGCATTTATTTATGTAAATACGTTAAAATTTTAAAAAGTTATTAAATATTCATAAAAATACTACAAACTAAGAAAAAAACTAGAAACATAGATACAGTAACTACTAAAAAAAAACAGTCACAAAACAAAAATTAAGAAACACCCTTGACAAAGCATAGAACCTTAGATCATATATATCATTAATATCTGTTTACCTAAAATTGTTAGAAAATATTTGTGAAATATTACAGATTTTTTTAAATCCCGCCTTCTATTAAGTAGATTAGTCAATGGGTTTAATTTTTCTGTCTAACACATTATTATGTCAATTATCCATCTCTCTCTTGCATGTATTACCTGAGTGCAAAAGTTGGACCCTTTCTCATAAACATTCCAGTAACTACTTTCAAGATATAATCCTGTGAATATGCCCAAACTGTATTTATTATTAAACTTAATTTATTTGACTGCCAACTACTGGAAATTTTACCTGAAGGTGAATAAACCGGCCCTTAATATTTAAATATGCTTCGTTTGTATGCCCAAGCTGATTCTACTTTGGAAACTCGGGGAATGATTATTAGTTTTGATTATTTATTATTTTTACTAATTTTTGCAATAAAAACTGATTACAGTTAGTACTAAAAATTTAGTTTTTTTTTAGTGTATGCAAAATAAACAAATCGAACTCGTAAATAAATTAATAGAGTTTATAATAAAGTAGAAAAAAGCATACGATATTTATTTATTAAAATAGAAGAAACGATAGTAGAAGTGAAACGGCTATTTTGTATTCCAGTAAAATAAGAAACTCACTTGAAAATAGCAGTTTTTATTACTCTATTGTTGTTATACAAAGCCACTCTAGGTATGGTAGCAACATTTAAAACTGGTTAGATTTGCTGTGTTGTTTGTAAACAAAAGAAACTGTTCCGAAACGTACATCGTTTCTTTTACCAGAATTGTTAAATGTGTTGCCTGCTCGGAAGAACAAGACATTTGCTAATGACTGTACAGGGACAATTAAGTGAAGTTAAGCTTCCCATCCAGATTCTACATAATTGGAAACTGCACTTTCTGTATTACTACGAAATGTCAGATACTCCCAAATTAAAAACTAAAGTTATATTAAACGCTTTTTAGGTAGGTCAGTAGTATTTGAAAATGAGTGAGGCAATTTTGGAGGTTACACTACGATTTTACTCCAAGAATCGAATCTAGTAGGGATCAATTAAAACGAAATCAACCGAAGGTTGTTGCTCGGCCATTTTCGATTTTTTTCTTTCCGCCTCAGTATTTATTCCCTTATATTTGAAATGTTGAAAAAAGCCGTTATTTCAATTTTATCTGCTTTTGTTTTGCACTAGCATTCATTTGTTTACATCAACCTACCGTGTTTTCAGGAGAAATCTAGCTTCAGAAAAATTATCATAAGTCCAAAATGCTTTTCGGCAAACAAATTTAAATTTTTGAATAAATACAGATTTTAGCTGAAAGAATAATAATTATCAAAGGTAAAGAACTCAGAAAATGAAAGATTATCGTCAAGTCTGTTTTGTTTTAGAGACGCTTAAACATGGTGGCAATCGCCATATTTTGGATTTTTTTCCTGTATCTCAAAAGAGACACATTGAAAATTTTGACAATATCACAGACTGAAGTATTCGATAAAATTTTATGAGGAAAAATCATGATCGTGCTTTTACTGATAAAAAAGTTACTGAAACTTATAGTATCAGTAAGAATTACTTTGATGTAGTTTTATTATCAACTAAAATTTATCCTCTGTAAAAGTAACACGGGACTGTAAATGATTGTGATTCGCAAAGGAATACACTATTTTAGTTACCTTATAAACCCTTTCGCTCTGCCCTAGTAGTAGAGTCAATTTTTGCATTACGTTCTTATTTTTTACTATCTAAAGATAGAGACTTGAAATCTTTTGTAATGCCTTCAGTACTGGACCAATATAAAATGTAATGTTTAAAATGGGGGCACGCGCACTCGGGGGTTGCAACCCCCATTTTACACTCCCAATTTAATAACTCGGGAAGTTTTCCATCAACTTGTGCGAAATTCATGTTGGGGGGGGGGTTTCGGGGTTTCTGATTATGAATTCAATGAGAAATTTAAGAAATACAAAATGGCGGACCCAAAATGGCGGTCTGTGAGATTTGAAATGCGATTTACGCTGTTTCTATTGATTTTAGAGAAAAATTCAGAGAGTCAAAAAGTGTTTAGAATGTGATCTTGCATAGGAATACGCATATTTACGAATACGAATATTTTGGTTACCTTATTATGTAACCCCATTCACTCTCCCCTAGTTGGCTTCTCAGTGAAGAGGCTGCATAACAAGGTAACTGGAATTACGTATTCCTATGCAGAATCATATTTTAAACACTCTCTGGCTCTTTGCATTTTTCTCTAAAATCAATAGAAACGGCGTAAATCGCATTTCCAATCTCAAAGACCGCCATTTTGGGTCCGCCATTTTGTATTTCTTAATTTTCTTATTGAATTCATAATCAGAAACCCCGAAAACCCCCCCAACATGAATTTCGCACAAGTTGATGGAAAACTTCCCGAGTTATTAAATTGGTAGTGTAAAATGGGGGTTGCAACCCCCGAGTGTGCGTGCCCCCATTTTAAACATATTACATTTTATATTGGTCCAGTACTGAAGGCATTACAAAAGATTTCAAGTCTCTATCTTTAGATAGTAAAAAATAAGAACGTAATGCAAAAATTGACTCTACTACTAGGGCAGAGCGAAGGGGTTACATAATAAAGTAACCAAAATAGTGTATTCCATTGTAAAAACACGTTTTAAACACTTTTTGACTCTGAGTTTTTCTCTAAAATCAATAGAAACGGCGTAAATCGCATTCTCAATCTCAAATGCCGTTATTTTAGGACCGCCATTTTGGATTTTTCAATTTTCTCATTGGATTCATAATCAGCGACTCCAAGAACCCTCCCAACATAAATTTCGCTCGATTTGGTTGCGTTACTAAATTAGGGGTACAAAATGGGGGTTTCAACCCTCCGAGGGGGCGTGCCCCCATTTTACACATATAACATTTTATATTGGTCCAGTACTGAAGGCATTACAAAAGATTTCAAGTCTCTATCTTTAGATAGTAAAAAATAAGAACTTATTAGGCATGTTTTTTGCAAAAATTGACTCGACTAAATGATCTACTTTGATAATAGAAGTAGAAAATAGGAGAAACATATTTTTTATTATTAACGACTACATGATAAATTTAAGATGAGAAAACAGGGTGATTAGAAATTTTCAAATTCAAATTCAAATTTTTACAGTTTATCAAAACAATTAATTAAACTCCAATTACTCTATTTGGCTTCCTGCAAGATCTGCACATTTTTCTAACCTAACTCTAAAATCGTTGTATACTTTCGCTATGGTCATTTGGTTAATTTCAGCTACCTTATCCCTAATTGTTTTTGTTTTAATAAGTCGATGTTATCATGAACATCATATAAATAAACGTTTTGTTTCAAATAACCCCATAAGTAAAAATCCATAGGGGTCAAATCCGGCGATCTTGCTGGCCAATGTATTGGACCATATCGTCCAATCCACCATTCAGGAAAGTGCTGATTCAAAAGAATTGTAATCAAACGAGTTGAATGAGCTGGACATCCGTCTTGTTGAAAATGAAAATCTTCTAAATTCACGTTTTCCATGACAGGTAAAAAAAGTTTTTGAGCACTGCCAAATAGGAATGTTAGTTTAAATAAGTGTCAAAAAAATATGGGCCAATAATTTTATCGTACCTTATTGCGCACCATACATTTACTTTCTTGTACCGTTGACTGTACTGTATGACTACCGTATAGTAACTATACGAAAATGTGGAATCTCATCAGACCAATACCTACAAATTTTGTGAAGACACGATGCCATTAGTTGTAAAAGTTGACTCATCTGTAAAAATTATTTTTTTATAAAAATATCTGTCGTTCAAAATCTTTTCTCCAACCCATAAACAAAATAGCAATCGTTGGCCATCGTCTCCAGTTTCTAATTTATGAATGAACGTGGGTAAACGGTATAATTTTATTTTCTTTGAGAATTCTTTGCATGTGCGATTTACTTATTGATAATTCAGTAGACCGTTTTCTCAATGATAATAATTGATTATCAGTGTTCACGGATTCTAGCACCATGAGTGTAGCAGCATCTTCATAATCATGAACTAGTCCTTTTTTCTTCAAATTTTGCACACTTCCAGTTTCTGTAAGCTTTTCCACAAGTTTTTTTAATCCATTGACAGAAATTGCCACCGTTGGAAATCGCTCGTGAGACTTATTAATAACATAAGCATAAGATGCTTTCCCAAGTCCGTAACATTGTATTACGTGAATGCGCTGTTCGAGAGTCAACATTTTTAATACAAAACAAGCAAAAACTAAGGAACAAGTAAAAACTAAGGAACAAGTAATTTGCAACTTACTGAGATAAGTAATCAATTTAGAACAAATACTTCAAAGTTTTGACGTGTATCTAAGATAATAACAGTAAATTGTTTGCTTTACTACGACGCGATTGTTCGTTCATACAATACAAAACAAAAGCGGATTTTATCAAAGTAGGCCGATCATTCTGAAAATTTGCATAAAGCCATAACTTTTCATTCTGAACAACGTTTCTTAGTGACACTTTGGCGTACTATGAACGGAAAAGGTACTTTACCTGAAACGAAATTGACAAATAACGGATTTTTGCTCAACTGTAAACTTGATTTTAACAAATCGAAAGTAAACTAAAAATAAGTTTCAGACCAAGCAGGGCGGAATCCCAAAATATGAAATTCCAATTCGAAAATTTTTGGTCCATCTCACCTATTGTGAACTCAATCCGGGGACACACTGTATATTATTTTCGTGATGGTGCTTATTCATGATGATTATCCTGGCCCTGATTAACCATTTAAACTATTTGCAAAACTTCGAAATTAATGCTTGTCATAAAATGCTACAAAACATCCACATCCATATTATAAAATGAACAGTTGTACCAACTGAAATATTTCACATGACTCTGATATCAATGAAAAACATTTAAAAGATTGGTATGTCTCTATAGTAGATAATGTTCGTAGTAAAAACGCGATCTGCTCCTTTGATTAGGTTTCTGACGGAGAATGACAGTAGGTGAATCGACAAAGTGATGGAGAGTTACATACCTTATTAACAGATATGTCTCCAAAACTGGTATCTTCGCTGGAAGGAGATACGCCAACTAAACGCAATTAATAGCAACGATAAACGACTGTAAGTTGCTGTTGTTAGTGAGAATTGGATTAGAACAAACGGCCAGACCAATTATAAACATCTATTAAATAAGGTAACATTGCAGGTAAATATTATATACAAAATATGGTAGTAACGTCGGGCGAAGGAACTTCCAAGTCAGATTTCAATACGAAACTTTGGTTGAAGGTCATACAATATTCTATAATAGAATTTAGGTGATTTGACTGTCCGGATAGTTAAAGGACCGACTTACCAAAAGAGCGTTGATGATGAAAGGAGATGCTTCAGATCCATTGGTATAGTTTAATTGATGTTGCAGCTTCGTCACTTATTTGTCAAGGTATGTTGGGAGTGGACAACCATTATTGCGTTACCTTGTAATAGGATGACAATCACAGTTGCACTTCTTGTGCCGTTGATTTTCTTAGTCCAATATCCAATAATAAATGTACAGGAAATCGAGGGTTTTCTCGAGGTTTTTTGCTTGACGTGTCTTTTATGATCAATATTTTATGTTGACTCACGCTCTCTTGGATCGTGCGATTTATAGCAATTTTAATGCGATTTATGACAATTTTAAATTAACAAAAATGAAGACGGAACAGTAGGTAATAGCTATTTATGTACAAGTACATAATGTAGGACTTTATAGATGAGCTCAGTTTATGGCCGAGCGAGCGAAGCCAGAAAGGCTTATAAAAAGGACGAGTCTATAAAGTTCGATTATGTAAAAGTTGCATACAAAGCTTTATGTTCGACTCCTAAAATTGGCTCATTGCCAAAAAAACGGTTTATAAATTTGACATCTATTTTTGACAGAAGAAGATTGGACATGTAATATACAGTTGCCATTGGAAAACTGGATATGTTATATCGTGCGTTTGGTATTGCTATACTTTATTTTACTACTACCACTTTATTTTACAAGTACAATAATAAGCTAGTTTACTGCCGCAAAACAATACAATAAACAGTATTTATAATGCAATCGGACATAAAATATTTTTTATTCTATAACTGTAACAAGATAATAAATCAATAAATGTTTAAATGTTAATTACATCTTCATTAATTTTTTGTTTTGTTTTGGTGTTGATTTGAAATTTGAAAATCTGTGGCCACAATAAATTTACGAAATGTTTGCCAATATTATCAAAAAACCTCACTATTGGTTATTATATCAGGGATAAATTAATTTTAGTTAACGAAAATAGAACTTACACCAAAGAAACTAGAACACTAGTTTTACTGGTAACATCACCATCATAGTTTTTTTAGAAGATTCCAGAAATACTTCAATCTTAGCTATTTTCACAATTTTTCTTTTTGTTCCTTTTGAGATAGAATGTCAGAAATCCGGAAAATCTATATCTATATTCAAGAAATTTGTCTTTAAAACAAAAGAGAGTTGACGATAACATTTAATATTTTGTAGAACAAGTAGCAGTAATACAGAGACATAAACAACAAACAAATTAAACCTGAGTTCCTCTTCCTTCATAATTATTATTCTTAAAACTAAAGTAATTCATCTTCGGAAGAGGATATTGGACATTTCCGTTCTTTGAATATAGAATGGTTTTTATATATTAGTAATTTTGTTATTGTTTAATGTGACATCGCAAATATTAACCAACTTATGAAAATTTCCCTGAAGCTTGATGCCTGCTGAAAAAACACGGCTAATGTGAACAAATGAGTGCTGCCGCAAAACAAAAACAGATTAAAATAAAATATAGCCATTTTTCAGCATTGCAAATAGAAGGCAATATTGAAGCAAAAAAAATTAAATGGCCGTGCAACAACTTTTGATTATTTTGGTTAATTTCATCTGGATTGAGCCGTAAGCAATGCCAACAATATTTCACCTCAACTTACTAAAACCCATTTCGTTTTAGATTACAGTGTAATGAAGAGAAATCCGAAAGATTTTTCATGTAGATAAGTTAAAAAAATGGAAAAATTAAATACAGGTAACCTGCATCGTTGCAGTTGATCAGTTTTATGTATATCAATATGGTTTCAATGGACAGGGATTTCAATTGTTGATAATTTATAAAAAAATTACTTACATATATGATTAAAATTAATTAATGGACTTACAATTATTTAATTGTAGTGAATGCTGTACTCTTATACAGGGTGATTCAGACATAACTGATTAATTGGTAGGTAGAGGCAAGGTAGCAGAGCAAGTTTACCTTGACAAGTATAGGTAAGAAACGAATAGTTCCACGGTAACAATTTTATAACGGAATATTATTTAGAATCTTTGTTAATTTTAATCACTTTTATATTTTGTTTTCAAGAATTTAAATATTAACAAATATGTTCCTATTGGAATTGAAACGAAAGTATGCTACCAATGCTGTTTAAAATAAAGTAGTAATTATTAATTCACTTTAACTTTAACTGTGTAAACAAAACAAGAGCATTCCTAAGTTCAATTGTATGCGTAGCTACATATCCTATGCATAAAGTTATTATAAAATATAGTAAACATTATTATTGTTACACTATATTTAACGGTGACTCGTAACCACACATTGTATTATTTGACTAATTGCCAATACGTCTTTCGGTAGCGATGTTACCTTTTTCTCGGCATAAAATCGTCTGAGGTACATTATTTAGGTACATCATTTAGGCACATAATGAATCTTTTTTAAAATATAAACAGATATGTTCCATTCTTTAATACCATGCGATGACCTTTAATAAGTACTACTACAGTTTTTTTAAGTGTGTTTGTTATCTTTTGGTGCAGTTTTACAAACATCTGTTGCGTGTTTATTTTAACTTAACAATCTAGTACAAGCTCTATTGCAATAGTAAACAACCAGATTGCCAGGGCCGGCTTAAGTTTGGCGAATTATTGAGGAGGCCCAAAATTTTTATTGAAAAATGCTTTTGAGATAGATGTTTCGTCCCATAAACCTGCGTGCATTAAAAATATTACCCTATATACTATGTACAACCGACTAACTGAGAAAAACGACATCTCAGGCAGGCGCAGCTAAATAATATATGATATAGGCATCCCGCATTACATGTATGCACGATGTGTTGCCTATCTTCCAGGCGAAAGAAAGATTTCACTATTTTTTTAATTTTAAAACTATAAAATTTTGCATTAAATATGTTGAGGATACACACTACAACACTGTGAAATGGAAAGCGATAGATTTTAAACGGATTCTCCACTTGAATTTCACGGACTCAATTTCATGATGGACGATCCTACGTCGTTGGTTCATAATTTGACATTTAGATATTTTGAAGCCATTTTATGGCATGTTTTCGCCTGAAAATTATTAAAGGCATAGGTGAGAAGGTGTACACAAGTATTTATTACTTACACTTTACACTTACAGTTTTTATTATTGAATTTCAAGAAAATGTTCCATTTCTTTGTCGATTCATAATTTTCCATACTAGGTGGATATTTTCTAATGTTATTTGAATTTCTAAGTAAGATATTTTACTGCAATATTGTTAAGCAAGTTCTAGGGTGCATTTGACACTAGAATGTTAAAGTGGGGAACTTTTTATAGAGAAGGTTTAGGCCTTTGAAATCCCAAAATTGTAACGTTTCAGCAGGGTCTGCTAGAATGTTAAAATTTAGTTTATATTTAGAATTCTGGTGCCAAAATTTATGTAATTTTTGTTTAATAGGACCTTAGGATTAATTTTATGATAAGAAAAGGATGTAGCAAGATGTTTTAATTTGAAGTTTTGTGAAGTAATGTTTGTGAGAAAACTCAAGATGGTTGTGAATGAATCCTAACTCTAAATTTGCATTTTTATAGCCGTGTTCTGTACCAAAATGAAGGAAATATTCTCATCTTTCGTTTTTTAACATTTAAACATTTAATTTAATTTTTTATCAACAATTCGGTTACGAAGGTTTTTGGTGGAAAAGAAGTTGTTTTGTTTCTAGTAAGAAACCAAATTAATCTAGTTCCTAACTAGAAAGATCACTAGCGATTCGCAATTGTTTTCCAATTATTATAAGTCATAAGAGATTATAAGTTATAAGAGCAGAAGTCATGTCTGTACGTTATTTTGGTAAAATTTCGAGGTTATGTTAGTGAATTTTAGGTCACTTAAATGTCAACAAAGTGAGGTTATGACAAATGTCAGCTTGTTTCTAATTTTTTTTTCAAGTTCTTAATAAATTAATTAATAATAATTAAAATGAACAATCAAAGTAAACTCAAAGTGAAATAAACAAAAGTGCAGTTTTTAAATTTGGTGTTCAGACATTATTTGGAGAAATGTTAATGTTATTTTTGTATGGAACGAGTTAAGGAAGGTAATGGAATCTTGTTGCAAATAACCGAATTATGTTATGTACTCACGTCATGGAAGATACATGTTGTACCTTTAATAATTATAATTATCTTCATAAATCACAAATAAAATCCATTTGAAGGATGGTATGGAAATGTGCTCATCTTGTCAGCAAATAAGCAGGTAATTTTACCAACTACAACAGGAATCTGCTAACTTTCAAGTTAGGGTGATTAACTTTTTTGTGGTGCGCCAAATAATTTTAAAATTTAAAATAATTTTCAATTTTTATTTTTTTTGTTAATAGTTATTTAAGATTGTTGGATTGATCAGATAAGAATTAAAAAGGACAAAGAGAATTAGAATGTCTCGTAATTCTTATTTTGTTAAATCTATTTGACATCGAGATTTAATTTGATTGTCTTTAATTTTAATAGTTGTTTTCTTTTCTCTACATGGAATTTTAAATTTTTATTTCTTTTCTGTGTTAATAAATAAAATTATTAATTTAAATGTTTAAAAATAAATTTATTTGTGTCTGGTCCATTAACAACGTTTTATAGATATAATTTAAATAGCTTCCTAATTAATTAGCGACCCGACCTGCCCGATTTCGTCTCATGCAATTATGGAACTTGTTTTCCAGTTTAGAAATTATATCCCCAGAATTTTTTTTATAAAGGTAAGTGATATTTAGTTGTGTATATTTTCAGACTGTTTTACCTTGATTTTGTGTTTGTGAATTTCAATAATAACAAGATTATTTTGGAATTTATAACCTTTCATCTTTTATCAAGTGATGGAGGGTTTATGATTCCCTGCAATAAATAATTTTTTTTATTGACATTATATAATAATACCATCCCCCACATATCACAACAGTAGCATCAGAATAACCAAGGGTCCTTTTCTATTAATTACTTATAACTAGCTTACCTGAGTGACTTAAGGACTATTTTGTTTTAGTATATAGCGCTATTAAATCAAAATGCAAATAATTACAGTAGCCTATCGATTATGTAAACTAATTAAAACCAAGCTTGTTCATACAAACGATATGTTCACTCAATTGAATATACTCTTAAAAAAGGGTTTATTATATTTATTAACTTAAATACATTTTATAACTGAATAACACTATTTGGTATGCAAGAATTATTACTGAGAGATTATTCATACATGCGAATTCAGCAAAGTAAGTTGTATATTCCACTAATTTATTCTGTTCATTGAATCTAACATGTCATTGTTAAATTTTTGTTGTTCATATAAACGCATTGTTTATTTAATAGAGCATTCACTCCAATGAGCGGCTACTGTATGTGTAAAATACTGTATGTTGAAAATAATCAAGTAAAAGCAATATGAACACATAGGCAACCAATTATACAGGACACTACTTTATTCGATTTACATAAATTGAGTAGTAAATAAATAGCACTGTATAGGAACTACATTTATTATATAAAGATTTACACCTTTAACGCTGACAAATGTAAGGTTATGTCATCTTCATACTCTAACTTGGGATAGGTTGAAAACAGTTTAAAAGAAATTATACTTGCCTTTTGACTAGTCTGTACATACGAAGTATTAATATCACATGCTATAATTTTGTAATAAATCAAATAGCTAATCGAAGTCATCAAATTCCAACTCAAAATCAATCTATCAATCCAAATCCTAAAACAACCTGAAAAGCTTTCTAGAAAAAGTTAAAATGATTTAAGTAATGATTTAGTAAAAAATGAAATACAAATGACCTTAACGGTAATTTAATAAGATTTCATAATATAACTTTTACAAAAATTAAGAAATCCCAGGCTGATAGGGAAATTAAATTCCAAGATAAGATACAACCCAAGATGAAGTTTAATAAGAAAATGAGTACAACTTAGTAATTTTACTGTCAGCAATAATTTGGTTGCATTTTGATAGGTACAAGCAAGCGGTCAATGCCATCCTGCAAGAAGAATGCATGTGTAGAACTAAAACAAACCACCAACGTCGAAAACTCTATACGTGTTTGGCAACTGTGATTACTAGAAACCTAGAATATTAATTATTATTTACACGAAAGCGAAACGACCGAGAAGCGCAGTGAGAACATTGGTGTATGTATAGTTTAATGACCAGTGGGAAATAGCAATTACCCATAATCTTCTAAGAGTAGGTAGTCAAACTTTGTAATCAAATTAGATAATAAATGTTTAGCTTGTATATGTATTTACCTTGATCATTATGCGTTGTTTAAACTCTAAAGAAAAGTGTACTTTCTCAATCTTCGTTTTTTTAACAGCTATTATGCCCACATTAAAGAACGCTAACTAAATATAACTTCATGTAAATTAAGGTAAACTCCATATACCCTAGCGAACAGTTTGAGGTTAACAATAGGTTTACCAACAAAATATCTTATCTGAATGAGAGCAACCGTCAAGGGGTAAAATTTTGTTATCCTAAAAAGGAGCTGAATCAATAAATAAAAAGTATAGCAGAGTAAAATAGGCTGAAACAAGCTACATGTAAAATATTATAGGAGTTAGATTTTTGAGTTTACCTAACTAAGAAGTTTTCAAAATGTTGCAAGATATTCTTCCCATATAGGTATGTAACAGTACAAGTATTTTTACATCATGTGGTGGAGTGAAAGAGGGAGCTGAAGCTTTATAATTCGGCAGTGTATTAAGCTGAAAACAAATTGAGAGCGGTTGTCTTTTGAATTATCTAATTTTAAAAACAACTGAAATATTGATGTTCGTTAAATATTTTATCAGTTTATGATGACGTTACTTCAGACAATTCAAGATATTTATCTAATCCATTCTATCCATCTTTCCCCGATCATCTTCTATAAATATTGTACACACATGCTTTAAACGAAAAAACCCCTTTTACGAAAGTTCAAGCAAAAAATTTATGAACCATTCATCTTAACAAATATGTACTTCTAACATATCGAAAATGTAAGTATGTGTTTGTTTTATGTTTACCAAATCTTCTTCACTATTTTTTTTTACCAACAAAATGCTAAAATTGAGGCCCTATTCCTATTTTCGACTTTAACTGTATAATAATTGGAAATGGTTAACCATAATTATGTAAATGAACGTAAGGACAATTATTATAAAAATAGTTTACTCTTGCCACGATTTAGTTCTGCTATTCCGGCAGAAAAATTTCGAACGATTTTTTTCCCTTTGTAAGCGGTCTCATATCTAGTGGTGTGTATATAGTATTTTCCTCCTCTACAAAGTCTTTCCTCTTGTATAGGGGCTAAAATGCACTTTATCATGACAGACTTTAGTGTACCAGGCAGGATCTTGTAATTGGCAACACTGTAATTATACCCATATTTTCAAGGAGTACTGGATTATATTTACTTCAGGAAATATAATCCAGTTTCTGTATTTGTAATATTGAAAAATAATACCTCTAATGGGCACCACTCACGGTGTCTCCCCGACGACGTCGGCGAAAACGTCGTCGACGACGTCGGGGACAAGGTCGAAATAATGAGGTAATGTTTACATTTACTGTAATTTAATGCATGACTGTGTATAATAAAATTATGAATATCGTATTTCTTTTAAGACATCAAAATGAAAGAAAGTAGTTTTGAGCATAATAAAATGCGTACTGAATTTCTTTAAAGTATTTCGAAATAGCTTATGCAATTAACAAAACTTTTCATAAGCGGAATAATATTGATATCCATCGATAGAATTACAAGTAACCCTTTATTATAAAACGAAAACTCTTTGTTTTTTTTATTAATCTCATTCTTAATTTAGTTTAAAAATGGATATAATTAACGCAGGATTTAGGATTTAGGAGTTCTGGTGCGCAAATAAGGATTTCCTATAAAGGACTTTTGATAAAATTTGGTAGTGATAATCGTCGGAAAAATATCATGTTTAAAAATGTAATGGTTTCACCGTCGCTTCCTTTTCCGTGTAGTTTTAAAATTTTATGCTGATGGTACATAACCTTATACTATATCTATCTTTTTCGGGTTTACTTGAATTATTTCATTTTTATTACATTTGTTTACAAACAACTGTTTACAACTGTGAAAATAAAACCCTTGTCAACTGTAAATTATTATTAGGCAAAATAAACATATACATCTGGGATTACTAAAAAATATATGCTTTCTTTATTATACTTTTTAAGAAAACATTATGAATTCAATATGCTGTGACACTTTCAAGTGATAAGATGGATTTTTATAAATTATCTTTGAGAAAAAAAATTGCAGTTGGTGTGGCAGTTGCCTTGTGCTTCGAAGAAGAAGAAACTGAAACACCACGTAAAAAAAGAAAATAGGCAAAGAATTGGTTTTTAGATCGCAAACAATATTCACACATGTCCTTGTTAAAAGAATTGCGACAAAATGAGCCGAAGGATTTTTATTATAAGGTTATGTACCATCAGCATAAAATTTTAAAACTACACGGAAAAGGAAGCGACGGTGAAACCATTACATTTTTAAACATGATATTTTTCCGACGATTATCACTACCAAATTTTATCAAAAGTCCTTTATAGGAAATCCTTATTTGCGCGCCAGAACTCAGAATCCTAAATCCTGCGTTAATTATATCCATTTTTAAACTAAATTAAGAATGAGATTAATAAAAAAAACAAAGAGTTTTCGTTTTATAATAAAGGGTTACTTGTAATTCTATCGATGGATATCAATATTATTCCGCTTATGAAAAGTTTTGTTAATTGCATAAGCTATTTCGAAATACTTTAAAGAAATTCAGTACGCATTTTATTATGCTCAAAACTACTTTCTTTCATTTTGATGTCTTAAAAGAAATACGATATTCATAATTTTATTATACACAGTCATGCATTAAATTACAGTAAATGTAAACATTACCTCATTATTTCGACCTTGTCCCCGACGTCGTCGACGACGTTTTCGCCGACGTCGTCGGGGAGACACCGTGTATGTGCTATTTAAAAGCATATTATCAGTTTAGCAATTCATTTTCTTATAAATAATAAAGAATAATCAATTACAGTAACTTGTTAAATTAAACTACAGGTTCTTGTTAAGTTAAACAAAAATAACATTAAGTAATTTTTTTAAAGTAAGTAAATTGTTTTAAACAATTTTTTAAGCAAATATAATCTAATACTGCTTGAAAATATGGGTAAAATTTCAGCATTGCTTTTTTAAAGCTCCTGCCTAGTACACTAAAGTCTGCCGTGGTTTTACCCCCCTAAAACTGGAAAAATCTGAAACCCATTGTTCTTGGAAACTCATCGGTTCTTGTTTTTCTGCACCTTTTTAACTACTACTGAAGAGCGCCGCTATTTATTTTAAAGCGTAATAATATTTTGACATAATCCAGACCGAGAGTAGAACGAAATGTTGCCAAGTGGCGACAGTGCCGCAAATTAAAAAATAAAATATTACTTAATTACATTTATTATTGGTTTTGTTGGTATACGTCTTTAATATATATTTAGTTTTTTGCCAAAAAGGCGCCGCCGTTTCCCTGCTTTCTGTGTAGCAGGGTCAGAAGATTTGGACAGGCTCTTAGGAGGAGCAATTAATTGGCCTGCCAGATCTCCGGATTTAACCAGTATGAACATCTTTTATGGCGGTACGGAAAATGTTTGGCATATCGCTCACTTGCTGCTATCTAAAGCTATATGAAATAAATAATGCGGAAAGTTTTTCCAAGTTTTGCACAAGCGACATTGATGCCAGAGAACATTTTATAACTCGTCTTAAAATGTGTATAAATGGAAATGAAAAACGTTTAGAACAATTTCTTTAAAATAAGTCTTTTTTCTGTTTTTGTAAAATAACCTAAAACTATTGGAGTAGACCTTTTCTCTAATGCAATAATTTAATAAAAAAGAAATAATTATTTGGCAACACCGCACCTGACAAAGAAAATATTTAAAAATTGGAAAAAGTACTAATAGCAGTTTTAATTTTCGGTAGAACATACCGGGTATTCCGTCTGGAAAAAACTGAATAAATTTGATTTAATGTTATCAACATGTGAAGGATTGAACACCCTGTACTTAAACAAAACTTGGAAATATTTTAATAGTGTCTGTAGGGCCCTAATAATACTGTTTGAAAATAATGTTTTTAAAATATAAATAAATAAACTATGAATTATTTAGTACGGCATTATAAAATTGAAAAATTTAAATATTTTATAAACTGGTAATGCTACAGTGGATTTAAAAAGAATCTATTGTTGAATAAACAACTTATAGGGAAATCAATCAGGGTGTCACATGTAAGAAAATCGTAGTTTGATCTGCTTCGTTATTGTAAAACACCCTGCATTGTTGTAAATATTTATAAAACCTGCTTTGGCAACCAAGAAACTTTTGTATTAATAGTTTTTCTCTACATTTAGTAGTTTAAAAGATATTGAATGACACCCTGGATATCCACTACAAATTTACACTATACAAACAGCACTTTGAGATACGCCTATGTGATATAGGTAGATCTAACTTACATATTTCGATACTTCGTCTTATGAAGTTTCGTTATTAGTAGAGACGTGCATTTTAGTAAAGCATAAAACCACTATGTCAACGGAGCAAAGCAATTTAAACAGCAATACTATTAACACAAGCGGGGCACTGGTGGGTTTCGAGTACCCTTGCCGCAAAAACATAAAGTGAAAAGGGGTCTATTTAAAATAAACAACGTGAATTAAACAAATTGTCAGTGCCGTGACAAGTTTTATACAGGGTGTATATTAATTGAAGGGTTTTGGCTGAATGGTAGATAGGTGGAATTTAGTAGAGCAAATTTTCCTTATAAAGTTTGTTATTCAAAGGAATAGTTTTCGAGAAAATGAATTTTAAAGTTTTATTAAATTTCGAGTCCGACCCTTAACACTAACTTACCTTGTACAAACTTAATTTAAACATGTGATATCCTTTTAGATGTACCGGCCTTTTAAAAATTGTTGTATGTCACATAAAAAAGTTAATTTATAACTGTCTGTATGCTTTAACGTAAATAATGTGGTCAGAAGTTATTATACAGAGTAAATACTTTTTAGAAATATGACCCAATGCTAAAACCGTAAATACGCATTTGTATTGATATTAAAACAGATATTGCAAAGAAACATGACATTTATTTTTTTCACCGAACAGTAATCAATAATTACATATTGTTATGTTGGCTTTATTGTAATGCATATGGATTATTTTGAACATACATACTCACATAATCAATTCCCCTTTTACCGCATTTATCTACACAACTATTATACTTTATAGGCCAATCCATCAAATTACAATAATTGGGTATAATTAATTCTTATACAAGTGGTGTCATATTTCCAACGATTTGAAGGTAGATTAGAAATGTAAGAACACATTTATTAAGGAACTTTTATAAAAATCCAGATGACAATAATTTCTGAAAACTGGTAATTCGATAAACAGATCACGACACATTTCAAAGGGATGCGGTACTTGGTGTAGATAGTGAAATGTAGTAGTTGTAATAATAACAAAAAACCCTCTATATAGGTGCTGTTACTGTTTAGTCTACTTGGTGATACATTTATGTATTTATTACTACCTATAAACAGTTTAAATAGTAAATATCTTTTTGCTTGAAATAAACTAAATGAATGGACAGCATAGAGATAAAAGATCCACCAGACACCAGGGCTGTCTTCAGTTTGCTTAACTTTCCGGGTGTCCAACAATAGTTAGTGAAAATTTATTTTTGAGATAGTGTGGGATTTTATGCATTTTTTGCATTCTTCCTTTATTCATATGTTGTCCATTAAGCCCATAAAGTAGATTAAAACCAATTATATATAATAGACCCTGTATAACAGCTTTCGTATTTGTAAACTATGCCCTATAACTTGTAGCGATGACGCTTATAAAAGATGAGCTAATCAAGAGTTTTTTCAGGCGAACCTAAAATACACGTCTCTAGTTATTAGATATTCGACACTTTTGGTAGCACGAGCACGGAGCGTCGATAATCTAAAATAAAAAAAAATCTAATATTCTACTATTAATATTTCCGTTTTGTGACTCAGATTGAATCATTTCGTTAAAACATGTACTAAAATATTCCTAAAGGTGTTTCAGAAATACTTCATCTGTAAATGGTATTATGAAATATCCAAAGATGGTTACTTCGTTTCATGCTTAAATTTATTATTAGTTGGCAATAGGCAGTTTATAGAATGGCCTCCTTTTTATTTGTAAAAGGGGTTCTGTTTTTGAATGTTACGTTAGTTTTTATTTAACCAGCACTTTCAGCAAATTTATCTTTTTGAACGATTTATAAAATATACGAGTTTGTTACTCTCTGGTGGAATAATCTCCATTATACATAACTACACAAATTGACAATCCAGTTCGCTTTGAGTTGAGATTGGGTTCGAAACAGGTTCATCATGGAAAATAGTAGTAATAAAAGGGCTTCGACACTAGATTTCGTTTTTTGATAGATAAGTAACTAACTATACGCATCTAAATGTGTAGTCAACCTGAAAATATTTACAAACATCTACTGCATAGCCTACTGAATTGAAAATAACGGTTTTCACATTTTTTTTGCTCTTATGAAATATATTTTAGAATAAATATCAATATATATATATATATATGCTTTAACAAAGCGGTAATATTATTTAAATATATCAACTTTCAATTTCGTTTGTAATGTAACAAAAACCAGCAACACAGATTGACTGTTAATAAATAAATGAATATCATTTTAATGGCGGCGTTTAAATTGAATTTTCTAGTTGAATAATCACTGATACGCCTGTCTGAATGGGAGCACGACACCGCATCTCGCGCAAAAACACACGCCAATAATGACTGTTTACGCTGGCTTAACTAAAACATGAAGAAAAACTGAAAATATTTAAAATCTTGAAATATAGTGTTTAAGATAGAAAACAGGAGTTATTTTTTTGTGCACTTTATATCTTACGGATAAATTAGTTAAAAATTACATCAAAGCCACAAACAACCCTTTGTCTACAAACAGCAAGTTCCGCATTTATAATTTATTTCCTTTCAACCTGTTTTAACATTTGACATTGTACCATACCGTCACTGACGAGATAGTTATCAATGTAACTGACTGTTTGTAGTGGTTACATCAATGTAAGGTAAGTAATAGAACTTACTACAAAGTTTAAATGCATTGAACAACGTGTCTGTAAAGTTACAGCAAATTAATAGTTAGGCCGAGTCATATAAGGACTTGCACGAATAAGGAAGTTGCCTGATAGCCTCTGCAAATTAAAATTTTAAGTGTAAATCACACACCGATTTTTAATTACCGCATCCTAGAATGTACTCGTAAATTTTAATAAAATACGTAAACGCGTAAGTTGTAATTGCAAATGAAAATTGAGCATTCGCATAACTTACTTTCAAATAGCATTAATGCTAAAAAACATCCTTCATGTTTCCCCTCACAGGTATACAAGATTATAGTATTATATTACGACTTTTCTTGCATATTTCTTGTAATGCAAATCTTAATTTACAAGTGGGTGGGAAATTAATTTTGCAAAAATACTTTAGATTCCAATTTATAACGGTTTCTATAGCTTCAAAATATAAATAATTTCCATTAAAGGGAATAATTTACCATTTAATTTTACAGGAGTGCTTTATGGCTTGAGAAAAACATCTACTTAAACAATTTCTTTAAATAGATCTTTCTTTTCAAAAAATTGAAACCAGCAAGACATACAATAAAATTGCGTATTCATGTTTTTCATAAAATTGTATGCTTAATCAAGGCATGACTTAATTAGCAATTTTGCCCGGTAGAGAACAACAGTAAAAACTGGATAAACAATTCCTAAATTGTTAGTTTATCTACTTTCTCACAGTTATCGAGCCTCTTGGTACCCAGATTACATGCTGTTGCAGGTAGATATTGTTACCCATAGCATTGTGTTAACGCAAGGGAATCTCGAGCTTAGACAATGCGGTTAAATCCGTCGTGGTAGTCATCATTCATTGCTTGTCTTTGTACCTACATTGTAACCAGTGGAACCAGCTAGTGCCTGAGAATGGTTCCGCAAACATCAAGGTAGATATACCTCCTGCTGGGTTGAATTGCTCCCCGTACTTAATAAAACTTGGCTTTGGTCCGAAATGGATAGATACAAAATGTTCTATTTACAAATCTTTTCTGTTACGTATGCAAACGATAATTGATAGCCGTGCAATGCGTGTGTAACGTTGAATAACATGCAAATGAAAGATATATTTTCTTACTGCATCCATTGCATACAGATGCCTATTAAAGAACATTCGTTATTTTATTATTAAAATTTATGAAATCGTCAGCAGAGCGCAATAATTCGAGACTGGCGCACGCAAGTGTATTCGTATATTTAGCCATCGACAACCTGGATTAATAGAAAGAAATTACTCTAATAAAAGCAATAAATAAAACTAAAATTAAGCACACACGCATAGCTTATTAACAACTTGTGTGTCAGTCGTTTTTTCCTAACCGTTGTTGACTGAAACACCCAAACAAGTCTATGGTTTTCTGATTACATAGTACCTAACATAACACATCAATCTTAAAATAAAATCTTTTGCCTGCTAAAGAGTTTCTTTTTTCTCGTATTTCCACCATTTAAATAAACGCAACCACATGGTATATCACCTAGCCTTTCTATTATAATAAACGTCATTTTTAGATTTGAAATGTACATATAAAGTAGTTGTGAAATTATCTGATACTACATGGCTACATACCAGATGTTGCATGAGGAAATGCACCATCCGGAATACAATGTGATATTCCGGATGCTGCAATATCACCTTCCCAGACGATTCCTCAGGTATATATCCTTAACTTTCCATTAAATTTTGAAAAATAAGTAAGATTAACATTTCGATTTTAACCTGACGCATTGAAAAAAAATGAAAACTTCTACCTTAAAATGGAAAATATTAAAATAGATGCGTGTCAAGCAATACTTAATCGTTTGCTCTTCAAAAATTCCAAATCAGTTCAGTTTTAAAATTACCAGACGAAGTAATATTCCAATACTTACAATTATCATTACATTTCCTATGGTGCGTTTTCCCATACAACAACCGATATATGAACTCTAAACATCCCTGTGGTATATTAGTCTAGTGAATTAAGGGGATTTACCCTGCAAAAGGTCGGGTAGTTCTAAATGTTTGATATATTGTATAGATTGGTGAGTTGTCTCTACACCCTCTGCCATGTTTGCAAAACCGTCGAAAACCGGCATTTTTTTAGTTTTTCGCCTATAACTTCGTTCTGGTGCATCTTACCGCAAATAAAGTTATTTGCTAACTTATAGAGGACAAAATTTCCTTCAAGTTTGATATGTGAAGTTGTTTAGTACGATAAATAACAACGTGAAACTAAGCTTTTCTACACGAGAACATAACTATAAAAAGGCCCCGCGATGGGCGGCAGTGAAACTAACGTTTTATTACTCTTGGCGCGGAGTAACTATATTTCGTTGTGCAATAAGGAGATTTTTTCTAGCGTTCACGCGACAATTTCGACCCAAAGAACAAAAGTAGCACCCAGACTAAAAACGCGGGAACCCGGCACCACATGTCTACAGAATCCGCTGATGGTACAGTTTTTCGAGGCTAATGCGCAAAAAGCCTGTTAAATATTAAACACGTGCAATGTCACCCCCGAGGACAAAAGAGAAATTGTTCCCAAATCCATGCATTCTCAGAATATTGACAGAAATATTTTTGTAAAGCGAGAAGACTCAAATGCGTTTTATTATTTATCAAGGTTTTACTTTAGCTATCCCACGGTGTAATTGATATTAACGCGGCAGTATGAGCAAACAAAATACTAAAGAACATCAATTTATGATGCTACGTTCATTAAATGTATACAACTTTAAAACGATCATTTCTAGAAATATTTTATAGGAAATATTTACATGACAGAATTTTATTTTGAATAAAGCACAGTCTTACAGGACCGAACTTTAGGTTTTTCTTATAAATATACGTGCGAAATTCACATACTTAAGACCGATAGAAAATGTACCGTTACAAACGGAGCTGTAAAGCTTACAAACAAGGCTAAAATTGCCTACTTTTCAAAATTTTCTTGCCGATTAACATCGCGATAACTCCGATCTATAAGGGCGTATAAGCTCTAATTGCCTTAAATCTTCATTTTCCTAAGAAAAATTACTCCAAAAAGAAGTTAAATCATTTACTCTAACTTTAACTAAAATCTCAAAAAGATAATGCAGAAAATGCAATTTAAAAATGTTTTTATCGTTTCCTGTAAAATCTGCATTTTGGCTCTTACGCCCCTCTAATCTGATCGATACACTCGATATGTAAAATTAATACAGAAAAGCAACGTGAGAAAATAGTACGAGCACTATACTTCAACCGTAAATACAAGAAAAGAGTCATTTTCGTAATCACACCTGAATAAACAAATGCGACCCGGGGTGAGATAAGATAAGAGTGCAAATTCACGTTGCTAAGAATTCAGTGACGTACACTAGAGCCAACAGATTTTCATTGCTGATTTTACACTTATTTTTAATTAAAAAGGGGTTTGTTCCGCTACTGAATCTCTCTAGCTCATTTATTGTTTATTTTATTATTTAGATTACAGCGTGGCCTTCGCGTAATTCTAGATGCTTTTTACATTTTCGCCCACGTGTTTGTGATGACTCATTTCTTGTAGTTTTGATTGAACTATAGTCACTAGTGTTTGTTTGCCATTGCTTATTTGCGTTTCTCCTTCTAGCCTGTTTATTTCCAATTAGTGTTTTATCCTTTTCCCACATATTTGATAAACCTAAAGGTTAGTGAAGTGTTTAGTGTTTCTCATATGTTGGTGTATGGTGGGTTTGTGTATTTAAAATATTACACAGCCCCACAAAAAACATGTTCTGTTCTGGGATCGAGACTATGGCATTCGGATGCAGTTTCGACGCTGAATCCGAATCCGACCTCAAAAAAGCAAATACACCCTCGAAATCTTGCGCTAGAGCCAAAAACAACCCCCAAATGGAGTAAAACACTCCTGACATATGATGACAATAAATACATGCAAAAAATGGTTGAAAACCGCAAATGTCTTGTATTTGGAAATAAACCTCTGGTATATGGCCAAGAACCCCCATCCGTGAGGGGTTAAACCACCCCAAAATGGGTCAAAACCACCCCTTAGATCAAAATACAATAAATACATGCAAAAAATGATTGAAAACCGCAAATGTTTTGTTTATGGAAATAGACCGTTGGTATATGGCCAACAACCTTCCTTCCTGAGGGGGTTAAACCACCCCAAAATAGGTCAAAGCCACCCCTTAGATCAAAATACAATAAATACATGCAAAAAATGATTGAAAACCGCAAATGTTTTGTATTTGGAAATAGACTTCTGGTATATGGCCAAGAACCCTTCTCCCTCTCCCAAGAGCTCAGGGGGTTAAACCACCCCAAAATGAGTAAAAACCACCCCTTAGATCAAAATTTCGGGGTGGTTTAACCCCTTCCTGGAGGAGGGTTCTTGGCCATATACCAGAAGTCGATTTCCAAATACAAAACGTTTGCGGTTTTCAATCGTTTTTTGCATGTATTTATTGTATTTTGATTTAAGGGGTGGTTTTGACCCATTTTGGGGTAGTCTAACCCCCTTACGGATGGGGGTTCTTGGCCATATACCGGAGGTTTATTTCCAAATACAAGACATTTGCGGTTTTCAACCATTTTTTGCATGTATTTATTGTCATCATATGTCAGGAGTGTTTTACTCCATTTGGGGGTTGTTTTTGGCTCTAGCGCAAGATTTTGAGAGTGTATTTGCTTTTTTGAGGTCGGATTCAGATTTAGCGTCGAAAACTGCATCCGAATACCATAGTCTCGATCGCAGAATAGAACATTTTTGTGTGGGGCTGTGTTATTAATGTCAACTTTCATAATAAGATTAATTTAATTTGAAGTTCATTAAGTTAATTTCTATAAACTAATTAAATCTTTACAGAATTATCTAGTACTAATAGCAGAGGTATCAGTAAAGGAAGTATTCCATGGAAAATACTTTTTTGTTTTTATCACCGGTAGAAAAAAGAAGGTTTATAAAATTGAATGCCTCCATTCGCAGTAATAGAATTGAACCCACCCTGATTTTGACATTTAAATATCTTATATTGCTTGCCTGTGAAAAGAATTCCGATTTGTGCTTGGTTTCGCCATGCATTAATCTGATAAAGAGAACCGTATGCATCCTTCTAGCAGCGCTACATAAGTGTAAAATGAAAAGCAAACCTTTTCAAAACGCTCCGTCCGCTCGGAATTAGTCACATGTTTATGTATCCCTGTATTAATTTGTAAGATGAATGTTACCAAAAAGTCAATGAGTCGCATTATCTACGACATTCAAACTCCGTACCGAAGGGTTTCTGATTGTAGCTCTTAAAAATCGAAACGACTGTTGGTGAAGTACGCTACTGATGGGCAAATACAAATCCTATTTAACGGCGGAAAAATCTTCACCGTTCAGGAAAAATTCAATATGCAAAATAATAGGGTTTATGCAGTAATGCCTCCAAACATCTCACAGATCGAAGAAGGCACACACCATGACATCACTGGCCTGAATTTCTGCGAAAAAAGAGTCAAAACATCGACCAACAAAAAACACTCAACCATGCCCTCATCATAAAACCAGCAGTGGAATTTCTGCGCAAGGACTAAAGGACTCAGACCTGGTTCCAAGACAGTTTACCTGGTTTGCCTAAACCCTTTTGATTACAAATTGTGGTCTTTTCTGGAGGACATGTTATGGCTTCGAAGAAACCAGTCATTGAACTCTTGAAACAGGCTATGATCCGAGCTGTGATCAACTTTCCAATCCACGTTTTGCGTGCTGCTTACTATTGATGCGACTCAAAGCCTGCATTAGAGGCAAAGTTGGGCATTTTGAATGAGATAACCATTTTTATATGTCGTATCATAAATACTAGAATATCCTGCAGCAGCATATGACGATGTTGCTCTACATCTAGCACGGAGCTGCTCTTAGCTATTATAGCAAGTATTGTACAAAACGAAACCAACTTCTGCATGAACTTAAACTTTAGTCTTATTCTGAATAAATACTGAATCAAACAGGATCAAGATCTTTGCCAGTAACCCCAAAAGTCTAAGTATCAAGATTGTACACAGATACACATCAATATCCTTGGGTACAAATCAACCTTAGACATCGTTATAGTATGTCACAGAGATTTTTTCTATTAACTGATTTTTCATCTTGATCTAAGATTTTTTAAGATGTTTCATCAATAATAAGGCTCATAAAGTCGACGTCAAATCTTTCATTATCAAAGATTTTATTCTTTTTTCCACAGGAACAGAAATGAGAAGTTTTATTATGAATTCGAGTCAGTTTTGTGAAATTATTTCCATAATTTTGATTCTACAACCCGTTTTAAAATCTATAGTCTCTGACTTTCGTGTTCCGGTGCAATATAATTTCTATTTCACGGTATTCTCCCTAATTCCCGGTATCGAAAGATCTGGTTAAGGTTTTCTGCAGCTTTCCTTAGCTGTAACACAAATGTGGGATTTGTGTTATATTATATCTGTTAAGTCGGCTGCAGCTGCACGCTGGGCCTGCGTAATAATAATAATCGCTCCTCCCTCCCGTACAAGCTTCACTTACTACTCAGGAACCATTAATCTATGATAAATATAAACTTGGACGTTTTATGAAAAAACGTTGACAATTTATTTGTAATGTTAGTGTTCTCAAATGACCTCAATTCAACCAGAGTAGAATCCTGTTCCTGTTTTATCTAAGTATAAGAGCTTGCATTGTAGCAAAATCTTCTTTTATCTTGGTTGGACCCTAACACCAACTTAACCCTATCGCTAATGCCTATACTAAGCTTCTAAATATATTTACAACAATTCTACTTAGCTCTTGATTTCAGAAAATTATTACACTTTAAATGCAACTTAAATCTTTATGCGCATCTCTCATAGTCTAAAACCAAATTCATTGTATAAATGCGGAAAATTTAGATAGAAGCTATATTGAGATATTGGGTAGTAGTGTTACATATTATCAACATTTACATTTCTATATTGTTGAGATAGCTCAGGGCCAATTAACGCTTAGTTAGACACAGGAATCAATTGGGATATGTTCCCCCATGTAAAATGAAAAAATACAAGCACATGTTCATGAACCCCACGGCTAATATAATGAAACGAATATCGAATCTATGTTTATATCTGGTCTCAGTAATGGTAGCTTTCGAAATTTAAATTTCAAACAGTTTCTGTATCTGAGTACTAAATAGTAGAAGCTCGAAGAAAAGTAGAAGAAATATTGAAAGTAGAAAGAAATACAAAAAGCTTTAATAGTGCTCTAAATATCACAAAGATTGTATCATGAAACTGAAAGTGCGACATTCTAGAATTTAAGAGTTTCACATTTGCAAACTTTGGTAGTAGCTAAATATCGAGTGTTTTTTTAAATTTGACGTCAATGTAGGCTGTGAATAGTCGATTGTGAATTATTTAAACACGTGAGTAATTTGAACGTTTTGACAATGACATTTATTAATACGATCAAGATCCGTTCACAATCAACTACCCATAGCCGCCTTCGACGTCAAATTTTAAAAAACACTCGATACCTTCTACATGTGTTAACTTGAAAATTGAAATAAAATTAACTTGTACTTAATATTAAAACTCAAATGTTTGAATTCCTAAATCTTTCAGGCTGAAGACATGGAATTTCCGGACATCCATAATATAATTGTGACATTTTAAAATTATGAGCTGTGAAACTATATACCTAAAAATATGAAACTGTAAAATTTAAAAACTTTGATATATTCATATTATAATATATACGGAATTCGAAGACCTACATCGTTTGAATTTAAATGACTAAAAGAGTCTCCGGAACTTTAAAACACTCTAGCTGTAAATCTCTGAAATTTTGAGGCTCTAACGCCCTCAAACTCTAATAATTTTAAATCATGAATATTTATATTCATTTAAATTTAACATTAAATAAACGTCGTTCTTTTTATTCAACCAATTAAATTAACTTTTAACGTATTTAAACTGATAATTATTTCTTAACACTAAACTAATATTAGGACTGTCTAACCTTAAGTCATTAATACAGAATTGCTGCTCGGCGTATTGTAAATAGCTGACTATATTAATCCAATCAACATAATTTGATGAGGAAAGGGAAATAAAGACATCCAGAAGAGGATGCCGTTACCAGATTCCAATAAGAACTATGCAACAAAAAATTATCCTAAGCTGCTCTAATTAAATAATTAAATTGCATAGCGCCCCATGTACTGCTTAATGAATGGCATTAAAATTAAAATAAAAAATAATGGCCGACGAAAAAGGAGAAACCGGTAATGGTTTTTTCAGTTGTTATTACCTATTCATTTTTTTATTTTGTTTGGTATAAATAGTAGCAAAAAGTAATTCAGCTCATTAAGACACATACAGATAATCTTTTCATTTTATGAGATAAATATAAACTTTGTGTCATTAATCACGAACTACTTTAAGTAATAGTATGCATTGGCGTTACGCTCAAAGTAGTATAACTATGAGGACATTTCGTAAAAAGACCATGATTAATGAGTCTGAGCAAAGTGTTATGATGTAAGTAGGAATACCAATAAGTCCAGGACTCCAACGGCTACAAATAAAAAAAAGAGTTCGATTTTAAATTACAATATCAGTATGATAAACCACTAGCATTTCCATTTTCAATTGTACAAACATAAAATATCAATTTTCAAATAGCATTCCTACCTCGAAATTATTTATCACAGTCTCCACCGCCCTAAACAAGCTCAATTATTTTAAATTACTCTTTGTTAACACAAAAAATAGCAATTCCTTTTCGGTGAGTAAATAAAGTTAAATATCATGAAGCTTTATTTAATATGTTGGCGAGTTATTTTTTAGCAGTTGCTCTACACTATAAAAAAGTTTTCTGGTAACCTAGTAACGCGTTTGTAATAAATTTATATTTTTAAGGGAACTCGTTGAAATACAGCACATGTTCTCCCCAAACTTTCTGATGCCTAACTGTAAAATAAAGGCAGTTAGTACACCCGAACAAAAAATAGTAACATGTTTTATAAATAAGTCACTGCGATCGCTGTTGCTGAAAAAAGTTATTAATCATAATTTCTTCAGAGCTTTTTTTATCCGTTTCATATAATGTTTCATTATTTTATAACGGCAAATTTCACACCCTTTTAGTATTATATCGAATATGTTATGTTTAAATCAGTTGACACAATCAGTTATTCAAATTAGTGTCATCTACTTTAGACTGGTTTGTAAATCAATGCAAGGCTTTGTCATTATTTATTATAAGAATAATTATGCATTTCAACAATTATGTTGATTCAGTAAAACAAAAAATGTTTATGTATGCGTACCTCAGCGGTTTTCAACCTGTAGCAAATTATGATGTATAAGAAATCAAATTTAGTGCTACGAATAAATTGCTAAACTATTAAGGAAGTTGTGGCTGTAGAAAAAAATGATGAAAATATAAAAGAAATTAGTGCAGTTGATAGACTTTAATGCACCAAATTATTTTCTGAAAAATATTTAAATGTTTAGGAAGTTTATTTATGCATAAATTGCATTTGAAGATAACACGCGATCTTATGCAAAATGGTAAATTATTTATTATAATAACTTCATAAAGAATGATAAAAAAATGACACCAAAACATTTCACGTAAAAACGTTGTAAGGTTGTGCTGTTAAAGTTTCAAATTTGTTAGGCAAAAAAAATTAATACGAAGAATTTGTCGATTGAACGCTGGATATAGCTTGCAAAGTAACAACGTCGCATTGCGACAAACGAGCGGGAAACTTAAATGCTTTATATAGCTACATGCAGCACCACTGCACTGGTCGTTCGTAATTTACACCTCGAAAACAAAATCAGTTGTATTAAATAAAAAGATACATAATTCGGAAATTTTGTACTGCTAGTTTTTAAATGAATCTGAATAAATAGTGTTTCATCGATCGTTTTATATACATATATGTAAAGATAACCTCAAAACTTGAGTCAACGTCATTTAGTGCATTAATCTGTTTTCATCAGAACAACAAACGAAATACAGGTGCCAATTTAAGGCAACGGTTTTTTCATTACTCTAGAAGCGTATAATTTATTTATATTCTAGAGAGATTTCTTTATTTTTTAGTATTTACATAGTAATATTATTTTATTTTTACTAATAAAAAAGTAAACGTGAATGAGATTTCTGGTAAGAATAATTGTTTTTTTAATAATTTCACGTTTTTAAAAGTTTGGACTAGACAGTCAAAAGTTAATCTCTGACTTTAAAAATACTAATAATTAATTAAAAACATAAATATACAAATAATAACTAAACTGTTTTCACATGCATTCTAATAAAACTAGTATCGTTTGAGCCATTATTTCAAGCAAAACTATGTAATTATTTCTATTTGTCAAAATAGCTAAGCTCTCTCAAACTTTTGGCGCAGACTATCCCACCACAACTCTCTTAAGTTTAAAGTATAGTAGCGGATCCGTTGCCAAAAATTTAGAAACATATTACTTTATTGTAGCAACTCATTAAGAAGAATACAAAAAACGATGTCCAGTCGGGCGATTATGACCTATTTAAAGGCCTGTTTTTAGACCGTAAGTTGCTAAAGAGTTCTAGGGCTCTAAAACTTTTTAGAGCCCGTTAGAAAAAAGTTACCCTTGCTTTACGCCGTCTCCATGGTAATAACAGTAATTATATACCATTGCACCTACCTACTTGAAGTTTTATCGCTGCATCTACCTACTTGAAGTTTTGCACTTTTCAAATTAGTTTTATTTTAAAATTAAATATTAATTTAAACTTAGGTCGGACATAAACTAGCGTATGCATTTCGGGCTTAATTAGTGTTTTAGAGCTCTTTAATCGTTTTAGCTAGCTGACTCTGCGGGCTCTAACACATTCAATTAAGCCCTTAATACATAATATACTATTCTGCTTCACTTGGATATTATTTGTTGTTTATACCTGTGATACGAACTACATAAACAATTCCATAACAACCAGGGCATTATAAGCGGGCGTTATGTTCATAACGCCCGCTCATGGTTTACTTTACAATCGAAGCCGGCGTTACTTTCAACAGTAATTTGGATCATTAAGTCAATAAGTATACATATATAGAAAAACAAGTTGGAAGTATCTGCGAAACCATATGTGTGATAAGGAACGCGCTAGTAAAATAAAGAAGGGTTTATATCGGGCCACGCTTTTGCTCTTTTTAGTTTGTGTTAGTGGGAGAATATTCGAGCAAAAGAATATTTATTTTATTTTCAGTCATTATCGCTAAAAATTGAGAGCTACTTAAAAAGCAAGTGATTATTTGGTCGTAATTTGCCAAATAATTTTTTTAATTCTGGGAAAATTTAATATCATTGAAATTCTCTTTCAATTACAAACTACACCAATGCTTGGTTTGTAGTTTACTAAACAACTTTAATGCTCGAATATTCCCAAACTAACACAAACTAAGAAGAGCAAAGGCGTGACCCGATATAAATCCTTCTTTGTTTTACTAGCGCGTTCTTTATCATGCATATGGTTTCGTAAAGTAAAGTGTAAAATTTTACACGTGCTATTATTAAGATTTAATTTATTATTATGACGCCAATTTTGAACATAGTATAGTTCAATTTAAAGATTGCGACAGTCATTGATATTGTTAGTTAATGATAATAGTTTTAAGTCATCAGCAAAGCACAAACAACTAGTTGTAACTTCACATAAATTATTTATAAAAAGCAAAAAGAGTAGTGGGCCTAAATTCAAGTCCTGGGGTTTATATCGTTCGAAAAACCAAAGCCCTTAACTTACAATGTAAAACGCCATGAGCATATGAGCAACCCTGTCGAAGGTCTTAGAGAAGTCTGCATATACAATACAGTCTGCATTGAGTTGACTATTCTTATCCATTGCTTCAGAAATGTATTGAGTCAAAATATATAGATTTGTAACAGTAGAACGATTACAAATAAACTCGATATTGTGACAATTGACTGTGAACACAGGAGTACACGAGATTATACAGAATTATCACGAAGACTTTCGAAAATTTACAAATAATGGAAATAGGTCTATAGTTTCCAACATTGCATCTATCTGCAGACTGGGCAGATTTTGGATTCTTTCCAAAGACTAGGGTATTGTTTATTAGCCAAACATAAATAAAAAACCTTTCCTAATGGTGTACTGAGCGCATCAATACAGTCTTAAAAAAAAATTGTATGTTATCTGACGTCATTTTATTCTTTAGTGTAGGTAACTAAGGGAAAAATCGTCAGTGACGACCGCCAAATCAAAATTGAACATGTGCACAATATGTACTTAAGTTGAAGAAATTTATCGATGTAATTCAGTGCTGCGAATGCCCCTTAATATGATCTTAAGGTCTAAAGATCTACCCTACGGTTCTATCCGCGACTAAAGCAAATGCCTGTACATATTGTTGCTTGACAACTCAATTTAGAAGCCTAGATTTTCTCTAACGCTTGCATGCTGATTTTCATTCTTTAGATTACATTCTTTAAATGTTTTTTAACAACTGGAAAAGTAAATATCTGAGTCGTTTAATAAATGAGAAATGGGATCACAGTCTAGAAATTAGATGTCGGATAGAGCAAGTCAGAGTAGCACTCTTACAACCGAAGAATCTTATATGTTGGCGAAATTTAAATTTACAACTCCGAATGCGAATTGTACGATGTTATGTGTTGCCTGTTCGTCTATATGTAGTAGAAGCATGGATGCTCACCCAAGCGTCAATTAAAAAGATAGAAGCGTTCGAAATGTGTGTATATTGTCGCAGAGAGATATATCCGCAATGAGAGAGTTCTACAAAGAAATTATAAATACAATAGAAAAATCAGAATATCTGGACCATGTAATGTGAAGTTAAAAATATCATTGCTGTAATAAAAATAAATAATAACACAAGGATAAATAGGAAGAAAATGGAGCGCTGGAAGAAGACGTATATCGTGGCTCAAAGATTTACGTACTTAGATTGAAAAAAGTACGTATTTCGTGCTGCTGTAAACCTTCGTTAGGAGATGGCACTACAAGAAGAAACGTTTTTTATGTAATAGGTGATTAAAAGACTCGTTTTAATCCACTGCGGGTGAAGCTTTGAGTAACATTTAAATTCCAGAAACTGGGCAGTACAAAAACTTACACGGATGAGTTTGTCACATCAAAAGTAGATGTTTATATGTTCTGATGGTTTTTCCTTTAAATGTGTCAACATTGTTGTTGACATTATTGCACAGAAGGGAAACAATGTCAAACTAAATAGTAGATTAAAAAATATGTCACAAGTAAGCTTTTTGTTATATGCAAATAATTGCAGACCATCTGAATGGAGGTCTGCATATGACAAGTTTTTTATGCTAGTTTTTCCATTTCGCCATAATTTACTGTAATTTATTAATAAAAAGACAGTTGTAGGAATTTCTTGGTCACATATTTATGTTGGCAATACTGACAATAATACAATACTAAAGTTAAAAATTAAGAAAACCGTTCGTAAAGAGCTCTCTTTATGTTTTTTGGTTTCGAAAAAAGACAAGAATCAATGCAAAATAGAACACCAAATTTGCAACCATACATGAATGAATGTACTGAAATTTAGGCATGCAGTATAAACCGACTAATACCCACAAATAAACCAAAAAATATAATTAAGACAGTCTTATTATTATTATCCCTTTATCTACGACTGCCTCATTGTGTCATTCATTATACCTCACTATAGTAGTCATCTTTGAGCTTTCACCTTGTGAATGTGCCAAATCTTTTACAAAAACATGCCCTCAACATCCCTGAATCTGTACTGAATGCACATACACACCTACACCAACACTGCATTCTTTTCCTTTGTTAAGAAGTACGTTCCAGAATATATTATTTTGAATCTATATAATCATAGCTTTCTTTCATAATACCGGCTGTTGAATAGTCGCGCGCAACATTGGAAATCGCATGTTATTCAGGCTACATTCAAATATTGGCTTCCCTAAATATTTTAACGAAAAATGTTACCAAGGATTTTGAAGAATATTCAAAGAGGAGTCAGTTGGCCTAATTCCACTTTTTTCTATTGCTCCATTTAAAAAGGGCCAATAGTCACTTCACAATATAAATTTATAATGAATATTCTGTGCCTTTTCTGTTATGACTTTATTGTTATTCTCGTGAATATACCTTTCAGATTGGAATTTATCAACTAAATTTGAAATGCATCAAAGAAATACAAATCTGTTTTTTCTTTTGTTTCGAATTACGCAATCTTAAATTATGAGTAATAAATGACCATAGAACAGTATGTAACATTTTTAAAATCAAGTTTGATGTTCTAAACTATTGTTTTAACCCTATGCGCAGGTACAAACCAGGAGACCGGATAGTACAGGATCCGTTATTGATGTCGTTGAGCACCGATCGAGTAACCGAATAAAATGTATTTTTTATGAAATAAAATATGTTAACAAAAGTAACGTGGATGAGTTTCCTAAATAAATTTGTTCAAGGATATTTTTAATTAAAAATACAATATTTAATTTTTTTAAATACTTTCACCGATCTCGTAACCAAAAAAATTAACACTAATTGAAAGTGCAAACCCTATAGAAGACGCAAACATAGAGTTGCTTACCTTTTTCTGTTCAAGGCTATACAGTTGCCAAGTTTAAATAAGTGAATTGAAAGTGATACCTTCACCGATCGAGTAACCAAATAAATTATATGTCAAAATAAAGCTTATTTTTTTGCAAAACGATAGTATAAGGTTGCTTGCAAAAAACCGTTCAAGAGTCAGGGTTGCAAGGGTTTAAATTTTTAAATCGAAACGTGCGAGAGAGAGATAGACCCATTCTATTCAGTGCGATAGAGGGGAACGCAGAATGACAGCTACTCACACTACGTCTGTCGTTTGAAATTGTGCGAGAGAGAGGGTCTATGCGTACTGTCCAATGCGATAGAAAAGGACGGGGCATAGCAACTGGGCCTCTTGTGACGTATGACAGAGACAACAACAATAATCTAATCGAAGAAAAAATGAACATCGTACAAGAATTCACTTTAATTATGTATGGAATTAAAAACTGCACCAGTGTGAAACATTATGAAATATTTTTTTGTTCATTTAAATTTTTAATTTTAATATTAATTCATTAAGAAAATTTTTCTTTCATTACATATTTTTCAATTTAATATTAATTAATTTAAAAAAAAATATCGGACATTTGCAAAAAAATTGTATGCGTCAAATTTTTGAAACAATGATGACACATTTATTTTATTTATATTTAGTTCCTTCTTAAAAGAGACAAAAATTTTAAGATAAGTATATATCACTAACATGCTTTAAATGTTTAAAATAAATATTTACATTTTGATATTATATACGGAACGTTTTTTTAGCGCCAATACCTCTGTCACAAAAATTTGTATTTTTCTAATTTGTCATGCAAAATCAATATGCTCAATATGATAAAAATACTCATATTTGGTTAATATATTTATATTTATATATATATATATATATATATATATATATATATATATATATATATATATATATATATATATATATATATATATATATATATATATATATATATATATATATATATATATATATATATATATATATATATATATATATATATATATATATATATATATATATATATATATATATATATATATATATATATATATATATATATATATATATATATATATATATATATATATATATATATATATATATATATATATATATATATATATATATATATATATATTGGTTTAATCGACGTTGTCGGACCCGCTGTATGGTAGGGTCGTTAGTAGACCCGCATTTTTTGATTTTTAAAATGTGTATATTTTACATAATATTGATCTATTTCTGATAAGCAATATTTAAGATCCTCGAGGGGTAAAAATATATGAAAAAAAATATTGGTGATATTTGACAGTCGTTCTTGAACCCGATACATATTACAGTGTTTACAGACCCATTTGTATAATTTTAAGCAAGCCTACCTACCCTACCGAACCCAGCAACGTTGCCGAATGTATCAGAGATAAAATTACGACTGACGTAATGATTTCGGGATGCTAAGCACATAAGTGATCTTTATTATTGTTGATTTGTTCGTAAGTTCCATAAATAACCTTAAACACAGTAAAGTTAACGTTTTCCGTAAAACGATGTAACTCTGAAAATTATTATTAACGTGAGAAAATAGCATTGAGCCTCTTTTGTTCTAAAATACATAAGGTTTATGCAAATAATTGTTTTTTAATAATTTGTTTTTAAATCATTTATTTTAACAGGATTATTTTTGTTTACAAGAATACAATTAAAAGTTTCGAAGACACGTCATGTATATGTGTTTTGAAAAAATAAATGTTATAGCCAAATCTTTTGACCTCCTGAACATTTTACTGTTATGTTTCTATCACAAATGAACAGTTTCTAAGATATGTATATTTTAATGCCACGGTAACAATTCAGTCAAATTAGTAAAAATAGAGGGGAATTGAGGTATATCCTTGGATTTTTGATAGGCCTTCTTTGTGATATGTTAAATAACCCCTTAAAAGTTACTACTCAAAAGTGGTGAACCAGAGAAGCTGATGAGGGTAAGCCATGCCCCCAGATGATTTTTACTGTTTTTTCAGAAACTATTAGGTATATCAAAATGGAGCCAGTTAGGTAAAATAGGATTTTATTTAACTTTCATACCAAAAAGCTAAGAAGACTTTGTTTCTGTGTAATCGAAAAACGATCATATGTCACACAGACAAATAATTTGTATCGGTACATATTATACGAGAAGCTTCGAGCATAACTTTGTGTGATCTGATGTTTATCATGAAATAGCTATGGAAATCTCGTTGAGCATCGAACGCGATCCTGGTTCGTCTTCTTCTATCTCAGCATCTCCAGCAAAATCTACGAGGCGATATTATCATTATTATTGGGGCTAGTCATATGGTAATTCTCGTATTGGCAAGATACATTTTAGGGGTATACCCTGTACTAATCAATCTTTTTAGTGAACCTAAAACGTACAGGGTACTTCAGGGTTTTTGGATCTCTCTTACTTCGTTCTTTATATTGATATTCGTATCGAGTAATTTTTTTCTTGAATGGTTTTTGTTTTGGAATTCTAAGTTCACTAAGTTCAACGACTTAATTCCATGCCTGCTTTAAATTGTAGCTAGATATTTAACATTAAATGGGACTTCACTCATTTTACATGTAGGATATCTCGAGCAGACGATGCCAATTCCTGAGGGTCAATGCCTTTGATCAAAATAGGCCACTAAGCACAACATATCTATGTTTAAAAATGAAATGTTACAAAGCTATAGACCTTCAAAATAAAAAAGTCAAAAATGCAATTTGGATAAAATTTTGCGTTCAAGGACAGTTGTTATTAGAACATACATTAGTGTTATTTTATGCTTGTGGTAGCTGTAGCGTACCCGCTACCGCTAGATACGGAATTCTGTGCTAGTGATATGTTTAATGAATACACCATTGAATGCAAAATTTAATTCTTCACAAAACAGGTATACTTGACCCAAGTCGAATAGTGACAAGTCAAATAATGCTCTATAAAATGCAGAAAGAAGATAAAGGTAAAACGTCATGCAGTATGACGTACAAACGAAGTAAGAAAGATTTCAAAACAAGGTGAAATGCCCTATACATTTGGGTTTCTATGAAATAATTGTCCAGTACAGGGTATTCTCCTAAAGATATTCTTTTTACAGCAAAATTATCACAATACTACAACCAACAATAACAACAACATCGCTTCATGAATTTTGCAGAAGTGATGCTAAGGTTGCACTGCGAACTCAACATTTTTTTTCTTAGCTAAGTACTTGATGACGAATACAAGATCGCAATAAGTTATGTTCTAAAGTTGCGCCGTCAAATGTATTGGTAGAAATTGTTGGTCTACATACAGGGTGTTTTAATCAACTCTCGTATAAATTGCATGTGTGATAGTATTCATCAATAGAAACAAAAAACTCTTTTTGTTTTTACGCAAATCGACAAAAAATTGCTAGAAATGTCAACTTTTGGGAACTGCTGGAAATTATAGTCAAAACAAATTGCGACATCACCTAGCAGCAGCTGCGTCAATGTATCAGATAGGCACATCCAGCTCCAAGTGTGATTCTTAGACCAGTGACCTGCTACCCACTCTTCAAAAACCATTCTTTTTTCGGTTATTATGAAAGATAGACACTAATGATTTTCAGATTTTTTGTTGCATTTTATGTGTACTACCACCTATTCAGAGGATACGAATCTTAAGTGAAACATCCTGTATGATATATATTCATGCGCCAATTAAATAAGCTTTATTTTATCTAACCCACTTAACAACCAGTCCATAAACCTAACAGTTTTTGAAAATAAAACGAACAAAATCCATCTGGGGGCGTGGTTTAATATTGATATTTTACAAAGTTCAAGATATTATCTACTCGTAAACATGAACAAATCAAGCATGAAGTCATTTTCAAGTTTAGCTGACCAAAATACACTACATTTGATGAGTTTAATCTAGATTTAAAAAAATAGCAGTTTCTATTTTTACTGTGCGTTTGTACAGTTACAAGAAAATTATGGAATGTTCGATCCCTACTTTCTGTTTAATGAATTTGAAGGTACAAAACAGTATACACCATATGGTGGTTAAGTGCCTTTAACAGAAACGTCGAAAGTAACGAAGAAGAGAAGAAGTTTTTTCAAACCTTGCTCAATTCCGTTATATTGCACTTGTACTAAGTTAAAGATCAATTTTTATTTTATTCTGAAATAGCTATTTGTGAATTGGAATGTGTATTATATTCTTAGTGACGAATTGTACACCAGAGATTTTCTGATTACATTTGAAATATATGTAGTTCTAAATATACCAGGCGCAAATCATATTAGTCCACCCTGTTTCATTTTTGTTAAAGAACGTCCCACAGAATTTATTCCATTTATCTTTTGTTCTATGAGGTGACCGTTTCTTGTTGCTATAGTGAAGTGCTGCTACTGCATCTACCACATACAAATGTTCATGAAATTCAATTGGGAGTTGCAACATACACTGCCCCTCCGAACCTTTTGAGTGCCCTGTTTCCATTAAAAGTTCCATTAAGTAATCTTACAAATTACAGACGAGAAGGTTTTCCTTCAGTGTTTTAGCAAAAAAGTCACAAATGATGCTCAACTTAGTTCGCCCATTTTAATTTTTGATAAAGAACACCTCACGATTTTTACCCTGAATGTTCTACGACGTAGTCATTTATTGGTGGTATATAGTACATATCGTCGCCGTTTTTGCATATGTACTTAATTGTTTGAAATGTTGTAACTAGCAATGTTGCTAGTTGCGATTTCAAAGAATTTATCATGCCATCTGTAACAAAGTTTTTATAAGCATTTAAACCGCGTTCCTGGAAAATTGCTAGAAAATAGTTCCGCTAGTATGCATTAACGTCGACGATATGTATGAATGAGTACTGTGATCCAGTGATAAATATGTATGTGTGAGTGTAGTATCCAATGCAACGAATATAAACAAGGAGTCAGAAAATAATTCAGAAACCAAATAGTTCAAGCATTCATTCTCTCATCTTAACAGTAAAAGAATAAAGCATTCATTAACCACAAACAGTCTTTCAAACAAACAAACACAGAAGATATTACATGTGGTGACCGCCGACTTTAATTGAACACGCAACAATCTGTCAAGAAACTTACCCTTGCAAGCATACCATTCAAGATACTAGGATCCTATTTATGAAGCAGATGTCGAGAAATCAATTAGCATAATTCCAGTAGAGGATCAATACTCTCTCAGCACCACCACTACCAGTACATGGAGCAGTTCCATCGCTGAAGTTATAATCTATCTGAAGTCACGGTTGTATAAAGTTTTTTTTGTTCTAGATTTTTCTGCCATCAAAGCAGACTATCTACAGCATTTAAAGAAAGTATTTCAACGCCTATATCATTACGGTTTACTATCAAATTAAAAAAAACAATCTTTGAAGCCAAAGAACTAACTTGTCTCGACCACACAGTGAACAGTGATGGAGTTACGCCGCAAATTTCAAAAGGAGAAGCTATTCATAACTTTCCAATCCTTAGAATGCAACAAGAATTATGCCGTTTCGTTGGCACAGATTGTCGATTTAAACCTGAGCTAAACCTATTTATTCCAGAAAAAGTTTCAGAACCCTACAAGAAACCCACACAACAGTGTGTCGCAAAACGTATAATTACAAATCGGTTGTTGTGAACTTCAATAAACGGTCCTACCACAAATTCGTTACTTCGTGTGATCGGGAACACAGGGAATACATAGCAGATAAGCTCGGATGCAGCCCATTACAAATCCTTCTTATCTTTTTTTTGTGCCGTTTACGTATAGAACGTTCGCAATTACTTTTTGTTACCTGTTAGATATATTTGTGTACATATATTTACCATTTTCCTTTAATGTTGCATATACGATTATGATCCAGCCAACAACCTACAAGTCCAACAGAATCATCATACGTTCCTCTTAGGTTAAGTTTTGTAGTTTTTAGTTATTTACATTTTGTAACGAGCCCTAAAATTAAGAATCCGCTGTCTTAGTTTTAAGCGTTTTCAATTATCTCATTCGATTCTCACGTTTATTAGTTCATTTCTATAGGTTAAGTTTTTATCATTGTAACGAATATTAGCATTAAGAGCCCTGTACTAACTTTAATCAATTGTAAAACCAGCCAAAGAAAAAACGCGGTTTTTTACGTATCTATCAAGTTGCTTTACAATCACAACCGCATCTTATGCGTACATTCACTAGTTCTTTCCAATCCTGTCCTCAAGCAAACTGATGGAGAATTTTTCTGCTGGAAAAATTCTAAAAAACAAGGGAGCAATAAATGTGATGATCACCGTTGCCTTGGATACTTTGTACTATCCAAGGAAACGAATATAAACGAGGGATCAGAGAATAATTCAGAAACCAAATAGTTCAAGCATTCATTCTCTCATCTTAATAGTAAAAGAATAAAGCTTTAATTAACCACAACTTCAAACAAACATACAAAGAAGATATTACAATACTTTTATACTAAAAAAATTAATCAAGTTCTTGATATTTATCGTTTGATTACTACGGAAAATGACATATGTACTTTTCCACCTTATTTGGAAACCATCCACTTTCCCCAGAAATTAACTTTTCCGTATTATGTTGCGTTGTCTCACTTGTTCGAAAATCCTGTTAACCTTACTCTAATCATTTATATAAAAAATGAATTCAGTTATAAAGTCCTACTTAAAGATACCATTGATATGAACACATGGACTGTAGGTATTAATATATACTTTCAATCATACAAATATAACATTCCACTCCAAACTCTAGTGATGCTCAATTTCTAATGAAACTTGAAAATTTGTTTGATGTATATGCTAGTAGATCAGAGACCTTACTAATTATCGGAGACTTTAATATTGACCTATTAAAGGATTCATATTATGAAAATAGGCTGAGAACTTTAATTAAAAATAATGGACTACATCAGATTATCGACCAACCTACAAGAATCACTAAGGACAGTGCTACACTCATAGATCTTCTTGTATCTAATGAAAAAACCATTGATGCCCAGGTACACCATGTTCCAAAAATAACCGATCACTCAATAATAACTGTAAATGCAAAAGTGAAAGAAAAATATGAAGAATATACAATACAACACAGAGACATGAGCAACTTCAATGAAATGCAATTTCAATTAGATCTAATGTATCAACCATGGAATCCGGACTGTACAAACACCAATCAACTAGCAGAAACATTAGTTAAAACCATAATGGACACACTAAACAGATATGCTCCAACTGTTAAAAAAACCATTAAATGTCAATGGAGTTGTAAGCGTTGGTGGACCCCAGAAATAGCCTAGGAAATTGAAGAAAGGGACAGATTATATAAAAGAGCAATCTTTACACAAGAAGAAAGTGATATGAATAGGTATAGACAACAAAGAAATGGAATTGTTAGTTTGATCAGGAACCACAAGAGAAATTATTATCAAGAAAAAATAGATGATATGAAAAATAACTCAACAGAAATGTGTAAAACAGTTAAAGAATTAATTAAAGGAGGCCATAACAGACAAAAAAAAGGAAGGTATTATTTTTGACAATGAGTTAGAAAAAAAGGAAATTCAAATTGCAGAAAAATTCAATATTTACTTTATTAACAGCATACAACAAATTATTACATTAACAAATTTAACCCAAATTGAAACTGATTTAAGCCACATTAATGTACATCAATGTAAGTTCGAAAAATTCTTACCAATAGAGTTTTTGGAGTTAAAAAAAATTATAAACAATTTACCTAATAAGAATAGTAGTGTCGATGGTATTACAGTAAAGATTCTTAAATTAGCTTTCAATGTAATAGGACAGAGATTTTTACATCTAATTCAAATGAGTCTAGAAAGTGGATCCTTCCCAGAAACCTTGAAGACATCCCATATTATCCCCATTGAGAAGATAACCAACACTAACAAATGTGAAGAATACAGACCGATCAACATGGTGCCAACTTATGAAAAATTATTAGAGACCGTCTTAAATATCCAGTTTCGTGACTACATTGAAGTGAACAAACTGTTAACACCTCTTCAATCAGGGTTTCGGAAAAATAATTCATGTGAAAGTGCAATACAATCAGTTCTTTTGAAATGGAAAAATGCTATTTACAAGAAGAAGGTGATAGGTGTAGTTTTTCTAGACTTTAGACGTGCTTTTGAGACTATTAATAGAGATCTATTATTATTGAAATTAAAAAGATATGGGTTCGGCCCAATAGTTATAAAATGATTTAGTGAATATCTCAAAAACAGATTTCAAAAAACTAAATACTTTAATAGTACCTCTTCAGCTAAAAGAACTACCTTTGGCGTTCCACAAGGAACTGTATTAGGCCCTGATTTATTTGTACTATACATAAATGATATTGTTAATGTAATTAAAAAATGTAACATTCAATTATTTGCAGATGACACTTTAATATATTTTATAGGAGATGATGTTGAAAAAGTAATAAATATCATCAATGATGAATTAGTAAATGTATATAACTGGTTAGGTAAAAATAGTCTTTCTTTAAATGTAAATAAAACAAAATTCATGATAATAAAAATAAGTTTAACGAAATTGATACATCTAGTCATGTGGGAATACAAATTAATAGTCAAAAAATAGAACAAGTTTATGAGTGGAAGTACTTAGGCGTAATAATGGATTGTCACTTAACATTTTCTAGTCATTCAAACTATGTTATGAGTAAAGTTGCCAAAATAGTAAATTTCATGGGTAGATTAAGCCAAAATCTTAACAAGTGGTCTAAATTATTACTATATAAAACAATAATACTTCCCCATTTTAATTATTGTGCTAGTATACTTTACCTCCTAAATAATACTGAAATTAACAATCTTCAAAAAAAAACAAAATTGTGCGTTAAGAATAATATTAAAATGTAGTAGGTATACTAGCATAAGAAGAATGTTCCAAGTTACATCTTTGTTAAGTGTTAAGCAAAATATATTTTATAATACGATGATAATAATATTTAAAATAAAAAACCGAATATATCCAGAGCACATTTTAAATGAATTACTATTCGTAGAAGATGTTCATGATCATAATACTAGAAGTAGAAATAATTTTTATGTTCATACAGTAACAACAAATATAGGACAAAATAATCTGTTTCATAAAGGTTTAGTTGAATATAATTCACTACCAGCTAATGTAAAAAACTGCACATCTTTAACATTATTTAAGAAACGGTGTAAAAAATATGTAATAAATTACATTAATATTTAAGAAATTATAATGTATTATATGGAATTTATCTAGTTATATGCTATAAATAAAGTATATTATTATTATTAATAAATATTAAAACCTTCAATTTTACAAAGCCAGAGAATTATTTGCAAATGTGAAAAGAACTCGCATACGAGCTGATGTAATTCTTACGTCACTTTTCTACATTAAATATTAAATGCGAGCTATTATAACCAAACGTTTATAAAACAAAGCTTAACATATGCGCCATGGCAATGTTGCCAGATCCAGGGCTTAGGAAGTCTGTAGAACATAGCGGGTTTGATAGCGTCTTGTATAAAAATATACGATATACACTTGAAAAAGGCGCGACGCCCCCTATAGTTCATTGTGATGAACTACGGTTGTATAAAAATTTTTACAGACCCTACTTTTCCAAACCCAAATTGTATATTTTTTTATTGCAGTTTTAGATAAACCTTATCCTGTAGGCCTCGAAAACATAGGAGAACGTTGCCAGACCCAAGCCCGGGTCTGAGAGCGTCGAAAATGGTCCGACAAGTCGGTAGAATATAGCGAAACGGGTATGTATAAGCGGTTAAACAAATATATATATATATATATATATATATATATATATATATATATATATATATATATATATATATATATATATATATATATATATATATATATATATATATATATATATATATATATATATATATATATATATATATATATATATATATATATATATATATATATATATATATATATATATATATATATATATATATATATATATATATATATATATATATATATATATATATATATATATATATATATATATATATATATATATATATATATATATATATATATATATATATTTACATCTGCCTAACAAATGGACGTCCTTTCATATCTAAGTAATTGGACGTCCACCACAACTAATAACGCTAGAGAAGACTTAGTTCGTGTATATACACTATCTTACATAGTAGTGTTACGTGTGCGAGTTAGATTTTTAATAAAATCAAAAATAAAGAAGTTAATATACACCGCCATTCGACGTCCGCACATAATACAGTCTTATAACGTCCAGTGTATATCCATATAAATATTTCCGACTAAAGGACGTCCCAGAGATATACACTAATGTGGAATTCGGTAATCTGACGTCCTGCAACGTTGTCGGTGTAAAAGAAACATCTGGCTCTTTCTTACTCTGTTGTACTGTATGTTGTCTTATTCTTTTTAAGGCGAAACGAATTGTTAGACATATTTACGACGCTTTAAAAATCTGGTGTTCGTAATATTGTTATGGAAGTAGGGAAGAATCTTTAGAATTTCTTTCTTATGTTATTATATTTCAGGTTATCCCTGAGAAAGTCTTGATTCTAAATAATTATTTAATTTGTTTGTAAAATATGTATATTTATATTGTAAAATCAAAGTGTAAACTTTTTGATTGATACATTATTAAGAAAGAAATTTTAACTTAACTGAAATTTAAATTAGTTAGAGAACTAAAATATATTTTTACTTTAGCATTTTAAAAACAAAACACAAGAATACAAGAACACAATGTAATTGTAATGTTATTTTTTGAAATTCTCTAATTCAAAATTTTCTGTTATTTGGGTACTTTAATAAGAAGTCAAAAGTCAAATGCCATCAATATTTTCATAGTTCAAATGTATAGTTCTTTACAATACTCCAACAAGAAAATGCGGGTAGAATCAAAAGCATTCCCTACAGTGATTGCTACGTTTCTGTTTCATTCCTAAGATATTTCTGTTTAGAAGTAAGAACAAATACAAATCCCCGAAATCGTTTTACAATCTTTCTGGCGTGTATTTATTACCTTTCATATATTATTATTATTATTATTATTATTATTATTATTACAAGTTGGTTCCTTTAAAGCTTTAATGTTTTTTCGAATGCGGAGATAAAAAGCTAATAATAATATTCAGAATAATTTTATTCAAAAAGCATAAATTATATTAAACGCATAGTATAATATTGTATAATAAATAGTTAAATCTGTATAACAAAACTAAAAGATTTGCACTATATCTAAAACTTATTAACCACTATTTCTTTATTGAACTCTTTTCTTGTGGGCGTACAATGCTTTTTGGACAGTACAGCTGTAAAATATGTAAAAATTAATGTTAAATTAGTTTGTAACTTTGATGGTGAACTTTTTCTTCAAGCAAACTTTTAGAATTTTAAAATAACTTACATTTTAGAGTTACTAATATAACTACTAGAAAGCTAATAATCAGAGCTAATAACAAAATCAGTACATTAATAGTACAATTTTTTTGAGGGTTCACTTTAGATATCACATACTGTTAGTAACAAGTTACTAAGGTTGTTGCTCAAATAAATCATTTTTTTAAACTCAGTAACCAGGGAACACAAGAATGAAAGTAAGATTCGCTACTTCTTTCATTTACGAAATAATTTGATGCACTAAAAAATGTACATAACGCGCAGGAGTAGAATTTCTAATTCGACTAGTAACATTAGCATTTTACTTCTGAAAATTTGCACTACGCTGAATTTTTGCACACAACAGCCGTTATATGGACGTTATAAGTAACATGCAAAAGTCGCCATCGATATCATGTTCGGTTCGAAAGTAATTCAAGATCAAAGTCATGAAAATTGATTTTTTTCGCGGATATCTCGCTTTCTATTGGTCAAAAGATAATTACGGTTATTATGAAAATCGTAAATTTTTAAAATACAAGAGTTACACAAAATCGCATTTCGTATTGAACATCGAGTAGGTACGCTTAGTTTTCGTTAACTCGCTAGGAAATAGTATATTATGGGACAAGTGGTTGAAATAAAATTTCAACGTTGAGAGTGGTTTTTCAACGAGCGACAGCGAGTTGAAAAAAGTAACTCGAGACGTTGAAAATTTATCAGCCACGCGTTCCATATACTATTTTTTCTTCGAATTTTTAGTAAATTAATGCACTTTAGAAAAAAATATTACATTTAAGTGACCAAAACATGACATTAAAGTGACATTTCTCTTGACAGCAATTGAATGTCGAAACAGTTTGAAATTCAAAATCGCGGTAGTCCGATAATTTCAACCTCTAGAGGTTGAAATGCGATTTCAACCATTGTTATCGATTGCAAAATGAGTGATTTCAATGTCATGAGTAGAAAAAAGTATTTTTATGAAATATTTTTCCCTAAATGAATCGCAAAAATATTTGTCGTTGACAAAACGATACTTATAATATTTTAACCGGTGCATTTAATTTACAAATAATATCGTAAATTTTAATTACTAACTTTCAATTCAATTTTTCTTTGTGAAATGGTTAAATTAGCAAATTGAATTTGCGTTATTTATAACAATTTAAATTTTAACTTTTACAAAAAGAATTATTGTAAACAGTGTATATATATTTTTTAAATAATACCGTCAATTTTAGTTAAAGTTATAAAATTTTTCGTAAGAGAAAAAAAGAGCACCTAATTTTAAAACCAACAAAATATTTTTAGGTCCAGAAATTTTTGTGTTGAAAACACATGGATCCCATAATAGATAGTCAAGGCCGATGGTTGTCCCTTTTGTATTCGAAGTACATATTTCTTAAACGCCATGCTTTCATTTGTACCCACTGAAGAGAGGGTTATAATAATAAAATACCTTGTTTCCGAAATATGTATTGGCATTGTTACGTCAAACACAAATATGTAGTTTATAGACACCCTTTCAAATATAAGAATAGATATAACGTTATTTAGCAACAAAAGAAAATACCATTTTACTATTGAATTTAGATTATCTGCGATTTATAAACAAACAACGAGAAATTCATTTTACCTTAGTGTCATGCCTTGTACCTTAGAAACTTCCTTTATGATGTTTTGTCTTTGTTTGGTCACTAGAATTGCAACAGCAAATTGTGAGTTTGACAGAGTTTTTAATTACCTTTTTTTCAACTTCTTCTGTCTTGAATATCTTAACCTCTTAACCTTACGATAATATTTTGCTTGAAATTTCTATAAAATTTTGAGCAATCACAATAATTGTGCCACATTTTCTCTTCTTCGGATCACACATCTCAATAACAATAACAATTGGTTGATTTGAATGGAATTATCAAGTTAAATTAGCCTATATCTTTGTAATGCTTTTGGTATTTGATTTTTAAATTTGGTTCATATTTTTTAGTTGCTAATGACAATCCTTCCTTGCTTTATATATTTGCTAACAGGCTATATGCATTGGCATATTGATTCAATTTTGTGCTAAACTTTGTAGTAGTTAATGAAGTTTTCTGGGAGCTGTATTGGCCAACACCTTTTTTGGGGCTAATTTTGTCTTTCAGTCTTCCAAAATCTTATCTTTTTCTAGAAGGTAAATACTTTCTAATACTACAATACAAATATCTAATAAGATATTGTTTCAAGAATATCAATTTAAAAACTAACTTACAGCAAAACCTTTTCCAAGATTCTCGCCGAGTATAATAAAATTTAGCAGTTATCTTCAGGAGTTAATTCATATTTAAATTCTTGATTATGTATATTCTAATGCAATAGTAATAGATTGTAAAGACTGTGGTATATCATAACACAATATTTTAAACGGTGTCTCCGAACTACACAATGTACCTATTTAACTATTGCCCAATACGTATTTCGGTAACGATGTTACTTTTTTCTCGGCTTAAAACCGTCGGTTATGAATTAGAAAAACTAAAAATGTAAAAAAGGATATAGTGGGCTTTCGCAAATTAAAAGAAGAGGAGAATAATGCATTGAACTAAATTTAGGAATCACATTCTACTACAATGCAGAGAAAAACGAAGCATATGAAAGCGTAAGATTCCCAATAAAGAAAGAACTTGCATTTCAAGTGGTCAAATCTGAAACCATATCCGACAGAGTCGCTTCTATCGTAGTTGAATAAGTTGCTATATAAGGTCAGATTGAAGATGATTTAGGTTTATGCGCTAATATCTGCACACGCAGAAGAAAAAATTGAAGCCTTCTAACTAACGAAACCTTTAGACGAAGAAAAGATAAAACCAGCCATCACCTTAGGTGACTTTAATGCCAATTTAGGAAGAAATTTTGGCGAATCCGAAAGATTCTAGGTTTTCTTCAAATAAAAGCTAGTCGAAAATAGATGTGGATCTCTCTTGATGGAACGACCCAAAATGAAGTAGACTACTTCATTTCAGGTAGTGTATATCGAAGTTCAAGTGCTAAGGTTTGATTTAATAAACAAAATAGAAAGGAAAAGACAGTTTAGAAAGTATACAGTAGAAAGTCTAGAAGAGTGTTGCCAGCAAGAAAAAACTAGGAAAGACATAAACGAAATAACTAACAACAGACCGAAAAAAGCTTTTAAATGCAGGAACAAAAGTAGTGTGAAAAACTAAATCTAGTGAAGACAGGATAAGTGATGAAACAAAGAAGTTAATATTTTTGAAATATAATATAAATACAAAGATTAGTTAAATTTTTACAAGTTTTATTAATATCTTAACCTGACAGTATTTATATACCTTTGATAATGACACAAAGTGTCGAAACAATATTGTCATGTTTAAGATATTAATAAAACTTGTGAAACTGTAACTAATCTTTGTATTTATATTATATTTCATGATTATGGAGTTCCACAAAGTAAGGCTGGAGGCAGTAAAAGTTAATATTTAGATAAGAGATGCGGTCATACTAGTTAGTAGAGTGCTCGGAGCCCCGAAACTTACAAAAAACACATTTTGTAGGACTTCGAGGTAAAAATGTATAAACTAAATAGAATTGTAGCTTTGGTTCTGTAGATGATAAAACTGCAACTTGTCAAAAAACCCTATGGTGCAAAAGGGCACTATTTAAAAATTTCGAGTTAAGTACGTAGTTAGAAAATAGAAGATATAAGCTACCTCTGTAATACAAAATTGTGTATATTTTGTAGAGATTCTTATTGATTTTAAAGTCTTAATAAGAGCTTCCGTTTGGAAATGCACTTAAAACGCATAAGTGAAAATTGAGAAGGATTTACATTTATGCACATTTCTCGTTTCAAGCACTGCACAAATCTAATTAAACTCGACTAGTTTTTGCTTTACACCGTTTTATCTCGGGAAAGGTAGCATTTAACAAAACATGTATTCTTGTGAAATTGTAACCAGGTTTTTTTGCAATTACGATGGTCTTTGATTTATGAATCTTAAATAAATATTAATCGAGATATGTAATAAAAAGTAAGACATCATTTATTGTGATGTCCCACCGACCCGCGGCCGGCCTACAATCATAAGGCGTTCGCATCTCTCGTCTTACCGCGCCTGCCCCGCATGTAATACATATTTATTTGTCTCTTATCGTTTACTAATAAACTTTCATTTTTGTTTTCTGCTTGCAATTATTTGTAACAAAAGTATATTGTGTAACTAACAAAATAATATGTCTACATAATTAGTGGTAAAGTAACAAATATACTTACATACAGATTAGTATAAGACTGTCATAAAACTGTTCTCTCAAAATGTTTTGGTCACTCAAATTTACAAATAAATTCAACAAAAACCAGCAGCGAAGATACAGAACAATGAAAGTAAAAAGCAACCAAATTTACCGTAAATACACAGATTGAAACTATCAAAGATCACGTTAACAGCTATCAGATAATCTTTCAAAACATCTTAATCTATTTCTTGAGATGGAAATGATGGAGTTTCTATAGAATCTTTGCGTGATTTCTGTACCATACATCGACTTGTTCAAATGGAAGCATGAATTTTTCTCGGCTGCAAGTTTTATTCTGCAATCTAAAAATAAATTTTCTTTCTTTTTAAAAATAAATGAGATGGTTTTATTAAACATTTATTACACAAGAAGTGAAACAGAGTTGAATGGGAAAACTATCGGCCTATCTCGTTGCTATCTTAAGTTTTCTTTATAAAAATATCATTAATCGATTAACGCCTAAAATGGATTCGTATCGACCAGTTGAACAAGCTTGATTCACGAAGGAATATAGCACGTTAGATCTTCGTCTAACGGTAAGAACGCTCATAAAGAAGCAAATGAATACCACCTGTCTATACTCTCATTGGACTATGTTGAACTTTGGGCTGTAGCACAAGCCATGAACAACTGTAGAATAGATTCTCGATACAGACCACTAATTCATAACATCTAATAACATCTATATAAAAGAAAATACAATTGGAACAAAATACCAGTAGTAACCAACTAAAACGTGTGGCGATTCGGAGGACACAATATCTTCAAAGCTATTTATTCTTGCAACGTAGGGCGCATTTAGATCATTAGATTGTACAAGATTTGTAACAAACATAAAGAACTAACTAGCCTTACATTTAATACGACAAAGTTTTAATTACCACAACACTCAAGGAATTACAAACAATGTTCAAGTATCTAGCAGAAACCTCTACAATGATAGGTTTAATGATGAACATCCAAAAAACAAAAATGATGCCAAACACTGAAGAAATTAAAGATATGGATTATATATCGAATTTCTGCATAAAGACTGCATCTTCGAGTGGGTCAATGAATACGTATATCTGGGGAAAATCCTGTAGCCGAATAAAGAATATCAAGTAGTTGAATAATTAGAACACGATTGGTATGGGTACGGTTTGGAAAACTAAAATTGATATTCAGAAATCTTAAAATGCCACAACATTTAAAGGTAGTGTTCAACCAATGTATTTATTTTTCCGATCGTTAGATACGGCTGCCAAACCTGGACACTAACTAGAGCTAATAAAACATCGTAAGGTTAAAATGGAACAGAACACAACGCAACGCAGAAAAAGATAAAAAGATCTGAAAAAGGTGGCTGGATTACATTAGAAAGAAGCAGCTCAAAACATAAACAATTGACGAGAATAGAGGGGCCTATGTCCAAAGTTGGAACAAGTTGTGTAGCATCTGTATATAAACAATAATTAGAAAAATAAAATTAGTACTTGCATAAACGCTAATAAAATTGCTCTAGAAATGAGCCCTGCGGCACATCATAATTTACTTGTAATTGATTTGAACGTTTACACGAACTGATTTACACTCAACGATTCATTGAATAAGTGAACCATTTGTAATAACAACTTGGAATCTTTGTTTAAGACTTGATCTTATTAAAATCTTTACTATATTTAGTTGCCGATTAAAGATATAGATGATGCACCAAAACCAATGAAGTGCAATATCGATAGCATTATATTATGGTTAATAGCGTCAAACGCTTGTGTAAAATCTAAAAGAGTAAGAAGCACAGATTTATTTTTATCTAAATAATTAAAAAAAATTATTTTTTTTGATAAATTAGTTTTACAACGATAATGTTTACGAAACCCTGATTGAAACTCTGGCAAAACATTGTTTTCATATTATTTCATATTTAATATATTGTGTATAACCGTGTTCACAATACACGTGCGTATAATAATCTTTTGCTTTCGTTTAGCAACATATTGTTAATTAAACTTCAGACTAAAAAGTAAGTAATACCAATGCAAGAAATAATTAAGCTGTATGGCTTGAAAATCGAAAAGCTATTGACTTCAGGATTTATGATAATTATTCTTCTATAAAATATTTGAATACGAAAACCCAAAAACAAAAATGAAATCTAAATTTGTTGTTTAGATATTTACTGTATTTAGATAAAATTTACGTTTCTATTGCAATATTACTTTCTACCATTTTCTACTACGTTTAACGGCAAAATAAATATTTCAAAACATGTGTTAACAGTCAGGTCAGCCGTATCCTGTTACCGAGACAAAGAGACGTCAAATGCACGAATAATATCAAAGTTATCTTGAAATATACAAAAGCGATGTTGCCAGCAAAAATGTAGGTCTCGTGATGGACACGGACGTCTTATACACGTAGATCCTTCCGTTTGCAATATACTTAGCTGTATATATTTGTCGAATTTAGCGCATCTCGCGGAATTCGCTTGAACTACGGTATACACAATCTCCGGTAAAAATCAGTCATTTGACGTCTAAAACAAATTTTCACCAAACGATAGAGGATGCTTTAGTAATCCCAAAAAAATTCAAAGAACAGGTGATACAATCGGACGTCCGGTATACGGACGTCCAATTACAACGGACGTCCAACTGATGGTAAATGCGTAATGTACGGACGTCCATTTGTTAGACTGATGTAAATATATATATATATATATATATATATATATATATATATATATATATATATATATATATATATATATATATATATATATATATATATATATATATATATATATATATATATATATATATATATATATATATATATATATATATATATATATATATATATATATATATATATATATATATATATATATATATATATATATATATATATATATATATATATATATATATATATATATATATATATATATATATATATATATATATATATATATATATATATATATATATATATATATATATATATATATATATATATATATATATATATATATATATATATATATATATATATATATATATATATATATATATATATATATATATATATATATATATATATATATATATATATATATATATATATATATATATATATATATATATATATATATATATATATATATATATATATATATATATATATATATATATATATATATAGGGCACCATTATGCGTCCCCCCATGTAAAATCTTAGGTTCAAGCAGCGTCCGAAGTCACTCGGCGTCCGGATATACGGACGCTGGGTGACTAGTGCCTCAAAATTACACCACATGAAGCTTAAAGTGTCTAGATGACGAAAATGTAAAAATTAGCTGTGCGCAGTTTGACACCCATTCCTGATTCGTGTATAAAATCGTAGTTCGAGCGTTTGCCACACGCAGCGCTAATAGCGCGGGATTTGTATACATTTGTATACAAATTTATGGCATAGGTTTACCCTGCGTCCGCATATTTAACAAGAATTGTGTTGGTAACACTGATGGTTTTGTCGCTAGACAGTGACGTCATTTCAACGGGACTTCACTTATGCATTGTATTTCTGAGTAAAGATTGCGTCATTTAAGGTGACACAAATTCTTACATATTATATTTTGTTAAAGCTGTTTAATAAACACTTTACGTTTCATTTATGCGTCATGTAAATTTCGTTTAAACCGGTTTTAATTGCTCTTACAAATGGGCGATAATTTTAATAAAATCGTAAGATTTAATTCAAAGCTCTATTGATTTAAGTAAAACAAACGTAACCATTATTATATTATCATTCAGTATTTAATCAATCACTGATGATGTTGGCTAATAATAAATCTTATCCCCTTTTATATTTTAAAATTTTTAAAAATTATTTGTTTGTGAGGCAGACAGTGACATCATTTCAAACGGAACTTCTTACGCATTAAAATATTGAAATTAAATAAACTTTTTTAACTTCTAAATTGTCAAATGACATACAAACTTGAGATTTGGCACAGTTATAGGAATTAGGATTCTTGTAAAGAAAAAATAAAACAATGTTATTATGTCAACCCCCGTACCCCGTTTTAGGGGTTGTAAAACTTTTAGATGACATAGAAACTTGAAATTTGGTATAATTATAGGATTTAAGATTCTTGTAAACAGAAATGTTTAAAAAATGTTATTACGTCAACCTCTGCATCCCGTTCGGGGGGTTGTAAGACTTCTAGATGACATACAAACTTGAAATTTGGTTTAGTTATAGGGTTTAGGGTTCTCGTAAAGAATGATATAGAAAAATGTTATTATGTTAACCCTCCGCACCCCCTTTAGTGTTTTTAAAGCTTCTAGATGACACAGAAACTTGAAATTTGATTTGGTTATAGGGTTTAGGGTTTTCGTAAAGAATGATATAGAAAAATGTTATTATGTTAACCCTCCGCACCCCTTAAGGGTTTTTAAAGCTTCTAGATGACCCAGAAACTTGAAATTTGGTTTGGTTATAGGGTTTAGGGTTTTCGTAAAGAATGATATAGAAAAATGTTATTATGTCAACCCCCGCACCCCTTTAAGAGTTGTAAAACCTTTAGATGACACAGAAACTTGAAATTTGGTACATTTACAGTTTAAGATTATTGTAAAAAAACAATATAAAAAAATGTTGTTATATCATCCCCCGCACCCTGTTATGGGGTTGTAAATCTTGCAGATGTCACAGGGATTTGAAATTTGGTATAGTTATAAGGTTTAAGATTCTTGTAAAGAAAAAATAAAACACTGTTATTATGTCAACCCCCGTACCCCATTTTAGGGGTTGCAAAACTTTTAGATGACATAGAAACTTGAAATTTGGTTTAGTTACAGCGTTTAGGGTTCTCGTCAAGAATTATATAGAAAAATGTTATTATGTCAACCCTCGTACTCCCCTTTAGGGGTTGTAAAACTTCTAGATGACTTAGAAACTTGAAATTTGGTGTAATTATAGGATTTAAGATTCTTATAAAGAAAAATATAAATAAATGTTATGATGTCAACCCCTGCACCCCGTTCGCGGGTTGTAAAACTTCTAAATGACATACAAACCTGAGATTTGGCACAATTATAGGAATTGGGATTCTTGTACAGAGAAAAATAAAAAAATATTTTTGTCAACCCTCGCACATCCCTTTAGGGGATGTAAAACTTCTAGATGACTTAGAAACTTGAAATTTGGTGTAATTATAGGATTTAAGATTCTTATAAAGAAAAATATAAATAAATGTTATGATGTCAACCCCTGCACCCCGTTCGCGGGTTGTAAAACTTCTAAATGACATACAAACTTGAGATTTGGCACAATTATAGGAATTGGGATTCTTGTACAGAGAAAAATAAAAAAATATTTTTGTCAACCCTCGCACATCCCTTTAGGGGTTGTAAAACTTCTAGATGACTTAGAAACTTGAAATTTGGTGTAATTATAGGACTTAAGATTCTTATAAAGAAAAATATAAAAAAATGTTATGATGTCAACCCCTGCACCCCGTTCGGGGGTTGTAAAACTTCTAGATGACATACAAACTTGAAATTTGGCACAATTATAGGAATTAGGATTCTTGTACAGAGAAGAATAAAAAAATATTTTTATGCAACCCTCGCACCCCCTTTTAGGGGTTGTAAAATTTCTAGATGACTTAGAAACTTGAAATTTGGTGTAATTATAGGATTTAAGATTCTTATAAAGAAAAAATAAAAAAAATTATTAAATCAATCCCCGTATTCCATTTGGGGGTTGTAAACCTTCTAGATGACATACAAACTTGAAATTTGGTATAGTGATAGGGTTTAAGACTCTCGTAAAGAAAAAAAATGTTATTATGTCAACCCCGCATCCCCTTTTAGGGTTGTAAAACTTCTAGATGACATACAAACTTGAAATTTGGTATAGTTATAGTGTTTAAAATTTTCCTAAAGAGAAAAATCTAAAATATTAAAATGTCAACCCTCCCAACCCCTTTTGAGTTATAAATCTTCTAGATGACGTACAAACTTGAGATTTTGACATAGTTATAGAGTTTAGAATTCTTGTCAAAAGAAAAATAAACAATGGTAAAATTTCAACCCCGCACCCACATTGGGGGTTGTAAAACGTCTATATGACATACAAACTTGAAATTTGGTATAGTTAGTGTTTAAAATCTTCCTAAAGGGAAAAATCAAAAATATTAAAATGTCAACCCTCCCACCCCCTTTTGAGTTATAAATCTTGTAGATGACGTACAAACTTGAGATTTTGACATAGTTATAGAGTTCAGAATTCTTGTCAAAAGAAAAATAAACAATGGTAAAATTGCTACCCCCACTCACATTGGGGGTTGTAAAACGTCTATGTGACATACAAACTTGAAATTTGGTATGGTTATAGTGTTTAAAATTTTCCTAAAAAGAAAAATCAAAAATATTGAAATATCAACACTACCACCCCCTTTTGAGTTATAAAACTTCTAGATGACGTACAAACTTGAGATTTTGACATAGTTATAGAGTTTAGAATTCTTGTCTAAAGAAAAATAAACAATGGTAAAATTTCTACCCTCCACTCACATTCGGGGTTGTAAAACTTCTATATGATATACAAACTTGAAATTTGGTATAATTATAGTATTTAAAATTTTTCTAAAGAGAAATATCAAAAATATTGAAATGTCAACCCTCCCACCCCCTTTTGAGTTATAAAACTTCTAGATGACGTACAAACTTGAGGTTTTGACATAGTTATAGAGTTTAGAATTCTTGTCAAAAGAAAAATAAACAATGGTAAAATTTCTACCCCCCACTCACATTGGGGGTTGTAAAACGTCTATATGACATACAAACTTGAAATTTGGTATGGTTATAGTGTTTAAAATTTTCCTAAAGAGAAAAATCAAAAATATTAAAATATCAACACTCCCACCCCCTTTTGAGTTATAAAACTTCTAGATGACGTACAAACTTGAGGTTTTGACATAGTTATAGAGTTTAGAATTCTTGTCAAAAGAAAAATAAACAATGGTAAAATTTCTACCCCCCACTCACATTGGGGGTTGTAAAACTTTTATATGATATACAAACTTGAAATTTGGTATAATTATACTATTTAAAATTTTCCTAAAGAGAAAAATCAAAAATATTAAAATGTCAACCCCCCACCCCGAAGTTGTCGGGACGGGGGCGGTTGAGCGCTAGCCGACATCTTGGAAAACATGTTTTATCAAATATCTCGTGAACTGCGCATCGTACGACAAGAATAGTGTAGATCGTTTTTTTAAAATTCTGCCTTATGCTTTATATAAATGGAAGTATATCTGATTAACGTCCAAGTGTACGCAAAAAACGTGTTTGTCTTTTTCTTAAATAATATAATAATGTAATAACTTTGGTTTTAAATTAATACTCTAGGAATGTTAAAACTTGCTTACTTTACTTGTTTTGGAAAACGATGTTTGTTAATTAAATTATGTAACATTTTTTACGTGAAAAATTAATTTTAGAGAAACTGTCGTTCAAGTTACATTAGACATACAACTTTCCTAAAAGTTTGGAAAAAAAACTTTCAAATACTATGAGACTTAAGCTGTATTTTTTGGTTAACTTTGAATGTACAGATTTTCTAAAATTTATTTTTCACATAAAAAATGTCAATATAATTTATTAATAAACATCGTTTTTCAAACAAGTTAGGTAAGCAAGTTTTTAACATTCCAAGGACTATTCATTTAAAACCACAGTTATCACATTATTAGATTATTTATGAAAAAACGACGATTATTGATCATGCGGTTAAGATTTATTCACCGTATTTGAGTGTCTAAATGGCTTCTTTGTACTGACTTATTGTTAAATTTGAATAGTTATTCACAATACATATAAGTAAATCCACTGTGGTTTTGTTTAGATTTTTTAATGTACCGTTAAATTTTTTCTGGGTACATTGGACCTTAAAATTACTCAACAGAATTTGCTATATTGTTATAAAAATGAAACTTCAGGACAGGTAACCCTTCTATAGACGGGTTGGGGTGTGTTACACAATCTGCTCCTGGTCTGTGAGATTGTTTATTGTAATTTTCGTTGTACACGTAATTATTTTTTTAAATCTTTAGATTTGTGTAATAGTAATAGTAATATTTATTTTTCCCAACAGACAAAATGCCTATGGTGGAACATAAGCTAACAATAACATATATACTAATAACATGAAAAAGTAGATGTTCCATAAAATAATATCACAAATAAATAATATAATAACATAGTACTAGTGTGTGAACAATATGCCAAAGTGAGATAGTAGGTTAATAATAATACATTAAATTCCACTGTTATGTGGTTGCTACATAAATACTAATTATCTTAGATCTAGTACCCTCTCGATGTGAAAACATCTATAAATATGTCAAATCTGTTACTAGGTAAACAATTGTATAATTTTTTTTATTAAAATTAAGTTTTATTAAAATACAACCTTACAATATTGTTTCGACAGCTATGCTGTCATTATCAAAGGTAATATAATTATAAACAACACGTCGCTAAGGTAGATACAAAAATGGGTAACTAGATAAAATAATAATAATAATCAGAATTAAATATCTAATACTTCCAGTAACGGAGAATTACTGAGCTCAAGTTGTTCATTCATTAAAGGAGTTTGTGTTTGTATATCTCAAAGGCTTCTAAAATGTCTAATTTGCGTTTGTTATTACAAAAATGTAGGAATTTAATATTATTTTGATGAGTCATTATATGATTTTGTTCTAAAAGGTGTTTGGCGTAATTCGATTTTTCAGGGTGTTTATTTTTGTAATGACGTACGTGTTCTTTATATCTTATGTCAAATTTCGAAGTGTTTGTCCAATATATACCCGAACTACAAAAAGAACAATTTAAACCGGTAAATGCCTGATTTCATGATATCATTTGTTCTGTCTTTAGCATTAAATAAAAATGAAAAAGTGTTAGTGTTGGTTTTAAATGCTATTTTATAATTGTTGGTTTTTCTTAGTATATGTGCAATTTTTTCTGATATTTTGCCAAAATACATCGCAAGTCAGAATGTTTGGTTTAACCAGAATGTCTGAAACGTCAGGTTAGTCCCTAACAACGTAAACATCACTACCAGAACCAAGAATTCGATTACCGAAAAAGTGATTAGGAATGCCAAAAGAAGATGGCTCAAAGAAGAATCGAAGAAATGGTTTAGTATAAGAGACAATATGCACGTTTATATAAAGGTACTCACTCCATACAGAACTTACTCATAAATTACACAATATCCAATTTGACATCTTAGATTTTGACATTAGAGAAACCGTCAGTCACATTAAATTCAAAAAATACACCAACACAGAAAAATAAACTTCATCGACTTGTACAACAAAAACGTACACTACAAAATAACCTTAATTGTCAGAACACTGCAAAACTTTTATCCTCGTTTCATAAACTTGTCGAATATAACATTCAATGACAGAGAAACACAATTTCTTAACAAAGGTTTCAAATTTTGTCCTTTTTCCAAAATTTACCAACAAAATTAAAGAAATTTTGGCCGTTGAATGCGAAACTATACTTAAGAAAGATCATAATAACAATGCAAAATTCCAAATTTCGAATTTGTTAAAAGAGATGTCTTTAAAACAGGACAAAATGTAGGTACAACACATCTAACATATCACTTCTTCAATCTATAAAACAGAAAATCACAGAGAACAATCTAATTTCTGTTAAAGCAGATAAGGGTAACACTTTGGTAATTCTTTCAAAAGATATTTACATACAAAAAGTTAATGAATTTATTAATAAAGAAAATTTAGAAACTTTAAACAAAAACCCAACCACAAAATTCCAAAAAGAAATAAAACAAGGTTTAGAAAACTGCAATATCTGCTTTTCAGAATTAGAAAAGCAACAAAAATCATTAATAAAAACCCACAAATACCTAAACTATATGGACTAGTCAAAACACATAAACAGAATATGCCAATAAGACCAGTTGTATCATACATCAATGCACCTAATCACATTTTTATCCAAAAAACTGAACCAGATTATTAACACGATAGGTTACAAATCGAAATACTCTGTTAGAAATTCATTAGAATTAGTAGATAAGCAGCAAAACATACATCTTCCACCACATTCAAAACTTGTCAGTTTTGATATTTGCAACATGTTCTCCAGAATACCCCCACAAGAATGTATTCCTTTATTAGATAGTTTCTTGATCAATAGTAATATAGAATTAGTTAAAAGGTTAGAGTTAATTCAATTATTTGACCTTTGTATAAGTCAAAATTATTTCACTTTTAATAACATAATTTATTTACAAAAGGATGGTTTACCTATGAGTAATTCTCTAAGTCCTCTATTAGCTAACATATTTATGGACAAGTTTGAAGATCGAATATTTGAATGAAACCCCTCTAAACACATTATCTTCTGGTTTCGTTATGTTGATGACATTTTAGCTTGTTTTGACAGTTCTTTTGAGGTTATCAATGAATTTTTAATTCTTATTAACAGTATCCACCCTAATATAAAATTTACACTAGAAACAGAACAAAACAGGGCTATAAACTTTCTAGACTTAAATATCAAGATTAACGCAGACAATCTATTTGAATTTTCCATATACAGAAAACCAACATAGACATAACAATACCAAATGAATCTTGTCACCATAATACACATAAAATAGCAGCCTACAGATCATTAGTACACAGAGCTTTAACTATTCCACTAACAAAATCAGATTTTAGCAAAGAGATATCAGCCATTAAACAACTAGCACATGCAAATCATTACAATCCGAACATGATTGACACTTTAATTAAACAAAAAGATTATAGGTTAGCTATCAAAAGAATATATCCCATTGACAATCAAACAGAAGACACAAATTACATATCTATACCATATTTTGGCAAAATATCAGAAAAAATTGCACATATACTAAGAAAAAACCAACAATTATAAAATAACATTTAAAATCAACACTAACACTTTTTCATTTTATTTAATGCTAAAGACAGAACACATGATATCATGAAATCGGGCATTTACCGTTTAAATTGTTCTTTTTGTTGTTCGGTATATATTGGGGCAAACACTTCGAAATTTTGACATAAGATATAAAGAACACGTACGTCATTACAAAAATAAACATCCTGAAAAATCGAATTACGCCAAACACCTTTTAGAACAAAATCACACAATGACTCCTCAAAATAATATTAAATTCCTACATTTTTGTAATAACAAACGCAAATTAGACATTTTAGAAGCCTTTGAGATAGGTATAACAAACACAAACTCAGGGTAACCTTTAATGAATGAACAACTTGAGCTCAGTAATTCTCCGTTACTACTGGAAGTATTAGATATTTAATTCTGATTATTATTATTATTTTATCTAGTTACCTGTTTTTGTATCTACCTTAGCGACGTGTTTGTTTATAATTATATTACCTTTGATAATGACAGCATAGCTGTCGAAACAATATTGCCAGGTTGTATTTTAATAAAACTGTGAAACTTTTAATAATCTTTATTATTTCATGATTATGGAGTTCCCACAAAGTAAGGCTGGAAACAATAACAATGGTGAAAAGTGTTTGGTATTCTATAATAAAAGACCATTGTTGATCGGTTAGTAGATCTAGGTACATAAAAGTAAATTTGACTAAGAAGACCAGAACACTGTAAGAATAAGAATAATATATTGGTGCAGCAGTACAAATACCTTTGTTCTACACTCGTCGACAAAACAATAAACATAATACAATATAACTGTATAACAATACGACCATTAGTATACGGACCATTAGTAATGTTTTTGTAAAATAAGAATACAAGACTAGAAAGACTTTTTCTTGATAGGAGTGAAGTTTCATTATCAATACTAAGCAGAGCCTGGTGATTACAATGCCTAATTGGATAGTTGCCATATGTTTTGTAGTAACAATATTTACAAAATTTACGCAAAACATTTTCAAGAAAGACAAATATATATTTCCTATCTTTAATGAAAGTAAACTATTTTTGACAAATTCAAGGTCAGTTATGTTTAAAAAATTTTAAACGTGTTTCTTTTAACATTCGTTTTTTTAGGGATATTCCATATAGGTTCTCTTTGCAAATATTATTTGATAAACCTTATTACAGCTGCAGTTCATATAAAGTACTTGTAAAAAATAATTTATTTGTGCAACACTCATTCGGGTCATTTAAAAATTTAATATCTTAAAATAAACACGTTCTAAGAATTCTATATAGTCAAAATTGCGAACTTTATTACAATTAGTTGTTTTTGTTCCTCAAGGCTTGTTTATAGTAACAAAATGCAACGGATATCCACATGTGTATTTGATTCTAAACTACCGTTGTAGAATAAAAGGCATATAATATTTTATTTTATTATGTCTGACCACTTTTTATTATAAAAAGTCATGTATTTTTTATAACAGTGATTATTACATTGCTATTTCACGATTCGTGTTAGTTATTACAAAGGTTTAAGTTAAAAAAATTGGATAGTTCTTTTACGATTTACGACGAAGTTTATAGACGTTTTTCTAAAAAAAATTAAACAAATCTTTGCAAAGCATTGAGTCTTACGGGAAATATAAACTTTAAATGCTTGTAACTTCGTTTACGAAGCTTCAAAAATTAACTAATTTTAGGGTACTTTCGCGTTTATCAACTCATATTTCAGAAACGAAGCCTTAATCGAAAAAAGTCGTTCTTATAAAATTGTAGACCGCGATCTTTCGCTTCTAACGGCGCCATTTTTATATTTTTAGAGATTACAATAATTCCGTAAAAGAATAAAATTTAATACCAAACACAATTTAAATTGTATCGACGTCTCTACTCCTCGATAAGCCCCTCTTACGTTTCGGACCTCCTCGCGCAGCAGTTGTCAATGTTCTTGATTAAATAAATACACCTAAAATGTATTTCCTTTTTCTTTAATTATTAATAGATGCCTAATATAAGTTTAATCGCATTAAGCATTTTTTTAAAATAAATAATTTAAATAGAATAATATTTTTATATCTTCGTTAATTACCCATTGCCTAATAATAATAAAACAGTACTCCAAAATAGTTAAAATTATAACATAGACATTTATGTTTTTCAAATACTTGATACCAAAGAATCTCGCAAGTAACTTTTTATTTTTTTGGCTAGTATCCTCTCCTGTATCGAGATAGTAAATTAACCAAGAACGAAAAAATGTAAAGACTTAGTTTTCCCTTAATAGGTATTAGTAGAGTTCAGCTAAGCCACGGATCACTGACATTACAGGTCACTACAACCCTATGTTTTATAAGAAATTAGTTTCAGTTGTGTATATTAAAGTATAAAATTTATGATATTGGAATTTAGGAGAAAGTAAGCAAGTTTTAACATTCCTAGAGTATTAATTTAAAACCAAAGTTATTACATTATTATATTATTTAAGAAAAAGACACACACGTTTTTTGCGTACACTTGGACGTTAATCAGATATACTTCCATTTATATAAAGCATTAAACAGAATTTCAAAAAAACGATCTATACTATTTTTGTCGTACGATGCACGGTTCACGAGATATTTGATAAAACGTGTTTTCCAAGATGGCGACTAGCGCTCAACCGCCCCCGTCCCGACAACTTCATTCCAACCGTTACATTCAGGGAACACCTCCGAACATTTTCCAACAAGAAAATCAATTCTGTAGAAGATTGCAGAAATAAATTACCCGGTTACTGGCCTACTATAACTATATAAAATTTCAAGTCTGTATGTCATCTAGAAGATTTACAACCCCCAAAGTGGCCGGGGTCTGACATTTTAACATTTTCTTGTTTTCATCTTTGCGACAATTCTAAACCCTATAACTATATCAAATTTTAAGTTTGTATGTCATATAGAAGTTTTACAACCCCCAATGTGGGTGGGGGTTGGAAATTTTACCATTGTTTATTTTTCTTTTGACAAGAATTCTAAACTCTATAACTATGTCAAAATCTCAAGTTTGTTCGTCATCTAGAAGTTTTATAACTCAAAAGGGGGTGGGTGAGTTGACATTTTAATATTTTTGATTTTTCCCTTTAGAAAAATTTTAAAAAATTATAACTATACCAAATTTCAAGTTTGTATGTCATATAGAAGTTCTACAACCCCCAATGTGGATGGGGAGTAGAAATTTTACCATTGTTTATTTTTGTTTTGACAAGAATTTTAAACTCTATAACTATGTCAAAATCTTAAGTTTGTACGTCATCTAGAAGTTTTATAACTCAAAAGGGGGTGGGAGGGTTGACATATTAATATTTTTGATTTTTCCCTTTAGGGAAATTTTAAACACCACAACTATACCAAATTTCAAGTTTGTATGTCATATAGATGTTTTACAACCCCCAATGTGGGTGGGGGTAGAAATTTTACCATTGTTTATTTTTCTTTTGACAAGAATTCTAACCTCTATAACTATGTCAAAGTCTCAAGTTTGTACGTCATCTAGAAGTTTTATAACTCAAAAGGGGGTGGGAGGGTTGACATTTTAATATTTTTGATTTTTCCCTTTAGGAAAATTTTAAACACTATAACAATACCAAATTTTAAGTTTGTATGTCTCATAGAAGTTTTACAACCACCAATGTGGATGAGGGGTAGAAATTTTACCATTGTTTATTTTTCTTTTGACAAGAATTTTAAACTCTATAACTATGTCAAAATCTCAAGTTTGTACGTCATCTAGAAGTTTTATAACTCAAAAGAGGGTGGGAGGGTTGACATTTTAATATTTTTGATTTTTCCCTTTAGGAAAATTTTAAACACTATAACTTCAAGTTTGTATGTCTCATAGAAGTTTTACAACCACCAATGTGGATGGGGGGTAGAAATTTTACCATTGTTTATTTTTCTTTTGACAAGAATTTAAAACTCTATAACTATGTCAAAATCTCAAGTTTGTACGTCATCTAGAAGTTTTATAACTCTAAAGGTGGTGGGAGGGTTGACATTTTAATATTTTTAATTTTTCCCTTTAGGAAAATTTTAAACACTATAACTATACCAAATTTCAAGTTTGTATGTCTCATAGAAGTTTTACAACCCCCAATGTGGATGGGGGGGTAGAAATTTTACCATTGTTTATTTTTCTTTTGACAAGAATTCTAACCTCTATAACTATGTCAAAGTCTCAAGTTTGTACGTCATCTAGAAGTTTTATAACTCAAAAGGGGGCGGGAGGGTTGACATTTTAATATTTTTGATTTTTCACTTTAGGAAAATTTTAAACACTATAACTATACCAAATTTCAAGTTTGTATGTCTCATAGAAGTTTTACAACCCCCAATGTGGATGGGGGGTAGAAATTTTACCATTGTTTATTTTTCTTTTGACAAGAATTTTAAACTCTATAACTATGTCAAAATCTCAAGTTTGTACGTCATCTAGAAGTTTTATAACTCAAAAGGTGGTGGGAGGGTTGACATTTTAATATTTTTAATTTTTCCCTTTAGGAAAATTTTAAACACTATAACTATACCAAATTTCAAGTTTGTATGTCTCATAGAAGTTTTACAACCCCCAATGTGGATGGGGGGTAGAAATTTTACCATTGTTTATTTTTCTTTTGACAAGAATTTTAAGCTTTATAACTATGTCAAAATCTCAAGTTTGTACGTCATCTAGAAGTTTTATAACTCAAAAGGGGGTGGGAGGGTTGACATTTTAATATTTTTGATTTTTCCCTTTAGGAAAATTTTAAACACTATAACTATACCAAATTTCAAGTTTGTATGTCTCATAGAAGTTTTACAACCACCAATGTAGATGGGGGGTAGAAATTTTACCATTGTTTATTTTTCGTTTGACAAGAATTTAAAACTCTATAACTATGTCAAAATCTCAAGTTTGTACGTCATCTAGAAGTTTTATAACTCAAAAGGGGGTGGGAGGGTTGACATTTTAAATTTTTGATTTTTCCCTTTAGGAAAATTTTAAACACCATAACTATACCAAATTTCAAGTTTGTATGTCATATAGATGTTTTACAACCCCCAATGTGGGTGGGGGTAGAAATTTTACCATTTATTTTTTTGACAAGAATTCTAACCTCTATAACTATGTCAAAGTCTCAAGTTTGTACGTCATCTAGAAGTTTTATAACTCAAAAGGGGGTGGGAGGGTTGACATTTTAATATTTTTGATTTTTCCCTTTAGGAAAATTTTAAACACTATAACTATACCAAATTTCAAGTTTGTATGTCTCATAGAAGTTTTACAACCCCCAATGTGGATGGGGGGTAGAAATTTTACCATTGTTTATTTTTCTTTTGACAAGAATTTTAAGCTTTATAACTATGTCAAAATCTCAAGTTTGTACGTCATCTAGAAGTTTTATAACTCAAAAGGGGGTGAGAGGGTTGACATTTTAATATTTTTGATTTTTCCCTTTAGGAAAATTTTAAACACTATAACTATACCAAATTTCAAGTTTGTATGTCTCATAGAAGTTTTACAACCACCAATGTGGATGGGGGGTAGAAATTTTACCATTGTTTATTTTTCCTTTGACAAGAATTCTAACCTCTATAACTATGTCAAAGTCTCAAGTTTGTACGTCATCTAGAAGTTTTATAACTCAAAAGGGGGTGGGAGGGTTGACATTTTAATATTTTTGATTTTTCACTTTAGGAAAATTTTAAACACTATAACTATACCAAATTTCAAGTTTGTATGTCTCATAGAAGTTTTACAACCCCCAATGTGGATGGGGGGTAGAAAATTTACCATTGTTTATTTTTCTTTTGACAAGAATTTTAAACTCTATAACTATGTCAAAATCTCAAGTTTGTACGTCATCTAGAAGTTTTATAACTCAAAAGGTGGTGGGAGGGTTGACATTTTAATATTTTTAATTTTTCCCTTTAGGAAAATTTTAAACACTATAACTATACCAAATTTCAAGTTTGTATGTCTCATAGAAGTTTTACAACCCCCAATGTGGATGGGGGGTAGAAATTTTACCATTGTTTATTTTTCTTTTGACAAGAATTTTAAGCTTTATAACTATGTCAAAATCTCAAGTTTGTACGTCATCTAGAAGTTTTATAACTCAAAAGGGGGTGGGAGGGTTGACATTTTAATATTTTTGATTTTTCCCTTTAGGAAAATTTTAAACACTATAACTATACCAAATTTCAAGTTTGTATGTCTCATAGAAGTTTTACAACCACCAATGTAGATGGGGGGTAGAAATTTTACCATTGTTTATTTTTCGTTTGACAAGAATTTAAAACTCTATAACTATGTCAAAATCTCAAGTTTGTACGTCATCTAGAAGTTTTATAACTCAAAAGGGGGTGGGAGGGTTGACATTTTAAATTTTTGATTTTTCCCTTTAGGAAAATTTTAAACACCATAACTATACCAAATTTCAAGTTTGTATGTCATATAGATGTTTTACAACCCCCAATGTGGGTGGGGGTAGAAATTTTACCATTTATTTTTTTGACAAGAATTCTAACCTCTATAACTATGTCAAAGTCTCAAGTTTGTACGTCATCTAGAAGTTTTAGAACTAGAAAGGGGGTGGGAGGGTTGACATTTTAATATTTTTGATTTTTCCCTTTAGGAAAATTTTAAACACTATAACTATACCAGATTTCAAGTTTGTATGTCTCATAGAAGTTTTACAACCCCCAATGTGGATGGGGGGTAGAAATTTTACCATTGTTTATTTTTCTTTTGACAAGAATTTTAAGCTTTATAACTATGTCAAAATCTCAAGTTTGTACGTCATCTAGAAGTTTTATAACTCAAAAGGGGGTGAGAGGGTTGACATTTTAATATTTTTGATTTTTCCCTTTAGGAAAATTTTAAACACTATAACTATACCAAATTTCAAGTTTGTATGTCTCATAGAAGTTTTACAACCACCAATGTGGATGGGGGGTAGAAATTTTACCATTGTTTATTTTTCCTTTGACAAGAATTTAAAACTCTATAACTATGTCAAAATCTCAAGTTTGGACGTCATCTAGAAGTTTTATAACTCAAAAGGGGGTGTGAGGGTTGACATTTTAATATTTTTGATTTTTCCCTTTAGGAAAATTTTAAACACCATAACTATACCAAATTTCAAGTTTGTATGTCATATAGATGTTTTACAACCCCCAATGTGGGTGGGGGTAGAAATTTTACCATTGTTTATTTTTTTGACAAGAATTCTAACCTCTATAACTATGTCAAAGTCTCAAGTTTGTACGTCATCTAGAAGTTTTATAACTCAAAAGGGGGTGGGAGGGTTGACATTTTAATATTTTTGATTTTTCACTTTAGGAAAATTTTAAACACTATAACTATACCAAATTTCAAGTTTGTATGTCTCATAGAAGTTTTACAACCCCCAATGTGGATGGGGGGGGGGTAGAAATTTTACCATTGTTTATTTTTCTTTTGACAAGAATTCTAACCTCTATAACTATGTCAAAATCTCAAGTTTGTACGTCATCTAGAAGTTTTATAACTCAAAAGGGGGCGGGAGGGTTGACATTTTAATATTTTTGATTTTTCCCTTTAGGAAAATTTTAAACACTATAACTATATCAAATTTCAAGTTCCTGTGTCATCTGCAAGTTTTACAATCATACAAGAGGGTGCGGGGGATGATATAACAACATTTTTTTATATATTTTTTACAATAATCTTAAACTATAACTGTACCAAATTTCAAGTTTCTGTGTCATCTAGAAGCTTTACAAACCCTAAAGGGGTTGCGGAGGGTTAACATAATAACATTTTTCTATATCATTCTTTACGAGAACCCTAAACCCTATAACTGAACCAAATTTCAAGTTTTTATGTCATCTAGAAGTCTTACAACCCCCGAACGGGATGCAGAGGTTGACATAATTAACATTTTTTAAATATTTTTTTACAAGAATCTTAAATCCTATAATTACACCAAATTTCAAATTTGTAAGTCATCTAAGATCTTTACAACCCCTAAAAGGGGGTACGGGGGTGACATGATAACATATAATCGTCATATTGTAAATCTTATTACGTCGAATTCGGTATCAGCGACCTTAGAAACCCCTTTGTACAAAATCTCATCCAAATCCAATAAAATTTCTAATTTTACGACATTTTTATGTTTATGGTACCTTAATAAAACTTATTTAAAACGTTTTAAAAAAATTCAGACACCAATGAATGGAAGTAAAAGATTTATTAAGTAGCTGTAATAAAACATAATTATTTTTGTCACTTTAAATGACTTATGAATCACTTATCCGCTATTTCGAATTACTCCCAGATGTTAAGTTTTATGCAAATAAATCAAATTTTAATTATTATGGCCACCATATCTCATCCGCCCTTTAAAATTTGCAAACGTTGACATCAAATTTGAAATCAGCGACCTGAAAAACCCCTTTGTAGAAAATTTCATACAAATTCAATAATATTTAGAGTTTTATGATGTTTTTATGCATATAGTATTTTAAATCTAAAAGCCTTTTAAATAAAATTCATACACATACAGAAACGAAACTAAAAGTATTTATTACATAGCGTTAATAAAATAGAATTATTTTTGCCAGTTTAAATGACGCAATCTTTACTCAGAAATGCAGAGAGTAACTCGACACCGCAGACAGGCAAAGGAATTCAAGCAGGCTGGCCAATACTGAAAAAATAAATGGACGCTGTATAAACCTATAGCTTGCATAAAATAAACAGACGCTGAATAAACCTATAGCTTGCAAAAGACGCTGACTGATACCATCATTTATATACACTTATATACGCCGGACGCTGGGCGCTACGCTTTTGGTCCGGACGCATGGTAGGCCTCTATATATATATATATATATATATATATATATATATATATATATATATATATATATATATATATATATATATATATATATATATATACACGCCCAACTATCCATACCAAGCCCGCTATGTTACGCAGGCACTCAGAAGCCCGGGCTTTCCTGTAGAGTTTCAGCTATATATTCTACGTCAATCGAACCGATAATTTCATATTATTAAGCGCAACCTGCGAGGGGTAAGTTATTTTTACATACAAATGAATATATACTGTACAGCTTTTACGAGACCGCATATATTATTGGTACTGTAGCAGTCCTGTTTGTATAAAAATAGATATTTCACGCATTATACCAAGCCACGCAGGGTTGCCGCTACTGTTACCAGCAAAACGTAAGATTATTGATCGTGTAATTTGTCTAGCCGGCAGTGAATGTCGGACAAACCACGGTTAGTCACCGAGACTTCCCGAATGCTTTCGTTCTTATGTGATGGTAATGCCGAGTTGGGAGTATCCTAGCGGAACTTTTGTTCTCGCCAACAGCCTGAGTCAAGGTTGTGCATCTGGTTATTATCGATTTTATTTTAGCTTTCTCGCGGCATAGTAACACAGACAATTATATACAACGAACTTTATGAAAAGAAGATGGAATTTTAGATTTCAGATCATGTTCTACATGCATAATTAACTGAATATTAAGTTACCTCGGAATTCGCCTTTTGGCCACCGATTTTGATGATTTTTTTTTAAATTGTAGGTAATCAACTATATTTCAAAGTCTAAATGTTAGATTTGTCCTGTAATGCCCTGTTTAATTGTTAATAACAAATTATTACTTTTTTCATAAGGGACTAACATTTAAATAATTTCATCAAATTTGTATTATAATTGCATAAAGTTGGGTACTTATAGGTTTTTAGGGTCGTAGATTCAAAATTTTTATAAAAATTTGATGAAATTATTTAATTATTAATTCCCCCTTATGGAAAAAGTAATAATTTGTTAATAACAATTAAACAGTAATTTTCAAACCTTTGACAGTACAGACTTTACCAATGAAATATTTTAGTTTGAAAGAAAATGGCAAGAACAAAATTACAGTTTTCAATTAAATTAATATAAATAAAAATATTATTTCTAAAAAAAGATAAATCAATATTAGACGGTTTCCTAGAAAAAAAATACCTCGGAATTCGCCTTTTGGGCACCGATTTTGATGATTTTTTTAAAATAGTAGGTAATCGAATATATTTCAAAGTCTAAATGTTCGATTTGTCCGCTAATGCCCTGTTTAATTGTTATTAACAAATTATTATTTTTTCCATAGGGGGTTAATTAATAATTAAATCATTTCATCAAATTTTTATTATAATTGAATAAAGTTGGGTACTTATAAGTTTTTAGGGTCGTAGATTACGAATCCGGGGTCCAAATTTGTCTAAAATTCAAAATGGCCGCCGGTGTCAAAACTTTAATATATGAAATTTTGAATGAAAAATCGTACCAAGGGGTTTTTAAAGTAGCAAATTGTGCTGTTAAGCTAAAAAATGACCCAGATGTAAAATGCTTGTCACAAAATGGCCACCGAAACTAAATATGATTAAAATTCAAAATGTTTAATCTCTACTGTATGTTTGTTTAAGATGGATTAATATAGTAGTTAACACAATTTTAAGATTGTTGCAATTATTATTTATTTAAAATTCAAATTGATAGAATGGAGTTATTCCGTATGAATAGTGTTAAAATAAATTAATACTCCATAATTTAACCAGATTCCGTTTAAGTCTGAAACTTTATTTATCGTCAGATTTAAATAAAGGATATTGTCTTAATTATTATTTACTTGTGTTTCATGTAAAGCATTGTTAGTTTTTTCAGCTACTTCTGGCAACGTAGAAAAAGAATGTGCTCTTTACATTTTGAAAACTGATTAGTAAGCTTTTTTTTGGGAAGAATAAATTCTTTTTTACATGCTCTTACTGGTTGCGACACTTCAACAGCGTTTTTCGGCAAAGGGGAAAATAAATTTTTCAAAACTTTTGAATGCAAAATTTTATAGGTGTTTTTATAATTTTTAGAAATAGTTAGGGTTACTGAAGACAAGATAAGATATATAGAAAATAAATAAAATGGAACTTTTTTATTAGAAATTGCATGAAAATACAACTAAAAGAAATTGATTTAATTTTATTTTATTTGACAAATCCCATATTGTATATCATCTTCAGAGTCATTGCGTTCTGTTTCTTCTTCTTGTTATTTTGAAAAGCATTCTTCATCAGAGAAGTTTTCATCTAAACTTCTTTTTCATTAATGTTTCCTACGTTTGGACATTTCCAAAACTTTAAAAGATTTGAAGATTTGAGTTTTGTTTTCGACTATGCTTAAAAATTGGCTATAAGTGGATTCGAAGATGCCAAAAATAAGTTGAGAATTTTCTCATTAGTTTCTTCTCTGGAAGATTTGCATGGATGACCTCTTCTAAATTAACTAATCAACTTTATTTATTTCTTCTAAATAGCTTGAAATCTTTTTTCTCGCTTCTTCGCTAGCCGTTCATCTGTATCTTTTTGATGGACCAGCATGCCTCGAAGGTTAGTTAGAGTACCGTAGGTACATTTTACTAAAACATTTTCTGCAGCTTTTATGGTTGAATGGTCTTGAACTTTTCAACATTTATTTGATATCCACATACAACTGTTTGCATAATATCAAATCTATTAATAAATTATCTCTGACTTAATTTCTGTAATTTCTGCAGAAGTCGCAAGCGCTTTGAAAAAGCACCTTGCTTCATATTTTCTTTGTTTTTAAAACTGTAAACTATGTGGGAAAAAATCGTGAATCTGTGTATCAAACAATAAACAAGTAACTGCGATTCACTGGCAAACATTTTAAGAAAAAATGAATGAACTGGGTGTTTTGCAAACCTTACTGAGCTGAAAACATGTGAATACATGTCTGAGATACCTATTAGAGACCGCTAGTTTAGCCGTTTAATTCTTTCGACATTTTGTCAGCTTTTGAAGCAAAATCCCGTTACATGAGACGGTGGAATAGTCTAAATTTTTGACAGTATTGCCTTTTTGTCCGTTCCAAGTTTTGATGACTTTCGGATTTAGATTAATTTATTATGATATGAGCTTTCAATCAGTAAAGGTTTCATCTTGTAAATCCGTTTCCCCAAAAAGAACGACCTAAACAAATCCACAAACTGACAGAGGAACTAAGGGAAGACTGACAGATAGGTGCCCTGTTCGTGTTATGTTATTCATTAACCATGTACAGTGCCGCCCATTTGAAAGTGCACGACTCTTTATATGTAATATTCCAAAATGACATCGTGTAAGTCAGGATTTCATGGGCTGTGTTTATAACAGCTGCAGCGGAATGAAAGGTTTATTATTATTATTTTCAAATACTTGTTTAAAATAATTTATCAGCTTAGAGTAAGTTATAGAAAACATAACCGAGGTAAATCGGGTCTATCGTGTACTTTCAAATGGGCGGCAGTGTACCTCTAAGTTGCTATTTAATACTTCATAAAGAATTATGATATGACTTTTAAATTATTAGTCCAAGAGCAAGAGCAAAAAAGTAGGTTCATAATGCAATGAAATGTTTTCGTAGACAATAACATTTTCTACAACTTTTATTACAAACTTTTTTCTGTATAGTGCATAGCTTTATATTTAAAGCGCGCCAAACTTTCTCCAACATGGTTATTGCTAAATATATAGTTAACGGTTGATGATACATTAAAAATGGTAATAACCAAATTTGTAGAACACAAAATTTCTTATAGAATTTATTTGAAGTTTTTTTTCTATAAAATTGATACTTTAAGAGCTATAGCTTGGTAAACTATTGCACCGCGTGAATTATCAGTGGTAATGTTGGTCATAGTACACGGTAAACATTTCATAACACATAAAACGGCGAAAAGTGTTCAGAAAAATGACAGTACTGTGTAGTGTGTAGTGAATGTAATGTATTAATCTTATAAATAGTGCCAAGAAGTACTCATAATTTATACATCTTTCTTAAATTGCATGGGTAGAACGTATTATCATAAAAAACTGTCAATGTAGCAAGATATAATAGTTTGTACATCACGTACATCATAAAAAATAATAATAATCATGATGATAATAATAATCATGAGAAGGGAAAGGTGGAGAAAAGGATAACAGAGTTCAAAGAATGCAAATTAATTTTTTGAAATAAAAAACGGATTAAAACATTTATTTATACAAAAAGTGGCAAGTTATTTTACATAAGTCTCATCTGTTTCGATGATGAAGGAAGTCACTCATCGTCTTCCACATCCTTGTTTTCTGCCACCGATATATCCGTAGGAGGTGAATCGAAAATTTCATTTTCATCGACTTCGTCTTCGATGGTTTCCAATGTATCTGGCACATTGTCCCATGTGCATCCACCACAATTCGAACAAATAATGGAACATTTTAAGCCAGCTTTTCGGCATACACAGGCAGCCTCGCAATTTGTTGTGCATTTGCAAGATATTATTTTCAGCAAACTTGAGGGTGCTGGAGCCATAGTAGTTCGGATTGGTTGAAGTCCATTTGTAGTCCGCTTCCAATCCCATTCTTCAGGATCATGGTAAAATCCAAGCCAAGTTTGAACCTGGTGGTAGGTTCTAAAAGAATGGTAACGTGCCGTATCTTGGGTTGGAGGTAGAAGTGAGCAGCATTTTTAGCGAAGAGAGTTAATGGACGCATTGAGAGGCGCATGATTTAATATATAGTGTATAATTTCGTGGCTATTGTGCGTAAACTCGGCATTTACAGCGTTATAAGTCTTAAAGTATCAATTTTATAGAAAAAAACTTCAAATAAATTTTATCGGAAATTTTGTGTTCTACAAATTTATCATCAACCGTTAACTATATATTTAGCAATAACCATATTGAAAAAAGTTTGGCGCGCTATAAATATAAACTTATGCACTATACAGAAAAAAGTTTCAAATAAAAGTTGTAGAAAATGTTATTATCTACGAAAACGGTTTTTTTACTATTTTTGTGGCACGATGCACAGTCACGAGATATTTGATAAAACGTGTTTTCCAAGATGGCTGCTAACGTTCATCTCTCCCGTCCCGCCAACTAGACATTCAGGGGACACCTACGAACATTTTCCAACAAGAAAATCAATTCTGTAGTAGATTGCAGAAATAAATTATCCGGTTACTGGCCGATATTATATATTTTCTAACTAACATTATTCCATTGTTATTTCTAAACTACTACTATTTAGTAAGCATTAATCCTACAGTTCGGACAGCTTTTTTAAGGAATTCTCTCGTGTGAAACAGCCAGCCTTCGCATTCAAATGAGACAGTGTTAAGATCTGCAGATGAGAACAACTTTGTTCTATTTCTTTCACCTAATGTAACTGCTATCACTCAACCAACGGACCAAGAATATATAAGAAACACCTAAGAGATTTTACAGACGTACCGTTTCGATTAATTTCTTGGAAACATTTGATATGATGCTATTTTGAAAGTTCTCTAATATCAAAGATGCAATTTTTGCTTTCGCTATTGCATGGATCAATGTTAAACAACTGACAATCGAGAAAACGTTTTTTACAATTATGAATAATGGAAAAGAAGTTAAAGGAGAAGATGTTACTGAAGACGTGATTTGTTCTAAAGGTATTGGTAGTTTGGCAAATCAGAGCGAGGATATGAAAGAGATAGAAGAGTCCGACATTGAAGCTTAAAAACATTGTGATCGTAAAAAACAAGGTTACCAAGTACTGACAGGAGATGCAATAATGGAGGAAGGGGAAATTCCACGCGACACCTCTCAAGTAGATCAAGAAGTTCTAAGTGATGGTGATGATGATTTAAACATGAAGAAAGTACTTTATGGACAAACTGCTGAAGCCATAGGCGTGTCATTAAATTTTTTTGAACAACATAAGGATCCTGATGTAATACATATTTTACACTGGCAAAATATAAAACAAATGATAAAAAATAACACGGTACGCACAGAAGAAATTTTCAGATTTTCATATAGCTTTTCTAGAACTTTTTGGTATGAAGATTACGAATCTGATGTTGGTTGTTTCCAATCAGGTCAAATGTTGTTTCGAATTTCATTCGTACGCCATGCAGCCAACCCATACCTGCCTCATAAATTTAACTCAAACCGGGTTTCTCAGGAATTGCTTTTTACCTTACGAATGCAAAACGCCAATAGAAGAATAGCATGCATACACCACATAAACAGGGTTGACAATTTTGGCGTTTCTTAATTCTACAGCTTTTTTGCTTTGGCGCTTGGTGCGTAAATTTTGCTATTAGTTTTTAGCTTTGCATCGTGTTTGACTACTATTGCATAATAAGTAGCGTACCCCAACTTCACCTAACGATAGAAAAAATGTCAGGCGAGGCATCTGTGACTCGTTCAGAATTGGACTGGTCTAGTGCCCTCATGTCTCTGTGATTTGTGATTGCGCATTAAGTCTGGTTCCGTTACGGGTAAACTAGCTAGACATATGTTTCCGAACTATCGTTCTCAGATAGTTACGTCAAGGAACTTCAACGCTTTCTTGGATTAATTACTTATTTATCTAAGTTCTTTTAAGAACTTATCAGAATTATTAGCTCCACTTAGAGTGCCGTTAGAAAAAGATGATGAATGGAGATGGGAGAATGAACAAAAAGAAGCATTCTGTAAATTAAAAGAAATATTAAAAAACCCTCCAGTACTTGGTAATTTTAACCCAAATTTACCTATTTTATTATCTGTAGATGCTACTAGTACTGCATATGGTGGGGCATTAATTCAGAATGGTCACCCAATAGCTTATTACTCCAAATCTTTAACTAAAACGCAGATCAATTATAGTCAAATTGAAAAAGAAGCATTGGCCATATTACTGGCTTGCAAGAAATTTCCTGTTTATATATGGGGAAACAAAAATCTGATAGTAGAATCAGATCATAAGCCGTTAGAAACCATATTCAGGAAGCCATTGACTGAAGCGCCTCCCAGACTACAGAGAATCCTATTTGAAATACTGCCATATCCCACAATTGTGTACAAAAAAGGAACGATGTTGTACATAGCTGATATACTGAGCAGAGACTGCGCAAAAAATGTTCATGATGACGAGGATGAAAACTCATTTGAGACATGTGTAATAATACCAATGAGTAAAACGAGATTGCAGCAGTTAAAACAAGAGACAAATACAGATATAGAATTGGTGGAATTAAAACAGCAAATACTTGTAGGATGGCCCGACAGAATAAGCGAAGTTCCGGCTTCTCTAAGAAAATACTGGTCTTACAGGCACGAACTAGCAACTTATGAAGATATCATATTCAAAAATGATAAAATAATGATACCTCCGAGACTACAAGAAGTTGTTCTCAAATGTTGTCACTTTAGTCACAAAGGTATCACTGGTACTCTCTGATTGGCCAGAGATTTTGCGTATTTTGGCCAAGAATGTCTGTAGACATTATTAAATTGGTGCAACACTGCAAGATTGGTACGAAGGAACAAAAAGAGAATCCTAAAGAAAAAATTTTAGGGGTACTTCTTTTTTCGATATACAATAATCCTAGGGGGTGAGAGCATAGGATTTCCGACTTTGCTTTTTTGTTGGACCACCCTATTGTACAAACACCAGATGGTACACAATATCGAAGAAATTCATGGTTCATCAAAAGAAATCACTCAGAGCTACAATAAATAAATCATGGAGATTATGTTAAGCAGTTGACAGTAGTGTGTCAAATCAAGAACCAAAAGCACAAGCAACGAATGATCAATTTCTTCAACAACAATATACTTATATCAAGATATGGTAGAGTAATTAAGAAACCAAACAGACTGAATTTATAACTGCAGAATTAGTTGATGTGTTGTGATTGATATATGTTATTTGTTAAATGAATGATGTGTAATTTATTTATTTTATTAGAAAAAGAGAGATGTAATACAGGGATCTAGTTACAGATAGATAAACAAACATTGTACTAGTTTGACATTAGTAAATCGAACACATTAATAAATTAATTATTTAAATAACATGTTTTATTGGGTAATTATTATTATAAATAATAACATAAAACATGACATTATTTAATGTCAATTCTACTGCTATTGAGAGACATAGTACCAACGACAGTAATAGTAGTAACTTGTAATAATGTAAATTCAGCTTTAGATACTTTTTATAACATCATCAATTTAATTTTTGACGATTGTATTCCAAAATCTAGTAATAACAAAAGTAAAAACAAAAGTAAATATCCTACATGGTTTAATAATACAGACGAAATAATACAGTTATTACAAGCAAACAACAGGTATCACAAACTCAAACATCTTTCAGACAATTATTTACAACAATATAAAGAATGCAGACGGAGGTTGAAGTCTCTTACTTCTATTGTTTACCATAATTACTTATCTAATATCGAAACTCATATTATGAATGATACAAATCAATTCTGGAACTATATAAAATATAAAAAAAGAAATAGTAGTTGTGTCACTAATTACACCCACAGAGGTGACAAATTGAACACTGCAGAAGTTGCTGACGCATTTGCGAATCATTTTCAGTCCGTTTTCTCTTCTTAACCTTCTACCTACAATGTTCGAGATTTTGATTGTCAATCAGTTTGTACCAACGATTTGTTCACACTTACTGAATTACTAGAAGTTGATTACAATAATGCTCTTAAGAATTTAAAACCAAAGAGAGCTGCTGGACCGGATAATATACCGCCATACATACTAAAAGCTTGTGGAGAATGGTTGCAAGTACCTCTTTTATATATTTATAATTTAGCCTTAAAAACTAATACGTTCCCAGATAAATGGAAAGAATCCTATATAACGCCGATACACAAGTCTGGTCCCAAAGAGGCTGTCGAAAACTACAGGCCAATTGCTATACTATGCGCTCCAGCAAAACTCTTTGAGCAGATAATTTACTCCAAAGTCTTTTCTCACATTAAACCTTACATTACAAGTCATCAACATGGCTTTGTGCCCAAAAAATCAACTACTACTAATTTATTGGAATTTTCAAATGATGTGCTCTCCAAATTAGAATGTAAAAAACAAGTGGACGTTATATATACTGACTTTCGAAAAGCTTTTGACACCGTTGACCATGACATATTATTAAAAAAGTTATACAACTGTGGACTTGGACCAACTTTGCAATTTTTTAGTAGTTACCTTTGTTCTAGAAAAATTTATGTAAGATTTGGAGGTAACACGTCTGGGAAATACACAGCAAATTCAGGTGTCCCTCAGGGTTCAAATTTAGGGCCTTTACTGTTTTTAATTTTTATTAATGATTTACCTTTAGCCTGCAAATATTCCAAAGTTCTTCTATTTGCCGATGACTTAAAGTTTTATAGAGTCGTTGAGAATAATACTGATTTTCAATGTTTACAAGAAGATGTCCAGGCAATATATAATTGGAGTATTGACAACAAATTATACCTGAATACTGACAAATGCTTCATTATGTGCTGTATATCCAGACGTTTACCTACCACAAACAATTATATTTTGGGCAGTGAGGTGTTAACACGAGTAGAAGAGATTAAAGATTTGGGTGTAACTTATGACACAAAACTGAATTTTAATCGTCATATAGATAATATTGTTGCAAAAAGTCAACAAAAATTAGGATTTGTGTTAAGAAATTCATTAAACTTTAATAATCTAAAAACTATAACCAAGCTATATCAAACTCTTGTTAGACCTCTATTAGAATATGTATCACCTATTTGGAATCCAATGCTCATGTATCAAATTGAAAAGACTGAGAAAGTTCAAAAGCGTTTTTTAAGATTTTTATATTTTAAAAAATATGGAACATATCCAGATTATCGAACTGTTCGTTCAGAAGATCATAAAACAGAATTTAATTACTTGAGCCTAGCAGCGCGTAGAAAATTTAATTCCGCTATTTTATGTTATAAAATCTGGAATAATCTTATAGACAGCCCCGAACTGCTAAGTTTATTACAAATAAAAGTTCCACCACGATCCATTCGTTCTTCTGTCATGTTTCGCATTCCTCTGCAATTGCGTAGTACCTTGCTTCCACCCATGATTACTATATTACGACTTATGAATGAATTATTAATTATTACAGATTTAGATTTATCAATATCATTAAATAGATATAAAAAAATTATATTTGACTACTTTAGTAAGTAAAATTACTAATTATACAAGTTTAAAGTAATTAGTTTGGTATGCAGCTTCAACAGTTAAAACTCAAAGAATACTCAATTCATGTTATATTGAACTCAATACTATTATTACTATAGAATAGCAATCAATTTAGGATTATTCTTATTAAGCAATCACTATTAATTTCCTTTTTATTATTGTAAGAAAAATTATTATTATTATTATTATTATAATTATTATTATTAAATTAATATTAACATTGAGCAAAGCAAATTTTACATTCATTAATAATTACATTATGTTATTGTTCTGTAAGAAGGGCAGAGCCCCTGTTGAACAATTAAGTTAAATAAATAAATACTGCCAGGTGCTTTTTCAAAGCGCTTGCGACTTAAGAACATTACAGAAATTAAGACAGAGATAATTTATTAATAGATTTGATATTATGCAAACAGTTGCATGTTGATATGAAATAAATGTTGAAAAGCTCAAGACCATTCAACCAAGGAGACTGCAGAAAATGTTTATGGTACTCTAACTAACCTTCGAGGCATAAAATGCTGGTCCATCAAAAAGATACAGATGAACAGTTAGCGAAGAAGCGAGAAAAAAGATTTCAAGCTATTTAGAAGAAATAAATAAAGCTGAATAGTTAATTTAGAACAGGTTATCCATGCAAATCTTCCAGATAAGAAACTAATGAGAACATTCTCAACTTATGTTTGGCATCTTCGAATCCACTTATAGCCAATTTTGAAGCATAGTCGAAAACAAAACTGAAATCTTCAAATCTTTGGAAATATCCAAACGTTGGAAACATTAATGAAGAAGAAGATTTAGATGAAAATTTCTCTGATGAAGAATGCTTTTCAAAATAATAATAAGAAGAAACAGTTTTGCATTCAAAAGGTTTTTTTTTGGGGGCAAAGAGAAAAATTTATTTTTCCCTTTGCCGAAAAACGCTGATAAAGTGTCCCAACTAGTAAGAGCACGTAAAAAAGAATTTAGTCTTCCAAAAAAAAGCTTACTAATCAGTTTTCAAAAATTAAAGAGCACATTCTTTTTTTACGTTGCCAGAAGTAGATGAAGAAACTAACAGTGCTTTACACAAGAAACACAAGTAAATAATAATACAATATTCTTTATTTAAATCTGACGATAACTAAAGTTTCAGACTTAAACGGAATCTGGTTAAATTATGGAATTCCATTCCATCAATTTGACTTTTAACTAAATAATAATTGCAACAATCTTAAAATTGTAACTACTATATTAATCCATCTTAAACAAACTTGTAGTAGAGATTAAACATTTTGAATTTTATTCATATTTAGTTTCGGTGGCCATTTTGTGACAAGCATTTTGCATTTGGGTCAGTTTTTAGCTTAACAGCACAATTTGCTACTTTAAAAACCCCCTGGTACGATTTTTCATACGAAATTTCAAATATTAAGCTTTGACACCGGCGGCCATTTTATAGCCACCATTTTGCACTTTGGACCAATTTGGACCACGGATTCGTAATCTACGACCCTAAAAACCTATAAGTAGCCAACTTTATTCAATTATAATAAAAAATATTTAATTATTAATTAGCCCCTTATGGAAAAAATAAAAATTTGTTAACAACAATTAAACAGGGCATTAGCGGACAAATCTAACATTTAGACTTTGAAATATAGTCGATTACCTACAATTTAAAAAAATCATCAAAATCGGTGCGCAAAAGGCGATTTCCTAGGTAACTTAATATTTATTTAATCACGCATGTAGAACATGATCTGAAATCTAAAATGTAATTAATGCGAATAAGATGTGTCAAAAGCTTTTATTTTACTATACATACATCTATTTTATTCTTAATAATTAAAAATCATAACTGTTATCTTTTATTAATAGTAAAAACACCTTACATTTTATTCACATGACCCATTATTTTGTAATCAATCTTTGAAACAAATTGCGTGTAGTTTCTTCAATTTTATTTCATAATTACCCATTTACCAATTTTCATAAATTATCAGGTATTTTTTTCAAATAAAAACATTTCAATCTTCACTTTATTATTTAAAAAGTTAATTACAGCGAAAAATCTACGTAGCTAATTATAACTAATTATTGTAGAATTCTTACAAAAAGCCTGGATCACCCTATTTTATGAGAGATATTGTTCAAGAAATAAAATATGTACCTAATATCACCAAAAAATCAACGAAAATATAAAATGTATAATTAGAAATTTTAAAAATTCCCTATCTGCAACTACAAATACTATAGTGTGGGTTTTGTTTTTATAATAAATAGCTATACAAACTACCAAATTAATATAATAATAAATTAAACATTTTCATGAAGAAACGGAAACTTAGGAAATAATTTTAAAGAAAATACAAGTTTGTTACAAAAATCAATATTAAATGTGTGCAAATGTACAAATAAGCAGTAAACGAATTTGCGCGGGAACCAGTCCCCCTACATACGTTAACCACTCTTATGGTATAAAAATGTGTGAAGGTAAATAGAAAAATCAATAATCCAAACACTTGACTTTCAAGCCCCATTGCCAGATCACTGGGACTCGTATAATGCGTGTAATTTGCATCGCGCGTAAGGTCAGTTTGATGTCTACAGTATATATACAACACAGATCGTTGGCCCCCTATATTTATTTCCCTTGAACTAAACGTGTGTATTTTGAGATATATGACGGTCTTTACCCGCCATTTCGAAAATCGAGATTCCGCATCTCCTGATGATGCTTAATCAAGAAAACACTATTATACACATAAAATTTACGAAGCCCAGAACCGGGCTGCGTAAGTTGGTGCCGGGCTTCGTATAGATAGGAGAACACTCTGTTTTAGGCTTGATAATGCCGCCTAATGTGTATATATATATATATATATATATATATATATATATATATATATATATATATATATATATATATAAATGCAGTGATATTGGTTAATTAAAAATAATAAATTATTTTTAAAAATTTTATTAAATATTTTGAAACTGTGAATAATTGCCGTTCGATCGTAGATAATTACTTTATAATTAAATTGATTTTTTAAAATGACTGTGAACTTTGGAAATGCTTCTCAACTTCCCTCTTTTATAAATTCTAATATGATTTGAAATTACCTTTTAATAGATTTAATAATGCAATGGTTATATAAAATTAATGTTACGTTAGTTCTTGATTAACTCAAGTTTACGTAAGAGAGTTGGGCGCCAGTTAAATAACTTAAATTAACAGAATTATATTTAATAAAGACTCATCTCAGGGTGAATGTGGTTTCTTGTGGTATAAAAAATATACAAATTGAAATTTGAAATCACTTTTAAAATTGAAATCTTAATTAATTTTAACTATTACTAAATTGTTCAAATCACTTTACTACATTTTACAAACGATAGTCTTTTCTTCAGCAAATGCCAATACAAAAAGGAAATAACTTCCTACCTTTTTATAATACTTCTTTTTTTTTCTTTTAGTATAGATGTCCTCTTTCCCAAACCATAGGCAGAGTAGATCACTTTATGTTGACCCAGGGCTGGTTTCCAATTCAGGGTTGACTTTCTTCCTTTTGCATGGATTTTCCATATAATCTCATCCACACACTTGACTTTGGAACTCACTTTTGTTTATTAACTGCGGGTTCAATTTCCCTTTTTCGTAGAATACTTATAGTTGTTTTTGTGTTTAATTAAATAAAACACCCGTTTATGGTTTTAACGTTGATTTATTATCTTGCCTAACTTTAGCAAGTAATTTATCTTAAAGGTGATTCTTTATAATCATATACACTTTTACAATTTATACTTATTACACCTTCGCCGTATTCAAATCACCAACTAACTTAACTTGTCTATTTAATTCTAGACTATTTAAATTTTTACAATATTATCAGCCACGAATTTACTTTGTCGCTTGATATACTATAATATCTTTACTCTTTCGTCGTTTAACAGTAAGTATCTTTAACTTACACGACTTTACACCGTCGCTTTCTATCAGTAAGTGCCTTTTATCTTACACGACTTTACACCGTCGCTTTCTAACAGTAAGTGCCTTTTATCTTACACGACTTTACACCGTCGCTTTCTAACAGTAAGTGTTTTTAAATTATTATTTTCTAAGCTTATATACTATTGACTATTTACATAATTATATTACACAATTTGACGTCACCTTATCATCTAATACAATGACCACACTATTTACAACATATAATACATAATAGCAGATTAATACACTTTATAAAAGTGACACATCTATTACACATTAATTACACAATACTTTTACGCAATAATAACGATCCATTTACATTAATAAAAACCTTTAAAAAATCACATAACCCGTCGATATACACATTTGGGATTATACATAATTGAATTACATCATAACAAACTTGCGAACAACTGGATGTTACGTATACTTAAGTAATCGGTGAGTAAGCTATTTGATAATAAATAAAGAAACATGTATTATTTAACCTTATTAAAAAGTATACACATTGATTATATAATCCATGACACACCATAAAATAACTTAAATTTATTTTTAATTGGAAAAGTTGATAAAAATATTTCAAAAGTGTTAGTATTTAACAAAGATTTTAGATTTTCACAAAATTTTCAAAATTTTCCAAAATTTTGAAACTACCATCCACAGCATTTATCCCCTCCTGTTTCAAATAAAATTGAAAAATGCAATTTTACTTTTAAACACAAAAAATGTTAAATAACAAATGTTAAACTAGTTTTATTTTTAAACACCAATATTTTTTTGTATTTTAATCTTTTATCCCAATAAACTTGCCCTATTCTAAATCTACTAACTAAACTATCTACAATATATACAATAATAATTACATCTTATCATTCCTCATCTCCATCCTATTCATCTAATTATTTCATAATCCTTTTTCTCTGTATCATAATCATTATATTTCCTACTTAATTTTCAAGTTTCCGTAGTACTTTTTATTAACAAATGCACTCTTAATAAATTTACTAATCTTTTTGCTTATCATATAATAATATATTTCAATCATAGTTTTTTATTTTATCTATACCACAATTCTACTTTTGTTTTCATTTTTATAAGATTTATACTTATCATAATCAAATTCATCACTATTCACCTTATAAACTTATATCTTCTTATTATTCATTAATCTTTCATTTATAATTTTATTTTAATATCATTTCCTAATCCCCATTTTCCCCTATAAACATTTCATAAACATTTTTCATCTAAATTTTAATTTTCAATTTATTCATACACTTTCCCTCTTTCATTTTTAATAACATAATACATAAGTCCTAATTGAGTATAAAATTCCATAAGCCTGTTTATTATATAAAGTCAAATCAGTTATTAAGTCTGAATCATTTTAAATTACGTCATATCTGGGTTTCTTGTCACAAATTGGTTATGTAAATTCTAATTACAATAATTTTCTACAAAGATCTTTATTTCTTTCTTCTGCTTTTATAGTTCTTTAGATGAAAATTACTAATTGGTAATATTTGTCTTTTCCAGGGTTTATTTACAATCCTCATATCTTTCCCCTTTCCTCTATTAAACTTTTTATTTTTCTTTTCAATTTTTAAATTACTAATCATGATTTTATTACGTTTGTTTTTCTTTTCTTTGTATTTCAACTTTACTTTCTTATTCCTACATTTTTTACCTATAACAACCTTTTTGTTACATTTTCTATTATAATCTACCTTTCCTAATTCCCTTAAATTTTTCACTTTCTTTTTGTTTGTTAATTTCACTTCTATATTATTAATATGTTTAACTACAACAGCCTCCTTCTTAGATTTTTTTCTACATTCTAATTTGTCAATCACTATTTCCTCCTTTAAAATTTCCTTATTGGTATTATTTACTACATCTATCTTTCCTAATTTTATTGAATTTATAACTAGTTTTTTATCTTTTGATTCTGTACCACCACCCTTAGAAAAATGAAAATATTCTTGTGGTTCTACCTGATTGTGTTGAGTAGTGGTACAAGCAATTAAAAATTTTCTTCATCGTGTTGCGATTCCTTTTCCTTAAAACTTACAAATTTTTCCTTTGTAGGACTATATAAATGACTAGGCATGTTACGTGATACCTCTCGCTCCGTATTATATTTACTACAGTTACCCTCCTTACTATTCCTACCGTATCTATCATCCCTTCCGTGCTCCTGCTCTATTTTATCATGTTTCTCATATTTTCTATACTCATCCCGTTCATCACACCTATTATCACTAACTGGATTTCTAACATTTCCCCGATAGTTATCCCTATTTCTATATGAAAAACTAGAGTTAGACTGTGTAAAATTCACATTTCTCATACCAGGCCTCGTTGAATCTCTTTTAAGATTATCTAATACGTCAAAGTTTTTTAGTATTTGTAAAATCGTTCAAACTCCTTTACATCATCAGTGTAAACCTTCTCCAAAATAGGCCTATCAAAATGTTTAGCTAATTGTTTAATAACAACCGCCTCTTCAATCTGATTGTCTAATTGATTAATCATAAAAAATTTATTTAAGGCATAATTTTCCCTTGTAGTCCCTTGAAGAGGGTTAAACCTTCCAAATGTTAAGTTTTCTACCACTTTTTCTTGTTCCGATAGACCCCAATACTGTGTCAAAAATAATCTTTCGAAATCTTCAAAATTAAGGATTTTGTTTTCATTTATTGAAAACCATTTTTCTGCTTCTCCTTTCATCAGTCCACGAATAATTGATAATTCGTAATCAAAATTATATGATTGTTTAAGACTTATTTTTACATTACCCAAATACGATTTTATATTCTTTATAAAAGTCTTAGGATGCATTCTTTTATCTCCATAAAATTTGGTAATATTTTGTTCACTCAAAGATGGTAACAAAATAGGTGCGAATGAAGGTTGTCCTAAACTTGATTCAGTATGGATACTTTTTAATTCATTAACCTGAACAGTAATTTGTTTTAAATCCTCTTCTATACATTCGGATCTTTGAATGCAATTTCCTTGAACTTCGCCTATCTTATTTTTAAAATATACTAGATGCGTATCTTGAATTCCTTTAACTTTAGTTATCTCTTGTAAAACGGATTCATGTTTTTGTTCTAATTCTATAAACTTTTTTTCATTGTCTACTTTTAGCGCTTCTATCTCTTTCTTAATCGTCTCAGTATTATCTTTTAGTTCTTGTTTTATTGTCTCCGATACAATTTTTATTTCTTCTTTCATTTCTTTATCACGTTTCTCTTGATCTTTGGACTGTTTGTCAAATTTTGTATTCAGTTCTTCTTTGTCTTGTTCCCTTTCTTTTTTTCTTTCTTCAGATTGTTTATCGAATCTAGCATCGAATTTAGCATTCATATCCTGCATAAGTGCTATAAGTTGTGATAGTTCAGATTGCGCTGGCTTGCCTTCTTCGCCGTTCCCCTCCATTACTGAACTGGTTAAAGCTTTCTGCTTCTCAGACACAACTAATTCTTTATCTGTATACTTCTTTTTTAATACTAAATTACTTTCCGCGGCAGAATATATATTTTTAACTGACGTCATACATTAACCACTAAAAATCTTTTCTATTTCTTTTAATTATGCTATTATAATCATAACAAGCTAACTATTACTATAAGCAAAATAACCTACAAAAACTAAATAATATCAAAAGTCAAATAATCTATTAAAAGCTACTATAAGCCTACTATTTTTCAAAAGATTATATAAACCACAAAAGGTTATATGTACCACAAATGGTATATGTACCACAAAAGCCCCACGTTGCCGGTCGCCATATATAAATGCAGTGATATTGGTTAATTAAAAATAATAAATTATTTTTAAAAATTTTATTAAATATTTTGAAACTGTGAATAATTGCCGTTCGATCGTAGATAATTACTTTATAATTAAATTGATTTTTTAAAATGACTGTGAACTTTGGAAATGCTTCTCAACTTCCCTCTTTTATAAATTCTAATATGATTTGAAATTACCTTTTAATAGATTTAATAATGCAATGGTTATATAAAATTAATGTTACGTTAGTTCTTGATTAACTCAAGTTTACGTAAGAGAGTTGGGCGCCAGTTAAATAACTTAAATTAACAGAATTATATTTAATAAAGACTCATCTCAGGGTGAATGTGGTTTCTTGTGGTATAAAAAATATACAAATTGAAATTTGAAATCACTTTTAAAATTGAAATCTTAATTAATTCTAACTATTACTAAATTGTTCAAATCACTTTACTACATTTTACAAACGATAGTCTTTTCTTCAGCAAATGCCAATACAAAAAGGAAATAACTTCCTACCTTTTTATAATACTTCTTTTTTTTTCTTTTAGTATAGATGTCCTCTTTCCCAAACCATAGGCAGAGTAGATCACTTTATGTTGACCCAGGGCTGGTTTCCAATTCAGGGTTGACTTTCTTCCTTTTGCATGGATTTTCCATATAATCTCATCCACACACTTGACTTTGGAACTCACTTTTGTTTATTAACTGCGGGTTCAATTTCCCTTTTTCGTAGAATACTTATAGTTGTTTTTGTGTTTAATTAAATAAAACACCCGTTTATGGTTTTAACGTTGATTTATTATCTTGCCTAACTTTAGCAAGTAATTTATCTTAAAGGTGATTCTTTATAATCATATACACTTTTACAATTTATACTTATTACACCTTCGCCGTATTCAAATCACCAACTAACTTAACTTGTCTATTTAATTCTAGACTATTTAAATTTTTACAATATTATCAGCCACGAATTTACTTTGTCGCTTGATATACTATAATATCTTTACTCTTTCGTCGTTTAACAGTAAGTATCTTTAACTTACACGACTTTACACCGTCGCTTTCTATCAGTAAGTGCCTTTTATCTTACACGACTTTACACCGTCGCTTTCTAACAGTAAGTGCCTTTTATCTTACACGACTTTACACCGTCGCTTTCTAACAGTAAGTGTTTTTAAATTATTATTTTCTAAGCTTATATACTATTGACTATTTACATAATTATATTACACAATTTGACGTCACCTTATCATCTAATACAATGACCACACTATTTACAACATATAATACATAATAGCAGATTAATACACTTTATAAAAGTGACACATCTATTACACATTAATTACACAATACTTTTACGCAATAATAACGATCCATTTACATTAATAAAAACCTTTAAAAAATCACATAACCCGTCGATATACACATTTGGGATTATACATAATTGAATTACATCATAACAAACTTGCGAACAACTGGATGTTACGTATACTTAAGTAATCGGTGAGTAAGCTATTTGATAATAAATAAAGAAACATGTATTATTTAACCTTATTAAAAAGTATACACATTGATTATATAATCCATGACACACCATAAAATAACTTAAATTTATTTTTAATTGGAAAAGTTGATAAAAATATTTCAAAAGTGTTAGTATTTAACAAAGATTTTAGATTTTCACAAAATTTTCAAAATTTTCCAAAATTTTGAAACTACCATCCACAGCAATATATATATATATATATATATATATATATATATATATATATATATATATATATATATATATATATATATATATATATATATATATATATATATATATATATATATATATATATATATATATATATATATATATATATATTTTCGGCACAAAACGAGATCCTTTGGAGTTAGAAACTATACAAGTTGAGATCCTTTTTGCAAGGCGAGATCCGATTTTGGATCTCGTCTTGTATCTGTGTGTATATCTTACTCATTGAATAGACGATGTGAAGGGAAGAGGAAATTCAAATTTTTGGTAGGAGCTCACTTTGTCCCATTTTGTGCAATTTTATACTCTGGCAGTTCATCTAACCTTACTGTAGGGGGCACTGCAGCGCCTTTTATGTATAAAACCTCAAAATGTATGTTACAGTCAAGTCGAGATCCGGTATGCTTGACAACATCGCAGATGTATTTGCAGCTTGAATTCTTGGGAAACGAGATTGTCACTTCCATTCTTAGTCATCGAACTGGGTTGCTTATTTTTAAAATTACTTCTATACGTGGTCATGCGATTCTTATAAAAAGCAATAGTATAAATTCTATTAAATGGGAAGAAAGTGCTATCCCAAATATTATTAGCATTATATAACTAACATTTGAATAACAAATATATTTTTAGTTTTGTCTAAAGTAAGAGAAAAATTCCAATGTTTGATTTATAAAAAGCACACATTTAAGCACTATCTTTCTTGTTTTAAGTACGCGCTGTATGTTTCTATCCAGTCCATATATATTGTTTAACTTAATTTATAGATTTTGTTAATATCACGACTGTTGGAATTAATTTTAAAAAGGAAATTTTTTCTTTTAAAAGGAATTTCTGGTCTTTATCAAGATCTAAAGCAATTTTAAATATAATTACACATAAGTTAAAACCTTAATTGAAATTATAAACTTGGCAGTTAATGTTATCATATGTTAAAGTTTTTTTAAAACGATTGTTTATTTTAGTCAATACTTACTTTTGATGATTTTTAATTTAGAATGTGCAATGTTGAGAATCAATTATATTTGTAGTTAAATTACTTAATCTATTAAAATGTTAGATTTAAACCAAACTTTAAAGAAAACTTTAACCTCTGATAACATTAAGTGCAATTTTATAGTTTTAATTAAGGTTTTAACTTATGCGTAATTATTTTAAAATTACTTTAGATCTTGATAAAAACAAGAAATCATTGTCGAAACGTTGATATTTCGATGGATTAATTAATAAAATACATCAAAGACTGAACCCCATGAAGTTTCCTTTTTAAAATTAATTTATAGAATTAACAGAATTCCAGCTGAAAACTATTTTAACATTGATAGGCCTTGGCTAAATTTTGGCTTGAAAATAGTATATTGAAAAATGAGCGTCACAATGACCATTAGTGTAATACGAGTGCAGTTTTTATAATAAATTGTATGTAGATATCCCAGTAGCACAATTAATGCCTTGAATCAAATGGGTTGTCTTTAGGAAAAAGGCATCAAATCAAAAAGTGCCGTATTTAGCTAAGAAATGAATAAATCGATTTCCTTTCTTTAATTCAAATGTTTTTTTATAACTTATATGTACTAATTATTAAAATAAAATACAAATTCACTAAAGTAGTTCATTAAAATAACCTATCAAATTAATTAATAACCAGAATTTCTCTTCAATACTCTTTTGGTGATACACCTTTGTAATAATTTTCTTATATACTGTTAACGGAATATTGTATTTATTTATATTCTTATCAAGTATTATTTGCACATGATGGCGTATAGTTTTTAAGATGTTATTTATACAAGGTTAATTATCACTATTTCAGCATTTCTTTTCTGAAAGTAAATATCAAATCCAACGATGGAGCTACAATTACCATTGAGGAACCTTCTATAAAATTTTTGCATAACTATCAGGACGTTTAGTAAGTTTAAGGGTAACCTACAAAGAGAAAATATTGATACAGGTATTGGAATGGGAATTATATTGCCCTTTTAAAAAAAGTGGGATTAAATGATCTAAACATCTGATTACAGTAATTTATCTACAATATTATAGGAAATTTAGTTTTTTAAGTAATTCACAATATAAAAGTACTATTTTTATTGTAAAAATAAACACTAGTTATCAGAGGGTTTCATTTTTATCTATTATAAACAAACTTCAGGGTGCTCTGTAGGCCTCGTGAAATTTCCTAACCAGAGATTTAATGTATTTATGAGAACAAAAATATTTTTTGCTATATGTCCATATATTTACAATACGGGCTTTTACTTATTCCGTAAATTTAACTGCTTCTGACATTGACCGTAGTCGGAAACTGATTATAGTTATTGTTAGGTTAAATATAATATAGTTATCTGTTAATAGTTTTATACAATAATTTGTAATAATTTTCTTATATACTTTTAACGGAATATTGTATTTATTTATATTCTTATCAAGTATTATTTGCACATGATGGCGTATAGTTTTTAAGATGTTCTTTTATACAAGGTTAATTATCACTATTTTAGCATTTCTTTTCTGAAAGTAAATATCAAATCCAACGATGGAGCAACAATTACCATTGCGGAACCTTCTATAACATTTTTGCATAACTATCAGGACTTTTAGTAAGTTTAAAGGTAACCTAGAAACAGAAAATATTGGTATAAGTATCGGAATGGGAATTATGTTGCCCTTTAAAAAAAGTGTGATTAAATGATCTAAACATCTGATTACAGTAATTTATTCACAATATTATAGGAAATTTCTAGTTTTTTAAGTAATACACAATATAAAAATACTACTTTTATTGTAAAAATAAAAACTTTTAAACTATCTGGAAAACAACCAGTGTCCAGGGAAGAATTAATAAGATGCATTAATGTATAACTTAAACTGTCGATAAGTGGCTTAATAATGGACGGCCCGAATTCATCTGGACTAGACTTGACCGTTTCAAGTTTTATAATTTTTTCTAAAAACTTAATATCAATTTTTTTCAAATTTGACTAACCTACAAGATCTATTATTTAATACAGGAGGATTATCACAATTAAGTGGGATTATGCTATTAACAGTATCATTTAAATTGCTAATAAAGTATTCATTTAATTTATTCGGTATTGTAATTTCAGTTTAAATTTTTTAAAATCAATGTCATCTGGGAGATCGTTGTTTGATTTTCCAATTAATTTTTTCCACATAGCGCGAGAATTCCCCTTATTGTTATCAATCTGTAATCTATAATACTCTAATTTTTCTGATCTTATTACACTAACGAGTTCATTTCTCAAAATTTTATAATTAATCCAGTTTTGAGGATCATTAGTAGTTTTAAAAGTTTTATATGCTTTATCCCGCTTTATTTGAATTTTCTTAATGTTATTATTGAACCATGGTTTTAAGTTACTTCTAATTTTGTACGTTTTAAGTGGAGCATATGTATCTAACAAATTGACAATATTGTTACGAAAATTATCGATAATAACATTAACATTAGACGTATCATACTTCCAGTTACATTCAGATAGTTTGTTTCTCATTTCCGCTATTACCTCATCGTTTATTACATTTTTTATATTTTTCTGTTTCAATAGACGCAGATTGCTTGTTAATAACTGTTACAAGCACAATATCGTGATCTGTAATTTTTGGCGTATCTTTTACTGTAACGTTTAGTAAGGATCGTTCGTTATCACAAGATCAATTGTACTTACGAGTTAGGTGTAGTACGAGTGGGAACGTTAACTATTTGTTTCATACCTATATTATTAACAATATTTTTTAATTTTCTGTTGTCCAAATTATCTGTTCTCATATCAATATTAAAATCTCATGTGAAAATAACACGACCTTTATAGTAAGACTCGTCATCCAACAAGTTACTGAAATAATTTATAAAATAACTATATAGCACTTGAATTCGACGAGCGATATACAGTTTCAACCATTATTTTATTTACGTTTACAACTAACAACCAAAACGTATTGGCAACATTAATATTATCCATAATCTTAAAATTATATTTACGGTTTATAAACATTATAACACCACCTGTGTACCTATTATCAGAAAAGCATACAACAGCGTGATACCCCTTTATTTCTGTCTCACATTCTAAAATATCCGCAGTAACTCTAGCTTCTGATAAGCACAACACTGAAGGTTGAAACTCAGCTATAAATCGATGTACTTCATATTTGTGTGCTAAGAAACTACAAATGTTTAAGTAATATACCCCAAATGTAGGTTCCAATTTGCTTGAATGTATTGACGACGAACAATTTAAAAAAACCGATTGTTGAGCAAAGATGGTTGTTGTAATTCTTCATGCAAACGTGGTAGATTAGGATAAAGTGCTGTTGGGAATATGAGCCGAAACTGTTTTTGTCACCCACATTTCGGTTACACCTAATAGCAACTATTAGATTTGAATTGTTTACCCATGCACATTTGTTATCTTTCGCTTTTGTTTCACTTTTTGTTGAGGCTTTAATGTTCATAATAAAATTAACCAAATTACAGCATAGTTTTTCTTTACCGTTCAAATTAAGATGACCATGAATAGTATAATCAGCTTTCGTAACTATTGGATTTAAATCAAACAGAAGAAAATTAGTTTTTACAATAATTTCACTGTACAAATGAACGTTATTTTCGTAGATGAAATTATTAAACACCCGTACGATTGAAGGTCCTGTACGGAACAGTTACAATTATCACGTTTGTATGAGTAATTTTACGTAATTTCGGTACAGAATCAGCTCTAATCTTATTGCCTTTTACTGAATTATTTGAACCTACGAAAATTATAATATAGTCTTCCTTTTTGAAATCAGAACATAGAACATACCCGATCTATATACCGACATACTATCAAAGTTTAATTGAAATTTGTCCCTTAATCCTCGATCATGACTGTCCGCTAATATCAAAACCTTGGTTTTAATATTTGTATTTTTATCATTAATGTTTGCATTATTTATGGTTGATTTTTGTGATATAATTGCCGTTGTCTTACAATCTTTATATTTGTTAAGGTCTTTTTTTGATTCGTATATTTAATATTATATTTTATTATTTTCCTGTATTAAATTATCAGTATCAACTTTTAACATAATTATTTTCATATTTCCTTATTCCAATTGTTGATAATGGAGTTTATAACGTCCGATTCTCTGACTGTATTATTTTTATATACAACAGTATTGGAAACAACACATTGGAACAATTAAGGGAAAATATTTGCCACCTAAATGTCATTTGTTAGATTATATTGAACGGTTTGACTATTGGATTTGCATTACATATAACGAACGAAGTTACAATCGAATGGCACTCCACATACAATATGTACTTATGACTGATAGTTTAGGCAACAAATTGTAAGATTCTTGAAATAAAGATTCTTAAAGATTGCGAAAGCAATAATTTTATTAGAGCATATAATAAACATTATAAACAAAGTACATCCCTTGATATTATATTCAAAAATACCGCAAAACACAACGAATTCAATCTTTCAAAATAATTTTGAAGTATGAAGCAAATATTTTCTCCGCCGTTCTAATGTTTTCAAATTGAAATAAGTGATTTCTGATCATTCCAATGTTTCCTTGGCATAGCTGGTTTTTTGCATAAAGAGAAGTTTTCTTTTTTTTACCTTTTCCGGTTATAATCAAATGCAATCCGTAACCAAAGGCATTATTCAATTCGTATTTTTTTCTTTATAGCATTCCTTAATATCTTTCATTTGACATAATTAGGAGAGATAATATTAGGGTTTGAAACAAAATGCACGTAAAGCTGTATTGTGCGTGATGCGATTAATTATACATATGTGCAAAAATAAAATATGAAAATGGTATTAATTAAAAACAATCTTATATTTTAGTCTTTCAATTTCAATAATCTTTATTTGCTTTATTTTTAAAATCAATAGTTTCAAGGCGGGTGGCATGTTAGGTTTAATATAATATAGTTATCTGTTAATAATTTTATATAATGCAATTTAAAGATGTACATAACAACCTTTTATATTTTTAACTTTTTCCCTTCTTTTACTTTTAAATGAAATATTTTTAAGGAAGTTAAAAACATTAAAAGTTAATATGTAGTATTGATTTCATAATGATCTCGAGCAACAAGGCTAATATAATGCTATTTAATTTATTTCTTTTAGTGTAAACGTATAGCATAAAATAATAAAAAATAGCCTTGCTGTCCTAGATCATTATGAAAACAATAGTACATCTTTAAATAATTGTATTGTATAAAATTATTAACAGATAACTATATCATATTAAACCTAACATGCAGAATAACATGAATAATAATTTTATACTTTCAAACAAAACTTGTCCTTTTTCTATTGTATGAAATTCCAGGTCAAGTCATTTTAACAGTCCCTTTTACAACATCTGGTTGTCATAATGACCCTCGTTTGTGAGTTTTGTGGTAAATATCTGTCGAATACGGTGGCAACGCTGCAGGATCTCACGTTGGTATACATATTATGCTATATACAAAAATGGACCTCGTCTTGTTGCGGATCTCGCTTCGTTATGGATTTATAAATAAAATTTTAATTGCAAAATCTGTGCCCCTCTGAGGGGGTAGTGGTTAAGTCGTAAATTATAAATCTATTAACAGAAAATATACATGCGTAACTCTTTATCTTTTGGTGGATCTCGGGTTGTCCTAAATTTATTCGGATCTCAACTTGTTACGAAAATAGATATATATATATATATATATATATATATATATATATATATATATATATATATATATATATATATATATATATATATATATATATATATATATATATATATATATATATTTATATAGGTATATATATATATTTATATATATATATATATATATATATATATTAGGGTGTATCGAAAAAATTTTTTTTCGCCGGCTTAGCAAAAAAATAATAGTTTTTGCTGAAAAACAAACCTTCATGATAATAATTCGTAATTTAAATTATGTTTAGGGGTGCCACCAGTGGCTCAAAAACCCAATTTTTGACTGTTTTTGTGGTTAGCCTCTTCCAACTTCTACCAGTTCAAGCAGATAAACACTGATTTTGGATATTTTGTGCCCAGACCACTACTCTATAATTCCACAATACAAACCACTTAATACTATTATTCCCTAGTATGAAAAAAATCCCCTAAAAGTTACTATTTTTGCGATTTTCTGATATTCTTTAGCTAACTTTTGTTAATTCCATCACATAACAATGCGCGTTGAGGGTTTTGTGCTAAAACGAATACCCTATAATCCCACAATACAAAAAGCTTAATACTGTTACTTCCAAAAAAAAATCCCCTAAAAGTCACTATCTTAGCGATTTTCTGATATTCTTTAGCTAAACTTCTGTTAATTTCATCACATAACAATGCGCGTTGGGGGCTTTGTGCTAAGACGAATAATACATAATCCCACAATACAAAAAACTTAATACTGTTACTCCCTAGTGAGAAAAAAATCCCCTAAAAGTCACTATTTTAGCGATTTTCTGATATTCTTTAGCTAACTTCTGTTAATTCCATCACATAACGATGCGCGTTGGATATTTTGTGCTAAGACGAATACCCTATAATCCCACAATACAAAAAACTTTATACTGTTACTCCCTAGTGAGAAAGAAATCACCTAAAAGCCACTATTTTAGCGATTTTCTGATATTTTTTTATCTAACTTCTACCAATTCCAACAGATAACCATGTGCGTTGGAGATTTAGTACAAAGATCAATACTCTACTTTCCAAAATACAATTAACGTAATAGTTATTTTAATTACAATAAACTTAATTATCTGGGAATACAATCCGAGCGCGGACTTAGATTCAACTAAAGGGGTCAAGTGTTGTATGGAATTCTATTAGTCAAAAAACACTTTGTAATAAAGATCCAATCTGGAAGCATCAAAAATATACTAAAAGGACAATTGAATTGGTCAAAGCAGAAACTGAATATGTCCCAACCACCTTGTTTTGAGAAAAACAAGAAAAACTGAATTACTCAATGTTGCTTTTATGGACTTTCGTGACTTTTTGGGATATGAAAGAAGGGTATCTATTAGGTAAGATCACATGATTCAATTTACTTAAAGTTTTGTATTCTAAGAGAAAAAAATTCATATAAGACGTGGACATGTTCAGTTTCTGCGTTGATTGCAAAGAATACGCAAGAAAGTATTTTGTGACCAGTGCCGACCTTTGAGGGGGTGCGAGGTCGGGCGCAGCACGAGGGCGCTAGGCTGTTTGGGCGCCGAAGTTGGTAAAATCATTAAAATCATTCAATAACAGTTACTTTTTAAAGTTAATAAGGGCGCTCTGAACGACTCTTCCCGAGGGTGCCGAGAGGCCTAAGACCGCCACTGTTTGTGACAAAACAACAACTGAACTTAATATTAACAAAAGAAATCTGAAAATCCTAAATACAAATAAAAATATTTTTAAACATTGTCTGCTTTCACTGCGCTGTCTTCCTCTTTCTCTTTCATAGGCCATTTTAGGATAAAATTGCTGGTAAAATTCGTCAAATTCTTTCTGAATGTACTTCATAAATCTTTCAGTTTTGGAGAGGTTGTGGAGTCAGTGGGAAATACCTTCAACTGTTTCCTAGGTTGTTCAGTTTTACTTTCTTCTTCGTAAACACTGTTACTAGTTGACTTAGAAATTTTTGTTGATTATTTTGTTGATTCAGAAAATCGCTAAAATAGTGACTTTTAGGGGATTTTTTTCTCACTAGGGAGTAACAGTATTAAGTTTTTTGTATTGTGGGATTATAGGGTTGTCGTCTTAGCACAAAATATTCAACGCGCATTGTTATGTGATGGAATTAACAGAAGTTAGCTAAAGAATATCAGAAAATCGCTAAAATAGTGACTTTTAGGGGATTTTTTTCTCACTAGGGAGTAACAGTATTAAGTTTTTTGTATGGTGGGATTATAGGATATTCGTCTTAGCACAAAATATTCAACGCGCATTGTTATGTGATGGAATTAACAGAAGTTAGCTAAAGAATATCAGAAAATCGCTAAAATAGTGACTTTTAGGTGATTTTTTTCTCACTAGGGAGTAACAGTAATAAGTTTTTTGTATTGTGGGATTATGTATTATTCGTCTTAGCACAAAGCCCCCAACGCGCATTGTTATGTGATGAAATTAACAGAAGTTTAGCTAAAGAATATCAGAAAATCGCTAAGATAGTGACTTTTAGGGGATTTTTTTTTGGAAGTAACAGTATTAAGCTTTTTGTATTGTGGGATTATAGGGTATTCGTTTTAGCACAAAACCCCCAACGCGCATTGTTATGTGATGGAATTAACAAAAGTTAGCTAAAGAATATCAGAAAATCGCAAAAATAGTAACTTTTAGGGGATTTTTTTCATACTAGGGAATAATAGTATTAAGTGGTTTGTATTGTGGAATTATAGAGCAGTGGTCTGGTCACAAAATATCCAAAATCAGTGTTTATCTGATTGAACTGGTAGAAGTTGGAAGAGGCTAACCACAAAAACAGTCAAAAATTGGGTTTTTGAGCCACTGGTGGCACCCCTAAACATAATTTAAATTACGAATTATTATCATGAAGGCTTGTTTTTCATCAAAAACTATTATTTTTTTGCTAAGCCGGCGAAAAAAAAATTTTTCGATACACCCTAATATATATATATATATATATTTATATATATATATATAGACTTATAAAATGACTTATACGCACCCAAACGACATATGAAATATACAAAGTGGCACCCGGATTTTTCAATGCGGCACCCGTTTTGGGTGCCATAGTGTTTTATACTTTTTTCTACGGTTTCGGCATGTACAAGTTGTGAAACGCCTAGAAACGAATTTTTGTGTGGGTGCCTTAAGGACGTTATATACCGAGTGATATACAAAAAAGTTCAGCGTATCGCCACTAGTGGCGCTGCAGTCGATTTCTGTATATACAGAAGTATATGCCGCCTCGCAGTACTGGCACCCATCATAATTATTGTTCTACTGGCACCCATAGCACATGTTTTACCGGCAACATCGCATTACTACGCATTTTGCTTCTGATTTGCTTTTCGGTTTATTCTCTGGCCGCCGGTTTCGACGGCTGGCTACTGGCCGACGTTATAATACGAAGAGGTCAGGCTGATCAGAATAATTTTAACACTAAGTTAAAGTAAAAAGATTAATTATAAAGCATTTCGTTAGGAAAGACTATTAAACTCAATTTACCCCTCTATAAAACCATGAAGGTATAAGAGATTGGGAACAATTCATATTTAGTTTTAAATTGATTTATTACGAGTCCTCTCATACGAATTTCATAAAAAGTTGGTCGACTGGGGACTTTCAATTATATGGAATTTGATTACCTATATTGATTACCCACAGTGTTAATGTTAAATTACCCTTATTTTTAAAAATACTATTATTATTGATAATACAAAATTAATATTATTACTGATTGAATTCCTTTTTCTTCCTATGTGGGGCGTATTAATAAACTTTGATTACTTTCTTGAGGAATATTTCACATTTCTTAAACTGCATACACATTTTAAAAGAAAACAGCATAATAAACCTTTACATTCTACAATGAACGATAAAAACAATCTAAATAATCTGTGCGTCTTTGGCTTACGAAACGCTGTTAATTAACGCAGGATAGCTATTAAGCGTTTGAATTCTTGTTAATCCCTTTTTAAATTAACTTTATAAAAGGAACAGAATGGTATTTTATCAAAATTACCTTTTTAATGACAAAACTATACATAATAAAAATAGTTATTAAGATAATGGATGCAACAAACGCATAGTTATTAGTTTTGGAATAAACTGTCGGTCCGTTGCCTGTTGGTCACCTGCCGCCGGCTAGCAGTATAGTGTGAATGAGTATCATGTTTTGTCGGTCCGGTGGCTGTTGGTAGCTTGCCGTATAGTGAGAATTAACTTTTAGGCGCGAAATATATCACTTTCATAAAATGTTCGGGGAGGTACAGGTATTAAACTTGAACTAGCTGTACTATTTTATGTTCTTAAATTAAAAAGATTTCCTTCCGCAAATTCATGTTGAAGAACTAAAGAATGGGTATCTAGTTGTCCAGATGCTTACTGTTATGAATCACGGGTCAGTGCAACTACAAAAAGTGTTCGGACGTCTTAGGTACCTGCTACCCATGCTAAATTACCCTTGTTTATGATTCCAAATATTTTTGGTTTAGGTCTATTTTAAAAGTTGAATATCTCGTTGAAAGTTTGTATTCTGAAATTTTGCTAGAACTAGTAGTAGTTGTATATTTTATTTCTTCTTCTATTGGCCGTAATAATAAAAATAATAACATTCAAACGCTACGCGTCGGTAAAACGCTCAAAAATAACGTTGCACATATTCATTCATATGATTTTTCAAATCAAATTTTGTAATTGTTATTTTATTTTCTACATAACCATAAATTAAAACTTACTTTTAAAATACATAGGTACTTAAAATCTCTTGTATATGACATTTCAACTTTTCCACATTAACACTTATAATCATCAAAGAACGATTCTTTTTGTAAATGTTGAAATGTGATATAGGTAGTATTACGTGTTACAATGCGCAGATTTTTACAGCTTTACATCCGTCTATATATTCTTCTTTAACACTTTACGAACAGTTTTTTTGCATTTGCAAGTCAAAGTTGTAGTCTAAATCAATTATGTTTTATATGAAGTGACTATGTGTCCCAACAATGAATTCAGTAACGCACTTAATGTAAGAAATTTTAATAACATATTAAATGCTTATGGAAAAACACTTACTGGACTATTTAATCTTGATGTCTGAATACGTTTACTTAGAATATAAAGTAGATAAATGCCTTCATCCAATACTTAAGGAAGATCTCTATCACCTATCATTAGGTATTTCTATAAAAAACAATAGAACAATACTCAAAAAGCATTCATTTCTAAATCCTTACCTATTGGCAAATTTAATTTTAATAGATGTAACTTTGTTCGTCTATATACCTAAAATGAAATAAATATCATAAGCTGGGACAATGTAGCTGTTTTTTATAATAATTTAAAATTAAATTAAACCAAAATATCGTAACCATAAAAATATATATGCAGTATGGTTTAATTCTGAAATTCAATTGTTTAAAACTTAAAAACCATTACAGAAAACATAAACGGCAAGAGTTATTCAAAGAAGAAAGAACGAAAGAAATTAAATATACTGGTAGAACAGGCTTATGATACTATATCGCAAATGTTGAAACTGGTATAGAGCAGAATGTCAAAGAATTTTGGAATTATGTAAACACTAAAAATAAAAAACGATCGAATATATTACATTTCAATTACTATAATCAGCTAATTGAAGAATTTGATGTAGCGGAAAGCTTTAGTAAATATTTTCAATCTGCTTCATATGAAGTTTTCTCGATTTATTTTAATAACAACAATACCTGCTTACCAGCGACGAGGGTTGGTATGTTTAAAACATTTAGTTTAAAACTCTTGTTTAAAACTAGTTTAAAAGATCAAACCAAGTTTTAAACTATTTCTTTTTAAACATGTATTAAACGTATATTTAAAATATGTTTTGTTGTAATTATTTTAAAACGACTTTTCAAACATTTGAAAGAAAAAATATTAGATTATTGTACTGCATTTTGAAATTTAAATGACCAGTTTCCATCTGAAAAGTGTATTATTTTACATATAAGTATAATAATACACCGTACACAGTCTTTTTTGCAATGGATACATTTGGCACAAATTTTATTAGGTTCTATAGCATCTTTAATAAAATTGTTAAAAAATGTTATCACATAGGGCACTTTCGTTAACCCGTCATCATGAATATATAATATTTGACTGATTTTCTAATTCTGAATTCTTTTTAGAGGTCTGAACGCATTTAAAAAGAATAATGATCATTTTATTCATAAATTACAAAGTGTTGACTTAATAATATTTAACACTTTTGGTTTGGCGAGAATTGAAGTAGAATTTTTATTAGTGTATTTTTTATTTAAGTTACTCTTGCTAGGAAGTTGTCAAATTAAAAAAGTGATGATAAGAATAAGAACTTTTATTATTGTTTCAGGCACGCGTAATCATGATTCATGATGATAATTTGTATCTGAATTTCATAATATCTTTCTTGAAAGCTTTTATTAAAATATTTCAAAATGTTTATTAATTTAAAACAGTTTAAATCATGTTTTAAATATGTTTTTATATGGGGTGTTTTACACCCATTTTCGATAAAAAACATGTTTTATTTAAAAAAACAACTGTTTTTGTTTTTTAAAACATGTTTTTTGCCAACCCTGCCAGAGACGTTCCAGTTTGATCTTGATACATATCAACATTATGACTTTAGTGTTCCCCCAGGGATCAAATCTTAGACCTCTGCTTTTTTATTGCTAATAAATGATCTTCCTTCGGTAGTAACAAACTCTAAATGATTTCCATTTTCTAGCGATAAACAATTGACACTCCTGAAGATGGACAGAATATATGGTGGAGTGTAAACAAAAGTTATATTTCAATATTAATAAATGCGTTGTTATAACGTTTTCCAGAAAGAGAAACACACTACGTATGGCTTACCTAATTGTAAACAGTAAATTGAAAAAAAGACAAATATACGAGATCTAGGAAGATTTGTATCATAGCATATCTAGGAATATTACTATACCCAAACAAACAAATGAAGAATCCAGGTCACCGAAATCACGACGGTGAAAATGCTTAACATATCGCAAAACACGCGGCGATCATGAGGCGAGATGCGGTTATCACATGCTCGAAATTTTAAAAAGTACAATCCTAACATACGTTGCTTACTTTCTTTAACAGTCGAGAGTAACACAAGATGCAGGTTACTCTCTTATATTAACTTAATGTATTTCACAACTGTTGATCACGCGTTGACCGAGATCCATCATTTGTTTGTTCGGATATAGGAATATCATTAACTTAGGTTTATGTATTCAATACAATTTCTAAATTGAAAATCTAAAGAGGGGAGTCTACGCACTTATCCAACTGGGATATTTTTGCCTTTTTGGTATTTCTTGCATAAAGGGTAAAAAGACATTTAGAGTTCATAAAATTTTTGATGACCTATATCCACATGTATGACTGAAAGATTATATGGACGTTATTTTGTTTAATTTTGTTTGTGTACAACCAGTACAACGCTGTTTATATTTATTTACGCGTCTCCATGCCTACATATTCCTAGTTTGCAGTGTTCCTGTCAGAATATATTTTCTGTTTTTAATGCCGTATGACTCATTTGGAAATCCAATATAAGGAATATTATTCCAACAATAAAGGCGCAACAGAAAATTGTTGAACAATTGAATAAGATCATACTCGTTAGTTTAACAATTAAACAAGAATAAACTGATGATTGCATAAACCCGTTGTGCGCCTCATACACGCACAGAAACAATGTGTACTGTATTATACAGCGATTTGTGCCTGGTTTCTCCACAAGCCTGGCATACACGTTCATTTTTGACTCCTACTCACAATCAGTATATATTTCATTACCTGATTGTCTACTGATTACCTGTCAAACCTTTTAAAACTTACGAATAAATTTTTGCACTGGAAATTATAAAATATTACTATAAGTAAGTAACATTATAGAGTTAATCTACTATACATATATTATATGTTACGTACCAAGCCAGAAATTGTACAATTCGCGCATTGCACAGTGATTTTTGTACCAAGCGCAAAGTGCACAGACTGCACGAAATGCGATTTACCAGACTTGGTACTATACGAGTTTTGTACTGTTCGGGTTCTGAACTACATATTTGTACTGATCTATTAGTTTTAAGCTTTCAGTTAACTTGGTACAATTTAATCTTGTACAAAGCCCGAAAGAGGAGTCGCCTGACTAACTCGCGGGTTTTTTATGGTCCGAAATATTATTATTATTGAGTCTCGTACCTCCTATGAACAAGAAGAGCTAAAATTGTAATAACAAGAAAAGGAAAATAGATATTTTGAAATATAGACTATTCTAGTTTATTATATAAATATAATTAATTAAATATAATTTTTGTGCTTTCTAATTTATAGTAATAAATAAATAAATTTATTTATTATAAATTCGAAATGAAAACACAAAAATGCGTGTTGGCTGATCGCTAATTGAAAGGTTACGGAGAACAAGCAAGCCCTCTTTTGTCACTAACTTGTGTACTCGCAAACTCGTTCGCTGTCATTCCATGAAACATGGAACTTTATTCTTTCGTTTTTACCTTCACTTTCTATTATTCGTGCTTTGTACAAAAAGTGATGTACGAAGTTGACTGAAAGCTTGAAACTAACTACTCGGTATAAATAGATTGACTGAACCCGAACATTACAAAACTTATAATACCAAGTCCGGTAAATCCCACTTCGTACAAAGTAGTCTGTAGAGAAGTAGCAAAATGTGAAAAGCCTGTTGACGTCATAAAAGATGCGCGTTGTGTTCGCGCTAACATCGCAGTAGTGGCGTAACAAATATTGTTTTTAACTACTACTATACGAAAGACGAACGCTATTGAATAACTTGACAAGTAAAACATACCCCTATTAAAATAATAAACTAAGTTCGAACGCAGTTTCGTCTAGTACGCATGTGACGTCAACAGGCTTTTCTCATTTTGCGATTACTTTACACTTCGCGGTCGGTACAAAATCACTGTACAGTGCACGCATTGTACAATTTCCGGTTTGGTACGTAATATACTAAGAAAACAGTAGAATACTATAAACCAAGTAACACATAAATAGGAAAAAGTTTAATTCCTTCAATATTTTAAATCCTTTCAATATATAATATTGCTAATATTATGTAATCTTTTTGCGTGAACGTACAGAAAAGGGTGTGTACTTATATTTTTCGTTTTTAAACGATTTTGGTATTTAAATATTCTTTCGACAGTTAAAGAAAGTTGGTGAAAGATTTTTACGATTAGAAGTCTTAAAATTCTTGTGCTTTGTTTTTTCTCTTTAGCTAATACCGACGTAATCTAGTCTTAAAAATTGTAACAACTAATTCTTTATTCAAAACGTTGTAAAGGTAGCTTAATCGTTCATATATTGCTTGCCAAGTTTTATACATTTTCATTAGTCGTACGTAGAATGTCAAACATTAAGCCCAGTGTCGATAATTGGATAACATTTAAAAAAATAGTTAAAAACCTAACAGTTTATAAAATGTATTTTTTTATTTTTGATTATACATAGAGTTAATTATTTTTATATTGCATTATATTGGGTAATTCTCAATGATAAAAATAAACCTATAAAGAAGCGACTACTATAAATACATCGTATCAAATTTCTATGAAGCATTTTAGAACGTTTCTTATAGTATTTAACATTACTAGCATGGTAAAAGGGTTTTTACTGGCGAATGGAGGATATAACTGACGAGTCAGTTACCTCCTTATGCAAGTAAAACTCGTTACCTTGCGTGTATTGTTGAATGTTTTATTTGTTCCACACTTGTAAATAAATATTTCATTCATCAAACTATATAATTGTATTAAAAATTCTAGAAATTTCAATATTAAAAAAAAATAGTATGAGCTTAGAACTATTGCTTTGGAAACGCTCGTTACTTGTTTTGTTGGTTACTATGTCATTTAGAATTACCGTTTGTGGTGCATTTTTGGAACTAGATTTTGCTAATCAGATTTATTGAAATGAGTGTGCCGCAAACTATCATCGATGAAGCAGCAAGTGTGGCTGCAAGTTTGTTACCTGAAAAATCTTCACCTAGATACGAGCACGAGTACGCTGAATTCAAAAAGTGGCAACAGGAAAACAACGTGATTGGTGTGACGGAAGACGTTGTATTAGCGTATATCAATAATTTGTCTAAGAAATTCAGTCAGAATTCGTTATGGTCGACGTGGTCAATGGTTAAAAGTTGTTTATCAGTTAGAGAAAACATTGATATTGGCAGGTTTGTTTTCTTTTATAATTAGTTTAAAAGGCAAAAAAGTTTTTATTTGTCAATTCTAGATATCATAAAGTGATTGGGTTTTTGAAAAGACTGAATGAGCGCTATGTTCTCAAGAAAGCTAAGGTACTGACGAAAGAGCAAGTGGAAAAATTTATACTTGAAGCTCCTGACGAGAAGTGGTTGTTTGCCAAAGTCGTTACCATTTTTGGTATATTTGGTTGTTTTCGGTGATGAGCTTCTATCCCTCACTTTAAATGAAGTGGAGGATTTGGCCAAATATATTGTTGTCACCTTACGCGATACCAAAAATTTAACAACCAGGAGGTTTACAATAACGGACGATGGGTGTATTTTTAAACCTTGTGCTATTTATCGGAAATATGCGATTCTACGACCTCAAAAAAGTAAGGACCTGCGGTTGTTCTTGACATACCGTAATGGAAAATGTGTCGCCCTAAATGCAGGTCAACATACTGTTGGTACAATACCTAAATAAATTGCTGAATATTTAGGATTACAAGAACCAGCATTGTATACAGGTCACTCATTTAGACGGACTGGAGCAAGGATGGTTGTTGATGTAGGTGGTGATACTTTAACTTTGAAACGTGCAGGTGGATGGAAATCAACAAAAATTGCAGAGAGCTACGTGGATGACTCAATCAATAACAAGATCGAAATGTCAAAAAGATTGTTTCCAGTTAAAGAATCTGCGCCATCTACTTCTACAGAGCATATATATAGTGCAAATACAAGTAGTAATGACTTAAAATTGTTCGGAGATTTCAGCTTTAGTGGAAATAACGGCTGTACTATGATATTTAATTATTCGATAGTAATAAGATGCAATAATTCTCATATGTTAGTAACAACTAAATTACTGCTAAAGAGTTTGGCTTTCATTTCAAATTATATAATAATAGAAAATATGAGGACGAGTGTAAATTTTTTTACATGCTAGCCAGTTATTTTTTTTACACCCGTGGTCCAGTTATTAGACATTTTCAAAGGGAATACAGTGACTTGATAAATCGATGTTTACAAGTTAGGAACAAATAAAAATATTTAAACTTGTTTATAGTTTACATGTTCTTTTTAATGCCTATTCTTGCAGGTTTTGAACCATTCCTTGGAATCTATTTTGATTGATATTTTTGTTTATATCGTTATTTCACGTAGAATGTACATTAGCGCTCATTAGATAAGTTTTGATATTGCAGATTGTTAGTGGTAATTACTGATGTTGGATTATTTACAAAATTCAAAATATGTTTTCAAAATATGATTAATGTTACTCAAACTCAATACCCAACATGTACTTTCGTTCTCTGCTGCCTGTAGGAATCCCATTGATTAAGATCTGAGGCAAGATTAAAATACACAATAGTCCTTTCTACTCACGCTGAATCGTTGAGTCTTTTATCTCACTATTTATACCCTCTAATAGTTAGTAGTGTATATGTATTTGAATTTTTTGTTTATAGGCAAACTACTGCCGGACAATTTATAGGTTCAAATAATGAAACAGTGTATAACATTGATTCAATTTAGATAATACGTGTGCACCTAGGTTTTAAGAATTTAAACAGGAAATAAAGATAACAACAAAACATCTAATTTTATTTTACAAACTAATGCAAAATACTTAATGTTACCATGTAACTTGTGATGTGTTTTTAAGTCATTAAATCAAAAGCAGGTTTTAGTTAGCAGTTCTATACTTTAATTTCAATAAAATAGCAAAGAATATTGTTGTTACAAAAAACACATTATTTATTTTGTTTTTATAACACTCGATTCTGAGTTTTCTAAAAAAAGATGTGCCTTTTATCTTAATTAAAATAATTATTAAAACTTTTATCCCTAGATGAAAAGTTCCTAATTACCTAATTCCTGATTTGCAGAAGTCAAAAAAACTTCATTAAACATAGATGAAATATAACTATACCTACATATATACAAATATTACGTTATGGACATTTAATAAAACTTGGCTGGTTTTAAAATATATATTGAAGTAGCTTTAAACAAAATCATGGGCAAACAGATTAAGAAATGCCAAAATGTGCAACTAAAAGTAACAAAGCAATAAAACAATAAAATTTTATTACCGATCGGTAAACAAATCTGTAAATATCGGTACTATTAGGTTTTGCGAAAAAGATTTTGGCTTTCATGAGGATACAGAAACAGGAATATTAAGAAATTCAACATCTACTTATTTTAATAACCGTTAATTTGCTTTTGCTGGATAGTCATTGACATAAAATAAAGCTAAGCAAAATATCTTCAAATGTTTAGAATTCTTTGTTTTTGATTTATATTTATAATTAACTGAATTGAATAGTTTGTTAGTAGTGCATTAGTAGTGCACAATGTTTGCTTATGATGTTCACAACTATGGAGTATATTCTAATCTCAGTTATTTTATTGTTAATATGTCAATAATATAAAGTCTTAGTAATGTAAGCTCCAAAATATCAAATAAATTATATTAATCATGCAATAATGGCAATTGCACTAGATGTTTGATTATATCATGCAATGACTAGAAAGTTTAGACATTTTCCCTTAATCCCCGTCAGTATTCCATAATTCACGAAGATTGGAAAGGTTTATTATAACATCTAAAAGTATTTGTAGTTAGACTTTAGGCAAGGCAAATGCAACAATCCGAGGTAAAAAATAAAAAGTTAAAAACTGGCATCCAAAACTGTAAGGTGAATTATTCAAAAATATTGCATAAGCTTCCATACTGTATATAAATAATAAAGCAAAAGGTAAAAAGGCACCCATAAATATGGCATCACTGGAGTGGTGCCACTTGGTCGAAGTTTATATAATTATTATACAAATGGGTGCCAGTTAACCAGTTAGTATGTTGGGTGCGAGTTTAACATTATATATCTTTTAGACAGTATAAAAGAATATTGCAGTTTTTCAACTTACTTTTTCTTTACTACTTGCGATGAGTCAATTGGTGTAAAATATACACCATTATCTCAACTCTATCAAGTGGGTGCTACTTTGCCGGAATATGTGTTGGGTGCCACACTGATAGCTTGACACGTATATATATATATATATATATATATATATATATATATATATATATACAGTGAGGATTTTATTTCGCTGAACATCAGCACTATTAACCCTATGTTCAGTTTAAAAAAAAACATGTCAATACATTAAAAGCAATTACGAGTACAATATATCCAAGCAACCTCTAATAAAACAATTGCCATTAATGCCATTAAAAAGTGTCAAACAAATCGCAAACTTGTTGCATACTATCATTATTGCAATTGTACCAGCGTACAATAGCAGTTTTTTCATCTTTTAACCCCTCGTGTAAACCGCAAGTGCAAAAACTTAAAAAAAAAATCAGTTTTGACACTTTTTAAGGACATTAATGGCAATTGTTTTATCAGAGGTTGCTTGGCTATGTTGTAATTGCTTGTAATGCATTGACATGATTTTTTAAAAACTGAACATAGGGTTAATACTTATAGTGCTGATGTTCAGCGAAATAAAATCCTCACTGTATATATATATATATATATATATATATATATATATATATATATATATATATATATATATATATAATATATATATATATATATATATATATATATATATATATATATATAATAAACTTTTTAATAAGGGTATAGGTCAAATTTTATTCTTTTTATTCTATTTTTATTTTCATCGGCCAATATTTCGTAGATGATTATCTACATCATCAGGGCTCTACAAATGACACTTTAAGCAAATTATAAATTAAAAAGAAAAACTTACTTACTAGAAATATAAAGAATAACAAGACTCCACAAAAAGCATAAACCTCAAAAACTACAAAAACATTAACGATAGGTAACAATAAAATATAATATACAAAATTTTGATTTAATTATACATCAAAAAAATTTAATTAATCACAATTATAAAAATATTAACAACAGCTAATAATAATATAACTTATTAATTAAAAACTAAAATACAAATCTAGAAACTTTGGACATTTTTTGACAACTAATATTAAAACAAAATTTCCCTCTCAAATTTAAAAAAATTTTTTTGATGTATAATTAAAATCAAAATTTTGTATATTATATTTTATTGTTACCTATCGTTAATGTTTTTGTAGTTTTTGAGGTTTATGCTTTTTGTGGAGTCTTGTTATTCTTTATATTTCTAGTAAGTAAGTTTTTCTTTTTAATTTATAATTTGCTTAAAGTGTCATTTGTAGAGCCCTGATGATGTAGATAATCATCTACGAAATATTGGCCGATGAAAATAAAAATAGAATAAAAAGAATAAAATTTGACCTATACCCTTATTAAAAAGTTTATTACATATTAAAGGTCATTAAACGATTTTATTATATATATATATATATATATATATATATATATAATATATATATATATATATATATATATATATATATATATATATATATATATATATATATATATATATATATATATATATATATATATATATATATATATATATATATATATATATATATATATATATATATATATATATATATATATATATATATATATATATATATATATATATATATATATATATATATATATATATATATATATATATATATATATATATATATATATATATATATATATATATATATATATATATATATATATATATATATATATATATATATATATATATATATAATTTATTTGGTTACTCGATCGGTGAAGGTATCACTTTCAATTCACTTATTTAAACTTGGCAACTGTATAGCCTTGAACAGAAAAAGGTAAGCAACTCTATGTTTGCGTCTTCTATAGGGTTTGCACTTTCAATTAGTGTTAATTTTTTTTGGTTACGAGATCGGTGAAAGTATTTAAAAAAATTAAATATTGAATTTTTAATTAAAAATATCCTTGAACAAATTTATTTAGGCAACTCATCTACGTTACTTTTGTTAACATATTTTATTTCATAAAAAATACATTTTATTCGGTTACTCGATCGGTGCTCAACGACATCAATAACGGATCTTAGACTACGAGAAGATATCTAGAAGTAGACAAGAATGTTTTGTTTTGTCAGGCGAAACGAAACCAAAGAGAGTTTTCTCTCGTCTCGTCTCGCCAGGACCTCGCCATTAAAGTCAGTCGTAGTGACATTCAAGAAATACTAAAAACACTAACATGTACTACCCATAAGAATCTAAATTATGGTTATTATATCGAATAGGTATCATATTACTCCTCATATTCCGTCTTACTGCGTCGTGCACTTTGCTGTTCTTATAGATGGAGTATTAACAAATGAATAGAAGACATATAAAATATATGTCTCTAAACTTTTTTATTAATGCATTAATTCTTGCACTACTCTACTATCTATCTCAAATCTACTAAAATATCTCAAAACAAAGCGAAAAGGATTTAACAAAATAAACAGACTACTATTAAACCTGATAAATTAACATGTAAGTCGACAATCTCACATCATCGTAACGATGTGTTCACTAAAACCGTTACTGGAGCGAAAGAGTGCAGAATGCATTTTGCACTTGCAATTTCCCACGTAATGCTCCAATATTTGTCATACCCCAGAGTAACGCAGCAAAAGCCTGGAATATAAGGAACATACACAATGCATATCGCTAGCATCCACATACGAAGCATGAAACCTATTTAACTTGCGAATGTCTTCTCATTTTTTACATTTTTTGGTTAAACTTCTGTCTTTGAATGTTGCTATAGATTAAATGGCATGGAAAGGAAAAAATCGCACGGAAATCTGTAATTTTTGTTACCTAATATGTAGGGAATCAATTTATTGATTTCATTATGGGAACTGAAGCTGAACTTAATTAAAGAAGTAAAATCCCGGTTTGTATCTGATTTAACAAATGTCATAAAAATATTTTTAGACCAAGTTACCCTCTTTTACAGTTAGAATTTATAAATATACAATTTTAACTCGTTGTCAAAATAAGATCGTTTATTTTGAATGAATAACATTATTGTCAATCCACTTGCTATAAGTATACAGTACCTATATGCATTGTTAAGGATGTTTAGGAGGTATGTCAAAATGCTACGAAACGAACAAAAATTTAGTCGAATGTTCCTCATTTAATGCTATAAATCTACATACAGTGATAATTTCAATCCGATTGACTAAGCCGTTTAAAAGTTATTGCAATTTAAAGTATCTGTAATTTTACATGCGATCTTATGAAGATTCGCTCACATAATAAATAAAGTCATTTCAATTACAGGAAAAAAAGCTACCAAGCGTCCCAAATTTTTAAATTACGAAGATGAAATTTGAAGTCATGAATTTCTAATTTTCAGTACTTTTGCCTCGTATTGTACCTCCCAAACATCCTTAAAATGCAGTAAGGATTATTTATAAATATATTATTTATGGTATATAGTCCAGTTAAATTAGAAAAAACAGCGGAAAGTTGAGGTAAGTCCGTGGATTTCTGCATAGGACTTCCTTGTGGTTGTTACATAACCGCCTAAAAGTCAACATCCGTAGGTGGTGAGCTCGAAGAGATGATGAATCATGATGTCGTTTTTCTCGGAAACTATTAGGTTTATCGAGATGAAGGAGGTCAGGTAAAATAATGCTTATTTAAATCCCTACAAAAATGTTCAAATGCTTTTTCGTACATCGCACACAGTGCTGAAACCCGATTCTAGCCGGTCAAAATTATTTTATAGGCTTAACTGAAAGCAAATGACTGGAATAGTATAAAAATAATCAAAAAAGAAATTAAAAAAAAAATCTTTTAGCCATTAGAACTGGATCAGTTTATACTTTTCCCAAGAGAAAGTTATTTACATAATTATGTTATTAAAAAATAAGGTAAAGACATAAAATAGATAGCATTTGCACGAATTCTTCCTTATTTTAAGAAATATTACACAACTTAAGATGCTTCCTTAATATTTAAATGAAATAACGTGCAAAAATTGTATCGCTAATCGTTTAATAATTATCCCTTATCATTTTGATTGTATTTCAGTTAATGAGTCATTATGCATGTTTAAAGTGACCAACCGTCCTGGTTTTACCAGGACACGTTCTGGTTTTTCACCAAATGTCCTGGGTTAAAATTTTGTCCTGGTTTGTACTGGTTTTTAGAAATTTGTCCTAGTTTGTACTGGTTTTATATTTATAGTCTGATTTAGGTTAGGATGTTAGTTATAAAATTATAATTATCCAGATTTTAAATAAATATATATATTTTTTTCAAATTAAACTAGGAATGTAGCAGTGAAGTAGTCAGTAGTGCCATTCGTATGTAGCGTGTTTACGTGTAGCAGTGCCTGGTGGTGTGGTATCACTGGTACACTTGTCACTTGTCATTTGATTTATAGGAACGGGTCGCATTTACCTTATTTTTATAAATACAGCAGATTAGTGAAAATTACTTAAATGTAAGCAGGTAAGAAGCGAACAATAATTGACTGATTAGTTCTTCTTGTTGGTATTATGTATTTCAGGTTGGATAATAATATTAATAATAAACTAACCACAAACAACAGTGCAATGTCGTCTGGGAATAAAGGCAAAAAACGTACATTGGAGGTTGTTCCCCGTTCTAATCGAAGAAACTGCACATTTAGCACATTCCTTCAAGCAAAATATCCATTTTTAACTGACATTGGAAACAACAGAGTAAGCTGCAAATTTTGTAATTCATCATTTAGCATAGCAAACAGTGGCAGTAAGGATATTGAAGATCATGTATTAACCGTGAAACACAAACGGTCACTTGCCAGTCATTCCAATTCACAGCTTGTCACCAGTTTTTATAAGAAAATTGTATTCGGAACGGATGAGAAAAAACTTGCTGCAACTGAAGGCTGCTGGACATATCATACTATCAAGCATAATCAGAGTTTTCGATCTACTGATTGTACATCAAAACTTATCCAAGAGTTGTATGAAAAAAAATATTCGTGTGCTCGAACAAAGTGCGAAGCAATTGTCACAGAAGTGTTTGCACCATATACAATAGAGCTTCTTCAACAGGATTTAGAAAAAACAAATTTTATTACTTTATGCTGTGACACATCCAATCATAAAGAAGTTAAGCTAATGCCGTTAACTATTCGATACTTTTTACCTGAAAGAGGTGTTGAACTGAAATTAATTGAATTAGATGAGTTACCAGGGGAGACTTCAGATATAGTTTCTGACTACATTTTGAATTGTATCAAGAGATTTAAATTGGAAGAGAAAGTTGTTGGCTTTTGTGCTGATAACACTAATAGTAATTTTGGTGGCCGTGCCCGCCAGGGAACAAATAATAGTTTTTATAAAGTCAAAATGAAAGTTAATGATAAACTAGTTGGTATCGGTTGTGTCGCACACATTATAAATAATTGTGTTCAAACTGCTTGTGATATGTTACCTCTAGATGTACAGTCATTTATTGTTAAAGTTTATTCACATTTTTATATTTACACCGTTAGAGTGGAGAAACTAAAAGATTTCTGTTGTTTTGTAGGAACTAATTACCAAAAAGTTCTTGGCTATTGCAATACACGCTGGCTAGCCTTGCTACCAGCTTTAGAGAGAGTTTTAAAAATTTATGAAGCTCTGAAATCTTACTTTTGTTCTATTGATAAATGTCCATTGTTCATTAAAACAGTATTTGAAAACCCACAGAGTCAATTATGGCTCTTTTTTGCTCATAATATAGCATCTTTATTTCACCAAACTGTTCTAAAAGTAGAAGGTAGACATATTTCTTTTATAGAAGTTGCTGCAATATATGAAAAGTTGATTCAAATTCTTGTTGAAAGGAAAAATAATAAATTTTTGCCCTTGCATGTTAAAACATTGTTGAATGAACTTACAGTAAATGGTGATATTGAATATAGTACGTTCTGGAATACAATTGCAAGTTTTTATGACACTTGTATTAAGTACCTTAATGAGTGGAAATGTAATAATTTTACGGAATTTAGTAAATTTCACTGGATATGTTTAAAAACAAAACCAAACTTTGACGAAATTCAAGACTGCATAGAGTATGTTGTCAATTCTTCTAAAAAAGACTTAAAAATAGACGAAAATGAATTATTTAATGAAGTATTATTACTGAACAGTTATTTATCTAATAATAAAATATCTCAGTGGCAAGAAAATAGTTTTACAACTAATGATCGGTAGGTTGATATAATATTTTAAAGAGAACAATCATACATTTAAAAATATATTAACCATAGTCGAATACTGTCTTTGTTTACCAGGAACCAACGCAGAAGTTGAACGAGTGTTTTCTCATATTAATAAGATTTGGACAGAAGACAAAACTCAACTAAAAATAACGACGTTAAAAGCGATAATTTGTACAAAGTTAAATTTTACTTTTAATTGTATCGAATTTTATAACAGTGTATTATTAAAAAACGATCAACTATTGAAAGCTATACATTCTTCCCAAAAATATATATTCAAAAATAAAACAGACTAATTAAGAATTAAAAATATTTATTGTTACTTTGTTCATAAAGCTTGTTTTTTTTTTTTTTGTTAAATGTATTGTAACTTGTGCATGAGTGTTAAAATTGTTTTGTTTACATACTTTTTATTTTTGTAATAAATTGTTTGAAGTTATGGAGTTGCTTTTTATTAATTTATTTTGATAGTAGAGGAGCGCACTTCACCGAAAATTGTCCTCTTAATAACAGCTTCCCTTTACCGCCGTTGGCACATGAATTTTGTCCTGGTTTTTACTTTTAAACAGTTGGTCACCTTATGCATGTTTATTTTTAAATATATTTAATATTAATATTATTCTTTATACTGTAGCAAAAAAATACTAAAAATACAAACGCAAGCTCTTGCAAACTTTGTAAGTAGTAGTAGTAGTAGTTATGGGGAGACCGAAGTCTAGCAAGTAGGCCTTCATAGGCCCTTTTTGCCAACCCCTTGACACCCCCCTAACCACCTCCGCTATCACCTACTTCAAAAACCCCTTCTCCCTCTGCAAACCTGTCCGTTTTCCCAATAACGGTTAGTATATCGGTCCACGGTAGGGAGTGCAACTCTTCCCTTCGAAGCGTCGCTACGCCAAACGTTTTAAAACGTAGACGCTGGTAAGCCACACATTCTCCCAGGTAGTGATAGGATGTTTCTTCAACTCTCCCACATCCTGGGCAAATGGGATCTGTCTTCTTGATGTCTTCTTAATTTGCAATGGCCTGTCAGGATCCCTAACAAAAGATTCATGGTTCTTCGGCTCCTTCCCATTAGCCAGATCGACTTCTTTGAGACGAATCCCACTATATCATCCTTCGCCTGCCGACAGCCTCTGCACCTTTTCCACCTCTCTTAACTACTCTCGTAGGCCCACTCCATTAGGGCTGTCGAGATCTGCTGTCTTGTGATACCCAGAAAGGGTTCCGGTCCTAGGCATGTGTCCTCAGCTCCAAGTTTGGCCAGTTCATCAGCCTTCTCGTTGCCCTGGACCCCTGTATGTCCTGGAACCCAAACCAGTTCCACCTCTTTCTCCCTTGCCAATTCTGCTAAAGCATCCCCACATTCCTGGATGAGAGCTGATTTCGTCCTGGATGAGTAGATTGCCTTTAATGCAGCTTGGCTGTCAGAGCAGATATAGATTTTCCTCTCTGGTGCTGTCCTAATCGCATCCTTAGTTGCCACCGATAGAATGGCATAAACTTCTGCTTAAAAAACCGTGGTAAACTTTCCTAAGGCGAAGCTTTCTTGTATCCCTCGGTTTTCTACATAAATTCTTGCTCCAGAAGATTGCCTTTCTGCTACTCGAGATCCATCCGTGTCACATATCAAGGCATCTGGCTGAAACTCAACTTGTTTTTGCTCCCACTGTTCTCTAGTTGGAACAGCTAGAGATTACTCCTTCTCTAGCCTTAGTCGGTCTTCTGCTGCGTTTACCCTGTATGTTGACAAAGGTAGCTCCTTTGCCGCCACCTGCCCATACACCTTGATTACTCCAAAGCCCAGCATTCCGCATTCTGAGGTGGGTTGCCATGGCCTCTCTCTTTATCCAAAGGTCAAGGCCCGGGAGACCCAGTATAACCTCGAGTGCGGCCGTTGAGGTTGTCCTCATTGCTCCTGTAATCCCCAGACAGGCTAGTCGTTGGACCTTTGCCAGTCTTCCGGAAATAGTTGATCTTTCTACACTAGGCCACCAGACTATTGAGCCGTACTAGACTCTTGGTCTTATTACCAGTGTGTAGAGCCAATACAAAATTTGAGGATTGATTCCCCAGTTGATTGACCCACCGCTCGGCGCAACTGCCATAAACTTTGTAGGTTATAAACCACAAAATAAAAAAGTTATTATCCGGAAAGTAAAAATCACCATTTTCTATATTAGAAGGATATAAACTTACCCCTTCATAAGGATTTTTAGCAATTCAATTCTGTTTTTATAAATTATTGAAATCAATGAAAAAAACACTTCCACACAAAAAACTTTCACGTTAACGAACAAACTACAAATACATCTGCATAAGATTGGTGCCTTCGGCAGGGTTAACACTGAATTGCACTTTACAGGAATTGTCGGATTTTCTTATAGTTATTATTTGCCGGAACGGTAAACGGTAGGTAGTTATGAGTTCACTAAGCTTTCTAGTTAAATACTATTTCTTAGAATACCTTTGATTTGCATGGTTTTGCAGTTTTGACCAGCTAGAATCCACTTTCAGCCCTGTGTGTGTCGCCTTTTTTGTGTTATCGAAGAAAGAAAATATGTCATACATGGATCAGCAATTTGCACCAGTAAATTTGATTAAAGAACTTTCGGGGGTAACTTTTGGTGGTCTCGTGTTCGTCATGAAGTAGCTAAGAAAAATTTGTTGAGAGCTGGACGCGATCGTGGTCCAGTCAACTTGTATCTTAGCATCTCTTCGGCAATATTTATCAGAAAATATTATCAATATTCTTGGTACCATTCATTCGTATTGGCAAATTCATCCTTAGGAGAGTACACTGTGCTAGTTAATTTTTGTATCCAGCTCAATACGTACAGGGTGTTTCGCTTTTTTTGAAATCTGAGTAAATTTCTTTCTTGAATAATTTTTGATGTATTATTGAAATACATGTAATATTCATGAATATTTGTTATAAATTGACTGGACTAACAGTCGTCTATGATTATTATCTTACCTTGCGAGATCTTACAGAAGATAAAACATTGACTCGTATGTTGTTTTATCATATTGTAGAAGTTTTCAAGTTCAACTTTTTCTAGATTCTTGAATTTGATAGGTAGGAACTTTAAAATAATACGTATACTTTATTGAGGCACGAATGCTTTCTTTCAGCATTCTTTTGTTTATTCTTAAGAAATATTTCATGAAAATAAGTACATAATTCAAAAGCATTTAATAAGTAAAAATCAATTTTTTTGTCTGTGTTATGAAATAAAAATGCGTGAAACTCCAATTGTATATAATTGCAAACAACTATAACTACAAATATGAAAAAAGCATATTCTAATCAGAGTGAGATAGAGTAAATAAAAATTCACCTAAAATATTAAATTCTTATGTCTTTTGGAAACTAATCGTATAGGTTCTATCTAACTCCCACATACCCTTCATGTAAATAACTTAGAGAATTTTGAGAAACAAATTATACAAGTTTCCAAACTTTAGCTATATCATACAGTTTTTGCTAAAAAGGAGCTATAACAACACCTACATTATATTAAACTACAATATTATGTCTAGACAATTCTGACACTATGTAATTAATTTCGTAAACTAGTTTACATTTCTCGGGCTTTTGAAGTTAGAGCTCAATCCCACAAAAACAACCAATATTCTTGTATGAAATATATTTTATTTAATAATATATAATTAATTATTAGAAATTAGTTGAACCCGATAAAATCCCGTTATAGTCTAAGAGCCAGCGACAAAAATAGTTACATCATTTCATTAAGAAAGTTTTTGATGCCATTGTACTGTCTTAACATAGATAAACTTTAATTGGAAGTTCTGCCACATATCAGTGGTGAGGAGAGTAGCGGGAGAGAGTGAAAGGGTTAAAAAAATATTAATATAAAAACTTGATATGAGTAAAGCTGATTTTTGGAGTGATGACGGTAAATAATATTTTATGTAATATATTACAATGGCAGACAGTTTGGTTAGTGGGGGGATGGGGACACACAGCGAGGAAGGTCGAGAAAATATGTGGCCTATTACGGCATATCAGTTTGTAGTTTGTACTTGTTAGTAAACATATCCAATGAAAGACACAAATCTTAAACAGTATGTATTAATTTTTTTCGTTATTTGCTTAATTTTGATCAAATTTTACTATACTTTTGGACTTTGACCTTTTCATAGTCAATGTCTGCCGATGAGTCATATACCTTTGGAAAATACTAAAAATTAGCTTTCAAATGGTACATCACACCATTTAGAGTATCTCTTATTGGATATGTTTACTAGTAAGTGTAGTAGTAACCAAACTGTCTGCCATTGTAATAAATATATTACATAAAATATTATTTACCGTCATCACACCAAAACTCAGCTTTACTTATATCACGTTTTTGTATTAATATTTTTTAACCATTTCACTCTCTCCCGCTACTCTCTCCACCACTGATATGTGGCAGAACTTCCCATTAAAGTTTACCCATGTTAAGACAGTACAATGGTATCAAAAATTATCTTAATGAAATGACGTAACTATTTTTGTCGCTGGCTCTCCGTCTATTAACAGATGCTTTCCGATTAACTACTATCCCATAATATTTATTGTCGAATAATTAATGATGCGTTATCCTATCTATAACTACGTTATTTATTCTAGAAACATTATTATTATTATTATTATAAGGTGGAACTTCATAAAAATTTCATACAGTAAATTCGATTACTTGATTAAAATACATTAATTACGGCATTAACGGTCAACTAGGTACAACTTGAATTTTTATAAGGACCATAAATTTATGTAACAGCATTCGAGAATTATACGATCTTCCGAATAAAGTTATGCGCTGACCTATCATGTATCATTCTGACAAATCTCAGTACAAAAAGTGAGTGTCAACGTGCTGCTTCTTTTTTTCGTAACAAGCGAAACGCTGTCGACTACATAATAAAGATATGCCACCTACCGAGTGGATTGACACTAATAAACTTAAAAGTATTCAACTCCCAACACTTACCTAGGAATGCATATATAAATCATCTTTCTACTTATATGGTAATATAGGTGATGAAATGCTTTAGATTCAAGAAGCTGTTAAGTCCATTTTGCTATTAAGTCTTGTTTTTCGCGATGTTTGGTGTCAGTTGCAACTTACCTTTTTAATTAAGATTTATTACCAACGAAGTTTATATCGGAAAGTATAGTAAAAAATTTGAATTAGTTATAATCATAAAAAAGTGCTGTAACATTTAACAAGCTTAACGGTCCAGAGAAAAATACAAAATCGATAAGTATATAAGTTCGAAGTTACAAGAACAGAAAAACACCCTGGAGAATGACCTTAGTGCTATACATTACTGAGTGGTGCTGATATGAATCTATCAAGCACTTATTAACCAATAATAAACTTGTTCAAGTGATGCTACAATATGCATTCGATCAATCTTATCACTTAACCAGCGGTTAACTAACAAAGCGATCAGCTGGTCGTGTGTTGCAGTATGCTCACACTAAAAGGGTAGGTGCGGCGCGCCGCACGGGCGGTTTGACCGGTGGTCTTAAGACGATGTTAATCGTTGAATTCCAGTGTTACAGTAAAGGACGTAATAGTAGATTACTTACCGAGGCGGGAAGTAGAACATTACGCGGAGAGCAATGTTGCTGCCCGAGGCGCGAAGCGCCAAGGGCAGCAATTGCTCGACGCGTAATGTCTTCCCGCCGAGGTATGTATACTATTTTATTCACAATCGTACATAATTATGTTTTTACATTTATACCTTATACTTGATATATATAGGACACAACACCAGCGTTTTTATTCAGGTGGCGATAAAATGACAATTGCTGCAACAATTGTCAAAGTAAATTCGTGTCACTACTAAATCAAATTTAATTACATTGCTCCTAATTGCAATTTACTTTACACGATTTAAAATGTCTGATAGTGAAGCTGATGTAAGTTGCACACCACCGGAATTGCGAGAAGTTGCTAAAACAGTGATTGACTGTTTATTACCTGCTAAAAGTAAAGATAGATACGAAAACCTCTGCCATCTGTTGAGAATATTTAGAACGAGCAAAAGGTAAGTAATGGATATTACTAACCAAGAGACCTCATTACTAACCAAGAGAACTTATTATTGACTATGGTGTATAATAAACTACTTTCTAACTTTTTAAACGTCAGTAATGAACACATTATGTATCGATTGTGAATAAAAGTATAAACTACCCTGATTAGCAGGCCAAGTGATGTGATTTGTTACTATATAGTCCAGCCAAATGGTGTTCAAAAATGGCTTGAAGTGGAAAGTTCTGGTGTAATTGTTTTTTGTGGCTTAGTTTATGGTTTTTGGGATGCTGAATACGAATCTGAAGTTGTCCAACAAAAATTTTCACGGCAAATATGAGAAATCATAAAAAACACTAAAAATCACAGGCGTTTATTGGTTTTTGGCTTATTACTTGAAAAGTAAGCTTTTGACGCAAAAGGTGACCATATATTAAAATAAAGACGAGAAAATTACCTACAATTCATGTTCTCATAGTATTTGTTGTACGACGTGTGGTTTCCACCCAAAGGGGCGTTGAAAAACCGGTAAAAATCATAAATTTTCGGGAAAAAGCAAAAGCACATTTTTTTACAGCCTTTCCGTTCAGAACACTAAAAGTAAGCATTTCAAAGTAAGCATTTGCTAACGTACCTACTTATTATTAAGGTAGTATATATTATTATTATATTTATAGTTATATTATTAATATACAGGCATACAGTGGCGGCTCGTGCCAATGTTGAGTGGTAGGGCCAACCTCGACCCAACGTCCTAATATTCCCCACCCCTTTTCAATTAAAAGTAAAAATCTCATTAAACTCACCTAAGTCTGAAGTTAGGTGGCAGGTAGTTTTGTATTTTCGTCGGAATTGCACAAATTCAGTTTTAAATAGCACGCACACAAAAACACGAATGTTAAAGTATTAAAAACTTATAAACTAAAACTGTTACGTGTGTCAAATACCTAAAGTTTTAAATAAAAAGTTACGTGTCACTATAATTAAAGTCCATTCTCCGTTCTTTTCGATTTGCAAATCGGCCAATAACTTGTTGATTGAAATTTTCAATATTATTTATGAAAGCTTTTTCTGCCGATAGCATTCCTAATGCACTTAATCACTCTTCTTTCATCGAATTTCGTAGAAATGTCTTGATTCGCTTTAACATCGAGAAACATCTTTCTGCTTCGGCCGTTGACATTGGCGTTGTTATTAATACTTCCAAAAGTTTACGCGTTTCTTGAAAAGTATCACGCATTTCTTCTTGCGAACTCAATGATAAAAGAGAAAGAGTCCCTGAAACACATTGCAGTTCTTCTTTTTCGTAAATAACCTGAAGTTCAGTTTTTAACCTATTTTTGCCAAAAAAGAATAAGCACCGACTACTTGAAAAAAGGTTTTCTGAAAATCTTTTGCCGTAATCTCCAAACTTTTCTAATAAAAATAAATTGGTTGCTAACAGATGCCCAGTAAAACTAAATCTATAGTTCTTATTTGTTGTATAATAACATCACATATTTCAATTGCTTCTCTTTTTTTCTCTAATGAAAACGGTACAAGAGTGCGAGATTTCTTTCGGGAAAGTGTTTCATTGACTGAAAACTCTAAATCAATATTTTCAATGATCTGGTCCATTTGATCTCGTATTTTTTAAATTTCATTTTCAAAATGTTGTAAATCTTGTTTAACTTTAACTGAGTCGGTATTTTTTTCTGCAATTGTTTAAAAATTATTTCCACATGTGGCATTATTTTATGAAAAACTGTTAACCAAAAAATAAAGTCTTTGTTCTGCAGTCGAAGTTTGTAGGCACCAGCTTGTTCAATTGTGGAATCAAACTTAATATGTTCACTGTTTTCTAATCTTTCCATGACATCTATTAGTTCTTTTCTGTATTCAGAAACAGTGTTAACTTCCTCGAGAATAAAAATTCCATCTGGTCTGATGCTGTTCATTTTTGGTAACACAAAAAAAATACACTCAATAACACAATAACTCGATACAGTAAAACAGTACATGAAAGTTTAAAAACTAGAACTGCCAACGAAACGTAAAAGCACGCACCCCGCAAAACTAATAACAGTAATAACACTGGCAAGAAATACGAACGCAGTGCCTTCACAAGCTTGGCCCGAACGTGTTGGAAATCGCGCGTATTTCTGATCTTTTCCGCTTGCTTCCAGACACCCGCAAAGACCAACACATGCATGCACCAACGTATGCATTGTACCGGGCCAGATAAAACTGGCCCGGCACTCGGAGGTAACAGTACGGGAAATTAGAAATTCATGAATATCTTCGTTTTACGAAGTAAATTAATAGTTACAATTCTAAAAAAGAATATATTATTTAAAAAAAAGAGGAATTTTTACTAATAATTTTGACTGAAATAGAAAATAACAAATAATATGGAAAAATCTTAAGTAAAAACCAGATTTTCGGTTTGTTTATATTTCTTTTCTCAACAACCGTTTAGTGAATGTTTATAAAACTATGCAAAATCGGTTCTATGGAGTTCAAGTTACGTAATTGGAAAATTTGGGACACATGGTAGCTTTTTTCCTGTAATTGAAGTGATTTTATTCTATTATGTGAGCGAATCTCCATAAGATAACATGTAAAATTACAGTTACTTTAAATTGCAATAACTTTTAAACGACTTTTAGTCAATCGGATTGAAATTTTCACTGTAGTTTTAGCAATAAATGAGGAACATTCTACTAAATTTTTGTTCGTTTTGTTTTTTGAAAAACTAAGACTTGTCAATGATTAATTTGTGATATCGTTGCCATAATTTGTAATGGTAGGGCCATGGCCCCTTGGCTCTTTATGAGGAGCCGCCACTGCAGGCATATATTATATAGGTATAGACTCTCTCTGAGCCCTTTGTTGTTCGAGTGATTTATTTCTTTTGCAACTCCTCGCCTTTTGACGTGTTGAGCTGGCGGACATGCTGAAGAGTTTCTAAAATACGAGTTGTGCCCGTATCCATTGTCTCTTTTCGACGACTCTGGTATGCGAAAAGGAACCATGATTGCTTTATACCTACAAAGAATTTACACCAACTGAACGGGCAAATCTCCAAGGGTGTGTGTATGTCATAGATGGAGGATATTTGCTGCATAGAGTCGTGTGGAGCAGGGGTCAATCATTTTCATCAATTTGTGAAAGTTACGTTTCATTCACAATGGTGCCTACAGTGCCACAAGAAAAATTCCTAGGCAATATGAAAAACAAAGATCGTCTGATTTTAATGTTGAGGGACAATTTTGCAGCAGCTGACATTCACACAAAGCAGGTACAAGAATCCTCTTACGGATACACTTATTGGGAAAGGGTCTAAAAAAATGTGTTTTTTGTTATTTTTCGAAAATTACTGATTTTCGCCGACTTTTTAACGCACCTTTGCGCGGAAACCACATGTCGTACACAAAAATGATACGAACATCAATTTTAGGTAATTTTCTCGTCTTTATTTTAATATAGGATCACCTTTTGCGTAAAAAGTTTACTTTGGAAGTTATAAGCCAAAAACCAAAAAAAACTGTGATTTTTAGTAGTTTCTTAATGATTTCTCATATATGCCGAAAAACACAGTTGTTGGACAGCTTCAGATTCGTGTTCAGCATCCCAAAAAACATAAAGTAACCCCTAAAAACAATTACACCAGAACTTTCCACTTCAAACTACCATTTGACAGGACTAATATCTAAACTTGAATTTTAATAAAAGACTGAAATTTCAGTCTATTAGGTATGATAAATCGAGAATTACTAAAACCTTGCACGGACAGATTAAATTCCTGTAATGAAATCATTGGATTTTAACCAAATGATTACGAACGATATTATATCAAATGAAGTAACAGTATCTATAAAGACTCTCACTTGAACGTCCAAAGAATAATAAATTAATTTATAGAATGAAAATAGAAAGATCAAAAAGAATGAAAAATTGATCAGGTTCCGTAATTTGCAAAAATGCTAGCCAAAACATATTCAAATAGAAACAGAATAAGACTACTAACTAAGCTAACTAATACTGCTCAGTTTAAATTGTCTTTGTGGTCTTGGAGAAAGTTCAGTCTGCTACTCGGTTAGAATAGAAAATCAATGATCTTGGTTCCTCTAGCCCTCTTTGAGCTCGCTTTCGGAACCTTCCACTAGCATGGAATTTCCATTCTAGCTTCGTTACAGAATATACTATTCTAATTGTAAGCTTCTATTTATCTTTTATGCAGCTGGGTTCTTTTTAACCAGTTTCAATCTCAACTTATATTTGTTACATCCATAAATTACAACTTTACTAAAAAACAAAGAGAAATTGTTAAAGTTATGATTAATCAATCCATATTTATTTGCCATTAGGTTAAGTATTCAATTGTGTGGTTAGAAGTAATTTTTTGGTTTTCACAAGGATACTTGATTTTCTTTAAGCAAAGTTTTAATAATAAAATAGTCTATTATGTATTAAGGGCTTAATTGAGTGTGTTAGAGTCCGCAGAGTCAGTTAGCGCCTGAGGCGAAAGCCGAAGGCGCTAAGACGATAAAGGAATCTAAAACACTTATTAAGCCCGAAATGCATACGTTAATTTATGTCCGGCCTAGGTTTAAATTAATATTTAATTTTAAAATAAAAATAATTTGAAAAGTGCAAAACTTCAAGTAGGTAGGTGCAATGGTATATAATTATATACCAATTATTACTATGGAGACAACGTAAACAAGGGTTTTCCAGCGGGCTCTAGAAATTTCTAGAGCCCTAGACCTCTAATTTAGCAACTTACGCTCTAAAAACAGGCCGATAAGTAGGTCATAATCGCCCGACCGGATATAATAGTTATTTATGTGTTAAGGGCATAATGAAGCTTTTATGGCTAGAAGCGTTATTTCTAGCCCGAAGCGTCAGCCGAGGGCTAGGAAAAGGCTGTAGGGCCCTAAAAGCAAGTTATGCCCGCTATACATACACTATTTTATGCACAGATTAAGTTTTTAATGTCAAATCTATTATTGTGTAAAAATATAATTAAATGAGTACGTAGGTACATCAAGCAGCTGTGCGTATACTTATGTGATTATACGAAGTTCGTTACTATAGTTACTATTCCAAAATATTTAATTTCAGTTTCTTTTCATTGGTGATAAGTTTACAAATTATATTAAGAACCAATCAAGTTCTACAAAAAAAACTTCTGACATTTAATTGACTTTTCGTTATTGCCCGTCTGACCATAAAGAGGCCCTTGGGCCATAAAAAGACGTTTATGTTTAGATGAGTCTTGCAATAATATTCTAATTATAATGCATCTGTGCATAATAGTTATTTATGTATTAAGGGCATAAAGAAGCTTTTATGGCCAGAAGCGTTATTTCTTTCCCGAGGCGTCAGCCGAGGGCTAGGAAAAGGCTGTAGGGCCATAAAAGCAAGTTATGCCCGAAATGCATACACTATTTTATGCACAGATTGTTTTTATCTCAAATCTATTATTGTGTAAAAAATATAATTAAATGAGTACGTAGGTTACATCAAGCCGCTGTACGTATACTTATGTGCATATATACGAAGTACGTTACTATAGTTACTATCTAAAATACTTAATTTCAGCTTATTTTCATTGGTGATAAGTTTACAAATTATATTAAGAACCAATCAAGTTCTACAAATACAGCTCTGACATTTAATTGACGTTTCATTATTGCCCGTCGGATCATAAAGAGGCCCTTGGGGCATAAAGAGACAGTTATGTTTAGATAGATCTATCAATAATAGTCTAATTATAATGCATCTGTGCATAAAATCTATTATGACCGGTCGGGCGATTATGGCCTTATAGCGGCCTGTTTTTAGAGCGTAAATTGCTAAATTAGAGCATTCTCTTATACTACCCTTGTTTACGCCGTCTCCATAGTAATAAATGTAATTATAGATCATTACAGCAACCTACATGAAGTTTTGCACTTTTCAACTTATTTTTATTTTAAATTAAATATTAACTTAAACTTAGACCGGACATAAACTAACATATGCATTTCGGGCTTAATTAGTGTTTTAGAGACCTTTACCGTCTTTGCTCTAACTAACTCCACGGGCTCTAAGATACCCAATTAAGCCCTTAATTAATACATAATATACTATTACAAATGTAATATGTAAAACTGTATTTCAAGACTAAAATAACTATTTACGACCATGCTTTGTAAATGAATCTGCAAGGGCGAGCTGGAAAGTGTGTGAGGCGAGCGACGAAGCTCGATGAGCGGCCTGGTAAGTCACAGTGACATGAAACTAGGATGCGCAATGGCACAACTGCCTTATCAGTCCAGTAGCGCATTTCGTACTTCGCACTTCGCGTACAGTCAGATGTTAACATGTTAGTAGTGCGACCGATGCTGCATCTCGTTTACCCCCAATGTCATCCTTCTTCTCCGTCTGCGCAATTCACACGACACTTCTTGTTTGATGGACTGTACTATTAATGATTTACATTAAAGAATATCATGAAAGATGTTTTTAATACCTCAGTTTTGCTTGTTGGTTTACACAGCAACATAAGCTATGAATCAAAAATAGTTAAATAATTTAGTAACAATCAAAATAAAAGAAATTAAACCTAGGCTTATAAAGAAAAATTTCCAACCGTAGGTATATGCATTCATTGGTATTTATCTCTAAAATTTGATAACTCGTTATCTTCGTTAATTATAAATGTTTATACTTAATACTATGGAATGGATTAAAAAAAACAAAAATTTAAATATCTCAAAAGCTATTGGGTTTTGTATAAGTGACATTATAGCTAAATAGATCACAAATGAGCTCTACTAATATGTCATAAAAGGAATACGTCGACTTACCAGTCACCCTGTACTGTTATCGTATGTACTACAGTTAACCGATACATAATTCATTCCCCTTTTACCGCATTTGCAGTGTTGCGGTTCAACAGAGGGAGTGCAACGGAGGTAATGGAGCTATTGTTACAAGTATAATCTAACACCTCCATCATTACAGTATGCGTCAGCTATCTCTGTAATTTAACTTCAGAAACCGTTGTGAATGATTGTGATTAATGGATAGCTGGTGGTGAAGAAAGTTCAATTTCTTCAATTCTAACATACAATTAATAAGAGGATACCCTTTATACAGGATCAGCCTCTAGCAAAGCTCGCTGCCCCAGGACCTTCAATATAATCAAAAAGACTGTTCCATCATATAAAGAAGTTGTATTTGTGTAAAATACTATTATTCCAGATACATTGTACATTAGGGTGGTTCAACAAAAAAGCAAAGTCGGAAATCTTATGCTCTCACCCCCTAGGATTATTGTATATCGCAAAAAAAGTACCCCTGTTTTTTAATTTTGAAATCGGTCGATGTTTATGGGTGCTCAAAGCCCTTAAAGTCTTTGATATTGATTTTATATGGGAAAAAACACGTTTTCGTAGATTTGGTATAGAATCCTAGAAAATCAATATTTTCAACGGGACTACTCTGTTTCTCTTCAGAAATATTCAAAGAATGACATCCAATAATTTATTTATTAAATTTTTTATATTAACTATTTTTTACAGACCCGCAAAAAACCCCATAAATGAAAGAAACACAGAAAAATCGTTAAAAAGTATTTATGTCCGATTGCATTATAAAGTACTGTTTATTGTATTGTTACGAATGCTTGGCTTGCTTCGTTCTTACTTGTCTCCACCATGTTACGAATGAAAATAAATACACTCACTCTTTATCTACTCTATTGATTTTATTTCCTAAATTTACTTAACTTATAACTAAGACTAATTCTAAATATAATTAACATAATTTTTGCTTACCAACTAATTATAAATCTTAGGGCCATTTCCCTCACACTGGGTATGACAATTGAGAAGGACTTTACTGCTTTCATTTCACCATATAACTATGTAACTGACTATCCTTTTCGATTGTCACTTCCCATCTTGACTCTTAATCCCTACTCTAATTTATTCTTGCAAATCAAGGATGGCCCACTTGTCCCTATTAATCAGGGCAGTGTCATAATGCTAGAGTCAGCATTACTTACTTTTGTGAGCAATAATGCTGTGCTAGTATTATGACACACTTTACAAATTGCAGAGTAGCTTCATGTCATACTTGAAATCAATTTGTTTATCTTTATTACTGGGTCAAATAATTTAGAAATGAGTTTTGTAATAATTGTTGTAACATATTTTTGGAATAACGAATTGATTTAAATTGGTTATGAGTTTTTTTCTTTTATTTTATACTTCGTCACAGTATTGTTTTGCGGCAGTGAACTGGCTTATTATTGTACTCGTAAAATAAAGTGATAGTAGTAAAATAAAGTATATAGTAGTAAAATAAAGTATGACAACTGTATATTACATGTCAAATTTTCTTCCGTCAAGAATAGATGTCAAATTTATAAACTGATTTTTTTTGATATTTACCTAATTTTAGGAATCGAGCATAAAGCTTTGTATGCAACTCTTACATAATCGGACCTTATAGACTCGCCCTTTTTATAGGCCTTGCTCGCTTCGCTCGCTCGGCCATAAACTGGGCTTGTCTATAATGTCCTACATTATGTACTTGTTACATAAATAGCTATTATTACTATTTTTTAATATAAAATATTTTGATAAATAAATTATTGGATGTCATTCTCTGAACATTTCTGAAGAGAAACGGAGTAGTCCCGTTGAAAAATATTGATTTTTCTAAAATTCTATACCAAATCTATGAAAAAGTGTTTTTCCCCTTGTAAAATACATGGGAAACTTTAAGGGCTTTGAGGCACCCCTAAACATTGTCCGATTTCAAAATAAAAAAATAGGGGTACTTTTTTTTCGTTATACAATAATCCTAGGGGGTGAGAGCATAAGATTTCCAACTTTGCTTTTTTGTTGGACCACCCTATTGTACATGCATCTTTAATAAATGGAAATAGTCTTTTGGAATTTGCACATCTTTAATTGTTCTTGTCAAATGGTCATTGATCAAAGTTCATAATTGAATTTCTATTACTATGCTGCAGCGTTTACTGTTTATTCATTTCCACAGAACTTCAAGGAAATTGATAGAATTACTACAGAGACTAAATCGATTCTTCAAACTATGCGTTCACTTCTTTTCCAACAAATATTGAAATTAATCAAGATATTCTGGATCACTAAGATGCGCTAAACTTGATGCTGCCAAAAATGCTGAGTGTGCGTGATGCACTATTCAAAATAAACAATATTAAAGTGTTATACAATAATAAAAATGTACAATACCTCATATTGTTTTTTTGTTTGAGTTTAAGAATAAAGACATTCACCTGCTTACTGCAGTAATAACATCCTAGCATATATTCATTTAATAGTTTTGTTAGAATAATTAAAAGCTACATAAACACTTGTTTAGTAACAATTTTACCATGTCCGTAAATATCATGTGTATTTAATTGTACCAAATACCAGTTACATTTATAATCTAGTAACCTAAAATTACAGTTTACACATTTAGTAAGCTATAACTGGTTGTCGCATTTGCCCGGAAATGAGTCTAATTATTTAAACCATTATAGCATAAAATTATTTATATTACTTGTGTTAGATGTGCTATTAATCAGAGAAATGTATTATCCTTTACTGTTCGGATTTCTTTCTAATCCTTATTATGATATTTTGAATAAGTAAAGCCTCATTAACATTATCACACGAACGATTAATATGTTACAGTGACCGCGATCTTAGAAGTTTCTAATCAAAATTAGTGAAGTACTAATATTTGACTTTCATTTACTGTACTTGTACTAAATTACTTTATTGAAATTTAATGTTTGCTGTTAGTCTGTACTTTCAAGAAGAAAATTATCTGGGCTTATAATTCAATTATTTCTCTTATCTTGCTCTGCATGAGTAACGGAAAATTTAATTAAAGGAGTTTATTTATTTGTTTCCAACTTAATTAGACGAAAGTAATTTCTTTTTGGATACATTTTTGTACTTATTGAGCATCTTTTAGTATTTTTCCTCCCGGTTGAGAACTACCGGAAAGGAATCGGTAGACTAAATTGATTGACTTGTTGTCATCTTTAACACCTGTTAGTGCTGTTAACCAAGTTAAGTCATTATTGAAACAATTTCCCTTCCGGGGAACAGAATATTGCTTTCACTTCATCAGCTCGCAAAATTATAGTCAGGGCGCATTGATGCAAACAGGAGGGTTTAGAAACAAAAAGAAAAGATTGAAAATCTCCTCTTGTTCAAACAACTTATTGAAGTTTTACTAGAACAGTTTTATTTTTATTATTTTTCGAAAACATCTTGATCTTATTATATTCTGAATTGCTGTAGTTTGACTTTATTATTTTTGAAAGGATGTTCTATTTTTAATTAATAGGAGTAGTACTAAAGAATATTGCCAGTAATAAAGTGTATAAAAGGGAGTTTTATTTTTTGCTCTTTTGCTACAGCATGGTTTGATCAAGAGAAGTTTTGTCATTAACTTACTATATAGTATTGCAAGCAAATATACGAGAGTTTTTTCGTACAATTGCTGCAACACGATTGGTACAATTCCTTCTTTGCTTTATTTAGTTAAAACTTAATTATTTTATTAAACTTAAAAAGTATTATTGACAGTAAAAATACTGTGCAAAAGTTTGATACGCAATATAATTACCTACTTCATACAAAACAGATTTTTAAAAATCGCAAAAAATGAATACGAAGAACATTTAGACAATACGCATTTAGAAAAATTCGAGACCCGGACACTTCGCCCACCGACCACTTCGCCCACCCGTATTTTAGTACCATATCGCCCAACGGAAAGTCCACTTCGCCCAATTTCTGAAATGTACCACAACGCCCAACACGACCATTTCGCCCAACTTTTCACAAGGGACACAACGCCCACTAGGACCACTTCGCCCACTTGTTCACTAGGGACACAACGCCCACCTCGACCACTTCGCCCAACTTTCGTATAGACACCACAACGCCCAAAACAGGACCACAACGCCCAAAATCGTTCGTTAGAAATCGGCTATTGCACACATAAAGTGTTGAATAATAGTAACGAAGCTGTGTAACTACAATTTAATCAAAATAATATTTTAGGCAGTCACACGCTATAAAAGTTGAAACGGAAAGGTTAATATTTTTTAATGAAATGCATATCATATTTGGGATAATTTATCCACAACTATTATCTAATATAATTGTACACCACACGTTCCTTAGTAGTTACATATAATTGAATAAAGCTTGTTTCTAGTTTCAAAGGCCTTTAGAAGACGGAAAGGTAACGAAATGAATTAATTCTGAATTTCCCTATTTAGCTGGTTTCTACCACTGGAAATTCATGTGTTTTCATGTGTATACTTGTTACAAAATCTAAAAATGTGAGATACAAATTAGTCATATAAAGGGTTAAGTAGATCAAATTTATGTCCAAATGAATTACACTTTGACTACATGAGAGGTTCACTTTTTATCATCGGATAATTTAAGCTTCATATGGAGAGTTTATCGTAAAGGTAAATAAATATTCGAGAATAGCACGAAAGAATCGCGAGTTTAACTCGAAGGACTTTTTCTAAAATATACCCTTGCTTCTCGGTTTCTACCAAAATAATGAAAATAGTAACTGAATAAATTAAAAATTAGTTTATTCAAATTGTAAATCGAACTCGTATGTCTTTTATAGAGAGGTTAATCAATGCCGACTATACAAGGTGTTACACTTAGCTGTCGTATAAACTGAATACGAAAAAATCATTTTGCCATTTTTGAGTCACATCGAAGAAAAAACGAAACAGAAGGTTTAAAAACAATATTTAGACACATTGTACGGATTGACGGTATCACAGTTAATTTTGTTTGTGGTTTTAGTCTGTGTAGTTATTAAGAATGAGTGATGCCTGAAAGAAATGAGGTGTTTACATTCAGATAATACTTTATTATTGCATTACTAATCTTTAGGGGCATGTTTTGTTTAGCTATAACGCAACCTTGACATTATCTTTGAAAACGAAATACTTCTACATTGGTGAATACTTAATTCTTTTTATTTCATGCCTACACTACGGGGGAACCAACAGCTGGCTATATTTATCGTCTTTAATACATGTCCTTTATCAGTATTGATAAAGGACATGTATTAAAGATGATAAATATAACAATTTTAATTAAATCTTTATTTAGTTAAATCTTAATTAGATTTTATGGTAAATTGCCATGAAATACAGGTTTTAATAAGTTAGTACCACCAAGTAGCTCATATTTATTGTTTAAAATTTAAAATACTATTCCCTTATTGATGAAAGTATTAGGAATACTGCGAGTGAATGACTTTTAGCGTGACGTCACAGCAATATCTATACAAAAGGCTATGGCACTTTATCTGGTAGGCATTGGATTAATAGACGACTCAAAGTTATTGAAGATTCACTGAAGATTCGTAACGTCTGAACAGGAGATAGTACACATAAAATGCAACAAAAAAGCTTAATATGATTAGTGCTTATCTTTCATAATAACAAAGAAAAAAGGTTTTTGAAAAGTGGATAGGTGGTCACTGGTTTAAGAATCACAGTTGGAGCTGGATATACTTAACTAACATTTTCAATGTGATATCTGATACATTGAAGCAGCTGATGCTATTAGGTGACGTCACAGTTTGTTTTGACTATTATTTCCAGCAGTTCCCAAAAGTTACCTTTTTTAGCAATTTTTTTCGAAGTGCATAAAATAAAAAATGTCATAAAGATTTCTTGTTCCTAGTGACGAGTAGGTACTATCACACATTAAATTTATACAAAAGTTTATTCGTAAATATGCCGTGAAGAGTTTAACGGGATTTATTTATTTTAAATTTATTTTAATACAAGTTAGTGAATACTAGAATACTACCAACGAATACAGAAGAAAAGGTAATTTATTCAATATTTTAATAAACAAACTAAATAGTTATATTATGTCATTGTTTTTTATTGTATACAAGTACATACAGTAACGTTTAAGGCATTGAAATTATCTTATGCTACATACTACCTATCATTGTTTTATTGCTACGTTGAACAGTCTTACCGACCATCTCGTGTACGAGGGCTAACTTTCTTTGCGGTGATTAAGCAAAACATAAATATGTAGTGCTTAATTAAATATCTGCTTATTTTAATGTCTATTAAAATTTGTGCATCTTTTAAAATAAACTATAATTTTATCCATATATGAAAAGTAAATATAACGGCTGCTTCATCTCATCGGTCGGAGAAAAAAAGTTTCTGAAAAATGGACTTTTAATTTTATTTATAATTTTCTTATTTTTTACATTCCCTTCTATCTCTGCGGAATGCATCGGTGCATAAATTAAATGCACAATAGTGTGGATCACCCTAAAATACTGCCGACAAATGCATATTTATTGGGTATAATAAAATGTCAAAATGTGATTTTTGAGTCTCATCTTCGATAGTAACTGAGCAACTAAAAGTAATAAAGCAATATAATTTTATTGACGATCGGCAAACACATCTGTACATATTGAAATAGATTTTGGGAAAAAAATATTTTTGCTTAAAGATGCATAAACTGAAATATTAAGAATTTTTACATCTTATTTTTAAAATAATTTTGTAAATCCTAAATGGTACCTTCTTCTAAATTATTCACAGAACATACAATATTTAAATAAGTTTCGATTAGTAGAAACCAGTTAAGTAAATAGAGAAATTCAGAATTATTTCATTTCGTTATCCTTCCGTCTCTTAAAGGCATTTGAAAATAGAAACAAGCTTTATTAAATTATATGTACCTAACTACTAAGGAACGCGTGGTTTACAATTATAGTAGATAATAATTGTGGATAAATTATGCCATATATGATATGAATTTTATTAAAAAAATATTAACCTTTCCGTTTCAAATTTTATAGCGTGTGAGTTCGCCTAAAATATTATTTTGATTAAATTGTAGTCACACAGCTTCGTTACTATTATTCAACACTTTATGTGTGCAATAGCCGATTTCTAACGAATGATTTTGGGCGTTGTGGTCCTGTTTTGGGCGTTGTGGGGTCTATACGAAAGTTGGGCGAAGTGGTCGAGGTGGGCGTTGTGTCCCTAGTGAACAAGTAGGCGAAGTGGTCCTGGTGGGCGTTGTGTCCCTCGTGAAAAGTTGGGCGAAATGGTCGTGTTGGGCGTTGTGGTACATTTCAGAAATTGGGCGAAGTGGACTTTCCGTTGGGCGATATGGTACTAAAATACGGGTGGGCGAAGTGGTCGGTGGGCGAAGTGGTATGGACCCAAAAATTCCCCATTGTATCCACTACGTTAGTCGTTCTTAATCGCCGTTCTGCGGAACTGTGGTGATCCGTAAAATTATTACATTGCTTCCAAAAAATTATGAAAAGTTTATCAGAAAATTGCATAAATGGAAACACAAAATACGCTGAACACTTACATTTCATGTAAACACAGTGTGCCCACTGTCCAGGTTGAAGTTGGCAAAAATTCTTCATTGTTTTACAAATAATAATAGTATTATGTTATTATTAATGTTAAAAACATAATGGCGCTTTGTTGGTTTAAATTTTTATGAATTATAATCCATACAGTAATTTAATTTAATTTTTATTGTAATAAAGCGATGAATAAGTCTTTGCACAGAACTCGTGTTATGATCAGGAGTACAAGTATTAATGTAAATAAGATCTCTTCTAAAGTAAGGTATGTATTTATAATTATTCATTTTATGGGCTCACACATATGCAAGTTTTTCCAATTGCCCGATGGTAAAAGGATGAGCCCTGTAGCGGCTATATATAAATGTTGACTAAACTAAAGAAATATGTTGGTATTATTTTAGAATAGAATGCAGGACTTTTTAATAATAATAATAATAATATCTATATATTTAAAACACAACGCTTATTTTTGTTCCAGTTCGTTTGAGCGTTCCACCTGGCCAATCTAAGCGTTTCTTTTTTATATTAAAGCTTTCGCAGTGTAGATAGTCAACACTACTTAATTTTTATATACATATTTTTAATGTTTATATTTTTAACTTGAAAAACTCTAAAATGTTTAATTTGAGACGGACGAATCGGACATTCACTTAGGGCGCTATCTCACATTCTTCGGTGGTGAGTTTCGTAACTACACCTGCTTATAAATATAAAAGGTTGATGCAGCCGTCCACTTCCATCATTAATGAGCGGTTAATGTTTAAAAAATTGTTAAGTTGCGTAGACAAAACTCGCATAATTGAAAATTATGGACAACAGACGAATTATACAAACAATAGCTGATGGTAATTGCTTCTTCAGAGCAACTTTGCCAACACTATGTTTTGATTTTATTTTTATCATTTCGTAAGGTAGAATTTCCGTATGTATGTATGTAGAATAAACCGGCGGGGAGGAGTAAGCCAGAGAGGAATATATGTCGGAAGAGAGGAGGGTAAGCTGAGAGAGAAGAGTGCTAGGCTTAGAGTTTTCAATTGGTTATGTTTGGTTGCGTTTATTTAAATAATCACTCACTAAAATCCGAAGAATTGTCATCACACATCGATTGTTGTATATAGAGAAATCCTTCAATGCTTTTGACCGTCACGTCTTGACGAGGTTTCCCTAGTTTAATATAATACCGCGTGTCCCGTTATATATTACCCCTTTTTAAACCTGTATAACCAGTTTTCACTAGTCTTCTTCTTATTTTTTAAAGTCTTTAAAAATATACAGGATATTCCATTTGAAATGACATGTCATCTTCGGTTAAACCGGACGTGAGCCAAAAAAGACAAATACTTAGAAAAGACTTTAAAATATAAGAAGAAATTGCATTTCATTATCTCAATTAGTTCAAAATTTATATAGGTTGTGTTGTGATCTTCTTATGAGAATAAAAACAACTTCTTTGTAGCTTTATACATATATATTATACAATAGCATCAGCCAATCTTTTTACATGAGTGTTTCCAGCACTCTGTCTTGTTTTCATCAAACTACATTAATATAATGGACTTGTCAAATAAAGGTGTGATCACACTATTAAACAAATTAAAGTTTATTTTACACATCTCCTTTCTCAAAATTAATAAGAAACTTATTTATTTACAAAATTTAGATATAATTTAATAACTAATTAGATTGCTCTACATTGCTAAGAAAATAAAATTAATATCTAATTTACATGTTTTTTATACAGTCACACATTTAATTTTTGTACAGGTTTAATCTTACGACCATATCTACTAACATAAATATCAGAATCTAAATTTTCATCTAGATAAGTATCTTTAGTATTACATGTAATGCTATTCTTTCTTACATATCTAAGATTAGTATTTATATCAGTCATATTACGCTTTTTAAATTTGCCACTATCATCATCTTGAATAATTACAGATCTTGATGTATGAGCTTGCTTAATAAATGTAGCAGGTCGCCATACACCATTCTGTCTGTATCTTAATTTATCCTGCTTCTGCAATTTGTAATTTCTAAGTTTAGAGTTTTTATCATAATGTGATTTAATTTCATCATTTTTGTTTATTATAAAATAATGAAAATTACGGACGACATAAGGTCTTAACAAATTATTTGAAATTGGTAACTTAGTTCTCCGAGACATTAGCAGTTGAGCAGGTGAGTATTTAGAATTTAGAACTGGCGTGTTCCTGTATTCCAGCAGCATTAGTTCCAGATCTATCCCAGTATCAAGTGACTTTTTAATGAATTTTTTACAGATACCAACATATCTTTCACTCAATCCGTTAGATTTTGGGTAGTACGGACTTGACGTAAAATTTCGAAACTCCAATTCGAGGCAAAATCATAAAAGTATTTTGATCCGAACGGCATATTGTCTGCAATTAACCTTACTGGAATGACATGAACAGCAAATATTTCTTTTAAAACCTTTACAATTTCAACTGAATCTTTAGTTTTAAGTGGCTTTACCTCCACCCATTTAGAAAAATAATCGACTAGAACTAAGTAATTTTTGTTTGCATATTCTAATACATCGCAGCCTACCATTTCAAAAGGTAGCTTAGGTATATCATGTGATAACATTGGTTCTTTAGCATTACGCGAGCGATATTTTTGGCAAACACCACAATTTGCAATTAAGTCCTGAACTTCCTGACCCATAGAAGGCCAATAAAATAATGATTTAGCACGTTCCAGTGTCTTTCTAATTCCTAGGCGCGATTCATGCACTTTCGTTAGTATTATTTGTTGTAAAGACAATGGAACCATAATTTTATCATTTAAAAAGATCAAATCATCTTCAATATAAATGTCATGACGTTTATTATAATAATATTGTATATCTTTATCAATTTTAGTTTTAGAATTTGGCCATCCATGTTTACAATAATTAATTAATTTGCTTAAAGTAATATCTTTCAAAGTTTCAGATCTAAGTCTCATCTTTAGATTATCATATATAATACCATAAGTGGTAAAATTTTGTCGGCAAAATTTTCTTATTGTTATGAGCGTTTGTTGCATAGCAATTTCTCGAGTGACATTGTCACTAAAAACCACGAGACGTCAGTCGAGTGGTTTTTGATCAATGTCACGAGATGAATTGGCAACAAACACGAGTAAATCAAAAAGAGAATTTTCCCAAGACAAAATTTTACCACGTATGTTATTCGTTATGACTATTTCGCGAATAAACAACACAAAGAATAAAAATATTTAACATTTATTTCAATGAAACGTACAGTTTGTGTATACTATTTTTGTAGGATCGTTACTATAGCAAAAAAATTGTCGGTGAAATAAAGGGTAGGTTGCTTATTTGAACGTTTTCATTGGTAGAACAAGTTCGGAAAATTTTATAAACAAAAAATAGTCGCCGGAATAGAGAGAATTTCGTTCACAGGATAAATTTTTATTGGTTCGTATAACATTGAGTGAAATAGTCACTAATATTTACAGTATGAACAATATCATTTAGATCAGTATCAACCTGACTTTTATCAGCTTTCGAGCAAGCTCGACTAATTTCGTCTGCAACGGATAAATTTTTACCAGGTACATACTTGACTTCAATATCATAAATAGATAATTTAATTCTTATTCTTTGTAATCTATTTGAATGAATTTTATTAATTTCTTTTTGCATAATAGCCACAATAGGCTTGCGATCACTTTGAACAGTTATTTTCCTTCCGTAGATGTAATGATGGAATCGTTTACAGGCAAAAAGGATCGCTGGAAATTCCTTATCTATTTGCGCGTAATTAAGCTCTTCATCAGATAAACTCTTTGAAGCAAATGCTACTGGTTTATTATTTTGTAATAAAACGCAACCGATTACATCCTTACTACTATCAGTTTGTATGACTATCTCTTTATTATTATCAAAATTTTGCAAAACAGGAGCATTGCAAATGCAATCTTTAATCTTATTTAGACATTTAGTGTGAATATTATCTAACCAGTTAAATTCAATATCTTTTTTAAGCAGTGCTCGTAATGGAGCTGATAAGTTAGATAAATTAGGCACTAAATCTCTTAGGTAGTTAATCATCCCTAACAATCTTTGCAGTTCTTTTCTATTTTTCGGAACATCATACTCTAATATAGTATTAATTCTGTCAGGATCAACCTTAACAGATCCATTCTGAAAAACATGACCTAAATACTTAACTATTTCCGTCTTATATTGAAATTTATTAACATTAAATTTAATATTCAGTTCTCTTGCACGATTTAGAACCTTTTCTAAAATTTGATCATGCTTTTCAGGAGAATCTGCATAAATCAACAAATCATCAATATTTACAAATACACCTTCGATATCTCCAAAAGCAAAATCTTCGTTCGGCATTATTCCTTTGGTTGCCTTATCTGTTCCCCTTTATTGTTAATATTTGTTTAGGAGAGAATCAGAAGCGTTAAAACATTCTGCTGATGGTACAAATAATGTTTCTTCTGGGCAAAAGTTTTTAAATTACCATTAAATTAAGCTATTTACCAATTTCTACGTTTTACAATAGAACTTGTTTTGTAGACTTTCATTTAGAGTTGACTGAAGTATAACAACAACAAACCCCTCCGTCAATCAACATGTATTGGCTAAGATCTCAACGAACGATTCTTCGGTGGAATGAAACATACCTGATAGTAAGCACTATCATCTCTAGATAAATATGAATAATTAACAATGACATCTTGCCTCAGTAATCTATAATAGATTAGTGGTTAGCATGTTCGCTTCATTATCCAAGGGTAAGGTTCGATCCTCGACCGAATTGTAAATTGTTATAGCAGAGAAAAAAATTTAAATATGCTTACATCTCGAATAAGGAAGTAAAACCGTAGGCCCTCGTGTCAATTCCATGCTTGGCATGATAAAAATCCCTACTAGCAGCAGAATTCCTCCGTGTTCGGATCTAGTAGGTTCTAGTAAGGTCGAGCAAACGATCATAGTAATCAGTGCCATGAGGTACGAGGGCTGATCCGCTGCCCCTCAAAGGTAAATAAATAAATATGTTAAGGGAACTGGTTATCATGGTAAGAGTTGACAAGGCAGTTCCTAAGTTTATCAGAAAAAAATGGAAAATAATTTTGTATTGAAAACGTTATAACTGAAAGCACTAACGTGACCTGAGAAATAGGGTGCTGAGTAACATTTTTTTTTAATTTGGAGTTAATAATCTCAAAGTGTAATAAAACAACGTTAATGTGTATGATGAGTTAAAAATAATATTCAAATAATTTTTTTTTATTGGTAACCTATTTTGCTTATTTAAAGTACGCCTCAGCGTGCATAAATCCAACTTTCAAAAACGCGCGTTTTAAAGTTTCCATGGCAACATCAACAATCCGAGAAATGCCAAGTTTAAATGTGAACTTTTCAATGACTGATCTGACAGGAGTACCTTGTAACGTCAAATAAAATACTACTAACAAATGTTTCAAAAGCTTTATTCATATATTCAACAATCTTAATTTTTTAAATGAATGTGAAAAGTACAGTTGGTATTGTTTGAAATAATTATACTTCGGTTTTTTAAGTCAGAAGAAATGTTGTTCAAATTAACAGTGCTAACATTTTCGGAACTCACTGGGGTTGCGCTTCCACTAATGGCACTTCCAATTATGTTCGAAACATTCTTCTTATTGCTTAAACTTTCTTCAACGTAGCCAGCCGCCACCGCTGCCGATTTCCATCCTACTTGTCGTTGGATTTGATCTATTGTCATGCCACTATTCGCCATAATGGTAGCAGACGTACGTCGAAACGCATGACCCGTGTATTTCTCAGGATCGTCCAATTTAAGATAACGTGCAATTTGCAAGGGACATGATCCAAATGTATTAATACCAACTTGATTGGTGCACTTCCCCTTATCATACCGTAAGAAAACTCGGTTTGTACTTACATCTTGGGGGCACAATGATAAATACTGCTTCACCAAACGCACATAACTAATTCCATCACTGTCGGCAACAGTAAAACGTCGACCCTTGACTGTCTTGGATGGTCGGATTGTAATAAGCAATACGCTTCCTTCTTCCTGGATGTCATGTAAGCGCAAATCGCATAATTCACATCTTCTACAAGAGCCAAAGATTCCGCAAATGGCTACCATCTTTAAAAATAAATACGTAATGTCCGGTGCATCTATGAAAAACTTCCGCAAATCGTCTTCCTGGAATACATATGCCTTCTTGGCTACGTCATTCTTGCTAATTGCCTTCATGAATGCATGCACTTTCACAAACGATTTTATATCAACCCCTTTGTTTACCCTCAACATACTTTGCAATTTCGAATGGATAGCCCACATAGTTGACGCCTTGTACTGCTCCGACATTTGAAGGTAAGCAAGTACAACTCGTTCATCTGTATCTGTTATCTTTTGCTCTTCCATCCATTTGATAAACTTGTCGTATTCTTTTTTATAACCGTGTTCCGATTTTTGGGGTATTAACCGCGATTCTGCTTTGCTGTATAAGTTATCAATATTATGACTCATTTTTAAACGAAATACAACCAGTAACAACTGTGGTCAGAAAAATTATTCTCAAGTGACAGATTGCAAATTAATTTTTGTTTTTTTCATTTTCCATGACAACGAAAGGTATACTGATGTTACATCACTAACGTAACCATTTTACATTATTAGTTCTTATTTCCATTTTTTGTAATATTTACCAGTATTATTTATGATTTCAAAGTGTACCAATAAAAAAAACTAGCGTAAAGTATTCGTGGATAACTGGTCTTTAAAACACTTGCTCTATTTCAAGCACTCCGGCTACGCCGTCGTGCTTGAAAACTCGCGCGTGTTTTAAAGACCTCAATGTCCACTTATACTTTAATATACTATTAACCACTGACTGATACCAATTCGTGCGGCTATCAATTTTTTCAGTTGGAAGGAAGAACCAAACGGAAATTATTATCCAGGTTGGATACTGTTCCTTTATATCCCACCAAGAATTTTTGAGATTCGGGATTCAAACGTCGTCGCATGCACACATATGATGAACCACGTTCAGGAAATTCAAAAATGCCAACCACACTCTAGGGACAGTGGATAAAGTCCATGACATGGTCTTGGCAGATTTCCGTATAAAGATGAATGAAATTGAAGAAGCCATGGGCATCTCTTATGACCGAGTAATTCATAGCTTCTAAAAAAACTTTCTGAAAGATGGGTGCCGCATTTGCTTAATTCGAAGCAGAAGATATGCACCAAAATCCATGTTAAATCCCATTTAAACTTTAACCTCTTGGTGGCACGGGTTAATATTGACCAAATGAGCTGGAATTTTGCACAGCACATTTTTTGACATTTTAAAGAGATCTAGTAGGGGGGAGCTAGAAAATTTTAACTTTTGTAAAATAACGGCCACCCTTATACATACACTGTAAAACGGTTCCGAAATAATCAGAGTCCATTCAAGTAGCTAGAAATGTGTTACAGTTTTTTGGGACGCTAAAGCAATTTGCTGATTAATTATCTTGAAATAAGAAAGACGGTTACTGGTAAATATTCAGCATTTTTCCTTCTACCTATGCCGAAAACTCAAAATATTCCTGACTGGAAAGAGATTTCGGGCAAATGAAGACGTGATTGAGACCGTAAATGATTATTTTGACGACCTTGAAGAAATTAGAAGTAAATTTGTTCAACTTGTTTGAGTTAGTGGATAGATTAAAAAATGAAAAAAGTTACTTTTAGGTTATATGATACGTAACAGTGAATATAGCCTAATAAATCATTTTGTTTGATTTATCGGAAGAGTGATTGAAGAAAAGGAATAAGAGCAGGCCTAACATGGTCGCAATTGCGCAAATAAGAAAACGAACAATCAAATTGACAGTAAACTAAAAAATATAAAAAGTAGTAATACCACGTCATGGTAGTGATTAGGAATTAATGATTTTCTAATTATTTTCTTTTTGTACATTTTGAAGCTATTTAACGAAGAACTTTATTTTTTGTTTATATTTATTATTATTTATATTTGTTTGGAACTGATATATATGTTTACTTAATTAGTTTCAATAAATATTTTTTTATTATTTTTACTTTTATGTTTGGTTTCATCATAAGTCGTTTCAGGATTGTATTTATTTTTTATTGTATATTCTTATTTATTATTTGTGTTTTTTCATGCATGTATACTTTTTGTGACTTGTAATTGGTTTTCTCCTTGTCACAATGGTAAATATGTAAATAAACACCGTCCACAATGCGTAGTAGCTGTTTTTTCGCTTACTGAGCATCCCGATGTTTGCGGGTATAACACCTTCAAGAAAAACAATCCTCATTTTAAAAAATATTTCTCTAATAATTTCCTATGCTAATTACTGTATGACCATTTACCATTACATTACTTCTTAGCCAATCATGTTTCTTGACTGAAAACCTACATACAACTGCCATTGGTAGTAGAATTATTTTTCACAAATATTATTTTTGTATTTTTCTGTAACATATCACGTTATAAACTATACTAATATTAACCATTTACTATATAAAAAAAATCATGTACATATTCCATGTATCCAATTTTGTTGTTTACATTTTTACTGTAAATTCATACCTGGGAAATTTGAAAATAAATTAAAACAAGTTACATACAACAAAAATTCTACAAAATTAATCTAGAAATACAAACAACACAACATAACCTGCATGTCTGCTCCGGATAAGCAACGCATTCGTTAAAAATCTAATTAAGTTCATTAATCGGTTGGTTGCTATTCACGCTCAGAAATAATAACGGATTCCCTTGTATTTCGCGATCCCAGAGCAGGGAGTTACTTTGGAAGTATACTATTGTGTGCCTGTCAACACTCAACAGTTTTCCATTGTGTTGTTGCCGTACAAGTCACACCTGCGATAATCAAACGCAAAGAACGTACAGCTACTACAATACAACTGTTCATTTCTTTTGGCGTTTTGTTGACACTCGATTTTGCAATTTGACACCGCGATTTATGAAAGTTTTTCAAAGCACTAGCGCGCCATTAATATTAATTAGTCCAGTTTTCATAATTCAGTAAAAAGTTTAATGGAGTTACATAAAAAGACGAAGCTTTCCACTTGATTTATAATTGTAGTGTGTTTTTGTTTGGTGGTAAGGGCATGTGAATGTGCGCACGTAAAATTTAAACTGTTACGAGATGCCATCTCAAAATATATTGCAAAAAAATGGGTTTATTAAATCGTTGAAGATTAAAATGTACTAAAAACATATAAATGACGCAGTTAGATAGCAGTAAAAATAGATAGGGCAAGTATAATTGAAACAGTTTTAGATCAGAGAAATTCAATTTAGAGTTTTGATAATAAAAAGAAAGAAAATAAAGATAATACAGGAATATGTAATTGTAAAAGTGAGTGCTTGATGTAGTATTAAATATTCAACTGGCAATTAATTAATAAAGGAAATATTGCAACACCGGCAATCTGAATTATTTTGAAGTTGTTTTACTTAAAATTAAAATATAAAATACATTATTTTAAAAAACACTAACTATGAACTACGACTGAAAAAGTTAAAGATTTATTAACTTAGTCATTGATTTAAACGATTACTATTTAATCGACATTTCACCACTTTTCATGTTATATTTACAGTTACCTCTGTGCATTTCACATATTAATTCATAAGGGGCTTTAATGGAAGTTTTCGAATTATATATTCCTATTAACTGAAAATAGGATACTGGGAAAGACGATAACCTAGGTCTGAGTAGATTGATCAAAAATCAGCGACTTTTCGTTCATGTTTAAAGTTTATCGATACCTGCGGTTGGTGAATGGTTGAAACTGATTGGAAGAAGAATAAAAACAACTTTGCCTTTTACACATCTCCACAAAAAAAATCTAGTAGTAATAAATCAAACGATCTTGAAGGCCAAGCTTCCTTTCGTTTTCTGCCTCAACTAATCCAGATTTTATCCGTACCACTACGATACACAGTGGCATCGTGAAGGCAGTGCGGTTGTGGCTTGTCGTATTTAAAAAAGAGATTTCAGACCATACATTTTTCTAATATTCTGCACAAAGTATTTTCAAGTCCACCATGTTAATTCGAATCGTATAGTACGCTGGAAGCAGGGTATCGCAGAAAAAGCATAATCAGGCTTCCTATATACCTATAATATTGAGAAAGTTCTAGTTCTCTGTCAATTTTAAAAAGAAGTTAAACCTAAGGTAAGTCTTTTGTTCCGTAGATTTAAAATAATATTACAAATAATATTAAAATTAATAATAACAAAGTTACCTTTTTTTTCGTAATTGCCATAAGTAAAATGTATGGTTTGGAGACACCGGTGCAGTTTAAATCATACTGTTGTAATAGACCATACACCACGTTTCTTTCAATATGTTATTAGTGATAGTAAATGATTATTTTTCTACGACGACAATTTTGACATACATGTATTGTATTAACATTGTATAAACTAAACAACCCTTCCTGTCGATCAAGTTCTCTTCTCCATGATCTATTAACAATCTATTAACAACGATATCCGTATCCAAATTCTCATAGTCAAAAGTTCTTAGTGAAGATGCTCATTTCATCGAAGATGGGTATGAAGATGGATACAAGCTGATACAACAGAATCCACTGTGTTTGTTCTACTGGTATATATTTTTTAACAGTTATCCACAGTTCAAACACATTATCCACGAACTATTCGTTTAGCTCGAGATCATCCATAGTTGAAAATCCTCTTAAGGGAACTTTTCTGATGGTGACCTGCATAGGACCTCGTTATAGATTCCCGTAATGCATAGGGCGATATAAAAACAAATGGCCAGGCAAACTTCTTCTTACTTACTTTTGAAAACCCCTCTATCGGAAATTCTTCCTTTTTGAAGGGAAATGTTTCTCCCCAATATCAATCAGCATAGAAAATAAGATAATCTCCATCGGTAATAGCAAACGGGACACAATCCTATGTTAGCGAAAACACTGTTCTTCAAGAGAAGAGTGATACGACATTCCACAAACCCATTAACGTAAATATATGGATAAATACAAACAAAATTTCTGAAAAATACATTTGCTTCAGTAATTAGTGTACATTTCGCCTAAATAGTTAATCGTCAAAACTGTAGGTATTAGGATACAAAGAATTCCCGTTTTTCGGAAAGTTCCTACGCAGCAGCTGCAAAAAATTGATGGAGTTAAAAATTAATTGTGTTTTCAACAATATGGAGTACCTCCTCATTATCTGTTGCCGGTGAGAAAATAGCTGAATAATAGATTTCCGTCTCATTAGATTTACAGAAAAGATTCAATTGAATGACCTGCCCGGTCTCCAGATTTTTCTGCCTTAAACCTCTTTGCGGGGCCATCTAAATGCAGTAGAATTGTAACAACGACTTGCAAGAATCAGCAGAATGTAGAACTATTACATCAGAAACTTCAGAATGTGAGAAGAGAGTTTGAACACGGGCTTTACCTGTGCCTTATTAATAACGAAGTCATTTTGAATACCTTTCTAAGAAGTAAATGATCCTCTTTAATTATGCTGGGATGGGAGGATTTTTATGCTACCGATTTTAAAGAGTAATACACCATCGTTTTCATAACGAAATTAGCTTTAAAATGATGTATCACAAGTAGTGATGCCATTTAAGATTCTAATATTGGGTGGTGGGGTTAAAAGAAAGAAAGCATTTTCACCGCTTACTCGGAAAAAGTTACCATCTTAACCTAGCTGGCGTAATGCCTTGTTACCAACAAAATGGGGACTGCTTATTGGGAAACGGTAACAACCTTTAACCGCAGTTAAATCTGTCGGCTGCCAGCTAACTAGTGGGAGGTCGTGGGTCTCACTAAAGGTCTTCTGTAATGGGCGCCAAGAATCGTCTAAGATAGCTACAGTATTGACCGACAAAATCTGAAAAGAACAACACATTTGCGACTACTACCAATGTGGTCGACTTTTCCCAATAATGACTCCTCGATTGCTGAAAATATAAACTCTAAATACCACACATATAAATAATAGATCTTCAAGTAAGTTATATACAGTGCTTTATTATTAATTAATTCAAATTAGCAAATTATTTAATGTGAAATAACCTTGGCAAAAATTGAATAGCGGTTATTGAATGCGATACACAAATTGCAAGGGAAAAAAAAGAAGATTAATGCGAGCGCGATTACTTACTCTAAAGTTGATTTAAAGTCACAAAAGCAATAAGCAAAGGGCACGGTAAATTTAACACGTCTACAGGTACCAATCAGATTGCGCAATCATCAGCTCCAGTAGTGAGCTATTCATCTATTACGGAGCAAAGACTTACGTACACACTCGCAAATAGTCTTGACAATATCATACAATAAATGGTATGCGATAGAATTATAAATATGAAGCAGATATCTAGTAATGAGTGCTACACGCACACTGGTGAAAAACCATTTAACACAAAATCATAATATACAAATATACATAAATGTTTTATATACAATAAAGAGTTGTCAAACGTTATTGTTGTTGTAACCAGTTGCTAAATTATAACCAACTCACGATACGGTGTCTGTTCTTAGAGCTGAAGAGGAACGTCTCCAAAGCTTGAACGTAACGTGATCCCGACAACAGCAACCAAGTCCGTGTAACGGTCTTGTACCAATCCAAACATTCAACGTATACTTGTTATACAGCAAGTAATAAAATCAGTAAAGGACAAACCCAAGATAAAAAAAGGTCTTCGATGGAAGTTGACCTTAAGAGAGATTTATATCGCCTCCATATAACGACGATTATACATAAAAACGAAAAGGTGTGCTTCCATAACCTCAAAAGAACAAGTGGAAATATATCCCATAAACGGCTTCCAATAAACTAAATCGGAAAACTAACGCCACAATCAATCATCAAATCTGCACTAAGGCAATTCCCATAACTCAACATAAAAGGAAAAGATTAATTAGACGGCGATGTCCACGAAAAGGTTCTTCAAGGAACTTCTAGCTTCACAAGCGGATCAAACAAGAGTGACAATCTCTTATCAAACAGGAAATAGTTCCACAACAAAATGGCAACTACAAGGAGAGAAAATGCAAAAATCCCTAAACGCTATACAACTTAATATAAAATACAAAGCTATACAGGGTGCTACGAAATTAGCACGTAACAAATCCCCCCCTCACCAAAAGAAAATCGAACACGGAGAGATTTTCTCCAAATCAGAAGGTACTATACGAAAGCAAATACTTGCCAGTGCAAAACAAAAGAGGAAAAGGCATAAGGCCAAGATACGACGAAAAGCTAAAAGGGCAAAAAGGTAAAAACCACAAACCAACCCAAAAATATGTACACAATTTACTAGTTGAAAAGACAGCTAATAAATTTGCCAAAGACCAATAGGAGAGTGTTCAAGTGGTAGCAGTAATAGGAGTATACATTCAATACCAACCACGGTCGCATGCCGAAATGGAAGGGCTGCGTCGTCCGTTATGACCACCAATGGTCCAAAGCACAATTAGTAGCAACGTATCTCCTAAGACTGTAATCACATAAACCCTGTTCACCAAAGTTCATAGCAAGTACCCCTCCCCCAAAAGAAAACCCTCACAAAAGAACAACACAACCTTGGACTAAGGCGCCAAGAAGCCAAAAACCAAACCAACCCACAACAACCAATTTACTAACTGAAACGACACTTAATAAATCTGTCAAGATTGTCAGGAGAGTGTTGCGTAGGTAACAGCAATTAAAGAGTACATTCAATACTGGCCACGGTCGCAGCAGATGGAAGTGCACGCGTCGCCCGTTATAGCCTAAGGCCCAAAACACAACCAGTAGCAACATACCTTTAAAGGCTGTAGCCAACCCAAACCTGATCACCAACAAATCTGAACAAGTTGACCCACCCCAAGAGAAAGAAACCCCACCTAAAAACTAATAAAAACCAACCCCCCACAAAGCCAACGGACCCAACCCACAAACCCTAACACAAAAGACGAGACAAACTACGCCAAGGTAGCTCTCCTGCGGCACAGGTTCGCGCCAACGGCAATAGTCACATCACGGTACAGACGTCAATAGAAGCACAATTAGAAAGGGTGAATAGAACAACCACCCTTGCTTCGAAAGGAATGCCCGAGAGTAAACCTTCCTCGGCAAGGAGTTGAACCACCCCCCAAACTAACGGCCAGGTGTCAATCTAACACAAAGGGCATTAGATCAACGAAAGGAAAAAGAAGAATATAGGATAGAAGATAGCAAAGCGGAAAAGATAAAGGCGAAAAAGGGACATTCACACACAATTACACAGCAAGACACAAAAGAGTACTAGCACAGATAGGAAGATAAAAGATAGAGAAGGAACACAAGACCTAGATGGAAAAGGTCGAGTAGTATGCCCGGAAAAGTAAAAGTGGACATACCCCCACACAAGTGCCAACCAAAACACACCCAACCAACCACCCAAAAAAAAGTTACACAAAATCGAAAACCCAACAAAACTAGATCAAACGATAGCTAAATGGGATATAGAATATTGTGAAACGATGTACGTGGATCGATGACATCGACGACTAACAGTCGGGGAATCAAGATGAAAACGATCCCAAAAAGCGGCCCACCAAAACGCCCTACCAACCTACCCAAAAAAAAACGAGATCTAAGAATCAAAGTCATCAGATAAGGCGTTGTTAGGCTTTAAATCTTTGACGTGCCAATTGCCAAGAAGAGTCCCATCAGGGTCTTTAAGTTGGTACACAAATCTGGATAACTTTTTGTGTATAATAAACGGACCAATAAACTTGGGTGCAAGTTTCGAAGTAAAATGTTTCGAAGCGTCAGAAAGTACGAAGTTTTTACGCCAAACAGATTGACCAGGTTTGTATTCAACAGGTCGTTTGCGAAGATCATAACGAGCTTTAGCTTTTTCGTAGGCTTGTTGTAATTTCTTTTTAATACTACCATATAGTTTTTGTAACGCATGACCACGTGTGGTTAAATCTTCGGTACGTTGGAACTGCAAATTGTCATTAGGTTGAGAATTTACAATATGAGAAGTACCATGCTGAACCATTTCACGGCCAAAATTAATAAAATATGGCGTATAACCAGTAACATCATGCTTTGCGGTACGCATAGCGCAAGCAACATGAGGTAAATATTTATCCCAGTCACGCTGATCTTCTTGAACGTAGGCTGTGAGCATGCATTTTAAAACTTGGTTCACACGTTCAGCAGGATTAGCTTGAGGATGGTAGTTAGCTGTAAAAGAAATCTTGCATTTGTACGAATTCATCAATTCAGAGAATTCCTTACTACGAAATTGAACTCCGTTATCACATATAACGCGTTTGGGCACCCCAAACATAAGAAACACATGTTCTTCGACATGCCGAGATACAAGTTTGGCTGTAGCGCTTCTCAAAGGAAACAGTAGCGAAAACTTCGAAAAACAATCTGCAATAGTTAAGATGTAAGTATATCCACGCTTCGAGCGAGGTAAAGGTCCAACTAAATCTAGACAGATGACTTCCCACGGCTTAGAAATTAAGGTATGGCCACCCATAAAACCAGGAGAAGCTTGACGGAGAGGCTTGATACGATTGCAAGTTTCACAACGTCGAACATAATTAGCGATGTCATGGCGCATCTTCGGCCAGTAGTAATAACGAGCTACACGGTGAAAAGTTTTACTTACGCCTGCATGACAAGCGGTCGTAGAATCATGACATTGTCGTAGTACTTCATTTCTTCTAGCTTTAGGTAAGACAATCTTCCAAGAATCTTCTTCAGAAGTCAAATCAGGAAAACGAGTGGGAACATACTTAAATAATCGATGGTTGTCAATACGCCAGGAAGAATAATCATTTGGGCGGTTCTCCACAAAATCGCACATTCGTGCATACCAACGATCTTCAGTTGCATCATCTTTGGTAACTTCAATAACATTAACATTGGCTACGGCACGGGAAAGAGCATCAGGTACAATATTTTCTTTACCCTTGCGATGAACCACATCAAAATCATATTGTTGGAGTCTGATGGCCCAACGAGCGATACGTCCGATAGGATCTTTGATACTATGGATCCACTTCAAACTATAACAGTCGGTCATGACAGTAAATTTCGTTCCCTCGATATAGGGTCGGAGTTTCTCGATGGCAAAGAGTACAGCTAAGCACTCACGTTCCACAGCACTAAATTTCTTTTCATGTTTATTCAGAGAGCGACTGATGTAACAAATTACTTTTTCACCATCAGGGCAGTACTGGGTTAACACAGCAGATATTCCATAGCCTGAAGCATCTGTTTGGATGACGAAAGGAAGATTAAAATCAGGGCACGATAAAATCGGATCTGATACCAAACAATCTTTAATGGTATCGAAGGCTGTCTGACAGTCAGGAGTCCACTGAAACTTTTTGTTCTTCTTAAGTAAATTAGTCAAAGGTGCAACAACGCTAGAAAAATCAGGAACAAAACGTCGATAGTATGACGCCATACCAAGAATTCTTCGTACCTCGGTGACAGTAGTAGATATAGGTATCTTTAAAATGGCTTCAATCTTCTCAGGATCGACAAGAAGTCCTTGCGAGTTTACAATGTACCCTAAATAACGTAGCTCAGGTTTACAGAAATGACATTTCTCTTTGTTAAGAGTAAGACCAGCTCTATGTAAACGGTTGATGACCTCTTTTAATACTTGAAGGTGTTTTTCAAAAGTAGGAGTACAGATTATTACGTCATCAAGATAACTGAAAACAAAAGGTTCAAGATCAGCACCAATCACACGATCAATCAAACGCTGCCAGGTGGCGGGAGCAGTGTGAAGTCCAAACGGCATTCTCCGGAACTGAAAAAGTCCACGATTAGGGACAGTAAAAGCGGTGTACGGCTTGCTGTCTTCTGACATCTTGATTTGCCAATATGCTGACTTTATGTCAAGAGTAGTCAAATAACGACCATCACGAAGTTTATCGAGAGTACTACTGATGTACGGAAGAGGATAAGCATCCGGTTGACTAACTTTATTAAGTTTACGATAGTCCACAGCAAATCGGTAGGTATTATCTTTCTTCTTTATCATCACGATAGGCGAAGACCATGCTGAAGTAGAAGGCTCCACAATACCTTCAGTTAACATCTTGTCAAGTTCACGATCAACAACTTTTTGAAGTGCGGGCGAGATAGGATAGTAACGCTGCTTAATCGGAGGTGAATTGGTATTGATAACATGTTCCACCAAAGGAGTACAGCCGATGTTGCTACCCATATTACCAAAAGCATCTTCGATGACATGATCCAATTCTTCTTTCTGAGAAATAGTTAAATGTTCAACAGAGTGAAGAGCAGTAATTACTTCTGTAGAAACGACGTTAGAAAATTTCCATTCCCCATGACGAAGATCAGGCACAATTTGCATGCGCTTCCAAAAGTCAGCACCTAAAATAAGAAGTTGAGGCAAAGAAGGAACGACAACAACATCTAGAGTCCGAATACGGTCACGAAGTTGAATAGGTAGAGAGACAGTACCTAGACTTGAACAAGAACTACCATCAGCAATAGTGCAACTTGGGCGATCAGCAACGTTAAGCTTGCAAAAATTCTTCAAAACATCCCAGCCTGGTTGACCTAGAAAAGTTCTGCTGGCTCCGGAATCTAATAATCCTAAAAAGGGCTTATCAAAAATCTTAACCTGCAAATAAGGTCGCTCGTCATTATTAACACTATTTAAAATAAAATCAAGAATGGCTTTCTGCTTTATTGGTAATTCAGAATTAAAATTGGTATTGGCCACAGTAGGGGGAGTTGAGCACGCTAGTTGGCCTCCTAATCGTCTCGTTTTTAAGTTTCCCGAACACTGAGGACAAGTCTTCGTAGTGAAGTTCGGCTTCCCACAACGATAACAATGCATCTTCTTGGGTAAAGTACAGGTAGATGAAAGGTGTCCCTGTTGTCCACAATTCCAACAATTAGTATTCGGACGAACAGCATTAACGGTAGCAACTTCTGTGTCATAAGTTGATACGGGAGATTTATCTTCAATGGTAGACAAACGAGTCCTATGAGGTTTACGGTAGGCTAGGTCAGGTTCTAGCAAATAATGAGAAGGTCCAGGTGGTTGACGATATTTAGATGAACGTACTTGAGCGTCTTCTAAAAACTTGCATAATCTAGTTAATTCTGCAACAGACGGAACAGAATGTAAAGCCAGTTGAGTCTGAAAATATGGCAGAAGGTTGTTGCGAATGTAGCCAACTCGCTGAAGTTCAGGTAGACTGACACTTAATCTTCTAAAAAGATTCTCCATCACAGCAATGTAGACGATGACGGATTCTTCTACACCTTGAAAACGTCCACGTATTTCATCCCAAAGAGCCACATCATAATCACATGGAAGAAAAGCGTTGCGTAGAGCAATAACAAGTTCATCCCATGACTTAAGGGTGTCTCGGACTGAACGGAACCAAACAAGAGCTTTATCGGCGAACAATTCGATGGCAGCTGTAAATAATTGTTCTTTAGTAATGCCACGGGCTAACCGTAACTCTTCTACACGTTCTAGAAAACAAGAAAGACCAGAGTCTCCATTAAACTGCAAGTTCCATTTGTGGATGGCTAAGTAATTAGAACTTCCCCTATAAGGCTGAAAAGAAGTAATATGTCTTCCAGCATTAGTACTGCTATCTGGAATCGGATGTCCAGTTACTGCAAAAGGATCTAAATTCTGAAAAGGAATAAAATTTGCAGTAGATTGTGCATTCCCAAAGGCAATAGGTGGTTGACTAAATTGAACCGTTGAAGTAACAGGTGCACGAGAAAAGAATAAATCTTGATCACTCACAGGTACAGTAGAAATAATAGGTTGAGTTGTGGGTGGCTGTGAAAGATTTGTTCCACTAACTTCATCATCGACAAAGGAGATCAAATCTTCATCAGGTTGAAACTGCGATTCAAGAACAACTCGAAGAGGATGTCCTAAAAGTTTAACTTCAAGCTCTTCTGATAGCCTAAAATGTTGCTTAATTAAACGACTTCTTTCATGTTGTAATTCAGCATCACTCGGATTTATTCTAGATAAACGACCATAAACATGAAGTAAACGTGCTTTAATCTTGCGGTATTCTGTGTCACGAATAGGAACTATCAAATTATTTACTTGATGAGAAAGTACCATTAATTTTTCATTACATGTAATTAACTCTTCATTAATGTCCACATTTACAGCAGAAATATTCAACCCGCAGGTTTTCTCAGTATCTAGGGCTGCACGAAGCAAACGCCTCTTATCGTGTACAGTACCCTCAAGGGCAATACCACGGATTCCTAGTTCATAATTAATTTCGTCGATTAATAGTCTGTCAGTCTCCATACTGATCCACGACATATAACAACAATTAATAAGAAGTAAATATTTACAAGAAAAATAATCAAAGGCAAATAATAAATAGCCTTAACCCAAAATAATAAGGTAACCAATAAATGCACAGGTAAATAATTAAATTACCCAAAAGTAACAACCTATAAATAATATAAACTCAAGGTTAGGCAACCCAAACTACACCTATAATATATATATATATATATAATCAGTAACCTTCAACACAAATAAACCTTATAAGAAATTGATAATAAAATAATCCACTAAAACTCTTATAAATCAACCAATAATAAATTAATCAAATAGTAAATCAATACTAAATCTACAAATGATTCAACAAAGAATTCAACGACAAAGATTTCAGGAACCAAAAATAAGTTGCTTGTAAATTGAGAGCCAAAATTCCAGTTGGCTCTGCACGTTGTATGCCAAAATAACAGTTGACCCTGCACGTAGTGTGTCAAAATTAGAGTCGGCCCTACACGTAGGGTGCCAAAATAATAGTTGGCCCTACACGTTGGGCGCCAAAATAAGAGTTGTTACCAACAAAATGGGGACTGCTTATTGGGAAACGGTAACAACCTTTAACCGCAGTTAAATCTGTCGGCTGCCAGCTAACTAGTGGGAGGTCGTGGGTCTCACTAAAGGTCTTCTGTAATGGGCGCCAAGAATCGTCTAAGATAGCTACAGTATTGACCGACAAAATCTGAAAAGAACAACACATTTGCGACTACTACCAATGTGGTCGACTTTTCCCAATAATGACTCCTCGATTGCTGAAAATATAAACTCTAAATACCACACATATAAATAATAGATCTTCAAGTAAGTTATATACAGTGCTTTATTATTAATTAATTCAAATTAGCAAATTATTTAATGTGAAATAACCTTGGCAAAAATTGAATAGCGGTTATTGAATGCGATACACAAATTGCAAGGGAAAAAAAAGAAGATTAATGCGAGCGCGATTACTTACTCTAAAGTTGATTTAAAGTCACAAAAGCAATAAGCAAAGGGCACGGTAAATTTAACACGTCTACAGGTACCAATCAGATTGCGCAATCATCAGCTCCAGTAGTGAGCTATTCATCTATTACGGAGCAAAGACTTACGTACACACTCGCAAATAGTCTTGACAATATCATACAATAAATGGTATGCGATAGAATTATAAATATGAAGCAGATATCTAGTAATGAGTGCTACACGCACACTGGTGAAAAACCATTTAACACAAAATCATAATATACAAATATACATAAATGTTTTATATACAATAAAGAGTTGTCAAACGTTATTGTTGTTGTAACCAGTTGCTAAATTATAACCAACTCACGATACGGTGTCTGTTCTTAGAGCTGAAGAGGAACGTCTCCAAAGCTTGAACGTAACGTGATCCCGACAACAGCAACCAAGTCCGTGTAACGGTCTTGTACCAATCCAAACATTCAACGTATACTTGTTATACAGCAAGTAATAAAATCAGTAAAGGACAAACCCAAGATAAAAAAAGGTCTTCGATGGAAGTTGACCTTAAGAGAGATTTATATCGCCTCCATATAACGACGATTATACATAAAAACGAAAAGGTGTGCTTCCATAACCTCAAAAGAACAAGTGGAAATATATCCCATAAACGGCTTCCAATAAACTAAATCGGAAAACTAACGCCACAATCAATCATCAAATCTGCACTAAGGCAATTCCCATAACTCAACATAAAAGGAAAAGATTAATTAGACGGCGATGTCCACGAAAAGGTTCTTCAAGGAACTTCTAGCTTCACAAGCGGATCAAACAAGAGTGACAATCTCTTATCAAACAGGAAATAGTTCCACAACAAAATGGCAACTACAAGGAGAGAAAATGCAAAAATCCCTAAACGCTATACAACTTAATATAAAATACAAAGCTATACAGGGTGCTACGAAATTAGCACGTAACAGCCTCTTATGACGGAACTAGTCGTATGGTTTCCTTAGTTTGGGATGGTCCCCAAAACAAGGCTGTACTCCAGGACGCGAGAGTAACTAGCAAAATTTATCCCGGCAATGGCATCTTGATAACTGTTTTTGTGGAAACCGTTTCGCCAAGTGCTTTCCCTAGTGTCAATGCTATGGATCAGATACAGTGGTGACTTTACTCAAAACTCACTGGTATGGTTGAGCCTAGGAAGACCACTCCAAGGTTCACCTGTAACGGTATATTTTTCACCGGCATTCAGTACGTAAAATTTTAGTTATATTTAATAAATATCCGAAGTCGGTCCTGTAAGACTGCGCTTTATTCGAAATTGAATTTCGTCATGTAAATATTTCCTATAAAAAACATTTCAAGAAAGGATTGTTTTACATTCGATACAATTAAAGAACGTAGCGTCATAAAAATGATGTCTTTCGGTGTTTTGTTTACTTGTGTTTTGGTATAATATCAATTACTTCGTGAGAGACCTTGATAAAAACTATGGGAAGTATTTGGTCAAATTATTTTATAAAAATATTTCGTCTGTATTCTGAGAATGCTTGGAGTTGGGATCAAACTTTTCTTTGTAAAAGGTGACTTTGGTACACGTATTTGAAATTTAAAAACGGGTTGACGCGTAGTAATTTCGGGTAGACTACATCTGGGCGCCACTTCGTACCAATTTGCGCGCTATTTCTTCAAATACTACTTTTCATTCCTTTAGGTCGAAACTTCTGCAGAATGTTAGCTAAAAACCTCCTTACGAACAAATAAAATGTATTATTCCGCGGATGATCAGGGTCGCATGGGTTGGCATCTTTCGCGCGGTAATAGAGTAGCGTCCACACACTTGCTTCCCGCCAGAGCTTGGAGTCAGACCACTCCCGTCTGATCTTCCAGTAATGAAGATCGATATTATTGAATTTTCGTTTTAGTTCAAGTAATTAAAAATACAGTTCGGCTACAGTTTTAGTGTAATTCTGTGCCCTGACCTCGGCAGGGTGCAGTTCTTATAAAATTTTGTTTTGTGCATTAATCAAAATGTGTTTGAGAAACTCTTCTGTTAAACTTTATTAAAAACCAGTCGATTTGGGTCGATGTTATCGATTTCCCGTTTGTTAGTGTGTGCTTAGAATTAATGAAAATTCTATATACAGTTTTGTACCGTACAGTTCACCTTCGTAATGAGTGAAATTTTTGGAAGCAATTTATGTTTGACAAATTTCGTTTGAAAGGTTTGTCATTACCGTTTCATTAATAAACAACTGGGGTTGTTTTATCGTGCCGAACTATCAAAGACAATTACTTCTTGCTGTTTGTGCTCAAAGTAGTACAGTTTTGGTTAATGAGAATTTTATAGACTGATCTATAAATACAAAGACAGTTTCCAGTTCTCCAGTATTCAAAGTTAATAATTAGTGCTTTACGGAAGGAATTTAATAATAGTAAGCGCTATTCGTGATTAAAATCATTTCATGTTTTTGAAAGACTACATCTTTATGCTACGATTGTTTAATTTGTGCATTAATGAAAATGGTTTGTGGAATTATTTGGGCAACCAGCCGTATTTGAGATAAATTTTATCCTTGGGACCTGCTACCGTTATGTATTAATTTGAATGCAGTTAAAGTCAATTTTGGTTTTGAAGAACAGAGGCAACTTTCCAATTTCTAATCTTTTTGATCCAGTATGTTTCGTCAGGTTAACGGAGATAGAAAATTAAGGTACCGTACTTTATTGAAAACAGATTTTCATTGTAATTCAGCTTATGAATCCTTTATGCAAGGAACTTTGTGATTTTTTTGTCTTTAGGAAGAGAGCTTTCATTAGCATGTAAAATTCAAGTCATTCTTAATGGTAGCGAATTTTAGAATAACTAATTTTGATAATATTTAGAGTAATCGAATTTACGTAATATCCTTCAGATATTTGCTTAATGAATTTGCAATTTTAGTTAAGTTAGTATTCAACAATCAATTAAATTTCTTTGCTGAATAATTTTGGTTTATCAATATCATGTAAATTTGTTCTTATCAATTAACGTCTTATGTAAATCTTTTGAGTTGTTTTGAGTTAAATTTATTTTAGAGCAGTTAAATTATTTTTTTGAACTTTGATTTTTATGTGTAATAAACCTATAAACCTGTGTGTGTTTTTTATTTCTGTGTATTGTTATTCTTTTATTATTTCTTATATTGTTTAATAAATGTTTTCAGTTTATTTTGAGGATCTAAAAACGGAACCATATAATTATGAACATATCATTTCATTTTTATTCCAAAATTTTAAAACATAAACAAATTCTTTTTGTTTTCAATTTAATATTTAATTCATTTTCTGGTTAGTGGATTTTATATTTTTTTTAAAGCTTATCCAATTAACATCTTTGATTGTTTATACTAATAAACATTTTTAAGCTTCATAATCGATGGCGCCCTTTTTGAGTTATTATTTGTGTTCTGAAACCTTTATCTACTCCTTTTCATAATCTATACAACTGTGGAACCAATACCTACGACCTGAATATTAGAATTTGTAAGAGAGAGCTAAATCTCAAGCTGTGGCGAATATTTTGAGCATATTATGATAAAGTATGAATAATTTTATAGTTTTTTTAGTCCGGCTAAAAAGCGTTTGTTTCACTGGCGCCCAATCGCGGGGCGTTGTTTCTTTTGTGAGTTTTTAGTTAGTTTCACACCTTAGAAGGGGAGTTGATGTGAATACAGAGCAAATACGACACTTAGCCTATCAGAATGAGACAACAATATCAGTCAATTAGAAGTACTAATCCGCGTAGAGATATACAAAAAAGGGTTATAATCTTGAAATATCGCACAATACAGATAAAAGAATAAGTGAGTTGCAGTCTCCTACACGTGTTTCGCACTTATTAGTGTTTATCAGAACATTAATACTTCTAATTAATTGATACTATTGTTATGGGATCGGTTATCACGGTAATGGCTATATCTGCCATATTTGGTGCGCTATAATTGAATACAATTTTTCTATTGCTCGATTTTCTAAAACTCGTATCATAAGCTAGCGAATACTTGACTGTTTCGAGAGCTTCGTCTGATAATTTTTTATTTTACAACTTTTTAATCAAATTCGAAACTTTTTATAACAGATTAAAATAATTGTAATAATCGTTTATTAAAACAAGATTATTATTTTCTTAAAAAGAAATAATATTTATACTTAAGTTTCTCTCCCAATTATAATTGCTATCAGTTATTTAGTCGTTGTTTCGCTTTGCTGTTATTCCACCCAATTTATCTAAAATTTTTAAGACTAAGTGCACATTTTAGAGAATTTAGAATTTAATGTCATATTAATTTATTAACATTTCACAATGATTTAATTTGAAAAGTGTAGTACTAGAAGTGGAACAAATGGACCTCAAAAATTATAATTGTAATTAAATCCTAAGCAAACAAACTTTACTCATTTTTTGAAAACTATTAATCATAGTACCAATAATAAACTAATCAAACCATAGTACGTTTTGTCATAAGTACCAAACAAAACGAAACACTAAATTATAATTTAAACATTTATTATAGCTTTATTAAGCGAGCAATATAATTTTTATAGCCAGGAACTGTAAAACGAGATTGATTCTTCATATCTACAAAAACGATGGTTTTTATCTAGATTATATCTCTTTTTATGTAAATTCCTTTTTTTCATAAATATACATCTTTCGTGAGCTGTAATAAATAATTCAAGCAACTGAGTGTTTCCTCAATTTTCGTCTTAATATGGATAAGTGAAATAGTTGCAAAGCTTTAACAAGCAACATAATAACTGTGAGGTTTAAACGTTTCGTTTCCTTTTGTAGAATCGATAGTATTAGTTAATATTATAAATGATATAGTTTAGATATTTTATGATTTGCGATTCTTGAGGTTTAGTTACTCGCCACGTTGGAGATTATTTACTAAAGAAGTGTTTATTTAGAAAAATCATTTACTCTCTTCAAGAATGCAGGATAACTTATTTAATGAAATTTATGTACGACATAAAATAAACTTGTAGGTCGAGAGTGCTATTAATTATTCCTTTCATTGAATATACAACAGTAAATTAAAAGATGCATTTATGCGGTATCACAAATTTTAAATTAAGTTGTAGGATAAAGAATATGATTGTACATAAACTCTGTATATTCTAAACTCAGCAGAAATTTTGTTTTCTAATACGTTTAGAAACATTGTTAAGAATATTTTATGAAAGTTTTGAAACAAACGAAGAATTCATTTAATAACACAAACACAAGGCGCAAACACAAAATAAATCCCATATAATAGCATACAAAGTCTTTCAGAAACAGAAACGGGTGTGATAACGAAAACGTTTATTAGCATACGCAAATACATCCAAATTTAATTAAGTTTACCGCCAATTTAAATTGAAACTGGTTGTCATAAATACACAAATGTTTATGTGGCTAACAAACTATTATTTGAATGCATAATTAAAAAGGATAAAAGACATTTCAGTGTCGACTATAATGGAACTAGTACATACATTATATGTATTGGTTTTCTCAAATACTAATACAAAGCAACTCAACTACTAATCATACAATTTAGTTAATAGAAAATACCAAATATATGCCAGAATACATTATCCATTCTTCAACAATAGGCGTTTGAAATGTAGTTCTTTATTATTTAGCTAATGCCCAACTTTAATGAAACTCGCTTTTGGCAAACTTATAAAATACTGAACTAAATAAAGATTAATAAAAAGTTTCGCAGTTTTTGTTAAATTATACCCTGATAATATTGTTTCGACAGAAGACACAAATTAAAACCAAACTAAAACTAAAAACCAACACTAACACTTTTTCAACTTTATTTAATGCTAAAGACAGAACACATATCAGGAAATCGGGCATTTATTTTGTTATTTTTGTAGTTTAACATATATTGGGCAAACACTACAGAAATAAACATCCTGAAATATTTGAGTAGGTATTAATAAAATCGCACAATGATGACAAAATAATATTAAATTCCTACATTTTTGCAATAACAAACGCAAAGTAGACATTTTATTTGAGACATACCAACACAAACTCAAAGTACCTTTAATGAATGAACAGATTGAGCTCAGTAATTCTCCTACATTGGAAGTGTTAGATATTTAATTCTGATTATTTTTATCCTTTTATCTAGCTACCTATTTTTTGATTTAGCTTAGCGACGTGTTTGTTTATATTTATACTACCTCTGATAATGACAGCTTAGCTGTCGGATTGTCAATGGGATATATTCGTTTGATAGCTAACCTATAATATTTTTGTTTAACCAAGGTGTCAGTCATGTTAGGATTGTAATGATTTACATGTGCTAGTTGTTTAATGGTTGATATCGCTTTGCTAAAATCTGGCTGTGTTAGTGGAATAGTTAAAGCTGTGTGTACTAAGTATCTGTCGGCTGCTAGTTTATGTACTTTGTGGTGACAAGATTCATTTGGTATTGTTATGTCTGTATGTGTTGCTTTTCTGTATATGGAAAATTCAAATAGATTGTGTGCGTTAATAGCCCTGTTTTGTTCTGTTTCGACTGTAAAATTTATGTTTTTGTGGATACTATTAATAAAGATTAAAAATTCATTGATGACCCCAAAAGAACTGTCAAAACAAGCTAAAATGTCATCAACATAACGAAACCAAATGATAATGTGTTTAGAGAGGTTTAATTCAAATATGTGATCTTCTAAATTATCCTTAAACATGTTAGATAAAGAGGACTCGGAGAATTACATTAGGTAAACCATCTTTTTGTAAATACATTATGTTATTAAAAGTAAAATAATTTTGATTCATACAAAGATCAAGTAATTGAATTAATTCTAACTTTTTAAGTAATTCTACATTACTACTAATCAAGAAACTATCTAATACAGGAATACATTCTTGTGGAGGTATTCTGGAGAACATGTTACAAATATCAAAACTAATGAGTTTTAAATGTGGTGGAAGATTGGTGGAAGTTTTGTAGCTTAAATTCCAATTAATTAGTTTCTCACAGAGTATTTCGATTTGTAACCTATCGTGTTAATAATCTGGTCCAGTTTCTTGAATAAAATGTGGTTAGGTGCATTGCTATATGATACAATTGATCTTATAGGCATACTCTATGTGTTTTCATGGGTTCATACAGTTTAGGTGGTTGTGGGTTTTTATTTATGATTTGTTGCTTTTCTAATTCTGAAAAGCAGATGCTGCAGTTTTCTAAAGTTTGTTTTATTTCATTTTGGAATTTTGTGATTGGATCTTTGTTTCAAGTTTCAAATTTTCTTTATTAATAAATTCATTAACTTTTTGTTTGTATTTTGTATATAAATTGACCTTAAGTATCCTTTGTTGGAGTTTCATAAAGATCTTATGGGGCTTCCCTATGTAGTTTAACCTTAAAAAGAACTGAAGCTATCCCGTTTAGGTCTAATCCGGGTTCCCTAAGTAACTTATTCTTGAAATAACTTGGGGTCGACCTAACCGGCACTCATGCAGACCTGATGGTGTTTTTCCTAAAACGGGTTATCCTCAATTAAACCTAACGAGGTCCCTAGATCAGGTCGAGTAATTTTCCAATCGGGAGAGTGACTACACGATCCAACCGTAACTGTAACAAATCTTAATAACTGTTAGATAGTGATTAAACATACAGGATATAACCATTCGATAGGTAAAACTTCATCATGGAATTGTACAACAAAAACTGAGTACGTCTTTGAGGTACCATCCGACATTAGGCTATAATGAGCTTATCTTTCATTACCAGTTAAAATTTTAGTCCTTTAGCGCTCTAACTGGCGCTTGTAGTACGCCTACTTTTAGCTTAGAGAAACTATTCTTAGTTCTGGTCAAGTTTGAAAATAACATGCCTATGCCTATGAAACTAAATTCCAATTTAAAGAAAAGTAACTTATTTTAAATTTTGAATAAATTTAGAAAATAGATAAATAATAAACACTTGGCTATTTAAGTTATTAATTATTCTCTTCTTAGAATGGTTCACCTAGAACCAACGAAGGATTCAATCAATCATATTAAAAAAATAGCAATAAGCGCTGACAAAAGGTATATTAAAAAAAACTTCTGCTCGGGCAATTACCTTAAATGTGAAAATAGAAAATTTTCTATTATACGATATTTTCAAAGGTATCTTGGAGAAAATATCTTTTTAGGAAGCTGTAGTGTTGTCAGTTTTAAAAGGCTAGAAAACTCGATATCAAATAATGTTCTTAGACTAACTCAGTTTTTATTGTACAATGTCATGGCTCAGAGCTTTACCAATCTACCTGTTATATTATGTGTAATACCTACAGTCGGATCGTTGTAAAAAAACAATTTTTTCAGCACAATGTGACATCTGCCTTATGACTCTGCCCTTGTAAATTTCTCATCACATTGTCGGTGTTTGTGAGGTGTTAGTGTTGTACTTTGATATATGTGTATAATAACTGCAGTGTATAAGTTGGATAATTTGGTCACTGGACGAGTTTACTGATTTAAACAAATTTTGGCAATTACTTAAAATGTGTATCAACGTCTGTGAAATCTTTATACATATGTGCTTCAATAACTGTAAAAGTTCACATAAAGGCTCCTGGTCACTATAATAATATTTTTCTTGTTAAACGGCTTGACCGTGTAGGGATACTTTGTATCTCTATGTAGCAGTCAGATCTTTTAATAATAATGTTTTTTTTTAATATAACGTCCCACAAAATTAATTGTTCAAGGAATAGATAATTTAACAGAAAATATAGTACTGTAGTGATCTTAGTTGGCGATCACTACATTACTTCTAGCAACAAAAATAAACAACGATTTCGACAGATCATTCAGAGTATTAAACACGTTATTATAATAAATGAAATAAAAGACGTGATCAGAAAAAAAATGAATCTGTCGAAATCGTTGTTTATTTTTGTTGCTAGGAGTAATGTAGTGATGGCCAACTAAGATCGCTACAGTACTAGTATTAATAGTATAATTGTTCCATATAATTTTTATTAATTTCTTATGCCTGAATAAAGTTCATTATCATTTCGATCAATTGTTGCGTCGAAGAATTGTGATGTCGATAAATTGTAGTATACGAACTATTGTGGTATCAACGAATTGCAAATTCGATGAATTGTGGTTCAATGCAATATCGTATTTAGAGGGGCTATCGGACTGAAGCCCTACCCCCGAATCTTACATTAGTGTAGGTCATTTATGTACCGAAATTGTGGTTTCCCGTAAAAATCTGAAAATTTAGTAGTCCATCCCCGGAAAATTGCTAAATACGCCACTGGTTTGATGAATTGTAATTCCATACATTTTCCGGAATCCGGGACGAATGTTCTAAAAGTGTTTTAATATAATTTTCGCAAACTAAAAAATATATCTGTACAGGCTGTGCTATAAGTAAGCGATAATAGATTTTAGATGTATGGTATTTCAATAACATTTTTTGTTAGAAGTCGCGTTTGGAATAATTACAACCTATGCAGGGTGTTCCGGATAAATATGCAATGCTTTAAGGGGATGAAAGGTGACCATATAGAGACCCCAAAACTCATAAAATAAAAATAAAAAATAAAAAAAAATTTCGGATTTTTCCGTATTTTTTACAAGTCACGAGTCGACTATGGATTGTTTGCAAGATTCTGACCCTGAATTACTGATAAAGCAAACAATGATCTTACATATGCAGTAGGTACTAAATTAATAACTGACCTGCGCTACGTACGTATCAATTTACAGAAACAACAGAATTGAATTTCAACAGCGGTTGCCGAGTGACTGACTACCTTGATGACTTGATCATTTATTAAGGTCGGTAAATAAAATGTAACATACGTTCGTTGACCTAATTGTGATGGAAACATTGCCTGTTTTTCATTTTACGAATGTCATTTTAACAAAATAAGTAAAACTTAAATGTAGGACATTCGCGGTCTTCCCCGACAACGTCGGCGAAGACGTCGTCAACGACGTCGGGGACAAGGCCTAAATAATGAGGTAATGTTTACATTTACTGTAATTTAATGCATAAACAACTTCTACTTCCAAGCTGGACTGTTATAATAAAATTATGAATATCGTATTTCTTTAATGCATCAAACTGAAAGAAAGCATTTTTGAGCATAATAAAATGCGTACTGAATCTCTTTCTTTAAAGTATTTCAAAATAGCTTATGCAACTAACAAAACTTTTCATAAGCGTAATAATATTGATATTCATCGGTAGAATTACAAATCAACTCTTTATTAGGAAACGAAAACTCTTGTTTTTTATTTATTACATTCTTAATTTAGTTTAAAAATGGATATAATTAACGCAGGATTTAGGATTCTGAGTTCTGGTGCGCAAACGATGTACAATAATTTCCTATAAAGAACTTTTTTCACTACTAGCTTTAAAACATACTATTATCTAGTCTGTTGTCACCTTGTGAAGTTAGCCTTCTTGCCTAGTGGTAAATAATTTTTTATTATTGACTACTAGTCAATAATCCAGATTTTAGTGTAACACGGGGCAAAAATTCATCCCATTATACACTGGCATCCAGGAAAAAATCCGTGATCGCGATAGTACGTTTTTTATGTGAGAAGAATAAAAGGAATAAAAGTACTAGTAGTGAAAAAAATAATATATACACCACGGTTGTGAAGTGTTTTCTAGAGCCTCTCATCTTATATCCCTCGATGCTGCGCATCTCGGGATCTAATAATGCTCGGCTCTAGAAAAAACTCTTCACAACCTTGGTATATAATATACTATTCCGTAAAAAAACACTGGGATAAAAATCTGCTGATTTTGGTATAGGAGAGATCAATGGACAAATTATTAGGTATCAAATATCATTTTGTTCGTGTTGTTCATCAAGAATGTGCTGATTCTAGTAAAATAAATATTTTGTTGCATTTGTAGAGACCGTTTAATAAATGCAACCAAATTTGATGTAAACTTATTCTTAATTTTACAAATCATGTTTACAATATGGGTCATAACCTGATAACCTTGGAAGGTAAACGGACGTATTTAATAGATGTGACAAAACATTTATTTTACCAGAATCAGCATTATGATTCATGTGAATAAAATGTAGCAAATGCTGTTACTACTATTAATAAAAGATGAGAGATATGATAAAAATCAGCAGATTTTTACCATTGTTCTTTGGTAAGTAATAATCTTCCTTTTGGTTTCGGAAAATTGTACATCGTTTGCACACTGGAACTCGGAATCCTAAATCCTGCGTTAATTAATTATATCCATTTTTGAACTAAATTAACAATGAAATAAAAAAAACTAAAGTTTTCGTTTCATAATAAAAGATTGATTTGTAATTCCACGGATGGGTGACGTCAAGGTTATTACGTTTATGAAGACTTTTGTTAATTGCATAAGCTATTTCGAAATACGTCTTGATTATTATCAACACTGCTTTCTTTCATTTTGATGTTTTAAAGACATACGATACTCATAATTTTATAACACAAAGAAAGTTGACAACAAACTGCATACTGCAAATTACAAGCTTCAAAGATCTGAGTCATTAACAGTTATTTACAGATGGTCAAAATGACTTGTTTATTATTTAGCTAAAACGTTTTAAAAGCACGTCCTAATGTTTTGTGTTGCTGACAATTTCGAAGAATTCATTTATCCGGTTTGGGTTTATTATGATTATTTTTTGATGACTTTTAAAAGTATGTACTATTTAATAGGCATAATTTTCATACAATTTTATCTACGGCTTTGCAGTGGCGTGCCTATTATTTTTATAAGGGGGGTTGTCATTTCAAAGGGGCATTTCAGGAAATTGTTAGTAAGATGTTACTCTACACATGTTTCTCTATTGCCCTTTAACGGGAAAGGCATCTTGTCCAAAACACCCTGTAGATTTCATTTACTAAAAGTGTGGTTATGCCAATTTCACAATTTAGCAGTTAATATTCGTACCGTCCGTAATGGTTTGCTCTCCATGGGTTCTCTCCATTGAACACTTTGACATAATGAGAACCTTATTGGTGAAGTGTCAAATACTTCTTTGTGAAACATTAACATTAAATTAGGTTAAACGGACGTCAAATAAGATAAAAGAAAAAATTGTTAGTTATATTTTCTTTTATATATTTCAGGATGAATCACCCACCAACAACCTCACAAATTATATTTATAATTGGGTAACTAATTTTACTATCAACCTTTTTTTAACTGTATGAATGTACTGTCTGTTTAAAGCATCTCTTCACTTAAACAGTTGGTGAAATTGTACAAAGAATACTTATTTTTTTATTTAACTTTCCTCTAAGGCCCTCCGTGGTCGCGTGGTAGAGATCCTACATTTCATTTGCGACTGAATTTTAAAAATTTAGTACAATCGTGTTTGAGCTCCTTAGGATAAGGTATAAAAGTTGTATGAGTGATAAAGTATGGGGGAGCGTAATATACTTGCTACAATAGCTCCATTACCTCCGCTTCACTTCCATAAGAGTTTCTGTGGAACCGCGACACTGCAAAATGCGGTAAAAGGGGAACGGATTATGTATGTATGTAACTTTCCTCTAAAATTAATTTTTTATCTAAGTTTGACTATCTAAATAGTGTTATCTGATTAAATATCATTACAATACCAAATAAGTGTAGAACTATAAATAAACCAGCACTGATTCTTTGTACTAATTTAGTTCTGTGTATGTTAAAACCTATTTTTTGTTGTATCCGTAATTACGAAGTCATCGGTTCATATTAAGGTTATAAGTACAAGTACAAGGTATCACATTTTGCACTTTACTACAACAAAAAATTTGAATTTTGATAATATATATTATGTAATTAGGAGATCAAGCGATACTTTAAATCCGAGAAGATGAATTATAACGCCGAGGCGCCAGACGAGGCGTTATAACGAGGATTAAAGATTTAAGGATTTAAAGAAGCTTGATCTCCGTATTGCATAAGTTGTTTTATTTTATTTCGTATTTCAATCCTAACTTCTCCATTTTAAAATTCATCCGAATTTATTGTATAATGAAGCAAGTTGCCTTGTCTGTGTCATCATACGCGTAACCAAGGAGATAAAAAGCAGCATGTCACGTGTGGCTGTTATGCAACATCAAATGATTTTTACGTTGCCAACAACAACGGAGATCAAGAACGTCTTGAACTCCGGTGTCATTGACAACGGAGATCAAGTTATACTTTATTTTACTAATTGTAGTATATAAACATTTGTTTGAAATACGAGATGAAATAAAATATTTTGTACTCCCTTGTTATACATACATTTAAACTAACTAAAATAATCTGATCAGGTTTAAGGCAATACTTCTACACTTATTAGAGATTCAGATACTCTATAAAGTTCTCTTATGTATCCTGCTTTCCAAAGCACATCAAATAATTTATTTACTTTTTTCTCTTTGGGAACTCAACCGTTTCCTCAATTATTGAGTTCCTTGAATGAAGAGAGTAAGTGAAATGAAACATATTTCTTTTTGTATGAATATGAGAATTGATTATCAATTAGTCAAATTATCGTTCTATTCACTTATCTATGAACTACAAATTACTGCAAAAAGACATAAAGCTATTCAATGAATGTTATACTAATTATATTTTGTAAATAATGCTCACTTATGATCACCTTATATGGACATTGCAAGATATGGGGAAATAATTAGTTCTTGCGAATAATACCGCAACAAGATTACAATAATTACTATTTGCTATTTGCGAATTTAACATATTTCTTTATCTAGAGGATAGTTCAACAAAATATTAAGCAGTTGACACATGAGGATATAAAGGAAAATGTCATCGGACTGACTGTTAAGATTTTTAGAAGAACTGAAGCAATCAATTAGTATAAAACTATAAGAACGCCATAATACTGTCCCAAAATTAAATTGTGTAGTATTAATTGTTAAGTATTAATAATCAAAAAAATTATAGGAACAATAAACGGATATATACAAAACAGTTCAGTCAACTCGTCAACCAAACTCGTCAAAGGTGTCTATAATTATAAACATGATAATTATGTGTTGAGAACAAGCATTAATGACTTAAATGGTTTAATGCTTATTTACTAGATAATTAAGGGAAATGACATGTTACGGTTTACCGAAACCTATATTACCAGTCTTAGTTGCTGCGAAATTAGTAGATAAATGTCACATGATCTAAGTGATATGCAAAACGATTCAGGGTTTTTTCTATACATCATAAAATTAATTTCAACCAACAATATGCAAGTTAGATGGAACACAAAAAAATAAAATATTAGTTTAATGACAATTGGCCACCAAATTTACCTTGAAATTAATTAGATTTTAATTTAAAAATCCTACTTAATTTACTTATAATAATTTAGGCATTCTCGATTATGCAACGAAAAAATATAAATTAAAAATTGTGGTACTGGGATACGATTAACATTTACATTTTTATTAAAAACACTCATACCAAATAACAATTAACTGTAAATATGAAATATGTTTAAAAAGCATGCCAATCTGGAACACAGTATATGCATATACATATTATACAAATATAAATATAAATCGTGATAATATATTCCACCATTTGCAAGTATAAATTTGAGTTGTGTTTATTGTTGACTAAACAGGTAGGCGTAGTTAAAGTTTTATTAATAGCAAACGAATTAAGTTTTATGGTAAACTAGGCAGTAGAAATGATAAATTGATGTAATATTGATGATTACTATAATTATCACGATCAGTATTAAGGACAGGATGTATAGTTATAACAAGCGAAAACTGGCACAATGAGTTTAATACATACCACTAACAGTAGGGACACAGGAATATTTAAACGTGAACTGAATCAATATAATAAATTGTAAAAACTTACCAGATTTAAACTAGGTTTAAATTAAAGAAAATTATTTAGTATCAATTAAAATGCATTTGTGTTACAGATAGACATGTTGACTAGAATATAAATACTCGTGCTTATTATTCTTGGTTGCGAGCCATAATATGAGGATTAAAATTGATTAAGTTAATTACTACTACCTTTTTCTTTAATTATTGTTATAAACTTATTCTCCTTACCTATAATCTGCAGAAAAGAGAAGAATATGTTTATAATTAATTCCAGAGTAACACAAACGCTTGTGTGTAAATCATGAATTAAATGGTATCTGCTAATAGGAATTTACTCTGCAGTCGTCAACCTACCAATTATGATAATGAATCTCTATTCACTTCTAACAGCAATAATAACACTTCATTTGTGATAGAGACAAGTTTTCAGTAAACTGTAAAAACGTCAAACACGGAATATCAAGAATTTGTATTTATTTATCATCATTAAACAAAATATTGGAGTACGAGGGATATTTGGTAATGATTGAGCCTGACATACAAGGAGTAGTTTTTAAAATTGTTGATGCTGTGACAGATTTGCATATGTTTTGATTCGTCATATATGAATTTTCATACAGATCAAGGCAATATGTATCATATAATTGCCAAGTGAATGCGGCCTCGTCAGATAAAAGTGAAATGTTGTCGAAATTTAAATATCGCACTGTAACTAAATATTTAGTGAAAAGGGAAAAGGAGCTAAGGATATTTTTAAAGATTTGTCAGAAAGTTACCTTGACTCTGCACCATCATTATGTTACAGTCAAACGTTGGGCACGTCCATTCCAGCAAGGGCGAGAGTCCATTTAAGACGATGACCACGCTATAAGGCCAGTTCGTGCAGTCACAGAAGAAACAGTGAAAAGGTACAAGATCTGGTACATCAAGATCGCAGTATTCTGGTTAGGGAGGTAGCACAGACAGTGAAGATTAGTTTAGAACGGGTGCATGAAATTATTCACCATTTACAAACGTCTAAGGTAAGTTCACGCTGGGTATCTAAAATGTTTACACCTTTCGATAAGCAGCACCGTATGCAATGTTCGTAGCAATTCCTTGCTCTATGCTCGTACAACTATGATGAAATTATTCGGTGCATAATAACCGCCGATGAAACTTGGATTTACGAATACAATCCAGAATCGAAGCTTGAATCGATGCAATAGGTGGTAAAAAGAGAATTTGCACCACGAGAATTTAAGAGTCAAACGGTGCAGGCAAAACTAATGCCTAATATTTTGGAGTGTCCAGGGTGTTCTCCTAACCGATTATATCCCGAAAGGATTCACAACGAATACTGTTTATTATGCAACTTTGAATTTTAAACTCCGACGAATAGTTCTGGAGAAACGAAGAAGTAAATCTCGACGTGGTATCTTGTCCCTGCAAGAAACGCGTCGAGTCATATCACTAGATTTCCCAAGCAAGCTGTGATCAATGTATGATTCCAGGAAAGCGAACACCCTCCTTATAGCTCCGACTTGACTCCAGTAATTTTTTTTCTTGTTCTCAGTTTGAAGAAAAATCTTCGCGAAAAGAGGTTTCTATTCTAAGAGGAGATTGTGTCTGATGTAAATCAACATTTTATAGTTTATTAATGGTTTAAAATTTTTATACACTCGTTGTCAAAAGTGCATTAATGTTTGAGGAGATTGATGTTAAGAAACAAATATATTATTTAAATCAAAAACGTTTTTCTTATGCGTTAGGCTCAATCATTATCAAACATTGGTTTTTGAAACGATCTATTTGCACAAATATACTATGTTGCATTTTTTTAATCTTATAATTGCAATAGGCCCAATCACTTCAATACGATGAAGAGAATCAAGTTGACGTGTATCTTTCTTCAGTTAGGACCAACCGTTTTTAGGTATTACTTAACACTATTTATTCTGTAGTATCGCATTTCCAGTTTCTAGCTTAGAGCATTGCTTTCAAGGCAACCTAAAAGAATCGATACCTATAGTTCAATCAAAGTTACAAGAAATGAGTCATCACAAACATGTGAGCGGAAATGTAAAATGCATCTAGAATTACGCGAAGGCCACGCTGTAATCTAAATGATTAAATAAACAATCAATGAGCTAGAAAGATTCATTAGCAGAACAAACTTACTTTTTAATTAAAAATAAATGTGAATGAAGCAATGAAAATCTATTAGTTCTAGCGTACGTCACTGAATTCTTAGCAACGTGATATTTGCATTCTTATCTTATCTCTCCTCGTATTTGTTTATTTCGGGTGATTACGAAAATGACTCATTTCATATATTTATGGTTAAAGCATAGGGCGCGTTAGCATAGTTAACCTGTTCCACTAAAAATGTTTCTGCATGTTCTGGTTGTAAAAGTACCTCGTACAATACGGCATGTAAAAGGATCTACGAGTATTCCCAAAGAATCCAATAAACTAAAGGGTCCAATTCTTAAAAAATAATTTCTGGAATAGGAATGTTTAGCAATTCTCTTCGACTAATTAACTAATTAGCAACCGCGGCTTCGCCCGCGTGAGTATTTGATTTGTGTAGATGAATAACTAGTTGTTTGTTTTACAATGTGTTTGAGACTAATTTATGTAACACTCCGAACATGTTTCCGATGTATTATAAATAGGTTATTCCTATTGCAGATTGCAGCCTATCCTGGAAATTATGTGAAATTACGTACAAATAGATTACATAACATCACATTCACAGGATGGTTCAACTTATAGTGCAAAGAGCATTTACAAACGCTAGTAATTATTAAACTTGCAATTGGAAATCTAACCGCACCTACCCGAACGGGATTTACAATAACGAAAGAGATATAAATTACCAATTACAAATCTGAAATTACTAAAATGTGTTTACCTTACTAATAGAAATTCAATTGAAATGTATTGGTAATTAATAGTTCCAAAATGAACGTTTTATTTGGCAGTTCGATTCGTAGTTTACGAAATCATTTGAGTCTAAACACAATTGTATTTTTTATTATGTTTGAAATTTCATTTTTTACAACACAAAATTTTTTCCTTTCGACGTTCAAATAAATGTATTTACTTGAGAGTTGAAAAAACGGTAGATTTAAACAAAATGACTAGGTTCTGCTTTTGTTTACTACGTTCAACTGATTTTTTAATTTGAAATTTATTTTACTTTTATGTTAATTAAAAATTCCTTGTTTGAACTGCAAATGCGTTCTTTTAAATGCCGAGTCTTTTGCAGGTATATTAAATTTCAAGAGGAGTAGTATTGAAAATAAAAATGTTTTACTTCTGAAATAAAATATCTTTTTAAAACAAGGTATGTAGGTAGTATTCAATCATGCTTTGAAATCATATTTCTCAATTGCAACTTGCATTGTTTTTGATTTATTTATAAAACATTTGAATTGAAGTGTGCGTGTTCTTGTTATACATAGAAATGATACATTTAAAGTAAATAGAGTGTTTACATCATTGTAAATGTGATTAATTTGTTAATTACTCATCTTTAACCTGACAATGCATCCGGGAATGTTACATAACCACCAACGAGTTTTCTAGAGTCTCCTTTCTTCAACACCAAATTTGTCAATCACATTTTTATAAAAGTTGTCTACCGTTTCCGTAATGGGTTTTGCATGTTCACTATCTACACATAAGAAGTTTAAACGGTGATTACTCATGGTTGATCTTCGGTTAAAACCACGTTTTGATCGTACCAGCGCGTACTAAAAGAGCGTTCTACTGTGCATGTGACGGCTAGTAATGTCAAAAAAGATGTATTACATGTGGATGTGGAAAGAAGATTTTTCCAACAAATTGATCAGATCTATATTACTTATATTACTATACTCTAACAAACAAATGAAGGATCTAGGTCGCCGAAATCACGAGGACTAACTTGCATATCGTATCGCGAATCACGCGGGCAACGTATGTCACTGACAGTTTTAACAACTTATATAATATCAGTGTTGCTTAAAATCTGATCTTAGACTTTGTGTGTTTACCGATCTTAGACTTTATGTGTTTACCAGGTGGTGATCACGCGGCGACCTAGATCCTTCATTTGTTTGTTAGAGTATACATTACTATATTAATTAGATATATAGTTTTCACGCGGTTTAATGTTGCAGAAATTATACCACAAATTAGTTTCTGATATAAAATTATATAAGAACAATTGATATTTTTGATGATTTTCAAGTATCATTTTCAAATATTGCTACAAAGTCAATTTTTTCCTATATTTAGGATACAATTGAAGTAGAAAATAAGACGCATTATTTTCATCTGGAAATCGTTTTTCAAGAAATGTTAACAAATTGTCTAAATATGGTATAAATATTGCTCGCCTGAAATATTCTTCTACGCTATCACTTTTTATGTTAGAACGTTGCGTTTGATGAGAGCATAAACGTAGTAACTTAATTTCAATCCATAAATTTACGGCTGTATGGTAATTTCTGACATTAACCGACCAAATTCGTATTCTGCATATTTTCGTATTGTTTCTGTTAGATTTTCTGGTGTTAATCTAGACTGCTAAAGATGTTTAAGAAAATTTCTCGAGAAAATATAAAAACTTTATTTAAAAGTTGTTGTAAAGAACTTTCGCGAAAAAAGTTTATTATTTCCTTAACATATCTCACATATTTACAGCTACTACGCGGGTGTAATCTAAATGATAAAAAATACAATTGTGTTTCTACTGTACATGTATTTTAAAATCAAATCGTATTGTTCATTTTTGTAATAAATGTCGAAACTGTCAAATACTACAAATTTATATCTCTTTTATTATTGTACATCCCGTTTGGGAAGGTGCTGTTTGATTTCCAATTGGAAAGATAATTAGATAGTTGCGATTGTAAATATTCTTTGTATTAGAAACTTAACCACCCAGTGAACGCGATGTGATGTAATCTGTTTGTAAGAAATTTGATATAATTTCCAGGCTAGTCTGCGATCGTGAATCACTTATTTACAATACATCGGAAACATGTCCTAACTCAGTGTTACATAAATTAGTCCCAAAAACATTGTAAAACAAACAATTTCCGTTTCCAATAGTCGAAAAAAATTGCTAAAGAACAAATATCGTTAAGTGGCGTGTTTTAGATTACAAGAAGTGTAAATAAGCATAAATAAAAAATTTAACGATTTTTTTTGTTGAGGTAATGTAATAATTATCTAAGGTAAAGTATTAATTTATCATCTTTTTTGTGGAGAATGAATTATTCTTGCGAGTATAGCTCACCCAGTATAAAATACATGTTTGATCCAGAATGGTGAAAGTAGTAAACAAAAAATTGAGTATTTTATAAAATCATTATTGATGAAACACTTTCAATGAAATAATCGGAAAATTTACAAAATTTCGCATCCTATAAGAAATTGTGTTCGATGGCGTCTCATATTTTATAGTATACATAACATTTAAAGATTAACGGTATTAATTGCTTCTACTCTAATGTTGGACATACACGGTCTTCCCCGACGACGTCGGGGACAAGGTCGAAATAATGATTTTACTGTAATTTAATGCATAAACAACTTCTACTTCCAAGCTGGACTGCTATAATAAAATTATGAATATCGTATTTCTTTAATGCATCAAACTGAAAGAAAGCATTTTTGAGCATAATAAAATTCGTACTGAATCTCTTTCTTTAAAGTATTTCGAAATAGCTTATGCAATTAACAAAACTTTTCATAAGCGGAATAATATTGATATCCATCGGTAGAATTACAAATCAACTCTTTTGTTTTTTATTTATTTCATTCTTAATTTAGTTTAAAAATTAACGCAGGATTTAGGATTCTGAGTTCTGGTGCGCAAAGGATGTACAAAAATCTGCTGATTTTGGTATAGGAGAGGTCAATGGACAAATTATTATATAGGTATCAAATATCATTTTTTTCGTTGTTCATCAAGAACGTGCTGATTCTAGTAAAATAAATATTTTGTTGCATTTGTAGAGACCGTTTAATAAATTCAACCGAATTTGATGTAAACTGATTCTTAATTTTACAAATCATGTTTACAATATGGGTCATAACCTGATAACCTTGGAAGATAATTACAATCTGTACTACTAATAATTGTCACCTGAACACTTGATGCCATCTATTTTCTTGTATAATAGGAAATAAGTACATACTGAGAATTTTATACTTTTTGAAAGATTAATTTTAATGTTGAAACTACAGTAGGTATTATTTAGCCAACTTATAAAATGTAGGAAATGCTTTTACTACTATTAATAAAAGATGACAGATATGATAACAATCAGCAGATTTTTACCATTGTCCTTTGGTAAGTGATACTCTTCCTTTTGGTTTCGGAAAATTGTACATCGTTTGCACACTGGAACTCGGAATCCTAAATCCTGCGTTAATTAATTATATCCATTTTTGAACTAAATTAACAATGAAATAAAAAAAAACTAAAGTTTTCGTTTCATAATAAAAGATTGATTTGTAATTCCACCGAAAGCCGACGTCAAGGTTATTACGTTTATGAAGACTTTTGTTAATTGCATAAGCTGTTTCGAAATACGTCTAAATAAAGAAAGAGATTCAGTACACATTTTATTATGAACGATTATTATCAATAATGCTTTTTTTCATTTTGATGTTTTAAAGAAATACGATATTCATAATTTTATTATAACAGTCCAGCTGGAAGTTACAAGTTGTTTATGCATTAAATTACAGTAAATGTAAACATTACCTCATTATTTCGACCTTGTCCCCGACGTCGTCCACGACGTTTTCGCCGACGTCGTCGGGGAAGACCGTGCATGTCCTATTTAATGGTCCAGATGCTACTGCAAAAGAAATAATTTAGCAACAATGGATTACGCGCAGATTGTATGGCAGCATGTAAAATGATCCATTCCCAAAGTGTGTATTTCCAAAAGATTTAATTCCTAAGCATGTAATCCCAAATGAACCAATGGCATATAAATGGTCTAGTAGTCTAAAGAGCACAATTCTCGAAAAATTCATGAAATAATAATTTCATTTTTCAATAATAAATTTTACAAACTTAACTAACTGCAAGATATCATACACTGGTTGTCAAAAGGAATGCAAATTCGTATTCCAGAAAAAAACTTTTTTCAATAACCGGACTCGTTAGATCGATGCAATCTTTGTGCCTATGGAGCCACGTTATATTAGGTTATTTATCAGAAATGGGTTATTTTCCTGGTATATTTTAATCAACTGTTCTGTATTCAAGTTGCCAACAATTACGTGCAACTCCCCAAAGATGGATTTCTACCGGGTGTTTAACAGTAATTTAACAGTCGCAGAACAAATCGATTTATGGCATACTTAGACCGGGTTAGAACAAACGTATTTATTACGTGGCAAATAGTTGACTCGTGACAACGTTATCCCATTCACGAGTTATATTTTCTTGTGCTCAAGCTAAATGTTTTTGACTGGGTATAACCCTAAAATATATAACCCTAAAAAGTACTAGCAGCTTCATATATATCATATATATCCCTAAAAATCTGGGGAAGGAGGGCACCAAATATAACTTGAAAAACAATAAAATTAACGTGTTTTTAACGTCTAGCATATGACGTCATTTGTCTGATACATTAAGAAGTCATTACCACGTTATAATTACGTCATACATTAACGACGACTTTTACGTCACTCAGTGACCAGTTTTTCACGTCATTTTAACGTGCCTTTGCTACACGAGTTGTAATATGTTAATTCCCAGTGCATAGTACTTTGTATTTAAAGCACTACTATTTGGACTTATATACTTTTTTCTAAATGTGTACATTTGGGCAAGATTTATTTACAGTGTCGAAAACTAGGATATTTACGACTATATTGATGTAAAATTCTTATCTCGGAAGTGCCCGGAAACAAACTTGAAGTTTAATTGAAATAAAGAAATGCACCTGAGAAACGGTTTTTCAGTAAGAGCTGTATAATTTAGGAAATCTACATATAAAATCATTTTGGAACACCTACACCTGTTAAAATAAAAAGAACATACCTCCAGGTATAGCATCCATATTGATATATATCCAAAATCTTTTTACTTTCCACACAACAAATAATCGAATTCACTGTTTATTCGGACGTGATAGCTAACGTATAATAAGGAACATCAAAACAAATAAAGAAATAAGTGAGGAAAATAATGCGTTAGTTTATTTTCTTATGCGTTGCAGTGACCACTTTGATACTAACGCAAATTTGTAAAATGACTTTCTGCCATGCGTTGTTGTTTCCTGCCCCCGCGTGCGGCTCTGGGGACACCAGTGTTTCTACGGTCCAGTGTAAATGAGTATATTTTTTACATATACAGGATGTCTCAGAAATAAAGGGATTTGAGTTAATGGTAGATAGGTGGAATGGAGTAGAGCAAATTTTCCTTATAAAGTTTGTTCTTCAACTGAATAGTTTTCGAGAAAATGAATTTTAAAGTTTCATTGATTTTCAAGTCCGACTCTGTAACACTAACCTACCTTAATGTACTTTAAAAATGTGATACCATTTGTAGATCTGCGTGCCTGTTAAAAATTGTTATTGTGTCACGTACAAAAGTAATTTACGATATCTGAACGTCTTAAACGTAAATAAAGTTGTTATTACCTATTAGTAGGTCGAAATATGATCTGCTGTTGTAGGTATGCTTTATTTGTGTTGGTATAAACAGATGTTCTAATAAAACATGGGGCATTTACACCTAACGGTAATTACGTAATTAGTAATTATGGAAGTTTTATTTTATAGCATATGGGTTATTTTGTTAAAACATACATTATCTACACAAATATTTTATTTTGGTCAATCCGTCAACTTACAACAATAATCAGGTGTAATTAGTTTTTGCACAAGTGTTGTCATATTTTCTTCAACGATTTGAACGTAGATTAGAAATGCCTGCCTGAAGGAGCACATTTAAGGAACTTTGTAAAAATGCAGATGACAATAGTGTCTAAAAACTGGCAATTCAATAAACAGATCACAAAACTTTTCAAAGGAATGCGGTATTATCCCTCCTGCGAATTGTTAGTATTTTGTTAAACGCTGCTTATAATATCAAGTATGTTGTTTAATACCTAATTCGTTTTATAGCAATTCTAACTGTTAATTGATTTTATTTTATTTACTTATTTCTAACGATGTCTTGAGATTAAATACAATTCAAATTCATTGAGGTTTTTCAACCTATACTACTACAGCATGTACCTACTATTAGTTGTAAGAAGAATAACAAAACACCCGGTCACTGTTGTTTAGTCTATCTTTATTTAGGACGTATTTATGTCTTTATTACTATAATAACAGTTTAAATAGTAAACATCTTTTTGCTTGGAATAAACTAAATAGAATGAGATCAGCATACTATTTATTATTATGCTTCACCAGACATCAGCCGGGGCCGTCTTCAGTTTGCTTAGTTTTCCGGGTGCCCACAAATTTTTAGTAAAAAATTTTTTTTGAGATAGTGCGGAATTTTATGCATTTTTGGCTTCTTCCATTATTCATATGTTACCCATTAACTCAAAATCCTTTATATTTGGGACACCCTGTATAAGAAACATATTAATATCTTTATATTTGTTCTGACTGGGAATAAATAATATGTATTTTTACAGTTTCTTTTTTCCGCTTATACTAACCACTTAAAAGTTCTTCAGCTGAAAGCAGTAGAAAGAAAGATGATACTATATATTTGCTCTCTTTCTTTTGTAATTTCTTGGTCATTATACTTTTTGTGATTTTCAATTGTAAAAATTAATTGTGTAAGTTTTTTATAGCAACTAATAATAATGTTGGTAACGTTTAAAATCTTTTTTTGTGCAACAAGTGACCATCGAGTACGCAATGCAGGACGACGTTACTAAGGGTAACGGCAGAGAAGTAATTTCCATAGAAATGCTGCAACACGAAAGCCGCCTCTCTATTTACAATATTGGTTTTTTTAAAGCAATGGAATTTGTAATTACATATTTTTTACGGTTGTACAAAAAATGGTGTGTATACTTTGTCTGCGAAATTCTTTAGCGTCCTCGAGATTGTCCTGCCTCGGCCGCAAACGGTCTCGGCGGCAATTCCGCGGCCTTGGTATACAAATAACTATTTCTTGATCACTTCCGGAATGTCTTTTTTAACTAAAATTAAATTTACTTATAACATCAAAACGTTCGGATTTTCTTCTATGTCTATAATATTTTTTTGCGGGACTCTTTTACATATTTTGCTCAAGGCGCTAAAATTTCTAGTTAGGGTGCTGACTGTGTGGGTAGCTTTTAGGCCAGTGTTGTCATTGTGCACTGGTTAAATATATAATGGTTCTATATAGATAGCAATTTTTCCAACTTCTCAAATATTCATCCACTTGTATTTTAATAATGGTGAAGAAAACTAAAAAAATTATTATAAAAAATCTAAAAGGTCTTTTAAAAGACAGTTCCGGTTTGCAAAATATAATTGTATTTATTTGGCTAGAGTAAGATATTTTTGAGTTTTCAGTTCTGGTTCTGGCACGGTTCAAGTCCGTGATATCAACCTTTCCAAAATTGACTTGTACATCCAAGCGTTGCCATATCTGCACTATTTTCATGATTAGTCAGATAAATTTAAATATCACTTACCTTACCTATAAACAAGGATTTGATCAGTTTTTTTCCCGGAGACTCACCTGAAACAAACGAAAATATTAAAGATTAATATATACTTAGACTATATATACCTAGTAGTCTCGTAAATACTATTACACAGTTCGTTTGTTATAAAATCAAAACAACAATGGTTTTTTAATAGCCTCACCATGGTTTCATTATTTGACTTGATACTTGACTATGAAATAAAATACCAAGTAATTATTTTTATGCACAGATACATTATAATTAGACTATTATTGCTAGACTTATCTAAACATAATCGTCTCATTATGGCCCAAGGGCCTCTTTATTGTCAGAAGGGCAATAACGAAACGTCAATTAAATGTCAGACCTGTTTTTTATAGAACTTGATTGGTTCTTAATATAATTTGTAAACTTATCACCAATGAAGATAAGCTGAAATTAAATATTTTGGAATAGTAACTATAGTAACGTACTTCGTATAAGCACATAAGTATACGCACAGCTGCTTGATGTACCTGCGTACTCATTTAATTATATTTTTACACAATAATAGATTTGAGATAAAAACTTAATCTGTGCATAAAATAGTTTATGTATAGCGGGCATAACTTGCTTTTATGGCCCTACAGCCTTTTCCTAGCCCTCGGCTTGTGCCTCGGGCTAGAAATAACGCTTCTGGCCATAAAAGCTTCTTTATGCCCTTAATACATAAATAACTATTATGCACAGATGTATTATAATTAGACTATTATTGCTAGAATCATCTAAACGAAATAACGAAACGTCAAACAAAGTCAAAAACGTCAGAAGCTTTTTGTAGAACTTGACTGGTTCTTAATATAATTTGTAAACTTATCACAAATGAAAATAAGCTGAAATTAATTATCTGGGAATAGTAATTATAGTAACGTACTTCGTATAAGCACATAAGTATACGCACAGCAGTTTGATGTATCTACGAACTCATTTAATTATATTTTTACACAATAATACATTTGAGATAAAAACTTAATCTGTGCATAAAATAGTGTATGTATAGCGGGCATAACTTGCTTTTATGGACCTACAGCCTTCTAACGCATTGGGCTAGAAATAACGCTTCTGGCCATAAAAGCTTCTTTATGCCCTTAATACATAAATAACTATAAATGCCCGTCATCAGCCTTTACACAGCCCTCGAGACCATTTGGAGACTAGTGTGTTGCAGCATGTACCTCATAGACTGGAAACTTGGACATTGCATGGACAACGAATTTCTTTAGTGACTCAATACTTTTCTGTCTTTTACAGCAAATCATGCTCTCTAAAATGAACCAAAATTTGTAGTCCTGCAGATTCAGATTTGGGATTCGGAGAGTCTGTTCTCACATCTGATAAAGTCCAGTATGTTGTTTTTGAGCCATGTTTGTGATGATTTTGCTTTATGGACTGGTACAGAATCTTATTGAAAGATCCATTCTCAATTTTTGAAGGTCTTGCTCAAGGGCTTCAATATGCACTTCAAGACCAATTCTTGCTACACTATGGTCGTTGTTTACATTTCTTTTTCACATAAATGTATGTCTGTGGCCCCATCATAGCTGAAATCTCATCAAACCGCAACAGTTGCAGAATGATGACCTCTCTGGATTTTCGGGACAAGTTGGGAAGCTGCCTTAAATGGCTGATCACACACTCTTGTCATTCCATTAATTGTAACATTCTTCTATACTGAGAATTTTCTCATCTGTGAACAACATTTTTTGGCGCTTTCTATCAGCGTACCGAGCCAAAGCTGTTATGGGCTATCCTTCATTTTTTTGTCAAGTCAGTGGTACACAAGTACCTGGTGTGTCTTTTGTAAGCACCTAACTATAAATTTTGTTTTATGATACGAGACGAGACATTAACAGCCTTCATATCAGCATCTTGTGAAACATAATCTTTTGGTTTTGAAGTGAATTCCAGTCGATTTGGTCCTTGACAGCTTTAATTGCTTATTGTGACGTACATACAGTGCGTGGTCTCCCAGATATTTGGCACTCTTCTATTCCACCTGTATCCACCAACAATTTGATGCCTCGGTAAACAAACATTTAGCTAATACCAAGTGGTTACAAGGTTTTGAAAATAGTACTTCTTTCCATGCTGTACTTGCGAAGGTCGATCACAATAATTATCATCATTATTAAATCTTTATTAATTTTAAAAGAATTTTGTGCACCTAAACACTAAACCTCAATTGTCAAATATCAAGTAACATTACATGAATACTTTCAGTTTTTCATACTCAATGGGTGCATTCAAAGTTGTACCAATATTTATGAGACTACTTACTACGTATAGCAAGCAAATGCGAAAAACAAATTATAACAACTGAGCCGTTGTTGTATAATTCTGACAAACTAATAAAACTATTTAAGAAATGTTCTAGTTTAGTTAAACAGAGATGTTTAGAAAACTTATGTACTAATTAAGATATCTTGTTACAACTTTTGAACTATTCGTTAAGACACAGAGTGAGGCAATTTCCTACCACTTGGTAACTATAAAGCGCTTGCCGGAGACTTGGTCGGCATAAAACAGTGCACATTACTGGTATAAATTAAATGTGCTAATTATTATTGTTAGTTAATAACGATTTATAGTATAAAAATTAGTAATATCTTCAAAGGCAAATTGTATGTAGCAAGCGTAGTAATACGTGTATGGTTTAAAAATAAGAAACCCATTTGTGCAGTGCTAAAAAAACCGTCTCATGCCGTATTGAGAGATATTTCATTTATTAGAAACCATATTTAAAATACTTGTGTAGATAATGATCTTAATCACATAAGATAACTTTAATAACTTTCTTTGTAATCTCAAAAGATGATATCGTGGAAAAAACACGAACACGTTTAATTACATCATCTACATGTAATACCCGATGCACACTCACGTAGTAGTTGCGGAATTGCACGAATCCTAAATTAAAAATATTTTGAAATGTTATGCCCGGATGAGTTTAGTAAATTTTTCCGACAATATTTTATCATCTCCTACTCGTTATTCCCACGCAGTAGAAAATTTTATTCAACTACAAAGATTGACGAGCTCGGATTTAACGAACCATAAAAACTGATTTAATAAATATTTCATAGCAGTTAAAGGGAGCTGAAAGATGCAGAACGCATCAATAGACAACTTGCTCGTATTAATTAAAAAAAGAAACAACTACGACAGCTGCAATACATTTGATTTCGTTAACTACAATGAGCGTTTTGCTTTTTGAGTCTAGGTAAATATACCAGTACAATCTATCCAGTGAAATTAGGATTTAATGAGTAAGTACACCGAGAATATAACGTATATCGTACATGTTACAAATGATGAGATGTGGGAATAATGCTATATTTGCATAAAACAGATACAAATTTGACAAGGTGACACCTACACATTCAGGTATTAAAATGCTTACCGTTATTTGCAAATTATCTTTCTAAGATGTAGCATAATATGCTAATATGTGGTTATGCATTCACATGAAGTGTCAAAATTGATATCAATCAGGAAAATCCCGGAAATAACAGTTAATAAACGTGTGCATAGCATTTGCCATTTTACCTGATGTTAAAACAACAAAATTATTTTAATTGCTCAAAATGATGCTTATCGGTTTAATATTGGTATTAATTTGTGCCACTGCTAATACACACTCAACACTTGCAGTAAAAGTGTTGATTTATACCAGTGGCGTGCGGTCCATGGAAGCAAGGGAAGCAATGCTTCCCTTGAAAATTTATTAAAAATAAAAACCAATGCCAACAAAAATATTATTATAAAATTATGGTAATCGTTTATTTAAATTTGTAATATTTAATCAACTTAAAGCTCAACATCAATTCCGTACAGCAAAAAGTATAATTATTAAGAGTACAATTTTAAATTAGACTCATTAAACTTGCACGGAAAGGTAATACCGATTCAAATGTGTTACATACACTGCATATAAGCACTGCTTATAAATGCTATTCTCTTAGCCTTGGCGTGAATCAGCGAGCGTGGGGTGATGCAGTAGACGATGCTGTTTGGCTGGTTAACATTGGTCGTTATTTTTATTGTGCTTCGTTCCCAAATGTTTATTTATTATAATTTGGTTATTTGTTCGATTTAGTGTTTGTTAAATTTAATGTTACTTAAGTAATGAAAATCTGCGAATGAGAATTTGTCGCATTTTATTATTTTAATTTATAAGTTGGATTTTTTTAAAGACAAATAATTCTATTTAGTTTGCCTGTATGCAAATTTAAAATTGCATTATCGTCACGACTGCAAATTCAGCTGCTTCGGTGAAAGGTTCGAGTACCTTCGATATAGCCGAATCGGGACGATTTTTTGTTCAGTTTGTAAATTATTAATAAAGAATTTTTCGCATACAGTTTTGGAGAGAAATTACAAATTATTAAGAAAGGCAGATCAAAACCAGAACTTTCAAATTTAACAACAAAGATTAAAACCTGTACCGGTATTTTGCTAAGAAAGACCGGAAAATTGATACGTAGTAGTAGTTTTTTTTTTAAATAAAGAATGATAGTCAACAAATTCCATAAGTATAAAGTGTAAACGTGCTTCTTTGAAAAACTTTTAAGCTTAATAATTATAACACTGTTTTTTATTGTACCTAGTAGGGGCGGATCCAGAGAAGTATTTTGAGGGGGAAATCTTTGGAAAAATAATTGTTTTAATAAATAATAATTAAACAAACATTATTTGTTTCTATTCTATGTAAACTTATTTCTAAATTGGGGGGGGGGATTATTCCCTCCCCGTTAATCCGCGCCTGTACCTAGGTGTATTATAATTAAAATCGTGGTTGCTTCCCTAGCCTAAATTCTCGCCGCACGCCACTGATTTATACATAACTTTGTACTTAAAAAACCTATTTGATGATTGTTCTAAAAGCTCTCCAAGCGTTTTGCTTTATCTGAAAAATACTATTTTAACCCAACATGTTAACCTTTATGTCGTTTTTGAAGATGTCAGTGATTGCAAAATAATGAGAATTCAAAGAAAATGAAATATGTTAGAGATAATCCACTGATCGATTTGTTGGTAAAATTTAATAAAGCTAAACTAAACCGTTATAAGACATTATTACTATTTAAAATTTCAAGTTTTTACAATGTATAGTCCGTCCGCAAACCATGCGAAGTAATAACTTAAACTGACCGCCAGGTAAGCGGATTAAGTTCTACAAGGGTTTTCTATTGTCATTTTACTAGCATTTTGGGGCTGTTTATAATAACAGCAGCATCTACGGTTTTAAGTAGCAAATGACCATAGAAAACCCTTGTAGTAATCCGCTTACCTGGCTGTCAGTTTAATTTATTACTTCGCATGGTTTGGGGACGGACTATAGTTAAATAGAAACCATCCATACAACAAAATAAACTTGAGAATATCTATGAAGAAAATAATGAAACTTTTTCCAATTGTTTGTACTTACGAAGATAAAACATTTAGTATAGTTATTTTGATCATTCACTAAGTCTTAATTATCAAAAATGTAGATAAATGTGGTCGATGAACATTAGACAATTTCTAGCAAATATGAAAAAAGAAGAAACAAAAAATTTGAAATAATTTGCAAGTGCAATGTTCTAGAATGTCCAACACAGATCTGACCTTTTCGTGAAAACGCTAGAAATACAATGACATATCTTCATTATTCGTACAGAATTTTGGCCTTGTTGATAGCTAATAGATAGCTATACAAAAATATATAGGAACTCCAAAAAATCATTGCAAGGGGACCGCGTTTAAAACTTGCATAATAATCATCTGGAAACACAAAAGACATTTACATATAAATCTAATTATAAAATAGGGACATTTTGGAAAACTATTTTTTTTAAGGAAATATTTGCTAAAAATAAATAATAAAATAATGATGTATTTATATATTTTATGATTACACTAGTTAACAAATTTTTATATTTTTCTACCTCCACAACTTTAAATAGCGTTTTCTAAAGCATTTTTTTTACTAAAATCAATCCCTCAATCAGAAATGCTCTATCACGTCAGGTTTTCGAGATATCCTACGTCGTTCGTTTACTTGCATCAACAGTCAGAATGTGTACATAAAGTACGATATTAATATGACAATTTAATTCATACACAAAAAATCTCATAAGCTGCGGTGTTTTTGTCATTATGACAGCGAAAAAAGTTTGCCCAAACTTTTCCAGCGACAAAACGGAACCTAACTTTTGAAAGCGTCTGATTCTAGTAGGTCTGCATCATCGGTCTCTAGCAACCCTTGCATAACAACCAAAATTGTAAACAAATTTTTCTCAATCTTGCGTTGTAAGAAAAGTATCTAATCTGTGAAAATGTTGCGATTTGGAGAGTCTTCGAGTGGAGAAATTGAAAAAGCCATCAACAATAATGTGCCTCGCAATACTGTGAATTCAACTACGTCAATTTGGCGACAATTTACGCTGTTTTGTGAGGAAAAAAAATATGAACTCGTTGAAGAAACGTCCACTGAAAAGTTAGCTTCTATTTTATGTGACTGGGCATTTAACATGAAGAAGAACAATGGAGAAGATTATAAAGAGAGTACAGTCAAGACGATTTGGAACACTTCAGCAAAAATTTTGCAGGAGAAGTACTTTAATGATTATAAACGGGTTTTTAATCCGTTCACGGACATACAGTTTAAGAAAGCGAGAAACACCCGCGACACAAAACGCAAAATTTTACAAGCAATACCAGAAAAAAGAAAGGTGAGTTCTAAAGCTCTCACAAAACAAGAAATTTTTGAAATGGCACTGTCCTGGAGTGAAGAAGAACCTGTAGGCCTCCAAAGAAAATTCTATCACATTGCTGCCTATGAATTAGCTTGGAGAGGTGGAGAAGCAGCAAATTGTAAGGTATTTTATTTTAAAATCGAGACAGACAACAGTGGACGAGAGACCGGAAGAGTTGAATATAACCCAGTGTTTTCAAAGACAGCACAAGGAGGAAATCAGAAGTTAGCCGACAGTAAATGGTTGGTTGCAAACACTGAAGAAGAAAGTGTATGTCCAGTAAGATTGTTTAAACAAATTATGGGAAGACGGGGAAACCATATCACATGTGAAAATTTTTTTTTAACTCCAAATCCTTTCTGGCAAAAAACAAATTCGAAAGGATGGTATAAGAATTCTCCTATTGGGACAAATGAAATCTCTAAATGGACCAAATCTTCAGCGAAAAATATTGGACTTGATGTCAAGCGGGTGAAAATTACAAACCATTCTAATCGAGCTGCCGCCGTAACTGAATTGTCCAGGAGTGGTGTAGGTGAACAAAAACTTGTGAAAATTACGGGTCATAGCAACCCGTCGTCATTAAAACCGTACCTTCAGTTAGATCAAGAACATCATAGAGAAATCATTGGTTCCATTCGTACTACCATCCAGGAAACAGTTACTACCACCGCTCAAAATACCAGCATGCAGCAAACTATTAACAAAAAAAAACGAAAGTTCTGAAAATCAAGTTGTTTATAAGAATTGTGTTTTTAACAATTGTACTTTTCCGTTAAATTAAATAAACTAATTTATACCTTATTTGTTAATTTGGTGACTTACGTATTCATTAAATTGTCTTACCGAATTACACTCAAGCTTTTTTTTTGGGTCGAAGTAAACTTGACATTTATAATTCGAATTTTGTTGCCTCAAAAAACTGCCAGAAAAAATTACTCGTCCTACGGACTCGTAATTTTTTCAGAGGCAGTTTTTTTCGTTAAATTGCCAGGCAACAAAATTCTCATTGAAATGTCAAGTTTACTTCGACAAAAAAAAGCTCTCGTGTAAATTATAAGTGAAAAGTGAATACATTTTGAAGATTTTTGCAATCAGCGTGTGCTAAAATGTCTTTTATGTAAATGTCACTTTCATGTAAAATTAATTCAAACACATTTAGTTACGTTTGCGTTACTACATCATGGACAAAACAGGCAGAATCATCACTGAAGCGATCAAATACGCATATCTTCACTACTTTGAGTTTGCAATTTGCAAACAGAATAAAAAGTGGGTGTCACATGTTGTAGTAATTGTAGAATAATTTTAACTGTATCGATTTCTGGTGAAAATGTAAAACTGAACTTTGGTCAGCCGATGTTGCGGAGGGAACCGGTCTAGTCACCTATTTTTTGTTTGAATCTATAATAATCTATGTTTGTTTGACAAAGGTTGGGTACAACAAGAAAACTAAGCGAAATGTAGACTATGCAGATGAATGCTAAACATAAACCTTTAGTTAATATAACAATAATAAAAGACAATCCTACCCCCTCCCCTGCATATCAAGCTAGAGCTTATGAAGAATTTTGTAAAGGCCTTAGATCAGAATATCCCAGCATTTCAACAATTGGTGAAAACTACTCCCCACCTAACGGAAGCTAAACTAAAAGAGGGCATATTAAACTTGTGGTTACACAAATAAGAAACATATTTCAAGATCAGAAAAAGAAACTGCAGCATGGACGACACTAAAGAAGTAGTATTGTAGTATTTCCTGGGAAACAAAAGAAGCGAAATTACAAATTATTTCCGATTTAATAAAAACAATGGGTGCTAAAATGTGACTAAGAATTCATTTTTTAAATTCTCACTTAGATATTTTCCAGAAAAATTTAGGTTCCGTAAACGACGAACAAGGAGACCGCTTCCATCAATATACGGGAACCATAAAGCACCGTTATCAGGGATGATGCAATGAAAATATAATGGGGGATTATTGTTGATTGCTTGTAAGGGAAACTGAACAGTTTGCATACCAAAAACTTAAATTAAAAGTACCAAACATTTTTAATTTTTGTACTATTCAACAAACTATTTAAATGCTAGGTATTTACAAATTTATATGACGACTGTTTATATAAAAACTATTTATGTATTACAACAATTATTAACTAATTATTCAGAGTACATTTCACTATGCCGGTGAAACATTAACTGAGCTCCATCTACCCGCGACTCAATTTATATCTTTCATAAGCTCTAGAACATAAACGATGAATCATACATGCAGCTGTTGATGAGTCACGTCGATTAATCGCGTCGATGAGTCATACTGCAGGTGTTGATGAGTCATACATGCAGGTGTTGATAAGTCATACTTGCAGGTATGATTGATGAGTCATACAGTTGATGACTCATACATCTAGAATGTTCGATGACGTCGTATGTGGGTTTACTATTCGTTACAATATGTATATCCTCATCATCCTCATGTGAGAATAGCAACTAGTACACCCTACAACAGGGGTTCCCAAAGTGCGGCCCGCGGGCCAAATGCGGCCCTCAAGCCCGAGAAATGCGGGCCGCGATGTCAGATCATCCGCGATTTAGAATTCATAAAGATAATTTAAAGAATAAATAAATTTTGTCATATTATAATTAAAAATTGCTCAGTTAAAAAATACTAAATTTTATATGTAATGTAATTTTGTTATTATATAGATTGTATATATTTTATTGTTTTAACAGTCGCCCTCAGCTGCATAGGCTGATTAGCTGATGAATATTAATAAGTCTAAATTGAAATCAAATTTAACTGACGAACATTTACAAGCGGTGTTAAGAATACATTCAACCGACTTAGAACCAAGACTCAATTAAATTATTAAAAGAAAACAACTTCCCAAGTCACACACTTCTGATTGAGGAATTTATTATTTTTTTCTGTTTTAATTTGAAATTATTCAGTTATTTTTGTTTAATTATTTTTGAAATGTGTTAGAAATTTGAGTTTTGATTAGTTTTATTGAATACAAAATTATGTCACAAAACGAAAACATTGGTGTCCGAAAAATACGCTTCCTACGCAATACGCATTTTGCTATAATAGAATAATACAAAATATAACTAAACAAAATTAATAAAAAATAAACAGTATCGTATTATAAAAGACATGTCAAAAATTTCATTAAACGACGCTTATTAAAAAACTACAACGTAATTTAATAGCATTAATAGTATATTAAAGAACAAGTTTCATAAGGCAAGATTTATTGCACGAGTCCAAATTTAGAAAAGGTCGAGTGCAATAATAACGTTTTTTATGCTATTTTTTCTATTTTGCGACTTTTATTCCCTTTTCAAAATAAAAAATTTCATTTCAAAATTTTGAGCTTTTTGTGCTAGTTGACAACACTGATATGACATTTGAGAATTCATTGATTGACACAGAAAATTGAGTGGAGTTTTTGTCAATTTTCTGTTTTTATCAATTATTTTTTCAATGCTACCAACTTTGAAAAAGTTAAAGCACTCAAATGAGCTATTAACGAACTTTTTTGGGTGCTTTAACAGCTTTATTATAGACGCAATATAGAAAAAAACATTTTAGTATTTAAAATTTAATTTAAGAAGATTGTGGTGGATAAAACGTAGCTTTTCGGCATTTTCCGGGAGCAATCTAAAGATACAAACATGGTCAAGCGACGAGGCAGTAAAGAGACGAGCAACGAGGCAAGAGACGAGGCAAGAGGCGAGCGACGAGGCAAGAGGCGAGCGACGAGGCAAGAGGCGAGCGACGAGACTAGCGACGAGACTAGCGACGAGAAGAGAGTTACAGATTATAGTGCAGCGACATCAGTTGCAAATGTCTTCAGATACTGAAGACGAACTTATTTTTGCTAGCCTGACATTGAACATGTTACTTACAATGAATTGTAGAGAATATTCTGTGCACCCAGTAAATCAACAAAGAAATAAAGGTGGGTAATACCATACCCTTTTCATTAAATTGAAGAAACATCGGGTAAAATTTTTTTAACTACCTATCAGAAACGCAAACGAAAAAAGGGTGTTAAATTAATAATAGTTGTGACTGACTATCTTCCTTATTAATACTTGCCTTTCTTTATAGGCAAAGTGAATGTCAGCATGTAATCTTTCACCCACAGAATAACTTATGTACACCTGTGTTACTTTCGATTCGTGGTTAAACTAATTAAAATTAGTACGATTCATTTCTTATATAGTATGTATCTGCTAACAGTGCTATAACACAGATATTCAATTCCTTATTAAAAAATATAATCGGTGTGTTGAAACTTTGATTTCATTTATGTACATTTATGCTTCCATAAGAAAGATTTAAAGACACTTTAGTCCCTCGATCAGAGGGACATTGGTTCAAATCAAATCTCGGTTGAATACCAAACAAAATATCAAAAATCCTTAAAAGATCAGAAATCGCTCAATTCCCAGGAATTGCGTTTCAACCAGTTGAAACGCCTGATGAAATATATTTAATGGCAAAAGTAAGTTTCATAATTTATTTTCGGCAACACAGAAACCTATACCGATCACGTTTATGATATTGCAGGTTATAATGATTATAGATATAGCTGAGACCTTAATATCTGATGAATTAGTGAAATTATCTGTCAACGATGTCCAAGATTGAGGTAGAAAAATCTTGGGATCTGTAAATAACACGAAGAACTACGTCAACAGAGCTTTCGAAATTTTTTTGTACAAAAGGCAGTTCTGTAGCTTCTGTCGCAATTTGCAAGACACATGGCCAAACGTAAAGATACTGCTAGGAATACACGAGAAAGTTTTCTTAAAGTTTCCGAACCGTCTTTTTATATCAGTCACTGTTGTCGACACTTATTGATATCCGTATTTGTCGATTCAGGTGTCATTGTTACCGTTTTAAAACGTCATGGAGAGTGAATGAGATGCGACGCAACAGTTGCAGAGGGTATGTCGAAAATTCATTATTTAATAAAAGAATAGGTGAGAAAATCCTTACGGGAAAGAAAAACCTTTTCTAGCTCAATAACAAATCAACCGTCAACTGCTAGCTCTGTCAGAAATTAACTAGATTGGAGAAATTCCAATGGCGATGAATTAAACCTATTATGTACCTCTGTTTAACAATTGCCAAATTACTGTAAATATTAATTTAAAATAAATATATGTATTCATGTACTGGATTCATTTATATTTTATGAAAAGACACAAAACATTTTGTTTTGTATTTCTTTTTAACTATTTTCTATTTTCATTCAAATGAAACATCGTGGAATCACTTTACTCCCTATAAATTCTTCGAGTAAGGAGAGTAGAGCGTATTTTTGCTCAATGACGTCATCATTGTTTTTTTAAACGACAACCCCAATTTTTTTGCTGGTTTTTATAGATGGTCTAACTACTTAAATGATGGTGTACAAAATTGGTACCTTAGATAACTATTTTTTTTTGAGAAAATAAGACACTTAAAAATTTAAACTTGTTTTTGCAAATTATCGTTATCACGTCCGTATCACTTTTGACGGATGAAACAAAAACTAATACTCGTAAATTTTACGTTTTAAAAACAGCACTTGAGTATTTTAGTGAGAGTGTGAAAGAGGCATTTCGCAAGTTTTTTAAAAGCGAATTAAAAGGCACGTTTAACTTAACGGGAAAGAATAGAAATTTCAATAATGCTTGGATATGGTGATAAGCTAAGAACACATGAGGAAGCATGTGAATTATTCAACCAAGAAATCCTGATGAACACCTATTGCAAGATCCACAGTTAGTAAATTGGTTGCCGAATTTACTGAAACGGGATCCGTCCATGATTTGCCTCGGCAAGGTCGACCTCGAGTAAACGAAGAAACCAGATTAGATGTGTTAGTTGAAGCTGAAGAAAATTCTCACCATTCTACAAGGCAGCTAGCCCTAAATAACAACGTGACCATTCTTTTGTCGTGAAGTTGTTCAAGTAAGAGAAATATCCTTACAAAGTTCAATTGATTCACGAACTAAACGAGAATGATCCAGACCGCCGATTGCAGTTTTGCGAAGAACTAATGTTACGCTGCGATGAAGATCCCAATTTTCTAAATAATATCCTCTTTTCTGACGAAGCCAATTTTTGCCTGAATGGGGCAGTACATCGTCACAATTGCAGATCCTGACAAAAGAAAATCCTGACTGGACTCAAGACTCTCACAGTCAACGCCAAGGGAAATTAAATGTTTGGATTGGAATAATCTGACGGCGTTTAATAGGACCTTACTTTTTTTTAAGGAAACCTTACAGCAGCACGTTATTTGGACTTTTTTGCGGGTTAATTTAGTGCTAGCTCTGACAGCAATGTTTCCAAATGATCATGAAGTAGATGTACCACATCAGGATATTTGGTTTCAACAAGATGGGGCGCCTCCTCACTTTGGAATAAACGTTCGTCAATATCTTGACGCCACATTTTCTGGAAGGTGGATAGGAAGTCAAGAAGCAATTAAGTGGCCACCGCGTTCCCCAGACTTGACTCCCTTAGATTTCGTTCTGGGGTTATTTAAAATCAAAGGTTTATTTTAATAGATCAAATAATTTAGACGAGCTACGGCAAAGAGTTCGCGCTGAAGTGGAGCACATGACTCCTGAAGTCCTTGAGCGAAGTGTACAAGTAAAGTGTACACTTGTATCGGTCAGTGCCAAATAGTCGACGCAGAGCAATTTGAACACTTAAGCTAAATTTTGTTTGTTTCTGGGGTTTAATCTTAATTAAACCCCCTTAATTAAAATAAAAATGTAACTTGAATGGAAGAAAATCTTAATTTTCTTCCATTCAAGTTACAGTTTTATTTCTTACGGTAAGTGTGTTATTTCCAAAAAAATAGTTATCTAAGGTACCAATTTTTTTACACCATGATTGATTAAACCAATGATGACGTCATTGTGCAAAAATACATGACGTCATAAGTAAAATTTTTATGTCATAAGGTGGCTAATTAAAAAAATTATAAATTTCGTTCCTTACTTTATCACCACACTGTATAGTCTTCATTCCACATTTAATTAAATAGATATAAAGATGAATTACCTTACACGTTACACAGTGTACACAGGAATAACAACCTTTGTATAACATAAAATACATAAAAACATAACATAAAATCATAACAATAATAAACAATTCGGGAATTAATACAATTTAAAGCATTATATTTAATAGAACGTAGGTTATGATTGTTATGCACGTATGCTAGGGAAACTGTTGAACTGAAAATATGTTATTCAATTTAAATTTGGTAAATACTTCAGTACTAATCAACGGTACTCAATGACAATGTACTTATTCGAATTTAATTCAGATATTATAATTAATTGTTACATTACATTACAAAAATAATGAATAATATTGCATTCATTATATCTGTTTTAGTAACTTTTCATTTCTATCACTAATTTACACATCGGTTTTCCGCGTTACCTCATATTCACTAAAATCGGTTTATAAAGCGATCCCAGCCATGAATTAGTACCATAGTAGATCACAACTAGGCTTCTTATTCAGTAGTCACAGCACAAGTCCATTTTTTACATTTTTAATTCCATTGTTTTCAGACACCGAGAAAATGAACAAGCAAACAATATTTCTCATTTTAATTTCAATTACATTTAACGATATCTGCAATTAAAACAGTTCAATGTCTCAGCTTGATAGAGAGTTTTGGATAATATTAACAAACACAAGACATTTTATAGCTCCGCATAACTTAAGTGATATTTGCAAACTAGCTCCTATGCAATAGATAAAGTAATAAAACATACAGCAGACGCCTACCATCGTTCAACTTCATTATTTAGATTTCATTTAAAAACAAATAGTTCGTTAACTGAGCTTTTAATAGCGCTTAGATTATGACCATTTCAGTGTTATTAAACATTACGACTGTATATTTACATAAATGCGTTGTTAGCGCCTTCATATACACATGAAATGTAAGATACTATTTTATACCTTGTTTGCTGCTGGAAATAAACACTTACACCTACGTTGTGTCTATAAGTCGCAATAATAAATTACCATTAGAGCTTTGTTCAATTAAAACATACACAGGTATAAGCTTACTACCAGTTACTACCAACTGTGGTGAATTAGAAGAGGTCAAAAGATCGATTGCTAACTACCTATTTCACATTAAAATGTTTGAATTTGTAAAACTTTGCAAAAGCAATCGATTATAAAAAGTACAAGATTAGAAAAGAAACACACCTTATGGATTATCCATCGAATTAATACAAGTTACCTGATACTTATTTATGACGATTTATTCATTATTATTTATTCTTTGCTACTGAGTACTGACTTCTTAGCAGCAGCATTAAATGGATGGCATTCCTCATGTTTCAAGATATACCACATAAAATATATATATATAAAATGCAAAAATTTAAATTAGTTCAAAAAAGGATAAAGCGCAATAAGCTCTGTTGTGTAACTTTTTAAATCAATGACCAAAACTGCTAATTTTTTTCCATTGCCTTTTTTCCATTAATATCCATTCTACTCCTTTCACAGGGTGAACGGACAAGCAGTCGTTGGAGATGTCGGACTTCACTAGTATCCGAGACTAGCCGGAAGATAGAGGGAGGGCAGTCGTTAGAGGTGTCGGGAAGCACTAGGATTTGAGACTAGCTTGTGAGCAGACCACACGGTGTTCACCCTTAGAACTGGTCGTCGTCTACCCAATCCCAGGCTTGTCTGGGCAACGGATGACACGGTCAGAAGGAAATGTGTGATAGAGTTATGCCGAGGTGTTTTGTTTACGTTTCGCCGAAGTGTTTCTCGACGATGACTCTAAAACGTTGCGGAGGGAGCTCTGTTAACAAGAGGGTCCATCCGGTGTGGGTGGATTGAATTTCACCTGACGTCAGGGTCTATTATGGAGCTAAGTATTCCGCTGTCTGACCTAGACGAATGGGGGAGATTCAAGTGAGGTTTATCTCGGTTAGGAAGTTCGCTCGCTAACCCATGAGAAACTGTAAGCCACCAGGTAGCGTTTCGGAGGTGACAGTATGGGGGTCTGGCATATGCTGTCAGTTCCAGCGTCGGATTCCCAGAAATCGTCTAGAGACCTACACTTAAAGGACGTCGATGCGAAGATACATAGCCTCTCACGTTCAAGACAACTTCACCTTAACGGGTACACACCGGGATGCTACTTTGATGGGCCCTATAAAGTAGCCTCGAAACGAAGCTCTGTCGGAGGCACACCAGGCCTATAACTGGAAGATCTGGGTGGCAAAACCAAGTCCCCCTACACTTGAGGTTGGATTCGATCGGGCAGTGGCCCCAACTCTGGCCCGGTGAAGGAACTTCAGGGTTCCGACGTTCTGACCTATGATGATGAGTATGAAAGGGGACGTGGACGAGGATGGAGAGGGCCGGCGGGTGAGCACGTGTTAAGTCAATCGCTCCGGTACTAACCTGGTTAGCTAGTAGAGGGTGGATAGGCAACCTCGCTCCGACCAGTGAGTGAGTGGGAGCAATTGCTATGGAATTGCGCGCTGATTGAGCGTATCTCCATTACTTCCTCCCAAGGGAAAGAACGTGGGGGTATGTTAACACGGGAACCCCACGTAAAACATTCATGTAATCATGTAATCATCTATTCCTTTCTTTATTTATAGTCTTATTAATCGTAGTCTTTAGACATTGTTTCTCAGAACTTCCACGGTCACATTCGACTCGACCAGGCACGTAACCATGGGGGAAGGGCTCATGGTGCTAAAGCCCCCCCCTCCAAAGCATACATGAGACTTCAAATTTCCTCACTTTAAAGTTTATCCTATTGCATATATTTTTTGTAATAATTATATTTAATTTAATATATTAACCCCCGCTCCGAAAGAAAATTCTGGCTATGCTCCTGGACTCGACCAGGTTCAAATCACCAAGTCTCTTGTTGATTTTTAGAGATGTGAATATTCAAATTATGTAATTTCGACACAATTACTTTCTATTTAATCTCGCGTTCGACTTTTCCCTTGAGAACCTTTGAACTTAGCTAAAAGGATCCCAAGTAGGGGCTTAATAAAAAACCAAAATTAGCAGAATATTCACATACAGCACATACATACAACCGCGACAACCATCAAAATATTTGTCCTGCTATCGTCCACTTAGTCACAAAGTATAGTAATCATTGATATTATGGATGTACTGTAAAATATTGTCAATGAATCTGTAATCACGTACGAAACCAAACCATAATTTTACAGAACAGGATAAAAATGTTCCTATTTCTTTAAATTGAATCACTCTTTTTATTTAATTAAGAAAGTGTACAAAGAAGGACGTTTCAAATGTTTGAAATCGTAACAATATCTCATACGAGGTTTTGCAGATTCAACAATGATATGTTTTTTGGAACGATTCAGTAACCAAATAATTAAGTACTTATACAGTGAGTTCACGAATAAAAGAACAATAAGAGGACTTCAATTCAATTCAATTAAAGCAGATAAGTGGATTGCACAACGAAAATTTAAAATTTATTCATCAAATTATTTTTTCTGATGTGGCGTCGTAGTGTCTAAATGGTAACGTCAACAGACAAACTTGTAAATACTGGGTGATAGAAAACCTTCATTGGATGCAAGAAGAATACGCAGCATCTTCAAAAAATTTGTTTGTTGGGAATAATTTGTTTGTAACCGAATTCTGGGACCTTATCTTTCTAAAGGAACGTTGAACGGAGAACATTACTTAGAGTTTTTAAATTCAAAGTCGCTCCTGATTAAGTTGTTCCCAATTTATAAAATCCTGATTTACTGAAAAATCCAATTTGGTGCAAACAAGATGATACATCTCCGGACTACGTAATCGCCGTTCTTAGTCTTTAGATGTAACTTTCCCCAATATACCGATCGGCAGAAAAGAGCCTATTTAGTGTTCACCACGATCACTTAACTACGCTTTAGAGTTATATAAAATCTAAGGAGTATTTAAACAGACAACAACCTAGAGGAGTTAAAAAACCGATTACGTCAGGAAATCAGTCTAATTTCGCCACTAATGCTCCGACATGTCCATTTTATATTTTGTACAAGATTTATTTGAGTTATGTAATATTTTACGTCAGTTTATGTTCACCTTTATTTCACCAGGCCATCGGTTAGCATAGTATGGAATGCCTATTTCCAGTTGCAATGGTGACTGATTTTCTTTTAATTGTGTTGGGGTTCTAGATTACTTGCGTACACTACCCTAGATTGTTACAACGGCGCTTGAAGAAAATCTCACTACAGTATAATATGTACCCGCATTCTGAGTAAATTTTTATATTTGGTTCTATATCTCTCTAACTAGTATGTTCATTCTAACTGGTTACCTTAGGTATTCGTTGCGATTGTTATATATATACGCGGTGTCCCATTACGGAATAGTCAGACTTTGCCAGTGGTTAGATAACCATTAAAGAAAGAAAATTCCTATTTACCATTTTTCTTGTACTTCTATACTTTTCGAGAAAAACAGCATCGGAGTTCAACCCAATGTTTTCATAATCAATAATAAGAATACACATGACACATATTTTGAAGTTCAAGGAGATAAACAATACTGTTTGGTTTCTCAAATAATAACAAATTGCAAACCCCTTATACTGCAGCTTTTAGTAATAAAACGTAACACTACATATTTTTTTACTATAAATACACTATGTAAACAAATTACCATCATGGTCGTTTTATCAAAATATCGAAAAAGATAATAAGATTTTACTAAAGGAACTTTCTAGAATTCCAATAAAAAATAACAATACCTATTGATGGATAGGTCAAATTATGTAAATATGTCTTTACTTAATTAACTACTATGTGTTTATTAACGAATATCCAATCAAATGTAATGATATCCTTAAATGGGTCAGCATTAAAATGATAAATAAAATGACGTTTTAAGTTGTTTCAACAACATCCAAAATGGAATGTGCGCCATCTGCATCCTCGTTGTGCTCATTCAACAGATGTTAAGTTTTTACTGATGGTGTCAATTTCTAAAGAGCTTGCATTTAATCCTATTTGACTTAACACTGACCTATTTTTCGAAATTGTCAAGTTTATTTAATCAAAAAATGTTTCTAAGGTTTTATGTTTCTAATGACCAGAGAAGTTTATCCTCAAACTTCGATCATTAGGTAGTGAATTTCCGTGTATATTTTTTTGTACAATGTTTCTGGTATAGTTGGTTTCAGTTTGAAAGTCCAGTAATTGGTGCCGGCTCTGATAGGCACTCAGCAGCCACCGCTAAAAACGGTAGGATTTGATCTGAAAATCATCAGCTGCAGAAATTTACAAGTTTATACAATCATAATAATGAAAATATAATCTTCATACAGAATAGTGCTCCCCCATATTTATGGCCCGGTTAAACAAGTGCTAATTAACATACGCATATCGATACGCATAAAAAGACAACTGAAACACGTTTACGCACATGTTTGGTGTTTCGTAACTCCAGTTCCATTTTCCCAGTTTGCGCAGATTCTTAGAAACAAGGTTCTCCCGAGAAAAATGAAAAGGAGAAAAGATCGGTTATAATCCTATATTCATTCAAAGCGACACGTTCGAATAATGTAGGCAAATCCCATCCACCAACAACTAGAATAGATAGTAAAAAAGCTGCTCGTAAGTGCAAAAGAAGTTTTGCATGTTATGCATATTAGTTGTTTTGGTTAATTAGGCAAAACTCCGACGGAGAGTGATTTTAGTGATTTAATTTATTATTTATTAGTCATTTAATAATAGAGAAAGATATTTAATTTCCATGGGTACTTTGAGTTATATAAGCAGCTGATGCAAATAACCGGAACCTACTTTTGGTTGGAATAAAGTGCTAAATATATGCAGCGTGTAAAGTGATGTGGTCGGCAAGACCTATAAAAACTAAAGAGAACTGCATACGCTATTCAATTTTCCTTCTATAAAATCTAATTAAAATGTTACAATGAATTGTCTATGAATATCCGTTTATCATACTACCACAAAATAATCTTCAGAATTCAACTACAAATAAATATAAAATACTACCAAAAATGCAAAATCCTGATATAAAAAAAAATTAATCTCTCAACGATACAACAGCAAGATCTACTCGTACACCAGAAAATCTCACATTGTTTTACATAGATCTGTTGAAATCGTATAATGTACATTGAAATATGAATAAATTGAATAAATTTCAACCCTCATTTTCAAAACTTTTTGAAAGCTTTTTTATATTAATCATTCTCTGCAAAGTATATATTTAACATTAACTGGAAAACTTAAGTTTTCGACAAAAATACTACGCCTTTCTGTTCAAAACTGTTATCATACTTTAAAAGAGCAGAAATAAATATATGATTGGAAATGTGTAATTTATACTTTGACTTTAGAAATAAAGCTTATATAATAGCTATTACCTAATGGAGGTAATCAAAACAGTAGATACAATGTAAGATACCTGTTTTAAGTGTAAAAGTTTGAAAAATTAGTTCGCACGAACTTGAAGAACTTGATAGCGCCGAGCGATGGGAACCTGCACCATCACACAACAATATATCAAAATCAAGAACTAACAATAAGGCGCCATCGTAGCTATACATAGATCAGTATTTAGTGTACCACTACATGATTACGAATAATAAAGCAGTCTTTCTTAAAAAAAATCGTGAAATGTGAATTACTTCTATCACGCTTCCTCATCAGAATAAGTTCTTTTTTTACATTTACACCCGATCTCTTCTCCTGAAGTAATTCTGCTTGCTATTAGAGGTAGTATGAATGTAGGAGTGATATTAGATACTACGGAGAATTTCACAAGTAAAATCACTCAAATTAAGGAATTTGTGTGAGTTTCCTTAGTTTTATACAAGCAATGGAGATATGCAAACGATTAGTGCAAAGTATTGTTCTAAGTTAATTAAGGAATTAATTATATCTTAAAAAAATGAATATTACAAGATCATTGGAAGTTTTATGACATTTATGTGTTGAGTAATAATAAAGGAGGATAATATGTAATTAATTGAGTGGCTGGAAGTAAACGGAGAAAATTTTAAAAGTTGTTGGATACTCCCTATTAAATTGTAAGAAACATAATATTCTCTCTGTAGCTTTAAAAGTGTTTCTACTTATGCCTCAAATAATTCAATTAGTTTACACACTAATTTAAAGTTATTATCGCTCTTCTCTTATTGGCTTCAATCCACTATAACATCAAACACATAAAATAACGTAATAACCACTGTGCTGCAATTATTCAGAAAATCATGTCACATATGGCAAAGGAATTTAGAAGGTAGCTTAATAGCAACTTCTTGGTTAGAAAATTGAAGTTGGTGGTCACTTACTTTCTATGCAATACCGATAAATGTATCTCCCGCAAATACGGACACGACATTGTTATTATTATGATAATAATAGTAAATAATAATAATAATAATTGCTACAATCCATAACCTGGAAACCAGGCCCCAGAAGCTATAAGCTTGTGCGGGAGGGAGGGAGTGATTATTATTATTAAGTAGGCCCAACGTGCGGCTGCAGCCGACTTACAGGTGGAACAGCGCAAATCCCACATTTATGTTACAGCTAAGGAAAACTGCAGAAAACCTTAACCAGATCTGCCGGCAACAGGAGTCGAACCTGGGCCGCTTGGGTGAAAGTCCAGAACGCCGGGCATTACGCTACCAAGGCTGTAATCAAACTGTTATCATCAGAAGTATACAAATCTTAGGAGTTATATCACAATATTTTGTAGAACTAACTTAGCTTTATACGAGAATTAATTTCCTATGCAACAATTCATCAAACACATGCCAACTTCATGCCAACTGAGCTCAAAGCTCAAAGTTACACTGCATTTACATATTAATAACCCGAGCGTAATGGTATTTGTTTTTGTCACACTTCCACGACTTTGGGATAAGAAAGGCAGCAACCAAAACAAGATAAGTGCACTGCTTGTCGCGCAACACCGAAATTAAGCAATGTCGACCTCGGTCAGTACTTTAGAAGAGAATTTGAGAAAAAACTAATGATACAAACTTCATTTAATAATGTATGGCAAAATACAGTAGTGTGCCATATGCTCTAATTGCATTAAGCAATATTACAAAATATTGTGTTAAGACACGACCGGCAACATGAATTTTCTTAAATGACAACATAGCTTTTATTCAAGACATTATTCAAAAGATTATCAATTCTCTTTAGTTGTGCCATGTTCAGTCTTTGGATAAGGAAGAACCTAAAAGTTTTAACATGCATTCAAGTACTAGAACATTACAATTACACTAAGATCAATAACACAGCTCCACAAAAAGATGTTCTGTCCTGGGTCCGACACTATGGTATTTGGATGCACTTTTCGACGCTGAAACCGAATCCGACCTCAGAAAAGCAAATATACCCTCAAAATCTTGCGCTAGAGCCAAAAACAAGCCCCCAAATGGAGTAAAATACTCCTGACATATGACAATAAATACATGCAAACAATGTTTGAAAACCACAAATCTTTTGTATTTGGAGATAAACTTCTGGTATATGGCCAAGAACCTCCCCCCTGAGGGGGTTAAACCACCCCAAAATGGCACAAAACCACCACTTAGATCAAAATACAATAAATACATGCAAAAAATTATTGAAAACCACAAATGTTTTGTTTTTGGAAATAGACCGTTGGTATATGGCCAACAACCCTCCTTCCTGAGGGGGTTAAACCACCCCAAAATAGGTAAAACCCATCCCTTAGAATAAAATACAATAAATACATGCAATTGCATTGAAAAGCGCAAATGTTTTGTATTTGGCAATAGACTTCTGGTATATGGCCAAGAATCCTCGTCCCTGAGGGGGTTAAGCCACCCCAAAATGGGTTAGAACTACCCCTTAGAAGAAAATACAATAAATACATGCAATGGCCATATACCAACGGTCTATTTCCAAAAACATTTGCGGTTTTCAATCATTTATTGTAGTTTGATCTAAGGGGTGGTTTTGACCCATTTTGGGGTGGTTTAACCCCCTAAGGGAGGGGGATTCTTGACCATACATCAGTTTATATCCTGGTTTATATCTGTTTTATCTCCAAATATAAAACATTTGCGGTTTTCAAACATTTTTTGCGTGTATTTATTGTCATATGTCAGGAGTATTTTACTCCATTTGGGGGGTTGTTTTTGGCTCTAGCGCAAGATTTTGAGGGTATATTTGCTTTTCTGAGGTCGGATTCGGTTTCAGCGCCGAAAAGTCCATCCGAATACCATAGTCTCGCTCCCAGGACAGAACATTTTTCTTGTGGGGCTGTGTAATTTTCAACTTTCTTGGTGAATGAAAACTATGCTTGTTTTCATTAAATTCTGTAGTCGATTTACTTCTTTTAACATATTGTAACATTCTTTTTAACTAAGACTAAATGTGCTGTTACTTAACTAATTAATAAAATTAACTAATTAATTAAATACTTAACTAATTAAAAACACTAATTATGATTGACGAACTTCAACTAGTTTATTTACAGGCTATTTAATTAACCACGATATTTATTGTGAATACACAGATATTTATTTAATGTCGCGGTCTTAGCCTAGATATTTTCGCCGCCAGATTAAAATGTTCTCCCGTTCATTACAATATTGTACTTGTTTAGTTTAGTTTGCTTCTTAGAGGAAAAATTAATTTCATTTTGTATTTAAAGTCAATTGAATAATCTAACTAGTCAAACAGAATTTGACAGAATTTCAGAGAAGCCTGAAAGAAGCAGTTTGTTGTATGCGACCTGTGAATGCTTCTGATGGAGATTTATCTGTAAGTGTTGCTTATTTTTCACATATGCGAATGTAAATTAATTTTTACTTAACCTCATGTAAACATTACTGCTTTGGGGTGGGAGCTATTAGAAACCTATATTGTCGCTGCCAATATGTTGATTTACCAATGATGCTTTAGAAACTGCGTCTTAGATTTCTTTGTATTCTACACTGCCAAATCTATGTTGCCAAAAAAACTTCCATACTGGTCGTAAAGAAAAATGCTTTTACTAGTAATTCCTAATTTACTGTTTATTGATTCTGTACATTGATACTGTTTATACTAACTTTACGTAATTATTGCAGGGCGGTTCAAAGTAGAGTTACGAGGTGTTACAAGAAAAGGAGGGAGTACCAAATTTGTTCTAAATATGCGTTGTAATTTAAGGACGGCCCCTATAATATAGAAAATAGAACTAAAATCATGTTGTTTACTGTTTCCAGCATTACATTGTGGAACTCCATCACCATGTTTATTGAATAATATGTTTATAATTATAATAGTTATATGTCATAATGATGTTTATTAAAGTTTATATTCCATAAAATGTGTATTATTCAATATATTATCAAATAAAAACAATTTAGTTTACCTTGGTTAAAAACAAAATTACATATGTCCTCTTTTATTTGGGGTTACCTCAAATCCAAATTTTTAATAACGTTGTTATACTAGATTTAGAAGTATTGAAACAACGAATACTTGCAGAGTGTAATGAAATAAATCCATTTTTTTAAGAAATACTGTAACGGCTTTTAGTATCTTTTGACTTACTGTTTAGAACAAAGTGGGGGAGGGGAGGCTTTTTAAATATGTTTTATAAATTGTTTTTGTATACGTTCAGCGTTATTATTCGTATTCATTAATATTATGTTGTGTTGTTTGCAAAGTCATATTTTGGATTATTAGGGTATAAAAAATTATTATTATTGTATAACGTTTCGTTGAAAAGAAAAGAATATAGAAAATTGGACTTATACTTACGATACAACAAGTTTGTGCCTTTCTGCTAGCAAACATCGGCAATGGGCCGGGTTCGGTGAATACAAAAAAACCTATAGCTTGTTCCTTCAATAAAACGCAAGAAAATGCCCAAAAAAATATATTCAAAATATTTAAACAAATAAAACATTCAAGAGAATTGTATTGCCCCAAAATGTATTATATGCATACAATTTAAATATTTTTACCACTTTATAAGAAGGTTAAAAAATTAGATCAGAAGACACACAAACACATATCATATACAAAAGAAATAAATCAATATGAATAGTTCTACCAGGTTATTACCTTGATGCGATGTCGCAGGAGGTCTACACACAATAGTAGATTACTAAAGAACTAACATAAATGTTCAAAATAAATCTCACTTATAATACTAACACCTGGGTAATCTTAATTAAGCAGGTTATTGATAATGATCATTTAATATCACTAATCAAAATGAAAGTATTTCTAATACTAAATATCAAATTAGGTAACGACAAAATTATTAAGATTCGTTGTAGTAATCTTTTTTAAACTTCAAAGATAATGATAAAGGACGGTGATACCGTAATTCCAAAGATTTGGTGACCATTCGCTCAATCTATAATTGAAGGATGTCCTACTTGAAAACACGTACGTAACACCTTCTTCTTGACAATGTGATACCATCATCTGAACAATCCATAAAACAGCTTATTTAACTAAACGTTCCCTGATTGCAGTCGTTAAACTCCAAGGTAACAAAAAAACCTCCGCGACAACGAAGGTTTTCTCGAATCATCCGTAACAGACGATATCCCATCAAAAGAATATTCACCCGGGAAAAAAAATCTTACAGTTAATGATTCGAAATCACAGAAACTTGAACAGCAGGAACTCTCAAATTCCACACTCAGAAGAATCTTTATCTTCACGACCTTAACAAGCCGTTCCGACTTCCCAAAAAGAACCACCAGGAAACCCGTCCTCTCCCTCTCCTCAAAATTATTCTCAAAAAAAACCCTCGATCCAAGCGCCATCAGGATCTAACCCAATCAAATTCATAGGAGATCATCTTCAAAAAAGATAATTCCTGATCTTCCAATGAAAAATCAAATAAATAGAAAACAGCACCATCATAGTGTACTACAAAGACCATAGGCGGCTTACAGAAACCAAGTTAAAATCACAAAATTTAAATTAAGTAAGAAATAACGTGATTGCAGGAGTAAATCTAGTATAGGTTAGAATAAGTAAGCAAAAGCCCATCTAGATAATTAAACCAAGAAGCTAATTAAACAGAAAAAGAATCATAAGAACAGTAACTCAAAACAATTGACAAGTAACGCCAATTAATTCTTTAAAAAAAGAACAAGGTCAAATTTGTTTACAAATGAAGAAAATATTAACGTAACCTCTACTGTCCAGCTAATAATATTAATGAGAGAAAAAGTAAATATGTTTGATTTAAAACAAAATAAATAAGCAATGAATTACTATTCCTAAAGACAGAAAACAAAATTCTTTCAAACAGAATTAAATCATTCAAACATTGGGAAGGAGAAATCTCGATGTTTAAACATAAGATCAACTGGTGACAAACCTCTGAAATCGGTATAAATGTTAAACAATAAATAACATAAAAAATTGAAACAAACCCAATTGAGATGGTAAAAAAACCGTCACAATTGTTAAAATACTTCTGCACTCTTAAGTACCTAATTTGTGTCGTTGTGTAACACACAGTAACCACCAAACACTTACAGCAACAATTCACAGCAAATGAGCAAAACTTCATTAAATAGATGAAGCTTTTAATCTCACTTTTAAAATAGGTACTAACATCCAAAAGGAATGTATACCAGTTCAACCTACGTAAATGCTAATTATTCAAGGATTCACTATTTCACTATTTAGTAACTGTTATATAAGATTACTAGCATAGCTGTCAGGGGTATCAATGCATTTGGCGTGTTATTTTAATAATTGAACAAACGACTTTTATAAACAGAAAATCGTTCAGAGATTTAAATTTCGTATTGCCCGCCGTATGACCTAAACATTAACTGCCGTACTCATAGAGAAATTACACGCGTGTAACATACAGTGCGATTCAAAAGTATGGAATAAATTCGATAAAAGGGAAAGTATTGATTTTTGGAAAAATCCCAAAAACACGTCAATTTTGTTTTTAAAGTCCGCATGTTTTGACATAATATTCGAATATACAAGGTGATGCGTTTAAGAGTTGTGACGTCATCGGCATTTTTTTTAAATAGCAACTTTTATTTTTTATTCCATATTCTGACACTTCCTCCAATTACCAACATGGTAATGTAATAAGTTTGTTATCTCACATACAAAATTTTTAAAAAGATAATTATGAAGACAGGAAAGTGCTATAGTCACCACACTTAAATGCATTACCTTGTATATCCGATATGTCAAAAAGTGCGGACTTTAAAACCAAAATTGACATGTTTTCGAAATTTTTCCAAAAATCAATACTTTGCGTCTCGCTTTGCATTTAAGTGTGGTGACTATAGCACTTTCCCGTCTTCATAATTATTTTTTTCAAAGATTTCCTTATGTAAGGTGACAAACTTATTACATTACCATTTTGACAATTGGATGAAGTGTCAGAATATGGAATAAAAAATGCAAGTTGCCATTTAAAGAAAATGAGGATGACGTCACCACACTTTAACGCTCATTCTGTATATTCGAATATTATGTCAAAAAGTGCGGACTTTAAAAACAAAATTGACGTGTTTTTGAAATTTTTCCAAAAATCAATACTTTCCCATTTATCGAATTTATTCCATACTTTAGAATAGCACTGCATAAGAAATATTATGGTTACACGCGTGTAATTTCTCTATGCGTACGGTTGTATATGTTAAATAAGTAACCTATGTAGTACCCGACAAGCGGACAATTTTTACATGTAACAGTATACATCATGTGCATGCAACTTGTACTGACCAGGATCACAAGTATAATTTTTCTAAGCATGTTGCGAAAAATGAGTGAAAATGTGGTAAAGATTGTGGAATGATGTGAGATATGTAGGATATATCAGTTTGTAGATCGGGTCAAAGGTCACGGCGCTATGGTTATTAATTTAAAAATAGTATGTTAAATAATAACACATACATAATTAATTCCAGCCTGTGACGATAGTTTTAGCCTTACAATTAAATAAAACGAGTTGTTCTAAAACGTTAATACATTTATATTATTTATGCGTTGTTTGTTGTTTAAAATTTATCCATACACCTGGTTTAAATTAACTGGACAATGAAGTGTGATTAATTACTTAAGATAAACTACTGTAGATATAAAGAGTTGGGCATAAAAACTGTTTAAACAAAAAGTTTGTAAACATGTCACATTTGTTTTATAGAAGTTACTTTTCCCATCAGTGGCGGGATTTCAGGTCTATTATTGAAGGGGGGGGGGGCACAGTCGAACTCTTCAGATTTATATGAGCTGTGATAAAGCAAAAAACTTTCTTAGTTGTCTCAGTATTACGAGGTAATTGTCCCCCTTGCTACCTTTAAATCTCGTCGCTGTCTATTATTATAAGTGAATATTACTGCTGCACGAAAGGGACTACATTTCAAGTAAGAGCCTGTATTTTTACACATTTATTTTAATATCATGTATACTGGTCAAAGGTTATTTAAAAACATCCTGTAAAGTATTTCATTTTACTTTATTTTTCAAGAGCATGCTGTAATAGTACAGCGATAAGATCAACAACCATTTAGAGATACATTATGTGCACACATAGTTAGAACGCATGATCTATATCAAATTCTATATAAATAGTTCGTTATAGAGAAAAGGCATAGAACTACCTACCCACCATACTAAAATAGTAATCATCACAAATAAGAACATTACCGTAACAATTTAAGAAACCATTGTGATACAATGCGTGGTATGATAAAGAACATAGTGGAAGCAGAAAATCGTTTTAGAATTCCACAAACATGGAAACAATAATGGGTAAACTGCAATCAAATTATCTGAAAACGTTTTACAATAATGCAGTATATAACAATAAAGTTAATAAGACGGAAGGCCATTGTAGTTTGACCTCAGAACTTATATTAGAAGTAACGCAACTTCCCAATACCGCGTTGGGGAGGAGTACGTGATTAAACTACAATATTTTAGCCACAAAGCCGTTCGAGTACGAATCGTGTAGGAAAACTCGGAACCGCAATTCGGAAACCCACGAAACTCACTCGTGCACGTTAAAGTGCACAATGCACTTTCTAGACAACGCAAAATATTAAAGGTAATACAATGTTTTCTCACAGCTAATAAAAGTTAAACATGATGCAGAAGAGAAGTTCCTGCGAGAAAACTTGCCTTATCAAGCTTAACTGAAAGTAATAGCCAGACAGTAACCTGTTTAGATCCAGCTTAATTAACGTTGTCAGAGTTTTTATGGTAAAATATTCCCTATTTAAAATACTTTGCCTTAAGTGTTGCACTCTTCTACCGTACATAAAATAATTATAATTACACTTATTTTACATGTGACAGGTTTATAACTTTATTTTCATGTTTTGAATTGTTGATGGTAGCTAGCAAGCAATCCGTACGAGTTCAAAAGAAATTCTATTTATAAATCAGTAATCTCTAAACGTGTGTAGATGTTTTATCTTTATTTAGTTTAACTACTAAATAAATAATATTGTATCATAAATGTATAATGCTCGCTTTTATTAATATTATAAACCACATCATTTTAGCAATAAAAGTGCACTTACAGGCATACTACGAAGATGTTCCCACTATATTATAGCCACTAACCGGAAATATATAAGCAACTTTTATATAATGTTTCAGCGGAGGTTCACATGTTGAATAACATTTAGTGTGTTAATAAAACCTACCTATCTAAAGCACCAATAGTAGTAGTAATATAAAATCATCAATTTTCCCTTATAGAGTCATCTATATTGATTCTGTCTTTGTTGACTACGCCAAAGACTGAATATGAGCGCGTCACTATCATAAACTTAATTAATTAGGAGTATTACTTTAAAGAAATCGAGACAATCAGGGAATTTTATTTAATTTTGCTATTTCACTTTTTGTCCCAATTTTCTCCGCAAATGCGTCAAAAAAATGCGTAGAAATATAGTGGTATATTGCCTTGGCACATTCTCTGACCCTCTGAACTCACGATGTGTTCTATCGAATGTAGATCATACCAGAGAACAGCGGGAAGCGGTGGTTTTGTGAAATTACGAAGACGTCATTTCAAGGGCGCCCACATACGGAAATTTCCCGATTTCTTGACGAAAAATCTTTATTTTCGACATGAAATATATTTTTTTTAATTAATTTATATATTCGTTTAATAAATTGAATAATTTAATAAAAATCAAGCAAACATGATTATTTATAAAAATATTTATAAATTGTCATCGTAATCTTATTGCCGTCTAATACTAAATAAATATTACCTCTTATTACAAGAAATTAATTTTATTTTATAGTTTTATTTTAAACATCAACATTTACGACGATAAAGAAGATTTTCCCGTTTAATAATTTTTCTAGTAAAGTGTCATTTTCAGAGTAGCTATTCCTTCTAACATTTCCAGAACTTAACGTAACTACGAGAGCGGGTCAGTTATTAGTAAGCCTAGACAAGAAAACACAAACTTTGTGGCAAAAAGTATTTTATTTTTCAAGGTATTCTTCTTGTAACTCAAATGTCAGTACATTTAGTCCATTGATATTCAAGGTTTTTCTTTCCTTTAGAAAAGTAAACTTTATCAAACCCTTTAAAATATGTTAGTATCAGTGATTACCTCCTCATGCAACCCAAATCTCTTGCCACCGAGCCAAGTTTTCAGGTTGGGAAAAAGTCTGAGGAACGACAAATCTGGCGAATAAACTGGATGTGGATATCAGTTCGAAAGATAGAAACACAGTCGAAGGGTAAACACGTGCATTATCCTGAAGAAAAACCACTCGTTTCATCTTTAAGCGGTGCCTTTTTGAATTGTACTGCATTGTGTAGTTGATCTAAAAAGGATACATAGTATTCACCTGTTATCGTTTTACCTTTTTGAAGATAATCGATAAGAAGGATACCACTGCAGTCCCAAAAGACAATAGTCATAACCTTTCCGGTCGAGTGTGCGGTATTTGCCTTCTTTGGAGCATTTGTGCCAGCCTCAGTACATTGTTTCGATTACTGGTATCCAGATTTCATCAACCGTTATTATTCGGCGCCAAAATCCGGATCTCAATGGAGATTGGTCACCGTAAACAGACTCCAACTCAGCTTTGGTCTCGTCATTTGTTTTGTTCTTTAAAAATAAGAACTTAATCACTGATCGGTACTCCACTTTTTGCATTTTTAGAAACAAGCTACAATGTGTTCACTTTCAACTCAAATACAAGCGTCCTTAAAATCAGAATGAACGCAAATTTTGGCAGTTTTTTTAATAGGGTTGCCAACTTGAAAAACAAATCACATTTTTTATTAGTGCTGTACTCTTTCGTCAGGCTTACTAGATATTAATCCACCCTCGTATTTTAACAAATAATAGTTAAATTATTAAAATTTAAAGTTACAGCTATTTATCCAGTCAATATGTATCAAAAAATGGGTTTCCTGGCAAAAGATCGAGTATCAATAATTTTTGGATAGGTTGTATGGACAACCATTACTATCCATTTTTTTCTAGAGTCCTCTGACTTTGATACCGTATTGCTCGAAAACTACTGAACCAAATTAAATATTTTAAAAACGAGCAAATAGTAAATTTATTTCTACATGTAACAGTAAAATGTCATATTTCTAACTGGTATACTTTTATTTTTATCGGACGATACATAATAAAAGGTACCCATTTTTAGGGGCAATTTCATTGAGAGTGATTTAAATATTTTTTTTCTCATAAAGTATATGTTATATATCTATGAGATTTTTGTAGGGGTTAGAAAGAAACCTTGCGGTTGTTATTCTATTAATTTTCGGACAAAAAAGTGTTTCATTTAAGATATATATGAAAAAATAGCGAACTATGCGTTCTTGTTTATTAATGGAGATAGCGTCAAATTTTTTCCGCTAAATTAACAGTTTTCATATGTATACATTATCTTCTTTAAAAAATGTTCCGAATTTTAACAATAAAAGTGCAATAACAAAAAAACCGTTTTTTGTCGAAACCGCTTGTCATCAAAAATGTCATTCATAGGGTAGTTTTTAAGATTTACAACCAGGTGTGATACAAATCACCATTCCGTTAATACTACTAGACATTAAAATCCTTGATCAAGATAATAATTACCGTTTACAATTACATTAAATAAGTACAATTGCATTTAACAATAAAGCCCCACTTAGAAAGTTTACATTTCACTACATTTGTGTTTTATTTATTTCTATTTATTGTGTGGTTTTAATATTGCTTTCCAGCTCGTCAACTGTAAGTGTATATGCACTGTACGACCAAAATTGTGGAAGTTGTCCATATCTTAGTAAAAGATCTATTTCTTCGTTTATCTAATAAGTCTGAAGCTTTAGTAAGGAGAATTGATTTAAAACGAAGTGGCGCTTGTTTTTTTATCTTGTATATCTTGTATTACCTCGCCCCTCACCGACTTATTGGGGGTTAGCCGGCAAAAACTAAAGCAGTGTTATTTAGGTCAAGCTTATACTTCCAGCACAGCTATATTTTGGTAGGTTTGGTATTTATCTATATAAAAATAGCCTTTCTGATTCTGTTGGCTATAGGATATTAATGTTTTTTCACGGTTACAGTTTTGGGTGATTTTCTTGTTGCTGGTATCAGTATTCGTTTAGACTTAGCTATTAGCTAATATGCTTCATAGGTTATGTCTCTTTTCTTTTGTTAGTTAGACAAGATAAATCAGAAAACAAGAAAGTAGAGATTAGATGAGCGGCTATTGGTTTTGAGAATTTAGGGGGTCAGTGTCTGTAAAGAGTTTATTAATGACACAGCTTATAAGTGTTAACAATTTACTAAAATTGCGATCTGGAGTGTAACGCGAAATATAAAAATCCAAAACGTTTATAATATCCAAGAAGGTAATAATATATAAGAAGGTGTTGATAAGATAGTAAAAAGGGATATTCTATTCTGAATCAACATGAAAAAAAAATAAAAGTGAAAAATCTAGAAAAATACTTTTTTCAATGAATTACAAAATTTTACCGATTCTTACATGTAACCATTTTCTAACAAAATATTAATAATCTTTGATTACTGGACTAGTGCACTAAAGTTATTGATTTAATTAACTACAGATACTATCTATGCACCACCCAAACAAAAAATTTTCAAGAAATGCTCTAACTTTTAAGTATACTATATCCACATATTACTTTAAATACGTGCACAATTATGAATAACTAGAAGAAATTATAGGCGAAATATGAACTTAATAACATAATTATTATGATGGCTGAAAAGAAAAAACACACTACACAAATTAAATTAACAAAACAATCCATTGAATGACATACGTGAGTTTTCCTATCTGATAGTATGTAACCACAATCCGAAACTGTGGACTCGAGCAATTGCACAGTAGGAATTTCAATTTCAATCTATTTAAATAGACGTGAATCATTTTTGCTGTTATAGTTTTTACTTCTTTTTTGCGTCATTATTTAAAAAAATAAGAAACGGTAAAAAATAATTCGATTATGTTTTAACTTCCATGCCAAAGCAGAGAAAATTTATAATAATCCAAGGACGTTTGTACGTTCGTAGGTATACATTCTGCATATCTAAAACAGTTCTGTTAAAATTATTTTAACGAGCATATTTATCTTATACTCAATTGATTTTTATGCGCAATGTTATTTTTATACTAGTATAATACAATAGTATACAAATTAAGGGTAAACATAAACGGTCTGGTTTTAAAGAACAAAACATCCTCAAATCCTTACTATACAGTTCTAATTTCACGATTGCTGCATTTCTAAAACACGAGACCATCAGGTCGAGTGGTTAATTTTCTTTAGTGACTAATGTGCAATTAGTCACGTGCTCACACACGTGTGCAATACAAAATTGTATCCAACACCTCTTTAAGGAATTTTTATTTGAATAATAATCTTTTTAATTTGACGATTCATTTGGCAAATTAATTTTTCTATTTGTCAGAAAGAATATAATTGCATTGAGGAAGTCATGGAATATATCACATTAGTTATGCAAAATTACATATGAATAGCGTCATTACTAGGAGGTGTTGCATAATAGTTATTTGTACACCGAGGCTGCGAAATATCTTTTTAACGTAGAGAGAATAATAGCGGCCGTTGCTACACGGTCACAAAGTTACTTTCGCGTCCTGTATTGCGTACAGTTGCGTACACGAAAAAAATATTGAAATTGAATAGTATATAACTATAATAGCACCAGCTGAAAGAAATGAATGAAATTCAAGGTGGTTGGTTCTTAGAATGAAACGAAAAAGACAACTATTGTCATCATTAAATGTCATTACTTTATGACAATTGCACTGAAAAAGCATCGAGGAAAACATCTTTCTGAGCTGGAGAAAAGTAAAATATTGGCTTTATGCGATTAAGATTTGAGTTGCCGTGAAAATTCTCGAAGAATTTATCGTACGCCTAAAGTTGTGTCAAATTATTTAAAAGACCCTGTTCAATACGGAACAAACAAAAAGGCGGACCCAAGAAAAATATTTCACCCAGAACCGAAAGGAGAATTATTGCTGAAACAAGCAATTAGCTTAAAAAGTTGTAAAAGAATAGCTGAAGAATGTGGAGCAAATGTTTCCTGGTGAACAATTCGAAAGATTTTACTCTGCTGGAGAACCACCTTCAAACGTGCCCTGGCTTCTTTGGTAGACTCTTGAGCCAGACCCCATCTGCTGATTTTGTTTGCAGTTTTCTTACTCCATTCTGACGCTAAGCTGTTGTGAATATAGGAATGGTTGGAGTCTTTTAAATGTGTTAGTCTGAAATGTAAAATTCTGGAAATCACCTTAGAAAAATTCATAATGCTCAATCCGTCATCGCGCTTGTTGCTGTGAATAACCGCGTTTGGTGTGGTTTTATGCAGTATAGAATTTTCCGCATGGATCTTCTTACCAATCTGTCTACTGATCTTAGCGCACTGATATATATTCGGATTTAGGAGCATATGGAGCACCTTTGGTAGAGCGTATTGTTTAATGATGGCAAGTTTTTGGCCCAGTTTTAGTGCCGCTTTCTCGATGTTTGTGAGCCATGTCATTATTTCATGTATGCTGTTGTTGCTGAAACCAAAGGGTTCAAACCTCTTACCTAGGTACTTGAAAATATATTCGGGGCCGAGTTGCTTAATAGTTTCACCTCCAATAGCAAATTTAGTGGTGGTTGAAATGTATAACTTTTTTTTCGTGGTACCACTGCGGCCGAAAAAGCTGTACATTTGGCCACATTTAATTGGAGGCCTCTTCTTAAGAAGAAGTTGTTGCACATATTCAATAGAAGCTGCGCTTCACCAGTGGTTTCAGCCGGTAAAATAATGTCTTCAGCATAAGCCAGCGCGTTTAACCTCTCGTTAGAATAGTCAGATATTACAACCCCTGCATTGATAGTTTTCAGTCTTGCTAGTAGTTCGTCTAGGACTATGTTGAATATGGTAGAAGAGACGGGGTCTCCCTGTTTCACTCCTCTGCCTATATTGATGGAGGCAGTATTTTTCCCATTGCATGATATAGTAGTAGTACAGCCCGAGTATGATTTTTTATATGTATTGGATAGTATTAGGGTTTACATGGAAGCGTTTTAATGCTCTTATGACACTTGCGTGAAAGACCGTGTCAAAGACTCTCCTTAAGTGTAGGGTCATAATGGTAGCGTGTGGCCTCGCAGGTTTTTAATGCAAGCTAGAAGCACGAAGTTATTAGCTGGCATGCATCCATTTTTGTAAATTCTGTCTGAGTGGATGTTATTAGGAGTTTGGCAAACCTTCTGGCGAGGACTTTATTAAGTAATTGCAAGATAATGGAGGCAATGGTGATTGGCCTCCAATTGCCTAATATTTTCCCATGGCCATCTTTAGGAATCAGTATTGTTCTACATTGCTTTATTTCCGATGGAATGTGTCCAGAATAGTAGAGAACGTCCAGCATAAAGGTAAGAGACTTTATAGATATTTGAGTGATATGCCTCTGTCTAAGGCCATCAGGGCCTGCTGCTTGCGTCTTAATTCCCCGTAATGCATCCTGAACTTTGGCTTCGAGTATCGGAGTGAATAATTTATCCTCATCTTGCTGACATTGGGGACGCTTCCATGGTAGTTCATCGTCTGTGTCTTGAGTAGTTTTAAGTAGCTCTTGGTAGGTTGTTTGAATTTCCTCGACTTCAGGAGTAGGCTTGACCTCATCGAGTTTTTTATTTTCGATTATTGTGTGGGCCAGCTCAGATCGGTTTTTGTTATATAGTTGCCGAGTCTTTTTCTATAGAAAAGCATTCGTTGCCGCTTTCTCATGGCATCTGGCATGACCTATACTTCTTCGAATATTCGATCTTTCTTCCGATTATATTTATGGCTATTTTTTTTCTCGGTTTTGCTAAATTGAGACAGCCATTTACTGAATAAATTATCGACTTTATCTGGGATAGTTTCGGAATCGATCATCAGAAGTAATATTAAATTATGTTCCTCGTCCCTTAATTCCGAATTAAGGGACGATTAAATTCCGATGACAGTCACATAATTAAATTGCCAATATTAACACGGCGGGCGGTAAGACGATATTAAAGTTTTCAGGTTTATTTTTTCTGAGAAAATGTTCCTAGAACCTAGTTCTATAAGACTTTTTTGTCTACAATCCCTTCAAATTAAATTCTCTAAGCCTTACAAACTATTTAATATCAGTTACCATTTAAAACATTAATTTCAGAACAAAAGCTTTTCGGCCACGCTAAAAGAACATTTTGCAATCTACATTTAATAAAAACTGATAATTCCTTGCATTTCAAACTTAGCTTACTATAGCACTAGTTTACACGGCTTTTCCTCCAAGTAAATGAAGATCAGTTTCTGAATCTGAGTTTAGAAAAATTTTATTAAGTCAGGATTTTAAGATATTGAGGAAAAAGAATACCGAGTTTAATATCAATTAATATACCTTATTTCACAAAAATTAAAAATGTTTCTTTTACAAGCAACCAACAATAATCGCCCCATCATATTTTCGTTCCACCATCCCTGATAATGGTACTCGATAATTCGCAAATCTTGATGAAAGCGCTCTTCTTGTTCGTCGCTTACGGCACCTAAATTTTCCTGGAATATATGTAAGTGAGAATATAAAAATGATTTTTTAGTGACATGTTAGCGTCCATTGTTTTTATTAATTAATTAAATTGGAAATAATCTTAAATTATCGCTTCTTTTGTTTCCCAGGAAATGGTTGACTATCTAGATTATTTAGTGACGTCCATCATGCTGCAGTTCCGTTTTCTGATAAACATTGTTCAAAGTTCTGATCATGAAATATTTTTCTTATTTGTGAACCACAAAAATTTGTGGCAAATGCTGTCTTTTAGTTTAGCTTCCGTGTAGAAAAGTTTTCACCAAGTGTTGAAATGCTGCGCTATTCTGATATATAAGGCCTTCACAAAATTCTTCATAAGACGAAACTTGTTATTCGGGGGAGGGGGTAGTATTATCTTCTGTGGATTAACTATAGGCTGATATTTAACGTTCATAGTCCACATTTCGCTTAGTTTTAGTACCCAGAAATCTTCGTCAAACAGAAATAGCAGTCTATTGCATGATTATATAGTTCACTCCATATAATCGGCTGACCAAAGTTGAACTTTAAATTTTCATCAGGGCTGCATCCTGTTAGTATTCTCCAATTTCTGCAGACAACATGTGGCATCCACTTTATATCCTAATTGCAAATTGCAAATTCAAAGATATGGGTAATTGATCGCTTCAGTGATATTTCTGCCTGTTCTTATTAATAATAATAATAATAATAATAATTTATTGTCCTAATAATTTTACAACAGTAGTAATACATATATTTACATATACAGAAATTACTAATTTCACTACTATATGATATTCTATAGGACAATAATACATAGAAAAAGATTTCTGACAATGTAAACCAATTTAATCATCTAGGTGTATAATCACTTAGGTTCTAGGAGAGAACCTGTCTGTGACGAGCACCTTTAATAATTTAATTAATTAATTTATTTGAAGGATTTAGGATTTATGTATTAATTTATTTATTTGTTCATGCAAACAATAAGGATATTCTTGATTTGTTAGTGACTTTTTGATTGATTCTGAATCATCCTGCAGGAGAATTTATAATATTATGAAAGAATAGCCTAGGTTGTGAGAGAATCCAAATTTTGAGGTGTTTTTTCATAAGATTGATGTTATTAAATTTTTTAATATGAAGAGGTAGGCAGTTAAAAAGACGAGGACCGATATAGGTAAAAGCCTGCTGCCCTATTGCTTTTCGAGCTCTAGGAACAGATACCGACGCTAATGTTTGTGGTCGTGTTTGGTGCTGCAAATTTTGTAAGTATTTCTTATTTTGAAATAGATATATAATAATGTTTTTTGAAAAAATCTGTCTGATATCTAGTATTTGGAGCTCACCGAACAGTTGCTCACTAGAGAACCTAATAGATTTAAAATACATTACTTTTAAAATGCGTTTTTGAGTTTTTTGTAGAGGGTCCATATAAGTTCTGGTAATTCCACCCCAACCAATAATGCCATATTGTAAAAGGGATTCTACAAGTCCAAAATAAAGCACTTTCAGTTTGTCTAAGGTAAGTATATGTCTGAACTGATAGAATCTATCAAGACCTCTTAATTTATTTTTTAGGTTGTAGCGTGGACATCCCATTTTAAGAATTGGTCAATGTGAATTCCCAGATACGTTATGGAGCTTACTAAGTCAACTTGTTTGGAGTTAATTGTAATATGTGTGTAATCTGGTAAATATGATTCATAGGATGTAAATGCCAATACTTGAGTTTTCTCTACATTTAAAGTTAATAGATTTGCATTAAACCATTTTGTATTTTTTTTCAAACCTCTTTCAGCTTTGATCCTTACATCTTTCCAGGTATCAGCGTCATATAATATAACAGTATCATCTGCGAATGATGTAATATTTCCATCCGTATCCAAGGTGAGTAGTGAATTCAAATATATGAGAAACAAAATGGGTCCTAAAACCGTGCCCTAAAACCAAATAATACTTGTTGTTTGCTACTCATTTCATTGCCTATCTCGACAATTTGTTCTCGGTGGTTCAAGTAACTTCTGAAGAGATCAAGCGTGATACCTCTTATTCCTAAATGTTCGAGTTTACTCAGCAAAAGTTCGTGACACACCGTGTCGAAAGCCTTCGCTAAGTCGACAAAAACTCCCAAGCATGGCTTTTTTATTATCAATAGCCTTGTATATAGTTGACGTGACTGCTGCTGATTTTTTGATAATAAATTGTTTTTGTTTAGGTATCCAATTAAACGCTCTTTAATTATCTTTTCAAAAATCTTTGACACCGATGACAGAATCGAGATAGGACGATAATTACACATTTTTGTCTCGTCTCCACTCTTAAATACAGGAATAACCTTTGCCTCTTTTAGATGCCTAGGAAACTTTCCACGTTCTATGCACTTGTTGATGATGTAGGAAATTGGAGGGGCAATGTACCCCGCTGAAACTTTTAACATTTCGTTTGTAATGCCATCGATTCCCGGACTTTTGTTATTTTGTAGGTGCATTATTACATTCTTCGGGTGTTATTTCTGCGGCCAAGCGTGATCCTACTTCTGAAAAATGTTTATTAAATTGCTAACATATTGCTTTGTCATCACTTAGTTCGTTTCCATTTTCAGAGACTATTTTAACACTAATTTTATTTTCAGATTGATTTGAAAAATCTTTTATTAGTTCCCATAGATTTTTTGGACAATTTTTATATTTTCAATTTTCCCGCTTAAAATAACCTTGTTTGCTATTTTTTTTAAGTTTATTTAGTCTATGCCTATATGTAATGTATTCTTGTTTATACTCTACATTATTTGGATATTTTATGTGCTTAAGAAACAATTTATTTCTAGTTTTAATGGATGTGACCATGCCATTTGATTTAAGCACTCTCGTTCCACGATTGTTTCTGAATTTGGCCCGCAATTTTTTTGTGATTAACTTTTTTGGTGTCAGTGCATCACTCGTGTTCCAAGGGTCGTGGGTTCGAATCCCACTTGGGGCGACGGGATTCTTCTAATTGGAAAATTCCGCCACCTCAACTATGGGTGTGCGTATTCGTGTTGCATTTTAGATGGGGGACAGATCTTAGCTGTTGGTTCCCCCGTAGTGTAGGTGTGAAATAAAAAAAAAATATTAATATCTACGTAACATTCAGATGTTGATAGTAAATTTGAAATAAAGGAAATAAAATATAATGTGATATGCGAAACGTAAGTCTCAGATGTGACACATTGCTTTCAATTTCTTTTTTAATCTGATTAAAGAAGTTGAAAAAAGATCTAATGAAGTATACTTTTGGTTGTAGGTTCGCACTATACGAAAAAGAGGCAAATTATAAAAAGCATTAGTTAGCATCAGTAGTTAAAAAGAAGATACAAAAAGATGATCATTTCTAGTTACACGTACAGGAACGTTGAAATTTATCTGTTGTAAAATATTTGGACAGTCTAACACGCCGGTAATCAATTTAAAAAGAAAAAGTATATCATACATTTCTATGGAATTATTCAACGGCAGCAGACCGAATTCTACGCATGATTCGTTGTAAGTAAAAGGCTAGGTTTATATCAAGCAAACAAAAACGTTTTTGTACAAAACGTTTTGCAGCTCGACAAAACAGTGAGTCACACGCTTGAACATCAAAAACGTTGGCAGTCAAATCGTTTTTCATTAAAACAAAATCGTTTTGTTGCAATTTATCACAAACTCTGCAAACCTAACGATTGAATAAAAAGCGTTTTGTTGTTATACAAAACAGTCTCAACGCCGTTTTGTGTTTTTAAAAATGTCAATATCATTTAGGATTGTTGATTGGGGATACTTTTTCATTTCAAACAGGTCTTCTGATGAGGATGACCAAAAATAAAGTCTTTAATTTTAACATATATCATGTTACAGATCATAGTTTTTAATTTTCAATTAATAATTTAAAAGAGTATGCTGTCGCTAATTAGGTACTGCAAAACGAAAATAGCTGATCTCTCAAAACAAGTAATAATGCCATTCAAACAAGAAAGGGTACGATAGTGTACAGTATGAAATAAATCTTCGAATGTTTTTGTTCTTTTTAGTAATTATTTTTGCCTTGCGACCAGATCACTCACTTTTCTTAATTATTCTACCTCTCATGATACTATGTAGATTGTTCTTCTTGACAATCCTTTTGATATAAAATGGTCAACATAAATTTGAAGGATCACTTATTTTTGTTTACAGTAATTAGCCATACCACACTATATTTTAAAATATTATTTGAAAATTGAAAATCATGATGAGTGATTAATTACAACCCAACACAAAGTTAGTACAAATTTTTACACAGATAATAATATTAATAATATAATTAACAAATAAAATTGATGTGAATATGTCCAAAATACATTTGCAACTGCATAGTTTCGGTTTCACTTTTTGTTTCGCCTTCAAACAAGGGATCATGTTTGCACGTCCGACCCGTTGCAACGCGGTTGAAATTGTTTGATACTGTTTGAAGCTGTAAGCACATTGGTAAAACGAAAACGATTTTAAACAAAACTTTTATGCACAATGCGAAAACGTTTTTTGTCATGCAAATTATACCTATCAAACAAAAACGGTTTTAGACAAAACATTTCGTCTAAAGATGCTTAAACTTGCTTTTTTATGTTTTTGTGTTTCGTTTGAACAGTGTGAGCCGCCTCCTATACCAACTATTAAGAAAACAACGTCGAACAAAATCATACAAAAACGTTTTGCATAAAAACGTTTATGCTTGAGTAATATAAACCAAGCCTAATAGTGGACATATGGAATTTCTTGTTGATATAGGTTACAAATCTTTTCTGTATTGATTCTAATGTACTGATATAAATGCTATACTGAGGATTCCAAACCACAGTAGCCCAAGTAATTATACTGCGAACATAAGCAAAATAAAGACTCCGAATACCCCGAAGGTTTCTAAACGGCTGACGAATCCTAACTAAAACAGCCAGACATTTAAAAGCTTTACTTGCAGTGGCGGATTTAGGCACAAGCGTTGGAAGCGGCCGCTTCAGGCCCCACAAGTCAGGGGGCCCCGCAGAGGCCTCCTGCCAAGAACCGCACTGGACACGCGACAAATAAAAATTATTGGCGTGGGAATTCACTTTCTCGAAAAAAGTGAAACAAGAAACAGATCATATCGTGTACAGGCGGGTAAAAAAGGTGTACGGTAGACGCAATATAGAGCTTTGTGCGAAAAGGAAAGCATTCAGAGTGATAGGTAAAATTTTACAGTGACGCAGCAGACCTGCAAGGAATTATCATCTCTATCGCTCCAAATGGCTTGCCTTTAATGCCTTCTGCCAAACTCAGCGCGGTTGTCCGACTTACATTTTGGGAAGGGGAATTGTACCATGCTTTCGAATGGGTGAAATTCCGTAATGTCATTTGTCAATTGTCAACATTTGCAAATGTTGAAACAATATTTTAAAAAATCTTAGCATTACCGATATGTAATGCAACTGGAGAACAATCTAGCTTTGTTCTTAAACGTGAAACAATTATTTAAGAAATAAGCTTGGACAAAGTCATTTAAAAAATTTATCAGTAATGTTTCTTGAAAATGACATTGCGCAAAATTAATGTTTTGAGTGTTTTGAAAATATTATTGATAAATTTGATGCTTCTAAAAGCAGAAAAGTTTCATTTTAAATGAACTGATTATGGAATAAAATGTTTTTAAGAAATAGTACATAAAGTAGAACTTTTACGGACTCATGTGTCATTTTTAATTGCATTGTTGCACATGTATTTGACATATGCCGCACACAGCCACGTTGACTTAGTTGCCTACTCTACTGTTATTAAATGAACATTTTGTATTTTAAATTCTTAATTTCACGATTTCAGAAAAAACGTAATATACACCTCAGCACTAAAGCTGATTTTTTATCACTCGTTATGGCTGTTCAACAATCTCCATATTCCTGACAAAAAAGTACAACTTTATTTGGTATACAAATACCTAATTTATCTACGACCACTATAGAAAATTACACATTTCAGACAGACTAGTAAATGATGAAAATGACTCATTGTTCATAATCTTTATACTGTACGGAAATGACCTTGGGAAATGATTTCGCATTTTCGGTGGTTCTATTAAAATGCCATAGCTGTCAGCGCATGCAATATGTCTAATTATTTGAAATATACATAGTTACAATTTTTAGGTAAAGATTAATTTATTTTTAAAAGTTAAAATTGTTAATGGACGACTATTATACTCACAATTTTATAGTGATATGTGTATAAATCACAGACGGCATCCTAAGACAGCTGTTTCGAGCTTTTGGCTCTCCTCAGTTAGGGGCAGCTAGTCTGTGAATTCTACACACATCACCCGAGCGTTTATACTAGCTCGCAAATAACATTAACACCATCAAATAACTGTGGTGCCTCCTGTAGGTATCAAATCGCACTACTAAGCAGCATAATTTGATTATCCAATACAAGAATATACAAAATAAAATCCGGTTGAGCGTCCGACCGTATAATTAATATAAATAAAATACAAAATGAACACAAACGTGTTTTAATAAAGTGAGTTTTTAATAAATTTAAAAGTTAAAAATTGTTAATGGACGACTATTATACTCACAATTTTATAGTGATATGTGTATACATCACAGACGGCACCTTAAGACAGCTGTTTCGAGCTTTTGATTCGCCTCAGTCTTTAGTTAGGGGCAGCTCGATTGTGATTTATACACATATCATTATAAAATTGTTTTAATAAAGAAAACACGTTTGTATTTATTCTGTATTTTATTTATGTTAATTTATACTGTTTAATTAATGTTTTACTTTAAATTATATTTTGAATGCAAATCCATATAGAAAAGAATTATCACCCCCGCTGGAAAGCGAACTCTGGGCCTTCCACTTTCTGAGCGACAACTCTACCTCTGAACTATTGTGTCGACTACCAGCATATAAAGGTATTATTACCATATAAAGTTTTTATTACCATATAAAGTTATACAAAAATTGTTATTGAATTAACGTAAAATTGATTTAACAATATATCCTTCTGATGGCTTTAATCCTTACATTTAGAATAACCGGTCTATTACATGGAAATCTAAAAATGTTTTGGGAATTTATTATTTCAAATTACATTCAAATGGAGCATTAGATAGTCAACGTATTGGTAAAATTGAGGTTATGATTTACTTACATTAACAAAAAAGCAGCAGCGGAACAACACGACGTCCAAAATACATTTAAAAATGTGTCTATGACATTTAAAAAATTGAAGATACAACTACTATTATTAATTTAAATAATTGTTCAAATTTCAGTATTAACTTTAAATAAAAAATAAACGATTATTACATTGAGTTATAGGCATTTCATAATTTTTACAACTAACACCTGTTTTCCACAAATTGTGAGCATTGTCAACTTTTGACATGCAGCATCTCAATCTCAAACCATATTCTAGGTTAAATATTTTTCCTAGCTTTTGGTGTTTTATTACGTTTTTGTGGCCGTAGATAAATTATAGTGTTCACAACACTTACAAAAACGCCAATTTCACACTCGTGTGACTGGACTTGAGGAGACAATTTCATCCCCCCCAACGTGAATTCGCGCCTGATAATAATAATTATATGTACTTAATTTTTGATAAAAAATAAAGGTATATAAATTGTAGTAATTGATTTATACTATGGGGCCCCAAAAATTTGTAACGCTTTAGGCCCCATAAGACTGTGTTTTGAAAAGGTTAATTTATTGTCTATTATAACTCCCAAGTCTTTAATTGAATCAGCTAATTGTAGTTTATAGCTTTTGAAGTGGTAAGGAAAAGTAAACACAGTATAGTTTCTTGTAAAAGACATTGTATAACATTTCTGAAGATTTAAAAATAACTTATTAACACTGCAATACCTATCTATACGATTTAAATCGTCTTGTAATGAAGCACAATCGGATAAAGATTTTATTTCTCGAAATATTTTTATATCATCTGCGTACAAGAGAAGATGGCAGTTACGAACATATTGTACTATATTGTTGATAGACAATATAGTACAATATGAAGTTTATATGAAACAGATAAACAATGAGAAATAAAGGGCCTACGTGAGAACTAAGTGGCATCCCTGAAGTAGCGCTGATAACGCTTATAAATAATGAAGTTTTATTCACGATGTAGTAACGCAAACGTAACTGAATATGTATGGGTTAATTTTACATGAACGTGAAGACATTTTAACACATACCTTAAAAAATCTTAAAAATGTATTCACTTTTCGTATAAATACCGTACTTTATCTACACAATCTGATTGAAGATGCAAGTAAACGTATGACAAATGATGTCTCGAACACCTGATGTGATAGAGCATTTCCGATTTCTGAATTGGTTTTAAGAAACAAAAATGCTTTAAAAAACGCTACTTAAATTTGTGGAGGTAAAAAAATAAAAATTTGTAAACTAGTGTAATTAATATAAAACAAGAACAAACTGAAATAAAAAGCATTTTAATTAATTTTAAAATTATGTATCGAGATTGTGCTAGAATACTAATCACTGATTATTTCACTATTCATACATAGCAATGATAAGCAAATAAATTTAAAACAAATAATTATAATGCGTACTAAATTGCGAATTAATCAATTTATGATGCGGAAATATAATAATAACATAATAAATTCGAAATCGTATCTCATTAACCAATTCTGTTATTAGATTCTGCAAATTAATGTGATAAATAGAAAACTACACTTTTTGATTTATTGCCAACATAAACTAGATACATGATGCATCACATATTACCAACTAATTGAAAAATAAACATCCAATAAAACCAATAACTCTCAATAAATTAAATCTTTTGTTTAAAAACGCCAACTAACTTTTTTCATTTCCATGGAACAATTTTAGTTCCAATCGTCCCATCCCCGAGGCATTTGAAATACTTTATTGCGCTAAAATTACACAGACGATCAAAAGTTGCATAGACTGCGTGAAAACGCCGATGAATACCAATCACGTTCATGCATAATCGATTCAGAAATCGATGCAATTACTCAGGAAAGCTTAGTTCTATAGAGAAATTCAATGGAGAAAGAGGTAGAGTATTAGACCACTCTCGGCGTTATGCAAATGCAGGGAGAACAGGAAGTGGTCGATGGTAAGTCACCATATGGTCAGAACGCCGTTTGCAAGGGCACTGAACGAATACCTAGACTAGAATCGGACAGCGTATGAATATTCAAGCCATGTGAACGACTTAGCAAAACAATAAGTAGCGAATGGCTTGTGCAGATGACGCGCGACTTTATATGATGTCGTTCCTCGCCGGGATGCAAGAGACCGGCCGAGTCCATGCATAAAAGTTGGCAAAAAGTTTCCACGAACGTACGTTTTATGTAATATGGCAATCCTAGATATTTATTGCTATCATAATGTATATGTTTTATAGCGTTTTCATACGTTAAAATGAATGATGTCCTGCATATCCCGAGTTAAAATTGAATCACAACAATTTTAAAATTGATTGCCCTAAGAAAAATTCTCTACGTTGAAGCATAAATATATTGCTGTAGCATATTACACCAAAGCGGGGAAACCACAATACAGGCACAATGATATATTTTTCTCTTACACGGTCTATATTGTTTTCAGTAATACGGCATTATATTTTGCTGGTAGCGTGCGAACAGCACGATCACGAAATAATATTCTAGTCACCCACACAGAAAGCATAATCCGCAAGGCGACAATAACCTTAGGTCCTTATTCAACTTCCGATACATTTTACTTAAAGAGGCCTTTGAGCGGAACCGGAACCGAAATTCGGTTAGCCGTTCTGCTACCCTGTTATATTTGGTTACACTTTCACTGATGTATGAACAATTCTCCCTATTCATCTTTTCAAAAAAAGAAATAGTGACGAAAAAGTTGGCAACAGTTAATCTCCGAAAATGTAACAAAATTTCAACAGAAAGAATCTACGATAAGTTGAGGTCATGGATTTAGTTAAAATTTCTCACCCTCATCAAATGTTACCGCTAAATGAAGAAACGTGCAATTCATAATGATACAGCGCGTTCATACATACGTCCACGTCCGTCCTAAAGCACTATGAAATACTTAAAATTTTTGTTTCAGCAGAACTTGAGTGACTAATGATTGATTACTAAAATGCCGATACAAAGGATCGACAAGACATGTAAAATCTGACCTTCCTGGTTTATATGCAATATTGAATTAACCTAACAAAGTGCACGACTACGTAATAAATCCACATCATTAAAGGAATATAAAAGTAAAGGCTATCAATCGTGGATACGCCGTAAAACTTCCTGAAACACTAAATTAGATTAAAAAACAAGATATTATCAATTTTTTATTCAGACTATTGATCCCTATTATAAGTTTTTATAAATGTCTAGATGCACTCGTATCACATTTACTATCCAGTTTTGTAACAATTACTAATGCGTACAAATGGTGTGTTCCGGGATGCGACTTCTGACGTGTTCTGTAAGAGTTCTTTAAAAGGCACAGTAGGAGCTTTAGAGTTTTAATAAATGTGATCTTGTTACCAGAAGCATAAGTACTAAACTATGTATAGAAAATGCAGTTTCTAAAGCTGCCTGATAAAAAAAGACTAAAAGTGGAAACATTGTCTGATTCTCACACTTCCTGTAAGATAGATTAATCCGCAAATGTGTTAGTTTGTTAATTTTCATTTTAGTATATACATTTTGCTGTATCTAATTGAAAAGGAACAATTTTCAGAATGTAATTGTACGGTACGAGTATGATACAGCCAGGGCCTATTTTACCATTAGGCGCACTAGGCGCGTGTTTAGGGCCCAACAGCAAGAGGGGCCCGAATTGGAAAACATAAAATTAATAAAATCATAAAAATGCACAAAAAATCACACGTGCAATACAATGCACGTGACGGAAGTGAAACTTCTAGTAATACTACGTTTCCATTGGCCGAAATCTGAAATCTGATTTTAGTGTTTCCACTGCACTTTTGTTGAGATTTCGTTGACGTTTATGTATGTGTTTGTTTACTTTTTACGACACCGTACCAGAAATACCAAAATTTCAAACAGATTTTAGAGGAAAATGGATGAACCTTTGCTTGCTAAAAAGTTTGAAGTGTCTAATTTAAGATCGTGCGAGCGAATGTTACGTTTAAGCCTTTCCGCCTCCCACCACACTGAAGAAAGAAATTTTGATACAAGAAATGTCAAAGTTTAACAGCTTGTACCCTTGTACGGTGTACCAAAAAAATCTTGGACCCAATCGTTTACCAAGACAATAAAGTTCAGTCCTTTTTCTGTAGATTTTGCAAAACTTCGACTGCCTATGATTATTTGGCGCGAATTTATGAATTTTTGAAATTCACCCTGCATTTTATCGTGTGTTTTTCCTCTTCTGCCAGTGACATTATTATCGACTGAGTTAGAACCTTTTCTTTTCCAAATTCAAGAAAGTTTGAAAAATGCCGAAAAATGTTTTTAATTAATAAAAACATTTTTTTATTAACGTTAATTTTTTTAACGTGTAACCGCCGACACTACTTACCCGATGTGCAAGTGTCTAAATTAATGTTTTGATTTTTATTTTACTAATGTATTATAATTAATCAGTATCACATATTATTCGAAGCGTTTCCATGCCGTATTTAACGGACATTCAACGTGCACAAATTGTTGCTCTTTGGATCCTGTGAGAAGCGCTCACATGATTGCAGCGGACGTGGACTTGACCCGACGAGTATCCGATAGGACGGTACAAAGTCGTCTACATGAAGGTGAACTTCGTTGTTGTCTTAGAACCAATGTTCCTCACTTGACGGACCGGCATCGTCAGGAGAGAATGCAGAATGCACTACGGATATTGTACTACGAGGTAATGGCGAAAGGTCTTGTTCACCGACGAAAGCCGCTTTTGCCTCTTCCATTCTGATGCACGAGTTCGCGTATGACGTCGTCGAGGAATGGGATTTGATTGCAATTGTGTCAACCCGATGCGCAACTTCAACGGCGGATCTGTTATGGTTTGGGGAGGCGTTAGCTATGATGGTTACATCGATCTGGTGATTGCAGCACCTCCTGGAGTGGCAGCGGTTCGGTACATCGACGTAATTCTTTGGCCTCACGTTCTGCCCATGCAAGGTCGGATGGAACGAGCGTTTGTGTTTATGCAAGTCGATGTGCGTCCACACACCGCTCGAGTCACCCAGGAGCTTTTCCAGCAACACAACGTACATGTTCTTCCTCATCCGCCTATCAGGCCAGACCTCAACCCAATTGAACATGTGTGGGGACATATTCGGGCGTTGTCTGTGAAATCTGCAAAGACCAACTACTCTCCGAGAATTGGGAATAGAACTGACGCAATCGTGGAACAACATTCCCCAGAATGAGATTCGTGCAGTTCTGAACATGCCTGCGAGGTTGCAAGAGGTGCGCCAGCAAAGAGAAGGAAACACACACACACACACACACACACACACACACTATGTGCAAAATACCGCGTTCCGTTGAACCCGCGTCCCCCGTCGTTATGAGGGCGCGTAGCAGATAGCACCTCCAGCCAGTCGTTTGAGAACATTTTGTATAATACAGTTTCCTAAGTATACTCTACATTCATATTTATATGTATAATTATATTATATTTATTATTAGTATTGTCAAATGGAAACATTTCTAACAAATTGGTAAGTGATTTTAAAATTTTACGCTGATTGTACAACCTTATACTATATCTATCACTCTCAGGTACCCTTTCTATTATTTCATATTCTTCCAATAAAACAAACTGTATCTTACTTATTTATTTTATTTTAGCACCTCTAATTAAATCAATATATTAGTAAAGAGATTACAAAGCCAATAACCGTTACTAAATTTTAATATATATAATTTGACTCTGGGTTTGTAAACAAATGTAATAAAATAAATAAGTAATAAGATACAGTTTGTTTTATTCGAAGAATATGACATAATGCAAGGAAACCTGAAAAAGATAGATGTAGTATAAGGTCATGTATGTACATTGTACAATCGGCATACAATTTTAAAACTACACGGAAAAGGAAGCGACGCGACGGCTAAACCATTATATTTTTAAACATGATATTTTTCCGACGATTATCACTTACCAAATTTTATCAACAGTTTTTTATAGGAAATCATTGTAGATCGTTTGCGTATCAGAACTCAGAATCCTAAATCCTGCGTTAATTATATCCATTTTTAAACTAAATTAAGAATGAAACAAATAAAAAACAAGAGTTTTCGTTTCCTAATAAAGAGTTGATCTGTAATTCTACCGATGGATACCAATATTATTCCGCCTATGAAAAGTTTTGTTAATTGCATAAGCTATTTCGAAATACTTTAAAGAAAGAGATTCAGTACGCATTTTATTATGCTCAATAATGCTTTCTTTCATTTTGATGTTTTTCTCGACCTTGTCCCCGACGTCTTCGCCGACGTCGTCGGGGAAGACCGTGAATATCCTACATAAGAGTGGTTATGTAAACAAAGAAACATTAAATAAATATCTGCTAACAAAAAATAAACCAACAAAAATCGCAATTCGTTTGGTGCAGTATATTACTTACTGGATGTGGCTTTAGTAAACAGTAAACACAATACCGTATTGTATACTACCAGCAACAGATTTAGACTTCAAAGCGCTTCGGTAATTAGTAATTCCAGGTCGATGCTGTGAATGACAATTGACAACTACGAAAATTTCCGAGTAATTTTCCAATACGAATATTATTTACTTATAGTGTCAAGGTAAAACCTTTTACATAATATCTAATTGTAATTTGTAGTTATATGAATTTTGTTTGAACCACATACCTTACTAGGTTGATAACTAAATATGTGTAGGGTCCGTAGTATAAATTTAATATTATTATTCTTAGTAAAGCTGTATAAAATATTTCAAAAAATAACCCGAGCAGAAATTTAATAAGGCTGGAGTCAGGCCCCTATCTGACCTGCCCTAGTTTAAACAAGGCCCGGATCAGGCAACTCGATTCGGTTCAGATCAGAAATGTAACGCCTTGGCAGATCTGAACCTGATCAGGCTTTCTAATCCGGCCCTGGTCGGGTTATTCTATGTGACTCGGATCAGGTTATACACGCTCCATCGAATTAGCCTTTTCCTTAATAGGTTATCCTTAATAGTTTCTTAAAACATGACCTGGTATATTCTTATTAAGTATACAGGGCAGATGAGGTTGCTATGTGTTAATGTTAAGGTCCAAGTGTACCCAGAAAAACATGTGTTGCTTGTTTCATAAATAATTTAATAATGGGATAACTTTGGTTTTAAGTTAATACTCTAGGAATGTTAAAAACTTGGTTACCTAACTTGTTTTGGAAAAAAAAATTTAATTAAATTATTTCACATGTTGTATGTGAAAAATATTCCAAAATTTTAAGAAAATCGTATACTGTATACTACCTAAATTATTGCCAAAAAACCTGCTTTTTTGGCAAAAAAAACACGTTATAATTTAGTCCCTAGACATACGAACGATTTTCTTAAAATTTTGGGAAAATAGTTCAAATACTATGAAATTTAAGTGGTATTTTTTTGGTTAACTTTGAATGTACAGTGTCTCTAAAATTAATTTTTTACGTAAAAAATGTGAAATAATTTAATTAATAAACATCGTTTTTCAAAATAAGTTAGGTAAGCAAGTTAACATTCCTAGAGTATTAACTTAAAACCAAAGTTATCCCATTATTATATTAGTTATGGAAAAAACAACGATTATTATTGATCATGCAGTTAAGATTTATTGTGGTGTCTAAATGGCCCCTTTGTAATGATTTTTTTAAACTTTCAGCCTAAAATTTAAAAAATGCTTTTTTTAATAGTGCCCAGAAATTACAAATAATAAACTGTGTTAATGTTTTACAAAATACGATATAACTGTATCAACCCCAAGTAAATGTGAGCGTAAATCCATGGAAGTCTCCAACCTAGCTAGTTTTCAAACGAAAGACGCACAACACGAATGCAAGGCCGTTATGTGATCGAAGGAATCGAGTAAAAGAAAGAAGGCAAGTTATAAAGTCGTCTCCAGAAACAAACTAAAACATTCTTCTTTGCTTCAGCTCCTTAAAAAATGTGTAGGTTTTTCTCTCCCGAAACGGAGGAAATTCTCGCAGAAATAATTTTTGCCTATACAAAAAGTACCAAAAACACACCCTTGTTTTCCAAGCACACTCAATACCATGTTTTCTTCTGGTTCAATCGTCAGTCTCAAAATCACTTGAACTTTTGAATTTTAGAAATTTCATGAATGAGGTTATCTGGTCACACGAGTGCAATTTTCTACGCTAGCCATAGGCCCACTGGCCTACGAGAATCAGTAAGATAGTGAGAATCAGTACGGGTTGAAGTTGAAGATAATTTTTAGTAAATTTATGTATTTTTTATGCTACTTTCTTTCCCATCCTGTTTCTCTACTATTGTCTACCTATTCTATCTTTCTGTATAACCGTTGTCTCTTTTTCAGATGACCCAGGAGACTATCACACTCTCAATAAGTGACGTCCATCCGCTGCTAGGGTGCAGCTTTGGAAATATCCGTTTTATTGTGTTATAGTTTATTTATGGTTGTGGTATTTCGATTTGCTGATCACTTCATCCAAACCATACCTCCTCTATCTAGCCGCATACGCCATCTTCTAACTGCTCAGCACGTTGCTGCGAACATAACACATGCGGGAGTACCACGAACCAGCCTCGACAACACTAATGATGATGTGGAAAGTTATAAAGCAAAGGTCTTCTGTCGCCATTTCGTCGATCAAGTTAACGAGGACTTAATTCCGTAAATTTCGAAATCAGAATAAACAGATCTCTATGCACCATGAACCAGAAACTCTGTTAACTAAAAGTTAAATAAGTAAATGAATTATGATCGTTTATCTATTCAATTTGATTCTTCTAAAATTCGAATTGGAAGTTAACGTGCAATAACCATAATGTAGACCATTCACGGTCGTCCGCGACCACATTCCCGGCCACATCGCGGACCAGGTCGGGGATGTGGTTCTGAGAATGCCAGAAATGTTTACATTTGCTTTAATTTATTGCATAAACAACTTCGGTGTCGAGCTGTTTTGTATATAATAAAATTATAAGATCGTATTTCTTTAAAACATCAAAATGAAAGAAAGCATTATTGAGTTCATAATAAAATGTGTACTGAATCTCTTTCTTTAATTAGAAGTATTCGATATATCTTATGGAATTAACAAGACTTTTGATAAGCGTAATAACCTTGACATCATCCATCGGTGGTCTTACAAATCAATCCTTTATTATAAAACGAAAACTCTAGTTTTTTCTTAATTTCATTGTTAATTTAGTTAAAAAAAAATGATATAATTAATTTACGATATAATTAATTTACGCAGGATTTCCAGTGTGCAAACGATGTACAATGAGATCCTATAAAGGACTTTCCATAAAAGAACAATGGTAAAAATCTGCTGATTTTGGTATCGGAGAGGTCAATGGACAAATTATAGTATATCAAATATCATTTTGTTCATGTTGTTCATCAAGAATATGCTGATTCTAGTAAACTAATATTTTGTTACATTTGTAGAGATCGTTTAATAAATTCAACCGAATTTGATGTAAACTGATTCTTAATTTTACAAATCATGTTTACAATGGGTCATAACTTAATAACCTTGGAAGATAATTACAATCTGTACTACTAATAATTGTCACCTGAACACTTGATGCCACATATTTTCTTGTATAATAGGAAATAAATACTGAGAATTTTATACTTTTTCAAAAATTAATTTTATTTATGTATAATATTTTATAAATGTTGAAACCACAGTACTATTTAGCTAACTTAAATGTTCATCAGTTTTTCATTCGGTAAATCAGTTTATCTCAAATTCGGTGCAATTTAGTTAACGATCGTATTTAATAGATGTGACAAAATGTTTATTTTACCAGAATCAGCATAATGAGTCATGTGAATAAAACGTAGCAAATTCTTTTACTACTATTAATAAAAGATAACAGATATGATTTTTAATTAATAAGAATAAGAGATGCATAGTAAAAGCATTTATTACTTACTATATTTTATACGTACACATGACAAGTTTTGTTAATTGCATAAGCTATTTCGAAATACTTCTAATTAAAGAAAGAGATTCAGTACACAATTTATTATGGACTCAATAATGATTTCTTCATTCTGATGTTTTAAAGAAATACGATCTTATAATTTTATTATATACAAAACAGCTCGACACCGGAGTTATTTATGAAATAAATTAAAGCAAATGTAAACATTCCTGGCATTCTCAGGACCACATCCCCGAACTGGTCCGCGATGTGGTCGAGGATGTGGTCGCGGACGAGCGTGAGTGGTCTACATAAGTGATAATGAAATAAATAAAGAATATTAAAAGTTTCACAGTTTTATTAAAATATACCTGACAATATTGTTTCGACAGCTATGCTGTCATTATCAAAGGTAATATAATTATAAACAAACACGTCGCTAAGGTAGATACAAAATAGGTAACTAGATAAAATAATAATAATAATAATAAAAATTAATAATAAAAATCATAATTAAACATCTAATACTTCCAGTAACGGAGAATTACTGAGCTCAAGTTGTTCATTCATTAAAGGTACCCTGAGTTTGTGTTTGTATATCTCAAAGGCTTCTAAAATGTCTAATTTGCGTTTGTTATTACAAAAATGTAGGAATTTAATATTATTTTGAGGAGTCATTGTGTGATTTTGTTCTAAAAGGTGTTTGGCGTAATTCGATTTTTCAGGATGTTTATTTTTGTAATGACGTACGTGTTCTTTATATCTTATGTCAAAATTTCCAAGTGTTTGTCCAATATATACCGAACTACAAAAAGAACAATTTAAACGGTAAATGCCCGTAAATCTAATTTCTGTTAAAGCAGATAAGGGTAGCACTTTGGTAATTCTTTCAAAAGATATTTACATACAAAAAGTTAATGAATTTATTAATAAAGAAAATTTTGAAACGTTAAACAAAAACCCAACCACAAAATTCCAAAAAGAAATAAAACAAGGTTTAGAAAACTGCAATATCTGCTTTTCAGAATTAGAAAAGCAACAAATCATTAATAAAAACCCACAAATACCTAAACTGTATGGATTAGTGAAGACCCACAAACAGAATATGCCAATAAGACCAGTTGTATCATACATCAATGCACCTAATCACATTTTATCCAAAAAACTGAACCAGATTATTAACACGATAGGTTACAAATCGAAATACTCTGTTAGAAATTCATTAGAATTAGTAGATAAGCTGCAAAACATACATCTTCCACCACATTCAAAACTTGTTAGTTTTGATATTTGCAACATGTTCTCCAGAATACCACCACAAGAATGTATTCCTTTATTAGATAGTTTCTTGATCAATAGTAATATAGAATTAGTTAAAAGGTTAGAGTTAATTCAATTATTTGACCTTTGTATAAGTCAAAATTATTTCACTTTTAATAACATAATTTATTTACAAAAGGATGGCTTACGTATGGGTAATTCTCTAAGTCCTCTATTAGCTAACATATTTATGGACAAGTTTGAAGATCGAATATTTGAATTAAACCTCTCTAAACACATTATCTTCTGGTTTCGTTATGTTGATGACATTTTAGCTTGTTTTGACAGTTCTTTTGAGGTTATCAATGAATTTTTAATTCTTATAAACAATATCCATCCTAATATAAAATTTACACTAGAAACAGAACAAAACAGGGCTATAAACTTTCTAGACTTAAATATCAAGATTAACGCAGACAATCTTTTTGAATTTTCCATATACAGAAAACCAACACAAACAGACATAACAATACCAAATGAATCTTGTCACCACAATACACATAAAATAGCAGCATACAGATCATTAGTACACAGAGCTTTAACTATTCCACTAACAAAATCAGATTTTAGCAAAGAGATATCAACCATTAAACAACTAGCACATGCAAATCATTATAATCCGAACATGATTGACACTTTAATTAAACAAAAAGATTATAGGTTAGCTAAAAGAATATATCCCATTGACAATCAAACAGAAGACACAAATTACATATCTATACCATATTTTGGCAAAATATCAGAAAAAATTGCACATATACTAAGAAAAACCAACAATTATAAAATAACATTTAAAACCAACACTAACACTTTTTCATTTTTATTTAATGCTAAAGACAGAACACATGATATCATGAAATCGGGCATTTACCGTTTAAATTGTTCTTTTTGTAGTTCGGTATATATTGGACAAACACTTCGAAATTTTGACATAAGATATAAAGAACACGTACGTCATTACAAAAATAAACATCCTGAAAAATCGAATAACGCCAAACACCTTTTAGAACAAAATCACACAATGACTCCTCAAAATAATATTAAATTCCTACATTTTTGTAATAACAAACGCAAATTAGACATTTTAGAAGCCTTTGAGATATACAAACACAAACTCAGGGTACCTTTAATGAATGAACAACTTGAGCTCAGTAATTCTCCGTTACTGGAAGTATTAGATGTTTAATTATGATTTTTATTATTAATTTTTATTATTATTATTATTATTTTATCTAGTTACCTATTTTGTATCTACCTTAGCGACGTGTTTGTTTATAATTATATTACCTTTGATAATGACAGCATAGCTGTCGAAACAATATTGTCAGGTATATTTTAATAAAACTGTGAAACTTTTAATAATCTTTATTTATTTCATGATTATGGAGTTCCACAAAATAAGGCTGGAAACAATAAATAAGATACATAAGTGATAGTTTTCGCTGGGCTGAAACATCCCCCCCCCCTCCACATTGATTTTAAATGTGAATATCTATAGAAACCAAATATAGAATAACTGCATGGAATCCTAGCAAAACGAGTACTGTTACTATAATTTATAAATTCTATATCGATTCAAAGTGGATTCGATTTGATACTTTAAAGGTGGGTAAATCTCACTACTTTCACTTGCTTGTCTGCTTAAGCACGTTTATCGGCATCGGTCTGTTATTACATCCGAATTTATACTACAGTTATATTGGAAAATTTATATCTCAGTTCGACATTTATTTTCACTTTCTTTTACTATTAAAGTGTCATTAAAAGATATGTATTCAAATCAAATGGCTGCAAAATTGCAATGCGGTTAGTTTTGCAGCATTTGAAGCCAGAGCGTGTTACAGCAGCCGCCCGCTGGCGTTCGCGTTGGCATCTCGCACATAATTCAATGGCATTAATGCAAGGATGATTACGTTTGTCATCGCTGAGTTTGATAACAATGAAATGATAGTTTCCAGAACAAGCGGTTGTTGAACCAAACCATGCGCTTATTGTTAATAATATGATGCATCACATTCCACACTTAATAATGGTTTATTGCAGTCCAAATATTATGATATTGCTGTTTGTGTTCGTAATTCAATACAAGTAGGAAAATGCAGGTACGTACCTATGTGTATATGCCTTTAATAGGACTTAACACATTATTGCGGTTATTTAATTCTTGTAGGTGTAACTGTTTCTAATTTTTAAACCTTCGATAAGCGGTACAAATAAGCGCTAATAGAGATTAATCCCAATAAGAGAATATTCATTGCTTGACGACCACCAATATGGTTTATCTATTTATTAGTGAAAACATCTTACTATTAAAATATACTCCCTTTGGTAGTTATTATCATTACGTTTTACATCATTTTAATTCACTAATTCAAAGTATATCAGTTTTTAAACACGTTCTAGATACTTTCAGAGGTCAAACATATTAGTCTGATTAGTATATATAGCTAAAACTATCCTATATTAGTATTATTATTCTGTTAAATCAGTTAGATGCGATGTTCTAAAACACACAAGGCTGCTGTCCATGCATTTAACGGCAGGATTATTGATAGTCGGTTTACAAACTGATTTTCCGTTTTATCTGAACGATGTTTGTTAATGTTTGTGATTAAATCTATAACTTAACTAAGACTAATATTAAATAGAACGTTTTTCAAAATGTACTATAGAACATATTTGGTTGGTGTTTTAATATAAAGAAAATTTTACCCTTTTACAAAAATAAAATAAATAAAGCTTTTTTATTTTAAAACTAAAAAGCACTAAAATAAAGTGAAAATCAAACTGTACAGTTTCTGAAAGTACAGGAATATGAGAGTACTGAAGTATGTTCGCCGATAACATACATCGAAGAAAATTAGATGTGGTAGTTTGATAGAATAAAAACCACATAAATAAACTGCAGGGGAGAAGGGACAGTAGCAATATCAAGAAGGCGGAAAAGAAAAAATTAGAAAGAGAATGAAGTAACAGAAAAACAACAAATACGACGGAACTTATAAGCAGATGGCAGAACACTATTTGTGAGTAACGCCACAGTATAGTTATAACCAGTAGCTCCACTCGCCCAAATATTAAAAGCCGTTTCTCGGGACGTTAGCGGGACGTAGACAGCAACTACGCTTGATAAGCGCAAGCGAACACATCGATTACGCCAGAGCCGTAGAACGTATGAAATGAAGGTTGCGAAAAGACTTCCTGTACTTTTCAATTCGTTTTAAAAAGATCTTCTAGTTATGTTGAATCACAATTAAATTATGGTAAATATTAAATGTGGTTATTGTAGTAATAATGAACGAATAAAGCTTTGAATATATGCCAAATGGAAGGTATATTGAAAACGTAGTAATCTTTTATATATAATATGTTTTATTGGCAGCCAGTCCTCAAAATACAAAATTATTATAATAAAGAATGTTTTAATAATCACAACAAAAACAAGCTTTAGTTTTGTAACTTTTGTAAATGGTAAATTAATTATATATGTGCCTATTTAAGTTAATGTACTAATTGTTCAAAGGCGTTAATTAATTTTGTTCTTACACACCACTCTATTTCTACTTTTACTACCACTATAACTTAAGTTTTTAGTTTTTACAAAATTTACTTGCCACAATAATACAATAATACTTGTTATTTAATACTGCAATCGTAGACGAAGACCATCGACAAACCTCGGCGAACTATCGTTTGTGGGCGTGATAAGCTAGCTAGATTTAAGCTAGCTTAACGACTTCAACGTGCCCACACGCGAGTGGGTCTACTGGTTATTACTATACTGTCGTGATGCTATGGAAGTGAAATTTTTTGTTAAGTTCTATTTTGTAATTCTTATAGTTTTCTGTGTGCTAAGTGTAATAAACCACAGTTAAACCTTCTACATTATCGCTAACCATGCATAATGATGTCTATTAAGCGTAATACCAGTATACAGGCTATACGAGTAGCATATTTTACCATAAAAAAATGATCGCGGGCTATATAAATATTAACATACGTCTGCTTTGCTTCATGGATTGTAACGGTACGTTTTTACTAGTTTCGAAATAATAAAATTGTGGTGCATAGTTACTAAAAATCTTAAATGCGATCCTGTAAATTTGCGTTCTTCTTGTAATTTAAAATTACCGTCGGCATTTTATATAAACAAACCTCATAAAAATACATTAAAGATCATCTTTCAAAACTCTCCCAGACTAGTGGAGTTGTCTTATACAATAAATTATAGTTTCTGTTGTAATAAAGGGTATGGCTTACACACGTGTTTGCATTGTCAAATGATTCCGTTGCTAAAATTTAAAAAGCTGGCAATTTTGGTCAGTGTGAAATCATGTTTTCAGATCTTCTCATATACGTTTCAGCTTTTATTCCACGAAAATATCATAAAAACTTATTTTGTTTTGATGAACGATTTCCTGTTCGTGTTGAATGACACACCTCAAATAAAACATTTGCGTTTTAGAATACATCCCGTCTGCAAGTTTCGCTATAAAGGGTATTGCGTTCTGGATTCTCTTTGTGTGAAAAATATTAATTCTGATTCGCCTAAACAAAATCATGCGATTCTTTTATTGGTTCATGTAAAAGTGCACCCTCTAAAAAACATCCCGTCTAACGTCGAAAGACGAAGTTTAAGACAGTCAAGCTATAGTCAAGCTACAGAGTTGGCGTGCAGCCTACAGTTAGTTTACAGTATTCAGTTGGTTTTTAGTTTTTAATTAGAATTTACAGTTTATAGTTAGTAAAAGAATACAGATAGGGCCGGGCTCGGATCCCGTGCTAATAATTAATAATAATGAAGTTAATAAGTCGAAGGACGAAGTTTTAAAAACGCAAGTCTTCACGAGAGCTTCAATTCGGATAGCGGGTCTCATACCCTGAAGTGGCGTCCGTTTGGACAATGGGTGTTCACCTCGAGTTAGCGGGCTTGTCCCAGTATTCTAGTTCCCGCGTTATTATCGAATAAAGCTAATTAAGTTGTGTGATTGCCGTTTTGGGTTTCTTCGCTAAATACAGGAAGCTTATTGGCTTCAACCTACCGTTTTAGTTTTGTGTTAATATAATTAACCAAATCCCGTTCCCGTTCGTTAAAAGTTCTAGTGAAAATTCAATCTATAATTGAATTTTAAAGTTTGTTTCTCGGTTAACGCATTAAAGAATAATTCAGAAGATTATTAGTTAATAATTGAAAAAGAGAATTTAAAGTATTTGAAAGTATAGCCTTCTAATAACGAATTTCAGTTATTGATAAAATTTAAAATTAATAATTAAATTACTGGAATTACTGCAGTTTAAGAATTTTATTATGGTGGTTTAGCGCCGAATTATTATAGAAATAATTTTTGTAACTTCATTCAAGAAATTTCAGTTCATCGTTGCAGCATCTTTACCAACATTCAAAGTTTTAAAGTTTACTGAATAAGGTCTTTTAATGTCAGGTGTTTTGTGATATTTTGAAGAATTGTAAAATTCTACTTCTGCATCAAAGATATTAAGGATTTTTTGTACGATAAGAGTAAGTTTATGTAACTGTGGAATATACTTGTATTGTTTTTGTTTCATCGAATGTTTTTGTAATTTTACGTATTTTGGTCCTTTGAATAAGAATTCTTATCAAGGTTTTTTATTTTATTATTAAAATTATTAACATCAAAACTTCTTTATTGTCATCGGAGATAATCCGATATTTTTATTTTTGAATAAATGAATTTATAAATTAAACCTTACCGTATTGAAAATAGACCTAGTATTAATTGAAATTATTTGATAATTTAATTTGTGTTAACGACAATCAAACTAATTTTAATTAGTTTCTTTTTTTAATCTTTATTTAACTTAATCTAGCCCTTTGTTATTTGGGGGCGTGTTAGAATAATTTCAAATAACTGGCGCCCATTCTTTTTTGTGACTTTTAAAAACCTTACTTTTCCTTATAATCTGTGTGTTATGGAAATCAATACCTACATCCTGAGCTATAAAAGATTGTGAAAAGATGTCTTAAAGAAAGTCGGAGCATTTTATATACAGTAAGTATCATATTTTGTGTTCAGTAAGAAATTTACAAACCTTATTGCAAGTATTCAAAATAATTTAGAGTAAGAAATAAGAGGGGCTCTTTTGTTTTTGTCCCGGTTAAAAAAGCATTGTTTCAAGATATGCCTTACATTGGGCTTAGTACACCCTATAAATGACTCTAAGCACATAACAATAATTTAAAAAATGTAAACATTGCCATCCTGCTGTATAAGAGAAAATATCCGTGACAGAACTGGTAGAAATTACTATAAAACTCCAGGACGATTACTACTATTTTATAATATCACGAGTTCTGCATCCTATAGCTAGAAGAAAAATAGTTATTAGATATCATAAACTCGGAAAATGGCAAAGAACATGTGACCAGATGTAACATGAGTTTTTGCTTGTGCCATAGATTTTGAAACTATTAAAAAAGATTCGAGAAGGGGGCTCCAGCCAGATAGCCCCCCCCCCTCCAAACATACTCCACTGATTGTTCTAGACATACATAAGCATTAAAAATTCAAGCATTCCAAAGTTTTACAGATCTAGGTTTTTAACTCTTGATTTTTCTTAAATGTGTGAATTATTGCTCTGGTTATTGTAACAGGTATATTGTAGGTTCTGCTAGTGATTCTAGATGGAGGTATAATATTCATGATGATATTTTCATAAGGTATCAAACAAATGTCTGCAGCTGGTGGTCCACTATAACTAGAACATGGTACAGTTCCGGTCATTCGCTAAGTAACAATCAAAAAATAGTGATCACCCCTTTTTTAGTGTTTTGTACTATGTAACTCGATCTGATTGTAACTTGATCTATGTTATAGTGTTACAGTAATGCCCAAAAGTGCTATACTTTTGTTTTTATCTTACTATACGTAATAGAAGGTACCAATCTTAGGGACAATTTCATTAAAAGTAAGTTAAATATTTTTTCTCAGAAAGTATATGCCATATATCTATGACATTTTTGTAGGGTTTAGAAAGAAACCTTGCGGTTCTTATGATATTAATTTTCAGACAAATTAGTGTTTTAATATTTACATGAAAAAATATGAAGAAAGCCAACTATGTTTTCTTGTTTATTAACAGAGATAGCGTCAATATTTTTTCGCTAATTGAACACTTTTCGTATGTAGACATTATCTTCAAAAAAATGTTCCTAATTTTAACAACAAAAATGTAGTTATAAAAATACGATTTTTAGTGACAAGTTTTTTTATTACACTTACAATAAAATGGAATAAACTTTGCGGTCGAGGAAATGCCGTGTAAGCAACAGATCAAGTGAAATGCCGCAGTAATACCCAGACAAACTATGTGCCATGTTGTCTTCCACGGACTTTTTTATCTCAATCGTTAAGATCTATTTTGATGTTAAAATTGAAATTGAAAGTGTGACATTTGTTCTTACTGTGCATAGAAACTGCATGCTGATGGTAATGTCTTTAGTTAAAATTATCCGGGTTTATAGACGGTCAATCGAGTACAAAGTTGTATGATTTGTTAGATAACAAACTCCTCTAAATGTCATAAATATTTTTAAGCAATTCATCAAGAAAAAAAGATTTGCATAAACCTTAACAATTGGTTTTTAATATTTTTCTGGGTGTTTCTTTTTTTCTCTCTCTATGTTTTTCCCTTAGACGTTTCATTTACGATTGCTTGATTCCTGATTAACTTAATCTTTTATAATTTCAGTTAACCGTGTTGTTCCTTTGACCAACTGCGTTTATATTTCACTTTTACTTGAAACTACTGCTTTGCAACTATATCTTCGTTATCTGTTCGAACATCACACGATAATCATTTCAGGATTTTTCAGTTTTCTTCTAGTTGCGTGCAAGAATCTGATCTGCGTACAAGGCCGCGAGTATGGTTAAATACCACATACACTAATTTTCACTATTTCTCTCGAAAATACAAAATGCAACTTTAAAAAATAAATTTGTCGAGAAATATTGGAAATTGGTCGTCAAAAAAAACGTCAAAGGTACAATCCATACATCATTATATTTCTAAGTCGCTTATTGTTTGGACCCCCGGGTGATAGACGGCGGTAACTAACAAAAATAGCAGAGATTTATACATAGCAGTCGTAGCACCGACATTGTTTTACCATCAGTCCACCAACTAACTACATCAGCAGTTAATAATATTTCAGATTCTTGGTGATCTGTTAGTTTCGGATTAGTACTGATGTTCTGCCTCATTCTAATAGCAATTTACCTTTAGTAAATGAAGCTACCTATAAAGTATCATCTATCGTGTAAGTTCTGCTTTTAACTATCCTTATGGTTCAGTTAATACAATTTATGATTATTGTTTTAAATCATCAATCTGAAAAACAAGTTTCGTTAACATAATTCATGTGTCAAGTAGACGTTAAGAAATATGAAGATGTGGGAAGTATTTGAAATTTTTCTAATAAAAAAAAGTTTCATCGAAAATGAATCTGACAGTGAAACCTTAATTAGAATTAATCAAGTAGGTGTATGTATGTAGTTATGGGGAGTTATTTTCAGAAAACAAGAATGTATTTGCTTAAAAAAAATCTTGTGTTAAATATCCTATCTAACATATCACCAGGAATGGTTATAATTTTTGCAGTGTTTTATTCTTGATCATGATTAAAAGATATACATACATGTACCTATAGTAGAAATTTTAGGAATTTCAAATTGTGAAATAATGATACTGAATCTGAGAAACATTTATACAGGATATTACAAATTAGACACAACACTGGGATCTTGGTAACCGCATGAGATAAGAGGGTTAATTAAATTAGAACAATATTCTCCGAATGGGAGTCCAATTATATTGTAGTGGTCAGACCTACAGTCAACCAAGATTTATCAAAGTAGCTGCAGCAAGTCATTTAATGACAAAACCAATTGCATAATAATCAATTTACCTAGTTGTGTTATTACATACAGGTTCGGGCAAAAGATATTCATCATTTTAAAATAACTATTTGGTTAAATAAAAAACGTTAGGGACATTTATTACAGTTTATTTAAAGTTGGTAATTTGATTTGTTTTGTTAGGGATGTTTATTGCTGTTTTTAAAGTTAGCTTGATTTTTTGTAGTTAGGAACGATGCTTTCTTTTTAAAGAAGAATATGATGAAATGTAACAGGAAGGGGGTAGGCCATTTTTGATTGTTGGAATATAAAATAATTTCCATCATGTAAGTTCTTTTTTATTCGTTTTATTTATGTTCATTCTAGTTGTGCGATATAATTTCTATATTATTTAATTAATCTAAAACACAAATCTACAGCCTGAATCTATAGATAAGTTAAAATATAAATGGTAACTAAATCTTAAAAGATTCGTTTGATAATCCATAATAATTTGTAAATTTGTCCTTTTGAAGTGTAAATATTACTACAAAATAATGTTCTATTAGCGTTTGCAGTAGTTTGTAGTCACTACAGCTAATTATTGCTAACTGGATATGTTATTTGTACTTAAATATGACTAATGGTGTTATGTGTTTTATTGTCAATACTTTTTGATTTTTGGTTAATAACCTAACTTATTAATAAACTAAATGTTTTACTTTGTGACTAAAATGTTGAGATATTCTTCTGGTCCGGAACAGTTGGTTATCTTCCCTAGGGATAAACTAATTTATTTATTTGAGAAAGTATTAATCTCCACGGTGGCTTAAGCCCATTTGATAGGCCGTGTATAAAAGGAATGTGTCTATTGCTTTTGCTTGCTGATTTAGGTATGTGTTTCTGTAGCTGACAGAAAACTAATGTCTTGCTAAAGACGTTTTCTGATATTTCTTATTATATATATGCAGGGTCATTCCATATCAAATCAACCAAATAAACAAAATTTGACACCCATGGTCTCAGATCTTAATGAAACTTGATATGTTTACTCCTCTTATATAGATAAGTAACCACACAAAAAAACTTTTCTCTATCTCATTCAGTTTTCATGTTATAGCCAATTAAAGTTTTTGGAATTTGTCATTTTTCATATTCTGATGAGTGCAGACACGAGTTGCCATTTCATAGAAAAGAAATTACATCTTTCTTATTTTTCAGATAATTTTTGTAAAAATTCGCCGTATTGTTAATGAAAGTAAGAGGATTTCAGAAAAAAATAAGTAAACACTCTCAGTAGTCTTATAAAATCAGAAAAAATTTTTATTTTAGTAATTTAATGATTTTTGTTTTAGAAACCTTGGTGTAACGTTAAATTAAATATCAGCCAAGAGTAAAGGGATAATCCAAAAAATCTTTTATCAACTGATCCTAGATATATGTTCTATCATGTAAAAAAATAAAATTAATGGTTTGTCATTCCTTCATATATATTTTTTTATCTTCAATCTATACGTTAGTTTTTTAATTTCTTTTCTTGAGCCGCTCTCCTTATTGCTTTTCTAATTATACATTGATGCTAAATTAGTATAATGAAGTGATTTCTGATTACTTGATGTCTTACTATGTACAATCTGAGCTGTTTAAGTTCTAGTTTTTCACGTTCATCAATCTCAGACATTCTTTTCTAGATCAATCTCATACACTCTGTTGGAAAGTGATACATTCTTCCAGTTGATGTCTCTGGAGGGTCTACAATAACTAGCACATGTGGAATGGTGTGATGATGCTGATCCTTCAGGGTGCTTCAGTTCCTGAACAATCTAATGGTTTGTCATTCCTTCATATATATTTTTGTTATATATATGAACAATTTGTCAATATTGTCAATTTGTACATTAGTTTTTTACCTTCTTTTCTTGGACCTACTTATTGCTTTTCTAATTATACATTGATACTAAATTAGTATAATGAAGTGATTTTTTAAGGTTTAGTTTATCTATTTAATTATATTGAATACTTAATTATTGTAAATATAAAACTACATTATGTACTAGAGGTAAAAATAAAATTATATATTCCATGATCTATCGATTCAATAAAATGAAATTGCCAGAAGTAAAATGTTTCAGTTTTAATAGTAGTAAGGTAAATAGATTCTTTATAGAATAATAATCAAATTTACAAGCATTAGCAGCTAGTTATTTCTCAGTAAGCACATCATGATGTGTCCTGCTTGTAAGTGGAGAAGATAGGATCTGAAATTGTGCAAGTGGCAACAACCGTAGTTTAGGTGCTTCTTGATATAAAATCAGTCAAGGAGTTTCCACAACTTCAAGTCATTAGATTGTTCAGGAACCTTGGAAACTCGGAGGATTAGTAGTGATGACAAGCCCACTCTCACGTACAACTTGAGAAACAAACTCGGAATGGTCACTGAAGTTAACAAAAAAGAAGGCGACATTACTGTTAAGATTTTGCACCCTGAAGGACCATTCCACATGTGCTTGCTATTGTAGATCCTCCAAAGACATCAACTAGAAGAACGTATAAGTTTCGAACAGACTGTATGAGAGTAATCCAGAAAAATATCTGAGATTAAAGTACATGTAAAAATATGAACTTAAACAGCTCAGATTGTACAGAGTAAGACATCAAGTATTCAAAAATCACTTCGTTATACTAATTTAGTATCAATGTATAATTAGAAAAGCAATAAGTAGAGAGCTCCAAGAAAAAGAAGAAACTAACGTATAAATTGAAGATAAAAAAATATATATGAAGGAACGACAAACCATTAATTTTATTTTTTTACATGATAGAACATATATCTAGGAATAAGTTGATAAAAGATTTTTTGGATTATTCCTTTACCTTTGGCTGATATTTAATTTAACGTTACACCAAGATTTCTAAAGCAAAAATCATTAAATTACTAAAATAAAAACTTTTCTGGTTTTATAAGACTGCTTAGAGAGTTCATTTATTTTTTTCTGAAATTCTCTTACTTTCATTCATAATGCTGTGAATTTTCACATACATTGCCTGATAAATAAGAAAGATATGATTTCTTCTCTATGATAGTGCAACTTGTGTCTTTAGTCAACAGAATATGAAAAATGCCAAATTTTCAAAACTTTAATTGGCTGTAAAATAAAAACCGAATGAAATAGAGAATTTAACGTTACACCAAGATTTCTAAAGCAAAAATCATTAAATTACTAAAATAAAAACTTTTCTGGTTTTATAAGACTGCTTAGAGAGTTCATTTATTTTTTTCTGAAATTCTCTTACTTTCATTCATAATGCTGTGAATTTTCACATACATTGCCTGATAAATAAGAAAGATATGATTTCTTCTCTATGATAGTGCAACTTGTGTCTTTAGTCAACAGAATATGAAAAATGCCAAATTTTCAAAACTTTAATTGGCTGTAAAATAAAAACCGAATGAAATAGAGAATTTAACGTTACACCAAGATTTCTAAAGCAAAAATCATTAAATTACTAAAATAAAAACTTTTCTGGTTTTATAAGACTGCTTAGAGAGTTCATTTATTTTTTTCTGAAATTCTCTTACTTTCATTCATAATGCTGTGAATTTTCACATACATTGCCTGATAAATAAGAAAGATATGATTTCTTCTCTATGATAGTGCAACTTGTGTCTTTAGTCAACAGAATATGAAAAATGCCAAATTTTCAAAACTTTAATTGGCTGTAAAATAAAAACCGAATGAAATAGAGAATTTAACGTTACACCAAGATTTCTAAAGCAAAAATCATTAAATTACTAAAATAAAAACTTTTCTGGTTTTATAAGACTGCTTAGAGAGTTCATTTATTTTTTTCTGAAATTCTCTTACTTTCATTCATAATGCTGTGAATTTTCACATACATTGCCTGATAAATAAGAAAGATATGATTTCTTCTCTATGATAGTGCAACTTGTGTCTTTAGTCAACAGAATATGAAAAATGCCAAATTTTCAAAACTTTAATTGGCTGTAAAATAAAAACCGAATGAAATAGAGAAAAAAAATTTGTGTGGTTACTTATCTATATAGAAGGAATAAACATACAAAGTTTAATTAAAATCTGAGATGATGGGTGTCATGGCTTGGCTGAACTGACATGGAATGACCCTGCATCGTCACAAAGTCACTGTTGTTATGTCAAATATGATATGTATAACTTTTGTTCAATAGTTTTTGTATACTTTGTGTAATCTGGCACGTTTACCTTTTCTAGGTTATCCGTAATTCCATATGCTTGATTCAACTTCACTTACTTTTGATGTTTTATGTCACTGCCAGATTTGCGTTTTAACTATTTATAAATACCTTGTATCAACACACAACTGTATCAACTTGATAAATCGGTTTATTGATCGGTATTGTTCATTGTAATCAAAAACTCGTCGTAACCAAACTAATAATCATTTGATCATCTATCGAACTTGAAGCTTTAACGACGTATTTAAGCTGGGCTAGCATATTTTCAAGGTTTTTTTTACAGAACTAGCCTTTTATTTTGTATCAGTTTAAATCCGTCCCTCCTCGCTCAAGATTAGGAATAAATTAATAAAATATTACAATCATATTTAACTATTCTTTTATTTGTGTTTTGCTCTCTTTCTCAGTCCTTATAAAGTAAGCCAATCGTTATCAACCTTGGTCACGTGTTATAAAAAGTAATCACAACGTAGGATCCAGTTTGTTCTTTTTGTTATATTTACCATCATAAAATTTGTCATTTGTAAGGCTGGTAATGCTGTGTCAACTTCCGTTTTGTTAAATATTTGAAATTTACGCGGATAGAATAATTTGGGCCGTGGACATCGGGTCATTACAATATGACATAGACTTTTCATTTGTTTAGACTTATGAAGAAAAGTAAGTTCTATTTTTTCCCGACCGTTTTGTCATTTTTGGCGACGTTGTCATTTTTTCTCTACAACGCTAGATTCAGATTTTGTCGATATTTTCTCTTGGGGTACTTAAATATTATTACTAGTAAATGCCATTAAAACCTAATTGTTTTAAATACGAATCTAGATTTTTATCTTGTTTTTCAAATGCTTTCGGTTTTCCAAAACCAATGTTGCAACATGTTGAGTGAAATCAACAGATCTAGAATTTTCCAATAAGAGTCAATGCGTTAGACAGAAATGAATTCGTCCCGACTTTTCTGTTATGAAAATGTTTGTTTGTGCATTTTCGATTTCTAAAGGCTTCTGAAAAACAAAATAAAAAAATTGAGCTCTGTATTTAAAAATTTGCTTGTTGCTGTTGGTACATCGTCTTGTAGAAAAAAAAAAGGTGGCAACGGTTTGGAATACTTAAAATCAGGAAATGCATTGAAAAATTAGAAGCTCTACTTTCCACTGAAATGGATTACAAATAATATCTTGCAAACCCTTTTTTTCCGATATTTTATTTAAAGCGCATCTAAAGAAAAGAGTTTCTATCTCTACCTCCAAAAATCCCGGCTTTCTTTTAATTTTTAGTTTTACCTAACTCTTGAAGAAGAAAATGGTAATTCAAGGAGAAAATTAATTTTTTCGCCTACCTGATCAGAAAGTGCTTTCTAAATGTCCTGCTTTGAGGGCAGTTAAGGCTTCTTTGCGGGCCTCTTATGTCAAACTTTTTACTGCCCTCTTATATCAAATACATAACCTCTATACTACTACTAGATCAAAGCACGATTTATTTATGTTAAGTTGGAGATACTGTGAAAATTGTAATTGTTTTTTAAATTGTCATACTTTGACCACTCCTGTGCATTATCCTAAAAAGATTTTAATCAAAAAATGAAATCATTAGTTTTTAACATTAAAAATATAACTCATTCGTAAAACTTTTAGCAACAGAATATGACGGAAAATGTAATCTCAAACATATTTTTACTTAACCTTTAATAATAAATTACTAAAAACGTCTGGCGTTATTTTCATTTTCATTCATTCCCTCTAACATATGCCTATTTAATTTACTAATAAGTTACGTTACTGTTTAACTTTTGGAATTCTTTTTTAAACTTTCAAACAGGTAGGCGAAAAACTTTTGTATGTCACTCGGACCGAAAAGCATTTGTAGCCCTAAGTTGTCCGCTGCCCTCGCTACGCTACGCTTCGCTCGGGCATCAAACAACTGCGGGCTACAAATGCTAATTTTCTGCCCTTGAGACACAAAATACTATTAAATTATTTAAGAGAATTGGAGTAAATGGATCGATAATTCAGCTATTATTTTGTAGTTCAAATGTTTTAATGTAATTGAAGTATATTATAGGAATTGAATTACTTTAAAGGAACTGAACTATTTGTAAAAAATCAAATTATCAGAAAACCTTGAAAACAATTACCAATTAACTACCAAGTAGTCTGTGGGTGTTTTAAAAAAGTAATTTAATTAACCAAAATAAATTCTGTTCAGCAGTACTTCAGTTCTGCTTTACATCAAGCCTACATGAAAAAATAATTTTATAAAAGTTGAAATTAGTTAATGTAATAAAAATGTAGTGGATGTCTTACATTATCTATTTTTACTAGTAAATTAAAATAAAGATACAGATGTCAAGACTAGCATTGGCCTTGACGTTTTCAATAGATGTTCCCATTGCACAAAACATCAATCTTTCTTTATATTACGATTTTTGAAGGAACACACATTAATAGTTTCATTCAACCGCTCAAAACAATTTAGATACTCAGAATTCCTTTACTGGCACTTAATAATAGCCTCTGCGGTTTGTTTGTATAACTGACATATATTTGGAAATACATCGATAAAGAAGTGTGGTTCTTAACAGTAAAAAGTGGTTTAGTGAAGCATAACCACGATTTAATTGTAGGTCGAGCACCCTAACAAAAAAAGGTATACTATAAAAGAATGCCATTTACTCCAATTCATGTTCAATTTAGAAGAAGGATTTAGATAAAATGGCAAAAAATATTATTCGGGACCCAACAGTAATATTGGCAATAGTCCATCGTACATTTTCAATATAATTAGTCAAAACGGAAGGTTTCTTGCCTACATCTCTACGCACCTGTGTAAATATATATATTATATCGGAAATCTCATGTTCTACAGTAACATTTCCTACTTTAAATTTTTAAATAAATTTAAATTAAAAGAAACAATAATAGCAACACTTAAATAATCACAGTTATTTCAAATTTTGTAAAGGAAGTCTACAGGATTCTGGATTAATTAAAAAAAAGCACCAACAAAGCGTTTTGTAACTTAAAAGCAGATCTTTAATAAGTATGTAAATTGCCTAACACATTAATGTATTTTAGAGGAACGATAACGGTAACTTAACCATAACTTCAACCCGATAAAATGATATTGTAATACTGTCTGGAATAAAAGGAAAAGAAGTCGGAAGTACTAAATAATTATCTTGGAACAATCAATCTCTGTATAGGTATAACCTTTTAGTGTACTTTTTTAAGCATGATGCTGTAATGTACTAGCACTTACCTAAGTCATTTTAGATTTTCTTGCGTGTTACTTATCCTTTGATGGTTGAAGTATAAATACCATAGCTTTGTGCAATAAATGTAAGCAAAGCCTGCTACTATCGCATTTTAATTGCGCAACATTAACGTGCCAGAAGTAACGTAAAATGAAGAATGTTGATTAAGATGCTAGATTAATGTATATAAAATAAATTATTTGTTCTACAGGCTGATCGTTTTGAAACAGGCACTAGATGTTAAGTAATGATTACAAACAGTAAGGTTGTTTGTTAAAGACCATCAAGTCTGAGATTATGTACGTTACGTTTCTTTCTTAATAATTACATACATAATATAATCTGTTAATCTTAAGTAATTTTAAGGAGAAAGAAAAATATTTTTAAGCGATGCCGATTACTTTCTATTTAAAACATATAGACCGGAAGGCCTATTCGCAGAGACCCTACTTTATTTAGCATATTAAAAATGCAAGCTTCTAAAATACATAATTACCAATCCAGTTTATTCCAGAAAGATTATTTCACAAATTCTGTAAATTGCTTACAAATTAAACTCAAATGTGCTGTAAAGTTGAACAATTTGCATCAAAGTAGAAATGACATATCCAGTAACTGAAGATTTAGAACAATGCACCAACTTTATTGTTAGTAGGTTGTCCCATTAACAAAATGCTATGACGCGCCTCTACTGTTTATCTTGAAGTCTCGAGAAGTAAAGCTTCTGTCTGAAAAAAGGATCATTTCTTCTGCTTTAGTCTGATCTAGTGCTTCTCTACAGCAACTTATAGCCTATTACCTTTCCACTATACAATAGGCCGTAGTATTGTATTTCTAGGTAAATATACGTGACTAATTTATGAACTTCAGGGAGTTCCTTCCTGCCTTTTAGACATGCCGAGGCATGAATTTAGATTACGCTCAATTAGCGCGCATTGCCTACACTTCACAATGCTACTAGTAACTCACTGGTGGAAGCGAGATACTATCCATACTCTACTAGCTCTTCAGGCTAGTACCGGAGCGATAAACGTGCTCATCCGTCGGCTCCATCTCCATCTCCAGGGAGGCATGAGGGACGTATCATACGACCAAGGAGACTTCACCTCGTCCAGCTTCGAACTATTCCCCTAACATGCTGTCCCTTGCTGTTAGGAGCCACTGCCCGTTCGAATCCAACCTCAATTGTAGCAGGACTTGGTTTTTAAATGGTTTTGCCCATTGTTTAAATGGTGAGCCCTCGGCAGAGCTTCGTTCTTAAGTCTACACGTTCTAGACTCCCGGTATGTACCTACATGAGGTGAAGTTGTCTTGAGTGTATGTATTTATTCGCTTCAACACTCCTTAAGAGTAATGGCTTTAGAGCTTCTTCAGATCACAGTACTCAGTCTGCAGTCTGAGTCATAGGTCCGAATATCATCCTGAGAACAGTTACCTGGTGGCATGCAGTTTCCCATAGGCAGGAATTTATCCCTTCCTACCGGGATAAACCTCACTTTAATTCTCCTCCTTACGATTCAGTCAAACAGCGGGTGAGCTTAGCATCAATAAGAAACCTTGTCCCAGGCGAGAATCAAACTCACCCACACCAGTCCTCATGTTACCAGAGCTCTCTCTGCTCGGTGATGAGTAACCGTGGAGAATTCGTTAACAGTACTTTCTCTACTACAAATTTGACCTGACTGCATCATTCGTTGCCCTGTCATGTTTCCATGCCCCGTATCCAGGTTCCAGGGATAGGGTAGATGACAGCCAGTTTTATGGGTAAACGCCGTGTGGTCTGCTCCGTTCACCCGTAGTCTCGAAAAATGTCTCGAAGAATCCTTTTTATTTTGGAAATTTGGTGCGGTTCATTTTAAAAGTAAACTTTAGCTTTGTGTATAAGAAGTAGTGATGAACTTGGTACTGATGAACGACTCGATTTCGAGCCGAGTTTCAAGTCGAGTTCGACAATTCTTTATTCGAGTCGACTCGAGCTTCACGTATGTCGCGCCCGAGTCGAGTCGAGTTTTTGAAGTCGAGTTTTTCGAGCTTTTCGAGCCGGCTCGAAAAAATTGTACAGTTTACAGTATTTGCCCTATTTTCTACTTTAACGGATCATAACTAAGAATTTGCGCAATTACTTTTCTTTAAATGGCTTTATTACACTATAACACTTAAAACATAATGAAATTTTTAATTATTATATAATTATTTTATCCCGTTATTAGGGTGTAATGTATTCATCAATGACAAACAAAATGTTAAAAAGTAAAACTCCTGCACGCCACTTTATAAGTTTTTAACAGCTGAAGTAACAAGAGTTGCTGCTTGCAATCTGATCTTATCTTTTATGTTCAAAACGTGTTGATAACGTCGTGTATTAACTTATATTAAAAAAATTAGTAATTTTAGTTTGTTTTGTTTTTTATTAAGATTAATGATGACTTTTAATTTATTAATATAATCAAACACTTCACTTTCAGTGGACTCTTAATTTTCAAAATATTGTTGCAATATAAGGATCGCATTGTTTGTTTCATTATTTGATGGTGGGATTCTGACTTCATCTTCTTATTCATCTTCAGGCAATGAGTTTTTGTTAGTTGTTTTAACTTCTGAAACGATATCATTTTCGTCAAGTGTACCGCAAATAACAGCGTTATTGTCTATTTCTATGTATTCATTGAACTAAATCTCAGAGTTTATTGTATTCCACTTTGCAAGCTCCTCATCAGAAAAACATTCTTCTAAATGATTTTCCTTAAATTCTGTGTAAAACCCGATTTCTTAAGACAATTCTTAATTGTTTCTGGTTTAATCTGACTCCATGACAAACGTATCAAACGCGCAGCATCTAGAACATTTATTGCTTTAAGCTGTTGGTTGTTGTCCATTTGCTCTATCATTTGCAGTACAATTTGTTTACGGTAAAATTGTTTAAAATTGTGAATGACACCTTTGTGTAAGTACACGGACAAGATCAAAGAAACAAACCGGATTCCAGAATCTTCTTCAACAACAAATCAATTAAACACTTTATCTAAAAAGGTTTACCTACTTATTTCGGGATTTTCTAAAAATTTGTTTAACATTTGGTTTTAAACCGGATGGTTAATGAAAAGGAGCCGCAATGAATCATCCCTTAATCCTTTCTTTGAAACCTGTTTACTATCACCGGCTACTTACTGACACATTTATTGTTTATTTAGGCTCCTTAAATACATAATCACAAGAAAACTACCTAAAATTTGCAAAGAATTCACATTTTTGGATTAAAGTGTAATAAAAAGAACCGACAAAAGTTTAAAAAGATATGTAGTAAATATCTGTAGCCAGCCTACAGACTTCTTTCAGTTCAGTTCAGTTGTTAACAGCGATTTGTTTTAACGTATAGACTTAGTGGTGAATCAGTGCAAACATTAATCTTTTTCTTGTTTACTGAGATTTTGATTTTTATGTTCAATATGGCAGACTTTGCCAGTCACGACAGTTAGTCGCCGCAAGCGGCTCGTTTTCTGACTAAGAGGAGAAAAAGTTTTCGCGACTGCTATATGAATTTGGAAAATAACTATGATTCCAAAACTAGCTGGCTCGACTCGACTCGAAACTCGACTCAATTTAGAGCCGAGTTTCGAGTAGAGTTGACACAGATTATTTCGAGTCGAGTTTCGAGTCGAGCTTGAATATTTTTTTCGAGTCGAGTCGAGCTTTCTAAGAAAGCTCGGCTCGACTGGGCTCGAGTCCATCACTAATAAGAACTTGCATCAAATGCCGGTCTCTCGGTCTATTTTATTAAAGCATAAGATATATTTTGTGTTGTTGATTAAAATAAGGTAGCTCGGTGCGGGGCCCCACTAGCTCTCGGGGCCCCGGGTATACGCCCGGTTGACCGACCGTAGGGACGCTTCTGGACATATCAGTCCTGAGCAGAAACTGTCCCACGTTATCAAGTCTGCTGATGGCTTCGCCTTTCTTATATAGATGCTGAGACTGTACTAAATGTAGAGCAATGACATGCTTTAACTATGCGATTCAACTACTGCTGCTCTACCACATCAGCCGTTAGGGAAATACCTCAGCTCTAAGAGTAGAGTCAATTTTTGCATTAAGTTCTTTTTTTTAATATCTAACGATAGAGACTTGAAATCTTTTCTAATGTTTTTAGTACTGGACCAATATTAAATGTTATATGTTTAAAATGGGGGCACGCCTGCCCTGGTCGTTGAGAGCCCCATTTTATACCCCTAATTTAATAACTCAAACAAATTGAGCAAAATGTATGTTGGTAGGGTTTTTTGGCCGCTGATTATTTCTTAATCCAATAAGAAAATTGAGAAATTCAAAATGGAGGTCCTAAGATCAACTGTGAAATTAAGAATGCGATTTACGCCGTTTCTATTGATTTTAGATTTATTCAAAGAGTCAAAAAGTGTTTAAAATGTGATTTTGCAAAGGAATACACTATTTTGGTTACCGTATTACGTAGTGGGAAACCTACTATGTCAGAACCCCTTTCAGGGAAAAATGGTGATTGTAACATTGTTTTATACAGAAAATAAAGAGTAAGTTAAATTAATAAACGAAATAACTTATTGATTGATCAATGATCAACATTTTATATTTATATTAGGAAAAGGTAGATTAAATGAGAAAAAAGAAAGAAACTATAATCAAATTTTCATTTTTATTTTATATAAAAATGAAATTATACTTAAGATATAAAAATATATAGATAATTAACAATAATATTAATATGGTTTTCATTATCTACAATAGTAGTTTTAGCGTTATTTGTATCATCATCCTGTAACTCATCTTCATGTATGGGAGCTAGTTACTGTTTGAGCAATTATTACCATAACAATTTGAACAGGCATGCATGCACTAAAGGCCCCCTTCTCTGCATCCACAGGAGGAAGTCGCACATCCAGTTTTACACGAACAAAATATAATTTTTAATCAACTGCCAGGAGCTACAGTTTTTGGTCATTTTAACTGGACCTAGTAAATCAGCTTCACTTTTTTATCTACATTTGAAAAGTGATAATGGATTTTCTTTTTGAGGGGTCTGCATTAAAATCATACCCGAAATTGTCTTCTACATCATCGTCTTTAGTATTAACATAATAAAATGTGTTTCTGAAATCCATCATAAGTTGGTGCCAAAGTTGACAATTTTACTGCTTTATTTTTTGTAGTAGCTTTACAAAACAAATTATATCTGAACTCCTCTAATATTTTACAACATTGTTTAAAGTTTGTTGTATCTTTTTCTTTTGCTTTATCTCTCATTTTTTTGGTGCACCATATAATGCCAATAAGTTCCATGTTTCATTATTCATGTGTAAATCGCATTTTCAATCTCAAAGGCCGTTATTTTACGACCGCCATTTTGGGTCCGCCATTTTAGATTTTTCGATTTTCTCATTGGATTGATAATCAGCGACCCCAAAAACCCTTTCAACATAAATTTCGCTCAATTTGGTTGAGTTATTAAATTAGGGGTATAAAACCCCGGGGGTCTCAACTACCAGGGAGGGTACTAAAGGCATTAGAAAATACTTCAAGTCTCTATCTTTAGATAGTAAAAAATAAGAATGTAGGCTTGTTTTTTTGCAAAAATTGACTACTATAAACCAACAGTGCATCTAAATGATTGAAGAAAATGTGTAGCTTACCAACGACATCCTATTCGTCCCACCAAAGCAAAAACAGATAATACTGGCACATAATACAAGTAAGTGTTTAGCACTATTAAAATCCTCGAATGCCAATTTTCAGTGTAATTGAACAAACTTTATTTTTTGATCCACCAATCTTTTTAAGGGCCATAGATTAAGCGCTGTACTCCTTTTGAATTTTCTAAGCTTAGAATTTTTCACATTCTCAAGTGCCCAGGAAACTCTATACCAAACTTCAACATTAAGTTACCGGAAAACAAAAGGAACTTCTGGAGCAAACAGATAGATACAACATGGATTTTATATTTTATAATTGATGTAGAATATATGTAGTAGATACCTAATTTCGTGGAAATTAACTGAAAATAGTTATTTGTATACCAAGGCAATAAAGTTGTACTTTCTTATCACGAATATGGAAATTCCATCATAATTAATGATAAAAACTCAACTTTAGTGCTGAGGTGTACATTAAGCATTACGTGTTTTCTGAAATTGTGAATTTAAGAATTTAAAATACAAACTGTGTTTTTTAATAACAGTAGAGTAGACAACTAAGCCAACGTGGCTGTGTGCGACATAAATGTCAAATAGATGATTTAACAAACTAACAAGTTCTTAGCGCTGTTAAAAACTTCAGAATACCGGTTTTCATCGCAATTGAACAAATTTTACTTTTTGGACCATTAAAGTAGCAATATGCCTTTTTAGGAACATAGGTCCGCCCTCTTTTTGAATATTATAACTAATAACTAATAACTACTACAACCCCTAACCTAAACCAAGGCCCCAGAAGCTATAAGCTTGTGCGGGAGGGAGGGGGCGATTATTATTATTACACTACACATATTACACGCACGCCAGATATTACACTACCAAGGCTGTATTGTAGCAATATTCTAGGTAGGATTTTTACATTCTCGGGTGCCTAGGGAACTCGACGTCTTTCCAGGCATAAACAAAAAACCTCTGGAAAGACAGACAGATAGACATACATATACGTCTTGGATTTTATGCATGTAGATTAATTAATTAATATATATTTAATTATGTACAATAACAATTTATTAATAAACAATTAACCTATATTTTGATTATTGATGTTGGATGACTATTTGATCCAATCTTGTATATTGTATTGATTTATTGATGATTTGTATTTTTTCATTTATTTATTAACGATTTATGGCTGAAACCTTTTTGATTTGTAGAATATACATGATTTATGGTGTTGGTACTTTTTCTAAATTCACCCAACCCTCCACCCATGACCGTTGATAGTAGGTATTCCGCTACTTGAGCTGACCGCTACCACTTTTATGCAAATGACCCCGCGATCTAATTAATATTCAAATGAGGCGTGGTCTAATTAAATGCGCGAATTAAATTAATTGATCTAATTTAATTAAATTAAATTAATTCACGGTATCATTTACATATCTCATCTCTCATTTACATATATTATTTCTCATATGCATGCGCGAATTAAATTAATTGATCTAATTTAATTAAATTAAATTAATTCACGGTATCATTTACATATCTCATCTCTCATTTACATATATCATTTCTCATATGCATGCGCGAATTAAATTAATTAATCTAATTAAATTAAATTAAATTAATTCACGGTATCATTTACATATCTCATCTCTCATTTACATATATCATTTCTCATATGGTAGTAGGTATTCGGACAGTTGAGCTGCCCCCTACCACTTTTATGCAATGACCCGCGATCTAATTAATATTAAAATGAATGGTCTAATTAAATGCGCGAATTAAATTAATTGATCTAATTAAATTAAATTAAATTAATTCACGGTATCATTTACATATCTCATCTCTCATTTACATATATCATTTCTCATATGCATGAGCGAATTAAATTAATTGATCTAATTAAATTAAATTAAATTAATTCACGGTATCATTTGCATATCTCTTCTCTCATTTACATAACTCATCTCTCATTTGTACATCTCACCTCTCTCATTTCTCATATGGATGCTCGAATTAAATTAATTCACGGTATCATTTGCATATCTCATCTCTCATTTGCATATATCATTTCTCATATGCATGCGCGAATTAAATTAATTCACGGTATCATTTGCATATCTCATCTCTCATTTACATTTATCATCTCTCATATGGATGCTCGAATTAAATAAATTCACGGTATCATTAGCATATCTCATCTCTCATTTACATTTATTATTTCTCATCTCTCCTCTCCTATCTCTCTCTCATCTCTCATCTCTCTCTCATAAATTTATTTTAAAATAAATCTTATGTTGTCATTCCTATTTGATATTTAAATATAGATCTATAGGTCATCATGTAATTATGCGAAAACAATTTAACATGTAGAAACATGTCATTTCTCGATATTGTTTTTTACCTCAGTTCCCAGAATCTGTTTTACAGGGATTAACTCTGAGTCATAGGGTTGTTCGTTATGATTCAACTTGATTGAAGATGTGTATTCATGCGCATGTGTAGAAATCGCTATAAAATGTATTTCGGTGTAAAGCAGTGTAAATCAGTCATTAGAGTGCAACAGTTGATCGTGTAACAGTACCATGATTTGTTTCCATGAAGAACCTAACGAATTTGATGTGGCTGTTAAATTGGAATGTATCAACAACGTATGTGATTATAATGAAATTATGTTAACGGAAAACATATGGTACGAATTGTATGATGTCCGAGTCGAGTCAATATTCAAATACTTCTTTTCCACGAAAATATGGAACGATAAAAAGCTGAAATTCCATCTATGTACGAATCTTTACGTAGAGTTTAATCATAGTGTTTTTTACGGCAACACGGTGATGATATGTTATGACCAGCGGAAGATAACGGTAAAAGACCACGAATTTCAAAGGATCATGCATCTAGCACCGCTTATTAACCAGCATGCTCGTGTATTACGTCACCTTAATTTCTCGTACTTCTACTACGCAAGTGTAGAGAACACAGCTGAAGGAGTAAGACGTCAGAAGAACGTCTCAAACGAATCGATTTTATTCTCAGCCGAATTGTCGTGCGGTAACTACTCGACGTTAAATTTAAAAGATCGTGGTGGATTGAACTCGCTCATTTTATTAGAGATAATAAAACTTTATCCATCAAAATTTATCAATGTCGTACACAGTCAGTTACAACCCAATCAGCAAGCACCGGCAATGTCATGGTTCAAGAGACATCAACAGATGTACCATAAGAAGCTGAGGATAATTGAATATAGAAATAGGTTAGAAAATTATATAAACGCTTTATATGTATTACGAAATGAAATAAAATCGTATTATTTATTGAATAAATTATATAAGAAATTTTCAGGATTGTCTATCACAAATGTATTTAATAAAGGATAAACGTATAAAAAATTATTTATGTTTTACTACCACTAGCAATAGTATGAGACAGTAAGTTTTCGCAGAGTATAAATAGAGATGCATCTGATCTCTTATCTCAGTACGTGATGTTGACTCACCAGGATAACAGTGTTGTTAACAAGCTCATTGACAGGCTCCCTATCGAACTACACCTGCCTTCTTACTAATATTGCGGACCCGGAACTAAATTATCTAAAAGATTACAACGCGGTGATAAAGGCGTAAACCCCTTGGATCAGGAGTGTATGCAGCACGATATTTCGTACGCTCAAAATTCAGACTTGGATAGTAGACATAAGGCAGATCGTGTTTTAGAAGAAGCTGCCTGGAGACGTGTTAAAGCTAAAGACTCTAAGTTACGGGAAAAGACTTCAGCCCTGCTTGTAACCGGTATAATGAAGGTTAAACGAAAGTTAGGAATGGGTGTGAATAGGAAGACTAGTAGGAGAAAGACAAAGAAGATTGCAAATACAAAGAAAATTGTCACTTTTAAAGGAGGCATTTTAAAGAAGCTTGTAAGTACGGTAAATCGAGCAAGTAAGACCCTCACGGGGAAGGATTTAATACACCATGCGTTGAACGCCGCTAGAAGAATCATTAAAAACGTAGGAGGTAGGAAAAACGTTAAAGTACCCCGAATTATTTCGGTACCTACAGCTACAGGGGGTAGTTTACCTCTCATACCAATTTTTGCTGGCCTCTCGGCTCTCGGAGCAATTATAGGAGGCGCTTCGGGCGTAGCAAAAGCTGTTAACACTGCTAATAGTAATAAGAGACAGCTAGAAGAAACTAAACGACATAATAAAAGTATGGAAGCTATCGCAATAGATAGAAAGAGCGGAAACGCTCTTTACCTGAAACCTAATAAAGCAGGCGGTACAGCATTGTATTTGAAACCGTACAGGTCAAAAACTGAATAACCTGCCTCGGAGAGCACTTACAAACCTAGATCTAATAAAGCATGCTAAAGACATACCCTTTTTCAGATGTGTCTATATGAGGACAAGTCTACCAAATAAACCTTTACGATTTGAAAGAGTTATTGTTAATCTCGATGATGCTAGAGGACCCGGTACTCATTGGGTAGCTTATAGAAAAAATCAAAATGTTTTTTTGTATTTTGACCCCTTCGGAGACCTAAGACCACCGGCTGAACTTGTGAAATATTTCGGTCCTCATTGCAGTGTATACTATAATGTTGCTCGAGAACAAAAGTTCAATACATACAATTGTGGACACTTGTGCCTGAGATTTTTGTATAAAAGAGAAGTGTATGTATAATTCGAACAAGTATGGCTAGAACCATCACCGTGTACGGTAATGGAAATATCCTCTCTACCGGCAGTATTTATCCGAATATACAACTAGATCGTGAGCAATACAGATATTCCATAGGATTAGTTGGTCTATATACAAGTCATACGATACGGAATATATTTCCAGGGAAAAATAAATTTTATTACGGAGATCAAGAGATAACTATCACAACCGGTAGTTACGAATTGTCAGAAATCGCTAACTATATAAAGAATCAAATTAATACGAGCGATCCTGAAGAAGGAGATTTACTACTACAAATTAAGGCTAACACTAATACAGGAAAGTGTGAGATTGAATCTGCCTCAGCCGTTATAGATTTTAGCAAACCGGACAGTATAGGCTCTCTGTTAGGATTTAACAATCGTATATTACTACCGGGTATCAGACACGTAGCAGATCGAATTGTCGATATACTCTCTACCCCGAACATCTTTGTAGACACGAATATTACAGGAGGCGTGTATAGAAATAATCAGACGTGTCATACAATCTTTGGATTTGGTCTCTGCGTACCACCTGGATACCTGATTGAGAAGGAACCAACACACGTGATTTACTTTCCTGTCACTGTCAGTGAAATTGATAATATTACCATTCGATTAGTAGACTCGAGTGCACAACTGGTAAATTTTTCTGAAGATACCTTCACAAGTATAAGACTAGAACTTAAACGTGAAAAATGGGAATAAACTTTAACTATAAAAACCATACCTCGCATCATTCGAGGGTCATTCGTCTTCGTACACCGACTAGTGGGGACCTCTTACGTATAAAGTTATCTAAAGAGAATCGACTGTTTCTTGAATCTCTAGGTTTTAAGGTACAACATCAACATGTCGAAAAGAAGTAAATTGCATATTAACACAGAAAGCATCTTTGCTAATGATAAATTAAATATATTTCAAAAACCTCGTGTCGATACAGATATAATAAAAGAGGACTTCTATACCTATTTGCCGTTTACGTTAAACGTAAATCATTCAGACATCATTAGAATCACCATACAAAATTCGGATAATGTCTTAGCTTTGTACGATAGCTACATTTTTGTTAACCGTACTATGACTCGAAAAGTCAACATAGAATTCCTACCGGTAAACAATTTTGCCTACTTTCTGTTTGACGAAATTCAACTAATATTAGGTACGAATCAAATCATCGATGAGTGTAAACATCCGGGTGTTACAAGTACTATAAAAGGTCTCGTTTCACACGGTACCGAGGATCGGGCTTTATCCAGTAGTGCATGCGGGATCGAACTCGAAAACGGAAATGGCCTGTTACATAATGCGGGGAATAACGTGTTCAATTTCACGTGTAGAATTCGATATCTTCGGGTTTGCAGATGATTACAAGAAAGTTATTCCTCATATGAGTTGTCAGTTAGTTTTGATGCGTTCTAAGAATGATTTTAATTGCTATAAAAGCGCCGCCGGAGATGCAGGTACTGATGTAGAAATCAAGATTGATAGACTGTCTTGGGAGGTTCCTCATATACTATTATCGGACGAAAGCAAGTTGAACTTAGTTGAAAGTTTGAGAGATAATTCTTCTATTATCACTCCATTTAGGCGTTGGGAATTACACGAACTACCCTCGCTGGGAACTACTAAAAATCAGGTTTGGCGTATAAAGAATTCAAATGAATTGGAAAAACCGCGTTGGGTCCTTGTAGTTTTACAAGACGAACGTCAGTTGGGTATAAGAACCGGTAACCCTACTACATTTACTCATTCGAACCTAGTTGATATTAAGCTGTATTTAAATTCGCAAGTGTTTCCGCAGCAACGTTTACATCACGATTTCAGTAGTAAGGATTACATTCCTGCATATTTAAATTATACACGCTTTCGCGAGAGTTACTATGGTATAGGTAGAGGATCGACCGATAGCTGTTTAATCGATAATTCAAAATTTGAAACACCCGGTTTTTGTAATTGATTGTTCGAGACAGGTAGAGAGTTTTAAGGATTTCACTGTCGATATTAGATTAGAACTTGAATCTTCCGCTGCATTTACCAATACAACTAAAGCATATTGTTTGATCCTACACGACTCCTTGATAGAATATAACCCGTTCACTGAAACCGTGACTAAACACGTACGCATACCATAATGAAAGCTGTTAAACAAAAGAAAAAAAAGATATAAAGTGCAATGCCAGAAATGTTCCAGGGGATTCTCGCGGACTGACAGTTATAAGAGACATTTGAAAGCAATGCATAATATGGAAGATGGAGAAGACGATATAATAAATGCTCGTAATGCGAAACATAGAAAAGTTATCATGATAAAACAGAATGTAGTTGTGATGACAAACTAAAAGAGATTATATCTCTGTTAGAATCAATTGCTAAATCCAATAATAACTCATTAAAAGTTAAAAAACTACCTTCTTATACATCAACTACGTCGACATCATCGCAGTATGAAAAAGAAGAATATAACCAAGGGTCACCAATTTTAGATTCCAAAAACAAAATGTCGTATTGGAATCAAGTTGTCGACAGGCTTCGTGTACTGTACACTTTAAAACATACGGGTAGCAGTAGTTTAGAAAACGAGGATGAGATTATTTCAATTATTTCTGAGCTTAAAGAAGAAGGTATTATAGAATAAAAAGATAATGGTTATACAAAATGTTACGCTCAAGTATACTTTTATATTTTGTGGTTGCATATTTGTATGTTAGAATATAAGTTGTCTAGTTTCAAATATGTATGTTAGAATATAAGTTAACTAGTTTCAATAAAAAGTAAAATATTTATCTGTTTTATTTCTCCAGGTTAAGTATTCCAGGTTCTCATAACTATAGATATTGCAAGAGGTAACTACCCTGTGTTTCAAAGTTATAAAGACGTATTACAAACATATGTTATAGACTTATATTTCGAAAGTATCGACAATGGTTACAAATTATTATTATTCATACGAGTTTACTATAGATACGATGAATATCCTACAAGAGTATATAGTATATTATTACATATCTGCGTATTTTGAAACCATTGAAAATGGATGATATATTGTAAAATAACGTTAAAATATGAGTTTACTATAGATACGACGAATATCTACATGGGGCAAAATTATACACAGTAAGAAGGCATATGTAGAAACAGTTTACAAGGTAGTAGATATAACGAAAAAAGGTTAAAAATCTGTTCAAAATTACATTACGTCTAGAAAAGTAGAAAAATTGGGGTTAGAATTGTAGCATACGCTTGTTAAAGAGTCGGTAACAACTCATGCGACTTCGATGTAGCTACGGTCTATGTACATTAATAATAATAGGAAAATGCTTTTGAATTCTAAAATTTATTTAAATAAAACTTAAAGAATAAAATTTAGAAAAATTCTATTGCTATATTATAAGGTATATGTTTTCTACAGTATGTTTTAAATATTATACCCCGTTCTCTCAAGAATGCATAAAATTTTCGAAATATCTGTTTATTATTTTACTTAGCACATATAAAAGTAGCAAAATGAATTTCTATTTTATCCTGTTAACTTTTATGTACTTTATTTTGCTATTCAGCTTGACCCTAATTATGAATAAATGAGAAAACATGTTATCAGGCCGTTCAAAATTCGAATGTCTAGAAAAATGGGTAGCTCTTACTGAATGTACGAAGAATACGTTTTAGGTATGTATTGAGATACATAACATTTCTCTCATATATGAATTTGTATACATCGATCTTGCTACCGTATATGTTTCTAGATGTTAAATTGTTTTCGCAGAATTACATGATGACCTATAGATCTATATTTAAATATCAAATAGGAATGACAACATAAGATTTATTTTAAAATAAATTTATGAGAGAGAGAGATGAGGGATGACAAATAATATATAAAAATGAGATGTACAAAATGAGATATGAGTTATGTAAATGAGAGATGAGATATGCAAACGATACCATGAATTAGTTTAATTCGTGAATGCATATGAGAGATGAGATATGTAAATGATACCGTGAATTGATTTAATTCGAGCATGCATATGAGAAATTATAATGTAAATGAGAGATGAGATATCCTAATGATACCGTGAATTAATTTAATTCGAGCATGCATATGAGAAATGAGAGAGGTGAGATGTACAAATGAGAGATGAGTTATGTAAATGAGAGATGAGATATGCAAATGATACCGTGAATTAATTTAATTCGAGCATCCATATGAGAAATGAGAGAGGTGAGATGTACAAATGAGAGATGAGTTATGTAAATGAGAGATGAGATATGCAAATGATACCGTGAATTAATTTAATTTAATTAGATCAATTAATTTAATTCGCTCATGCATATGAGAAATGATATATGTAAATGAGAGATGAGATATGTAAATGATACCGTGAATTAATTTAATTTAATTTAATTAGATCAATTAATTTAATTCGCGCATTTAATTAGACCACGCCTCATTTGAATATTAATTAGATCGCGGGTCATTTGCATAAAAGTGGTAGGCGGCAGCTCAACTGTCCGAATACCTACTGTTGATGTTAGGAGAAAGGCGAAGTGTTATAAAGTAAGCAGAGAGTTTAAGATCCTATTGACCAATTACCAATATAACGTTATAAGCTCTACATTGCATCGCCAGTTCTTAGAAGTCGAGTAAACCCAAAACAGGTTCGGAGTAAAGTTAACTCAAAATAAAGTTCACCAGTGTTTTACCATGCACTCGCAGTTTGTATACCACTAAGAAATACCTTGAGTTGTTTCTACACGGAGCAAATGTTCATATAAACGAGCCGGTAGAATTTGATATCGTTTCTGAAGAGAGATAAATGACAAAAAAATTGATCAAACATACTTTGTAGGTATAGCCAAGGTAAATAACGTTTTGAAAAGGAAAAAATTGGAGAAAAGCTGAAAATTGATAATAGGCTTAAAATGTGAAGTGAGAAACATATTAAAACTCCCCATGCGAAGGTGATTAAGGTTCGTAAATGTCTAAGCAGGCTTAGAAAGATAGGTCATCTCATACACTTCCACTATGCAGCTATCTAGCGCGAAAATGACGGAACATGTTGATTAACAGGAAGCAGGAATAGTCGATAACTCGACTTGTTTGCAGTTATGTACGTTGCGATCATCCGCTAAGGAACGATGAAAAAATAGTGACCGTCGTTTTTTCAGTTTATTTGTACAAAGTACGCTGTAACTCAACCCGATTTATGAACTAGTCAATTTAAATGTTCTTGAATGTCATACAATAAAATTACGTTTACATTGAACAAAAAACTGGAAAATCGGCGGTTATGATTATTTCATCGTTCCTTAGCGAATGATCGCAACTGTACTTCTTGTTACTAAGCGTCAATTCACAGTTTTAGAATGACACACGCCCCATATGACGATCGTTTCGGTTTCAATAGCAGCCGTATTGCAACTGTTACTGAGTGCCAAAATGGCGGCATTGCGATGACTGTATTTCTAAGCGTGCTTATACATTTATAGGCCTTGTAAGTGATGAGCCGACTGCGCCATCTTGAAAAGATGGCGTACAAAATTGCTTTTACACTAATATTTCAGAAAGTATTCATTTTACTGGCACAAACGTTCAGAATGAAAATGTAGCTGACAAAATTCCCCACAATTTTATTTTTTAACGAATCTCGTACATTCAACAGTTTCTGAGATATAACTGTTTTCAGCAACTATCAGGTTGGTTGCACGATATTTAATAACCAATAGTGGCATTAGCAAGTAATTCTAAAGATTTGAGTTTTCCACGAAATCATACAAGTGATACATACGTTTCAACACATAGATTGAAGTCGCTCGATTTGGAACATGACTGAAATGCTCGAAATAATGAATATAAGTCACAGTCGCATTCTGTAAGAGTTCGAGGGAACTTTTTCATACATTTCATGTTAAAACAAAACTCGTTGTAGATTGATGGGAGTGGAAGTGCGAAAACTCTTGAAACCTAGTTTTTTTCATTCACGTTCGTTCTAAGCGAGTATTGTTATATGTCGTTAGTTGTTATAAGTGTTATAAGTCGTTTGAGACTTGCTGGTGGTAATAGAATGGTTTAAAAAAAACTTAAAAATCCAGAATAGATTAAAATTTTATGCGATTTAAGATACGCGAACAATAAATTAAATGTGTACAGTACTAGAGGGTTTATCGTAATCCAATATAAACAAAAGAGAAATTTGCAATTAGCATATCGATTATGGTAAAACATTCCTCTGTTAAATTAAAATCACATATAATCCTAGCGGAGAAACCCTAAAATGTATTAAAAGAAACGAAATGGTTCCGCGCAACGCATGTCCCGCTGGAGGTGCTACTGATTCTCTCACTGATTTATACCAGTTGAGGTCGCACTGCATGCTGCAAATGAAATATCTTCCCGGTAAACAAAAACGACAACATCCGCCCATCCATTATACTAATAAGGGTGTAAATCCCGGTGGTTAGCGAGTGGCTACCGCCATTGCGCGCCAGCTATAGCTGAAGATGTCAGGGGCGAACAATTTATTGACACCGTTAATTATAAAAGTGTTACGTTTTTGCGGTATTACAACCCTAAACATCCTCTTCACCTTGAAATCGTTTCAATCGGCTCTGGTATCCGGTAATTTCTGCGATAAGAATAAAATTAGCTCTCATTAAGTCGATTCTTGCTTAATTTTACAAACCGAACATCTGCTTAATTTTAATAAAAGTGGCAGTGGCGGTCTGTAACAGCAGAATTATTACCAGCTTTAAAGACTTTATTGGCAATTAGAAAATGTAAAATGAATATCTGTGTCCTTACTTATAATGAAAAATATTTTTGGAATTTAATTTTAGATTCCAAGGAAAAATTGTTATTGAACCGAAGTTAAATGAAGAAAGATGAGAGATAATAATTTCACAAGTTCTGAAATACGTACATCCAGATGCAAATTTTTAATTTTCTAGTACAATGATGTATTGGGTATCAACAATTGTAAACATATGAATGAGCAATTAAAATGAGTTTCAAGATGCAACATGCAACACGTATTCCAAAATTAATAGATCAATCAATTTATTTATTTATGTAAACGTCTTCATTTAATATGGGACAGGCTAGGACCGATTGGCATAATTTAACAATATATAGGTATATCTTTATATACCTTATAGGTTGATCTTGTACAGGGGCCTGCATCGCCTTTCCTAGTTTGTGCAGCGGTGGATTAAGATAATAATGGTTTCTGACTGCACGATGCAAGACAGTTTGAATGTTGCTGTAAGTATGCATGCTTGGATGTGTTAAAAATCCTTTCGAAATAGTTGGTCAAAATAACAGAGAAAATATAAAGGATATGAAGCTAAATAAGTCACAGGATATATGCTTACAGTGTAACAAGCTAATTTTTGAGGATTTAAAGCCAAGCGAAACAAACGCTTGGCTTTAAATTCGAACATGGTATAAACAAAAATATTTCAGTCTTGGTACCCATTAAACTAAAATTATTATTTATGAAACATATTTACCTTTTCACGAGATCGTATTCCGTTTTTTAGTGAGGTTTAAAAAACATTTCTGCTTATGGTATTGTAAAAAACCAAAAACGAAAGAAATAAAAGCTAACTCTTTTAAAGTACAGTAATAAATTTGTTTTAACAAAAATATTTAGCATCATGTGACCCCTTTCTTGGAAAAGAGATTGTTATTTTGGGTAAAGATTATTCAATAGTTAAATGTTCACAAAGGTACAAAATGCTTTCAGAATCATAATTCATGTTTTATAAGACACAATGTTATAGTTTAGACAATGTTAGTTCAAAAGTTGATTTTTGATAACCTTTTGTATTTGGTCTTAAAATTTTATTGCACTTTTTAATAAAAATATAAGAGGAGATTTAGTCAAATTTCGTTATTGGGAGTGCTGACGCCATGATCATTCTGTGGTTGGTTGGAATATAATCACCTATCTTAAGACTTTTACAAGGGGTGCTGAACATATTAGATTCAGTCAGAGAGAGGTCGGAAGCAGATTCTCGAAGGTGCATGTGGGAGCACACGTCCGGCCCCTATCTGGCCCCATCTAAAAGAGAAACACATATTTTTTCGGTTGGTATTGAGTTTTTCTACCGTATCGTACTGTTGAGATTATTGTTTAAAGCATTGTGTGGGAATTTAGTGTTCCAGTCATCAGCTGACGTTTTCCATTTAATAGTTTGGATTAATTTAAAGCCAAAGATATCAAAGGTGCAACCCAGTTATTTTTCTTAAAAACTTAAGAATTTGTCTCATAATCTCGTGTTTGTGCAGTCGACATTTTTTATTAAAGTGAAATATTTTTTGTGTCTAAATTTTAGTAGTCAGTAAATAATAACTTTAAATGTATTAGTGACAATGAGGAATAATATGTAAACTGAACATGCAGTAAATCATTCAAACTACAACATTAAAATACAAATTGTGTTGTATATTTAGATAATAGTATCCTTAAGTAGATCCCTAAGCAAGTAATGTTTAATGCGTCGATGTTATTTTAGGCAAATAAATGTTATATCTATTCTATCTATGCAGATTATGCACTCCATGTACTCTAACAGATATCCAGGAGTTTAAATTAATAAACGAAATTAAAAATCGGTTATCACTTGTTATAGCTTGGCACGACAAATTGTTTCTGATCCATTCAACATAAAAATCAAGGAAACTTAAACGTAATTCAGGTGAAATATTTTCCCGAATTATAGATTTCATCTCTAATTTTTAATAATAACAAGAAAAAATTTGGGCGGCGCCCTCTATATTATTCATTTATTCGTGTTATCTGAAATTATTCTTTATAATTAACACCCACGGTATCTGAGTATAATTTGAATAAGTCTCTGTCGGGAGCTATATTTTGCGTAAGTATAAGATTTTTTATTGCATCTGTTTATTTGTTAATATAGAGAAATTTGAGTGGTTACCTTCGCAAGCCCATTATTATTTTGTTTATTTGAAGAATCTTGCTAGATACAACAGACAACTTGAAGTTATGAAAGATTTGTTGCATTTCATGTATTATATTCGCAAAAATGAATACAATGAAAGTGCTTACAAAAGGTATAAATTTGATAAAATTGCAAAAAAATATTTTTGAAAAATCGCTTGAATATAATCAAGCAATCCTGATTAATTTTGTAGGTCGTCTTGCTACAAACTGTGACGTCATCATCGATATCTTTTTAAATGGCAACCGCAATTTTTCTGGTGGAATTCGAAATAGCTGATTTTTTTCATATAGCAAGATAATAATGGAGGTAGGATACATGAGATTTTTGAGAAAAAAAACTAAATTGTGTCCAAACTGTGCTACGTTCTCAACCTGACAGTAATCAAGACGGTAGACAATTTCTCGTCATCAAATGTGGATTAACTGTCGCCCACTACCGACATCGACAGTTCTGCCTGTTGACGTTCACGTTTAAGTAAAAAAGTTGCTTCATCTGAGAAAGTATCTTTTTACGCAATCAGATCGTGGAATTTATTTCGACCACCAAAGTCCTCCTCGTTTAATTCATATACCCGACATTCTTTATATGAATAATATGTGTGCTTATGCTGAATTATTTGAACTGTGGATACTGTCATATTACAGTTTGATGTTACCTCTTTTACGACCTCTTGACTGTCTCATTGTATTGCGCTGATAAGAAGATTTTCATAAATCCCGAACGAGTCCAAATTCTCTAAATTTTGAGTTTACTTACTGCAACTTGGGATATTGGTGGATGATCGGATGAGTTTCATTAAAGAATTGGGTTACCTGTTAAATCAATTCAAATCAGAAATTCTCTATCACAAAAATTTCAAAAAAATAAATTTGAATCTTTTCATGAATATTCATTCATAAGGAACAAAAAGATACTCTGCCAACATATTAAATGGACATTTTCTCGCAAATCGTTTATGCACTTTTAGAATTTGTTGATGGAACCTTTCTGGTGCTCATCACTTACGATGCGGAGGTTCGATGGGGACTAGGGAAAGTGTAAATAAACAAAATTGTTTTTTAGGGATTTGTTGCACACTAGGAACTTATATGTCATTAGTAAATCGTTCACTAAATCACTATAATCCTATAATAATATCTGGATACATAGTGTGGGATAGGGGTGGCTAACCCTCGCAGCGCAAACACCATACGATATGAAAAGCGCTGGTCACTTTCGTATCGACTGCATCACAATACATTAGGATTACTTAATCTTCGTAGAGAAAAATTTTATTGATCAGTTGTGTAATATCTGTGAGTGTAGTCACGATTGTAGGAACACATTGTAGGGATGTAGGAACGATTAAACCTAAGCCAAAAACCAAAAGTTCTCCAAAACAACTTTACAGACATGTTATAGTTATTTACGTACCAAGCTTTGTAAATTAATCTTTACGGGTGAGCTGGAATGTTTCTGGGGGAGCGACGAAGGAGCGAGCCTCCATAATCCAGTGAGCGCAGTAAAGATGAATTGCAAAGCGTGTCGCGTACAAAGTTTTATTTCCACTTTCACCGGCGTTTTTTTATAAATTGTATATTTTTAATAAAAATACATTTTGTAATCAAAGGCGGTGGCACAATTTATACTTAGACGTTGTCATGGTGTTGTGGTTAAGCAACAAAATAGTTTCCATAGGTTTTTGTTAATGAGCATTGTAAAATTTTACAGGTCTCTTTTAGGAGCCAGTAAAGTTTTACAGGGCTGCAGTTATAACTATTCATTTACTTAGTTACCATAAATGTCTGTAAAGTGTCATTTACATAGAAAGTGGAAATAAAGAAAATTGTAAATCACTTTGTTGCTGCTATAATAGCAATGGCTTAATTGATGACAGAAGTGTACATATAAATGTACAAAATAATTCATCAGCGTCATATCAGGAAAGCGCGGTAGCCAGTTTACGGGGGCATCATTTTCAGAAATTGTTAATTTGAATGGTTGCGGACAATTAAAGTAAAGTGCAGGGGTGCCCCCGCATGCATGAAAGAAATATCTCGGTGAAGTTCCAGGGGCAGATGTATTTTCGAGATGTTCCAAATAATTTAAGCCATTTAATCGGCGCTGTAAAATGACAGGTCCAAAAATAAAATTGTCAGCGATTCCCGCCCACACGTTAATCTTGTTGATATGTTGATTACCTTAGTTGCATGCGGATTTTCATCAGCATGTTCGTTGTTCAAGTTTTTAAACCCCTCCCCGTAAAACAAACATCATCGGTAAAAAAAACTGTTTCTACTAAGATTTTTCTCGTTTCGTGCAAAATAAACTAGATGGCGTTAATAACTTTTCATTTGTAGAGTCACTACATCTAGTTACCGAGGCCGAGCTGGTCGAACAGAGTACCGCAAAACGCCGCCATATTGGGGCAGAGAATGGTGATTTTTAATAATGGACAAATTAAAACCGCGTTTTACGTATTTGACATATTAGAGGTTTGATCTTTCGAATAAGAAAAACCTTTTAAAGTAAACGTGAATTTGATTAAATGCAATACAGATACAAATAATGAACAATTTCGTGCTTCTTTTGCCCCAATATGGCAGCGTTTTGCGGTACTCTGATCGACCAGCGTGGCCTAGGTGACTGGATGCAGTGACTCTATTTATTTGGTGTGATGTTTACCTGCACATCTTTGCCTGCTCATATCTGAATATCGCATTCGATGGATTTTTAAATTCTTTTTATAAATATAACTTTATATATGAAGTTTGAGTATTTTTGTAAAAACAGCAAAAATCTTGGAGTCTGGTTAGATTAGATTAGGGTAGACCAGCAAATCTTAGGTTAAGTTAGATCAAGCAGTCCAAGTGGTTAAAAACAATCGCCTGAGTATTTAAAAAGGTACGAGAAAAATTAATTACTGGTCTAAATTAATACCATTGTAAAAAATATATAAAATATTGAAAAGGAAACGAACAATTTATATGTAGAAATCTTATTTTAAAAAGTATCTAAAGTCAGTAGTGGTTAGATGAACGCACAAAATAAGGTATTAGTACCGAATTGTATTGTCCATCGAGTTCACGAACGAAACGAGAAGCTTTTATGACTCACAAAACGCTTACAAATTAAATTTCGAGTGCTAATACATCTTTCATGTATTTGTAATGGTTTAGCTATAATTACGATTGCAATTGAGTATCTGTAATTGGCATACCCATTACCTTTCCCATTACCTAATTATGCATACACTTGTCGCAATTATACAAACATGGAGTGTTATTATTAATTGAGATTACAATAGCACGGTAATTGTAATTGTAACTGACCAGTAGCATGTGTATTGGTAAAGGAGATGTGTAGTTTCCCAGGAATTGTAATTAATATTACAATCAATAGCAACCAATTCAGAGAAAGAAAATCTATTTTGACGAAGTTATAAAATTGCAGCAAGGATAGGGCAAGAACAGAAATAAAACTACTCCTACATTGTTGTAGCTGGTGAGGTGGGTGTATTCTTCTTTACGTACTTTACGTCATAAAATAAAAACTAATTAACTGCCATTTTTTCTATATTGAAAGTGAATCAGTTTCTTTCTGCTGATGGGAAAGCTGTAGAACGAAAATATAGGCATATATTTTTAATAAAAATAACGGATCAATATTGAAGTTTCTCTTCAATCGTTACCATAACAAAAAGTCAAAATATTATATAAATATTATAAAGGAAAAAACTGAAATGTCCGTTATATTAATTTCATGTTATTAAGCCGCTTTATAACTGATTATCTTGATATAATAATAATAGTATAATTATTATCACTTTCCATAATAACAGCGCGCACATGATGTAGCACTATAATTATTGAAAAGTGTAATAATAATTCTTAAGGCCAGTAATTATTTTTCATTCAGGACTATTCTGAAAATTGATGATAGTTTCTTACAACCTGTGTTTTTATTGCGTATTTTTGTAAAATGTTAATATGTTTAAAGTTACCGAAGGCGAGTAAGAATTTCTTTAAAGTGTTAGATGAGTATAATTTTTAGGTTTTTTTTTAGATGTGCGAATATTTTTCAGTGTCTAAATTTTGTTGAAGTAGTATAATTCTCGTTAACTTTGGTAAAATCTTAATTTACTGAGAATTCTGGAACATGAAATGTTAATAATCTGCAAAATAAGAAAATTGTAGGGTACGTAATGTAAAAAAGTTATAAAAAATTAGAAAGGATTGTATAGCTGGTTGATGATACCGTGCATGCAGATATATAATAATACTACTCAGATTAATTCTTTTAGGTATTAAACATTGAAAATCATGCAGTCAGCGTTCAAAAAGCATTTTTTTGCTTATTATCGATTATTATTACGTTTCATACACTTCTTTCACGAACTTTGCTGCAACGCGTATTGTTAAAGCTGCAAAAGAGTCTTTTGCTTTGTTATTGAATGCATATTACACATGCTTGAAGATATAGTCTAATTATATATTCTAGGAACTAGGTGGTCTTGTTCATCTTGGTATAATCAAACTGTTTAATATACTACCTTATGAAATTACTATATATGAATGTTTTCCACATCTATTACGTATACCCACACACGCTGGAAGTCTGTTACGGTCATTTTAGTCTTAATACATTTGGTTCATACAAAACTCCTTTATTATAGACAACACATCGTTAATATGTTTAAGGGAAGCTTGATGGATTCTGCGTATGGTGTTTACGTTTTGTGAATTAAAACCGTATCGTGAACGGCTTAGCTAACAACGCATAGGTATCTCTTACAATACCTTAGTTTCACTCATTATTCTGTTAAATATTGCAACTGATGGTGGATCTTTTGGATAATTATTTTCTTCTTTGTTCCTTCTGGTTCCTTGGGGAGCATAAGGCACTTAAAGCATTTTTTAGCAAAGTTTGGGAGCTGGCAGTCTTGTTAATTCGTTACGCAGCATCTCTATACCAGTGGCGGCTCGTGACTTCCTAGGAAGGTGAGGCTCGAGAAAAACTACTGCTGCAAAACCCAATTTAATCTGTGGGCGGTGCAATGTGTAAATACTGCTAAAGGTGCACCAGATCCAATTTCAGGCAGTTGAACTCTCCGGCCATAACGCTAGCACCATCGTAACATTGAGCAACTAATTTTTGCTTAAAATTAAAGGGTTATAAAGCGTTAGCTAATAGATCAAATAATGCATTTGTAGTTCTATCAGTACCTACGTCAAAAAACCCTAAAATTCATTCTTTTAAATTTCCATTATTTACAAACCGGACAGTAATGGGGCATTGTAATTTTTCACTAATGCCTGTTGTATCAGCAATTATTACAAAATAATTTGCATTATTAATTTCACTGTCAATAGATTCTCTTAAATAATTCTCGCAACAAGAAATTAATTGATTTTAAATAGTTTTTGACCAGTAAAAATGTTTTTAACTTCTTCAGCATGTTCGCTAATTTCTACATTATGCTTAATCAAGCACTCAAATATTTAATTAAAATTGCCACGATTATCTAAAGTAGTCGATTCATGATAGCCCCGAAATGGTAATTTCTGACTGCATAATAAAACTGTAACGTCAATTAAATAACACATAAGTTGCTGATTGTTTTTACATTCTCACTGTAGATATAAAACTGTATTTAAATATGCGTGTTCTTGCAAAGCTTCTATAACTGTAGAAGCATTACGTTCTAATACGCTTAAGACATAGAAAATTTTTAATACGTTCTTTTGAATCGATATATTTTTTACGCCTCTGGAATATGTTCTTAATCATTATAACCTGTATTGTTTTAACCATACATTTTTAATGGTATTCTCAGTAATTACTGCCACAGAGCCACTTATGCATTGCATACCAAAAATTATGAAAAGCCCCTTTTTGTAATTTGTCAGCAGACATAAAACATCGATTTTTGGCGTCGGACGTTGCTCTAAAATGTGTTGCTGTTCTATTTCATTACGCCTTAAAAATGATGTTTTTAGTAAACGCATTACGCGATCATATTGTGGATTGCATCTAAAACAAAAATTTATTACTAGCTGTTTAATTAAAATTCCCAATTTTTTCACTAATGTACCTTAATGTTCCCGTGAATAGCTTATAAAAGCACCTTATATAGCACACAAGTTAATCGCGTTAAAATACTGTTTTGAAAAGTAAAACAAAATATGAAAGAAATCGTATTCGGTAGTACTCGGACGAAGGTCGCGACGGTAAAATAACATATACGAATCTCGATCTTTCATGGATTCATGAAGCTGTGAAATCTCAGCCTCAATGCTGCCTATAGGAAGAGTATACGATCGATAACCATACCGCTGCGCTGTAACGAGCTAGCGAATGCATACAGATGCATGAACTAAAGATTGAAATTTTGAGCCTCATCCATTCTGTTTATCGCGTTGCGTTGGGTATGCGCATATAAATACATTTTATTATAAAATAAGCTTATTTATATTAAATTGAATATTTTTAATCTAGAAAGTATTGATAGAATAAATTTATTAACATAGTAATAACAAAATAATTGACGGTAAAATATTTAGATTTTATTTAGTAATTATTTGGTTTCGTTTAGGTGAGGCTCAGCCTCACCTGCCTCACCCGGTGAGACGAGCCTGGTCTATACACGTCTGTTTTCAATCGTTCTTGCTGGAGTTGGTCTGGACAATAGTTTCAATCAAATTTTTCCATTTTTGTTTGTCCTTGGCTATATTCTTCAATTCCTTCCATTCCTTGCTTATCGTTTTACATTCTTCCCCGATGCATCTACTCCATGTTTTCACCGGTCATTTTTGTTTTCTTTTCCCCCTGATGGTGTATCTTGTAAGATCTGTATTTGGTTGTCTTGGGGAGTGTCCTAGCCATCATCATTTCCTTCTTTTTATTGTTCTTTCTATTGGTTCTTGTCCTGTTTTCTTAGTATTCATTCATATCTATTCATTTGTTATCCTTTTTGGCCAATATATTCCTAATATTCTTCTTACACTCTTGTTTATAAATGTTTTATTATAAATGTATTTGTTGTGTTTAGATCTAGTGCCCGAGATTCACTACAGTATAGGACGTACACTTTTCACACTTGTATTAAAAATGCGCATTGTAGTTTTTAAAATATTTCGTTTGACTGTATTTTCCACAGTTGATTATATACGTCTTTTTTGCTTACTCCGCTGTCCTCATTACACTTCCGAGGTACATAAACCCTTTGACATTTTCTACTGGTTTGTCTTCCAGTTTAATTTCGTTAGTATTAGTGGTGTTTGGTCAGCGTCTTTGTCTTTGTCGCATTGATATGTGGGTAATTTTATGCCAAATCGACTAGAGCCGTATTTCAATGTCTCAGATTTTGTTCAAATTTTGTCCTTGCATAGAGACATATGAAATGTCATTAAATTATTTTTTCCAGATTTTTTGGATTAAAAATGGCCGAAGCAGAAGTTTTTGAAAATTTCGAGTTTTGGTAAATTCTGCTACCCGTCACTCTACATCATCTAACTGAACTTGTCACAACTCCGTTAGTTATCTGGCTCGTACAGGTGTCAGATTAAAGCTAGTTCTTGGATCTTTCAGAGTATATCACCGTTCAAAAATCTTGCACTGCAAAATAGTAGCAGGCTTCGAAGGCAAATTTTACTGTTTTTACAAATTTTGACATTACTCCTGTGTTACAACTATCACCCTTTTGAAACTTCTTTTATAGAATCATCTTAGTATATGCTTGGTATAGTTAAAAAATAAAAAGGGTGATAGTTGTAACACAGGAGCAATGTCAAAATTTGTAAAAACACTCAAACTTGCCTTCGGAGCCTGCTACTTTTTTGCTGTGCAATGTTTTTGAACGTTTCTTGTTTTTTGAAAGATCCAAGAACTAGCTTTAATCTGACACCTGAATGAGCCAGACAACTCAAAAAATAAGGGAGTTATGACAAGTTCAGTTAGATGATGTAGAGTGACGGGTAGCAGAATTTGCCAAAAACCAAAATTTTCAAAAACTTCTACTTCGGCCATTTTTAATCCAAAAAATCTGGAAAAAATAATTTAATGACATTTCATATGTATCTATGCAACGACAAAATTTGAAAAAACCTGAGACATTGAACTACGGCTCTAGTCGATTTGGCATGAAATTAGCCATGTATAAGTCCTGTCTGCTCTGCGGTGTTTGTTAGCTTATCCATCTTTTCATCTACATAAATGTTTCCATTATGAGGCAAATGTAATCCGCGAATTCAAGTTCTTTGCTTTTCACAATCTCTTTGCAACATTCTTATGAATTTAATCAGGATTCTCAAGATTGGTGCAATCCTCTTTGTCAAATTCGAATTCGTTCTGAATGTTCTTGTTTTTAGCTTTCATTCGAGTAAATAGTGCTTTTATTTGAGTCGTTCATCAGGTATTCGTCCCTAGAAAACATACATTCATTCAGCTCATTGTTCAATATCGTCGATTCCTTTCATTCCTTTCCGTTCCTTCGAAGAATCTCCGACATTATTGGTGAAGATACGAAAGAGAGAGGCGACAAAGATCATCCGTTCCTACAATGGGTTGAGTTGCGTTTTTCGAACTAGGAGATCGGTTGGGAAGTTTGAAAGGAATCGACGATCCTTCGAGAAAGGTTGATGCTGGTAAAGTGGTCAAGCTAATGCGCTCTCTGAATGATGTGCACAATGAATATTTGGTCTCAATGGTCCGTCCGCAAACCATGCGTAGTAATAAATTAAACTGACAGACAGGTAAGCGGATTGATTACTTTCAACTGCTTTACTGCTTGCTTGCTTGCTTCAAACTAGGGTTTTCTATATTGTCATTTTACTAGCATTTATTTATTAGAATTTACGGTTCTAAGTAGCAAATGACAATAGAAAACCTTTGTAGTAATCCGCTTAGCTGGCCGTCAGTTTAATTTACTACTTCGCATGGTTTACGGACGGACTACAGAGGTCACCACTTGAATACAGCTGAAGCAGCATTTTCTAGAATGGCAAAGATTCAAATTTGACAAAGAAAAATGCGTCGATCTTGGATATCAAAAACAATCTCACAAAACGTCGATCTACCAAAAAAATACAAGTGAAAGAAATTAAGTTACGACATTATTATATTATTCATGAAAAAAAGATTATTATTAATCATGAAGTTAAAATTTATGCACCATATAAGGTTGCCAAAGTGGTTCCTTTGTGCTGTTTTTTTTAACTTTCGTGTAGCTATCCACGATATAAATAAAGCCCACTGTGATTTTAATTGGGTACCCTTGAACCTTAAGCTACAGGAACAACTAATCGCAGAACACAGATTACTAACCACTGGTGTAATGCATAAATTACGTGTACCTAACTTAACTCTCGAAGACGTTTTTCTTATTCTTCTTGGTAGAGACCTTCACCAGATTATACTCTCACAACTACATTTTAAACACCTTTTTTTAACTTTATTTAATTAATATATTTTTCAACTACAATCAAGATTATCTCAAAAGAAAAATGTCAAGTTCTGTAGGTATCTTTAAAGGTAGATGAACTCAAGTAAGTATGAAACGATAACTCAATGCTTTGTAGAAGTTTGTGCACTTTGTACTTTGATTTAGATCGTTTCTACCTTGAAAGATTCTTTGACATTCAGGTTTATTTCTGAACTTATATGTTTCTTTTTCTTTGGAAAAATATATAGCGAAATGTAAATGCAATAAATGGAAAGCGTGTCTTACTAAACACAGCCTAGCATGAATAATGCTAATAATTTTTAAAAAGTTTTTTGATGAGTTTCCCGTTTTTATTGTGATGTATTTTTCTACATTCAAGAAATTGATTCCATTCAATTCATTCAAATATTTATTTAAATAAAAATCAATTGTTCTTTTTAGGGTAGGTAGCTTGTTTCCATTGTAATTTATTTCTAAAGGTATAAATAGACGTCTTTGTATTTTCGCAAATTAAGTCTGCATGTTTGTTGAAGGGGATACAACATTAAACACTAAATTCCAACAATCGTTACCTAATGCTATTATGCATTACAAGGGCTATATTTCAGCGGCAGACGATTTTTCCAAATAACTGTAAATGGCAACAACACGACTCCACTATTCCGTTGTTCCACCCATTCTACAAACCTACATCCCCTTAAGACCTTTGAACTTTGTTCTCGCTTTACAATGCATGACCAGTAACGACTATATCCTGGTTTATACAGCAGAAATTCCATTGGCAAAGTACAATATCATGAGAAAGATCGATTATCCATTTGTCAATCTGCATCCGCAAATATACAAATATACATTAGCTACGTGGAAGTGAGAGCTCCTACACGGGCGGATACAATTATTATGCGTCCCACACGCCGATGTATAATGGTTAAACCAATTTTTATTTTTCGTTCAAGTTCACGAGATAAAACAAAATAACCGGCTAGAATGCATGAGAATAAGCAAAAAAATAAAAATAAAGTGAAGCAGATATCGATTGAGTTGAAAATAATAATATTAAAATATTATTCACCATTTTAATGTTGAACTAACAATTAGTGATGATGATGCTACACAATGCATCTTTCGTTAGTAATTAATGTATGGAGAAATGATTAACAGTATAAAATATATACAAGGTATTTTCATTAACTTGATAGTTGAATGAAGAAACCAGATACATTTCCCAAGAAGTACATTACCTCTGTAGTTGATATATCTGTAGATCACAGGATACACTGACACTCACCTGAAACAAAAATTAAATTTAGCATTCCTTGTAATACAGAAATCACTGCAAATATTTACTTATAGGGAACCTGTAACTAGTAGAAAGATTTAGAGTTAAAGAGTTGCGGATTTGGTGTAATTTTATAATTTTATGATATAATGTGATATGGTGATCAGCCACATGAACAATTGTTACAGTACTGGCTAAAGAAATTCGAGTTAAAATTTAGAGTAGAAAAACATATTATCTTAAAGAAATTAAATTAGAAACAAGAAATTATCTTAATTGGGAAATATTTTTTTATAAATTTTCATGTAACTCTAGTCAGAGTAAATAAAATGAAATGTCACCAATATAGAGTGATTTATCATAGGAAGTATTAAATTTTATTCCCCTTAGATAAAACAATATACATGACAGTGTAACTTAACAAGAGAAGTGTGTGCCCAACATAACGACACTAACGAAATATGGCGACAAACAGCAGCTGCATTCGATTTGGTTCATTTTCGTAATTGCAAATAAAGTGCGTAAAATTCATATTCAGTGTTTTGTTTACAAACAATAAACAAAAATATTGAAATATTAGATAAGTAAGAGCAATAATTATGTATCTAATTCGCAGAACAAAAGAGTCATTTTGAACATTGTCGGAGTTATGCGAGGGAATCTCCTAATATAATTTCATGGAAGTTAGCAAGTTAGCAAGGAGCAGGGTCAGTAGTTCACTCTAGCAACAAGGAACAGCCATATCATGGACCAAGAAAAAAATTCGAAGTAAAGGCTTCGAAGTGTTCTTTAACAAAAATAGAAGTGTCTGAGCTATACCCAAACAAATGAAGAATCTAGGTAACCAGAATCACGAGAGTGAAAATGCAAAACGCGTCGCGAATCACGCGGCGATCACGAAGCGAAACGCGGTTATCACATGCTCAACTCGAATAATTTAACTGATAAACTGACTTAAAGAGAAACAACAGGCTAGTTGGAATGATTCAGTAGCGTCACGAGATTTATAACGGATTATAACTAAAATTTTTGCAATTACTTTTCGTTACATGTCTTCATTAGATTATGACATTTAAAACGTAATGAAATTTTTAATTATTAACTCGTTATTAGGTATGTAGTCAACGATGACAAACGAAATGCTACCTCATACTACCCCAGGGTAGTATATATTTTTTTCAATACATTCTTATCTTTCAATTTTATGTATACCTTTTATGTACTGTTGCATTGCAATAAATAATCACTTATTTGGTTATTGATCCCCACCTCCAGAATAAAAAAAACTATGCTACTTTCACTTTTAATTGCAGTACTTCCTAAAACTTCAAACTAAATAAAAAACAAATTATACAAAAGTTTTATAACAATCCACTCTAAATAGGCAAGATTTTTCTCATGCAGAGTAATAAATTCAAAAGTAAAGAGTAAAAGCTTTCTCCGAAACGATTATAAAGTTGACTGTTTTAGTGTGGGAAAATTAACATAAATGATTAAAGATATAATTTTCTGGGTCTGATAAGTTTATACTAACATTGTATTGAAGTTAACTCTATAATCTACACGAAGGTACAGATTATATATTTTAGTCCAAATGTATTGAACTTATACACACACTTTTTTAAGTGGTCTAGTGCTCAAACTTTACACTAAATTTTTTACTATGTACAGTAGAGATTTGCTTTCTTCACTTTTTACCCATAAGAAAATTTTTTTAAACCAGTAAAATGTTTTTACTTTCAACGCCCGCAAGCACTATTACACTTAGATTAGTAAAGCTATAGGTATAGAAGGCGCCTTGTGTTATGTTACCCCAACCTATCAGTCGAGTAGACCTGTACAGATACTAAACACTTTATGCCAGGAATTAATTTTTTATGCAGTACTTTTTTATAATAGGTATTTAGGTAATCCGTTCGGAACTGCCCCATTTTAAATAACATAACGAAGGGGATAGACAAAATTAGGGGTGGGATGTTTATTTTTCATCGCCAGTTATGAATATTCTAATCAGTTATGAAAAGAGTGATGTTTTGATAGTTTACTAACTCAAAACTGACACTTTACATGTCCAAATTAGAAAAGCATTTCCAATTAGAAAAGTGGGACGATAAACTTCTTAATATATGCACCTCAAAGTCAGCTCAGTCCAAAAAGCAAATTTATTAGCGTAACTAATTTCTTCATTCCTGGTTGCATATTACCCAAAGCTGACCGAAAACGTTCAGTTTCACAAACAAAACCTAGCAACCTTTTGTGAATTTCAATGTTACGTTCCTTCGACCAACCCCCCTTTAGCTTCTCTCTTATTTAATTCTTAAAGATGTATATGCGGTGAAAAAAGCTATAGTAAAAATACTTTCACTTGTTTTCACATAAGATGTCCGTACAATATTTTGTCCAATCTTCGAATCAAACCCGTAAACTAAAATAAGACTTGAAATATAATATAAATACAAAGATTAGTTAAAGTTTCACAAGTTTTATTAATATCTTAACCTGACAATATTGTTTCGACACTTTGTGTCATTATCAAAGGTAGATAAGATTGATAAACAAACACGTTGCTAAGGATAAATACATACAGAAAATAGGTAACTAGATACAATACATAACAAAAACTAAATATCTAACACTTCTAATAAAGGAGAATTACTAAGCTCAGTTTGTTCATTCATTAAAGGTACTGTGCGTTTATGTCTGTATATTTCAAAAGCTTCTAAAATGTCTAATTTGTGTTTGTTGTTGCAAAAATGTAAGAATTTAATGTTGTTTTGAGGTGTCATTGGGTAGTTCTGTTCCAAAATGTGTTTGGCATAATTCGATTTTTCTGGATGTTTAAGTCTATAAGAACGTACGTGTTCTTTGTATCTTATGTCGAAATTTCTAAGTGTTCCAATATAAACCGAGTTTGGTTAGTACCATTTTTAATGTATCATCAACCGTTAACTATATATTTAGCAATAACCATGTTGGAGAAAGTTTGGCGCGCTATAGATATAAACCTATGCACTATACAGAAAAAAGTTCCGAATAAAAGTTGTAGAAAATTCTCTTATAAATAATAATAATAAAAATGTTATTATCTACAAAAACGATCTCTTTTCTATTTTTGTCGTACGATGCACGGTTCACGAGATATTTGATAAAACGTGTTTTCCAAGATAGCGGCTAACGCTCAACCGCCCCCGTCCCGCCAACTTGACGTTACATTCAGGATTCAGGGGAGACCCCCAAACATTTTCCAACAAGAAAATCAATTCTGTAGAAGATTGCAGAAATAAATTACCGTTACTGGCCTATACCTTTAATAACAATAAAGCAATTAGAAAAGTTTCAAACTGTTGGCTATGAAGCCGCCTTAAGAAGAAACAAACAGGAATAGTAACTACATAAGTATGACATACTGCAAGTATAAAGATTAAAAGATTCTTTACTGCGGTTCATTGTTAATTTTTGTAATAAGGTAAAGAAGAAGAAGAATAACTGTATTAAAATAAAAAGGAGTGATGTACCAGAATAAAATTCTAGGGTCACTTTTTTAATTTAACTTTTTCTTTGTTACACTTTGCATTTGTGATATTAATTCAAGTTTCTCATCAGATTTTGTTTTATTGTTCTATATATAGTATTTTTATACCTTCATTAGCTTTTGTCGAATAACTTATAATAATGTACAGGATTCAGGTATTTAATTACTTTGGCGAGAATATTGCTCTAGACAGGATGCATTTTATTTTTTCAAGACTTAAAGCAAATTAAACAAATTTCTCATTTCCGCATTTCTTTACATCTTTATCATGTCTTTCAGTTATTAGTGCCCCAAAATGGATAAATTACTACTTGCATGTAATTTTTTTCACTTCTCAAGAAAGTCGTCTGGTTATGGCACTAAACAGCCGCGCGTGTGGCCTCATCAAAGTAATAACATTTTATTTTCATGTGAAAATAGTATTTATTGCACCGTTAAGGGATGTATACATTATAAATTGCAATTTTCAGATTATCGTAACATGCAATTATGACCATTAAAATACCCTTTTAAAACTGAATAAGTATATCCTACAAAACAACCTAAATTACACATTTTAGTATTAATACTATCTTCAGGAAATAACTTAAACAGAATTACAAAAAGCTAAACTAAAATTCGAAGACAAAAAGTTTATCTGAAATAGTCGACATGCATAGGTAGGTAGGAAGTAACTATTCGAATAGTACTCCATGTTGTAAAGTTAATGATTAATTAACAGTGTTTTTCTTTTAATTAGCTATGTCAGGAAAAGTTGTTATTAAAATTATTCTTGCATTCTAAATAAAGTGAGTTTAGTAGTGGGTGTATTCAAGTACTTCGTTTACTCATTAGCTTGCCTCCTCTGGGTAAATCTTGACTGCGACAAGATATTCCAGTTATCTAGCTTCTATGAAAAGCAGCACGGAGCCCTCTTTTAATAAAACTGCCCTGGTGTCAGAACCCTGCAATCACGTATCTTGCATTTCATCAACTGGGTATATAACAACATAGTTTTTGTTCAATGAGAGGTACGTTCACCTTTCTTGTACTGATTTTTAATTTTCTGCTTGCTTAAAAGGTCAATTTACAAGTAAACAGAAAAAGTTGGCTGTAGTCTTGTGAAACATAAACTATTACCATTATTGTTTTTTGTGATGTCCATGGTTTGTGCGTATCTATGTATTAATTGCTATACATTTAAGTACCTACTAAGTAATGTATGAAGCAAATCATAATATAATTGCTCCACATGAAACACACTTACTACGCAAGAAAAAAAACTAAAATCATAATTATTTATTACACAGAGTTTCATAGAAGAAGAATAAAATTTTTTCAGTGTCTGTGTTCTACTATCATTGAACAGCACACGAATATGACTTCATCTTCGTTTTTACAAAACCATTGATTTTTATTGATGAAACTCTCAGATTGTATTTTTCCAGCAATACAGATGAGTTCAGCGAAAACGAAAGTCAAGTAAGTAGCAGTGACTATGGAATATCTCAAAAACGTTTACATCGTGAATGTGCAAAAACCTATTTAGTCCAGTCAAACTAAACATTTGAAATGGAAAATGTACGTACATGGGTTTTTTTAAAGCTTAACTTGAAGCTTTCGACCTCAAATCCATATGAGCATTTTCCGCCATTTTGAAAATAAGGGATGAAGTGTTGTTTTGAAATTATCTCTGTAACCGTAGGTCCGACAAAAATTTGTATAAAACATTTTTGTCGACAATACGATTGTCTACAACTTTTATTTCTTTTCTTCAACTTTTCCGCGTAATATAGAAACTAAAAACGTTGTGATGGAAAAACATTGAAAATTGAGGGGGAGGAAATTGTTGCTTAATTTTGTAGATGATATAACTATTTCATTATTAGTGGAGCAAAAAAGTTATTCATTCATTTCTTGTAGAGCATCTCATGACGAACAATTTTTCCTAATGACTTTTTTTATTCCGTTTATTGGTATAGGTCAAGTCGTCGCTCGAAGGGAGGTTAGTGTACGTGAACTGCTTGGTACACGTAGCGTACTATCACATATTGTGCATTAAATTTCATTTGTATTTTGTATATAGTGTTACGTTACATTGCAATTAGAAAGTCTTTCCCATTTAAGTAGTAGAATTTTCATTAATTAACACAATATTATACTAATAATATATGTTATTATTATTGCACTTTGTTATTAATACATATGCGGTTTAAAAGGAAAAATGCGGGTTTCAACTAATGCGGGTTTGGTGCAAACTTTTATAATCGTGAATAGTTCCAAAAGCTACCAACGCTGAGGACTGAGAAAGCGCTGCTAGTAGATGGTCGTCCTCTTGCGTATCAAAATAAATGTTTTACATTTATTTATTTAAAAATAAAAAACTTAATGAAATACAGATATTAAGTAGTGTTGACTTATATACAAAACGAAAGCTTCAATATAAAAAAGAATCACATAAATCCCATTAGAACTTTCAAACGAACTGGAACAAAATAAGCATTGTGTTTTAAATATATAGAGAGTTTAAAATATGTAAACATTGTATATGAATAAGTAGCTTATCACGTAGTGATCTAGAGTCCAACAGTTTGACGGAAAACCAGCTTTGTATTTTTTGGGTGGATAATTTCGTGGGGGCCGGTTGGTTGGTTCAGTCAGGAGGGGGATAGTAAGTTGGGTGGGGTGGGGGTGAATAAATGGATTTACCCCCAAATTGACGTCCCGTTCAAAGCTTCTTCAAGATCAATTTTGAATCAAAGATGCAAGTATGGGTTTTCAGGTTTCCGGGTTTCCATTGCATAGATTCAAGGGTAAAGATCCATAGATTTAAATATCAAGCTATTCTCAATAATTTATATCTAGCAACATAGCGATATCACCTGTGGTGCAGTTTAGATCTAACAGCAGCGTCAAATTATGCTCTGTTCAGAAAACTTAAGAAGACTTGTTTCATCGATTTATTGATTTTTTTCTAGATAATGCGTCTGATATCCAAAAATTCATATATTTTTGCTCTAATACGTCACATCTAAATACTATGGAAACGTACAATTCAAAATACTGCTGTCGATGTTAGTGATATGTGTTTAACGAGAAAGTTCAGTATCAGGTTTTCAGCATGATATTAGGACTTTTAAGATACGCTCATGCGCATCCAGTGCTCTGTCCTTGTCTTGCGTGTGACGTCATCCTGTGACAAATTCACTTCCCGCGTTCCCGGTTCATTTTCGTTTGCTTTGTTTGCTTTCGTGCTATGCTAAAATCAGCTAAAATCTAAGTTTTTATTCCCAACATAATGGTATTTTGTGCGGTCGTGGGTTGTAATAATAACAACAATAAACGCAGTAAGGACTACAACGTGGAATGTAGGTTATTTCATTTCCAAAAAGCAAATCTATTTGTGGTAAATGGGTGCACAAATGTTATCAACAGCGCAAATTTAATGTTAAAACCGCACGAATATGCTCTAGACATTTTGTAGATAGTGATTTTTGTGTAAAGGACAAACTACTAAAGCTGCCTTTTACAAAGTGGAAGTTAAAACCTGATGCTGTGCCTTCAGTTAACCTAACAAAACAAAAGGATTTACCAGGTGATTTACCTGCCGAATCCCATCGAGAAAAGAGGCTAAACAGGAGACATTTCATGCAAAATATTCATGTTGGGTAGGTACTGAAATTATTTTATGCTCGACATTGGTGTTTTAATTTGATTGTTTTATGCAGTTACACCCCACAAATTCTGGAACCCGAGGATGTTGAAAGTGAAGAAATCAGGTTAGAATCAAATACTGCTTGTGTTTCAACACAAACTGATGAATGGTAAGTAATTAATATTGTCAGCTCAATTATCAATAACATATCTGTTTATTTGTTTTCATTAGTTCACAAGAGAAAATCGCTATCTTGGAACAAGAAGTTGCTCAGTTAAAAACGGTTATACAAAAGAAAGAGGCAGAATTACGTCAAGTTGAAAAGGTTTTTACCAAAGGTCAGCTTCGACAGCTGAAGTCTGGCCACCAAGTTAAATGGACTGCAGACGATATTGCCTCTGCTTTATCAGTGTATGCAGGAGGTGCTCGGTCCTACCGCTTACTGAGAAAAAGAGGTTTTCCTTTACCAGGAGTCTCAACCCTAAGGAGATGGGCTGGAAAAATTGATCTGCAACCAGGTACATCCCTTGCTAGAACCATATTATTTGTATAGTATTGACACATTTTTAACACAAACCATGCATACAGTGAGGATTTTATTTCACTGAACATAAGCACTATTAACCCTATGTTTAATTTTAAGAGATCCATATCAACGCATTGCAAGCAATTATCTACAACATCTAAGCAACCTCTGAAAACGGTTGCCATTAATGTCCAGATTAATGTCATTAAAAGTGTCACAACTGATTTATTTCAAGGTTTTTGCACTTGTGGTTTGCAGCATGTGTTTACGAGATGAAAAAATTGCTATTGTACGCTGGTTCAATTGCAATAACAGTGTGAGGCAAGTGTGCGACTGAAATAAATCAGTTTTGACACTTTTTAATTTTATTAATGGCAGTTGTTTTATCAGAGGTTGACTGGATATGTTGTAATTGCTTGCAATGCGTTGAGATGGATCTTTTAAAATTGAACATAGGGTTAATAGTGCTGATGTTCAGTGAAATAAAATCCTCACTGTATAGTTAACATGATTAACATGCCTATACGTTTGTATTTACTTATAATTATAAATTATATTTTTTTAATTTTGCTTAAACTATGCAGGTGTTCAGAATACTGTGCTGAAACTCATGAAAGATAGCCTAGGATCAAAAATGGAGAAAGCATGTGTTCTACTGTTCGATGAAATGAAAATACAAAATTTATATGACTATGAGAAAAAGAGTGACACAACTTTGGGCCCATCAAAATATGTGCAAGTCATAATGGCTCGGGGGCTGTGTTACCGCTGGAAGCAACCAATTTTTTACAACTATGACTGTAAAATAGATAAAAAACTATTATTTGAACTTATTACAAAAATGGAACGCATTGGATATCCAGTATACGCAATAAATTCCGATTTAGGGGGCAGAAATAGGGGGCTTTGGTGTGAATTAAATATTACTGAAAAGCGAACATGGTTTGTAAATCCAGTTAGTGGAAAAAAAGTGTATGTTTTTGCTGACGCACCACATATGATAAAATTATTGAGGAACCATTTCCTTGATTCAGGGTTTGTAGTGAATGGAAAAATTATAAATTCAAAGCCAATCGTGGAACTTTTAGAGAATACAAAGAATTTAGACTTGAATATTGCTTACAAAATAAACGAAACTTTCTTAACTGTAAAAGGTGCAGAACGGCAAAAAGTTAAATACGCCACTAAATTATTTTCCAATTCAATTTCCAAAGCTGTTTCTAGATTGGGATCTCTGGGCTTATATAACAGTGACAATAATTGGTTGGAATGCTCAAAACTGCTAAAAATTGTGAATGATTGGTTTGATATCTTTAATTCTAAAGTTCCGCAGTCTGATTCCCGAAGTAGTACTTCGTAAAGCGTATGGTTTAGCAGCAGAGGAGCAAAACAAATTTCTAGACGAAATGTTTGACTATATAAAAACTATGAGAAAAGTAAATTCAAAAAGTTTGCTCCCTTTCCAAAAGGGGATTTTAATTAGTATTAAATCATTAAAGGCACTTTTCGTTGATCGAATATTTGAATTAAACCTCTCTAAGCACATTATCTTCTGGTTTCGTTATGTTGATGACATTTTAGCTTCTTTTAACAGTTCTTTTGAGGTTATCAATGAATTTTTAATTCTTATTAACAGTATCCACCCTAACATAAAATTACACTAGAAACAGAACAAAACAGGGCTATAAACTTTCTAGACTTAAATATCAAGGTTAACGCAGACAATCTATTTGAATTTTCCATATACAGAAAACCAACACAAACAGACATAACAATTCCAAATGAATCTTATCACCATAATACACATAAAATAGCAGCCTACAGATCATTAGTACACAGAGCTTTAACTATTCCACTAACAAAATCAGATTTTAGCAAAGAGATATCAATCATTAAACAACTAGCACATGCAAATCATTACAATCCGAACATGATTGACACTTTAATTAAACAAAAAGATTATAGGTTAGCTATCAAAAGGATATATCCCATTGACAATCAAACAGAAGACACAAATTACATATCTATACCATATTTTGGCAAAATATCAGAAAAAATCACATATACTAAGAAAAACCAACAATTATAAAATAATGTAACGTTCTTTCTAATAATAATACAAGTGCTGTTTAAATCGTCTATTCACAAACAAATATTTATTTCTATACACTAATGAATACACTATAAATTAACGCTATGATTATAAAACATTAAAAACTATTATTTACAGACTATGAATTTCTAATACAACATTTATATTCACTATTTATTTTGTAATACACAGTTAATGACTTGCTGTTGACTGATCTCTTTTATCCGCGAATCCGCTTTTATACCGTCATATAAACGTTCCAGAAGTCGCCCGAACATACCATGTATTTCTAGAATACACCAGAATAAACCGCGTCTGGTTCACATGCCCGCGCGATGCGTCATTCTCTCGAATGCGATAGAACACACCATTTGTTGCTCGAAAAGAGGTTCTTTCTTTTTCTCTCTTGTTACACTGCCCCCCTCTTCAAGTCTGTTCTGTCCCAGAACAGGTTTTATGCTCTGGTTCCTGTAGAACGGGTCATGACGATATCGACAGTCTTCACCTCGACTACACGTTCAGAATTGCAGACGAAGATCTTGACGTCCGTACCTCTAAAGACAACTTCCAGCATGTTTCTAACGATTCTCCAATCCAGCTGGTCCCGCCCACAGCCGAGTTTGGGAACTGCCAATTTGTTAATTCCCCTGGTAAGCAACTCGATCCTCAAATTCCATAATGCCCTCCACAAGTCGGCGTAACTCGGTTTCTGGTAGTAAAACTGCTTGGTTACCAAATAGTAAATGGATCGGTCATGATCAGGCAAGCGTAAGGATTTACCAACAGAGGGATTTTGTTCTCGAAGTTCATTCAGCCGTCCAAATTTATTTCTAAACACTACTGCGATCCCCCTGGACATACGGAGATCCGCGGAGACACAGTGGGCAATGGAATAATCACCAGGGACCCGGAAGAGATCTTGTTGCATCTCAGTCGTGACTCCGAATCGCGCTTTTCTAGTTCCAGAAAACGCAGCCATAAATTCTCTAAAGGTTGGCTGATCATCTCCAGGCCTTACGGTATTGATAGCCACCTCAGCCTCATCTTTCCGATCCGGGACTGCGTCATTATTTCCCTCATAGTGCGCCAGACGATTGGAGTGTACCACCTTTGGTTTCCCCCTTGGCAATTTCTGGATGCGATAAATCAAGTCATTTATTCGTTTCTTCACCTGGTATGGACCCTCCCAATTTCGCTGTAACTTTGGAGAATAGCCACGACGCCTTTGCGGTTGTATAACCAGACAAGCTCTCCAGGTTGAAACCCTCCTTCTTGGGCTCTCACATCGTACGTAGCCTTCATCCGGTCACTCGCGATTCGACTATTATTTCGGGTTCGGTCGTGAATATCCTCCAACTTCTTCTTTAAGTTGATGACATAATCATTCCCGGCTACCTCCTGCTCTATAGGTGGAGACCCAAATTCCAGATCACACGGTAACCGTAACTCGCGTCCAAACATCACAGACGCTGGTGACTGACCGGTTGTTTCGTGGACCGATGCACGATAAGCCATCAGGAACAGATGCAGGTATTGGTCCCAGTCTCGTTGATGATCGGAGACGACCTTGGCCAAATATTTGCCCATTGTCCGATTCATGCGTTCTACCATTCCATCGGACTGCGGATGTAACGGTGTGGTCCGAGTCTTACGAATGCCCAACAATCGACAGACTTCTCCAAAGAGTACAGACTCGAAATTGCGGCCTTGATCCGAATGCAGCTCCATGGGCACTCCGAAGCGACTGAAAAACTCTTTGACTAGTACGTCAGCAACAGTCGCAGCTTCCTGGTTTGGTAGGGCATATGCTTCTGGCCATTTGGTAAAATAGTCCATTGCCACTAATATGTATTTATTCCCATCGTCGGTTTCGGGAAATGGTCCGGCAATATCTATGGCTATTCTTTCCAGAGGACTACCCACATTGTACTGCCTCATAGGTGCTCTTCGTTTCCCCAAGGGTCCGTTACAAGTGGCACATAGTTCACATTTCCGGCACCACTCCTTCACGTCTTCTTTACAGTTGACCCAATAAAAACGCTCCCTAACTTTCTCCAAAGTCTTTTTCACACCGAAGTGTCCTCCTGAGGCACCGTCATGGAGATGTCGCAATACTGTAGCCACTCGGCTTCTTGGAACCACGAACTGAGACCTAATGGTGGTGCCATCTTCACTCTCCAGTACTCGCTTCAGGAGATCGTCTTCCACCTTCAAGGACTCCCATTGGGCCCAATATGCCTTGAGCGCTCTGTTAAAAGGGCTGACGGCCTCCCAGGCAGGCCTTTCTCCCACGCGCTTCCATTCCAGTACCATTTTTAGTTCAGGATCAGCCTCCTGCTGTCGTTGCAATTCTTCCGGCAACCAATTGTCGTTGACGATGGTAGTCCTTAATACTTGGCAAACCCTCTCTTCCAAACGAGAGCAATGACGGCAATCCGTTGGACAGGGTCTTCTTGAAAGAGCATCGGCATTTCGATGACTAGTGCCCGCTCGATGTTCGGTGTCAAAGTCGTATCCTTGTAATCGTTCGATCCACCTTGCGACCTGGCCTTCAGGATTACGGAATTGTAGAAGCCATTTCAACGCTGCATGGTCCGTCCTCAATAAAAACTTCCGTCCGTACAAGTATTTGTAGAAGTGCTCAACGGACTTCACGACGGCCAATAGTTCTTTTCTGGTCGCACAATAATTCCTTTCGGCTTTCGACAAAACCTTACTAAAATAGCCGATGACCTTTTCTTGTCCATCCTGTATCTGAGAAAGTACCCCCCCAATGGCCAGATTACTTGCATCTGTGTCAAGTATGAATTTCCCTTCTGTCCGTGGATAGCTCAATATTGGTGCTGTTGTCAGGGCACGCTTCAACTGTTGGAAAGCTGTTTCACACTCTCCGCTCCAAACATACTCGCGCCCATCTTCAGTTAACCTTGTCAGAGGTTTCGCTATATTGGCAAACCCAGGAACGAAACGCCTGTAGTAGGTACATAACCCAAGAAAACTACGAACTTGGTGTTTATCTTTCGGTGTTGGCCACTCTTGAACTGCACGAATCTTATCGGGGTCGGCTGCCACTCCATTTTGTGATACGACGTGCCCGAGATATTTCACTTCCTTTCTGAATATGTGGCACTTTTTCGGACTCAGTTTCAGATTGGCTCCACGTAGTCTTCGGAACACTTCCTCTAGATTGTTCAAATGTTCGTTGAATGATTTTCCGACTACAATCACATCATCTAGGTATACCAGGCAGGTCTTCCACGACAACCCTCTCAGGATGGTCTCCATTAGCCGCTCAAAGGTGGCCGGAGCGTTACATAGACCAAAAGGCATAACTGTAAACTGCCATAGTCCGGAACCAATAGTGAACGCGGTCTTCTCCCGGTCTTCAGGTTCCGTTTCAACTTGCCAATAACCGCTCTTCAAGTCCAAAGTCGAAAACCATCGTGAACCAGACAGGGTATCTAACGTGTCGTCGATGCGTGGTAAGGGATAGCTGTCTTTCTTGGTCACGTCATTAAGCTGCCGATAGTCCACACAAAATCTCGTTGACCCGTCCTTCTTACTGACCAGGACCACCGGTGATGCCCATGGACTGCTGGATGGCTCGATGACCCCTTGTTCTTCCATATCAGTAATAATCTTTTCGGCTTCTGCTCGCCTTGCTAGAGGTAGACGCCTCGGCTGCTGACGGACAAGCATAGAGTTGCCTGTATTGATTTTATGTTTTACTATATTTGTTCGTCCCTTCTGGCTATCGTCAAGAGCGAAGATATCTTGGTATCGGTGAACCAAACCCTGTACCTCTTTCACTTCCGTTCTGTTAAGGTCTTCGCACGAACTAGTAACCATACCCACTAATTTTCCACCCTGGTCTTTGGGCACTGGTTTTGGAACATCAGCCATACACCTGGCTACTCGAAATACTGGGACACACTGTCCCACAAGGGTACTCTTCTTCAATGTCACCGGATCCACATTAACGTTCATAATTCTCACCGGTACTCTCTTTCCAACCTTGATCAGCGCTTTTCCCACCAGTATGCCACTATGGATCTTCTTATCACAAACAGGCTCCATCATTCGCACACATCCTACCCGAAGATCTCCATCCAAACCTGCCTCGACAATTATCTCGCTCCGACCTGGTAATATCACATCTTCTGTCAGCAACACCCTTACGACAGGGTCTTCTCGTGGGTGCAAAGGGAGTTCTTCGTTACCAACCTTCAAAACGCCCTCCTTCAAGTCCAATGTAAAACCAAATTTTCTCAGGAGGTCCATTCCCAGGATGAAATCATCAGTGATATCGGCTACCAGCACCTCATGATCACGTTCTTCACTTCCAATGCCAATCTTCATCTTCACCACTCCGCGTGTTGGTATCACTTCACCCGTTGCTGTACGGAGTTGAGTAGTTGTGGGTAGCAACTTAATACTTGATCGTAGAACATCAGGGCGTACGATAGATTTTGTCGCCCCCGTATCAATAAGTAGTGGAACAGTTCGATTAGCAATCTTCCCATCTACAAACAAACTGCCGTTACTATTCTTCGATGTTACGGCATGGATCGTGATCTCCGGGGCATCTTCACTCGCCGTTAACGTTCGCCCCCTCTTGCCAACCACCTTTAACTTTTCCGACGGTTGTACTTTTCTTATTTTGGGACAACGGCGTTCTACATGTCCTTGTTCGCCGCAGTTCCAACAACGAGGCCCTCGAACTTCTTGATGATTCTTTTTACGGTTCTCTTCCTTCTGAAGAACTCTCATTAATAATTCTCCTAGGCGATCTTTAGAACCTTCATCTTCTTCCAAAACGGTCCGAACACGTCCGTGACCTCGGGACGCTTGTTTTGCAGCTTCAAATTCTAAGGCGTGAGCAAGCGCATCATCAGTTGTTCTTGGTCGTGCCAGCCTCAATGATTGTTGTGTTTCTCCGTCTCTTAACCCATCAATGAAGGTCTGCACAGCCAGTTGTCCCAGAAATGAATCGGGTGCCGTAGGGTACGCCAATCGGACAAGCCGCGCAACATCGGCTTCAAACTCCTGCAGGCTTTCTCCATTCTTCTGGATACAATTTTTCACTTGCGCGTGATACACTTGTTGAAGATGCGCGTCTCCATATCTCATTTCCAATCTAGACACTAACAATTGGTAATCATTTTCCTGTCCTGCTGGGATTGTTTGCAGGACGTTCAACGCGTCTCCACGCAAAGCCACAGTTAGAGAAACGGCCTTTTCCTTGCGTGTCCATCCGTTGGCCCCAGCGGCCGCCTCAAATTGTTTGTAGTAGGTGGACCAAGGTATCTTTCCATCGAACGTGGGTGGTTTTACTTTTATCCCTACGGCAGGATCCTTTTCTTCTTTAAATTGTTTCTTTACTTCATTAAACGGCCTCTCAGAAGTTGAGGGAAACCGTAGTTGCCTCATTCTATCTTCCAGCATTTCGGCCATATCGTCTTTCTTAGTTGTTGGTGGTAATTGCATTTGGGCTATTTTCTCTTCTACCATCTTTATTACCCTATCTTGTTCCGCCAGTCTACCTTCCAATAGTCCTAACGCGCTGGCATTCTCCAAAAATTCTTCGAAAACTTTATCTTCCAACGCTTTGACATTTTCCAACAATTCTCCTTTAAGCCTTCTAGAACTTTCTTCAGATTTTCTGGAATTCTCCAGTATTTCTTCCTTTAGCATTCTAACAGTTTCTTCGGCCTCTTAATTGTTTGTTGAAATTATTTTTAACACTAAAAATTTAATCTCACAGCACTTTATTTAATTATTACGCGATTTTATTTATTTTAAAAACCTCACACCTGTAACACCACTGTAACGTTCTTTCTAATAATAATACAAGTGCTGTTTAAATCGTCTATTCACAAACAAATATTTATTTCTATACACTAATGAATACACTATAAATTAACGCTATGATTATAAAACATTAAAAACTATTATTTACAGACTATGAATTTCTAATACAACATTTATATTCACTATTTATTTTGTAATACACAGTTAATGACTTGCTGTTGACTGATCTCTTTTATCCGCGAATCCGCTTTTATACCGTCATATAAACGTTCCAGAAGTCGCCCGAACATACCATGTATTTCTAGAATACACCAGAATAAACCGCGTCTGGTTCACATGCCCGCGCGATGCGTCATTCTCTCGAATGCGATAGAACACACCATTTGTTGCTCGAAAAAAGGTTCTTTCTTTTTCTCTCTTGTTACAATAACATTTAAAACCAACACTAACACTTTTTCATTTTTATTTAATGCTAAAGACAGAACACATGATATCATGAAATCGGACATTTACCGTTTAAATTGTTCTTTTTGTAGTTCGGTATATGTTGGACAAACACTTCGAAATTTTGACACAAGATATAAAGAACACGTACGTCATTACAAAAATAAACATCCTGAAAAATCTAATTACGCCAAACACCTTTTAGAACAAAATCACACAATGACTCTTCAATAATATTAAATTCACACAATAATATTAAATTTCTACATTTTTGTAATAACAAACGCAAATTAGACATTTTAGAAGCCTTTGAGATATACAAACACAAACTCAGGGTACCATTAATGAATGAACAACTTGAGCTCAGTAATTCTCCGTTACTGGAAGTATTAGATATTTAATTCTGATTATTATTATTTTATCTAGTTACCTATTTTTGTATCTACCTTAGCGACGTGTTTGTTTATAGTTATATTACCTTTGATAATGACAGCATAGCTGTCGAAACAATATTGTCAGGTTGTATTTTAATAAAACTGTAAAACTTTTACTAATCTTTATTTATTTCATAATTATTAGATTTCTGTACGGTATTGATTATAACAATTCTAATTTAATCAAATTAGATTTCTGTACTTTTCAACACAACACAACAACTAAACACGTTACTGTATTCAGGAAGTACCGTCGACAAAACAACCCCTGTACGATAATAAGAATCACTCTTTTTGCGTTTATTGCGGACTGACTTAACTTAAAAAACTTCAACTGGAACTCTAGTTGTGGAATAATCTTCCACAGGATTAATTTTACTCGATAGTAACACGGGAAACAAAATGCTGGGCAAGCCCACTAACTTGGGGGAAGACACCCACTGTCCGACCGGACGCTACTCTAGGGTACGAGACCCAATGCCCGGCTGACTAAAAAAAGGCTTCAGATTTACATAGTGACAAAATGATTTTTAAGAGGGACAGTTCAAACTGGCCAATAACGGAGCAATATGGCTTCCACAAGCCATTCAGAATTAATAGTTTGGAACAAAGAACGTTCAAAAAGAAGGAAGTTCACCCATGATTGAAATCTGCAATATTTACAATAATACGATACGCTGGGATCGAAAATTTGTTTATTCAAAGCCTACAGAAGAGCACGTACAGGGAAATCATAAATTAAAGCCAAATGGATTTTGTTAATGTGTTTTTCTATGAAACAAAGTTTATAAGCCTGGGAACGTTTTAAAATGATCGTTCACACCAACGAAAACTTTGCTTATTTTAAAATACTGCTTGTAAATACACAAAGGTTACTCTTTTATACTTGAAAGTAAGCATTATTTAGCTTTACGTAATATTTGCAGTTTTGATACATTTAAATTTGTTAGATTGCACAGGATCGTACTGGGGTTCCTTTATTATTTATAGATATAAAATGGTAGTTATTAAATTGAAAAAACGTAACGTTACACCCTGCTTTACTCTAAAAATACTTATCCAGGCAATATGGTGATAACAGTACACTGTAGAAAAAGCTTTTCTAATGAAAAAAATTGTTGTAGTAAAAAGTGCCATTAATTAAAGTATATTCAGGTATACGTACACAAAAATATATTAGAGCTGTACATATATTGTTGGATTTTTGAATTCTATTTCTAGTAAATTTCATATATGTACTATGTGCTACTTAAATTCGATCGCTCTCGAAATATGGTCATTTAAAAATTGATGTTTCATACATTTTTACTATTTATAAAACCGAAACGGCTTAACATCTGCATCCGTTTTTATATAAACTATTTATTGAAGTCAATTTCCAGTTTAGCCGAAAGTTTATAGTTTTCCTGACTGAAGTCAAAATATTTTTAATTCCGGTGAGGTCGAAAGTGGACATCAATCTATTTAGATTATAAAAAATTTGACACAAAGGTGCAAACCGTTTCTTTCTAAAGTTAAGCTATTTGCATTTTATAATCCGTGAACAGGCAGGCACACGCACCTAGTGCGACAATATCTTTGGAAACAGCATATATGTATGCCGCCTTTGCATTTTTTTAAATATATAATAATATGCCACCAGTTTCTTAAATAAGTAATATTAAATATTTTCTGATGCATTATTATAACCGGTATAAAAAAATATAGGCAGAAACTATTAAATTCGATCCTGCCTGTGACAGATATGTAAAATGTGAATATTTCGAAAACAATTGAATTTAAGTATAAATGTTTAGGTATGTCCAGGCTACTGCACGGGACCTTTACTATTTGTATTTAGAACTACATATTTGATTTTTTTTTTCTATTTCTGTTCAAATATATTTTATTCTATTTAAAAGTATTTAAATCTAAGTAATTTCGTTTAAATGTATTTATTTATATTTTAAAATATTTAAATTTAATTGGGTATTTACGGGTATGTGACAGTATTGTGTTGTCCTATTTATAAAGTGACCTACACCTCGAAAATCTCAAACAAACTTTTGTTGTGAAATTTCAATTCAAATTCACAAAACAATAAAAGGTGTGTGTGTGTCATCCGTATCTCAAAAAAGACGACTTCCAGGAAAATTACTGTATTTACTTTTGCTCGCATTCGCCATTCTGTTTTTTCCCATTCCTAAAAAATGTTTTTAAAAGAAATTGTCTTTCTAAACAGAGAATAGTGCTCTATTTCTTCCTTTGTAGTCCTTACGTCTCTCGTTTAACAAAGAAAAATGTTAATAAAATACATGTATAAACTACTAATATGTATTCAAACAAGTGATATAGGTATTGTCTTTTAACACAGAAACTATGCTTAGGTTAAGTTCAGTATCTACTATTCAAAGCAAGTCCCAAATTCCCACAAGCAGACATCTGTTCATCTAGATTTTTTTATTGCATAAAATGATGCATATTTATCTGGTGAATATAAAGCACCTAGAAATAGTTTTATATAATATATCTTCGATAATTATTTTAAGAATGTTTAAGAAACTATCTACGAATTGCAATTAAAAAGGAATATTTTTTTAAATATTCAAGTACCTATACCGAGAACAGAAGCAATCAACTTTGTTCTCTACAAAAACTTAAATAACAACTAAACTTGAACAGAATTCCTTTCTTTGGAGGCATCAGCGTACGATCCGCTTACTAAAACTTTCCACTTTATTAAAAGTTTTTACGAAGATAAAAGAGCTGCCCTTGCAGTGCTACATTATCTTGGGTTTCACAATAAGATTGCAATTACGCACAGGAAGCAGTAATTAATAGTTGTCTCCCCTCGCCACAATAAAATACAAAAGGCCCCGTCATTTCATTCAAACATTGATTTAGTAGAGCGAATACGTTATGAAGAAAAATGTAACAACTGCTATTAATTTTAATTAAATACCTCAGTTAAGTAATTTGTGTTATTTGTATCCATGAATTTTATTGTACATAATAATGCACGTTGCTACAAATTTTTCTAAAGATTTGATTTAAGTGAGAATCACCTTTTACATCAAGCATTTTGCATTCCAATTCAAATATACATAAATTCATATCTATACTACATGATACTGCACATTAATTATTTTAATATCTTTTGCTTTTATGAAATATTAAGTTCCAATCAAATGAATGTTTAGATTCAATAATAAATTACAAATCTATTCCAAAAAAGCCATACTTACATGTTTTATTACAAAAGTAGGAAATAATTAATGTAGATGTCCTGTAGGCTAGAATTATTAAGTACTAAGTTCTTTAGATTTACAGATTGAATACAGTTTACAGTGAGAAAACAAAACCTGTAAATTAAAAACAACTGAATAAATTTATACTTTGGATTAATGCAAAATTTCAGGTTATAGATGAAAAAAATTGAAATTTTACAAAAGCCGACTTGCTTCTCCACAACATGCTCCTCAATCAGTTTGTTGCGAATTACTGTATCGATTCTTAAGGTTAACATGGTATAACGATAGTTAAGGCATGCTTTTTTTAATATTTACATCAGATTTTTGTTATTCAATACCATGGAATTACTGAGCCTATAATCTAAAGCCTGGGTAAGAAGTTCCACAAAATTACTTACGCCTTAAATTAGTTAGAAAGTTAACATGGTCCTACTCTTGATTCTAGGGTTATTGTACAGAACACGTTAATTGTTAATTCATGTTAATTATTGTTCTATTACTTTACATGAACTCAGAAAAAAATATACTTTTCATTTCTAGCAAAAAAAATAAGGGGATTCCATTTTAAAAAAGTCGAAACGTCATAGGCTTACAGTATTAAACTAAAAAAATAAAATTGAGGTGTCCGAGGTTTTCTTCCAAACAGGTATAATTCAAAAAATACGAATGTTATTCCTGACTTTATTTACACACTGTACAAAGATTGGTGCGAATTAGAAAAAAAATCATTATTTTATAGTATTTTTTAATTGATTTCCTGTCATGCAAATTACCCATACTGATTTGTCAATAATAATTCCCCTTATTAAATTGCATCTAGCTTTTCTAATTTTCCAAGGGAAAACACATTCAGACATCTGAATATTTTTCTTACAGTTCTTTTAAGATAATTGTGTTTAATTATTAAATCACGATTTTAAATTAAAGTATTTGCAGTTCGTGCCCTTATTTTTTATATTCATGTGATATTTTTTATAACTGCACCATTTTGTTTGTACACCTGAAAAATGTATGTTGAAATTTATTAGTTAATATTAAAAGACTGTAATTGATTTTCTAATTTAATAATTTAGTAGTACTAGTATTTACAGTTATGAATTAGGTTAGCTGTCGACCAATTCTTTATTTGCAAAGAAAGTAACCTCCCTTCAGTTGTAACATAGAACCTCTTTCAATATTTTTGTTTTATTGTTTTAGAGATCAGCCAGAATTCTAGGAAGTATAAGAAAGTCCTGAAGACGAACTGGTTTAACATTTTGATCAAACCGAAGTCTCAGTGACGAAAGATTGGCCAACCGAGATTCTTCCAATAGTATGTAATTTATAAAATAACAGTACGTTTATAAAATAGGCAAGTCAAGTAGTTATAAATAGTTAGCTACCAAATTGCAATAATGATCACCTATTAATATGAAGTAATTAAATAATCACTGATCATAAACTGAACCTTCGATGAAATGTACTAACAGACCCTTAATTGTTATAATATACAAATTGCAACCAATTATGTACAAATTCGCGGTGGCGCTAATTCAATGGTAATAACAATAAACATCCACGTTTCCAGATGTGCTCTAAGATAAAACTCACAGTCGTTGTCTTCCAAACATCCAAAGTGCAACCAATACCAAAGGCACACATAATTCTGAATATCCAACGCAGTCATAAGGCAACCAAACCCAAATACTGTAGTTATTTTCATCCAAAAAAAAGGGACTAACAGAAAATAAATACAAAAGGCCTCCAATAAACAAACGCATTACCAAAATCCAAATAGGTGTAAAATAGCTAAAGTATAAGGTAATTTTAGAGGTTAAACGGATTTATAATGCCAATCAGGCATCAATATTTAATCACTAAATTCTGCACAAAATAATAGCAATGTTTCATATCCTAAAAATATCTGGTTTATAGGCCCCAAAGAAATTCAAAACAAATCGGATTAAATTACGATACCACCGTCAGAAAGCATGTCCAAGCACAACACTAAAAAGAAAATCGCAATATTACAAAACGATGTGAGTTTGCTCTTTTCCTTTCTTATTAAAGATAAAATGTATAATCACGGTGGTGATAACATCAGTTTACTATTCCATACGCTAGCGTACTACGAAATCAGCGCGTAGCAGCGTACGAAGTCACATAACAACGATCATACGCTTTTCAATTATGTATACGTTGTAAGGATAGTTTCAGGGATGTGGCCGTTATTTCTTTAACAAACTTCATGTGCAGTGGCAAACTGATACATACATAGATGAATAATAATTTAAATACATAAGTTCAAAATGCATAGTGTTGAGATTAACTCTATAAGGAACCTTTACAATAGTTTCGATTAGCCTTAAACAGAGATTTTAAATAGTATAAACGTGCGTATTAAAACAACAATCTCCATAGTGGTTAACGCATACTTAACGTTAACTGTTAGTGGTGCAGATTACCCTAAATCATTAATTCACAGAAAAAGTTTGCAATACTTCATTTATTTTTTTGATGATTTTCAATCATATTCTGAATGCAAACTAATAGATTAATACTCCGACTGGGAACCGAATTCAGGACCTTCCACTTTCTGGGTGGGTACTCTAGCAACAATAGTTGCAAAAATACAAAGTGTACAAGATATATTTGCTTCATTCGTATGATGAACCGACAATTCGCCAACGACACATCAACTATCAAAACTAATCTAGATTTATTGAATAGTCCTATAAAAAAATTAATTTTATAATTTAAGGTGAAAGTAATTTTTTAATTAATGTTTTACATTACATCATATATGTACATTCCATTAAGGGTGGCCCTTACTTTTCAACTTTGTAAAAATTTTGCTCCCACCCCTCTATCTTGTTCCAATCAACAAAAAAAAAACGATCTGTGTAAAATTTTAACTCAATCGGACAACTGCGAGGGGACCCTCATCGACCATGAAGTCTTGAAATCTTCGCTTAGAAAGTACTCGTAATTTTTTTAGATAAAGAATTTTTTTAGTTATTTTATTTGTATTCACCTAACGGAATTTGTAATCACTAGTAATGAAAATTAATGCGAGTTTTCATTAATTGAATTACTGAATTAATTGAATCCGACCTCAAATGTGCTGGGGTGCTGGTGCCTTCATTTTGAATAGGTTTGTGTGCCCCTGACAGAGTTTCGTTAAGAGTCTACAGAAATAGAATGCCGGTATGTACCCGTTAAGGTGAAGTTGACTTGAACGTAAGAGGCTGTATATTCACATCAACGTCCCTTCAGCGTAGTGGCTCTAGACGATTTCTGAGGATCAGACCACTGAAACTGACCCCCATACTGTCATCTCCGAGACACTACCCGATGGTATGCAGTTTCCCATAGGTGAACGAACGCATCCCTGTCCGGGATAAACCTCACTTTAATTCCCCTGCATTTGCCTAGGTCAGGCAGCAGGCAACTAGCACCATATCCGACCCTTACGTCAGATAAGAATCAAATCCACCTACACCGGACCTTCATGTTAGCAGAACTTCCTCTGCAACGTTTATGAGTCATCGTCGAGAAACACTTATTCGTAACTCTACCATACATTATTTTCCGACTGTGCCATCCGTTGCCTAGACAATCCTAGGATTGGGTAGATAGCAGCCAGTTCTACGGGTGAACGCCGTGTGGTCTACTCCTAAGCTAGTGTCGGATACTAGTTATACCCAACACTTCAAACTACTACCCAGTTCTCTGTCATACTGGGCTAGTCTCGCATACTAGTGAATCCATGATGGACACCTAGAACGGCTTCCTGGTTATTCACCCCGGGTAGTGACCACAATGAAAATTCTTTCGTCATCGTTCAACAAAGATCAGCAACAGCAACAGTTCCAGCAACTCGAGGTACATTGCTGTTTTTAACGCTCCGTCTCTCTGAAGTTTTTGATAGGTGCAAAATCACTGATGGAAATGGGTTTTCATATTAATTGCTGCTGCAAAAGCTTTCGGGCGTGATACTGAAACTTTGGTAATAAAGGACTTCTTTTCAACGCCTTAGAAGAAATTTAGAGAAGCGAGACACATAACCTAAACGACTACCAAGAATTAGTGTTGCACTGGAATGGAAAACTGCTCCCAGCACTCACAGGTGTTGAAAAGGTTGATAAACTAGCAATAATAGTAACTCTTCAAGGCAAGGAGCAATTATTAAGAGTTCCCTGAAATCACAACGTGTTCAAGAGAAGAGCAAGCCATGGCTGTTTACCAGTCAGTGGAGAAGTGGGGCATAACCGACAAAATCCAGGCACTTTGTTGTGATACGACAGCAAGCAAGACAGGTCGAGTAAATGGTGCCTGTCCAAATTTAAAAAAATTGTTCAAACGTGACCGGTTGTACCGCCCTTGCCGTCATCACATTTTTGAGTTAGTTTTGTGGAGCTGTTTTTACTCACTGAGTCGATGTAACTGGCGGATGTAACTTCTGGTCTAGACATGACAAATTTCAAAAGATTTAAAGAAACCTCATCATTTCCATGCGTCAACTGATAAATTATTAGGGTGTTGATACAGCAATCAGTAGGTAAGGCTACTGAAAAAAAATTCCCAACCATCTCTGGTACTTAGTTCCCGAAGCTGTGGCTCTATTCTTATTTGATGACAATGTTCCAACAGCGGTTAAGGCAAATATGGCTTAAGTTATGCTGGAAGGAAAGGTGAAATAGAGAAAGAAACCTAAATTAACCTTGAAAATATCTAATAATTGTTAAATTTTTCATGTTATTTCAGGAATTTCTCGAATTAACTTTTGAAGAATTTGACATATTTATATTTTGAATGTTTGAATTGAGCAACTGCTATGGTTGCCTGGATGTTTCCACATAAATTTCTCTAAGTAAAAAAACTCGAGATAGGGAAGAGTATACCGGTTTTGAACGGAATTATACTATATGTTCTAACTTCAAGGCGTTTGAGAGTCGCCTAGGTGTTGTCCGATTGAGCTGAAGTTTTTCACAGCCCGTTTTTTTGTTGATTGGAACATGATTAGAGGGTGGAGGCAGTACAATTTTAACTTTCTGAGAATTACCTATAGCTAAGGGAAGGCATCGACCGATATTGATATCGGTAAATCGGCATATCGGCAGCTGCCGCCGATTATCGGTGTCGTATCGTATCGGCGGGAAACTTGCCGATATATCGGCAAGTAACAATGACAAATTTCAGGATTTTTATTGCATATTTATAATGTATCAAAATACAACAAAAGAAATATAGTCTGCAATCGTTTTTTATAAGTGGCGTAACGTATGATGGCTGGCGAACGGGGATTCACACAAAATATGCACGGAATGCATATCAACAGATGAAGAAATTTGGCCAAAACAGTATTTTATTTTTATATTAATTATCATTCACATTTAACGTTAATTTTCCTAGATCCTCTATAAATTGATTGTAAATTGCTTGTTTAATTGATTGCTAGAAGAGAATTAATATTAATTAGTGGTAAAATTATTGAAGTGTTTCTAAATAAATTAATATACTATAGGATGCAAATGCAAACTTTAATCATTTATTGTAAAAATATTTCTTATAATAATGCCCATTGTATGTAAAATAACGATAATTTAAACAGTACTAATTTCTAAATTTCCGAAGGTAATAAGCACACTGATCCGGCTCGCATCGGCTCGGAAAGGATTTTTGACGATGGTTCCTCTGCAGAACAATACCTCCCGACCTGTCGAAGGATGCGAATTGCTGGCGAAGTGTGCGCCCTCTCATATAAAAGCATGTACCACATTCATCGGCATTTCTCCGATTCGATGCCGGCCGATTCCGGCCGGAACAGTGTGCTTTATGCTTTAAGTGGTTCAATACGGTGATATTATTTGAATATGTCTATACATGCTGGCAATTTCCCAAAAATATTCTTAGTTAAAAACACGTTTATGTTAATTCATAATGTAGTAAAAACCAGAAACGCATTTTTATAAATATTTTTTAAAGCTAAAAACTATAGATGGCGCCGAGTAACCGTCAGCTGCGGCCTCGACCCATTTAAAAACGACGTTAAAGTACGAAAAATAAAAGTGTAGTGAAGTTTGAAGGTGATAAACAGTGAAGTGAAGTTTAGTGCGCGGACAGAAGCATTCAGTTTCGAGTGAAAAGTACAGTAAACAAAAGTATACAAAGGTTTCAAGACATTAAACTGGAGATTAAATAGTCGAAATACGCAATCTATTTTGCAATGACGCCACGTCCTTGTTAGTAGGACGTCATAACACGTCACACCATCATAAAACAGAACTGTAAACACGCTTAAGGGGGGTCTACACTCCGCATGCGAGTAAATTTAAACTATAAAAGCCAAGTAAACGGAAAATGGATAACGAAGAGATTGGAAAAATGATGCAAAACATGTTAAATGAAATAAAGGAAAACCAACAGGGAATACAAAATGCACTCCAAAGCGAAATGCAGAGTGCAATAACTGAACTAAATTCGTGTATGGAAATGATGAGAAGAAGAGAAAATCAAATACACCCCGAGAGGAAAGAATTACATAGAAGGCTAGAGTATTTAACGGCGAAATTACAAAACAACGAAACACCAGACAGAAAGACAAAATTAATATACTCAGCAGAACAAATTATGAAATTACAAAAAGAGAAAACTGACGGTATAGCTGACAAAGAATGTATTATAAAATTAGAAGAAATAGGAATAAAAAAAAACTCTCGACACCAGTATGGTATAAGAGAAAAAGAATAAGAAGAAGAAGAAAAACTATAGAGGTTAAAAATTGAAAAAGTGTATTTTGCCGATTCGATATATCGTTATATTGGTTTATCGGCACGTAAATATCGGTATCGGCTGATATATCGTATCGTCAAAAAAAGTGATATCGGTCGATCACTAGCTAAGGGCCAACCTAATTTATACATAAATTATCTAAGATATATGAATTTACATTCAGAATGTGATTTAATGTAAAACATATTAATTAAACCATTAAGATTCATCTTAAATTACAAAATGAATTTTCTTATAGAGTTATTCAAACAAATCTAGATAAGCTTTGAAAGTGATGTCTAATTGTCGATCCAACAACGGCATGAAGCAAATATATTTAGTATGCTTTGTATGTTTGCAATTATCTAGTTCGTATAGAAAAGAGTACCCGAGAGCGGAAGGTCCTGGGTTCGAGTCCCAGTCGGGCTGATAATTTTTCTACATGGATTTGTATTCAGAATATGGTTGAATATAAAACATTAATTAAAAAATTAACTTCAAATTAAATTACTTTATTTATTAGAAACAGTGCAAATAAAAGGAATAAATTATTTGAATCAAATAATTAACTGTGACTATTTGCATAAATAACCCGGAATGGTGCTGTGGCTATTCAGTCAGGCAGTTAACTCTAAACTTCTTAAATATATATTTTTTTCAAGTTGGAAAAATGTTTTAATAAACCTAATAACAGGGATTGAAGAGAGAAATAATAACGGTCCGGGCAACATAACAGTTATGAAAGGCGAGATAATTTTACTTAAGAGTTATAAAGGACCTTTATCCGCGATTGAAAATAAAGGTTTCTAGCTTAATAACTGTTTCGAAAAAGGGAAGAGATTCATAAGAGTTATTGTTTGAACGACCGAAAACGACCGATATTTAAAAATCTATAAAAGGAATTGAATACACTGGATGTAAAAGAGCACATGTTCATGATATGAACAGCATTTAGTAGATGTATTTCCTTTCAGAAATTGCTTATAGACGATAATATTTTTTTATATCTTCTTAAAATTAGAAGTACTACAAATATTTATTATTATTAAAACCCAACATTATTCGAGACCACGTGGACATAATGATATCCTAGAATAACGTCCGGGACGGGGTGCGGATAATTGGCTCAATGTTTAGATTTACTGTAATTTATTACACACACACGTTGGACTTCTAGATAATTCGTATAATAAAATCATTCGTATTGTATTTCTTTCTTTAAAACGTGTTTGGAGGTGGTGGCGGGAAGGCTGCAGTTTTAAATTGAACTCTCACATACACGCTGACGGCAGTGTTGAGCATCAATCAATTAAATGCTTATTTAAACATTGTTACAGCTAATAATACTATTTATGAAATTTTTAAATTTAATAATGATGTCATTCTGGTTTTTGTAGCAGATTACATTTCAACCTCGTACCAGACGTAAACAAACGCACCGAAATATTAACAAAAACAAAAAGTGCAATTGAAATATCTTTTTACAAGTATATAGGGTCAATTGGTTGTAGAAATATACTAATGCTCAACAAATCAACTGACCATTTGCACAGATTTGTGTAATTTTTTAAATATTTAAATAATTCCCATAAAACCATCCGTGTTTATTTTATAGTACTTATATTAAGTATATGTAATTGTATTGCGTATTCAGTTGTAAAGAAATACTTTATACAGTCGCGAAGCCCAAGTTGTTTACACAATAAATTATAGCAAATCTAATAAACATTATCCGGGCCACGTCGGGGACTTTTGTTTATTTACATATATAACACAAAAATTAGACTCCTTATTAATAGAAGGAATGAATAACAAGATGATCTGAAACTATTTAACACTTTCAATTCTTAATTGAAATGTTACAAGTACTATATTTATAATAATCCTGTTATAGACTTTTTATATCTCTCCTTTTCGGGCTTTCAAACGATAACTGTTATTATAAATCTTCCCTTTTTGAAAGAGTTATGAAAGGAGAGAAATTTGCTTTTTCGGTTCTTTAATAACAGTTATGCAGATTTGAAATATTAATATTGGGCCTTCATAATTGTTTTATAATGACCGATAAATAACTGTTTCAAACAGTTATTTTCGTTACAGTTTCAATCCCTGCCTAATAATGCGATTCAGGTTGTTTGATGTTTGTTCTATTACCTTCTTGTAAACTGTCGTTATATCTTAATGATAATTATAGTTGTATGTCGGTGGTGATTTTATAGTTCATAAAAACCCTAGTTTATAACTAGTTGCTAGTAATTGCACAGCTTCTAAGAACTACTATTAAATGATAGTAAATATTTGCTAAAAATCTTGTTTTGCTCTTTTTAACTAATTGTAATTTGTAAACAATAAAGATATAGCATTAGCAAAATAATAATTTGATATCGAACAAAGGTTTCCTTCTTGTGTATATATAGAAGTATTTATAAGTGTATTCTAATACATCCATAAGCACCATAACATTTAAAGAATTATCTTTTTATTTTTCGAAATTCCCTTTTAGAAAAATACATTTTATTACTACTAAAAGTACTAAACGCATATGCCAGAGTCCATACGTACTTTAAATACTAAAATAAAATTAATTAGTTATGTACAATTTAACTCCCTCTCATTCCTTTGTAAAACATATTGTATAGTAGTCACGGTACGGCGGTACTTTACCTGATTTTTATGTGTTAATTTCATCTAAATCTGAAAAGGCAGATTCCATTATATATGAACGTCCAGAAGTTATAAATGTGTAAGAAAACCGCTTAAAGCGCTGCTTCTGGTCAGTATTTCACTGCCTACTACGTTACATCAGCGTAACTGACAATAAAAGTATTTAATGCTAAGAACCAGTGAGTGTAATGCCTCTAGGTGTGAATTGCAAGCAGAAAGTGAAATAACATTCTCAGGTATCCAAGTCACGAAAGCTCTAACGCGTAATCTTATTTGTTACAATGAGTCTGAGAGATCACTGGAATTCAGACATATCTTAGAAGCCGATATGAAGTTGCACAGCTACATGTACTGGACAAATTAACTGTATGCGCAATAAAGCGATTCACTTATTTGCAAAGCTAATTTTATTTTCGTATCTGCACAACCGGACGGTTTCCAGAATTATCGTCCAATATTTGTTTTCTGCGAACGGGAACTACTTAACTATTTATCTACACATCGCTAGGCCATTAAGATTTTACTTAGAACCTGCAGACATGTTACTGTACATTGTGTGTAGAAATATCGCACCTGCGACATTTATATCGTATAATATATGTATGGTTATAATGCTTATATTTAATAACGAAAGTCCTGTTAAAAAACTGTAAATAAAATTTGGCATTAAAATTAGAGACCTGTGCAAAATGCCTCTTATTAGAAATGCTAGAAAATATTCCGTTCTTAGTAATTACTTACGTAGTTTTATGGATTTGTCAGTAGCCTGTTAACAAGTAGCAACACAATAATGCTAAATAGATGAAGCGGATAAAAATTTCTTATATTTTTCTGATATAGTTAATTTAGATTTTGTGTTGGCTTTTAAAAAGAAAATAAATCATTTCGTTAAACCAGCGCTTGGAATCCATTAAAAGATCATGTTTACACTAAAAATAATTAAATTAATATTTGAAAGATGTTTGGAGAAACTGCAGGAACGAAATGCTAAAATTTGTTTTACTTGACATAAACAGATTTGTTTTTGGAAAATATAAAATTAAAAACAGCAGAATTGATAGTCTTCCTTAAAGAAACAACGACAGGTAAATATAGATAACGTGTTTCGAATAGAAAAGTTGCATCACCCTTGAGGTGGAAGAAATATAGATAAAATTTTAAAAAGATCAAAGTTTGAGCTTTTATAGTGATTTTTATACAAATTATTATTATCTGATTTGTTACTAAATGACGTAACTTACTTCTTCTTTAACTTGAATTTTAAACAGTATGGACGTGACTGCATTTTCCTCTAACGTAATCGATAGGTGCCAGATTGATTATATAATTAAAAAATTGTATTGCGATTGCAACGCAAGGAAGTAGTTATATTTTACTATTGATATGAAAAGAAATGATTATTCTTTGTTAATTATCTTTCATTAATTATTCTCTCTGTACAGGGTGGCCCGTTTATTTTCACCATATACCTTATCTTGGACACTGTACGTTTTGTGACAAGAATTTTTTTGTAAAAGTTGTTTCTTCTAGAATAGTCTACAATTTTTTAGTAATGCCGTAGTTCCTGCGTCAATTAAAGTTATTTTTTCTTAAATAGGACACCCAGTATATTATTACATTTTCGAATAGTCCTCTTGGGGATTTATAACTATGCAGGGAGTAAAATTTCTTAAAAATTAAAAAAGTTTTTGCTTCTTTCATATTCTTAATGTAACTTAAAATTTATAAAGCGATTTTTCTCGGAATCTAGAAGGAAGCAACCACATGTTGATAAGGAAGATGTGTTCTAAATCATTACAGCTACCCCCCCCCCGCATTACGAGGTTTATAGTTTACTACATAACACCCTGTATACATTAAAGTGGGTCGAAAAAATAAATATTTTTTTCGGAACGCTTTAGTGCGGAAAAGTTGCCTATTGTAATAAGAAGAAAAACGGTATAAAAAAAAGTTAAAATCGGTTAACATCTTCCGTTCGCGCATCGTACTTAAAGTTTATGAAAAATTGCAAAAATCACGATATTTTTGTAATTTTTTCCTGTTAGTCAAAACTTTTCAAATAAACACGCTTTAGTTATTTATGGTTTAAATAACCTAAATCAGTTAAATTCTGATCAACAATCTATTTTTTCCCGTTCACGTAACGTCCTAGAAAAAACAAGAAATTTACCAATGTTTCGCAATTTTCACTGTGCAACGAGCGAAGACGTTTTGCTAGAACAAAACAAACCAGAACTCACTTGAAATAGATTGTACTGGTTTGAAGTAGATTGAGTCGGCGCGTGGTCCCTCCCTACTCTACCGCAGCCTTCCCCCCTTCCAACTCGGGCTTCTACTCGTCACGGCGTCCACGTCCAGTGTCGATGGCCTTCATCAAATGATATAACTCAAAGCATTATTTCTCGTGTGTTTGAACTATCAATATCATTAGAAAAACTGGAAATAGTAGGTTGTGATGGCACTGTAACCAACACTGGATGGAAGAACGGTGTCATCCAACGACTAGAAAATCAGGACGCCCGCTACAGTGGAGCATATGCCTCCTGCATTTTAATGAGCTATCTTTTCGTCACATTTTCCAACATATTGACGGTAAAACTGCACGGCCTAAACTTTTTAGTAGGCTCAGCGGGTAGCAGCTCACTTGCTGTGAAAAACTCCCTGTGGTCGATTATGAACCCATAGCTTGTTCGATTCCTGATATAGACAGGGATTTGTTGAGTAAAAACCAACAGTATTTGTTGGACATTGCAAATGCAATTACCTTGGGACATTGTCCAGAAGCCTTGACAAATCAGGACTCTGGTCTTTTGTCCAGATGGCTACCTGCGACCAACCGAGTCCTTAGGTTGTATATAAGTTCATCAGATCCATCCGGAAACTTAAAAGAAATAGTTGGCTTCATCTTAAAAGCACACATGCCTGTGCGGTTTGCCATAAAAAAGAGCAAATATTTTACTGAAGGACCAAAACATGTCAAGCAATCCAAACGTCACGAATTACTTCAAGTTGTCGATTCAGTAATACAACGAAATGCATTCTTTGCAAATTCAGAGAATGTTCTGTTGGCAATGCTTGTCGATGAAAGAGGATGATATTAAATCACTCATCAATTCTGACACTACGCACATCAGAGAAATACAAAAGTTTCCCTGTCACACCCAGGCTGTGGAGAGGTGCGCCAAGCTGGTAACAGAGGCCTCGAATAAAGTATGTGGACATGAAGCTAGAGATGGCTATATTCGAGCAACACTAAAGTCTAGATCGGTTATGCCTTATTTATCCACAAAATCAGACTTTAAATGTATGTAATGTAAATATAATATAAATACAACACCCAATAATTGGATGGTTGGTTGGGTAGGGTGCGTGTGGAATTCGATGTGCAACCATCTCTACGTGGCGAGTTCCATCCAGTGTTGGTTACAGTGCCATCACACCCTACTACTTCTAGTTTTTCTAATGATATTGATAGTTCATACAAACGAGAAATAATGCTTTAAGTTGTATCATTTCATGACGGCCGTAGACACTGGACGTGGACGCCGTGACGAGTAGAAGCCCGAGTTGGTGGGGGTAGGGCTGCGCAGAGTAGGGAGGGACACGTCACGGCACAATCTACTTTAAACCAATACAATCTATTTAAAGTGAGTTTTGGTTTGTTTGGCTCTAGCAAAACGTCTTCGCTCGTTGGACAGTGAAAATTGCGAAATATTGGTAAATTTCTGTTTTTTTCTAAGACGTTGCGCGAATGGAAAAAATTAGATTATTGATCAGAATTTAACTTATTTATGGCCGGTTTCACAAAGCTTGATTAAGTTCTGATTAACTTAATTGTCATTAAATTCGAAATTCAGAAATTTCATTGGCTGAGATTTAACAGACCTTGAGGTTTATCCAATTATATTTCTAGATTTCAAATTTAATCACAATTAAGTTAATCAGAGTTTAATCAAGCTTTGTGAAACCGACCATTAGGTTATTTAAACCATAAAACAAGCATAAAAAACTAAAGCGTGTTTATTTGAAAAGTTTTGACAGGAAAAAATTACAAAAATATCGTGATTTTTGCAATTTTTCATAAACTTTAAGTACGATGCGCGTAACGGAAAATGTTAAACGATTTTATTATTTTTTTTATACCGTTTTTCTTCATATTACCATAGGCAACTTTTCCGCACTAAAGCGTTCCGAAAAAAATTTTTTAAATTTTTTTCGACCTACCCTAGTATACATGGGAACACTGTTTCGGACGCTTACCTTCTGTAAATAGTGTATATTCAAATTAAGGTAGTGAAGTTTGCAATCAACGTTTGGAGCTCTTGTTTGTACCAAAATAAGTCAGTAGGGACAAAAAAGGCATTTGCCTTACAAAAAGTGAAGTAGAAGCGATTTTAATAAACGCTTACGTGGGTAGGATAAAAAAATATATACTGCTTCGGACTATCACCTTTTCTAATAGTGTATATTCAAACTAAGATAGTAAAGTTTGCAATCACCGTTTTGAACTTATATTTGTACCAAAATAAATTAGTCCAGTCAGTAAGGAAATAGCCATTTTCCTTACAAAAAGTGGAGTACTGGAAACGATTTTGATATATGTTTAGGTCGTTGGGATGAAAAAGTAAAGTTTCTGACCTTGAGAGAGCGAAGCCCGTGCCACCATCTTGGATAAAAGGTGGTGTGAAAAACTGATTTTTCAAAATAATTACTCAATGGTTGATCCTATAACAAAACTGTCTGTGACAAACTTGAAAAAAATAAAATTCCCAACATTTTTTTTGTTTAATTTTGTTTATAGGTTACGGTCGTTATGTTCGTGGTCATTTCTATCGTTTTTGTCGTTTGATGTTGACGAGTTCATTACAGTGTTCGTCTTCAATGTTATTTTCGAACTTATTGTCTTCAAGCCAGCATTCCTGTAGCCACATGTTCCGCCGCATCCTTTTTTGCAATTGCCTGAAATTAAATCCAATAAAGCATCAAGAGCGAGGAAGAAGATAGGGAATTTTTATGAATGGAAGACACTGAGAGCGAACATTATAATGAAGGCGTCAACATCAACTCACCCGAAAAGTCCAAAAGGAAAAAAATTAAATTATCGCGAACATAGATTACCAAATCTTTTCTCCGCTGTAACTCGTTAAATATTACAAGTGTTGGAATTTTTTTGTTAGAAAGTGTTGCCAAATATCGTAAATCATAAATTTTCTTAATTTTTTTATGTGACACCCTATATATTATCAAATTCGCAGAAAAACACGTCGAAGACGAATCTAACATATAACAATATGAGCCTACACTAAACTGTCTGGAATTTGTTGTTGTTTATCTTTAGGTACTTAACTCTGTTTATAAACCACAGTTGGAGATATTCGCTGAAAATAAAACACTCCATACATGACATGGCTTCTTTCTTCAAACCCCTCAAGGATATATTTACCGCAGTAGTAGGTGAAGACAATCAAAAGAAACGAAGTAAATAAGATTTATCCATATAGTAAAACTAAACAGTTGTTACCTTTTATAATATAATATGATTGGTCTACTATTTCTTCCAGAGCGCCATTCGAATCTGTAATAATATACAGGGTGTCTTATTTATAAAAAAAAGTTTATTTCATCATTCTTATAGAACCACGCAAAAATATGGCATTAGTAGAATATTGTAGATTATTCTAATAGAAACAACTTTTACAATATATAAAGGCGTTCTTCACAAAACTTATAGTTTTCGAAATAATATGTAGGTCCATAATGCGCAAACCACTCTGAATATATTTTCTATTTTAGGCAGAAGGCATACTACTAAATATAGCGCACAGAAAGATTCACCGCAGGCACTTTATAAGATGTTTTTCTTATTGTTATTCTAACATTTTATTTCAGGATTTCTCTTTTAACCTTTAATACGAAACTTATGTTGGATACACTACTACAAGCAATACAGAACAAGCTTTTATGTTTTTCAAAGTGAAAGCATCAAAAAACTTAGAGCTAAGTCGGTAACCAGGGAGGACAGAGGATGGAATCGCCTAGCTTTCCTTTGTGTATCCCCATCCCGCTTAAAAAAGGGCGAATAATAAAATACTATTAAGATTTGAGGAAATTCAAATACATATTCTCAATTAAAATGCAACATAAAAGAAAAAAACTCCATTTCAGCCTTGCCTACCAGTTTCGGCAAATAACGTTACTTCTCAGTACACTTTTTTAAATTATGTTGCGTTAGTTCTTTTTTTATTTTCAAAGTACATACACGGTAACATGATAAGCGTGTAAATAAAAGTTAGTAAAGTTATTTTGTCATTACTAAGATATTAGTTGTATCCTTTTACCACTTGTTTGTCTTACCGCCGAGATCAGGTAAGGCGCTAAAAACTTAAGTAGACCACACATTAGGCAACGCGTTCTGGATCCCCGGGTAATGACTCAATGTTTAAGTTTGCTGTAATTTACTACATAAAGAAGTTGAGCGTCGATGTAGTTTATAAAATAAAATTATAAGTTTTGTATTTCGTTAAAACATTTTTATCACAATGAAAAGCATTATTGACTGCATAACGCTAAATACTTCTAATTAAAGAATGATATTTCAGTATCAGTATTTTATTATGAACTCAGTAATTATTTCTATCATTTCGATATACACGTTTTAAAGAAATACAATACGTATAATAATAATAATATAAACAATCTCGAACCCCAACTTGTTTATCCAATAAATTACACCAAATGTAAACGTACGGTCATGATCCGGTTCACGTCTGGGACGAGAACGCGAACCCTAATCTGTGGTCTACTTTAGTCTAAACTAAGAAGTCTGAACTCTCAAAAAGAATGGAAATAATAATAAATTATTATTCAAGATGTGGTGGTTGTTTTCATCTTGTTATAGAATTCTATGGGTGTACAATGTACATTAATGCTATCTTCCATTATTTTGCAACTTTTGTAAACGTTTTGGACTTCTTTCTTCATTTTCATTTTTCACAATAAACTAGTATTCAAATTTGAAATTAGATATAACCTCACAAAATTCTTCAACAGTTTTAAACTTAAAATTTTCCTAGTTTAGTTGGAGTGAGGGAGGAATAACATATCTTACTTTACTCCTCCCACTTTAAATAATCTCAATTATCAGTGATAAAAAGAATGAAGAATTTTCCATCCAGAGATTTCCATTTTACTGAGATGCTGGGATTAATTAAGCAACTAGATGTTCTTTACCACTGTCGTTTAACCTAAAGCATCATCAGCTTTACTACAATCCATAAACATATAATACATACATAATCCATACATAACTGACATATCATGGTCGACTGTCCACATTCCATAGACAGGAGTCACAAACCTCAGTTGGAGTCCATATTTATGTTTTAGTGCTTACACTTATTACTTCAGAAGCTCATAGTACCTAACCCAGTGTATAGCCCACAATTTATTGCTAATAGTTTATAGTTTACAATAGAAATGTGATTTATAAACTACAGTTTATGGTAAATAAATCTATAATCGACGTCTATAATACATAACTTTCAGTTTATAGTCCGTAGTCTATGGACTATGGTCTAATTTTCTTTGTTTTGAGAGTTACAGGAACACCATCGTAAGTGAGAATATTCTTGGTAATACGTAGTAGTCTTGGATAATACTATTAGGGTTCCCCTTGATTTTTCAATGCCAGGGGCGTGTTTTTCGAAATTATAAGTTTCTTAGTAGTTAACAGTTATTAGTCTAATAGTTATTAGTACTAATACAATGCAATTTTCTATTATTTTCTTACCAGTCCTAAAATAAATGCTGTTATTACTAGTTTATTAGGTGTCTAATGTCAAAGATGTTTATATTCTAAATTTCTAACAATGGGTGCGTCCAACACACCTCGGGAAATACAGCGCTGCAGCAGCTTTCATATCCGTCTTAGATTAAAATCGTTTGAAATAAATAATCGCTTTATACATATAAAGCGCTTGGAGCGCTGACAAGCAACATTAGACGACTGATTTACTAAACGTCAATATCGTATTCTTGCTTAAAGCACAAACAAGTTTTCGCTGAAACAAAAAACAATTTTGTGCTGTCAAAAAGCATGGAATGCAGAAATTGCTGGAGTGATGGTACTGTTATGGTATTGGATGGAAATTACTTGTGCAGAAGACCAAGACAAACGGTTATGCCTCTATAAACATGGCTCTCCTAACGTGACAACATCATTTGTAAAGTTGTTATCAGAATTTGGATGATAGCTTTGTTTCAAAAAAAGTTCACTGGTATACATAAATGCTGTGTCTATCTTGATATGTTGAAGTAGCAATATAACGCAAGATTTATTTAGAAGACAATCTTGCTTCCATAAAGTTTTTTAGTTCAGTGACGTTCAGTGGTGGTATATCCAGAATTGCTCGAACCTTACCAGATCAGGTTTAGTGACCCAACTTATTTCAATGTTGTATAATTAACCAACAAATTACATATGATCCAAGTAAACTATGACATCAGGGGTGGGGGGAGTGTAAAAATGTTGACATGTGATGAAGACTGAAAAATACAAATTGCAGTATTAGGTTGGTTGCACAAATGGCTCACGTAAGTGACGTAAGATGTACCCTATCTTGGCGACTGTAAAAGTTAGAGCTACTTGTAAAAGGCTACTGACTTTTTTATGTTACATGCAACACCCTGAATGTTTTTACGATTTTTGATTCTACACTGTATTGTAAGTATTGTTGATGAACATATATACCGGAAGTGCGCACAGTTTTTGAGTAAACCTAATATCTTTAATTTTTTAAAGACTGTAATATTTAAAAGAAAATGAAATTTACCTACTGCAACTTGTATTTAACTAATTATAATAATACACGATGCTTATAAATACCTCAGTCAACGGTTTTTCATAAAAATATAACTGAATAATCTACAGAGGGTTCAATTCACTAGACCAAAGATAAAAATCTCATCATGATAATCAAGATGAGATCAATCATGATAATCTCATTTTTTCATAAGGGATACCCTGTACATTACTCAACAATAAATTTATGAAAAAACGACTGATGTTGATATTTATAACCATCATGTATTATAATAACTAATTAAATATAAGTTGCAGTAGGTAAATGCAATATTTGTAAAAATGTTAGAAAATTCTGCATTTTTACAAAAAAAATTAAATTTATTCAAAAACTGTGGCACTTCCGGTATGTGTTTTAATCAAAAATAGTTACAATAAATCGAAAATCGTAAAAATATACAGGGTGTTCCATTTAAAATAAAAAAATATATAATTAATTAATTATAAAATAAATTAAAAAATTAATTTAAAATAAAAAAGTTTTATACCAACCAACCTTTGTATTTGATTTTTTGTTGTAACTATTACAGTTTCCAAAATAGAGCTACAGGGTCAGCTTACGTAAGCCAGCGTTCATAAGTATTAATAATTGTTAGAAAAATTATTTGATGTTTAATTAATATCGCTTTTCTTAATACTATTAAATACAGCATTAATATACAAGACATAATGAAATAAATTGTAGATTTTCTAACAAGACGTTAAAATCGATTAAGGTAACTTAAGAATTTGTTAAGTATGTACTTAATACTTATTTATCATTTTAGAAAGTTACCAGTTATCTACGCACAGGAGGACTTTTATATCGTATTTCATATATTATAACATGTATAAAGCTCAATGGGACAGCTAACAGTTAACTTTAACAAAATAAAGATTAAAACGTGATTTATACACAAATTACTTTGTAATAAATTTCACGAAAACAGCAACAATATACATATCACATACAAAAGAAGGATGATGCATTCTCCCAGTTCTAATATATACAACAGTATTCTTCCGGTTACCTTAAATGTTTGCTTTTAATTATTTTTAACACAAATTAATTAAACGTCTAAACAAAAGAGGAGTGTGGAGCGAGTCAGGAAGAAAAGGGTAGATAATATACGAGCAATAATATTACAATATTATTCAATTATTTATGAAACATTCCTACTTTAACGGTAATTAAACAGTAACTATAATCTAAGCTACTAAACATTTCCATGTATTTTAGGCGACATAATCAACTCTTAACTGACGATCAGTAAAAATATATAAACAGCTTGAGGAGTAATTATAATTATTTTCAATTGCTTTCTGCAGAAACATGATTTATACATTGTTACAAGGAAAGGTTACAAAAGAAAAATTACAACAAGAATATCCGGTCAAATCTCGTAAAATTGCAAATTATCCTTATATGGGTAAGTATTTTGCACCACCGCAGTTTATTAATTTCTGCGAAAACCAGACATTATTACACAATTTAATGCTGTTTATTGCAACGAGAAAATCCTTATCATAAATTCCACATAATTTGATGTTATTATTGTAATTGCTTATAATTACTGAATAGCATTGCTTTAACAGATTCGAAATGGGACTGTTAGTATTTCAATTGCAATTAACGATCCAGAAAAACAAGGATTATTCTTATGATAAAAACATTAATCTAAGGATTAATGTACACAAGTCAGTTAGGCAAACCTGCCTCTGCATACACAAATTATCAGACTGAGTGACGTATATTAAATCACGTCTGTTTTAAAGGCGGGATGGTCTAGATAATTAGTAGAAGACTTTAGTTCAATTAAAAATTTACCTATGAGAATTTAAAAATAGCATATGGGCGTTCATCTTTAATAATTCCTTGTCGCAAAATAATAATTAATGTTTACGTTCTGAGAGTTTCATGGTTTCAAATTACGGCTACATATAATTTAGAAATTTATTACAAGTTGTTCGATCACTTTTGCTCTATTTTACCTTTTTACGTTTTGAACGCCACACCACTGCAGTTTTACACATAAACGCGAATGAATATGCATGAACTGTAGAAAACAAAAAGCATGCATTATGAAATTTTCAATGATTTTAAAGTGCGACAATTAAATTTCTAAGTAATTTTTCCATTAAGTATGTAGTTGTTTAATTTCAGCTGTTTCCAGTAAATAATTGCACTTACCTCTAACAGAAAAAATCATCTATGCTGACTGATCAAAGGAAAGCACGAAAGTAGCAGCTTTTACGGCAACGTTACCGTAAAATCTAATTTAATAAATCTGCTCACCAAGGTAAGCAAGATAAGTAACACAGTGTTCAAGAATAACTAAATTTAAGATCTAAGGAATAGAATGAGCACATCATCTGCGAAAAGAGGTTACTTTTAAGGTTTCACTTTATTACATGAAATGGTTTTAAATCAGTGTGTATCTTATTTTATAAGTAGATATAGTACTCATATTTATTTTTTATGGTGAATGTGTAAATTACGATCTATCATTAATGGAATGCAATTTTAATAATTGTAACGTACTTAAATTTCAGATTAATTCTAATTCATTTTAAAATGCATTTATTGTAAATAATCTTAGTACGTACGGCCTTGTATATATGAATATATTTTTATTAGTTTAAAATTGCAGACTTTATTCCGAACCTAATAATATTTTTTCGTTAACAGAAAAGGCTGTCTAGGCCTTCTCGCGCATATAAATTTGTTTTTTTTTAAGCAATGAAATTACTAAGATAAGAATTATTTTCTAGATAATATGACATGTATAAAAGCATTTAAGCTAAATTTAATGCATCCTCTACGTGCTTATTTTCGTTTCTGTTGAATAGATTCTTCGAGAATATACATACAAAAAAACAGTGGGCAATATTCTATTAAATATCAGATTTCAATTCTGACTGTTGTAAATGTTCCAGAAGAATTTTTCCTCATTGGTACAAATGTGTCATTTTGGTGTCTGATAGTGCTTATATATATCCCTCTCTTAGTTTAAAATAAGTGGAGACAGTTTTGCATCCCCAAGAGGCAGTCAGTCAAAGATAGGAGTCAATTCAAGTCATGGCAGGCCTTTGATAATTCGCCAAGTAGACGCGAGATTCTGATACGGTCCGTCAAGTGCAACTAGTTGTTTATTGAGATTGTTTTGTGTTTTTCCCGTTGCGTTTCCCACAAACAAGAGTTTAAGGGTTTATAGTACAGTTGATTCCTTCGTGTTAATAAAATTAACATTTGGTGCAGTGTGCCATTAGTGAAAGTTTATTAAAGGAAATTCAATTTTAAATCTAAATTTAAAGTTTAGCAATTCGTATTAACGATTCAACAATTAATACCGTTAGTTAACGATTTATGAAGGGAATTCAATATTAAGTTGAACTTTTTCGCTAATAATCTCCATCTCTATTTGTCCCTTGCAATAAATATATTGTGGGCGTGCAGAATTTTGTACCAGATCAAAACACTACAGTGTTGGAAAATGCAACCTTTTGGCAATCAAATTCGTGTTGACAATAAAAAAACTTGTAAACGAGTGACGTTACTATTGGAATTATATGAGTTTTTCTTTACAATATATATAGTTAAGAAACCAGTACCTACCCCTGATGATAATTTGTCAACAAAAGAGATCTTTCGCCGGTGCATCAGTACAGTATGTTAAGTATCGTTCTTGGTTATCTATTAAGTAGTTTGAGTTTGAGATTAATGCGTGTGTACAACTGACAGTCCATGGTGAAGCTTCAAATTTTTATACCGTTACATAATACGGCATGAACATCCACCTTTAAAAATCTAATAGTAACCTGATTATTACTTCTAGTTTTACTTCGCGAAATTCTATGTTCATCCAATGCAATTAATGCATTTCATAAACGGCTTCTCGGGTCCTATTTATTTACCTGGCATGCGTTTCAATACAACGTACAAAAACAAAAATATATACGGTTCTCTGCCCTTAAAAAAACAAATGATTTTGTTATTTCAGGCCAGAAATTCAATAGTAGACCGATCAGTCGCGTAGTATGACAGTTCTTAAAGACTGAGGAAGCTCGCGGTTATGAAGAACTGTATTATGAGAGTGTAACCAAATGTAACAAATTAAATTTTAAACCAATATAATTTTGTGAGTGAAAACAATGTATGAATATTACATAACCTGAAATACTCCTGAAGCTATGATGCTTAAAAACTTTGAAGTCTGACCATGGAAATTTTAAAATATAAACTGACCATAAAATTCGAGTTTCTAAAACTATTCTAACCATGTTCGTTAATCCTCCACATCCATCCAGATTCCATGTCTATGCAATATAAGTATGTCTTGAAACTGAAACTGATGAATTTTTAAAACTGAAACCGTAGAGTTTGAAACATTTAATCTTTGAAAGATATTTTAATACCATCGAAACCTTTAAAGCTTTGTAACATGAAGCGTTCCAATTTTTATGAAATTAGAAATCTCTAAAACTTAACAGACTTTAGGCATCGAATTGGCCCATTGCAGCAGTTAACAAACTGATCATCTGATGACAATGTCATACATATGTACCTGTATGGTGTATTTACAATATTTCGTTCAATTAATGCTTATCCTCTGAAATCTGAGAGCAGTGAAAATAGGAAACACTTTGATGCATTGTAAATTTCAAACTACGAAAATCTAGGCTTTTGAAGTTTGAAAGAGTGGAAATATCGATCCTTGAAACATCGATTTTAGAATCCAGAATAGTTCGAGAAGGTTATATATTCTAAAAAAATATATTTACTTAAAGACAGTTAACATTGAGAAATCTGAAAATGAAAAGGATTTATTTATTATGATGTGGACTTTATAGGCATCGAATTGGTCCATTGCAGCAGTTAACAAACTAATCGTCTGATGACATAGTACATACCTGTATTTACAATACTTCGTTCAATTAATCCATATCCTCTGAAATTTGGGAGCACTGAAACTAGGAAACACTTTGATGCACTGAGCTTATTTCAAGTTACGAAAATCTGGGTTTTTGAAGTTTGAAAGATTAGAAATATCGACCCTTGTAGAAATTGTTTTCTGTAACAAAATATAATCTAAAACTTAAATATAGTTAATAGTGAGAAATGTGAATTTGAAAATGAAAAGGATTTATCTCTCATGTTATTACTTCCGAGCTTCCTGAGCTCCTAAAATTGAGTGATGAGAATTTTGAAATATTAAAATAGACTAAGACTAATATACAGACAAAAGATTGATAGGACGATAGAAGACAAGAAACAGAACGAGAGCTGGTTAGAATTTCTTTGTCTGACTCCATATCGTAGAGACATGGTGCTTCTTAAAAGCTGCCAATTTGCATTTTTTTCAAAAGTTAACTACAGCAAGTTTCTATTACTAAATAATTAGAAAAATTGGAGTTCAGACCAAGAACCTCTGAAGTTTCAAAGGTTATAGTTCTTTACAATGTTTAATATTTTTTATTGTGTTTGATAGGTATTTACGTTATAAGTCCTGGAAATGAAATTTTACGGGCGACGAAGGAGCCAAGTCTGGAATATCGAAACGAGAGTTAACGTTCTGAGTTAATATTTTGTATTAGTTATTATTTAACAAATACTAAACAATAAAAAAATAAAAAATAATAAACTTATAGAAATCGTTGAATAGTTACTAATTATATCCTCAACAATCATTACATTCATTACCGTCTGTCTACAGTCATTTCCGTCCCTCATTTGCGATTACCGTCACTTTACAGTTTTTAACAGATAATAAAACTACAATTAATTTATGTTTCATCAATACATGAATTAACTCCTTAAAACAAAAAAATATGCAAGGTCTTCTGGAGCACGGAATTAAAAACAAAAAAAAAAGATTTAGAATAAAATTGAAAAAACTGAGTTTTTTAGAATTTTGACCTTTCTTGTTCGCAGAAATAAACTGATTCTAAGTTGTGTTAATATAAAACTACTCTCATTTGACATAAAGTGTTCTTACAAAGCAGTAAACATCAACAAACATACAAGAAATAAATTTTCAGTTAATGATTAAGGAGAAAACATGACTGGGATGGTAATGACACTTTTCTGACGTTTTATCGTAAAATATTTACTAAAGCTATAAGAAAAAATATATCTAATACACTGCCGATGTGAAATTTAGAAAGTTTAGACATCGACCTAAACAAAAATGAAAAACAAACCATCGTCTCCTTTGTATAAGAATTCAGTACTGTGCAAATCCAAAAATAAAGGTTCCCATATAATGGCCCATGTATGCAAACTAATTTGAGATTTTCTGTTTATGTTAAATGATAAGAATTTTTTACCTACAGAAGAGCAGTAGTTATTTAGAATAACTTACTTTAAAGAAAATTATGTTTTGATGAATTATCTTGGATTATCACTTGTTACACTTTTTTGCTGGTTTATTAAGAAATTATTATAATTAACATGCCTGAACTTTAATTTTTTCTTTAGTTAGTTATTTATTCATATAAATAGTAATTATATAAACTTTCAAAGTTTATATAATGTTAGATGTCTAATGGTATACTACCATACAAATAAGTTTCTAGTGTATGCCACCACGTAGCTTCGCTTCTATGTAAGCTGGTAAAATATTTATCTGATATCTACTAATCTCCCTGCGCTGCATAAGCATCATATATAGCAGCTCCATTTAGTTCATTTGAACCAGTTTGAGTAAAATAACGATGCTCCTGCAAATCATACCGTTATGTTAGTGTTATACTGTAAAAGAGCCTCTTAGATGTTTCACGTACCCAGCATGTGTTTGAAATGAGACACAAGTTGATTTCTCGCTGCAATGATACCCTAGTCAACAGAATTGCATGTGCTTTATTATGATTTTACCCAGTAAATATTAAAAAGACCATTTTGCAGAAGACCTTCTTAAACGCTCCTACCTGTGTGTTCATTGAACGCTTGCTACCGATAGCAAAAAACGGTTAACAACGTTAGAGCTTGTGTTAAATATTGCTGTTTCTTAAAAACATGAGCTTTTACTAATTACAGAAGCTTGTACACCGGCGAGGCGCTACCGTGAAAATTTACATAGATGTAGATATGGAATAACTCTCTTGTTCAGAAATGCAAGAGTTTTTAGAAAATACGGTTAATTACTAGCAAATCTTTCACGTTTTTACATTGCTGTAAGTTATGTGATAATGTGCAATTATCTTAATGTGCATTGCATTAAGTCAATTTGTATTTGTAGAAATAAATTATTCAAAATGATGTTTGTTTAGCAAAAACTCAAGACTCAATAAATAAGCAATAACTTTTGCATCATGTCAACTCATCAAACCAACATGCAGCTGCTTCTACAAACATTTCAGTTTACAGTAGACCTAACATATGCATTCATATTCGCTGTTTGATTTGCATATAGAATTGTAAGATAGATATTTCTTCTTATTATCTTCCTGACATATATTTATATATGTTGGTCAGTATACCAGGATATAGGACATGCATAACCAAAAGCAATCAGGCAGCACGAGCAAATTCTCGAAATATGTTTATTGCTACATCCAAGAAGCTATTTAGGGAAATTTTCTCAAGGAAAAATCATTAAATGCATCTTAGCTAATTATAACTATTTACAAAGATGCTCATTAAGCTCATTAATTATGATAAGAACAATTATTTTAAAGCTAGTTAATCTTTTATAAGGATATATGTAATGGACATTACACGATTAGTAACTTGTTTCACGGGTAATTAAACGGTAGCTTGAAAACTGCTTTGTTAATTAATTAATTCTGCTCGCGTCATGATAACACTGATCAACTCATTTGATAGTTGTATTGAAACCCAATGGTTCAACCAACCATGTAACTGACATTACTTTCTATAGCTTCGTAACGAATCGATTTAGACATTTTCTTTGAAACATTTGCCACATTTAAATCATGTCGCTTTTAAACGTCTTTCATTTTATGTAAACATCGACATTTTCATTGTAAATCTAGAAAGACATTACGTGCATGTGTGCTATTTTAAATAGGTGCTTAATAACGCGCAAGTAACTTACTAAAAGTATAAGTCGCTTTTTTTATGTGTTCGCTAATATTTACTTTCTAGACCTAAATAACTGAAATATTTACAAGTGTCATCTTTAATAGCAACTGTTAAAGCTGCCTCTGACAAAGTGAGTTTAATGGATACTGAAAGTAAAATGGATTTTATATCATAAGCTTTTTGGCACTGATTCAGAAGTTAATGTGCATGTTAGCCAAAGAGCTGTCGCTATCGTAAATTATACCAAAGTTGACCTTAAGATGTTTTCAGTTAGTTATTACTGAAATGGCTGAGTAATAAATAAAATTTTTGGTGTAGAAAATAAAATATCAAGTTGTTTCAAGTGATGGGTTTATTGAATGTTCCATATTTTACATTACGTAAGGGAATTCTTATACAGAATAAATTCAATGGAAAAAGGAAAACTAAAATGTTACAAGAAAATTAAATTCCCCAGTTGCACTATTGACAATCTAAACACAAACAGAAAAGCAAGAGTACATTAGAAAACAATGAATAATTGAAATTTTCAAGATACTATGTTGCAGCATCTGACCGCCAAGAACCGGAATTACTTAAATCGTCATGACATCTGCACTTATATGTGGACTAACGCAGCATAACGATGTGTTAAAGTAGATAAATGCGGCAGATTATGAATAGGTGTTTATGTAGTTTGATGCTATGTAGTTCCATGATGCAAATGCTTGCTTGCATGGATTCGTGTAAGATGCGGGTAGTTGCAATATAATAAACTGCAAGTCCACTCCGTTACCTCCAACAAGTTGACCCAAACTCTGGCCCAGTTTCTATCACCTTTGACCTAGGATAGGTCACCGCATAAACTAGACAGAAACTATTACGCTCGGACAATAAAATGCTTACAACACTTGTATAACTTATATCATTAACGGAAAACGGAACCTGCTCCATTCCTCTTACTAGTATTTACATTTTAATTCTTCGATGAGGATTTACTTTTACATTTGCATTCATGTATGTATGTAATTAACCGCATCTCTTAGTTCATTCTTATAATTTTTATTTAAGAACATCCAGTAAAACTATAACTAAAAGTATTACTTAAAATAAGTTAGAGGAAACGGTAGTAAAAAGACAATATATAGAGAACAAAAGGATGTAATTACAAAATTTTATTTTACTGCACTAAGGATTAATTACAATTTATTTCAAACAATTCTATTAGTGAAGGTGTTGAATGCAATTCTATTCTCTTATTACCTGTTTCTTTTATTACTCCTATTTCACCTAGGTAATGCAAAAAGATAAAAGGTAAAACTCGTCTAGATAAATACAATGTAATGTGAGCAATCTTTTCGCTTTTCTTCAGTTTAGAAATAGATAATTTCTGCTTTGTATCTTTTGATGAATTGTTCTTTCAGATTCTTTGTTGTAGTTTTATGCTTTCCATGTTGTAAGTACATACTATTGGTTTCATAATGACCTAGGACAACAAGGCTAATGTGATTTCATTTTTTATATATTAAAAAAGGCTAAAAATAGCGTCATATTAGCCTTGTTCTCCTAGATCATTATCAAATCATGTAGTTTTATTAATAAGTAGGTATATCGTGGAACATACAGTAACAGAACCTATATCTGTATACTTTCATGTGTTGGGGCACTTTCAATACAAATCCGAATGTTTCTGCGGCATAAGCTCGAGGATACATTTTTCATTTGTAATTTTTGTAAATAATAAATTCAACATACATCAATATTTGAAGTACATACATCTTTTCTTGAAAATGGTACAAATATGATTCGAAACAGTACACCTCATAGATCTGAATTAACAACACTAGTGTTTTTTGCAGTGATGCATTCAAAAGAAGCAGTTTATTGTATCTATTGCTATTTAGTAGTCATAAAGAAGAAAAATCGTTACTAATTTTTTTTCATTTAGATCTGTACTTCTCCTGCATTTTGACTCTTCTTCTTGAGAGTCGAAATGAAATGATATGAAAAAATTTATTTCTAAATCGGATAATTGATAGCATTCTTTAGCGCAATAACAGACTTGCTAAGACATTACTATACAGTATATCATTTTTTTCCTAATATTCCTTCATTTATTTTTTTTGTTAATGTTTACTGCAATTAGAAGATTATCTTGTAGGTACTACCTAGTGAATATAAACTTTAAAAACAAAACGTTTATAAAGTACCAACGTGTTTATTAACTATTAACTATAAGTATAGAACAGCACGCCATTGAAAATTTTACAGGATTCTGGGGTTACCCTTCACTACTTCACAGATGACGTTTCGTTCTTCTTCCGAAGAATCTTCCGCCAACGGAATTGGTATTTACTGTAATGAGTTGTACAGACATTTTCGGATCTGCGTCTCTTATACCGAGTGTCTTTATTGAGGTGTCTATAAATATATTTTAAATGGAAAAAGTCACTACCAGTTCAAACTGTCTCTTATATAGGAGTGTCTCCAATACTACGGTGTCTTTAAGACAAATTCTTACTGCACTTAATTATGTAAGTCAGAGTAAATTACTTTTAACCCACTTTATCTGTTAGACATGTACATGTTCTCAGCTCATTAGACTATTATTTTGCAGTACATATTGTTACGTGCTAATTTCGTAGCACCCTGTATAGCTATGCTTTTGTATTAAGTTGTATAGCGTTTAGGGATTTTTGCATTTTCTCTCCTTGTAGTTGCCATTTTGTTGTGGAACTAATTTCCTTTTTTTGATAAGAGATTGTCACTTTTTAGTTTGATCCGCTCGTGAAGCTAGAAGTTCCTTGAAGAACCTTTTCGTGGACATCGCCGTCTAATTAATCTTTTCCTTTATGTTAAGTTATGGGAATTGCCTTAGCGCAGATTTGATGATTGATTGTGGCGTTAGTTTTCCGATTTAGTTTATTGGAAGCCGTTTATGGGATGTATTTCCACTTGTTGTTTTGAGGTTATGGAAGCACACCTTTTCGTAAGTTTATCGATTAACTTTTCTATCATTCAGTCTCTTATACTTAATTCTTTCGATAGGTTTTTATGTATAATCGTCGTTATATGCAGGCGATATAAATCTCTCTTAAGGTCAACTTCCATCGAAGGTATTTATAGAGTGTTGTGATGGTCATTCTGTTAATTTGATTTATATGTTACAGACCTTTTACTTTTTTCTTTAAGTTTGGGTTTATCCTTTACTCATTTTATTACTTGCCGTATAACAAGTATACGTTGGATATTTGGGTTGTTACAAGACCATTACGCAGACCTGGTTGCTGTTGTCGGGATCACGTTACGTTCGAGCTTTGGTGACGTTCCTCTTCAGCTCTAAGAACAGACACCGTATCGTGAGTTGGTTATAATATAGCAACTGGTTACAACAACAGTAACGTTTGACAACTCTTTATTGTATATAAAACATTTATGTATATTTGTATATTATGATTTTGTGTTAAATGGTTTTTCACCAGTGTGCGTGTAGCACTCATTTCTAGTTATCTGCTTCATATTTATAATTCTATCACATACCATTTATTGTATGATATTGTTAAGAATATTTGCGAGTGTGTACGTATGTCTTTGCTCCGTAATAGATGAATAGCTCACTACTGGAGCTGATGATTGCGCAATCTGATTGGTACCTGTAGTCGCGTTAAATTTTACCGTGCCCTTTGCTTATTGCTTTTGTGACTTTAAATCAACTTTAGAGTAAGTAATCGCGCTCGCATTAATCTCTTTTTCCCTTACAATTTGTGTATAGCATTCAATAACCACTATTCAATTTTTGCCAAGGTTATTTCTCATTAAATAATTTGCCCTACTTGATAATTTGAATTAATTAACTAATAATAAAGCACTGTATATAACTTACTTGAAGATTTAATTATTTATATGTGTGGTGTCTGGAGTTTATATTTTCAGCTATCAAGGAGTCATTATTGGGGAAAATCGACCACATTGGTAGTAGTCGCAAGTGTGTTGTTCTTTTCAGATTTTGTCGGTCAATACTGTAGCTATCTTAGACGATTCTTGGCGCCCATTACAGAAGACCTTTAGTGAGACCCACGACCTCCCACTAGTTAGCTGGCAGCCGACAGATTTAACTGCGGTTAAAGTTTGTTACCGTTTCCCAATATGCAGTCCCCATTTTGTTGGTAACAATATGTAAAGATTTGACATAAAGACCAGAGAATAATCTATAATACATGCGTTATAATTAAAAGATTGGTGGTAACTTAAAATCCACTGATTACACAGCCGCACAAAAAAATAAATGTTCTGACTTGGGAACGCGACTATGGTATTCGGATGCACTTTTCGGCACTGAAACCAAATCCGACCTCAGAAAAGCACATATACCCTCGAAATCTTGCGCTAGAGCCAAAAACAACCCACAATGGAGTAAAACACTCCTCACATATGATGACCATAAATACATGCAAAAAATGGTTGAAAACCGCAAGTGTTTTGTATTTGGAAATAGACCTCTAGTATATGGCCAAGAACCCTCCTCTCTGAGGGTGTTAAACCACCTCAAAATGGGTCAAAACCACCCCTTAGATGTATTTATTTGCATGCATTTTATTTGCCTCTATTTTATTTTGAGGTCGTCTATTTATTGTAACACTGATATAAGGGGTGGTTATACCCCATTTTGGGGTGGTTTAAAAGGGTATCCTTTAAAGAGGGTGGTATTGGTCATATACCAGAGGTCTATTTCCAAATACAAAACACTTGCGGTTTTCAATCATATTTTGTATGTATTTATTGTATTTTGATCTAAGGGGTGGTTTTGACCCATTTTAGGGTGGCTTAACCCCCTCAGGGAGGAAGGTTTTAGGCCATACACCAGAAGTCTATTTCCAAATACAAAACATTTGCGGTTTTCAATCATTTTTTTCATGTATTTATTATATTTTAATCTAAGGGAGGGCTTTGACCTATTTTGGGGTGGTTTATCCCCCTCAGGGAGGAGGGTTCTTGGCCATATACCAACGGTCTATTTCCAAAAATAAGACATTTGCGGTTTTCAATCATTTTTTGCATGCATTTATTGTATTTTGATCTAAGGGGTGGTTTTGACCCATTTTGAGGTGGTTTAACACCCTCAGAGAGGAGGGTTCTTGGCCATATACCAGAGGTCTATTTCCAAATACAAAATACTTGCGGTTTTCAACCATTTTTTGCATGTATTTATTGTCATCATATGTCAGGAGTGTTTTACTCCATTTGGGGGTTGTTCTTGGCTCTAGCCCAAGATCTTGAGGGTATATGTGCTTTTCTGAGGTCGGATTCGGTTTCAGCGTCGAAAAGTGCATCCGAATACCATAGTCGAGTTCCCAAGTCAGAACATTTATTTTTTTTGTGGGGCTGTGTTATTTATTACCTGTCAACGTGTCACCTACATTTGACAAAACGTAATAAGACCATATCCTTTGCAACAAATATGCCCATTTAATTACTAAGAACCGGGAACTGAATCATGTCAGGTGTAAGTTAATACAATTTAAGGTATATGTAACGCAGTAAATAAAATAAAATGTACTAGTAATAATGAATTTCATCATTACGGAAATGTTAGATAATAAATCCTCTTCCACTAACATCTTATTCCATCAACCTTCGCTACAGGTGCAATTAAAATGATTTGTATGTACAATGCACTAATGCTCTCTAACATATTTCTCTAAAATAATTTGTTTGGCAAACACATAAATAAAGTAACATCGAAGAGAAACCGGAATCTAATAAATCTAAAAGAGGTTTTCTTTTATATTCGAAAAACGAACCATACTTTTGATTCTATATTGGTAATTCGATGCTCCAATTACAGTTAACGTTTCGGAAATTACACTTCGTTACAACCAATTTTTGTACATCAAGAAAACGAAAAAGAATAAGACAGGATGTCTGCTGGAGGCTAGAGCAATTACTGCATAAATTGGGATAAATGCAATTTCATGTAATTCACGCGGTTAAAACAAAATAAAGCACGGCATTAAAGGTTAGTGACCTAAAAAGCAGGAAACCTTTTGGTATAATTAAAGCTTTATCACGATATACAACATATTTATATGGGTGCAACGAGTTATTTTCACAGAGTAAATTCTAAATATGTGCACACAATGCCTAATTTAAGCTCGTATGAGCGAAACAATGTTGAGTAAATTAAGAGGATTCCCCAGACTACGGCACATACGAATTACTGGCATACAATTTGAATCACTTGTCCAATTGTATATATATAGAGAATTAGATTAACCGTTTCACACATTATAACACACAATGACCATACATTTACTCATCACAAAGTTAGATTGTATACGAAATCACACGAGAAAACACCAAATTAAAAACAATCCGGATATTTTTAAAGGTTTAACATTTTTTTTAGTGTTATTTGTATAAAACCCAATCTCCAAAATAGAAAAGTTTAAAATTATTAATTAAACAAAATGCTATTAATTATATCAACTTGTTGGACAAATTACATGATAATGCACAGAACATAGTTTCAAGATATTTTAAATTGATTTATGGTTGCAAAAAGCAGTTAATAGAATGAACGGAAGCCATTCTTCTATTTTACAAAACAAGAATTAAGAAATACGAACCGAAATACCTAACACTATGTATTAGATTTACGTTGAACTTGATTTTGTGCTATGCATAATATTTAGTAGTTTGAAACAAATCGTGAGAATTATCAAACGGAAACTGATTATACTAGGCCACAGAACAGTCCCAACATTTATTTTAATTTCTCGAAATGATATATTTGAACATTTTGTGGGTGTATTCATTTCACATTTTCTCATCAGTACTGTTACACACTAAGAAAAAATATGCTCCAGCAACAAAATGTGACTAACTGCAGCAAATATTTGTGTCAATATAGCCTCATCAAATTTAGTATTTGTATATACTCCAATTATTTTAGCTTAATTATTTTAACTAAAGAAACAGATTTAATATGCTATGAGTACTAAAATGATTTTGTTGAAGTGGCAATCATAATTTACACAAGAAGCTAATTAATATTTTCTGGAAGTGCAAAACCCTTACTTACTGCAGCAAGTTCCAATTTGTAAAATATACAAACAAATTTGCAGCCTTTGCTATCACCAAATATGCTGACTTTAGTAATTAATATGTTTTCATAGCAAATTTATAATTTGCTAGATTTGATAGAATATTTGCTAATAAGGTTCGTCCCATATTATGTCTTCATACCAAAAGCATAATTAAAGCAATAAGTAATAAATGAAATATGTAAAAGGACAATTTAATTTACTAGAATAACTACTACATATTTCATTTATTACTTATTGCTTTAATCATGTTTTTGGTTTAAAGACTTATAGGACGAACCTTAGTACTTCATGTAATATGCTAACTTAACTAATTAAAATTGGAATAAGTTCGGGGAGTCCCCACTCGTCTAGTATATTTTACACTTCTGTTTCCATTGTAATCCTATAATGCAATTATAATTCTCGTAGTACTAATAATACCACTAAGTTGTGGTATTGTAGAATAATATGATTACGGAAGTGCGGTCCTTTTTGAAGAGCGTTTTCTTCTTGCACACAATAACATGCAATGTAACAGATAATAAACACTCACCAGACAACTAAAATAAAATTGCAAACTGGAGAGTGTATACAATAAACAACAAGGAACGTAACGTCCCGAGTCCGACACGACCGCCGATTAAGCACACGTGTGATAAAAATTTAATAAAATATATTTGCAATGGAAACTCATTAATTTATCCCTACAACATATTTAAATTAAGCCGTAATTACAACACTTTGTTTTCACAGCTTCTCATACAGTTTGTCGAGAGCTTTTTTGTATGTAGATCATGAATCCGTTGTTACTTTTTTCGGGTCAGGTCAAATTCTTTTCCGAAGGTCATTCGTGTGTCATTGTCATGTAACTAACGCATACTTGTGTTATCAGCAGTGATGCGATTTCAAGACGAGGGAGTGGCTAAATATTACAAAATTTTGCAGCCCGAGTTTACCATTGACACCTTTGAAGCAAACTTTGGAAGTCGGGGTACTACACATGATTACACCACACCAGTTTTATCGAACTTAGACCTATGTGTTTCCACTTATTGTATATTTAACAATTCGTTTAAAAGCGCTATTAATACCACATATGGTAATATTAAAAAAAAACGCTATAATGATGAATGTTGTTTGAAAACCTTATTAGTTTAGATAATTAAATAAATAAATAAGGCATTTTCTTTAAACTCAATAAAATAGAAACAGAAATACGTAAACTTTTAATTGTAATATAATTTATAAAATTTTCTTTACAAACAGATATAAACAGTTGTAGAAAAGAAGGTTTATTTATTAATTAAGTTTATTTGACAATTAAAAAAGAATTTACGACGATTATTATGATATACTAATGTTAACTTGAGCCACAAATTGTAAAATAAATATGTTGTGCAGAATGTCGATTTTTATAAAATTACTCATTTATTATTTATCAGATGTTTAATGGAAAATGTGGGAAGGCCAGGCTATCTAAAAGTACAGTCAGCGTAAATATGTGATTGCAAATTATGCACTCAAATCCTAAGCCTGTAAGCTATGAATCTAATTGAACGGATTTTTTAGCAAATAATTTATATTTTATGGATGCAAAACATCAATACAAGAAAAAAATGCATCAGCTGGGCAGAAAATCGCAGATTTAGGCTATCTAAAATCAAAAACGGTTGGTAAACTTTTGTAATTTCTGGTTACTGCAGATTGACCATATGCATAACACATCAATTGTTTCCCTATACAGCTATCTACAAGAATCGTTTTTAAAATTGTTTCTCCATAATCTTATCGAGCATTCAATGAGTTATTGTCACAAACGGAAATATTTACAATTAAATATTTTATACAAAACGCAACTTCTCTTCCGTTTGTACAATATAGCGTGCAAGGCCACATTCAGTTACCCACGCTAGTTAGCAGCTGCAGTCTCGCGACCGACAACTTGGGACATGTGCACGGACACCTGCGAGGTCTTCTCAGAAGCGCGCTCGCCTCGCCCACCATTGCATTCGTTGGCATGCAACTTGTCCGCCTTCTTACTCCATATATGCGAGGTAACCCACACGGTTTGCAAGCAGGTGCACATTCCATCTACAACACTTCCGCACAGCTGCAGATTCGTGCCAGGCACCAGCAGCGCATGGAAGCATGAACTTCCTTAGTTTCTTACTGAGAACTCCAGCCTACTGATTCCCACTACGATGCTAATTACTTCCTCGTTCAGCAGTATATAACCAGCTTACTTGAGCTATTCAAACCAGTCAGTGAATTGACTCCAACACTACATCTACAAGCAAGCTGGTGAGTACTCTTTAAATTATGTAATGCTTAGTGCTTAGTTAAGTGGGTAGCGCTTACACGCCCACTCTCTGCGAAATTATGGGTAGTTGTGGCCAGGCTACCCAAGCTTAGTTGTAAATCACTAGGAGGTTATCTCCTACGCTTAGTTGTAGACCTAGTGCTAGAAGAGGGTTGGTTCCGACCTCCCTCTTGATTGTAATAATTTAAAAGGACAAGTACGTCCTCACACGATGTATTCTCTTTATATATGTAAACCTTTGTATTTGTATTCTCTTATTGTTAATTAGTATATAGTTGTTTTTTACAACTTGTGTTTATTTTCTCTCTACCTCTGACTACGTCCTCCAGCCACGAAAACCCCACGTGACATGTGCTTTAGTGTTCTAAGAGATATGCTATTGTTATTCTTATTAAAGTTTTTAAATTTAAAAAATAAATTACATTAAATAAGTTAAAACGTAAAATGGAATGTAGAAACAATCCGACTATTTTTTGTTATGTTTGTGGGGAATTCACCGTTCCAAACCATAGAAAAGAAAATTAGTACAACTTTAAAAGAAATATATGCGAGCTACTACTACGGCTATGAAATAATTGCTGGTGAGGATATTAATTACGCTCCAAATATTTGCTGTGCAAAGTGTTACCAGTATTTGCTTGGATTGCATGGATTTCGGCAAACCGATGTTGTGGGCTCCTTCCGTTGATCATAGAGAAGAGGATTGTTACTTCTGTTTAGTAGACGTAACAGGTCACACTTTAAAAACAAAGTCACTTATAAACTACCCAAACTTAGACGTGGCTATAAGACCTTCACCACATAGCGAAACCATACCAATACCTATAAGACCTTCAGATTCAACCTCAGTGGCATCTCAGCCGGTGTCATCAATATTATCATATGATCCACCATATCAGCCTACTGAATAAGATGGCTGCAACCATATTACATTTAACTGTGAAAGACTAAATGATTTAATTCGGGTTTTAGGACTTAGTAAAACAAAATCTGAAATATTAGCTTCGTGACTTAAAGATTTCAATTTATTAGAAGGTGAAAATATTACAGCAGCCCATTGTAGATCTCATGAGTTAACTCTTTTATTTTCTTTAGACGACGACATAGGGTTTTGCAACAATATTCACGATTTAATGATGCTTTAAAAATTGAATTGAACCAAATGAATGGAGAATGTTTATATATTCATCTAAATCAAGCCTGAAAAGGTAATTAATTAACAAAGGAAAAAAGTTAGCCACTATTCCTGTAGCATATTCAGTGAAACTGAAAGAGACATAATATGACACGATGAAATTACTGCTTGAGAAAATAAATTATTCCCACCATACTTGGACTATTTGTGGCGACTTCAAAGTTATTAATTTACTGCTGGGCTTACAGCTAGCCTATACAAAATGTAGTTGCTTTTTGTGTGATTGGAATAGTCGGGATAGAGAAAACCACTACACAAATTTTGATTGGCCGGTACGAGAACAGTACGTCCCAGCAACAAAAAATTTTATCGTCAATCCATTAGTTCCAACAGAAAAAGTTATAGTACCATCACTCCATATTAAGTTAGGCATTATTAACTTCCTAAAACTAATAGATAGAACTAGAGAAGGGTTTAGGCATCTGAAAACTGTTTTTCCATGGATGAGTGATCAAAAACTTAAAGACGGTACTATACTGTGGGTTTATGCACAACAGTACGTTAAGTTGAACTTTATACACTCAAAACAGTGCATAACATACAATCTTACGTAATAGATAACATTTAGAGTTTACTGTCTCCAGCCTTACTTTGTGGGAACTCCATAATCATGAAATAGAAGAAAAATAAAAAGATTAATTAAAAGTTTTATTTGTATTATATTTCATAGATAACATTAATTGCATTCAATATGTAAAGTAATACTGTCAATTTGTATTGAGTTGAACATTTAAATACAGTAAAGCCTCACCTTAAAGGCACCTTGGTATTGAGACACATCTGTATTAGAGACACCTTGGTCCGGTCCTGACTTCTTGTCATTCAAAATGTATTTATAGACACCTCGATATTAAAGACATTCTATATAAGAGACGTGAACAAAAAATCTACTACCTCCCTTTATTTTGTTTCCAGGTATATTAATTAATTGGGCCAAATATAAGAAGTTTAATGAAAGATGTCACATTCGACAGCCAATTAAATGAAAAAGAACTTCAAGCTTGGAAATGCATTAAACTAGTTATTAAAAATTACCTTGTAAAGAACAAATGAAATAATTACAAAGAACTGGTGGGAGACATGATCAAAGTTTTTAAAGACCTAAATGTTTTGATGTCATTAAAAATTCATATGTTATGTTACATAAACCATCTTGATTTTTTCCCGGAACATCTAGGAGAAGTATTACTTGAGCATGGTGAGAAATTTCATCAGGAGTTGGAAGCACGATGTAAAGGAAAAAATATTACCGATATGTTAGGGGAATATTGTTGGAGCATTATCCGCGAAATTCCCGAAGGAGAGTATTCAAGACAAACAAAACGAAAAAAATAAATTGTTGATTAATCTTGTACGTTTGATTCTTCAAAAAAAAATAAATGTTTCTGTTAGCCTTTTTTATATTCAATTACAAAAAAAAAAGTAACAAATATAAAATAATAAAAATCTTAGAGAGGATTACTTAAGAATTTATAACTATCGAGTTGTGGTCAATAACAAATTTGGATTATTGACCTGACCCAAAAAAACCAACAGCTGATTCGTGATCTGATCCCCTCGAAAAAAAATGAAATCCCAGGAATTTTTCATATTTTGTCATTTTTGTTGGACAGTGCACGATACAACACAAAAAAATTCCAAGTTTTCATATAGTTTTTCTATAGCTTTTTGGTATGAAGCTCACGAATCTGCTATTGGTTTTTTCGGGTCAGGCAAATATGGTTGTTTCGATATCATCCGCGTGTCATGCAGCCAACACAATCATGCCTCATGAGTTGTAACTCAAACTGGTTTGTTCACGAAGTGATTTCTACCTTACGAATGCAAAACACCAATCGAAGAATAGCATGCATACAACACATGAACAGGATATTTTGATGCTTCCTGGTTCTACAGTTTTTTGTTTTAGTGCTTGGTACTGTAGTGATTTAGCATGCCTTGATTTAGTATCCAAGGCAACAGATGAAAACAGAATCAGATATGAATTCATAAATAAGTCAGCCAAACATTCATTTACTCCTCTCCAATATTTCTCTAAATTTAGCTACTATTTGTATAGTGTTTGAGTACTATATAGGCTATTGTATAATAAGTAGGGTACATCGATTCGACCTAACGGTAGATAAAAATGAAGGACGTGGTAACTGTAACTCTCGTTCATCGGAACTGGTCTAGTGCCCTCAGCTCTTTGTGATGGGTGGTGGCGGATTAAGTCTGAATTCGTTACGGAGCGATTACCCATGCCTATCTACATGGTAAACGCTAGAACTCGCATATTCTTAACTACTGGGTAATGATATCTGTAACCAGGTAATAAGCTGCGGCGTTGCCGGTTCTCATTACCGAAGAGCTTTATATTGAACCAAAACGTATTTTATAACCACCAGGTAATACATCTTGTTACCTGGTAAACGCTAAATCTCGCATATTCTTAGCAGCTGGATAACGAGTTAATTGTAACCAGGGAATAAGCTGCGGCAATGCCAGGCCCTTGTTACCGAACAACAAATCTTGTTACCTGGTAAACGTAAAAGTTTGCCTACCCTTCTCGTGCATTTAAATACGAGTTTTATATGAAAACAAATTGGAATATAACTGAAATTTGACCTGACCCGAAAAAACCCATAGCAAATTCATGATCTGTATCTTAAAAACCTCTAGAAAAAGTGTATTAGAACTTGAAAATTTTTTTAAAGTCCAATTTTGTTGTACAGTGATAATTTATTTCGTAGTGTGTTCTCTCTCAGCAAAATAATTTGTTCCCGATACAGAAAAATTAATAGATACTACAAAATCTACTAGTATTGCACTTAGCATAATATTAGCTTTCACAACAAATGACTTTTGTTGTAAACCGTAAACAATTTGTTATATTTACTAAAAATACTAACAAAATTCATTTGCGATGGAAACTCATTAAATTGGTTCCTATAACAGAAATTATTTTTTTTTCTGTTATTACAACAAAACTTTGCTCTATCAACAAAAACTTATTCAGCAAAGGAAAATTTGTTATCAAGATTATTCATTTCTTAGTGTGTAGTAACCTATACTTGAAAGGCCGAAGAAATTATTTTACACAGTCTTAGCAAAACATAAGCTACTTCCTATGTTTTGCCCATTTCATCTTTTATAGCTTATTTCTTTTAGGTCTTTTAGTAAAGTAACACAATATGGCTTTCCACAGCAAAATGCACTAATAAAGTTGAAATAGATGTATGAATGAAAACTTCTAAGGAGCCACCCGCCACCCTTAATGTATTACAAGGTATAATAATTTTAAAACTTTTAATTTTTTTATTTGTTTTATATTTTAGTATTTCTTGGCAAGAATTTAATGTTTACTAATTCTTTTCACATTACCTAGATTTTAACAGTACGTCCTAGAATTCGTCGTTTCAATTCACAACTCTAACGTCATCCAACGAAGGAGTGATTTTCTAGGCGACGAGTATTATTTCACAAACTAATTCTTTTATAACCTTTCAGCGGCACAATTAAAACAATTATTATTTTCTTTAAAGTCTTCTTTAGAGAAAACTATCTTCTCATTAAAAGTTACATAAAGCACAGGAACAGTTACGGCTCACAAGAAACCCTAGCCGAATTAAACCTTCGCTAGAGTTAATCAGGTCATGGTATTAGCTACTCAGAAAAAGCTACTCTTACACAAATTTATTATTCCTACTGCTACTACTAAAATATCTCACAACTTGAGCTTTCGATTCGTAATTATGTAACGAAATTAAGTTACTCGCAAGTTTTTGCAACCTCAACGCATTACTTAAATTTGAAGCTGTAACTTTGAATACAAATATTTAGTTATGCATTTAACAGAACGTTTCATAATTTTTAATTTAATCGTATATAAATATAAAAGAGATTGCTATAAACTTGAAGTTATTGTATTATTATATCATGGGCATAAAACTAAACTGTACTTTAAAAATAAATTATAAATTAAAATATCACTTCAGATATTTTCCGACATTTACATACTATGTAAATAAAGCACTCTTAATGATTAATCATTCTTAAAATTGATAGTAATCAAAATTAATTAATATTAATTACATGTTTGACACACGAGACGTTTCCTTTTTTTAAATCTGACTGTACTTCGATGACATGTAATGCAGTCAGTGTCTTACGAAAGAGTTTGCATTCTTTCAGATTTTGAACTAAAGAAATGTCTGATTGATATAGAATTGTTTTAGTATATACTGTGACGTTACTTTTGTATCGTGCAAAATTGTTATTTATTCTTATATATCTCAGATCTCAGGGTCGAATTATTTGATGTTCAATCGTAAAAATTACCTATAAAATTACTTTATTCTATACCTTAATATGAGACTCCTATTATAACCTTTCAATATGGGATTCTGTTATTGAAAGGTTAAGTATTATCAACAAATATTTAAATTTTTTTACACTCATGCAGTGGTTAATAATTTTCAATAGATAAAGTTTGGTTATGAATAATAACCATTGACACATATAACTGAAATGTCAAACCCGACAGTTATCAATAAAAATATTTCTCAAGAAGGAATAAGTACGTATAGCATATATTGTTTATTAGCTCTTTATTGTTATAAACCTTTATTTTAGGATTTAAAAATGGAAAGAAATCTTACCCTTGTCAACTTACATGTAAAATTTTCTTTAGGTAAGTCTTCCTTGTATGGCCATCTAATAGTTTCTTAAAATTGTGACATATGTATTTTTTCTCCTCTTCCAACAATCACCTCCACTTTCACAACCTATAATTTCCACAATCTACACTTTCTGCCAAGAACCGTGATCATCGCCGTAGATTCAGCAGACGTCACACCACCTGACTACTGGACTGCCTCATAAACTGCTTTCATGGTTTTCTTCTTATCTAGGACCCGAATGATGACTGCCAGCTCCTCAACACCTCAGTAAGTATCTTCTAATCTCTTTCTTATGATTAAGTTACCTTAATAATTATTTTCTTTTTCAGGAATATAATGACGACTTCAAATCTTCCACACCTTGACGATTAACAAACCCAGCTCAAAGACAGTTTTTTTTTTTAATTTTATTTTTTCTATCCATCACACCTACTGTCTCATAATACCCTTTAACTTTGTTTTCAGTATTTAATGGTCTTACTCTTCCTTTATTCAATAAAACATCGTACTTTCCTTTTATATGTTTTAATGACCTTATTATTGAAGTACAGGGAGAATTTTAAATATGCAATAGAAAATCAATATACCATTAAACTATTACATGATTTTTAATTTTCAGGTTGACGTATGGCTAGGATATCCTTTCCTTTTATTATCCTTGTTAATTTTAATATTGTATCAAAATACCATAATAAATATATACTATTACATTCTATTTCATTATTTTACAATTATATACTAAATTTTTGTATTCTTGGGATGTCATTATGACTTTGTATGTAAGTTTATCTGTTTTTATTTATTTATTTATTGATCCTTAATAACCACATCTGTGCAATAATGATTTTCAAAAATTATCTATTCTTATGTATATGCTCATATTAAATTTTCTAACACACATAAACGTGAACATCACAATACATAGCATTTTAAAAAAAATTTATTACATTGCCTACCCCACAGTATACGCTTTGAAAATGCCATTGGTCAAACTGAAGAGCTGAATAAAGAAAATCAGGAAATTTATAATTCGAAAATACCCTATTACAAACAGAATAGTGTTTCACGAGAGTCTTGCATTTTTCTTGTTCTTGTCTTGTTCTTGCACAAATTGCAAGACAAGAACAAGACAAGAATCGCAATCCGTTCCGCAAGACCAGACAAGAATCTTTTCTGCAAGAATAGCAAGATTTCTTGCATTTTCTTGCAGTCTTGCTAAAATAAAGATTTTGAAAAGATATTGGCATGTTTGAATTATTATTGGCAGTGAATTTATAATATATGTGTTTTATTTATTTATTTAAAAGCTGTTTTAATAAAACAAAAAATATAAAAACAATATATAAAATATTTTTCCATTACACTATTACACATATTTCTTAGTGTGGTAACTAATAAGATATCAACATTCATGCGATTAGAAATTACGTAATAACCTAAAAGCTAAAACAATAAAAGAAAATATAGAAACGTAATTAAACGGCTATTATGTTTGATTATTTATTATAGTTATTAGTTATTGAAAACGTCGAACCAGGAATTAATCTATAAAAGCTTCGCCATCTTCAAATAAATCAAGAGTAGACTTTTGTATGATTGTACTACACTATCAGTATCTTGCCCATTTCTGTTATAAGCAAAATATTCATTTTGTTCGCTACTCCATTTATCTGTCCGTAAATGTGTCCTTGCCTGTGTTAAATATTTTACCGATATTGACTACGCTTCATTGGTCTATACGTACGCTACGCGAAGTCCGATTGATTACTGACAATGAGGTTATGATTCATTAACAGAACGGCACAGCTAATTAACAACTAAATCCCCGAGTCGCAACAGTGTAAGAATTTGAAGAAATGGGGAAGTCCAGTGTAAATTCCGGCCGAAAGCATGCAAGACACGAAAATGCAAGAGTCTTGCAAGCAGGACAAGATTTCTGTTTGCAAGAATGAAGCAAGACAAGCGTTTATCAGAATTCTTGTCTTGTTTTGCAAGACAAGACAAGAAGTAGTCGTACAAGACAAGCAATCTTGTCTTGTGAAACACTAAAACAGAAATACAACCTAAAGAACATAGAACTAATTGATTTAATGATTGACAGTCGCGGAATAATAAATTTATTGTAGACTTTTAGAAAAAATCAAAATTGAACATTTCGAGCTTAAAAAGCATCGAATTATTGACACTGTAGAAATTAATTTGTATTTTGCGAAATCACTGGTTTATAAACCTCCTAACAATTGAAAGACATATAGACGTAGGTGATGACACTGCAGAAATTAATTTGTATTTTGCGAAATCACTGATTTATAAACCTCCTAACAATTGAAAGATATATAGACGTAGGTGATTGTTATGATAATACAATTTCAATTTTTAGTTAATTTAATAATGTTTATTTTGTTGCACGTGTTACTTCTAAATTATTATAACGAGAAGTTAACTTTTTCCAAACACTTATTATATTGTTATACTCTCTCAATAGTGAGAAGATGTTATCTATAAAACAAATAAATATGTCAAGGGGAGAATGAAAAGTCTAATACATTACATGCTGCGAAAACCCTTTCAGGTGCTCGGTGTTTTCAACTAACCTCGGCTACGCTTATGCTTCGCCTCGGCCAATCAAAAACACCTTGCACCTAAAAGTAAACTTTCGCAGCTTGTAATGTAAATAACTATTTCCCGATTTTTATGGAAAAAAATGGTCGTAGTAGAAGTTTTTGAAGGCTATCTGGCTTATTCTGGTGTTAGATTAAACCTAGATTAAAAGTAGCAGATTGTGAAAAAAAATTAGTGTTTTTACAAATTTTGATATTTCTCCTGTGTTACAACTATCACATCTTTGAAACATTTTTAATAGAATCATCTTAGCATATACTTGGTATGGATAAAAAATGAAAAGGATGTTCTTTTTTGTTTGTTTATTTTTTGGGCGAGGAATCGGGATGGCGGAGCATCCTTGGTACCTCAAGACAACGATTACTGTGATCATTTGGTCGACCCTGCTAGAATTTAGTCGAATTGGGGGAATTCCACCCCCAGTAGGGATTTTTATAGTGCCAAACATCATACTGACACGGGACCTGCAGTTTTACTTCCTATCCGAAAAGAATGCGTGCTCTTAGTTTTTTTCCGCTATGAAAGATTACCAGCTAAAGATAATCCACCCAAGCTAGCCGATGTTTTTTAGTTTTGGAAAAGCCATTAAAAAAAAACTTCAGATCCTGCTACTTTTCTACTGTGCGCGTCTTTATGCGTTTCTTGATATACTCTGAAAAATCCAATAACCAGCTTTAATCTGACACCTAGATGAGCTAGATAACTCAAACAATAAGAGAGTTATGACAATTTTAGTTAGATGACGTAGAGTGTCGGGTAGCAGATTCTGCAAAAAAATCGGAATTTTCAAAAACTTTTAGTACGGTCATTTTTTATACACAAAATCTAGAAAAGGTAATTTAATGTCCTTTCATATCTATGCAAGGAAAATTTTTAACAAAATCTAATAGACACGCGACTATAGGGCATGCCTCTAGACGACTTGGTATGAAATCAGCCACTATATTTTTTTAATTCATTATTAAATTGATTCCAGTATTATGTAAATATAACAAATGTCATTTTTACAACATGTAACTACTAAGAGAATGAATGTTGTAAATTGTATTCGTATATTTAGATATTGCATATATCATCTGATGACCGTTTGGCATAGATCGGTAACTTTCCGCCTAGTTTCTAACGTTTCCAAATTCAAACTCACCATAATGAATTTTTGTTCCCAATCATGAAGACTCATATTGAAAATATAAATTCATTGTGTGGGTTAATTTTAATGGTTAAATCTAAAAAGTTAAAATTAGCCCTAATTTGTTCAATCTCTAGTGTAAAAGCGATATTTGAGTGGAAACTTTAATAAAATTAAAAACTCAGTGATAAAGTCACAACAAGCTAAAAAGTCAGTAATATAACAAAATCAAAAAAATGTATTTGAAAAGAAATTTGAAAATTTGACTTGACAAATCTAATGACTAACATCTTTAATGATTCATCCGAACAATTAATCTTTTCTACCACTTTTATTAAACATGGTTGAGCAGCTGAAGTACGGAGGTTTGGACATAACGAAGTTTTACTGCTGCTGCCGGCCTTGGTAAGTGTTGCAGAAAGAAGTAGCAAAAGAAATAGGTAGCTCTTGATATATCTGATTGGTATATGAATGTGTTTGGTTTGAACCGATTTAAGTGTTAACTTGTTTTTACTGTATGTATGTACTTGTAGAATAAAAGTGGCGCAAGTAATTAACATTTCCACTTTGATATAATTTTGTACATAAAATCTGCACGCAAATTATTGTCAGAAAATGATTACACTTAAGCACGTTACTTGCTTGCATACTATACTTACACATTAAAAAAATACATGAAATATATAAAGCGTCTATCCTTTTGTAGATGCATATTATTTTATGAAAAATGCTGTAATGTAAATAGGTTTATTATTTATGATTAATCTCATAATTATACCTACGTTTATTTATTTACAACTTTTTACTCCAATATAAAGCGGTTTTAATTAGATACTACCAACGAAATGTTAATGTGAATGTTTACATTCGGATCATTTCATGCGAAATCGATCACTAAAATAGATCGATCACACGAATTTCAATGAAAATCAATTATGAGGTAATAATCAACTAAAGAACAAAACTTTCATTCATCAATTTGCTAGATTACGCGGAACTTCGTAAATATTTAAACTAAAAAAATTATCAAAACTGCTTGCACGTCTTGAAAGAAATATAAATATCTCGAAAAGTGTTCATCCTAGAACAAATATTTCTTTATATATCACAAGAAGACGGGCTTTTTGGACGACATAATAATTTTTTGTTACTAAACGTATTTTTATTTTTTTCTGAACATATTTTAGAATTGCAGAAAAATTAGTGTGGTCACATTTTTAAAAATCTGAAAAAAATTGTACAGATTTATTGAACATTTCCGTATTTAAATGCAAAATGGCAAACAAGACGTTTTAATACTTTTGGCAGGAGAAATTTTTAAAGACCGCATTGCAGGCAGCGGGCGTACTATAGTTTATTGCAAGCCGGCGCAACCCGCATTCGCTACGTTCTAGTTAGTAATAATACGGTCCATATTACCAGCGGTCTGTCTAACTAATGTACATAAGATAAATGTATATCTGTGTGGATATAATTATACCTACTGATTAGTGAATTACCTATGCATTTAAATTTATTTCTTCGGGGTGTTACATAAAGTATTTCTCTTCAAAGATCGGCCGTCAAAAACCCTAAAATAATATAATGCAATAGCTTAAATATCATTTTTGTTTAGAAAATGAGTTGTTTTTGATCCTAGATTTAAAAAATAAATGTTTACTGGGTTACAGTGGGTGCTATTGTAGGTAGCAACCAATCACCAGCTTGCGTTGTATTATATTATTAAAATCTGGCTAGAGTGTCAAATTTATTACCGTCAAACACTACAGACTAAACTTTAGGTTCATTGCAAATTCAATACTTGAACTTATGACACACGTGAGTTAATGATATTATCCACTGCAAAAATTATCATAATAACTTACTGAACTCTCTTGTACCATAAATAACTATTACCGATCTCTATTGTAGAATCCGGTGATGTTTAATAAGGTTAGTTGCGGTATTTGGAGCGATGGGGTAACTGGAACTTTGCTTAATAAAAAATAAAACCATCGTTAAACGTCTATGAGAATTACGTGAATTTTTAGTTTTAGCGACTTTATCCTATACACTCTTCCGATGCAACTACGATAATTCCTGAACTACTCCTACTGCACCCCAATTTTTTGGAGACATTTTAATTAATATCCTTAGGGTGTCGCAGTTACCCAGAACATGTTATAAAGTAATGTGGATATAAAATATAGACGATGGTTCCATGACTGGAACCACCTGACATGTTTTATGAAAAACATTTTTTAGTACAGTAGTTGGCATTAGGGCCGCTTTACCTTTACATTTTCTTTAGAAAATATATTAACGTTACTATAAAAAAAAGGTCCTAGACTTATACTTCATGATAAAAATGTGAAGTAGAAAAAAATACCGTAAAACTTAAATTTAAAAAGTTATTGCATTATATTTTAGGATCTAGGAGGCAGCGAATGCTGGTTGCGCAAGTTGACCGTGAACTATGGTGCGCCCGTAGCCTGCAACGCGGTCTTTAAGAATTTCTCCACTCAAAACTATCAAAACGTCCCGCTTGCCGTTTTGCATTTAAATACGGAAATGTTCAAAGAATATGTACAACTTTTTTCAAATTTTTACAAATGTGACCACATCGATTTTTCTGCATTTTTAAAATATTTCGTTTAAAAAAAATAAAATATGTCTGGTAACAAAAAATTATTAGGCCGTCCAAAAAGTCCGTCTTCTTCATGTTCTTTGGTTGATTTGATTTATATTGAAATCCGTGAGATCGGGTCATTTTAGTAATCGATTTTGCATGGAATGACCCATTCACTAGTAATGCAAATAGTGAAATATCCTTTCTGATACAAATGAATGCAAATAATAACCTAAAATTAAAAGCAAAAATAGATTATTTAACTAACATAAAACGAGCAGTATTCGCTTAACCATCAAAAAGTATTTTTCTAACTACGCTTTTTCAATACGTTTTCTAATTTAATGTTGTACAGATACCTACTGTTCATTAATTAAAAACCAGAAATCGCCACGGCCAGCATTAAAGCGAAATCAAACCAAAATCGATAGGAGTTCAGTACTGCCATTAACTAATTTAAATACTTCTAAACGAATAATTAATTAAAGTTTAAATTTTATTTAAACACGTGTTACTTTACCAGTGATATCGATAAATAATTGTCATTCATTATAAAGGTTGTAGGATTAGAGTAGTAACAAGTTATATTTTTAATATTTTATTTAAAGCTTTGGCGGAAATTGAATTTAATTGAATAAGATAGTAGTTATATATTTCCAGGTTTTCAGTAGTATCTGTTGCTTGTGAAATATGATAACAATAACAAATCACAATATTGTTGACATATTTTAAAAGATTAAGCAGTAGTGAAAATTAAAGATAACTGAGAACCGATTATTACGTCATTGTTAAGATGTTCCATGTAATTAATTTTTACAAAAGAAACCCTTTAAAATTCATTGCCTGATCAATAAAATATTTCCACTAGATTTCACAGAAAAACGTAAAAATTATAAAAGAACCAGATTACATTTTGAACGTATCCCCGCTGAAAAACTTTATTGTATCATATCCTCCCCAACATTCTTCAACACTGAACAGCTACATAGCAAGGTTTTGTCAACGCAGTTTTTTGGGACAATGTGACACACCCTATAAAATGAGCAAATTACACTAACGGATCCTTCCGAGACCACCACAGCAGCCGGTCTTGTTAATTTGCTAGGATTTCTTCGAAGTCTGTTTTTGTGCTTTCCCGAACGAAACCCTCGCAGTTATTCTCTAACATGCAAAACCGCTTACGTTCAAAGCATTTCGTAGCAGACATCCCTGACTGTTATATATAAAGAAGCACAGTTCATGCTTAAATTTATGCAGCACTGCAATATATACATGGATGTGATGTTACATCGAAGAACTTAAAAACTGACATTTATTTTAATGTTTAACATACTGCAGAAACACAGTTAAGAATAAATATTCGAACTTTTATATTTTCAAGCTTAACTTGTTTTAGAAGTCGAAAAACACATATTTTTACAAACAGTTCATTCGAAAGAGTAATTGAGAAGAAAAAATACACTACATGTAGAGCATTTTCCTGAAGTCCTTTCCTTGAGAATATTGAAGTGGGAATATAATAAATTTCTGATAGATTTGTGAGCGTTTCGTGCGTAGCATTTCGTGCTAAACTACAAAACCTTCTCGTTTCGTGCGCAAACCAGATGGACAATTAAATTCGGTACTAATGACTTTTTTCGTTTCGTGCGCTCATCTGAAATTTACCTGCTGGCTTTGGATACTTTTTAAAATAGGATTTCTACATACAAATTGTTGATTTTCTGTTCAATATTTTATCTATTTTTTCACTCCAAGTACAAAAAATCTAAAGTAGTAATAAAAAGTATTAATTAAGACCAAATAAAGAGTTTCCTCGTATTTTTTAAGTAATCATGTAATTTTTTAAACCAATTCAACTACTTGATCAATTGTATGAAATTCCTAAATTAAATATTTTAGCTACTTTTAGATCCTAATTAATAAAGGGGAAATAATAAATAGAAGTGGATATAAATAAGAAATTTATTAGATATTAAGAATAAAAATGTATAATATATGATTATAGGAATACTTAACACTCAAACAGTTTTAACACATGGCAATTTACAAAACATCCACATCGACACTTATAAGGGAAGTACGGTTTTCCCGTATTAATATTTTTTTAAATCCTGCATATTATGAATTCTTGTTTCACATTGCAAATTTAATTATGTTATGGATATCAAGGAAATTGCAGGTAATACTAGCGGTACATAACAAACTAGGTATTAGACTCTCTAAAACGAAATTCTTTGAAAAGGATGAATTCAAATACAATCGCACTCAGATTATTTGATGCTTTCGATATTTCTGTACAAAGAAAAGCATTATAGATTTAACATACGTAATTAAAAAAATTATGATTTTTTAGTCAAATTTTGACATTGAAAATAGTACACTTAATTAGTCTGTATTATCTACTTTCCAGTAGATCTGCATTACCCATCAATATTCTAAATTGAGTAGTAAAGTTTCCGTTTGTTTCTTAGCGCTACTAATGGTAAACAAATAATGCTTAAGTAAAAGAGAGTGCCAAACGGAGATAATTTGCTTACTTTTTAGCTGGCTCTGTGCTCGCTGAAGTTTATAAATATTAAAGTTACTATCATACTTGATATTCACATACGATCAGATCAACATGTGCAGGTAAACGACGCACGAAATGAGAACGCCATTATTTTAATTCCTCACGAAACGAGAAGATTCCAGGTAGATTTTCGTCGGAGGACGAAGCGCGACGCACAAAACAAGAATATACCTTCTGATAGGCATTCCTTTTGAATTCGTTTAGTTTTCTCCTAATAATGCTTGTAAAGATACCTGTACCTGTAACAGATACCTATACCGGGTAGACACAGAGGGTATGACCGACCGACCTTCTATCTTCTTTATATGTGGATTTTGGTGAAATTTAGTATGGATATATTAAACGTAAACTCCAATCTTTTGTCATACAGATCCAAAAAGGCCGACTTCTGGTTTCGTCAAGAATAACCCCTTTCGATTTTTGACTGCAACACCCTGTATATTTTTGCATATTTGGATTTTACAAGTTAAGATTACCATAACCAAGTAGTTATAATCATGTTGCCAAATTCAAATTTAAAGGTAAACCTTTAAAATACAATTTGGTCAGTAGCTCTTTTTATTTAATTTACTGATAAGGGTAGAAGCTAAGTACGCCATAATGTATATCGTTGAATTTGTAATTTAATTTCCTATTTAATGGTATAAGAGGGCCATATCGTTCTCATTTTAGAAAATCAAGTTATGGATGAAAATCTGTTCGAGAAATATTCCAGTTTTAATAAATTTATCATAGTTTATTGTATTGCTAAAATGACATTTTGTAGGTGACTTTGGAATTATTTCTTAACATTTCAGACCCTTTGCGACCTTTAAGATACAATTTTTTTCGAAAAAAATTTAATTTGGGCACGTGGTTATACTAAGTATGCACAAACATACGAGTTTTTTAGTCATAAATCGAAACTTCGGATTATTTCCGGCGAATTCGAAAATCAGCCATCGTGGATATGTAAGTATGTAAGCCAAAATATTGGAATTTAAGTACATTTAAAACACCTATCCATTTGAAATATTAACAAAATCTATTTATAAACAAAGAAGATATAAAGTTTGTCTCTACCTCCTATGTGACGCTTTATATACAAACTTAGTTTGTCAGTGATGCGCAACTCCTTTTGCGTGTTGATTATAACTACTCTTGTAGTGTTATTCTCGTAATGGATTCTGATTTTATTACCTGTTGACGAACTACCGTGTTTTATACTAACAGAATAGGATTGATTATATTGATTATATTTGACCCTTTGTTTACTTTTGAAATATACAAGGTGTCGACAAATAGTCTTCCCTGCTTGAATATAAAATAAAATAAAATGAAATATTTAAAGAATTTATTTTGTTGGCATAAAATTACAGTTTATGGAAATTTTCGAGCCAAAGGTGTTAAAAGAAGTCCCAGCTATCTTAAAATTTATTACACAAAACATTAACCTTAAACTGTTTGAATTACTGGGTCCGGCAAACGTCTGCTCTAAGATAGCAGCCGCCGTTTGAACTCGGCACAAGCGTAGATGGAAATAAAAGGCACAGATATAAAAGAAATAGGTTATTTATTCTAAACATAAACAAAAAAAGAAATTGTGAGGTTCACACCAAATGCACGATTATATAGAACACAATGTTATTCGTACTAAACCCTTAATAATAATAAAAATGGAAAAATAAACATTACGTTATGAAATCGGAAAATCTTACCAATTACAATCAATAATTTATACAATCAAAATAACAATTGTTTTATTACTTAACTTAACCAAATTGAATATTTGTATCACTTACGCTTTCTGCAGAAAAGTAATGCTAGCGGCAACTGCCCTTTTAATTTTAACTGTTCTAATGAATATTATGAATTTCTTTGTTTACATAACCTAAAAAGTTAAGAAGATGAAAATGTGTGTTCGTTGAGATGTGCTGTATTGATGCTGGTGTTGGTTTGTCCTCATTTATGCTTGTAGGCAGCTGGTAATAAATGTTGAATTACAGGTAAAATGCTGATATAACCAGAACGTGAAGTAGGAGGTAACGTCGAGACTGCAAAAGGAAAGCAGCCGAAAAGGGGAAGAAAAGCCGGTAAAACTAGAAGCCGGAAGAGAACTAGGAGCCTAGAAAGAAAATTCTGTACAAATTAACGGCTCATCAACATAACCACAGGCCTACCGGAAAAGATGTTTTCATCGGCTCTAACAAAAGATATAGGTGGATTATCACCTCTTGTTGTACTTAATTAGAAAGTATTCCTACAAAACAAGAAGCTGTTAGAGATAATCAGAAAGATAGAGTAATAAAAAGGTGTACCTTGCAGTAGAGTTTAAAAGACCAATAAATTGGATTCCTGTGACCCCAAACAATCACCACAGTGAAAAACTGATCACCAGGACTAAACTACATTCCACTATAAACTCATAAAGAGAGAAATTTTACAACAATTTCCTAAAACTGGAATGAAGTAAACACTCTAATAGCAAGTCAAATTACAACTAACTTTTTAAACGCAGTAAAGAGATTAGCTTAACTTAAGATAAGGTTGAAGAAAACGGAGATAAAGCTGAATTCACCAATGAGGTAGCCTGAACAAAAATATTACCAAATATGGCAAAACCAATAGAACGGTGTGCACATAAACACTACCATATATGGTATGACAGAAATGTGATAACACACTAGAGAAAAGCCTTTTAAGAAAGAAAAATTTTAGGTTAAACATTAAGTGAAATTGAACTGGCGAAAAACCTTTAAAGAAAAATTGTAACAGTATAAATGTGGTTTAACTTTAAACTTGGCTCAGTTGCCGCAGTATGATGATTGTCAAAACAAACGTTGCCTAGGATGATATTGATCCAAGTTTAAAGTTAAGCTGTGTTAATACAACCCGCCCTAAATGTCTACTATCCGGTGAACGGTTCCATGGTGACTAGATTTCCACATACTAATACGCATTACAGTATCCTCCCTGATGTCATATGCCTACTCGATAAACAATAAATGACGAATGAAACTGGGAGTACCCTTTGCAAACACCTTATATAAATATGACTGGTGATTAAACAATTATCTACACTGGCCAGCAAAGAACATTCTTTTTATAATATAAACGAAGATGACTATTTCGGCATAAGCATACTTAGATTAAAAAATATATGTGCATAGTGCGTCGCGCATAGTTATATCACGCATAGCCTACACTTTTTGTTTCATTTTATTTCATTTAACAACAATATCAAAATATTTCGAATTTTAATTTAATATAAAACAATCTTCAAATTCAAGATTTGTGTAATGAGAAACAATATTTAAAAAAAACATTTCCCACAAATGGAAGACAATCTAGAGAATGGCTATCACACATAAACAGAACCAATAATTTAAACCAATAACCGCGACCAATCCAAATGCAATTTAGCAAAAATTTATACCGCAACCGAAAAATACGTTAACATGCGACTAAACAAAAATAAGATACTATTTTGAAAAAAAATCGTTTTAAGCGGGACACTAGTGCATAACAATTTCTAACTCCGAGTTATTTTCATATATAGTATAGCAAATTGTACGGTGAAAACGTTTGAAACGTTTCCCTCAACCCTCTTACGATTTAGTGTCTGTTGAGTCATATCACAAAGTACTCACAAGTTTGTAATTTTTTTAAATTTGTTTACAGGAACTACTAGTTGAGATCATTCAGCCCTATAAGAGTTCGTTCGAAGAGCCGTAAAATCTGTTTCCGAATTCACGCTCGAAATCACATCAGTCCAAAATGACAATGAATTAAAAAACGTAAGCATCATATAGTCTACAGGAAATGTAGGTAGTACAGCATAACTGTGTAGTGAAAAGTGCCAATTTCTCACGAGTGTGAAATTGACGTTTTTTCACGCGTTACCATTACGCTTGCACTTGTGAATTATGTAGCAAATTATAAAAGCAACTTTCATTGTTTTTATTGTAATTTAGCAATAATATTATATTAACAATTATATAATAATGTAAAAATTAATCAATTTTACGTTAATATTAATTTTATAATAACTTTATATAGTAATAATAACTAAATTATGGTAAGTCGCCTCGATAGGTCAACGGTAAGAGATCTGGCTTAGCAAGCAGTAGGTCCAGGGTTTGATTCCCCGCCGGAGTGATAGTTCTTCTATGTTACAAGGATTTGCATTCAAAATGTGATTTAATGTAAAATATTAAGTAAACAAAATAAATTAACCTTTATCTAAAATTTATAACTTTTATATTTAAAATAATGAATATTATAATATTGCATGTGCTGACATCTATGTGTTTTAATAAAGCTACTGATCGTGCGATATCATTTTCATGGTTACTAGACTGTGCGAAATGTGTAATTTTCTATAGTGGCCGTAGATAAATTCTATTGTGTATGCTTACTGTTAGCACACTTACCTATTCTACAAATTATCCTAAGTTATGTTGTATGTATATTAATAAAGTTCTCTACTATTAACATGTTCCCAGAACAACTTTATTTAGAACCCTCTTACGTGACAGATAAGGTGATGGTTTTAATCATGAAACACATATTTTTCGATTTTTCTGGATAGTTAATTTATTAACGATTTTGTACACTTCTATCAGTCCTTAGTGATGTAATTTTACTGTAAAAAAAAGCGTTGTCCCTTTCCTCATTATGAAATGATGTCCTAAGAGATATCTAACAATAATTCTTAGTACCAAAGGCACTAAGTGCCAAATGTATACATTTGAGATAATTATTAAGAAATAGTATATTGTGTTACAAGTGCAGAAAAGTGCCAATTTCTCGCAAGTGTGAAGATTTTGCGGCATGAGACGTAGTCGAATACCGCAATCACACGAGTGAGAAATTGGTGTTTTTGCACGCGTTACACACTATACTTTATCTACGATAACAAAAAAAGTAATAAACAATCAACAGCTAAGAAAATTTTTTAACCTAGAATTTACACTCGCATTCATATTTTTTACGTGAAATATTTGGCAATAAATTAAGAGATGTAATGTGAGTCGCTTCCACGATGTTTGGAGGTGTACGAGTGTACACCCCAATTTTCCTTCATCGGATTCACTCATGATACATATAGAATTTTAAAAACGACAAAAGTAAACATTAAATTTGTAAAGACAATAGTAATAATACGTTTACAATTTGTATAATTTCAGTCAATCTACTATTTAGTACTTACAGCTAAATAATTATGTACTCGTTTTAAAAAAATAATATACAGGGTCTTCATTAAGTTTGGAACCGGCTTAATATCTTCAAAACTATTAACTGGATTAAATTGAAATTTGGGGTGTGCATTTTATAAATTAATATCTATTGTACCTAATTTTTTCACCTAATTTTTTGCATCGTTACTTTACGAGATACACAGCCAACTTGATTTTTTTTAAATAGCAATGGGGGTCAAATTTGACATCATTTGAAAGCTTATTTTTTTCTGAGTACCATTATGTAATACACGTGTTGTATCATTTTGACAAAAATCGCCAAAAAAATTAAAATCAACGAAACATGTTTTATCCACAAAATTAAATTTATTACTTAAAAAGGTTTAATGCAAAAAGAAAAAAAGTAACAAAACATAAATAAACTTGAAACAAATTTAGCAACATTTGGTGTTTTTGTTTGCTAAACAAGATGTTCGAAGTGCCCTCCATTAACTTCCTGGCAGTAGTTGACCCGTTGGGCAAAATTTTGATATACCCTGTTTAAAATTTCCGGTGTAATATTGTTCATTTCCGCTCTAATTCGTTTTTTTAAATCTTCTAAATTGTCAGGTCTGTTAGCATATACTCGATCTTTGATATGACCCCACAGAAAAAAATCCATGGGTGTTAGGTCAGGGGATCTAGCAGGCCATTCAATGGGTCCCCTGCGTCCAATCCATCTGCCCGGAAAAACGTTGACTAACAGTTGCCGGACCTGACGACCAAAATGAGGCGGTGCCCCGTCCTGTTGCAACCAAATAGTGTTCCGCATTAATTCTGGATTGTAGTGGTTTGGGAATAAATCCCTCAGTCTGGGAAGGACATTTTGTTGCAGAAGTTGAAGGTACCGATCAGCAGTGAGATTGCCTTCAATGAAAAATGGGCCCACGACATTATAGCCAATAATCCCTGCCCAAACGTTAATTTTTTGTGGATGTTGTGTATGTACCTGTTCCATCCAATGTGGATTGCTATCTGACCAGTACCTGCAGTTATGTCGATTGACATGCCCATTTAAGCAAAATGTTGATTCGTCTGAAAACATTATTGAAGACGTAAGATTACCATTTTCATTAAGCATTTGTGACATTATTTCGCAAAATTCCATTCTACGATCGAAATCGTCTTCGCTAAGTTCCTGTAGCAAATGGATTTTGTAGGGATGGAATTTTTGTTGTTTCATTATTTTGTGTACAGATCCTATACTCATCTGGTGATTTAAAGCAACTTGGCTTAATGATGTTTTAGGATTTTCCACAAGATCTAACATGACATTCAAAGACCGTTCATCATTCGTTACAGTTTTAGGACGTCCAACTCTTATACGTTCCTTAACATTTCCTGTCTCATTAAACCGCTTCAAAGTTTTTGTTACTGCAGATTTACAAATTGGATCTCGTTCAGGATGCGCAGCGTTAAAAAGGGCACATACTTCTGCATGACTACGCCTTCTATCTCCATAGCCTATCATCATAAGTAACTCTATTCTTTCTTTTTCGCTTAATTTAAGCATATTTGACAACCCGAAATAAATATTAATAGCATTGAAATCAACTATTGTAATTGATACAACAAACTGTTTAATAGTATGTTTAACAAAAACTGAAAAGGCATAAGTGCTAAACAATGTATCCTTAAAGGTTATAAGTAATAACAAAAGTTTAGGCCTAAGTGTCGCATAATTTAAAGTTTATAAGTACCAATTACAGATCGGCTCTACTGCTACTTGGACTTAAGTTTTCCTCGGGTAGATTAAGAAGTTCTCTGAAGAAAGTCTTATGATCAGGATTTTCCAAGTAAGCAATCATGGAGGATAAAGACTTTTTCTTGTTTACGGATATCTTGTTTTCGGGCGGCAACACTTTTATTTCTGCAGATTTTAGATCGTTAATAGTTTTTCCTTTTTTCATAATATTTATTTGTTTCCACGCCTCGATTTCAGAGAAAGTTTCTTTTAACAAGAGAACAGTTGGACTTTTACAGTCAAACATGATTCTTACAGCTTTATTAATATTTAAACTTTTGGTGTTAAGAAACTTATCGGCAGCTTCTTTTATATCCCAAAATCCTTTAATTGACATATCAATAACTTCGAAAGGAGGATCGTATTTTGCGGAAGTTATCACCTTGTGCAAATCGTTTGGAATCATTGCCTTCATCACGCTTTTTCTTTTTCCGATGAGGGCGAAGTCTCTATCACAAACCATAAAGCTGTGACCACTTATAAGAAAATTATACTCTATTGTGTCGAAAACACCATGAAGAACAAGGAACAGCAAAACAAATATTACCATTCTGTTCTTGTACTGCCTCGCACAGTTGTCGCTCCATAGCACCAAATGCTGTTTTGTGTAACACCGGAATTTAAAACTTTAAGCAGGGTAGATACTAATTCGTTACCTCCATGACCACTAACGCCTTCGTGCCACATACAGATAAAAACACGGTTGCTATCAGATAAATGTACCCCCAGATTATAACAAGATAATTGCGACAGATAGAACATGTCTGTATGAGTTAGAGTTGGAATAAATAGGACTTGTTGTAAATCAAAGAAAACGCAACATTTCTCACTACCAGGAAGTTGGGAATTGGTGGTTTCGTTTCTCATATATTCTACAGATTTCTGAACTTTTCGGTGATGAAGTTCCAGTTGATTTTTTGCGTTGGTCCCGGCACTATTCTTTTGTTGTGACTCACAGTTCAACCTATCACATGTATGGCATGTATCAACCCTAGGGCGATGGAAGCTTAGATTTGGGAAATCTTTTTTGAACATTCTCCTATAAAACTTATAGGATACAGAAGACTGTTTGTTCTTTTCCAAAAAAGCTTTATATAGTCGATGAATATTTAAATCCGGACTGAAAAACTGCTTTTCGGATTTGGCGCGGGAGTAGTGCGAAACATCTCTAGGAATTGAATTTATATGTTGATGGATCAGTCGACGGTCCCTTTCTGTAAATTTGCTTGGTTTATTATTAGAACGCTTGTCAGTGAACGTGGTTTCCCCCATTTCTTTCTTCATTGTTAAACCAACTAAACGTTTTTGAGTTAGACCAAAAATGTTCATAAAGGTTTTTCTGCAAACTTGCACAAAATTTTCACCTTGATCTGGAACTGTGTAATGATATGGAGGTTTGTCTTTTGCTATCTAATGCACTGTCATATGTACCATGCCGACGTCTTTTGATTTTTACCAAATTTATTAGCCCCATCAGATAAGTCCCTTGAGTTATATAGTTTTCAGCGTAAAATCTCTCAAAAAGTTAAAGCTTTCTTTCATATGCTATTTTTTTGCAGTCAAAATAGCATTTACACAGCACCTAAAAAAATATTGTTAAACTGTATCTCGTAATACTTCATTCAAATAATGCGAGATGCAATGAGAAAAATATTTGCATTTTTTGTTAGTAACAAAAGGCTAGCATTTGCGTTACTTGTTACACATTTCATATAAGCTTTCTAATTTTTATAACCCCTTTGTTGTTTTTGTTCCGGTTAATATATGCTTTTCCATTATGTCTTCTCCTTCTTTGCTTTTCTATAGACCTTCTACAATTCTTTTCTTGATCAACTTCCATGTTTACAGGGTAATTTTCCCAAACAGCGACAAAAACAGACAACGTGATTATAGTAATATTCAACAGTTGGCACTTATAACCTTTCTAAAATAAAACCTATTGGAATATAGTGCCTAGTGCCATCTACGTTTAACTTTTCAGAAGCTTATAATGTCGATAGCACTTAGAACCTTCGTGGAGGCATTGGCGATGGTATGTATAACAATTTTAAGCAAAAATCTAAAAAACAATATCCTTTGGTACGTCCACTCTTCAATTAGTTTCTTCCATTTATGTCTGAATTACCATTAGATTTATTACAGAGCAGTCTTTTTAGTGTGTTTTCTGGTGATGTTATCTGAAATTGTGCATCTAAGCTTCTTCTTAGCCTTTTCTACAATTTTTAATGTTATTTATTGTTAATACAAGTAATTTAGGTAGTTTTAATATTTGTTCAAAATTTAATATACTGTAGCTTTTATTCCAATTTATTTTCTTTTGGAACGACGGTCCATACAAAATGAAACTGTGGCAGAATGAAACGTTTTATTGTTGAGGGATGTAAATTACAAGCAGTATATTTTATATTACCAATACATTGCACTGTAACGGTTTAACACTTATTCCTCTGAAGAATTCTTCCGTGGAGTCAGTAATCAATGCATTTGTCGACACGTGGGTGTCCCGCTTTGGAATTCCCAAGTATCTCACCACGGACAATGCAAGAATATTCCTTTCGCATGCATGGATCAACTTCATGGCCATGTTAGGAATTAAACACGTCAAATGCACGGCCTTCCATCCGATTAGTCAAGGCGTTATCGAACGTTTTAATCGGACACTCAAGAAATCCATTCAAACCACAGGAACTTCCTCCTGGTTAACAAATCTCCCTTGGATTCTCTTGAGCTTACGTGCAACCCTGAAATCACAAGTTAATGTTTCTCCTGCAGAAATCCTGTATGCTACCCCTTTACGACTACCTGGTGACGACTGGCAAACTGGCTAACGATATGAACCTCCCTAATTTCATAGCCAATCTCAAACGTCGTATGAGGAAGCAGAAGTATTTTTTTACAAAAACGTATTCCAGTCAGTCCTTCCCCAGAGACTTGACCAACTGCACACACGTATACGTTCGTAATGACACGCACACCCTGGGCATGAAAGACAGTTATTTAGGCCCCTATAAAGTGTTAGAACGGACAGTTAAAAACGCCACTTTAGAAAATCGCACTGGCCCTATCTCTTTAGATAGGCTAAAGCCTGCATATTTTTTAGATTAGTTACCATTTAATGTTAAGCCAACAATAAACTGATTTCAAATGCTACGCGAAGGCATCTTTTGAAAACCTTTTACCTGTTGACTTTAAAAATTTGAACACTTTTCTGTTTTTTTCTTTCTGTTTACAGGTTACAAGAGTTGCCGTCGCAAGTTCCGTAGTGTTATTTAGCTTAAGTTTTTTTATTGTAACTACCTATACTGCCTAGTAGAGTTTTTGTAGCTGGAGAATTTTAAAACTTTGTTCAAGTTACCTTAAAATACTCCATTTTTTCTCCAAAATACCATTCCGTATTTTTTCTTTTTCATGTGTGTAATACCCACGTTTCAGATCGGGCGGGGTAATGTTGTGAACGACTCACAACTCATATATTTTTGCATAGATACGAAATGGTACTAGGCAACGCGTATCAATAAAACAAGTAGAGTCAAATAAATAATTCTTAGATATAAACCTGTGTTTTATTCCGTCTAAAAGAATTAATAATAAGTGTAACATTAACACCGCCCAAGTGTTAATGTTACACTTATTATTAATTCTTTTAGACGGAATAAAACACAGGTTTATATCTAAGAATTATTTATTTGACTCTACTTGTTTTATTGATACGCGTTGCCTAGTACCATTTCGTATCTATGCAAAAATATATGAGTTGTGAGTCGTTCACAACATTACCCCGCCCGATCTGTGGTTGCACCACTGCACCACTGTCAACCACAAAATTAATTTTGTAGGTTAGGTCCTGTAAAAATATCAAAGGATAAGTGCTTGGTAAAGAAGAAGTTGGAGGGATTGAATTAACCCTGGTAAATGTGGAATTGGCATTTCCCGAAGGCATGGAACGGCGTTTATTGAAATGCTGAGGAATTTGGGGTTTCGGAGAGAATGTGGTTGTTACAGGTGATTGCCGCTTGTTCATGGTAGAAAGCTCATTAGAAATGGTTGTAAGATTGGTCGTCAAACTGTTTAGCTTATTTTCTAATGCATGAGTAGTTAAAGGTTGTGGTGTTTTCTGCAAAGAATAAATTAAATCCAATTTCTCTACAAAGGATATTAACGGTAAGTCATTGAAATTGAAAGACTGAATTTTAAGTTCTGTTGGTAGTTTAGCTATTAAAAAGTCTTTGGTTAATTCCTCAGTTAATCCCAGATCCAATTTTTGGATGTCAAAGAGTAGTTCTTTGACACTACCAGAGAATTGAAGAGTCTCCAAAAGATTATGAATGCGAGATTCTCGTGGGCCCAGAATCGATTTTATTACTGCCCGTTTCAATGTAGTATATGGTCTTTGTCTCGGCGGATTTATAGTTAGGTCTCGATGAGCTCCTAAAACGTCAATAGGTAAGTTTAGAGTTAATAAGGTATATTTAGCTAGTTCATCGTTGATCAGCATACGAGCAAAGTATCGTTCTACCAAAATAAAATACAGGTCGACATCGTTACTCGTAAAAACTGGAAATGGAACTTTGACAGTCGCCATTTGAAATATTAAATAAGTAAATAAATGATTTGAACTTATCGGATCAGAAAGAGCACTAGTTACGGTTCCAACGGTCACCCTCAGCCAGCCACGACAAGTCACGCAAGCAGGTTCTTCGGATGACAGGAGTCGAGTAGCAGCTGATGACAGATGACGCAGGGATAACTAGATGTTCACCTGGAGAATTCAGGGTAGCAGGCAAAGACCAATGCTACTAAATTCTTCTTCAGGAACGTGGGGTCACCATTTGTAACGGTTTAACACTTGGGCGGTGTTAATGTTACACTTATTATTAATTCTTTTAGACGGAATAAAACACAGGTTTATATCTAAGAATTATTTATTTGACTCTACTTGTTTTATTGATACGCGTTGCCTAGTACCATTTCGTATCTATGCAAAAATATATGAGTTGTGAGTCGTTCACAACAGCACTTACGTAACTTGCCTGCAATTACAGCATTTAGATTAACTACAGTAATGGGTTAATTCCTCTGGGATAAAAACCGATATTGTAGTTACAATTTGAACTTATCATATATTTAAATATACGTAACTGTATATACCCAGGAACAAATACAATAAATAAAATAAAATTTTATAGCCTGTACGAACTTAACTATCAACCCACGACAATGCTTGATCTTACTTAGGTATCAATAATGTAGTATTCCAACATACGAATATATTTACATTATCACTTCCTAACTTACAGTACAGTTTGTCATTCGCACACAGTCATGCGACTATGCAAGCGATCTACTAAATAATTCATGCAATTCAATGTTAAAATACACACAGTTATTACACTAATTTACGATCTATATTTGCGTACAAATACTGTACGTGGATACCGAATTTACTGTAGAATATGGTTATGGTGTAAGCAAACGTGTGCAAATGAATTTGTTTGCGTAGCTGCTATTAATGTAATCAGACACTTATTAACAATAAATGGCGATTTACGTGTGCCACCGCAGTACATTATAAAAAAATACTGAATAGGGTTGTCAGATCCACCATTTAAAGCACATACGCACTTAGTTTAGATTTTATTTATCGAAAAATAAATATCGATCTGTCCAAGCAAGTTCTTCAGCTAGTAAATAATCGAGATCCCCCACGGATACGATTTTCAAATATAACTACGTTAAACCACCAACGTGGTAGTAATAAATAATAAAAAGTATGCTACGCAAAATTTACTGGCAATTAATATATAAAGTGAAGAGCAATTTGCACGGTAAATTATATTTTTATTTATTAAGTCTTGCTTAATTTTAGTTTGCTGTGACATATTGCATTAATTTAATTCGCGAACATGGTACTTCTAGGAATTAAAGGAATTAATATTTGCAACTATGTATGATATAATAGAACATTATAATGTAATTCATAATAATAAGTGCTTGGGTTGCACAAAAGATCCTGTATGAAGATAATATACATCTGTGGTAGTATATACCTCATGCTGAGTCACAGCTCGTTATACGTTTAAATAATAGGTACAGTTAATTAAATATACCTAGTACACTAAAATGTTTTCAAAAAACTAATCTCGCAATTAAGATAATAGATGGTGTTATAAGATAGCATTGCATATGTTAAAAATTAAAATTATTTTTCATTTCTTTTTGTGCATTATTACTTTCACAGCTTCTTCCAAATAGCAAATTCTTAATTAAAGTACTGTAAGTCTGTCTACACATGGTAATTGGTATCAAAAATACATTACTGTTAGATACAAAATAAAAGAACCTACTATAATACAACTTTCATAGGAAAAGCAATGAGATATAACTGAAACTAAATATTTAGTAGGTGATGGTATTACTTATTACATATAATAATTTACAGTAAACAGTTCTTGTAATTCCGCCAATTTGACAAATCTAGTATAAAAATAATGACGCCTAACAGAATTTATTAGGTACGCATAATTTTACAACTTGAATACACCTATCTATTTCCTTAAATGGTTATTACTTCAATCAAAAGAAAAGTATTTAGATAGCAATCACTGCCCCCAGTATTCAAAGTGAGAATTGATTTTTATATCTTCTAGTACAGTAAATGCAAAACATGATATACCACACATAACTGAACTTCGGAACACATAAGATGTTTGCTTACTCTTGCCTTTCTACTACGTAGCAGCACATCATAACATAAATTCTTACATCACTATCTCCATTAATCATGTTCGTCTATCTATCCTTCCAGCTATTATTTTATCTTCTACTTCATGTAAGGATTTTGACGTCTGACACAATAGCCTATGCTACTGAGTCTAGTAGAGTTAACAAAGAATAGCATTCTGCATAAGTGCATTAAATGAAAATGTTGCGTCATTGCTATCAACTTGAGTAGATGACCGTCTTAGAGTAAACCCCGTTTCACATGGACGCTGACCATTCTACGTGGAACGCCTGGCGTTTTGTTTTCACATGATCAGGATGAAGATTGATATCAAAGCTGATGCATCAACCACTGTTGTCATATCTGCTACTTACATATAGCAGTTTGCAAATTTTATTACCCTTTTCCTTCTTTTCTGATATTTGTCCGTTTGAAAAAGCAGGTACTAAATCATAATTACAGAAAACCCAAATCCCACCATTGATTTATGTTGTCACTACGTATAAAAAATTTTTAAATTAATTTTAATGAAATATTTCAAGTGTTTTCTATAAGTACTTGATGAATGTTGTTTCGAGTGCAACCCCTAATACAGACGTCATTGGGTCTAAAGGAATTTCATTATTCTTTTCTATACACCGGATGGTGCATAACTGCAAACTGACAATATTGTTTTTTTAAATAATTCGGCATACGTGTGAAAAGGTGCATTTCTCCAATGGCCCGTCAGCGCGCTGACCGTACGCACGCTGACCGTCAGCGTGTATGTGAAGAAATCAATTTAAAACTGCAGTCCTTGCATGGCGCTGATCATCAGCGCGCTGACGGTCAGCATCCATGTGAAACGGGGCTAAACAATCTTTGCAGAGACAAAAGTAGCAAAATCAAAGATATGCATTATGACCGATCTGGTTTCCATGTACATACACATATTATGTATTATCATTGTGCTGATAATATTGCTTGCTTCTGAACCTTTTATAAATGCTTTGGCTATGTTTCAAATTATACAATTTTTGGTATCTGCTAAAAACTTTCCAATACCATTTATTTCTTTATAATTTCAGCCAATGCATCATAATTATTACTCTTAATGCTAAGCTATTCATTAAAAAATGCCTTACCAATAAGTAGTTATTTGGCTATTTGCTTCTTTAAACTCACCTAGAACAAAAAAAAATAATTAACTTTATTGGAAAATATTAAATACAATTACATAAAAACTAAGTAAGATAATTTTTCTAACAGCAGAACTATTTTAAACTTGAATTTGTCATAATTGGATTTGTCATAACGTCATAACAATCAAGAATGATGCAAGGATTACATAATATTTTTCTTGTGATCACTAACATTTATATCATTTCAAGTTGTGGAATAGAAATTTTACGAAAAAAATGGAAGCTTTTGGCATATTTAAATACAGTGCATATTTTTGAGAGGTTTATGAATGTACTAAGCTTAAATTTCATACAGACAGCCTCACAAGTATATATTTTCTACATTTATAGCACAGTAGAATAACATACAGTAGCTCAACTCTCGGAAACATTGATAGCCACTGCTCAGAAGCTTGGCAGAAGGTAAACAGCAGTTTTGCTTCATACGCGTTATCGAGCACTTCAAGTTAGCCGGAGCCATATAACATCAGTTTTGTTAGGGTGCGCAGTGCAGACCACACGGCGCTCACCCGAAAAAACTGGCTGGACTCTACCGAATCCCAGATATCCTGGGTAAAGGGTGATATAGTCAGAATAAAATGTGTGATAGAGTGTCACGTAAGTGCTCTCGACGGGGACTCATGAACGTTGAGGAGGAAGCTCTTCTAACATGAGTACCGGTGTGGGTGGATTGGAAACTCACCTGAAGGGGAAGCCATTTATGGTGCACCGCTGGTCACTCGCTGTTTGGACAAGCCTGATGGAAGGGAATTCAAGTGAGGTTTATCCTGGTTGAAGGGGGTAATCTTCGGCCGATAGGAAACTGCATGCCACCAGCCAGAAGGGTTCAGAGACGAAAGTAAGTGGATCACGCTATGACTGTCAGTTCCAGTCCAGTGATCCAAAGAAATTGTCTCGAGCCGCTGGACTTAAGGAGTATTGAAGCGAATACATAGCCTCTCAATGCTCAAGACAACTTCACGTTCCAAAAAGGTACACACCCGGGTTCGATATAGTTAGTTTGCTAGAGGAACCAAACGAAGCTCTGACGAGGGCATACCAGGCCTATAACTGGTAGACCGGGGTGGCATAACCGTTCCAAGCCCGCCACATTGAGGTTGGTTTCGGTCGGGCAGTGGTCCCAATAAAGTATGGGGAAAGTCCGAAGCTGGACTAGAGGCCGTCTCCTATGCCGGGAGAAGGGGAGTACGTTTATAATTCCGGTACTAGCCTGGAGAGCTAGAAGAGGTCTGGATAGGTATACCTCGCTCCCACCAGTGTGTACTGGTAGCTTCTGCAATAGCATTAGCGCGCTAATTGAGCGTATCTCAATTCGTGTCTCCGAAAGGGGGACCGTGGTTTTTAGCTTCTAGGTGAGCCACGTTAAAATAACGCTGCCCGCTATCTATTTATTTAGAGGCACAGTTGCAGTTAATCTCAAAAAACATCAGTTTTGTACCGCCAAAGGCTATATAAGAATACGTCGGAAAAAGTTTCTTCAGTTAGTTTTTTCTGGTTACCTATGGATAATTACCGGTAAGAGTTATTATTTTCCTAGACAGAGGATTAAAGAACGTCCGAGGTGGAATCTAAAATTGAAGAAAAAAAACTACATGAAAAAAATTGTTTGCTATATTTTTTCTAATACGGTCCTGTTATATTTTACATCAATTTGTTAATTAACAATCAGTCATCCAGCACTGGGATAGTCAAAACGTTGTAAAGAGATATGTGCAGAATTGAGAAGAAATTCAGAAAAGTCGATTTAAAAACACGAATATTCGTAGAGGTCAAGTATTTATAAAGACAAACAAATGAAGAATCTAGATCAACGCGTGAACAGCAGCTGTGAAATACTTTTAAGGTAATATAAGAGAGTAAGCAGCATCTTGTGTTACTTTCGGCTGTTAAAGAAAGTAAGCGGCGTACGTTAGGATTGTACTTTAAGGATTGTAAATAGTGGGTTTGGAGTACCCTTGCCGCAAAGAAATACAGTGACAAAAGGGTCTATTCAAAATAAAGAACGTGAATTAAAGAAATTCTCAGTGGAGTGGCAAGTTTTATATATAACAGCTTTCGTATTTGTAAACTATATGTCCTATAACTTGTAGCGAAGGTGCTTATGAAGGATTAGCTAATCAAGGTTTTTTTCAGGCGAGATCACCTAAAATACACGCCTCAATATATCACCGTAATACACGTTTTTGTTATAAACTGCATAGTTGCAAAAAAGTTCCAAACGTTTGATGATAGTTTATCAAACTAATTATTTTTATTATCAGAGCTAACTCGAAGGTGTTTTCTGTTTTAAATAAAATTGATTAATGGTAAAAATTGCTCTTATTTAATAAATCGTCATTTAATTTAATATTAATTTATACAATTTTAACAATCTTTTTAAAACATGTTCAAAATGTCCAGCATTAGACTACAAACAAACTTCTAAACGCCTACTAAAGTTTTGTCGAGCACGTTGAAGGCAATCAATCGTTCAACAAACAAATGAATCTGGTTCAAATAAATCACGAGGGTGAAAATGCAAAATGCATTGCGAATCACCCGACGATGACGTGCTCGACTCAAGTGATAAGAAAAATAGCAGGTAAAATCCATTACCTTAGAGAAAGTGACAGGTACGTCATCAATTCTGCGCGATTATGGTGGACAGAGTTCAGCTGTTGCCAGTGGCGTATCGGCTTAGAATGTCTAAATAATAAACGCTAAATACTCAACTAAATAGTTAAAACTACTTATCAATCACAAAGTGGTGCAAAGAAAAAGAATTTAGCAAACACTAATGATAAACCTTAAACCATACCAAACGCAGTTATAAAAATATGACTCCAACAAACAAAGCGTCGTCTCGGAATTTATTTCAGCTGTTCAGAAATATGTTGTTACTAAGCAACAAAAGTATACATTCACAAATTTGTTTGTGCGCATGATGACGAGGTGTACCAATCTCTAAGGTAATGGAGTGTAATATTGAATAATTCATTAGCGTGAGTAGGGCCCCTTTGTAATTGTAAATAAGAGGAGTAGCAAAATCAGTAATTAAAATAAACATCTCTTGTCCCTATCCAGTCATATAGCACGTCGCTGACATTTTTAATAACTCAAATAAGATTAGAGTGTTGTTCGCAATCTGATCTTGTGTTAACCAGATGGTGATTACGCGTTGACCTCTTCATTTGTTTGTTAAATTTTCTTATAAAGTCCAATGCTTTTTAAGTTTTTAAATTAAATTCAACACCGCTGACAAATAAAAATTGCCCTTTAATATAATTAAATATGATATCAAATGTTCTTTTTAAAAATAAGATGTCTTAAGCTGTTATTACCTTGAATTTATTTTAAAATAAACAAACTGCAACATGAGCAAAAAGGACATATATCTTTTACGAATTTCTTCAAGATCAACAATCACATTCGGGTATTTTAGAACTTTAATACAGCTTATTTGTTTATTGGCGTTTGCACCTAAAATATCATTGTTTTGAAGACGAACAGCTAAAACAAGGTTAAACTGAAAGATTTTGTCGGTAAGCTCATCACGCAATTTAGAGTCGAGTGCCGCTTTTTCTCTTCGAATCTCTTTCTAGTATTCATGACTGTATCTGACAGTAAAAATATTTCTTGAATCACTTTAGCACTCGGTATGCTTTTTGCTATTGTAAACTTAACTGCTTTTGAATTAAAGTATTTAAGCTTCTATTGGTCGTCTCACGTTGGGGCTACAGTGAAGGAAAGATAGTCAATGTATTTCTTATGGGAGTTTGTGCCACCTATTTCACTGTATGAATCTATAGAAATGTGGATTAAGATTCCAAAAGTTCTAAACCTTTGAAAACAGTAACAAAGAAAGTGTAATCGTAACCATACAAAAGCAGAATTTAAAAGAAAGTCTTATTAACATGTATTTATTATTTTATTAAACATTAATTGGGATTGTTACATCGTACATGTATCTAAATATCCGATATTTTATTACTTATACTTTTTTGTTTAATTCTTTCGTCTTCAAATTCTTTCAAAATAAAAATAACGGCTGGTTAGCTTCTGTATGATCTTTTTAATCTTTTAATTCGCAGGTAAATAAAGGAAGTCGCATAAACGAAATAAAAGAAACTTGCAAAAACGGAAATTTAGGATTAGCAGCAAATGCAAAGGATTTTAGTAAACAATAAACCCTTCTGGTTTTTTCTACTTTTACTTCGTGGAACTACATATTACAGTTTGTACTTACTGAAATTATAGTATAACGTTTTTTTGTCGGCACTATTATTTGTCACCGAACACATATAAGCAAATTTCTTAATACAGAAATAATTATTTGGTTTCAGATTTTGATAGCTTGTGCGTCTATAGATCTTCGCTTAGTTGTTTGGGTTTTATCGTTTGTAATGGTTAACATTGTCGTGTTGTTTGTTATTGTAACTATTCGTATTGTAGTATCACATAACGCACATAGTACATTATACATAAGTCTGGTGGATATTGCTAAAAACAGAATGGGTTGTGTACTAAAGGTTGGTGAAAAACAGATTTTGTCAAATTTGACAAAATATCGTCTTACTGAGACCCGGCAGTCATTATCAGTAATTCTTCGACAAGTTTCTAAAGAAACAGGTATTAGCGAAAAGACTTTGTTCTCAGTACGTCAAGAAAGTATTTCACCTGATAGAATAAAATCTCCAAGAAAAGGAGAGAAGAATAAAAATACTTCAAATCGCATTGCATTATCTTTCCAAATCCATCATAAAAAATAGGGTTTCCATTTAAAAAGTTTTTCATTATCGCCATAACTTGGAAACAAAAGACGATCTACAAATAACGATTACACTAAACTATGTCTCTAAGATAAAAATCGACGTGTTCGAGGATTTTATCAAAAATATGTAATAAAAGATTTATTTGGATAGTTCCAGACACTATACGCGCACTATATGAACAGCAAGTTTTGAGATTTTGTTTTATTACCGCTGTCAGAAGAAGTCATTACCTGCAATATAACTTGCTCGAACAATAGGGATTATAAAGGTTTATGCAGTTACAACTACACAATTTAGAAATTGTTTTTAAAAGTTGCTTGTAAGATGTTTGGCAACCCAGTTGTCCATAAGAACACACTGTAGTCTCAACGTGAGACGACCAATAGTACTGTAATAGTTATATTCTTTTAGTTTAAACTGTAGACCCTACAAGCTAATCTCAATAATGCGTTTTTGGAGTAATTTTTTCTTATGCCTCGGTTGACCCTGTATCATATGTCGTAATACACTTTAATCATTTTACTTACACTGTCAAATCAAGTAGCGCTGTCATCGTGGAACACATATCACGATCATTTGTTAGAAACATTTCACATTGATCTTTTCAGAACTTCGATATTTTACCTTAAATTTTGTTTTTTCATTTACTGTTTTTCAGCTTTTATAAAGAAATTATTAACGAGATTACAAGTATTTAGCTTTAGCTTTAAACTATAGCCTAAATTCCAGCATTCTTTATAGCGGAACCAGTCGCTATAAAGAATGCTGGAAGAATGCTATTATTTGTAGAGTTTGCAAGTACGTCTTGTATAATCTACAGCTAGTAAGGACCTTTAAGAGTCAACTGAAATTGTTTCCTCAGCACTTACATTACATTTAGGGTTTGTAATTGAATTTGTGTATTACTCATTTGTAGATGATAATAACTGTTAGTCGCGTAATAGATCTGAATGAATACCTTTCGTTGACTTAAAGTGCTCATTTATGAAATAGCGCTTCTCATGAAATAATAACATGGTAAAAAATATTAGAGAGAGGCAGTTTCATACAAGTTCGGTATATTTATTTGTTTTAGATTAATCCTAGAGTGAGTTAACTTATTAATTAAATAATATTAATCAGTAACCTAGACAGTTATTTTAAAAGTACCCAAGTCGCACACTATATTTAATAAATACGTATTTGTTAAATGTATTTCAAATATTACATCTTTCTTTTACATCTAATAATTTACATTTGATGAATCTTTATATATTATACATATTTGGACAAATATATAAAAAATTAACATATGTATTAAATATGTTTCTATGATATTAGAAAATTAATATTTAAAATTATATGTTTGATAAACATTTCATATACAACTAAAACTTAACATAAAATCTAGCGTGATTCGAAATATTCACTAAATGTTTCGTTTTGTGCAAACAATTTACATTTAAATCTTAATTTTCTTTAAATATTTAACGTACACTTTCAAAAAAATATTTCCAATTTAAGGATAATTATAGATTATATAAATATTACATAGCTCATCAATGTTTCACTTTATGATTAAAATGTGTTGAAACGAGAAAACCCCTTTTCATTTTATAAAACGTTTTTAAACGGTTTATTGTGAAAATATAGTTATATTTTTAAACTTGAGATTCATAAACGGCAATGTTGGTTCCCTGTATCGGCTGGTTACGGCTGCTAACGAAGTGTATGATGGTGTTTGTGTGCTAATAAACGTTTGGGCGGTGCCAATACAAATAAAATACTGCATTTAATAAATTGGAGGTAATTGTATCGCACCGTGTTAACTTTTATTAAATGTCTTATGCAACCACACTTATATACTAGTGAATACCGCCGGTCCTTCGAACCATTAAAAATTAAATTCACTTCATTAATAGAATAATAATGTGAATGTATGAACCTTAAAATTGTTTTTATAACAAAAGAAAGCTGCTGTTATGTCAGGTTTTTGATTCGCCTAAACTAACAAGTTGCACCGCGTAGTGTCGTTAGCTATCAGGACCACTCTGTAGGATATAAATACCGAACAAGCTCGTTATATTATATATGGATTTAAACACAAGGCTCATTTGTTCCAGTTCGTTTGAGAGTTCTACTGGGCCGATTTACGTGATTCTTTTTTATATTGAAGCTTTCGCTATGTTTATTAGTCAACATTACTTAATATCTGTATTTCTCCAAGTTTTATATTTTTAAATAAATTAATCTAAAATATTTATTTGTAAACGCACGAAAACGCCCTTGTATCGCCCTCTCAGTTTCCAGCGTTTTTCAACAAAAGTTTGCTGCAACAAACCCGCATAGTTGAAAACCATGGAAAGCAGACAATTTATACAAATATTAGATGCAGAATTACTTATTTATTGGTGTTTCGTTTATTATTTGTACAAAACAAATCATCGTGAGATAGGTTTGCAAATTGTTGCAAAAATTGTAAATGATTTGGACGATTATTATCAATATTTCATTATTAGTGATCAAACTTATCGTGTTCCCATTAACACTGCTTTAGATTACCAAAATCTTATATCCTTCGATAGTGAAAACACCGGCCATATTGAACTTTATTATTTGGGTTAATTATTAGTTACTAGTCTATATATTTAAAACGGCTCATTTTTGTTCCACTTCGTCTACAAGGCCAATTTGCTTTATTCTTTTTTATATTAAAGCTTTGATTCATAAATTAGTCGGCACTACTTGTAATCAATGCATTTCAATATGCCCAAGGCCGACTGTCCACTTACAGCACTTAAACATCCTCTCTAAACCTGCTTACTATGCCACCAATAATTTTCAGTCGAGTTTCATAGCATATTCACAAAATTCGATAGCTCTGTCTCTGTGTTCGTCCTTTCGAAATTTTTTAATTTTGACTGCAGATTGAGATATTTGATGGAAAAGTAGAATACGATTTTTGTGGTTTTTTTCTCCTGACAATAAACTAAAGAAAAATGAATTGTTTTGTTTTATTTGTTTAATGTAGATTTCAGTCAGACAAATACTTCAATATTCATTAGTAATATTAACTCATAATTTATCAAATACATCTTATTAAAGATATATACAATAAAATTTATTTAAACTAAATCCTTCACGTTCAATATTTCATATAATATTAAACATTAAATGTTTTTAAAGAAAAAATCTGCCGTTTTCTATGTTGGGCAAATACTGAGAAGTACATATTTAATTTATATATGATGATAAGTACATGGGTAGCATTCAACTGGCGTGCTATCAGGCATTATATTATTGATTTCTGTATAAAGAATTTCTCCTTTTGGAATATACCGGAAACAGCATAAAAACTAACTGCAGATTCACTCTGCTATCGACACTTTGATGTTTTTGAGCCAGTCTCGCATATTGTACACACATACACGAACAGTTTGCCGACATGTGCCGATGTGTTTCGTCGTCGTAATCAAGAGCAGATACGTACTCCGTACAATTATATTATAGCGGCAAGTAAAATTTTCTGTTTGCTAAAAACTTAAAACTTGTTATATTGGTATTGAAAACAGGAAAGAGAACTGTGTGTAACGATAAAATTAATTGACGTGTTTTAGCAATTAGTTTTTTATTAACTTAAACAGGTACTAACAATTGGTTTCATAATGATTTAGTACAGCAAGGCTAATATGATGCTACTTGTTATAATAAAAAAGTAAAATAACCACATGCCTATCTGATAAAATGATTTTCTACATCACGAGACGTTTAGTAATCTTTTTAGTTTTAATTTTAAGAAATTGGTTTGTATAAACGTCATTTTCATAAAAGCATTTATTAAAAAATATATACGAAGAAATAACACTTACCAATGATTCTCTAAAGGAAATCTAAATAACTAAAGGAAGTATTTCCCGAAGTATTTACACGGCCTTTTATTTATTTCAGGGACATTACACAAAGTTAGACAGCTCTGTCGTAACAGATGTGTTTATTGCGGATGAGATACACAACTATTGCTAGTCTGCCAAGCAGTCTGGAAATAAATCAAGGTCACACTTGCGAGTGCATCTGCTAGTTATTTTTATGCTGTGCCGAGAATTTGTATTTGTGTATCTTATTTATCAAATGGATATTTTTGTTACTTGCAGTAAAAGGTCGCATATAAAAAAAGACAAGTCGCATATTATGACACAATATTGATCATTATTATTGTTCAGCGTGTGGTTTGGACTATACTCATGTGAATTTCAAGCATCTTGATATTAAGGTCATAATTATAACTAAGTGTCCCAGTAGCACAAGATATCGACCTAATATTGTTGCTATATGGGTAACATATTATATCCAGGGCCAATATTTGGAAGATTCAACCAAGATTGGTATTACATCGGTTAAAGACTGGCACCCAACGTATGTTGCCAATATAAAAAAGATTTTTTCCTTTATATTGATCCTATATTGGGCTTATATTTCAACCCACTATATTGATATATTAATTATTAGTAGATATTTAATATTATATATTTAATTAATATTGATGTTATATTGGTTTAAGGCTGGCGCCCAATATACGTAATTTATTTTAATTTCTTCCACAGAAAGTCCTATATACAAATTATTCATATTGTATTATTCTGTAGGTACTGGTCTTATATTGAACATATGGTGTAGTTAATATTTCACCTTTATGGTTCCGACACTGGATAAGCAGCCTTTAAACAAGGTTACTTGTTTATTCAAGGAATCAAAATATTAATACATAGACGGGTGCTTAATATACGTGAAAATGTTTTATAAATGTGTACCACGTCGAGAAAAATGAAAGATGGTTACAAGTTACCATAACTCACGCGATTGTATCAAATACTGCATACTAATAATACCTCAATACGTAGTAATTATTGTATACGTCGGTGTAGATTCATAATGATTGCATTTCAAATTTCGCGCCCAATAACGCACAAGCAGCCGTGTATTGCAGGGTAGAAACGCTCGTGATTTTACCGCCACTGATACTTGATGCATCTGTTTTAGTGTTGCGATATCTGCTGCTGAACGTTTCTTGTTTAAATTTATATTTACTGTTTGTAAGTGTGTCGGTTATTTATATTCATTATATACTGCAAGTACTCACTATAATATCCATATATTTTAATTGCTATAACCGCCTAGTTTAGTTAGCGTTTTGTTTAAACATGAATAAAATTGTGTAAAATGATAATAGTAGGTACATAATTATGTAATTTCAAATTTATTAAAAATAGCATTATCTCAACTTTAATACATTTTTACAAATTTTTATTGAAGTGAATGAAATATCAAACTTAAGTTACAAATTTTAACAAATATTCCTAGTATATATTATTGGCGCAATATGTTGCCAATATATTTTTGATATATTTAATTTTATTAGTTATCTGTTTTACGTTGATACAATCTGTTTAACCTTTTAACTAGAAATCCAATAGATAAAGGTTCAATTAACAGAATTTAATGAGTTTGTATCTACAGTCTTCGCAATGACACAAATGCATTATTGTGCTAAATACAGACATCTAAAACGAGTTCTACATAGAAGATATATCGATAGTTTTAAGTCTAAATGGATAAAATAACAGAGTTGAATCACATTTAGTGGATAATAAGTGCCTCAAATTACGATGACCCTCCACCCTTCCGACTTCATCTACAGTTGAACATTAATTTAACGATATGGACTGTCGGTTTATTATTATTATTATCGTCGTCGGTTATTAATATTATTGGATTGAGCGAACAGTAGTTATACAAAGTGATTTGTGATAAATATTACCTATTGAGGGAGGCATTAGTCGAAATAAGCGAAAATGTAGATATCAAGCATATCATATTATCACATCAATTGTACCAATACTAGTACAAGTATACTGCACCAATATTACGTTTGAACAGTGGACGAATATCGTGTGAATGCATTTCGCCAATATTGTAAAAGAATATTGGACCATTAAATGTTTCAACGTTGGACCAATATTACCATGTTGGAGACATATTCTATTCATATATGGTGCCAATACTAGAAACTTATATTGAACCAATATAATGTTCCAATGTATGGCCAATGTCCAACTGCAGTACTGGAGATATATTGCTTCTGCATATTGTGCCAATCCCGTCAGTGTCTGTCATATACAATGTTTGGCCAATGTGTGGAAACAATATTTTTCCAACATGTGTGTGCTACTGGGGTGGTAGTAGCGACCTTGTAAGGTGTGATATTTGGCTTGCATTAAATGGCAACAGTAGAGGTAAAATATGAAAAAATAACAAATACATGTATGTAAGTTTTTATTAGTAAGAAAATCAAATTTAATATTTTTGAAATACGCTTATACAGAGTAGATAAAACTATGAAAAATCTTTGAAAAGGGAATTACGAACAGGACTTGGGATTCGATTGAAGATCTTTAATAAGGCCCCCCTTAATTATCCACCAACTGTGTGTGTTCTGTCCTACTTTTTGCGTACAGTTCTAGAAATTATACTATATATTATATTATCGAATCATCCGTAAATGAAGAAGTATCTATAACTCTTTGTAATAGCTGATAACACACTTAAAGATATCATTTTATCTGACATTCTTCCGCGATTGTGAAACTATTATGTATTTAATTAAACGATCGTAAATAAAATTGCTCGGATTACACGAGCTTATTTCACAACGACACTAAAAACTGAAATACTGTTATTATCGATATAATAAGAAACCGTACAATTCTCGGGTAATTGTGAGAATTTAATGAATGAATGAACGTTAAACGATCCAAGAACAAACCACTTACTTTATGCAAGTACGCGGCAACGTAAAAACTCGGATATCACTAAATACGCAGCTAAAATCTCGTCATTACATTACAAGAAATTAGCATTGCCCTTAAATACTAAATGTGCACTGTAACATAAATGACGTTTAAATCAGTATTTAATATTAGGAAACAGATACAAGGTATTACAGTTTTGTGTAAATGGCAATCCATATAGTTGCCGCTTCGTGTTTATGTATAAAGGTAGAGCATAACCGACATCTCATTAAAGTATAAACTGTAATGTGATCTGATATTCCCAGCAGATAGCATCATGTCACATGGAGGTAGAAGTAATTAAGGCGCTGATCATAGACAGATGAAGGAGATTCGCCGGTTTCCGTATCTAGTTACGATCCTCGCGTGTTCTAGATAAAACATAATCACGTCAAACGTCGCAAAGCTAAAAACAATAATTACCCCATACTGACACTGTCTCAATAGCCACTTCCTTACTATTGTGTCTGTAAGAGCCACATTAAACCTTGCCGCTTGGTTATATCGAACACCGTTATGTTTAAATAAATATTCGACTAATTGCAGGAGCGTTAATAATTAGTGATTGGATATGCTCAATAAATTCTGCCTTCACATAAAACCGTTCATGCAAAGTTTCTGTTTAAGAAGTTGACTACATCAAAAACAAATTATTATTTGCAAGCAGTATTTTTAAAAATCTGCATCTACATATGTATGCAAAATTTGTTTTGCCTTATAAAGATAGTTATGAATAGTAGACCTACCTAATGACATCAAATATAAATGCTGAAGTTTATAAACTAACATTGAATAAACAATCATTAGTTCTTATGGATTCGCATTTATCACTCCTAACTACCCCACTGAGTTAAAACTATTTGCCATTCTCTTCTATATAAGGAAATTGTGCAAAGATTAAGTAAAATGAGGCTATGGGATAAGGTTATTTCAGTAGCAAAGTAATCATTAAGCGGTTTTAATATACATTTAGGAAGTAATAGTAAACCAGCTCAGATTGCCCATCAGGTAATTCTATCTTTTATCTACGTGGATATAGCTACCTGCGGAATTTCAGAATAATTAAACCAGCTTGGCGCTGTCCGTATTTAATCTACGGTTTGAAATTAAGGAACCTTCAGTAATTGCATATGCTCGTTCTGATTCAGAGATACTCATTTCCATCTAAAACACCAATTATCGTATGCTAAGGTGCACTTAATTATTATATGTAAAACATAACTTTAATGATATTGAATTTAAAGCTACCCATTTCAAAAAATAGTACTTACGTATATAGGTCAATCAGCATCTTCAACAATGGAAATTATACTTAATATAAATAACCTCATAATAACATCGATTACGCACTCCTTAACTTTAAAATGATAATTAACAATAAAAAAAACTGAATGCGTCTTATTCCATGCAGTATTTACAGTTTCTTTTGTAAGCATTTTCCGAACTTTTTACAGTGAATTTCTTAGTAACAACATTATTATGTTGATGTTGGACTACTTTTTTTTCTATGTAATCGCATAAAAGAGCTCAATAACTTTTCCGTTATTTCTAAAAAAACTAGGAATTTCTAAAATTTCATGCACTTTTAACGGATAAAAGAGTTGTTAACTGTGATTGTGAAAAAACGTAAGATAAAGCTATATTGAATATACTATACAATAAGAAATAATAGCTTAGTTAAGCAAATAACCTACATTGTGTTTTTTTAATGTAGGCAGTTTAATCTTTTGTTAATAGTAAGGAATGTAAACAAAAACAAATTATCTATCCTTTCCTCTCTAATCCCATCAAAGCTTGAAATTAGTGCATCTACCATAAGAATACAAGGTGATGATACACAGAGAATGATTTTTTCATTGAATGTTTTCTTATAGTTTCTTGTACTATTTATTAGACATTTTAAGATTTCTGTGGCAAACAAATAGTTAGAGGACTAGATGCGATATTGTGATACAAAAAGCTATTTGGTGACTTTAACTTTTATGCTTTTTGTCGCCTATTGACGAGATTTATGTTCATTACATATTTTAACACTTATTATACAGGGTGTCCATTCTGTATGGAATATAGTATATATCTCGGTAAATATCGAATTTATAAAAAAATTTGTTATATAAAAGTTGTTTAACATTTTATTTTCCATAATAAGATAGCATTCAATTGTTTTTATTTCAGAAAACAAATGAGTAATGAATAACACTTTAGTTTTTTTAAACACCAATGTACCCTTTCATTAGGCTCATTTGATAGAGACTTTTTTTTCTCTTTTCGATGACCAAAAATCTTAGTACCCTTATATCAGAAAATTTTTGAAAAAAACGTAAAAAATGTTCATTAAGTTAATTTCACCAATAACATGAATCTAGATATCCGAAATCGTAAAGCATCTCGAATTATTACCCTAAAATAAACAGATGTGCATCTAAATAATGTACAGAACAAAACAAATGAACAAAAAACAAAATAAAACAAATGAACAGAAAATTATGTACGTCTCTTATAAAGCTTGAAGACAAAACGAAATTAGCAATAAAATGGTTTTCATGGCAATAAGTGTTCAAAATGTTCACCATTAACTGCAAGGCAGTGGCCCAACCTATCACGAAAAGCTTGAAAAGAATTTCTGAGCGATCTGGGAGAAATTGCTGCAGCTTCATTTTGTATTCGTTGCTCTAATTCGGCCAGATTCTGGGGTCGGTTTGTATACACTTTTGATTTTAAATATCCACAGAAGAAGAAATCGCAAGGTGTAAGATCCGGAGATCGGGGAGGCCACTCCACAGACCCTCTTCTGCCTATCCAACGGGCCGGAAATACCACATTTAAATATCGGCGTACATCTAAATGATAGTGGGGCGGTGCTCCATCTTGTTGAAACCAAAGATCATCAAGATTTGCTTGGCAAGCGGGAATAATTTGCTGTTGCAATAATTGCAAATAACGGTCACCAGTTAGAGTACCGCGAATAAAGAAAGGTCCAATTATGTGATCTGCACAAATTCCCACCCATACGTTTAATTTTTGTGGTGTTTGCGTATGATTTTGGATCATCCAATGAGAATTTTCAGCGGCCCAATATCGACAATTATGCCTATTTACATTTCCATTTAAACAAAACGTAGCCTCGTCAGAAAAAACAATATTATTAAGAAAATTTGGATTGTTGTTGATTCGCTCCATCATAAATTCACAAAATTCAACACGTCGATCGTAGTCATCTTCGGATAATTCTTGCAATAAAGTCGGTTTGTACGGATGTAATTTTTCTGAATGTAATATTTTCTGCATTGAACCTTTACTTACGGCATGGTTTAAACTTAACTGACGAGTTGAAATGTTTGGATTTTCTACGATTTCTATTAAAACATAGAGCTTTTTATCTTCATTTGTCGCAGACCTCTGCGGACCAGTCTTCACCAGATCTTTAACATTGCCAGTTTCCCTAAACCGTTTCAAGGTTTTGCTAACTACTGACTGGGGCGGCAGGCACTGCAGAATTGAAAGTTGGTTGTGGAGCAAAATGCCCTGCATTAAATCTAAGGGAACGCATTTTACTAGGTGCTTTTATTGTTCGCTGTATAGTATACAATTGTACATATATGAATCAATGCTGCGTTTTGAATTTAATAATTTCTATGATTTTTAAACATTCTAGTACTTTACAGATCTTTATGACTATCTCAACTTTTCCGGGAAGCACTTAATGATTAAAGTATGAGAAATCAAGGTATGTATTGCACAGTATACATAATAAACTATTGCAGATTATTGGATACTACAAAGTCGTGGCTCCTGAAGACACCACTGTTATCCTCAATATGGGAGCATAGTAAGCGTTGCTATATGATTCTACAAGATGGAAATATCACAGATTGGTGTGGTTGTAAATAATACTTTTGCTAAAACGATGGCTATTACTGAAGATAGCATCTTCGTAAAGCACGAGAAAATTCCTAAAGTCTCTATGTCAACTTTCATGAAATTCTGTTGGGGGTTCCATTCCCGTCTGCAAACTCACAAGAGCCGCCGAAAACTTTGCATGAAAGATAAGAGAATCACCTGATTTCATGAAGCATCGCATGCAGAAGGTGCAAATGAGAAGAAACAATCTCTACGTATGCCACTTTCGGAGTAAAAATTGCTGGGTGACTAACTCAAATAAAAGCAGACGAACTAATATGTCTACGAACTATCGTTCAGTTTGCTACGATATCGTAGACATCTTTAACATTATTTCGCTAGTAAGATAATAGTATATGGTGTTACAAGTGCAGAAAAGTGCCAATTTCTCACGAGTGCGAAGATGTTGCGGAATGAGTGTGAAATGTGAAAGTGTGTGTTTCACACGAGTGTGAAATTGGCGTTTTTGGACGCGTTACACACTATACTTTATCTACGACGATAAAGAAAGTAATCTAAAATAATCTGAATCCATCTAAAACACCAATTATCGTATGCTAAGGTGCACTTAATTATTATATGTAAAACATAACTTTAATGATATTGAATTTAAAGCTACCCATTTCAAAAAATAGTACTTACGTATATAGGTCAATCAGCATCTTCAACAATGGAAATTATACTTAATATAAATAACCTCATAATAACATCGATTACGCACTCCTTAACTTTAAAATGATAATTAACAATAAAAAAAACTGAATGCGTCTTATTCCATGCAGTATTTACAGTTTCTTTTGTAAGCATTTTCCGAACTTTTTACAGTGAATTTCTTAGTAACAACATTATTATGTTGATGTTGGACTACTTTTTTTTCTATGTAATCGCATAAAAGAGCTCAATAACTTTTCCGTTATTTCTAAAAAAACTAGGAATTTCTAAAATTTCATGCACTTTTAACGGATAAAAGAGTTGTTAACTGTGATTGTGAAAAAACGTAAGATAAAGCTATATTGAATATACTATACAATAAGAAATAATAGCTTAGTTAAGCAAATAACCTACATTGTGTTTTTTTAATGTAGGCAGTTTAATCTTTTGTTAATAGTAAGGAATGTAAACAAAAACAAATTATCTATCCTTTCCTCTCTAATCCCATCAAAGCTTGAAATTAGTGCATCTACCATAAGAATACAAGGTGATGATACACAGAGAATGATTTTTTCATTGAATGTTTTCTTATAGTTTCTTGTACTATTTATTAGACATTTTAAGATTTCTGTGGCAAACAAATAGTTAGAGGACTAGATGCGATATTGTGATACAAAAAGCTATTTGGTGACTTTAACTTTTATGCTTTTTGTCGCCTATTGACGAGATTTATGTTCATTACATATTTTAACACTTATTATACAGGGTGTCCATTCTGTATGGAATATAGTATATATCTCGGTAAATATCGAATTTATAAAAAAATTTGTTATATAAAAGTTGTTTAACATTTTATTTTCCATAATAAGATAGCATTCAATTGTTTTTATTTCAGAAAACAAATGAGTAATGAATAACACTTTAGTTTTTTTAAACACCAATGTACCCTTTCATTAGGCTCATTTGATAGAGACTTTTTTTTCTCTTTTCGATGACCAAAAATCTTAGTACCCTTATATCAGAAAATTTTTGAAAAAAACGTAAAAAATGTTCATTAAGTTAATTTCACCAATAACATGAATCTAGATATCCGAAATCGTAAAGCATCTCGAATTATTACCCTAAAATAAACAGATGTGCATCTAAATAATGTACAGAACAAAACAAATGAACAAAAAACAAAATAAAACAAATGAACAGAAAATTATGTACGTCTCTTATAAAGCTTGAAGACAAAACGAAATTAGCAATAAAATGGTTTTCATGGCAATAAGTGTTCAAAATGTTCACCATTAACTGCAAGGCAGTGGCCCAACCTATCACGAAAAGCTTGAAAAGAATTTCTGAGCGATCTGGGAGAAATTGCTGCAGCTTCATTTTGTATTCGTTGCTCTAATTCGGCCAGATTCTGGGGTCGGTTTGTATACACTTTTGATTTTAAATATCCACAGAAGAAGAAATCGCAAGGTGTAAGATCCGGAGATCGGGGAGGCCACTCCACAGACCCTCTTCTGCCTATCCAACGGGCCGGAAATACCACATTTAAATATCGGCGTACATCTAAATGATAGTGGGGCGGTGCTCCATCTTGTTGAAACCAAAGATCATCAAGATTTGCTTGGCAAGCGGGAATAATTTGCTGTTGCAATAATTGCAAATAACGGTCACCAGTTAGAGTACCGCGAATAAAGAAAGGTCCAATTATGTGATCTGCACAAATTCCCACCCATACGTTTAATTTTTGTGGTGTTTGCGTATGATTTTGGATCATCCAATGAGAATTTTCAGCGGCCCAATATCGACAATTATGCCTATTTACATTTCCATTTAAACAAAACGTAGCCTCGTCAGAAAAAACAATATTATTAAGAAAATTTGGATTGTTGTTGATTCGCTCCATCATAAATTCACAAAATTCAACACGTCGATCGTAGTCATCTTCGGATAATTCTTGCAATAAAGTCGGTTTGTACGGATGTAATTTTTCTGAATGTAATATTTTCTGCATTGAACCTTTACTTACGGCATGGTTTAAACTTAACTGACGAGTTGAAATGTTTGGATTTTCTACGATTTCTATTAAAACATAGAGCTTTTTATCTTCATTTGTCGCAGACCTCTGCGGACCAGTCTTCACCAGATCTTTAACATTGCCAGTTTCCCTAAACCGTTTCAAGGTTTTGCTAACTACTGACTGGGGCGGCAGGCACTGCAGAATTGAAAGTTGGTTGTGGAGCAAAATGCCCTGCATTAAATCTAAGGGAACGCATTTTACTAGGTGCTTTTATTGTTCGCTGTATAGTATACAATTGTACATATATGAATCAATGCTGCGTTTTGAATTTAATAATTTCTATGATTTTTAAACATTCTAGTACTTTACAGATCTTTATGACTATCTCAACTTTTCCGGGAAGCACTTAATGATTAAAGTATGAGAAATCAAGGTATGTATTGCACAGTATACATAATAAACTATTGCAGATTATTGGATACTACAAAGTCGTGGCTCCTGAAGACACCACTGTTATCCTCAATATGGGAGCATAGTAAGCGTTGCTATATGATTCTACAAGATGGAAATATCACAGATTGGTGTGGTTGTAAATAATACTTTTGCTAAAACGATGGCTATTACTGAAGATAGCATCTTCGTAAAGCACGAGAAAATTCCTAAAGTCTCTATGTCAACTTTCATGAAATTCTGTTGGGGGTTCCATTCCCGTCTGCAAACTCACAAGAGCCGCCGAAAACTTTGCATGAAAGATAAGAGAATCACCTGATTTCATGAAGCATCGCATGCAGAAGGTGCAAATGAGAAGAAACAATCTCTACGTATGCCACTTTCGGAGTAAAAATTGCTGGGTGACTAACTCAAATAAAAGCAGACGAACTAATATGTCTACGAACTATCGTTCAGTTTGCTACGATATCGTAGACATCTTTAACATTATTTCGCTAGTAAGATAATAGTATATGGTGTTACAAGTGCAGAAAAGTGCCAATTTCTCACGAGTGCGAAGATGTTGCGGAATGAGTGTGAAATGTGAAAGTGTGTGTTTCACACGAGTGTGAAATTGGCGTTTTTGGACGCGTTACACACTATACTTTATCTACGACGATAAAGAAAGTAATAAACCACCAACAGCTAAGAAAATTTCTTAACCTAGAATTTATACTCGCATTCATATTTTTTACGTGAAATTTCTGACAATAAATTAACAGATGTAATGTGAGCCGCTTCCACGATGTTTGGAGGTGTACAAGTGTACAAGATTCACTCATGATACATATAGAATTTCGAAAACGACAAAATTAAACATTAAATTTAGACAATCCGTTTTCAAAAAATTATTTTATACAAACAATCACAATTCAATTGTCAAGGTTATTAACCCGTTGCTTCGAAATGTCCACATATTCTCGCATTATGTAGCAAACTATAAATGTTTTCAATGTTTTTATTGTAATTTAGCAATAATAATAAATAATATTACATTAACAATTATATAATGATGTAAAAAATTAATCAATTTTACGTTTTAATTGAATAACAATCTTTGTAACTTTATATAATGAGAAATAACCTAGCCGTTTAAAAGCGTCAATGCTTTTAGCCGTAGCTCAATGCTTACGCTCTCGCTACTAGACGGGCGATCCGGAGTTCAATTCCCCGGCTCTGACGTTGGTATTTTTTCTAGATGGATTTCCATTCAAAATATAATTTAATGTAAAATATTAATTAAACAAAATAAATTAACCTTTATTTAGAGAAATTAGGATTGAAATACGAAATAAAATAAAACAACTTATGCAATACGGAGATCAAGCTTCTTTAAATCCTCGAAGATATTATAACGCCTCGGTTGGCGCCTCGGCGTTATAATACATCTTCTCGGATTTAAAGTATCGCTTGATTTCCTAATTACATAATACTATATATCATCTAAAATTTATAACATTTTTAATTTTTCAGATAATTAATAATATTATAAATATTGCAAGTGGTGACATCTATGGAGCTTTAACGGAACTACTGATTGTTGAGAACTCCTTCCTCACAGTCTTTACCGTTCAGTTTGGAGATTGTTTGCAATTGGTCGTTTTCACGGGGTAAGTTCGGCATTCAGATATATTTAACACGAAGAGCTCGGTTTCCATAGTATACATTATTGCAAATAATTGTAACTATGACAATAGAGCTTTTGGAGCGAAAAGAGTTACAATGCCGAACTTACCCACGGTTACTAGATTGTGGGGAATGTGTAACTTTCTATAGTCGTCGTAGATAAAATTATTTTATTTCACAATGTGCTTAAACAGACATTTTTCATTTGTCAATATAATGTTAAAAGTGTCGTAGACGTAGAAAATATTAGTCTGGTGCAGACGTCTTTTCGTTTCTTGAGTAGTTAACTTTGACTATAAATAAATTTTTAAAACAATTGAAATATTAAGCTGTGACACAAATGTGGGATTTGAGCTGTTCCATCTGTAAGTCGGCTGCAGCCGCACGTAGGGCCTACGTAATAATAATAATCGCCCCCTCCCTCCCGCACAAGCTTATAGCTTCTGGGGCCTGGTTGCCAGGTTATGGGTTGTAGCAATTATTATTATTATTAATATTTGACAAGTTACCTATACGTCATATTAAAGAGCTTAGTTTGCACATACTTCTCTGTTGAATTGAATTTCATGTCTTACAATTTAAACTCAAAAAGTAGGCAAAATGTCCAATCCAAATGTTGAAATTTTGACCGTATTTCGGCATTAATAGGAATTAGGGCGAAGCGCTGCTGATGGCGCTCGAATAATGCGCGAGGTTGATGGTCAAGATGCAATATCAGATAGTACGGCCCAAAATTGGCTAAAAAACCTCATTAGCGGTGATACTAGCCTTTAAATGCGCCCTCGATCACAAGTTTACAGCTTTACTTCAAACTGCCAAAGCATCCCCAGTTATAAGCACCCGACAATGATCACAGGTGCTTGGACCATCCCGATAGACAACACTTGCATAAACTAGGTAAAGTCAACGGACGATACAGAGAAGTGCATCACGATGTAACGCAAGCGCAAGAACACGGGTTAATGTGTGCAGACAATTGCTTGACGATCCCCAGGATCTTTGGTTCTATTACCCAATTGTTGAAAGTGGCGAAAAGTAGATCTATTTTCGTAACCGAAAAAGATCAAAGAATGGCTAACTAGAGGCTAAGCTACATAACCTGTTGTAAAGCGTTTAAGAGTTTTGAGGCCAAGGTTATGCGTTACGTCTGGAGAAATTACGAGGGTGTAATTCACTTTAAGCCAATTATAATTATTATCAACAATTTGACAGATTTATACTACATTGGAAAAACGATACTCTGACATGATCAATCCAAGACGGGTGTTGCGGCAGATGGATAACATCAAACTACATATAACCAAAAGAACCCGGCAGAAATTTGAGAAACTTTTCGTCCTGATTTGGCACCATCGGATTACCATATGTTCCGATGAATAACTCATTTCTTGATCAGTGCCATTTGGCCAACTCTCAAGAAGTAGAATAAGGGTGTTCACAGTTCTTTGATTCCAAACCACAAGCATGATACCAACTAGGAATAAAAAATTGGCTCGTAGATCGATGGATACTACACAATTTTGTATCTCCTACCAAAGTTATCACATTATTATATTATTTATGGAAAAAACAATGATTATTGATCATGCGGTTAAGATTTATGCACCGTGTTGGGGTGTCATGATTTGTAATGATTTTTTTTTAAATTTGGTGTAGTTATTTACAATATAAGTAACTCCACTGTGATTTTGTTCAGAATTTTAGAAAAAAGAAGGAAGCACCATTAAATTTTTTTGGGTACACTTGGACCTTAAGATTCTCACCAGAAGCCTCCATCGACATTATTAAAGTCTTTGTTTGTTTTCATTTCCAATGATTTCTTGGTATATTTAGATGTATGTGGAAACTGGATAGACTGTGGTTGTTCCCATGTGATAAAAATCTAAATAGTTTCTTCTCAATACAAGTGTTTTATTGACTTCTAGCAACTTATGTTGGATAAAAATATGGAATTCTTCTTGTTACGAAGTTACATTGCAGTTGAACCAAATGCATTAGCGTTAAGAGAGAATATGCCGAAAATAAAGTTAGTTCTAAAATATATGTTTATTTCTGTGTCAGGTTAGAAAGACTTCAAATATTACTCATATATAAAACTGATTTTTTTCGTCAATTAGGATTAAAATTCTGGAAGAAATAGAAGATCGACCAGCAGGTGTTAAAATTATGCCTGAAACAAGTTTTTATTACACAATTTCTAGTATTAGATCACCAACGAAACTACAAATTTCAATTTATACAATATATTGTATTTCTTTGTACAAAAGCCATTTTATACTTGAGAATCATAACAGGGTTTCTAGCATTTTATTTAACTAAAAAGAAAAAGAAACTAATTGGAAACAAAACATAAGGAAATTCTCAACAAATTCAAGGAAGCTGAAAACGACCGGTGTGCTTCACGATTATGACAGGTCGAGCAAGGTATTTCTTGATAAAATCAGGATAGGGAATTGTTATAATCGCAATGCAATAATGAACATCATTTTAAACTAGTAAATTTTATCATAAAACGAAATAGTTTACTGTAATACTTTTTAAAAGACACACCTACTCTGTAATAAGCAATTATATTTTATTATACAATTATATTTTTATTTTTAGTATGCAATAAATATTCTTTTACTAGCTACAAAGTTCATACGACGTGCTAGAAGTTATAAATGTATATCGATTAACAGTGGTAACTTTTACAAAAACATATTTATTTTTAGAAAATATAATTTTCAACACTAAACAATATGTAATATACATATTTCCACACAGATCTTTTCTCACGAAGTTTATGAATTTGTAAAAATAAGTTTGTTTTAATAGTATTATCGAAGAACGCCTAAGATGATGCACTAATACCTTCTTTCCTATTGTTCTCACTGATACTTCTGCAGGTTACGACACTTTTGTTGGTGATGTCTCTGCCGCTGAATTATTTGGTTTAAAATACTTAAAAACTTGAACTTGCCTCTGACTTAAGTATAAGTAAGTATAAGTACACCGGTGGGCGGAGTTTTTCAAAAATGATTACTCACCCCGCCTTCTCGCCAGGTTTCGTGGCGCTTGCTATACTACCGCTTATTTATTCAAAATTAAATAACAGTTATTCGCACTAATAAAAGTCAGGTATGACATTTGCACTCAAAAGCAGGCGGCACAAACAAAACGCATAGGTATGATCTGGAGATCAAACCTGCTATCTTTCGTCTGTTACCACCGCCTGTAACGCCCTCATTTAGTGGAATCCTAATTTTCGTTATTTAGAGTAATTTTGGTCGTAATACAGGAAAATACAAAATAATTCATTTTGGGATATAATGCAGCTGCATCTTTGAAATAATTTATCAATTCAGCCAGTACTACTTAATGTTCAAATTCCTAGTAACTGCTTAAATATAAACGGTACGTGTATCAAATGGACTCGTTCTCACTATAGGACATTGGGGTTTGGGCACGTTCTCTTCCCATTTTTGTATAAAAATCCCTGATAAAAGCAAGATACGTAGCAATAAGGTTATTGCAAAAATTCTAATAAGTACATAATATAATCTAATTTAAGACTTCATTCTAACTAAAAATGCATTAAACCGAGTTCAATTTCTTTGCATCTGTTAGTTATGAACAAACTATATTTATATTAAAATATTACCAGAAAGAACTAAAGCCTGGTAAGGAAACGTTAATCAGTTTTATGAGGTCACTTCACGGAAGCATTTCAAGAGTTTCCTAAGATTTCCAGTTTAATAGCCCACTTGCGGTTTTAAATAAATAAATGCTGGTAAATTCATCCAATTTTATCATTGGTACAACATGTTGTCATATATATGCTTGAACACGTATTCGACCATTATTTCCGCAGCAATCAAAAGTTTAAAACCAAATTATTAATACTCGACTAAAGTTTCGAAATGGAAATTATTGATAGATTCGGAGTTGTTTAACGTGTGATAAAGAGTGTCCAGCAACTTTAACTAGCAGAAATTATTATTTAGTGATATTTGCTGGTTCTATGGAATTTTAAGCTTGTTTATTTGTGAGTTTATAGCCTTCATTCGTGAAGTGTTTACGTACATAAAAATAACATTTAGGTAAAAAGGGATTACTGCATCACAAATTTCCAGTAAGTTGTTTAGGATCATTATGTGGATATTCCAGTTTTTATGACGAAAATTTATTCTGTTTTTTTTAATTAAGTAATTTACAGACTTTATATTTAGAATGGGATCCCAATAGTATTCTTAGACTGTATACTGTCATTTTAATAGGTCTTTATTGTTCGTTTAATGTGTTTAATGATTAAAATACATAGTTGATGACTGAAGCGTTAAATAATAATCTTTTGGCTTGAATCAATAACTGCTATTTATGTAACAAGTACATAATGTAGGAGTTTATCGACAAGCCCAGTTTATGACCGAGCGAGCGAAGCGAGTAAGGCTTGTAAAAATGGCGAGTCTATAAAATCCGATTATGTTCGATACAAAGCTTTATGTTCGACGGCTAAAATGTGCTCAAAGAATTCGGTTTATAAAATTGACATCATTCTTGACAGAAGAAAATTGAACATGTAATACATAGTTATCATTAGAAAACTGGATAACGTATAGTGTGTTTTGGCTATTGCTGTACTTTATTTTACTACCACTTTATTTTTCTAGTAGTATAAAGAACTACTTTATAGCCGCAAAACTATGTTATAAACGGTACATTATAATGCAGTCGTACATAAACATAGCTTAAACGGCCGGCCGGGCGCTGAAGCGCCCTTGCACGAGTATGCTTCACAACATAACAAGAACCTCCTACCCCCACCCCATCCCTCTCTATAATAACGACGTCGAAAAAATTCGCAGTGCACATTCCTAGATGCAGCGAGGCAAAAATAAAATTCATATTCACAGCGCTCAGCCTCGCTGCATCTAGGAATGTGCACTGCGAATTTTTTCGACGTCGTTATTATAGAGAGGGATGGGGTGGGGGTAGGAGGTTCTTGTTATGTTGTGAAGCATACTCGTGCAAGGGCGCTTCAGCGCCCGGCCGGCCGTTTAAGCTAGTTAAACCTTTAATTTTAATTGTTCGCAGTGTTTTAAAAAAAATTAAAGTAGCCAGTGAACGCCTGGTCACGGGCAACACAACGGTGAAAACCGTTTTTAAAAATATTAAGCCGTTTAGGAGGAGATGAGTCCCAAGCAACCAAGCACTTAATTAATTATTTTAGTGACACGCTCCTTATAAGAAAGCTTGATATTGAAATTTTTCTTTCATATTGTGACAGATCGGTACAACAAATTGTTGATGTTTCCTTAGTTACTTATTAGTTAAATTTTATGGAATGGTCACTTTTAAAAGTCAACTTTGCAATAATTATTTTGTCTGTTTTCAGAATGTGGACTTCCTGGTGCTTAAATTACAGCATCCACAATTTGGGTGGTGTCTTGAATTATTTAATTGTTCATGTGTTTTGTCTCAAAAATTCTTAAGCCTTTGCAATTAGTACCTATTCAACTCTGCTGAATAAAAAATACGTCTCTGCCGGAACATGAACTTTCCTATCAAGAGTTTGAGTGTTATGAATACTACGCACCTATCACACTAACACTACTGTATCATCAGCCAAATTATGCTGCCGTTTCGCCCCTGTATGTGGCGGTATCCTTTTTAGGAGTGGTAGGAGAGTGGGTGATCAAAATATCATGCACAAAAATAATTAAAAGAACCGATTTTTGATATATGTTAGTTACATAAATCACAGATTTCGCAATACAAAATGCTAAATATAAAATATAATTTCGTTCTTTCACTATTAAGTATATGGGTGTTTCTCCCGAAATCCACAATTTGGATGTGAAAAATTCTCGGAAAAGAAAAATGTTGAAATCAGTTTTTCTAAGAAATAGTATGATTAATTGGTTGTATATAACACATACTGTTGTTTAATAGAGCTTAATCTGGACATTTTCGACCTTTACAGTGTTAAAAGCCACGTAAATGATTCAAATAACATGCAAATGACAGAAAAGATTATATATAATAAAAAAACTGAACTTTAATATTATAATAAAAAGGTATTTCTAACACGATAATGTTTAATAATGGCTTAGTAATGTATAATAAGTAAAATGAAAATTAGTAATTTTTATTTTACGTGATATGACAGTCATCATGTTTCAGCTTCTCCATTTCTTTCTTTTCTGGATCATTTTTAATTTTTTCTCTTCTTATCCACATTTTCTTTGCACCTTATAATGTAAGAACATGAATGTATGTAGCAGTTGTCATTTACGTGGAGAAATTGTATTACGTGGAATTATAAATCCACGCAAATGGCGCAATGAGAATGCAACGCGAATGACTATTAGAGCATTAATATAACATAGCGCCTAGACTATTTTCTTTGGAGGCTTCATACTAGCTATGATTAAACAACATAAGTAGAGTATCAACTTACGAAAAATTCTTTTCTAAATTCACACCAGTAAGAAATTATGATAACCACGTAAATGACGCGAAATAAATGTACTCTTACATCAAACCATATAAACTACCTCTATAAAGTTTATAGATCTACTGAACAAGGCACTACAAGTTGATTTCATTAAAATTACATATGCAAGCAGTACATGTGTAATGCTGATATTGTAGAAATACTGCTAGTATACGTGAAATTTAATAATGTTCTTCTCTCTTAGTTAGATCCACGCAAATGACGAAACTATCAGGGACATTTTATTGATTGTGTAGTAGTCGATGCTTAATATTTTATATATTAATTGACTCTGGATGAGAGCCCTATACTTGTTTTACAATTCTCCTTAATTAGAACAATAATGATTAACTGATGCCTTAGAAAAACTGCTTTTTACTTTGAGAATACATACTAGGGACATGCCACGTGAATGACATATGACATAATAAAGTTTACTTTTTATTGTTAAAAAAATAGGTCAGTTGTTAATATATACCTGGCTAGATAGACTGCTATTACATCTTCACTGTACTGAACTAACAGGTAAAAAGGTATTCGTAATATAATATTAATTAAGCAGGGAAAGTAAATTTAATATTTCTGAAGAATTACCCATATGCCTAAACATATTTAGTAATTAAAAATTTTCGTTTTAATGCGGTTGATAGAATTAAATAAATTTAAACCAGTCAAACAAAATTGAAAATCACAAATCAACCTTTCATTCGCAAATTTTAATTGCAATTTTAAGTTTTCATTTTAATATAAAAAAATTAATTTGCAAAATATAAATTTATTATATATTTACTTATTTTTCTTAAGATTCTGATTATATTGGTTTCTATTCGTTACTCCATACACTTTTTTATTAAGGAGTTCCAGGTTTTGTTGATTTTTAAGAAGCGAGAATTCGTAAATTTTGGTAATAAACACTTTTTTAACAATTATGCAAAAAATAAAGTATGTTTATGTATACATTTATTTACCTATAACAATGGTATGCGTGCATCCAAACCATCAATCTTCAATTCTCATCGTGCATACACAACTACATATATATAAACGAAAATTAAAATGTCAACTTTGATTAAATAAAATCAGCTTATACCAATGCAATGTAGCACAAATGGTTATATCGATTGGGATGTTAACCCAATTTTAGTGATGACAAAACGACCGTACAGTACTTAATAAATATAATAAAAAATGAAATAACTGTTTTTACCTTTAAAATTAATCATCGCTTTTTCTATTACAGCTAAATAATAATTATAGGCATAAAGGTTCTGTTCGGTCTTTAAAGCACATAGTTATGTAGATATATTAAAGTTAGTAGGTATAAAACGAACAAAGTAATCTACTTAAGCAATTTCTTCTATTACATAAGACAACTTAAGTGAAATAACACGCTAACCGCTGGAAATTGTAGGAAACATAACATGATAGCTAAAGCCTTCAAGAACTATAAAGTACAAAAATGTTGGGCAAAATATTGTTGCCATATTATTCAGTAGTAAATAGGTTTACTGCATTTACATGAGAAGTGCATGCAAAATCTCAATGTAATTGTTTGTATGATTAATAGTGATGTCAGTTTTCCAAAGACATTACATTTAATTGGTAGTAAAGAAATTAAACGTATAAGGTAATTTTTGTTACTTATGTTAATGCTGATTAACCATTTATAAGTTTACCTACTGCACAGCAAAATAGAATTATTAGAAACAAGATTTGCACATGTCATAACCATAATTGATACGGTAATGAGATAGTTTCTGACATGCAAACATATAGATCATTATAAGTTGGTGTTGGTAGCAACAGTATTAATTATTTTTAATAAATGCAGATTAGAGAGGTGGTTACTACAAACTTGTCAATTAAATTATGATCTAGAACGAGGTATTTCAATTTCAGGGATCTTCAACATGCAATTGTTGAATAGGTATGCGTATGTGCTGCTAATGCACGATCATTTTCTGAGACACTTTCACTTTAACTGAGTCTAATTAGATTTCTATAAGGTATTAAAATCTATTTTTCAAGATTTTTTAAATTTTTTCTTGTTCTTGAGGAAAAATGATGCTATGCTACTTTTAAGACCGATCTGTGCAATTTCAGTGCTAAAGTTCATCTAGTGACATCATTACACATGACTTTTCTAGTGTTTTAATAATATTTCATTGTTCTAGAGTCGAGTATATGGAAATGAAGAGAAACACACTTTCAACATACCAGGTATCTAGATTTTTCTGAAAAGCCGTCTTTTTAACGTAGTTATCCGGTGATGGTAGGGGGATAATCTTAGTGCCGGAAATATGAAGATAAATCATAGAAGATTATAAACTCTGTGAAGATAAACTTCATAAATAAAAATCGGTAGCTATGGATTTAGCATTTCATTTTCGTCCCTTGGTATTTATTTTTGTTGGAGTAATTAGTGCTACCTTTCAAAACCAAAAATATTTTTTGGGACGATTTGATAGAAAAACTAGTAAATCTCGATACAGAGGAAGTAAAATGAAATATGTATCAGGTATGTAAAATACAGGTATTTAACGGCCCTTGGCTAGTTGATGCTCAAGTAGCACAAAATATTGGACGAGCGTTGTGCGAATATATTATAAACATGATATGTTGGCTAAATGTTTTACTGCTCTGATAATAACTGTTGTATAACTAGCCAACTTTGGCGATCCAACATATTACTTTATACAGCGTGTTCATTTAATGCGCAATTATTTGATATCTCTAAACTACTAAATATATAGAAAAATCTTTTCATCCAAAAGTTGCTTGGATGTCAAAGATTCAAACTTTAAAAATATCTATAACAATATGGGGCCAATGGAACTACGTTTTTCTTAAATACGACACCCTATATATTTTATCTGGAATTGATTACCCTATCAGTTATTTATTCAACAGTAGATTATTTTTTTAATCCATGGCAATGTTGCCAATTTGTAAACTATTTTTTTCGTAAATGTTTCAGTTTTTTACAGTACGTAATGAATAACTCCCAGTTTATTTATTTACTTGAATTTTCAAAACATTCTTTGCAGACAGTATTATCAGGATGCTACAAGGTCTACGAGGGTTGCGCTAAAAATTGTTAATTATAATAAGACCGTTGCATTTTTTAACAAAAAATCTTTATTGTTTTTCAAAATAATCTCCATTCAGAGTAATACACTTGTGCATTATTTGAAACCACTTTTTCAAACATTCGGAAAATTCATTTTCTGAAAGGTCCTCAAAGTTCTTTGAAATTCTGTAACTGCTGCATCTGCGCTGAAAAATCTTTTACCTCGCATCATTTTTTTAACAGTTGGAAACAAAAAAAGTCGCACGGCGCCAGATCTGGGCTATACGGAGGATGAGTTACCAATTGAACTGCCGTATCTTTCAAAAAACCCAATGTTCTGGCAGCAGTGTGGGAGGTTGCGTTGTCATGATGGACTAAGATGTTGCGCAAACCGGTCCTTTGGCGACCTGTCTGTAATTTTGCAAACATCTGTGGTAAAGCCACTTCGCACTACCATTCAGAATTAACAGTTCTGCGAGCTTCAAGTAGAATAACAGCAACACCACCACTTCGGCGGAAAAAACAGCAATAATTTTCTTATTGACGCTTCTGCCACGAATTACTTTTGTGGGCAAGTCTTCATCTTCGAATACCCAAACACTAGACTGCTGTTTACTTTCAGGGTCGTAACTGTATCTAGGGTGGTCGTTATTTTGGCGAAGTCGGAAAACTGCTGGTCTCCACCCGGAATATGATGCAAAATAAATTTAAAAAAATTATCGTTAACGTTGCAAAGCCATAAAACCATTTTAACACGTGCCGCACGACGGTTGAAAATTTGCATGTATTTTAAATGGGGAAACTGCACTCTTTCACATTTTCTACTATAACTTTTTGTCCAATTCCTCTAAAAATATTTTAAAGTATACACCAAAAAGGTTATAAAATTCTCTTTTTGGGACAAATCATGTTATTCTGACGAAAATTGACCCATTAGCAGCGCGGTTTATACATGCATGTTTTGTATCTGAAAAATATGTAAATGGGAGAGGTTATTTATACTTGATATTTTGGTACTTGCGGCCTCTATATATTCATTATTACTAAAATTTATGTAAAGTATAAAGAATTAAAGGTCCCTATAAATGATCAATATTTTTGACATATTACGATTTAGATAATCTCGCCCCGAATGTGGAAATTTAAATAAGGCGCTTAGCGGCGCGCGTTTCTTTCTGCAGAGTGCCCCTGCCCGTCTGCGCAGAGCCCACTGCGACTTTCCACATGGCTTTGCCGTGTTTACCGAAAAGTAACCTCTAAACTGTCGTGATCCGGTAAGAAATATGTCTGGCATTTCCAACATTCCTGATCGTCGCGAAAATATATTTTTAATCGGAGATATTGATTGTCAAATCGTTGGAAATAAATTACCCAGTAAAAAACAAGTTCTTAAAGTATTGTTTTTTTATATTCGTAAATCGAAGTTATCATTGCATTCTAGCGCGACTTTAGTTGCAAAAGAAGTTTTGTTGTTTTGGGAAAAGGCTGAAATACCAACCCAAATATTGCAAAGATGCATTGAAGAAATAAAAAAATTATACGAAAATTGGCGATCAATGCAGAAAAGCTCTTCAAGAACATCAAATACGGCGAAGGAATTAGCGTTTAAGCAGGATATTGAATTATTATTCGATGTTTGTGTTTTGATGAATCTTTTAAGTGGTATTTCCCAAGATAAACTTACATTTCTGGAAAATCAAAGGAAACCTGGTCGAATCGGATATATTAACGAATTTTACACCATTTATGATGAAGAATTAACAGAGGAGGAAATTGATTTAATTCGTGAGAAGCGTATAGCAGCACAAAGGGAAACAGAAAAAGGTTCTGTTGGTAAGTAAAGTTGCTCATTTTAGAACAAAAAATTATAAATACTTCCTATTAAATATCTAAACTATTTTTCGTAATTTAATTGATATATTCTCTATCTATTTCAGATGATGTTGTTCAGTTCGAGACATCCAGTGGAAGTAGCCATTGTTCGGAAGAACTGAGATATGAGAAAGTACCATCAGAGCCAAAAAAAAGGCGTGGTTCTGTTAACATTATTACGGAAAAACTCGTCGCTACTCTAGACAAGTGTCTATTGTCTGACCGAAATTCCGTTCGAATCATATCTGCTGTAGCCGAGGCATGTGGTCAAGATCTCAGTGAAATAGTTATAAATAAAACATCAATCCGAGATTGCCGACAACGTATACGTACGAAATATGCAGAAAAAATTAAGGAAATATTTTCATTATCCGAACTCTCTGCCTTTGTCTTGCACTGAGACGGGAAATTATTGCAAAACTTGTCTGCACCCGATAAAATTGATCGTGTAGCAATTGTTTTATCTTCCGGAAAAACTGAAAAAATTTTGTCAATTCCGTCGTTGGAAAGTGGAACTGGATTGATGCAAGCAAATGTTATCATTGAGTTATTGTAAAAAAGTCGCTTTCTTTTATAGAAACATTTAAGATATGAAATATATAAATAAAAAATAAATTAAAAATCATGAATTTTAGTTATGACAACATATATCTTCATTCATTCATTCATTCTGGGCGTGGTCTTCACTCTTCACCCACTGCACTGAAGCTCTAGGTTTATTGTGCCCCAAGAAGTGATTTACTCAATCAGACCTGTATCGCCAAAGTAGTTGAGGATACAGTTGATTGGTGCTGATGCAATTTCGCTCGGTTCAACATACTGAGCCCCGAAATGTTTAAATCTTTTAGCCCCGAGGGCTGAACATTCACATAGGACGTGTAGGGCTGTCTCTTCTTCCTCTTCACATAGCCTACAGGTTGCATCATCGACAATATTCATTATGTTGAGATGTTTATTAAGGCTACAGTGTCCTGTTAATAGTCCTGTTAAAAGCCTTAGTTGTTTCCTGCTCAGTCTCAGCAGTTCCTTTGTTCTCTTACTGGAAGGGGACATCATTAGTATCTTTGACTGCCTGTGCCCCTTACATATATCTTAATTAAACTGGTGTTATTATCCTTAATTAAATTAAACTGTTTTATTTCTTATGTTCAATTATAGATTCTTCTGGAGTGGGGACTATCGGATTCTGTGAAAGCCATTTGTTGTGACACCACTGCTTCTAACTTAGGTTAGAGAAAAAGTGTTGCAACGCTCTTGGAACAAAAGCTTGAAAAAGATCTACTGTATCTCCCGTGTCACCATCACATCTTTGAGTTGGTGCTGTCTGGAGTGTTTGATGCTCTAATGCCAAGTTCAACTGGTCCTGATATTCTTTTGATTTCTTTTTCAAAAGATTCAAATCCAGCTGGCCAAATATTGCCAAAAATATATACAAAACCGGACTAGAAGATGACTCAATTTCCGCTGTATTAAAAGATCACGTGGAAGATATATATTTGTTTGTTGATACAATAATGAAATCAGAACACCAACCTCGGGACGATTATAGAGAATTACTCTTACTAAGTCTTATTTTCATTGGGAATGCTCCAGAAAATGTGCGATTTTATTAACCAGGTGCTGTTTCACGTGCTCGTTGGATGAGTAGAGCTATCTATTGTTTAAAGATCTTTTTATTTTCCGACCAATTTAATTTAAGCAATTCTGAAAAAACAGCTGTAACCCAGATTTGCTTATTTATCGTACTTGTGTATGTAAGAGCGTGGTTTACAGCTCCAAATGCAATCTCTGCCCCTCACCACAATTTATGTTTCTTAAAACGCTTATATTCGTATAATGACATTAATACCACAATATCCAAGATGGCAATCAAAAAAATGTCAAATCATCTTTGGTATTTGGCACCGGAAACAGCTGCTTTGTCATTTTTTGATGCGAAGATATCACGCGAGGTTAAAGAAAAAATGATTTGCAACATAAGAAATGAAGATCTTCTGTTCAATGAAAATGAGGCTCTGCAGAAAAGATTTTCTGTATTGCAACAGGATTTTAAATTCATTTTGAGTAAAGATATTGATTTTTTCATAAATGCTCAATCAATGGCCTTATTTAATCGTTTCAATATTAATACATCTTTTTTCGATATTGAAATTTCTGAATGGGGATCCGACAAAAATTATCAATCGGGGTTGCAAATTCTAAAAAATTTAAATGTTGTCAATGACGTCGCTGAAAGAGCTGTGAAACTTATAACTGAGTACAACAATAGACTCACTTGCAATGAGGAACAAAAACAATATGTTTTACAAATCGTCGAGTCTTATAACAAACAGTACGCGAATGCCACGAAAACAAATTTATCTAAACCAATCACTCATTAATTCAAAATCTATTTTTAACATGTAAAATTATTTGTAAAAATTGTTGTCCAAATCCTGTAATAAAAATTATAAAATTTTTTTTAAACATTTTAAACTAGTAAATTTATGAGTACTTTACTTTAATTTTAGTAATAATGAATATATAGAGGCCGCAAGTACCAAAATATCAAGTATAAATAACCTCTCCCATTTACATATTTTTCAGATACAAAACATGCATGTATAAACCGCGCTGCTAATGGGTCAATTTTAATCAGAATAACATGATTTTAAGTGTCCCAAAAAGAGAATTTTATAAGCTTTTTGGCTTATACTTTGAAATATTTTTAGAGGAATTGGACAAAAAGTTATAGTAGAAAATGTGAAAGAGTGCAGTTTCCCCATTTAAAATACATGCAAATTTTCAACCGTCGTGCGGCACGTGTTAAAATGGTTTTATGGCTTTGCAACGTTAACGATAATTTTTTAAAATTTATTTTGAGAGACCAGCAGTTTTCCGACTTCGCCAAAATAACGACCACCCTACTGTATACCCAAGATTCGTCACCAGTTACAATGTATGCCACTTGCTTGGAAGCTCCTCCGTCAAAATTTTGCAACATAAATTTACACCAGTCTACTCGAGCCTCTTTTTCACTTTCTGAGAGCAAATGCGGTATCCAACGGCTTGCTAGCTTTCTTACCCCCAAGATGTTTATGCAAAATGGTATTCACCGCCGAGGATCCAATTTTCACTTCCTCCTGAATCTCCCTATAAGTAATATTTCGATTGGACTGAATCAAGCTTGCCACACGATCAACATTTTCTGAACGGGCAGCTTCCGCAGGTCTTCCAGGTCATGCTTCGTCTTCTAGCAGCTCTCGCCCTCGTCAAAATTAGCGGAACCAATGACTAACAGCAGATAATGAAGGGGCACCATCGCCAAAAGCTGCTATCAAATTTTCATGGCTTTGCTGGTATCCTAACTGTCTTTTATAGTCGTGGAAAATCATAGCTCTAAAGGCAGTTCGCGGAATGCTCATCTTAACTGAATTAAAAATGCACAACTACTTATCTTACAAAATGAACTACACAAGGAAATCGGAACGTTTGACAATTGTGCGTAACGAATGTCAACTAATGCGACATTCAATTGTTGCAATTGTTTCTAGACAATTGAGGTTCCATGGCCTACTACTAACTAGTAACAGAGCAACCCTCGTATTTTAGATCAAATTAGCACAAAATTATGGTATATTTTTTCCATTTCTGACATAGGGGGGGTTTGTTAACTATAGTATTTAGCTTATTTTTGGTATAATTCTTCACTATTTTCACCGGGAACAAAGAGATCAGATTCTTTATTTTCAAACGGATGTTCGCCCGCATCACTTTCACCTTTGAGGTGGTTCACCTCAGGTAGTTTTTGAGTTCTTCTTCAAGTATAGTACAGCCTCTTTTTTACGTATTCCACCGAGAACTACACCCAATATCAATTTTGAAAAATCTTATCTAAGAACTTTCCAAAACACTTTCAGCACCAAAGTCACAATATCACATTTGTATATGTGTATCTATAAACAAGTTCAAACTTGCATGAGATGCGTGTGAACATGCCAGGGATTGAGCAGAAGTTGAATCACTTATAGACTTTTCGTAACGAGATCGTAAATATAAATTATTGTGAGCGTTCTGTAAAAAGTGCAAAAATTAACCCCTTCGGTGGTTTGAAGTAGTTTTATAAGAAAAAAGTTAATGAAAAAGTGTAAATCATTTATTGCACAAGATTATAACACAGAAAGATAATAAAAGTCGCAGAATTACAACATGTCAATTAAAATAGTTATAAAGTTAGCATTCGTTAAAGTGCACGAGAGATCAAATTGATCCCTTTGGCGGTTCTAGTGTAATCGGAGAGAACTGCTTCTTATAACTTCTTCTATAGTCTAGCAATATTAGCAACTACACTTTAAAAGAGAACAATCTCACAAAATAGCGAAAGGTTTCTTCATAATTGAGAACTACATTAATATAGCATGAAAACCCAGTTTTCAGGAAGCTTTTTATATTGTTCCAGATGGTAACAATGAATATTTTATGAATAAATGAACAGTTACAGAGGCTCTTCAAAGTAAGTGAATTATAACTTAACATTTGAGTAATAAGCAAACTGCATATCTTATCTATTCTAATATAAATTCCAAAATAAGACATTACAGTAATAGGTACAATATTTACAAAAAAAAACTTTAATGCTACGTTAGACAACATTCTCAGCATACTAAAAACTGTTTGATAAGCAAAATTCAAAGAAATCTTCTACATAAAAATGTTGAAGCCTTTTAGTGCAAAAACAGTGTCCTAAAAATATTAGCACTTGTAAAATTAAGTGGATATTTTGTGGTATTAGGAATATTAAACACTTGCATAAACTGGTTCTTTAAAACAGTTGTACAAAATGTTGGCAGTAGGAACTGCTTAATTATTTCTCACCGCCCAGCTTAAATTAATAATAACTTCATTATATTTAGCTAATATATACAAACGATGTTTTTTTACAAACGTGTTTAGCATCTATCATTCGTTATAGTACAAACTAGCAATTTTGTATTTCTATCGAATTTATTATGGCATAAACCGTGTCGACCACTGAAGTGGGCGATATGGATGATAAGCTCGGATATGTTAATATATTTAAATAAATTCAAATTAGCCACTGACAACATAAAAACGCCCAAATTTTATATTACATCACATTAACATACAAATTATTATTCTGCAATGTAATTTAAATGTCAAAATCTTTAAACAAGAAAAGCTTCTTGTACATCTACATTCTCAAGACGCAAAATTACAGTACGGAATAATATTCCAATTAGCTTCTGACACAAAGAAAGGATATTTCTGACTCTTTTATAAAACAAACGTAACACTTCATAATGAAGACAAGAAATAAAATTATATCGCCTCAGTCACCTCAACCGATTAGCATTCTATTATTCTGCAACTAACTCCGCTAACTTATTCTACAATAACATCTAGGGCAATTCATTTTATTCTAAAGAGAATACCTATTTCCCGTTTAATCTAAATAGAATTTACATAAGCTACACCCACACCCACTATGTTCTTTATATCCTATGAAAAATGTAACTTCTAATTAAATACGTAATGTAATCTATTAATTGTTACTTTATCCAAATACTACACAGTACTATGGAAACATAGTTATAGCAAAACCTGAGTATGAGATCGGAAAAAGTATAAACTGTGCAGAGGCGTATTATTTTCAACCTTATTTGTAAGAATTAGTTTAATCCATAGCTTGGAGAACTGAGATTAACTATTAATAGTAATAACTTGTTCAAAGGAGTTTATTTGTTAACTGTTCATTCATGTTTGGAAATAACATAATCAAACACGTAATAAATAATACTTAAATATCTATGCTTCCAAACTCACATGAACAATCACAGTTATACATCGCCTAGAATCACAAAAATATATAGTGGGACAAAGCCAAGAACAAAGACTAACCACTGCTGACTCTCAAAACAAAAATGCTGTAAGCAGCTTAAAATAGAAAATCAGAAACAAGGGATCGGTGAGTATTACGTTAAAATTCACATGGCCACACTTCCACACGTCACCAAGAACTCAAAGACAAACGTAACGAAAGGTACATAAATGGAAACTAGAGAGGCTAGATAAGAGAGAAACGATTAAAACAAAAATATCGTTAACGTATCTAGAAGAGAACTAAGCAACATCTAGGTCTCAGGTCTGGACAAAAGCCTAAATAACACTGTTGCACCATAGTAAATTTATTTACTATAAACTACATCCAAGAGCAAACCAATTTTTGAAACAATATTTCTAGACAGTTAGTCAGCCACTTTACGAACGTTGTAAGTCTGTAATAAATTGCTCTTAGTATCCATGAATCACGATTATTTATTTTCGCTGGAGAAATACATTTTACCGGCTGGAGTTTATGGCTTCCCCTCTCTCTCATCTGCTAGACGTCTGATAATGAATCAATTTGGCCAAAACCGTGACTATTTAAAAGTATGTCAATGATCTAATAACTGACAAACTCAACAGCTTCCGAAACTATCTCAACAACAACAAAACTTCAATCAAAGTGACCATTTATTTTAGAAGTAGAGTTCGATAAACAACTATCGTTCTAACGGTATCAACAGATTTCAGAAGACAGGGCCAGCAGTGAGAAGACAGAGCAACACATAGATGTCCTCTCCTATATGTTAGCAGTCAACCCAACAATGAAGATCAGAAAATACAGCATAAGCATCTATAATGCATACAAATATAAGTAGAAACGGGCATACAAAAACGTATAATACAGACACCATCCGAAAGCGACAAATCGGCAAACCAAGTCTGGGACTATAATTCCTAAAAGGAAAAAATAAAATTTAAATCCAAATGTATAATCACACCCTACAAGTATTATATAGATAGATGCAACCAAATACCACGGGCACTTACATATATATAATTACAGACTTACATAGTACTATCTAAAAAACCAATAAGCTGCCCTAGAAATCAAGATCTATATAGATACTTCTTCTACAAAGAACTACAAGTAGCCACCATCACCACCCATAACTTGCGTATTGAAAAGTACTCTGCAAGCATTAAGTGGTAACTGCAATTTAAATGGAAGTTAGATCGTTTGGCAGTCTGAGAAGCGGTAAATCGTTTACTAGTCTCAACAAACGATTATCTTGCCAGAAAGAAAAGTTACCTTGGTAATTGAAGCTTATGTAGTTCACATTTTCACTTATGAAACAACTAGTACGTTACAAGATAGCAATTTTAAAAAACGAGAAATGAACTTCCAATAATTATAAAAATACATGGGATGGATAATGTTTTATATTTAACAGTAAGTAAATGCGATCATAGTCATTCCAGACCGTCCTTGCGATCTCCTGAATATCCAAACATACACACACGATGACATCAACAATTCAAAACGGTTCTTCTCAAGATCGACTGACAAAGGCTCTTGATCTAGTAAGTACTAAAAGTCTTCCAAGTGAATGTCGATGGTATCAGCAGATTTAATGCGAATGCCTATCCAAGTTACTATTAGACCATAACATAGACATTATACAAGAGACACATGCTAAGTACGAAATACAGCTTCAATCAAGAGGCAGAATTCCGGGAAGTCCCTTACTACGATGTAACGGACAAAACTATAAAACGTAAAACTTAGTCTACAATTGCATTCAACGATATATTTACTATAACTAATTAAAAGGTTGTTGAAAAGACGATAGTAAACGTATATAAGACCTAATGAACTGCACGGCTTAACAATATAGTACTATCTAGGGGAAACCATCCCGCAATACATATGCTGGGATTTCAACAGCCACCATGTTCAGGGATCCGTTCTTGCGCCGCGCCGCTTCTATTCAACTTATACATAGCTGATATGCCGACAACAACAACAGCTCGTAAATTTGCAAACACAGATGACCTTGCCCTTGCAACTCAATCACTCCGATGATTTCATTGTCATGACGGGATACTTTAGAAAAAGGCTGGTGGGCTAGTAGGTACGCTGCTTTATTCTTAACAAAATGGCGCGAATAACTTTAAATGTCATCTGCAATGGCACGACCCTTCCTTATTAAGAGAACATTCATTTTTCGGTCAATGTTCTTTAAAATTAGCTTTTTACGTTATATTGAAGGGCCAATTCTGACTACGTTCAGATCGTCAAACTACGTAGAAAATGATATGCCTGACCTTTGTATTTAAACTTTTTGAAATTCATGGAATTTGCGGTTTTACATTGGAAAAACAAAAAATATGGTGTGCAGGATTAATTATACACTCAGTAATACACTTTGGCTGTATTATGGATCTATTTCTAACTTATTTTCGCTTCCTAATCAATTTAAAAAAAATTCTCAGAGTTTCTGTCTTCTGGTCGCCATCTTGAACCGCCATTTTGCTTTTTCTTCAGGGGCCACATTGCATTTGAAAGATAACGTTTCAACGAAGAAATTGACACTCTGGAATATTTTTTTCGTTGCTTTAATTTACAGGGTGGGATTAAAATATGGAATATTTAAAAAAAAAGCGAACTTGACCGGTTTTTTTTAAAACGCTGAAACACGTCGATTTTGTTTTTTAGAAATTCACATTAATATGTGCGATTCACCTTCCTTCCGACTTTCATTTGTTTCTAAGTTATGACGTCATCACAAAAAAATTTAAATGGCAATATAGATTTTTAATAGTGGAATCCGATAGTGATTTTTCTTCTCTTTATGACCATGCAAAAAAATTATAAGGTTGCACAACAAAAATTCTGAGAAAAATCGAGTTGAACATTGTAAATGTTTGTTAGTTATGAGGTCATTACAAAAAATTTAAATGACAATATAGATTTTTAGTAGTGGAATTCGATAGTGATTACTCTTCCCTTTATGATCATGCTAATAAATCACAAGGTTGCATAACAAAAATTCTGAGAAAAATCGAACTGACCATTTAATGTTACTGATATTATGGTATCAATATACCAATATATCAGATCGATTTTTCTCAGAATTTTTGTTATGCAACCTTATGATTTATTTGCATGATCATAAAAGGAAGAGTAATCACTATCGGATTCCATTACTAAAAATCTATATTGACATTTAAATTTATTGTGATGACGTCATAACTAACAAACATTTACAATGTTTTCTCAGAATTTTGGTTATGCAACCTTACGATTTATTTGCATGATCATAAAAGGAAGAGTAATCACTATCGGATTCCACTACTAAAAATCTATATTGTCATTTAAAATTTTTTGTGATGACGTCATAACTTAGAAACAAATGAAGGTCGAAAGGTGAATCACACATATTAATGTGTATTTTTAAAAAACAAAATCGACGTGTTTCAGCGTTTTTAAAAAAACCGGTCAAGTTCGCTTTTTTTTAAATATTCCATACTTTAATCCCACCCTGTATTTATGATTGTACTCACATTTTATGTCAATGTTTAAACTTGTAATTTTTGTATATTGTGTATGATACGCCATCAGCTAAAAATGCTATGACCATCAGCTAAAAATATCAACAATACATAACACAAAAAGAAAAACAAAAATAGCATCCGTTGAACAATGATTGTTCAAAATGACCATCTTCTATTTCTAAACAATAACCTCAACGAACTCAAAAAGCAAGCACACTATGCACAGCATTCCAGACAAAGTCAGGATTCAATTCATTACAATTAGTACGTATACTATCTTTTAATTCATTTAGATTCTGCATCTGGACTCGAAAAATCCCAACCTGGACTCCTTAGACTCCCACTTTTATGAACGCTTTTATATCCCTATATCAAGCCCAGGCGTTTCAAGTCTGTATAATAATATGAAATGTCGTGTGCCCTTGCTCTGCTATAGGATATTCAAACCAGATTTTCTGATGACACCAAAAAAAATTTCAGCTGAAGATTGAATTTGTAATATATTAAAATGTAGGAATGCACAAACGTCTAAATGCAAAAAAAAAATCTAATAACAAAAGAGTCAGTACAAATATACTTCTAAAAAACTGCAATATCTTTATGCTCATAAAGATTCAATGTGACAGTTAAAGTGACTGCAATTTCCTCTTTTTCTTATTTTTGTTTCTCAGTATTGACTATCCCAAATATCAGAAGCACAACTTCCCCGTAGGGTATTTACTCGGTTTCCCGACGATTCGGTCTGGGACTATTCTGATGAAATATTTTGTCAAGAGCAGGCAAGTTCCTTACCCTTTCCAGGCAAAATCAGAAGGGGAAATTAACCATTTTATTGAAACTTAATTGTTTACTAACTTTATATAATGATTCCACAGAAACAATAGCATTAATCTAATGAGAAAGTTAACTTATCAATATCAGAAGCAGAATAAGAGAAAATTACTTGTCATTACGATAAATAATAGCGAACGCGTGCGCACATGAGTGGTATTTATCGCTAATACGTGTATAACTAACCCAATGTTGAGGAAGATTTACGGAGAGAGAACTAAGAATCTTTCCAAATCGGATTATCACATTAAAATACTGAGTAAAACTAACATAAATGTAGGGAAATATTCTTAAGATAATACATTATCTAATTACTATTATCGATTTAAACACACCGATTGAATAAAAAAATAAAATACTATGTACGCTAACCCACATGCAAGGACAATAAATGTCTCCTCTCCATTTTGACAATATGTTATAACAAACAGGATTGGAAAATATCCCAACTATAAATTCTATAAAAAATATACTTTATATTTTGTAAACAGAGACCAAGAAACTCAAAGACAATTTACAGAAAAAAAGCCGTGCTTTCTGCAGTTTTACAAGGCAACCTTATAAAAATAAAAAACAAATCTAGCACGCCAGCTTCTTTCATATTAAAATAGAAATATAAAAATCTGATATATCTTATACGAAGAAAACAAATTGATACTTTATAACAAGCACACTTGACAGATCTATTTTTAGTGTGTCTCCATTACAGGGAGGAAGAAGAGAATAAACAGATATCTAACATCATCTTGAACAAGGTTTGTAAAGAAACGATCAATCGCTGGCAGGTAATGCTCGCTATCGTATATAGGTACAACAATTTCCGCAATTAAACCAAGACAGAATCTCAAAACACCGACACCAACCTGCAAACAAGGAAGAATACACTATCTAAATCTAAACTATGAGTGAATTTCCATTATCGGTAGAAGTTGGTCTGGAGCGGGTGGTCGGGACAGCGCCGCAGGTACGGAGTGCGGTCAGGATCAGGACTCGGGTCAAAGTTCTGTGCTGCAAAGCAAAAAGAAAGCTTGCAACAGGGATCAATAACCCACGCAAACTTTAAAACCGCATCAATGCATTTAAAACTGCACCATGACAATATTATTCGTTTAATAATCGACATTCTGGTAAAATCTCATTGAAGGTGAAAGAAAATACACAAAACATCCTGTAATTAACAACTCGATTAGGTACAGGCCCCATCCTAAAATTTCATTTTTATTAAAGGTTATTATTAAAGTTTAAATCCATGATTAGCCTCTTTATGTGGGTGGTTTACAAAAGATGCTATGAATAAACATTTTTGTAAGCATTACATGATACATAATCTCTCGTAATAATTTAACAAACTTCTTAAGGATTTATACATATTTACTCTAAAAGTTAGCAACTTTATAATGATTTTACATAGAGTAAGCTTCGCTTTTAAAAAGCTCACTAACAGATTATAATGTACTTCTATACTTTTTTCTTTCATCCGTAGTTGTTTAGTTTTAATGAAACTTACGGATGCACTACGGTAAAATTAAAACTTCTTAAAACTGCAAACATTATGGCACTAGAACTTGAATGATTTATTAAAAGGTTTAAAGTACTTATAAGAAAAAAGGAAATTACAAACCACTTACCCTTTCAGATATACAGACATTAAAAGTTGTACAATATTTCTAAGAATTATATAAAAACTTCCCGAAAAACATTGAAACGCCAGAACAAGAGAAAATACAACAGAAGTAACAAACAAAAAGAAAGTATTTGCAAATGTATAAATTCTTCAAAAAAATGAACAAATCTCATGCCTTAGTTATTAACAATTAACATTAATTAACAGGTTAATAACTGTTATCAAACACGTCAGCAACTCGACCTATCATTTAGAGCAGGAGTTTCCGAAATTTTGCCTAAGTGGGCCAAATTGTAAATTCCAAAATATTAGGCGGGCTGAATAACGTTTTATGAAAAAATACGTTCAAATCGATAAGTTTGACACAACAGAAAGATTTATACTAGAGATGCACCGAAGCTTCGGTTTTGCTTCGGTATTCGGTCAATTTTTAACAGATTCGGTTTTTGGCCGAAAGATTCGGTATTCGGCCGACCGAAGCGGTTTTTTTTGCCGCAATCTGACTTATTCGGATGCATTTTAACTGAAAACATTATATAAAACACGTTCATTATTTAGCGTTTAACCCAAAAAAATCTAAATTTTTAAAATATGTATAAGCATTTATTTCATTCTTAGTTATTTATTTTCAAGTCCTGTGTGGACGATTACGCAAAGGGAGCGTACATGTATTGTTCTGACTAGAAGTTCAACAATAAATTGAAGAATCTGGGTCAAAGAAATCACGAGGGTGAAAATGCAAAATACATCGCGAATCACGCTGCGATCACTTGGCGAGACGCCGCGGTCACGTGTTTGACTTAGATTGCTACCGGAAAATGCCGAAAAGCTACTTTTTATCCACGACGATCTTCTTAAATTAAATTTTAAATACTGAAATGTTTTTTGATGCTATTATATGACGTTGTAGTTTTTTAATAAGCGTTTTTGACATGTTTTTTTATAATACGATACTGTTTATTTTTTTAAATTTTGTTTAGTTATATTTTGTACTTATTTTATTATGGCAAAATGCGTAGTAGGAAACGTATTTTTCGGACACCAATGTTTTCTTTTTGTGACATAATTTTGTATCCAATAAAACTAATCAAAACTCAAATTTCTATTGTGCTTCGGCCGAATCTTCGGTGCTTCGGCAAATTTTAATGGCCGAATATTCGGTATTCGGTGATTCGGCCAAAAGCCGTTTCGGTGCATCATTAATTTATACTAATTTTATAACATGATCGTTCTTTATGACAATAATTATTTTTATTACAAAATGTTTATTAAACACATTTCAGAAATAATTAAACAAAAATAACTAAATAATTTCTAATAAAAAAAGAAAAAATAATAAATTCCTCAATCAGAAATGTGTGACTTGTGCAGTTGTTTTCTTTTAATAACAATCTATATAATAACAAAATAATTACATAACATGTAAAATTTAGTATTTTTTAACTGACCAATTTTTAATTATAATATGACAAAAATTATTTATTTTTAAATTATCTTTATGAATTCTAAATCGCGGATGATCTGACATCGCGGACCGCATTTCTAGGGTTTGAGGGCCGCATTTGGCCCGCGGGCAGCACTTTGGGAACCCGTGATTTAGAAGATCAGCAACCGCTACCACCTAGCGCAAAAGTGCACCTAGCAGAAATCTATCTTTAATTAAGAAGCTGACCGTCCCTGCATGCGTCCATTATTAACAGCTACAGTTAACAATTTTATAAGAATATCCAATCCTAAAAGAATACGAACCTACAATTCGAATCACGACTGATACTAATCCATATAAATCGTTAACACAAAATCAACTTGATAGTATGTGGGAACAACTCTCAAGTAGTGAAGAAGAGCCGTTCCAAGAGAGCGGTAGTGATTTTGAATGTAAAACATCAACAACTAAAGATTCCTTGGGCTTTTCTGAATCTGAAGAAGGAAGCGTCGACGATTTTGAAAAGGACAACGACAGAGTGGACAGACGATCTATTACTGAAACATTTAGCGAATGGAGTGTGTATTTGCGCAACCAAAGGGACATGCCATTCATAGGTAACGAATGTTTGAACATAACTACTTGACCAACAAAAAGAAACACTTTTTATTTCTGATTAACTAATAAATCTTTTCTTTAACTGAAAAAAGTAGTCGAAGACCAAGACTAGCGAAGCGTTCCAATCGGTATGTAGAGGAATCAACCAATTCAACTTCAGGAAAATAAAAAGGGTAATAAGGTACATTTACTTCGTTTATAAATCTGTATATGTATCAGAAGCAGTTGGGATGAAGTCCACCTTAAAATCTTTGTATAGGAGAAAAAACTTCAAAAGGTATTATTTCATATTTATTACAAGCAGCAGTTAATGTGTTAATAACGTTTACACAAGGTGATGTGCTATAATGCAAATCAACGCTTTACCAGGTTCTTCAAGATTAAACAGTTTAGTCTACTTGGAAAATCAAAAACTCCAAATACACTATAAACTAATAAATGTATAGTAGATAAGTAGATGGTAGGTCAACGTTTGGAAATAGTTATTATTGTAAGTTATGTTATTTATAAACTCAGAAACTGAGAACTTCTGAGTATGAGTAATAAACGATGAACGAATTGTCTACAATATCTTTCTACACTAGTATGAAAATCTGAGAAATTCCCATGAATTATTGAAATTTTAGATAAAACAGTATCTACAGAGCTAGGGATCGTTGAGAAATGTATACATTTCCATATTTTACTGCAAACTGCTATTTTCTGATCAATAAATTGTTTAGTAAACATATACATAATTTGCAAAAAATGTTTATTTTTGTTTACCAAGTACAACATTATTAAAATTGCCGAATTATTTTAAATAATCAAAAGTGTGACAAAGTGTTGCATATCGTTGAATTAAGATTTTGGCCAACCAAAATGTATTAAGAACATAGTTAAGAGTTGAATACAATACTCTTGAAACAAGTGTAATTTTGAGTTAAGGTACTGTAAAGTGCACATTAATGAATGCCAAAAGAATGCTATTGGTGCATACAATGTTTCGACCGTTTTCTAAATGACAGAACCAAGTGGCTCAATAATGAGTTCCCTAAACAACAATATCCAAATCAAAATCTGCTGGTGGGTAAATGATAAAAAATATGATTTCAACAATGTCGCGAGGACTTTACGTTGGAACTTAATAATGCACACTTAACAAAAAGTGCCTGAATTGCAGTGAAGTCTACCGACGGTTATGTGTATAGTGCCAACACCCAATCATGCCAAAAAATCCAACATCTACTTGTCTTCCACTTGGATGATAAGTCTTTTATAGATGAGACTAATTGATTCTTAACTAATTAACGTAGGATCCGTTATGACATACCAAGTTGCTCATCTATTTCCATTATAAACTTGACTGGGCTATTGATAGCGTTGAGAAACATCCCCTATATACTCAATACAGTGATGAACTTCAATAATGTGCAACTTCGTTTGACAGAAAAAAGCTCATTATAAAACTACATTCTCAGTGTCAAGAATAACACAAATCATTTGTAATTAGAATGACCCTTTTCTAGCTTATCCACAAATTGCTATAATAATAATTGCTACAAACCATAACCTGGAAACCAGGCCCCAGAAGCTATGAAGCTTGCACGGGAGGGAGGGGGCGATTATTATTATTATTACGTAGACCCAGCTGCAGCCGACTTAAAGATGGAACAACGCAAATCCCACATTTTGTGTCACAGCTAAGGAAAACATCAGAAAACCTTAACCAGATCTGCCGGTACCAGGAGTCGAACCTGGACCGCTTGGGTGAAAATCCAGCACACTAGACAATGCACTACAAGGCTGCTGGTTAGTATTAGCTATTGTCAAATTAGTGATAATTTCTTATAAAAGGAAGATGCAATCAATTTTTAGTTTTTTATGTTTATAATTTTTTAGTTTTATCTAGTAATTAAACTAATGATGGATCATTTTCCCGATAATTCAACTGTCTATTTGACAGATTAAAGTATACCTTCAGTAACTAATTTCAAATTTAATTAAGCTGTAGACACATTATGATATTTTGATAAGCACATCTCCACATCGCCATCATACAACTACAGATATGGTAAGTAGGGTATAAAATGAACTATTTACCTATTTCTGTGAGTCATTTGCCTATGTACGGGATAAAATAAAAACTACTAAAACTACAAAACCGATTGAGTGTGCCAGATTTTAGACTGGTACCAATACCTACTGCGTGGGCGTATGAATGTTCTCCTGTTTAACACACATAATTTTTGCATAACACATAACAAAAGAGTAAAAAATTTTTGTATACACCCATTTCTGACGGATTTAGGAAACCAATACCGTTCTCAGATAGAAAATATATTATAAAATAATGTAAACTTATTTGAACATTTTTAAAAATACAGAATTTTGCATAAAACAACATTCCCGTTCGGCAGATGTTCAGGCAATTCCCCTCATATTTTTGTCATTATTATTAATGTACTCCCACAAGGAGACATTATTTTTATATTCTGACGTATTACGTATTTTATACAAACCAGAAAGAGCTGTAATTCAATATATTCAAAATTTTATTTTAATACTCCTAATTCCAAAACAAGAATGCCAACGAGCATCTAAAGAAATTTAGTACTTGTGCAGATTACAACAAAACTATCAAACAAAACCTAATCGCGTTAGACAAGAAACAAATCTCACGTCTTAGATTGATCCGTAAAACCATTAATTTTAGTTAATCGAAGGCAGACGATTCTTTATTTCACTGCTACCGCGATTACTTTTCTTTTCGATAGCACTAAATTAAAAAGAGTTACTCTACATAGGTCTATTTAATACAGACGTCTTGTTTCTCCATTTTTATTTGGTACCTTACTGAAAGTTAATTACCTAATATTTGAACTTTTGTAATTATAGTGACTTGCGTATTACTAACATCTACAGTGCATCCAATGAAGACTTTTCAGACTAAATATATTTTCTTTTTGCTAAGTTTCCAGAAAACACAACTTTAATACGAGGGGGACACAATACAGTAAAGAATCTACTAACTTTACCTAACCCTTCTTTCTCGGGGAGTCTAGGACATATGGTAATGCGATAACTCATTTAAAACGTCCTTTTTTATTCGTTTTGTCAGATGCATAATATACATATACACCAGATACAGATACAAAGGACAAATTGGTAAATATTGCAACTAAATATATGACACTTTTGAATCTGTCAAAGTTAACCTCAAAATTTACAATAAATTCAGGCTTTTAATTTTGTGCAAACGAATACAGGACTATTGTTCGATATGTCCATTTTCAGGCTCCTTGCTTCTTAAAGCGCCCTGCTGAAGTACGAGGATGAATTGATAAATCTCCGGCCTAACCCATATGGGATACAAATTTTTGCAATGTTTTTACGGCATTTTATTTTTTCATAATTTATCAGTATGGCTGTGAAATAACAAAAATTTCTGTCAAACAATAATTGTTTGGCAAGTTGTCAAAGTCGATAAAGTTTTGTGTGGTGTTAAAATGGAAAAAGCTGAAATTCGTGCGGTTATTAAATATTTTCACATTAAGGGTTTATCCCCAAAAGAAATCAAAGCTGAGCTAGACGGGACATTAGGCGAATCTTCTCCTTCCTATAGCACAGTTAAAACCTGGGTTGCGGACTTTAAACGGGGTCGCAAAAGCACAGATGACGCACCGCGTTCAGGAAGACCGAAAACTGCCACCACAACGGAAATTGTCGAAAAAGTCCATAGAGTTGTGTTGAATGATCGGCGATTGAAGTTGGCTGAAATAGCAGATACCCTGGGCATTTCAACGGAACGAACATATCATATCCTAACCGAAATTTTGGGAATGAGAAAGTTATCGGCACGTTGGGTGCCGCGGCTGCTCACAGTGGAACAAAAGCTGACTCGCAAAACAGTTTCAAGTGAGTGTTTAGACTTGTTTAATCGAAATTCAGTGGACTTTCTGCGACGGTTTGTAACAATGGATGAGACGTGGATTCATCACTACACACCCGAAACAAAGCAGCAATCAAAACAGTTGACTGCCAAAGGAGAACCTGCTCCGAAGAAAGCCAAAACAGTTCCGTCAGCCGGAAAAGTTTTGGCTTCAGTCTTTTGGGACGCCAAGGGAGTACTTTTCGTTGATTATCTTCAAAAAGGTAAAACAATCAACGGAGTATACTATGCTACCTTACTGGATGAATTAAAAAAAAATATTGAAGAAAAACGACCTGGATTAGCAAAGAAAAAAATTCTGTTTCACCAGGACAATGCACCTTGTCACAAGTCGGCAATTGCCATGGCAAAAATCAATGAATTGCAATTTGAATTGTTACCCCATGCCCCTTATTCACCAGACTTAGCCCCATCGGATTTTTATTTATTTCCAAACCTAAAAAAATTTCACGCTGGAAAGAAATACGAGTCCGATGAAGAAGTGATTGCTGCCACAAACGCCTATTTTGACGAGTTAGAAGAAAAGGCTTATAGGGACGGTATAAGAGCACTTGAACAAAGGTGGACCAAGTGCATTGAACTCGATGGGGACTACGTAGAAAAATAAAATTTTTGTTAACCTGATATTCTTTTGTTTTATTGCCTAGGCCGGAGACTTTTCAATTTATCCTCGTATGTGCAATTGTAAGGATGTCAATGGAAGTAATTTTCAACAACTCATAAAATAAATCGTTTTGCTGTGCTAAAGTTTTGCTAATGATAATTACTTCTTGAAATACCAAACTTATATCTTAGATTCGCGGAACCATATGTGCCATTTGAAATTTCTTAGGGGGCGGCAAAATAAGGAGAGGTTAAACAAAGTTAATGATTTTTATGCTGTATTGTGTGGCGTGGAGCAGTGGACTGTAACGTGTTCTTTTTATAATTCGTCAGGTCGTAGAGATGTTGCAGCAAAACTCTTGGTGCTGGTTCCGCAGAGGCTACTTATTGCTATAGCTGTAGGTCTGCGTTCCAAAAGTATGTTGAAAGCTCTTTCGGCCAATATCTTCTCAATACTACGTTGCAGTGTTCAATCACGAAGCTTGTCAATTTTCTTTGTAAATACAGATTTTCTGACGATGAGGGTTTAGTAATAATTAATATGCGGGTTTTACAAAATAATATGCGGTTTAATTATAAAGCTTTTGTAACATTTACAGAGCAGTTTATTTTACATGTGAAAGATTCAAAAAGTGTGTTGACAATTACAAAAAATAACAACTGAAATCTTCAAAAATTTCAAAATCAACTTGATCCGTCTATATTCGAGTGCTAAAGATATTTAGGTCCAAACACGATTTAATTACGCGACTGCGAAACATTGTGTCCCCCTAGACATTAAAACTGACATGTTGTAGGATTTTTCTGAGAACTTACCAAGAAGGAACATATTTAGGGTGGATATTCCAATTTTCATTGGAATGCACTTTATGCGGAATATCTTTGGATCGAGAGTTTCAATGTTTTATTTACGAAAAACAAGACAAACAAACACTGGTTTAGAAACAATTCTATTTAGCTGTTCAGTTTCAGGTTCAAAATGAGACAGATTTAAAGAAAAAGCAGCTGTGATGACAGTTTTTAGAGCTACTTGGGTAGTCTTTCTGTGCATGCTATGTAAGCTGGTTTTCTCACCGAGCGTAATACATCTACTGACGTAGATAACTCCGGATACTACAAAACAGCTAAAAATCTGAAAAAGATTATATATTTGACTGAAAAATACTTCGCTAAAAGAGACTTTGATGTTTATGCTAATCTGGTACCAGAACTGGATGGTAATGATGCCATTTCTGTTACAGAATATAAACACATGCAGTTTTGAGAAAACTGATTGATTGTTTGCGAACAAAACTTCAAAGTTTTGGTGTAAGTCTCAGACAGCTCCTCTTACCTTTTCTTATTTATAAGAATTTATGTTACCGTATTAAAGTTATAAACAGCGCAAATATTATAAAATTAAGATAAGCTGCTGGTTTTTGCACTGGGTTCTTCAAATGCACTATACTAATAACCGTTCAGTGACTTTCTCCTGAAAGACGCCTAGTCAGCAAAACCCGTTTGTGATGTGGCCATGATACAAGTAATGAAATTGCAATATGTAATGCGTCACTTCGTGTGGCCAATATTATAGTAAGCAATTTATAAAACAACAAATACGAATGATTGAAATACACAACTATACCACAAATTCCACTATATTTATGTACTAGGAGATGCTTTTATGTGTTTAAGTTTAGAAATAATGCTGGTTTCGATTGACAAGTGATAGTACCTATAAACAACAGCTAACGATCTTGACAAAGACCATTCATCGATGCAGCGCCGGTTTAATTAAGAGGTGGACAAGGCGGTCGCCTAGGGCCCGGAGCTCACTGGGGTCCGAAACTCATTGAAAAAGACTTTTAGCAAATTCGTTGCATTTTTGATACAACACCCGCCCCCACACTCCCCATTGCCGCCTAAGACCCGGCAGCGTCTTAAACCGGCGTTGCGCCGATGACGGCTACAATATTTTGAGCCCAAATAGTGACATGTTCGACACACAGTTATTTTATATTAAACTTTAAAAGTAATAATTGCTTTGTCTAATTAAAACAATTTATTTATCAAAAGCCTAATAATAATTTTTATATTGAAAATTCATATTTGCATAAAAACCCGAACCTATAGTTCAACCAAAATTACAAAAAATAAGTCATCAAAAACACGTGGGCGAAAATGTAAAATGCATCTAGAATTATGTGAAGGCCACACTGTAATATAAATGATAAAATAAACAATAAATGAGCTAGAAAGATTCATTAGCGGAACAAACACCTTTTTAATTAAAAAAAATGTGAATGAAGCAATGAAGATCTGTTGGTTCTAGCGTACGTCATTGAATTCTTAGCAACGTGAAATTTGCACCCTTATCTTATCTCACCTCGGGTCGTATTTGTTTATTCCGGAGTGATTACGAAAATGATTCATTTCATGTATTTATGGTTGAAGTATAGTTATAAATATACAAACATAAAAAAAGTTAAATAAATATACTATAAATATAACCAAGAATACAAGAAATGGGTCATTTTCGTAATCACACCAGAATAAAGAAATAGGAGCCGAGGTGAGATAAGATAAGAGTGCAAATTTCACGTTGCTAAAAATTCAGTGTCGTACGCTAGAACCAACAGATTTTCATTGCTGTTTTACATTTATTTTTAATTAAAAAGGGGTTTGTTCCGCCACTGCATCTTTCTAGCTCATTTATTGTTTATTTTATCATTTAGATTACAGCATGGCCTCCGTGTAATTTTAGAGGCATTTTACATTTTCGCCCACGTGTTTGATGACTCATTTCTTGTATTTTTGGTTGAACTACAGTAATATGTATGTTGACTGCAAAATGGGATCAAACCTCAGTTATGACTAAACTTTAAAAATTAGTGCAATCGTATTTGAGATCATTAACATAAGGTGTGAAAATTGTAGGAAAAAAGAGAGCGTAATGTACTTGCTCCTCCCAAGCAGCATTTTTAGTCACCGCTACGTACCAGCAACCACCGGTTATAGTTCCACCGGTGGAACTATAAAGTTTTTGCCGTTAGTCACAAGAACGTAATTGCTACGGTATTGTTACGTGCCTGGAACCAAATTGGGGAACAATTATCGGGTAGCAGATACGTTGCAGTAACCTCTCCGGAACTTAACAAATATTCTTTCACTTTCTCTACTAATGCTGCGGTCGTGTCACAAAATGGATTACTATTTTATTTGTAATACGTACATAGTACATAAAGAGATGAAATGTTTCGTTATTTTGTTAATCTAGCATACCAAAATTATAAACCATCGCAACTTTTCTGTTAAATGCGATGATGATAGATCGAAAAATAACAACTTCTTTAAATATATTTTTTAATAAAAAATGTCTTGAATAAAATATGACAAAAATACTTATAAATTGATAAACATTATAGACACCATTTTATTTTATTTCTAAGGCACAATTTGGCATCGATTTGTTATCTTTATTTAGAGTTATAGTAAAACACTTTTTAACAATTGCAACAAATTGCAAATTGATTAATAGCCTTCAACATTTTACAAGTAAATATGGAGTAGTTTTGTAAAAGTCACCTTAAAGTAGTATTAACTGTAAAATGTGTATCCTAAGTTTGTGTCACTTTATAAACAGTAACGGGAACTAAACAAATTCTACTTCTAGGTTGTTGTTACCACGAAGTATAAAATAAGTTAAAAATTCTGGAACTTTCAAGTGACTCTTACTATAAAACGACGTCAACGTTTCCGTAGCCACTTTCTAGCTCCTAATGTCACTGCAAAATTCTCATTGGAACTTAACCTCAATTTAAACGTCAATCGTAAACAAACAACCAATATTTTTATACTGATTGCTACTTAATAACAATTATTATTTAATTATGGCTTATTTTAAAGTTGTAGCGACGAAAGAAAAAAGGGAAATATATTTCACCATTGTTTACTACATGCTGGTTTACCAGTGGTCTCATCCCTATTTTTTTTTCTATTTTGTATTGTAAACAGTTGATTTTGTTTCCACTGATTTCACCTAACTGCTGTTCTAATTTTCTATAAAAGGTGGACGTATATCTAAAATTCTTCTTTTTTTTATTGCATTTGCCTTTGACATTTTTATTAAAAACTTGCAAAACTACTACCACTGCAAACACAATTAACCTCCAAATTCCAAACTTTCTTACAGGAGATATGCCTCTTTAGAAGTTACTCTCACTTTATTGTAATTTCTTAATAATAACTGGAACTTTCTTGTAATTGTGATGCTAAATAAGTAGTGAAAATTACTTTCAAGTGATTCTCCAGGGTAGCATAAACGTAAGTTTTACTTTCAATACTACTGTATAGTTAAATTACTTTAAAGGTTAACCAATGGTTTCAGACTGGGTGGCGGGAACTTTCGGTGCTTCTTTAAAGTTTTAAAAACTATAAAGTAGCTTCGGGCAAGTTACTGCTACAATCATAATATCACTTGAAGTTGCAACAACATTAAAGTAATTATACTAAATAGCAATACCGTTCCACATACTTTAAAAAGCTACTTGGAAGTAATGGAACTACATAGTTCTAATAAATAGGAGAAGTAACTACATAATTACCAAACTATTCCAAATTGAAGTAATTAAACCTATAAAGTCATAAATTTAGTTGTAGTTACGTAACAGCTACTCAATCAAAGTTCCGATCTCAGTTACCGCTACTTAGATGCTGCTTGGGCTCCGTTGTACTCTCACATAGTAGTATGTATGTAGCAGTATTTTACGTATTTTGTTCTGCTTTTATTAAAAATGTATCGGTTAAATATTTTTTTATATTACTACGGTTTGTTTATGGTTTATTCTAACTTGTTACTAATTCAAGCAAGCATACTTTTTTCTACCAGTTAATACGACAGATATCTATAATTTTTGCTTACCTTTAAGTAATTTGACAAATATAACAATAACGCATGATATATTCGCCTTCTTTAATATTAATCGAATTACATTCACAACACTGAAAAATCAAGGTTGCTAAGTAATTCGCTTGATATCGATACTAAAATTTAATTGCCATTTTCAACTGATGCTTGTGCAGGTAGCGAAACAGTAACTTTTATTCAATTTCAATAATAAATTTTAGTGAAAATAACTTGGAAGCAATAAAAATAAAATTACTGTCATTTACATGGTCATTAAATTCTAGTAATGTGGATTTAATTCTTGATAAAATTCAGTTGAATTGTCATGAAGTAGTTAATAATATTTCTCCAATGATAAGTTATATATTTAAGAGCAAGGTTCCTTGGCTTGATTTAACAGTTTTTCGTAAAATAAAAGAAAGAGATGCATGTTATAACCTATTTAAGAGTAGTGTAGGACCAGATAGAGCAATAAATTGGAAATTTTTTAAAACACATAGAAATGAAGTTGTTACCTTGCTAAATAGAAAGAAAACTGAATATTACTTTAAGAAAATTGATAGATTTAGTAATCATCCTCAGGAAATGTGGAAAACGTTAAAAAAAATGGTTAACACAAATTATAATAAATTTCTAGGCAAATTCAATTTGAAGTACAGGGTGGTAATATGATTGTAAGAACTGATGATGAAATAACGAAAAATTTAACAAATATTTCATTGATAGTGTAATAGAAATAGTAGACAATATTGAAGTAAGTGAAGTTTGGTCAAATAAAAACAGTAATGTTTATAAAGATTTTTCTGAATTTAAATTGTTGAAATTATATGATTTACAAAAAGTTGTGTTATCTTTAGATAATAAATGTAATCCTAATGTAATATTGAATGCAAAGATTGTTAAAGTGATTTTTGAATCGATTGGTCATGTAATATTAAATCTAGTCAATACTTCACTTGACAAATCTGTCATTCCTACAGTATTGAAAGTAAGTACAATTATTCCGATCCAAAAGGTTAACAATTCGATTAAAGCTAGTGATCATAGACCCATTAATACACTACCTCCTTTGGAAAAAATATTGGAAATTGTTATATATAATCAATTATTGGAATATATTGAACTAAATGAAATATTAATATGTAATCAGTCTGGCTTTCGTAAAAAAACATTCCTGTGAAACAGAACTGCAACTTACAGTCAGTAGCTTAAATACAGCTATTGATAAAAATGAATATGTTGTAGCAGTGTTTCTGGACCTTAAAAGAGCTTTCGAAACCATAGATAGAAATATTCTATTAGCAAAATTACATCATTATGGCATTAGAGGTAAGGTTTATAAATGGCTTAAAAATTACTTAAGTAACAGGAAACAAAAAGTAAGGATTAGAAAGGTAATTTCAGGAGAGCTAGATGTTAATCTAGGGGTCCCCCAGGGAAGTGTGTTAGGCCCGCTGTTGTTTTTATGTTACTTAAATGACATTAATTTATTTGTTAATTGTGAGTTTATAAATCTATTTGCTGATGATACTATGTTAGCATGCACTGACAGCGATACTAACACAGCTGTCCAAAAAAATGAATACAGTTCTAGAAAGTGTTTCTAAATATTTAAAAATTAATAAATTAAAATTGAATATTGCTAAAACAAAGGGAATGATTTTTACGACAAGGTATAAATATAACTGTTTAAATATAAATAATATAAATTTATCAATAGATACTGAACAGATTGAAATTGTAACATCGGTCAAATACCTTGGTTTTATGTAAGATAATTTGTTACAGTTTGATCATCATTTTAATTATCATGTTAAGAAAATATCAAAAAAGCTATATTTTTTCTCTAGAATTGCAAAAAATTTATCAATGAACACTAAAATTACAGTCTACAAGTCCATTATATTACCTCACTTTGATTATTGTGGATCACTGTTGCATCAATTTAATTTAAATAAAATGTCACAATTACAAAAATTACAAAATCGTGGCATGAGAATTATTTTATCATGTAACCGACTAACTCCAGTGGTGATTATGTTAGATACTTTACACTGGATATCAGTGTCTAAGAGGATATATTTGTTAACCATGACTTTTCTCTATAAAATATTGAATAATCAGACTCCATTATACTTTAATAATTTTATATCATTTCATCATAATATTCATAACCATTATACTAGAGGTTCGGCTAACATTTATATTTCTCAATATAATTATCGTTCTACAATGAACTCATTATTTTGTAAAGGGGTCGATATGTACAATAATTTACCACTTGAAATTAAAGCTAGCAAATCAAGTAAAATTTTTAAAACAAAATTATTACTATACATTCAAGAGAAAGGTATTCTGTAATTTTCTTTGTGGTGTTATTTTGTAAAATTCTATTATTAATTATTTTGGTGGAGTATATAATGATTATATTATAATGAAAATTAAGATGTATTTAGTGATTTCTGTATATTAGGCATTGCCTATTTATTAATAAATGTTATAACAAAAAATAATATATTAAAACTTCCTTTTAGCTAAAAACACATGCTAATGAACATCAGAATGTCATCAAGATAATTATTTCAATGAATATTTTTAGTCTTTCGTTGTACTTAAACAAAAATTATTTGTAATTTGTTACTAAATGGCACCGTACACCTTATAGAAATTTCATAATTTTGAAGCAACATAATATTTATGTGTCATTTAATAATATTTATGTGTCATTTAATAATAATTATGTTATAGTGATCCATTTAGTGATGAAGCTGCTGCCCTTCTGTTACTCAAATAAGCCTAATGATGCAAAACAATATCCATTAAATTAGATATTAGTTCTGTGTGTGTTCAATTGAATGTCATGTGCAAGATTACCGTACGACAATAGATTTTGTACACATATGACTGGGACATCCAATAATAATTGGTATATTGGACGTAATTTCAAACTCCCATCAGGGTAATAACCTAAAACTGTAAGCTGTAATATTACGATATAGCACTACAATGTTTGATGCATTAGAAATTAAATTAGCATTATCCTTTTTGCAATACAGATTACAGCTGTAGAGTCTACTAATTATAACACTGTTATTTAATTAAGTGCAATTGACAGTTGTCATCAATTGCTGCCACGTACAATAGAACTAACGGGTGTTTTTTTAGAGGCGGAGAACTTTAAACTAATATAACAAATAAAACACAGAAAAATGTTTTTAATATCCATGAAATTGGCTTTATTTAAAAGATAATTTTATGGCATTAATGTTTGAATATGATTTCGGGCATGTGACCGCCGCGGCTGGCGCGTACATGGCGTCATCTGGAGGTCCAATTTTCACACACTCTTCGCAGTAAATCAGGCTGTATTTCGGCAATAACGCGTCGAATGTTGGCTTCCAAGTGCTCAATTGTTTCTGGTTTATCGGCGTAAACATGCGATTTTACATACCCACAGAGAAAATAATCTAATGGCGTCAAATCGCACGAACGAGGTGGCCAGTTAACAGGTCCATTTCGTGAAATTAATCGTTCGCCAAATGTTTCACTCAGTAAATTAATTGTATCGCGCGCTGTGTGGTATGTGGCGCCGTCCTGATAAAACCACATGTTTGCAACATTAATGGCTGCCAATTGAGGCACGAAAAAGTTAGTAATCATGTCTCTGTACCGCTCACCGTTGACTGTAACGTTCTGACCATCATCATTTTTGAAGACATATGGACCAATGATTCCACTGGTCCATAAAGCGCACCAAACGGTTACTTTTTCTGGATGTAATGGTGTTTCGACAATGGCTTGTGGATTATCATCGCTCCAAATGCGGCAATTCTGTTTATTGACATAGCCATTTAACCAAAAGTGTGCTTCATCACTAAACAAAATTTTCAAATGAAATTGTGGATCAATAGCAATGTTTCCTTCGGCCCATTCACCAAATGTACGATGATCGTGTGGCTTCAATTCCTGTACAAGTTGAATCTTGTAAGCATGTAAACCAAGATCTTTACGCAATATTTTCCATAAAGTGGATGGACACAAGTTTAATTGTTGAGCACGATGACGAATTGACGCATTTGGATCATCATCAACACTACGCTGCACACCATCAATCGCTTCTTGTGTGCGCACTGTACGACGTCTTACGGGATGCGTATTATCGTTTAAAGTAAACATATTGCGAAAACGATCCACAGTTTCTCGAATTAATCGCTTTGATGGACGATTATGAGCACCATAAAATGCACGTAATGCCCGATGAATTTCTCGAATTCAACCATGTTTTTCAAAATAAATTTGAACAATTTACAAACGTTGCTCCGGCGTGAGTCTATGATGAATTGCCAAATCAAACTAACCCAAAACAACCGTGAACTGTCAAATCGGCTGTCACATAAGACAGTGTTGCCAATTTAAAGTTCTCCGCCTAAAAAAACACCCTTTATAAGGATATCTAATTCCAATGTCAGCACCACAGCAGTTTAAATTTGAATTTGTATGTATGCATTTTTAGTTCTTTTTGAAACTGTATATTAGGGTGGTCCAAGAAAAAAGCAAAGTCGGAAATCTTATGCTCTCACCCCCTAGGATTATTGTATACCGAAAAAAAAGTACCCCTATTTTTTTATTTTGAAATCGGACAATGTTTAGGGGTGCCTCAAAGTTTCCCATGTATTTTATATGGGAAAAAACACGTTGTCGTAGATTTGGTATAGAATCCTAGAAAATCAATTCTCTTCAGAAATGTTCAGAGAATGACATCCAATAATTTATTTGTTAAATCTTTTATATTAACTATTTTTTACAGACCCACAAAAAACCCATAAATGAAAGAAACACAGAAAAATCGTTAAAAAATATGTATTACTATTTTTTAATGTAAAATATTTTGATAAATAAATTATTGGATGTCATTTCTGAACATTTCTGAAGAGAAACAGAGTAGTCCGGTTGAAAAATATTGATTTTCTAAAATTCTATGCCAAAAGTGTTTTTTTCCCATATAAAATACATGGGAAACTTTAAGGGCTTTGAGGCACCCCTAAACATTGTCCGATTTCAAAATAAAAAAATAGTGGTCTTTTTATTCGATATACAATAATCCTAGGGGGTGAGAGCATAAGATTTCCGACTTTACTTTTTCTTGGACCACCCTACTGTATATACAGGGTGTACCTAATATAATTAGGAATCTCGTAATGAGTTAACTGTTAGCGTTAGCTGTAGCGTGATCGCTTTCTGCTAGTTTTAGAGAAAATCGCATTTTAAATTTACAAAAAAATATAAAACAAGCAAAAAATTTTTTTTAATTTTTGTTTACTTGTTTTGTATTTTTAATTTAACTTAAAATCTAAAATGCGATTTTCTCGAAAACTAGCCGTGTGCAACCCCATGCTGATAAGGAAAATATGTTCTAAATCATTACAGCTACCCCCCCATAGAGATTTCTAGTTATATTAGTTGCATCCTGTGTATTCAGTATTACTACTTATTTTATATCTTTATATAAAATTGTTTTATTTATTATAAATTTATTTATGTTTCTTAACATGAATCTTGTATTAAGCTACATGTCCGTTTAAGAGAAATACTCTCGGGAGCTTTTCTCTCAAATCGACACATTTTCGAGAACTGCTAGAGAGCGCGGGCGGGCTATGAGACACCGGACGTGTTGAGACTTGCTCTCAAATGGACACACATAATTTTACTTGCGGGATAGCTACTGTCGCAATACGAATGGAATTGTGATAGAGCTCTCAGATAGAAGTCATGGAGCGGAAGAATAATAATTAACAACACAAGGACAAAGAAGGATACTATCGAATTAATTACAGTGTATGAGAAATATTCCATTTTATGGGATACCACAAGTATCGCCATAGGTAAAAGAGAAATTAAATATTTCAGGAGATTGCGGTCAAATTTAATTGTACTGCTCAAGAGGTACAACGAAAAGTGCATAATTTGAAAATTGGTCCAATTAAGTCTATTATATATTAAACCTGTACTACATTCATACCGACAAAGCTGCAAAATTGCTGAGAATCTTCAGTTTGAAGTTCTCTTATAAGCTTAGAGCATGCTCCTATTTAGTTCGGATCTACGGAGAATCCATGGTTTCATGCACCATATTCTTTTCGTTCTTCGTTCTGTTTTCCTTTGTAATAATATTTTATATGCAATAATCAGGACCGCAAGTTTTTGCACATCCATCTTTCACGACTGCGAACTTCGCCGAATTAAAAAGATTCTCTCCGGGTGGCCTTGATAGTTTTATGCAATATTATAGTGGACACGGTTCTTAGCGCACTTACTGATATTTAGCTCTCCACCACCTCACGGCACTTGAGTAATCTAGAGAGTAAAAATCTTGAAAAATACTCTCAAATGAGCAAGTATTCAGAGTAACTATCGAGAGTAGCTCTCACGAGTTACTCTTAAAAAGACACCAACCTTCATATCTGCTTTTTATTTGTTTTAAAATTAATTCTGAAGTAATTTAATAGAGTGTAACATTCATGTTGTTATGACATTCGTAGAAAGTTGCATACCTGCCATCAAATTATTTAAAAAATTATTTATATTCAAAACAAATGGTATAACAATAAACGGGCCATGAACTTACATCCCAACTAGAAATACCATGTTAAAAACTAGATCACGCTTGCAAAACTTTAAACTAAAGAAAAAATCAGTTTAAAAGGTTTTGGTCCACTTTTATGGCAAATATAAGTATAGCTGATAAATTATCTAATGGAAACACATTAGAAGGATGAATTCATCATTACACTCAAACCTCATGTCGAATGTTTCAAGATTACAGAGTAAACTACTACTCGTAAAATAGGCGAAGAGAAAACAGTCTGGCAATAAAAACACAAAATACGATTTGATCAATAAATGTCCTTAATACCAGTGTTTAACAAATAGCTGTGGTTCTTTTGCATAGGTCATGATCAATTTGAGCGATAGTATCTATCATTACTTTGCAATTTAAAATATAAATTATGACTGTTAAGGCAGATGACTGTTTTAGTTAACAGAAATTTATTAGTACTACCGGTTTCCAATCTAATTATTAGCTTAGAATTGACATATTACAAATTATATCAAACTTATTATTTATTATTGTTCGATGTTTAATAAATGAGTGCTAAGTAAAGGATGTTACTACTAACAATTTATGAAAATATGCATGTTAATGCTAGGAGATGCTAGACGTTAGATGATGTTAATGCTTTACTTCAAAGTTTCTGATAGTATTGTGCTACCTTCATTAATTATTTATTATGTAATTACTGCTTGAGCATATTCGTTTCAAGTGTAATTTCTTTATCTATTTAAATATTGTGTGCATTTCCTTACAAGATGGAAAGAAATTCTTGCATAAAAGTTTTGATATATAAGTTCTATATAAGTATAACAATAATCCACACAATAAACCTCATTATCCATCTTCTTTTTTGTGCACTGCGGTTTTTGTGTAGTTTCAATCTTATGCATAGTACATAATAGCCGCTAAAACTTCATCCAGATCTGTATGTAACTATAATTTGAAACCAATCCCAAACTACTGATATTTCTTGAAGTTCATGATAGCATTTCATTGTGTTATCTCTTGCTTTCGGTAGCCTTATACTTCGTCTCAAAATTAGGCCATTTAAAAGCGATGCTGTGATTGGTTCTCACAAAGCCAAGTTGAAACCCAGTAAATTTACTAATTTTGTTTCTACGAAGGATTAGAAATGTAATCTAGCAACGCGTGTACATTGGCAGCAAATGTTTTTGACATTCTTATTATAAAATAATACGAAAAATCTTATATTGGGTAGAATGGCTACACTGAATAAACCAGAGCCGCAAGTCGCTTATTTTGATATGGTGTGGCGTTTTTGTAATTATACTTCTTTATTATGTGGTTTTTAAATAACTGTTTTATTTAAATTTCTTGTTTTTGAATCTCAAAATGTATCCTTAATGATGCCAACAAATTTTTAATGTTTACTTTTTTTAAAGACTGTCAACAATTTTTGACTCTGATCTTACTGTATGATAGCTGTACTGTATGTAACGTGTATTCTGTATAATATAATCAAATTTGCCGCTAAGATGTTTTCTATTAAGCTATGTAAACCTGCCTGTCTCAGCTACTCCTCCTAATTTTGAGACAAGGTATAGATATTTCGACAAATCCGTAGGGGTTAGAAGTTGCTACACTAACCAGCAGCAGTCAATATTCCACAAGATAATTACTACTGTTCATTATTAATTAACGCCATACTGATTACAACTAACTACTTTACTTTTGGGGTAGTAAACTAAATCAATTGCGGCAAAAAAAGTACACCACATATCGAATTCAGTGAAGACGTCATATTGCAAAATTCTGTATACCCTGGCGACTATCTGCATTATTACATTTAAATATTAATTGTTCCTTCAGTTTCATACGTCAGAAGAACTTTCAGTCAAACAAAATTTAATACTGTTTGACAATACATGATTTCATAACTATTGAAAATAAACAACTGACTCGAAATAACGGCATCCATTGTTTTTCTGGTAGTTACAATACTATCGGCAGAATTTCCGTACACATACTTTTGAAAACTGTTCTAGAGTCATTTACTTTTGTACTTGTACTTTGCCTCCAGATCGGGATTTTCAAATTATAATTTCTGAAGTAAAAAATGCTCGAGTTGCACTACTATCGTTGAGATTAAACAGTTTTTTTCCTTTTAACACCTGTGTGGTGTTTGAGCCATTAAAACTGATCGAAGCTGATCAACCATTAATTTGTATCTAATAATTCTTAATTCTTAAAACTAAATACTTATGAGCTCGAGTCCATTCATTGATATCCTTTAGTTTGTTTTGGTTAGAAATTCACTAATCACTCTCACTCGCGCACAATGGTTTGATTTTTACCAAGACACTATACACTCTTCGGGTCAGGATGGTTGTCTGTCTAGCAGCTGGAAAGCTTCTGCATTGGTATGATTATGTAGCCTAACTTCATGCTTGCTAGCAAATGTTTTAATTTCATCTCGTTCGTTGGAATGCCAAGGTCACGATGAAGGTCACTATTGTGGATGTACCATGGAGCTTTTACCATGTTATGCAGCACCCTATTTTGGAAGATCTGAATGAACTTAATGCAACTATGTTTAGTACAACCCCCTAGCTGTATACTACAGAATCAAATCGACTTCAAGACCTGATTATAGATTAGGATTTTGTGACAACTTAGAATTTCTTCCTAGAAACCAATAGTTATATTTTAAGCCAAGTTTAGTCCTTTTCTTCTTTACGTACTCTTTCCATTCGAGCTTAGCGTCTAGCGTCATGTCGAGGTATTTGATATTGTTCGCATATGACACTATTGCTGGTCAAATTAACATGGACATACTTGAGATCGTTCAGCTTGATCTTCCATTGTTTGGTCCATTACAAAATTATGTTACTGGCTGCTTGTAGTTTACTGGTGGACACATCCTGCTCCGGACCTAATGTAAGTATTGTGGTAACATCGGCAAAGGTCGCAATTTTACCGTCATCTAAACTCGGAATGTAACTGGTGTATAACAGGTAGAGAATAGGAGCTAAGACGATCCCTATTTCGGCATATTGTTTCGGAAGCATTTTATTCAGATTATGAATCAGGCCTTCATCCAGACCTCATCAAAAGCCTGGATCACGTCAAGAAAGACTTCTGAACAGTCTTACTTCCCTTCAAGGGTTTTTTCTATAACATCTGTGATTCGTTGCACTTAGTCTATAAAGGAATGCTCTGTCTGAAGCCAAGCTGGTAGTCTGGAATCAGCCTACTGTTCTCTGTTAGTGACCTCAATCTTATAAGAGAATAGTTTTTCAAAGAGCTTTGAAATAATTAGAAGAAGGAAGATAGGCCTTCTCAATAATCACTTCTGTAATTTGCTAAATGGTAGTTACGCACGTTGGTACCCACAAAATGAGGGTTGCTAATTGGGAAACAGTAACAACTTTTAACCACAGTTAAATCTTTCGGCTGCCAGCTAACTAGTGTGAAGTCATGTGTCTCACACGAGGTCTTCTGTAATGGGCGCAAAAAATCGTCTAAAATAGCTCCAGTATTTACCGACAATATCTGTAAAGAACAACACATTTGCGACAACTTCCAATGTGGTCGACTTTTCTCAATATAGATGTCCCTATAACTGAAAATACAAACCCCAGATAACACACATATAAATAATAAGTCTCCAAATAAGATAAAGCACTGTAACATTACTATCAATGAAAGAAGGTGTAGATACTTTAATTAAAGTTCAATAGACTTGGCAAACATTGTCATGCAAATCATTAATATTTACTTAAGTACATGTGAGAATTAATGCGAGCGGGACTAATTACTAAAATCAAGTATCAAAATGTAACCAAATTGTAAAGTGACACGGTACGTTAACGTGGCTACGGGTACTATCAGATTGTACAATCGCTAACCCTCGGTAGTTAGTTGATTAAACTTTTCGGAGCAAAATTATGCGTACACACTCGCAAACAGTTCCAACAAACTAAAACTGATAATATAATATATATGAGATAATAATTTATAACTGGATAACAAATGATGACAAGGGAAAAATCATTTAAAACAGAAGATTTTACTATACAAATATACAATAATGTTTTATAAGGTACAATAAAGGTTGCTATACGTTATCGTTGTCATAAACAGTTGTTACAATAGACGCAACTCACGATACTGGCGTGTTCTTCCAGCCTATAGAGGAATGCCATCAAACACACCGAACATTGCTGGATCCAAGGGACAACCAGCAACCAAATAACTTTAGGTGAGCAGGTAGTGACTAGGTGTATCGAGAAGCTCGGCGTAATAAGGGGTCTTTAAACAGCCCAAATAAAAGAAAGAAGGAATGAATGAAAAAAAAACGTATAAGAAAAAAGTAACAATAAAAGATCGATTACTAAAATGTACATAGCAAGCCTTGAATAAGTACATTTGATGGAAGGCGACCTTGTGATGTAGTTAGTAGTTACACGGCTTCCAAATACAATAACTAGCTATTAATGTGATTAAATAACGAATCCTGTCAAAAAGAATTACACTATCAGAAATGGAACGTAAAAGAAAAGCCAATAATACGAACCCTTAAAAACGTGTTCCTAACCTCCAAAAGAATCAGCGGTAAATCCCCGACGGTATCAATATAAATTAGAAATCAACACTGAAAATTAACTCTAAATCAGCACAAATGCGATTCCCATTAATTAACACGAGGGAAAAACCAATTTAAATGGCGACCACTAATACGTTCTTTTTAAGAAGTTACTTCACCAACAAACGAGATGTAAGTCGGCTTATCAACAGGAAATTACTTCCGATCCAAAATGGCAACTAAACGGAGAGAGAATACAAAAATCCCCTAATGCTATACAATCTAACACAAAAGCATAGCAATGCAGGGTGCTACGAAATTAGCACGAAACAACGTATTTTAATCGGATTTTTCTGTTACACGTTTCGCGTGTTACTTTAAACAATAACAATAATAATAAGATTTGCTGCAAAAAGACCCACTACAAAATAGTAGAGTTTACAGGTAAATGTAATTTTACATTTTGTACAGTAAACTATACCTACAAAAGTGTAAGGCTTGTCCGTAGAGCGAGTAATTTAAAAAATACAAGAAAAATAGTGAGAAACATAAACACATAAATAAATTGTATTAGATGAGAGAGAAAATCGGAAATCAATTTTATGTGTTGGTAATTTTAAACATCTATTTTTAGTTTTTATTTTAAACACCTTTAGATTTGTTTTTACATTATGTGGCAAGAAATTGAAAACAAGGGAGCTCTAATATAAATTGGTTTTATATAGCAACAAAATTGTTTAATAATAAAATATTATTATACACGAAATACATCGCAAGCATTAGTATAGATGCATATTTCAAAAATGGGCATTATATTTAATTTAAGTGAAAAGTTTTCCAAATTAACTTATCAAGAATAATTAGTGGTAGTAAAGCAAGGTCGTCCTGCACTGGAATTAAATATTGAAAGAGAGAGTAAAACTCGCGGGTAAAATTATAAAAGTCAACTTAATAATATATATTTGAGGAATAATTAGATTTGTAATCGAAAGAATGTTTTATTTTGTTGATCATGTGTGTTTTTTTCTGACGGCTGTGGCGAGAAAATTTAGATGAAAACTGGAGTAAGAGATCTGGTGCATGTAAGTAAAAAATAAAAAGCACACGAAAATGTATATTAGCAATGGGGGCGGGGCGTCTAGCGAACTCAAACGCTGGGAGTCAGCACTCAACGTGTTTACTGTTTCATCAGTGTTAACTGTTGCAAGTTCGCTGAACGGCCGGCGACGCGTAACAACGCATATTTGGATATATTCTGTATCTTTTTTGTAAAAGAAATTAAATGAAACGAAAATACGACAGCAAAACAAACTGTTTGGCTGCAACAGCAGTATTATTATTGTTTGAGGTTAGAACCATAAAACCAGCAAATAAAACCGCGCTGACTAATTTACTAAGCAGTTGACAGTCAGCGCACACTCAGCAGTAGCGTTTAGCGAAGCGCTGTTAGTCAACGGTCTCAACGGTTGCGTTCGCTAAACGCCCCCATTGAAATATGATTGGCGTTATTTTAACAAAATAAACAGACAAACATTTTGGGGGTGCAACACACCCAAAAACATATGACTCGGGCCGCCACCGTTTATTAATCAGATTTGAGAATAATCATTTGCACATGCCTATTTGTATGCAGTGTTTCAGTGGGTTTCTATATTAAAGAAAATCGTTTAATGCATTCTGCTACTATTGAATATAAAGAGATGGAGTCGTCTTGTAAGGATATAACAAGATTCCAGTTGTGATAAGTTCAAGAAGAATCGGCAAGGGTAACTGTAGAGAGTAAGTACTGAAGTACTAGAACAGCATTTCGCCGTACGTTCGTTCCGGTTAGAGTTCCTAAATGAAAACTTCAACTGTGTTATTTTAGAGCTAGGACACGGATGTCAAAATCTATCCCTTTCTAGGCCAAAACTAAGCTGTCTGAAACAGAGATACTTTTTTTCTCTCTTTTTACTTTAGTGACAACATTCAGCAGCTGTCTGGTATAAATTTTAGGTTATGCTGTCATGTTTATTTTTATGCATGTAAAATATTTTATGTCCGATTGCATTATAAAGTACTGTTTATTGTATTGTTTTGCGGCAGTGAACTGGCTTATTATTGTACTCGTAAAATAAAGTGGCAGTAGTAAAATAAAGTATATAGTAGTAAAATAAAGTATGGCAACTGTCTAATACATGTCAAATTTTCTTCTGTCAAGAATAGATGTCAAATTTATAAACAAATTTTTTTTTTATAATTTGCCAATTTTAGGAATCGAACATAAAGCTTTGTATGCAACTCTTACATAATCGGACCTTATAGACTCGCCCTTTTTATAAGCCTTGCTCGCTTCGCTCGCTCGGCCATAAACTGGGCTTGTCTATAAAGACCTACATTATGTACTTGTTACATAAATAGCTATTATTTCATTTCGTATTTCAAACAATTGTTTATATACTACAATTAATAAAATAAAATATAACTTGATCTCCGTTGTCAATGACACCGGAGTTCAAGACGTACTTGATCTCAGTTGTTGTTGGCAACGTAGAAATCATTTGATGTTGCATAACGGCCACACGTGACATGCTGCTTTTTATCTCCTTGGTTACGCGTATGATGACACAGACAAGGCAACTTGCTTCATTATACAATAAATTCGGATGAATTTTAAAAGGGGGAAATTAGGATTGAAATACGAAATAAAATAAAACAACTTATGCAATACGGAAATCAAGCTTCTTTAAATCCTTAAATCTTTAATCCTCGTTATAACGCCTCGGCTGGCGCCTAGGCGTTATAATACATCTTCTCGGATTTAAAGTATCCCTTGATCTCCTAATTACATAATATATATTAATGTGCACATTATCATTTATTTATTGTTTGTACAGAATTTTTAAAACTACTATAGTATATACATCAATTTTACGACAGTTTTTAATAAAGTATTAATTGTACCAAATTTCAGATTTATATAAATGTCATACTGACAGTTTAATTTATTAAACCAATTTTCATGATTGCCAACATTCTGATAAATATGTTCAAAATATGAAATGTCACAAGGAAAATTTGACAAGCGTGACTTAACTCTAAATAACACACAGCTCAGTTCATATTTAGGAACCCTAGTTCGGGTTAGTCAACTGCTTGGGATATATTGATTAGGAAAACCAGGTTTGAGTTTCTTGAGTAGCTTTTGGAGTCATTTAGGCTTCTTGGGGAGCTTACTCATAATAAGAAAACACAGTGTCTGTAAATCTTTCATAGGTCTCGTAAATAATGACCTACTTTTCATTATTTCTATTCTAACAATTCCTTCTGGATCAAGAAAGCTTCTTGGTTTACTGAATAATGGATTTTCAAGCTAGAGTAACCTAATCGGCTTTGAGCCTTTCACGACTGTACCAGAAACAGCAGCCGCATAATCATCGATAAAAAATTTAATTTATTAAAATAAAATTTATTTCTGTTTTTATAATTGTTTTTGTATAACTTGTATTGTTTTCACATAAGCCAAAAGATACTAAGAATATAGATCACGCTAGATTAAGATAAATTAATCAATGATTTCATCTAAACAGCATTAATAGCAAACAAAACATAGTGTAAGGTAACAGGAGTCTGTGAGTCGTCTGGGTCGGAAATGTCTTTAAGAACGCACACGTTCTGTTGGCTATGCGATTTTCATCCTTTCAACACACTGAAATTATTTTTCGTTTTCTTTTGTGACCACTTTTAATTGTTCGTCGAAATTCAAAAATCGTCAGAAGTGTAAAAAAGAGCGTATACTGGGAGTTTTCAAATGAAGCAATGCTTTGATAAGAATCGTACCGTTGCCTGTCGAGATATAATGAATTAAATTGCTCCATAAAATACAGAAATGTTTCAAGTAAATTTCACCCATTAAAACTCTAGAAGTAATCATTTAATAAAAACATCGCATCATACAAAAATTGTAGTATTGGCTCTTGAATTTTGAAGAACAATGCAGTGGTTACGGAGCAAAACGGAAATAAGAGTGTTTGTAAAGTTTATTGAAAGTCGCTTAGAGAGCATCATCCCTACGTCCTTGAAGAAGATACCTCACCGGCTGCCGCTGTTGTAAGGTCCCACAAAAATCGTTAAGGTTTACAGGACATTTTAAAATGAATAAATACTTTTGTGATGATTACTAACCAACTTTTTCTATTTTTGTTTAGTAACTTATATGGTAAAATTCTTGCTAAAGTTTGGAAAAATCAAAGTTTCTAATTTTAGTAAGTTCATCCATGACAATCCCGAATACAATATAAAATATTAAACGGGTATGATTTCAATATTAAAACATATAAATTTCTGCTTCAAAATCTGAACACGAAAACAAAAAATAAGAGCCTTCATTTAAATAATAAAATAAAAAGCTCTAAACGCATACATGACATTAAGCGCGGAAGTTTCTTAGGATCTCTTAATATCACGAAATGGTCCCTAATACAGAAGAAGAAGCGCCGCATAAATTTACACACACATTTTTCAGAATTACCAGTTTCCTTTGTTAGCTGTAGCGGACGTACAGTAGACAGTTCATTATGCAAAAATAAGATTAACTATTACCAGGGTGAGCGAGTTAACATTTAGTCGTCGTCTAGTGAAAACAGAATAGAAGGTAGAGGAGAAACTGAAAGAAGTCATGTTATACAAAGCACACTTTCGTTTAAGCAGTGTAAAGACTGTTAATCAAGCCTATTGTGAAAACCTGCAACTGCGTGGATCGTTATTACCTCCTGGTCAAAGCCGTTTTCCCATTCGACGGCAGGGGACTAAAATCAATACAAATACAGGAAACGTGTGGTTTAATTATTTCAAAATTGGTTTTGTAGTATCCCTTATATTTTTTCCCCATATAAAGGATTTAAAATTTGTATGACATAATATACCAGGAAGAATAACATTGAAAAGGTTGCAAAAATGAATTAGTAATCACACAAGAGGTTTATTTACTGTTAGGTTTACTCTTGTTATTAATTCATTAGGGTTCTCATTGTTTCGACAACACATTTTCAAACATTTTTACATCTTAAAATATCATTCAGGGTAATTTACTCAAAATCGTCAATTAAAGATATTTTCATGTTTAAAAATTTGGGCAGTAAGAAACTCCTAATATTCATTTTCAAGTTATTAATATTTAATCAATGATTAATTGGTTATCTACCACAAAAACGAATACCGCCTTCGGAAATGATCGATAAAATAAATAGATTCTCTGTTGATTAATTCTGTATGTCTTTTTATGAGCTTTGGCAGAAGTTATAATTTTGCTATTAATGCATTAAAATAAGATTACCTAAATCACTAGCGATACGCAGGAACCGTTCGAAGTAATACGTTATTATATTAAAACAAATACACGCCTCTGTCTTATCTGAAGATTAATAAAAATGAAAATAGTAGTTAGGACTTCTAAATGAAGAAGGTAAGCAATAATAGTGTACCATTAGTCCGTTATCAGTTAACCAATGCACGCTTGCCTCCAGGTTTTTATCGGTTCTCACACCCCGGGCGACAAAACAAATGTCGGAAGTGGTATAAAGCGTATTTATCAATAACTAAATTCTAGAGGCGGCAGTCAACCGTGAAGCCATTGCATTGTCATGTAATTTAAATCACATAGATAGTGTCTGGAATACGGTGTTAGTCTACATAGGTAGTTTGAAAGATGAAGGTTGTGATTGCACCTGTCTTAATAGCTTTTCCTTCTTTCGCGTGCTCTTCAACAATAACCCAAAAATACTTTACGGGGAAAGACTCGACTCACACTTGAGTTGTAAAAGTTTACACAAAAGAGGAATCACAACTAAAGTTTCTCTTCTAATCTCATGCAATATCAATGCTTGCACTTTAGCTTTGTATGGGCACTTCATTAATCGTTGGAAATTAAATTATTTCTTTATTTCTGTGCTTCGTGTTGATAAGCCAGTAATTCTCTTAACTGTTCTTTATGCGTTGTTGTAAAGAAAATCTGTTGAAATATCTATTTAAAAGGTGGAGATAAACAGCCGCCAGACAAAGCAGCAGAAAATAGGGAAACTGAAATAAATTGTGATTTAAATAACAAATATAGCAATTCAGATATTGGCCCATTTTACGTTTTGGTCGAACCGCTCGATAAAAATACTCGTCTTTCTGCAGTTAAGGTAGGTCACTATCTTTTTAACGATAGCACATTTAAAAATGATATTTACGATATTAAGCTTATAGGAAGAAATAAAGTAAAAATAATTTTTAAAAGTTATTTAATTGCAAATTCCATAATTAAACATGAATTAATAAAAAGGAATAATTTGGTAGCTTATATACCCAGATTTCTTAATCATAAAAAGGGTGTAATAAGGGAAGTTGATACTTTTTTAGAAGAAAAATATATATTGGAAAATATAGTTAGTGAAAAAGGGGTAACAGAGGTGAAAAGAATGAAAAGGAAAAAAATAAACGAAAATAATGAGGTTGAATTCGTACCAAGACAAATGTTAATAGTAACCTTTGCGGGAAATAATATTCCATCATTTGTTACTATTGATTTAGTTCGATTTGCGGTTGAACCATATATATACCCCGTCGTTCAATGCTTTAAATGCTTGCGATATGGGCACACTCCAAAATTTTGTAAAAGTATTAAGGTTATATGTCAAAAATGCGGTATGACACATGAGATACAGGAAAACGGCTGCGACAAATCTGAATTTTGTATACACTGTAATGTTGAAGGACATAAATCAATTTCAAAAGATTGTCCTAAGTATAAACAGCAATTAAACATTAAAACAATAATGTCAACAAAAAACCTTTCTTTCAAAGAAGCTAAAATATTCGAAAAAAGTCCTTCTTACGCTAACATAGTATGTAACAACCCTTTTAATGTTCTAAACAACATCGATAATTTTCCACCGCTTAATGATAGTAAAAATAGTGAAGTCAGTGTTAAGACCGATGGGTACAGCGGCCTCGAACACTGCGTCAAGTAAAAAGACGTAAAATTCCAATAGACACATGCGATGCTAATAAAAAACCCACTATTAGCAACAAATCAGCTACCTCTACATCTACTAGTGTATTGCCAAATCCACACAGAGATGACTTCATGGCGTATAAAGAAAAATTAGAATGTTTAATTTTGGATAATGTCCCAACTATTATGGATAAATTATTTAAACAGTTTAACCTGAATGTACCCAGTCGGAAAGTTTTTGAGGTATAACACAATTGCAACTTAAAACAATTTTGCAAAAGCTTCCATTAAATAATATATCAGAAGAATCAGATATTGAAATCGAAGATGAATACTATTAAACATTTAAACATTCTACAATGGAATTGTAATTCTATAATTAAAAATAGGCCTAACTTACTTAAATTTTTGGAATCGTCAGAAAATTTCGAAATCATTGTTTTATGCGAAATTTGGATGACACCAAATAAGTATCTCTAAATAAATGGATACAACTTTATTCGTTTAGATAGGCACGATGGTTACGGGGGTGTAGGTATACTTATAAAGGCAAATCTTAATTTTTCTGAAATTAAAATTCAAACAAACTTTAGTTGCAATATTGAAGTAATTGCTATATATTTAGAAGTATATAAACTGTCCATATTTAGTTTATATAAACCACCAAATGTTCAAGCCACAAAGAACGATTGGGATAAACTATTTATACAATGTTTTGGTAACACTATTATTTGTGGGGATTTTAATGCGCACCATAGTCGCTGGGGATCAGTACAGGATAATACACAAGGTAACAGATTAGTTGAAGCTTTAGATGATGCAAATCTAATTTTGCTGAATGATGGCAGACCTACTAGAATATCCAAACCGAACGAAAATCCATCACCAGTAGACCTTTCCCTAATTACACCAAATTTAATAGGGTATACAGAGTGGAACCCTTTACTAGATACACTTGGTTCTGATCATTTCCCAATACATATTAGTATTAAACATAATTACAATCCCGATCCTATACAACCCGCTAGGTTGATGGGTTGAGTCTTCAGCAGACTGGCAACTTTTTGAGGAAACACTAATAAATAGTATTTCGCATATTCAAGTAAACACTACTAACTCGGTACATTTCGAGGCATTATTAACGAGTATTAATCATGCGGCTGCTACTGCAATGAAAACTAGAACAGTAATAACCTCTAAGTCTACCAAGCCAATATGGTGGGACAATCAATGCGATCAAATAGTATTTGAAAGAAAGCAGGCGTTGTACAATTACTAAAGTTTAGCAAATTTTGAAAATTATCTCCATTTTAGAAAAAACAAGCGCAAAGTAAACTAATCTTTAAACAGAAACAAAAAAAATGTTGGATAGAGTTTGTTAACAGACTAAATAAAAATACACCCATTTCTAAAATCTGGGAATTTATACGAAAAATTTCAAATAAAAGCATGCATTACAAAAAACCTACATTATCACAATCCCTTATAGAAGAACTGCTAAGTCAATTTGCGCCAAGTTATGTGCCGAACTCTATGGAAAATACCGCAAACAGTACAACTGTACATGAATGTACAGATTTGGAGAAACCATTTGATTTGGTAGAGTTAGAGGCAGAAATTAAAACAACTAAAAGTACAGCTCCCGGATGAGATTTCATTACGTATGAAATAATTTATCAAATGCCATCGTTAGCCAAAGAACATTTGCTTAAAATCTTTAACAATTGGTGGGTGGACGGACAATAATAATAATTACTACAACCCATAACCTAAACCAAGGCCCCAGAAGCTATAAGCTTGTGCGGGAGGGAGGGGGCGATTATTATTATTATGTAGGCCCAATGTGCGGCTGCAGCCGACTTATAGATGGAACAGCGCAAATCCCACATTTGTGTTACAGCTAAGGGAAACTGCAGAAAACCTTAACCAGACCTGCCAGCGCCGGGAGTCGAACCCGGGCCGCTTGGGTGAAAGTCCGACACGCCAGACATTACACTACCAAGGCTGTTCACAATACATAGAACATTTAAAAAAAATCACTATATGCCTACTATTAAAACCAAATAAAGATAAGACGTTAGCATCTTCTTATCGACCCATATCACTTATGTCCTGTATATCTAAAACTTTTGAGCGGTTGATAAAAACCAGATTAGAATGGTTCATAGAACAGAACCATATCCTTCCTAAAACGCAATATGGTTTTCGACGGGGTTATGGTACATTGGATATTATAACTCAGTTGGTTACTGATATTCAAACAACCTTTTCAACAAATAAATATTTAGTTTGCCTATTTCTCGATCTTAAAGGGGCTTACGACTCTGTGGATCTAAATATTTTGAAACAAAAAATGAATCACCTAGGTCTAAATGAAAATATTTGTGATAATGTTATTAATTTTTATTATTCGCGAACAATATGGCTAAGGGATCATAAAAACGTTCTTCACGGACCTAGAACTGTTTGTCAGGGTTTACCTCAAGGTTCAGTTCTTAGTCCGCTACTTTTTAATATATATTCAGCAAGCATACATAATATGTTTAACAATAATATTCAATGCCTACAGTACGCAGATGATATCTGTATATACTCCACCCTAGATTCCTATTCTGACTGCCATATAGTCCTGGAAGAGATTGTGCAAATGGTCTTACAATGGACCAACGAAAATGACATGACACTATCCCCTGAAAAATCGGCGATAATGTTCTTTACCAGGCATAGGTTACGTACGTCAGGAATGTTAAACCTGAGCGGAAGTACTATACCAGTGGTGAATGAGTTCAAATATTTGGGGGTTGTATTAGATACAAAACTTTTGTGGACCAAGCACATTCAATATATTAAAGGTAAATGCGAAAAAGGTTTTAATACACTTAAATGCGTTACCAACAGAAACTGGGGTGCTGATCCCAAAATATTTGTAATGTTCTACAGGTCGTATGTGCGGTCAATTCTAGATTACGGGTGTTGGCTATACGGATCCTCAAGCAATAGTAATCTTAAAATTATAGATCGTGTTCAGTACAAATGTCTAAGAATCTGCTTAGGAGCAATGCAATCTACTCCCACTAATGTTTTGCTTGCTGAATGTAATGAAATGCCGTTGGAGTTTCGCAGGCAGCTACTAGCACAAAAATATGTTGTCAAATTAAAGAGCCTTGAGTTAAACCTGACAAGGGTTTTAGTAACATTAAATACAGAGAACCTTACAAATAAATACTGGAGAATAAAAAATTCCCCACCGCTAACAGATGCTTTCATTGAGACCATAAGGTATGATCATTTATATAAAACAGATCAGCTTTTGCCTACATATACTGTATCTTACAGAGTATTAATATACAAACATAGAGTCATAATCCCCGCATATACTGAATCGTCTCAAATAAATAACACTCTGTTTAAATCCATAATCAGTGACTATGTGGGACATACAGTGATATACACAGATGGATCCAAATCGGAAAAGGGTGTGGGATGTGCTATGTATGTCCAGAATCCCAATTTTTATCAAAAATATAAACTACCCAATATTTGTAGTATATTTACTGCAGAATGACTTGCAATAGAAAACGCTCTAAAATGGCTGCAGTCACAAAACACTAAAAAAGCCCTGATTATATCAGACTCAAGATCGGCATTGGAATCAATAAAAAGTACATGCCTTAGTGGCTCAAAATCTGCTGTACTCTGTAACGTTAGATATATACTAAGGGATTTGGATATTACTTTTATTTGGGTTAAAAGTCATGTAGGTATCACAGGTAATGAAAAAGTTGACTTGTTGGCTAAGGAAGCAATCAGTGATGGCATGTTGCAAAATTATGTAATACCTGGATATGTCTGTAGTGCTTTAAAACAGAATGTTTGAGGGTTTAGTAGAATCCGGAGCTTGCGATTGTGATTGTACGTCAATTGGAGATCTTAATCACATTTTCTTTAGTTGTAGAAAACATAGCAATCAAACTCAGAAATTAATGGATTCGTTGTACAAATTAACATTTTATCCGCCTGTAAATCTGGTGCACCTACTAAATTCTAATAATAAACAGGTATTTGATTTATTAATTGCATTTTTAAGGGAATCAAACATTAAGATTTAAATAAGATATGTTAAATATATGATATTATATTATACCTAGTTGAATATTAAAAAAGTCTGTGGCTGAAGGACTCGATTCCATGCCAACTTCTTTACACACACACACACACACACATCTATTTAAACAAGAGCTACCAACCTCTTATTTAAATATTCATATACCATCTCATATTAAATACACCATTCACGAGCCTTAAATTAAGAGTGCTATGAAATTATCCGTGTGGTTGTGAATATTAAAAAGTAATTGTATAACTTGAAGAATACAACGAAACTGAGTTTTCTTTTAATTTTGGAGTTGTTGTGTTTTGGAAATCTAATATCGGATTTTTAAGGATACCTATAATTAGGAAAATAATGTAGCATATATGGATCACGACTATTCTGACCTCCTCGATCCAAAAAAGGAAATTCCACTTTATGCGAGAAATATTCACGATCCACGATATGGTACTTTAAAAGTAATAGTTGTATTATTACAACGGATACCATGGTCTGTAATATTTGAGGCGTTGACCAACACGGCAACCAAATAGCCACAGTAGTTTAAAAAGACTTTAGAGTTCATTCCGAAGCACTGTTATTGTTACAGATCACAGTTCCTAATTTTGATTTGCTGTGAAAATCATAAGAAATCAGATCATGACCATATGACCAAAATGAACGGCAGATATACATAAATGTGACTACAGATGAGAAAACAGACCTAACCTGTCCAAATATCAATATTGATATTTTACATGACTACTCGCCTAATTTATGTTAAAATAGGACAGAAAATTTATAAATGCCATCATTCAGGTGGATTAGAATTTTGTAATTTTTAAATAACAGCAACTATTTTTTTAAAATGATAGCAACCCGGTTAGTAACCGCGTAAACAGTAAAAATAGTGTAAAGACTGTATTGCTATTTTATCATTCGAGCATAGGGTAATATTACTTTATCGCACGCGTGCTATACTTAACTTAATCATTACACGGTTATAGATAAATTTAATATACTACACATAGACGTAAATATTAAACTAAATAATAATATGGCACATAGGAACACAAGTTGTTAACCTCGTTAAGACATGACGGTCAAAAGGATTGAAGTGATTAAAGGATTTCCTTATACTATAGAACATTATTCGTTGTGTGTTTACAATCCTTCGGATTTTCATGAGTGATTATTTAAATAAACGCAACCATATATAACCAGTTGAAAATTCTAATCCTAGCATTCCCCTCTCCCAGCTTACCCACCTCCCTTCCGATATATTTCCCTCAGTGGCTTACCCCTCCCCGGCGGTTTCTTCTACATCCACATTCGGAAATTCTACAATGAATTCACATATCATATGTTTAATATACTTTTAACGGAAATTAAACAATTATTGGAAATTTATTAGTTTTCTTCTTGAAATATTTCCAAAGTGGAAATATTTCTATTTGCCATCACTACATAGGAACGATAATAACTCAAACTTTGATGATTTAATACAGAAATAACTACAGATTTTTATATTTTTTGAATATTACAAAATATAACCACGCCATATAATGATTAAAATATGTTTAAAACAAAATTAAGATAAAGATAATGAGATAGTAGCCGCAGCATAAATCAACGGTTTCGGTTCTTAACGTTAATAAAAATATAGCGATGGAAGTGGTCTGTTTATAAACGTAGTTCTAAAAATCGACACGCTGGATTTTCAGATGGCGCCTCAAGTGGATGTCCGATTTCATGCATCCCGAATTAATAATTTGAAATTTATTTAATCCGAAAAATATAAAAATTTAAAAGTTATAGAAATGAAGTAGTGTTGGCTAATCCACGTAACGATTCAATATAAAAAAGAATCACGTAAATCGGCCCAGTGGAACTCGCAAGCGAACTGGAACTAAAATAAGCAATGCGATTAGATGATAAAGAAGTTCAGAAATTTTATTTATACAAAACGTGCGGAGTTGTTCACTGTAAAAAACGTTTTTTCGATAAGTTGTGCGCACTATACTGCCCTGCCAAGGAAGAAGGCCCTATCTGAAAAATACCGATTTTGAGTTCTTTGGACTTTTTGAAGTTTAATTTAGCACGTTTTGATAATTTAGCTTTCGCATAAAATCGTTTACAATGTAAGCTTAAATTATCACTCAACCATTAATATCCATATCTTTCAATCAATCAATAACAAAAATCAATTAAAATTACTACATTTTGCCTGTCTAAATATAAAGCCAATTCCAGAAAGCCTGATTCAAACCTGTCCAGTGGTTACATCCACATAAGAAATTATCATCTCTGACATGATTTATTCCTTAAACGCTCGCAAAGCTGCGGGATTATGAAATCTTCTTACAAAACATCGAGAACATGTCTTAATTCACTGCCACATAATTAGTCCCACACTGGAATTAAGCGATACTTAAACCAAATGTCTGCGCGGAGAAAGTCACGGCCAAAAGCTAGTTATAGAATCAAACAAAATCAAATGAAAATATAAAATAATATTTTTAAGAAATTACTACATAATAGGATATGTAAGCACTATATGTATACAGGGTGATTTAAAAATAACTGATATCCTTTAAATGGTAGGTAGAGGGGAAGCAGTAGAAGCTAATTTACCTTGACAAGTATAGGTCAAAAACGAATAGTTTTCACGAAAATAAATTTTAAAATTTAATAAATTTTGGATCCAAAAGGATCCAAGGTCAAGACCGGATCCAAAAATTCAATAAAGCTTTAAAATTAATTTTCTGGAAAACTTCGTTTTTGACCTATACTTGTCAAGGTAAATTAGCTCTACCGCCTCCCCTCTATCTACCATTTAAAGGATATCAGTTCTTTGTTAATCACCCTGCATAAAGCTGCGCCTTGGCAACACCTGTCTTAAACGTCTCCGATAACACTCGATAACATATTTTTGACATCACCATCGACATACTGACTGGAAACGCGCCTGCACTTGATATGATGCCTTAAATTCCTTCATAGCAAAACGGTGGTAGAGTTGTAGGCTTAACCTCGCGCTCGTTTTACACCCAATTAACGTCCACTATAAATCTTGATGAGAATTCCTTCTATTTATCGCATCGTTTCGTTATCCCAATACTCCCTTATCAAATGCATGCGATTTCAATATGTATTCAGAATGTGTATTATAAGACGTAGAACACTGAAGAGGTCTCCATAAATCGGCTCAACCGTAAAAGATACAAAGATGTATAACTTGTAATATACTTATAAATTCTATACAGATCTACCAACTTTGAATAAAACTTAACAACCGGCCCAAAAACAACTTAAGTGGTTTTCTAGATTTTTTTAGTCATAGACGTTGAAAATAGAGTACACTTAGCTGCAAAAGCAATTAGTTACACCTTCCATTCCTATTTCACTTATTTTTCAATTTACATATATAATATGCGCATTTTGCAAATATTGGTTGCTCTGTATATCATAGATGTACGATATGCCCAATAAAAGATGTATTTGCTACACTAGAGGAAAGGCGTATATTTGTCAAAACTTTTCTGGACAATTAACATTTTTTATGTTTTAAACTCTTGGCAATGTTTATTACCAAATCGATTTTATTAAAAAATCACAAAAGACAAGGGTAATTGAAGTGAGTTTTTGCTGTCATTGAAAAAAGAGTTCCCAATTTCGGATACGCTATTAATAGTCGGAGAGCTAGCGAACACGACCATCTCACAGCTCCGTAATGGATAAAATCCCTTTTCGACGAACAAAAAGTTCGTCTCTGAATTCGTGAAGTCTGTCTGTCTGTCGGTCTGTCGCTTTTTTCCATGTTGACTTGTTTGAATTTTTCTTTTTGGAATCTTATAGTACATCAAATTATAAGAAACTTTTGGTTGAAAAATTTGTTTATCTCTTCGAGAAAGTGGTCAAAATTGCCACCGACAAATTCGGTAAATTTTTGAAAAATGAAAAATTTTGTATTATTTTAAAATTTACGACAAAATAAACATTTTTAGCAACAAAAAAATTCGAAAAATTTTAGGACTTAGAATTTTAGTTTTTATGACAACTAATGTGTTAAGTCAACATTAGTTTTCAAAAATAAATTAGTTTATTAAGTATACAGTTGTTTTTGTTCGTCATGCGCATTCTCACTAGTTTTAATCTGTATTCATAGTACATGAGAAGGAAAACTCTTATCTGGCAGGGCATACCCTCTGATTTATGGACAAAGAGATCAAAAATATATTAAAAAATGTCACATTTGAAACACATGTTATTGTTTTTTAAATTTGTATATAAATCAAAATACTGAAAAAAAAACGATAGCTTGCTAGACAAATATTTCTCTGATTAATTTATGCCAGATGAATACAAAGTAATTGATTATTAAAATATTTTAAGTATAACAGTATAAGCGCAGTGTCTGTCTTTTTTACTAAGTATGGTTTGATCCTTGTATAATGTCATTCCAAAATGACAGATCAAGTTTCCACTGGTTTCATTCCTAAAAAATTAATGAACTTACACTATGTATAACTGATTGCCTATGTGTGCACAATGCTCTTATACTTGAAATCTTTTAATAATTAATTAATTAATTAGTGTTGATCTGGCGCTAATTTATCAGAGGAATATTTGTCTGGCAAATTTGCTAGCGCTTTTATTCAGTATTTTGATTCATATAAAAATTAAAAAAAAACAGTACATATATGTTTCAAATATCACATTTTTTGCCACATTGTTTGATCTCTTCGTCCATAAATCAGAGGGGATGCCCTGCCAGACAAGGGTTTTCCTACTCATATACTATGAATACAGATAAAGAAAGACATTTTATCCATTACGGAGCTGTGAACCTGTCGTGTTCGCTAGCTCTTAGACTATAAGAAATTAAGAACCCAAATTTATGAACGAATGAAATGCCTCCTTATCAGGATACCTTATAGAATGTTAGTAGTGGTAGATGGCCGGTTCTGGAACCACACCTCCACACCTCTAGCAGGCAACCATGTATACATGCGAACATATGCGTTAATGTATAGTTATTACCATAGAGGGGATGCGATTATTTACGATATAATGCATAACATTTTATATTAATTACATAAATCTAATTACCCTAATTAAATTTATTTGTTCTAATTAAAAACGCTTAACGTTATTATCAAAGATCGAAATTAAAAATAACAAAATCAAAGAATTTCGGGTAGGTAACTAAAGTTTCTCAGTGGATATGTATCAGGTAGAGAACCCGTCAGAAGGTATTTATAAAAACCTAAAAATTGTGATTTTACAATAATGTTCAGGAACTGCTCGAAGTAGTGCTAGAAGCATGTGCTAGTATTACTCGAAATACGTTGCATAAAGTAATCCGAAGTGTCGTCAATAGGTGTCAACTATGTTTAGCTAACAATGGCCAGCATTTTGAACATTTCATGTGATTATTAAGATTAAGTTTTCTTTTTTTTAATAAATTTTATTTGGATCCATGTGAGCCTACTTGATTAAAATGTAAAAACAATTAATTTTACTGGTATTTCTATTCAGTTATACGTTATCTTACATCGTTGAAAAAAGAATAAAAAAGTCTATTCAGTAACCTAAAAATCCAATATGGCGCCCATTTAACTTAGGAAAGTTAATACAAATACCGCAAAAACAACCATCTAGAATTTTTGTTCGACATCAATTTTAAATTGGTCTCGTCTAATACAGTGACTTTCATATGAAACGTTTTTTCGTATATCTTATACTTACGAAGATATTTGACATACAAGAAAATTACAATTTTTAGTTTTTTTAAAATAACTTCTGATGGGTTCAACATTTTGAACTTTTTCAAACAGATTTTAAATCAGCATATAAAACTGCAAAACATTCCCCATTTAACCAAATCTCCATCTTCAATAATAAGAAAGTTACCCACGTAATCCCACTCGATCTGGGACACACTGTATACTCCTAAAATATTCGCAACAAGTAATTGCTAATGAAAGAGCTGGACCACTCTGTGTAATAAAAAGTTAAAAAAAAATGCATTGCAGGAGTATTTCAAATGTAATTGTTCCTAATTTGTAAAAAGATTATATACAAGTACAAGAGGTGATATATTATAACATACATGCTTAGATATACATTGTTTATAATGATATAACTTCTCGTGCAACTTTGCTACTTCTGAACTAAAACAATGTGTCTGGTGTAGAAGTTTAGAAACGTTGAACGGCAACTAGTTTTAAAGATATGTAAAGATTAATTAGTGTGCCCATTAATCTTTCCAACTTAGCTGTAAAGTGTTCATACAGTTCTTAAGCTATGTCAGGTTAAGTTAGTCCAGCAACAACTTATTGTTACAAACACTAAATAAATCCATTTTTCGGATGAACCAACTGGCTAGGAACAAAGTCAGACCACGCTAGTAGACTCTAGTAAGAATTATCACAAATTATTTTAAAATATTGGTTTAGAATAATATGTCGATATTTTACATATTAAACAGTTTCATCATTGTCAGTTCCCATACACGTTGTATATTTTACAGAAGTACATTTTCTACCACTAAAAGCTTTTCTTTATTTTTACCCTTAAACAATTCCGACTTCTCAATAATTCTCAATATCTGTTCTTTTCCCATTTTCTAACCCTCTTTTCTCATTTTATTCGTATCTTACCTCGAAAAGTACTGGAAGCCTGTCGCAAGAAAAAATATAGAGAACCTCTTTAAACCACTTATAAACTCACTAAATTCAGAACACATGCCCTCCTAAACCTGAAAACGTTCGTTTTACGATAAAACATTTGCTTGTTAAAACTATTACGACGCGACGAGGTATTAAATAAATAGCAATATAATAAACTTAACATTAAAGCAAAGCTATACATTTTCCCTAAATAAGGGTGTGAGCTTCGTTTCAGAGTCCTTTTCTGTTTTATTTTTGAGAAAATAAATTATTCTAGGAAAAGTTAAAACTATGCTTCCCAAGAGATTAATGTATTACATTTAATCCACTTCTACCCATTAACAAAACAAAGAACGCTTTATTACACCAAATGTGGTGCTTTCAGTGAGTGACATTTCAAGCTAAAAAGAAAACTAGACTCAGATTACTGTCCTAAATTCCATTGTAGAAACACAAACCATTGCTGTTTGTACCCAAACAGTTTCATACTTCTTTCTTCAAATTTATCTTAACAATTTGTTGCCTGGATTTTAAATAAAGAACTGTGCTTTTAGGACTGTAGGGCTTCTAGTTTTGAACTACAAATTAGATGAATTGATATAGAATTAACACTAAGAGATGTACCAACAAATTACAGCCTACAAGTAATTTTGTGAAACTGATACGAGTTCTAATAGCAAAAGCAATTACGCATAGATTAACCGATTACAATCTATCATGTGAACAATCTCTAAAACTTATAAATGGCTTCCAGCTATTTCAACAATTTATTATACACGCATATGCATCGAATATTGTTTAAATCAAATTCATTGCAGCTATTAAATAATTTTAGTAGATCAAATTGGAGATTGTGTAAATACTGTAATCATACAATAAGGCTGAAACACTTTAAATAAAATCAAAAAGAATCGTTACCAAGGTGGTTGTTTGAGTCTAATAAAGCATTTCCAGGCAATTACTAGGGATTAAGCAATTTTCAACTGACATAGACAAAGGCAGGAGTTTATGGCGTAGTTTTTCAATCTTACCTTTTCATTAAATTGCATAATTTCAGTTGCAACTTTTATTAGTGCAGCTACTGACCAAACAAAGTGGAAATGAGCAGCAAAGCTCAATGGAAAGGTGTTCGACAGCTTGAACGGCTGGCAGTTAGATTTACGTGTACTATAAAATTGAGTTATTAAAAATTGCCGCAGGTTTCATAAAAAATATAATTTAAAGCTCACAAAGGGAAGACGATCTTTATGTGATTTTGGTAAAGGAATATACATTATATCCAGAAGTGAATTTCATTTTCATTGGTTGGAGCTTTTAAGTTAGAATAAGTTTAGGAAGAAATTTGTGTTTAATATTCGTAATAGTAACGTAGTTCGCTGGAGTTCGGTTTTCGGGACATTGCGCGGGGGTTCCCAGGGGGTTTCAATAAAAAGCTTAAGTAGTAGCCCACCTCAGAACTTTATAACAAAGAGGTAGTTGAAGAAAATTAAACTAGTTATTTTTATTACCCCCTATTACGTACTCCCTTAAAAAATGTTTTGGTGTCGTATTCTTTACTTGCCAGGTACTTCAGCCATCTTTTGATCATATACTTTGGTACTAATTCTATATCTCATAGCCTCTTTCAATGACTTCTATTTATTTTAAATCAAAATTGGTTTACGACCGGGTTTTCTATTATTTCCTGAATTAACAATATTAAAGAGTCTTGAAACTGTCGACTATAGAGTTCTTCGATTAAAATCTTCCTCAAGAAAACATTTTAAAACATACATTTTTGGATGCGATTAAAACAATTCAAAAATATGTACGATTGCTTTTAAAGATTCTGTTCTCTTATTTCCATCTTGGCAGTTTCTGTACTAATGTTTAAAAGCAATAGTAGGACGTTAATAACATACATCGACAACAAATGAGAGCCTTTGTTGAGGTTTTATCATTTGGGATAACATATATGTTACTGCAGCTACATATGATATATACCTAAGGCTAAAGAGAGTCGATTAGTACCAATTAAGAAGCAGCCCTAAGAGTAAAAGTTATGTTGAATCAAAGTTTAACGTTTAGTAAGTTTAGAAGATTTATTTATTTAACCTAGCTTCTAACCCAGATTACGTTACTAGGATAATGGGCCCTACGGGCCTAAGCACTTAAGTATGATAGAAATAGCATTTATCGATTTTTTTTAAAGTACGTCAGTATTTACATGACCTACATAAATCTCCAATCGATTCTCTATCGATAGAGCACATATTAGTACCAAATAACACTCAATAGCACTAAATAGTACGATAGAATCAGCATTTATCGATTTTTTAAAACATAACCTAATTTAAAAATTTTTAAAACATAACCTAATTTAAAAAATTTGGTCGTGCATTATCCTCGGCAAATTACGCGTCGAATGAGCCCAAGCCCATCTCTCCAGCCGTTATAGAACGCGAGAATGGGGCTCGGACACACATACAAATCAACTTTAGTAGTATTGGATATTAGAGGTTACGATAGATTATGTTAGAATGAAGTAAATAAACCTTCGTAATGCATTAAAATTCAATGGCCCAGAAACTTTAATTGATTTTCCATAGAGTTCCATAACATACTTTGATTCCCCATTATTTTTGATCCCTAGGGTTGCTAATTTGGGGTATCGATCGACTCCTCTTGGCATAAACTTTCGATAGATACCTCTATGAGCTTCGATGCAATATCCCAAAAACGAAGTGCCATTCTTTCCTTGTTAAAATTTGATCCGACATAATTTTGACCCCTAGAGCGACTTCTTAATTTGAGCGTACCAATTGACTCCCTTTAGTCTACGCTTTTGGTTTATACCACCAGTGACCTTCTGTGCGTTTTCCCGAAAACCCGAAAATTTTGACAAATAATGATACATAAATTCTTGGACTTACTTTTTTATAGCATATAGGGGAAAAAATATCGTAATCATGTAGAAATTATATCAATCCTTGAGGTGTCAATTACTGATGCAGGAATTTCAACGCATGAGTCTTGCAACAAACATTGTTGTTTTTGTCATCCTCCTAATATCCATTCGAAACTACTTAACCAGTTCTATTGGAAATCTTAAATATACATCTATTTATGTATATACAGGGGGCTAACTAAGATAATTTCATAATGGAGATAGCTGTACTGATTTAGAACATATTTTCCTTATCAACATGTTGTGGCTTGCTGCTAGTTTTCGAAAATCGCAGGAAATCGCATTTTAAATTTTAACTACGCCCATGTTGGAACTAGAGCAGCGAATACTGGCTGTCTCCAATCAAATTCGCAACGCAAAACCATATACATACCGTCCAAAGTAATTTACGAAAAAGAATACGTGCGTGCAATAATTTCGTGTGCTTTCGTTCTGAGTGCTCTTATTGTTTATAATTTTGTAATTAACCGTGGTTTCTTATTCGAGTTTTTGTAATTACGTTAAGTTGTATAATGTTTTAATTATTATAAAATTCGAGGCCTTAAAATATTCCGTATTCACAAACATGTTTATAATAAAAATACAAATTTATGCAGACTTGAACATTTTAAGATGATAATGCCTTTGTTTATTTGCTTTGTATCTCTTGCGGTGTACTGCCGCTGAGCGGCTGTAGCAGAGTGAAGTCTCATAACATGGTTTTTAATTTGTTGATTATAATTAAAATTTTTTCCTCTTGTTGTTTTTTTATAAATCGGAATTAATTAGTTTTATATAATTATTTAAAAATATACTTGCGAATCTGTAACAAGAATCACATTTTAATATGGAAATTAAATTATTTGTTCTGACATCCGACTCCCTTTCAGGATACGATATGACGGTACCATCAGTCTAACCTTAGTGTGATTGATCAGGTCTACACAAACAGTAAAAGGAGTGGAAATCACAACAATTTTCACTGATGTAAGTGTAATAACATAATTTATCGCATCACTCTTATTCATTGAAGCTTGTAAACACGTTATCAGCTGCCTGCTATCAAATCTATCTACTAAAATCCAAAATTTGTTTGCCAGCATCTTTATCTCTTTACAGGCTCGACCCCTATAAATCCCCCTCAACTCATTTAGATGGTTGGATTCAGCCTTAGTACCAGAGTAATGCAACAGGTTGGGTATGCTGGGTGGGGCTTCATGTTAGTAGGCGTGATAAATTCTTTTGTCAGTATGTTTGTCGCTTTATAGACTAAATCAACTATGTAGTTAGATTCAGCATATGCCACAGAAGTTCAATGATTAGGCCTAGTCAGAAGAGTGCAATAGGTGGGAATGGTGTATAACCCTATTACTTGTTGGTGTAACCCTACTAGTGTTTAATTTTCCAGTCAAACTGGAAACAAAAGTACGATGTTAAATACTTACTTAACTTTACATTACACTACATTAATAAGTCATTAAATCATCTTTTAAATTACTGTTCAATTCTTTCTGGCAATACCTAATCCTAACCATCTGGTCAAAATATACACATTTATATAATAATTGTGTTAATAAGATGGTTGCCGATACTAAACTTGCCGATACTAAACTTCTTGGTATGTTTCGTGTTCTGGGAATGACTATTGTTGGCTAGCGTATGTGTTCCAGTTTAATTTATTCTTCAAATCTTAATTTAATGAATTAAATACAAAACAAAATTTGAAGGATGCTCCACCATCCTGATTCCTTGCCCAAAAATAAATGAAATAAAATAAAATATAATGAGAAATCGCTTTCATCACCCAAAATTGGTTGTTAAGATTTCCATGCTGCTTAGATGCTCTGCATAGGAACTATTAATACTTTAATTATTGACCTACACACAGAAAATTATTGACTTGCGAAAACATACAATTACGTTTGGATGCCGCTTTGAATAATCGTAGAACAAGTTATGGTTACGGTTAGCAAACACTCATTTAAATCTATTATTTCTTTTATGTTGCTGTTTTCATTAGGTAATAAAAAGTGAGTGAGCTAAAGTTTTTTTCTCGATATAGGTACTATGCTAACTGATGACAAAACAACACAATTCTCGTTAAAAGACGAGTTGAAAGTTGACTAACATGTACATTGATTCAGCTTTCGAACCAACAACCACCAAGATTAGGTTGCTTATCCCTAAGCTGCGAATTCCGTAATAGTCCTGGCAACGAAATGAAAGATGTGAAAAATTTAGTCAATTAACTTGACATTGTGGCGGAACAGAAAATATTGCAATCGTATTACACATTTTTGGTCTCCTTTTTGTCTCCAGATATTAAAACTTTTGCTACATCCACATATGGAGTAGTATAAATAGTTCTTGGATGCAGCATCGGAAACTAAAGAAAAGAGTAAATTACATTAGATTTTATAGGTGAGGGTATTAATTATCTTTTCTTGTTTTTGTTCAATTTAATATCAAGTTAATTATTATTTCATTTTTCAATTTAGGGGAAATACATTAACATATATAAAAACGCACAGAGAGAAATACTTCATAAGAGCTTTGCACAATATTGTTCAAAACGGTGTTGGAGAAATTTATATTATAATTGTAGAATCGTATTGTCCAGCGTTGTGTAGGTTTTCGTTACTGAATTGTCTAACAGGAACGTACGACAATTATTTAACACAGTCAGATTTAGTTCTGCATTCTTTGGAACAATGTTGTAGAGGATAAGCTAGCATATTATGTTGAAGTATAATTGTAAAAAATGTTTAGAAAAATACAATATTTTGTTTGAATCAAATCATAATTCAGTGTTCAAACTGCTTGCTACTAATTATTGTGTTTCACAAAGTGTATGGATGACATCCTATAGATGTCACCACTTGTAATTATCGCTATTAATGTAAATTCGAGATTTATACATAAACAGGCGACGGCAAAAGGAAATTTTAGTGTTATACGTGTATATATTACACGTTGTATAGTATGTGAATACTATACATTGTATAGCTATATACATATTAGTTAAATAAAAATATATTATATATATTTATAAAAATATATATTTTATTTGTGATACCTAACCTTCTGTATACAATATTTGTGCCAGAGTATTGCACAATTTGTATAAATGTAAACAAGTAATTGTGTTAAATATTATTAAGTAAATGTGGCACAACTAGTGCATCAATTGTACAATTTTGTATAAAATTGTATGCAATAACATTACACATTCTGTTTTAATAAGTAACACAATTTGTTATGGAAACTTATACACAACTATTCATTTGATTCTACAAAATTACTATTGACTTCCACAAAATCTTGACAAACTAAATGACACAATCTTGTTTTATAATTGTACACAAATTGTCCCTGTCACTTTTTTAAGACCAATTTGTTTTACAATACCACACAATTGTTGATGAAATTTAAATACATTTCTCTCTGTGCGATTATTATTAAGTTTTGCTACTAAGGTTTGAACTAAGCTAAAAATACATAGAGAAGATTTTACTTTGATTGATATTACATGTTTACTACATTAGGCTAATACATTATAATTAATTTAGTTTTCTTTTACCAATGATTTTCTAGTAAACAATCTAACTTTACTCTTGACACCTCCCATAAATTTTTGAGCACTTCGATTTTCCACCTTTTTGCTGCTGCTATTCTCTCTGAGGAAAGTTTTTGAAGCGATTTGGTTGAGGTTCCGTTCTTCCTTAATAAATTTTTTATTAGGGCCCAGTATCTCCGAATTGAACAAAATTCTGTTGTGATGGATGGGTTCTTGTTTTTGGGGCGTAATGGAAATTATGGTATTCTAATCACTTTGTAGTGCTTTTGGCATAATTATGGCGAATAATAATGTGCCATTGCTAGGTTTGGCCAAAACAAAGTTTATATAGAATTGTGGACTTATTAGAGTAGCAAAATCAAACTTAAAATAGATTCATCACCCCATATTAAAATTGTTTAGCGCAAATGTGCAATATTTCTTGACGCACCTCTTCACGCTTCGAACTCGTACTGGATCAGGGACCATCAGGTGGATCAGAGACTGATCAGGGTGAGCCACCACAACATGGTTTTTAATTGAAGCGTGTGCATTACTAATCACACCTATATTTTAACAAAAAGATTGTAATTATTTTTAATATGCATTCATGCGTATAAAAGCTCTGCAAAACTTTCTGGTACAAGCATTATTGTACTAATCTATGACAAGAAATTAAAGTAACTGCATTCAGCGCAATGCCTTCACATTCCGAGTATGCTTTCTATTTATCTAAAAAGCCAAATTACATCAACGTGATGATAAGTAATGACACTTCCCAAAACACACTGAATTCAGAAAACAGAAAGATCTCATGTAATGTACACATTTGTGAGATGAAATAATAATTTACATCAATTATTTGCTTTATTGTGCAAAATGTGGGGGTTTATATTCTCGTTCACATAAATAAATGAGTTATACAAAGAGTACGAATTTAATTTATTATTAAAATGGAAAATAAATTTTCAGATAACTTATTATGCTTTTAACGTTATCAATAATTCATTTCAATACGTTCTAGACACGGGCGAAAAATTGAATTACATAAAACCAGAGTGCTGGAATGGAGTGAGGAATTTTTTTAAGTAACCATCAAAATGGCATCAAAGGATTTTTTTGTTAAAGTTAAAAGCATTTTTTACTCAAATCTTTAGCAGTAGATGTTTATAGTAATGATATTATTATATCATATCTGTTATTTCTATTTTTCTATAACTTAAAATTATTTAAAAGCCAGGTTGGAAATAAATATAGCGACTCATCCTTTACTACGTTTGGCGCGTGTCTAAAATGTTAGAACAATAATTACAGTCATTTATTTGAAGTAATTGATACCGTTGATACTCATACATAATATATGTAAAAATAAGTGATCAAACCTTGTTTATTCGAAAGTAGACGTTAAAAATAGAAAACTAATTTCTGTTTTCCCTGATCTCATCTGTTATGTGAGTTATGAATTTTTTACTGTTCTTTTGAGAGGATGGCTTGCTGGATATTGACCTAAGCAAGAAATAGGGAATTCTTCAGTGGTAAGTAGACAAAGAAAGTTATTTTTGATATTTATTTTTACCTACGACGAATGCTAGGAGGAGCTAGCGCACAAGCTTTCTCAATTTTCACGTATTTTCCGGTTCAAGGGTAGGTTTCAAGTTTTTTGGGTCAGAGAATTCATATCTAATATTATTCTTTAGTATTTTGCATCCCAAACAAGCCTACAAAATTTTATTTTAATACGAGTGCAAAAAATAAAAGTGTAATTAGTTTCTTTTGCAATTTTAAAACATTAATATTTACAATATGCACTTATTTTTTTATTTATGTTTACTGCATCAAGCCAATTAATTGTTATCCAAGCTCGCACTACAACATGTACACCACATATGCAGTAAATGCGCTGTTAAGTTAAAGACATGGACAGTATGGACACGTTTGGTATTCAAGAATTCCATCATATCACACAATAGTACTTCAAAGTTTTCTTCTCTTCCCTAACAAGTGTTGTAATGTAATCCTTGTGTACCTATGTACCTAACAAGATACTTAAAAATAGTGTATCTGTACCTGTACCTAATTACTTTTTGTATGATACCTATGTAAGCACCTGTAAGTATTAGTATATACTTTTTAATTATAAAACTTTTTACAAAATAATATCACCAATGAGATATTCTCAAATTCTGTAAAAGAACACTGAATTGTCCTTGACTTGATTATAAATATGTATAGGGTCTGCATTAAGATTACATTGCTATAAATGGTTCCAGCAATTTATCGAATACTCTTAGTATATCCTCGAAATTCATGGTTCCATTAAGAAAATAGGATCCCTGTTATGCAACAAAGGCAAGCTCTTGGCTGTAAAATTGCCATAGCTCCCCAAGATTCGATTTCCCGCTATCTCTCCGACCCCTTACCACACTTTCCAGGTAGCACAACAATATCGGTCCAACACTGGCACTTTAATTTATCATTGGGCCAATATTAACAACTTCTGACCGTTATTGTATCATTATTGGTGAATTAGCATCAACCAATATTTTAAAAACCATATTACATACATATATGTGCATGATTGGGCCATTGTTATTTTTTCACAGTTATACTTCATAAGGTTTTGAAATACTGGTATCTTATGGTTAATTGTAATTTAGCTAATATTGATGGTACTTGTTGAAATTAATAATGGCAAGTTATTAGTTTACTTTAAAAACAATAAATCTCCATCATTGGACCATTGATGCATTTTAATTATTAATCCCTCAATGTTTCTAAATATTGGTATCACATATTTAGTTATTCGTAACTAAGCTAATATTCACAATTTTCGTTGAACCCAATATTGGTACATTACATCAATATTTTAGGAACAGTGTAAATCTATTATTGGTCCATTTATTTGTTCCTTTAATAGACTCTTTTAATATTGCTGACATACATATACGTATATAATTGTTATTTAACCAATATCAATATTTTCTGTTGAAGTCAATATTGGTAAGTTAATCATTTGTTTCAGCCTGCTAATACATACATCTCTAATTGAGCCGATAATACTTATTTTATCGGTAGATACGTACATCAAAGATAAGGCAATAGCTATATAGAGTTTTTATCTTTTCATGCTAGTTTAGGGAAAATAATATAAACTAGGTAAACCTCGTCAAGACATGACGGTCAAAAGAATTGAAGGATTTCTCTATATACAACATTCGATCGGTGATTAAAGGATGTGCACGAAAAAATCTGGCCACTTAAATATGACATCAGGCGCCCCTACACTGCTGGTACTATAGTGCCATTGCAGCAATAGCTTCTTTGAATTTATATCTTACTGTAAATGATAGTTTCAAAGTGTTTTCGTTGTGTAGTTTTCAAATAAATTCAAAAGAATACGAACGTCATCAAGAAATATTGCGCAAACTTTGTGTAAATCCTGCAATGTCATATTCCATGATCGGAAAATGTCAGAAAATATCAAGATTGGACATAAAAAATGTTTTAAACAATTTCTCTGAACGTTTAACAATATATAGGCAGCCACGTCCTGGTAGGAAATCGGGTCGAATATATAAGAAAACGGAAAGGAAGGTTATGCAAGCTTTCACGCAGAATCCGAACTTGTCAGTGGGGGATGTGGCCTAAAATGTTGGAACATCTTCATAACATGTTCAAAAAGTAAAAAACAGCGGTGGATTGAAAACATTCAAGGTGCAGAACGCTCGGGATCGGGATTTTTCCCAGAATTCCAAGGCAAAGGCCCTCGCAAAGAAACTGTACACCAATTTTTTAATGAAAGCAGATTGTGTAACAATGTACATCAAAAATGACTTTCAGCAGCTTCCCGGTCAATAATTTCTTACTTACAAACAACTTTGCAGAGTTGAGGACCAATACAAACAAAAGAAAATTTCAGAATCTTCTAGAAAATATTTGATCAGGCAAGCGACTTGCACTTACGGGCGAAAAAGAAGAAGAAACTTTGTAACGAAAGGCACCATCAATACTGAAATCTATTTAAAAGGTTTAAGAAAGTGCCTGCTATCATTTACTAGAAGTCATAATGTTTCTATTCAATTTTGGCCAGATCTGGCCATATATCACTATGCCACACAATTCACTGATTGACATGCAAAGAATAGGATCACTTTTGTACCTAAAGATAGTAATCCACCGAACAGCCCCAGACTGCGGCCGATCGAACAATACTGGGCTATTGTAAAGCAACTATTGTAAAACAAACACTCAGAAAAACAAAAGAAACTGCTAAAGATATTGTTCACTTTAAGAAAAGGTGAAATAACGCGACAAAAAAGTTACTACTCTGGCTGTACAAACTTTGATGTCTGATGTTAGACGAAAAGTTAAAAATGTAAGTTATAGACAGTAATAATGTACAATATATCTAAATACGTTTGAAAAAGAACATATATGTTAAAAGTTAATAATAGTTTTAAGTCATAAGTAATTTCAGAAGATCCTACTTTGTTGATGTTTCTGTGGCCAGATTCTTTCGTGCACACTCTTTACAATCCTTCGGATTATCGTGAGTGATTATTTAAATAAACGCAACCAAACATAACCAACTGAAAATTCTGAGCCTAGCACTCCTCTCTCCCAGCTTACCCTCCTCTCTTCCGACATATTCCTCTCTGGTTTACCCCTCCCCGCCGGTTAATTCTACATACATACGGAAATTCTACCTTACGAAATAGTAAGAATAAAATCAAAAATCGATCTTGTTTAAAACATTCTTGAAAACGTCTATTAGTATATATTTCAAAAACATGACATAAACAAAGTGTTGGCAAATTTCCTGCGTTTTATACAAACAATATGAAACTGCTCTGAATAAGCAATTGCCATCAGCTATTATTTGTATAATAATTCGTCTGTTGTCCATAATTTTCAACTATGCGGGTTTTTCTACGCAATCTAACAATTCTTTACACATTAACCGCGTATTAACCGCTTATTAATGATGGAAGTGGAAGGCTGCATCACCCTTTTATGTTTATAAGCGGGAGTAATTACGAAACTCACCACCGTAGAAAGTGAGAGAGCGTTCCAAGTCCGATTCGTCCGACTCAAATTAAACATTTTAGTGTTTTGCAAATTAAAAATATAAACATTAAAAAACATAAAAATTAAGTAGTGTTGACTAATCTACATAGCGAAAGCTTTAATATAAAAAAAGAATCGCTTAGATCGGCCCGATGGAAATCTCAAACGAACTGGAACAAAAATATGCCTTGTGTTTTAAATATATAGATGATGTTGCCATATTGTCAGTTGTCAGCATTGCATGAAATGGTGCAATCTGTCAAGACTTGCGCGCGAATACCGATATTACTTATTTATTATCTTTATGGCCGATGTACCCCACATTTTCAAAATTGTTTGAGGTTTTTTAATCCTCTCTAATTTTATGGTTTAAACATTTCCAAATAAAAATGTTTAAGATTTTCTGCAAAATGAAAACTTTTACTTATCAATGATGTTATTATTTTTGATTTAATTAAGTTTGTTCAAACTATAGATGTTTGTTAAATAATTTTAGTAATTAAGTTTGAGAATGGCTAAATAATTTAAAGGCCGAAACATATATGTATATGTCCGCTGACATTTTTATAAGTTTATTAAATTATGGAGTAGATTGGGAGTTTTCTTTACCAGTTATAGTAATGGTTGCTCCATTTTGAGATGGATATTAATATTAATTTAATTATTATATTATTTGATAGCCCGCCCTCACTGAAACCATATAAACGAATGATAGTAGGTTGTAGAGAATAACACAGCCAACAATAATCTGGCAAGAAATCGTGGCGCTCGTACGTTATTAGTAAGAAAAACAACGCTAAGGTCGCTATTTTGAGGTTAGAATGTTATTGCTCTATGCTAGTATTAACTAATATGCTGTCATATAAATATGCTTTCATAGACCAAAAATGTCTGGATTTTTTAATTTCATAATAATAATCATGAAGACAAGTAAAAGTTTTATGTTAAGTGTAAAACGATTTTGTAGTATTTCTGAAAATATGCTAAGATTTTTCAATAATATGTTTAATGCTTATTTATACAACCTTAATAGACTTTTAGATGCAAAACAATTCTTGTAGTGGCGATCACTTTAATTTTGCACCTGCGCGAAACTGCTTAGAACTGTACCTAGGTATTTATTTCGGGGGGTACCTCTACCTGTACCTAGGTAGTAAATAAGAGGTACTTATTACAACACTGTTCATAACACACTTTCTATTACTGCTTTCAAGCTATTGCACGCAACTGCCTCATGTAAATCGAAACAATATTTAAACGAACTAGTTTTCATTAATATTTGAATGTCCGTTAAAAACACCTAAAAACAGTTGTAAAAATGATATTATTAAAAAAATATATCAGATTTTTCGGAAAATAGTTCGTAAACATTTAAATACTGTATAAATTCTTATAACGAATTCTCTGATCTTCAAAACCCACAATACCATCTTTCAACCGGAAAATACGTGGAAATTGAGAAAGATTGTACTCTAGCTCCCCCTAGCGTTCGTCATAGTAAAAAGCAAATATCAAAAATGAATACCTTGTACACAAAAACCCATAGATGCACTTTCTTTGTTTAGTTAATACTGAAAAATTTCCTACTTCATGTTTAGGTCAACATCCAGCAAGCCAACTCCTCAATTGAACAGTAAAAAAATTCATTACTCGCAAACTAGATGAGAACAGGGAAAACTGAAAAATTAGTTTTCTATTTTGAACTTCTATTTTCGAAAAAACAAGGTTTCATCCAATACTCATACAGACCATTGACGGACTGTGTTATTGTCGTAAAAATGACAATTTTTGTAACATTATACTATCTCCATAAAGCTCTCAACCGCACGTTATTACTCTTAAAATTTTATGCCTGAAATATAAAATTATCACAGATCATTTAAATTCGGTACTGATACTTTTACGAAAGCCCAAACATTACATGCATGTCATTCAATTTCCACATGTAATCAATCATCGTAAACATTAAGCCTGTTGAAAATCACATTCCAGAAAATTGCTTAATTTTCATCCAAGACGTTTATCGTGTATAATACACCAATGCACACCATTTTAACAATCTTTAGATTGACGGGAGCAAATTGAAAGTAGGGGATAACTTCCGTTAAACTTGGAAATGTAATTATTAGGAAATTTTAGATTTACTATTTTTTTCCATTTTGATACATAACACACTTTTTGCAATATCAATTACTTAAACATTACATTATTAAACGTAGTTAAATGCACCGACATATTGTAGTCCCATGTACGGGACTTTTTCAAGTAATTTTGAACTAGTAATTGTGAAATTCTAAACCCAAAGAGATTATATTAGATGAACTGAATAACATCAAAGTAAGCCAAAGTTAATAGCTAATACGATAAAGTCAATTAGTAAAAGAGGATCAATTGGTATTGCTTAATCAAATCTTTAAAGGTTTTCTATTAAAATTTTTTTTTATGTGTCGGTAATCAATGAATTTTGATGTTGAAAATTGATAATCTTTTGCAGGAAACCAAAATACACCATAACTTGAGGGAAATTTTGAGATATATTTATAACTAATTGTAATGAATGGGTTTTATTTACCATAATCTTCATTAATTGCATCAACGTAACGATGCAATGTGACTTTTGGTTTAATGTTTGAACGATACCCTGAAAAGCCTTCAAACATTTATCTACTGGCCACACTTAATTATATCATATTATATATGTTTGAACGATATTTTATCAGTATTTTTCTATAAATATTGTTATTACTGTATTGCACTCAAATTGATACATACTAACTTTACATTTGTTCGTTGTTTTTCTACCAAAGTCTAAAATTAGTATGAATCAATTTAAGTGTAATACAATAATAACATTTATAGAAAAATACTTATTGTTCGAACTTATAGTGGATAGGGTTCATAGGCTTGTCCGATGGCAAATTGGCAACTTATAAATACCCGAATCTCTTGGACACATTTGCAGATTCCGTGAAACATTTAACATATTAGAAGAGCTAGTTTGAAGTAACGTATGGAAAAAAATTTAAAACCTGCAATTAATAACAGTATGCATCAAGTGGGTACTAGATCTGCTACTAGTTTGTCAACAATTATTTTGACACTACTAATTTTGTTTATTTTTTCCCATACATTAAAAACAAACGATGAAGAAGAGTTAATCACGATTTATTTTGTTTAAGTATTCTAAACAACTGCTGATAACATTTTTCAAATGTATAAAAAATATAAATAACAGAAGATTTACTAAATAGGAATTATAATAAGGCAAACTATGTATGATTATAACTATTTTGTTGTTTTTTCTTGAAGTATGTGGATTTAATTTTTAGATTTTTTCTTTGGTTCTTTAGTTCATAGGTGAATAATAAATACGTTTTTTGTATTAAACGACGATTCGAAGGAGGGTTTCCTTCTTTATCAAATACATAATACATAATACATATAAGAAAACTGTGAAAGTAAATGGGTGTACGTTTTACATAACCACAAAACATGTATTTATTAGAACAAAATCACGTTATATATTAATACGTAAATGGCATAAATCTAAATGACGTTTGCGAAATATTCCTAAAAATATTTTGTGCATATAAATATTTTTCGTTTCGCACCCTGTTCAACTAAATCTTCGATTGCTACTGTACGTATCGTTTCATCCATTTTTCTAGAAACTTTTCTGACCACTTTAAATATCAAGCGGTCGCAATTGCAGACATTTAATTTCCTTCGGAGGACCAGAAAGAAACTCAACTTCCAGTCGTTTTGCCTACACAGCACTCCTTGTTCAAAATATCGTTTTCCCAACTAAACACAAGTTCTTATAACGCCAATTATGAATAGGTACGCAGGATTCAGGTAGGGTAGGATATTACCGTTATAATAGGGTTTGAAACCTTTGACTGCTGAAGCAATAGTTATAATTTTTAGATTTTTTCTTTGGTTCTTTAGTTCATAGGTGAATAATAAATAAGTTTTTTGTATTAAACGACGTTTCGAAGGAGGGTTTCCTTCTTTATCAAATTTATTTGCAACTAAAAACAATTTAAAATGTATAATTTATAAAATTCTATGTATAAGTAAATAACATGAAATAAAAACAATAGACATTTAAAATTAAAAAAGGTACGTACCGTAGACGGCTAATTATTATGATATGTTATTATTGATATTGATTTATTTAATTAACATGTTTTTTATTTGTTGAAACAAGTTGGTTTGTTTTGTCATTTTGACAGGAAAGAAAGTAATGGTTTAGTTTGTTTTGTGAAAATGTTATCATTTATGAAAATGCAAGGTGGAAGGAAATAAGTATTGGTTGCTGAAGTAAAGGTTATTTCATTAAGTATTATGGACATATATGGTAAGAAACAGAAAAGTAAAATTAGGGTAGGTATTAGTTAAATTGTTAGCAGGTTAGTATAAATGTGACTTAAGTATTGGGTATCAGTTCGGTAATTAATGTTATTTTTATCTTTTTGTATATAGATCATTTCTTTTATTGTTCGTTTTTGGTAATTTTTTCTGTAGTGAGGATTTTTGTACTATTGTAATTAAATGTTTGATTTTTTCTATTATGTGTTTAGTTAAGGCAATTTGTTGCGTTTGATTTATGTTTGATTTATGACCTCTTAAACGGTTCTCTAGGTATTGTTTGGTCATTCCTATGTAATTTCCTGAGCAATTATTACAAGGTATTGAGTATATGATATGAGATTTCTTTTTTAGCGGAATGTTGCTTTTTAACTGAGTGAAAAGGTTATTTAGGCAATTGTATGATTTATGGCAAATTTTTATATTAAACTTGGAACATGTTTTTTTAATTTTCTCGGATAAGTTTTGTATGTAAGGTACAGATATAAAGGTATTTGGAGTAGTTTGTTTATTTGGATTTTCATTTAGTTTTTTATTATTGTATAATTTATGAATTCTTTGTTATATGGTTGTGAAATGTTTTGGATAGTTATTAGTTATTAAGATCTGTTTAACTTTTTGTAAAATTTCAGATCTGTGTTTTGGATCGGTGAGTTTCATAGCACGGTCTATTAGGTTTATAACTACATTTTTCTTGTAATTTTTTGGATGATGGGAGTTATAGTTTAAGTATCTGCCTGACCAAGTAGGTTTGGTATACCAGATGGTTTCTATTTTATTGTTTGTATTAATTAATGTTAAATCTAGGAAGTTTATTTTGTTATTGTTTTGGATTTCTAGGGTGAATTGGAGTTATTAAATGAATTGAGTAGAACTTGGATATAGTTTTCTTCTTTTTCTTCTAACAGCCATCAGACAATCATCAACATAACGTTTGTAGAAAAGTATGTCAAAATCTATTGTGTTTAAAACTTGCTCTTCCAGATGTTCAATAACCAGTTGTGCAATGGTGGAGGATATAGGGCTACCCATAGCACAACCTTCTAGTTGTTGGTAGAAACTTTCGTTATATTGGAAGTAATTACATGATAAAGTTAAATTTATAGCATCAATGAAGTCATTAAGAGGTATATTTGTGTAAGTCTTAAGTATGTTCCATTTATTTGAAATTGTTTGGATGATAAGATTATTAGAGATATTTGTATATAATGATGTGACGTCTAATGAAATAAGTTTAAAGTCATCTGGTATATTTTGTGATGAGATAAAGTTTTTAAATTCGAAAGAGTCTTTGATATAATATTCGTTTTTACATGTGATATTTGATAGAATGTTAGATAGATATTTTGATAAAGAGTATACTGGCGATTGATTGCTAGAGACTATTGGACGCATAGGAATGTTTTGTTTGTGAATTTTTGAGAGCCCATATATTTTGGGGGGTTGTGCACTATGTATAACGAGTTTTTTGGCTTCAATGTTCGTAATGTAATGTGATTGTTCCCATTTTTTAATAATTTTGTTGTTTTTGGTTTGGTATATGTTGGTTGGGTCATTTTTTAATTTCTTGTAAGTGTTTGGATCATTTAGAAGCTTTTCCATTTTTGTTTCATAGTCATTGGTATTCATGATGATAGTTTTGTTGCTTTTGTCAGGTTTAAGGATGGTAATTTGGGGATTTTGTTTAATGAAATTTTTGCATTTATTGACATTCTTTAGTAATACTTTTTGTGTATTGTTTAATTTTGTAATATGTTTTTTTTGGTTAGTGTATTGGCTATGATTGGTTAAGAAATTAACAAATTTAGATCTTATAAGATTTTTTTCATTTATAGGTTTTTCTGAAATTGCCAGTTCGATTGAAACGAAATCTTCAATTGGAATTTGTTTTACATTCATTACAGGTAAAGATAATTTTGGACCATATTGAAGAACATTTTTAACTTCGGTCGGAATATTTGTGTCAGATAAATTTTGCATCCAATTATCAGGATTTATTAAAGTGTTATCATTAATATTTGTTTTTGTTAAGTTTTTCTTGAATTTGTTGATGTTTTTTCTTTTAATTTTTTGGTGTAAATTTTCAATTTTTTTTCCAAAGTTAGAAATTTCTCAATTATGGTGTGTGGGATATTTTGGTTTTTTAGTTGGTCTACTAATAGAGTGATTGTTTTGTCTAGTATTTTAATGATTTGACAAGTATCAGTGATAAGTAAATTTAAAACTAGGTTTTTAAAGTTATTTTTAGCATAATCTAATTTGCCGTTTAGGTACATACCTGTTACATGTATATGGTCATAATTGAAATCTAGAAATGTAGGAAAAATATTTGTATGTTTACAACGTAGTAAAAAATTCTTTCTTCTTCCTTGATATATTCTTCCTCTTCTTTCTCGATATATTTTTCATTAATTTGACTGGTACTAATCCATAATTAAGGTGGATTTCTTCGTAGAAGTACATTTTGACCATGTTGTAAAAACTTTTAACTAACTTTTTGTAAAATTTCAGGTCTGTGTTTTGGATCGGTGAGTTTCGGTGAGTCGAGTCGGTGAGAAAATAGACCGTGCTATGAAACTCACCGATCCAAAACACAGACCTGAAATTTTACAAAAAGTTAAACAAATCTTAATAATTAATAACTATCCAAAACATTTTACAAACCCCCTTATAAAACAAAGAATCCATAAATTATACAATAATAAAAAACTAAATGAAAATCCAAATAAACAAACTACTCCAAATACCTTTATATCTGTACCTTACATACAAAACTTATCCGAGAAAATTCAAAAAACATGTTCCAAGTTTAATATAAAAATTTGCCATAAATCATACAATTGCCTAAATAACCTTTTCACTCAGTTAAAAAGCAACATTCCGCTAAAAAAGAAGTCTCATATCATATACTCAATACCTTGTAATAATTGCTAAGGAAATTACATAGGAATGACCAAACAATACCTAGAGAACCGTTTAAGAGGTCATAACTCAAACATAAATCAAACACAACAAACTGCCTTAACTAAGCACATAATAGAAAAAAATTACACATTTAATTACAATAGTACAAAAATCCTCACTACAGAAAAAAATTACCAAAAACGAACAATAAAAGAAATGATCTATATACAAAAAGATAAAAACAACATTAATTACCGAACTGATACCCAATACTTAAGTCACATTTATACTAACCTGCTAACAATTTAACTAATACTTACCCTAATTTTACTTTTCTGTTTCTTACCATATATGTCCATAATACTTAATGAAATAACCTTTACTTCAGCAACCAATCCTTATTTCCTTCCACTTTGAATTTTTATAAATGGTAACATTCTCACAAAACAAACTAAACCATTACTTTCTTTCCTCTCAAAATGACAAAACAAACCAACTTGTTTCAACAAATAAAAAACATGTTAATTAAATAAATCAATATCAATAATAACATATCATAATAATTAGCCGTCTACGGTACGTACCTTTTTTAATTTTAAATGTCTATTGTTTTTATTTCATGTTATTTACTTATACATAGAATTTTATAAATTATACATTTTAAATTGTTTTTAGATGCAAATAAATTTGATACAGAAGGAAACCCTCCTTCGAAACGTCGTTTAATACAAAAAACTTATTTATTATTCACCTATGAACTAAAGAACCAAAGAAAAAAATCTAAAAATTATAACTATTGCTTCAGCAGTCAAAGGTTTCAAACCCTATTATAACGGTAATATCCTACCCTACCTGAATCCTGCGTACCTATTCATAATTGGCGTTATAAGAACTTGTGTTTAGTTGGGAAAACGATATTTTGAACAAGGAGTGCTGTGTAGGCAAAACGACTGGAAGTTGAGTTTCTTTCTGGTCCTCCAAAGGAAATTAAATGTCTGCAATTGCGACCGCTTGATATTTAAAGTGGCCAGAAGAGTTTCTAGAAAAATGGATGAAACGATACGTACAGTAGCAATCGAAGATTTAGTTGAACAGGGTGCGAAACGAAAAATATTTATATGCACAAAATATTTTTAGGAATATTTCGCAAACGTCATTTAGATTTATGCCATTTACGTATTAATATATAACGTGATTTTGTTCTAATAAATACATGTTTTGTGGTTATGTAAAACGTACACCCATTTACTTTCACAGTTTTCTTATATGTGTTATGAGAGTTATGCTATATTTGGTCTCCCCCATCCTTCCAAACTGTAATTGCTTTGAATTTTTTTATTTAACACACTGTAGCTTAAAAATATGAGTATTTAAACCATATTATTGGTTATAATTGGATAAAAAGTTAATTATTTGCTTTTGGTTGATGACTAATGTTCTTAAAGAGGGCAAAGTTTTCAAAGGATGGTTACATTATTTCATAATCATCCTAAATAGACATCCTTCTGTCATAGGTAATTAGATTGGTTCGTTATAAACTGAGTAGTTACAATATTTATTGTTTTGACTACCTAATGTTCATATAATTCAGTTAATAACATTGCCATTGAACATTTTCTAATATCTATATACAAAAACGAAGAAATGCATACATATACAGTCAGTTTGATTTAAAGCGCCCACTTTGTAACCACTTTATTTTCGGTCAGAAATGGTAGAAACCATATACATTATTAAATGGCATAATTCTCTATGTTCTTGTTCATAAACTTTGTATTTACTAAATCGGCGTGAGAGTGATGAGGGCATCGATCTTTTTTAAATTATATAACAGTTATTTTTTATTGAAATCGGTAGACTATTATTGTGTTCTCTCCTCAATCATAATAAATATTCATACTACAGCTTCTTATGGTAAGCTTTTCAAGAAAAACGTGAAAAATGATTTACGTCTAATTAGCTTTGTATTCTACTTACTCCAATAAATAAAACAGAATTATCCAGCAAGCTTAGATAAAATAACGAAATTTTAGTTATTCTGATGGTCTTTAATCTTTAATTAGGAAAAATGTAGAACAAAAAAGTACAAATTTAATAAATAATCAACAGAATAAATTTAAAAACTTATTTTAGAATTCCACTAACTGGACAATTCAAAAAAAGTAAGTCTTATTCTTAAGATTTAAGATTGAAATAAAAATAATTTTTTAAATTCATTTCAATTAACATCCATTCATTAATTCAGTTAGAAATTAAATACACATAAAATCGCAATTAAATAATTGAAGTGTTATAGTAATAGTAAATAAGACCCAATATGCTTTCCAGTTTTTTTCGATACATCTTCAAACACTAGTAAATAGTAGAACTAGTAGAAAATAGTAGAAATAGTAGAAGATATAAAAAGATTAGAAAAAGGTGAAAGGTGACTCAAGGTGTAAAGTTGTTGTCAAATAAATTAAATTTATACTAAAAGAAACTCCAATTAAAATTAAATGAATGGTGTTAGATAAAGTTAAGTAAAGTTTGATTACGTGTTTGTGAATAAATTCGTCTGTTGTATAAATATAACGGTAATTATTCAACATTTTTTCCAAAATTATTTGTTATATCAATAAACAGCTGACTACTTGACCTTGTGTGTGATTGTGATATTATTCTAAAGAAGTGTTCACATTAACAATTACCTGCACAGAGAGAAATGTATTTAAATTTCATCAACAATTGTGTGGTATTGTAAAACAAATTGGTCTTAAAAAAGTGACAGGGACAATTTGTGTACAATTATAAAACAAGATTGTGTCATTTAGTTTGTCAAGATTTTGTGGAAGTCAATAGTAATTTTGTAGAATCAAATGAATAGTTGTCTATAAGTTTCCATAACAAATTGTGTTACTTATTAAAACAGAATGTGTAATGTTATTGCATACAATTTTATACAAAATTGTACAATTGATGCGCTAGTTGTGCCACATTTACTTAATAATATTTAACACAATTACTTGTTCACATTTATACAAATTGTGCAATACTCTGGCACAAATATTGTATACAGAAGGTTAGGTATCACAAATAAAATATATATTTTTACATATATTAAAATATATCTAACTAATATGTATATAGCTATACAATGTATAGTATTTACATACTATACAACGTGTAATATATACACGTATAACACTAAAATTTCCTTTTGCCGTCGCCTGTTTATGTATAAATCTCGAATTTACATTAATAGCGATAATTACAAGTGGTGACATCTATAGGATGTCATCCATAAACTTTGCGAAACACAATAATTAGCAGCAAGCAGTTTGCACACTGGATTATGATTTCATTCAAACAAAATATTGTATTTTTGTAAACATGTTTTACAATTATACTTCAACATAATATGCTAGCTTATCCTCTACAACATTGTTCCAAAGAATGCAGAACTAAATCTGACTGTGTTAAATAATTGTCGTACGTTCCTGTTAGACAATTCAGTAACGAAAACCTACACAACGCTGGACAATACGATTCTACAATTATAATATAAATTTCTCCAACACCGTTTTGAACAATATTGTGCAAAGCTCTTATGAAGTATTTCTCTCTGTGTGAACTTTGAATTTAATATAATGACACCCGGGCTAGATTCCAATACAACAACATGCATTTGTAAAAGATGTAAAAGCAAGCTGGTAAATGGTGTAAAGTGTAAAATCTGTGCAACGCCATTTCATCCAAGCTGTAAAAGAAAAAGTTCAAATGTTCAGTTTTTAGACGACGAAACAATTGTTTGTTGCTCAAATGATCTTACATCTAACACAATTAGTAATGAAAATCTATATGTTGTATTAACGGAAAATGCAGATAATCAAAAATTGGATATTCGTATTATTATATATCTTTTCAAGCAAAAAGACAGTTTAATTAAGGAACTTCGCGAGAAAAATGATCTACTAAACAATCATATACAATTATTAAACCGATTATTAAAGGCTACTGAGTGCGAAAGGCCTTCTAAAACTCAAAGCATTGCAGTAGATGCTAAACAAGACGTACATCTTCATACACAGAAATCAGAAACTTCAAATTATGCTTCCGTAGTGAAGCAAACTACAAACGAACAGGGTATAGTAAGAAAATCGAACAAACAAAAACAAGAAAAACTTATATCCCCACAAACGGTGTCGACAGAATTATTAAAAATTGCATCAGAAAAAAAGTGTAAAGATATTATCAACCTTAATGCTGACATTAACGACAAAAATAAAGCTACAAGTACTAACAATTATAAAATACAGAAAACAACTAAAAGACGCTCACCGCCCTTAGTAGTAGGAACCTGCGCTGTACAAACAACGAATAAACTAACGGGGGTCCCCAAACACACAACCTTGCATGTTAGCAGAATACATCCCAGTACTAGCATTGATGTATTTTCATCTTAGGTGAAGCAGAATTTTACTGAAGCAATATGTGAAAAAGCTATGTCAAAACATCCAGAAATTTATTCTTCTTTTAAAGTGTCAATCTACGCCCATAACCTCGATAAGGCACTGAATTCAGAGCTCTGGCCTGCAAATGCTCTTGTAAATAAGTTTTTTCAGTTAAGGAAAAGGAATCTGCAGCCAAATTAACATCTCATAAGACTGATCAACTTCGTATCTTAAATCTAAATCTAAGAAGTGTACGCAATAAAATCGTTATGTTTAACGCGTTTGTTCAAAAGATGAACTATCCACATGTAATATGTCTGACTGAAATCTGGTTATCCGAATGTGAAATTGAAACATTTAGTGTGTATAACTATAACGTTGCAAATTGGTTTTGTAGAAATACTAACAAGGGTTGGGGGGGGGGGGTGTACTAATACTAGTCAGAAAAGATCTTAATTTTAAGAAACTCTCACTTGCTGATGTCTCTGTAATTGATAAATTATTCAAAATTGCCTGTGTTGATGTTTATTTAGACAATACGAAATTTAATGTAACTTGCTTATATCACACTCCAGGTGGAGGTGTTATTGCCTATCAGTACTTTATTAACAACTTGGGAAAGTTGCTATTAGCACTTGATAGAACGTCCGTTCTAAAGTTTGTATGCGCCGACTTTAATTATGATTTTAGGACAAATACAAGTAGAGTTCAAGAAATACAAAATCTATTCTTGTCCTACAATTTACAGATGTTTTTCACTGAATACTCTCGGGTGCAAGGTAACTCAAAAACACTAATTGATAATATATTTTCTAATATCAGTCCGGATAAAGCCTTTACATACACAATAGATACTGTACTATCTGATCATAGTGCACAATTAATTGCAGTAGATCTTAGTGTTAATGTTCTTAAGGATTGCACTAAACCAACTTTAAGACGAATATTTTCATTTGAAAATAGACACTATTTTAAACGTTTGTTATCAAATGAATCTTGGGCAGAGGTATATTTTGCTATGTCATTTCAGTCATGTTTTGATAACTTCTTCAGAGATTTTATGTCTCTGTTTAATATGGCATTTCCTAAAATACTTGTGAAACCTAAACTGTCCTAAACCAAGAAATGGGTAACCCAAGAAATTATCAGTGAAGGTAATTGCTTGAGGGAATTATATAAAAAGGTCAAAAGTTCTTCTGACCCTGCTTTAAAATTAAAATATGTAAAACTTAGAAAGGAGTATGAACACAACATAAAGCATGCAAAGCGAAATTGTGTAAACGATGAAATTTCTGCCTCCACGAATAAAACACGTGCTGTGTGGAATATTATTAAAAGCAATATAAATTCTTCTAGTAGCAAGAATAAACTACCCTGCAGCATTACTGGAAATGACAGCACTCTAGAGGATACGACACAGTTAGCTAACACTTTTAACAAATATTTCGTGGACTCGGTGGATTGCTTAACAGCTTAATGTTGTGTCAATATTCCAGAATCATTAGAAAAAATTGAACATTGTTCAAGTAGCATCTTTCTGACTCCTTTATCAGTTACGGAAACTTACGGTATCTTAAACTCACTGACCACAAAAAAGAGTTGTGGGCCTGATGAAATACCATACCATATTATCAAAGATGTACTTAATGAAATTGTTGGACCTATTACATTTTTAATTAATTGGTCTTTTCAAGATGGTTATTTTCCAAGATTGGCAATTTAAGTTCTGCTGTAATCGTACCAGTTTATAAGACCATTTAAATATAGAAAACTACAGACCTGTGGCGTTGTTATCAATCTTTTCGAAGATCTTGGAAAAGGCTTTTTATGTAAGAATGATGAGCTTTTTAGACAGTAATAAACTACTAACAAAGCACCAGTATGGATTCTGTAAGGGAAAGTCCACTCAGGACGGCGTGTTAGTCTCACACAATAAAATACTTGGCAGCCTTGACAAAAGGCAAAAATGTGTGGGAATTTTCTTCGATTACTCACGTGCATTCGATGTTATTCATCACCAATTACTTTTAAATAAATTATATCGATACGGTGTTCGAGGACAAGCCTACCTTTGGTTAAAGTCTTTTCTAGAAAATAGAACCCAAAAAGTTAAAGTTAACCAACAGAACGTGATAGGATTTTCTGATAGTCTTAATCAAACGACAGGAGTCCCACAGGGCAGTATATTACCTCCTGTTTTATTTACACTTTTCGTCAATGACCTTACGAAGCTTACTGATGACTACTCTTTTGTGTTGTATGCTGATGACATTTCTGTCGTTATCGCTGCTCCTACTATACACCAGTTGAGTCTCAAAGCGAATTCATGTGTAAAACATGTAATGAAATGGTCTCAAAGAAACGGATTAATTCTTAACTTAAATAAAACCGAATTGCTACAGTTTTTGCCTTCCGAGATTGTTCAGGGCTGTAGTCCTCTAATCCGTATTAATCAAAGTACAATACCAAGCAGTACTTGTATTAGATTTTTAGGCGTTCATCTAGACAACCATCTAAAGTGGAATATTCATATAGATAAGATAAGTAAGAGACTTGCATCGCTATGTTTTGCATTACGGCAGTTAAAAGATATTGCTGATGTACAAGTTCTAAGGATATACTATTATAGTTCCATACATCCATTGCTTTCTTATGGTATTCTTTGTTGGGGCCACTCCATTGGGGTTAATAAAGTCTTTGTCATACAGAAAATAATTATCAGAACCATGTTTAATCTTCACCTGACAACATCTTGTAAGATATATTTTAACCAATATGGTATTCTAACAATTTATTGCTTATACATTCTTGAAGCAGCTTCTCATATTAGGAAAAACCTTGCTAAATTCACACAACGCGGAGAAGTAAGCTAGTATACTACCAGACAACAAAATAATATTGTTGTACCCCGTTGTCGGTTAGCACAAACGGAGAATGGACCTTATATCACTTCCATTAAGATATATAACCATCTACCAGACACAATCAAATTGAGTCAGCCATACATAAAATTTAGGAAAAATCTGAAGCATTTGCTAACAGAATATAGCTTTTACAGTCTTAACGAGTATTTTGATTGTACCTGGAATACTTAATTCAGAGACTCATAGTGGTACACTAATCGTAGTCGGTTTTGTCTTTTAAATCTCTTGTTTGTCAATTGCTAATGATATATGTATGTTGTAAGTATATTATGTGATTTATATTATTTTGTATTTATACTTCAAATTGACAATTTCTAATACCTGTACAAGGTCTTACAGAAGTTAATAAATTATTATTATTATTATTATAACTGTTTAGTTGTAGACTCTTCCTAATTGAAGATTAAAGACTATCAAAATAACTAAAATTTCGTTATTTTATCTAAGCTTGCTAGATTATTCTGTTTTATCAATTGGAGTAATTAAATACAAAGCATACTAAACGTAAATCATTTTTCACGTTTTTCTTGAAAATGTTCTTATGTAAGAGAAAGAATATCTATTATAGTTGAGAAGAGAACACAATAATAATAATAATAATAACTACTACAACCCATAACCTAGACCAAGGCCTCAGAAGCTATAAGATCGGGAGGGAGGGGCAATTATTATTATTATGTAGGCCCAATGTGCGGCTGAAGCCGACTTACAGATGGAACAGCGCAAATCCCACATTTGTGTCACAGCTAAGGAAAAATGCAGAAAACCTTAACCAGATCTGCCGGCGCCGGGAGTCGATCGGGGGCCGTTTGGGTGAAAGTCCAGCACGCCAGACATTACACTACCAAGGCTTATATCGATTTCAATAAAAAGAATACCTATCATATAACTTAAAAAAGAGTTAGATGACGTCATCACTCACTGGCTGATTTAGTAAATACAAGATTATCTACTTTAATCTCATTTAATACTATATAATATATATACATAGTTTATAGCATTTTTAGCCGAAAATAAAGTTGCTACAAATCTGTATATTCCATTTACATTACTTACTATTTTCTTGTAGTAGAATACATCTGAAGCACAGTATAAGTAACTACATACCTGCAACAAAAGCAAAGATTAGTAATGGTGAAATTACAGAATCATTATGATTAATCTAATAACGTAATATTTCAAAAGTTTCCGAAAAAATATTAACTACGAATATTACTCTACAGGTGTATTTTATTCAAAATGTCACTGAATAAGGTTACTCACAGGAGTAACTACATATCTAATAATGTACGATTTTAATTAGACAAATCTGACAACCGGAAAGAAAGATAGAGGTCCAGTGTCCTGAATTGCACGCAAATTATTTTCTTGTAGTATGCTGCTTAAGACTGATTAAAAGAATTCTCAGTTTTGGGCCCAAGTCACCTAATTTCTTGCTGCTCTGGAGTAATAACACCGGGTCAATCTAGCACAATATCGTGACTTTATATCGTGACTACAGAATCCTCATGTAACTCCAATGAGTTTTTCAGAAGAGCTTTGGAAACATACAATACTTAAAAAAATATACACTGTCGACCAAAAGTCTAAGATCACCAATTTGTATTATAAGATTCTAGTGTTCATATCTGTGAAACTAATAAATGATAAAGATAATCGTGTTGAGAATATGCAAGCTGCAATGCCAAAACGAAGTTAAAAGCTCAACAATATTTCTCGATAGTAATTTAGTAGTACCTATTTCATTTTTTCACTTTGACCACCATTTTAAGGGTGTTCATTAAAAGATAGGAAGTTAGTGCCCATGCAGTCTTTTCTACAGTTTGATACTTTAACCGAATCTGAAATTCCAAAAAATCTCACGCACGACCGAAAGAACAGACTTTTCGATTTCAATAATGAATATTTAAGTTCGTTGGAAATTATCGGAGTATTCTTGCCAACTTCAAACTTCATTCCAACAATGATGTCTAGATATATTAGTACAGTATTACACCTAAGAGCTGTCTTACATATAGGAGAATTTATGTGAAATTCTTAACCAAATTTTATTTTAAATTTATTAACAAAATTTTGGTAAAGAAACTTGAGGAAACACTGGCGTGTAATACTCTATTTTTATTCCAAAATTTATTGTGAATAATTTCACTATAACACTTTGGAAGAACGAGTAATCAATGCCGAAAAGTGCGCACAAGACATTCGTAGTTGACATGCAACACATCGGTTTATATTGTTTTTAAAAATGGTGATTTGCATTGTAATAGTACATTACATACCGAGGCCGAAAGTACTCCATTCCTGTCGAGAGAACAATATAGTTTACCGAGAGGCGATAGCCTCGAGGTGAACTGGTTCTCGAGACACAGGAATGGTACTTTTGCCGAGGTTTGTATACTATTTTATTCGCAATCGTCCTTTAAATACCGAATTATCTAAAATTCTTGACAGATGCAAAATGTCATCGGTTGGGATTGGCTATATCGCCACTTACATCATCAAATTCGATCGCATAATATTTCGAGGATTTTATTGAATAGGAGTATTTATAAATTAATAATAATACCTGGGTACTCGTTCTTTAGCAGCCAAGGTCCGCAACATTACCAAACATGATTTATACAGCCATTTATACACCGCATTTGGCGATGTAATTTTCTGCGCGCCACCTAGTAGCTGAATTTAAAGACACGTAGAGGTGCGAAAATAGGTCGATTCGGACCATGAGAATGTCAAAGTTACAAACAATGATGCATTTTCGGACCTCTAAATGGACCTAAATGGACCTAAAAGTTACCAATACGATTGCGAATAAAATATTATTAAAGTAACCATGCAATGATAATGTAACGTTCTTTTTCAAATAATAACACAAGTGCTGTTTAAATCGTCTATTCACAAACAAATATTTATTTCTATACACTAATGAATACACTATAAATTAACGCTATGATTATAAACCATTAAAAACTATTATTTACAGACTATGAGTTTCTAATACAACATTTATATTCACTATTTATTTTGTAATACACAGTTAATGACTTGCTGTTGACTGACTCCTTTTATCCGCGTAGTCGTTTATATACCCCCATATAACTCTTCTAAAAGTCGCTCGAACATACCGGTATATATCGAATACACTAGAAGGTTGGGTGTATTGCGCTACCGCTCTCGAATGTTCTACGTTGACGGCTGGACCAGACGAGGCCTTGCACTCGTTACACTACCCCCCTCTTCAAGTCTGTTCTGTCCCAGAACAGGTTTTATGCTCTGGTTCCTGTAGAACGGGTCATGACGATATCGACAGTCTTCACCTCGACTACACGTTCCATTACGGTAGAAGTAACAGTCTACACTCTTCGTTGGCCTTAATGCGGGCTGTGGGTCAAAACTGCAGACGAAGATCTTGACGTCCGTACCTCTAAAGACGACTTCCAGCATGTTTCTAACGATTCTCCAATCCAGCTGGTCCCGCCCACAGCCGAGTTTGGGAACTGCCAATTTGTTAATACCCCTGGTAAGCAACTCGATCCTCAAATTCCATAATGCCCTCCACAAGTCGGCGTAACTCGGTTTCTTGTAATAAAACTGCTTGGTTACCAAGTAGTAAATGGATCGGTCATGATCAGGCAAGCGTAAGGATTTACCAACAGAGGGATTTTGTTCTCGAAGTTCATTCAGCCGTCCAAATTTATTTCTAAACACTACTGCGATCCCCCTGGACATACGGAGATCCTCGGAGACACAGTGGGCAATGGAATAATCACCAGGGACCTGGAAGAGATCTTGTTGCATCTCAGTCGTGACTCCGAATCGCGCTTTTCTAGTTCCAGAAAACGTAGCCATAAATTCTCTAAAGGTTGGCTGATCATCTTCAGGCCTTACGGTATTGATAGCCACCTCAGCCTCATCTTCCCGGTCCGGGACTGCGTCATTATTTCCCTCATAGTGCGCCAGACGATTGGAGTGTACCACCTTTGATTTCCCCCTTGGCAATTTCTGGATGCGATAAATCAAGTCATTTATTCGTTTCTTCACCTGGTATGGACCCTCCCAATTCCGCTGTAACTTTGGAGAATAGCCACGACGCCTTTGCGGGTTGTATAACCAGACAAGCTCTCCAGGTTGAAACCCTCCTTCTTGGGCTCCCACATCGTACGTAGCCTTCATCCGGTCACTCGCGATTCGACTATTATTTCGGGTTCGGTCGTGAATATCCTCCAACTTCTTCTTTAAGTTGATGACATAATCATTCCCGGCTACCTCCTGCTCTATAGGTGGAGACCCAAATTCCAGATCACACGGTAACCGTAACTCGCGTCCAAACATTACAGACGCTGGTGACTGACCGGTTGTTTCGTGGACCGATGCACGATAAGCCATCAGGAACAGATGCAGGTATTGGTCCCAGTCTCGTTGATGATCGGAGACGACCTTGGCCAAATATTTGCCCATTGTCCGATTCATGCGTTCTACCATTCCATCGGACTGCGGATGTAACGGTGTGGTCCGAGTCTTGCGAATGCCCAACAATCGACAAACTTCTCCAAAGAGTACAGACTCGAAATTGCGGCCTTGATCCGAATGCAGCTCCATGAGCACTCCGAAGCGACTGAAAAACTCTTTGACTAGTACGTCAGCAACAGTCGCAGCTTCCTGGTTTGGTAGGGCATATGCTTCTGGCCATTTGGTAAAATAGTCCATTGCCACTAAGATGTATTTATTCCCATCGTCAGTTTCGGGAAATGGTCCGGCAATGTCTATAGCTATTCTCTCCAGAGGACTACCCACATTGTACTGCCTCATAGGTGCTCTTCGTTTCCCCAAGGGTCCGTTGCCAGTGGCACATAGTTCACATTTCCGGCACCACTCCTTCACGTCTTCTTTACAGTTGACCCAATAAAAACGCTCCCTAACTTTCTCCAAGGTCTTTTTCACACCGAAGTGTCCTCCGGAGGCACCGTCATGGAGATGTCGCAATACTGTAGCCACTCGGCTTTTTGGAACCACGAACTGAGACCTAATGGTGGTGCCATCTTCACTCTCCAGTACTCGCTTCAGGAGATCGTCTTCCACCTTCAAGGACTCCCATTGGGCCCAATATGCTTTGAGCGTTCTGTTGAAAGGGCTGACGGCCTCCCAGGCAGGCCTTTCTCCCACGCGCTTCCATTCCAGTACCATTTTTAGTTCGGGATCAGCCTCCTGCTGTCGTTGCAATTCTTCCGGCAACCAATTGTCGTTGACGATGGTAGTCCTTAATACTTGGCAAACCCTCTCCTCCAAACGAGAGCAATGACGGCAATCCGTTGGACAGGGTCTTCTTGAAAGAGCATCGGCATTTCGATGACTAGTGCCCGCTCGATGTTCGGTGTCAAAGTTGTATCCTTGTAATCGTTCGATCCACCTTGCGACCTGGCCTTCAGGATTACGGAATTGTAGAAGCCATTTCAACGCTGCATGGTCCGTCCTCAATAAAAACTTCCGTCCGTACAAGTATTTGTAGAAGTGCTCAACGGACTTCACGACGGCCAATAGTTCTTTTCTGGTCACACAATAATTCCTTTCGGCTTTCGACAAAACCTTACTAAAATAGCCGATGACCTTTTCTTGTCCATCCTGTATCTGAGAAAGTACCCCCCCAATGGCCAGATTACTTGCATCTGTGTCAAGTATGAATTTCCCTTCTGTCCGTGGATAGCTCAATATTGGTGCTGTTGTCAGGGCACGCTTCAGCTGTTGGAAAGCTGTTTCACACTCTCCGCTCCAAACATACTCGCGCCCATCTTCAGTTAACCTTGTCAGAGGTTTCGCTATATTGGCAAACCCAGGAACGAAACGCCTGTAGTAGGTACATAACCCAAGAAAACTACGAACTTGGTGTTTATCTTTCGGTGTTGGCCACTCTTGAACTGCACGAATCTTATCGGGGTCGGCTGCCACTCCATTTTGTGATGTACGACGTGCCCGAGATATTTCACTTCCTTTCTGAATATGTGGCACTTTTTCGGACTCAGTTTCAGATTGGCTCCACGTAGTCTTCGGAACACTTCCTCTAGATTGTTCAAATGTTCGTTGAATGATTTTCCGACTACAATCACATCATCTAGGTATACCAGGCAGGTCTTCCACGACAACCCTCTCAGGATGGTCTCCATTAGACGCTCAAAGGTGGCCGGAGCGTTACATAGACCGAAAGGCATAACTGTAAACTGCCATAGTCCGGAACCAATAGTGAACGCGGTCTTCTCCCGGTCTTCAGGTTCCATTTCAACTTGCCAATAACCGCTCTTCAAGTCTAAAGTCGAAAACCATCGTGAACCAGACAGGGTATCTAACGTGTCGTCGATGCGTGGTAAGGGATAGCTGTCTTTCTTGGTCACGTCATTAAGCTGCCGATAGTCCACACCAAATCTCGTTGACCCGTCCTTCTTACTGACCAGGACCACCGGTGATGCCCATGGACTGCTGGATGGCTCGATGACCCCTTGTTCTTCCATATCAGTAATAATCTTTTCGGCTTCTGCTCGCCTTGCTAGAGGTAGACGCCTCGGCTGCTGACGGACAGGCATAGAGTTGCCTGTATTGATTTTATGTTTTACTATATTTGTTCGTCCCTTCTGGCTATCGTCAAGAGCGAAGATATCCTGGTATCGGTGAACCAAACCCTGTACCTCTTTCACTTCCGTTCTGTTAAGGTCTTCGCACGAACTAGTAACCATACCCACTAATTTTCCACCATGGTCTTTGGACACTGGTTTTGGAACATCAACCCCACACCTGACACCACTGTAACGTTCTTTTTCAAATAATAACACAAGTGCTGTTTAAATCGTCTATTCACAAACAAATATTTATTTCTATACACTAATGAATACACTATAAATTAACTCTATGATTATAAACCATTAAAAACTATTATTTACAGACTATGAGTTTCTAATACAACATTTATATTCACTATTTATTTTGTAATACACAGTTAATGACTTGCTGTTGACTGACTCCTTTTATCCGCGTAGTCGTTTATATACCCCCATATAACTCTTCTAGAAGTCGCTCGAACATACCGGTATATATCGAATACACTAGAAGGTTGGGTGTATTGCGCTACCGCTCTCGAATGTTCTACGTTGACGGATGGACCAGACGAGGCCTTGCACTCGTTACAATAATAAAGCTAAAAATCAAGTAACATTTAATCGCTAGGTGCGTAAAACGTTTTTAGTGTTTATTTTATTTATTGAAGTGAAGAAGAACAAAATGCGAACGACCATATTGTTTTTACAGTGACAGGCCCGGAATTCGTTAAATTTGTTACAAGTTAATATTAAATTGTACTGTATCCTAAAATAAAGGTGAATTAACTATTTATAACTATAAATAAAATATATTTAAAACCCTTAAAACAAATGGCATGAAAATATTAGGCATATTTATCAACAATATTTTTATTACAAGGTATATTCAACAAGATTTTGTTGACATCTGCACCAACTACTTTTATACGACGTCAGTCTTTATTTACAATGAACTCCCACCTGCTTTGCAAGCACACGTGCGTATGACCATAAGTTTGAGGATAATTTTGTTGCCTGTGTAAAACAGCTCTGATTATACACGTCAAAGTTTCTTTACCAAAACTTTGTTGAAAAATTTCAGCAAAAGTTTGGTTGAGAATTTCGCATAAATTCTCGTATGTGTAAAATAGCTCTAAAATGATAAAATCTGTATTTCTCATTTATTAGATAAGAAGTACTAATGCATTAAGCAAACTATCAACATTAAGGAAGATAACATTAAAACAACATTAAATCAGAAAACGGCTATAAAATCAATTCAATTATTGAAATTTTATTTGTTAAAGTTTCCTACCTACAGGAAGTTTATTACCTTATCTATTCAATTCTTATATAATAAATGTGATTAGTTTTAAATAACCACAGAAACAGTATAATACTTTGTCCTAATACAATCTTATCGTTCTCATTATCTTCTTATACGGCAACCGCATGAATAATATCGTATATTCTAAATGCAGGCTAATAAACAGAAATTATTCGACTGTCGACTAGATTTGTCATTCTTCCATTATGCACTATGAATGCAATTCATATTCAACATTAACAAAAAACAGAAAATGTTCCTAACCTTTAGAGGTCATTTTAAACCAAGTTTCTGGTTTTGCTGCAATAAGGAAACACTAAGTATTCTGAACAGCCAAGAGACTTGATAAAATGTTTTCTTCCTACGCGCATAACGAAGTTTTTGTCCGCAGTAAGTACACTGGTTAATGCTTTCCGTTTCATAATAGTCTCATTTCATCTTTAGTATATATCACATGAGTAATTCACAATTCCATACCTCGATTTAATTTAATTATTTATAAAGTGTGATAGCTAATATTACCTATTCTTAAAGTAAAATATTATGTAATGGCACGGAATAATTAACAGAGTATCTAAGACTAATTAAGAAGTTTAAGCGATCGCTCTAATGTGGATAATACTTCACAAGAACATGTTTCCATATAACATAATGGGTTCTTTTAAAGTATATCTCCGTATAAATATTTTTTCAGTACCAAAATGGCACGAAGGAAAATTACAAGTAAACTAATTTAAATTATTATTATTTGTTACTAACTACCCGCGCAACTATACCTTAAAAGAAGATTATGGATGGAATGAATAATATACGCCTTTTACGTAAAAAGTGCTCAGAGACGTAAAAGGTCTCTTATTATAACTAGTGCGTATGCAGGCTGTTACCGCCAAAGGAATTGCGAAACCGAGTCTATACTATTTTAAAAAACATTTCTTAAATGAAGTGCATCTAACCAAAAGGAACCTAAATATTGCAGGTAGTAAAAGCTCATTACTGTATTTAATACGAATCTCTTTGTTTTACGTATTTATCAGCAACTACCACACAGCTAATTTAGGATTTAAGCTTTCACAAGATTATTATAGAATTATTTTTTTTAAAGCTTTATTTATTACATAATTTTTAGAAAACATGTACTTCTAATTTGTAGTGGTTTAACGAATCTGGCGCAGGCTTCCCTAAAAGATTTTACTGTACAACAGTTTTATAATCTTTAAAAATTATGAATTTATATTTGAGTATTTAAGAACACCTTATGTAGAAACAATTTTGGGTTTGATGTTTGATGTACATAGTTGCTATGACTAGTGATGGCGATACATACAAGTATACGTATGTACTAAATGAATAACTACAGTTCCGATATATTCAATTCATCACTTGAAATGAAATGAATTTCTTGATTTTCGTATTTTTTAATTTGGTAAAAATATATCAAGAAACAGAAGAAAACCTTGAAAATAAAAACCTCCATATTGTTACATCACCAAATCGTTGTTAAAATTAAAAGATTTATCTCATAAAAGTTTAAAAGAATTTGCAAAAGTAAATTAAGTAATTAAGTAAAGTAAGTATTTCTAAGCTTTTGTAATTAACTGCAACGACTACAAGAAGAGCTTATTTAAGGTTCCAAAAAGTATGATGAAAAGTTATAAAACTATATTTAACTTCGAAATTGCCTATAAATAAAGGTGATGTAGGAAAACTTTATGTCGTCTTTATGTTGTTTATAAATTAAAAATATTAATTTACTTTCAATACGATCATTTCAGAAACTGTTTATTACAACTTGTTATACAGTTGTTAAAACTAAAAAAACAAGCAAAAAAGTCGTTATTAAAATTAAAAACTTTTATTTACCTAGAATTTTAAAAGGAACATTTCCTAGTGAAAACTAAATTCAAGAAAAAATCTAAAAATCGCCAAATTTTGGGAAAGCAATCCACAGCATCGTAAGTCTCATTAGGAAGTTGAATATATGAATTAAAGTGTGCTTTTAAAAAATCGTTTGTAAAATCTCCCCAAGTAAATTAAGTTAGTAGGTATTATCATTATGATTATAAGTTTAAACAGTACTCATATCCTTAAAATCGTAAGAAAAACCATACATTTAAACATTTTTTACATAAAAATCATTTAAATAAGCACAACCTACTGTTAAGATAAATGTGGTACGCGCGCTAATGTTTTTTATATTTAGCTCAGTTAAAAGCGGGACGATAATAAACCAGCAAGTCACTATTGTCCTAGGTTCGGTTCCACTTGCATGAACCTTTTTAATTTTCTTATAACACACAAAATTCAAAATGACATTTTTTCTTTATGAAAAGTCTACTAGGTGCACTTTAAAATTAATCAGTATCTATTTGTTTTCACTAATTTTGTAATTTTTAGTAATCGTTCAGCAACATTTTAAATGGTACCCTGTTTTTTGATCGTGTGCAAAATTGCATATTAGAATTACAATTTTAAAATGAATATTTAAGATTATGCGGGAAATATTTTCGGAAAGAATAATTACTTTAAATTGGTATTTTGACAAAAAAAAATAATAAAGTTACCTGCCAGCTGGGATCGAACTTGGAGCGACAGCGACTTAGATTTGTTATCATTCGGGCTCAACTAACTGCACTACGAAGAAAACATTAGCGCGCGTGTGCCACATTTATTTTAAAAGTAAGTTATATTTATTTAAATGATTTCTCTTAAAAAGGGATCCAAATCTAATTTTCTTCGGTATTTTTAGGACATTAGTACTGTCTAAACTCAAAAAGGTAATGATAAAATAGAAGTAGAGCATATATTTTGGGAGATTTTACAGACGATTTTTTAAAAGCATGAGAGTTAATCCCTGTGTTATATTTTCTAATAATGAGAAATGCGGTATGTAGATACCTCCTATACATGAATTTTCTTTAGATACCTACCAAATTTTCTCAGGCCCACAGAAAAATAAAAAAAAATTGTATGATCTCTGAAATCACAAGAAAACCCCAAGGTCATTTGAAACTTTTATATACATCAGCCCCTTTCTGCGTTTGTTACAATTTTGTATTAACTACAAAATTTGTAGGTCAGCTATTTATTATAAGATTTTAACTGTTTAGTAGTTATTGCCAATGCATGTTCCTTAGTTCCGAGCAAAACACCTTGCTTTATATAAAGTTAATAAATATTTTCAAAATTAAATGTTAAGTACTTAATCAATTGCCAGATATCTTTTTAAATAAATTTTATTTATTTTAATTAAACTGATACTGAAACTGTATGCAATTCGTGACGGGTCTTCGGGAGTCGCTTTAATGAAAACGCTCTGTTTGAAAGCGATACTATTATTTAACAGCTGATGATATCGATTATATCGTATTTTCATACGTCAGAATATCACCTCAACATGTCACAGCGGTGCCAGTTATAAAACGTAAATTTCTTTATGTCTCTTAAAAGAACTATCAGGCTTTTTAATACTGATTTTTTACGCGTTTCGTTTCCATGCAGTGTGCCGTAGTATATATATAGAGTTATACCAAGACGGAATTAATGCACTCGATGTGTATATGTATTAAAGTTATAACGTTTTTAAAGAGAAATTCTTCTTACGTATCTTGAAAAATTAAAAGCCGCAGCCTTTCTATTAACATATTAACAATGAGTATGGAACAATTTAATGAAAATAATCGACTATTTGGCAGATTTTATATGAAACATCGTGAATGTAGGAAACTATTTTATTTACTGCCAACCATTTTAGAAAAGAGTTCCATATACAATTGTCTATGATATTTTTAAAAGGGTTGAGTGAGAGATACCATTAGACAGATTATCTGGTATTGGCAGAAAAGCTAGGTAGACGACGAGAAAAAATGAAGAACTTGTAAGTGCAGCTGTTGGAAAACTTAGACAATCATATGTTCGGAAGATAAAAACGGGAAGGATATCTGCACTTAAATCCAGTGAAACACACTTAGAATGTCAACGATCGCTTTTGATTTAATTACAAAATGGCCTTTTAAAATTCATAGATCATTTATACCTGATCATAGACGAGTCTTACTTTTTATTAGATGGAGCTGATTGTGCAGATACCTTACCTACTTTTATAAACAAGGCATACATACCAATTACAAAATCAAATTCAAAAGGTATTCCAAGTTTCCAAAGAAAGTTCTAGCATGGCTAGCAATTAGGGCAGAAAGAAGATCAGCAGATTCTTCCTTCTGGATTAGCTATTAATTAAAATACATATACCAATAAATGTATATAAAAACGCTTTTCTATATTTAAGACCATGTGTAACGGACAGAAATTCTCGATTTATTAAAAATATAATTTTGTATGCATAAATGATAAAAAACCTTAGTGCGGTCCTGCACATTTTAGTATACTTTAGTCGAGTTTAAAGTGCGACGATATTAAGATTTATCTGCTGTTCTTTTAAATACCAGGGGTTACCTTTTTATGTTTTTCTACAGATAAAATTTCTTCTAGAAAGATCTCGTAGACATTATTTTAATGTATTTGCAGTCCTTGTCCTTGTAAAATATCAAAGGTTAATTTTGAAGTGTTCCCTTGGTTCCAAAAGTTATTTCGCAGTAAAGAACCTTGGTAAAATTTAATTTATAAATATTTTAAAGAAATAACGCCTTTCCTACAAAGAATTTCAGTTCTTAAAATGCATTTAGCTTTTATTTATGGCTTCCTGTGCATGTCTATTGGCGAATTTTGTATAAACAAACTTCCAATCCCAGACGTATAGAGTGCAGCTTGCGGCCACGTGTGGATTGTGGTGGCTTACGAAGCTTTCATATGCTTGTTCCTCATTGGGTTAAAAAAATCACGCTATTTCGCCATAGGTTAGCTTAAAATCTCCCTCTTTTCAATATTTAAAAAATAGTACAGATTCGCATCTAAAAAGTTAGTTCAGTTGGGCAGTGGGTCTAGTACCATAAAGTAGCATCCAGTTGGGCGGTGGGTGTTTGATATATAAATTGATAAATGTAGCGAAGGTTTAACACCTATGTCAGGGCTACTTATATGTCTCTCTTGTAGGAGGTAGTAAAACACAAGTAATAACTTTTATGAGATATTTATATTATTATATTTACCCCAAGCTGGCGGGTTTGCCCCAGCATTTTGTTTCCCGTGGTATTATCGTGTGTAAACGATTTTACAGTTAAATAATTATAGTCCAGTTTAGAACAACACTACTTTAAGTGTTATACAGTAACGATTTTGTTGTTAGAATATTAATCCAGTGGAGGATTCTTCCGCAACTTTAGTTTGAGTGCAGTGTTAATTCCCGTTTATCGGACCTTTGATTGGTTTAATAGAATTTGTTTAATGCTAATCAACAGTGAATTTTGAATTAAACACATTAACATTTAATTAATGAAAAAATAATAATAAGAATACGTTATTTGTTACTCAACAAGTAAAATAACTATTTTCGAGCAACATTCAAGTAACTTAATCATCGTTCCCGTTATTAATAATAATAATAATAATAAAGAATTTATTACTAATAACAATTATGGCAAAAGTTCAATGAATCTCATTGAGATAATATAGAATTCAGAATTCAAAAGATCTGCTCCCGTTTTGGTTCTTCAGGTCAACAGTTTGATAGTGAAAACCTATGTGTAATGGTCATTTTTGTGGTTTTTGTGAAACGTTTTGAGCCTTTTGTTTATGCTAGAAATTTATGAAAATGAAGAAGATTTGTATTGGGATTACATTCTTGTTTATGTAAGTTTAGTTATGTTTAATTTAATAGTTGGTTTGGGATCCCGAAATATTTCTAGAATGTGATGAATTATTATTGAATTATTATTTTGAAAGAGAAACTTTTCTAACATGTTTCATTTGTGTATTTTATTTTCAATTTTTTTACCTTATTCAATATATAAATTTCAAATTAAATTATCGTATGATATAGTTTGGCTCAACAAATTGCTGATGTTTTTGTCAATTAAAATTCAGTAGTATCGTTTGATATGTGTTTGATTAAATTAACGTCAATTTTAAATGAGGAATCTTTCCAAATTGAGATTCTTAGATTCTGTTAACATCAATTTGGTGGCGCTCGACATATTTTTTAATTTTTTATTTGTTCCTGATTCCATTAATTAATTAGAAGCTTTTGGGGTTAACCAACTCCTGTATTTAAATTTGCATAATAAGAGATCTCAACAGCCGGTGCATTTATGAGTTGTACAGTAAGTATTAAATTTTTTGTGTTAAAATAAGTATGTTTCAATGTCGCCCATCGCCAGGCTTTGTGTTTTTGTATGTTGTTTCATGACGCGACGAGTGAAGTGTGGGGCTTTCATCAATTTTGTGTTTAGAGAAAAATAAAGTGTTCCAACGCGTTCTGACATTTCCTAATGACTAAAATATATACCAAAGTTAAATTATTTTGTATCTCTGTCAAATACTGAATTTTGAATTTTGTTCGGACATTTTGTTCATAAGCCCATAATTGTATGGTGCGTTGTTTTGCAGATCTATTTATGTTATTTAATAATGTAATGACAGACCATTTTAGTCGATAGACGTGTTGTTCGGGCTTATTTTTATAAGAAATATTTGCCGATTTTATAATAAGGGGCTTAAATTCAAATCTTAATACTGTATTAACCTTGATTAGACTGGAGGTAGAATGGTTACAGTGAAATACTCGTATACAAACAAAAATAAAAATAAGAAGTACAATTTTCGAATGGAAATGGTTACAGTTTAAAAATAACTGCTTTCTAAAGTACTTGCAATGTAAATGTTATCTTCGTATAGAAGGTGATATATGAACTAGATACATCTAAATAGAACAAGCTGTGGCAAACTTTCCCGTGAAAGATTTATATTTCCAACTTTTTTTTTGTTTAAGATACAAATAAATATTTCATCTTTATGTATCTTTGTAAAATACCAAATGGACAATAATTTAAATAATTACTTCTCTATTTCCCGTTAAGTCTGATAATGTTTGGATTGCTTACACCGAATGCGTTTATTCTTCTCAACATCAAATATATATATGACACCCACAGGTATATTTATATTACATATAAAATCTAGTTTATATCAAAATAAGCACATTTTTATGTAAAAGAACTAGTTTAGATAATTTTTAAAATAGTAGTCGCTTCCTGGACATGAGACTTTATTTTATAAACGTCAAGCATAAACTTCGATTTTTTTAGAATATGGACATTTATACAAATTTATGCGAAGCTGCGATAGGTAGGACTTGTAATATTATCGAACATGCTGTTGAACTTGATTAATAAAGCTAGACAGGATGTTTGAATACATGTCCAGGTAAGCGAGTTTAATTCAGGATGCGTGCGAAAATTATTACTGAATAAATAAAGAAATGATACAGATACGAGAAAGAGATAGCAAAATGAAAACTAAGAAAGATAAATTTTGGAATAAGTAAATTGGAAAAAGCTCTGCAGTTAAAAGTTGCAACAACGAGAGTCCTAATCCAGATACGAAATCTCTGAACGTCAAATAATGTATATGTGCCGTAACATTAAATAACCAAACACAATCGCATTTTATTTAAAAGAGTTCACGTAAACTCAAACCAGTTTGCAATTATTAAGCAGTTAGCATATGGTGATATAAAGCAAGATAAACAATAATAGTCGTTTCCCGTGTACTTTATACAGTTAAACGAGATGCAATTACAAAAGCTGTCCTTGCTCCGTATGTGATAAGCGGAGTGGGCAGTGAGCAAGCACACAAATCTGTTGTGGATACAAGCTCCGCAATGTAAGTAGGTTGTTATCGCAAGCCAAGTGCATGCAACTGAGAACTGCGGCCTCCACGAAATAACCCCCCAAACAGCACCCAAATCATGTTCGATATTCAGTACCGTAAAATGATTATTCTGTAAATCGAACATCGAACAACTCATTTTAGTGTTATTTCTAGTTTTACGACATCATCAAAAGTCTCGTGCATTAGCGATTAATCGCATTATGGTGGCAATAAAAATAAAGATGCAGTCAGACTTTTACCTACCATTAGTATATTATTACTCTTGGAAAAATTTTAAATATAGACTAATGCATACATACCTCATCACTATTCAAACTTGATCGTGAAAATTGCAACTATACATGTGGAGCAATATAAAAGAAACAAGCAACAAAGAGCACCTGTTTAACACATACATGAATAGTAAAGCAAAAAGGAAATGACTTCCAGCTATTACTCTCTTTTAAAAGTCTCTATGGTAAATGCGATGAGTTTCTGAATTAAGTGTCGGTTTAATGTGATATACAACACATAATTATAATAATTTATTTCTCCAGCTACCACAGTTTTAAACAAACATGCACACTGTAAAGTATATATAATATAACAAAAACAACATTACAAAATAATCTAGTAGTAGCAGAAATCAGAACTTTAGTTTTGTTTCAGATCAAATGAACGGATGCGTCTACTACCTCCAGCAATGCAGCGCTGCAAGGAAATGGCGGGCTTTTTTCTGAGCTTCACAGCATTGGATGCAATCAAATACTCAATATACGTATGTGATGTAATAAGAAAGCTTCCGTCTACCCCATTCAGTTTAAAAGATATACAAAGAGATTAAAAAAGCTCAAATATAGTTCTGACGTCAAAGCACCTTTTCAAAACTACGAGACAATTATCTTGGAACTTGATGATACACCTAAAAGTGTATCATTTTATTTAATTAAAGGTTTTGATTAATAGTTCTAACCTAACATCCAGCAACCGCAGTATGTTTTCTGACACCTGTAATAAGAAGAGTTTCAGCTATTTGAAAATAATTCCAATGCCCTAGACTCTGTTGTGCAGATATTTTTATTTTAATTCATTCTTGGACTTATTTTTTAGTAATAAGTTCTGTATATTCTCTGATATTCGACTAAACTTTATTTCACTACTGATCTTTCAAAAACTTTGTGACACATCTTCAACCTGTTGTCAACAATATTATTTCCATATATTTACCGTTCCATTAAATATCATGAGTTAATTGCTACAATTGGTCGACATGTCCTACATTTGTCATTTGTTAATCCATGGATATAATTCGTAAATAATGCACCAATATCCGTTGTCTTCTTATCTCTTATGCTAGGTGTACGGTTGTTCGTAACTAAATGATTGATAATGGTTTTAAGCCTAGTAAAAAGGTTTCGCAGTTACCTCTGATAGGCCAGTAAAATTACACCCGATGGGGACCCTTTTGTGGGAATAAATGTTAGAAAGCGGGATATCACTTCATTTGACGTCAAATATAAGTATCTTAGGTTTGCACGAACCCTCGACGTGAGCTTACCTGAGGGCATCAAAAGAACCACGAAATATGCGGACCTTTTTTAGTTTTTTGCTTATAACTCCATAGTGGTGCTTTCCAACGAAAACTTCACTATTACAAGAATTATAGAACATTAAATTTTGCATCGGATGACGTATCCAACACTTTAAATCCGGTCCAGTAGTATGGTCGAAATCGACGGTCGAACAACGACAATTTTACAAATTTTCGATTTTCGTTGGAAAGCACCGCTTTGGAGTTATAAGCGAAAAACTAAAAAAGGTCTGAAGATTTCGTGCTTCTTTTGATGCCCTCAGGTAAGCTCGCGTCAAGGGACCGTGCAAACCTAGGATACTTATATTTGACGTCAAATGAAGCGATCGAAACGATCTACCGCTTTCCAACATTTATTTCTAACATTTAGATGTGCATCCCGTTTCTTCGCCAAATGCGGTCGTTTCTGCTTCAAATCACTATCGAATCTGTCCAAAAGCTCTGAATGATATTCGCAGGTGATCGTTTTACCCTTTTCAAGGTAATCGATGTGAATGACACTGCGTGCATCCCAAAAAACTGTGGCCATGACCTTGTTGGCCGACAGACCCACCTTGGCCTTCTTTGGTGCACGTTCACCAGGAGAAACCCACTGTCTTGATTGTTCCTTGGTCTCTGGTGTAGTGTGATGGATCCATGTTTCGTCTACGGTAACGAAACGCAGCAAAAACTCGTTCGGATTGCGGCTGAACATCGCCAAACACTCCTTTGAAGTGGTCAAACGGTTGCGTTTATGGTCGAGTGTGAGCAATCGCGGCACCCATCGCGCGGATAGCTTTTTCATGTCCAAATATTCATGTAAAATGTGATGTACCCGCTCAGTTGAGATGCCTACAGCGTCAGCCACCTTACGTACTTTCATTCTCCGATCGTCCAATATCATTCCATGGATTTTATCGACGATTTCTGGCGTGACGACCTCTTTTGGGCGACATGAACGTTCGGCGTCACTTATGCTGGTACGACCACAACGGAACTCAGTAAACCACTTCTTAACCATTGAAATTGATGGTGCAGAGTCCCCATAGTATTTATCAAGCCTTTCCTTGGTTTCGGTAATGGTTTCTTTTACGCAAAAAATAATGCTTAATCAGCACACGAAATTCACTTTTATCCATTTTCGTTAAAATTTACGAGGTTGTTTGCTTTCAATGGCTGTCAAATACAAACTAAATGGAGCAGCCTGCTCAAAATTTTACAGTAGTCTATTCATTGATGGCAGTTGAAGGGAGCAGTGTCCCGGCCTACTAGATTCATATAAGCTTCGAAGCGAAGCTTATGTTAATCTAGTAGGCCGTGGCAGTGTTGCATTTAAAGTTACTACAAGGGAAATTCAAAAAGTCACTGACTTATCAAACCACCCTCGTATTGAGCTTCAACTAATCTAATTCATTACTAGTTCACCTCCAAATTAGCAAAATTCTCTATAATTAACTAAAAGTAAGCGATGTGTTTAGATCATATTAGTATGTAAAGGATAAAAAAATAATGACCCAAAGAAAGAAATAAGTGTATATTGAAATATACTCAACTTGACGTTTTAGTATTTTTCAATTTCAGGGTTTTCCCTCTTTTCATTAATTGAAATCTAAACGCTTTAAAGAGGCTGCTAAATAATAAAGCCACTTGTTTCAACGTTTTCTTCATAAAAGAACACGATTTCTTTCTACAAAGAAACTAATCAACAAGCAGGTATTAAACATTAAAAACCTCATAACGTCTTGGAACGATTAAAAGTTCATTTCTACAGCAACATAAAAAAGCACGCTATTAATTATGAAGGAATCTGCAGTAACAAATTATTAAAGTTCATAAAGTTACATGAATATTTTAAGGCAAACAATAGAATAAAAAAAATAATACGGTAGCTCCATAGTTTATTGAAAGATACCGGCACGCCTGCACCTACAGCAACAGCTTCAAGCAGCACGTATGCACAAGCGATTTAGTGAGTGAGTGCGTTATCCTATTTATATCTAGGTATATGATGTTCACTTTCGCCGTGTTGAGGATCTTTTCAAGACAGCTTAGTGAGCGAACTCATAAACTAGAATATTTTAGTCTACTTTCAAACACCATTTTCGCGTTTCGTATTTTACGAGTCCCACGAGAAAAAAAAATTCAAAAACTTACTTTAAATCAGTAGAGAACATTCTAAGGCAGTGCCAATAAAACTGAATTTCTTTCTGGTTCATTAACTAAATTGCATACTACTAAAATTATTATGTATTAAACTAAATCGGAAATCAATTTGCATTAGCGACCGTAAATTTACATACTTATATACAGTCTGTTAACTAGTAATCAAAATATACCATTCAACTGTAATTAGAATAGTAACAAAATGTTACACATGTAAAAGAGAGATAGAAACACGAAATACAAAGATTATTGAGAATAGTAAAGAAAATGGGCACAAAGAATACAAAGTACATATTCAGAATTATGATAAGACAGGTACGTATTTTTGTCACATTTGAGAGAGTTAGTTTTTATAGTTATTTATGTATTATTATGTAAGGGCATCAGGACGCTTTAATGGCAGGAAGCGTTACTTAATATAAGGAACAAGCTGTGGGATCCATAAAAGCAAGTTACGCCCGCTATAAATACACGATTTTATGCACAGATTAAGTTTTTATCTCAAATCTATTATTGTGTAAAAAATATAATTAAATGAGTACGTAGTAGGTACATCAACCTCCGTGGTTATATTTATGTGCTTATACGAAGTACGTTACTATAGTTACTATTCCAAAACATTTCATTTCAGCTTATTTTCTTTGGTGATAAGTTTACAAATTATATTAAAAACAAATCAAGTTCTACAAAGAAAAACAGCTCCGACATTTAATTGAAGTTTCTTTAATACCCGTCGGATCATAAATAGGCCATAAACAGACGGTTATGTTTGGATTCTTCTAGCAATAATAGTTTAATTATAATGTATCTGTGCATAAAAGTAATAATGCTACTGCCTTTTCGTTAATTCATTTTTGTTTCACTTAGTTTACTAAAGTAAAACAAAGACAGAAAATTACGTCACTTTAAAAGGATAATCAGACGACTACAGTTAGTATTTCTCTTACAACCTGCGGAAAGTTGTACTTTATGACCTGCAAATAGGGCAATGCAACTTGTAAGACAAGAATATAGTATTAATAAGTAGTAATTTATAAAGTGATTTTTAATGAGCCTTACTATATTTTTATACGTATTTTTAATTTTACTTTCTCTATTAAAAGCAAACAGTTCCGCAAACAATATAAGTTGTTATTTCTAACTACATATTTCGTATCTCTTCCACTACATTACGAAAAAATACTGGAAACAAAAGTGAAAAGTGAACTAAAAATGTCTTGACTCAATTAACAGTTCGATTGCCACGACGAGGATTTTAGCAAATAGATATGTATGTGAAAATATACGTATACATATTGTCAGGATATTTGATTATTCTAGGGAGAAATAGCTCTCATTATAATATTTAATAGGCATATTATTAATACACATTTTAATAAGTAGCCGATTTATGATTGCATAACCTCACTTTTAAAATAATAAATTTTAAAAAAGATTTTCTTAATGAAAATAAAATTAATTAATTAAGACTAACCTGAACACACAAAAACACTTCACAGTAAAAAGATAATCTTTTATGCATTTTTTCAACTTAATAAAGTTTAATTCATTTTCAATAGTACAAATAATTTGGAACAAATAAAATACATTGTATTGAAGGTGTATGCATATGTATAGCAACTTACCTATTGAAACTATAGTTGGAATGTAAAGTTTATGTCAACGATATATGTTAATTTTGTAGTCTTATTGAATTTTCAAAATTTGAAAAATTCTTATAAGTTTTTTTAGTGAAAATAAGTAAAGTAGCATTATAACCACAGAATCGATACACATGTAAAGGTAAAGGTTGGATCTTTTTGATGGAATCACATGAAAGCATGTTTGACAAGCTGCGCTTTTCTATATATCGTTCAACTGAATTATGTAATTCGGGTTGTATATCAAAGTTTTTGGCATCTAAAAACATTCAGATAAAATTATTAATGATATAATGTTTAGATTTTTGGAGAAATGAAAGTGTAAAAAGGTGTTTTTATAAAATTAGGTTGATTAATAGTAATAGGAAAAGTTCTTTCGTCGACATTAACATTAAGGATATTATGCCATTTTTCACTTCAAGTATTGTATATGGTTGGATACAGGATTTTATTTTCTATAAGTCTGTATAAATAGTTTTTGAATTTACGAAAGTGTATACATTACAATTGAGTTTTGTGAAAATGGAAATGTCATACATTTTTGTTTTTAATAAAATTCAATTGTTTTCCAAAATAGTATATAAAGGGATATATCCATCCTTTAACCATTGACGAGCTTTATTTCATCAAAGGAACTAGATGTTTTGCTTCAAAAATTTTAAATTCTTAGGTTAGGATTTAATTTTGTTTATAAAAAAAGTAATGAGGTTATGTAAAACTTCAAAAATATTTAATTTTATTGAAGTGTTTTTGAATAAAAAGTTGTTCTTCGAAAATAATACACTTTATAAACTGTTAAAAATCATTATAGAAGTAATAACAATCATCAATTTAATTAACCTCGTCAATGTTAAATTATATATGGAAATATTAAAAGGAAGTATTGAAAATAATACTTACCTGTTTAATTGAAAAAAGATACCATTTTAATAACCAACAATTAACTAGTTTTGTTCAATACCATTCTAATTCGATAGATGTATGGAGATTGTTTGAATTAGAGATGGGAATGTATTAATGAGTTTGTTAAGCCAAGCCAAAACTCGAGCCTAAATAGAGATGAAATTTATATGGCGCCAAAAGTTTAAATTTAATTAATTTAGATACTGTATTAATTAATTTAGAATAATAGAAATTAGACTTGTGAGAAATTAGAGATGTGGTCTAGATAATAATAATAAGTTTAATTGATTTATTTGTAATTAATAATTATTTCTTTCTATCTTTTGTTCTTTTTATCTTTTTATTTCATGTTTCTTGTGTTCTTTATTCGGTACATTTTATTTGTGTAATTTTATTTTATATTTGCGTAATTTTATTTGTTAACAACAAGCATTTATTTAACTAATAAGAATAATCTACATCAGCGACCCAAACCTGAGAGAGTCTCAATGTAGTGAAAATATGTTACTCACTATGATACATTTGTAAAGTCGGAGCAGTATATGAGATTTTTACAAGGTTGTGCGTCATTTAATTTTTTTGTCTCTTTTGTCTCCGTGTGTTATTAAATAAATATCCAATTTATATACCTACACACACTAGCAGATGCATGGTAATGTGTAAATAAAATACGTATGTGTCAAGTTCTTGTAATGCCCTTTCCTCAAGTGTTACATACTATTTTTGCTACGAAAGAGTAAAATATTCAAAATGAATGTGTTAATTTTATGAAAAATGTTCTTCTTTTATTAAATCATGTTCGAAATGAATGTGTCGAAAGTTTTCTAACCTTGTGACGTCTATTAAAATCGTTTGTATATATTTGTTAAAACTGCTAGTAGAAGAAGCATTACTGTGGACATATAATCCAAAAAATCTATAATGAAAAATACCCGTATAGCTATTTGTTTACTTACTACAAAAAATGGATGTTGTTGGAACAAATAAGACAGTTGCCAGACGACGCGTTAGCGGAGTCTCGCAAACTTATGAATCCCACAAACGCATTTTTTACGAATTAAACTTACTATTTCTTCTCCAACCGCTTTTAACTATTAGTAAACTTCGGGAGAGGACTGTTTAGAATAAACAACTTAAACTATTTTTTATTTACTGAAATTTGTTATGGGATTCTTGCTAGCGGTAAAAGGAGACAAGCTTAATATAATTCAAAAATTCTCACAAATATGTACGCTTCACTACCATTTTAGTGATAATTAGGGGTAGGTTAGGATTGGTTTTTCTGATGACATTTCAAGCAGCAAATAAAATTTTAATGGAAACGTGGACCTTGTTTTTGTTTTTTATGGTTTAAGAAATTAACTCAAAATTTTATTATTACCAACAAAAAGATAATATATTATTATTTAACTGAAAATATATTAACGCATTATTGGTATAGAATAATAGTATATTAAAGAACGAGCTTCATAAGGCAAGATTTATTGCACGAGGGCAAATTTAGAAAACGAGCCGCTTGCGGCGAGTTTTCTAAAGAACGAGTGCAATACTGACTTATGAAACGAGTTTTTTTTTATGCTATTTTTTTATTTTGCGTTTTTGTATCCCCTTTTTAAATCAAAAAATCAATCAAATCAAAAAAGTTTTTGTCAATTTTCTGTTTTTTTACATTTTTTTGCCACCAACTTTGAAAAAGCTGGGCTATGAAAGCACTCAAATGAGCTATAAACGCACTGTTTTGGGTGCTTTAACAGCTTTATTATAGACGCAAAATAGAAAACAATGTTATAGAGCACCATACCTAACGTCAGATTACTTTTTGTAGTGAAAAAAAATTTATATTTTTTTAACAGTTGCTATGGTAACCAGTAACAGTTCCTAAATAGTCTACTTTTATACAAAATAATTTGATATGATAGTGTCGTATTTGTGCTGTTGATGTTGGAGAACAAATATTTTTTGTAGGTGTAACCATTTTTCCATTTATTACTTCTAAATTCTATTTACTTACGTTAGGTGACTTATCACAATCGAATTTCCATTTTCAATTCGTATCAGGTTACGTAGATTCTGATTTAATGCTTTATTGAAAAACGGTTTTTAATATTGAAATTAAAAACTATAACGTAGCAAGGAAATTTGCTTTATGTTTGTTTATAGGGTCATTCCATGCGAAATCGATCACTAAAATGGGTCGATCTCACGGATTTCAATGAAAATCACTTATGAGGTAGCAATCAATTAAAGAACATAACTTTCATTCATCAATTTGCTAAATTACGCAGAACTTCGGAAATATTCAAACTGAAAAAATTATCAAAACTGCTTGCACGCCTTTAAAGAAATATAAATATCTCGAAAAGTCTTTACCGTAGAACAAATATTTTTGTTTGTATATTGCTCACTAGAAGACGGGCGTTTTGGACAGCCTAATAATTTTTTGTTATCAAACGTATTTTTATTTTTTTCTAAACGAAATATTTTAAAAATGCAGAAAAATCGGTGTGGTCACATTTTTAAAAATCTGAAAAAAATTGTACAGATTCTTTGAACAATTCTGTATTTAAATGCCAAATGGCAAGCTGGACGTTTCAATAGTTTTGGTAGGGTAAATTTCCAAAGACCGCGCTGCAGACAGCCGGCGCACCATAGATCACAGTCAACCGGCGCAACCCGCATTCGCTACCTTCTAGTTAGTAATAATACCGTCTATATTTCCAGCGGTTGGTCTTAACTAATGTACATAAGATAAATGTATATATGTGTGGATATGATTATACCTCCTGATTAGTTAATTACTCATGTATTTAAATCGATTTCTTCGGGTGTGTTACATAAAGCATTTTTAATGCGACCATCAAAGACCCTAAAATATTATAGCATGTAGTTTGAAGCAAAAGAATTGTATATCTATGGACCAATTACCCCAACTGACCTTAAAACTTAAATTAAAAAAGCTGTTGCATTATATTTTATGGTCTTGGACAGCCGCAAAAAGGTACTTTATGTAACACACCCGAAGTAAACGATTTAAATACATAAGTAAATTAACTAATTAGTAGGTATAATCATATCCACACAAATATACATTTATCTTATGTACATTAGTTGAGAGGTTAAGGTTAAGAGTTAAGCTGGTAATATGGACCGTATTATTACTAACTAGAAGGTAGCGAATGCGGTTTGTGCCGTTTGACCGTGATCTATTGTGCGCCGGCTATCTGCAACGCGATCTTTAAAAATTTGCCCTGCCAAAGCTATTAAGACGTCCAGCTTGCCATTTTGCATTTAAATACAGAAATGTTCAAAGAATCTGTACAATTTTTTTCAGATTTTTAAAACTGTGACCACACCGATTTTTCTGCATTTTTAAAATATTTCGTTTAGAAAAAAATAAAAATACGTTTGATAACAAAAAATTATTAGGCTGTCCATAAAGCCCGTCTTCTAGTGAGCAATATACAAAAAAATATTTGTTCTAGGGTAAATACTTTTCGAGATATTTATATTTCTTTTCCTACGACCCCATACGAAAGTGAACAATAGCAAACGCTACCGACATTAAGAAAGTGAGTCATATAACACGCGTATGTTAGGAACATAACACACGTGTGTGTTATGAAAATACGTCACGCTAAGCAATATCTAGAAATCCATGAATTTTGTTTACATTAAAATGATGACATTAATGTTTAATCCAATTTTGAGAAGCATTTTAACCATTATGTATCTATTCTTTTCTTATAAATATAACTTTAATTAATGTTTAATTAGTTATTTTAGCTATCAAAAAGAAATATCTAATAGATTACACCTAACGTAACCTCACTATAATACATGAAAATTATTGAAGCAAGTTTGCCAAGATTAAAATCAGCGATGCCAAATGGGAGAAAAATAAGAGTAATAATGTCAAATAATTTAGTTAGGCAACCTCTTTCACACCTGGCATTGTGTTATTAGTTGAAGTTATATTTGTTAATTATGGAGATATTATTAAATATAAATAAAAAATAAATTATGTGCCTCTGAGATTATTATATTATAAATTGTAATAGTAATTCATTTAATTAATTTTGCTGCTAAACCCAAGGTTTAATTTTATACTATGTTTAAATAAGTTATGAATATATGAGTTTTTAAAATTGAAATTTATATTTAGCAAAAGAATCTATTAAATAAAATGTTAACAAACACCCATTCACTTTAACAATTGTCATAATTCAGCTCCAGAAAAATAAAATTAAGTTGTCAAGATAACTTAATTTTATTTTTCTGGAAATGTTTTGATAGAAATTTCGTTATAATTATTCATATTGTGAAACTAAATTGTTTAAAAAATTAAACTTTATATCCTAAAAATAAATGGCTTAAGAAAATTAGCTTTAAGTGTGATTTTCTCTGTTAAACCTAACCATAAAAATATTGCTTTAAAATCTTAAAAAATTATATTCTTGAAAATTTTAAAAAATCTAAATTTTTAAACATTTCAAATTTGGGGGGTCGTAGGAAAAATATTGTACATTACACGTTGGAAAGTAACTTTTCTGCACTCGGCTTACGCCTCGTGCGTCAATTCACACTCGTGCGTACGAAAAGTTTCACTTTCCACACTAGTAATGTAATATACTATTAAAGGCGTGCAAGCAGTTTTGATAATTTTTTCAGTTTGAATATTTCCGAAGTGCTGCGTAATTTAGCAAATTGATGAATGAAAGTTATGTTCTTTAGTTGATTGCTACCTCATAAGTGATTTTAATTGAAATCCGTGAGATCGACCCATTTTAGCGATCGATTTCGCATGGAATGACCCTATAACTATTCTTCCTAAACTGTTTATTGCATAATAAGTATTAACATAAACTACATTATATGGTAATAACCCATGGATAAACAGTGCATGAGTGCTAATAACAGAGTAATAAATCCCTGCATATATGAAAATAGGAAAACTGTAAATAAAGAATATTTTCAATTTGCTGTTCGTAATATAAAAATAACACCTTTTAAATAAAATCCTAATTACGGTTATTAAAATACAACTAGCAAAAGCTACAATTAAATTGATAATAGCTACACTAAATACAACACTGTTTGATAAATTACTAAAAACTGAAAACATTGCCTGAAAGCATACTTAAGCATCGGTTGACTGATCACGGTACTGTAGTGCAATACGTATTCTCTGGTCTCTAGTGGAATTAACTCTGACAAGCCCACCACAGTTGATCTAACTTTGTGATCGATTTTTTTCAACGTCATCGAGCTTTAGTCAGCTCATGTGTTCATATCGCTGACTAAATCAACATGTAAACTTTAAAATAGCAAATGTCGGTAGGTCTCTCTGAAATTCAATTACCTACTGATCTCAACTTCATAACCGTAGTAACTGTAGCGGAAATTTTGAAGTGCATGTCTGCTTTTATCATGGCATATAATCAGAACATAATTATATTTGCTTTTATTTTTCAAACATAAATGAAATTCCTCATAATAGGTAAATTTAGTGCTTTCTTCTAATAACACGGTATTATAACAACTGTCATGAAAAAAATAGTAAGCATCAATTAAAAACTTCACGTCATTTTTATTAAATGGAATTCATAATTGCAGTTGACACTAATTATACAGTAATTATGAAGGACCTTTTGCATGCAGAATTCTTTGAAAAGGTTTACGTCCGTAAGGCACAAACGGAACCCCACGGAATCTCATACTTTAATGAGATCTGTCCAGCCTACGATTTGTTGTTAATTACCGTTAGATAACGTCGCTTTGCAAAACCCACATTTTCTTATTTATCTATAACTTATGAGAATGTCGTTTCAAAATAGAAGACAATGCCATTATTCATTTAGCTTCGGAATTTTGTCATATTCGGAAATAAGAGAAAATGAACAAAAATAAATACTGCACACGCAGATACCAACAAATTATGTACTTCGTGATGTATTATATGATTAAATACCAATAGTACCAATGCTATCAGCACAATATATTATAGGACTATTGTTTTTATTAAGTGCTTGTTATTAATTTCTTTTCTTGGTAACAGTTAGCATAGTGACATCTTCACTTTTAAATGCAACTTCCATTTATCTTCCAATTCAAATTTACATTTCGCTTAATTATAAGATTACAACAACGGACATTTTGAATAAATAATGCATAACATTAACTCAACAACTTATTCAGTAACTGTTTGATTCATTTAACGTTAGCTTAGTTTTGTTGTAATTCATTATAAATAAAAGTCTTCGAAAATAGAGACTGTCAATGAAATAATGGAGAATTTTCTGAACAAATATTAATTCGGTTAGATTGCAAAAAAGATAATTAAATTATCGACGACGTACAGTTGATGGTGTATCAATTTACATATTGATATAATAATTATAATTTATTATTATTTTTAATTATTATTAGATACAGACATAGATACGATTGTAATAAAGATGAAATACACAACTAGCTACTTGATTACCTTTAATTAAATAAATATAAATACAAAGCCTTGCTTTCCACAGAGACTCTCTCAAGCGGGTCGCTTTAATAGATAACTAAATTCTTAATAACAACATAACTTTATTTTTAATTAACATATCCCAAAGACCAATAAACAAAACAAAATGAAAAATGAAAATAGATTCCCGAAAAATAGATTTTGTTTTATGTGAAGTAAAACGATAGAAACACTTCTTAATTATGAACTTATTTGGTAAATATTTAAGTTTATTTAGTAAATATTTAAATGCAACAACAAAAAAATCTGATTACTAAATTCTATCTTTTTAATTCTATCTATAAATTTTTCCCAAAATAGTCCAGTTTTCTTTATTTGCAGATTAATACTTTTGGTATCATCATGGTTTTTAATTACTAAAAATGAAACTAACTACTATTAAAAACTCACATTAATATTTTAATTCCCTTTTAAATATTTGACGCCACAAGATTGGCAACTTTATTTTTATTAACTCCCCTTGTACCTGCTGGGCCGCTTTCATTAATCTTGACAAATAATTCAAGAAAGTGTGTCAATAACCTCTTTTAATATTTCCTCATAAAGGGCTTTACTAATTGGAATTCCAAATCCATTTAATTGTACAAGAGTGATAGGTAAATTAATTTTTATTAAAGTCCAAATCCATTTATAATCATGTTTATTGTTTCTAGCCTTATTTTGTGGAACTCCATAATCATGAAATAAATAAAGATTATTAAAAGTTTCACAGTTTTATTAAAATATACCTGACAATATTGTTTCGACAGCTATGCTGTCATTATCAAAGGTAATATAATTATAAACAAACACGTCGCTAAGGTAGATACAAAATAGGTAACTAGATAAAATAATAATAATAATAAAAATTAATAATAAAAATCATATTTATGGACAAGTTTGAAGATCGAATATTTGAATTAAACCTCTCTAAACACATTATCTTCTGGTTTCGTTATGTTGATGACATTTTAGCTTCTTTTGACAGTTCTTTTGAGGTTATCAATGAATTTTTAATTCTTATAAACAATATCCATCCTAATATAAAATTTACACTAGAAACAGAACAAAACAGGGCTATAAACTTTCTAGACTTAAATATCAAGATTAACGCAGACAATCTTTTTGAATTTTCCATATACAGAAAACCAACACAAACAGACCAAATGAATGAATCTTGTCACCACAATACACATAAAATAGCAGCATACAGATCATTAGTACACAGAGCTTTAACTATTCCACTAACAAAATCAGATTTTAGCAAAGAGATATCAACCATTAAACAACTAGCACATGCAAATCATTATAATCCGAACATGATTGACACTTTAATTAAACAAAAAGATTATAGGTTAGCTATCAAAAGAATATATCCCATTGACAATCAAACAGAAGACACAAATTACATATCTATACCATATTTTGGCAAAATATCAGAAAAAATTGCACATATACTAAGAAAAACCAACAATTATAAAATAACATTTAAAACCAACACTAACACTTTTTCATTTTTATTTAATGCTAAAGACAGAACACATGATATCATGAAATCGGGCATTTACCGTTTAAATTGTTCTTTTTTAAGTTCGGTATATATTGGACAAACACTTCGAAATTTTGACATAAGATATAAAGAACACGTACGTCATTACAAAAATAAACATCCTGAAAAATCGAATTACGCCAAACACCTTTTAGAACAAAATCACACAATGACTCTAATACTGGAAGTATTAGATGTTTAATTATGATTTTTATTATTAATTTTTATTATTATTATTATTTTATCTAGTTACCTATTTTGTATCTACCTTAGCGACGTGTTTGTTTATAATTATATTACCTTTGATAATGACAGCATAGCTGTCGAAACAATATTGTCAGGTATATTTTAATAAAACTGTGAAACTTTTAATAATCTTTATTTATTTCACATTTATAATCAAGTCAGATTTTTCATAAGTTTCTTTCTAGTAATATATTTTCATCAAATAATACATTAAACACTTGTTTAACTTAAAGCAATTATTAATTAAACCTTTCTAAACACATTATCTTCTGGTTTCGTTATGTTAGTGACATTTTAGCTTGTTTTGACAGTTCTTTTGAGGTTATCAATGAATTTTTAATTGTTATTAATAGTATCCACCAAAACATAAATTTTACACTAGAAACAGAACAAAACAGGGCTATAAACTTCCTAGACTTAACTATCAAGATTAATGCAAACAATCTATTTGAATTTTCCATATGCAGAAAACCAACTGTTAGAAGTTTACACACACTGACTACTAACACTGAAGTGTTAGATATTTAATTCTGATTATTATTTTTTATCTTTTTATCTAGTTACCTATTTTTGTATCTACCTTAACAACGTGTTTGTTTATATTTATATCACCTCTGATAATGACAGCTCAGCTGTCGAAACAATATTGTCAGGTTATATTTTAATAAATACTGTGAAACTTGTTACTAATCTTTATTTATTTCATGTTCATTAAACACTTTGATGTTTCTCAAAAATATCACTGACATCTTGTCAAAACCTTGACATTGATTTGTTTACATTTTAACTTATAACATAACATTAAATTATTTCATGCTTTCCAAAAGGTTGTGCACTTCTTGAAAAATGAAATTGAAAGAGAATTGTTACAAAAATGGCCGTGCTTTTATGTCTTTTTGTCGAAACAATTGAATGTGATGTGATTTTGCGGAAAACAAATGCCTGTTGACATTTCTAAATACTCTTAACCCTATTTGTATTTATAAATATCAATTAACACTTAAACTAATTAGATAAAGTTAAATTCCGAATTTAATGATATATAATAGTTGATGAACAACCAAGTCTGAAGGATTTGGAAAAACTTTTCAGTAATATTGAGGTTACAGTACTATTTTATGTTCTTCGTAGAAAATGTTGTTTGCACAGTGTATATGCTACTGACGTAATTAATCCTTTTTCATATAATGTAATTACTTTTGCAATAACCTACACACCTTTCTAAATTCTTAAAATAATTTTTATAGTATGATAATTCCAGGCTTCCCTACTTACGGAAAAGAGGTAATTAAGGAACAAGATAAAATTGTAAAAAGTCAAAGTTCACATTCTCAAAGGCTGTTTAGGAAATTATGAAATTCATTAATCTGTCAACATCATATAAGCAACATATTTAAGAAGTACCTATAAATAGAAGTAGATCGAAATTTAACATGTATGTGGTACGTATATCCTCTTCATAAACTACTATTACGAATGCAGTTTAACATAGAAAATACGCACAGAAAGATAAAACGTCCACTATGTGCTACTATACTGCTATAAATATTAATATGTCTCTTACATATGAGCATATGTTAAACATTAAACTACATAATCGACCACAGCAACGCAGCTAGAGAAATAAATTAGACGTGAGGTGCAAATGTCTTAAGATCTTCAAGTCTGCTATACCGCGTACGTTAAGAAGCGCATACTAAGCTAAATTGAGTTCATCATAAATTTACACTCGCAAGACACTCAATGGGAAAGTGCCATACAAATAAAAGCTTGGTGCTAGATGTACATTAAACATTATGCATTTCTTGAAATAAATGACTAGTTTTGTTATAATTTAAAGCAGTTACGCACTGTAGATCAAAGATTTCCGCGGTTTCGCGTGTATCATTTAGTATTATTTTCCTAAGAACTAAGTTGAGCAAAAATGTGCTTAATACTTGTTGCTGGTGTAATAAATTACATCATAAGATGTAATACCGTGAAGAAATAACACATGCTGACGTTTTTTTGTTAAAATTATACCATAAACTAGAAGTCGTCCTTTAAAGTATATTCCTAATGCAAAACATAATTCAGACATTTTTCCTATGTAGTACTGCACGTGTCAAATTACATTCATGCCAAATTGGCAGGTTTTATTAAGAAAAAAGAAATTTTAATTTTATAAGCAATTTTCTGATGTTAGTTTCTAGGCAGTTCCAGGCACTAAGTTTTATATAGGTTGTCTTTCAGATCATATGCGATTCTAAAGCAGCGTTCAGCTCTCGCACTTGAACCTACACTCGCGAAATTCGTAAAGTCGTTGAATACACTGTTCACATTCAAGTAACTTGTGCAGTTCTTATTGAGATTCGGACCTGGAAGGTTATTTTTTGGTTACTATGGTGGGAACGGGATTGTAATTCTTCAAAAATATTGTTTCTTGCGAAAATCTCGTGACATTTTGTAGAATTTCGCAGTAAACTAAACTAAATGAATCAAGACTCACTTAAGCTATCCACAGGTTAACGAGTCTCAAGAGGGATTTTCTTAAAATTCGCTCCTTGAGCTCATACGGCTCTTGCTGTAGTTCGTAGTTTACAAGGTGTAACTAATATAACTAGAAACCTCGTAATGGGGGGTAGTTGTAATGATTTAGGACATATTTTATTTATCAACATGTCGCTTCCTGCTAGTTTTGCAGAAAATCGCATTACATTAAAATATTAAACAAGCAAAAAAAATTTTTTATATTAGTTACAACCTGTATAGAAGCGTTGCTATAGAAGATAGGTCAGCCGGGCGTATGCTCGAAGCCCCTTGGGCTAGTGGTACCCCGTGGGCTAAGTGGGCCCCGCACTACCACCAAGCCACCTTATTTTAGACAACAAAATAATATATATCTTACGCATTAATAAAATAGACCTAGGAACCGACATTTAATGCAAGTTCTTATACATAAAGCTAAAGCTTACTTTTGAAATGAAGCGTACTAGATTTCCAAACGTCTCACCGTTTGACATTTGTAAGCGAATAGTTCCTCGTCGCTGGCCGGACTAAAACAAGTGATGGGGGTAGTGGGAAAATCACACCCACCCGTCCCATCTAGCAGCATTGCTTACATCGGCACCCCGTTCAACGACGGGGGCGCTTAGCAGGTAGCACCAGCCAACCAGCAATGTTTAGTTTAAAATACCAACAAAATTATTAAAATTAAAAATTAATAAAATAAAACTTTTATCATCTTTCATGCATCATCAGTGATAAAGGTAAACTGCGTACCAACACTAAATTATTATCATTATATATATTTTTTATTTAGTGGCGGTTCCACTGCATATTTCTGCCAAGGGCCTCAAAATCCGAAGGAGGTGCTGACCCTGTATATCGCGCATTCCACGGTTACGTACCATGACGCGTTCCGACGCATTTTTATGATTAGCGAATCCGCAGAAATTATTTTTAAGCAACTAAACAATATCAAGCTAAAACGTGGGTTACGTACAAGTGACAAAATGGAGACATGAAAGACTAAGCAATTATAAGTTTTGCAATGTTTCTGCAAACTATTCATAAAAAACTTACGAGTTGATTAATGATACAATTTTAGAGAAAACACCAAAAATAATGCCATACATACGGTTTTGTTTTAAGATGTGTGTGTTAACGGTCAATTTAGATCTTGAAGACGTTACGTATAATGTCACATGTGTTACGTACTGTCACATGCCAAAAACTGCAGATTTCATTCAATATTATTATTGAAATTCAGACACAATATCTTTTAATTTAAGTGATTTTTAGTCGTCTTACACATTTTTTTATTATTCAATAACAATGAACTGCAATTTAAAACTCACTGACATTATTGTCTTGAACCATCACCGTAATTACATGCACCAAATGACAGTTTCTTTCATCCAAGTACATATAACAAATAAGCAATTATCATAGCAGTTTGGCTACGGCAATTTTAATTTGTGTTCTAACATGTACTTGACACCTGCCAAAATGCATTGGTTTAAGTCTTTTTAAGCATTATTGAACATTTAATTTTATCTGTGGAGGTTTTCTCGGAATGCGCGAAATGCGAGCCTTGAGTCAGATCGAGACGAAAGCGACTCTATTGGACATGCTTAATTTTGACGGAGGCGGACATTAGGGCGCCAGTTAATTAGGGAGCGTGGACACTAATTTAGCTTCGTGACTTTTGTAAATATTAAGGGTCTATCCATTTTATCTATCTTAAGATATTCCACTTAGATATAATCACAATGAATACTCTAAATTCAATAAGTAATTCAAGGTTAAAGAAATCGGAAATAATAACACTTAAGAAGGGATCATTTATGTTGCACAACAAACAAAATTTTTTGTAATTTACAGCTAGAGGATAAGCGTTTTCAGCGCTTAATTTTGATAACTTCTCGAGATATTGAATTTTTTACATAAAATTATCAAACACACTTTTTTTCAATTTTTTTTTTAAATTTTTATAAAACGCACATTTTTAATATATAAACTTTGATTCTAACATACGTTACAAGATAATCCAAAAGGTTTCATTTAAATTCATACTGCCGGTAATTATTCAGAAATAATTGATGTTTTCTTTCTAAAGGTACTGCACTAAATAGTACTGTTCGTGTTTTTATTTATTGACTATGTGTTGTGCAATAATATGTTTGTATTAAATTTTTAAACTTTTCTAATGTTTCAATAGTTAGTTTATTGATTGTTAAGTTTCCTCGCGCCCTAATGACCTTGCGCCATAGAGTCCTCGTGCTCTAACGGCCGCGCTATAATGGCAACGCCCTAGTGGCCGCGGCCTAATGTCCTAGACCGTAATTCTGAATACCTAATTTAATTATATTTGAAATTTATATTACGAAGGGATACTTTTGTGGTTATTTTAACACCTGCAATATAATCATGTGTGTATGCAATTTCTAGAAGTACTAATCATAAGTACCAAAAGTGCAATAACTTCTAAAACAAATCCATTCAAGAAAAATAACTTAATGGTTGGAAAGATAATTAAAATATCAACAGAATGTAAGTATGTTCACTAACTGTAGACGCCAATGACAACACTTACTATTTCGAACAGGATCATGTCTGCAACACATACAGACGTATAAAAAGATTCAAGAGAAAAAGGAATGCCTCTAAACACTACTTAAATCTTCTTTCTTTTTGAATATAAGTACCGTAGAAAATTAAGAAAAAATATTAACTGTTACTTTCTTATACTGTTAAAACTTAGTATTTAAGATTTATCAAATTGTTGTTACTTACAATTAAATAGTTAGAAACCGTTTATGAATACATGGTATCAACTTATAGTGTAACTATTTAATAACAGTACCATAATGACAAAATTAATATTAGTCTTGCATATACAAATTACATACGTTCAAGTTACTTATACTTATAAGTTTGTAGAAGTAGAGTGTAAGTGAAAGATTATACCATTAATCAAGAACATGATTACTGATAATTTGTATTGAGAATAAACGTCCGTTATTTCATCATCTTACAAAAATATTGCAGATAATCTGGGGTTGGATATATTTTCAGTAAAAGTGAAATATTTCTCCACCTAGATACTTCGTAGTTAAATGACAATGTATTAACGACCTTTATCCACCATAAACCAACAGCTGATAAATACCAACACAGATAAATCAAGACTAAATAAATGGTACCTAACGTAGTGATGGCGTCAGCAAAAAGCAAAATTTTCAAATTATGTATCTCCTTGTTATAATATACTCGCTTAGTACATTAGAGGGTTGCGTTATTAATCTTCTACTAGCAAATAAGGACGGTTCTTCGAATCTTAAAATAGTCGGAGAAATGGAAAACACAAAACCAAGCAAATTCACCAACTCAGAAACAAGACCAAGTAAATTCACAAAGCCAACAACAAGAACCAGCACATGGAAATCCACCAAGTGAGAAACAAGAATCCTCAGCCCAACCCACACACTGACTTCACAACTCCAGTAATAAAAAACTAATTCCACAACTGCACTTTTGATTAAACGGAAATGCTAGATGCGGCTGCAATTTCTTTATGTGGAGATAAGAGTTGCAGATCTAACACCTGTTTTAGTCTTTTAGAACAGAATCACACAATGATTTCCCAAAATAACATTTTTTTTATTCAAGTAACCAGCTAAACACTTAACAAAGGTTATACTTGGTTATGAGAGTATATTTTAAAAGGCAATTAGAAGGTTATGTGAGGTTAAGAATCCCTCTATTTAATCACTGTTCACTTACTATCGGTACCGCAGTCATATTCGGAGCTTGGTACATCTTGGGGTAATCTCCACTCGAGACGGGTGTACATATTTTTCTTACCTAGTTGTTTAATAACAATACTATTGTTACTTGTGTGAAGTTTAGTTATGTGCTTTTTCGTTGTTCTTCGGACAAATCCTTCAATTGTGCATATTCCCAATTCGTGGTAGATTTGATGGGTACGTATTGAGCATTAATCAAGATGCGTAGGATTTTATTTTCAAATATCGGTAGCTTCTTGTAGTTAGTTTTGGATGTCGTACTCTACACTTCTTCGCAAGCATAGGTTACAACTGGTCGAAATAGCGATTTGTATAGCAGTAGTAAGGTACATTCATTTCTTAATGGGGCATTTCTGTTAAGAGGATATGGTAACCTTCGTCGATTATATCCATACTTTCAATAGCTGCGTAAAGGTTTTCATTTCGGGTGAAAATAGCAGTATCGTTAGAAAATAGGGCAGTTTTGATATCCTCTCAACCAAGGCATTTGAAAAGGTTAGGCTGGAAGGCCTAAAACATAAATTACTTCACTTGCCCATCCCAACATATTTAACAGCTATCGCCTTTTTCGTCCTAGAAAACAGATCTTTCGCAGTAAGAATAAATAACTAGCTATAAATTACCTTAGCGACGTGTTTGTTACGTTATATTACCTTTGATAATAACAGCTTAGCTGTCGAAACAATGGTCAGGTAGATTATAATAAACTTGTCAAACTTTTACTAATTTGTTTGCTTTATTTCATGATAAATTGATTTCTGTTTATTTTCGGGGTGTATAATTTTGCATTGGTGAAAGTGTTATTAATATTTCGAAATTGAAATGGAGTATAAAAATCCTGATTATCAAAATAGATATGAAGTGGTACTTTTAGATTAGTGTATAACTTGGAGAAGAGTGAGTCAGCAATTGCTGCCTAAGATATTGATCTTTGTGTTAAAGTTAACCATGTTCAAATAACCCACCCTAAATATTTTGCATCAGCGTAGCCTTAACATTCTGTAAATATATGACTACGTTAGCTTGTTGATGTCGTGATGTTTATGCATTTCTGTACAAAGTTTAACCTATTTTGTTGTGATATTCTTTTCTTCGTTACCCTGACAACATGCGCGAAATTATTTCGTGCACAAGACACAGAACGCTTTTGCACACTTTACATAATCAAACATAAATACAATAACCACCAAAACAGTATGACTGTTATCAAAGGCTGTCATCTCCATAGCAACCAGAAGCTTTTTTTTTTCTTGGCCTTTTCACTACTTTGCGTTTAAATGAAAATTCCAAATCCATGTCTTTCTAACTAGAATCTACAAGTCTATTTGCTTTCTTGTAACTTTTATATGCAATTTTCTAATCTGCGATTTTTGAATAAAATTATTGACAAAATAAAATTACCAATATTTGGTATCAACAAAGTGGTGCGCCGACGCATTTTGCAGTTCCTGTTGCAGAACATTTAGATGAGGCTTTCCCCAAAATATGGATTGGCAGACGTTGAGTTCTGAAATGGCTAGCGTGGTCCCATCATCTTGATCCCCTTGATTTCTGTCATAGGGCGTATTTAAACGCAAAATTATGCCAGAACCAAGCCAGAAGTTTCAGAGCTGAAAGAAGAATAACTGTAGAACGTAAAAACATTAACCAATGCATCAAAAGATAATGTTCTTAATAAATTACAAAATTGGCTTACTTATGTCAATAGACTAATGGATCAAATCTATCGGTTAGGAAATACTTAGACACTGTCTGTCAAAATCTGCAAAATATGGCGCTGCACCATCTTACGATTAAAAATCACGGTTAATAAGAAACCTGGGTATAAAAGTTATAATCAACCAAAAATAGTTTTTTCAATACGTAGCTTTCTATATCTTGTAAACAATCTATTTCAGCCCCCATTATGGGTTATTGTAATGCTAGAGTACTTTTCGATTTTAGTGAAAAAATATGTAAAAAAATTGATAACAAAATAACCTATAAAATAATGCACATAGTACATCGCGGAATCACTTGATATCAAAAAGTAGCTCGCATGTTGGTATGTACGAGGATTGTTCGGTAACTACGTGGCCTAACAAAGAAAACGCAAAACATTTTATTTTTCAATATAGTCTCCTGCTCGCTCAACACTCTTATTCCAACGATATTCCAAATTAGCAATGCCTTCATTATAGGTCGATGAATTCAAGTCCTCGGCATAGCTATCTACAGCAGCAATTACCTCGGAATTAGACGAAAATCTCTTACTGCCGAGCCATTTTTTCAGATTTGGAAACAGATGATAATCGCTGGGGGCTATCTGAGGAATAAGGCTGAGGCACTAATTCAAATCCCAATTAATGAATTTTGGCCATTGCAATCACAGGCTTGTCGGCAGGTGCGTTATCCTGATGGAAAAGCACTTTCTACTTTGCCAAATGAGGCCGTTTTGATTTTGTCGCTTAATTGTTGCAACAAATTGGCATAATACTCGCCATTAATTGTTTACCCTTTTCTAAGCCCCCCTAACCCAGAATAATTCCATGAGAATCCCAAAACACAGTTGCTATAACCTTTCTTGCTGACAAAACTGTTTTTGCCTTCTTTGGTGGCGAAGAATCTTTGTGTGTCCATTGCTTGGATGTTCTTTGGTTTCGGGAGTGTAATGGTGCACCCAGGTTTCATCGACGGTTATGAAACGACGTAAAAAGTCCTTCGGATTGCGGCGAAAACATGCAAAAAGGTCGCGAGAAACACTCAAACGGTTCAGTTTTTCCTCCGGTGTGAGCAACCGCGGCACTCGACACGCAGAGTATTTTTTCATTTCCAATTCTTCAGTTAAAATTCTGTGCACACTGTCATTTAAGATACCCACTATGTCTGCTATCTCGCGCACTCTTACTCGACGGTCATCTAAGACGATACGGTGAACTTTTTCAATCATATCCGGAGCAGTAGCAGTTTTTGGACGTCCACTACGAGGTTCATCATTTGTGCTCCTACGGCCAAGCTTTATTCGGCAACCCAGTTTTTAACCATTGAAAACGAAGGAGCGAATTCCGATAGTGTTGAATCCAGCTCTGCTTTGATTTCGGTTGTTGTGGTCATATTTAACCTATTAAAGAATGATTCTACACAATGATAAAGAAGATTCCTGCAAATTCGCGCCGTCTCTCTGTTAGGCCACGTAGTTACCGAATAATCCTCGTATCTAGGCTGCCAATCCTGAATAAAAATAAATATATCGAATTGTCCACCTGCAGAAAATTGGTCCGATTTTATGCATAATAAAACATATTCTACATGTTTTATTATAAATGAAATTGGGTCAATTTCCTGCAGGAAACTTCTAGTAGCAACGCAGTGCATTTTATATACGGAGGTAGTAGGAAAAAATGTTACAATTCTCCCGGTTTGCTTTACGTATGCACTTCTTGAACCCTTTACTTTATAGTTAATCTACTTACAATACTTTAAAGTTGTAAATTTGTTAGCATTAATTATAACAAATTGAGTTAATTAATTTACATAGGTATGTCTACTGTATCTATAATTATGTGACCGCGCAAAGCTTAAAAAGAAAATTAACAGTTCCTGTAATTAGAAAATTCCATATTCAATTCATTAACAAATCTGATAATATATCCAGCCGCCTTTTACATTTAGCGTTAGTATGTAGATAAAATATTACTTTTATTTTTGCAAATGATAAATTCCCTTCATAATAGGATACCTATTTCTTTTCAATTTACACTTATAAAATCTTCACTGTGCAATTAACTGGACTATTTCTCTCACGCTAGACGTATCTTGTTAAGTAAATTATTTGTTTTCTTTGGTTGCCCATCTATTTATCACATCCTCTATTTTCAATTTTCTCTTATTGTCTTAGTAAAATACACTTCTGTTAATCACTTTTTTTGTACGTTGTTTCTTTTGTGTGTTCATTTCGAATTTCCTTTATCGCGCTCTTCCTGTAATAAGAAGAATGAACTTCGACGAATCGTTCTTTCAGTAAATGAAATGTCTTAAAATACGAGACTGTTCTTTATTACCACTGCGCTATGATTTCTCGTCGTAATTGTATTTATTATTCTACTACCAGCCATCCCTAACTATATTACACTGAGCAAAAATAATCTTAAAAACTTCTGTTCGTTTTAAAATATAAAATAAGTTATTATATAAATATTAAAAAATAAGAACCAGCAATAAGAACATTTCAATTAATCAACATATTTACCTCAGGTATTGCAATAAATTTTAACATTAGAAAACACAATTCATTTGTTATAAACAGTTAGATAATAACGTTTATTTAGTAAAGCTTAGTTCTGCAGAACAAGCCACTTCTGAAGGATGGAGCACGTCCTTCATGTGAAGCAGCAGACGGTTGATAGATCAAGATAAGGTGTACTGCTGTTTTTGTTATCCGTTTTATGCAAATCACATTAGTAATCTTGTTTTGAAGCGCGGTTGCTGAAAAACTCTAGCGTGCTGTTTGCAATCCTATTGCAAAATGAGAACGTGATTCGTAGTTTTAAATTATCGCAATAATAATTATTATCTTATAATAAGTAATGCATTAGGATACACCTGCATGAAGGCAACAACTTATCATAAAAGCAAATTTGTAGTTGTCACGCAGTTATAAAAAGTGCATTTTAGCATGGCTGTTGTAACTTTTCTAGAGTAGCATTTAAATGAGTAAAAGCGACCTTGATATTAATAAAAATGGAGGAAACGTGATTTGGACTTGGAAAATGACTTTACTTTTATGAAACACTTAAATTCAGGTAACTGTAATAATAAACTACTTTTCCAATAGCCTGTTGTGGGCTATTTATGCATGGTAGTTTACATTACTTCAGTACTATGAAATTCTGAATCCGGTTAACTTAAAGAATTTTAAATAACAAATGTAACCATTAAACACGTTTGTTCGTTCACTTACAACACCATTATTGTAGTACAATAGAACTTAATTGATAAACTATTGCAAGATTTTCTAAAAATAATAACCATTGGTCAACAGAGAAGACAAAGTCGTAACGAATTGAAATTCTTCCAAAATTATTTCCGAGGCCTTTTGTCAGACTCTTTTTGACTACTCGGTTTTTGGGAAAACCGCTCCTTTTTTAATTTTTTAAAAATTTTATAAAAAACTTCAAAAAAGTTAAAAATATTTGTTTAGCTTGTTTATTATGTTTAATGTTTTGTGACTATAACACAGCCCCACAAAAAAAATTGAAATTATTTTCTCCGATATCTGAGGAAGTGCACTTTATGTTTTTGGGGTTGCTGAATCCGAATTCGGGGTCCGTTTAACCCCATCACGTCAGGGTCAAGGGCATCTGAAGGTCAAATTGCGGAATGACTATTAAAAAATCTGGAAAAATTTATATATGTGTTTTCGGGGTCGCTACATCTGAATCTGGGGTTCTCTTGACCTTGAAGTGTCAGAATCAAGGTCAAATAAAGGTCAAACCCCTAAAATTTGATGATATGATCATTTTGACCCTGGATTCTTAAAGAGCAGAAAATTTTACGTCCGAATATGTATTTTTTTTAGAACAGACCTTTGTAGGTCACGTGATGGCCATCCAAAATCAAATCAATTTTCCAGCTTTTGGCTGTAAATTGAGATCTTGGGTCTTTGATGAGTTGATATTTTTCGGGTCGTTGATCACGATTCTGGTATTCATTTGAGCCAATCACGTCGTAATATAACGATATAATATTTTCTTACTCCGGATTCTGAAAGAGCGAAAAATTTCATCCGTGTGTTTGCATCCAGGGCACCTCCCCGTGGTGACGGCGGGCAACGGAGTAGGCAAAGTCCCTGGAACAGGACGCGTATGCCGTCATGGCAAACACAACGGAAAAATTTACGATGCAGGGGGATGGAACCCCAGTATCGGCGGCTGGTCAGGGTGGGAAAGCGGGCCCGCTGGCGTCGTCATCCAGTGACCGCAGCTCTGTTGAGGTGGCTACCTTGGCCTCACCAGAGTATAAAGCTACAAGTAGTAGAACCCATAGACATGAGCATGACAACCCAAAAACCCTATATCATTTCTGTTATGTTTGTGGTTCGTACACACCACCACATGGCCGGAAAAATATTACTCATGTTGTTAATACTGCATACAAGTATTGTTTCTCACTTAACATATTAAATCAAGATAAGAATTGGGTTCCACATATCGTTTGTCTGAATTGTCATAAGATGTTGATTACATGTTACAACAATAAAGATCTTTCAAATTTGAAATACTCTGCACCTGTAAAATGGACTATGCCGGAATCAAACTGTTTCTTTTGTAGGACAATTACTCATGGATTCAATAGGAAAAGTAAATCAAAAATCAAGTATATTTATACCGATAAAGTAGTTCCACCTGTTTTGATTTTGAAGCATAGGGGTAAGTTCAAGGATACCGTTGCAGAAATAGAAGGCAAGGAAGACATAGATATGCAGATGAGTGAGGAAGAAGTACAGATAGAGGAAAGCGACAGCGACATGAGTTCAGATGAAGGAAGTGGAAGCGATGGAAAGCAAAGTAAAAGAAATAAAGAGCATCAAAAGTTTACGCAGAATGAATTAAGTGACTTGGGAAGAGAATTAGGGTTGTCGAAAGAAGCTCATGAACTTTTGGCTTCAAGGCTAAAACAAAAGAATCTTTTGGAAAAAGGTGCAAAGGTTTCAATTTATAGGACGAGAGAGCTGGAGTTTCGACCTTTTTTCACAAAAGATGAATCAGTGGGATTAGTATATTGTAATGATATTGTCGGACTCATGAATAATGTCAAAGCTGACAGTTACAGATCGAATGAGTGGCGATTATTTATAGATTCTTCTATTCGCAGTTTAAAGGTGATATTGCTTCACAACACAAACATTCTGGCTCCCATACCAATAGCTCACTCCACAGTTCTCAAAGAATCCTACGAAAATATCAAAATTGTCCTAGAAAAAATAAAATATAAGGAACATCAATGGAGAATCTGTGGTGACCTCAAAATCATGGAATTCTTCTTGGGATGCAGAGCGGAAATATCAAATACCCTTGCTTCTTGTGTCTTTTTGATAGCAGGGATCGACAAAATCACTACATAAAGAAGGATTGGCCAAAAAGATCTCTGCAGCCTGGATCGTTCAACGTCATCCAGCCGCCTCTTGTGAATACATCAAAAATTTTAATTCCACCACTGCATCTCAAACTTGGCTTTATGAAACAGTTTGTCACAGCCTTAGATAAAGATGGAAATTGCTTCAAATATATAGTGCAAAAAATGCCCAAAGTCAGTGAAGCCAAGTTAAAGGCAGGAATTTTCGATGGTCCACAGATTCGAACGCTCTTCAAAGATGTCAATTTTACAGCCCAAATGACGGATTTAGAGGAAGCTGCATGGACTAGTTTTCGTGCAGTTTCTGAGAACTTTCTAGGAAATAATAAAAGCCAGAATTATCAAAAGTTAGTAAGTGATATGATTGAAAACTATAAGAATTTAGGGTGTAATATGAGCATCAAATTACATTTTGTAGATTCACATCTTGATTTCTTTCCAGACAAATTAGGCGATTTCAGTGAAGAGCAGGGAGAGAGGTGTCATAAAGATATGAAAAATATGGAAAAACGCTATCAAGGAACATGGGGTATAAGTATGATGGCGGACTATTGCTGGAATTTGAAACGAGATGTAGAAACAGTTCAAGCATCACCTAAACGAAAATCACTACGTAGATCGTTTGAAGATAAGCGAGTCCGTTATCACAAACGGACAATAGGAGATGGATAGACCTTCACAAAATGACTTGTTGACGTATTAAAAGATGAAAAAAGGTAAATACGTATTCGGATGTAAAATTTTCTGCTCTTTCGGAATCCGGGGTCGAAAATATCGTATCATCAAATTTTATGGTTTTGACCTTCATTTGACCTTGATTCTGACACTTCAAGGTCAATAGAACACCAGATTCAGATTTAGCGACCCCGAAAACATATATATAGATTTTTCTAGATTTTTTAATAGTCATTCCGCAATTTGACCTTCAGATGCCCTTAACCCTGACGTGATGGGGTTAAACGGACCCCGAATTCGGATTCAGCAACCCCAAAAACATAAAGTGCACCTCCTCAGATATCGGAGAAAATAATTTCAATTTTTTTTGTGGGGCTGTGTAATGGGCGTACTTAAAATATAAAAGGCCATTTTTTCAAAAACTAACAGGAAATGACCACATGTTAATAAGGAAAATACTTTCGAAATGATCACAAGTTTACAGTAGCCCCCCCCGCATTACGAGGTTTCTAGTTATATTAGTTGCACCCTGTATATCTACGTATTTAGAGGCACATTTCCGATAAGAGATGCAATTATTCAGTCCTAGAACCACCAGAACTTTTACCAGTTTTTAAAACCGATATGCCGCATCCTCGCAACATCAAAAGGATAAACTCTTGCATCTGTGAGAATAGTACCCCTTTCTGAAGGTACACAAATTACTTTTCTTTTAGCAAATTCCTCAATTATTGTTGTACGGATTCTACAGGTATATAAATACGCCCAAGTAACAGTAAGACAATAACGTTTCTGGATTCAATTTTTTTAAATAACTACACCCTCAAGGATTTGTTTGTAATACTGATAACCTCCTCTCTTTATCAACCCGTAGAATAATTACTCGTATATTTGCCTAATACTAAAAGTTAAATGGTATACAAATATTGGGATCTCCACTATTGTTGTCCATAACTAAAATCTCACACTTTTCCTTTGAGATTTGGCATTAATTCTTACACGTCCATAGCATTTATTGCATTTGAAATATTCTTCCACTTTCTTTGACAGTGCAGGTCTTTTACTTTTTGTTTCGTTATTTTTAGAGCATGTTCCAGCTGAGTCCAGTACTTTTCTTACAGGATTGAGGAGGATTGTGGTTTTTCGGAACAAAAGTTATTCCGTTTCTGTGATCCTAAATCTTTTTACTAGCGGCATAATGGCATGGCGCTAAATCGAGCCGAACGAGTACGGACACTATGGACCTTATAACTGACAACAAGCGGTTATTTCAAATGCCCCTCTAAATAAATTTCTTGATTAAGCTGAAGAAATTAAAGCTGCTTCTTGTTACAAAGCTTTGACTGCGTTTATCACAGATGCAATTTGCTTGACAGCCTAAAAATTGGTTAGCAAATTTTAACATTTTCTTTTGCTTTAATTTATCTTCGACTTCAAATTTATTTATACAAGTGAATAATTTCTGTTAAGGGGGAGTGTCAATCACGCGGCTAAAGCAGCTATATACGTGTGACTTTTTGCATGTTGCTGCAGCGACCTTTTTGAATGTCAATTATGGTTCGTAACCGCTTTCGTTTAAAACAATATTTGCAAAATCAGTAGTTTGCAATCTGATCAAGGAGAAGGCAATGTTGTTGGTGTGCAATTTAGAAGAAAAAGGATAAGGAAGAGCTTTTACTACTTCTAGTGTTAGATTCTTTGAGAAGCAGTCCGTATGATATTTTCTGTACCCTAGAGAGGGGTTTCCAAATATGTTGATTGAGACATCTTTTAAAAGATGACAGCAAGTTTCAAAGTTTTCTTCAATCAATTTAATTTTGTGTTGTCCCTGGTTGAAAATGATCTAAAAAACAATCATGTGGACTTGATAGACACCCTATAAGCCCGGAGGAGAAGTTAGGATTAATACTAAAGACACATTTTCAGTGCAATTTCAGCGCCTGTTACGACTGGACTGCTATTTTTGAAGTCGCACCGCAAGGGTCACTACAGAAGCTTTTGTAATCCGACTAAAATCGGCTGATTGGCAACGGGTTCATTTATTTCAACGTAAAGCAGTGACTGATGGAGAATAGTTATGCTCGCGCGTCTATAGCCGTACGACTCTGGCCACTTCAGCCCCGTAATTGACACTCTACCTTTAGAAGTCATTTTTCACGTAGGCTTCGTCATCCATGACTACACATTCAAATTTTGTTAAAAAGAATTGGTATACAGCTTCTTAGTTAGTTTTTTCTGTACAATTTTGCTTTTCATTACGATTCAGACCTTTTCGGAATTGAAAAAGTGTTCAGTTTGTTTCTTTTTTTACTGTTTGTACATAAGATGTTGATATATGTTAATTTTTTTTATTCACAATCATATTGCAATATGTACATTTCATATGTTGTAAAAACCTTGGAAAGTAAGCTATTGCTATAGCACCACCAAAGTGGTTAACAATTTCCTTTACATGTCTGTAAAACTGACATGTAAAGTTATGGCCAACTTTGTTTTCTGAATAATTTAAAACAGGACGTTTTATCCGACTTAAATTTAAGTTTTTATAAATATATTTAACGCTAAAAACATATTTTTTATTTAATATTAGTTTTATTTTTATTTATTTTTCCGTATTTTATATTTAATAATTACAATGGAATTAATTAATTTCTAATTTTAAAATACTGAGCGCATACATTGCCATCTAGCGGCGAAGAATGAAACCTTACTTAAAATTTCTTGTGGTCGATAGATGGCTCTGATTGAAATTATGACATAGAGTCACTGCATCTAGTCACCTAGGTCAGCTGGTCGATCAGAGTACCGCAAACCACCGCCATATTGGGGCAGAGAAGGGTGATTTTTAATAATGGACAAATTAAAACCACGTTTTACGTATTAGACATATTAGAGGTTTGATCTTTCAGAATAAGAAAAACCTTTTAAAGTAAACGTGGATTTGATTAAATTCAATACAGAACAAATAATGAACAATTTCGTGCTTCGTTTGCCCCAATATGGCGGCGGTTTGCGTTACTCTGATCTACCAGCTGGCCTAGGTAACTAGATGCAGTGACTCTATTATGACAGCTTATAAAAAATTTATTTTAAAATTTAAAATTACTTTTTATTTTGATTATCTGAAGTCTAATTATTGTGAATAAAATAGTATACATGTTTCGTTGGTAAAGGTTCCACGCCTCGCGATATTGTTTGACATCGACGTACCGTCTCGGTCAAACAATTATCGCTTGGCTTGTAAAGATATCCTTTACCAACTCAACATGTAATATACTATTTCTGGCTTCCTATTTATTGTCACCCTTTCCGGAAAATTGCTTAAAACATTTTTGCAACCGTTGATTTTGAGATTTTTAAACAGTAATCAGTCATTGAGGCAAACGCCACTTTATTAGGTACAGTGTATAAAAACTAACGGTTATTTACTAACGATCATTTTTGTGTGCACGTTCATTATTTTGTTTTAGCTTACGAATGCGGTCTGAACTATACGGCAGATTGGTATATTTTAACACAAGCTAAAGTCCAGTTAAGGTGACTTCCATAACTATCTAAACCCTAATAAAATTCGTGAATGTCATGATGCTCAGTAGTATTGAATTGATTCTGGTACCTTGTTTTACATGGTATATCATTCATTGTTCTGCCTTTATTAATTTTTTTAGCATTTTCATATACTTCATGTTAAATTCAAAAACTGATTCCTCAATGACATTTTGCAATGAGAAAAACAATGTGTCAGAGTTGTATGGCTGATGCTTAAAAGAGGTTCTTCTTATCCTTTGAAACGTTTGTTGGATTTTCTATTCCACATGTTTAATTCTAGATCTTCCAACGTTGGCAAGATAAACATAATGAGACATTATCTTCAATTAAAACTTAAAACTAAATCAGTATTTCGGGGCGAAGAATCATTATCAATAAGAGTAAGTCTTGATAAGATTTCAGGAATTTGTATCTGAATATCAATTATTATTGACGGTGGAGAAATTATTGTAAAATATGAATTTGTACTCCCCAGTAAAAGAAAATTGTTGCTAGCCTCAAATTCAGAAATAATTTTATTTGTAACGAGTTGGGAGTTGCGTCAAGCTAGCGTTGCGTCTTTCACGATAACATTTCATAAACTTACTGTTGCTCAAGTTACCAGATTCGTCTATGTCAACAACTACAAGTAAAATTGTTGCTCAAAAGACTGACTAGGTATTATCATGAACTTCTGAATCTGTAATGCATTTTGTTTTGGCTGCTGTTCTCATTGAAGTAATTCTACTGTGCTTAGGAAGAATGCAGTATATCTGCGAAGCAGCAATTTAGGATATAAACTTTTTTTTTATTAGCATTCGTTAAGATTCCACATAATATATCTATAGACAGTAGTTCATGCAGATACGGCGTTTTTGCCAAGCACGGCAGAATTATGCTAATCATGTATCTAAATGTGGTATACACTGGGCCACAGAAGCACGGGGACCCCATTTTAGAAATCAGATCCGACGTTTTATTATGTTGATAAATAAAATATCCATTCAACACTTTCAAAATAAACTTTTAATGAAAAACTAGCCAAGAGCAATACTAACGTAAGTACAATATTAAGGTACAAGCAAAAAAACTGCAAAATCGATATGAACAATATTGCAAATCTTACAATACATGAAGAGAAACTATTTAAAGGCAGGTACATATATTCTCTTAGCCAGTGGCGTGCGGTCCATGGAAGCAATGCTTGCCTTGAGAATTTATTAAAAATAAAAACAATGCTAACAAAAATACTTTTGTAAAATTATGGTTATCGTTTATTTAAATTGAAATAATTATCAAATTAAAGCTCAATATCAACTCTGTACAGCAAAAAGTATAATTATTTAGAGTACTATTTTAAATTAGGCTCATTAAACTTGCACGGAAAGGTAATACCGATTCAAATGTGATACATACACTTAATATAAGCACTGATTACAAATACTCTTCTCTTAACCTTGGCGTGAATCAGCGAGCGTGGGGTGTTATAGTAGATGGATGCTGTTAACATTGTTTGGTCGTTATTTTTATTGTGCTTCGTTCCCAAATGTTTATTTATTATAATTTGGTTATTTGTTCGATTTAGTGTTACTTAAGTAATGTAAATCTGCGAATGAGACTGTATTTTGTCGCATTTTATTATTTTAATTTATAAGTTGGATTTTTCTAAAGACAAATAGTTCTATTTAGTTTGCCTATATACAAATTTAAAATTGCATTATCGTCACGACTGCAAATTCAACTGCTTCGGTGAAAGGTTCGAGTACCTTCGATATAGCCGAATTGGGACGATTTTTTGTTCAGTTTGTAAATTATTAATAAGGGATTTTTCGCATACAGTTTTGGAGAAATTACAAATTATTAAAAAAGGCAGATCAAAACCAGATCTTTCAAATTTAACAACAAAGATTAAAACCTGTACCGGTATTTTGCTAAGAAAGACCGGAAAATTGATACGTAGTAGTAGTTTTTTTTAAATAAAGAATGATAGTCAACAAATTCCATAAATATAAAGTGTAAAAGTGCTTCTTTGAAAAACTTTTAAGCTTAATAATTATAACACTGTTTTTTATTGTACCTAGCAGGGGCGGATCCAGAGAAGTATTTTGAAGGGGATATCTTTGGAAAAATAATTGTTTTAATAAATAATAATTAAACAAACATTATTTGTTTCTACTCTATGTAAACTTATTTCTAAATTGGGGGCGGGATTATTCCCTCTCCGTTAATCCGCGCCTGTACCTAGGTGTATTATAATTAAAATCGTGGTTGCTTCCCTAGCCTAAATTCTCACCGCACGCCACTGCTCTTAGCACAGCAGTGAAGATGGTATATCTACAATAAATAATCCTGCAAACCCAGTTACAGGCATGATAAGAACCTATATCATAGTTTCCTAATCGCATGGAAAACCACAAAAGTTAGTTATACCTTGCTATCTTCCTATTAATAAAGCTAAGCCGACACGGTCGCACTTAATCGTGTCGAACTTTAGCCTCTTACCGCGTTTTACGTTAAGTAGTACATACTGATTATTTTAATACAAGATTTCCAGTCCAAAGAGTAGTATGTTCCACGCACACATAGTGCACCTTATGCAATTACACGAGAATGACCATTAATTGCGATCGTGCGATGTAGACTTTTATAACCACTAACAGTTCGGGTCATAAAACTTGATGAGAACACTGAAACAAAATCTCTAATTTGCCAGCATTGTTATTAAGACACGCTAACAGGACGACCGATACGGCGCCCAACGATTAATTTGTTTGCCGGACTTTTAGTATTCCTATTCTGCACCGACACCGATATTCATTACATCTTAACACATACTCATAACGGATACGATAAAATTCATTGCTAAATAGTTTTTGATGTGGTTGCATAAATAAACAGGAATATTATATTAATCTTAATGAATAAAAATAAAATCCGGCTTTCAATATCTATGATTTTTAAATCTAGGCTCTCAGAACGTAAGTAAATCTTGTTGCAATGACTAATACTAATGATCAATTGATCGTTCTGTGTACCAATTTCAAAATTAATTTGCAACAATATAATTAATTAGCGATAATTTTCATTACTAATATCTAACAAGGCAAGAAATGTAACAAAACTTAAAATTCAGAATTTTTAGTACGTTATCCTGTGCAGCACAGCATACATTCTGCTTGCACAGCATATGAATGTTTTTAATTAACTAAACCTTTAAAAGCTTGCATAATATAATGGAATTAAGAGGTAAAGTCAGTTAATAGGTCATGAACAGGTTAAATTTATTATCCAATGTATTGGGTCGTCACTTTGAATGCGAACTACCAACAAAATGAGGATGTTTTGAGAAAGTTAAGAGTCACTGCTTCAACATGATGTGTTATTCTATACATGTGCCAACATTTTATTGTTTAAAGTTGCCAAGTTTTGCATTAGTATATTTAAAAACGTTATTGTGTCGTTTTTTACATTCCAAAACGGTTTTTTAAGAGCTACAGTCTTTTAAATGCTTTTTTATGATGTGCACTTAAATGTTTAATATTTATTTAACATATTCCAACGAAATTGGGGTACGGATAGAAATGTGTGTTTATTTTCATGCTGTCTAAAATATTTCACCATATTGTTACTTAAAAAAAGCGTTTTGACATCAGTGCATATCTTAAATGAAGCAATTTATGTATGTTCTGGGGAACCAAAATTTTACTCGAGGTTGACCACGTGCCATAAAGCGTGCCACTATGAATTGTATATCTCCTCTAACCTCCGGCTCTTTATTGGTACTATAATGATGTTGCCATATAAATGATGACCACGGTATCATTACACACTAAACGTAAATTCATTTAAGTAAGTTCATCTAAAAGTAAACCAACACCCAGTAGGATATGATGGTGACCCAGACGAAAACAAATAGAACCCAACTAAGGTAATCACCGCCACCACGTCAATTTCTACAATTCCTACCACTTGGTTCTCCTGTCTACCGACAGCTACAGTCTACCATTCTGGAATTCTTTGAAACGGTTGTTCGATTATCTCCCATTAACAATCGACTTTCGGAAGTGTATAACCTCTTTATCGTTCAAATAAGATAAGTATCTTGTATTTAATTGGCTACGTTTCAATATGGCGAAGTTACCAGCTAAGTTAATAAAATTTCCCATTTTTGCCTGTTCACATGTAGAAATGTCAAGATAAGTACTATAACGTTCTCCATATCAATAATAATCAACTACAACAATATAATATTTTAATTTCTAACTTTCCAGGAAGCATTTTGAAACTTCTTTCCAACATTATCCTGTTTATAGACAACAATAAACTTATACGGCATTCAAAAACGAAATGTTGGACTATTATTTGTGTCCATGTTTGGACAAACCTCCTACGTACGACACAAAATCAAATACTACCACTTCTCCCAAAGAGATTGCAGATTTCTGGATGCTGCAATTTGATTACCCTCTTCTTTTGGACTAGCTAAACTAGTCCAGGAAGAAGTCTTTTCTCCTCCTTTTACTAGATTCACAACCACAAACTACATTAAAATTTTACAGTCCGTCAAATTTTCAGAATCCTAACCCCCAAATAATTAGTGATAATCAAAACGTCATTTGGCCACCATTGACACAATACAAATATACATTTTTAAATGCCCTGCATCAAGTGAAACTTTTTATATTGTTAAACTTAACCATTCAGTTCTTGAAGAGCACAATTCACAGGTTAGTAATTCCATAACGACGATGCCGACAGCTGTCGTTCCCCCATCGGAATGATTCCATAAGAAGAGAGTGTGCTTCGAATTAACAGGATTAAAACTTTTCTTTTTCTATTTAATTTTAATGTTTAGTGTAATTTCTCGGATGAGCACCATAGAACTTCACATCAACCTTAAACATGTTTTTGGTGAAATATAATATAAATACAAAGATTAGTTAAAGTTTCACAAGTTTTATTAATATCTTAACCTGACAATATTGTTTCGACACTTTGTGTCATTATCAAATCTACAAATAACAAAATCAACCTTTGATGACATAAAGTGTCGAAACAATATTGTCACACAGAGAGAAATACTTCATAAGAGCTTTGCACAATATTGTTCAAAACGGTGTTGGAGAAATTTATATTATAATTGTAGAATCGTATTGTCCAGCGTTGTGTAGGTTTTCGTTACTGAATTGTCTAACAGGAACGTACTACAATTATTTAACACAGTCAGATTTAGTTCTGCATTCTTTGGAACAATGTTGTAGAGGATAAGCTAGCATATTATGTTGAAGTATAATTGTAAAACATGTTTAGAAAAATACAATATTTTGTTTGAATGAAATCATAATCCAGTGTTCAAACTGCTTATGTTTATGGATGACATCCTATAGATGTCACCACTTGTAATTATCGCTATTAATGTAAATTCGAGATTTATACATAAACAGGCGACGGCAAAAGGAAATTTTAGTGTTATACGTGTATATATTACACGTTGTATAGTATGTAAATACTATACATTGTATAGCTATATACATATTAGTTAGATATATTTTAATATATGTAAAAATATATATTTTATTTGTGATACCTAACCTTCTGTATACAATATTTGTGCCAGAGTATTGCACAATTTGTATAAATGTGAACAAGTAATTGTGTTAAATATTATTAAGTAAATGTGGCACAACTAGCGCATCAATTGTACAATTTTGTATAAAATTGTATGCAATAACATTACACATTCTGTTTTAATAAGTAACACAATTTGTTATGGAAACTTATACACAACTATTCATTTGATTCTACAAAATTACTATTGACTTCCACAAAATCTTGACAAACTAAATGACACAATCTTGTTTTATAATTGTACACAAATTGTCCCTGTCACTTTTTTAAGACCAATTTGTTTTACAATACCACACAATTGTTGATGAAATTTAAATACATTTCTCTCTGTGCAGGTTAAGATATTAATAAAACTTGTGAAACTTTAACTAATCTTTGTATTTATATTATATTTCATGATTATGGAGTTCTACAAAGTAAGGCTGGAGACAGTAAACGCTATGTTTTTGGTGTTTTAGAACGCGAATTTTTATGCAAATATGTAAAAGATCATTGTTGAAATAGTTTGATCATGCTACCTGGGATTTTTTTTGTTGATATGTGCATTCTGTCATCTTACAGTATTATTATTGTTATTTGAAATATAAATTAGAATATTAATTTAAATTGCCCTAATTAAGCCTGTGCTATTTAAGGAAGGGACCGTATTTCAAGTTTTACATGTAATTACGTGCAGTGTAATTAAACAGATATACTGTGGACACACGTAATTTTATTGGAGTTTTATCAATATAGAATCTTAGGAAACTCGTATACTGTTGAATCGGTTCCCCATTTTTTTTTCACATGTGATAATCGCAAATGTAATGCTTGGTTCCATCTCAAGTGCGTTAATCTGACCGAAGAACAAGCCAGAGAAAGCCAATGGTATTGTAATCAATGCATTGTTGCTCAGAGAACACACGTATTAAATAGTTCATCAATGGAGGGTGTCCTTAGCTTTCAAGGCACGTCAACATCAATACCCGCAGAAAACGAGAGAATGCAATTAACACAAAAAGTCTTTGAACCAGCTCTCCAAATGTCCTTCACCTCCGCTGATTCCAAAACCATCATCAACATCTTCAGTTAAATCCAACTCTTTTAAATGTAACCCAGTAAATCAGATAATTAGAGAAAGACTAGAAAACTTGCGACAGAAGCGTGAATTGTTACAACAGGAAAGCAAACTTATGAACGATGCCCTTCAAATGACGCTCACTGACGCAACTCCAAGCCAAGGCGACCCGAAAGAAAGAGAATACCTTTATGAACAAGATCCTCCACTGCATGATAACTATGAAGAATTACCTAAAAAGGAACGGCCTACCAATAATGCCTCACAGTTGTTTGTAAATCCTGTTAATATACATTAATGGTCTGCTAGACAAGCAATTGGTCGAGAGCTACCCGTATTTAGTGGTAGGCCAGAGGAATGGCCGGCATTCATACCTGCGTTTAAACATTCTACTGAGGCATGTGGGTTTAGCGATCAGGAGAACCTGATGAGGCTCCAAAAATGCATCAAGGGTGCAGCCAGAACGTATGTTGAAAGTCTCATGTACACTCCTACATGGGTACCTCGTATTATAGCAACATTGAAACGTATGTTTGCACAACCTGGGCAATTACTAAACAAATACTTAGAAAAGATACGTAGCGATCCAACGCCACGAGAAGATAAACCAGAAACTCTACTGCAGTACTCAGCCTCCGTACAGAATTTATGGGCAGTATTGAAATCTACTGATATGTCTTTTCATTTAAACAATCCTTTAATATTGCAAGAACTCGTAAACAAACTCCCTCATTCCATCAAACTCAGATGGGCAGAGCACATTTACGATACAGCATATGATCTGACAACATTCATTAATTGGTTGGATCAGTTAGTGGACAAGATTTGTCTTGTCAATCCAACATTAAGTCTAGCCTCAACAGATTCTCATTCGAACAAGGCGACAGTCAAATCGTTCAAGAATGTTGGTCAGTATCAAAAGAAAAATGTGCACGTGAACACTCATACAGCAACAAATACTAAAACTGTGGATGATATTAAATGCGTTACCTGTACTTCATCATGCCAATCACTAGAAGATTGTCAGAAGTTTAGTGGTATGAGCCATGACCAGAAATGGGACGTTTTAAAGAGTAATGGTGTTTGTAAGAAGTGCCTGAAGAAGCATTTTATGAAGCCACCATATAAATGTGGAGCTGGTCCAAGATGTAACGTTAGTGGCTGTAAAGGCGGTCATCACCCGTTAATGCATATTAACAGAGAGGTATCGGGTATCCCTAAAGAAACCACAATTGAAATTGCCAGTACTCATCAGTCGAATCAAGATGATTTACGTTTTCGGTACATGGTAGTAAAAATAAGAAATGGTGCAGTAGCCATGCAAATAGGTGTTTTCCGATGAAGGATCGACTGGTACGTTTATAGAAGAGAGTCTTGCACGTGAATTGGAAGTAGTTGGTCCCACATCAGTGCTTTGCATACGGTACACCAATGACAATCACCATACGGAAGAGAATTCAATGCGAGTTTCATTTAAGATAGCTGGTCTTCATGATAACGCTCGCGAATACGATTTAGAAGGAGTGCAAACCGTTAAAACATTGAGTCTCGTTTCACAGTCGCTGAACTACCAGTCGTTAGCTGAAAAATATCCGTATTTGAAGTACTCATCAGTCGAATCAAGATGATTTACGTTTTCGGTACATGGTAGTAAAAATAAGAAATGGTGCAGTAGCCATGCAAATAGGTGTTTTCCGATGAAGGATCGACTGGTACGTTTATAGAAGAGAGTCTTGCACGTGAATTGGAAGTAGTTGGTCCCACATCAGTGCTTTGCATACGGTACACCAATGACAATCACCATACGGAAGAGAATTCAATGCGAGTTTCATTTAAGATAGCTGGTCTTCATGATAACGCTCGCGAATACGATTTAGAAGGAGTGCAAACCGTTAAATCATTGAGTCTCGTTTCACAGTCGCTGAACTACCAGTCGTTAGCTGAAAAATATCCGTATTTGAAAGGCCTCCCAGTCCGATCATATCAATTTGTTATACCTCGCATGTTAATTGGCTTAAATAATTGGAACATCTGCATACCTACAAAAATTAGGATGCGCGACAAAGGTGAACCAATAGCAGCACGATGTGCTTTAGGTTGGACGGTTTTTGCTGTCACACAAGACAGTAAAAATCAAAACATTCATTACTGCAATCATATTGATCAAGATCCTACTCTTCAACGAGACGATCGACTCCATGAAATTATGAAGAATTTCTTCTCCATTGAAAGTCTCGGTATTAAGGTACCACCTGATAACATAGCTTGCAGGGAAGAACGCCGAGCACTCCATATTATGCAGAGCACGACTGTACGTAAAGGTGATAGATACGAAATTGGATTATTATGGAAACATGATGATGTAAGGTTGCCTGACAGTCGTCCGATGGCTCTCAGACGTATGTATTGTTTGGAAGCACGTTTAGCACGTGATGAAGAATTGGCTTTAGCAGTTCAGCAGCAAGTACAAGGTTTCATCGATAAAGGCTATGTACGTAAATTGTCTTCCGAAGTAGTAGCTTCTCACCCTCGCAAATGGTACTTGCCTGTTTTCCCTGTACTCAATCCAAATAAGCCAGGGAAAGTAAGAATGGTGTTTGATGCAGCAGCACCAGTTAACGGCACATCGCTTAATTCTACGCTACTTACAGGCCCAGACATAACTTCGTCCTTGATTGGCGTATTGTTGAGATTTCGAGAAGGTAAGGTGGGAATTACTGGGGACATAAGAGAAATGTTTTTACAAGTACGAATTAAGCCTGAAGATCAATTCAGCTAATTATTCCTTTACCGGGAAGACCAAACAACTGAGCCTGACACATACGTGCTTCAGGTTATGACATTTTCATGAGAATCCCAGGAAGAATTGGTACAGTATTAAAACGATCACCTTATGCACAGTATACAGTTGAACCATACATAAGTGAAACTGTCACGACTCCAATTATTTTACCGACTGATCATTATGCAACGGAATTACTAGTTAGGATGTACCATGAAAAGTACTTGCATCTTCATCATGAAACTGTATTTAACGAGGTACGGCAACTATATTACATTTCCAGATTGAGGCAAGTAATCAAAAGAGTGCGTCGCAATTGTCACAAGTGTAAATTGATGACTGCGAAGCCAAACCCACCAGAAATGGGAAATTTACCACAAGCGCGTCTAGCACCCTACACCCTACCGTTTACTTATACTGGTGTAGATTGCATGGGTCCTGTTGAAGTCGTGGTTGGTCGTAGACGTGAGAAACGATGGATTTTATTGTTTACGTGTCTCACTATGCGGGGCATTCATCTAGAAATATTACATGGTATGGACCATGATTCGTTCATATTAGCTTTCCGATGTTTTGCAGCACGAAGGGGAGAACCAAGAGAAGTGTTCTCAGATAACGGTAGCAACTTTATTAAAGCGGAACGAGTGTTGCGAGAAGCCATGAATAAATGTAATATGCAACAAGTTGCAGATGCACTTAAAAAACCTTCCATGAAGTGGAATTTTAATCCACCCGAAAGCCCCCATATGGGTGGCAGATGGGAAAGGCTAGTCAAATCGGTTAAGAATGCCTTTTATGCATCTATGCCTACCCGATCCCCAAACCATCCACTACTACGAAGCTACCTTATGGAAATTGAGAACATTATTAACTCTCGTCCTCTTACGTACTTACCACTAGAAAGTGAAGCGTTAACTCCAAATCATTTTTTGTTAGGAACCTCAGGAGCTTTGAAACCTATTGGAACCTTTAATGATGATGCTGCATTGTTGAGGTCAAACTGGCTGATGGCTCAATTACATGCACGCAGATTTTGGAAGAGGTGGGTGAACGAATACTTACCGGAACTCACTCGACGTACTAAGTGGAACACACCAGTGGAACCGTTAAGAGAAGGTGATGTGGTACTAATGGTAGAACCAGAATTCATCAGAAACTACTGGCGACGTGGGCGAGTGATAAGCATCAATAAAGGCAAAGACGGGCAAGTACGCAGCGCTCTTATTAAGACTGCTACTGGTTTATACACTAGGCCTGCAGTGAAATTGGCCAAGCTTGACATTAAATCTGTATGTGAGCCTGATTCGAAGCAACCTGATCAGGTCACCGGGGGGGAGAATTTTGAAATAGTTTGATCATGAAATTATTCTTTGATCATGCTACCTGGGATTTTTTTTGTTGATATGTGCATTCTGTCATCTTACAGTATTATTATTGTTATTTGAAATAGAAATTAGAATATTAATTTAAATTGCCCTAATTAAGCCTGTGCTATTTAAGGAAGGGACCGTATTTCAAGTTTTACATGTAATTACGTGCAGTGTAATTAAACAGATGTACTGTGGAAACACGTAATTTTATTGGAGTTTTATCAATATAGAATCTTAGGAAACTCGTATACTGTTGAATCGGTTCCCCATTTTTTTTCACAGTCATGGAATTAAATGACCTCACCGCTCAGAAATTGAAACCATACGAACGTTCCATTACTTCTAACCGAGGAACTTACAACTTTGCAAGTACTGTTGACCAAACTCAAATATTTTTTTTTAGCGAACTCTAACAGTTTCATTTCGCTAAAAACGTTTGGCATTATGTGGAGTGTAGTGGCTTTCTAGTTTTACACCATAATGCAACAAGTGCAACAATAAACAGTAGTGATGTATATTTCTCCACGCGAGTCTCGTCAACTCGACTTTAAACATATCGAAGGACAACATTGATAAAATTCAGCTTTCAAGATTCAATCATATTCTCCAACGGGCAATTCACCTAGTAATTCTTTCTAAACACTTAGGAAACTGCTATGAATGTTGCCTCCATTTACGACATACAATCCAACTTCTTTCATTCCTACGGACTACATCAATGCACTCACATTTCTCAATGTCAACCATCCTGTCAACCAAGACTCACTACTTAGGCTAAAGCTTTTAGATTAATTTAGCATAGTTATTTTTAATTCAGAAAGTTACAACAAGTAAATCGTAAAGCAAGCATTGTGTACTTGTTAACGAAGAAATGATTGTTGTTACCCGGTTTTGTTCATAATCTTAATTTATTATTCCTTTCGTTCTAGTAAGAACTACAGAACGCCTCCCAAGTGATTTCTGCAACTCCACGTATATTTAATTTGGTTAAGTTTTGCAACATTATATCGCCAGCAGCAACACCTGTTCTTAACTTACCATCAGCTGTTGATACCTTCATTCCTTGCGATCAACAGCTAAGGCCTTTCAGTTTCTTGATTAAAACTCAATTACTAGCATTAGTTGTCATTGTCTTAGCATCTAAGGAATTCCTTGACAAGATGCAATCCACGCTCCAGTTTTTTGCAGCTGAAATCTATTAATCTATATAAGTATTATTATAATATAATAACGACACCAATAGATTCTATCTTTTTCTTGGGGACTGCGTTGCATGCCCTTCTACATTATTCTTTCTACCACATGTTCAGCCTTTTTTACGAGTGTTATGCAATGATCTTGTGATATAAATGATCACCACGGTATCATTACATTAATAACTTCCATCAGGGAATAGTAAATAGTAAGAAGTAAAAAAAAAAGAAAAAGAGCTATGCTTACAAAAATCTAATGTTAAAATAGTGTTTCTAAAGGTAAACCAACACCTAGCACGCATAGCAATTATGGAAAAAGTTCAATGAATCTCGTTAAGATAAAATAGTTCAGACTTTAAAATAATTAAGTGTATCCTCAATGTTTCCGCTTCAGTTTGCAGTTTATGTGATACTTTTGTGTTATCGTCATTTTATTGTGTTGTAGTGAAATGTTTTCCGCCTTCTGTTTGTGCTACAAATTTATGAAAATGAAGGTGATTTGTATTGGGATTACGTTCTTGTTTATGTAAGTTTTGTTATGTATAATTTAATAGTTGGTTTGAGCTCCCGAAATATTTTTAGAATGTGATGAATTATTATTGTATTATTTTGAAATAGAAAATTTTGTTCAACCGTGTTTCATTTGTGTGTTGTACTTTCAAATTTGTTTACCTTATTCAATATTCAGATTTCAAATTAAATTACCGTATGATATAGTTTGGCTCAACAAATTGCTGATGTTTTTGTCAATTAAAACTCAGTAGTATCGTTTGATATGTGTTAGAATAAATTAACGTCAATTTTAAATGAGGAATCTTTCCAAATTGAGATTCTTAGATTCTGTTAACATCAATTTGGAGGCGCTCAACTTTTTTTTAATTTTTTATTTGTTCCTAATTCCATTAATTAATTAGAAGTTTTTGATTAAATTAACGTTAATCTGCTTAACGTTATCGCTTTTGGGGTTAATACCCACTCCTGTATTTAAATTTGCATAATAGAGATCTCAATAGCCGGTGCATTTATGAGTTGTACAGTAAGTATTAAATATTTCTTGTTAAGAAAGTAATGTTATAAATAACGCCTGATCGTGGGACATTTTTTTGTGTTAAAATAAGTATGTTTCAATGTTGCCCATCGAGGGGCTTTGTTTTTAGAGTAATTTAGATTGCTATAGATTATTTCCTCATAATTCAAATTAACCTTTAAAATGGCATATTGACATCTCATCTGAAAGTCGGTTTGATTGAACACTGTTTCGAATCGTAGCATACAAAAATAGTTTTTCGACTGGAGCGGAGGAAGTCAGTAGAGTATTATATTTTAGAAAAACTCGCTTTATTTCTGGGTTTCAAAATGTGCAATTATAAGTTCAGTTTTTGATCTCAGTTTTCACTGTGAGAATTAAGGTAAATATAAAAATCTTCCTCTTTCAGTATATTTGTTATTGTTAGTGATAAATAAATTTCTTATTTATAAAAAATATGATTCAGTATTGCCGTGGCCGCTGAATGAGTTGTATATGACAGCAGGTTTTGTTCCAGCCAACTATCTTGTGTCCACTCCTATCATACTTCATAGGAGGTTATCACATAAAAAACGTGTGTAGCGTAACTTAATTTATTAGCTGAAGTTTTGGTCATGACATGTATTTTACAACTACAATAGTATTTATCTGTTTCTCTTCATAAATTAAGCACTATTAATAGAGACATAGTATTTAAGTTATCGAGTAGCCCAGGACACAAGTCAGTCGGGCACCCTCGGACATTTTTCATAGCTTTAAATTTAACAAAAAGAAAATAGTTTCTGGGTAATTAGGTATTTGAGGTATTCTAGGTATTTGATTAAAATGAAATTAAAAGACTGAATCTAATGATATAAATGTAAAGGTTGCGCTCACGAAGCCTGCGTTAACATTGATCTAACAAATAATTATTACTATTGTGTCAGTTGTAAAAATAAAAACGCTTAATAAGTATGTTTGGGATTACCTGCCATCTTTTCCTTTGTCAAAAATCAAGGGTTCAGGTTATCGTATTATTACTATTTACATGACTAAAAGATGTTTCTATTTTTTTGTACTAAAATTCCTTAAATTACTTAAAGTTCCAAAGTAAATTTTAAGTAAAGCGAAAATAAACGTTGAAATTTGTTATTTTTGTGCATTTGGTTTTCATTTAAATGTGTGGGGCTACCCGAACTTCCCCTACATAAAATCCACATTGCTGATTGAATAGCGGTCAGTAACGTAGCGCTCATAATGTGTCATCTTGACACATTATCATTAATTACTTAAATCTTTATTTCTTAGGACAACACCTTTATTCTTTAATAAATTGAATGAATAAAGCCTTATTCATTGTATTTTGTCAAATAATAAAAGAATAGGGACTGTATCGAAAAGAAAGTTGACATTTTTAAACAATCGCAAAAGCAAGCTCTGGAATATTTTTAAAATAATTTCGATAATAATTTGTTTATTTGTATATCGACAACCGCTTCATGTGAAAAAAATCAAGTTTGTGTAGAATATACAGCAATGACACGAATTAATATAAATGAAAGAAAAGCAATTTTGGACGAGTAGTGCAGAATAAAAGGAATTTTTAAAAGGCAGTTGGATAAAAGACGCAATGTTGGCCATGAAAGTGTCATTAATATATTAAAAAGTTTGGCAAGGCTTGTAGTTTGAAAAGCTGCCGAAATCTGGTCCTAAAAATGGATCCTCTAATCCAGGATGGGATAGTTAGGTGTTGAAGATTTTTAAACGTAAATCAATGTTGTCAGTATGCGACACTGCGAAAAAAGCAGAATCATCAATAGGAATGATTCAGCGAATAAAGAAAAAGTATAATTTAAAATCTTATAAAAAACAAAAAAATCTGAAAGGAACGAAAAACAATCTGTAGATGTACGAAAACAGACAAGAAACCTGTACGACAACGTCTTAACAAGGAAAAACCAGTGTGTTATAATGGACGATAAGACTTACTACAAATTTGATTACAAAACATTGCCAATTTTACACTATTAAGAAAAATTCATATGTGAGCAAAAAGGACAAGTCAACTTTTATGGAAAAACATGGGAAAAAGGTCTAGTATGGCAAGCCATATGAAATGCGGCATGAAATCTAGTCCCTTATTTACTCAAGAAAATTTGAATGCAGATTTATACCGAAAAGAATGTTTCCAGAAAGACTGTCGCCAATGATTAAAAAGCATACAGTGCCTACTTTATTTTGGTCAGACCTAGATGCATGTCATTATGCAGCGGCCACTAGGGAATGGTGTAAACAGCATAAAGTCAATTCTGACGAGAAAAAGCCTAATACCCCAAACTACCCTGAAGCGCATTCTATTGAAGATATTGGTCCATTATTAAACGACATCTTCAGAAAAACGATGAAGCTGCAACTAGCCTAGAAGATTTCAAAAAAAGTGGAATAAGGCCACCAACGCAGTCACAAATAAAGTCGTCCAAAACTTAATACGTAACCTAAAAAATAAAGTCAGATAACTGGCAAAATAATAATAATTTTTTATATTTCTGTAAATTATTAAATTTTCTAGATATTAAAGTGTTATTTTATTATAAAATTATTAAAAGTATTGCATAATTATCAAAGGTATATGAGTCTGAAGGTGTCAACTTTCTTTTCGATACAGTCCTTAGTACATAATCATAATCTAATTTTATTGTAATTATGTAGCATAGCGTTTACTGTTTCCTGTATTACATTGTGGAACTTCATAATCATGAAATAAATAAAGATTAGTAAAAAGTTTCACAGTTTTTATGAAATTATAACCTGACAATATTGTTTCGACAGCTAAGCTGTCATTATCAAAGGTAATATAAATATAAACAAATACGTGGTGAGGTAAATACAAAAAATAGATAACTAGATAAAAAAGATAAAAATAATCAGAATTAAATATCTAACACTTCCAGTAACGGAGAATTACTAAGCTCAGTTTGTTCATTCATTAAAGGTACCCTGAGTTTGTGTTTGTATATCTCAAGAGCTCTTGATGGTCGGTTTTCGTGGTGACTACATCATGAGTCAATCATGTCAAGTAGGTGAGAAAGTCCGATACAATTAACGAATGTTTGAAAAATTTCGTTTCCATAGCAACAAAGAAACTGCCTATTTTGCGCTAAAATAAAAACGCCTTGTGTTATTTTTTATGATCCTTTTCGATTAATTCAATAAAGCTGCAGAGAAAATGCGTGTAATTCGTGCGCAAAATGTCTTTATTGGTCTGGAATAAGTTTTTTTTTTTACTTCCATTCTTGACCATCAAAGTAGCATTTTGCTCACTAGATGCACAAATAACTATTATTGTGATTTTATTACGTAGATTATACGTCAGCACATCCAATTAATGTATGGTATCATGCAACTTCAATGTATTTCATTTCAAATTAAATGAAATGCTTTGGTTGGAGTTTGGATATAAGTTAAGCTGAAAATGAACCCGTAGATGACTAAATATTAATTATAAAGTTAAAAAGACTTTATCAGTCAATACCTGCTAATATAAAATCTTTCAAAACATAATTCAGAAGTATTTTTCTTTATAAACTACAATAGCATACTAGTACAAACATATTCTACGAAAATGTTATTTAATTATGTAATTTAAGAACAGTGCATTCACTACTGCTTGAAAGTATTGTGCATAATACAATTAAACTTTATAATTGGCAATATAAACAAATATCAAAATCAATCTATGTAATCAATTACATAGAATATACCTGTTTAGGAAATGGAAAATCAGAATAAGGTATATCGAACGGTTGTGATTTTAGAGCAAATGTTTGATTCAAATATGAGATAAACGAGCATTTATTAGATTTATTCATTATTGTACGTAAAAGGGAAATATTTTAAGATTATTGCTTGATTTGAAACAGACATTTTTATTATTATTACTATTATCAAGAAAATCTGTGAAAATCTCGAATAAAATTATTAAAAGTTTCATTTCTTTTGAACTTGTTCCATAGACCATAAACATGAAGAATTTCACTTATAAGTATAACTGTGGCCGTTCGCATCGCTAGGGCCCACTTAGCGAACTTAGTTTCTGAAATAGTAGCGTTTTTGATTGAATGGTTGAAATTAAACATTTTGGGTTTTTTGTGGAAACAATAATATAAGCAATACTGAATCGATGGTACTTATATTTTCTTTCTAACCGAATTAGTTATTTTTTGATTTGAAGAAAAAAAAGAAAAAGGCCCACTTTGCATAGTATCTACGAGATACCTATAAATCAATTTAATGAATATTATGGACATATTCGATGCAGTGTTTATGAGAAGTTTATCATGAATCTAAAATTATTAAAAATAAATTAAAACACTGGCAGGCTAAATTTTCTTTTCATTCGGCGACTCGAACTGGCCCAATGACAACGCACAAACAACACTCCAAGAAATGTAGGATGTAGGAAAGCAACGTAAACAGAATATCTATGCCGCGGCATTACGGTGTGCGGCATTTCAATTCGTTTTTGATTGCGGCGAGAAGAGGCTCAAAAACGTTAAAAAACATTTCGTAAAAAGTGGCCTAGAACTAATCTCACACACAGGTGCTCGCTCAACTACCTCGAAAGTTGTTTCTTTTGAGCAACGTTCAGATGATAGTAATGTCATTAAACATTCTCTACACAGAATGCATTAGTGTTGCAGAGGCAGTTACCATCATAGCAGTTAAATACTGATCTGAATATTTTTACTTGTAGCACAGCATAAGAATCAATAGCAGATTCACTTTATTTTCGGCACTTTGAAATTTGTCAGGTACTTTCGAATATCGCACATACCACGATCAGTTCGCCGAGGCTTGCCGATCGTCATCATACGCTGTGGTAATAACAATCAGTGGATTACAGCAATAACTGTTGCTGAGTAACTCGCCAACAGTCCGAAAATACAAACAAGGTCAATCTCGGCGGCTGAAAATATGAAAATATTTGCGAGAGTGTACCTGCTGATCATTCTTATGCTGTGCTTGTGGTATGACCAAACTGTACATCTACAATTTATATAAAAAAAAGCTGTAGTTAAATTTAACAAGCATCCTGTTGGCAGAGTACGATTTATGGAGCGAATTATGCGACAATGTTGTGATTCAAAAACCGGGTACGGAGGTTGTGTTATTAGGGAAAATGTCAGCATGACATTTTCCATGAACATGAGAACATGAGAAAAAAGAACGGATTAATAATCGCTAAACCATCTTAATCTCTGTAACGGTATGTTTTTTACCAGTCTTGAGTTAATGAAATTTTTGGTGTATAAGTTATTAAAAATCTTAAATGCGTCCTGTAAGTCTGCGTTTTTCTTGTAATTCAAAATTATATTGGCATGCGGTATAAATAAACCTCATTAAAATATGTTAAAGATCATCTTTTAAAATCTTTCCAGACTAGTGGAGTCGTCTCGTATAATAAAATAATAAAGAATTATAGCTTCCGTCGTAAACAAGGATATTGTATAGACAGGTGCTTGCAGCGCCAAATGATTCTGTTGTTAAAATTTAAAGGATTGACATTTTTGATTAGTGTGAAATCACTTTCTCATATACGTTTCAATTTTTTATTCCCCGAAAATATAATAAAAATCTATTTCGTTTCAAGGAATGATCACTAGTACGTGCTAAATGATATTTTTTTAGATAAACCATCTGCACTTCAAAATATATTCCGTCTGCAAGAGGCATTGCGTTCCAGACTTCTTTGTGTGAGAAACATTAATTTTGATTCGCTTAAACAAGATCATGCGATTCCTATTGGCCAATGTAAAAGTGCACCCCGCTAGAAAACGTTCCGATATAGAAAAATAACCCTGAGTTTTTAAGTTGAGTTGATATTAAGTCTTCAGACAGTACAGTTGACGTCGAGTCAAGCTACAGAGTTGGCGTTCAGCCTTCAGTTAGTTTTCAGTATTCAGTTGGTTTTCAGTTTTTAATTAGAATTTACAGTTTATAGTTAGTAAAAGAATACAGATAAGGCCGGGCTCGAATCCCGTGCTAATAATTAATAATAATGAAGTTAATAAGTCGAAGGACGGAGTTTAAAAAAAGAGAGAGTTCCCTGAGAGCTTCAATTCGGATAGCGGGTCTTGTATCCTAAAGTGGCGTCCGTTCGAACAATGGGTGTTCATCTCGAGTTAGCGGGCTTGTCCCAGCATTCTAGTTCTCGCGTTATTATCGAATAAAGTTAATTAAGTTGTGTGATTACCGTTTTGCGTTTCTTTGTTAAATACAGGAAGCTTTATTGGCTTCAACCTACCGTTTTAGTTTTGTGTTAATAAAATTAATCAAATCCCGTTCCCGTTCGTTAAAAGTTTTAGTGAGAATTCAATCTACTATTGAGTTTTAAAGTTTGTTTCTCGGTTAAAACATTAAAGAATAATTCAGAAGATTATTAGTTAATACTTGAAGAAGAGAATTTAAAGTATTTGAAAGTATAGCCTTCTAATAACGATTTTCAGTTATTGATAAAATTTGAAATTAATAATTAAACTTCTGGAATTACTGCAGTTTAAGAATTTTATTATGGTGGTTCAGTGCCGAAAAATTATAGAAATAATTTTAGCAACTTCATTCAAGAAATTTCAGTTCATCGTTGCAGCATCTTTACCAAAATCCAAAGTTTTAAAGTTTAGTGAATAAGGTCTTTTATTGTGAGGTGTTTTGTGACATTTTGAAGAATTGTAAAATTCTACTTCTGCATCAAAGATATTAAGGTATAATTAATTATGTAACTGTGAAATTTATTTGTATTGTTTTTGTTTCATCGAATGTTTTTGTAATATTATGTATTTTGGTCCTCTGAATAAGAATTCTTATCAAGGTTTTTTTATTTTACTATTAAAATTATTACCACCAAAACTTCTTTATTGTCATCGGAGATAATCGGATATTTTTTTATTTTGGAATAAATGAATTTATAAATTAAACCTTACCGTATTGAAAAAGGCCTAGCATTGAAAATATTTGATAATTTAATTTGTGTTAACGTCAATCAAACTAATTGTAATTAGTTTCTTTTTTTAATCTTTTATCAACTTAATCTAGCCCTTTGTTATTTGGGGCGTGTTAGAATAATTTCAAATAACTGGCGCCCATTCTTTTTTGTGACTTTTAAAAAACCTTACTTTTCCTTATAATCTGTGTGTTATGGAAATTAATACCAACATCCTGAGCTAGAATTTGTGAAAAGACGTCTTAAAGAAAGTCGGAGCATTCTATATTACTGTAAGTATCATATTTTGTATTCAGTAAGAAATTTACAAACCTTATTGCAAGTATTCAGAACAATTTAGAGTAAGAAATAAGGGGCTTTGTGTTGTTCAATTTAGAGTGAGAAGAAAAACAGTTGTTTCACTGGCTTCCATCGCGGGTTTGGTTTTCGTTCCGGTTAAAAAAGCTTTGTTTCATGTCGTTAACTCGAATGAGGCTACTACGACTCCATTATTTCTGACTGTATCAAAGCAATCACGTCCTCAAATTCAAAACTTCAATGTGGTAAAAACAAGCTTTACATAACTTCTTTTAACGGCTTAATACATGATTTGTTTATCTTCGCACAATATGTTCACTTATCTTATAGTTCCCAACAAGACGGTGCTCTTTATCTTTTAGCAGGCTATAAAGTTGCATTGTTTGGTATAGCAGGTGAACCCACTTTCTGAAAACTTCATCACTTTTTCAAAAACTATGCAACACAACGAATTTCGGGCTTGGGTCAGTCTCGGGTAGAGGTCAGATCTTCTGGAATTAATATTATTTCGGACATTTATAGGTTGTTTTTTGAAGAGAAATCCAAGTAAAGTAAAACTAATTTATTGAATATGAAAAATAAGTTAGTAATGCATTTTTGGTGAGTTGCTTTTTCTTATAAAAAATAACAAACTCAATATTTAAAAAGAGTTTTGGTTTGCTAATGCAGTTATTGTACAGAGTGCGGAGAAAGTCCCGGAACGGTCAAATATCTCGAAACATGCACGTAAGATTAAAAAAACAAAAAACACGTTTTAAATATTTTTCGAAAAGCTATTCAATGACATCACACTCGACCCACCGAGGGGTTGGTTGGACCCATAGGGTGGGGGGCAACTTTTAAATCTTAAATAGGAACCCCCATTTTTATTGTAGATTCGGATTCTCCATTAAAAAGTAAGTTAGTTTTCAATTAAAAACTTGTTTTTGATTTTCGACAGATAGTACTTTAATAAAAAAAATACATAATGTCCAAAACATTTTTTTTTTCATTATTATTTCATTATTATTAAGCGATCGACTGATAAAAATAAACCAAAAAAGACCTAACAAATTTAATGAAAGTAAACTCTGAGAACAAAGATAAATGAACACGTTATTTTTTTTTCACTTCTACGTGTCATTTTTTGATAAGTACCTACGAAAAATCGTATTTTTACGATTACAGCATCATCTATTGAAAATCGATTTTGTCAGATAAAACAAACTTACTTTTTAATGGAGAATCCGAATCTGCAATAAAAAAAATGGGGATTCCTATTTGAGATTTTAAAGTTGCCCCTCTCCGCCCCTGGGGGTGGGGGTCAAGTGTGGTATCATTGGATAGCTTTTTGAAAAATATTTAAAACGTGTTTTTTGTTTTTTTAATCTTACGTGCATGTCTCGAGATATCTGACCGTTCCGGGACTTTCTCCGCACCCTGTATATACTCGTAAAATAAACGTTATGACTATTCTTTTATTACACTTTTTATTGATTTTTATTATAAGGAATTCGGGCCTGACACGGGCTTTATTAAAAAATAATCGGGCTTTAGACGGGTTCGGGTAGAATATTCCATAGCAGTGTTCAGGCTCGGGCAGGGTCGAGTTAAAAATTTAACGGGTCAGATCAGATAAAACTTCCAAAATTTGGCCGCTGCAGGCGTCTAGACTGGATTCTTCGCATACAAAGTAAGTATGAACAGTTCTATATCAGAGAAAACAAGAGTGTTCAATTACAATTGAAGGAGGAATTTCTCCCTAAAATAAAAAACCTGTAGGTGTGACATCAGTACGTCAACAATGTCTTTATGATAAGATTCGACCATTTGTTCAGTTTTTATTCAACTTTTATTAGTTTAACATCATTATTATTAAGCATATTATTATAATAATACGAGGGATGCTCTGTTAATAGTTAGTAGCAGGTAATGGAAGCTCAATTGGCTAGAAACAATTGCAACAATTGAATGTCGCATTAGTTGACATTCGTTACCCACAATTGTCAAACGTTCCGATTTCCTTGTGAAACGTAGTTAATTTTGTAAGATAAGTAGTTGTGCATTTTTAATTCAGTTAAGATGAGCATTCCGCGAACTGCCTTTAGAGCTATGATTTTCTACGACTATAAAAGACAGTTAGGATAACAGCAAAGCTATGAAAATTTGATAGCAACTTTTGGCGATGCTACCCCTTCATTATCTGCTGTTAGTCATTGGTTTCGCAAATTTCGACGAGGGCGAGAGCTGCTAGAAGACGAAGCAAAACCTGGAAGACCTGCGGAAGCTGCCTGTTCAGAAAATGTTGATCGTGTGGCAAGCTTGATTCAGTCCAATCGAAATATTACTTATATGGAGATTCAGGAGGAAGTAAAGATTGGATCCTCGGCGGTGAATACCATTTTACATAAACATCTTGGGGTAAGAAAGCTAGCAAACAGTTGGATACAGCATTTGCACTCAGAAAGTCAAAAACAGGCTCGAGTAGACTGGTGTAAATTTATGTTGCAAAAATTTGACGGAGGAGCTTCCAAGCAAGTGACATACATTGTAACTGGTGACGAATCTTGGGTATACAGTTACGATCCTGAAACTAAACAGCAGTCTAGTGTTTGGGTATTCGAAGATGAAGACTTGACCACAAAAGTACTTAATTCCTGGCAGAAGCGTCAATAAGAAAATGATTGCTGTTTTTTTCCGGCGAAGTGGTCCTGTTGCTGTTATTCCATTTGAAAATCGCAGAAGGCAATTGGTAAATCATCCTCCGTATAGCCCAGATCTGACGCCGTGCGACTTTTTTTGTTTCCAACTGTTAAAAAATGATGCGAGGTAAAAGATTTTCCAGCGCAGATGCAGCAGTTACAGAATTTCAAAGAATTTTTGAAGACCTTTCAGAAAATGAATTTTCCGAATGTTTTAAAAAGTGGTTTCAAAGAATGCACAAGTGTATTAGTCTGAATGGAGATTATTTTGAAAAACAATAAAAACATTTTTGTTAAAAAATGCAACGGTCTTTTTATAACTAACAATTTTCAGCGCAACCCTCGTAGTATATTAAAGAACGAGTTTCATAAGGCAAGATATATTGCACGAATCCAAATTTAGAAAACGAGCCGCTTGCGGCGAGTTTTCTAAAGGACGAGTAATGACTTATGAAACGAGTTTTTTTATGCAATTTTTTCTATTTTGCGCCTTTTATTCCATTTTTTAAATAAAAAAATCGCACTTTCGAAATTTAGGGAATTTTGTGGTAGTTGACATCACTGATGACATCTGAAAATTAAAATTTTTAGAGTGAAATTTTCGTCAATTTTCTGTTTTTTTTTAATTTTTTTTTCAATGCTACCATCTTTGAGAAAGTTGGGCTATTAAATCACTCAAATGAGCTATTAACGCACTGTTTTGGGTGCTTTAACAGCTTAATTATAGACGCAAAATTAAAAAATAATATGTTATGATTGCTATTTTATGTTATGAAACACTAAATTTCAAATTTTCTATGAATGTTCATAGCAGCTTCGTAGTACTGTTGATGGTTTAAAATTATAATTTGTTTAACTTCCAACTGCAAGTGTATTTAACGGAATGTTAAACTTTAACTTCAATCTTCTCAAAAGCTGTTTTTCGTACTTTCATCTGTGAGGGTGAATAACTCGGCCATTTTTAAACCTATACGGATCATTTTTATTAATTGTTGGGAATTTCGTCAGTAATACGCTCCTATGCACAACTCCAAACCGACAAAGCGGGCCCTTTCAATGCGGACGGCCATATAGTATGTAGGTATTTGCTGATTACACCGAATAGACAATAATGTATTTTATTGCAAGGTTAGTTACTAAAATTTCCACGAAAATTAACCGGCTATAGTTTTTAATTTAAAACGTTCAAACAAAACTACATTTACAACAACAAAAATTAAATTAATTCCTGGGAAAAACTAAAATATGTTAATTAAACTACCAGTATAATTTGTTTAATTTTAATTCAATTTATAGAAAATCTCACCTATCAAACGGGTATACCACATTAATGTTTTATTAATCGTAGGATTAACGAACATACATATACAACATGTTTTTGGACAAAGAAAGTAATAATGAGTTATTATATAATGCATATATTTTCTTCTGTTCCAAAACGTAAACTTGACACAGACTCTGATGTAACATGAATAATATATTCTCGTTATGCATGCTAACTTGAGCATGAAAAAGCGTTTAGAAAAGAGAATTTCTTATTAAGTAAAATTATATTTCTGCCTTTACTTTTATTTCTAAGATTTAATAAAGCTCTTGGAATATTCTTTTTTATGTTGTTATATTTTAGGTTTCTGCAGTAGCTGTTTTTTGAAAGCAGCTTTCTTCAGTTCTGAAAAATTATATATGTGGACGGCCTTCTAGATTTTAACACTGACGTCGTTATTTGGCTTGCTCAGATTCCAGTAGCAGGCGTACTCGCATGGCGCTACTTACCACCGGAAGTTGTTTATACCGGATGCGGTAAACTGAGATGCGAATTTCAAACTTTAATTTAGTTAAAGTTACAACTGTCAATTATAATATTGTAGTTGAGAGCTTTACGCATTTAAAGTTGAAATTCTGAATTTATGTTTGTTACATACATTACACATGTTTCTGTTATGTGGTTTCTTATTGATATTTATATTTATAGTTACTCTAGTGGTATTTTTTATAATTGTTGCTTGAAATTAAAAGGAAGCCCTCCAACAACTGCTAGGTTTCTAGGTGGAAACATTTCAATTCATCAAGATCATTCATCGAACTTTTATACAACTCTGCTTTAAGAAAAAAAATAATTGAAAACATACAGCTCCACTCTGAATGTACAGTCAGCATTATAAATGGAGTTCTTTATAATATAGTGTGAATGTATACCAGCTGATACTTATAATAATGATAAACCTCTTAAGGCTAGACAGAGGATGCTAATAGAGCAAATTTGCCCGAGAAGTATAGATCAAATACAAATCATTTTCCAGCAAATGAATTTTGAAGTATTATATAATTTTGGATTCGGTGCTGTCATTCTTAACTGATCTATTTACGGAAAGTAACCGTGTTCTTGAAAACAGAAAAGTGATATGACTTTGTCTTCAATTAAAATAAATAAAATCGGAGACTGTTATTATTATTTTATGGTTGAATGACACTACAAGCAAATTTATGTGTTTGTACTTTGCACAGGGTCACACTTTTATAACGGACTATTATTTTATTTTAAAGTATTTAAATATTAACAATTATGTTCTTAATAGAACGGAAGTATGCTACAAATACTAATAAAACAAAGTTAGTAATTAATAATTTACTTTCCCCTTTAACTTGGTGAAAAGTATTATTGTTCCAAAAGAAAAACACCGACTTGCTTAGTTCTAATATTTTTATTAGGCACAGTTCCACAGACCCTATAATAATTGTTAGCTCTTAATATAGTTTTATTTAAGTAACATTTTAATTAATCGTTTTTAAAATTATTTTTAATCCACTAATTAAAGATATTTTACACTTCACTGCTATACTCAGTAAGTACAACTGCTTATTGTTTTTGACTTCTTTCTTTATTCTTGGTTTTCCAGTGTATTTATACGCGTATTAGTATTTATATCAGGAAACGACAATATGAAGTGTTATTTTAAAATATTAATCAGATTTTTCCGACATTCATTGTTACGTAAATTCAATTTTTCCTATCTTATTTTATTGTGATTTACAGCATTATTTATTTTAAAAAGATTAGTCATCAAGTCGTAGTAGTTCATTAGGATAACAAATATTAGTATATACAAATTGAATAAAAAATTATTCATATTCCGGGTATTAGCAAAAAAAAGTAAAAATAACGTTGGTATTGTAATCTAGGACAAATCCATAATTTAGATAAGTAATGAATCTCCTCTAAAATATAGTCAGCTCATTCATGCCACGTGATGGCCTTCAATAAGTACTCCTGTTACATATCTGTTACTTTTCTTAAGTGTCAACGTTTGCATTTATGTGTTTTTTATCATTTGAGGCAGTTTTACAAACACCTGACTGCCAGAGTCGACTTAGGTTCGGTAAATTACTGAGGGGCCCAAAGATTTTTTTTGAGATAGAAATCTTTGGTTTGCATTATTGTGATAATTCACCTTCATGTTTCACCTTCTGTATAGTTCTCTTAATATATTTATACTATTATATTTTTTCCTTTCATTAAATGAAAATACTTGAAACTGTTCATATTAGTAGTATTCACTATGAATATCATTGCTGCAAATACTCGCTCTCAAAATATTACAACAAAATGCACTCTGTTTTCACTATATATTAAATATTAAAAAAAATGTAAGCACCAATAGTTGGTGGTGAGAGGAGTTCAACTACTTACAATTCATAGCGGGTACCTTGCCTGGCGGAACTTGTACCTCGAGAAATATAGTGTTCTCTGGGCACCTTACCTTGGAAAATATGTAAAATTATTAAACAGTAAAATTTACATGCATGCATCATGTGAATGTAGGTCAATAATATACATTTTATGGGTGTTCCTTTTGTACAATGTGAGTCCTGATGATTTCCCAAATTGGTTATTAAAGAAAGACGTTGCTATTAAATTTGATATTTGACAGCACCTTTGATTACTTTCAGTTGAAGTTTCCTATGTTCCAGTCCGAGGCCCTTTCGCCTGAAGGATAGAAGTCACCCGATAGGCATTATCACCTAATAACGCTCGTGCTGCATACAAAATATATTTTTTACGAGAATATGTTCGAGTAAAAAGTTAATTTTAATTTATAATTATTGGTATCACCAACGACATTATTTATATCTACTATTTTGAACGTAACACCGTTGCTGGTTGCAAAGTTACAGAGCGGGTTTTATAAATCATAATGCCCGCTTACAACGCCATGGTTATTGTGGACTTGTTTATACCGGGTTCCCTAAATGCTCTTTACACGCAATATCTCCCTTATTTGAAAAGAAAAACTATTATGAATGACTCAAAATGATCCTTCAGAAAACATCCTTAAACGTTGATTTCATAGCAATGTTTAAGACATCATCCCAAGTTGATTAATTTTTCAAATTGCACCCTCTTCTTTTCACGGAAATGTATTCTTCATTTCATTCATGCATAGGGTTGTAATGCCTTACTTAATTATGTAATGTACACTTCATATTCACTAACTAAATTGTTTATTCGAAAAATATTATGATTAGAGCAGTGTCTACAAGAGAACTACTGGGGCGCTTTGAAGCCCGTGTAGAGTCCACATGAGGGCATTTTAAATATTTGCTTTAACTTTGTGTTTTTTAAGTTTGCTTTTGTTTTCTGAAGGGCCATTTTGAGTCATTCATCTTTTCAAATAAGGGAGATATTGCGTATACAGAGCATTTTGGGACACCCGGTGTAGTTCGTATGACAGGTATAAGTAACAATAGAAGTTTAATATGCAAGTGAAAAATGAAATATATAATACCTCACATCAACTAATTTGTTGTAAATGATTGCTATACATATAAGTTTAATAGAGTATGCAACTTCAGTTCGTAAAATTACGATAACCCAGTTACTTATTGGAAATAGTTTACTCAAGTGATTTCTGTAGATATGCTTCATGAAATATGGCATTTTCAATAACACTACTAAAACGAAGCGTTCTAGGGAAAAAAAAGTAAATGTTACAAACATTTTGGTTTTTAATACCTACTCAAATACAGGGTGTAACTAATATAACTAGAAATCTCGTGTGGCCGCTTCCTATAGTTTTTGAGAAAATCATTTTAAAGTAAATTTTAATTTTAAGTATACCCATTGTATTTACTAACATTACATTTTTTTAAATTTTTTAATTTTTAAGCTTGTTTCGTATTTTTAATGGGCGTTAATTACACCCTGTATATGTACATTTTTCTGTAAAGTTGTCATTTTCACCTGTTATAAATAATAGTTATTATTTAAATAACAACAAAATAAAAAAGCGTCGAGTTCCTTTTTGACCTATAAAATATAAAATTAAAATCTGGAAGACGTTATTTACTCATGAGAGTACATTTCTAATTTTAAATAAATATATTGCCAAAAATTTGCATTTCCATTTTGTGAAAACACTTTCCACCATTTAATACACTTAAACTTGGCCAGACCAAAAGCAATTCTTAGATGAATATCAAAGATTGTTAACATACACCTTTTTTTGGTAGGTAACTATGTTCTTTTCCGTTGATTGAATATATATTATAAAAACACTATCTAGATTCTTGTACATACTAGAGATTTGTACGGGCCAAATTTTCAAACCAACCTGATCAGCCGAAATAAATCAACCCCACCCGGCACGCTAGGTACAGCCAATTTACCGATCCGATGCGCAGACTCACTGTCATTAACCACAGGTCGACCGATTATTTAATATTTTCAAGTTCCAGTGGAGGTTTTTCAAAGTAAACATTGAGAATGTACACTGGCTTGCAAAAAATTCGCGTACACCTATTTTTGATTGTATTAAGTCAGTCTTAACTTTTAAGTTGTCAGTGTCAATCAGTTAAAATTATTTTGTTTTATTTTCGTAATGACATATTTATCCGTCAAAAATGTAATGTCAAAAGTCAGAAAGGTCATGTTTACATAGCAAAAACTACATAAAAACTCGGTTACTTGATTTTTAAAGTGTATGCGATTTTTTTGCAAGCCAGTGTATACTGTTTTATTAATGCACAAATTAATAGGTAAAATAAAAATAACACAATATATAGTTCTTTGGCATAAATAAAAGATGCAAAATAAAGAAATATAAAAATTTTATACGATAACTCTAAACGGCTTATATTATTTTCCAGACATTCAAAATTTTTCCCGCAAGAGGAGTATCCACTGAAAATTTTACGTCGGGAGTCGGGGGTTTTTACTTACGCATAAATAAGCATTAGATATAATAGAACAACCTCTACTCTTGACATTTGTATGTAAATAAAAAAATACAAACTGTTATAAAACTGTACGAAAAGCCATTACAGTTTTTCTTCATTTTATAATTACGCTTTTTAATAACTTTATTAACCGCAAAAGCGACATTTCAATATACGTTACACATATGTGCGTCGAAAACAGAAATTTTCCAACAGAATGAAATTCCAAATGGAACCAAATTAAATTCGATTAATTTAGAAAAATATGTCTCTGAAGTTCAATGTTTAAAAAGTGAGTAATACCAGCAGTTATTCACGTTCTAACTTTTTGTTCCATTAGCTGTGGGTATGCATCTGCTTCTTTCGTAAAAGATACCATCTCGCGTTTTCTAGGAATCGGCATTCTTCAGGATTATTTAGATATTAGCACGATCCTTATATTTCTGGCATGTGCAATATTTCTCTATTCCTTAACAACAATAAGGGTAACAAATCGTGCAAGCTTCTGCTGCAGGAAATTGCACTAATAAATTCTTGAAATCTGTAGAATGTGCATGATTTCGAATTCGTACAGAATAAATAACAAAAATATTTTAATCAAATACGCTTACAAATCCACTTTACCCGGTGTAAAACTAAAATTTCTAGTCTGCAGGTTAATTAAGGGTAATTAACGAGAGCAATCTCGTGTTACGAACATTATGCAACGACCGTGCTAGTTTCCGTTTATTTAACATGTAATTATATCAGCTTAGTGGCTTGAATTACGACAATGTTGACAATACATTAAAAAGAAAACGCATAAGCAAAAACCTGTGTTTTGCTCTAGAAACACAGAATAAGTAAATTTGAGGTCGTATTCGACATTCGTTAAGAAACCCAATTCTCAACATTACTAAGGCCACTTCCTACATGCACAGAATAATAGCCGACAATATAAAATTAAATTTATCAAAAAAGAGAAGAGATAAGCACACGAATTAGGAACCGCCATCAAACTGTCCTTGAGAATAATGCGAAGAGCACCTACTTTAATAATAACACGGTGTAAAAGTTTGGAAATTACTTCTTTTAATCCCATCAGACACAGTTAAAAGAAGTAAAAATGTAACTTATATCGTGGGAGAGAGTTATTGAAGCAGTGTCTAATGCAAAAAAAAAGTTAGCTCCAAGTGATTTAATTACGGTACTGTTAACAGCTAAATTGTCTTAACTGTTACATTCATCTAGAGAAAAATTATAAAAGGAACCATTACTTTTCTACAACCTAACATTATTTACAAATTTCTATTCCATAACAATTAACTGCTAATCAAGCACAACATGCGATGGAAATTTCATAAAATGCTAAAATTTTTATAACAGTAAAACAACAACTAAAATACAAAAAAGGTTTAGAAAGAACAAAATAAAATACACAAATAGATTCTGTTTTTTTTAAATGGAAACCCCCATTTTTGTTACATTTTTGGATTCGCCACTAGATTTTGGATATAACGCATCCAGTTTTTTAGACCTACCTGCAATAGTTTTTGACTTCCACCATTAATTGTGAACCATTCACAATTAATTAACCAACTTTTTTCTAGTCGATTCCTTAAACTTTAGCGCATCTTTTGAGATCTCGTAGGCGACGTTCCAACGCCTACTATGATTTTTTGAAAATGGCAAATTACAAATATCAATAACTCGATTTTTTCAAATGGAACACCCTATATTTTATTGCACCATTGCATGGCATTTTTTTAAGAGTTTTTTGCCAATATGGGGTTTGTAGGGTCTACCTTGTAACATTACCGAGATTTGTTGCAAAATAAGAATTATTGATGGTTTTTCGAAAAACAAAGGAATCGAGTAGGCCGCTATCATAAAATTTGACACATCCGTGTAATTTCAATAATTGCACACGCCTGATTGTTGATAATGAATTTCACTCGCAAAGAATTAGTGAATATGGTCTACTGTATTGGCGAAGCTGACAGAAATTCTTTATTAGCAACCAGAATCTACCATCAAAAATATCCAGAAGCAAGAACTCCACAGGCGTCTTCATTCGAAAAGTTAAGAGATCGGTTTGAACTTACTGGTAGGCGTCTTATACCAAAAAGGAAATTGTTGGTGGTCGAGTCACTGAGGAAAATGAGTTGCAAGTTTTATTGATGCTACAGGAAAATCCTCACTTAAGCACTAGGGAAGTAGCAGCGGAAACGGGTATTTTCCAAAGTAGTGTGAACAGAATAATATTGAAACATAAGTTTCACCCTTATCATCTGAACCTACATCAAGAATTGTATGGCGACGATTTTGTGAATAGAGTTGCGTTTTGTATTCAAATGGATGGCTTAATTGAGGAGGATTTTAATACTAAAAGAAAATTCTGTTTTCTGATGAAGCAACGTTTAAGAGCAACGGGTCGGTCAACCGACAGAATATGCATTATTAACCGAAAATCCTCACTGGATGAGGACTGTTGATTACCAAAATCGATGGTCGCTTAATGTTTGGGGAGGAATTATTGGAAATCACACTATTGGTCCCTACTTTTTCGACAATGTCCTGAATGGTGAAAGGTATTTACATTTTCTTGGCGAAGATCTTCCCAGAATGTTAGAAGAAGTGGATTTTTGGACACCAAAAGGACCATGTGCTGGCAGCACGATGGTGCTCCAGTGCATAACCACAGGATAGTGTGAGAATTTTTAGATCAATCCTATCCTAATCGTTGGATAGGAAGAGGAGGTACTATTCCTTGGCCCGCGCGATTCCCAGACTTTACTCCTATAGATTTCTTTCTTTGGGGGTACGTGAAGGAAAGGGTTTTCAGAGATCGCCCAACAACTGCCGATGATATGAAAAACAGGATCACGAAAGCCTTCCGTTCAGTTGATGGGGCAATGCTTGCGAGAGTTCAGGGCTCATTTACTAGAAGACTAGCAACTTGTGTGGTACATGATGGTGACCTATTTGAGCATTTGTTATAAGTAGCCTTTCTTCAGAATTTTTACATTGTTTCATTAATCATCGTTTCCTGTTCTTGTAAAGATTACTAATAAATAATTGTTTCCTTGGTGATGTATACTCCTGTTTCTATAACAATTTATTTTCTTTTAAACATAGTTCTTTTTAGAATTGTATGGATGTGTCAAATTTTATGACAGCGGCCTACTCGATTCCTTTTTTCCTCGAAAAATCATCAATAATTCTTATTTTGCAACAAATCTCGTTACAAGGTAGATCCTACAAACCCTATATTGGCAAAAAGCTCTTAAAAAATGCCATGCAATGGTGCAATAAAATATAGGGTGTTCCATTTGAAAAAATCGAGTTATTGATATTTGTAACTTGCCATTTTCAAAAAATCGCATTAGGCGTTGGAACGTCGCCTCCGAGTTCGCCTAGATCTCAAAAGATGCGCTAAAGTTTAAGGAATAGACTAGAAAAAAGTTGGTAAATTAATTGTGAATGGTTCTGAAGTTATGAATTTTTCTATGGGTCTATACACGACACCATTCTGACACATTAAATTGACATAAGTTAAAAACTATTGCAGATAGGTCTAAAAAAAACTGGATGCGTTATATCCAAAATCTAGTGGCGAATCCAAAAATGTAACAAAAATGGGGGGTTGCCATTTAAAAAACAGAATCTATTTGTGTATTTTATTTTGGAACATGCTGTATATAAGTAGAAATATTTTTAGAATGCGCCGCATTGTCGGCTCTATCGTTTAAAAAAAAGATCAACTCGATAACTTGGATAGAAACAAAGGTATGGAGCTTGTACGCACCCCTGGGTCATCCTGTATATAATAATATATTTTATGAAAACATAAAAAATGTTTTTCTATAATCTGAATAAAATATTGTATTATATCTGCAGAAAAAAGTAAAGCTTATTATATTAAGCTTCCATTTAATCTTTGATAAAACACTGCAATATGAAATTTCCCTCGAGAATTTCATCTAATCAAGCAAACATGTATATCTTCTTTTCTGAATATAATAACAAAAAATTTTAAAAATTGACTTTATTATTTATATCCTAAGTTAAAATATGCAAGCATAAACAATACTACATTAAGACAAAGATCAATACGAAACGCAAATCAAGTAATTCATCACAACCTATCGATTCAGAGAATAAAACATTTAAAATGTCATTACATCTTCAACAAGAGGTCATGAACATCCTGGACCGGCTTTTCAACGTATAGTAAACTTTAATATGCGACAATGACTGCAGATTGTGAAACGCTATTAATTTACCGTTGCAATTTAATTCACTACCGAGCACATACTACTTGCCAGTCAAATGTCTTCATTAGTTTCTTAAAATAGCAATAATAAAAACTAAAATCAAGGCATTTGAAGACATCTCAACTTCCATAAAAAAAAGAAAGATCGCTAAAAGTTAAAAAAGACAAAAATAAGGTTAATTGTCTAATTACAGGATATATTTTTGTTTAATGGAATTCTTGAAGTCTTGCGGCAATGCTGCTTACAAAGAAAGTATAACAGGGAAATTATTAACCGTTAAAATCTGCAAGTGAAATATTTATCTTGAAGCAAAGTTCATTTGCAAAAATCTATTTTACCGTTTAATTATTGTTTTAACTTGCCCAACAACAAAGATCATTATAATATACAACAATTATTATTATTACACTATTATTATCAAGAACATACTTCAAACAGAATAAAAACAAAATTAGGTATGATCAACATTACCAACTTTACAGACGTTACTCAGTGAAAATGTAAGTGAATGGATAGGTAGTTAATACTGCATAGTTCTTAAAACTAATATAACACAAAAATAATTAACAACCAAAAATAGGAGAAAAAGTTTTCAGAGCATAATTATCGCGTACATTTTCTTAAAATACAAACTAAACATAATAACAATTGTATAAAAATTGATGAAAAACGGAAAACAAGGTAGTTAGAGTCTGCCTGGTCGTCAAAACATTTTCTAACATCTGCGACGATTCTATACAAGCTAAACCATACAACAACCAGACATGTACGAATGGTTATTTTACATATCGATAAGGAGGAGGTCGTAGGTAAATCCTCGAGGATGTAGTTATACTTATTTTTTTACATTATTATAATGCAAATCAGTTTTTCTTACTTCATATAAAAAATTTAAATAATGTTTTACTGCTATTCAAATGTAAAGTAAAAATCGAATTTGTTTTAAATCATTATTCACTTAACAGATAAGAACTGGCATTAGAAAATACCACAAAATAGCAGGAATATCTGACCGTCGTACACTATCCGGCCGGCATAGTGAGAATAGATGACCGAAGGGAAATCCAGTGCCCCGCTGTCCATCCCATTCTAATAATCACTCGCAGATATGTCTGATACTAATAGTTATTTATAATTTTGTAAAAATACGTTTGTAATTTTGTTTGAGTTATTAATATTTCATTTTTTAATTTAATATATTACATTACAACAGCTCGTTTATGCAGTAAATTATTTTGGAAGTAGAAAACACATCTAATTTTTTAGAACGTATTGTTTATTTTTATCAACATAAAACTTCTGCCTAATGCCATACCTCGGTAAAACAACCTTGCGAGTCCTAAATTGTTTATGTTGTGAATGAGCGAGGTGTTACGCTACGCGTTTGAATTTATTTATGAATATAGTGATACATCCAACTTCCTCGTAATTAAAACAATTAAGAGTGAAGAAACGAATGCACTTTCTTTAAATTTTATTCTGCTTTCTAACAGTAATAATATTATTTAATCCGTATCTTTAGATACTCCAACCTCTTGTTCTATATAATACCTTATATAACTTTAAATAAAATAAATTTAATATTTAAATGTTTCTCCTTGTTCGTTGTTTACTTCTAATTAACTTCAATAAAAGATAAATGATTTAGTAATACTTAAGAAAGACTCCGTTCTCTTTTTAAAAACTCAGTTCTTCAATATCAACCGTATTTATTATTCCTCCTTACAGTGTTTTTTTGGTCAGTTGTTTTGTTGAAGAATTTATCATAATTTTCAGTAATCTTCAGAAAAAAAAAGTTTCTATCATGAGTCCACGAATTACAATAGCCAATTCTAGATTGTACTTTTTGAAACATACTTAGACGAACCGTTAGATCTTCGTGAATTACATAAGAACATACCTTTAAAGTTTCCTCTTGTTATTTAATATTAATTGCCGTGTCTTGTAGCTTATAAATTTAATACTAATTTTCTCCTGTAGCAGATTTCCCAGTTCTGTGAATTCTATCTATAGCTTCTTTAAAAATTACTAACCAGAAGGTAGCGAATGCAGTTTGCGCCGGGGCTGGCCATGGACTATGGTGCGCCCGCTGCTTGCAACGCGGAAAAAAAAATTTCTCCCGCCAAAACGTCCCGCTTGCCATTTTGCATTTAAATACAGAAATGTTAAAGAATCTGTACAACTTTTGTCAGATTTTGAAAAATGTGACCACACCGGTTTTTCTGCAATTTTAAAATATTTCGTTTAGAAAAAAATAAAAATAGGTTTGATAACAAAAAATTATTAGACCGTCGAAAAACCCCGCCTTCTTGTGAGCAATATATAAAAAATATTTGTTCTAGTATAAATACTTTTCGAGATATTTATAGTTCTTTAAAGACGTGCAAGTAGTTTGTTGATGCGTAATCTAGCAAATTGATGAATGAAAGTTATGTTCTTTAGTCATTGCTACCTCATACTTGATTTTCATTGAAATCCGTGAGATCGACCCATTTTAGTGTTCGATTTCGCATGGAATGACCCTATAGCTATAAATTTAACAGGACCGTAAGAGCACTATTTAATATATCTAGTCTCGCCGACACATCGAAGTGGAGAAAATTTCTTTTTCAATTGATATGTGCAAACCCTATATAAGTATGAAATACAAATCTTGTTTTTATTATTAGCAGTTCGATCACATGAATAACTTATACACCTTTTATGGTAAATACTTGTATTCAGTTTAAATTCATGTTTAATCATCTTGAAAGATAGTTTGAATTTCTCACCTGTATAAGGTGTTCGATATTATTAAACGTAATTGACATGAAAAAATCTTCATAAAAACCAAAATTATTCCTAACCTTTATTATTCAAACTATTTGACTTTATGTTAAAACATGTATAAAACGTTACATAAGTTTGCAACTTCTTTTCTTTTAGTGAAGTTGATATTCCTGGATATCAAAATATAAAGAAAACCTTTTAATACGGAACATAACTTCATAACAGGATATAGTCAGTGAACAATAAGCTATTTTGATAATTCTACTTTTAAAAATGAACCCAATGTAATTCATTATCAATGTTATTTGTTAATTAATTATTATCAAATGTATCCTTTGTGGTTATGCATGAATAAATCAACCTGTGACGATATCATTACAGTATTAAATGTTGAAGTGTAGAGACTGGGATGGAAAGTGCCAGATAAGTTGCTAGTGCAAGTTCTACAAGAAAATCATGAATACTTAACTGTACGTCCTTAACACAAACACGCGATGATGTGCTTGGAATATACTCCATATGCAATCAGCACGTACAACTGACGTTCTAGCCTTCATCGAAATGCAGAGAAGCGAGATGAAACTACGCTATCTATGTCTTCAACGCCTTTATAAAACTTGCTTATCTATACTCGAACTGCTGCGATCATACGTTAAGTTTCCAAGCAAAACTCGAAGATGCAGCAGCAGCCGGTCAATTATTCTACCCTTTGCTATTCTCTAGTCATATTAATCATAATGTGGCAATATATTCTATAAAAAAAAGTCTCGATTGGGTTAATCACTCCAAATGAGTCAAAATGGGTTTAATCAAGGAATGATCATTCCTTATATGGGTATTCTTAAAATGACTGAATCTATTGTTCTAAACAATTTAAATTTTTGGAAGATACCGTAGAGAAACTAAACAGTGAAGTAGGGAAGCCTAAGAACAAATGTTACTGTAATATCCATAGTAATGATGAATACATTAAACAAAGTAATAAGCTTCATGGAAGAAATTAATAGATTTCAGAACTGGAAAACCACGAAGTTCTTGGAAAGGTTCAGTTCTGAATTTGGTTCCAGTAAAAAGATTTTAACGGTTACGAGTTGGGGTATAGATCCGGTTCTACAAAAAATAAAATTGAATCCTGGTTCCAGGGTACGCTTCCGGTTTTGTCATTTCAATAATGCTTTCGGGGTTCCAGGGGTTCGGATCAGTTTTCCAACTTTGCAACCTATACATCGTTATTTGTTTTGATTATTGTCACTTATGTTTATTTCTAATATTTTCCTCTCAAAATATGCTTGTATTTTCTTAAAATTCATTTACCTTCTACACTCCACCAACCATTAAACAAAAATACACTAACCAAACATAAAGTTTATACATTAAGTTAGAATTCTAAGGACCTTTCTCTAACTGGAAAAACATTTGCCTACATTTCAGTCTGCTGAGCTAATCTGGCATATTCGAAGATGGAATTCCGAGAACCTTATTAGGGTTCCGGTTCTTAAAATTTCCATTTTAGGGGTAAGATTTCGGTTCCGATTTTGTAATTTGAATGGGCATCTCGGGGTACGGTTTTCTAGCTCAGAGATAGTTTGTTCCGACTTAACGATTCTAATATGAAATACCAACCACTACATTCATTCATTTCAACAAATTGTCTTAACAGTTTCGAACTAGTGTTTCTTAAGTGTAAGATATTTTGCTGTTAAAGTCCTAGATTTAGTAAGATGTTAAATACTTAACATAATTTATGACCTCAACAGCAAATATATTCATGTATGAGATCCAGGATTTCACATTTAATATTAAGAATATATCCAGCATTGACTCACAAAACCGATTCGGTTGCAAGTTGGCCTGGGTATATTCCGATGAATTTGGTTGGGATATTGGTATTGAATCGTCGTCAGAAATATGGACCAAGATTATAAAGCATATTATTGTCAACTAATTATGAAATCTAGAGTAGGGAAATAACAAAAGCGGTGAAAGTCTCCAATACCGTTCTTCGGAACATCCGGTACTGCTCCACTCTGGTCCTCCGAAATAATTCGTAAAATTAGAACTAAGAAATTACAAGTTCAGGTTAGTGGAAGAAGTTGAAAAGGAGATCAGACTAGCACCATTTTGCTGAATGACATTGCCTATCTATCTATCTGTATATCATTTAATGACATAGAGGAACAGCCAACATTTTTTGTCCAAACCGCTTGTCACTAAAAATCATTTTTTTGTTTCTGCATTTTTATTGTTAAAATTAGGAACATTTTTTTTGAAGAAGAGAATGTCTACATATGAAAAGTGTTGATTTAGCGCAAACATTTTGACGCTATCTCTATTAATAGACAAGAATGCTTAGTTCGCTATTTTTTTCATATAAATCTTACACGCATATACTTTCACATATGCTTTCTGAGAAAAAAATTAGTTAAACTTACTTTCAATGAAATTGACCCTAAAAATCGATACCCAAACAAAAGCATACCAGTTTAATATAGAAATATAATATTTTACTGTTGTATGTAGAAATAAATTTACTATTTGTTCGTTTGTAAAATATTTAATTTGGCTAGTAATTTTCTAGCAATACGCTTTCAAAGTCAGAGGACTCTAGAAAAAAATAGATAAATAGTAAAGTATTATTTATCTAGGAACACAGCTATAGAAAAAAGATGCATAAAGAAATCTTTCAACAATAACCAGACAAATTTATTTTATAATTTTAACTAACAACAAAAAATGAAACAAAAGAAAATTGAAACTATATAGATAACCAAAATTTTCTTTATATTAATTCCAAAATAGATAATATGCTTTATTTGGGGATTAATACTTTTGGCATCACCATATTTCTTACTTACTACAAACAAAACTAGAACACTGTTAAAAAAAGCTCATGTTTATAGTAATTTTTTTAATTAAGTATTTGCCGCCACAAACTTGCCAACTGTATTGTTATAAATTCCCAAATATCTGCCCTCTGCTTTCATTCGTCTCGACAATGAAATCAATAAAGTATGTTATTGACCTCTTTCAAATATTAACATATAATGGGTGAATTAACATTCACAAACATTAACAATAACCTCGAAATTTTGACATTTGTTTGTTTGACATTTTTCTAACTTGACACAACCTTAAATTAATTTTTTTGCTCTACAACCGATATGCACTTCTTGAAGGATGAAATAAGAAGAGAGTTTGTTACAAAGATGGCTGGGTTTACATACCTTTTTGTCGAAACAAAAGAATGTGACAATTTTTGCATGAAACACAAGCAACTTTAACAAGTCAATTTAACATAACCAAATTAATGTTTATAAAAGTTAATTGACACAAAAACTAAGTAGAAGTTTATCTACTTAGATAAAATAGATAAAAAGATCCCAAGCAATTGCAGTATTTCAATGTACGATCCAAAAGCGAAACATAATTGTATGTTGTACAACTGATCTCATTAATGAAAAGTAGCCTCTACATTTAAGATAGTTACAATTATGTGGTAATGAAGCAGCTTTACAATGCTACACGAAAATTATTTACACAAGATCTGTAAGAGTATGAAATAAAATAAACTTTGTTATTACAACTGTAATATCTCGTTAACATAAAAACATATTTTTCGTTTATTAATTGCTCAGGTAAGGTAGTAAATACTTATATACCTCCCCATCACAATACCCCTTGGCTGTTTTGGTTAAATCTTACATTAGCTTTGGCCTAAACTTAAATTAAATGCAAAATTATATAATCGTTTCCCACGTCGTTAACGGACAAGGAAAATTAACCAAATTCTATGAAAAAACAGTTTTACAGATATGCTTTATCTGACTATAGTGTACTAGTGTGCAGGTTACTTACAATTAACCATATTCAAGCACTACTTAATGAGACCTTTTATTATTCATCGGTCGGCATAAAGCGAATCTGTCAGTTTAGCTGTCCAGGGATAGACAAAACAGAATCGACAGACTGGTAGTCGTGTAACAGGCACGACCAGTAAACCTTTGCCTGTTGCTGGGGGGTTTTTCGTTTCGAAAGTAAACCTCTGAACGAGCTTCTGCACTAAAAGAGTCACAATTGAAGCGAGAACCATTGGATTAATGAACAGACGCGTATTACTGTTTCCAGGTAAAACGCCTAATATGTTATGTGTCGACGCAAGCATTTCGTCAGGGTCGATATTAAGGCAGATGCAGGTTATTTTGAATTTATATATAATTTCTAGCTAATGGAATGATGATCATATGAAAGAGCGTGCGGTCGCGTATGTTGCAAGTACTAAGGACTAAGTAGGTTAGTACAAGACATTTGACATTTATTTAAAGAAAATAAAGAAGTATGTACATGTTATATGAGTCTTATACATCCAGTGGCTTTAAGGAGTACTATTACATCTCTTATAAAATTTACGAATACGATTTCCATGTACTTGGTCACCTTGTATTCTGCGTGTCAGTAAAGGAATTTCATTCAATATTTCGAGTTTCATTTTATTGTATTCTGTAACGTGGGCCTTTGCAAAAATGCAATGCAATGTCATGCAATACAAAAACCACTCTTAACAGGCGTCTAGACAGCTTCATTGGATCGTATAGATGAAGAATATTAAAGACTCAGGATAACATTTTCCTTTTCCCTTAAATGAAAGAAAGCTTTCTGTTATTTTTCCTTCTATATATTCCAGATTTAAATAGCTACATACGTATTTGTGTATTGGCTATACAAAACAAACCAAAGATGCTCTCAAGCAAAAGCAATTCTCTCTTTACGGATTTGCTACAAAGGACACAGTATTCATAACAGGTAACATAACACTTTTTACAAAAGCTGAATAGAAACACGTGCTATAAGTAGATAGAGCTGCGATCCACTGATAAACATCAAAATATGTATCCTGTCATCCACAAATAGCTAGGCCGAGTAGCATTAAACGTTTTACTATTCCATATTTATAAACAGGAATATAGTTTTACCGACACAACAATGAGCGCTATTTTTTAGATAAAAACAATTCTTGTAAACGCTATCATACCTTCAAGTAGTTTACGGTGTGTTTCTAAATACATACAGTTACACGTTCACATATCTTGCAGAGGATCTTACATATGGCGGGTGTCATAAATTTCGGTATGCCGTATGTGGAATGCGTTTCAGCTGCACTTAATTGTACGTTCTGAGACATTAATTTTCTTTATGATTTTTGTGAGAGTTGTCATGTAAGCGTAAGAAATAAATCGAGATTCTCAGATAACAAGCAACCTAATTTAATTTTGTTTCCTACAATTCCTCATTACGCTGCAATCTAACATCTCAGTCTTCAGAGATTTAGACAAAAGTGCAGCGAGGTAATTGAATATGTCCTGGATTAGCAATGTCTGCTCCGGAGGGCGCATTAACAAGTAGGTGCTGATTGGTTCGGTGCCGCAATATGCTAACACCCTCATCTACATGCTAATCTTGATAAGCTGCTAGATTTCGTACCGCTATCATCAGCTATAGAAGCTCGCAACTAATAACGGGGGATCGTTCAAATATGCGTTTTAATCTCAATCTATTGAAGTAAACCGGAAATGGAATTACTAAAAATCCCAAATGTCAGAAACTACCTAAGTGCTTCAAGATCACGGCTGAATGATTGATAACCATCATTCCCACACGTTTACTCGAGACACTGCTGTTATGACATTACTATCGTTCATTAGTAATTGAGCGAACAAACACACTTGTCAAGCACAGCGGAGATTCGCATAAATTCATCAAGAGTTGTTGCAGCGTGCATGCATAGACGCGCCGTGAGCTCATTTCACTTTCGTTGCACCCAACTCACACGGTTTGAAGATACACGCACGGGTCACAGGGCAAGGTCTATTTTCAACAGCAATGACCGGCGACTAACCTCGTGAGTTTCTACAAACACCTTCCTCTTTCAGTGAAAGAACAGTTTGGACTATTACTCGTTCGAGTTCATTGAAAGTGAAAATAAATCGTGGATAGTACCATATCTTATTTAAAAATATGGTCTTTAATAGAAGGACGAAGACTGTTCGAAATCCAAGTGCATTCATTGAAAGATGATAATTTAAAAACATTAATTTAAGATACCGAAATTTAATATTGCTAGTTTTGTGTAATTTTCATAAGCATTAAAAAGACATATCAAATAGCAGCTTATATTAATATTTTCTGCTATATTTTCCCCCATCTCCAATAATTCTCCGATAATTCTTTCATTCGATTATATTATACTCGTAGACATTATTATGCACAGTTATGAATATATGGATGGATATAATACTAAAAAGGAAAAATAGTAAAAGATATGTCTTTATGGCAACATATACAATTTATATGTAGTGAATAAGGACTGTTAACAATTTATTAAAACGATCTGTGTTATTCATAAATGTCGATAGCCTCTAAAAGCGTGTAATTTACATGTAATTGACAATTTGTTATTGCCTATGAAATTGTAAGAACTACGGTAGTAACTACTTTAAATGAAAAAAGAAAATAACTTGGCAACCCACGATAACGTAGTGAAACTACACATTATACTTACATGTTCTTGGGTTATTTAATTTTATTAGATACGAGATTATTTGTTTGAAGATAAGACACCGAACAACAAATTTCTAACTTTTTTGTTTTCCTTTAAACGAAAAAATGCGAATGCAAGTCTGAAATACTCTATCACTTTACAATTTTTTGAAAAATGGTCGAGTTCGGCATCGATTTCTTAAAGCAAAAAATTGACAAAATATTCCATTTAATTACTAGTGTTAATACAATTTGGCTACATCAACGGTTGAAAATAAGTCATTCTACCTAAACAGCATAAAATGAATCCAAGAATAATTTAAAAAAATTCTGATTATTTTGGAAAATTTACTAATGAGTCGTATCTAAGAATTAATAATACACAAAAAACTTATGATCATATGAAAATAATCATATCAGATATCTATTTATCCTTCTTCAGTAAGTCCAGAAAAAATAGTATATTGAAAATTTTTGATACATTTAATAACATTCACTCATGATTAAAATATACAATACAATAAGAACTCGAAAAACTCAATAAACTTCTTAGATTTAACAATAATTAGAAATTCAAATAGAACTTTTGAAACAAATTGGTTAACAAAGTTAAAACTGATAGATATTTAAATTTATATTCATATACAGACTTAAAATATAAAGAAGTTTAATCTATAACCTAATAGACAGAGCAATAAAATTATCATCAAAAAATTCCATAAAAAATTTAAAAAAAAATAAAATCACGTTACAAAAAATAATTATCCATTAAACTTCATAAATTCAAACATAATAAAAAGATTTTAAAAATAAATTTGAAATCTTTACATCAAACAATAAACTTACATTCTTTGCCTAATTGTTTAGGTAAAGAATTTAATAATAACAAATAATATAGAAACAAAATTAAGTATATCAAATTACCTGTAATAGTTGTAATGCAGATTATATAAGGCAAACAAAACAAAATTTAAAACAACATAAAAATTCAATTAAAATAAAAATATCAATGCCTCATACACCAAACACAAAATTATCGGACCATCCAATTGATAACTTTCACAATTTTAATTTTAACTCCCCCAAAATATTACCTAAATTAAATAATTTAAAAAAAAGATTAGTATATGAAATGATAGAAATAAAAAAGTCCAACAGCTATAAACTACCAAACAGATATTGAAAATTTAAGTACTCTTTACAATAATTTATTATTTATTTTTTATAGAAAAAACTTTTTTTTGGTGCCCTGACTACGTAGGTCTTTGACACCCCACGAAATTACCTACCTACATTTACTTACAAGTTTACAGTAATATTTAGTGAAAACAAGTTTAATAATTAAATTATATAACTGCATGCAAGCCTGTCATTTTAAGGAATTTCAACAATCTTTGTATTTCTTGATGGTCATTTTTTAACACCTCTTGGAGTGTCTTTTTCAGTTGGAATTGGCTTCTCTGATCTTCAAACTTTTTGCACTCACATAAGAGGTGCTGTACGGTAAGTCGAGTATGGCAGGTTTCACAGGTTGGCGTGGACTCTTTTTTTAAAAGGTACCCATGTGTTATTTTAGTATTCCCTATTCTCAATCTTCTTAGTACTACGTCTTCTGTTCTGGTAAGTTTTAGTTTTGGAACCCATCTTTTTGTTGTTTCCTTCACTCTTCTTAATTTATTAGCACTAATACCTTTCCACTCCTTTTCCCACTCTTCCCGAACGAGATTCTTTTGGTAGTTCTTCATGTCCTTCATAGTGATTTGAATGTCATCTTTAACGGTTTTCTCTGTTGTTTTTTTTGCTTTTTCATCGGCGATTTCATTTTGTTGTATGCCAACGTGTGATGGTATCCAGAGGAACTTAAAAACTTTATTGTGATCCTTATAGGTTGTTAAAGTGTCTTGTATTTTCTTCACTAGAGGATTTTTACTAAAAGGTTTAGCGACTGACTGTATCGCACTTTGTGAGTCAATAAAGAACATAGTTTTTTGGATGTTTTCAGCCGCAAACTTTACTGCCTCACTGACAGCATATAGTTCTGCTGTGTAAACCGAACTTAAGTCATTTAGTTTATACACGCTATATGCACTGTTATTCACAAAAGCACATCCAGTGCCATGTTCGGTTTTTGACCCATCTGAGTATATATGTTCGTAGTCAGCATGTTGGTCAAGGATTTGATTAAGATGTACTCTGTAAATTACACTAGGTGTTTCCTGCTTACGGAATCTTGTTAACTGTAGGTCAGTATTAGGGATAGAGGTGATCCAAGGGGGGTATTGGTAATCATACAGAAGAAGGTTATTCAAGGTTGCTTTGGTTTGCTCTCTAATATTTTTGGCACGCACTGAGTGCCAAAAATGGGGTGAAATTTTAAGGTTTTGGGAGTAATTGGATCGATATTTTGGATTAGTTAGATCTGCATAATTTATATGTTTCGGATTTGTGGCAACGGCAAGTGTATAGTTTAATAAGTTTTGTTGTCTTCTATATGTTGGTGGAACTTGTCCTGTTTCTGAATAAAAGCTAATTACTGGGCTAGTCCTGTAAGCACCTGTGATAATTCTTAGTCCATGGTTGTATACAGTATCAATTAGTTTTATGACGTTACAATTGGCTTCACCATAGATAAAGTTTGCATAGTCAAGTTTCGATCTTAGTAAATTATTAAAAAGTATAATTAAGGTGTCACAACTGATGCCCCATTTGTGGTTAGATGCCGCTTTTAATAACTCGAGAGTTTCTTGACATCTATCTATTTGATTTTTTATGTGTGCAGTCCACGTTAACTTCTTGTCAAAAGTTACACCAAGATAGTTTATTTGATCAGCATATCTTATTTGCTTATTATTCATTGTTAGTGTAGGGTAGGGGTAGTTATATTTTTTGGTAAATGTGATGCATTTGGTTTTTTCATCCGAAAATTGTAGTCCGTTTCTTTTACTCCAAGTTTCGAGTTGGTTGATGGTATTTTGTAGTTGCTTCTGTATGTGTGTATGTAGAATCCGAACTTGAACAGTATATTATAAGATCGTCGGCATAAAGTAGAAACTTGACAGTTGTTGGTATATATTCTTTTAAGTCGTTGATAGCAATCAGAAAAAGTATTCTGCTTAAAACAGATCCTTGCGGTAGCCCATTTTCTTGAGTTTGTGCATTGGATGTACTATTGTCAATTCCAACTGTAAATTTCCTATCAGTCAAAAAATATTTAATAAATTGCAGAATCCTTCCTTTAATCACCCATTTAGCTAAGGTTGTAATAACTTTGTGCTTCCACGTCATATCGAAGGCTTTCATCATGTCTAAGACAACTACTATAACATCTCCTTTGTATATAAAAGCATTTTTAATTTCCATTTCCAACTTTGCTAAATTGTCTAACGTAGTTTTACCGGGTTGAAAACAGCTTTGTTCCTGAATTATCTTATCTTCTTTTCTAAGAACCCACATCAGTCTTTTCTTGACCATCTTTTCCTTAATCTTACACATAGTATTTGTTAAATGATGGGCCGGTAACTAGTAGGTAGCGTTTTTTCTTTAGCGGGTTTTAGTATAGGAACTACTTCGGCGTACCTCCAAGATTCTGGGAAGATGTTTTGTGTCCATATGTTGTTATACAGCTGTAAAAGTTCTATCACTACTGGTTTCGGTAAGTGCTTTAACATTTCGTAGTGGATGTGGTCTAGGCCAGGTGACGAATCGCTGCTGTCCCTCAGAGCGACTTCTAATTCTTGGGATGTAAATTCAATATCGTAATATTCTTTGTTATCAGATGTAATGTCTAATTTTTCATTTTCAACTGTTTTTTTATATTTTATGAATTCTTTAGAATAGTGTTCCGAACTAGATACGTGAGCAAAATGGTTCCTTAACGTTTCCACCAGTTCTTCCTTTGAAATGATATTGTGTTGATTTATAATCAATAAAGGTATATTAAAATATTTATCTTTACCTTGTATTTTATTTAGTTTGTTCCAGGCTTGCTTTAAATCTGTGGTGCAGTTTATAGTCTTGACGTATTTTTGCCATGATTTTTGTTTTTCTTCGTTTATCACCTTTCTAAACACTGCTCTTGTCTTCTTGTATTCGATTAAGTTTTCGATTGTACCTCTTTTCCAATATTTGTTAAAAGCTACTCTTTTCTCGCGAATTGCTTCTTTACATTTCTCATTCCACCACGGCACTCGATGTTTTTGTGTCTTTACATTCTTTGTTTTAGGGATTGCTTGTTCTGCGGCGTTTAGGATTTTGTCGGTGGGATATTTTGTTGATGCTTGTACGGTGTTATGTGTATTAAGCGGATTGTGATTGTGAGTTATAGTCGCTTCGAATTTTGCCGAGTCCATTGCTATTATCCATTTAGGAGTTGTTTCTATTTGTGAAGCATTTTGCTTCTCTATCTCTATAAGAAGTGGATAATGATCGCTGCCATATAAATCAGTATGTGGGTTCCAGGATATTTCCGGCTTAAATTTTGTGTTGCACAAGGATAGGTCAATTGCAGTAAAACAATTTGTTTTAGAGTCGTAACGCGTGGGGCGACCGTCGTTTAGTAAAGCGATATCATTGTTATTTATTAGTTTTTCTATTAATTTTCCTCTCCCATGCGTTTGTTTTGCTCCCCACATTGTATTATGGGCATTGAAATCTCCAACTAATATGAAGGGTTTGGGTAGCTGTCGTACCAATTCTTCTATGTCGTCGAATTCTAGTTTATAGTTTTGTGGAATATATATATTACATAGTTATTTTTTGTGGCATATATATTTGCACCGCAACTACTTCAAGGTTAGACGTTATTGGAAATTTTTCTGTTGGTATGTTCTCGCCTACTAGTATGGCAACACCTCCCCATCCGTCACTGGACTCACGGTTCTGGAAATATACTTGAAAATTTTTAAATTTTGGTGCTATTTTGTTTTTGAGATGGGTTTCTTGTAAACAGATTACATTGGGTTGAATTTCTAGAGCCATTATTTGTAATTCATTGTATCGCTTGTAATATCCATTACAGTTATACTGGATAATTTTAAAAATGTTTTTTGTGAAGAAGCCATTTTTATTAACTATGCTGACTGAATGCTACTGTCGGTGACATAATCATCGTCTGTGCCATCGATGTTAAGACTTTTTTTAATATTTGACATTATTCTCGTAAGACGGTATTTTATTTTTCTCTCTTGTAAAAATCCTCTTAAGTTTACCAGTGTCCTTAAGAATTCTGGAACATCTTTGGTGTATTTTAAGGTTACTTTTAGAGGGTCTTGAGCAGAGTATACTTCGATTATGTATTTTGTAAGATCATCGTACATTATGTTTTGTTTCTAATATATATTTAGCTAACAGTAGATCCAGTTCTTCCGTTACGTTGGTTTTTATGGATTTGTTTTCTTCATGCTTTGATTTTGGTTTTTTCTTTCGTGAATTCGTGTTTGCATTTTGTGTGGGTGATTTAAATGGCTGGCTTTCTTGTTCTGTTATTGTTATACTATCATCATCATCCTCATTTGGCGTTTCTTCGCTAGTTTGAGTGTGTAAACGTTTCTTTATTTGGATGTTTTGATTAGGGTTCTCTGCGTTAGTTATATTTATTGGTATATTTTGGCATTTGCTAAATATATGTCCGTCTTGTCCACATTTAAAGCATTTCTGTGTATCATCTTGAATGTAAATTCTGTAATTGTCGCCTTCAAATGTAATGATAGTTGAATCGGGAATAATTAAATCATCATTTGCTTCTACGAACACAAATCGTCTAAAACTCATTATATGTGCGTATGCTGGGTCAGGCATTCCAACTTTAATAAAGTAAATTGGCGACATTAATTTTAATCCAAAGCCTGTTAGGGTTTTTTCTATTTCATTATTTGGAATTGTGGGACAAACGTTTGATAGGATGATTTTTTTGGAAGGAGTAATCATTTTTCGGATGCTGGTTTGTTGGTCTGCAACAACTATTGTCTTGTGTTCTTGTATTAGTTTATCTACTAGCGGTTCACTGGAAAGATACATGCAGATGCGCCCGTTTGATAACCTTGATGCTGCGATTATGTTGTTTGGTTTTACTATTTTCCCAATTGCGTATATGTAGTCCATGATTTTAACATTTTCTATGGAATTTACTATGATAGCTTGCTTTTTATTAGGGTGTTTAATTGCTGTTATGGTAATGCTACTAGTGGTTTGTGCATAGCTTGGCTGGTTTATAGAATTTGGATTATGTTGCATGTTTTCGTATTGGAAAGAAGATTTTGTAAGTTATTTATATTAAATAAAACCTCTGTGGCTGGAGGTTTCGAATAATATATATGTTAGTTTTCCTACTTATCTATTGCCAATTGAAGTACTATCAGTCTCGCACAGCACAGTCTCCCGGCTGCGGCCAAATTCCACAAGACGACAAAAACTTTTCACAGTCTGTTAAATAGTTTATTACAAAATACGGTATGTATTCGGTTTAATGATTTTTAAATTTGGAATTTTTGGTTACAATAGAAACTACACTAGAAACATATGTGCTTCCAACCACGTACCGATGTGTACTCTATAATTTATTTTAAAAGTTAATATTTTTCATTTAAATTTAAAATAAAATAAAATGTAAAATAAACAAATTATTAATATTAAACATACATTTTTTTCTATTATTAAATAATAATAGTAATTAAATAACAAATGTTCCATATTATTTCTTATTTAAACTAAATATAATTAAAATATAGATTAAATTTTATTATTATTAAAACTTATTTTTTACTGTTATTGAAGTATAATAATAATTAAATATTTAATTTAATCAAAATGTTTCTCAACTTAACAAACCTAAAACCCAATACTGTTTCAACAAAATTCTTTAGATTAAAAACTTCTAGACTAAAAAAGAATTATACTTAGTAATGAACTTTCAAATCTAAAACAAGACATGCGTATTAATTCTTTGCTAAAAAGACAAAAGAGAGTACAGTAAATTTTATTTCAATAAATTAATCATTTAAATTTAATTAAAATATAAATAGAAATAACAAACCATTGAAGATGATATATTACCAAAGTAGGGGAAGAGGGGGAACAGCGTTACACGTACTACAATGTTACACTTAACGTTTTTAGGACTGCTTTATATTAAACACTGTTCATATTTTCATGTTAGAAGTACTTTGGTGTTACCCAAGTGTAGGTGCATTTCGGTTAATATTCATAACACTGATGGGTTTTCAAGAAATTGAGGTATGAATATTTTTTAATATCAAAAGTAATTATTTCAAGTAAAATACAATTTACTTCAGAACTAAATTAATTAAAGCTAGATTATTAAAAATTTATTTATAAGTAGTTTGTAAGCTTATTTACGCCGGAGAAACACGAACTTAACCTCAAAACAGTTTGTGCCCTTATTAACTATTCGAGTATAGATTTCTGATGATTGGGGTACAGTGTTACAGTAGATAGTGGGGTTCGGTGTAACATTATTTATGTAACACTTGTGCAGACAGTGATCAGATGATCAGTTCAAGTTACATCTAAGTAACAAAGATACGTTATTCCATTCAAATGATATCGATGTTGGAAACTTTGTGGTAATACAAGAAGAGGCTACAATAAAACACAGAATTTGGCAATTAGGGAAATTACACGTAAAACGAATACAGAAGTTAATCCAACTTACAAATTCGTACGTACAACGCAAGAATATAAGAACTTTAAGTTGTTTTATTCACATTAATATTGTTAACCTTTTCTTGTAACTCTGTACCCCACTATTACGATACAGTGTTACACAGAGCACCAAGCTGAATAACTCTTAACTTCTCTAAAAGTTGAAATAATCAAAGCAAGTTAAATGTAAAAGTTGAAACAAGATTCGTAACTCTTAAACTAGGAAAAGAATAAATTTTAAAATTTTTATTTTGTTCTAAATTATATCAAAAAATGTTTTTTGTGTAACACTGTTCCCCCTCTTACCCTATACTAGTATACATAATTCCACAACATAAATTCAAATTTATTTTAATTTTAACATTTAATCTATTCAAACTGTATACTATAAAAATTCTCTCACAATCTTAAATTTCACTAATATGAAAATTCTTATTTTGCAGCAGTATTGTTTATATTAAGCATACTGAAGAAGGACAAATACCTTAAACAGCTGAAATGATCAATTAAGAAAAAAATTATTATGTGTACTACTAATTCTTAAAGATGACTCATTACTAAATTTTCCAAAAAGTTATCATTTATAAACCAAAAAAATCGTAAATATCAAAATTTATTGAAATAAAAATATTCTATCGCCAAAAGTGATTTTGTCTACGTCACACATGTCGCTAAAATACATCACTTTTCATTCCTTCTCGAAACACTCTTCTTTAAGACCAGCGTTTGTGAATGGATCGTGGATATTCATTCATAAGGAACCAACGAACCAACAATAGTCTCCTTACATATAACTAAATGATCTTTTCCTACATATCGTTTCTCCATTTCTAAAATTTCCTGAAGAGATTTCCCAGAATGTTCAACATTTACGGCTCGGAGATTCGATGAAAAGTAGGAAAAGTTTAAGTAGAGAAAATAGAATTTTGTATTTATTTATATTCGCAATCAACATTAACTGAAACTTTAAAAGTAAATTAGACAACATGGGCAATTAGGTAAAGAAAAATGTTAGAAATAATGCTAAGAGGTTATTTTTTATGTCATTTTAACCAGTGTGGTAGGTAATCGCAAATCATAGAGAATCTCAACAATAATAATTGCAATAACCAACAATTTCAGTATGTAATAAAATTTGTTCAAATGTAGTACATAATATCAATATCGCCAAAAACACATCGTTTGCTTTATTTAGGGGGGCATTTAATTGTAATTTACAACTCACCCTCTCATTCTCAGCAACCCCAACTTAAAAATGTTATATGACAACCGCGCCTTTGTGACATCTTATTTTAAAGTATATAAAAAAACAGAAAATTTTTGTGGCGATAATAACTGAAATTGACTGATGCCTTAATGAGATAAAGGAGAAAGTTCTATAACAACCCAGCTTTAATCATTCATTCATTCATTCATCATCATTCATCGTCATTCCTATATAATATGCACGGTCACCTTTATTTTGTTATTTTATTTTTTATTTAAATTTCTCATGCGAAACTCAATTGTTTATACCCATTAAAAGGAGGGTTTTGTTAGAACGATAAAAATGGAGACTGTGGTGGATAGTGTGGATAGAGGAACGTAGAAAAGTTTTGATAAGAGCCTGATGTTAATATCTCAAATAGTTTAAGAGGCATTAAAGGAGGGTTGCTAAAGAACTTTCCACTTTATCTCAGATAACCCGATTTCAATTTCGTTTGCAGTAAAAATTTCTTTTTTGGTGATCCGTAAATTACGGTTAATTTCGTAGTCTCGGTTATTCAGAATTTACGGTGCTGCGGTAGCGTTCCGGACATTACCTTAAAATCTTAAAAGGCCAGTGTTGTCAACATGAATAGGCTGCTGTGTAAGTTCTCCTATCCATTTCGCCCACAATAATTCGCTAGGATTGAAATCTGGGCTTTTTAAATATTTTTTCTTATTAACGTATTTTTTATTACTTATGACCCGCAGTTGCGGGCAAGCAATGCTGTATAGTATAGTCGTAAAGTAATGTTTATGTGTACTTTACCACTAGTTCATCCGAGTAAGGTTAGTTATGTTATTAAAATATATTACATTAATTTTATGATTAACAGTTAAATTAATATTATTGAGCCCGTTTCGAAATTTATATTGCTACCAGCCCAACACGTACATTAAATTTATTATTACCGTGACCTATCATTTGGGTTTCCTTAAAGACATCTTTGAGATATTGGCGCTTGTACAGTTTATTATAATCGTTTCAGCATGATTAGTCTAGTCAAATTGTGCTCAAAAAGGGCAAATAGGGGAAAGTTTTGGTGTAGTTTTGATATTTTAGTTCTTTATGTTTTTTGGGCTGTTGATCACGAATTTCAGGTTTGCCAACAAGAATTTTGCCTGGAAACCTTTTTTTTGCAAAAAACGGACAAAAAACGGTTTTTGTTCGTTTTTGTAAAATAACTTGAAAATTATACATTTCTCACTATTTTTTATTATATATGAAATTAAAGAAGATAAAATTTCCTATATTTTATGTCCAAGGAAGTTTTTTGTACGATTAACGTATAGCCGTCAAGGTGGCGCGAAATCGGAGGTTATAAAACAAAAAAACGAGTTTTCTCAATTTTTGTAAATTATAGCCAAAAAATCAGTCATTTTTTGTAATAGTTTACCATATATCAGTATCGTATAATAAAATAAGTTAAAAAAGATATAACTACAGAAGAAGGTATACACAAACACGAATATGTACAGTTACAGCCAAAAAAATCTGGGCAAGAGGTTTAGATTGTCGTTATTCAATGAATCATAATTAAAATTCTCAATCTTAAATTCAATGCCTCATTGGAGATTATTAGGTAGGCGCCGCTATTGTGTATCCATAGTAATATTAATAGATCAAAAGCCTGTTCTACAAACAACAAATTTACAAAAAAAGTTAAGTAACTTCAAATAAGCACCCAGATTTTTTTGGCCGTAACTGTACCTACAAAAAAAATGATATCTCATTGTAGTTTATCAAGTATGTACCTACATACTTGATAAACTATACCAAGTAGATGTACTTTTTATTAGATTTATTCTAGTGTTGGTGGGTACAATGAGGATGCAGCTGTCCGTGGCTGCCCTGTGGGATGTTAGTATGGTGTTCCCCCTCCACAAGCCCTGTATAAGAGTGGTTGACTATTACAATAAAGTTTATAGGTGCGGGAGGGCTAGGATTGTGTTAAGAGACCTGACCTCTTTTTTTTTACCTAGTCAGTCAGTCTAGCTATTCAGCATTCTCGGGCGACTTTGTCTGTTTTCAGTATTTTGGTTTGTGATATTGTTATTTTTTGCTGTTATTTTACTTTACTTTTTTTATTTTATTGAGTTACTTTAAATATTTATTGAAAGAAGTGATCGCGACAGTGAAACGAAATGTAGCAGTGTTTTATATGTGATTGTGCATGGTATGATGGGACCCCCTTATCAACGGTTAAAAGTCGAGGTATTGTTTCGTTTCTTGAGGCTAGTAGAAAATGAAAAGACGGTAAAGTATCTTTTTTAAGGGGTAAAACGTCAGTAAATGTACACGAAAAGTGTAGAAAAGCATACGTCAATGACCGGATGATTGGTGCCTACTTGAACAGGGATGTACACACAGCTAGTACATCTCAAGCTCAAGTGTTACGGTCAACACTTCCTGGTTCGATTTAAAAAATCATTGTTTTTTGTGCGGATTGAGCATTACTGCCGATTTCATTGCAACTCAGTCAAGGTATCCAGCAGGTGAACGTAATACTGTTTATAGTTTCAGACACAATGGACTGAGAGACACAGTGCTGAAGGCAGCTGCAGCTCGTAATGATGATTTTGAGCGGGCTATAATTTATCCAATTGAGTCAATAACAGACATGATAGCAGCGGATGCACAGTACCACATTAATTGTTATAAATAGCTGTACGGTCAACCAAAGGTCCAAGAACAGCAGGGACGTGCCCATTTGCCTAAGAAATTTACAGAGGAATGCAACATATTTACGATTACCTTGAAAATAGTGATGACGAACGTCAGTTCAGCATGGAACAGTTAATGGAGCAGTTTATAGGAAATTATAAACCTGAAGCGAAAACCGTGAAGGTTCAACTTTACAAAAATATGGAGAATACATACTTTTTACAACCACGAAGAAAAAAAAACTGTGATGTGTTTCAGGAATACACAAGAGAAGATCTTGACTAATGCATGGTATCAGCAAGCTTGTATATCTGAGCAGGAGGAGAGATTTAGAGTTGTTGAAGCAGCAGCAAAAATTATTTGCTTAGATATATCAGAAGTGTACTCCACTACAGAGTACACTCCACCAGACCGTTTCCTGGAAGTGAATGTGTTGTCCCTGAGACCCTCAAATATTTTTTGCGCACTCTTATAATGAAGAGAAAACGGGGGAACACTGAGAAGTGGAAGACAAAATGTAATGCAATTTCTCACAGTATTATTACAGCTGTACGGCCCAACTCGTTCTTGTCAAATGTACAAGAAGGTTTGGCAGCATTTATTTACAAGAAGACCGGATCACGGAAGATAATTGAAGTTTTATCATCTATGAGGTTTTGTATTTCATACTCAGAGGCTGTACGATTTGAAGTGTCATGTGGCATGAAGCCCGAGAAAAAAATCAGTCGCGAAGGATTTTTTCAGTTTATTTATGACAAAGCAGATTTCATTACTCAAACCATAGATGGTTACAACAATTTCCATGTGATGAGCGGGGTTTATACTGTAGCCCCAACCACTGCATATGGAGGGGATTTAGGAGGGGGGGTAGAATTTTTGCGGGTTTAGGGAGGAGGAGGTCTAATGCGTTTCTGAAATACGGTAAACAGTTGTAAAAAAAGAAAATGGCTGATTTTTTGCCTATAATTTACAAAAATTAAAAAAACCCGTTTTTTTTGTTTTATAACCTCCGATTTCGCGTCACGTTGACGGCTATACCGTTAATCGTACAAATAGCTACTCAGACATAAAATGTAGGAAATTCTATCTTCTTGAATTTCATACCGAATAAAAAAAGCGAGACATGGATAGTTTTCAAGTTATTTTGCAAAAACTAGGAAGAAAACGGTTTTTTGCAAAAAAAACGGGTGTCCAGGCAAAATTCTTGTTGGCAAACCTGAAATTCGTAATCAGCTACCCAAAAAACATAAAGAACCAGAATATCAAAACTACACCAAAACTTTCCCCTATTTTCTACCATTTGACTATACTATATTAGTAGTTTAACGAAATTTTCTAATAATATAATATTATTCGTGCATGGTTATGTTTAAGAATTGCTTATTTATTTAATTACTATTTTATATAATTTTTACCACACAACACTATATCAGATGGGAATGATTTGTGTTGTTTTAATCAACCATTCAGTGGTAAATACATATTATATCTAACTTAAGTATATCTAGTCGTCTCAATATAATAAAAAATAAAAAACTTTGATAGCGTACTGTGAATGGTATGTAGGGGAAGAGGGAGAACAGCGTTACACGTACTACAATGTTACACTTAATGTTTTTAGGATTGCTTTATCTTAAAATTGTTCATATTTTCATGTTAGAAGTACTTTGGTTTTAACCAAATGTAGGTGCATTTTGGTTAATTTTCACGGATGGGTTTTCAAGAAATTAAGATATGTATGTTTTTTAATATCAAAACTAATTATTTCAAGTAAAATACAATTTACTTCAAGATTAAATTAATTAAATCTAGATTATTAAAAATTTATTTATAAGTAGTTTGTAAGCTTATTTACACCGGAGAAGCACGAACTTAACCTAACCTAACTTAACCTCAAAACTGTTTGTGCCCTTATTAACTATTCGACTATAGATTTTTGATAATTGGGGTACAGTGTTATAGTGGATAGTGAGGTTCGATGTAACATTATTTATGTAACACTTGTGCAGACAGTGATCAGTCCAAGTTACATCTAAGTGAAGAAAATACATTATTCCATTCAAATCATATCGATGTTGGAAACTTTGTAGTAATACAAGAAGGCGATAGAATAAAACTCAGAATTTTGTCAATTAGGGGAAATTACACGTAAAACGAAACAGAAGTTAATCCAACTTATAAATTCGTAGGTACAACGCAATAATATAAGAATTTTAAGTTGTTTTGTTAACATTAACATTGTTAACCCTTCCTTGTAAATTTGTATCCCACTATTAGGATACAGTGTTACACAGCGCACTAAGCTGAATAAATCTTAATTTCTCTAAAAGTTGAAATAATCAAAGTGAGTTAAATGTAAAAGTTGAAAGAAGATTAGTAACTCTTAAACTAGGAAGAGAATAAATTTTAAAATTTTTATTTGGTTCTGAGTAATATCAAAAAACATTTTTTGTGTACCACTGTTCCCCCTCTTCCCCTACTGCACCGTAAAAGGCGATTTAAATCTATTTTAGACTTGTACATATGTGTGTAATTAAAAACTAGAATTAATCAGTCAAAGAGTTCATGAATAAAAATCTAATAAAGAGTGTTATAACCGCCTGATTTGTTCAATACTTACAGTTCTCAGTTTTCAGTCAAAATTTTAGCGTTAACTTAAAATAACTACTCAAGTGATCTCTTTTGATTTCAGATATCGGTAAGAGCAAACAAGATTTCTTGTCTTGTTTTGACTTTCAATGGAAATGTATAATACGCTTGAATGGTGTTGCTTTTTTTAATAATGACGTTCACTAGTTCAGCAAAGTCTGCTTTTCTTAGTGTTTTTTACATTTTTTAGTATTCACTTAACTCACTATCAAGGAAATCGCGATCAGGCTAAAACAAATTATTCACTTTACTATGTTTATGTTGAGTTTGTGATCCCTTGTATAATTAAGCGTTTTAAATTTTGATATTAATAGTTAGTGATTTGTGAAAATGTACAGGTATAGGTTCTGAGGAAGTCTAAAGGAAGTCTTTGTTTCAATCTTTGGTTGATCGACCTTTTTCCTATATTGCGTAGAACACGATGGAAGGTATTTGAAATATCTTCTCGTGACTTCATCAACGTGTTGTTCGATACTACCGCCAATTCTCAATGAATCTACTTTATTTCGGACAAACAATTCACAATTAACAGCAGTTCTTAGGATCCTATTTTGAAAAGCTTATAATAATTTTCTAATATTTGTCTTGGCAGAGACTCCCCAGACAAGACAAGCATATTATGTTACAAGTGGTCGTAGTATGGATTGATAAATAATAGTAGCAAAATCAACTAAGTAAATCATTTGGAATTTAAAATGATGGGTTGCATGGCATACTTTAATATGAAAAAAATTATATTGAGCGCCTGATGTATTTGACCTTGAATTTTCCAGAAAACATGATTACAAATTCTGAGAAAATTGGACAGAGTTGCATATTTTTAAATGCATATTAAATTATATGTGTGCCAAATTTCAACTTGGGCTCTCAATGGGATTATTACAAAATTATTTTAACATAAATAATTTTTTCAATATTGGGAACATTAGAGTTTATATATTAGCCCAATATTTTTTTTTCCATGTTAAAGTATGCTATGCAACCCATCATTTTAAAGTCGCTGTTGTTTCATTTCTTGATCTTATTTCTATCAAAAGTTATAGAGAACTCAACAACTCAAGAACCACTTGAGTTAAAAATGTAATATTTTAGATTTTTGCTTATCTTTAGGAGTATAACAGTTTGAAGTTCCAAATTTGAAACAAATCAAAGAGGGTGATGGTCAAAACTTTCAAAAAAATTTCATCACTTAATGTGGAATTACCCAGATGTTATTTTCGAGAGACTAAGCCTCTCCTATTGTGAATCATATTGTAACGAACGGGGAAACCACGCGAGAGTTCTCGCTGTATCGAAAGCTTTCTACGGCATTCCAGAACTCAAAATTTCTAGCACGTTCTACACTTCCGTATGCATATATAAAAGACGCCGTGCAAGGAAGGGGGGCAGTTATTAGTCAACGAGTTAAATGAATACGCGCATCGCAAATTAGTAATATATAAATGAGTAGTACAAGATAAATGTTAAAGATAAATATTGTAAATAAATAGTCTGTAAATACTCTAGTTTAAATTCGTTAGTTTATAATTATAGTGTTTGTAATTAGTGTTAATGTAAATATTTTCTTTTATTAAGAGACGATTAAAACAGCATCTTTAGTATTATGTAAAAAGAACGTTACAATATGGACGATGAAAGAATCGTGGTTTATGTTGGATGTTTCAATTTATTAAATTTATTAAACAACCGAGTTTTTAAAGGATAGAGAAAGAGCAGAAAGAGATTAGGAACTAGTAAAAGCATGATTTTCATAGTTAAGCGAAATCTAACTAATGATGATATGTAATTCAATAAAAAAATAATCCCCACTAAATTTCAATGTATTTTACATGGTGGCGACTGATGGAGATTTACTATTGTGTATTCTATCATAATTAACGATACTCCAAGTTCATGATTCATTTGCCCTATTGTTTTATTCGATGCTCATTAAAGGATGTAACAATGTGTTTTATAAAACGGCTGGTTCCACCCATTTCTCAAAAGAAGCTGTTAGTAAAATAGCTCATGCAGTTACACATAAAAATGCGAAGAACCTGGGAAGTAGTTGCATCCTGAGTATAGACTGTTTAAACGATCATGTGATTAAGAGTGATTCAGGACTTCATTAGTTGTCATTAAACAATTGAAAGTTAACCTTTTCTGAGGGATAAGCAGAATTGCCCGCTATTCTCAAATGGCAACGGCAAATGCCACGGAAAATCCTATCTTTTAATGTTTTGCTTTTGAATATAAATGAATTTTATATTTCTTTATTATTCTTGCTGTCATGGAAAAAGCACTTGCGTGCATTGCTAATAGCTGAAAGTGATAGATTGCCGATCGAGAAAGAAAGTATTTGCGCGACGGGAAGCGGAACTTTCTTGTGAGTAGGTTAGTTAGTATGTTAGCTATGTATTAGTCCACGTGTTGAAGCAAAATCGGCCAAAATCTAACAATCGGTTAGTAAGTGTAAGTAGAATTAAGCAATAGTTAAAGTAACCACATCCAATTATTCTCAAGTATAATATTTATTAATGTAATTTCAAACCCGGCACTTTTTATTTCCAACTACGATTATTTTAAAATCGACTGTTAATCTCATTTTTGTATTTTTGAACAACGTCTATGTTATTCCTCTCTATATGTAAACCTCTCTTTACATTAGATTCTCTAATCTAAATTCATCGCTACTAATTATACCTAATATTCATTTCTACTAAGTTTTTATTAGAACAAATTTACTCTGCCAACTTTGCATAATCAATTTAAAAAACTATTAATATTTATGTAAAATACATTGATACAACAATTGATCAATCAATTACATTTTTGGCCACTTTTAAGTAAATTATTTGCATTTATGAAAATTAAAATTGCCTTTATGAAAATCCCAGCTGAGTTGAACCTTTTGCACAAAAAAGAAGTAAAATGAAATTGTATGGCTAAAAGTGGAACATTAGACAAACAATTACGTGGTCCGTTTTAATTGAATTCTTCGGCACGCAAATATTTAATCAGGTTTTGGTTTACCTTTCCGCCTAGTACGAAAAAAGCACATAAAAGCTTCACGTTATGGTTATGCTTTTTAAAACATCTGCTCAGACCTTTCACATCCAGAGATTCGTCTTGTTTTAATTGCTTTTTTGGATACCTATTACTTAAGACGATGACCGAACACAAACGTAATAATACAAAAATAGTTAACGGCACACAACTTTAAGTAAAAGTATTTTAGTCTACACGTTTTTTTCTACTGTAGTAGAAAAGAAGTTTATATTATATTAATTTACACTGTACTATAAAATTAAACGTTGTGAACTCGTAATAGCTTCCTGTTATCATTTTCCTGAAGGAGAATAAAAATTCAGTTTACTTATTTTTTCTTTTTTAATTTATGAAAATTAAAAGAGAAAAATATAATAAAAGCTAAGCGAGAAAGCAGCGTAGAGATGAAATTAATTTACGATTTATTTCCATACACCATAAAGATGCGTTCTGGTACATCATCCATTTTACTCATCCTCGACGCTTAATAAAAACGCGGTTGGTAATAAGTAGCTGTTAGTCAACGTATATTATAAAATACTACCACTTTTAATTGTAGGGTGTCAAGTATGAAACGCTCAAGTTTAAAAGAAACCGTAAATTGTAACACTAATATGCCATGCCTGAAATTTTGTTGAAAGAAATTATTTCAGATGTTGAATTATCTTATATACATATGTATATATTGTAACGTTCTTTTTAAAATAATAACAAAACTGCTGTTAAGTCTAAGACTATTCAGTCTATTAACAAGGGAAATATTATTTACATGCACCAATTTAATCTTAACTAATTATTTAACACTATAATTATAAACTGTTTAACGAACTTAAATGCTAGATATTTAGAAACTTAAAGTAGATTATAAAAGGACTATTTATTTATTATTAAAACTATTAAACATTTATTTATTCACTAATATATTTGATTACTATTTGCACAAGCACATTTCAATACGCCGGTCGAACACTAATTGAATTCCCTTCCTCGCGCGGCGGCCCATATATATGCATACAGTAAGTGTAGAGAACATACTAGAACGTTCTTGCGGGTGTATGACGCTGTCACCCTGGAATGATCTGCCGCCCGTGTTTCGGTGGGATATACCCATTCGTTACAATACGTATATAATATTGTTATTGTGTACCACTTAACAGTGGTTTATTTCCATGGTTCACGAAAAAATAACTTTTTTCGTTAGTGTCCGTAACTTCGGACAGCATGTTACTAACATATCAATTTCACTGTATTCTACCTTTATGTATCTTGCTCGTTTCATATAAATGTACAACAAAACCATTAATTCTTCAAAACTATAATGCCACTGAAATATGTTTTTAGTGATTTTTCTGATTACTGAAACTGTCATATGTTTGCAAAACAGTTGTTTTTTAGACATTTCAAGAATTCAACAATTTCAGTTCACCTTCTTTTCAGCTCTCATTCGTCTATTTTAGGACAAAGACAAATCTACAGATCTTTTTATGTGATCTGCCCATTTTGTTAGTGTCCATGTCTGTGCACCGTGCACATTGGGGAGATGCACTAGTTATTTATCCTGCTTACTAGTTTTAGCGGTGTTTTCCGATTTTTTAATATATGTGCAGTTGTGTAGTTTTTCAAAACCTGCTCCTTATCAGTATTTATTACTTGTCAACATAACATACATGTATTCTTGTACTCTTTCCAAGTTGTTTTGATCACAATATTGATCTTCAATCCTATTCTAAGTCTCTTTCTAGATCTTTTTATTATCCGCAAACTGCAGTAATGAGGTCGTTCGCCGTTACAGTGGCGTCTTTATTTCTCTTTACTAAGAAAATGTTCTAAAGTACTGTTATGAAGAGCTTTGGGCCAATTTGATCACCTATCTAACTCCTGCTTTACCATGGATTGGATCTAATGGAATTGGATTAGCTTCTTTGTGGAATTGGTAGTGTTAGCTATCTCATATATATTGTGTAGTAGCTTAATATATGTATTTTGTCCTATTTGACCCTTCTTCAATTAGTCTCTCCATTGTATTAAACACCTTCCCATAATCAATAAATATGAGTTGCAAAGCAGATTATATACAGTAGCTTCCTCAATTAGGTACTTAAGGGTCAGTAGGTCACTGGTGTAGATTATGCATTACGAGACACTGCCTATTCCATAATATACTAAATCTTTATGAAGTGTGTTATTATTTTCGTGAAGAGCTCATACGGTTGCATCAAGAGGGCTACGGATCGATACTTCTCTAAGAGTTTCTATCTCGTTTTTTACAGTACGGTTGCAATATCCCTATCTGCTGGTATTTGTGCTTGATATAGATATTTATCGAATAATCTTGAGACACGTCAAAAGCATTACACCTTCATTTTTCAATAATTCGTTTATTACACCACATTTTCTCGGTGCTTTATTTTCTTTAGAGCGCCTTCTGTTTCGTCCTCCTAGATGTTAAATAGATCTTTTAGATTAAAATTTCGAAACACGGTGTTTACATTATTGTGTAGTATGCTGCATAATTGATTGTAGGTTTATAAATTAAAATTTCGTGAAAGTTGAGCAGTTAGTTATAGATAGCAATTTCGACAATAGCTCCGAAGTACAAATCGATATTCGCGTATATAACAAGAGTGTTTTGCGGTGAGTACTGTCTGCCATTTAATTTAGTTAATTTTCTATTCGATCTTTTATAAGCGAAGTCATAATTGTAAAGGACCCCCGCGTTAAATACATGGACGTGACATAAGTCCTGTCCTTAAGATAAAAGATTATTCTTATTATAAAAGATAAAAGATATTCTTCGGTTTGGATACAGATATAAAAAAGGTTAATATTTACTCAAAATGCCTACCTTTTGCCTTCAAGAAATTCTTCCTCTCCAGCTACGAATCTATTACTGTACGCACTACTTTTACAGGTATGACTGCTGACTAAACTCCGCTCTTTTAGAGGTTTAGAATAAGTCTTTTTTACTAAGATATTTCATAAACAGTAGTGCCAAGAATTGAGTCTGGACTTGAAGGCCAGATTTCGGTAAATTTGCCTCTAGCCCGCACTGTGTCCTGTGTGTCGGTGCCGAATCCTCACATATCCAGTACTTTCCCACAAATATGGCACAAGTTTCACTACATTATTCAAATTATCTCTTTAGTACTTGGCGGCTTTAGCGTTGACATCATTCTTGCAAAAGTGCAGTTCTTTGCAAAATGTTCTTTACAAAATACAACTAGGTATTTAAAAAATTACTCCGCGAATTTCGTCAATTTCTACCTACATATGTTAAACATTGTAACCTCCCCGTGTGTAAAAGATCTCGTGAACCCAAAACCTCATAATAACCAGTTCTTTAGTTATCGATTTTTAGTATGGGATCATACTGCAAAAATCCAGTTTGAACAGTATATGGGAGAAGGCTACTAAGTAAGATCAAACAATTGTTATTGTAACGTTCTTTCTAAAAATAATAACACAAGTGCTGTTTAAATCGTCTATTCACAAACAAATATTTATTTCTATACACTAATGAATACACTATAAATTAACGCTATGATTATAAACCATTAAAACTATTATTTACAGATTATGAATTTCTAATATAACATTTATCTATACAGTTACTATTTATTTTGTGAAACACAGTTAACGACTCGCTGTTGACTACCTCTCTTTTATCCGCGAATCCGCTTTTATACCCTCATATAATCGCACCAGAAGTCGCTGGAACCTTCTATGTATTCTAGAAAGCGCTAGAATAAACCGCGTCTGGTTTACATGCTTGTGCGATGCGTCATTCTCTCGAACACGGTAGAACACACCATTTGTTGCTCGAAAAGAGGTTCTTTCTTTTTCTCTCTTGTTACATTATGCAAAATTCCACGTAAAAATAATGCTGACAGTCTTGCTTTGATAGTTAGGAAACAATTCGACATAGTTCTATTTGACAGGAACAAACAGCGATCAGTGGAATTACTTCGAAGTACCCAAAGCATCTAAGAAAATGTCAGGAGTAAAGAAATTTTTTTTGTGGAAAGACCAATAAGTTGGTCTACTAGGACAACGTTCCAGAGTCGATGTTATTTTGTAGCAAAAACAGGACTAACTCCTTTCCCACCCTCACTACTTTTCCTACTCGGCCTTATGGCCCTTTTTTTCAACACCACGTTGAAAGTCCCAAGGTTCGACGTAATTAAACACATCGAATACAAATTTATGGGTGTATGTTTCCGACAAATTCGTACCAGAACTACTTGTATATAACATGTAGATACAAACGTAGGACATAAAATTAAAATGAGAATGATCAACCAGGCGCACGGAGACTAAACAACAATTGGACAGTTACATCGCTTAGTAAAAAGCTAAATCGTATAATATGTCTCAAAAACGAAAACGCCAATGTGCCCCGCTAATATAAACATACGGATCACAAGCTTTGATGTTTACACCGTAATCGGTATATAAGGTATATCGTATACAACGTACAGTGGAACGTGCAATGCTACAAATAGGCCTTCGAAAACGAATACCGAACGAACAAACCTAGAAAACAAGAAACAGTCAATAGTTTGTTGAAAGAGTCTTAACAAAACTGCAGTGCCGATGCGTGACTTTTCGAAAAGTGGTACCAGTCAACTAAAATATTTAGATAACGGAACCACTGCGGAAGAGATGCAAGCATATCGGGATGCATTTGTATTATAGGCCCGGTGGACACGGCAAATTGAACAAGTGCACCAGCAGCATGCGTAACCATACTCTGCTATCGTAACACTGCATAATTCATTTAGCTCTGCATGGACGTTGTTTATACAGAAATCTAAAATTCTAGTTGTACGCTTTTTTAATTTTTATAGTATTTACCAAGTATAAATCAAAAGATAAAATACCACTTTCTTTCTTACCAATGGCAACAGTGAATACATGAACACTACTGCAAAAATGGAATAGGATTGTCATGTAACTAGATCCAAAGATGAACGATGAACAAAATAACTATTAGAGTGCAGACCAAGAGACACTAAAAGAAGTCAAAGACGGTCGTTCAGTAGATGGACGGATGACTTGAAAAGGGTAACAGGAAACTGGATGCAAGCAGCACGCACATGGGAGACAAGAATGTAAAAACAGTGGACGCGAGTGGCTGAATGATGATGATTACTTTACCTTTGGTATTAAGTTACTTGAAAACTAGGGACACGTAAATTTCAAATTTAAAACAGATTTTCCTCTTTCATAATATTTGGAACACTATTCCACTACATCTACCTCCACAATACTCGAAAGCTTTCTAAGGCTATTTGCTACTACCTACCCACTGGTTATTGGCTACCAGGGTCGGTCAAAGTGACGGAGCAGACGGAATTTGGCCCGGAAGACTGGCTTAAGGGTCGCCAAAATAACAAAAACTAATATTCAAATTACTACTATGTTAAACATATAAGTACAATAGTTAAACAATCTTTTAGTCTTTTTCATAAGTAATTTATTAATCAATCTCATACTTGGAACACTTTCCGTGGCACCGTCCGAAACTGTACGGTTTATACGCAAAGGTTTAGCAGAACTAAGGCCAAGAACTGCCCTGGATCCGCATAATCTTAAAATCCATTAAAATCGTATACATTATATTACACAGTTTCCATCAAAGTTCTATTTCAGGTTAAGCAGAACCAGTGCAAACGTCCAATAGTGAGAGGTATCTCCGTGTCTCTGAAATAATTTAGTTATTCCTGTGTAAAATGGCTGTCCTTATATACCTCACCATTTATGAGTTTATCATGCTTATGCTAAGTGCGCTAGTTTTTTCAATTTTTAAAATGCAAAATGCTTCGTGCTTCGACAATTTAATAATTAAATTATTATCTAACCGGTAGCAATTAATTCCAAAATCAATACACAAGTGAAACAGAATAACAGTAGTTTAAGTGCAAGCTGTATTGGTATTTCGAAGCAAAAACTTCACATATATTACTACATTTTTATACTAACTTTTATACTTTTAATTTAATTTCTTTAACCTTTTCAATTCATTCTACACGATTACACGCTTAAATTGCTACATAACGGTGCTAGTGCGGTAGCTCTTCTAAGAAGATTTGACAAATAAGAACAAATTAGGAATCCCGGCAGCTTACGTAGATAAAAGTGTCTTAAAAGAGAAATGACACTAAAAAATCTTAATAGAGAAGGATAAATTCATAACAAAGCATTTCCGCAAAAACGAATTGATGAATTGTGTGTTTATAACCAACATAAATTTTAGACACCAATCCCAAAATTAGGTAATTTTTCATTGCTGGGTAAAAGGCATTCAGCAATCAAAAGATTCAAATCACCTCGCCGTTCATAAAGATATACGAATTGCTTCTTCATAAATAGTAATTTTCCAGCTTTAGCTTAAGTAGGTACATTAAAATTTCCTAACGTCAATGTTTAGTAAACAGGAAGTTTGATAAAATTTTACTCTTTTTTTCAGCAACTAAAAGCTTTAGATAACATAAATAATTCCACTTACATTTTGTTCCTTGTTTCCGAAAGAAATGGAAATGCCAAACGTACATACCTGTAAAAAAATAAAATTAAGTAAACTTTAATTGCATACTATCGTCATCTTAGTAAATAATTAAAAAGCAATGATAGTATTTAATAGAATAAATTATACAACAGTAAATTCAATTTTTAAAATCAAGGTGTAATATAGAACAGATTATAATATAATCCGCTAATAAATTGCGATGTTACATGGTTAATTACTACATTCATAATTGCATATTGCAACTTCTATATAAGAGGAACTTCTTTTGTTACATTTTTAAAAATTTGATTTATCGCGAAGAACCGCAAGCCATTCACCTATACTCAAACTACAGAGGCTTTAGTAACTGCCAGTGAAACGTAAGAAGTAAAGAAGCAAACAATTATTACCTATTTACTATATGATTATCATAATTATATATTGTAAACGTACATATGAATATAAGAATTATTTATGTTTTAACGATTCTATGTGTATCTATCTGTTCAAGAAGGTTTTCTGTACCTCGCCCAGCGGCGCAGTCCAAACTCACCTCCGTTGCCCGCAAAGACACTTACGACACGAGGTGCTTATAATGCTTTTTATACTACCGGCAAATATCAGTCTGATGTATGAAATAATAGTTATTTATTTTATTAGTGAGATAAAGGCTCTATTAATATACGAATGCGTTGAGTTGTACGACGAAGGCGTCAGCCCGAGTCGGGTAAGAGCATGATTATGTTAGTAGACCTTATAATTGAACCATAATTGAAAAAAAGTATTATTTAGTCTTTTGACGTACATCATGAAAATTTTTATTTAAAATCAAAGCAGCTTAGAATTCGAAGCCAGAGCAACCAGGCAATTATGATCATGATTTCCTTATCCCCCTCAGTGTGATAATCAACTTCATTATATACACTGAAATGAATGACATAATGAGTTCTTATCTAAGTAGACGTAGATAAAATACTTTCATAAAATGTTTCACTTGCATATTATTTGATGATTATACCTGTGATACGAACTATAAAAACAACTCCTTAACAAACGGGGCACTATAAGCGGGCGTTATTATAAGCACCACACGCTGGAACCGGGTTCAGGCTCCCCGACGTAAACCGCGTTCTGTTCCCGGTTCTGGCCCCCGTTCTGAACCGGGAATGATGTAATGTTTAAATTTGCTGTAATTTATTACATATAACAACTTGCGCTTCGAGTATTGCATTTCTTTAAAAGTGTTTATCAAAAGGACAGAAATCATTATTGAGTACATAATGAAATATCTACTGCAATCTCTTTAATTAAAAGTATTTCGAAATAGCAATTAACAAAATCTTTCATAAACATGATAACATTGACATCCATCGGTGGAATTAAAAATAATAATAATAATAATAATAATTGCTACAACCCATAGCCTGGAAACCAGGCCCCAGAAGCTATAAGCTTGTGCGGGAGGGAGGGGGCGATTATTATTATTATTATTACGTAGGCCCTAAATGCGGCTGCAGCCGACTTACAGATGGAACAGCGCAAATCCCACATTTGTGTCACAGCTAAGGGAAACTGCAGAAAACCTTAACCAGATCTGCCGGCACCGGGAATCGACCGCGGGCCGCACACTGGTAGAAATTACCGATCTAGGCTTTCAAAAATAGTGTTACTTGTAGTGACCCATTTGTTTAAAATTATAATAACTTACTTTTTAGAGGATCAAATAGTTCGATACCACTCTTTTTATTTTCTTAGAAACGTCAGTGCTCATGCACGAATGAGGTTAAATAGTCATATAAACCCTCAGCAAAATTACACCTTAATCACTCTACTTTTAATTGCAACAACCAACAGTGCCTTTTTGTTTATCAGTAAAGATTTTGCTCTTGAAAGTGTTATTTTCGGGTCATCTGAAGGTCAGACTGTTATTCTGTATAACATAATATTTAAATAAAAGCTCCAGTATTTTTTCAATTAGTTTTATTGTTAGCCATTAAAAGTAATATTACTATTTGTAATGTGGAAGTTTTGACTAAGCTTACATTGTTTGGCAATAACTTGCAATATTTTTTTCTATTTTTATCCGATAGTATATTTATTTGGCTATTCGGGGGTGTATAAGAACTTGTCATAATATGTCATAAATATTTTGTATGACTTCTTTTAACTCGGACCAGTGGAATCGCGCAGTGGGAGTTGGTGAATGTGTGTCGAGATGAAGCCAACAAGGAAAATAGAATCAACGCGATTTATTCATACAAAGAAGTTTCACATGGACAATTTAGCGGAAACAATCGAAGACATTTTAAGAAAACAATGAATATATGCAAGCAAACAGGCCAGAAGTGGCAGGAATGCCATTCAAGTCTATGTAATCTTAAAAGCAAGTGAACGTATTGGCTTGAAGATTACTTTTCATGTTTAAAATCTGAATTCAACAAATGCCGAATACGCCGACCTCAAGCAAAGTAATCGAAAGACTACGGACGAATTTTTTCGAATAATCTCAGGTTAAAAAAGTTGAAGAATACAACCGTTACTGGGGGTAAGCACAGAAGAGCTAAATTTTGCTACGAAAGTCAGTTCACGTGCCAAATGGTTACGGAGCAGGCATGGTGAAGAAGTGAATTTCAGAGTCTTCAAAGGAAGCTTATCAGTTAAGAAAGTCAATTTCCCAAACTGTTAGAACCCCAACCAAACTTTCGACAGACCAGGCTTTAGCTTCATTTATCAAAAAAGACTTACGAAGGACCAATATATGGTAATACATGATGAAACAAAAAAACAGAATGTAGACATATTTCCCATCTATGATGACTTATTATTAGCTAAAAAGCGTTGTTATCCTGAAAATATCAAAGTGACTGATGCTTCAGCCGCGGATTCAAAATTCAAGACACGTGTAAGAGCAATACGTAAAAGTGACAGATTCTGCGATGACACGTTTTTTAAGATTTATTGCCAAATAACCTATATTACCAAATTACTATATCCTACTAGGTCCTTCTTATAAGTAATAATTGCTTTACAAGTATTTGTGAACTGTTTTACACGAAATAATATTGCTAGTTACTAAATAACCTACTAATACATTAGAGATAACAATCAAAGGTAGATATTATTTATTTTTCGACATCATGTCTCATGATACTGAGACCCAATAACGGTTTATTGTGAAAATACCCCGACACTTAATTTTGAACGACTAGATCGGCGATTTCTACCACTGTGGGCCGCTTGGGTGAAAGTCCAGCACTCTAGACATTACACTACCAAGACTGTTTTACACTACCAAGACTGTTTAAATAAATAAACCCTTTATTAAGAAACGAAAACTCCGGGTTTTATTAATTTAATTCCTAATTTAGTTAAAAAATGGATATAATTAACCGATATGATATGATGTACGTTGATTTACCATAAAGGTAAAATCATATAAAACATTATAAATACTAGTAAATAATAATTTACAGATGACAAGTGGTTTATTTTCACAGTTGCAGTTTGTAATTTTTAATGTTGAAAGATATCCTCTAATAACAAACCAATAAGGTATTTTATTTGTAATAAAAGAGTTTAAAAGTATAATTTCATATATGCAACGCATTTTAGTTTTATTTTAATAGAATAAGTTTTTTTATTATTTTAGAATACCTCTAATTAAACAAATATATTAGTAGAGACATGACGCCAATAACCTTTTTGTACTTTGCGTTCACAATGGGCTTATTGCGACACCGAAAACGATTTCATAATAGAGGCTATTATAACATCGTTTTTGGAGACTATTTGTTTTGTAAGATTGGTAACATTGGTAATCTTGGCACATTCTAACCTAACAAAACGCGAAAAGTCATTTTATAGTGTTACCACATGTTAAACGCAAAAATCACTAGATTGTAATGCAATGCTTTTAATAGCTTGAATTTACAATTTCTATAAAATTAATGGCGCAAAGTACAAAAAATAGTATATTATACTTGTTTTATAAGACGTATTGTAGCACTCGTTTCTTTGAAACACTCCTCGCTTCTCTCGTCGTGTCCCAAACAACTCGTGCTACAATAGACCGTCTTATAAAACTCGTATAATAATATACTATTATAACATTGTAATAGATGTTTAGTACAATTGGACACTTTTTTGTAAACAAATGTAATAGAATGCATAAGTAAAATACAGTTTGTCGAATGTATTAAAAAAAATAATGTTAATTATTGATGCTTACCTTTATGTAAATCATCGTACATTGTTAATTATACCCATTTTTTAACTAAATTAGGAATTCAATTAATAAAACCCAGAGTTTTCGTTTCTTAATAAAGGGTTTATTTTTAATTCCAATTTTTAATTTAATTTTTTTTAAAACACTGCGAACAATTAAAATTAAAGGTTTAATTTTTAAACGCGCTGAGTCGGTGTGCGGTCGGGAAAAGGGTGAGACTAGCTTAAACGGCCGGCCGGGCGCTGAAGCGCCCTTGCACGAGTATGCTTCACAACATAACAAGAACCTCCTACCCCCACCCCATCCCTCTCTATAATAACGACGTCGAGAAAATTCGCAGTGCACATTCCTAGATGCAGCGAGGCAAAAATAAAATTCATATTCACAGCGCTCAGCCTCGCTGCATCTAGGAATGTGCACTGCGAATTTTTTCCACGTCGTTATTATAGAGAGGGATGGGGTGGGGGTAGGAGGTTCTTGTTATGTTGTGTAGCATACTCGTGCAAGGGCGCTTCAGCGCCCGGCCGGCCGTTTAAGCTAGTTTATTGAATAACGTTATACACAAATCATTGTTTTAGCATTTTTCAATATAGTCTCCTGCGTGATCTACACACTTTTGCCACCGATTTGGAAGTTTTAGTATTACCTGGTTATAGAAAGTTTGAGGGCGAGTTGTAAGCCAATTGCGCACGTGCTCTTCGACTTCTTCATTGCTTCCAAATCGTTTTCCTCCCAGTGATTCCTTCATAAGCGCGAACAAAAAATAGTCACAGGGGACAAGTCAGGGCTATAAAGAGGGTGTTCGAGGGTTTCCCAGCCCATTTCTTCCAGTGTATTCCTTTTGTCAAGGCCGCGGTGTGAGGCCTGGCGTTGTCATGGAGGAGAATGACATCTCTGATGGGCATGCCTCGTCTTTTGTTTCGATAGGCGGCTTTTGCCGACCGTAACAACTGGCAGTAGTAAGCTGCATTCACTGTACGTTGATCGTGTAGAAAATCGATCAGTAAAATTCACCTAGAGTCAACAAAAATCGTTGCAAGGACTTTTCCAGCTGAGTGCCGAATTTTGGCCTTCACTGGGCAACCTTCATTCTTTCTTCGCCACTCCTTACTTGCCATTTTAGATTCGGGGGTGTAGTGATGTACCCACGTCTCATCACATGTCACGATGCGCTGCAAAAAGGCCTCCCCTTCTCGCTGAAATCTATTCAGAAGTCTTTCAGCGATCTCCGATCTAACCTGTTTTTGGTTTCCAGTCGACAACCTCGGAACCCATCGAGCACTAATTTTTCGAAAACCAAGTTGATCAGTTATAATGGGTTGAACACTTCCATAGCTGATACCCACTTCTGATGAAATTTCTTCCACGGTTAACCGGCGATCACGTTCAATAAGCTCTCGAACGGTACGGGTATTGTCATCTGTAAGGCTTGTCCTTGGGCGTCGATCATGACTTTCGTTTTCAACACGTTCTCGTCCGCTCTTAAATTCTCTCGCCCACGTATACACACGATTCTGAGACAGTGTACTGTCCTCAAACTGTGCCTTCAAACGAGTTAAAATTTCTGACGGTTTAACGCCTTCATTGGTTAAAAACTTTATGATAATCCGTTGCGCAACAGACGAATGTACCTCTTGCTCGGTCATGGCTGTACTGACGACAAAGCCAAGGGTGTGCGCGAACCCGGCCGGCTCCCCGCTCCTCATAAACCAAACATCTACTCCTCATAAACCAAACATCTACTCCACACAACATCAGCTACCTCGGAACTGCATTCTAAACGGAATAGCAAAATTACCGTTTATATTTGATTTACCCTCGTATATAAGCAACAACCTTCGCAACGCCAACAATTATAAATTAAAACTAGTTTTCAACTTGTACGATATATTCCCGTGAAAAATAAAATTTTCTATGCACCACAAGCGTTAGTAGATGATAATGCCCATCAGGCGACTTCCATCAGCCCTCCTGGCATTATCATCATCCTAAAACGGCGAATGGTACATAAATAACTATTATATTTGCGTGTTCAAATTAAGCCATTTGATATCTATTTGAATACTGGAAACAGTAACAATTTATTTTTTAAAGTTGATATTATTGATAGACAGCTCTTCTTAGAATGTCAAACTTATCTTATTTACGCAGTGAACTCTTATTACTAGAATGCAACGCTCGCAAAACTAGAATTGCAGGCGCCATTAAGTAACAATTATAATTCATGTCATAAATATTTTGGCATTTATTCTACTTTAAATTTATAATAACTTTCAACAATATAAGAACTTTACGTATAATACACCTGGGTGTCATCAGACAAAGATGGATGGGGGGAATTCCTACGTCGCGCGGATTGCCTAAAGTTAGCGAGGCTACATTAAAAACAATTGCGTAATTTCTAGTGTTGCCAACTGTCATACTACTTACCAAAATATTCCCAACAAATTTTATTTGCCGGTCATACTGGATATAGCGCCGTAAAAATAACAACTGTATGTAAAATGAAATTACTAATTGTTTAATATTTTTCCTTTTTGATTTTGTAGTTTCAGAACCAAATTATTTTAGTCCAATTTCTAACAACTCATAATAACTAAATATATTTGTTAAATATGTTATGCCAAAGTTGAAATTTTCGGGTTGTGATTCCGGCATTTATATATTTTCAATAAATGTGGTTGTCTGTGCATAACTTAATTTCCATAGAAATTCGACATATTGGTGATTACGTACGTATTATGTTTTTTTATTAGGTGTCCATGGACACGTCGACTAAAATAATAAAATCCTAATAGACCAGTCCAGTTCCACATGTATCCTATTAGGTGCTGTTGGTGACATCAACAAAATAATTAAAAGAACCACCACCAAAATATGTTCTTAACCTTATTAAAACATTTATTTCACCTAATAGGTACTTTGTGAAACATAGTACACTAATTTTATTAAACTTAAATGCTACGTATTCTCGACGTGCTTTCGTCGATTTTCCTTCAACTCAAGTGACCGATACCTAAATTGAAGCTACTGCTTCGTAGATATCTTCTAATCAATTATTTTCATGATTAAGAACAGTCCATCAATTTTAATTAGACAAAATGCTAAAAAGCTAGGATTTAAAAAATCAAGTTATGAAATCTTAAAATTGGATAAACTGCAAATATATGATCTAAAAGAAAACAAAGGGCTTCGAAGTATACAAAAGATTAGGAGAAGACGTGGTTGTTTGAAATTGGAAAATTTGGAATTGCATGAAAAGGTACAACAGTTGAGTGATCATGTAGTTTTAGTACTTAATAATGAAACCGATATGTACCGATTGATGTAAATAACATTCCAGGACTTACACTCTATTCTGAGAGCCCATTACTAATACCAAAGCAAGAAGAGACTGTGATCCCATTGACAAAATTTAGCAAAAAAAAATGTTAATTTAACTTCGGAAGGCGTTGGTGAAGATGGAAAAGTATCAATGCCGCCGTACTTTCATTTTGGTCCTTTAGATTCTGAACAGTATAAATGGAATTGCAAATATCATTTTCTGGCATGATATGAGTCCATCCTATTGTAACGTTCTTTTTCAAAATAATAATACAAGTGCTGTTTAAATCGTCTATTCACAAACAAATATTTATTTCTATACACTAATGAATACACTATAAATTAACGCTATGATTATAAAACATTAAAAACTATTATTTACAGACTATGAATTTCTAATACAACATTTATATTCACTATTTATTTTGTAATACACAGTTAATGACTTGCTGTTGACTGCTCCTTTTCTCCGCGACGTCGACTTTATACCATCCTATAAACGTTCCAGAAATCGCCCGAACATACCATGTATTTCTAGAATACACCAGAATAAACCACGTCTGATTTACATGCTTGTGCGATGCGTCATTTTCTCGAAGGCGGCAGAACACACCACCTGTCGCTCGAAAAGAGGTTCGTTCCTTTTCTCTCTTGTTACACTGCCCCCCTCTTCAAGTCTGTTCTGTCCCAGAACAGGTTTTATGCTCTGGTTCCTGTAGAACGGGTCATGACGATATCGACAGTCTTCTCCTCGACTACACGTTCCATTACGGTAGAAATAACAGTCTACACTCTTCGTTGGCCTTAATGCGGGTTGTGGGTCAAAATTGCAGACGAAGATCTTGACGTCCGTACCTCCAAAGACAACTTCCAGCATGTTTCTAACGATTCTCCAATCCAGCTGGTCCCGCCCACAGCCGAGTTTGGGAACTGCCAATTTGTTAATTCCCCTGGTAAGCAACTCGATCCTCAAATTCCATAGTGCCCTCCACAAGTCGGCGTAACTCGGCTTCTGGTAATAAAACTGCTTGGTTACCAAGTAGTAAATGGATCGGTCATGATCAGGCAAGCGTAAGGATTTACCAACAGAGGGATTTTGTTCTCGAAGTTCATTCAGCCGTCCAAATTTATTTCTAAACACTACTGCGATCCCCCTGGACATACGGAGATCCGCGGAGACACAGTGGGCAATGGAATAATTACCAGGGACCCGGAAGAGATCTTGTTGCATCTCAGTCGTGACTCCGAATCGCGCTTTTCTAGTTCCAGAGAACGCAGCCATAAATTCTCTAAAGGTTGGTTGATCATCTTCAGGCCTTACGGTATTGATAGTCACCTCAGCCTCATCTTTCCGATCCGGGACTGCGTCATTATTTCCCTCATAGTGCGCCAGACGATTGGAATATACCACCTTTGGTTTCCCCCTTGGCAACTTCTGGATGCGATAAATCAAGTCATTTATTCGTTTCTTCACCTGGTATGGACCCTCCCAATTTCGCTGTAACTTTGGAGAATAGCCACGACGCCTTTGCGGGTTATATAACCAGACAAGCTCTCCAGGTTGAAACCCTCCTTCTTGGGCTCTCACATCGTACGTAGCCTTCATCCGGTCACTCGCGATTCGACTATGATTTCGGGTTCGGTCGTGAATATCCTCCAACTTCTTCTTTAAGTTGATGACATAATCATTCGCGGCTACCTCCTGCTCTATAGGTGGAGACCCAAATTCCAGATCACACGGTAACCGTAACTCGCGTCCAAACATTACAGACGCTGGTGACTGACCGGTTGTTTCGTGGACCGATGCACGATAAGCCATCAGGAACAGATGCAGGTATTGGTCCCAGTCTCGTTGATGATCGGAGACGACCTTGGCCAAATATTTGCCCATTGTTCGATTCATGCGTTCTACCATTCCATCGGACTGCGAATGTAACGGTGTGGTCCGAGTCTTGCGAATGCCCAACAATCGACAAACTTCTCCAAAGAGTACAGACTCGAAATTGCGGCCTTGATCCGAATGCAGCTCCATGGGCACTCCGAAGCGACTGAAAAACTCTTTGACTAGTACGTCAGCAACAGTCGCAGCTTCCTGGTTTGGTAGGGCATATGCTTCTGGCCATTTGGTAAAATAGTCCATTGCCACTAAGATGTATTTATTCCCATCGTCAGTTTCGGGAAATGGTCCGGCAATGTCTATAGCTATTCTCTCCAGAGGACTACCCACATTGTACTGCCTCATGGGTGCTCTTCGTTTCCCCAAGGGTCCGTTGCCAGTGGCACATAGTTCACACTTCCGGCACCACTCCTTCACGTCTTCTTTACAGTTGACCCAATAAAAACGCTCCCTAACTTTCTCCAAGGTCTTTTTCACACCGAAGTGTCCTCCGGAGGCACCGTCATGGAGATGTCGCAATACTGTAGCCACTCGGCTTTTTGTAACCACGAACTGAGACCTAATGGTGGTGCCATCTTCACTCTCCAGTACTCGCTTCAGGAGATCGTCTTCCACCTTCAAGGACTCCCATTGGGCCCAATATGCTTTGAGCGCTCTGTTGAAAGGGCTGACGGCCTCCCAGGCAGGCCTTTCTCCCACGCGCTTCCATTCCAGTACCATTTTTAGTTCGGGATCAGCCTCCTGCTGTCGTTGCAATTCTTCCGGCAACCAATTGTCGTTGACGATGGTAGTCCTTAATACTTGGCAAACCCTCTCCTCCAAACGAGAGCAATGACGGCAATCCGTTGGACAGGGTCTTCTTGAAAGAGCATCGGCATTTCGATGACTAGTGCCCGCTCGATGTTCGGTGTCAAAGTTGTATCCTTGTAATCGTTCGATCCACATTGCGACCTGGCCTTCAGGATTACGGAATTGTAGAAGCCATTTCAACGCTGCATGGTCCGTCCTCAATAAAAACTTCCGTCCGTACAAGTATTTGTAGAAGTGCTCAACGGACTTCACGACGGCCAATAGTTCTTTTCTGGTCACACAATAATTCCTTTCGGCTTTCGACAAAACCTTACTAAAATAGCCGATGACCTTTTCTTGTCCATCCTGTATCTGGGAAAGTACCCCCCCCAATGGCCAGATTACTTGCATCTGTGTCAAGTATGAATTTCCCTTCTGTCCGTGGATAGCTCAATATTGGTGCTGTTGTCAGGGCACGCTTCAGCTGTTGGAAAGCTGTTTCACACTCTCCGCTCCAAACATACTCGCGCCCATCTTCAGTTAACCTTGTCAGAGGTTTCGCTATATTGGCAAACCCAGGAACGAAACGCCTGTAGTAGGTACATAACCCAAGAAAACTACGAACTTGGTGTTTATCTTTCGGTGTTGGCCACTCTTGAACTGCACGAATCTTATCGGGATCGGCTGCCACTCCATTTTGTGATACGACGTGCCCGAGATATTTCACTTCCTTTCTGAATATGTGGCACTTTTTCGGACTCAGTTTCAGATTGGCTCCACGTAGTCTTCGGAACACTTCCTCTAGATTTTTCAAATGTTCGTTGAATGATTTTCCGACTACAATCACATCATCTAGGTATACCAGGCAGGTCTTCCACGACAACCCTCTCAGGATGGTCTCCATTAGACGCTCAAAGGTGGCCGGAGCGTTACATAGACCGAAAGGCATAACTGTAAACTGCCATAGTCCGGAACCAATAGTGAACGCGGTCTTCTCCCGGTCTTCAGGTTCCATTTCAACTTGCCAATAACCGCTCTTCAAGTCCAAAGTCGAAAACCATCGTGAACCAGACAGGGTATCTAACGTGTCGTCGATGCGTGGTAAGGGATAGCTGTCTTTCTTGGTCACGTCATTAAGCTGCCGATAGTCCACACAAAATCTCGTTGACCCGTCCTTCTTACTGACCAGGACCACCGGTGATGCCCATGGACTGCTGGATGGCTCGATAACCCCTTGTTCTTCCATATCAGTAATAATCTTTTCGGCTTCTGCTCGCCTTGCTAGAGGTAGACGCCTCGGCTGCTGACGGACAGGCATAGAGTTGCCTGTATTGATTTTATGTTTTACTATATTTGTTCGTCCCTTCTGGCTATCGTCAAGAGCGAAGATATCTTGGTATCGGTGAACCAAACCCTGTACCTCTTTCACTTCCGTTCTGTTAAGGTCTTCGCACGAGCTAGTAACCATACCCACTAATTTTCCACCATGGTCTTTGGGCACTGGTTTTGGAACATCAGCCATACACCTGGCTACTCGAAATACTGGCACACACTGTCCCACAAGGGTACTCTTCTTCAATGTCACCGGATCCACATTAACATTCATAATTCTCACCGGTACTCTCTTTCCAACCTTGATCAGCGCTTTTCCCACCAGTATGCCACTATGGATCTTCTTATCACAAACAGGCTCCATCATTCGCACACATCCTACCCGAAGATCTCCATCCAAACCCGCCTCGACAACCACCTCGCTTTGACCCGGCAATATCACATCTTCAGTCAGCAAAACCCTTACAACCGGATCTTCTCGTGGGTGCAACGGAAGTTCTTCGTTACCGACCTTCAAAACACCCTCTTTCAAATTCAACGTAAAACCAAATTTTCTCAGGAGGTCCATTCCCAAGATGAAGTCATCAGTGATATCGGCTACCAGCACCTCATGATCACGTTCTTCACTTCCAATGCCAATCTTCATCTTCACCACTCCGCGTGTTGGTATCACTTCACCTGTTGCTGTACGGAGTTGAGTAGTTGTTGGTAACAGCTTCATACTTGTTCGTAGAACGTTAGGGCGTATGATGGATTTTGTCGCCCCCGTATCAATGAGTAGTGGAACAGTACGATTAGCAATTTTCCCATCTACGAACAAACTACTGGTACTATTGTTTGATGTTACGGCATGGATGGTGATCTTCGGGGCATCTCTACTCAAGGTCAACGTTCGCCCCCACTCGTCGACCTTCTTTAGTTTTCCGACTGCTGAACCTGTTTTGGTTTAGGGCAACGACGTCGTATGTGACCTTGTTCGCCGCAATTCCAACAACGAGGCCCTCGAACTTCTTGATGATTCTTCTTACGGCTTTCTTCCTTCCGAAGAACTCTCAGTACTAACTCCTCTAGGTGATCTTTAGAACCTTCTTCTTCCTCCACAACGGCCCGAACACGCCCGTGACCTCGGGACGCTTGCTTTGCAGCTTCAAATTCTAAGGCGTGAGCAAGCGCATCATCAGTTCTTGGTCGTGCTAGCCTCAATGATTGTTGTGTTTCCCCGTCTCTTAACCCATCAATGAAGGTCTGCACAGCGAGCTGTCCCAGAAATGAATCGGGTGCCGTAGGGTACGCCAATCGGACAAGCCGCGCAACATCGGCTTCAAACTCCTGCAGGCTTTCTCCATTCTTCTGGATACGATTCTTCACTTGCGCGTGATACACTTGTTGAAGATGCGCGTCTCCATATCTCATCTCCAATCTAGACACTAACAATTGATAATCATTTTCCTGTCCTGCTGGGATTGTTTGCAGGACGTTCAACGCGTCTCCACGCAAAGCCACAGTTAAAGAAACGGCCTTTTCCTTGCCTGTCCATCCGTTGGCCCCAGCGGCCGCCTCAAATTGTTTGTAGTAGGTGGACCAAGGTATCTTTCCATCGAACGTGGGTGGTTTTACTTTTATCCCTACGGCAGGACCCCTTTCTTCTTTAATTTGCTTCTTTACTTCATTAAACTCAGAAGTTGAGGGAAACCGTAGTTGCCTCATTCTATCTTCCAACATATCGGTTATGTCGTCTTTCTTAGCTGTTGATGGTAATTGCATTTGGGCTATTTTCTCTTCTACCATTTTTATTACCCTATCTTGTTCCGCCAATCTGCCTTCCAATAGCCCTAGCGCGCTGGCATTCTCCAAAAATTCTTCGAAAACTTTTTCTTCTAACACCTTGACATTGTCCAGCAATTCTTCTTTAAGCCTTCTAGAACTTTCTTCGGACTTTTCTAGTAATTCTTCCTTAAGCAATCTTGTGTTTTCTAGTAAATCTTCTTTAAGCCTTCTAGAATTTTCAAAAACTTTTTGTTCCATCTTTCTAGCATTTTCTTCGGACTTTTCCAGTAGTTCTTCTTTTAGCATTCTAACATTTTCTTCGGACTTTCTAGAATTTTCTTCGGACTTTTCCAGTAATTCCTCTTTTAACATTCTAGAATTCTCTTCCGACTTTCTAGAACTCTCTTCGTGCTTTTCCAATAGTTCTTCTTTTAGCATTCTAACATTATCTTCGGACTTTCTAGAACTTTCCAGTAACTCTTCTTTCATTTTACTTAACAACAAACTAGTATCAATTGCGGGTCCAGGTATTTCGAAGCGGTAATTTTCAGGATCTTCCTTCTGTTCTAAAAGCCATTCTCTTAGCCGATTTATCAAAACTTCTTTCTTTCCATTACTATCCAAGTCCCTCTCGTCCAATTCCCGTTTTAAATCTATTACTAAGAGATCTTTCAATAGTTTCATCACCATTTTAATCGTTTGTTGAAATTAATTTTAACACTAAAAATTTATTCTCACAGCACTTTATTTAATTATTACGCGATTTTATTTATTTTAGAATCCCACACCTGACACCACTGTAACGTTCTTTTTCAAAATAATAATACAAGTGCTGTTTAAATCGTCTATTCACAAACAAATATTTATTTCTATACACTAATGAATACACTATAAATTAACGCTATGATTATAAAACATTAAAAACTATTATTTACAGACTATGAATTTCTAATACAACATTTATATTCACTATTTATTTTGTAATACACAGTTAATGACTTGCTGTTGACTGCTCCTTTTCTCCGCGACGTCGACTTTATACCATCCTATAAACGTTCCAGAAATCGCCCGAACATACCATGTATTTCTAGAATACACCAGAATAAACCACGTCTGATTTACATGCTTGTGCGATGCGTCATTTTCTCGAAGGCGGCAGAACACACCACCTGTCGCTCGAAAAGAGGTTCGTTCCTTTTCTCTCTTGTTACACTATTATAGTGCAAGTGTTCCAGAGTAATTAAACAGGGAATCAATAAAATAAGTAGGTACTAAATTAATTCGTTTTGCGCTACCAATCCAATTTTGTTTTCTACTTTGTTAATTGTTACAGAATTTCAACTTACCGAATTACTCAACTTATCGGGTATTATGATAAACAACAAAATAGAAAAAATGTTACAATTTATAACGGGTCTGAGTGATGTTATAGCCAACAAAATTCGGATCGACTAGGACTTTCTATATTAATAATTTTTTATTATTAAATATGGTTGCTATCGCAAGAAACATTATACGATACCAATCGTTAAGTGCGTCACAACAAATCTGCAAAGTTGAAAAATTGGTTTTCCAGTATATCCACTGCAATTTGCTACAAAGCACCAATTTTGTATTCTAATATACTACTGTATATATTTACTCAAATTTCAATAGTATTCATTTAAAAGAAAATTTTAAACAATAGCCAAGACACTGAGTTAGCTTTCTTAGAATTAACTAAACCAGTCTGTATGGATTATTCCGCCATTTGCTAATTTTCTGTTCTATCTTCTAATCACGATACTGTCGTTCAGTTTGATCTGCAGGAAGTACATTGAACCGTATTCGCATCTCACTATTAAATTAACAGCATGTTTAATTACCACGGTGACCAATTCTAATCTTATCCCACCTATTAGAATTAGATAAAGCTATCTCTATACTTGTTGATCTTAAACACAACCTTAGTTAGAGATACTTTGAATCGAGGGTTGTAATACGGCCCATCATTTTTAAATTACAATGGACTTTTACTAAATAATTTACTGTTCGCCAAAGCTCAATATGTCACACTTTAAACTACATGTACGGAAGTGAGAAATATTAGGATAGTTTCACGTAAGAAAAAGACGACTATTACAGGAATGGCGTTGCTTATTGTTGAGTTTTCCTGTCCCTGTTTTATTTCCTTATTTACGAGCAAAATAGTGCAAAATAGAGTAAAAACGCGAAACATAAAACGTTCTAATAACTCTTACTTTGGAGCCGGACATTACGGCGCGGCCGTTAAGGACATTTTTAAATAATCACAAAAGCAAGCTGTGAAATATTTTAAATATAATATCGATAAAAATTTGTTTATTAGTTTATTGACAAAAAAGTTTGTGTACAATATACAGCAATGAAGCGAATTAATATAAATGAAAGAAAATCAATTTTGGACGAGTAGAGTAGAATAAAAGGATTTTTATAAGACAGTTGGCTAAAAATCACAATATTGGCCATGAAAGTGTCATAAATTGATCAAAAAGTTTGACGAGACTTGTAGTTTGAAAAACTGCCAAAATCTGGTCCTAAAATGGACCTTCGGATCCAGATTGGACGGATTGGATAGTAAGGTGTTGAAGATTTTTAAAGGTAGATCTTTGTGGTCAGTACGCCATACTGCGAAAAAGGCAGAAACATCAATATGAATGATTCAGCGAATAAAGAAGAAGTACAATTTAAGAACTAATAAAAAACAAAAAATCTAAAAGGAAGGAAAAACAATTTGTAGCTGTAAGAAAACAGACAAGAAAACTGTACGACCACATCTTAACAAAGAACGGCCATTGTGTTATAGCGGACGATAAGACACTACAAATTATAAAACATTGCCAACGCCCCAGTTTTACACTACTGAGAAAAACACATATGTGAGCAAAAAGGACGTCGATTTTTGTGGAAAAATATGGGAGAAAGGTCGTAGTATGGCAAGCCATATGAAGCGGCATGAAATCTAGCCCCTTATTTACTCAAGAAAATTTGAAAGCAGATTATAATAATAATAATAATAGTTTATTTCTAACAGGCATACACCCAAGTATAGAAAATAAAGAAAAATTACAGAAAAAATTATGTATAAAGTACACAATAAAATAGTTTAAAAATATTATTAAACAAAAACCTCATGTTTACTTATTGCTGCGTTGAAAATAATCGAAAACCTATCAGACGTTATATCACACTCCATGCAAATTGAATTGAAATTGTTGCACATTATATAAATAGGACTGCTTGTTAAGATATTTGTTCTTGCAGTATCATTATAAAAGATTAACGCACTTCTGCTGTTTTCTCTTGGTACATTAAATCTGATTTTCTGTAATAAATCAGAGCAATCTAAATTATTATTCAGTAAATTAAAAACAAACCTAATATTTATTAATATTCGCCTTGTTTTTAAAGAGATCAGATTAAATGTTTCAAGAGCAAGAGGATAGTTAAATTCACGATAGGGATAATTTCCAGTAGTTAAATAAATCATAAACCTTAGAAAACGTCTTTGAATATATTCCAAATTTTCAACATGAATATTATAAATAGGATACCATACAAGTGACCCATATTCTAACACTGATCTTACAAAAGCAAAATATAATATCACAAGACAGAATCAGAGAAATCTCTACAGTTTCTGTAAATAAATCCAAGAGCTTTACTAGCTTTAAGTATAGTCTGGTTGATATGTTCTACAAAGCAAAGTTTCGGGTCAAAAATAATTCCAAGGTCTTTAACATTAATTAAGCGTTGCAATAGATGACCATTAATAGAATATTTAAAATCTATTGGGTTCTGAATGCGAGTAAACGTCATAACAGAACATTTTTGAATATTTAAGTTGAGTCGATTAGCTTCGCACCAAGTACATAAATGATCAAGATTTTCCTGCAAAAAGGTACAATCATTATTATTTTCTATCTGATAATATATTTTTAAATCATCTGCATATAGTAACTTTTCACACAGTATGTTCGAAGGAAGATCATTGATAAATATTAAGAATAGTAGTGGACCTAGATTCGAACCTTGGGGTACACCTGAAATTGGAGTAAAGGAATTAGATGAAACACCGCAATATTCAACATGAGACATACGATCAAATAAGTAAGAAGAAAATAGAAGCATTAAAGAATGAGAAAACCCAACTGCTTCTAGTTTACGTAAAAGTATATGTAGATCAATCTGATCGAAAGCTTTTGTAAAGTCGGTGTATATTACGTCGACTTGTCCCCTGGAATCCACAACTTCTGACACGTATTGTGTAAAACAAGCTAAATTCGTTATGGTAGAACGTTTTGATGCGAAACCGTGTTGACTTGGTGATATATATTGCTTATAGGATGTATAAATCTTGGTATAGATGACTGTTTCAAATATTTTCGAGAAATTAAATAGAATAGATATAGGTCTGTAATTGCTGACGAGACTAGGATCGCCTTTTTTAAAAACAGGACATATGCGTGTTTGCTTCCATACGTCGGGAAATTCAGATGTACGAAGTGTGAGGTTAAAAATAAAATGCAACGGTTTAATTAGAATCGGTGAACAGTCTCGGATAAAGAAACTCGGTATCATATCTACTCCAGATGTAAGCTTGTTTTTCAACTTTTTAATAGCATTTGAGATGTCATCTTCCGAAATATAGTCGATATTAACTAAAGGTAAGTCGTTTGCTGAAGGTATGTCATAAACGAAGTTAGGTTCAGATTGAATGTAATGTAATGATTAAGAAGCATACAGCGCCTACTTTATTTTGGCCTGACCTAGATGCATGTCATTATGCAGCGATCACTAAGGAATGGTATAAACAGCATAAAGTCAATTTTGTCGAGAGAGTGTCTAATCTCCTAAACTACCCTGAAGCACGTCGAGTGATATTGGGCTATTATTAAACATCTTCAGAAAAACGTTGAAGTTAAAACTAGCCTAGAAGATTTCAAAAAACTGGAATAAGGATAATGTGAAAAAGAAAGTGAGAGAACTGGCAAAATAATATTTTTTTTATATTTTTCGAAATTATAAAATTTTCTGGATAATCGAATTCGTGAAGTGGACCAATTTATTTATCAGTTGTACGATATTCAATGTTAATATAAATTTTCCTATATCGTTGTCCACTTTTAAAAAATTTTATAAAACCAATAAATTAAGGATCAGGTTACTACGAGGGAAACTAGATAAATAATCTACCTAAGCATGAAACAAAAGACGCATGATTTTTTAAACAATTTTATTTTTCAATATAATCTCCCCCAACTTCAACGCACTTTCGCCATTTGTCTTGCAATGAATTCATACCATTAAAAAAAAAGATTCTTCCTGATTGCCAAAATAGTCATTGATGGTTCGTTTCAAATGGTCATCACTTTCAAAATGGCGGCCTCTCAAATGTTTTTTCAGATTTCGGAATAAGTAGAAGTCCGAGGGTGCCAGATCTGGGCTGTAAGGTGGGTGGTCTAACTCTACAAAGTTACATTCGTTCAGAATTGGACGAACTTTGGCGGCTTTATGAACCGTCGCATTGTCATGAAGAAGGAGCACATTTTTATGCCTCAAGTTGGGACGTTTTTTGGTAATTTCCGAATGTAACTTTTTGAGCGTATTACCGTAAACCTCTGCATTTATTGTAGTGTCCTTAGGCATATATTCGATCAGAAGAACTCCATGCAAATCCCAGAAAATTGTTGCCATAAGTTTTCCGGCTGAGGGCTGTGTGCGAGCTTTCTTTGGGGGTGGAGAACCCTTATGAATCCATTGCATAGATTCCAGCTTTGTCTCAGGGTCCCAGTGATGTACCCAGGTCTCGTTTCCAGTCACTATCCTCGTTAGGAATTCAGCATCAGCTTCCAAAAGATCTAAATTGTTTTGACAAATTTGCTGTCTTCGCGTCTTTTGCTCTGGAGTCAACAACCTGGGAACCCACCTCGCTGAGACTTTATTCATGCCTAACTTTTCGTGCAATATGGTCAAAACGCTAGGTTCTGATATTCCCAGAGCAGTAGCAATGGTGGAGACCTTCATGCGGCGATCCTCAAGAACCATAGCTTCCACTTTGTCACACATTTCACTGTTGGTTGCCTCAAGTGGTCTTCCACTTCTAGGGTCATCCTCTATGGATTCACGTCCCCAACGAAACTGTTTTGACCAAAACTTAATCGTAAAATATGATGGGGCATCATCTCCATATACGGCAATCATACGTTCTCTTATAAATTTTGGACCATTGCCTTCTTTTGTGAGAAACTTAATCACACTCCTATGCTCCAATTTCAAAACACTCATTTTTTGTCAACTAATCGCGCACAAAACAAAAAGTAACAGGTCAATTTCACTGAAACTTCAGATACAATTATAAAAGACTTGCCACTATTTGACATTAAACGCTGAAGATTGTCAGTTGTTTCAGTCATGGCTAGGTAGATAATTATTCTAGTTCCCCTCGTACCATTAAATGACATAGGAAAATTCATATTAACATTGAATGTCGTACTGCCGATTTATGTGTGGCCCACTTCACAAATGTTGTCTCAATAGGTAGCACTTATAATTAGATACTCTTAGTGTTTATAGCAGTGCTTAAGAAATACAAAAAGCACTGGAATAACGCAATTTAACCCATCCAAGCGAAATTCTGGAATTAAGAAGGTGTATGTGTGCTCATAAAATAAAAAAAGGTCACAGTGATAACAGGGTAGCTTGCCCAAAACAATTAGACTAACTGTTAAAAAAATACGATTTTTTAAATATCTCCGAAAGTTTGAACCTAAGTTTGAACTCGGCGCCGAAGTGTGCCTGCGCCGAATGTCCCTGCGCTGAACTGTCCCGTGCCAAAATGTTCTTGCGGCGAAACGGCCGTGTCGAAATGTCCTAGACCGCTCTTACTTCTCCATGCATGCATTATAAATAGTAACATTTTAAGTTTTTTCAAATTGTTCATATGCTGCAGACACATTTCGCAATGGAACTTCCAGATTTACTTGATACCTCGGTGTTTATTTGAATTTGAACTTCTGTGTGATACAAATACATATATGCAGATGCCGATGTATTTAACAAATGTATTAATATAATCATAGAAGCGTCTGAATTCATAAATAGATGCAGTCGGGGATATGGCTCAATGTTTTTGACCTTGTGATTTTCACAGTAAGTTTTTCCAAAACTCGTTTTTTAACAAGATATGTGGACATCAGTTGTCGCGATCTCTTACTTTATTTGGAGGTTCCATGATTTCTGAATATTAAGTGTTGAAGTCGATAAGTAATTTAAATTGTGCGTCCAGCGCTATTTATTACATTATATCTTTCGAATGGTTGAGAAAAGAGCCTAAGGGGGGCGCAACAAATTTCTACTTATAATAAGGAACATTTCCAAACCGGAATCGGACCTACTAAATACATCCTAACCGGCTCGGAAGGAAATGAAAGTCGACCAATTCTGCATATCGTAGACATTTCCAGCTGTCGTCTGTATACTCATCATAACAACCAACAAATATCGACAGCATATTTTTGTCATTCATAACCCAATAGAGTCAATTAATGCTAAATGGTGAAGCAGTACACAACACGACCATCTGAAATTTCTTGAATAGTTGTTGCTAGATATGCGAATTGTTTCCCATTAAGCGCTTGCAGGGATCTTGAAACCGGGGGACAAGTTCAAAATTCGCAAATATGACCTTAAAGAAGGGGGTACCAATCGAAAAGACTCACCTAAACATCGTAACAGTGCAACTAATGAAAGACGTCATCTGTGGGCAGTTAAAGGTTTACAGGTGCTAGTATATTTAATATATTATTATTAGTTATAGTACCATGCTTTCAACAGATAACCTAAGATTCATGGTGTCTTTAAGGGATAATGCATTCCCTATTGGATAACCTGTCAGTCAGGAACGGAAAGAATGCATAGTTTAACTGTGAGTTTTTAGAAGGTAATATTAAACAACTAGGAAGATACTTAAGGGAATTTAATATTTTTGCAATAGTAAAAAAATTGCAGCTATTCTAACCTTCTTAAATAATGTTGATTTAGTTGAGTTGTTTTTTGTTGATTTCCAATGTTATGAGTTCCTTCTGGTACACTATTTAGGCAGAATTGTACCCCAGTCCTGTCTTGCATGACATTTTGTTACTACATATGTAAAGGTAAACGATTTATCGTTATCAAGTTAAATTTAAATTCCCCCTTAATGCGAAAATTATAAAGTCTGTTGTATAAATAAAGTAAAAGAAGTATTTAGCAGGATAGCTATTGCCATAATAACACTGGTCAACACACATTTTGCCTCCGAAATAACAAGGGGATGAAATAGCTCTAGTAATGTAATTTATTTTTAACAACTTAAAAATTCAAAGCTTCAAACTTTTAAAACGAGTGTTTATTAAATAGTAATTCCAGGTAATGATTTATGGGGCTATCGCCTTTGTGTGCCATTGCACGAAAATTTTTAACAAAACCATCTGGTTTGTTATTATTAGGGTTAAAAGAAGGGATGGTTGTGTACTTATATAAATAAGGGACATAGAACATCTTGAATTTAGTCGCTCCTGAACACCCATCGAATTTTTATGTTCAGGAAGTTTTATAAACGAAAGTTATCTGTTTAAAATTAAATTTTGTTGTGAGTGTTTATAAGAATATTCATAAACTCTTCTCGGTGTAACAGCAATCTTAATAACTTTTGTTACGTTTGCGATACGTTTACTCCTTTGAACAGGGGCAAATCAATAGATTTGCCCCTGAAAGTAATAACTTCTACCCTTTGTGAAATATATGAAGTGTATTTCGGGATTCCTGTACGACATCAAGATAAGCCATGGATTCCACATGTTTTCTGTAGAACTTGTGTTAAATACTTGTGTGATTGGAAAGAAATGGAACTACAAAGTTTGCCATATGGTCTACCAATGATATGGACAGAGCAAATAGAGCATACCAACGACTGTTACTTTTGTAATAATAAAACACAAAGACTAAATGTTCGCAAAAGAAGGAGTTATGAATATTTAGAGACACCGGCGGCAGGAAGACCTCGACCACACGACGACAATCATTCCATTCCTCAAATCCCAGCAACCTCTTCATCAGAATATACTGAAAGTGATAACCCGGAACTCCTTGAGACCGCTAAAGATGTTGATTTTTTACCATCCACGTCCACGCAACCCGATTTAATCAACCAGAGAGAACTGAATAACTTGGTGAGAGATTTAAATTTATCAAAGTCGCAAGCAGAACTTCTTGGATCACGCCTACAGCAATGGAATCTTTTGGAGAAGGAGACAAAAGTTACTGCATTTCGTCATCGCCACGAGGATTTTTTGAACTTTCATAGTATGGACGGTGATTTAGTGTACTGCAATGACATTGAAAGGGGTTTCTCGAGTCTGAGAATAGAGTACAGCCCAGATGATTGGAGATTGTTTATAAATTACTCCAAAGCAATTCTTAAAATAGTACTCCTACACAATGGAAACGACTACCCTTTTGTTCCAGTGGGTCATGTCGCGTCGATGAAAGAAACATATGAAAATCTGAAGACACTTCTGGAAAAAGTTAATTACGATAAATTTCCTGGAGAATATGTGCTGATTTCAACGTCATTGCAGTACTTATGGGTATGCAGCAAGGCTACACAAAGTATTGTTGTTTTCTGTCTATGGGACAGTCGCGATAAGGAAAACCATTATGTTAAACAAGCTTGGGAGGGAAGAACATCCTTCACGCCGGGAAATCAAAACATACAACATTCTCCTTTATTGAACCAAGACAAAATTATAATACCAACTCTTCACATTAAGCTAGGATTAACGAAAAACTTCGTGAAGGCAATGAATCGCGAAGGAGAAGGATTCCAATATCTACTTGCAAAGTTCCCTCAGATAAGTGAAGCCAAATTAAAAGAGGGAATATTTGTTGGTCCTCAAATCAACGAATTGATAGCTGATACAAATTTCGAAATCAAACTAAATTTAACAGAAAAGAGGGCATGGAGATCTATGGTTGCAGTGTTCAAGAATTTTTTAGGAAACAGAAAAGATGAGAATTACAAAACATTAGTGGAAGACATGTTGGATACATTTAGAGTAGCGGGTTGCAATATGTCATTGAAAGTTCATATGATGCATTCACACTTAGATTTTTTCCCAAAAAATATGGGCGATGTTAGCGATGAACACGGCGAACGCTTTCATCAAGAGATTTCAGGAGTGGAACGACGTTACCAAGGAAAGTTGTTACCGCTTTTACCCGTACAGCGATAAAGGTGATGGTGTAATCAATATCTCTCACTAACTGTCGGAGAGGGGAAGTGGGTGGATATAAATAATAAAAAAAACCACCTACCTATATAAATACATATACATATACAAATTAATATGAATTATCATACGTTAAATCAGTTTCCAGATAATCAATATATATATATATATATATATATATATATATATATATATATATATATATCAATTAGGTATAAGTAAACATAAAATCATAACCCAACTTAATTTGAGGCAAATCAAAATTATAGATTGATAGATTATAGAGATACGATTTATACCTGATTTACACAAATGTTTTCTCTCATTCAATCATGCATCCGACAACCACAGCATTTGATTCAAATAAGATTAAATAGATAATTAAGTTCACATTAACCGATTACCAAAAAAAAAACTATAATCCTCAAAAGAAGGTACCGGCTCCTAGCGGACTGATTGTTTATTCAATAAATCTGACTAGATCTTGTTGATAATCCAAATCCACAAGGTGACGAAAGGTATCTGCAAGATAACTACCATGAGGCCTTCATCTGAACCAATATTTTCCAAAGATAATAAACTTCTAATCCAAATCTCTTCACTTATCCAAGTTGCAATATTCCATTTAAGTATTAAAATAAATTATCAGTAATAATAAGAGTCGAAATAATAATTTTAATAATAATAATAATGACAATTTTTTTCCGTATTGCTGCGGCTTTAAAAAAGAATCGGACCATTTCAATTTAAACCCAATAAGCCGAAATTCTTCAGCACGTGCAATACATAGAAAAATCAAAACGGAAGAGAAAAGCATTTTCCTTCATGAATATGTACATATTGAGGTGTTATAGATTTCACTGTTTTTGAAAATTTCATCGAGAGATGTTAGGAAACGTTAAAATGAATATTTTATCGGTTTTTAAGTCAATAGAGGGGTCAATGTTTAAAATAAAAACTTATGATTAAAGATTTCGTGCAAATATAACCTTACTTTCCTAATATTTCATGCATAAATAAATAAATCACATTTATAAATAAAATAATTTAGCTAGACTGTGTTATCACAATCATGTATAGGCAACCTAAGTTACGCTTTAGGTCAGGTTTCCCACTTGCCAGGGAAAATCATTTCCATATTGAAGATTTTCAGTTACGATGATTCAGCGTTAAGCATATCCTTTGATATCCTTAGAGGCCAGCTCAAGTTTACATGGTTATTTTCCTGTAAATAGAATAAGTAGATTAATCTTGTTATGATTGATATAACATAATTAAATTTTGAATTCATTTAATAGAATTCTGGTCATTTCAATTACAGGAGGTATTTGAAATCCTCTTGGTTCGCGAAAATGACTTTTGTAACTTTTATCCTGGTTTTTATTGTCATTGTTTTTAAGTGAGCTCTTAGTGCATTGTACACTGGACATTTTGTGCACAATTTGATTAACGTAGAAGTTATTTTCAAGCTGGGGTTTGTGTAAGCATCTTTTGGTGTACATCGATGTTTGTACTATAAGAAAAACATGTTTATATTGATTTGTAAAGATATTTTTATGTATAAAACAATTGTATCACACGCATTGTGTATCCATATAGCTAATTTGTAAGAGATGAACTCTTGTTTTGTTAATTTTGCATATGTAATTATCTGTAACGAGAATCTTCATTGTCAAGTGTTTTTCGTCCGTACCTTCTTTATTATTCATTTTGGGACTATACATGTATTATATGTTTTTAATCAGCGTTAAAAGATCTACAAGTTTATCACATCAGATCTGGGATCAGTGTTAATTCGAATCACATGTTTTTGGATAATGACGTCACACGCATTTTGATTGTCGTTTGTTTTTGAAAAACTGTCATGGAGTTGATTTGTTTTGGCAGAAGATATAAAAGCTGCTGCATTTTGAAACAAATTTAGTCGATAAAACGTTGGAAGCGTAACCACGCTCGGCTCCAGGTTAAAATCTGTACAAATTTGAGGTTATATGTATAACCATATGTTTGACAAGTGTCATTTGAAATAAACATAATTGAAATTAAAATAAAAGGTGATTACCTGAGTTATCTTCAAGAGTTTATTGAAGATTTAATTATTATTGTGCTACGAATAAATAAAAGTAAAAGTGTCTTTGGTTTTTTAATTAAATTCAAGTGAATTGAATTTGTGTTGATCGATCTACGCAACGATATTTTTATGAACAACAATCAGCTGTTTGGTTGTACAGCAGTCTTGCCAAAAGGATTATTTTTATAGGGAATATTATTCCATAACATATAAGGTTGGTTAAGAAAATAATTGATTCTCATAAATAAAAAGAATTATAACTTGAGTTGTAAAGTTCATCTTAGGGTATTTAAATCTATTTGTCTTAACTCATTAATTTCTTTTTAATAATTCATTTAATTTTCAAATAAAGAAAACAATAATCAAATTTCTTTAATAAAGATTTATTTATTTTGAATAACATTTTTAGTTACATTTAAATATTTATTTGTGTTGGTTTGTTCAAACGAATAACTGTATTTAATCCTGTCAGATAATACGACTTTTCTAAACGTTTGAGCAAGCTTGAGGATTTATTCTCAATTTCCAATTGTAAATTATATTTCTTTTTCTTTGACTTTTCTTTTCTGAAAATAATTTTGTTTCTGAATAAAATCTTTGTATTTTTAATTTACGTATGTGTTTAATTGATGCTAATACAAGCATACAGCATTATTCTCTTTCAAATTCAGATTACAGTTACAGGTGTCCAGTTTGCAGAGGCATAAGTGCTTACAGTTTAAGTTTTTTCTTGTTTCCAGGCATAAAAGAATATAAGAGTCTCGAAATTCAAATAATTTATGTTTTACCGAACAAACCTGAGCTAGCTGAGAGAAATAAAGAATATATGTGGTGTATTTTAATCATAATCCATCGTATATAATTTATACAGAACGGTGGATATTTTATTTAAGTATTTTTATATTTTTGTATCAGGGTCACCGCAATATAATGTCAATAAACGTGTTTAAAAATTGTAACATTTTTCAATCATTAATCTCTAAGAAACTCAAACTAACTTTAGCTAATGTTTATAATAGAAATTTTTCTTAGGAGTATACCTTTCAAAATTAGTTAACAGAACTTCGGAGGCAAAAACTTTTTTTTAATTTGTTGACCAGTGTAATTTATATTTTTATGCATTTCAAAATATGTTTTATAACTTGGTTTGTATGATTTGCTCGACTTAAATGATGCTCTGCATATGAGTCAATTAATTCAGGTGGATGCCTAAAGGATAATCTATTATCTATTTCCACAACATGCACGTAATACATACAACGAAAGGGTTCAGATGTCACTATATTATTGATCCTCAAGATTTCCTTCCCTTTGAATAGTGCGAAAACCAATTACATACACACACACATAAAAACATTCATCCAATTAGCTATTATCAGAAATACAAAGTCATAACTGCTTGTCACGAAATATATTCTATGGATATCCTTTCTTAATACTCTTTGTACTGAAAGTTATAACAAGCTGTCGGGATGCTTTCAAGGCTTGTGTTGATAAACCATATATCATTACACCAAAATTCTTATAGTGGGTCAAGTATTAATATTTATTCAATCCGCTTTACTTTATATCAACATCGAATTAATTCTAAGTAATCGCATTTCACTTGTCTTATTGCATTCTAGATAATGCATTCATTTAGTGAATGTACAATAAATTTACAATGGTGAATCTCAAACATTTCAAGTTGAATCGTCTTTAGGGAATCTAAGCTTCACTACAGCATAAATAAATGCAAGAAAGGATGGCCTGTCAACACTTTCATGTAATTAACTTTAATTACACGATGTGAAATTTATGTACATCGTATTACAAATGCAATTGATAACTAGTGTTAGTATCTTAAAAAATATAAAAACCAGAAAAAATGTAAGTACTTATTTATTTATAAAAAAACATTTCAACTTTTTTAATTTCAAAAAAATTATATACAATAATTTAATATTCCTTTACAAATATTTTTGCTGTAAAGCTTTGGAAAGCTCATTGTAATAAATTTAAAGCAAAATATTATAAAATCATTGTATACACAGGCATGTAGATGCCCTCACAGAGTATTTACTTATAATTTAAACTTTGAAAGCATAAATGAGAGATTGCAATTTTTCTGTGTGGGAGAAAACAGAAAAGAAAACATTTTAAAATACTAACCTCATGTTTTATTTTCTAATAAGGTTTTTATATTTCAGGAATTATTAATTATGTACTATTTACTTACATGGTAGCAAAGTAATAATGACGTTGCAAAACTGTAAATTCAAATCCTGAGAACAGCTTCACACATTTCTTATATAGAAGGTGAATAATAAAAATGTTTTTAAACAGTTAGGACACCAAATATAGATACACCGAATGATTAAAGATCATCGTATAATTGCATAATGCAAGAAAAATAGATTTCCTGTCGAAGTTAACACAAAGATCTTGTCAGCTTGCAAAAGGAAATAAATATCAGTAATTATCCTTATGCAAGTTACTTTATCAAATCACGTACGGACTTAGTCCTTTTCTAAATGCCGTAAGTTTCCGAAAGCCATCTGTTATCAGAGATAGGATCGTGCAGTATAATATACGTACTACCTTAGCATTCCAACAGTCCCACAACATAGAATAGTACAGTATTGATATCTCATGATCATAATACCGTTACTACACTATACCTGAATTCATCTTCTCTCTATTCTAACACGTGATCAAAGTCACCATGAATAACCAGGACGTGCAAAAGGTTTTAAGAATCATAAAAACTTTTCTTAATCAGAAACAGAGTACATGAACGAATTGTCATTTATTCGCATTTCGATGTAGATGCTTCCGCATGTATCTATCATGATGTCACATGCAATACCTATGTGAACTCGTTCAATACTTAATCATATCTGCTCGTACTATCTTCTAGTACGTCATTATTACGATATAATAAATAAAATAAATCATTAGTAATTACCTTTATGATAGACATATGTGGACTAGGATAGCAACATCTAAGAAGTAACTTAATGATAATACTTTTATTTCATTTACAATCTATCTTAGGAGGCTGTGAGTTTAATGAAAATTTTAAAGGGTGGAACGCCAGAATTTATAAAGCGTTAATTTTCTTTTTATAATATTATACGTGACCTGTAAATTCAGTAACATCTAAAACGAAACTAACAAATCAGGTTTAGGGAAGCAGTAATATTGCTGCTGCTTGCATTTAAATATCAACATAAAGTAGATTCACATTGTCTGCAGTTAACTGGATAATAATTAAATGTTGGAACCCTTTTTGCATTATTAAAAACACGGCACCATCTTCAAGAACATCAGTAAACAAGCTCAAACTGAGATTTCCTGTAATACAAAGATACATAAAAACTTATTATTACTTGACTACTACATCCAGCAATTTGTAAATATATAATCCTACTTTCAGTCGTTGTTCTCGTTTTTATGCCTTTGTAAGTACATACAAATAATATACTGTTTGACTCAAAGGATATGCGAAAATTACAACCTAGTATTATTTTACAGCTAAAAATAGTTGCACGTGCTAACACAAAAGTTTTGAATTTGAAACGTAGAATATTTCGTTTTACAATTTTTTTGTAGAAGTTATGAAAATTGTTATGCCTATTTTTCGGGATTCTTAGAAAAACCTACAAAAATATTCAAATATTTTAAATATTAATTTGAATATTAGCTCAGACTACACGCTTAGTTTTTACTAATTATCTAGTCATTTTAAGAGCTATGGTCGTAGGATTTTCATTGGAGAGATTTTCTAACTTAAACACATTTTCCTCCGAAGTTTCCTAGTCAGGGGCGTATTATCGTAGAAGCCCGGGCTTCGGAAGCAATTTTTTAGGAGCGACACGAGTCAAAGAACTGAATAAGTAAAAAGAAAACGTATAAAAGCAAATGGAACTACGCGCTTGATTCTATCTACAAAAAAAACTACGATAAATTGATTATCCAGATTGGAAAGCACTTAGTACAAAAAAATCGTAAATGAAATACAACATGCGAAGTGCTACTCGATTATTGTGTATTCTACCCCAGATATGTCATGTGGATCAATTGACTTTTGTAATTCAATATGTTTTTCTGAATGGCGTACCTGCAGAGCATTTCATATGCTTTATTCCTAATGCTGGCTAAATCCGAACAAATAATTTTTGAGAAATTATAAGAGCCAGAGATTGATATTATGGATTGCCAAGGACAAAGTTACGGCAATGCAGCAAATATATATCCTGTACGCTATACAGGTTTGTAAGCACGATTAAAAGCCAACAATCCGCTAGCGGCTTATGTTCCATTTCCAGTCTATTCGCTAAATCTTGTTGGAACATCCACAGTTGGTTTTTCTGAATTTTCGACTACTTTTTTTTTGGTATAGAACAAGAGTTATATAACTTTTTTCTGCCTCGACGCAGAGATAGTCGCAACTACAATCCAAATTGAAAAATTTATTTGTTACTCGAAGGAGTGCACGTGTAAATGCCAGTAAAGAAACCTGTCACAAGAGCCGAGGCACAACTTTAAATAATAAGTTGAGATTGATCTACAAAAAGTGATTAATATACATCATATGACTCGTTGCATGTGTATCTCGGCAACATACTGCATGAATTCGAAGCGTTTCAATCTGAAGGTTGTAGCTACCCTTACTGTTACTTACTTGAAACGACAGTTTTTTTCCTTTAGTTGATAAATTAATGACAGAATTGTCAAAGCGGCAGGAAGCGTATTTAGTTAAACGGCGTTTTTGGATTCCTTAAAAAGCTGAAAACATTAAATCGTACAGAACTTGAACAAACCTGCTCTAACGTGATGAGAATATATAATAAAGACCTTGTAAAAGATCAATTGGAAGACGAAATCCTTCAACTGAAAGATCTACATGATATTATATCAGAAGCACACTCGAGCTTATACTTAAAACAATAAAAACGAATAGGATCACTGGAATCGGTATTGATTGTGTTTCATTAAATTAACGACAATCTTAAATAAGGAATCTTTCCAAATTGGGACTCCTAGATTTTGTTAACATCAATTTGGTGGCGCCCACTATGGTTTTTTTATTTGTTCCTGACTCTATTACTTAATTACAAGCTTTTGGGGTTAACACCCACACCTGTATTGAAATCTGCAGAATAAGAGATCTTAACAGCCGGTGCATATAGTACAGTAAGTATCCAGTATTTCGAGTTTTAGAGTAACAATAAAGCTTTGTTTCAGCGTTCCAATAGAATGTACGTCTGCTTGTAATTATGGTATGTGTAGTGTGTACATAAGCACAAACAACTTATAACCGAAGGGGGCACAAAATCTTGCGGGCTTCGAACGCCTGTCGCTTAATACGCCTGTATTCCTAGTGCTTACTTTTTATATTTGTACTATTTAAATTTTCAGCTTTCAATCATTACTTAGCATTCTTATTATTATTATGCTTATTAAATTTGAACTCGGAGAACATCCGACATCATCAGGTGTATAAATTGTAATGATGATGATCAATGATCACATTTGATTTTATCGTCAATAACGTTCATTTCTTTCGCAACATTAAAGGTTTGGCGATGAAGACTATTGCCGCGGAAAGTGTCTATTTCAAAAACATATCTAAAAAACAAAACATCAACATTTTACGTCAATATTGCTAACATTTAAATTGCGAATCATACCACTTGTGATGGAAAACCAAACGAACTCTTTGGTAAAAATCAGAATTTAATAATTATTTTAGGACTTGGAGATTATAGACGTAATCTGGTTTTTCGGAAAGTTATTGGTTTATAAATATTAACTTTACATCATCGTTAAGTAAAGCACCTTTGCGTTGCAAATTATGTTATGAATAAGTAGAAGTTAATTGATAAATATCTTATTACAATTATTATCAGTGTCTTTTGCTATTGTATGCTTTTGCAACGCAGAAACTAATCTGTGGAAAAACACAACAGTCAGTGCATACATAACCATCATATATTATTTATTTATTAAATAAATAAAGCAGAATACCATTATACCATCAACCTCAATATCTCAATTTTACATTATCAGAAGATAAAAAACAAGTGTCTTCAATGGGATATTGAATAATATTAATAGAGTTTAGTAAACAGAATAAAACAACAGAACAAATCACATAACTAAAAGTCGATACAAATCTTAAAAGTCGATAAGCGCTTGAAATGTTGATCACATATATAATGCATGTGGAATTAAGAAACTTTCTCTATTTTTATTACTTTTTGCAATTTTTCGTTAGTAGTGTTACCCACAAAATGCAGATAGCTGATTGGGAAACGGTAACTACCTTTAATCGCAGTTAAATCTGTCGGCTGCGAGCTAACTAGTGTGAGATCTTGGGTCTCGCTAAATATTTTCTGCAATGGACGCCAAGAATTGTCTAAAACAACTAAAATATAGTCTAAAATATTTGTAAAGGTCTGCATATTTGCGACTGCTTCCAATAAAACGTACCTATATAGCTTTCTTTGCAAAAGACAAAACTACAAATAATACACAAATAATAAGTTATAACACAAATAAAATATAAAATGCTTTAACTATTACAATGGTAAATAATGTGTAAATAATCTTTAAATAGAGGTTTAATATTCTTAGCACAAATTAGCTAATATTTAGTTATTTGGTATTTAGATAATAAGATTTATTATGTATAAACCAAAGAAATACTGCAAGACAATTACTCTAAACTTGCTTAAGTACAAATATTAAATCGGGGTCGCAAAAGATATCGGTAAGTTAACGCGACTGCGGGTTCACTTAAAAAATGCCGCAAGTCGACAGTAATTAGTTAATACACTTTATGAAATAAAATAAATCGCACGAATAAATTCTAACAATTTTTATATACAAATTTCAATGTTTAACACTCTGGGGGGAAAACCATTCAAATCAGAAAAACTAGGTACAGTGAAAATTGTAAATCTGACCACCTGTTTAAACTGACCCTCTGGTCATATTGACCACTTTTTCTCAGTCCCTGCAAAAATCCCATTACTTTAATGTAATTTATACTGTATAAACTGACCACTTGTCTTTTGTGACCATTGACCACATTTACCTCAAATATTTGTTTAAAAATGTTTGTGTAATGTGACCATTAGCCAAGGGATTACTTTACTTACAGTTATAACTAATCTTCTAAAAGTTTAAATAGGCATGTACATGTAAATTGCATTCAAAGAATTTCTAAGAATGCATCTAATCCCTTAATAGTGACAAGTTGGGTTCAAGTATTTCCAAGTTTTAAGACTTTATTTCTGCTTCTGAGAAATTCATTACCTGCAAACTTTCACATTAGTAACCCTTGGATAGTTTTAAAGTTGTTTTATAAAATCAGTCTTGATTCATCTATTGATTGAAACCCTTGTGTTAATTAGTGCGATCAAGATGACTTCAAAAAAGTTTACACGGAACTAAAGGACCCCGCACAAATTGAATGGAAAGTGGGTCCCGGTCAAATTGTCTGAAAATTGTGTATGTTATAGTTCTCGACTTTCTGAACAAAAGTTCTCATACACACAAATTGATCCTATGATTAGGATCCAAGATACAGAGGGCTGAAGGTTGATAGTTTGGCTATATTACTGATACATCCCTAATGCAGTTTCCAGATCATGATCTCGAGAAATCAGTAATCTGAAAGAAATCTATCAAAAAATAAGTTGTAAATAGGTGTTGAGAGGTAATATATTGGTCATTACCATGAACCTTACAAGGTCAATTCAAGGCCAAGTTGATTTTTTACAGATAAACCACTGTTTTCTAATATCGCCCTAAATGGAGCAGTTCATGGGTCCGAACAACTTCAGATATAAAGTCAGTTGGCTTCCCAAGGTCACCCAAAGGTCATGTCTGTTTACTTGCCGTTGACTATGAATCTTACAAGGTCAATGCAAGATCAAGTTCATTTTTTACATATAAAATCATTATTTAATTTTTAAAATTAACATCATAAAAAAGACTGAATTTTTTCTACATTGTCTACATATATCGCTTGTACGGTGGGTTGAGTATTTATAAAGAGAAAAATTAATTTCCTGAATAAATATATTGCAGCTCAGTAAAATGCAGTATGAAGTGGTATTGATAATGTAGGAATTTTCGTAAATCTTTAAATTCACATGGCCGAAATTCACCTAAAAATTACCTTGTAAGGTTTATAGTCAAGGACAAGTAAACACTCATAATATTTGAATGACCTTGGCAAGCTAACTGACTTTATATCTGAAGTTGCTCGAACCCTTGCACCGCCCTATTTAAGGCCACATTAAAAACAGTAATTTACATGTAAAAAATCAACTTGACCTTGAATTGACCTCGTAAGGTTCATGGTAATGACCGATATATTACCTCTCAACACCTATTTATAACTTATTTTTTGATAGATTTTTTTCAGATTACTGATTTCCCGAGATCATTATCTGGAAACTACATTAGGGATATATCAGTAATATATCCAAACGATCAAGCTTCAGCCCTCTGTATCTTGGATCCTAATCATAGGATCAATTTGTGTGTGTGAGAACTTTTGTTCAGAAAGTCGAGAACTATAACATACTCAATTTTCAGACAATTTGACCGGGACCCACTTTCCATTTAATTTGTGCGGGGTCCTTTGAAAGAAAAACAAAAGGTGTTAGTTTTTAGAAAACCACAGTGAAAGAAAAATAGCGGAACATTTTACTATTCAGAACTGCCCTGGAATCCTAACAGAACTGTACCATGCTAAAAATAATATTAATGAACTAATCTGTGCTAAACATATGATCTTGAGACAATCTACGTTACATGATGTTTAAATAAATATGTACCTATAAGTAGGGTAAGTGCTCTGTTGAATAAATATATATTGTAACATACATATACATTTTTTAGCATTTACTATAAGCACAAAAACTCAAAATACCCACCTATGTAATGAATATCGCATGAAAATGAAAACTGTTGTGTATAAAAAATTCACACTTTTACAAAGTGACCACCTGCTTAAATTGACCATTTTGGGTCAGTCCCAAAGGTGGTCACTTTAGGCAGTTTCTACTGTATTATCTTAATTTAACATCGCAGCATTCAAACAGTACCTTTGTTAAAAGATGGACTTGATAAAATGTTAAAACCGCTTCAAAGTCTTTCGAAAATCGGTTCAGAACGGCAAGTAAAGTAGAGAGAAAGCGAGAATCCCTTAGCACATTATACAGGTGGCCCATAAGCCAAGTGATACAGGGTGTCACGACGTAACAGTACATTCACACACTTTTTTATTATATTCCTGCAATATTAACAAGCGGTTTGATATAGTTGTGGAGGATGGTTCAGGTATCTGCCAATAGTTTGATCTATATCACTGACAAATTTAAAATAACCTATTTTTTGTTGTTATAACTGGAAATGTACAACAGTATTATTAAAATAATAATTTCAGTAATTTCAAGTCAATAATTTAATTAATTTTCAGACAAGTCCAAAGAATATAAATTTAATTACAGGACGTATATTCCTAAGCTTTCGTATTTATAAACGTATGTGCAAAAATTTTAAAGTAGTAATTAATATGTATCTGCGATCTATGATTACGAACGCGTTTCTAATTGCAAAAGCTTTAGAATCAACCCCAGAGTTTACAAGATTTTACGCTATTTTAAGTAAAGATATTCCGATTGAGGTTTTATTTATAAACTTACAAAAGTTGAACTGTTTGATAAATTTATTCAGTACTTTAAACGGAAAACAAATGCGAATGCCAGTTAGCATTGCTGTAAGATACTTTGATAAAACAGTAATACTTTTTCACTGCCACGTTCTGTTACTTCTTCCCACAAATTCCGTGGCATATGAATGTGCTGGAATCTATTAGTTTTAGTACTAATAAGTGCAACTGGAGCAAGCTGCATAATCCTCATCATTTCTTCACTACTTTAATGATTACTATTTTCGCTAAATATAGAGAAAGAACCGTAAGGAATATCTTAAACATTCATAAACGTAGACGTAATAAATAGTGTGTAACAAGTATAGTCACACATTCCGTGGACCATATTCATAACGTAATAATTGTAACTGTTATTATTAGACAATTTTCTTCCTTGTTTGTTATTCGATACAATATCCCCTACTGCTAACATCGCGAAACTTCAGCACTACAGATGATTATTGACATTAATATTGGAAAACTTTTATTTAGAGCAAACATTATACTATATTGAACTAATATACAGTACAGTTATGTATAAATACAAGCAGCATTAAATAATTTTATTAAAATATTTTTAATCAGGTTTGTTTCACAGGCGCTACTTACGTGGAAAAATTAAAGATAGCTTCAACAATATTCTATTGCAGATATTGTAAATAATTTTCAATGTACAACATAATCAGTTTCAATTACATCAGATTTTCACAACTCGACAAACCCAGAACCAATTTATCAAATCAAACTACAAAGCTTTATAATTAGGCTTTGTTTCGGGAACGTTTGACGAATACGCACAGAGGTTGTAATTGAATACTAAAATTGGATGAGTAGGCAAACAGAAGTTTTCTTATAAGTAAAGTGTATTTCAGTGGCCGATCACGTTCGTGGATTCATTGGCCAATCAATCACGGCGTTCTTCCTAAATTGTAATTGACTGTCAATTACCGCTGATGAAGCCTCCAAGCGTCCGCCATTCGCAATCGGAAGAATGTGCGCCAATTACCTTCTAATTTATTAGTGTTCTATCATTTTATCTTTAGAAATATCATTTTATATCGGAATAATGCACATTAGAGCCGGTTACGTTATGATTACACACAAAAAGAAATTACCGCTTATTTAAGGAATACTACCTGCTACTTTCTACTTGTCTAATAGAAACTCAGTCGGGATACAAATTGTATAGAAAGATTAACCACTACAAGAACCAGTTATTACATAATAGAAAAAGAAATCAGCTGAGCAAATCAATTATTCTTCAAAGTAGCGTTAAGCTCAAAAAATATTTCTGGTAAATATCGACAATCTCTTATTTACATCAGTCACTTGCCTTTCAGTTAGCTTTTCATTCGTATAAATGTTCGCAAGTTCTCAATGAATAAAAAAATATTAAAGATCGACGAGGAGGAGGTAGTCTAGATCCTTTGAGACAATATAAAGACAGTTATTCACCTCTGCTTAGAAAATCTATGTATGTATTCTTACATGCAATAACGTTTTTGTTCTTGTTATAGACCTAGTGCGCCCTCAACAGAGCTTCGTTTCGAGGCTACTTTAAGGGCCCATCAAAGTAGCATCCCGGTGTGTACCCGTTAAGGTGAAGTTGCCTTTAGTGAGAGGCTATGTATCTTCGCATCAACGCCCTTTAAGTGTAGGTCTCTAGACGATTTCTGGGAATCTGACGCTGGAACTGACAGCATGTGCCAGACCCCGAACCTTCAAAACGCTACCTGGTGGTATGCAGTTTCTCATGGGTTAGCGAGCGAACTCCCTAACCGACATAAACCTCACTTGAATCTCCTCCATTCGTCTAGGTCAGACAGCGGGATACTTAGCTCCATAAAAGGCCCTACGTCAGGTAAGATCCAATCCACCCACACCGGACCCCCTTGTTAGCAGAGCTCCCTCCGCAACGTTTCAGGGTCATCGTCGAGAAACACTCCGGTGAAACGTAAACGCAACACCTCGGTATAACTCTACCACACATTTAATTCCGACCGCGTCATCCGTTGCCCAAACAAGCCTGGATGGGGTAGACAACGACCAGTTCTAAGGATGGTCTGCCCTCAAGCTAGTCTCGAATCCTAGTGCTTCCCGACACCTCTAACGACTGCCCTCCCTCTATCTTCGGACTAGTCTCGGATACTAGTAATGAAGTCCGACATCTCCAACGACTGCTTGACCGTTCACCATGGTTCTATGGTTGTATGGTACTATGGTACAGTCTCAAAAGCTGCCAAGCTATTTTTGACATTTTCTCACACTGAAACTGTTGGCAAACTCCAATCGAATTAATCTGCACCATTTTCACTAATTAAGAGTATATAAATATACGAGATACGTTTTATGCTGGCCATACATCGTGTCTTAATACGAAGAATAATTAACTTATACTGTCAACCTATACCGTGACAATATCATAATAATACCATAGGGCTACTTTTTTGGTAATATGCTAAACCGGAACAGCCCATAACTTGCGTGTAACTTATATTACTGAAAATTTATCACATGTTTATATAGCAGTTTCTGCTTCATATAACCCTCCCCACACACACATACGGTTTGTATGTAGTGCTCTGAATCACCTAAACCCAAGATTGGCAAAAAACATGTTTAAAAGAACAATTGTTTTTTTAAACTAACCATGTTTCTATCGAAAATAGGTTTAAACCACCAAAGATATTCCAATTAAATTCGAGTACAAATTACCATCATGAATCATGATTATGCATGTCTAAAACAATAATAAAAGTTCTTATCATCATTTTTTTACTTTTACGACTTCCTAGTAAAGAGTAACACTAGGAAACAATAATAAAAAACCTACTTCAATCCTCGCCAAAACAACAGTATTACATATTGTAAAGTCTACACCTCGCAAATTGTAACTTATAAATAAAAGGATCATTATTCTTTTTAAATACATCTTCGTACCTCTACAGAAATTCAGAGTTAGTAGATGAACAATCAGTCGAGTATTAATATATATTCATGATGACGGGTCGACGAAAGCGCCATATATGGCAGCATTTTTTAACAATTTTATTAAAGATGCTGTTGAACCTCATAAAAGTCGTAACAAGTGTATCCATTGCAAAAAATAAACGTAAAGATAAATGAAGTATCAAAGACATTCATAGTAAGTTCATATTGAAGGGAAACATTTTTCAGGTATTTCTGTTTATTTAAATTTACCAACCAATTCATCTTTAATTATTATTCTTTCTGTTATTCATAGTCAGTCTTTATTAAATGCCCTTCATCTGAAAAGAAATATTTAACATTAATTTAATGTTATGGAAGCAGCTAAATTGGTTGACTTTATACAATGTAATCTAATCCTCTATCCACCTTAGTACTATATAAATTACTATTAAGTTAGAATTGTTTTTATGGTTCAAGTTTCAATATTAGCCATTTTCCAAAATAGATGTAAATAATACTTGATCAACATATTGTCTAAACTACTTATAATAATATACCTTTCAGATGGAAACTGGTCATTTAAATTCGAAAATGCAGTCTAAAAATCTAAAATTTGTTTTTTTCTCTTTCAAGTTTAAAAAGGCCTTTGTTTTAAAAGTTAGAGATTTTGTTACAAAACTTTTAAAGTTAGCAAATTTTAAAATTAGGCTTTGGATAATCCGTCAACACGGTTTCTGTGAATGTGAAATACTCAAAATCTTTACTGAATCATCATAAATACGAGTACTCATTTACGTACGCGTTACATACAAAAGTATTTTGGTCTCCCTACTAATTGTTTACTTATGCTGTTTATAGTGCTCATATAGGTTCTATCATGTTCATTAGGTATTAATGCAGCAGTTAAATAGTTCAAAATTGAAGTTTCAGATTTTTAATTTACATCATATAAAATAAATAAATTAACTCAGACAGTTAAATAAAAAAATCAATGAAAATATCAATTAGAATCACGCCCGTGTATTTAAAATTTAAATATAATTTAACAGTTATTATATATCGGGCCAAGTACAGCTTCATGTTTATATTTGAATCGCAACTCGACAAAGCGTTAGTGACCTAAGCCTAGACACTTGAAATTTGAATTAGGAATAACATTGAAAAGTCCATCTAAACGGCAATTTCAAGACATACGTTGACATAACCTATCACGATCATGTGACCGATAACTGAGATGAATCAAGAGGATAATCATTGAACAGCCCACTTAAAGGGCCCATGTCTACATTACCAGTCGCTATGTACCAGCAACTACCAGTGGAACTATTAAGTTTTTGCTAATAGTCACAAGCACGTAATGGCTACGGTTTCATTACGTGCTTGGAACCAAAATGGGGAACAATTTTTGGGTAGCAAATACGTGGCGGCGTAGTAATTGCTACTGTAGTGGAATAGCTTTTCTCTTTGACACGCGTGGTTACTCTCTCCTACTCTTGCAACCTAACAAATATTCTATCATTTTTTATATTAATGCTGCGATCGTGTCACAAAATTAATTACTATTTTATTTGTAATACATACTTAATAATACAAAGAGCGATGAAGTGTTTGATTATTTTGTCATTTCAGTAAACCAAAATTATAAACCATTGCAACTTTTCTGTTGTGCCTTCTTTAAATATATTTTTAATAAAAAATGTCTTTAATAAAATATGACAACAATACTTGTAAGTTGATACACATAATAGAAACCATTTTTATATTATTCCTGTTATGTTCGTTTTTGTGTTTAAATAAAAGATACTCAGTTATTGTCATTAATTAACTTTATTAATTATTGAGTGAGCAGGGAGCATTATATACACAATGCATACACTGTACAAGATGTGTGTCCTCCAAGCCGACTAAAATGGTACTGACGGACGGCCCAGGATTGACTAGTTACATCACACAAATAAATGTTGCCAACTTCAAGTTACGTATGAATAATTTTTATGTTAAATCGTAATGTGTATATAATCGTGTATATTATTCTGTTTCTTTTTTAAGTCCTTAAACATTTAGTACATACGTATGCATATTATATATATTTTTATTTGCAATGTATGAACTTTAGACAGCACATTATTATTTATAATTTTTCTTAGTGACACATGTTTTTGGGTTTATCCTGTTATTGTGTCCATATTTGTTAAATAAATAAATAAATAAATAACAATTCCTATGGCACAATTTGACACCAATTTGTTATTTTTATTGAAGGTTATGTAGTAAAACACCTAATAAGAATCATAACATTTTACAAGTAAATATGGGAGTAGTTTAGGAAAAATTACTTTAAATTGATTCTCCTGGGCAGCAAAAAAGTAAGTTTTACTTTCAACACTACTGTAAGGCTCCGTTACTTTAAAGGGTTAAGCAATGGTTCCAGGCAGGTGGCAGGAGCTTTCAGTACTACTTTAAAGTTTGAAAAACTTTCGGGAAAGTTACTGCTAGAATTATAATACCATTTTGAAGTTGCAACGACTTTAAAGTAATTATACTAAGTAGCAATAGCGTTCCACATACTTTAAAAGTTACTTAGAAGTAATGAAACTACATAGATCCAATAAATAGTATAAACAACTACACAATTACTAAAATATTCCGAATTGAAGTAATTAAACTTATAAAGTCATAAATTTAGTTGTAGTTACATAACAGCTACTCAATTAAAGTTCCGATCTCAGTTACTGCTACTTAGATGCTGTTTGGGAGTAGCGAAAGCAAAACAGAAATACCATGATTTATTTTCTGGGCGTGCTTTCTTCAATTGTCATTCGTATTTGTTTTGAACGATATATCTACATTTAGGATTTATTTTTTAGGTAAAACAGTGATTGTGATAATGATATCATGATGATGATTGTGACCGCAAGTCGACGGGTGTATTAAAATAAATAAAGCCATATAAATATGCTACTTTTGAGTCACACGGGCTACAAAAGTTTATGTCACCATGTGTAATTGAATTGTGATTGACTTGTAGATGGGCACTTCATTGATCGTGTTGCATTACGCCCACGTTTGTGACCTGCTTTAAGTTACCCAGTCACGATGTCATATCAACACTTGCCTTCCAATTACCCTTTGAATGGGTTCTTCAATAGCACTCTAAATTATGAAATGATTATTTTTAAGTTGTGTGAATTGGTTTAATAAAATTTATTTTGAAATTGTAACTCTTTTACTAAAATGGTTCGAGACTTTATAATCACGCTGTATAACTTTCAGTTTGTCTACAGATTTGAAGGAATTACTAGTTTCAGAACAAAAATATCACTATCAAACAGTAGTCGATCACCTAGTCCTATAAACCAGAATGACTGCAAACAGGAGGGAGCCACAATCAATGGAACGGCATCAACGCAATTAGGAACATGTCAAGATTATTTTCTGCTTGACATAAAGAATTACGGTATACGATTTCTAGTACTGCTTCAAAAAGTAAAATATGTAATACCAAGGTGACAGCATTTAAAGTTATGACATCCAACACCTAATTAGATACTAATTATGACAGAATCGCTAGCGGAAGTATCAAGATTAACTTATTCTCCAACGATTTAAGACCGATAACATCATAAATCTATCTTCCCGCCAGTAGGCACATTCCCAACAATTTTTCATATTTCCAAATGTTTCTGTCACGTTTCACAAAAAGTACACCGACATACAATCGCTAAAGCTCCCTAGTTCAGTATTATCCAGAATTCTAGTTTTAATTGGTTATTTCAAGAGTTTAACCGTATTAACTGGTTTTGCACTCTTTCGAATTTAATTCGATTTCTGTAATTATCCCAAGCTTTCCCAGAAAACCAAGTAAAAGCATTTTGCTAACGTTATGTCAGCTGTAATTTATTTTTAGTTTACAAGTTCCATTTTGTTGTGTAAACTTCTCATTTCTCATACAACTTGCATTTTATTTTAAGGAAAACGCGGGCTAAACGGAAAACTTTTTTATATTATTTTGCTCCCTCATCATAAAAATCCTAAAATGAGTTGTTTTTAATCACGCTCGAAAGTGTAATGATAGTAAGAATTGCCAAGTTTAAAACAGTGGCGCATTTAAAAGCAACATTATATTATTTTACGTTGTACTTGGTACTAAAAAGGAATCTACAGGTCATAAACCCACGCCACCGTGAATTACGATGTGTTCTCTCTCTTCAGGCTACTGAATATCGCAACTGAAAAATGAATCCTGTTCAGAACAGCTCATCCCGTTTTATATTTTAATTACAGACATTATTGCTCCATGCGGGCGTATAAATACAGTATAAAATCAACACATATAATTTGCAATCATTAGTCTTCGCAACCCCTAATTCAGGATATTGTTAATTACATCTTTTCACTTTTAAAACAACTTGAAGAAATGTCGGCGTGGACTACGGAAATTTGCATACGCTCTCTGTTTAAAGATTATTGATTTTAACTGTAGGTTATCATGTTTTAATTGTTTAAACGTTAACCGAGCATAAACTGATGCGTTATTTTTCGTATGCATATATAAATATTAATAAGTAATAATAGAACCTTCAAAAGTAAATAAACACACACCACTTGCAATATTAAAAGGACTGTAACGCGTTTAACTCCTTTTTAAATTAAAACACGACAGAATGAATGAACATTGTAAAATTAACGTAAATAGCTCTTACGAGAAGATCTTGCAAAAGCCGTCCATAACATGTTACATAAAAGACCACAGCTACTATGTTATTACCCTAGGATTACTACGACAATACAAGGGCTGCCTGATACCTGTTTTAATTACTTTTAGCATTTTATGTTTTAAATTGTACATGAGTTCATAAACGAAACACTTTATGGTAACGACATCAACTAGTACGCTGCGTGAACATCTTTAAACTACCATTTTGAAATTTAATTAAGTGTCAACTAAATTGTCCTTCCTTATCTTTCTTTCACTTTTAGTTGTCTTTTTCGCTAATTACCTACATCACAGCTTTCGTTATTATTAAAAATATTAATTTTTTTTTTATTTTGAAATAAATTTTTAATTAGTGAAATTTATTTTCTTTTTGGCTGTAAACTTTTGGTTATATTTTTTTCTTTTCCCCTTTATTGGGTTGTAATGAGGACTAGCAGCCAGTAATTAATAATATTAATAAAACAATTTTTTTTTACATATATTAAAGTTGACGTTTCGCCTAGTCAATGTAGGCTTTTTCAAAACATTTACTTTTTTTTTATTTTAAGTTATTGTTCTCTATAAAAATTTTTTTAACATGGTATATATTTAGAAACAATTAATCTGAAATAAAGAGTAAAATTAGGTTTGTGAACGTATATAACATTTCTTTGCTATGCCTTACCATAATATTTTCTTATTTTTTCCTTTAATAAAATTTTGAGAAATAAAAATTAACATTTTAAACTTATACATTTTGTTACATATAGTATATTCGTGAGATTTTTTTGATATTTTCTTTTAGTATCATGATTTTGTAGATTATAAGCGAAAAAGAATTATTAATTTCTTAACAACTTCATTAAAATGTTTTTTTTGTAAAGATATGGCAGGTAAAAGTTAGATGGCGTAGTTTTGTTTGTTTATGGAATATTTTCTGCGCATGTGTATCAGTATTTGAAATTAAAGAACGGATTTATATGTAAAATATATTGAAAATAAAATTTTTAAGAAACAAATTATTATTATATTAGGTTACAGTATATTGAATTAAGGTTTTGTATATCAGTTCTGTAATTTATTGAGTTATTATGTTTTTTGATTTCAATCATTTCTAGTATTATTCTATTTTTATATTTTTTTCCGTGTGCAAAATTTTAGGTTTATTAAAATTAAAGTTGTGATTATTGTTTATGCAGTGTTCAGTTAAAGCAGTTGAGTTTTTTAAATTTTGTTTAATTGAATTTTTATGTTTTTGTATTCTTTTTTCTAACCATTGTTTACTTTGACCAATATATTGTGCATTGCAATTTTGACATTCTAATTTGTATACAGTATGAGTTTGTTTATTAATTGTTGTTTTATCTTTTAAGTTTGTGAAAAATTTTTTTGTTTTACTGTTATTTTTATATGAAATATTGAAATTTGCTTTTTTTAAGGTTTTTTTTAATTTTTCGGATAATACTGGAATATAAGGTAAGGTGATAATTTTATTTATTTGTGTTTGGCTATTAGTAGTTTCTATTGTAGTGTTATTGAAGATGTTGCCTAAAAAGTTTGGTTGTAAAGTATAAGGGTCAATTTGTTTATTCATGAAATATTCTTTTATTATCAGTTTTAATCTTTTTTTAATATATTTTTCGATGTATTGTATTGTATGTATATATGTATGTATGTATGTATTGACTGGATAACTATTTTCTTTTAGTATTTTTTTAATTTTTTTTTAATTTTCTGTATGAGAACAATAACCTAAAATAAAAAAAAATAAATGTTTTGAAAAAGCCTACATTGACTAGGCGAAACGTCAACTTTAATATATGTAAAAAAAATTGTTTTATTAATATTATTAATTACTGGCTGCTAGTCCTCATTACAACCCAATAAAGGGGAAAAAAATATAATTAAAAATATTATTTTGCAAATATTGCAGAAGCACAGAATTTAATATTTTCATTAAATAGTTTTCATAAAATAATTACGATGCTGTACTCTTCATTAAAATGTTTTTATACACAAACATCAGCTTGAAACATCAAAATCGTTTTTAAATCAAAATTGTTTGTACTTGCAACAATGTCGATATTCAATGATAGTTGCACTAAGTTCCTTCTTCATACTCATAGGATTAATACGACAACCAATTAGCATAAGATATTCTGGTCATCTGACCATAACACGAGATCTAATTTTCTAGGATCATTTTTCAAGTTCATTCCATTCTCCGTGATTGGCATTAAAATGACCCAATTTGTGCACAGTATAAAATAAGGCTGTGAACAACTTTATGGGTACTGGGTTTAAAGATTTTAGAATTAAGAAGTAGAAAATCTTTTTTTTTTCATTCTATTTTTATAACAAGAGTAACTCTGCACTACTGAAATCTATTTCCCTATTTCCTGTCTAATTAACTCTATATAGATTGAATATTCAATCTAATAGTATTCTACTTTAAAAGTATAACAAAATCCACTCAAATTTTAATTTTTAAGAAACGAAAAGCCGTTAAAAGTGATTTAAATTGGTAAAAAAAAGTTTATTAGTGTTCATGTTACTCTATTTAGAGTAAATAATAGGAATTGCCGCCTGTAACGTCGTACACAAGTTTGATGATGAAAATAAAAGATATTTTCTTTAACTATGACGATTTATTTACATTATATACAAGTAAAGTGTCGCTGTAAGCGACTTGATAATAAACTAAGAAACGAACTCATAATTAACCGAATATGTAAACATATGAGCTTATGAACGAATGGACTGTACTAATGAACTCATAGCATTATGAACTAACTTAAAACATCTTAAAGTAAAGTATTGTAACGTTCTTTCTAAAAATAATAACACAAGTGCTGTTTAAATCGTCTATTCACAAACAAATATTTATTTCTATACACTAATGAATACACTATAAATTAACGCTATGATTATAAACCATTAAAACTATTATTTACAGATTATGAATTTCTAATATAACATTTATCTATACAGTTACTATTTATTTTGTGAAACACAGTTAACGACTCGCTGTTGACTGCCTCTTTTCTCCGCGAAGCCGACTTTATACCCTCCTATAAACGTTCCAGAAGTCGCCCGAACATACCATGTATTTCTAGAATACACTAGAAGGTTGAGTGCATTGCGCTGCCGCTCCGGAATGTTCCACGACCCATTGACGGCCGGACCAGACGATGCGTTGCACTCGTTACACTGACCCCCTCTTCAAGTCTGTTCTGTCCCAGAACAGGTTTTATGCTCTGGTTCCTGTAAAATGGGTCATGATGATATCGACAGTCTTCACCTCGACTACACGTTCCATTACGGTAGAAATAACAGTCTACACTCTTCGTTGGCCTTAATGCGGGCTGTGGGTCAAAACTGCAGACGAAGATCTTGACGTCCGTACCTCTAAAGACAACTTCCAGCATGTTTCTAACGATTCTCCAATCCAGCTGGTCCCGCCCACAGCCGAGTTTGGGAACTGCCAATTTGTTAATTCCCCTGGTAAGCAACTCGATCCTCAAATTCCATAGTGCCCTCCACAAGTCGGCGTAACTCGGTTTCTGGTAGTAAAACTGCTTGGTTACCAAGTAGTATATGGATCGGTCATGATCAGACAAGCGTAAGGATTTACCAACAGAGGGATTTTGTTCTCGAAGTTCATTCAGCCGTCCAAATTTATTTCTAAACACTACTGCGATCCCCCTGGACATACGGAGATCCGCGGAGACACAGTGGGCAATGGAATAATTACCAGGGACCCGGAAGAGATCTTGTTGCATCTCAGTCGTGACTCCGAATCGCGCTTTTCTAGTTCCAGAGAACGCAGCCATAAATTCTCTAAAGGTTGGCTGATCATCTTCAGGCCTTACGGTATTGATAGCCACCTCAGCCTCATCTTTCCGATCCGGGACTGCGTCATTATTTCCCTCATAGTGCGCCAGACGATTGGAGTGTACCACCTTTGGTTTCCCCCTTGGCAATTTCTGGATGCGATAAATCAAGTCATTCATTCGTTTCTTCACCTGGTATGGACCCTCCCAATTTCGCTGTAACTTTGGAGAATAACCACGACGCCTTTGCGGGTTGTATAACCAGACAAGCTCTCCAGGTTGAAACCCTCCTTCTTGGGCTCTCACATCGTACGTAGCCTTCATCCGGTCACTCGCGATTCGACTATTATTTCGGGTTCGGTCGTGAATATCCTCCAACTTCTTCTTTAAGTTGATGACATAATCATTCCCGGCTACCTCCTGCTCTATAGGTGGAGACCCAAATTCCAGATCACACGGTAACCGTAACTCGCGTCCAAACATTACAGACGCTGGTGACTGACCGGTTGTTTCGTGGACCGATGCACGATAAGCCATCAGGAACAGATGCAGGTATTGGTCCCAGTCTCGTTGATGATCGGAGACGACCTTGGCCAAATATTTGCCCATTGTCCGATTCATGCGTTCTACCATTCCATCGGACTGCGGATGTAACGGTGTGGTCCGAGTCTTGCGAATGCCCAACAATCGACAGACTTCTCCAAAGAGTACAGACTCGAAATTGCGGCCTTGATCCGAATGCAGCTCCATGGGCACTCCGAAGCGACTGAAAAACTCTTTGACTAGTACGTCAGCAACAGTCGCAGCTTCTTGGTTTGGTAGGGCATAGGCTTCTGGCCATTTGGTAAAATAGTCCATTGCCACTAATATGTATTTATTCCCATCGTCGGTTTCGGGAAATGGTCCGGCAATATCTATAGCTATTCTTTCCAGAGGACTACCCACATTGTACTGCCTCATAGGTGCTCTTCGTTTCCCCAAGGGTCCGTTACCTGTGGCACACAGTTCACATTTCCGGCACCACTCCTTCACGTCTTCTTTACAGTTGACCCAATAAAAACGCTCCCTAACTTTCTCCAAAGTCTTTTTCACACCGAAGTGTCCTCCTGAGGCACCGTCATGGAGATGTCGCAATACGGAGATAGCCACTCGGCTTCTTGGAACCACGAACTGAGACCTAATGGTGGTGCCATCTTCACTCTCCAGTACTCGCTTCAGGAGATCGTCTTCCACCTTCAAGGACTCCCATTGGGCCCAATATGCTTTGAGCGTTCTGTTGAAAGGGCTGACGGCCTCCCAGGCAGGCCTTTCTCCCACGCGCTTCCATTCCAGTACCATTTTTAGTTCGGGATCATCCTTCTGCTGTCGTTGCAATTCTTCCGGCAACCAATTGTCGTTGACGATGGTAGTCCTTAATACTTGGCAAACCCTCTCTTCCAAACGAGAGCAATGACGGCAATCCGTTGGACAGGGTCTTCTTGAAAGAGCATCGGCATTTCGATGACTAGTGCCAGCTCGATGTTCGGTGTCAAAGTCGTATCCTTGTAATCGTTCGATCCACCTTGCGACCTGGCCTTCAGGATTACGGAATTGTAGAAGCCATTTCAACGCTGCATGGTCCGTCCTCAATAAAAACTTCCGTCCGTACAAGTATTTGTAGAAGTGCTCAACGGACTTCACGACGGCCAATAGTTCTTTTCTGGTCACACAATAATTCCTTTCGGCTTTCGACAAAACCTTACTAAAATAGCCGATGACCTTTTCTTGTCCATCCTGTATCTGAGAAAGTACCCCCCCAATGGCCAGATTACTTGCATCTGTGTCAAGTATGAATTTCCCTTCTGTCCGTGGATAGCTCAATATTGGTGCTGTTGTCAGGGCACGCTTCAGCTGTTGGAAAGCTGTTTCACACTCTCCGCTCCAAACATACTCGCGCCCATCATCAGTTAACCTTGTCAGAGGTTTCGCTATATTGGCAAACCCAGGAACGAAACGCCTGTAGTAGGTACATAACCCAAGAAAACTACGAACTTGGTGTTTATCTTTCGGTGTTGGCCACTCTTGAACTGCACGAATCTTATCGGGGTCGGCTGCCACTCCATTTTGTGATACGACGTGCCCGAGATATTTCACTTCCTTTATGAATATGTGGCACTTTTTCGGACTCAGTTTCAGATTGGCTCCACGTAGTCTTCGGAACACTTCCTCTAGATTTTTCAAATGTTCGTTGAATGATTTTCCGACTACAATCACATCATCTAGGTATACCAGGCAGGTCTTCCACGACAACCCTCTCAGGATGGTCTCCATTAGACGCTCAAAGGTGGCCGGAGCGTTACATAGACCGAAAGGCATAACTGTAAACTGCCATAGTCCGGAACCAATAGTGAACGCGGTCTTCTCCCGGTCTTCAGGTTCCATTTCAACTTGCCAATAACCGCTCTTCAAGTCCAAAGTCGAAAACCATCGTGAACCAGACAGGGTATCTAACGTGTCGTCGATGCGTGGTAACGGATAGCTGTCTTTCTTGGTCACGTCATTAAGCTGCCGATAGTCCACACAAAATCTCGTTGACCCGTCCTTCTTACTGACCAGGACCACCGGTGATGCCCATGGACTGCTGGATGGCTCGATGACCCCTTGTTCTTCCATATCAGTAATAATCTTTTCGGCTTCTGCTCGCCTTGCTAGAGGTAGACGCCTCGGCTGCTGACGGACAGGCATAGAATTGCCTGTATTGATTTTATGTTTTACTATATTTGTTCGTCCCTTCTGGCTATCGTCAAGAGCGAAGATATCTTGGTATCGGTGAACCAAACCCTGCACCTCTTTCACTTCCGTTCTGTTAAGGTCTTCGCACGAACTAGTAACCATACCCACTAATTTTCCACCATGGTCTTTGGGCACTGGTTTTGGAACATCAGCCATACACCTGGCTACTCGGAATACTGGCACACACTGTCCCACAAGGGTACTCTTCTTCACTGTCACCGGATCCACATTAACGTTCATAATTCTCACCGGTACTCTCTTTCCAACCTTGATCAGCGCTTTTCCCACCAGTATGCCACTATGGATCTTCTTATCACAAACAGGCTCCATCATTCGCACACATCCTACCCGAAGATCTCCATCCAAACCCGCCTCGACAACCATCTCGCTTTGACCTGGCAATATCACATCTTCAGTCAGCAAAACCCTTACAACCGGATCTTCTCGTGGGTGCAACGGAAGTTCTTCGTTACCGACCTTCAAAACACCCTCTTTCAAATCCAACGTAAAACCAAATTTTCTCAGGAGGTCCATTCCCAAGATGAAGTCATCAGTGATATCGGCTACCAGCACCTCATGATCACGTTCTTCACTTCCAATGCCAATCTTCATCTTCACCACTCCGCGTGTTGGTATCACTTCACCCGTTGCTGTACGGAGTTGAGTAGTTGTGGGTAGCAACTTAATACTTGATCGTAGAACATCAGGGCGTACGATGGATTTTGTCGCCCCCGTATCAATAAGTAGTGGAACAGTTCGATTAGCAATCTTCCCATCTACAAACAAACTGCCGTTACTATTCTTCGATGTTACGGCATGGATCATGATCTCCGGGGCATCTTCACTCGCCGTTAACGTTCGCCCCCTCTTGCCAACCACCTTTAACTTTTCCGACGGTTGTACTTTTCTTATTTTGGGACAACGGCGTTCTACATGTCCTTGTTCGCCGCAGTTCCGACAACGAGGCCCTCGAACTTCTTGATGATTCTTCTTACGGCTTTCTTCCTTCCGAAGAACTCTCAGTACTAACTCCTCTAGGTGATCTTTAGAACCTTCTTCTTCCTCCACAACGGCCCGAACACGCCCGTGACCTCGGGACGCTTGTTTTGCAGCTTCAAATTCTAAGGCGTGAGCAAGCGCATCATCAGTTGTTCTTGGTCGTGCTAGCCTCAATGATTGTTGTGTTTCCCCGTCTCTTAACCCATCAATGAAGGTCTGCACAGCCAGTTGTCCCAGAAATGAATCGGGTGCCGTAGGGTACGCCAATCGGACAAGCCGCGCAACATCGGCTTCAAACTCCTGCAGGCTTTCTCCATTCTTCTGGATACGATTCTTCACTTGCGCGTGATACACTTGTTGAAGATGCGCGTCTCCATATCTCATCTCCAATCTAGACACTAACAATTGATAATCATTTTCCTGTCCTGCTGGGATTGTTTGCAGGACGTTCAACGCGTCTCCACGCAAAGCCACAGTTAAAGAAACGGCCTTTTCCTTGCCTGTCCATCCGTTGGCCCCAGCGGCCGCCTCAAATTGTTTGTAGTAGGTGGACCAAGGTATCTTTCCATCGAACGTGGGTGGTTTTACTTTTATCCCTACGGCAGGACCCCTTTCTTCTTTAATTTGCTTCTTTACTTCATTAAACTCAGAAGTTGAGGGAAACCGTAGTTGCCTCATTCTATCTTCCAACATATCGGTTATGTCGTCTTTGTTAGCTGTTGATGGTAATTGCATTTGGGCTATTTTCTCTTCTACCATCTTTATTACCCTATCTTGTTCCGCCAATCTACCTTCCAATAGTCCTAACGCGCTGGCATTCTCCAAAAATTCTTCGAAAACTTTATCTTCCAACGCTTTGACATTTTCCAACAATTCTCCTTTAAGCCTTCTAGAACTGTCTTCGGATTTCCTGGAATTCTCCAGTATTTCTTCCTTTAGCATTCTAACATTTTCTTCGGCCTTTTCTAGTAATTCTGCAAACCTTCTAGAATTCTCTTCGTGTTTTTGCAGTACTTTTTCTTCCAGCTCTTTAGTATTTTCAAGTAATTCTTGTTTAAGCATTTTAGAATTTTCTTCAGACTTTTCCAATAGTTCCTCTTTTAACATTCTGGAATTCTCTTCCGACTTTTCCAGTAATTCCTCTTTTAACATTCTAGAATTCTCTTCGGACTTTTGCAGTAATTCTTCTTTTAAAATTCTAGAATTCTCTTCGGACTTTCTAGAACTTTCTTCCATTTTACTTAACAACAAACTAGTATCAATTGCGGGTCCAGGTATTTCGAAGCGGTAATTTTCAGGATCTTCCTTCTGTTCTAAAAGCCATTCTCTTAGCCGATTTATCAAAACTTCTTTCTTTCCATTACTATCCAAGTCCCTCTCGTCCAATTCCCGTTTTAAATCTATTACTAAGAGATCTTTTAATAGTTTCATCACCATTTTGTTGAAATTAATTTTAACATTAAAAATTTATTCTCACAGCACTTTATTTAATTATTACGCGATTTTATTTATTTTAAAACACCACACCTGACAACACTGTAACGTTCTTTCTAAAAATAATAACACAAGTGCTGTTTAAATCGTCTATTCACAAACAAATATTTATTTCTATACACTAATGAATACACTATAAATTAACGCTATGATTATAAACCATTAAAACTATTATTTACAGATTATGAATTTCTAATATAACATTTATCTATACAGTTACTATTTATTTTGTGAAACACAGTTAACGACTCGCTGTTGACTGCCTCTTTTCTCCGCGAAGCCGACTTTATACCCTCCTATAAACGTTCCAGAAGTCGCCCGAACATACCATGTATTTCTAGAATACACTAGAAGGTTGAGTGCATTGCGCTGCCGCTCCGGAATGTTCCACGACCCATTGACGGCCGGACCAGACGATGCGTTGCACTCGTTACAGTATATATGTACCTATCTGGCTCACCCTTGAGGTGGGGGCGATGCGCCCTTAGCGGCGATGACTGAGGAGCATGAACACCGCCAATACCACTTTACAGTGTATTTAAGAAGAGAAGCGTGTGCACAATAACGGCACAGTTTTCCTGCTGTATTTGACTTCGACTAGCTATAACTGTTGAATCTTTGCAATTTCAAAAATTACTAAAATTGGTGGAAATTTTAGAATTTTACAAATCTTTCAATAACTTAATGAAGCTCTACAATCTAAAACGTAATGAACATACGCAAAATTTAGAGATCAAAATTATATTGACTAGACCAAAAACAAGTATCTATACATAAATAATAGTACCTTCATTTTAGGAAATTAGGTAAGTAGATGCAATAAGTATAGTTTTAATTATTATAGTATTAATTAATTCTAATTCGCAAAAGGAAAGAGTAATTACATCATAATTGTAGTCATTCTGAACTTGGACGGAGCTTACGAAGTGCTGCAAGGGAATCTCGTGAAAGAAATTCATGAGTTGGCATGGAGCACGGACAGTAGTTCACTCTAGCAACAATTAACAACCATACCATGAACATGATTTAATACTATTTGTACTAATTCATAAAAATCTTTGAGTCTTTGTAATTTTCTACGCATTTTGTGGTTTTCTAGTTAATTTTGTACTTTAGTGACTATGAGTATGGTTCATATCCATCGTTAGTGTTGACAATAATCAAATATAGTTTGCAACAAAGGTATGGGTAGCTACGGATTTTTTGACTATTATTCAAGTTTATAGCGTTTTTGCGATAACAATGATATTCGAAATTAATAATGATATATTTAATGTAAGTTTATTTATTTGGCACTAACGCTACAAAACATAAGGCCTTTAAACATAATAATTATTAAATTATTAGTTTTCTTTTTAAAAGGTACTCGTGTGTTAGACGGGTGTGTCCAAGGCGTAGTCTGGCTAATACAATTTCGTCTCTTCGTGTGGTTTGTTGAATTGTTGACCAATGTTCGTAATGTCTTTTAATTAGTTTGAGCCTATTGTCACCAGGAACTGTAGACCACACTGAGAAAAGCATTCATTAGGACCAATTAAATTTTTTTCAATTCAACCAAATATTTAGTTAAATAAACTAAATTTTATTTGATTTAACTAAATATTTAGTTGAATTAAATAAATTTAATTGGTCCAACTAAATGCTTTCCTCAGTGCACTGTTGCTTGCATTCTTCATATAATTGGCTTATGTAGTACGTTATTAGATCTTCCGATGCGGTTACGTCTTGCTGAAGTCTGCTCTCGTGCGCTTCCTTGGCCATTTTACCTGCTTCTTCGCTTCCACTGATTTTGCTATGTCGATGTATCCATAGGCAGTGGAGGTCCATTTTCTGCATTTTTGCAACAAAATATTTTGCGGTAATATTTATGATGGTAGAATTTCTGGAAGATACGTTTAAAAGTGCTTCAAGAGGGCTTGCTGAGTCAATTGCTACATGATAGCCTTATGGATGCGCAAGATGATAACGTGGTATTTTAGAGTTTCAATAAACTGTGAAGATTTTATTTAACACCAATTTTGATAATAATTATAGTTAAAAAGCATTTTCAATTTTTTGTTGTTGTATCATAATCAATTCTTTAATAAGTCTTTTTCGATATTGCATAAATAGAACTCGACATTAGAGGTAAATAGCCCCTACCATTCACTCCGACCAAGAGTATACATTCTTTATTAACTCTTTTATAGTAGACCTCCTCCAGCTCCCAATAGCGTCAATTTATAGTTTATTTGGGCTAGAAATGTTTATTGTCTGTATGGAAATGCAAACAGACGGCGTTCAATTGGTCATGGCACTTTCTAAGCCATGTGTATGATTCTCAATTCGCTCTGTAAGATCTCTATTGCCGTTAGCCTACAATAAATTCAGAATTAAACCCAAGTAATTTCGATTATCAGATGATAAAGTTAAATAAGGCATTTCGAAAGAAAGTGTCACTCGCTTTTTTTTACTAATTTAGGCACTACACAATTCAAGTCATGGCATGGTTAAGGTCATTCAGTGTTTGTCATGTTTGTCTTTGAAATCGAAACGATACACTTCAATTCCATTACTGTTTGCGCTCCGAACAGAAACTGCAAGCGATATACACTTCCATCGAAGTGCCCTAGAAATCTGATCTTTAGGAATCATGATACCAAAACGCAATGTTTATGTAATTGAGTAAATTGTTTCTAGAGCGTTGCTACTTCTTGTTGATTGGTTAAGATCATCCCAATTTAATTATACAACTTGCGGAATAGTTTAGAATATAACATTTTGTCACATGTTTCAATTATGAGGTACATATTTTAGAGTCTAGAAAAGCAAACCCCTTCTATAGTGAAGTTAAACGTTTGTCGGATAGACTTTCTTACCCCACCTCCCCCGGCACAACAAGAACGAAAAAGTGTCTTTGGTTCTCTTTTGGATCGCGATCGAAGTCGAATCCTCTTTTCATGTACAGTCTGAGATTATTATAGTAAAGCTGAGATCGCGTGTGCTATAATATGTCTGCGTCACATACGTTGTACTATGATGAACGTCAAGAAAGAGTGGCATGGTCTTATTAGCAAAGTTACTCAGGTTTTAGGTAAACTAGAGAAACAAGTTTAAAGATGCATTTCTCACTGCTGATATTGCGCAAAATATGCACTAAATTCAAAACTGAATTTAATTTCTGCTGACATTTTCATGTTAGATGTGTATAATAGCTTAACCCTTATAATATATATAACCCTTAGTGGTATACTACATGTACCACAAATTTTCAAGTCTCTCTTGATCTTGCTTGACGGTACTTTTAACGTACCACTTAACTGATGCCATCTTGACATGCTCCCTGTACAGTGTAGCGGATAAAAATTCTGGTAGCACTCTGTAGGTGCCTACAATAAATCATTTTTAACCTCTGTTCTTGATAATTATTTCTGTTTACAAAGTTTAGTGGTCGATTTCACATAAAATTAAAAAAGATAATGACAAGTAGATATTATTTTAGTAATGTATTAGCATACAAATATACCATAATCATAAATGTTTACACAAACATTTGCTTTTTATTGCATTTTATTCGTGGTATTTCAAATATACCACAACGCACCAACATTTTGGACGATTTTGTACATCATATTTATTGATTTGTTAGATAAAAACCGTTGGAGTTATAACGAGTTAGAAAAGTTAGATGCTGACGAATTCGATGCATTTTTAGCAGAAATCCCTTCTAATGGAGGATCTGAGGATGGATTTGGTGATGAAGAAGGTGAGGAAAATGTCACTGACTCCATGAATATGGAGGGCCCTGCAGAAGAAGTTAGTGATGCTCCTGTACAAGATTTATCGGATTCAGAGGACGATGAAGACAATCTTCCATTATCTAATCTTGTACTAAACGATAAATTTATTTGGAAAAAGCCTCCAACAATCACCAATACAGGTAATCAAGGTAATGCTTTTGCAGAGATTACCGGACCTGCTAACATACCCGATAAGGTTGAAACACCAATTGATATTTTTGGATGTCTTGTAAGTGAACAAATGATCGAACATTTTGTTTTTCAAACAAATCTTTACGCTATTCAAAGTGGAAAAACATTTGTTCCGACAACTGTAAAAGAAATAAAAATATTCTTGGCTATAAATATTTTGATTGGTGTGAAAAAACTTCTCAACTATCGTAATTGCTGGTCAGCGCAGATGGAGCTGAGAGATTCCTATATTTCAACTCTAATGAGTCGCACCAGATTCGATTGGCTCTTAGGAAATTTTCATTTGAACGATAACGTTCTTCAGCCAAATCGCGGGGATCCTAACTTTGACAAACTATATAAGTAATGCCCATTTTTAGATTCATTATTACATAATTTCAGATTCGATTTTAAAATTCGCCAAACAATATCAATAGACGAATCGATGATTTGTTTCAAAGGCCGTTCATTGATTCGCCAATATATGCCAAACCAATAAAATGGGGTTATAAGGTTTCGACCAGAGCAGATCGACGAATTCCAAATATATAAGGAAAAGTCGGTGAGACTGCAGAGAAACAATTAGGACCTCGAATTATTACAGATTTGACCAGATCTCTGGTTGGAAAGCATTATTCTGTGTACTTCGATAATTATTTTACATCCATGCCACTACTAAGACAGTTACAGAAGGAGAAAACTTACGCGACAGGAACGATTCGTAAAGGAATTCCGAAAGACTTCAAAGCTGATAAAGAGTTGAAGTGTGGTGATTTTGATTGGCGAATAACTGACGATGGCATTTCTTGTGTAAAATGGATGGACAAAAGAATAGTTCTATTAACCTCCAATTGTGAGAATCCAACTAAAGCTGACCATGTAGTACGAAAAAAGAGAAATGGAAGGAAAACATGGGTTTTGTCGACAAAGGAGATATGCTGAAGAAAAAAAAACTAATTGATAGAAAGAGCAGAAAGTGGTGGCCACGCATTGTCTGGCACTTCATTGATGTGAGCGTAGTCAATGCACATTATAATGTTTCAGCAACGAAGTGGAAACAGCCATGGCATGCATCTGAAAGCTTTTCGTTTGGCTTTAGTAACAGGATTGGTAGGAGCTGGGAGTGAACCAATGAAAAAGGGAAGACCAAGTTTGGAGCAGAAGAATATAAATAATTACAAACCGATAGTTCCACTCGAAAAAAGATGGGATCTACACATACCAGTTTATGGAAATTATCGACGATGTGCTTTATGCAGTACTCGAGACCATCAAAGAGGATCTAAATGGGCTTGTGAAACTTGTGGCGTTACATTCTGTTTGTCCGATAAAAAAATTGTTTCCAAAGTTTTCATAAAAAATAATGATAAGTTTCTGTGGCTTAGGACGAAATAAAAATTTTGAAAAAATTACACGTGACTTTTTGACTTATTTTCTATCAGTGTACCTAAAATTATACATAAAAAACGGCTAATTCTAAATGCTGCCCACAAAGGGTTAATAGCACAATAAGACAACGTAATTATTTTGTAAGATCCGATACATTTTCACTAATACAATAGGTATCATCTTAATCGCAAAAGCTATCTAAACTCTTAGTACAACTTACTATACTTTTAATCAAATATCTAGGTTACCATTTTTCCACTTCTACAACTATTGAGATTTATAGCATGTAGTAGGTAAGATAATAATAACAACAATAGCAGTAATTAAGTGATATTTAGACCGATTCGTTAAGACTAGACATATTCACACAAAGCGGCACTGCTTAGTTGACTTTAGAAAATGTATGGTTCGAGAAGTAATTATTCCATTAAACATATTGGATGCTGTTTCTAAGATTATTAAGCATAGAAACATTTGTCTTCAAAATGTAGGAAGATTTCAGGATCTTCCCCCTAAGAGCCCTCTCGTCCAAGTCACTAGTCACTTCAATTGTTCTGATTGTATTAATTATCCATTTAAAAATTCAAACCTGCAATTGCATGCCAATGCAATGTGTGTATTATTAATTTGATTCCAAATCAACTCAAAATGTAAATAATGGCAACTTTTACGCTAATCTCTATCTGTCAACTATTTCACCATGAAGTAATACTAGAAATTTCTCTGCGGTTAAGAATATATAATACTTCATTATCTAACGCATATAGTAATTATTCTACACTTCTGGTTTTGATTTATGACACCGAGATAATGTTTCACTGAATTAAACACCTAAAGGTTGTAAGTGTCGTCTATAGGATTAAAATGAATTGTCAAAGAATTCATGTTGTGTTCATTACATTATTGCATTGTTTAGTTTCCGTAATCGAATACTGACCACGACTTCCAATATATTTGCATAAAACGTGCTAAATAAAATGAAAAGGTCAAGAAATAACGGTACCGATCACCAATAGTTGCGAATAAGGATTGGATCATTGTATGCTTATACGATTTGCATTTTTGCGCTTAGTACAATGGTAAACAGGACACCTCCTACAATCTTATTAAAATAGATTTTTAAGACAAACCACAGTATATTTTCCCATTTGAAATCGAGTGTAAGGAATAAAACTGTTATAAATTAAACGCTATTTATTGGTAACTGTAAAATCGTACAAAAACAATAAATGTACGTTTAGGAAGTTTTCCGCTTGAAATAGTTTTAGTTTCTTACGCGATATTTCATAATACAATTATTACAATAATTCGCGGTTATTCGTGCACAAATGATGGAACTAAAATAAAGGTTTTAATAACGCAACTTGAACAGTTAATCATTTTGTTTTTTTTTTTCGTAAATAGCATTAAATTGGAAATTATTTCTGAAAAGTTATATCATTTTATCAAATATGCTATGTTCAATCTCGGGTCGACTTAAACCAGAATCCATTTAAAAGCCTTACAAACAAACCGCACAAAAACGTTCAAGAATTTTTAAAGATATTAGCGGCCGTAACTTTTTTTTATAATAAACCTAACCTTGAAATTTTTTTCAAACCTGTTGATGCGCTAATTACTAGTCGTGATCATCAGGCTCGTACGTTGTAAGAATATTATACATATATGCTCAAAGTAAAAGGATAACAAATCATTTGCCGAGTGTAGTGAAGGTAAAAACTGGCCTAAAGCGAAAAAACGAACTTGAAAATCGCTACGTGTTTTACGGCACATATTAATTTTACGAACACATGTAACAACTTAGTAAAGCGGCACTGTAATTACTATTATTAAAATACAATTAGCGGATCTTACACCATAGAAGCACTTTTTCTATCGAAATATGTTCAGATAATACGCTATTACGCTAATTCAGTCCAATCTATAAGTGGAGTTTTACACCTTCTCACCAATTAGCAGTAGTCAAACTCTCACGTGTAACAAATAACTCTACACGTCTGCTTCAATTTTGAATAAATAATGAGGTACAAATAAACACAAAAAATGTATCGCAGTAGTTCATGTTATTACGAATCAGAAATATGCCAAAGGCAATTGGAAATATAATGAAACTGATATAGAAATACAACGTCGGTATTGTCTGTATGTGTGTATCTATGTTAGCCAAAATCTTACATTAAACTATAAAATCTAGTTTACTAAGCACAAGTTACAATCGGATTAGAAAAAGAATGGGATAAAATTCCTTGGAAGATTAATACAACGAAACATCACCGGTAAATAAGTTGAAAATTACTTGAACGTTCGTAAATGTAAAAGGACACGATCCCTTTCAAATGGTAGGGAAAATCTCTATTTTTACTTTGTCACTTCGATTTTTTCCAGTATTTTTAACGTCTTATAAGATGTAAAAAACGAAAAGGATCTAAATCGGTGCTGCATATCTAAGTTTAAGTAAAGCCTCCAGATCCTTTCCTCAGGTTACGTAGTTGATCTTGGAAGTTTCTTTCCATTCTTCAACAGATCATTTAAATAGGATTACAAGAACAGTGAGCGTTTTCTTAGACACATCCAGGGCCGGCGTAAGCTTTTGCGGGGCCGGGTTTAAAATGCACTTGGCCTAAATACATTATTTATTATAAACACATTATTATATATTACAATAGGATCATCGAGTATCATATAGTTATTTACGAAAATGAGAAGTCACCTATAAGCACATTTTTAAGCAGAAGCGATAAAGGAACGACTAATTCATTTGCGCGAATTCGTTGAAAATGACTTCACGCATCGAGTTTTGCACAAATATTTTGAAACGAACTTGAACAACAATGAGAAAACCTAATTAACCAAAATATGTAATACTGTTTCGAATTCAAAGTAAACATGAAACCAAGTAGGCAGTAGCATTCACTTGTTGCCAATAGATGGCGCACGCACATTTTTCAGTGTATAGCTCCTTTATTTTCAAATAGTAGCGACAACGATTGCTCTCATCGCTGGAGCAAAAGTATGTTGGTGACGTTGAAAGTTACTAGATTTGATATTTTGTATTACACTAAATCTTAGGTTTAATAATCATCATGCACAAAAATATTCACAATTTAGCATGAATTTGATAACGGACATTCATGTTATGTAAAAACGATCATATTAATGTAATGTACAACTACAAAATTGTAGTTTTTAAACAAATTTTTGTTAAAATGATGAAACAATATGCATGTGGTGCTTTTGTCTTTATTAAAGTTTGTGTCTGGTTTGCTTCACGATGTCGCTACTATTTGAAATAGAAGGGCTATATTTTAGTGGAATTATTATCGATTACTAATCTTTTGTCATTTCTAATACCCAAATTGTTTCTAAATTAAGTTTTAGATATAATTAAAGAATCCCCACCTTTTTTACCAAACTGGTCATCATAAAATCATTTACCGAAGATTTTATGAGTATTCTGAATATGTAAATCATTTTTGGGGCGAACGCATTAAATTTGTGGATCAAAAAGTAAAAAATGCTTCATTTCCATAGAATTGAATAATAATTGAATAATATTAAGTTTTTATGATTGCCAAATTAGATAGATTAGGGAAGGTTAGGTTAGGTTTAGGTTAGGTTAGGTATAGGTTTGTTTGTTTGTTTTTGGGCGAGGAATCAGGATGGCGAAGCATCCTTCGTACCTCATGGCACCGATTGCTATGATCATTTGGCCGACCCTACTAGAATTTAGCCGAGTTAGGTATTAGATTTCGGTTAAGTTAGGGTAGGCTTAGGATCGTTTGCTCCAAAAAATGCTAATTCCAAATATGTAAATCATTTTTTGAGCGAGCACCCCAAATGCCCCAAACTTGGGAATCAAAAGTAAAAAATGTTTCATTTCCATGGAAATGAATAATAATTATATTAAGTTTCTATGATTGCTAAATTGTGTAATTTAGGTTTAGGTTAGATAGATTTAGTTTAGGTTAAGTTAGGTTTAGATTAGGTTAGGTTAGGCTTAGATTAGGTGAGGTTAAGTTAGGTGAAGTTGAAAAAACTCAAATTTGCTTTTGCATAGCGTTTTGGTAGGCAGTGGCGTTTTTATGAAAGTTAGGTTGGTAGCAACCAATTTTGGAGGCCTAGGGGAGTTTGCTCCAAAAAATGCTAATTCCGAATATGTAAATCATTTTTGGAGCGAGTGCCCTAAAAGCTCCAAATTTGGGAATCAAAAGTAAACAAATGCATAATCTCCATGAAAATGAATAATAATGGTGGTAGCAACCAATTTTGGAGGCTTAGGGGCGTTTCCCCAAAAATGATTTACATATTCGTAATCAGCATAAAATTTCCGTTAAAATGACACCAATTTGGTTTAAAAATGTTTAGTGGAGGAATTTTCTAATTGTTTCTAATTTTGTTATGATTAAGTCAAATTATTTTTAAAAAGCCTAAAAGGGCCAGTACTTCTTGCATCTTCCTAAGCCACGAGTGTGCAAACACTACGTTTGCGTTTAACTGTTACATTCGCAAAATATCATTTTCAAAGTGGTGAGTTTAAAAATTGTTTCTTTCGGCTTTTTCGTTGCAGTTTTTAATTACATCATCGAGATTTACGTAGGTTGAATGGTAGAAATTTGTTTTGTGACACGGAAACATCGGTGTGACTACAGCAGCAGAGAAAGTGCGCGTATTTGTAAGTTGCAACGCGGTGGCGCCTTATAATGCGCGGGGCCGTTAAAAACGCGGGGCCAGGTTCCTGGGAACGCGTTGAACCCGCCTCGCGCCGGCCCTGGACACATCTAAATCTATGATTTCAATAACTAAAATGAAATAATACTCACAATTCATATAAAATCAATTACTTTCTTTCCATTTCTAAAGTTTAGTCAATATGAATGAATAAATGAAAACATATAATACACGGTGATTTACTACCTAATGATCTGACTTTGAGGATAAGATCCTCTGGTCACTTGAGACATAAAACCTTGGAAACATTCTTTGATTAAATGAACTTGAAAAAACTGAAAATTTTGCCCGACGTTTTCAGAAAAGATACACGTATAATTGATGCAGGCAGTGTTAAGTCTAATAGAATTAAATGCAAACTCTTTAGAAATTAACACCATCAGTAAAAATGTGACCTCTGTTGAATGGACACAATAAGGATGCAGACGGCGCACGTTTCATTTTGGATGTTGTTGAAACAACTTAAAACGTGCTATTAATCCGGGAGATTCCCCTGTATTCTAGTAGGAAACGGCAGAAATGACATTTAACTACCGATAATTAATGATATCACTAAAGTTGATTTGCTATTTGTCAATAAATAGATGTTAGTTAATTAAGAAAGACATGTTTAGATAATTTAATCTATCCATTAATAGGTATTGATATTTTTTATTGAAATTATAGAAAGTTCCTTTATTATTGTTTATGTTTTGATAGAACCTCCCTGATGGATGGTAATTTGTTTACATAGTCTACATAGTATAAAAATAATGCGCAGAAAATAAGTACTGTTACTGTTCTATTACTATTCTAGGTATATTATATGCCCTAATATTTAATTTAACAACCATCTCTCAATGTGGCATCATAACACTAAACATTCTGTCTGTGAACATTCATATCTTTATAGAATATGGTGCTTGTACCAGGAGGGATAGTTGCCCTTCGGGACTGCAAATTCTTTTTTTATGTTTTTGTAGTGTGACTATAATAGTAGCAGAAGGATCTTGATTTGTTTAATAAGGGTTGTAGTGGTACAAAATATTGTAACAAATAGGGAAATCTCTATATGCGGGCGGCAGTACAGAGCGAAGCGTCATACACCCGCGAGAACATACTAGAAGATTCGACACGGGCCGCGTATATGACGCATCAGGCGGCTAAACGAGGCACAATACACGGGTATGTTCGAGCGTTTACTAGAACGTTTATATGGAAGTTATAAAGCGTCGTTGTGGATAGAAGGGAATTCAATTAGTGTCCGACCCGCGTATTGAAATGTGTAATTAGTAATCAAATATATTAGTGAATAAATAAATTATTAATAGTTGTAATAAAAAATAAATAGTCCTTATATAATCTACTTTAAGTTTCTAAATATCTAGCATTTATGTTCGCTAAACAGTTTATAATTATAGTGATAAATAATTAGTAAAGATTAAATTGGTGTATGTAAATAATATTTCTCTTGTTAATAGACGATTAAACAGCATTTTTGTTATTATTTAAAAAAGAACGTTACAATATATAAGCCATTTCAAGACAATTCATCAGTTAATAGAGAGAAAGAAATAAAATAGTCTAGGGGTAAGGAGCCTTTTCAAAACTTGAAGCAGTCACACGGATATTGAACTTTGTAAAAATAATTCTCGCTAAAAAGTAAAACATTTCGATATCATCATAACCTGCTGTAGCCTTTCCATGATTTCTGCCGCAATTTATGGAGCTAAAAATAGTTATATGTATTTGTAACTATGTATATGCAAAAATAACCGTCTTACTTTCAACAATTTTATACGGCATTATTTATACTGTTATCGGTACCCGTATTGTCATCAAGAGACCTTGGTGTAATACAGCGCAATATCTAAAGTATGAGCGATTGGATAAACGAAAAATGTATTATGAGAATTATTTGTTCTTGTTTACTACTTGTTGCCTTGGATACTAACCGCTATCCAAGGAATGTTAATCACCACAGTAGTAATTTTGGAACACATAAAAACGTAGTTCTCGTAGTAATTAAAGTCAACCGCAAACATAAAACTAAGTTAAATATTAGTAGATAAGGTAGAGTTTAAATGTTACTGCGTACTGTACTAATTCTAGATACTAGTTGGATAGTAGTTCTGATCCACAACCTTATTTTAATTCTTTTTTACACATTCAAATTATTTTAAGCTTAAGATGATAAATAACACATTCTAAACCTTCACAAACATTTTTACAGGCGTTGCATTCATCGATAGTGCACAATAGGCATCAGAGATTTACGCAAACTTGGACTTATGGAGTATAGATCTACAAAACAAAATTTTGTTTAACAGACTCGTCACGATACCGCTTCGCTATAGACAAGAATTTAATTCTCAAAAAATTGAAATACCCCCTTTCACGGCAATCTTAAAACAAACTTACCTAATAGTGAAATTTTTATTCCTGAATTATCTCATCAATCCGTCAACATTCCTGGTAGATTACTGAATATACAAGATGGTTTCACCGTGCTACAATTTTCAAATTTTACCAATCAAACAAAAATAATTGAATTCAATGAAGATTTCTTACGACCATTTGCAAAGAAGTATTCAGAGATAGAGTTCGAATGCTTTAACATCGAACAAATGACATCCATTCCAAATTTAGAAAACCCAAACTTTGACTTTTCATTAATACCAATCACATGAATAACTAAGAAAAATCCGATCTAAAATCCCTGTTGATCAAATATGAACAAATGCTGCATAAACCCGACGAAAAATTGACGTTTACGAATAAAATAAAACACGAAATAAAGACTACAAATGAAATTCCCGTACACACAAATTCTTACAGATATCCTCATGTCAATAAAGCCGAAGTCCAAAGACAAATTGAAAAGATGTTGAACGATGGGATAGTTAAACCATCGCAATCCCCTTCGAGTTCTCCCATCTGGATCGTCCCAAAGAAATTAGACGCTAGTGGAAAACAGAAGTGGCGTATTGTAGTAAATTATCGGGAAATCAACGAGAAAACTATCGACGACCGTTATCATTCTTAGGCCTCGAAGGTTACTTCGGGAAATTTATAAAAAACTTTGCTGGACTGTACTACTGTACTGGACTATAGTCCACTGCGTTTTGTTAATGCATTAAACCGCGGTAGACTAACGCTTAAATTTCATAGATTGCCTTGAATGGGACAATAGCAATACGTTAAATTGTATAATATGATAATCCCATACCCTAATAGATACCTCTTCGCTGTTTTTTTAAAAATTGATCATGATGGCAGAAAAAAATGGTATGTTTGGCGTTGCAGTTTAAACGTTGTTACTTTTTCTTGGATATCATCCAAACATGTTTGTTTAACTTTTAAAGTGTTTGTCTGAGATACGTTAGGTTAGTCTGATCATACCGTTAGCATTTCTATCTCACTATACCTGACGATGAATGAATGAATGAATGCAATATGAGTGAGAAATTCAAAAAAATATGTTACCTTTACCAGTATTTGTTTTTACCTGTACTACTAGAATTGGTGGAGAACATGTTCAGACATGTTAATAGTAGACTTCCCTACTTGTTAATTTGTGTTCGTAAGAAGATGGAGGACACAATGAACAACTGCTACGGAAAGTATAGTAGTCTATGTTATACTTCTTAGAGCTACAATCAACTTTTGAAAAATTACTTTTGTATGAATTTTAAGTAGGTTAAGGTAAGGTAATGTAATTTGGTGATAATACACGTCTTTTAGGTATTATCGTAAAAATAACCTAAACCTATTACCAAATTACCTTACTTTACTCTACACGCAATTGTTTGATTTGCGTATTAATTGTAAACTGATTACTTAAATGCAAAAATAGAAAAGAAATAACTGGGGTTTGATTTCTAGTAATTCCACTTTTGGAAATGAAATTTTGTTTATGGTTGGACTCGAATTACCGCTTGTGGCTCGAATGCCTCAGCACATGTGTTCGAAGGACCTGATGTATTTGTTGAAACGGAGGTAAATTAAGATATAAGCAGTGGCGTAACTACCGCCCCCGCAGACCCTGCGACGCGGGGGGGCGCAACCCTCCAAAGGGCGCTGTTTTCCGAAAATTTTATTTCGTTGAGAATAGAAATTTTAAAACATACACATTCTATAGAAACAATAAAAGAGAATTGTGAATATACATTGCTTAAGACAATTGGGGGATATTGTGTACAATCGTATTAGGTATTTAAATAAGATTAATTAAATTATTTCTCTGCTTTGACGACGACGCTAACAATAACTAAAACATTTCCGTCGTGCGTGCTTCGTACTGTAGTTGTAAATTGTAATAAAATTTGAAACTTGTTTAAAAACTTCAAACTAAATGTGCTAACTTGTTGGATCAGCGACAACATATTGATAATTATCGAAGAAGAGGTTTATAGCGGAAATATCAAAAACAATGGATTTTGTCAGTTAAATTGACCAGTTCGCCTGCGTTAAAGCTCTGAAAAAAAAATGAAATTGGTGTTAAATCTCATTAATTATATAAAAACATTAGTTGAAGAGATAAAAGGAAATGAAAAGGTAACACATTATTATTATTAATTAGTGCTTATTTTATTTGAACAAAACTTAACTACGTATTGTAGTAGTATGGTTCAACGTCTTAATAAGATGAATTAAATTGTTTGAATCAAATAAGAAAATTAAATTGACTACCTCTACTAAAAGTCTATAGCAGTGGTGGCGAACCTATGACCCGCGGGTCAGACACTAACCCACGAAGGCTTTTTAAATGACCCACGCGATGGTTTTTATAAACTTATTTTTATATCATAAAAAAGAGAACAGACAATCGAAAATATTAAAAAACATAAATTCCTAATGTCGAATTTATTAAAGAGAATATTTCCAAGTGGACGTTGGCTAACTTATTTTTTATATTTGCGTGTCCTAATGAAGCCATTAGGACACGCATTTTGCGTGTCCTAATGAGATTTATTAGAATACGGAAAACAGTAACATTTTATGTTTTAAAGTTAATATCAGTATTGAACAGTTGTTTTTAAAATGTCAAACTTATTAAATGCCGTAAAGAAAAACAAATGCGGAACCTGAGTTTTCAGTGTTGCCAACTGTTATAAAAGTTAAGGGAGTTCCCCTAACAAATTTTATTTAAAATTAAATTATTTCTTTTTTAAAATGATTAAAAATAAGGCACATAGAAAAAATAGTATAAAGTATTCGTTTCATAAGACGTTTTAGCGCACTTGTCCTTTAGAAAACTCCCCGCTACGCGGGTCGTTCTCTAAACTCTTAAAGTGCTTCAATTTCGAGTAAAATTGAGAACAACAATTTGCCATTTCATCGAAAATGGTATCAGAAATTACGGTTTTAGGTGTTGCCTATCTATGGGCTTGAATAATATAACGGTATAACCTTTCAAATAATGAAAATTTTCAAAATCGCTTTAAATCGGTCTGTATTTTTTTTCGTATTCATCGAGTAAAAAGAAAGCATTTTTTTAATCTTATAATTTTTTTTTCTATCTGACGCCATTTTCGATGAAAAAATGATAAATCAATTTTGCTCGAAGTTGAAGCACTCTAGGAAAAAAACGCAGTGGACAAAATTTATGTATTCTTTGACGAAGAATGCGATGTCATTAAAAACAATTTTAAAAAATGTTCCTTTTTCTAATTTTTTTCAACTTTCAAAATTATTTTTGGAACTGTATACGTGTTTACCCTGTTTTAGGGGTCAAATATAATTTTTTCATATAGGAGACATGTGGCATTCGAAAGTAGAGGTTTCAAGCTTTAAAATGAGCCCCCGCTGACTTCTAAGTTTTTGGACCTAGCCGGTGGTTGAGTTCGGAAAGAATGACCCATATATGTATTTTTCTTAATTCCTTGTTCACTCAAATACTCAGTGCAGAGGCGCCACTGGCCATGGCGTCACCTGGTGCGGTAATTCATGGTATCACCCCATTGATATCAATTTTTTGACTTCGACCTTTATTTTTTGCTCTTCACTTGCAAAAGTAAAAGTTGTAAAACAAAAAGAAAACGTAAACCTTTTTAAAGGATTTTAAAAGTGAGAACCAAAAAAAAGGGTCAACTGTCAAGTTTTTCTGTTAACAAATTGTCGGTGTTTCCAAATTATTGGTACCCTTTTTATCCCCCCCCCCCATTGAAGTGACGCGACTAACTTAGTGACCCACGGGCTGGTATTAAAACAAATAATGAACAAAATTTGACACACTTCTCAAAAAGGTTCGCCATCACTGGTCTATAGTATCAGTTTGTTGGTGTTCATAATTTTATTATTTACTTATTAAAGGCATCTTCATATTTTTGATTCACATGAAATAAATTGATAGAATTTTATACAGTAATGATAATTTACTTCAGAAATCAAGTATTATTTAAAATTACATTTTCATCTAGCCTTAAGTTAATTTGAAATTGTTTATATATTTTTTTAGTATTATCAATTTATAAATGTTAGCAAAGGTTTATTTAAAGTCTATAAATCTGTCTCTCTTGGCTTCTTTCACTTTTCTATTTTTCTTAAAACACAAACATAGATAAAATTACCTTTGACTTACTGGTACACATATATGCAACAGAGCCACCATTATTTTTCATTTTGTGTAACCCTCAAATCATAACCCTATACCTTTTATCTTTTCAAATAAAGTAGTTTTCTCGATGAAATATTTAATAAGTCAGTTGTTTGTTATATGAAAACATCAAATCATTCCTATTTTTTATATTAATTTTTCCATTCCTTTTTATAGGTTCATTTCTTTTATTATATCACATTTATATATACATAATTTATATCCAATTAACAACATTTTATTTTTTTTTACATTTCTGTACAGATTTTTCCTTGTACAAATTTTTATTAATTCTCATCTCCATATTCCTTATCGACTTTTTTTTTATTATTGACCCTAAGCTCCACTTCTTTTATTTTTTAATAAGTAATTATCAACAATATGAATGCATCTTTGGTAACCAAAAATGTTTATATACTTACAACAAACAAAAAGAGTTGGATTTTTTTAAATCATTAATAAATTATTAGTATTAAAATAAAATTAACCAAACATTGACACACCCATAAGGTCAAGGTAAATAAAGAAAACCTAACCAAATCACCACTCTATAAAACAACTACAGTATAATTAAATCGTTTATTGTAGAAAGGGGCCAAGTAACATTTTACAGTTTTTGAAATAAACAAGAAAAACGTTTTTTTTTTTAATAACAATTTTTATTGCTATTTCTTTTTTTTAGGAAATCTTACATTGGAATTTCATAACACATGATCAAGTAATTCTTAGAAAAAAATTATTTTAACAAGCATGAATTAAAAAAAAATACCCTTTTAACAATAAGAGCAAAAATTAAATAAAAGAATTCATCAAAATATTATTAAAAATACAACAGAAACATATTCATAAACATTATTATATTAGTGAGGAAAAATGTCTCCACTTTTCCTTTTTTGATGACTTTGTAGGTCATTCTTATGTATATTATATTATAGGCCAAAACCCTACAGGATGCCAATACTTAATCAATGAAATACGTAATATCCACGAAAACTTCAAAATGGCTGAAAATGTCACTGAGTCCCTTTCTACAATAAACGATTCATCTGTATATATGAGGGGCGCAAAGGTAAGTCTCGCAGGGGCGCGCAATCTTACGTAGTTACGCCACTGGATATAAGGGCGTATACACAAACAAAGATAAAAAAGTATTTCTATATTAAAATAATGAAAAGAATATCAGTGAGTATAAGTTTACTATTTGAAGCCGATATAATTTTCAAAAGCAGGAAGTAAATCAATACCAGTTTATATAAACTCTTCTCTATATAATACCTGTAACCGTAATATATGTCACAGAATTATCATAAGAATTTTAAAACATCCGGTATACCCGGTACGCATTTTCAGCTAATACTCTCTAAATACTGGTTAGAGTAATAAATTCTAACCCAATTAATTCTTGAATAACGCAATCCCATATACGATATCATTGCAGATCCTCCGCAATTAACAAGACTATAAAAAGAACGCGAGCGGTGCAAAATATACATACACATACAACAAACAACAGAATTATGCGGTTATTATAAATCATAAGTATAATTTACTAATTAGAATATGTACTATAAAATACAGCTAATCAGTATTCAGGATGATGCTAAATGAGTTCATTCGCTTTAACAAGTTCACATAAATAAATTTATGGGCGTACAGCTATAAATATATGGTAATCTAAGAAAGGTGACATAGAATAATGCTAAGAAAATCGTACCGATTATTATATTTTATGTCAGGAGTAGATTTTAGAAGCAGGAGCTTGACGTTGGATCTGGTCGGTTAAAATAACACAAACTTGTCCTAAATTAATATGTGAAATGGAGACCGTGTAAATTTAATATAACCTCGCTGAAAATGTAATAATAAACTGGATTATCTTAGCAAAGAATTATGACTTATGTGCGTCTGTAATATCAGAGTGGCAGATTATTGGTAATATAGAATGAGATCGGCTCATTATAAGTAATATAGCAACGTAATTAATCTTACCCTTTAATCGATTTTCCACAACGTGTTGGGAATTATAATAAAATAAGCTAGAAGGTTCAGAACAGGATTTAGGTGTATCTGAAAACTAGCTAGCGCTACTCCATATGATTTATTTGTATCAACAGCATGGGTGAGAATGACTTTCATCCTCGTTTGTATGATTTACGAGTTTGAAAACAACGCATTGTGAAACTGTTATAATTGAATAGCTTGTACTTACACTACAGTGAAATTATAATTTATGACTATGGCTTAGAACCGTCTATTCTAGCGATTACCATGTGGTACTGACATCCAAGGCCAGTTTACTATAAACATAAAGGTCTTTGTGATCTGTTTTGGTAATTAATAAAATTTTACCGAAATAATGACTAATAAACAACAGAACAGATAGATATAAACGTTCGTCGGGGGGGAATAATGCCTTGTTTACTAATGCAAAATCTACCTAATAATTAATAGCTTTTAGAGTACCAGTTACGAGTATAATTACCAATACGCATTTACCAGGTTTAAAACCAACAATAAATAGTTATTTGTATACCAAGGTACTAACGTCTAATTTTATTAACCAAAGCGCCAGCCAAGACAGATATTTAAGTATATTATGAGTGGCTAAAAAAAGGTTACAAAATTTCATAATTGGAATATACTAGTTATTAATATTTACTGTAATAACTTGACGATTTTGATTGTTTGCAATATTAATAGGCTCTAGACCATTCAAGCTTGTTGCCGCACAAAAATAATGCAATAATTACTTTAATAACAATTTCGCCTTACTTTATTGACGATTTAAGTACGGTCGAAGAAATTACGAAAGGTACAAGATAGATTTATTAGCATCCATTCCATTTTACTTATTTATTCTATTAGCACCACTTACACTCAAACAAACTAAAATATCTTGTTTTTGAGCAGATTTTTAGAAATTTCATACATTATACACTTTTCATATTTACGATACCGGTTTACAATCAATATGTAAAACTTAAGTTGAAGTAATAAAAAAAGTACTGTAAATCTATTTCAAGAAGTAAAAATGATCGTAATTTAGTTTTCAGGTTTGATGAATTTTCCACCGACATAACATGACTGGACATATTCATAAATCTTATGTACACATAATGCAGTGGATTAATATCTACTAATACAAAATGCATTCTTGCAACAGTTGTCAGCAAAATATGTGCATGGGTGTTTTCGCGGGCGTGTTGTATTCCTGCGGAAAGGTCATTTTCATATTTTAACATTTTTTTTTGTTAGTTCTTCTGTTTTGTGCTGTCGACTTGAATCTTCTTAAAAAGTATATTTACTTTTGTAGAGAATCCTAACATACTCAGTACGCAAAGTTCTCAGTAGAAACGAAATAGAAAGCACAATAGAAAGATATAAAAGCACAGTCATCTTTAAATCAATATGTTAGTATTGTTAGTTGACTTAAGAGAATTTTTACTTTTTTCTATACATGTTATTACATTTGATGTGTTTTGATTACAGAATTTTATGGTTTGAGCCGCTAAAGTGACATTCATTCAGGGATGCTCATTCAAAGTTTTTCTGCCATGAGCCAAATATTCATTCTACGTTTCATAATAGTTCCCTTTTACGGGCTATAATGGCTCATGGAAAACAGGTGGGTAGGCTGCTATTACTCGAGCCGTTCGGTACCCAAGGGTGGTAAAGTGGCTAACTTTACGCACCGACCGCCTACTCATTTCCACTGGCTGAGTTGACCTGAAAGCCTTATCACTCTACGTTTACTTGTCTATTGAAAAATAACAATTACTAAGGAAACCTCGTCAAGACATGACGGTCAAAAGGCTAATTTATTGAAGGCTTTCCTTAACAACGTTTGTTGTGTTATTACAATCCTTCGGGTTTCCAAGAGTGATTATTTAATAGTAACATTTATTAAATAAACGCAATCGAACAAAAACAGTTGCAAATACTAAGCTTACCATTCTCAGACGAACTTTTGGACGCGTTATTTAACAAACACCCCCTTGACCCTCCACCATCAATCACGACTTATCCTATCTTCCTCCTTTAGTTACCCGGGGTAGCTGCTTTTTCCGACTTGCCCCTTCGGTTTATCTCTAGCTCTACTTACCCCCCTCTCCCGACTTACCCCCTCCCGACTTATCTCCCACTCGGACTAAGGGATAAAAAATCAGTTATTAGACATTCCTATTTTACTTTTTTATCAAATATCCCAATCTGCAAAATTTAAAAATTTCGAAAAAACGAACGCACGGAGACAGGCTGAAAATGCTCCACAGTCAATACTGTGAAACTCGACTGAGAACTGGTGGTGGCATAGTAAGCAGGTATAGGGAGGATGTTTAGTATCAAAACGTGACGAAGCAATCGGCCTTGAGAATATTGAAATGCGTCGATTACAAATATTGCTTCTTTTTTTTTTTTATTTAGTTATTGGCTTTGGCAGAGCCAATTAGCCAGCCTATTTTGGATTGGACCTATGCTTCTAGTTTACACTTAACACAGAACACTGGGATACCAAAAAGGATCTGGGAAGCGTTAATGAGGGTCATCATAACTAAAGGAAAAAAAACCAACAGGAGAAGACCCTTGGAAAGGCAACAAAAGAGTAATAGAGTGTTAAATCCTATATCTAATCTAAATGATTGATACTTTATATTTAACGTCTTGATTCTATTGTTATACGTTGTATAAATATGATCAAATTTCCAATTTGGCTTGTTTTAAAAATTTGTACAGGGCTAAATAGATGTTCAGATTTCTTGATGATAGTAAACAACTTAAGTTTATAGGTAAATCAACATTGCTTTTTATCATTTCGTTGAACAGGTTATTTAAGTAGATCGTATTAACCTCGCATTCAAAAATAATATGGTGTAATGTTCCTTCTGCGCCGCATCCACATAATGGACTCTCTGCAAGACCTATCCTGTGCATGTGGTGCGGGAATTTTCCATGATTAGCTCGTAAACGACAAATTGTAGTCACAAAATGTTTACTATTGACTCCCCGATACCAAATCTGCCGAGGGAGATTGTTTTCTAGTTTCTTATAACTTTTCCCTTGAGCCCCTCTCTGATACTGATCATTCCACGAAACCAAAGCTTTATGCTTTATAGATGAAATAACATCCGATTTGGCAATGTAAAATCTTTCCCGAGGAGGGGAATTAGCTGCGTCTTTAGCATAACTGTCGACAATCTCATTGCCTGTAATTGAGGCATGCCCTTTTATCCATACAATTACTACTTTTTGGTCGTTGTTTTTGATTTGAGAGTATATCTCTGCAATATCTCTTACAATAACGTTATTATTGAAGTATAAGTCTAAAGATTCAAGTTTGGTCACAGCACTTAGACTATCTGTAATTATAATTATTTGATTGTAGTTGTGATTTCTCACATATCTTAACGCTTCCCTAATGGCTATCAGTTCTGCAGAATAAACGGAACAAATGTCGTCTAGTTTAATTTGAATATGCTGATTTGTAAACGAATCAAAAATTGCACATCCTACTTTGTTATTCGTTTTCGAGCCATCTGTAAAAATTAAATGAAAATCTGGCCATTTCGTCTTAACATCGTACTTGAATGCCATATTACGGACGGACTCAGGTAAATTTGAATAATCTGGTAGCCTACATGTTGCAATTTCTTGGGCATACATATCCAACGTAGAAGGAAAGCATATAAAGGAGACTTTTTCTCAAATAAACCTACAACGTATTTGCTAGTTATCATTTGTCGTCTAATATCGAGTGGCATGATCCCGCTTTCTGCGTGTAGAACGTCTATGGGGGTACTTTTCAGTGAGCCCAGACAAAGTCGTAAACATCTGTTTTGAATTATTTTTAATTTGTTAAGATGGCTATTACATGCTGACCCATAAAAAACTGAGCCATAATCGATAATCGGTTGTATATATGAAAGGTAGACCATCCGAGATATATCAGGAGATGCTCCCCATTTACTGGAAGATATTGATCTAAGAAGGTTAAGGCTTTTTTCGACTCTGTTTATAAGATTAGAAATCTGATACTTCCAGTTGAGTTTCCTATCGAGCCAAACTCCAAGAAAACAAATTTGATCTTTGTACGAAAAGTTACAATTGTTTAATTCAATTTCATTTGGCAGTTGGACTCTTCTTCGAGTGAATGTGCAAACTACTGATTTTGATTCAGATATGGTTAGATTATTGACACTGGACCATCTATTAAAACTTTCTAACCCTGCACTTAAATTTTCTTGTGTAGTGGCAATATCCTTAGCTTCTGTATATAAACAAATATCATCTGCATATTGCAGGACTTTGATATTTTCTTTAAAGATATTTTCGAGGTCCGAAACATATAAAATGTACAGAAGGGGGCTAAGGATGCATCCTTGAGGAAGACCTAGTGATGTAGAACGAGGGCCAATGAGATTTTCACTGGTTTTAACATAAATACACCTATCTCTGTAGAGGTTTATAATATTTCTAACAAAGATTTCAGGTAAACCAATTTCCGTTAATTTGGTTTTTAGGAGGTGAAGCTCAATACCATCATAAGCACTCTTAATATCGATAAATAGTGCCGTAACTGAATTATTTTTTGAGAAGGCAATTAATATGTCGGTTACTAGGCAGCCAACGCTGTCTATTGTAGATCGACCACGTCGAAATCCAAATTGTGTTTTAGGCAATAAATTCATTGTTTCCAAATACCACTCTAAACGCCGTTTAATTAGTCTTTCATATGTTTTAAGTAAACAAGATGCCAGTGATATTGGGCGATATGAGTTTGGTTCATCAGGAGGTTTATTTGGTTTCAAAATGGGTACCACCACATACTTTTTAAAGCTATCTGGGTAAACTCCAGTTTGCCAGAAATCGTTAAAGATTTTTATCACCATTTCCTTAATGGAGGCAGGCAGATGAATCAACTGTAAATAATGAATGTTATCCAAACCAGGAGATGAATTTCGTTTGGTATTAAGAATTTTATTCATCTCATTAATAGTGAAAGGTTTAAGTATGTCATTGTATGTATTGTTTTGATCGTTTTGAATTGATAAGTCATTGTTTACTGACATGGGAGCGAGGGAATCTAAGAATCTTTGCACCCATTCATCGTTCCTCACAATATTTGTATTGCTAATACGTCTGTTCTTAAGCTTATTTATTTCCCTCCAAATATTAGAAATAGGAACATTTTTATTTAGACCTCCCACGTAACCTTTCCAGCTATTTCTTTTGGCTTGCTTAGTAATTCGTTTGACTTTTGCATCTGATTTTTTATATTCCAAAAAATTTTCTAAGGAAGGTTGTGATTTATATTTGTTTAGGGTAGATTTCCTTTCATTTATTGCAGTTTGACATTCTTGGGTCCACCAATGTTTAGTTAAGTTATTAAAATGTTTATTTTCTAACTTTGGTATTGCAAAATTACTCGCTTCGTGGATAAAATGCATTAACGAATCAAAGCCTATTATTTCATTTCTTTTATTTTCAAGATAAGACTCATATTTTTCCCAATCCGCTTTTTTAATGTTCCAAATTTTATAAGAATAACACTTTGTCTTCTCAGTATGGTTACTGGTTTTAATCGAAATAAGAAAATGATTTGAACCTAACGTATCGTTTACCACTTTCCAAGTAAAGAAGTGACTAATCTCTGGAGTGGTTATGGATAAGTCAATGGCTATTTGGTTGTTATTAGGTGGTCTTAGTAAAGTAGGAGATCCGTCATTCAGTATTACCAAATTATTAGCATCCAAAGCTTCGAGTAAATGAATACCTTTTGAGTCAGTAACGTCGCAACCCCAGGCTACATGATGGCAGTTAAAGTCTCCAACAAGTACAAAAGGTTTGGGTAAAGAGGACAAAAAAACTTCCCAATCTTCTTTTAATATAGATATTTGTGGTCTACAATAAATACAAACGAAATATATTGCTCGCTTATTAACTTCAACCTTAATAGAAACGCATTCTATATCTGAATTGATATTAATTAAGTGGTGCTCTTGATATCTAATCTTTGTTTTAATTAAAATAGCCACACCACCGTAGCCGTCTCTTCGGTCTTGTCTAATAGTATTGTAACCACTGAAATTAACGTATTTTTGTGGTTTAAACCACGTTTCACAAATAAGTCCGATATCGATATTTTCTTTAGTTAAATATATTTCAAGGTTTGTTTTATTGGCTATTGCGGATCTTGCATTCCATTGGATAAATTTCATAGCGTTTGCTGGGTAAACTTACTTTTAATAGTATCAAAAATTTTTTCCAAATCAGCTTGACTTATACTATTCTGAGATTCCAAATTGCCTTCTCGAAAGGTTTCCAGAAAAATATTAATGAGTAAGTTTCCAGAATTTTCCTTAGTTTTAGGCCTGTCTTTATTTAAGTTGTGGTACTGTGGAGGATAAGGGTTTCTAACAATAGGAGAACCTCTATAATTTAGCGAAGATTGTTTTAAAATTTCTTTATGCCTTGAAAATAAAGGAGATTCAACAGGAGGAGATACTGCTTTTCTTTTCTTAATATTTGCTTGGGATAATCTGGGAAAATCAGTTTGATTTAGGACTATATTTTTATTAATATTATACAAGTCGTCTTGACTTGGTGCCGAAGGTTTTGTATTGGGTAAATGATCATGCAACTTAACTGCTTCCGCGTAATTATTATTTTTAAGTTCTTTAAAAGCATCTTTATATGAAAGGTTATTATACGCCATTATTTGTTTAATCTTCTTTTGGTTATCAAATTCTTTACATTTGTTCAATTCGGTCGATAAATGATTCCCCCCGCAATGAAGGCACATTGTGATTTCTAATGGACAATTTTTAACTTCATGTCCTTCTTCTGTGCATTTGCTACACTAACTTTACTTTTACAGTTTTTCCCAATATGGCCAAAGCGTTGGCACTGATAACATATGACAACTTTCTGTACATAAGGTTCAACTGAGCAAATAACTTTATGTATTAAAACATAACTTGGGAGGGACTGACCTTTAATTGTAATAATAACTGTTTGAGTAGGAGTGTATTCTTTTTTTTCTTTATCATTTAGTCTAGTCATACGTTTTACGTCCGTTAAATTAAAAGGATAATTTTCTGGAAATTTAATGATTCTTTTAAGATCTTCCTCATCAAGACTAGTATCTACATGTCTAATAACTGCTTTTCTAAATAATAGAAAATGTGGAACATATACCACAATATTACTCGTTTTTAAAAATTGCGAATCAATCAATTTATTTGCAGCAATATGGTTTTTTAAGGTTACTTTAATTTTATTACGGCCTATGGATGTTATTTCAATCACACAGTTATCTAAATCTTTATGGTAAAGAAAAATTAACTTACCAACCGTCATTGGATGTAAGGATTTGGAATTATCTTTGTTTTCTATATATACCTGATACGGGCCTATATCTGTTTCTGTATATTTTAGATTTACTCGACCTTGATTGCCACTTGTTGAAATATTTTTATTTGCAATAGTTTCGGTTTCCATATTGTTTTTGTTTTTATCGGGGGGATCACCCCCGCTTGCTTCATCCATGGTAACTTAATTAGTACACACTTTCCCGACTTTAACAACGTAAAAAACTTTGTAAATAGTGTAGAAATTTTAAGTTAAGATAAATAAAGTTAAAGAGCTATATTCGATACAACCGTCGTACTTGAACTCAAATATTGCTTAAAAATTGAAATAATTAAAAAATCACAAATAAAACTCCACAGACTTAAAAAAGGACGGTTTTAAAAATATAAAAGTTAACTAAAAATAAAAAGTAAGTAGTGTTGACTACAATGCCTAGATTCGTAAATGCGAATAGTTCTAAAACTTACCACCATAGAAAGTGAGAGAGCGCCCCAAGTGAATGTACGATTCACGCTTTTCAAATTAAACGTTTTATATTTATTTAAATTAAAATAAACATTAAAAATATATAAAAACTAAATAGTGTTGACTAACCTACACAGCGAAAGCTTCAATTTAAAAAAAGAATTACGTAAATCGGCCCAGTGAAACTCTCTAATGAACTGGAACAGAAATAAGCCTTGTGTTTAAAATATATAGATGTTTTTAACTTAGACTACATACATACATTTTTTTATTGATCTTCAATTATAAGTGTGTCTTCCAAGTAATTCTGCACGTTATTTTTTATTTTTTATTACTTAGTATTAATATACCTTTTACATAGGTTTCTAATGTAATCAAATAAAATTAAAAATAAAAAAGAAATTATGAAGGCAGATGCTGTTTTGATTTTTATTCTTACTGTACTACCCTTAAACTTATCTTGGACGTTACTAAACTCTATAGTTTTAGGTATAAAGTTTATATGCCTTATGACGTATTGTTTATAATAATATTCAAAGTTTATACGTTATTCCACTAATTTTATCGCCTAACAATTTGGTGTTAACCTGTTTTCATTTACTGATTAGCTTCCTAATCATTACATGACATTTTGGTAAACTAAATTCTCCGAAATTATGTTAATTGAGATATTCTAATGGGTTTCTTGTTTTATCATAACCATTTTATGTAGAAATAATTAAAGACAGTTCTTTTATTCTTAAGGGGTGTCAAGCAACCATCTTATCTTTTTTATAGACCTGTAACATGAGCCATACACGCCCCCCCCCGCCTTATGTGCTAACTGAACTCGGGCACTTCGCCCAACGACCACTTCATCCATCCATCTTTTAGTACCATATTGGCCACCTTCCACGGAGGACATAATGCCCAACAAGACCACTTCGCCCACCTATTTGTTTGTTTAGTTTCCCAGTTGTGCACAATCATTTAACGTGCGTGATATTTCTCTTGTTTTATTTATTATTGTGGTTCATCGCAAAATTTGTGATTTTCTCGTGTTCTTCTGAAATATTTACCATTACAATACAATCTTCATAACTTAAATTATCCGATAAAAAAAGAACCTGCTATGCATTTACGCCCAATAAATTATGCGCAGGTTTTTGCACAAATAGTTATTTGTATACCCCGGCGGCGATATGTGTTTTTTTAACATATGGAAAAAATTATTGCCGCCGAGGACGCTTGCGGCCAAGGCAGGGCAATTTCGAGGACACTAAAGAATTTCGCGGACAAAGTATACATAATATTTTTTGTGCAAGTGTAAAAACAGTTTAATGCATTGTAAATAGAAAGGCTGCTTTCATTTTACAGTGTTTTTATGGAAATGACATAAATAAAACAATTAGTTTTGTAAAAAATAGTGGAAATGGGTGAAAATTCTGAAACTAAGTTACATCGCGGCCGTTACTCTTAGTTGCGTCTCTAGAGAAAAGTTAGGCAAAAAGGTCCTGTTGGGCATTGTGTCCCTCGTGGAGAGTTGGACGAAGTGGTCATGTTGGGCGATGTAATACATTTCAAAAATTGGGCGAAATGGACTTTCCGTTGGGCAATACGGTAGTAAAAAACAGGTGGGCGAAGTGGTATGGACTCTTTTTAAGAAGTTGTTAGCCTAACTACTTTTGTAAACTAATAGCTATGCCGCCTTCACAATTTTAAGAGTCTGCTTAACGGACATGTCTACATGGAACTGCTTTCCCTTTCCTCGCATAGTAAAATGAATTTATTTAATCAAAGTTAATAAATTATGATACGACCCTTCTTACTGATACTATTTATGCCATTTTCTATGTTTAAAATCATTTATAACATAATTAATTTTCTGTAAAATGTATTATAATTTTTGTTATACTAACGCATGGGTTTTTATCTGTACAATTTTCTTTTTACTTCAACAATATCGCTCACCAATTGTCTGGAATGATCTCGTTTTTTTGTTAATAGAACATAAAGAAATGAAATCCTATAATTATAAAACCAATCGAACCAATCAATGTGATATTTAAAACACGAAAGTTATGTTCAAATTCAACCTCAATTTCAGAGTGATTTCTTAATACTATAAAAGCTCTCCTTTCTTACATCTGAAAAAAATATCGACGGATTAGGCTATTGATAGAATAATGTAAAGTAAAAGTATAATAATGACAAGACTAACTGTAGGAATTCTATAAAAGGTAACGTAGGCTTGAGAAATGCATGATCAACCTATCACCTACCGACGGATTTGGATTGAGGAATCCCGCCACCTACTAGTTAAGAGCTAATAAAAAACTTATTCTAATTGTTTTGAAGATATTCCAGACCATCGTTTACTTAATAACATAACCTTCAAAAATATTTGTCATGTCTAGATAAGGTTGTGTTGGAAATAGTGAACAGTTACCACTACTGTCGCAGAGAAAACACCAAATATTTCCAAAACAAAAGTGCCAATCTGCGAGAAAAATAACACGTGGGAAATTACCAAAGGGTTATTATGTTGGTGCAAGTTTTATTATAATTCCAACATTTCTTATTTTCTGTAGATTAATAACGGCGGGCATATCTTTGAAAGTAGGATCCGATAATCTGATTTATGTAATGTGGGGCATCGAGAACTTAACAATAGTAAGTTTAACAATACATACATACAACAGTAAAATTAGAATTTGGGAAGGACATGCTATATAACGAGATATATAGATGGGATGGATTTTGCCTTGTAAAATCTTTGGTCATAGTTTGTTTAATTTCGTGAAGTCTATGTCGTATAGATTCATGAGATTGTCGATTAATTATATTAAAGTATTTACTACCACATTTTTTAAATTGTGTTTGTAGAAATGTTTTTTATGTGCAATGTAAAAAAGTTTTAAAATAACGAAGTTACTTATGCCAGGGTTTAATTATTAATTTGTACATGTATTTATTATTTAAAAGTGCCATACAAGCTTGGCTGCGTGACCTCGCTCTTCTCCGAGGAGCCAGGTCTCGCGTCCCCACCCGTCCTTTCCCTGTTAGCCATTGGCACTCGCTCGCTTAACGCGCAGCCCCACCTATTTTAGTGGGTATATAAGCTGGCTCGCCGGACTGTTAGCTCCAGTACTGTGCTTGGTGTCCGTGGTGTGAATATGTGCGATTAGCATCTCGAAATACGCTGGTAGTAGAGATGCTGTTTAAGCATTTCGCACCACGGCCGGCAAGGGTATTCAGTGGTCATGTGTAGTGTTAACCGGTGAGTCGACTTTTCCTTCCAAAAATCAACCCCCTTCCCTCCTTAAGCCATTGGTGTGAAAATCACTATTGGCTACGGCATGGATTGCCGGTATTCCGCGCCCGTTCTTCGGAACGGGGGTAGCAGTCCCCCAGGGAAGCATGTCACTATCCTTCATTCCAAGGCACTTGCCAGCTTCTGGAATGGTAACTTCGGCGGGTTTTTACGCTGGGGGCTCACCGGAGTCCCTGGAAATGGCTGGCAATTGTCTGTCCTCCTTCCTGTGTTCCTAAATCCCGGTGACCGATCCCTCCAAGGGGGTTCCTTGGAGGAAGGTTAAGTCGACTTACTGCTTGGTGCTACACATCCCCCGAAAGCCATACATTTCGGGGGTGGATCTGAAAAGAGCCGGGTTTTGTTGTTCCCAATCGCAATTAACATCACGTCATCGAAAAACAACATCTACGACCTTCGATTCGACTGCATTCCGTTGTCGCCCATATCAACATGTTCCACATGTTGGTATGGCCGATAACAGTGCATATGTGGCCATGAATGAGAATTATGAAAGAGGACAACAACTACGGAGCGATTGTGGTTATCATTACCAATATTGTTATCAATACTGCTAATAATAACCACAAAGTCGAGTCAATGCCGTTGCCGGGCTGGCTATTATTAAATTCATTTAATAATAACTGGTCTGCCAACGGCTGGCTGAAGAGGGTTACCTTTATTAACCCTATAACAGCCTCACCCCGCTTCGCGGGGTGATTAAAATAACATTGAGCAGTCAGTCTGTTAGCTCTCAGTATTGTGCTTGTTGTCTGGAGAGTGGACATGCGTGTGATTACAATCTCGAACGGTACGCGAACCCTAGTAGAGTTGTTAATCATGCGGCCACTCTTCAGCCGGCAACCGGGCTCGGTCAGTTTGTGTAGCGTTAACCGGTGAGTCGATAAAACCTAGTTCCAGGAGGCAACCCCTGTCCTATTTTTTCCAACTTTCCAGTTCTTAGTCCGGGTGGTGGGCCGGGCTATGTTCTGAAGTATCCAGGTTCCCTAGTGCTGTTTCAGCCTAGGGGCGACAACCCTCCACTAGGGGGACACCTTCCTTCTTTCCATAACACAAAGGGTAACTTCTGCGAGTACGTGGTTGGCTCGTCTGAGCTATCTGTTAGCGCCTGTTAATCCTTACACCCTGAGTCCCATCCTGGGTGTCCTCCATTGTTCAGGGGCTTGTTGAATGGAACGACAGTGGAATCGACTCACGGCTTACTGCTACACAAAGTTCCCCCGAAAGCCATATTTCGGAGGTGGTTCTGAAAAGAGCGGTTTTTTGCCTATCATCCAACTACAACATAACTACTACATAATACCTACAAATATACGTCGACTGCAAAACAACAATCATCGATACAACTACTCATCAACATCAAGTTCTTCAACCAATCAACAAAACTTCACCAATCATCTAATTATGGCAACCAACTATAACTCATCTCTACTACTCTCAACTTCTTGTCATAATTGGCCAACCTACAATTCAACAAAACATCATCTAACAACGTATTGCCAATAATCAACGGCCACGCCTCCCAGCTAATTAACCAACTACGGTAAATATAACTTTTATCCAACAACCTTCGACATACCAACGTTATCGCCCATGTCAACATGTTCCACATGTTGACATGGCCGATAACAAAACAAAGAAGAGCCATGAAAGTGAAATTATCGAAGAAAACAACAAGTACGGAGCGATTGTGGTTATCATTACCAACATTATTATTAATTCTGCTAATAATAACCACAAAGGTGACTTGCCGTTGCCGGGCTAGTTATTATTAAATTTTAATTTAATAATGATTGGTCTGCCAACGGCTGGATGAAGAGGCTCTTCTTCATAGAGCCTATAACAGCCTCACCCCGCTTCGCGGGGTGATAAAATAACGTTGAACACGACACGACGACTGTTAGCTCAGAGTACCTTTCCACTTCAATTAAAGAGCAGCAGCCGAAATAGAAGAACACGAACCAGTAAACCGACCGATCAGAACCACTTCAGGTGAGAAGTAAGATGTTTATATAAAACACTACCGAGTATAACCGAACCGAATACTTTCGAATACAACCATACCGAACACCACCGAATACAACAGTACCGAACACACTACAGAATACAACCGAACCGAACACAACCGAACCGACCGAAATATCGAGTAATAGGGTATATAATCGCTTCACCCTGCTTGCGTATAGTTGCACCATAACCGTTCCAACCTTTTCCTGCAACCAATATCAGTGCTTAAAGTGTTAGTTTGGCTTGGCATGGAAATTTGATTATTTGATATCTGCAGCATTCGATATTGTGATTAATAAGGTTTGCTGAAGTGGAGTTTTATTTGAATAGTAGTAATAATAACCTGTAAGTGTGAGCCGTTTAATCCTGGACGAAGAGCCCTGGACACCGAGTCTTCACTGAAGTTGCCCTGGGCCCCGCCGCTGACGAGTGTACTCTCGGTAAAAAAGTACTGGTGCTCGAGACCGAACCTCATCAACGATCATTCTCCAACCGAAGGGCTTCGCAATAGTATGATTGTTAGTGCCTGCTATACCTGTAAGATGAATTCGCACACTTTCGGTAAGTGCCCACTTGTGAGATTAAATCTTCAGGTACTTTGGTGCCCATTTTACATTCGCCCACTAATAATACATAAGGTGATATATTTTTAATTTTTGGTTCAGGGAATTACCAGGATGACAAGGTTCAGTTGTGATAAACGCTGTTATTAGGAGAACTGTCCCTGCAGTCCCCTTACCAACCGAGGATCTTTAAATAGAAGAATCCGCAGTATTTACATGTATACTATTACATTTCCCGTGATTTTAGGAGTTCAAAAACACCTTGCAACTATTTTTCTGAGATTGACAACGACAGTCTTATTGGTTATGTCAAGGGGTAATCTGTTTAGAAAAGTTGAGAGGTACTGATCTAGTGTATATGAGATGTTCAGAACACAAGTTCTGACAGCAGTATCAAACCGATATCTTAATGCAAACAGTGAGACATGATGGCGATGTAAATAATTTGAATCAAACAAGATAAAATAATGAATAATACGTTTTTTTGCGACGGATTTTTAATGGCCACTTTCTTTTATCAATAGTAATGCGAAAATTATTGGGTATCCTGCACATATAGTAGTTACTCTATTGTATAAAACCAAATTTTAGCATTAGTAGTACTTGTTTTATACTAACTAATTATCTCCTTTACAAAGATCTACAAAGCCCAACAATCCTCTCATTGCTAAAGTTTACGTTTAACAGAATGTATTGTTTGTCACATTTTTCAGAGAGACAGCTCCAGTCCCAAACATACTTTATTAGGTGGTTTTATTCGCAAAATAGTGATTCTCAATCTTTTTTTTGTAAAAGATCTGCTAGTATAAACTAGTATCTGGTAAATAATATGCTAGATTATACCACCTACACATCTACGAGTATGATTTATATTACAAGCCATTATACTACCATTTGTTCTCTTCAATTTATAAGATCCGGAAATTATAAAAGCTGCTTGAAAGTATTACTGACGTTTGATAATAACTTGTTTCTGGAAAATCTTATGTATTCTACATTTTTATGAAAAAACTAATTCGAAAGAATAAAAATCAAATTAATTGCAACAATGCCATAATATTATAGAATAAGCTATTGGGAAATTCTGCAGCAGTCCAATATTCAGACATTAAGTAATTAATATTAGTAAATACCTAGGTTTCATCATAGGTCTCCACGGAGACATTAAAAATTTAAAACATTTCAGCCTAAAAGGTATTCAAAGTAGCAACTGTAAGAATAAAAAGATTTGCACGATTCAACTGTTAATGTCAGTTTTATCGACAATCTTAAACCATTTTATTGGCACTAAAGTAAGTTCCTGTTTACATGTGAACTGAACCTAAAGAAAATGAACACGCCAAAGAGGGAATGTAAAAACTAATTGGAATTCTAAAACACATTGAACTGTTGGAACAAACGATATAAAGGTTGAACACATTCATTAGCAATGCAAAGTGTTGGAAAAACTGCACTATTTACTACGGAAGCAGGAGAAAGAGAGAGGAAAGATGAGAAATACAGTTCATTCCTCTTGCGTCCTTCAACATCCCCCAACCGACCTTGTCCCCGCCAAAGTACGCAAAGCTGCGTTCCCGCGAGCCTAAGTAAGAACGGATTCTTTACAAGTATAGACTGCCTATTGCGTATAACCAGCAGAAGTCATTAAATTTATACGTCTGCAGATTTTATTTCTTGTTCTCCATTTTGTGTTGGTCACTACTGTAATAAACATGTAATGAACTAGATAGATTTGCAAGAAGATACGCAAAGAAATTAAAAGGGAAAACTTTAAAATTTGATCTAATTTGCTCCTGGTCAGAGTATTAGCGTAATGACCGACTATTAGTGTTGTTAAAGATCTCTTCGCTATCAAGAACTGTACAATGTTCATCCAACATACTTGATACTAGAAGTTCAAATTGTTGTTGGATTGACTTTATTATGCTTTCTTTTGCAAAAGGTTCAACATCTCATTTAGTGCGGCATAATAAGGCTTTAAATTTTAAACTGTACTTAATTACTTTCACAAAAATTTCTGTTTCAGTTAAGAAAAAGTGTGAATGAACATTAATGAACAGACTATTTCTATGGAAAAGAATGCATTAAACTTTTTTTTCATTTGTCAAGAGACCGTCTGACTTCTGTGTTCATGTAGTAAACTCCGTTAGTTAAATAAATTCCGAACATGTAATTATCCTAAATAACTATTTATTTACTAAAATACTTTGTAATTATCTCAATTCTATTGCTATTTGAATTCTGATCAAGTAGTGATTATAAGTAGACATTTATCCGATACAAAAATCAGTTGTATGCTGTTATATAATGAGGAATGATCCAGATTACTCTTATGTTATACACAATGTAAATAATGGAAATGCAGATTTTAACATAAATTCGGTTTTAATGTAATAAATGGATTTATTTGAGTTTGGGGGATGTCCAAGGATCCCTTGTACCTCATGCCATCTCATGCCGAATCCCAGTAGGGCTTTCTTCGTGAAAAACATCGCAACGACACAGGGCGTGCGGTTTTACCAGGGATCGAACCTTACATCGAATATTATGAACCAAACCACTAAAAAAAGGATTTATTATAAAAATCAGATAAGTATTTAAACTTTTGTAAAGTGATACAACGGAGGAACTTTTTTGGAGAGTCTGGATATCATGAAAGAGCGCTTACGTTTTAACAGTTAACGCATGCCATAAAATGGATAGGACTGTCGGTATTATACGACATTTTTAAACGTAAAAATAATTAATAATTATTAATAAATAATTATTACTATAGTAGAATTCAGCTAAGAATAAAGCGAAGGAAGGTATAGGGCAAGCTTGACCTTCGCGTTGATTGGCTAAAATACGAGGCACATTCACACAACTTAAAAAAGTAAATTTGTGTATAAATTATGTGTAAAGCGCCGTTTCAGTTTTACAATAAACGTTACGGCTTACGTTCGCTCAACTACGAAAATATAACTTATTGTGTGTTTAAAAAGAAACTATAATTAATGTACATTCATAATTAACGTGACAAAATGCTCATTAATTAATGTACAAAGTTTTAAATGAAAGGGGAAACCAAAAATTTATACCTAAAATCCGGCAAAGCCGCATCTATGTCTAAGATATTAATACTGACAATTATCGAGGTTATGGTTTAGTTCGAGTTTTTCTCAAGTTCTTTATAATTTTTAGTCCTTTTACTAAAACAATAGTTCTTTTAGAACTTACCGGCGCTATTCTTATTACTGCGCAGGTATGATGATTTGTGTAACAATCTTAATTGCAGTTTAAATAAACGTAATAATAATAATAATAATAATGTTTATTCCAAAACAGGTACAAAACCCAAACACTGGAATTTTTCAATATATACAAAGACAACACATTGACATCACAAAGACATTAATAATATTAATAACATGCAAATAACAGTACAAAAACCTAGACTAAGACACTAATACAATATAATTTGTATACATTAATTTAATAATAAGTGTAACTGTGTATATGTATAGTATATGTAATTTACAAATTAGACAATAAATAAATTGAATAAATAAAATCTATAGAATATTTAAATTCTTCTATATATCTAAATTTATTTTTCTTTTTTTTTTGCTAAAATAATCTAACTACCCTATTACTAATGACAGAGAAATTGTCTGCATGAATGTCACAAAGATGGCTTATAGTATTAAAATTGCTGCACATTATATTAATTGGATTTCTAAATGCAATATTAGTTCGAGGGGTGTTGATGTAAAAGCAGACAGATTGACGTGCGTTTAATCGCGGAACAATAAAATTAATTTTACTTAAGATCCATTCACAATCAACATTGCTATGTAACAGATTATATAAAAATCTAATCGACATAAGCACACGTCGAACTCTTAAAGAAAGTATGCCAAATCTGTGAAGGAGGTCGTCTTGGTCTACTCCTCTTTCTGGGTAAACACCATCACACCGTAAGGACATAAATTTCAGATATTTACGTTGGACAGATTCTAATTTATTTTCGTAGGTGCTATATATTGGATACCAGATGATGGCACCATATTCTAACTTTGATCGAATAAGGGTGACGTATAATGTTTTTAGACACTGTTCACTATTAAAAGAACCACAATTTCTATAGATAAAACCATAAATCTTGAATGCTGACGAAACTATAGAATCTATATGATTGGAAAATGTAAACTTGCTATCAAAAATTATACCTTGTTAAAGATCTTTAACAGTGGTATTTCTTTTAAGCATATTACCATCAATAGAGTAATCGAAGTTGATAACGTTTATTCGTCGCGTGAAAGTTACTACACAGCATTTATCGATGTTGAGCCGTAGATGATTTAATTTACACCAATTAGAAATATTTATCAGATCTCTTTGCAACTCATCACAATCTGTATGTGTTATAATAGACTTAAATAGTTTAAGGTCATCTGCAAATAATAACTTATTGCATTGGATTATGTTTGCTAGGTCATTGATGAAAACTAGAAACAAAAGTGGTCCCAGGTTGGAACCTTGGGGCACGCCTGAAGAAGGTATTATGGGGTCCGATTTAAAACCCCGATACTCAACATATTGAGTACGAGATAAAAGATAGCTCGAGAATAAAGATAAAAGCGAGGGTGAGAATCCAGAAATTTGTAATTTATTTAGTAGTATGTAATGATCAATTTGATCAAACGCTTTGCAGAAGTCGGTGTAGATGACATCTATCTGGCCCGAAGAATCTAAAACTTTCGATATGTATTGAGTAAGACAGACAAGATTTGTAGACGTTGATCGACCTTCCATAAAACCATGCTGGTATGGTGATATACAGGATTTCAATAAGGGGTAGATCTTACTATACAAAATACTCTCAAATAGTTTAGCAAAATTGCTAATAATGGATATTGGCCTGTAATTACTTACTAACGATGGATCGCCTTTTTTAAGGACGGGACATATTCTCGCTTGTTTCCAAGCATTAGGAAATGTAGACTTTTTAAGAATAAGGTTAAATAATACGAATAGAGGTTTAATTAGTACAGAAGAACAATCTTTAATAACAAAGGCTGGAACCATGTCAATGCCTGCAGTACCTTTATTTTTTAATCTTGCTATGGAAGTTTTAATATCTTCTTCTGATATGTGATTGATATTAATTGATATACTGTTAAGAATACTGTGAAAATTATTATTAGCAAGATTTGGATCTGACGGGATGTAAACATCGTTAAAATAAGCACGAAATGCTTCAACAATTGAGGTAGGATTATGAAACTCATGGCCATTCGCATCTTTGACGAGCCCTGGAATTCTAGTGCATCGTTTCTTTGAGTGTACAAACGCCCAGAACTTCTGTGGATCATTACTAATAGTGTTTTCCATGGATCTCATATAACTAATATAGGATCTCTGTACTTCCTGTTTAGTGAGGGACTTAAGATGTTTATATCTTTCGAGTCGAAATACACCACCATATTTTAAATACTCGCCAAAAGTTTTATTTTTCCTTTTTAACATGGAAATAATAGGTTTGGTAAACCAGGGGGAATAGTTTTTATGTTTTGAGTTGACATTTTTTGTGATGGGTACAGTTAAATCAAAAATTTGAAATAGATGCTTGTAAAATTTGCTACAGGCCACATTAATATCATCATCGGCATTAATATCAGACCAATCAGCGTCAAACAACATACTATACAGTAATGGAAAATTAGCTTTTCTGAAATTGTACTTTTTAGCAGCTGTGTTTGCTTGAAACTGCTTGGCATCTTTAATAACATTACCTATTATTATTAACAGCGCTGGGTGGTAGTGATCCTCACCCACTAATGGATGAGCATCCTTAGTCACCAGGCAATACGTATTAGAAAAAACTAAATCTAATTTTCTATTTAATGAGTTAACAATGCTGTTGTACTGCGTAAAATTAAAAAACTGCTGAATGTTACTTAATAAGCGAGTATTTCTATCTGTCGGATTAATATCAAATGCGGGAACATTAAAATCACCTATTACGACAACATTATCCTTATGCAGTACATTTACAGTTATTATCGAATCAAAAAAGTTTTCAAATTCGTTGTAAGATATAGACGGTGGAATGTAAACAAGAACAATATAAAACACTATTCCATGAACTTTTGCTTTAGCTCCAATAACATCTATAGAAGGGCATGACAATCTTAAGTTAGATAAGTCTAGGGAAACAAGAGTTACACCATTATTTGCTGCTAAAAGCACACCACCACCTTTTGACAGACCAGTAGCTTCTAAATCCCGATCACAACGTAAAACACTGTAGTAATTAGGAAAAAGTTCAGAATTTTCAATATCCATTGTAAGCCACGTTTCAGCAAGGGCAATGATACTATGTTCATTAACAGACACAGAGTTAAAAAAAGGTATAATCTTGGAACGAAGTCCTCTGACGTTCTGGTAACAGATGGTAATTTGATCCGAGGCACAGTGTTTGGGTTGATTTAGTTTTCCGTTACAATTTTAGGAACACCTGCTATGTATTTAATTTTTAGGTTTTTTTCGCCATTCGATACTCGCTGATTTAGTTTTGCCTTAACGTTTTTATATAATTGTACCTGTCGAGGTGTACGATCAAAGGATATGGATATAGCTTTAAAATTTGGACATGTTTTTAATTTTCTTGCATTCTTTATACATTCATGAACAGCAGCTTGATTTGGTAATGTTATTTTTATGGGACGAGGAGAAGAGTTTGCTGAATTAAAGCGTCCAAGTCTAATAGGACGGACGTTAGCTGTTAAAATAGATGCACTAAGTTGTGTTATAATTTCAGTTACTTGAGTCTTCTCGTTTGCATTTCTATTGTCTTTAGAAAGTTCGGAGGACTGTTCTTTCATGCCAAACAAGAGAAGATTATTTTTTCTGTTATTACGCTCGTCGATTTCATTGCATACATCTTCGAAATCGAAATCATTTTGTTTAGTATTAATTTCAATTTGTTTGACTTTTTCGGAGAACTCAGTGTGTAGATTTTCAATTTTACTCTCGACCTCACTATTAAATTTCGATAAAGCTCTATTGAAATCTGCTTTAATTGATGATATAAGTTCCTTTAGATCATTAAGTTGTATCAAGTTGTTGTTACACGATTCACAGATAATCTTTAGAGATTTAGACTTAGATCTTGTAATCTTTAGATCATTTTCAGAAAGATTAATGCAAGATAAATGAACGATGCCCCTACATCCATCGCATTTAGTAGTCGGTAGATTATTTATGCTATTGTGACAAACTATACATGTGCTCATCCTTGAGTTCTGATATACATATATGTAGATAAATAACACTTTATTCTCGTGCGTTTATGCAGCAATAGGAATGTTTATATTTAATCAGGATTCAGATTAGAGCAACAAATCAGTCAGCATAAAAAAAAATATATATGTGATGACTTTAGAATAAACTCACATGTATTGGAAACTGTAAAGAGACGATGCACACACGTCTAATGCACATGCACTCAAAAATTACATATTTTAAAATAATATTTTAAACAGCCTTGGTAGTGTAATGCCTGGCGTGCCGGACTTTCACCCAAGCGGCCCGCGATCGACTCCCGGCGCCGGCAGATCTGGTTAAGGTTTTCGGCAGTTTTCCTTAGCTGTGACACAAATGTGGGATTTGCGCTGTTCATAATAACATAACGTACATAATAATAATCGCCCCCTCCCTCCCGCACAAGATTATAGCTTCTGGGGCCTTGGTTTAGGTTATGGGTTGTAGTAGTTATTATTATTTTAGTATTTATGTACCCAATTCTAATTATGGCTGAACGACAATTCTTCAAAAATCTAAGAGGAAAAGTAATTCCTAATGGTCAAAATTGATGAAATGGTGAAAAGTGGCGGAAGAACCATATTAGGATTGCCCGCTTAAGTTTGTAATTTAAATCCTATCGAGTTGATATGGGCACAAGTGAAACATCATGTAGTATTACATGGCAGCTAATAATACATACAATATACTCACTTATTGGCGTGAACAAATCCTCCTAATCAAGGAATTTCTACTGTTACTGCAAAACGATGGAAATATTGCATAGGTATAGCACATAATAAATGAAGAAAAACGAAGGTGGGATTTAGACAAAGTAGTAGAGGTGTGGTAGAGGATAATATGTTGATATTCGGCCCAATATAAAATCACTTTTAAGGTTTTTCGAATCATAGTGACATTATAGTGTCATATTAGTGTGTATTATTGATTAATTCTATTTATAAATTGTTCATAAGATACCCTGGCATCTTGTACAAAATCACAGAAATAAATTTTATATATTTTTCAGTAAATATTTTGAAAACTAAACAATATTATATTTCAAATTTCCCGCTGTTTTAATTTTAGATGTGTAAATGCAACTTGGACCGAAGCGCCATCTACTTTATTCTTATTTGGTTTTTACTATAGTCCCAATAATTGCAAAACTCCCTTATTTTGAATATCCTGCTACACCGCCATGAGCATCAATAATGCCTGGTGTGCTGACGATATGACCACCTAGTCTAACAAAATGTTGGAGTATTTCTTCCCGCACTATAACAAGAACATAATCGAAAAGGATAATATACAAGAAGGCCGAAAACGTGGTAAATATCCACATCCTGCAAAGGCTATGTCACTAGCCTGTTAGAGTACCATTATACAAATACTGGTCTATCCCTGCACATCCCAAATAAATCTCTCTATACCAGAGTAGCTTTTCCTATTTTCACGTCTCCTAATGGGTCACGCGATGGTTCTGCATGAATTGAGTTACACAAACGAAAAATAATTTAATAATTTAAAAAGAGTAGGGAACATAATAGTTAATTACGTGGCAAGCTTTGTAAATTAATGATTACGGGCGAGCTAGAAAGTTTGTGGGGTGAGCGACAAATTGGTTGGTAACGATTGGTTCCAAGTACACCGCGTACAAAGTTTTATTTCCACCTTCACTTTTTATTAATTTATTGTATATTTTGTATATTGTATATGGTGATTAAGCAACAAATTACCTAGTTATCATTAGCTTTTTGTTGATGAGCATTGTAAAATTTGATAGGTCTCTTTTTAGAACCCAGAAAGTTTTACAGAGCTGTAACTACTCATTTACTTAGTTACCACAAATGCCTATAAAGTGTCATTTTCATGGAGGTGTGAAAAATAGTATATTATTTTATAGGGAGCTAAAGTGAAGCTTTTTGTGCTGACGCTATTAGTTTTACTACCGAACGTAGTGAGGCGGGCAAAACAGTCGAAGCACAAAAAGCTTCTAAGAAGCTCCACAAAAAATATGCTGTAAAAAATGAATTAAAATGTAACTTTTTTCAAGAATAAGTGCAATGAGAGAACGAAGCGTTTTGAAAATTACATCCATTTGGCATGTAATAGTTATTTGCGTGGCAAGCTTTGTGAATTAGTCTTTACCGACAAGCTGGAAAAGTTTGTGTGTCTGCTCGTCAGCAAAAATAATAACTCTATATGCTCTCATCTGCAGAGATAATAACATTATCTGCAGCTGATGGGTGGCAAAATGCCATGGCAATGAAGTGACACTTTAGCACTGCAATCCAACAGCATAATGTAACATTTTACTGGCGTTTGAAGAAATACCAACCATCTTCAAATACCAACCCGTAGGTTACTATTACATTTCATCTAAACAAAATTCGCAGCCTGGATGACAGATACAAGGCCATTGTTCTTAATTGCAGACACTTTTCTTCTTACATAATAAGCATGAATTTCTGATGAATAAAAAGGTTTCTATTAAGATCAAGTCAATTTGTCTTAACTCATACACATTTGAGGGATTGGCAGTTTTTAATACAGAAATGTATTGTATGTGTAGCCCGGTGTAGCCTGATAACTGCTTCTGCAGTAATGACATCGCGTAAATCAAATCAAAACTATTCCTCATTAAGGTGACGTGTAGTAACAAATTGAACTAACAGTGCCATATCACCGAGTAAAACATCAGCTTCCAGAGCCTCGCCCACATGCTAGTCTACCGAACTGCTGCCACAGTTACTCATCCTTCATAACATTATAAAGTTACTCTTATAGCACACTTGACTAAAACTTTATCTAAAAACTGGATATTTCCTTTAAATTTTATGTTACCTGGACAGATTTTCTGTGATACCTGCTTAAAGCCGCAATTGCCTTTTAAGTTGCTTTTAGATAAATTAAGATATTTTCTATAGTAGTTATCACGATAACTACTTTATGGCTATTGTAACGATGGATCCGTGATGCACGGCAACTTCTATTCTAGGTATTCCTCGTTTCTGCGTGCCTTAACAATTCAGAGACTTCTCCTTTTCTGAAACTGTATGCCATTTCGATGACGTGCTCTACAGATTTTGTGCGTGTGCAACCTGACTTTTCAGGATAATTTTCTCATTGAGGTTGCTATCATATTTTTATCGCCTTAATCTTCCAACCTGTTTTCAGAATTTTGCCATCCGCTTTGTTAAAATCAGATGTGGTATTATTTCCTCATTTATGCTCTTATTATTTTCTAAATGGAGAAAACTGTAACTTTTGATGTTTGTTTTAGTATTTGCTTACTCTAACTTATCTAACCAGATTCTAAATACTTTTCTTATTCTAAACTGGTGCTCTATACGACTTTACGTACATTTTTCAAACCTTAGTATATAGAAAAACTGAAAAAAATATTATTTCCGTTTTTCATAAAGAAGATTTTCATATAATTTCAAAAAGAAGACTGGCAATTGGTCTGGTTGGATAGTTTTTAAAATTTTTCCAGTTATGATTAAATTCAATCCATAGGCAAGATAATTTCCTTCTTTATACTTAGCACTCCAGGAAATCTTTAACGTAAAACTATTAGGGAAGATAAAGTGATAAAGTTTGAAGAAAAATGTATAAATGTACGTATATAGCATTTTAAGATATTTTCTTCATTAGTAAAGCATACAAGATAGAAATAATATTTTGTCAAGAACTATTCTTATTACAAAATTTGTATAACAGAAAACGTGTTTCGGTGGATCAGTGATTAGCATGTTTATCTCATAAGAAAAGGTTGCAGGTTCGATCCCCAACCGAGTTTAACCATGTTGGTGGAATATTTGGTACGTTAGAAACGCTACTGGGGATGAAATTCCGATAGGTTGGACTAAATTCTGATAAGCTCGACCATGTGTTCAAAGCAAACTACGGTAGATGTTCTGCCATCACGATTTCTTGCACAAAAACAAATAAATCCATAATTATTTAAAATTAAGTTGGCACTGCGTGGATCATACTTCAGTTGTTTGTTTACAGTTACTTTACAGTTTTCAATATAACCAAACCGCAAATTGTTTTAAAATCAATTCCAAATATATTTATTTTTAGCAACCATAACTTTTGAATACTCCGATAATTAAAAGTAATTTGTGCCATTGTTATCACCTTATCTTATAAGACAAATGACGCATTCTTGCTATCAAATGTTATATTAATTATATTAATCAAGATCCATCATCACTACTTATTTCCTTTTGTGGAAGGTTGCATGAAAGATTCGAGATTTTCGTGAAATTTAATCACGTGTGACCAAAAACATTACAAATACCTAAATAGTTACGTTAAGCCTACGCCATTCGTGCATGAAAAACGACATATACCGTTATTGCAATATCAAAACGTTATCACATCACACTCTTTTAAAACGCTGGGAACTCATCAAAATTCGATACCTGAAAAACACCGAAAACGGAATTATAACTGATTGTAATGTTTATAAAACTCATGTTTACCATGTATTTAGATATTTTGATGTGTACGTAGATTACAGTTAAAAAGTACCGCGTTTTAATAATTAAAAATGCGTTTTTTGTAAGGATTATTGTTCTGCTGACACCACCGATATTGGCTTTTAAACAGCTGGGAGAAAAATTCACTTTGAAAAGTTGAAAATTAAAAACTTGTTTAATTTCTAAGCAGATTTTGAGTGATGTAACAATATACACAAATATTACAACACAAATAAAAATTTCATAACCAATCCACATTGAAAATAGAAAGAGTGATGATAATCGTAATAACATGTAATTAGTTTCCATATATGGATAGCGTAAGCAAATTAAAGGGAAAGAAAAACGAAAAATTCTATAGACGTAGGCAGTAACACATCATCGGTTATTACTGCACATGCTCTTGTAGCCAACGTTTTTAGATCCAGTATATATTAATGATATTAAAGAATGCTGCCGCGTAATTGATGGTTAGAAACCATGTCAAATCTGTATTATTCTTACTTTATGGAACTTCAAATACTAATAAAAATCAATAACGCTTACGTGAAAGCGATTAACAGTGCATGCGAGAATATTCATTACTTTGAAATGCTTCCATTAAAATCCATAAAAGGATAAGCAATAATGAAAATATCCATTGTAAGAAGAGGAACTCGATAAATTCTGTTAATAAACTCCAGCTATAGATAATCTTGATGAAAAAAAAAGAAGGATCCATCATCTACTATATCAAAATACTATCTGTTTATTAATGAAGCAGCGTACTTAATTTACAATAATATAACTGCATACCGCCTCTAATAAATAAAAATAAATAGCATCTTCAACCAGCAAACTAACAAGGAATAGTTAACATTGAAAGATAAAACATACCTAGGTATACTAGAATCCTCTATTCATGTAGTGAATTTACTGTGCAAGCTTCTAGAGACTCAAATGAGTATAACATATGGGGAGGGAAATTTGCACAAATTATAAAGGTTAAAGGAATAGTAACGCAAACGAAATGTACCTGTGCCTTCAAAGTATCTATAATTTACTTTCATCATGACGGTCATACTTTGGCTATTAAGACCAGTCCGTCCCTTCGCATTATTTAAAAAATTATACTATCATTAAAGAAAACCTCAGAAACGCAATATGCTACAATCTCATTTGAGCAAAACCTATTCAACACACATTAGTTACTACCTTATAGGGTATATAACTATGCAGGTATAGACAGAAATTGTTTCAAAGCATTATTGCTTAATCTTCTCATTCTGTTTACACTGACTGTAAGGCCTGTGCTATGGAAGGTTAGTATCCTTAAGATATATTTAGTAGATGCATTTAAATTTAATGAATATCAAATCAGGGCTTCCATAGTTTCATTGAATATTCGGATTTCTTTCGGTTGCATATTGCTTCATATTTTATTTCAGGTTTAGAAGATGAAAAATGTAGCGGTCAGACACAATAATTAGTTATATCTGCACTATCAACGCAACCACTAGTTTAGTCATTAAATAAATGTATGTTGACAGTAAACGTTCTATGGAAGATAGAAAACTTCTACCAATAACACAATGTGACAGACTTTTCTTGCCATAGAGTTTCTCTTCTGAAATGAAAAGATTAGGCGCCAAATAGCAATTCCAACACAATTTCTTGTTAGGACTTCAGCGCGCATTGGTAAATTAAATGCATGTCAAAAACGCTACTAAGTTTGCACGATGTACTCGGTCAGGATAAACGAATTTACAATATACCTTGATTTGCCAGCCAATTTGACATTGTAACACAGGCTATTTTTAGTTCACTTTTACTATTTCGATACTATAACTAATATACTTACTTTCAGATACTTTACAATCATCATCCTCAATTGGACACGAATCTAGTATAGTGTCCACTTCAAATTCAAAAGCTTGAACAGAACAGAAGCATGAAAAAAATATTACTTTACAAAAAAAAGGCACTGACGGTAGCCTATCTGATGATGCCGAAGAACGCCAGCCACCTGAAGAACCTGGCCCTCTAATTGTTATGTATCAGGTGCATGACCCGCACGATCTAATTTATAATTCGGGTGTTCGGGAGACCACACGACGTTCATCCATAAAACTGGCTGTCTTCTACCCTACCCCTGTAAAGGGCAATGGATGAAGCTGTCAGATTATGTGTGTGGTAGAGAAATTCGTGAGAATTCTCGACGGTAACTCATACCGATCAGGGGGAGCCCTGATAGATGAGACCGGTGTGGGCGGATTCGAATCTCGCCTAGGATAAGGTCATTTATGGTCACCAACAAACCCGCTGCTTGACCGAGGTTATTTATGGTCACCAATGGAACCCGCTACTTGACCGAGGTCATTTATGGTCACCAACGGAACCCGCTACTTGACCGAGGTCATTTATGGTCACCAACGGAACCCGCTGCTTAACCGAGGTCATTTATGGTTACCAACGGAACCCGCTGCTTAACCGAGGTCATTTATGGTCACCAAAGGAACCCGCTGTTTGACTGAATCTCAAGTGCGGAGAATCGAAGTGAGGTTTACCCTGCTTTTGGGCAGGCCGCCAGGTAAATGTGCTTAGAAGCTATCCCGACCACCCTATGATCCGGACTGCAGCCGGGTACAGAGATTGGGAGAAGCTCTGAAAGCCATTACACTTAAGGAGAGTTGAAGCGAATACATAGCCTCTCACAATCAAGACAACTTCACCAAATACGGGTACACACCGGGAGTCTATAACGTGTAGACTTAAACGAAGCTCTGTCGAGGGCCCACCAAGCCTAAAATTGGTAGATAGGTGTGGCAAAACCATTAAAAAACCAAGTCCCGCCACAATTGAGGTTGGATTCGATCGGGCAGTGGTCCCACTTTGCAACAGCGCATAGCTGGGGAATAGTCCTATTGCTGAACGAGGTACTACGGTACCGGCGGGTGAGCAACGTGTTAAGTCAATTGCTCCGGCACTAGACCTGAGTTAGCTAGTAGAGGGTGGATAGGCAACCTCGCTCCGACCAGTGAGCTGATCTGGTAGCAATTGCTGTACTGCCGGTTATGCAACTTGCGCGCTGATTGGGCGTATCCCAATCACTTCCTTCTGGAAGGGAACGTGGGGGGTAAGTTCACACAGGTACCCCACGTAAAACAACCATGACATTCGATCTAATTTATATTAACAGGGACGAGCACTGTCAATGTGATGTTGTACAGAAGAAATTGCTCCGGGTACTTTACAACAATTCTCCTGAATTGAACACGCAGCTAGTATCGTGTCCACTTCAAATTCAGAAGTAGAACAGAAGCCTGAAAAACCATTGCTTGACAAGAATGACACTGATGGTAGTCTATCTGATTATGCCGAAGAAAGCCAGCCACCTGAAGAGCCTGGTGTAATTGTTATGCATCAGGTGCATGATCCGCACAATCTACTTTATATTAACAGGAATGAGTACAGACAATGTGATATTTCAGGAGTCATTGCTCCGAGTTTCAAGCTGTTCGTAAAATCCCAGTTGTTCGAAAACAAAAGTTACCTCCGGGAATTCTGGCATGAAAGGTTATCTTAAAAAACTCCATTTTCCTAACTTTCATAAGACTACCAATGAAACAAAAAAAGTGTAACATGTGTCCCACGCCATCTAGGAGTCAGAACAGAAAACGCAAGTATATTCTACTAAAGCACGAAAAAGAAAATCAGTTATAAGAATCCTGATCGAGAATACTCAAGATTGGATGCTGATGAAGAAGATTCTTCAGACGATACAGAAACATAAGATGTTTGCTAAGAATTTAACAATGTTTGATATTTATATTTTTATTATAGTCTATAAGCACAAAATGTTTGTTAATTACATAAACATAAGATGCTTTTCGAACAGCATCCTCAAGAGAACAAGTAGCTAGTATCAAAACCACCAGCTCAAATTCCGAAGCAGATCAGAACCCTGAACAATCAACACCCAACAAGAATGAGACTGACGGCAGTGGTTTATCTGATGATTCAGAAGAATGTCAGCTACTCCTGAACAACCTGATCCTCTAATTATCCAGTATCAGGTGCATGATCCATACAATCTACTTTATATTAACACGAAGGAGTACAGACAATGTGATATTTCAGGAGACATTGCTCCTAGTTTCAAGCAAAATCCCAGCTGTTCGAAAAAAAATACCTCCGGGAATTCGGGCATGAAAGGTTGTCTTAAGAAACTTCATTTTCCTAAATTAAAATTTCATAAGAAGACTACCAATGAAACAAAGGAAGGTGGAAGTATGTCCCACGCCATCTAGGAGTCAGAACAGAAAACGCAAGTATATTCTACTAAAGCATGAAAAAGAAAATCAGTTATCAGAATCCTGAGCGAGAATACTCAAGATTGGATACTGGTGAAGAAGATTCTTCAGACGATACAGAAACATAAAATATTTGCTAAGAATTTTACAATCTTTGATGTTTGTATTTTTATTATAGACTGTAAGTACAAAATGTTTGATACTTACATAAACATAAGATGCTTTTCAACCGGCATCATCGAAAAAACAAGCAGCTACTATCAAAATGTCCAGTTTAAATTCCGAAACAGATCAGAATCCTGAACAATCAACGCCCATCAAGAATGAGACTGACGGCATTGGTTTATCTGATGACTTAGAAGAATGCCAGCTACTGCCTGAACAACCTGATCCTCTAATTGTCCAGTATCAGGTGCATGATCCGCACAATCTACTTTATATTACCAGGAAGGCGTACAGACAATGTGACATTTCAGGTGACATTGCTCCGAGTTCCAAGCAAAATCCCAGCTGTTCAAGAAAAAAATAGTTACCTCCGGAAATTCTGACATTAAAGGTTGTCTTAAGAAACTCCTTTTTCCTAACTTAAAATTTCATAAGAAGACTAACAATGAAACAAAGGAAGGTGTAACATATGTCCCACACCATCTAGGAGTCAGTACTGGAAACGCAAGTAAATTCTACTAAAGCATGAAAAAGAAAATCAGTTATAAGAATCCTGACTGAGAATACTCAAGATTGGATGCTGATGAAGAAGATTCTTCAGACGATACAGAAACAAAAAACATTTGCTAAGAATTTTACAATTTTTGATATTTATATTTTTATTATAGTATGTAAGCACAATATGTTTGATAATTTGTAAGGGCGGTTTGGGGTGCCACTGGGTTGTCTCGGTATTTGTAAGGGGCTGGCTGGTCCTGTAGAGAGTCCTGAACGCAGCTGCTTATATAGGCGCTCTCGGAGCGCGGAGGAAATGGTAGAAGTGTAACGGAGCGGCGAACACCAAATATCGGTTAGGGAAGGGACACGTGCACCGCTTGAGTCGGCGGCTTATCCGAGCGGCGACTGCTTGCAACAGTCGATAAACACTTTCATTTTTACACCCAAAATAATTAATAAAATTTAGCAACTTCGTTACAAATTACATAAACATAAGATAGTTTTACTACGAAAAAGGTTTAGAAAATATCCATGTGTATTGTCTTGAGGTCTGAAGCGATATCAAAATTTCAGTTTTCAAGAGGTCTTTAGAAATCAGTCATGAATGTCTAAAAATATCTTTTGAATAGGTATGAGCAACCACCATTTAATTTGTTAATAATAATTAATTTATAAGCAAAAAAAAAATAAAATACATTTTAGCATTGTTCGACGTTAGTCAAATAAACGGCCTTTTCAAAACCGTTCGATCCTATTGCCGGACCAGTATTTGTTTTTGTATGTAAGTAATTTGTTGGGTAAACATTGTACTAATCAGCACAATAGCTTTACGATTGTATTGTATCTGATTGCTAATCAAATTTTAATTAAAAGAAATTGAAACAAAATAAAAACATGGAATCATAATTCGGTATTTAATTCAAAAACTCATTTTTCTATGAAGAAACATTCTTATCAGGATGGAATCTCGCAGTATAATAGGGGAATTCGGAGAAAAGTTTTTTAAAAAAGAAGCGTCCCACATAACACCACATTCCAATTAGCGCTTTAAGTGCATTTTGAAACGAATCTGGTGGTGCAATTATATTTGTTTTTGTGTCTACTTTAAATTTCCAAAACAAGCCCAAAAATACCTCGAAAACAATATTTTTAGGTGCTTTTCTAAATTTTTCAAGTCAATGCAATACCCTGATAGTTCTGAAACTTGCCGCTTCCAATTGCCGTTGGGGAATTGCTATTTGGCACCCAATCTTTCCATTCCAGAAGAGAAATCCCATGTTAAGAACCAAAAGCTAAAATTAGTCGCACTGGGTAATGAACACGTGGCATTTACGTCGTTTTGCATAGAAAATAACAAAACTTTGTGGAAACTACAGAAATTTCGAGTATAATCGAGCATTTCGAAAACTATCGCATCTACATGCATCAGCTTCAGACACTAACTGGAATTCATTATTCAGTATACAGAAGCATCCCTTTGAAGCTAATTATTGAGGAATCGATATATAAACCTCATCATTATTTTGATTTGTGTTAATGACTAATTAATTAACTAACATCCCTCAGAAGAAAATAGACACGTTTATATGACTCTATACCAGGGAATCACCTAATTAATTTAGCCCAAGAATTCTTTGCAACGAAGTATAGAGTTCATAAATGAGCAAAATCAAAAACAAAAAAGTTTTCACGATATTCGTCTTATAAGTTTCGAAAACTTGAACTTAAAAGAAAATGTATGTGTGCACCGAAAGTCACTTGATGTATACAGGGTGTATTATAACAAGGACAACACGGCAATTAGTTACGCATCGATAAGACAAAGAATCCCTATAACATTTTCTTCTCAGAATCGAGGTTTTCAAAAAAAAATACAAATAAAGGAAGGTATAATGTTTTTAGCACTTACAGTAGGGTTTGTTATGATCTTCAAAATAAATGATGTAATAGGTTATCCATTACTACACCTTATTAATACTTCACTAAGTACAGGCAAACTTCCCGATGCATTAAAGATAAATACAGTTATACCTATACCAAAACTAAGAAACACCACTAAAGCAAAAGAATTTAGGCCAATTAATCTACTGCCTACAGTGGAAAAGATTTTAGAAATCGTAGTACATCGGCAAGTTGTTAAGTATTTTGAAAATTATGAATTGTTTACAAAAAGGCAGTCCGACTTTAGATCACGTCATTCTTGTGAGACAGCCTTTCGGCTAGTAATAACCAAATGGAAAGAGCAATTGGACGTAAATAATGTGACCATTGCGGTCTTTGTTGATTTGCGAGCCTTTGAAACAATTGATAGAGATCCTATTAAAAAAATTACATTTTTATGGAATTAGAGGATTAGTAATGCAGTGGTTTGAAAATTATTTAACTAATAGGCATCAGTTTACTAGATACAAATCTATTATTTCAGACTCAATTGAATGTCAACACGGTGTTCCGCAAGGAACAGTTTTAGGACCTTTACTATTTATTACTTATATTAATGATATTAGTAGTTTCATAAAAACGTCAAATATTACCTTATTTGCAGATGATACTTTAATTTCAACATCTGGCAGTAACATTGAGCAAGTTAACAAAATTATTAATAAAGATCTTGAAGTTCTATCTAAATGGCTTGTAATTAATAAACTAAAACTAAATAGTGACAAAACGAAATGTATGATTATTGCACCAAAAAAAGTTTTTCAAACCATTAAAGATGTAAAAATTGAAATTAAAATTGAAACAGAACGGTTGAAGTAGTAAATGAGATTAAATACTTAGGTGTCTCCATTGATAAGCATTTAAAATTTAATAAACATGTTGATTATGTTATAAATAAAATTGCAAAGAAAATTGCGTTTTTGGCCAGACTACGTAAAAATTTATCTTTTTGGAGTACAACAGTTATTTATAAATCAATTATACAACCACATTTCGACTACTGCAGTTCTATCTTGTTTATGACCGGCGAAACGCAAATGCAAAGGCTGCAGAGGTTACAGAATCGCGGAATGCGCGTCATTTTAAGGTGTGATAAATATACTCCAATAGCACATCTACATGATACGTTAAGATTTATACCTGTTCGGCAACGTATTATTAATATTTTAATATTTATCTATAAATTAATACATAATGCTATGCCATCCTATTTCAATACATTTTTTATTCGCACTGATGGCATACACAATTACACGTACTGCAGAATCATATCGATTAACATATGTTAGTAAAAAAGTAACATGCAAATCAATATTTGAAGAGGGAATTAGATTATTTAATAACTTGCCGAATGAGACTCGTAATGCAATCAATCTAAAACAATTTAAGGCCTTATTAACACCTAGAGATTCTTAGTTGAGCAAATCACAATTAAAGGTACAAATGTTTTAATCGATATATTTATTTACAATATAGATTTACAATTGATTTTAGTATTTAATGTAGTTATGAACTATTTTAACAAACGACATTAACTACTATTACTATCTTTAACACTTATCTAGTCTATTTTATATTTTTATTTTATACACTTATTTTATACACTTATTTATATTTTATTCTATACAGTAGCTATTAGTAATCTATTCTAATTTTTACTTTTACTAGTCAGGATTGTCATTATGCCATTATAATAAGTATACCAAATATTGTAATAATGTTAAGTCTTATTTGTTAATTATAATAATTTTGTCCGTTTTTTCTTTAGTTAATATTGTTGTTGCACTGAATTATAATTGTTGTTATTATTTAAATAGCTAACTGAGCTAAATAAAGGATTTATTATTAAAATAAATAAAATGAAGAGTATTTTATGTTTTGTTATGTTTACGTTGCTGATCTTGCAATCTGCAATCTGATTCTTTTACATTAAAATTTTATACGGCTAATCAATCAGATGATAATTAGTAGAACGCTATAATTAAAAAGATTTGTTGTATGTAATTTCCCTATAAAGACGAATAGTTTTTAGGTTTCTTAAATTAAATTTAAAGCCGTCCACGCTATATAAATGTCCTTCAATCTAATTAACTTACATAAATCAAATGTTCTCTTTAAAAATCAGACAATATTCTCTAATCTTATACTTTAAATCTGATTTATTTTAAAGCTCTTATTAGACCTTGAATTTATTTCAAATTCCATACAGCATAAACAAACAGTGTGATTGACAATAATTGTTTTATCTAGCTGCCAAGCATATCAGCTGGTACTAATAGTTATTAATGATACCCCATAAACGCGTTTATAATTTTACATGTACTTTTCTAAAACCGTTGGACAAAATTACTAAAAATCTCGACTTTCTCTAATTGAAACTTAAACTGAATGCTGCACTACCCTTGCTTGACACGCTCGCTGTGCGTGTATAGCCCGTGATTTCGGATATCTATGATCGCCTCAAGCACGTGATTTGTGACAACTTATTCATTTGTATTAATGGTAAATACGTATCTTTCTAAAATTTCGCATGCTATTAATAAAATTGATATTAATGTGAAAAGGACTTAATATCCTCCAATTTTTTTATTAGGTTTTACTCTCTGTGGAAAAGTTAATCAACAAAAGTGCCAAATGTACATTTCGGTAATTTTACAGTACCACATGTAAGGTCATGTTTAGATGAAATTAAACATCCCGTTATAAACAGATTAAAATAAATACACAGCTTTGTTTATTTACGTTTTGTATGAAATACAATTCGTCATCTTTTTAGAGACGTGCATTCTAGCTCAGCATAAAACTACTAGATCAACGAAGTGAAGTAATTTTATTTACAATAGTACAGTGTAACACAAGTGGGCGCTTGAAAATGGTGGGTTTGGACTAGCAAGGCCGCAACAATACACAGTGAAATTCTCATCATGTTTGTGTGGTTTTTGAATTTCAAAGCAGCACTTATTATACATTTAACTTTATCTTTTACTGCGTTATAATCTTAAACGTACTTTTTAAAAACGCCGGTCAAAATTACCAAGAATTTTGACTTTCTCTAATTAAATTTTTATTATGATTTCTTTATTTCAAATGCCATCAGAAATGCGTTGGTAAAGTCTGGTGCATACCTTATAAAATCCCCTGTATAACAAAGTACCACCACGAATGTGAAAAGGCAACATTAACAATTAACTCACCGATCCGATGAACGTCAATGTGCGAAATTTCGTTTTACAATTTTTAATTTTTAATTAATATTACTGATTTTCTTAATTAATCTTTTTTGAGCAAACAATATTCAAAATTTGAAGTAAGGCAGGTGTCAAATTGATATAACTAAGTCAAACAACTGCGACACTACCTAGTGAAGAATATAGCTCATTACTGCTGCTTGCCGATCCAGGGCTCCTCGATTTTAGAGAAAAACGCGAACGTCTCTATACGACCGTCCGCGTTTGTAGTTCCAGGGATAATTTCTGATTTATTTTGAAGGGGAGCCACAATATGTACAAAACATTCCCAGGTCGCGTATTAACGATCGCTCTTCTTGAAATATTACATTGCTGCCCGGTTGCGAATTCTCAAAGTTGCTAAGAAATCATAACCTCTCACAAAATTCGTGCTTTTATATTGTGTTATTTTATGCAACTAGTTATAAAACCTGAAAAACGAGAAAGGAATTCAACAGAACAAACAAACAAATCTATTTGTTGAACGTAGATCTCAAGCTAAAATAACAATTCAAAATATGTGTTTTAAAAGTTGCTTAATTGTTCTGGTAAATAAAATGCAACAAAACCAGTATTTAGATTTAATGGGCTATGAGAGAAATATATCAAACCCGCGTCAGTCGACCGGTTAAAGGATTTCTTTTTCTTTATAAAAACTGAGGCCCTGAAAACGGGTTTTCCTAACAAACTAGATGAAGTTTGGACAATGTGAAGCTGGAATGTATCTATATATTTGTCAAACGAAATTTTTGAATATTGTTTAAAATTTTGTTTCTGATAAATGCCAAACATGGCGGTACTTTCTTATGTTAACTGGACCTGTTGATACCTGTGCTCTAGAATAACGAAATAGTCCTGGCTAAGATGTCTCAATCTGTGAGAATATTAATCAGCCTTGTAGTCAGCAATCCATGGCCATCCAATAATAATTGTCCATCTTTAGCAGCTTAGAGACCTTTACCATCGTAAATACGATAAAGAATAAAAACTTTCCAACACGGTAAATTATGTATTACTATAACAATAATGGCTATCAACAGTGTCGATTTCATCTTGAACTAATTATATAATATACGTACATCAATCTTGTCAATTTTAATTTAATATAATCTAAAAGAATTTATACCATTTACAACTCCAGAATTACTTGTTCCAAACCTCTACGTGTAATAACTAATACAACCACAAATTCTATTTCACTAAAGAGGATTATCTTATTATAGATGGGCATGTTATTTAGCACAAACACTATTCGAGTTCCTTTTTTTATGACTAACCATTACCACTCTACTTTATCAGATCAAAACGATTCCGATTAGACGGATTTATTAGAAAATAAATTAGAAACCCATTTCAATTTTAGAATTTAAATTATGGCTTCCTAGTAGTATATTTTCACTTTCTGTGATGGGCTAATTTAAAAAGGTATATATTTTTTGCATTATTTTTTTCTTATAAAACTAGATTGTTACGTACCACTGAACTACTCCTGTTTAGATTGCTCTTCTAGATTATCGATGTAAACTGATTTACGAAGGCACTGGCATTTGTAAAAATAGTTTAATCCTTCACGAGGCATACACTTAACAAACTTATCTGACCGGAACAAAACCACAGGCATTGCTGGCATTAATCTTTAGCACGTTTTAAAAACCGAAACAACTTTACTATAATTTGTAAAACATTGAGATGATGGTTTCACATAGACATAGTATTTCTTTATAATTTAGTCGATAAATAAATTAAAAGTGAACCAACAACAGATGTTAGCTGCAGATCAACAATATAGATAATAATCGCACAATAAGTAATCACTAAAATATAGTACTGAAGTGGTTGTAATAAAGATGTTGTCTAATGAAGTTAAAAGAAATATGCAGTACTTATAATGCGTCATTATTAATACGAGTTCAATCCCATCTATATCACTCTATACTAGTTGCGGAACTACTTTATACCATAATGTATAGAGACTTATTGTTCTTACATTAACATTAATTATAAGAAGATATTTATATTACAAGCAGTAGAATAAAATTAGCATGCTTAATTAAAAAGGGGAAATTTAATAAAGCAAATACTTATGTGTTGTCACGACTTCAGGCTGTCACGTATTTTCTAATGATACATAAGAGGACCAGGTTTTCATTTTAATTCGTTTAAAGAAAACTTGACAAAATCATGAAGGTTCTCCTGCTTTATTGAACTACTGAGTTTTAATTTAAGCTACTTTCAGAATATTTGCTTCTTTGAAATCCATTTACGTATACGGAAACAAAGTTTAGTTTACAACTGTAGCTATGTCCTAGAGGTATTCAATTTTCTTATCGTTGTCGTTAAATGTATTTCAAGGTCTTTGTTCATGAGTTTTTATTACTTCACCGTAAATACAGTTACGATCATTTGCTAAAAAGCGATGAAAAACGCGATAGTTGGTTTTTCAGTTTTTTTGTACAATGTACGCTGTAATTCGACCTGATTCATGTACTGGGCAATTATCAAGCTGAAAAATGAAATGTTCTTGATTAGCATATAATCCTTCTTTAGGGAATGATCGCAACTGTACGTCTTCAATAAACAAGTATACAAGCAATATTTGAAGAGTTGCAAGATTTTTGTTTCTGCTGCTACACCCAGTTTTTTACATTGTATAGTAATATGGAATATACACATCTAGCAACGGGTTACGAGCTTTTAAGTGTTTAGTTCGTGTACATACGTCACAGTTAATACTCAACTTGTGCTATCGAAATCCTTCCAGTTTGAAAATTGAGAACCAAATTTATCTACAATTTGCTTAGAATTTAGAAGAATGACTAATGGCTCGCCTCCAAGTGTATCTATCCCCTGGGCAATGGCTTAGTATCTAATATCTATATCTGGGATAAATATATATCGCGCGCAAAGACTAGTGCCTGCGCAACTTGCTACCAGCCTACAAAACATCCAAGAAAATAGGCAGAGAATCGATTAGTTGAGCTCCCAAGCAACCATATCAGGTACATCACAAATATGACTATACAGCAACGCGGTCTCTTTCCAGAGCCGGGGCTACATTACTAACAAACAGGATATCGTAGCAAACTGAACACAAGTGTCGCATTCTATGTATGTAAGTAAGAAATACACAGTGGCATAAATAATCGTAGACCAAAAATTGAAGACATAACCATGGTAAAGGAAATAAGGAATGATGGAAGCTGCATATTCGCCAAATTTACAATTTTAAACAAATTTAGTCAACATCAAGATCATAACAGTTGACCTTGGCAATATAAACGTAACCAGCATTTAAGTATAAACCAACCTCTCAGCCCTTCAAACTAAATTTAGACGCAAGGATCAATGCAACCAAACCAACTGTAATAATAGGCTACTTCAACAGCAACACACAACATGAGTAGTAAGCAAAAGCCGGTTTAAGCCCACAACTCCCCATGTTATTCTTATGGGAGTTTCGTTTTTAAGACAGGACAATTTTGTGAGGTTATGTGTGTCAAACTTACAATTGAGTGAGGTTATGTGTGTAAAACTTGTCGTCCTTCCCGCCAGATGTCAGCATGGGTGCGGGTTTAAGTGTTTAGGCGGGAAAAAGTCGAATGTGATGCTTGTCCGTGATTGGTCGGATCGAATTGGCGGTAAAATAGGTAGCAGCATGTGTCGCTAGATGTCTCTGTGGGCGTGGTTTTGGCGGGAAAAATCAAATCTCAGGCCTGTTCGTGATTGGTCCGAAGTTTTGGCGCTAAAGGAGGTTGCAGGTGGTGTCGCTTTGGAGCGCGCGAACGCGGCCGGGCGGGGCGGGTTAAATAGAAAATTTTGTCGCGGCGTTGCGTGGGCGGGTGCCCCGGTGGGCCAGTGGGCCGTTGAAAGGGGTTAATTTGAAAAATTTGGCGGTTGCCTCGCTGCTGATTAATAATAAGGCGGTGGGGTAAACATTTTATTAAAGGGGGCTGAAAAAAATAATATACAATCATCGTTTAACTAGATGTAAATACAATATTAACAACATAAGCGTACTGTAGATTTTTCTTTAATACAAATAATGAATAGTGACCTATAAAATACAATAATAATAATAATAATTAAAGGAGAATGCATCGTTTTCCTCTCTCTCGTGAATAGTACTGCTGGATGATCTCATCACTTAATTGTTGCATAGTTTGATGTTGGACTAAAAATAAAAACATTACATTTTATACATTAAATTAAAAAATATCAACTTACCTGCATTTGTTTTTTCCTTTATGAATAAAACAGAAGCCAATAAAATACAATAATGATATTATTTTAAAGGAGAATGCATCTTTCTGCTGGATGATGTATTTATTCGAAACATATGTGCATACATTCCTTTTCTAGAATGATCTCATCATCACTTAATTGCTGCATAGTTTTGAGAGCTAAAAAAAAACATTACATTTTATACATTAAATTAAAAAATATCAACTTACCTGCATTTGTTTTTCCTTTATGAACAAAACAGAAGCCAGTAAAATACAATAATGATATTATTTTAAAGGAGAATGCATCTTTCTGCTGGATGATGTAATTATTCAAAACATATGTGCATACATTCCTTTTCTAGAATGATCTCATCATCACTTAATTGCTGCATAGTTTTGAGAGCTAAAAAAACATTACATTTTATACATTAAAAATAAAATAACAATAACAACTTACCCGCATTTGTTTTTTCCTTTAATACGATAATAATATTAAAAGAAAAATGCATCTTTTCCTTCTAACAAAATATTATATATTCCGCCGGATGATGTCATCAGTGAATTATTGCACTAGCAAGAAAAAATCTCAATTTAGCTGCACTTGTTTTTTTCCTATTTTACACGTTATAATGAAATTTTTAAGATCGCAAACAATATTAAGCGGTTGTATTGTTTTTAGTGCTATTTTTATTGATTAAAAGACGCGAGTTCAAACCGCATTACATATGTGCACAGTTTACCGCTTGTTTTAAAACTGAAGCGCTATTAAAATGTGTACTGTAAAATATTTTCTTAATGTCATGTCATAATTAATTAATGCTTTTTAAGTGCAAACATTAACATAGGCGATAAATTTAAAATGTGCGTCATTGTCACATCTGGGATTCGTTTCTTGATATTCCCCGTTTGATTTACAAAACAACAGGGATGTACAAAATCTCGCATAAAAAGATTATTTACATGTCTTTGATTCCATTTATAATTGAATCGTTGTTTTGGACATCCTTTAGAATATTTATTTCTTTAGTGGGATATTTTAGTTTGTAAAAATTGTGTTATATGGAGTATTTTGTTCGAAGTGTTGGCCTTGTTAGGGGTGGAAAGCGCGCCATTTTATGAGTTATTGCTTGAAGTTATTTTATGAGGGTGTTTTGCGTTTTCGATTTGTGTCAACAATTAAAATTAATTGCACCTTGCACTCGTATAAAAAGCTCGCTCTAAAGTGCCTCTGTTTTTAGTTGAAACAAGTGTTTGGTGCGGATAACATACTCATTTAGAAAAACCGTTCGATTCAGTTTGTGAAATTAACGTGTTATTATTTTTTAATTGAAAGGCTGAATTGTATTTAATCCGTCTTAACAATAATGGATATTACCAATTTGCAAAATCAGGTTACATTGGTGGAAGATGATTTAGCACGTGCAACAACACCTGCTGATTTTCGAAGGTTATCAACCCTGATTGATGAAACTACGGAATTAACAATCCAACAGATAAGGAATTACTCAAATGCGGGGGGAATAGCTGATAAACGGAAACTAGAAACGATTTTGAACAGATGTAAATACTTGGATGCGAGGATAAAACAATCCCTTATTAAAACAGGCGAAGGAGTTAGTGGAGAGGGTGGGGAAAGCAGCGTAACGTATTATGACGTAAGTTTTTCATGTTTTTTATTGAATATTCTCATTTTGATTGATTATAATTTGCATGTTTTAGCTGGAATCAGCGTTCAAAGGGCGTATTAAGACGGGTATAGTGATCAATAACAATATATTAGATCCAAAGGAGTTTCTCGAGGAAGCACAGCCCATTTTTGTGGATAAAATTGAAGCATCCCTCCAAAAGCGAATACCTAACATGAAAGCCAATGTCGTTCTTTGTGCCGATTATAAAATGAAGCTAGATGATACAGTACAGGTCAAGTACTTTAACACGTCCAACTTCATTATATCAAGATCCAGCGACCTTATTTCTATATTCGGGGACATGGAGATTTCTTTATTGTCACAGGTGCGTATATGAAGTTTTTTTTTAAAAACTCACTTTTAATTAGTTTTTTTCCTTTTTTACAGATGGGATCCTTTGAAGAAGTGGGGTCAGGGGGTAGTTTTAGTCGTATTAATTCGTTAGCTATAAATATTAACAAATATTCGCCTTTAAGAGCTTCTAAATTTATCGAGTTGCCTACTGTAATTAAAAGCAAGCACGCCATTATAAATGTAAAAAATACGGATAACGAATGCTTCTATTACGCTCTAGTTTCCGCTCTTTATCCATGTAATACACACCATAAAGAATTACCATCCTCGTATCCGCAAAATTTCAAACAACTATTTAATATTAAGGGTATTAAATCTCCGGTGAAAATTACGGACATTCCCAAATTTGAACGTCGAAATCCTAACATTTCCGTTAACGTGTACGGCTTGCAGGGTAGTAAAGTGATGGGGCCTCTTTATCATACAAAATCTAAAAAACAACACCATATTAATTTGTTGTACGTGAGAAAGAGGAAAGCATCTCACTACTGCTGGATAAAGAATATGTCTCGTTTATGTGGGTCGTCCATCACCAAGCACGAGCACCGTACTTTTATATGTGACAGGTGCTTAAGGCACTTCAGCAGTGTCCAATCGTTGAACAATCACCTGGATGATTGTGAAAAGTTCGATGCAGTTCGCATAGAATTTGATAAACCGGGTGAAAATACATTGTCTTTTAAAAATTTAAATTTTAATTTACGTCATCCCTTCGTTGTATACGCCGATTTTGAATGCTTAACAGTGCCGTGTAATCAAATTGATGATGATGATGATGATGTTACGCATTTCAAAAGCTGTACTATACCATATCAAAAACATATACCTTTCGCTGTCGCATACCAGGTCGTTTGTTCGTTCGATCCCTCCTTATCACATTATAAAAGTTATGTAGGAACAAATCCTCAAAAATGGCTGGTTAACGAGTTGATAAAAGAAACCGCAATAATAGAGGAAAAGATAAAAATTAACATTCCAATGCTGCCGCTTACATTGGAGGAACAGCAGGGGTATGATAATACCACACTGTGCCCCCATTGTTTGCAAGAATTCAATGAGGATTTGGTTATCAAAGTTAGAAATCATGATCATTTCACCGGAAAATTCCTATCGGCCCTTTGTCAAAATTGTAACCTGCAATACAAATGCGGCAATTACATTCCCATATTGTTTCATAACATGTCAGGCTATGATATACATTTCATAATTAATGAATTAAATTTCAACCGCGAACCGGTAAATATCCTACCCGTGACAAGAGAAAATTACATTTCAGTATCAAAAAAATGTGCTAAGATGACATGGAGGTTTATAGACAGTTATCGGTTCTTAGCTAGAAGCTTGGATGTTTTAGCAAATAATTTAGCCCCGGAAATGTTTAATTTTGTTCGCGAAGCCTTTCCAAATCCCGAACAATTTAATTTAGTACGACGTAAAGGCATATTTTGTTACGATTACATGAATAGTTGGGGGAAACTCAATGAAACGGAATTACCGCCGAAAGAATCGTTTTATAATGCTCTTCGCGAAGAACATATCAGCTGCGAAGATTACGAGCACGTTCAGAATGTATGGAAAACATTTAACATAAAATCGTTGGCGCAATACAGTGAACTTTATTTAAAGTGTGACGTAAAAATCTTAGCTGATGTTTTTGAACAGTTTCGCGATTTATGTATGAAAATATACGATTTAGACAGTGTACATTTTTATACGGGGCCCGGATTAGCGTGGTCAGCTGCTTTAAAGTGTACACGTGTAAAATTAGATTTGTTGACCGACATAGATATGGTGTTGTTTTTTGAAAAAGCGATAAGAGGCGGGATTACCCAATGTTCGCATAGATACGCAAAAGCAAACAATAAATATATGAAGGAAAATTATAACGAGAAGGAGCCTTCAAGTTGTTTGCTTTATGTAGATGCCAATAACCTTTACGGTTACGCGATGTCTGAAAGTTTACCGTACGGGAATTTTGAATGGTTGTCGGAAAATCGGGTTCGCGAGATAGAAAATATATTAAAAAATTTTAAATGCGAGGAAAAACCGGATTGGGAAATGTATACCGATCGAGCGTGCATGCTCGCTCTAAACATGGCGGTTGACGAGGAAGAAGTCCCTACCTCATTAATTTTGGAAGTAGATCTTAACGTGCCCCGGGAAATTCAAGACAAAACGTCAGCGTTTCCCTTTTGCCCGGAGCATCGGCGGCCTCCTACGGCTTCAAATAATTCCCCCCCAAAATTAATGTTGACTATGTTTCCAAAATTTAAATACGTTTTACATGTTCGAAACCTGTTTCAATGTTTATTGTACGGCCTGCAATTAACCAAGGTTCATAGAGTTTTAAAATTCTCTCAACGGAGATGGCTCAAACCCTACATAGACTTGAACACGAGTTTAAGGGCTAAGGCAAAAAACGAGTTCGAAAAGGACTTCTTTAAGCTCATGAACAACGCGGTTTTCGGCAAGACGATGCAAAATATCCGGAAACATCGAAAGATCAAATTAGCGTACTCTTTTAGAAGCGCCCAAAAGTATATCGCGTTACCGGAGTTCCGTTCCTGTACGATATTTAAAGAAAATCTGGTCGCCGTCGAACTAAACAAAACCGTGGTTAAATATAACCAACCGGTTTATTTGGGGATGGTGATTTTAGACTTGTCTAAATTATTAATGTACTCTTTTCATTATCAGTTTATGTTAGAGCAACCCTGCCCCGCTATCTTGCTTTATACGGACACGGACGGAATGGTGTATGCTTGTGCAAATAGTACCGACGGATTAGATATTTATGACGTTATACGAGAGGAAAGCGCGAAAGGATCGGAGGGAATATTCGATACGTCCGATTATCCTCCAGAGAACCCCTATGGAATACAGAAAGTAAATAAGAAAGTTCCCGGTAAATTCAAAGACGAATTAAACGGTAAACTTTTAATGGAATTTGTCGGTTTGAAATCGAAAATGTATTCCATGCGGAAGGAGGAGGGTAAGGAGGTTTGTAAGGCCAAAGGCGTAGGGCAGCAGGCTCTAAAAAATAGATTAAGTTTCGAACATTATTTCAAAAGTTTATTTGATTCGGAAATTACATATGCCGTTAATAGAAGCATTCGTTCTGATAAACATAATCTTTATACATATTTTATTAGGAAAAAAGCTCTAGATTCATGTGATGATAAACGTTTTATACTAAAAAATAAAATTGATACCCTTCCATGGGGTCATTTTAAAATAAATGAAGAAGAGGAGGGAGTTATTTTATAATTTTTTATTGTAAATAAAATCTTAGTTTATACATTTAGATAAGTAGACTATTATTTGTACATATATTTTCTAATTATTATTATTATTATATTGTAAGTATTTAGTGTAAATAAAATCTTAGTATATATATATAGATAAGTAGACTATTATTTATGCACATATTTTCTAATTATTATTATTATTATTATATTGTAAATAAAGTATATACAAAAACAGACTATTTTTTATAATAAATCACTTTTCTTGATCCAGCTGTTGTGTGTGTTATCAAAACCCAACCATTTCACATATAATTGATCATTTTTTGTTCGTAATACACGTTCAATTAAAAAGCTTTTTGGGTGTTTAGTTTTCATCAATTCCGGTTCATAGAAGCAACCTTTGATTGGGGCACCTCTCACATCTTCTAACAGATAGGTTGTCGGTCTAGTTGATTGCACCCTGCTTATGCGAAATAATTCAGTGCTGAACTGGGGGTGATAACCTTTCGAAAAAAACCCTCTGTACTTAGAAATACGAACCATATCGTTTACTTTAAATTTAGGTTTTGGGGGGACCCCGTCATCATCATCATTCGAACGATTTAAAGGCGTGCGAAATGTCACATTGATGGGGGCTAGACCAATTGACCTATGCACGGTGCTGTTGTACTTATCGACAACATCTTGCAGTATATCCAACCATTTATAATTCCCGTTGAAACTGAACTCCTTGTAGAGATTAGATTTAAGTGTCCTAATCACCCTTTCCGCAAAAAATGCTTTCTTAGTGGAAAACGTTGAATAGTGGTTGATGGAATGTTCCGACATTAATTTCTTGAAATGAGTGTTAAAATATTCACCTCCGCGGTCAGTGGCCAAGTTATTAGGTTTTCGCAAGTTTTCATCCAATATGCTTCGCATAGCACCGACAACTTCATTCCCGCTTTTAGATTTTAGAGGCCTTACCCACACATATTTAGAAAAAGCGTCTATTACCACCAGAACGTATTTATATCCCTTGTTGTAATGAGCATAAGAGTTAAAGACTGCTATATCGCTTTCCCAGAGGTCATCGAACCCTAGAACGATTGCTGAACGTCTGGGGAAATTTATTCTAGCCTGCCTGTGGATCTCGTTAACGATTGCTCTCTTTACATCGCTCATATTAGTACTAGTATTTTAAATATTTTACGTTTTTTGTTTTTTATGGTATCTTTCTAACACATCCACACGTTCAGTCAATTTCGCAATGGTTTTGTTGAAATTTTCGGCAAGGGGGTTCACAAGTGAAACATAAAACGTCTCGAAACGCTGCCTTTCTGCTTTCATTAAATCGATCGATTCCTGCTGAGTGAGTAATTGCCCCTGTTTTTTAGCTTCGATAATTGGCTGTAATTGATTTATCCCGTTATTGATTTGCACTAACAACGGGTCTATTTTGTCGGTGTAGAATTTTTCTCTACGCTCCCAGGTTTTTACTTCTTCAGTTAATCGTTTTAACGGCACTGCATCGTTTTCTTCCAAAGGATGGCCTATATTCGAAAGTCGTCGTTGTTCGATGTCAAACCCGCCGGTGCTTGTTAATGGAAACAAAGGACGTTGTTGTTGTTTACCTCCCGAAGAAGAAGAACTTCGATGAACCACCCGTCCAAATTTATCCACGGGCATCATGAAAATGAATTAATTTTTACTCATGTTCAAGCTATATAACCATCTTCTCGCAATTCCTCAACAATACTAGCAATTTCATTTTGAACATTGGAATTTCCGGCATTCTGAGAAGCAATGAGCAATCTTAAACGTTGAACGAGCTCTGAGGGCGTATCCCAATACACATATTCGATGGGATTATCATTGACACGCTTCATACTGGAAAGTACACCTTTGCCCGTTGTTTCTCTCATTTCTTTTTCTTCTAATGATTCAATGATCGGTTTAATGATCTCCGTATATTTATAGCCAACATAACGTTTCGATAGCGGTATTTTGTCGACATTGGTGGCGCGAAGTATACTTATGTAATTTCTAACGTCTTGCCTTGTATAGTTAGCGGGTCGTTTTAGAACTAAAAGTTCATACAACCCATGCGTTCCATCATACCTAACTCCTTTGACTTTAAAATATTTCTCTCTATTTCCAACGTCGAGGAAGGAATCTCCAAAATTCCATTTATCCAAATTAACGTCATACTTAACACCGTACGGGGAGTTATCTATACTTCGATCGTTTCGCAGCATAAGAGAAAGATATTTCCTAGGTAGCGGGTGATATTGTTCTAAAAAGTCTCGCGTTGACACATTTTCCCATGCCGGATATATATCCTCGTTACCAGACTCCACCCTTTTGTCCACCCCTCCTGCTTCGTCGCCTTCTTCTTCCACTTTTTCTTCCTCTTCGTCTTCACCCTTCATCTTGAACGATGTGCGTATTTTTTTAAGCAGTTTTGATCTAGGGGAAACCGATGTGTGCATTTTTGTAAGCAATTTTGATGTAGGAGAGGAAGTACTTGGAGTAGCCGCTACTGTGCTAAAAACGGGTGTGGACCAGGCCAACGGCATTTTCATCGGAGCGCTTATTTTTCCTTTTTTGTTAATGGTTTTCAGGGAGCGAGCGATGTCTTCTATAGGATCCAGAAGGGGTTTGTGCGTTTTAGCAAAAGCGATTTCTTTAAGTTGCGCGCCCGATTGTAAGGCTTTAAATTTCCTTCGTATATCATTAGCAACTCGAATTAATGCTCTTTTACGAAGTTTATCGGCTGCGATGTTGTCCCCCATAATAATAAGGTTACAATATCGATCGCTACTTTAGTTCGACTAGATGAGCTAACTAAATTACTTCGAATTTATAGCGGTTAGGGTCTAATAAAACCGTCGAAATTTATTCTGTAACGTCCGTTGTTGACGTCACAATCCTTGTTGATCATTAGAAATCCGTAGCGACTGTCTTTCCAGCACCGAGTGCACATGTCCCGAAATTTATTAAAAGACATATCGATGCTCACATGATCTTCGTAAACGTGACGCATGTTTAAGTCGTCCTGTTTAAAAATCAATAACATGTTCGCGTTATCGCGCAGCAGATGTTTAGGAATTTTCGTGTAAGACTGACAGAGATAGAAACTGTCTATACCGTGATGTCGCCCCATGCTGAAGAAATGACGCATCGGATTCTGATTGTCCATGCTGACGTCGTCAAACACGAAAATCGAGTTAGGGCGCGCTTCATCGGGCATCATGACGGACTCGTTTTCGCTAAAAGTAAAATACCCCATGCCTTTTACACGCTTCAGCGCTTCTTTCAAAAACGTATACTTCGGTTGATGAAGAGACCGGGAATAAATATAAATATTGGCGAACTTCAACCCTTTGGGCTCCACCAACATGGAGAGCATCGCATTTGATTTGCCGGAACCGGAGGGTCCCACTATCAAGCACCTGATGGAGGATGGGAACAAACTGCTATGCTTAGCACCATCAACTTTTGCCCCAGAGTCCATGAGCAGCTCCTTTTCCAAATCGCGTACGGTTAACCTTTCACGTTGTTGCACGATTTTCATTCTTTTTTCCGCTATATCCGGCAAGTAATAAAAAATGAAGATTATGCTATAAATAAGCTTGTACGCATGATACGAAGTTATTCGTTCAAATGATCGTGCACGAAGGCGGAGGTGTCTTAAACAAGCTTATAGATAAACTACCCGTCGAACTACACCTTCCGGGGTATCAATTCTGCGGCCCCGGTACACGATTGGGGCAAAGGTTAGCACGCGGAGATCCCGGCGTAAATCCCTTGGACGCCGCTTGTAAGGAGCACGATATCGCTTATTCGAGTCATCAGGACGTGAAATCGAGACATCTTGCGGACGCAGTTCTCGAACAAGAAGCCTGGAAGCGGGTTAAAGCAAAGGATTCCAGTGTTTCGGAGAAAGCAAACGCTTGGCTCGTGACCAACGTCATGAAAGCTAAAAGAAAACTTGGAATGGGGTTTGGAAGAGGAGGTGGCGGCGGCGGTAATAAACAATCTAAAGTCGCTTTCGGTAGGATCATGAAAACCGGACTTAACGCCGTAAAAGGTGCTCAAGCGGAAACTATCGCGAAAGCTGCGAAAATAGCTGTGGGTGCGGCGAGAAGAGCCGTTAAAGAAGCAGGAGGTAGAAGATGTGTGAGACAACCTCGAGTAATTCCTATTCCAGGTGGGGCGGTAAAACAAGGTGGTCTACTTCCCTTATTGCCGGCCATTTTTGGTGGACTCGCTGCGATTGGCTCGCTGGCCGGGGGCGTATCTCAGGTGGTTAAAGCCGTGAAAGACGTAAAATCCGCTAAAGATCAATTGGTGGAAATGAAGGACCATAATAGGAGGATGGAGGGTATAGCGATCGGAAAAGGCGGAAGTATGATTATAAAACACCGGTCGCCGAGTAAATCGGGCCTCGGTTTGTACTTGAGCAAGAAACCTAAAAGCGGCGGCAGAGGGCTCTATTTACGAAAAAAGCCGACAAAAAACTAATAAATTTGCCTCGACGTCCTCTCACCAACATTGACATCTACAAATATGCCACAGGTATACCCCATTTTCGAGGCGTATTTATGCGCGATGGATTACCTTCGCGACCTTGGAAGAACGAAAGTGGAATAGTCAATTTGGATTCGACAATGGGGAAAGGAACGCATTGGGTGGCATACAGGAAACACAACAACTTGATTGAATATTTCGACGGATTTGGAAATTTAAAGCCGCCGCGAGAACTTGTGAACTATTTCGGTAAAAATGCCGGAAACATGACCTATAACACGGAACGATATCAAAATTACAATTCCTACAACTGCGGACATCTGTGTTTGCAATTTCTGAGGAGATAAAAAGAGGGTATGTGACGCGTCCTCGTTTAATCATGTCCGAGACGTTCACTTTAACGGGTACAGGCAGTTACCTGAGTACTAACTATTATCCGCCGGTTGCCTTAAATGCCGACTACGAGTACACGTTAGGACTAATAGGTTACTGGACCTACAACGCTCTCCGAAACATCTATCCAGGCAATAATAAGATCTATTGGCGCAAACCGGGCGATAAAAAAAACAGACAGCTACTCATAGCGGAGGGGGCATATGAAATAAATTCGTTGAATGAGTACATATCGAAAAAATTGGCGCTAACCAATAATGAAACTCTCAAGCAGGAAGAAATATTTTCTCTGCAACCGAATACGAACACTTTAAAGTGTGAAATCAAAAGTAAATATGCCATTGATTTTCGCCCCGACGACTCTATCGGACGCATGCTCGGCTTCTCCCCCAAAGTTTTAGAAGCGGACGTATTACACGAATCGGATTTACCCGTTAAAATATCACCGGCCAGTAGTATACGAATAAATTGTAATATAACTGGAGGCGCACATTATAACGACACCCCGGTACATACAATATACGAATTCGCGCTGGACGTGGAGCCGGGGGAACAAGTGAACGAAAAACCTACAAACGTAATATATCTTCCAGTAGTAGTTGCGGATCAAATAGATAATATCACGTTATCACTCACGAATCAAAACGGAGAACGATTAAATTTCGGACACGAAGACGCTACTATACGATTGGAGCTTAAAAAGAAAGAACGAGAGAAAAAATGGGGTTAGACTTCACTACTAGTACTACTGGTAATAATAATAATAATAATATGATAATGAGAAAAACGGAGACGAATGAAGACATAATATCCCATTATAAAAGAGCGGCTCGCGCTCTACACGTCACTAATCGTTCGAACGTTAAACGATTAAAACCTCAAGACGTTCACTTTTTGAAATCTCTCGGATTTACAGTTCTGAAAGAAAGTGATGAGCAGTGAAAAATTAAACATATTCGACGACATCCGACTCGATGAGGATATTATCGAACAGAAATGGATCGCCCATACGCCCCCGACTCGAGCGGAAAACTTCAAATCTAGCGATGAAGTCACCATAACGGTGGAACAACGAGATTCGCTCGTCAGCATTTATGAGAGTTTCCTGTATGTGGAAGGACAACTTGAAGTTGCGGACCCCCACAAAACAATGTAATCTAGTCAACAACGCTATTTCCCATCTGTTCGAAGAGGTCAAATTAAGCCTGAACGATACCATGATCGAGTCTATACGAAGACCGGGGATTACCTCCACCATGAGGGGTCTTGCAGCTTACAACAAGGACACCATTAAATCGCTCGAGATCGCCGGATGGGGTGCCGATCCCTTTACTCTTCCCATTTCCATCGAGAGTACGGATAAGAAGTTCTCATGCCTTATACCCTTATCATTGTGGTTTGGAATAGCCGAGGACTACAATAAGTTAATCGTATGGTCCAAAATGCAGTTAAGTTTGGTTCGTGCTCGTACAGACTCAAATTGTATTCAAAGCGCAGAAAGCGATGGGAACATTAGCCTCAGCAAAATAGAATGGCGAGTGCCACACTTCAGGTTGAGCGACGCCGCCAAGTTACGACTCCTAAACAAAATCGACAAGGGCAAATTCATCACGATCCCTTTCCGAAAAAGAACCCTTAACATCATACCCGGGTTACGCAGCGGACGCGAGGATGTTATAGAATTGGGGTCCGTGAAAGCCTTCGAGAGACCTCATCATGTAATCGTGGGATTTCAAGTGAACAAGGAAAATATTGCTAAAGAAAACGCGAGCACCTTCAATCACGCCAACATAAAAAATATCACGGTCTATATCGATTCGGTGGCTCACCCCAATAGACGCATGAACTTGGACTTTAATAAAAACTTATTTACGGAGGCGTACAGAAATTACTGCGACTTTCAGTCATCCTACTACGGAAACAACCCTCATTTTCCCCACCCTCTCATGAGATACAGCGAATTTCTTAAATCCCCGCTCTACGTCATCGATCTATCGAAACAGGACGAGAGTGTAAAGGCGGGGACGGTTAGTATTAAAATTGAGATCGAAGCGAGCACAGCGTTCGCTAACAACACGTACGCGTACGTTCTATTACTTCACGACACCATAGTATCGTACGAACCAGTTACGAGCACCGTTACCACCCTGTAAACGATGATAATAATAGATTTGCAGGGCTTCGAAGCACCCCATTTTGTTCCGAAAGAAATGGCCATTACTGACGGAGAACGAACAGCTCATTATGTCTTTAAACCGCCGTGTCCATTTCATGAATTGACACTTTCGCAACAGACCACCGTCAACTGGCTCACCAGGTATCATCACGGATTGCGATGGTCCTTCGGTAATACGGATTTGCGAGAAATCGAAAAAATCTTAAGTGTCGTCACGTCGCGAGACAGCACCATATATTGCAAGGGTAAAATTAAATCCGATTACCTGCGAAATCACACGACGTTGCCGGTGATAGACTTGGATGATCGAATGCCCGAAGAAGAGTTCCTTGAAAAGATGGCTCCTCTACGTCACTGGAAACCACCATGTTTTTCACATATTCTCAATTATTGTCGGTGTGCTATTAATAATGTAAATCAAATATATTACGCACTGTCTCAAAATGACAAATTAATCAAACAAACAGAATAATTTCCTTTTATTATTATTACTAGCTATAATTATTGTATTATTTATGTGTACTTAACTAAGAATGAAATAAAAGATGATGATGTAATAAAATAATGTTTTATTTTTACATACAATTATCTACAAGGTAAAGTAAGTAAACAATCTAAAAATTATTAATACAACCATCAGTAGTATGACAAGGGCAAATACATTATTTGAAATTAACAAAACTTTAATAGTTCCATCCACCACACCTCCTCCTCCTCCTACCGGTGACGAGGAATTTGTTCTATTCCACAACAGGGGTGTCCATTCTGATTCTTGCCAGCTTTCATTTTGATACAGATAACGTAATTTGATCCAAATAAAACGTTCTCGATGACGCTGATGAAAGGCCCCCAGTGCATAGGAAAATGCGAAGGTACTATTTACATATTCTGTTTGCATTCTATTCCACGCCTCCGGTATTGGAGATGATGATGATGGTGATGAGGTGTCGTCATTTTCGCTAAAATAGAACCCAACGTAGGCCTCTTTTGCTCCGACCGGATGAGCTACGTAAAGCACTTTACGGTCGGCAACAATCGACGACAACACCAAGGCCACCGTCGACAATAACATGATGCACGCGTTTTTCACTTGAGACGTACTCGATTACTACTGCTTTGCTGTCTCGGGAAACATCGGTATAAATTCCACTAGAGCGAACGAATTAGGAGCGAATTTTTGCTTCTTTATCCCCTCACCGGCCTCTTCCCCATCACCGCCATCGGTGACGTCATCTTGTGCAAGTTTCTGTCCTCGATAAGCCAAATAACACGTGCACATGTTTAACATCGCTATTTTTTCATTAGTTAAATAATCACTTATTCTTTTCGGTAAAAATAACACAAAATCTTCCAGTTCTACCAGCAACGAGCGACTATGCGTTTTCGTGTTAATGGCTCGGACGTCTAACATCAGATATTCCCGATCTACAGGTAGATCTTTCAATTTCTTTACCGGTTTCTGAACTGCCGATCCAATATTATTCAGACAGGAAAAAAATCTTGCTACGCCATCCATCACTGCCGATGCCGCCTCCACTGATGATGATGCAATCTCTGTCAAACTCGGTTCACTCATCGTCATTATCTTTGCCCTACTACAAAAACGTCTTCACTCAACGAATTCACTAAGGCTAATAATATATAATTGAAAAGAAACTTCACTTCACACGCCCCCCTCCGCATCGTCGGCGTCAACATCCCCCGCCTCCTCCCCCGCATCCCCCATCTCATCATCATCATCGATGGACGGTATTTTAAAAAACTTTCTCATCTCATCGGACAGATGATGCGTCAAATCTAATTTTTTTAATTCCTCATATAAAACTTCCAACGAGATTTCCATTCGCAAACACGCTTCACACAACTCCATCCCCTTCAAATACGTTCCGTGAAGCTTCATACAATATTCGTAACCGCCATACATCTGTTGCCAGTCGTAAACCGCTTCGTGCATAGCGTCTTTAGCACCATCCTCGAACTGCCTCAATAAACATTCCACCCCGCTAACGGCGTCTCGCACCACGGGATAATCCTGAGCACTATACATCATCCACATGTCGATCTCACAAGCAATACTGCACTAGTTTCCCTTAGGAGGCTAGAGCACTAGTCCACCCCCCTACCCCCTCGATCGAGGTCGCGCGCAAACCCGTTTCAAATTAACCCCTTTCAACGGCCCACTGGCCCACCGGGGCACCCGCCCACGCAACGCCGCGACAAAATTTTCTATTTAACCCGCCCCGCCCGGCCGCGTTCGCGCGCTCCAAAGCGACACCACCTGCAACCTCCTTTAGCGCCAAAACTTCGGACCAATCACGAACAGGCCTGAGATTTGATTTTTCCCGCCAAAACCACGCCCACAGAGACATCTAGCGACACATGCTGCTACCTATTTTACCGCCAATTCGATCCGACCAATCACGGACAAGCATCACATTCGACTTTTTCCCGCCTAAACACTTAAACCCGCACCCATGCTGACATCTGGCGGGAAGGACGACAAGTTTTACACACATAACCTCACTCAATTGTAAGTTTGACACACATAACCTCACAAAATTGTCCTGTCTTAAAAACGAAACTCCCATAAGAATAACATGGGGAGTTGTGGGCTTAAACCGGCTTTTGCTTACTACTAACATGGGGCTACAGCGAATCCAACAGTACACAAGTAGAAAGATGAGCTGAGCACAACATAATCCATGACGCTAACCGCATCTTTTAACAGCGGAAGCGATGATACAACCCAGACCTAAATTTACATTTGACATTATAGCGCCAAATGAATTGAAACCGGTCCTACAATCAACAAACACAGTCCAGAAACACAGAACATCAATGCTACAAAACTACAATATACTGATAGTATTATAGTGTGATATAGATACTATGGCATGTGTTAGATGTTCTTAAAAGAAAATCTTAAAAATCGTGTTTTCCCGATAATTAAAATTCTAAAAAGTGCATAGTTAAGAAGTATATTATTATGTATACATATGTGATATGAAATTACCTGATAGTATTACCAATCTCAGCAAAAGGTTTACGCACACTCTCTACATAAATAATATACAACTAACACCGAATAATGGATGAATCAGAATTAAAATCCTTAAAAGATGAAATTTTGAAAAATCGGAAACATATTACATCTGTTATACACGCATCTGAAAGCAGAGTCCTATTGAAGATAGAAAATCTCAATCAAAGAATTAACATATTAGAAATAGAGAACACTAGATTATCCAACACAATCGAATTATTAGAAAAGCATGAAAAAAAATTCTGATTTATGGTTTGAAAAATGCAGAACGAATAACATCTGAAGAAGTCTGTGAACAATTGGAAGAACTGTTGGGTGTGAATATTTCTACTTTTGATCTTAATAACCTGTACACAATAAAGAATATACAAAACCACCCGGTCAAGGTTGAATTCCTTTCATATTTAAAAAAGTTAGAAGTACTTTTACACTGCAGAAAGCTAAAAGGATCTGGAATAACTATTTGCCAAGATTTAACTTTTAAACAAAGAAGAGAAAATAAAATATTAAGAAGGTTTTTAAATAAAGCTAGAGAAAATAAACAGGCCAGATCTTACATAAAGGGGAATAAATTATATATTAACAACAAAAGCTACACTATTGACGAACTTGAAGAGGAAGAAAATATAGGTAGTTTTGAAGAAAGAAAAGCAAGTAGTGCCCCTCCAACACCTACTATAGTAAATAAAAACGAATCATTCTCATTTGAACCAGCATCCGAAGTTTTTGAAGAAAGTAGTGAACAAAGTGCAAACAAGTATTGGAAACCAAGTGGATAAGAACAAACCAGAAAACACTACCACTGACACTCCAAAAACATCTACAATCAAAACTACAAACCCATTAGGAAAAAATGACAGGTTAGGTAAAATCTGAAGATCGCACTCTCAATCTAAAAAGTATACAAAGTAAAAGAAGAAAAATTTAAAAAAAGATGGATCCATTTATTAAACATTATGATATAGAACAAATAAGAGCAGACATTTTACAGAGTCCATCGGAAATAAATACTAAAATAAATTTGAAACCAACACAGCTTAAGATATTGCATAAAAATATTAGGAGTATCCAAAAGCATTTTGATGATTTAATTTTACTTTTAAACCAAATGAATCCTGATTTTGATGTATTAGTTCTTACAGAAACTCATAAAATATATGATTTAAACTTATTTAACATATATGGTTATAATGTTATTTACAATTATGGTAATTTTAATTCACACGATGGAGTTGTTATACACGTAAACAAAAAATTTAACTATAATTTTAGGTTTATTGATTTAGGAATGTCAAAAGCAATCGAGCTAGAAATAATAGACATAAAGGATCCTTTTACCATAACAGCCGGTTACAGATCTCCAAATTCTTGTCCAAAATTATTAAATTCACATCTACTCAATTACCTTTCCCACTACAAACCTAAAAATCACATAATTACAGGAGATATAAACATCAATCTGTTACGTGATGACGACTACATTGAAGAGTACAAAACCATTTTAAATTTATTTGATTTTGTGTCTTACATTAATCAGGTAACCAGAAGAGCAACTGGAACTTGTCTGGATCATTTATTTGTTAAACAAAGCTCTAATATCAAACAAATCAAGTCATTTATAATATTATATGATGCCACAGATCATGATCCAATTGCTGTCACTATAGAAGATCAAAATGCGGAAATACAACAAAATATACCGACATATAAGAAATTTATTGATTACAAAAAATTAAGAAATAATCTAAGTCTAGAGACTTGGAATTTTTTACAACATTCTATCGATGTAGATTCAAAAATGAACTGTTTTATAAAAACATTAGCATATTACATTAATAACTCTACAAATACTGTCAAATTTTCATCAAAGAAATTAATAAAGAAACCTTGGATCACTAAAGCTTTACTAAATTCTATTACAACAAAAAGTTATATGGACAGCTACAAAAACATCCAAACAATGTTACACTAGAACAATATAAAAAGTATAAAAATAAATTGTATTGTTTAATACAAAAAAGTAAAAAAGACAATACCAAAAAATTTATTGATAAAAATAAAACATCTTCTAAAAATTTATGGACTTTTGTAAATTTGCACGTTTATATTGTGTGTATTTTATATTTTATATACATATACACATACTTTTAAAATGTTACAAAATATTCTTTTATGTAATGTATTCTGTGTTTTATATTTTATATTATATCTATGTAAGAATTACACCACGTACAAGCTGTTAAATAACAGCTTCTGTGGTCAAATATGTTAATTTACATGTTTAGAGATAGTTTTGTCATTACTTAAATTTTTTGTAGATTTTTAGTAAATAAACATTATTATTATTATTATTATTAGTATTATTATAATTAATACAATAGGTCTCATTTGAGTACATCCCGAGAGGATGCCGTACCTCGTACATACCAGGAGTCAGTAAAGAGCTATATACCAGCCATACAATAACTTTAAACTTCTCTTTGAGAACATCTCCTTCTCAGAGCAAACCATTAAAGCTGGAAGGGGACTTATAAACGAGTTATATGATAAAGACAAGATCGGTAAATCGACACTATAACAACACTGAACCTGACAACTGGGAGATAATCAGAAAACTGTCCAACGACCACACAAAACAATACAATAAACTAATACAATACAAGCAACTAATACAAAATGGAAAACCAGCCAACAAAATAAACAAAGTAAATTATTTAACAGCCTTGGTAGTGGAATGACTGGCGTGCCGGACTTTCACCCAGGCGACCCGGGGTCGACTCCCGGTGCCGGCAGATCTGGTTAAGGTTTTCTGCAGTTTTCCTTAGCTGTAACACAAATGTGGAATTTGCGCTGTTCCATCTGTAAGTCGGCTGCAGCCGCACATAGGGACTACGTAATAATAATAATCGCCCCCTCCCACCCCGCACAAGCTTATAGCTTCTGGGGCCTGGTTTCCAGGTTATGGGTTGTAGCAATTATAATTAGCAAAAATAAATAAGAGCTCGTAGAAATCGGAAATTAGAGAAAGATTAAGTAACAAATATCGGAATTGCAAACCGCCCTTAAAAACCTAAAGAAGAATAAAGCCGCTGGGTCAGATGATCTGATGAATGAGCAGATATTATATTTTGGAACAACAACAATGGCTACTAGTGTTCTTCAACACCTGTAAAAACAGAAACAAAATACCGAAGATTTGGAGACCAGTAAAGGTGATGGCTTTCCTTAAACCCTGCAAGATCCCCCAGGACCCAAAAAGTTACAGGCCTATATCGCTATTATACATACTAACTATACACTATAAAAGGTTACTTTAAACAGAATAATACAAAGCATAGAGAAGAAATTAATACCGAAACAGGCATAATTCTTCGGGGGAAAGTCCTACTTCAGCCAAATACAAAATTTAATAGAGTACATTGAAAAAGGGTTACATGAACGAAAAGCTACAGGAGTGATCTATGTAAACTGTCAAAAATTGAGACTAAATAAGTTCAAGCGTATACGCCGATCGCGTGATGTTTCATCGCGTGAACAGAAGTGAACCCAATTCTAACGATTGATAAACATTCGCTTTATCCCCAAAAAGGATGCGTTATCAGCCAAAGATTGCTTAGTAACAGTGATCGGTGAAGATTCTTGAATTTAATGCCTTGAGCACAATTCTAGTCGGCTAATATAAACGTCATATTTCATTGTGAGCTGTACGCAAACCCATTATGGTGATTCGTAAAGTTTTCGAAGAGAATTCAATGCGCCCCAAAAGGTGGGTCATTGGCCAAAAAAACCCCAGGAAGTCCTTTTGCAAGAGGTCCTTAAGTATGTAAAAATGAACTCAAAAATCAATTCATTTTTCTTGATTGATGTTCTTGGCGTGAAAGAGAAGTTTGCATTTTCCATTTAATAACATTTGGAAGGTTTTTGGAAAATATCGCAGTATGAACCACGTAGGAAGAGACATTCTGTATATGTAATTTTCAATAAGACGGTTCAATATCGCCAAGTTTTCAGAGGAGTTCATAATTTTCATAATCGATTTAGTTTTATTTATATATATTAGACACAGGTATTAGCATTTTATACCGAAAAAGCTACCAATAATTTATCAATCAAAAGCGCGTCACAAATATTGCTTTGCAAACATTTCAAACTAAACTAAATAAAATCTTAGGAACAAGCATGCATACCACACTAATATCTAGTTAAAACATAGTAAAAGGTCTTTTATTAAAATTTTGTGAAGTGTAGAGACTACGTTAATTTTATTTGTACCTTAACATTATTACGGTAACACAAAAGTTGAGACGTTACATTAGTAAATTGTTTTAGGACTATTAATATTTACACATGTTAGGTAGGTCGGCTGCTGTGGTGAAAAAGCTAAATCCCACTCCAGGGTCGTTTAACAATGTTTGTCGTAACCCTTAATAATTAACGGACATTATTGTATCAAATCCTTTAACCAACTTTGCGAAATTCTCATTTATCCCAAGTCCCTTATTAATTAGACCATGTATAAATTCTAATTATTAACGCCTCTAATTACAAACAATCCCGTTTGAAAAGAAAACAAAACAGTAGCGACGTACATAATATATCTATAAATATGAATGATTACAAAATAAAATTTGAAACTTGCATTACTTCAATTTTATTCAATATTTCTTTAAATTTACATACCTATATAAATTAATTGCTCTGCGTTATAAACTGATAGCTATCAAAGTACTATAAAATTTATAAAATTTTACTGATACATAGGTTAGTGTACAATATAGCTGTGTACAGGCAGTTAAAACGTAAACACGGCTTTTACTACCAAATAATCCAAACGTTTCAGTTAGTAATTAACGGTATTGTTAATTTGTACTTACTTATGGTTATGACCGTTTGCATAATACCCTTATCTATTCATAATGTGGTTTGTATGGTTTACGCTTCGGTAATGGACAAGTTTTTATGGTGTTTTCTTAAATGCATCACGGATTTTTATTACGTGTAAATAGACTTTCTGCCTATCAACACTGCATGGCAAATCACTGATTTATATTCAACTAGATAAATAGCATCCGCCATAATAATAATAATAATAATAATAATTACTACAACCCATAACCTTAACCAAGGCCCCAGAAAAACAAACCAATAATTATAAGGCATTAATTTACATTAACTTTTCCTTTCTGGCAATTTTTCTTGAATTCATTAGAACATCTAATAAGAAACATTTTACAATCGATTTAAAGTACATACTATAAAGGTACTAACGGAGGTTAAACATGTGAATCAGTTCAAGAATGATTAATAAATAAATTGAGTTTTTTTTTATAAATTGGTAGTTTAATATTAATTTCACGTCTACTCTAACAGTGGAACCAACCGCAAAGCGTCATATGCCCTCCTCCCCATGAACATGAAACGGCAATTACACACAATCACAGTTAGCTCGCCGAATTTTTCATTTGAAACATCCTGCCACCGCAAGTGCAACTTGAACCCACGACTTTGGGAATACGAGCAGTGCACCATCATTTATAATAGTAGTGAAAGATAGTCGATCGAGAAAGAAAACTGACGGAAAGACCATAACCCCGATTTCTGTTTGATGTCCGTCTGTCCACATTAGAACTTCTTGGCTAAGAGAAAGATGTGGTGTCAAATATCAGTGTTGACAGGGGTAATTGACCCTGGAAGGTTTAATTCTGAAACCAAATTTGCTAATGCTAATGTATTATTTATAATCGCTATAAGGCAGGTTTACTTAATTTCTTGTTTCCAACAAGTCTCTCTCTACCTGTATTGTTCTTGGAGAAATATGAGTGATTTCCACTTAGGTACCGTCCTAAGACGTTTTCTTCCGTTTAGACTTGTAGAATTTTAAAAAATATCTGAGCCAACCTCATGCATTCCATTTAAACTCATACACTTTGGCAATGACGACACTGGAATGTTTAAAGTTCTCCACTTTCACGTCATCGGAATGTAAATTACAAACTATAGCTCGGCTTGTAGAAGTTGGTTTTTATAGCCGGTATTTGACAACAATTTTCATTAGACCAAATAAGGGAGGGTGTACTTTAATATTACTTCATTTGCTGTCTAACAATATGGAAATAATAGAGTTCATTGAATCTCGCAAAGGCCGCCCTGTGGTGATTTATTCCCATTATAAATTAAATTTTAAGAAGTCTAATAAGAATGACACTACGTGGTGGAAAATATTGAAAAATCGTGCGGTGGTAGCATTACTACAGAAGATGACAATTCTAACCGTGTGGTGCATAAAAAGGATCACAGCTGCATAATCAACATCGCCAAAGTAGAAGTGGAATAGTACCGTTTTCAGTGTAAAAACGAGCACAGGAAGTGACACCTATTTCTCAAATAGTGCGATAGGAGTTTGCTAAATCCAAAGATTCGGGGATTAATCTTGTTACTAAAGTCCCAGATTTTACATCTGCGAAAACGGCGTTATATGAAGAACATATAAAGCGCTTGGTCTATCTAAGTTGTTGCGTAAAAAAACAAAAGACGTATAGTTGCCAGTTGATTTGTCTCAGGACGTCTTACTGATTGGCGATTGGTTGAGAGACCAAATTTTGGCATTTGCTACTACCAATGGTAACGATCTTACAAGAGGCGATGTTTTCTTATCAGACGAGACATTTAAAAGCTGCTGTCATTTATTTGATCAGCTATACACTATTCTTACGGACTACTTAGGTAGTTCTGCAGAAAGTGCAGTTAATGTTTTCAATTAATAACTAGGGCAACCTCGTCAAGACATGACGGTCAAAAGCATTGCAGGATTTCCCTATATACAACATTCGATGTGTGATTACAATCATTTGGATTTTCATAAGTGATTATTTAAATAAACACAACCAAATATAACCAGTTGAAAATTCTAAGCCTAGCACTCCTCTCTTCCGACGTCTATGCCTCTCTGGCTTACCCCTCCCCGATGGTTTATTCTACATAAATACATACATACGGAAGTTCTACCTTACGAAATGATAAGAATAAAATCAAAAATCGATCTTGTTAACATTCTTGAAAACGTCTATTAGTACATATTTTAAAAACATGTACATAAACATAGTGTTGGCAAATTTCCTGCCTTTTATACAAACAACATGAAACCACTCTGAATAAGAAATTGGCATCAGCTATTATTTGTATAATTCGTCAGTTCATAATTTTCAACTATGCAGATTTTGTCTACGCTTATTAATGATGGAAGTGGACGGCTGCATTACTCTTTATATTAAGCGAAGAGTACTTACGAAGCTCCCCACCGTAGAAGGTGAGGGGGCGCCCTAAGTGAATGTCCGATTCGTCCGTCTCAAATTAAACATTTTAGAGTTTTTCAAATTAAAAATATAATCTTTAAAAAAGTATAAAAATTAAGTAGTGTTGACTAATCTACACAGCGAAAGCTTTAATTTAAAAAAGAAACCCGTAAATCGGTCTGGTGGATCCCTCAAACGAACTGGAACAAAAAAAGCCTTGTGTTTTAAATATCAACTAATAATGATAATAATAATAATTTTGACAGACACTAAAGAGATACCTAGTCTAGCCATAAATACTGTTACACACATTTTATGTGATAAAATGAAAAGATGAAAACCATAAAATATCTTTTGAACAAATTTTATTTGTTTAGTTACTAATACATATAACATAAAAATGCCAAACCCATTAAAAATGCCCGCCTTTCGCCCTAAGAAAGGCACTGAGTCGCTCCGGCCACGCATAATAGCAGCACGCATCCCGCGGATTGGGATGTTGGCCACAGCTAGGATAAGATCCTGTTGTTAGGATAAGATCGTGTTGCAAGGATTCAATGTTGGACTATCCTTTTATGGCATACCATGTCTTCCAAATCTTTTCAGTGCTTATAACACTAAGTAAATTGTTCTGGAGCCAGGTATGGGTAGTTTTGGCCTTAAGGACTATTGCAGAATCTTGCTGGAAAGTCTATGACTGGTTTTGGAGAAAATGATATTTGTTTGAGTATTGTATTGTCAATGTGTTTTTATTCTTGTCTAAGTTTCCTAAGTTTTCATCGCTCCTGAAAATCTAAAATATCCAGAACATGTTTTGGAAAGCATTTTGTGTATGAGCTCCAGTTTAGCGGATCTACAACACTCTCGTAGAAAAAATTGTAAAGTTTTTAATATGATTAGTGATTCTTTCTGCAGGTTTAAACCATTTTCATTTTAATACTGCCATAACGGCAATATAAGATCGCAAATGAATAATCAGGCTGTTTGGTTTGAAAGTTCATTTAAGTCATTCAATTCATCAAGCAAATTATTAACTACGATTTGTTATAATTTTTCCTTCTTAAGTAAAGTTTTTTTCTTAGTAAACAGGAGGGATATTATACTTAAAATATTAATTGAGGTACGTAGATTAATTAAGAGGTACGATGAATGTTCCGCTAATCTGATATTTCATTAAAACAAACAAAACAACTAGATCGTTGCAATATTAGTAGCATCTTTAAAAAAAAACAAAAAGAGATTCCTTCCATATAATTCAAAAAGCTGCCAGTTATAAATAATTTCTTACAATTACTATAACAGATACTATAAAATACCAATAAGTTTTATTGGTTAACTTACATGGATTTCTCTTATCAATTTGTATCTCTTAATAAATGTCTCTGTAATTTCTGTAATAAGCAAGTAATAAGTTGGTATAAAATTAAATTTAAAAAAAATCGCATTTATTAATAGAAAATGTATTGATTTTATTGAACTGTTATTTGTTGTGTTATCTATACAGAATATATAGAATATATAAGCGAGATTAATATAGGAGGCGCGGCAATCTAGAAAAAGCTAAATAGTAGTTATCTTTATGAATTATCTCAGGCAATTATATCAAACGCTTTGTTAATTCTGACTAAATTTGGAAGGGAACATGGAACATGTCGGAGCAACGGAACAAAATATAAATGAGGTATTAAGCAATGGCTCAACAGGCATTACTATGTTAACAATCACTAAATGTATGTCAATATATAGATAAGACACGTACTTTTATAATTATACACGTTTAAATACTAGTTTTAAAATTGTTATCTACTTTATTTACAGAAATAGTATCAACAAAACACATCAATCACACATAGTGTACGGTATAATCACCTTATGTATGTACACGTCACACACCCTCGTTCAATATACGTTCGTTCGGAACCGCTAGCTATATCTATGCTGAACATCCCAAGATGATCTTAAATTTTAACACAAGGTACGTGTTGTACATATGCAATATGTAGTGCAACCATATCTGATATACGGATAGAAGTACTGCACGTGTCCCACACACGCAGTGTACTCGTGACATTACGTCACCAGTAAACATCAAAGATTAAATCTGCTAGCAGTTTAAGAAAACTGTCGCTGTAATTTTGAGCCTACGAAAGAATAGCATACAGTTATCTGGTAGTAAGACAAAAAAAATTGATGGAACTTACAATGTTACCTAATTTTTAAACCTATTCATTTCATATATTCATTACGTTAGTAACATACGTAGTGCATAAGTATCGTTTTAGTTTAATCTTTCCTAAGCTAGAAAGAAAGAAGTCTTTAGTATGCTATTGGGTATTTACTTATCTACCTTTAATCCTAAAATGTAAACGTTAAAATTGTGTACGCGTGTACTATACATACAATTATTTAACAATAATTATAGAAATGAGTTATAATTTAACAAAATACACGTTTAGTTTGAGGAGGGTAGAGACAAATGCATAAAAAATTGAAAGATTGATATGCGCTATTAAAAAATGGATTTAAAAGAGATCTTTGTTAAAAATTAATTTGATAATTTGATGACTTTGCATAATTCATAAATTAATGATACAATTACACTCTCGTTTTCATCATCATCGTAGCCGTCCACAAAAAAGAAGCTTTGGTGTCAAACATTGTCCATCCAAACCGGCAGAATCGATGATCTGCCCATAACTGGCAACCTGAGAATTTGAACCCAAACTATTTCTTCGAAGAATTTTTACTACAATTCTTTTGTGAAACTTTTTACTAGTTTCAACCAAAAAATAAATTCTCACTATTTTTACCATTAGGGAAAAAATATAAAAAACGTCATTTCAAAGGGAAAATCTCATTGCATATCACTCACAAAATCGTGACGCCATTTTTTAATCAGTACATCAACATTCATGAAGCAATATTAAAAATGTTGAGATATAGCATTAAGTACTTTTAATTTGCTTTTTCATACAATCTATTCAAACTCGGTTCAAATAAGTGATTTTTAGAGAATCATTGGATTTAATCTTTTTTTCCTTCGAAAATAACGCTTTTTTTAGATTTTTAATTTTTTTATAGGCGATATTGAAATTGTGCTATTCTTTTTAATGGTTCCGAGACAAGCAGAAATTTATAAATAATTTATCAATTGTGTCTTAAAATCTATGCTAAAAAGGGCGTTTTCATTTTGTGAACCACTTCTGGGGACACAGTGTATACAAAATGAAACTGTAACTTTTATTAATAGTTACCTTTTTATATAATTTTTCGATATGACCAGTTTGATGTTAGATATACATCAAACTGGTCCAGGGATGCATCGGTGCTCACGTAACTAACATGTCTCCGCTAACATGGCCAGACTGTGGGAAGTTTCGATCTCGAAACATAAAATCGGTGTCACTCTTGGTGGTTAATCAAAATGGTCATAATCTAGCTCTATAAAAAATAACAAAAATATATAGCGACCGTTATCAGTTCTCAATCTTAAGGAATGCTCTATCTGGAGTGCGGTCTTTCAGTCGAACCACTGACGTAACAGGTCTGTCCAATATACGAGGGTCCTTTTTTTTCAACCTCCGATAGTCTTGACGTTGTCTTGAAGATCCTCGGTAGTTTGGAAGCACTGTTCTCCTAGCCACGTCTTAAGTTCAGGGAAAAGATGAAAATCACTCGGTGCTAGGTCGGGACTGTATGTCGGGTGATCGAAAATGTCCCATTGAAATTGCTCAAGGAGCCGTTGGGTTGCAAAAGCACTGTGTGGACGGACTTGTCACGGATCAGAACAAATTCCAGAAGTCAGCATTCCTCTTCTCTTGTTTTGAACGGCTCTCCGCAAACGTAGACAATGTTTCACAATAAACTACCGAGGATCTTCAAGACGAAGTCAAGACTCATTTAAACGCTTTGGCAGCAACATTTTATGAAGAAGTTATTGGAAAGCTTGTCCACAGATACGACAAATGCCTCGATCTTTATGGTGAGTATGTCGAAAAGTAACCATAAGTATACAGAACTTTTAGTAATAAAATGATTTTTTATATAAATTTGTCTTTTATTTATAGCCTATCGGGGGTTGGAAAAAAACGACCCTCGTATGTCCAATATGTAACACTAAGTCTCTAATAGAACATGTCAATTCTATCTGACCAAAGGACTAACGGAATATGTCTTAATATTCATTAACAGACAAGCAAATTTTTCATTTGCCTGGGGCGCAAATTTTGGTTTGCTCGGAGCGGCAGAAAGCCTAGCGCCGACCCTGAGTCGACTTACCCGGATGCTAGAACTATTCGAACTAGAAAGTAAATGACAAGAATATATAATATTTTGTTTATTAGATAGAAATGTCATGGCACAATTTCGTTTTTCATGCCAGATTTTCCCGCAACGAAAGCTTCTGCGAATGTTGGGTATGCAAGAATCATTGTTACGAAACACGCGTAGGCGTTTTGCAGGCTGATGTTCCTACTGTAACATCCTGGAACTGCTTTATTTATTATCTAGCTTATCTAGTTATCTTAACTTCCTACTCTCACTACTTATAGGTTTGATCATCGAAATTTGTTCTTAAATTTCTTGTACTTGAAGAAGCAATGTTTCAGCAACACCTTCTTCCGCCTGAAGAGTTGTTAAGTTGACATGTTGGTAAGAAGACGTGTGGTTGGACTTGATCGACCATACGACTTAAGCTAGTAAGTCCTTCCTAAAGTCGTGAAAAATGAATCCCACTTCTGACAACTTAACACTTATTATTACTATTTCAAATAGACAAGAAAATAAATTATAACCGAGATCTTAATTAACAACTACGTTATTACTTGCCAGTAAACTATAAATATGCAAGATTAATTGTTTTACATTAAATCATATTTTAAATACAAATTCATGGAGAAAAATTATCAACTCAGAACCATCCGCTTTATATCTAGTGCACGTTGTATGTTTGCAATTCTCTAGTAATTCTAGTTCAAATGGAAAAAATTGTCATTCTACTGGTAGTCACCTAGGGTAGCTGAGTTGCTAGAGAAAGAGCCCGGAACGTGGAAGATTCTGGGTTCGATTTCCAGTCGGGGTGATAAATCTTTCTGTATGGATTTGCATTCAAAATATGATTTAATGTAAAACATTAATGAAATAATTGAAATTTATCTTAAATTATATTAATTAAATGGTTGTGCATCGTACAAACGCCAATTTAATTTAATAACTCAATTATCTAATTATTATTAAACGCATTTTCTGTCATTTCAGTCCGCTTACTAAGATATAGGAAACAAATCTATACGTGATCCTTTTGATTAATCATCATTATGTGCACGTTTGAAGCGTGATGTGAAATTAGCCACCATAAGAATTTAAATAGCAAGAAATGTGTACTCGTACACAATTATTTGAATGCCAAATGATTTAACTTACATGCTGTAGGTAAAAAAGTAACGTATCCACTTGTTCGGCTTCTGAATAAAATAAGAAATGTGACAACTCCATTTTTACAAAAATCATTGATGCCTTCAGAAATATATACTGTGACAAGCAAACCAATTAATCGTAAATGAAATTGTACGAATATCTATTTTCTAATAAGTCACAAAAAAGCCGTGAGTAATGATATTTTAATTTAAAACTGGATTTTAAACACGAACAATTTTATAAAAGATGACCATGTTACATGATTGCAGAATGTAAAAAGTTGTTTGAGTATTTCCTTTAATAATAATCATTCGTTATATAATTATCATACAATATTTTCTATCATGTTCTCAGTGCCGGCACCACACGGTAAGCAAAGAATGTGTCGCATCGGGGCGCCATACGCGAAGGGCGCCGTAAGTACCTTGCGGAACACTTTAATAATGTAAAGATTTGGCAGCACACCAATAATCTACTCATAGTCATATACGCATAAAGTGAATAAAAATCTAGCTACAAAGTATTGTATGTTGCCGCCCTTGCCGGTTGGGGTACTGATACTTGTTCAATAGAGAGCACTTGTTTATTATTTTTCCGAGAGCTGAATTTGTATAGCGCCTCTGTATGAGACGGATATATTTGAAAATATATTATATCAATAAATTGATTAAGGGGGCCGAAATAATCTTTACATCGGGGCGCCATAACCCCTACGGCCGGCACTGCATGTTCTAAACTAAGATTTTCTTACAGTGTAACTTCTCTACTAAGAAATTATTTGCTGCAATTACAATCAAATCAACGCTAAATTACGAGAATAAATTAGTCTTCTATTGACTATTACCACGATGTCACTGCGTTAAAAAGAAATTCCATGTAATCCTAGTAAGAAGCGGTACTTACCAATCTACTACATGACTGGTTTTTAATAGTTTAATAGGCAAACAAATTGCGTATTATGCTGTAACTGAAACTCCTTTGGTGGAGATTCATCCATTCTACACCATGTAGCGAGCTACACTAATTTAAATAGGATATTGCCCCAAATTTAATGCCTTTAACTTTAAGTCAGTCAAAACAATACTGACAAACACTATCATCAACACTTTATTTTACAATATACCAGCAAGTTGATCCAATTTACCAGTCAATCGCGGTATAGTTTCGGTCGAATTTAGTATTTAATTTTAAAAATAAATTCAGGGGATAGTAGATATGTCAGATTGATATCAGAAATTAAGTTGGCCAGCCCTGGAGTAGTTTTCCGACGACTGGTGCCTCAATTGGTTGTAAATAAGCAAATTGATTCTTGATGTATTTAGGTACAATCTTTCCTTATTTGCAAAATGAAACTAACAAATACGCTTATAAAAATCAGAAACTGATAACTACAAGTGGCAATCTCTGAATGGCGCTTGTTGCGTGCGACACATTTACACAACAGGTAAGCGTTTATGTAATGAAAAACTGGTTGTGCATCCAGTCAGTTAATAGCTTCAAACGAGAATGAGAATCACAATACTTTCAAGACTCCATTTATTCAATTTCGCTTGAAAAAGTTGTGCGCTGTTTTACTTTTAATAAATAATTCTATTTATAGATGTAATATAATTGTCTCGTTGCGTGATGGCATGAACCATATAATTCAGGAGATAAAGAGCAGCTTTATATAGTTTTCATTAAATCTAGAAAAACAACCGTAAAAGATTTCTATCAGAAATTTGCGGAAGTACCCGATCATGAAGACTATTAAAAACTTATATTTTTATAATCTTGATACGCATACCTTTTCGGCGGCTAACACGTGTATAAAATTACCAATAACATAACATTTAAGTCAATAATTTATAAATGGTTGAGTGTTGATCTTGAGCTGATATTTATTACAGGACCATAAAGTTTTTGTCCTTTAAAGGTTTTTAGCAAATGATTGGTATCTACGATAGCCAAGTATCCCATTACATGGAACGAGATTGAATATCTGCACAAAACAAAATACATACATGGCTGCGTTTGTGATTTTTTTGCTAGTTTTTTCTAAACATTCATTAATATAATTAATAGTAATGTAACACTAAAAAATTCTAAACAAAATCACAGTGGATTTACTTACAATTGTGAATAACTATACTAAAATTTAAAAAAAATCATTACAAAGGGGCCATTTAGACACCCAAATACGGTGAATAAATCTTAACCGCATGATTAATAATCGTTGTTTTTTGCATAAATAATATAATAATGTGATAACTTTGGTTTTAAGTTAATACTCTAGGAATGTTAATGCTTGTTTACCTAACTTTTTTTGGAAAACTATGTTTATTAAATTAAATTATTTCACATTTTTTACGTGAAAAATTTCCTAAAAATTTAAGAAAATCGTATGTGGAGAGAGTAAATTGTTTCCAAAAAAAACCTGTTTTTTACCAAAAAAACTTGGGTTTTCTGGCAAAAAGCACATAATAATTTAGTCTCTAGACATACGATTTTCTTGAAATTTTGGGAAAATAGTTGAAATACTATGAAACTTAAGTGGTATTCTTTTTGTTAACTTTAAATGTACAGTTTCTCTAAAATTATTTTTGACGTAAAACATGTGAAATAATTTAATTAATAAACATCGTTTACCAAATAAAGTTAGGTAAGCAAGTATTTAACATTCTTAGAGAATTAATTTAAAATCAAAGTTACCATATTATTAAATGATTTATAAAAAAAGCAACACACGTTTATTGGGTACTCTTGGACCTTAAATGCATTTTTCAAAAAACAAAAGATATAAATGTAGAAAGTGATAACTGTACAAGGTGGCCCATTTATCGTGGGCCTGTATCGGAAAAACTATATGCTTACTGGGAAAATTTACTGTTTGTTCTTCTCCGTTTCAGCATGCGCGCTTGAGATTGCCGATTAAATTATCCTGTCATCCTCTTAGTCGCGTGAGCTCATCTTATATAAAAGTTGTTTCTATTAAAGTATAATTTATCATTTTTTAGTTACGTCGCGGTTTTTTGGTGATGAAATACAGTTACTCATTTAAATAGGACGCCCTATATATTATTACATTTCTAAATAGCACTCTTAAAGATAAGCTTAGCCGTATTAGAAACATGGATCTGTGACCTACCGTTTCTTCTTCTGTAAATGGTCAATATTAAAATTATGAATGAAGTGGTTATTTAAAACACATAATTCAATACAAGTATTAATAAAGCGTAAACAGAAATAGTAATTGTTAAATTATAAAAATTGCTTATACAAAATGTAACAAATCCTATATAAAATAAACTATGTATAAAATACTTTATGTCCGATTGCATTATAAAGTACTGTTTATTGTATTGTTTTGCGGCAGTGAACTGGCTTATTATTGTACTCGTAAAATAAAGTGATAGTAGTAAAATAATAAAGTATATAGTAGTAAAATAAAGTATGACAACTGTATATTACATGTCAAATTTTCTTCTGTCAAGAATAGATGTCAAATTTATAAACTGATTTTTTTTTATAATTAGCCAATTTTAGGAATCGAACATAAAGCTTTGTATGCAACTCTTACATAATCGGACCTTATAGACTCGCCCTTTTTATAGGCCTTGCTCGCTTCGCTCGCTCGGCCATAAACTGGGCTTGTCTATAATGTCCTACATTATGTACTTGTTACATAAATAGCTATTATATTTAGTTAATGTTAACCGAAAACAAACACAACTATTTGCGGCGAAAAACTAATTTAATTTAATTCGAATTTAAATAAATATTTTGTTGATGTAATGCTGAGTAGTGTTTTCGTGGTTTTGCAAAATATAAATTTGTTAATGTGAAATAACCACCGCCACAAATAATATGCAAACTGCATAAGTGATGGATTCTATACATAACGAATCGAAGGTCTTTGTTTTGAAATTTAGTTAATTCATGCATGTTAAACATGTTACACGTGTTATAAATGAAATGAAAAAATAATTTAATGACAATTTAATAACCATTATAAACATTTTATATATAATGCTGAAGTTAAATTTGCGGATGACTGCTTATAAACAAAACTTGTTAAATCTAAAAATAAAAAAATCTATAGTGGAACTGAAAACCCTTGCAGGTACAAGAACCAGGCTGATTGTTCATGACAACAACAAAATTCCACTAAATTCTTAACTCAAATAAATTCATATAGTTACCTGAATTACGGAAGCTGGAACTTATGAAAACTTGAACTTTTGCTACTAAACTACAAGTGCTAAATCTATATACAGGGTGTAACTAATATAACTAGAATCCTCGTAATGGGGGGGGGGGTAGCTGTAGTGATTTAGAACATATTTTTTTTATCAACATGTGGTCGCTTCCTATTAGTTAGTTTTCGAGAAAATAGCATTTTAAATTTTATTTTTGCTCATTGTACTCATATTACATTAAAAATACAAAACAAGCAAAAGCTAAAAAAGAAAAATTTTGCTTGTTTTGTATTTTTTAATGTAATGTGAGTACAATGGGCGTACTTAAAATTTAAAATCCGTTTTCGGCATTACGGTGTACTAATATACAGGGTGTAACTATTATAAGTACAAACCCCTTAATGGGCGGTAGCTGTAATGATGTAGAACATTTTTTCCTTATCAACATGTGGTCGCTTCCTGATAATTTTTTAAACAGTCTTTTTAATGTCTAGTATTTTTAATGTAGCAAAATTTGAAATGTGATTTTCTCGTGCTCTAGCATGAAGCGATCACATGCTTGTAACGAAGTTACTTTATTTTGGGTATACGTGTGAATATGTTTATCTTCCGTGCAATCTGAGACCGCTTGGATAAGCAGTCGACTCAAGCGACAACACGCGTCCCTTCCTTAACCGATATTTGGCGTGCGCCGCTCCGTTTCACTCCTACCATTTCCCCCACGCCGTAAGTTCCGATTCCCTTTCCGCTCCGATTTCGTGCCTCGACCCTTTCCGGAACTTCACTGTGTGTTAACCTGGAAGTCCCATCCTTTCATCCCCCACCTCTTTCCGAGACTTCATTGCCTGTTAACCGGGGAGCCTTATTCTTTCATCCCTTACCCCTTTCCGAGGCTTCACTGCATATTAAGCGGGCGGCCTCATCTTTACATTCCTTACTCTTCCGGGACCTCACTGTGTGTTATCCTGGTGGTTTCTTTCCAGCTTCCCTTTTGTTCGATCCGTCCACCATTACTCAACCGTCTTAAGACCCCGTATCACGACTCCGTATTCGCATGCTTGCTTGTTATTGCACCCCGCTTGTTGTGGCTGCCGTAGATAACTGTAGACTTTTAGGGTTAGATTTTGAAGCTTGCTGGAGTATTAGAGCTTTCGTATTAATAAATATTATTGAGTTTGGTAATTGTGTGTTTTATTTGTTACCATTAACACTCTTCCATTTTGTGAGAGCTTTAGGGAAAGGTAGAGTGATCCAGACAGGGCCAACCTCAGCAACTCCAGAAGTTCCCTGGATTACCTTTTCTCCACTAGTAGTTACCCGGATCAGTGGAGTATACCACGGTAAAATAACTGGCGCCCGAGAGTACCGCCGATCACTGAAAATCACCTAGGTCCCTTACAAATTTGGCGTGCGAGCAGAGACGCCTACCGAGGCAAGCCTGGGGCACCCTTGCATGTTGATAAGGAAAATATGTTCTAAATCATTACAGATACCCTCCCATTATGAGGTTTCTAATTATATCAGTTACACTCCGTATACTAGCTTCACCATAGCAATAGGAAATGTGTACAAAAGAGGTTCGGGGGTATTCAAAGAGATTCGGTTTTCTAATATATGTTATCTTCTGATCTAATTTAATCTTATTCGCCAACTATGTAGTTTCAAAGGTATAATAATTTCCATTGCGTTCCAAATTAGAGAAATGATTTACATTCCTCTATGTATTCAGGACAATATTTTAATATTTAATTCTGAACTTGTAATAAATAAAATCATACTTTATATTTGACCTGAATATCTTGAAAATAAAGAAAATCATGAAGCCGCAATTAAAACAGTTGTTTAATAAGAAACAAATCGACGCCTTGCTTGCTTAAGGTGTTTTGTGGGCTAGTTGGACATTTTCCTTAGTATTTATGTATAAGTTTGTAACTAGGAAACGAATTATTGTATAAAGGAATCAGAAATAATCCTAGGTCATACGATTTGAAAACGACTACCATCAGTAGTTTTAATAAAAAGTTTACATCATAGATCCGCAATTAATTAGTACATCTCCCTGAATTATTAAGTCGAAAAATCGAATAATATGAAAATGTTAGAGATTTAATCATTCAATAACTGTATCATGTGAATCTGCATAAACATTCTGCATACAATAACGATTTTTTTTTCAATAGTTAACAGTTATAAACATATTACTAATAACCAAAGGTGGTTCAAATGTGTTGGTTAATTATAGTGTTGTATAATTTTTAGATTAATTTATAAAATAAGTTATTAGAATTCATCTGACTCGGCGTCCTTAAAAAGCACTTCAGTAAATATGTCTTACTTATAATTTACCTGGGGATAGGGATGTCGAAATTGGTTTTGTCCATTACCTCAAGCCATTCCCCCAACAAAAAAATTGCGGTATTTCGTAAATGTGTTTATAGTGATTTCATACAACATAAAGGAAATAATAAATAACGAGCGGACGGACGATCAAGCAGCTTTTTTGCTATGTTTATGTCTTCGTCCTTTATGAAAAAAACTTCATATCTGTTTGAATTGCTTATATTTTCAGCATTGCAGCAACAGCTCCAAACAATCATCGTAGTATTCGTAATTATTAAATCTCAAGAATCGAATAATTAAGTGCCCCATTGACTACAAAAGCTTTTAAATGCATTAGAGGTCATCAAACTATTCAGAGTAGCTTATAAGCAAGTAAAAGCACTAGTTAAACGAAGACACGATCTCTAATCATTAAAAGACACACTGCTCGCTCCTTTTTAGTACATATATTAAATACCTTGCATCTTGCACTTAACGCGACGAATGAAAGTACTTTTTAATGCCTTTACCAATGTTTCCGGCTAAATGCAAATTAACTTAAGCAAAAATAAAATCTGCTGGAATTTACACACATCATAAACGCTACTCTACATTTCTTATTATTAGTTCGCTATCCTATTTTATACGGTTATTTAAATGTTAAAAAGACGCATTCCTTAGTTCTAAAAGAAAATAACAACAAACCGTATCAACTTATATTGACGGCAATTTACATATGTAACACGTCTATGTCTACAAGCAAGATGTACGCAAGAAATATACACATGCCACGCATAAAATATATATAAGATTTTTTTGCTTAGGAATAAGACTAGCCTCCCTTCCTAAGATCGCATCGCAAAGCGACTATAGATGATATCGTTGCCAGATTAGACAACGAAACCGGTTCATTGGATTTAATAAAGTAATCCTATGTTGCTGATGGAAAAGAAATTTACCTTTTTTTTTCTATAAAAAATCTATTTGTGAAATTGCTTAAATATGTATATAAATTTATTTGCCCAAAAGTGCAAAATAGTATGGGTTCTTTTTCGAAACAAAAATAGACAAATGATTAGAAACTTTAAATAAACGTTTTTAGTAATAAGCTTAGAAAGTATTTTAATTTGTTCCTTTTTAGTTTACATTAAGGTGTTACATACAGTGTGCCCCAAAAAGTTTTATACAAATGGAGAAAAGTTTTATCTTACATTTCACAAAAACATATTCTTGATAAAAAGCTCTGCATGACTTTTAGATCAATAATCAAGTACACAATTTTTAAAACATTGACTGGAATACAGGGAAAATCAAAATCATGATTTGGAGTGAGAGTAAAATACGTTCAAACTGTAGTGGAGAGCAAAACTGCAAAATGTTCATTGAAATTGTTATTAAGTAGCAAAGAATTATGCACACTTGTAGATTAGTGATTTTCCCAGATAGAAATTACAAGATAATTATTAATTAGATTATTTATTGAATACAGGAATAAGACATCATAAAAAATTGATAACCTCATCTTCAACACTCAATTTTACTGGCATTTCTAATTATTGCAAACACATACTAATGTAACATTTGAGATTTGTTGACAATTATTGGATATTCCAAAGCACTCTATCAAGAACGTATTTAAAAAGGATGAGTAACACAAAATCAGGCGCTTATTATGAACGGGATCTTACGATGTTTCGTACTGCGCATTAATCTAAGAATTGCTGACGTGCTTATTAAAATTATCTTTTAATTTTTATCTGCAAGAGTGCGTAGTTTTTTGCTACTTAATAACAATTTCAGTGAACATTTTGCTCTCCACTACAGTTTGAACGTATTTTACTCTCACTCCAAATCATGATTTTGATTTTCCCTGTATTCCAGCCAATGTTTTAAAAATTTTGTACTTGATTATGGATCTACAAGTGATGCAGAGCTTTTTATCAAGAATATTTTTTTGGTGAAATGTAAGATAAACCTTTTCTCCATTTGTATAAAACTTTTTGGGACACACTGTACAAATGGAATCGGTTTCGGTTCTAGACTAATTAAGTTGACAAAGAAGGAAAATCAAAAAGTGGTTTTGGACAGTAGCGTAACAAGGCAGCATTGGGTCCCGGGGCAAGATAATCATTAGGGCCCCCACACGATCGCATAAAAGAGGAAAAATTTAGATAAAATTCAGTCTTAATAATAAGACATTGGTATGTATTTTTATTACGAAAAAAAGTGTTTTCTACATGTTTTTTTTGTAAATTTCACATTCATTATTCATTTCTGTTAATACAAATTATGTATTTAATACATAAATTTCCAATTTAAAATAAAGAACAAAAACAATGAGGTTATATTTTTTGTTGTTTACGTTCGGGCATAAAATTATTCTTACGATTTCCGTCAAATTTTATACAGTTTATGACTTGACCAACCAACTTGGTTAGTAAAACTAGATTCATACAAATCTTTGCGTGGAGTCAGAGCCCAGATAGAAAAATTCAACTATAATAGTTTACAGCCTTTTATTATTGTTTTTACGTTCATCTAAGCATTTCATGATTTTTAACCGACAGCGACAACAGATTTATAGATATATGATAAAAGGTGCGACGGAAGAGTCAAAGCTAAACCACTTATGTATTAACTTTTAGATTTTTGTTTAATTGTTTAACTAACTATAGTTTGCCTCAAATACAGGAGGGGTAATTCGAATTGTTGCCGCAAAAAAGCGCCGTTGTTATTGGTTCTCACAAAGTCAAGTTAAAACCCGGTAAATTTACTACTACTGTTTATATAAAGGATTAGAAATGTAGTCTAGCAAGGCGTACTGGTAAAAAATGTTTTTTAAAATCCTTATATAAATAATTGGAATAATTTTTTATATTATCAACACTGAATAAAGTAGTTCCGCACGTCGCTTATTTTGACATCATTTTTTAGGTTATACTTCTTTATTATGATTTTCAAATAATAATTAATCAATATTAAATTTAATTTTATCATTGAAAACAAGAGATTACATTTTGAGCATTTATTATAATTTAATAATTTAACATTTTTTCTGCAGTTGTTTTATTTAAAAGATCTTCGCAGAATCCTTATGGAAAATGGCTTTTACCAGATTGCTCTGAAACTTTGTTGAAAGATAGTTTTTGATGTGTAGATCAAAAGTGTGACTGGGCAGAAAGTCCAACAAATTCTAGTTTTGGAATTGGGACGCGCCAATAAATATAGATGGCGCTGTACAGCAACAAAATTAAAGAAAATGACTTCGATATGCAGGCGATTATACAGGTAACCAATAAGACTCATGCTTAGTTGTAACATAACCTTCAAGCCTTACAATTTGATAATTATTCTACCGCATAATCAGTTTTTATTAAATCCCGCTAGAATGAAGACCAGTCTTTCGCGTGTCCCAATTACAGCTGTTTGAAGTTGATAATTTTTAAATTGCACCTACAGAATCCTTATGGGAAATACCTCTCAGCCAAAATTCTTGAAACTTTGATAAATTATAGTGCCTAATGTCTAAGAGGCACAAAGTCCAAAAAAATCATAGTTTTCGAGTTACAGCCGTTTTAAGTTAGCAAGTTCAAACTTTTTTCGACTTTGACTTTGTGTCCGTTGACCCTTTTAATCTACAGATTAGGGTCTATCATTTAACTTCCAAGAATTTTGATCGAGAGCTATTTTCCATAAGGTTCTACCGAGTACAGAAATTGACTACTTTAAAGGGCTGTAATTCGAAAACTATCATTTTTGGGACTTTGTGCCCATCGACACTTTTGATCTAAACTTCGAAAAATATATTTCAGCAACGTTTCAGAGCAACCTGGTGAAAGCCATTTTCCATAAAGATTCTGCGGGATCCTTTCATGTTTTTGTATCCCAAAATTTATCCTTAATGGCGCCACCGAATTTCTATTCTGTTTTTAAGGACTTCCAACAATTTTTGACTGTGATCTCACTGTATGTAATCTGTACTGTATGTAACGTATATTGTATGTAATATATATATAATCAAATTTGCCGCTAAAATGTTTTCTGTTAAGCTATGTAAACCTGCCTGTCTCAGCTACTTGTCCTAATTTTGAGACAAGGTATAGAGCTTAAATTAATTAGAATCAGTTTCATGGTGTCTGGTAACCAAAAAGTCTTGGTTAGTATAACTAAACTAAGCTAGGATACGATTTAACATAAAACCATATCGTAGTATGACTTTCTGTTCACCACACTTTGTGAAATTCATCCTTGGAATAATAAAAAACAATTCAGAGCACAAAAATAAAATTGAAAACAAGATTAAAAATAAATCATTAAAAACTACTCTTACACACGAATGATAAATAATTAATATAAACATTAATATAATTATCAACTTATTAACAAATACTTCAGTATTATTGATACTCATGTTTTATTTTAAGTCTCTTTTTCTGGCCTATTCAGGTATGACAATGGGTCCCCAAATCCGCCGGGCCCGGGGACTTTACTCCACTGGTTTTGGATCATTCTACAAATAAATGATTTTTTAATACTTTGTATCTGCATGAATGCATATGAATGCAACATAAAAACCGTAAGGCTCATTAAGATTGAAAGCTTCTACTGATTCATATTCAAATAAACCATTTGCAACGAATAATTTTTCAATTTGTTGCTAATATTGAAAATATTTATTATCTACATGAATAAATTTCGACCTGCTGCATTTTCAAGAGCGGCTAATGTACATCCGCTCACGCAAAAACATCTTAATTTTTATGACAAGCAAACTGAATTATGCATTATTTTGTAGCCAAAAAATTATTGACCCGTCCTCATTTCTGAGATGGTTTTCCGATAGAAGCTAGCAGTTTTGGTTTTCATTTTTAAGAAGCTATAAAGCTCCGGTAAAAAAAATCTAGATTATGCATATTATTAAATACAAAAATATGTTAATCATGCCAAACAACTTCATAAAAGTTGTTCATGGTTACCCACATCTCTTTAATTAAACAACCCGTCACGATGAATGTAATCGAGAGCAACATAATGTAGACATCACTACTGTAATTGTTTAGATGTAGAAATCGCAGTTTTACGTTGTTATATAAAAAGCGTTTTTTGACCTCCTTAATATTTCGTCTTCCTTTTAATCTTAACCGGCATCGCAAATCTAAAAGGTCTATATTTTACGGTCTTCAGAATACCCGAAAATCCGAGTGAAATATATCAAAAAGCATTTACATTATTATAGACCCATCAGATAAATCGTCAATTTATGATAAAAACTGGGGAGTACTAACCTCTTTTAATTAATTGGTATGCAGTTTTAGAGATTTAAGAAAACGATTAGTCTATTTTGGCTCTTCGTATGTTTGTAAAGAAACCATTAGAAGTATATTTATAACAAGGAAATCTAGGAATGGTTGTTGTTTCTAAAGCATTTGATTAAGCATCAAGTTGCACATCCCATATAGAAATTATAATTACGACCAAGTTTCTTTTCGATTATCTCTTACGCATTTGTGTTATGAATTCATAATTTGTTCCTGTGTATTCATAAATCTTTCTAAACAAGAATAAAAAGTAAAAGATCGATTTATTAAGATATTAAATGTCAAAAATATTTACATTAAAATTTGTGCGGGTGTAATCTGGGCACCAACGTACTATTTTAATCATAGATTAGCGCAAGGTAATCCAATATCTGGAATGACCTTCAAAAACACAATATTTATAATAAAAATAAAAGAAATACTGTACTTCCCCAAAATCGGAGAGACTTTAATAAAATTAATGACTATTTAAGTAGTTCGGTTGAAGATGTAATTGCTTCTAATTTACTTATTCCTGTTAGTTACAATAATTTAAAATTTTTATTTTCGACTATTACTCAAGTTGAAATTATTAAACATTTAAATTCAATTAAAAGTTTAAAACATCTTGTGCTGTCTTACATTGCTACCTTTTATTATCTATACACGGTGATTCACTACCTAATGATCGGCCTTTGAGGATAAGCTTCTCTCGTCATTAGAAACATGAAACCTTAGTAACATTTTTTAATTAAATGAACATGAAAATTTCAAAAATTTTGCCCAACGTTTTCAGAAAAATACGTAAAATTGATGCAGGTCAGTGATAAGTCTAATATGATTAAATACAATCTCTTTAGAAATTGACACCATCAGTAAAAACGTGACATTTGTTGAATGAGCACAACAAGGATGCAGACGGCACACATTCCATTTTAGATGTTATTGAAACAACTTAAAACGTTCTATTAACCTGGGGGGATTCCCCTGTGTTCTAGAGTAGGAAACACATGCAGAAATGACATCATTTTAAAACTGACACATTTAATTTGATTTGTTATTCGTTAATAAACAGATATTAGTTAATTAGGTAAAGACATATTTAGATAATTTAATTTATCCAATAATAGGCATTGTTATTTTTTATTGGAATTCTAACAAGTTCCTTTAATAAAACCTTTATCCTTTTTTATGTTTTAACAGAATGAAACTGATGTACGGTAATTTGTTTACATAGCCTACATAGTATAAAAATAATGTGCAAAAATAAGCACTGTTACTATTTTATTACTAAAAACTGCAGTGTAAGAGGTTTGCAATTTGTTATTATTTTAGAAACCAAATAGTATTGTTTATCTCCTTGAACTTCAAAATATGTGTCACTATTACATGTACTATAATTTTTTATTCACAAACATGCAGACTTGTATGTTGACTGTTGTGATGGTGAGGTTTGATTATCAACAGCATTTTTATGGTTTTTGAGGTTGGGTTTTATTAATTAGACAATTTTTAGGCTGTAGCAGGTTTTATCAACAGCGGAATTTTTATGATGGAGTATGGATTATTGAAGCTTAGTTTAGTTACCAATAATGCGTCAATTAATCGAATTCTTAACTGTTTCCAAATATGAATGGAAGAATGACGTTGACTAAATTAGTGCGATTATTTGAAGCAGGAGAATATTATCGATGACGTGCGTCCATTCTTTCATGGTTTGAATAGTAAGAATCTTGACTGTATGCCCCAACTTGCATATTAACTTGCAATAGCAAGTATAGTAGCAAATAGTGGAAAATTAATGTATTTTAATTTTTAAAAACGTAGAGACATATATACATACATACATACAGCAGAAGATTTAAATCTGAGTTCATTTTCCGTCGTAGTTATTCTTCATGTTAAATTCTGCATTTATTCAAAAATCGTAGTTCATTTTCGGAAGCGGATTTTGGAAAAAGGTCTCCGTTATAGGTAAGTAAACATTAGTTATTTCCGCAATGTAGAACAGTTTTTATAGAGTCATTTATTACTAACCGCACTTTAATTGCATTTGTACATACAGGGTGATCCAAAACGATTGAGAACGGTTTGACTACAAAATTACTTACTTACTTACTTACAAAATATAAATTGTAAATATAGAATTATTTCAATGCATTTTCAATTTAACTTTGTAAGGCAGTTTTGTCTTCTGTAACTAAAATAATACTAATTTAATTATTTTTTTCTGGTTGTTTACGTTTCCACAATAACTATCTATTATACTGTAAAGTTATTTTTAAAATAATAACAAAATGCTGTTTAAATAGTCTATTCACAAGAGAAAATATTTACACTTAACACACACTAATTTAATCTTAACTAATTACAAAACACAAGTATAAACTAACTATTAATAAAACTATTTATATTTAATCACAATATTTATTTCGTGCTATTTACACACACATTTGTATTCTACTTAGATATTTATCTATTACCACTTGCTTCTACTAACACGTCTAATTGCTCGCGGTTGACTAATCCCTCTTCCGTGCAAGGCCGCGTTTATATACAGCATACAATCTTCTAGAAAATCAACGAAAATTCTACAATCACTAGATTCTTCTAGATGGTCTATTGTTTGTGGAGCCGTCGATGACGCACGCGGATGAGTCACGTCGATAAATAACACATGCAGGTGTTGATGAATCATGCAGTCTCGAACATTCGACGGCGGCGTTTAGAGGGCTGATTACGTTCATTACAACACTTTTTAAGTTTTCAGTTATCATCTTCTTGATAGTTTTCTTGATTAACCTCTTGAATAGAAATTTGATTTTATTAACAACTGATTAGCACTTTTACAGCCTAATTAGTAAAACTCCTCTTTTACCAACTTAACATTACAAGAAAGATTCCTACTTAGAAAAGATAATATTACTTAATGTTAATTTAACAACTGGCAAAATTATGCATATGTTCAACACGGTAACAAAGAGACTTTACTGCCTTGGTTGGGTCTACAACCTCATTCACGCTTCGACTGTTAAATACCATTCATGGTAGTGAAACTGCTACTTAGAAAACGTGCCCTTTTCTCGGATAAGGAAGTATAACCGTATGCTGTGTCGTAAAATTCATACCCTTGGTGGAGGGTAAAGTATGATTTCTTCTTTTAAATTTATTTTTCTCTTTTTTTTACTAATCTCTTTATTTCTATAATGCCTTTAACATATATCGCCATTGCTTATACTCGGTGATAACAACAGGTCTTTCAAAAATTTACACCAGTTAATTATTTCTCCCGGGGCCTCTTATTTAATACTTTATCATCAACACTACCCAGTACTAGAGTTTGGTTTTCTACACTTTTCATTTTCATAATCGTTACATTTTATAAAATGACAATTTTATGATTTTCAGCTAAGCTAAGCTGTTCTAGTTAAACCCAGTTATTTTAGATAATAACCCAGATAGTACTAGGGTAATTCCAGATCTACTAATGATAATAATACAATCTCGTTGTTGTAATATACAATAAAAATTGATAAATATTCCGATTAATATTCAATCTTTTGTAAGTAATCCATGCGTACTACATGTTTCACAGAATTTCTTTGAAAATCGCAGCACCTCAACAAATAGAGCTAATAGATTACATTTCAAACTGATTGTCAATGAATGAACGATTTAACGCTTTTATTTCACCTGCATATACTCTAAAACAGAGTTAACGCACTTTGGATTGGGTTGGAAGCACATATCATGTGCAGATATGAATAATGCATGTAGTACTCTGCATACACACGCTGCATTTGATGCTGCAATGCGAATGTCAAGTGAATTTGTGATGGATTATTTGCCTCTTGAACAGAAACTGTTTCAAGCAATGCAGCATGTGTTGCTCTACGAATGTGTTAGTATATAGAAGATAGATACACCAATGTGCATGCAAGTCAGCACAGAAAAGGAAGATTTTATTTTTACTTACTCTTTCACTCAACTACTTAATAGCAACAATTCATATCACATTAGCTGTAATGTAGATGTAATTTATGAAAATGCATGTAAAAGGAGCTTTAGTGAAAGATAATGCATAGACGCTTTTACAGTTCTTTTCGTTTTTTTAAGTAACGAATATATCATCCTTTAAAAGTTTTATAAAACAATGCTATTATAACCTTTCAAGGCGTTGATAGCAACTAAATATCAAATTACATTTCCCGATGCTGTATTTTATTAGTAGCTTTATTTATTTCTTAGGACTTTTAGTAAATCTTATTAATTTATTATTTAATGTATAAGTAGAAAAACAGAAGATACAATCTACCGTCTACGCCTATTAATTTTAAAATTACTCCTTAAAAAATAACATACTATCACCTATACAGCTTTACCTTTTAAAAATCTATTCACACAATCTTCATTTTATCTGTGCAAATTTCTGGGAAACAGCAAAAAAAGAAGATAATTTGATAATACCTTAATTCGTGAAATTATCGCAATTATTGGATTTAAATTGAAAAGTAACGGGTGACCCAGATTCTGAAACTTAATTGTCTGAACGCAGATCCTGATACCTATGGAATTCTTGAAGAATTATTTTTATCTCTTTTAATGCTTTTTTAAGTGAGAAATACAGTTTTTAACAAAATGGTTATTATTGTTATCCTATTACTCATACTGTAAGCATAAGAAACATATGCTTTATCATTATAGTGCTTTATGGAAATATTCGTATGTTTAGATGAAATATCGATATAATTAGTTTATTGGTACAGGCTTTATAAGACTATAGTTGCTTGTAACTTACTTCATATATATCGATAAACCAAAGAAATCTCCAGTATCTAGAACACGTCTAATAAGCCCAAAACCGTTTCAAAATTGTATTTCGTTAATTTTAGGTAGTAAGTAGTTTGCAGTCTTTACACTAGCATAGAGCGCTTATACAATACCACAATAGTGTAATGAGCGAGATTAACCCCTACACGCTGCCGGAAAACATTCTAGATCGACGCGGAATGTATGACTCATCACCAGCTGAACGTATGAACTCATCAGCAGCTGAACGCATGACTCATCAGCAGCTGAACGAAGCACAATACGCCAGTCCAATTTAGAGTGTTCCCGAAATCTTATATACAGTATATAAAGCACCGCCGCGCAGGAGGGGATTGGTCATTAGTGAACCAGTGAATGGAAGGTGCGCATCGTGAATTATTAGATAAATGTTATAAATAAATGTTGTATTGTAAATAAATTGTTTGTAAATATTAATCTAGTTTAATAGTTGACAGTCTATAATTATAGTGTTAGTAATAATATTTCTTTTGTTAATAGTCGATTAAACAGCATTTTTAATATTATTTAAAAAACGTTAGAATAATTAGACGATTGTACTCTCAAAACGTTTAACAGAAATAAATTTATAGTTAACAGAATACATTTACCCCGACATACTAGTCACCAAACTTAAACATAAATATTATAAAACATACACGTTCATTCGTCAAAAAGACCAAAAGAGACCCATATAGAAGAACTATATTGAATAGATTAATGCCTAAAAGATACAAATTGGAGTTTATAGGCACAATTATATAATAATCGCCTCTCTCTCCTGGAGTGTCGTTCGCCATGATAAGGGTAGTAGTAATTATTGTTATTAATTGCGAGTATTTTCTCAGAAATGCTCTAAAGTCCTCATCGCGTTTTATAAGATTTGCCAATGTTTATAAAATACTACAGATCAAATGCGCATTAATGTAAATATGAGTGAAGTTCCACGAGTCAAAATTTATCAACGGCGATTAATCGATTAACTCATATTCAGCATGCAGTACACCTTACACATTCAAGTAACAAGAGACAACCTAATATTTAAAACATAAATAAAATGAAGGTCGTACATATAATTTTTTAGTTTGTATTTTAAATTCCATTAAAACACATTTTACATTCTTTTTATATTAATATTATTGCGATTATTAAATATTAAAAAAAATAAATGAATTTGACCAAAGTTGCGGTGATAAAATTTTCTTTGATACATTTTTATCACTGAATGTAAATTTGTCTCATTTTCTTATTAAGTTAATTTTTAAAAAATCTAAATTGTAATAGCTTGAAGAAAAACCTTTATTTGCAATATTTATATAAGACTTTTACAATTATTCGAATTAAAGTTATTTTAACCTCACTTTTTAATTAATTTTAACATCAGATTTAAACTTTGAGTAGCAGGAAAGAATACATTCTTTGCCTTCAGTGATATTTAGCTACTAAATTGTTTTTTGGTACTATTTGTATTTATAGCTTTACAAAAAACAATTGAGTTTTTCTAAAAATGGCTTGTCAAATAAAATCGAACCGGAAAATATAATGATAAAATTACATTAAAATTCTAAATTGATAGAAAGGAAGCCCTTATTTCCCTGATTAGAAAGGTATATAACACTATATTCGTAAATGCAATAATAACCTAATATTGGGATCTATTTCACCCCTGGGTTACCAGGTAATGGGCAGCAGCAATTATTATTATTATTATTTCCTTGTCGATGACAAACTTCAAAGCCTTAAGACTAATTTATAATAATTGACTTTAATCATGATTATACACTGCTTTATCTATTTAAGCACCTGCATTACATGTTTAACCAAGTTTTTATAATAATTCTAGAAGAATTACAACCAGCTATGAAACAAGGTTTACATGAATATATTTTATGATGATGAATGCAGATCTGCAAATATGTTTTTAGCAATTTCAATCAAACAACAGATAAGATAAAATTATTCCAGAATACAAGCTAATATATTTATCTCAAATTTAAGAAACCTCTTATACGGACCATCCCACATACCAAAGTAAGTCAACTATTACTTTTATCAAAGCTAAACCAATTAATACCGTATCCTTCATTTAAACTATGTGTATTTGTGTGCATGTAAATATTAATTGTATTGAATTGTTCAAGTAAGAACAAATTTCTTCACCATTCATCAAAATTCACCAATTGCGAAATGATTTTTAAATTTGAGGTTATGTACCCTCTTTAAATGGTAAACAACCCCGATAAGTGATATTTACCAATTATCCCTTATGAAAATCAATTATTTTAATTAGAGCATGTAAATATCATGACAATATTTATATACGTAACTTCCATTTTATGTATAGTTTCAATATTCTACAGTTCTTTTCACTTGGATGCGTAAGGTGTGTTGTATACTGCATAGGGGTGTACGCATTACTTGCTTCTTTGGTGGTATCTATACGACAGTAGTAAAACTACAAACATGTCACTAATGACTCAAAAGCAAATAAAATTTGAAAAACAAACATCATAAAATGTGTTTGTCTTAAATACTCACCAGCATCGGCGATCGGAATATGTACTAATGTAAATAAAGAAGACGTACCTGTAACAAAAATAATTCATTAAGGGTGTTGTACATAAATAATATACAAAAAGCAGTTTGGTGTATCAACATAAATACAGATTTGAGTCGGAGTCTCATTTTCAAGTATTAATGGTAGGTTTACATACAACAGTAGTGGCAATCGCCTTAAATTCTTAAACATATATTTTTGCTTACCCCTACTTAACTACTACAAATAATTGTTACAACAATATATCTTGCTCTCCGTTGTAGTCTAGTTATAGGCAAAGAAAATCTTGATATACGTTATGATTTTTTTAAAATTTTGATAAATGCTTGAATAAGGTCCAAACGCACCAAGCCCTCAAGCGCTTCAATTTCGTGTCACGATGTATTTATTATTATACACGTACCTCTACTAGTATTTAAATCTGTACTAATTATTGCAGCAAAAGAAAATTTCTACATCCAATTAAATGAAGACTGCAGATGTGAAGAAATATGTCATTTTTTACATATTGCTACGATTGGTATTGTATATAATTAGGATGGCCCAGGTTTCAGCAACAAGGTTATGATTGATATTGATAAAAATAAATTAATTTATATAATAATACAAACAAATTATACAACAACGGATTTCGGTAGTAGCACAGTGATGATAGATACAAAATATAAACCCACGGCTCCGGTTAATTACAAACGAGGTGAAACTTCAAAAACTCCACCACAACCACTAAGACCTTCTGACGGGTCGCTTGAATAGGGCACTAAATAAATATAGATCTAGGAAACACAAGTAAGGTACACAAAAAGATATAAACTAAATTCTGTTTAAATTTGAAATGGCAAAAAATTTATTTACAAATGAACACAAACAACAAACAACAAAAGAATTAAAATATGAAAGAAAAATTTGGATACCATGAACAAATGAAAAATCAATCCTAAGAAGTTCAATGTCTTTTATACGAAGAGTAGTATTTCTGGCATCATTTTAATCTTAGTTACTAAATTTTTATTTAAAATTAAAGAAATACCATAAATTTTTAAATTAAACCAATATTTGGCTTTGCCAACTGAAATTGTTACAAAACAACAATTGTCTGTTTTCCATATGGTTTAAATACTAAAATGGTGGAAGAACAACTCTTTCAGATAATATCCAAATAAAGAGTATTAATAAATAAAATTAAAATCCAATTGCTTGTTTTAAATATGGTAAGTCCATTTAATGATTAATTTTTTTTAAATTCCCTTTCCGACATCCAAACTATAACGAAGGTTAAAAGTTTCATTATCCAAATACAATCTTCTTTTCGTAATTAAATATTATTCCACAAATAAATTCATACACGATTGATTAAATGTAATTATTATTAAAAAAATGAGTCAAGTTCAAATATCTTCGATGATTATTTAACACTTTGAGATTTCAACATAATACAACCTAACATTTTTTGACGTTTAGTTTTCATTTTTCAAACTCACAACAACCTTAAAAATTTAAATTTACAAAAAAGAATTTAGAAAACTAAATACAACATAACCACATAATTATTTATAACTAATAATTATACTTTAAATAAATTCAATAAATAGATAGCCATAAAAATTCCCTTTCCAATAATATATGAAACTTGTACTGACATAAAAAAATAAGGTCACTAGAAAAAGGTCAACCAAAACATCTTTCCTGCACAACTATCAGAAAACCAAAATTAACTTAATTACTTAAAATTACCTATTTACATCTTTCTATCTCGACAAAATCCAACTTTACATCCTAATTAACATTATTTACCTACTTTTAAATATCAATATTTGAAAATAGTAGTTAAATTACATTATTTCAGATTGTTATGACAAAACGTACAAACTTGCAATTTATTTCAATGATATCTTCTACAAAAGACAATCCCAACATTCAAGATTGTTTTAGAATTATGCTTAAGAAATTGCTTGATGAAATAGCATTAAAGTATTTTACCCACGAACTGTATAATATTTATCCATAAGATAAATCTAAAGAATAAAATTTAACGATATCACTATCTCGTTAACTTGAAACACACATTTTTTATATTAATAAAACCGGTAACGTAGCAAACACTTTGTCTGGTTTAGGTCAAAACTTGCCTTAATTTGGCCTCTACTTTATTTTAATTGCCTAATTAGGTCACGATTTCACATCGTTAGCTGAATAATGAAAAATTACCAGGATTCTAAGAAAAATCAACTTTAAGATTTATCCTTTTACTGCCTAGAGTGTTCTAGAGTGCATGTTTATTAAATTAAAACCTTTTCTTTGGTTTGATAAAAAGAATTATTAAAAATAATTATTTTTCTCCTTGAGGTTTATACAACCGATCTAACATCTCGTAAAAAATTTACCTGGGAGTACATACTTTCTATTGCATGTCAAATATCATTACAATATGTAACAGAAAATGTGTAACAAACAATGGAAGAGTACCTTTGTCGATGCGCTGCAGTGACATAGATCGGGTGAATCTTCTTAATTGGAAGGTTCTGGGTCGTTTTAGAACTTTGATATAGCATCTGCCGATACGGTATGTCTATTTGCACTAGTTCATAATAATGCCATCCCCGGACGCATAAAAGGTATCATATACATAGAAATATACACCAAAGCTCCATACACTATAAACGTTAGTCATAAAGAGTTTTCATGCTCAAACATCCATGAATCATTGTACGTACATAAATAGGCAAGATATTATTTATACAAAATAAAATTACACATTTCTCTATTATTTCCAATATAGCAGTGTATGAGAAGAATCAGAGGTGGTATCACTAGTATAACCAACCACACAGCATAAAATAATGCATCATTCTTCATAATTTCGCACGCACACTACACAATTTTGCGAACCCAACCACAACCGGCAAGGTTACGCCTTGGCTTAGTTATCAATATACAATCGAAATAAAATATTCTCTCTCTGTTCCTCCTATTATTATATTACTATATACTCAAAAAATATATACGACTAGATTATATCTCTTGTTTATTCATTTTAGGGCTATTTTAGCTTATGCGTTATAAGCTACATACTTACATGTCTATCACACTGAAAACTTCTCGAACGTTGATAGCTAAACACTTTTTTAAAACGTTCATCTTAAAAAAATGTTATCAAGATATCTAACTTGGAGAACAATAGTAAGTCTGATGAATTACAGACACAGCTTTTTAATGAATTGTTTATACAAAAAAGATTACATAGGTACTCATAAAAAAGAAATTAAAAACCAATTTAGCAACTCGAATTGCTTATTTGTTTTAGGCGCGACTAAAATGGTATCGATTTTATTTGATGATGAAGCAATAATTACGACTTTTACAAATTAACAATATTTCTCATCAAACCAGCTGTCACTAATAAACGGATTTTCTGATCAGCCTAATCATAGGAATATCAGGTAACAGTATATATGTATGTACCTCGGTAGGCTGGAATGCAATACTCATTAATGTGATATTCTTCTTGTTAGGAATATATCTTATAGTAAATTAATAAGTTAGAAAAGTATTACCGCGATAAACTGCAGTTTATTTCAGTTAAAATGCATTTAACCATATTTAGAATGAAATTCAAAGGAGTAGATGCCAATATTTTGAAAACAGCAATTGAGAAACAGTTCTAATTTAAATACGCATGTGTACATATTAAAATGCATACCAATTTGTTTATCTGTTAGATCTGTTTACGAGATAGTTTGCCTTACTAACTATAATTACACAGGTTTAATTTTGATCTAACTGTATCGTAAAATTCCATCAAGCTACGAACAACTTTATTAAAATCCACAATATCACAAAATCAATATAATGTCTAATTATGCAGTGAACCAGACATTTTAGATTAGTGTTTACATTAAAGTTAATTAGAAAATAAAAGGAAAATTTAATATTCCCACAGAATCATAATAATGTCAGTAATTCTATCTAAAATATTATATAAAAAATACTTTCCTTAAGTTTACAGCACATTCAGTAAAATACATAATAGTAGTAAACATGCTAAGAAAATTAAAAAAAAGAGAATATACTATATTATACTAAATCAAGAGATTTTGATTACGATTAAGAAGGAAATGAACTTCAGCTTATTGTTTTCAAGTAGGTAATTGCTAGAAGAATTGCAAATACAGGAATGTGTAATTATAATAACCATACATGCATGCATCTAGTTAAAGGCCAAGAAGATATAAACATCTTATTCAAGCGTCTTCTAGGCCTAGGCGAATATTAATTCACAAATGCCTGCGTCAAATAAATTTTAATTTATATATGCACCCTCATCACATTAAATCTAATAAATTCAGAGAAAAATAAAATCACGTTCTGGCTCTTTTTGCAATGAATTAATACTTTTAGGGATTATTTAGTCACGGAGAAAGCCATGGAAAAACTCAAGAACTTATTCAAAACCTTCCGGTATTGTTTGAAACGGGATCCAACCTGGCAGGGCCATATCATATAAAGATACTTGTATCGTTTTAGCAATGGCTGCAAAGAAGATTTTTACAACTTGAAGTATTCTCGCACGTAGGATTTTTTCGCATTCCGTTCGGGAGCTGTCCCGACTGAAGTCGTTCCCTAGGGCACTGCAGCCATTTGACTTATTGTGCCTCTCCCGTGGTTAGGTGATCTACTACAGTATTTTTGTTCCCTGTCTTATCTTTTACAGGTCTGATTGTGTTATATATTGTTCTGGGCCAATTTTCATTTTAGTTTGCGATCCAGTGCTTCACACTCACATAATAGGTGTTACTGGTGGTATTGTTTCTTGTTCAGTTGGGGTCTCCATTTTACGGTCCTATATGGTACAGGTGTTCTTAACAGTTTTGTTTTGACACGGTATCGTTATTAAGGTTTTAGCGTGTTCTTGGTCTGATGTTCTTATCGGTTAAGTCTTATTAGTAATTTTTGTGCTCTTCCTTTAACTAGTCTTTGGCTCTTACCGGACCATGGTCTTTGTACCCCAATTCTAGTTCTAGACCAATGTATTGTCCCTTCTAGCAAGTTAATTAGCTTTTCTGTTGCATGTGATTACACGATGTAGCAGGAAGGATGGTCGTCAGAAAGTTAATCAGAAAGACTTTTACATTATAAAATTATCGGGGCCCTAGTTAAGTTTCACAACAACTGCCTTTTGACATGACGAACTTGAATAGTCGTGATTACCTTCATCTTTCAGTACCCATTTGCTATCTTTTTAGTCTTACTGAATGAAATCTTAATAGTGAAGTGTTTTACTGTAACTGTACTCTATATATAAGTGTTCACAATAAAATTGTAACAAATTCGTACATGATTTATTAAATGACAACCGTGATTAGTAGCACCAGAGTTGTCTATCAATTACATGTACCACCTGTACATTTGTCCATTGCATTGCTGTTGTGTTTCATTAGTAGTAAAGCTGGAATCAAGATGTAGCAGTGAGAAAGTAAATTATTTACAAATCGCAAGAGAACAAAGAAGCTTATCATATGCATAAAGAGCGGCATACAGTGATAATTAATAGAAAAGTGGTGACCTAAATATAAATGTTGTCTTGTGTTTTATTTAAAGTGTGGTTTACTTAGGAAAAGGCTAATTTCATGCCAAATCACCTAATTTTAAAACATGGCCGTGCTTCGATATAAAATGATATTAATCAATTTTCCTGGGTTTTTTGGATGAAAAATGGCCGAAGTAGAAGTTTTTGAAAATTTAGATTTCTTGCAAATTAACCTATTCGACACTTTACATCATCTAACTAAAATTGTCATAACTGCTTGGATTTTTGGGTTAATCTCTGGCTCATAGAGGTGTCAGATTCAAACTAGTTCTTGGATCTAGGTCTATCAGGGTATATCAAGAAACGTGCAAAGACCTTGGACATTAGAAAAGTAGCGGGATCTGAAGGCTAATTTTTGTGTTTTTACAAATTTTGACAAAGCTCCTGTAATACAACTATCACGCCTTTAAAACTTTTTCCGTAAAGTCATCTTAGCATCTGATTGGTATGGTTAAAAAATAAAAAAGGTGTTTTTTATGTAGTTTTGTAAAAAAAAACATTATATTTGGTAAAATTTTCTGCTAATTTACTACTGTGCAATGTCTTTGTACGTTTATTGGTAAACTCCGAAAGATTCAAAAACTAGGTTTAATCTGACACCAGGATGAGCCAGATACATAAAAAAATAAGGGAGTTATTACAATTGTAGTTAGATGATCCAAAGTGTCGGGTAGCATAATTCGCAAAAAATCGAAATTTTTAAAAACTTCTACTTCCACCATTTTTCATCGTAAAAATTTGGAAAACAATAATAATTTAATGGTCCTCCGAAAAAGGGGTTGGGCGTGGGGCCAACAACCCCATCCCAGAAAACAACCAAAAGTTATGAAACCACAAACCGAGAAAAGCCGGACTGATTTATGGAGACGACACAAGCGACGAACTAAGGAAAAGGAATTGGTCTTTGGATCATGGAACGTAAGAAGCCTATACAGACCAGGGTCACTACTAAAAGTAAAAGAAGAACTAGAGAACTATAAGACTGGAATAGCAGCTATACAAGAGACAAGAATAAAAGGAAAAGATATATCAGACCAGGGCAACTATAACCTTTTTCAACAGCGGTCACCAACAAAATACCCTTGGCACCGCCTTTCTAGTAAAGAAAGAACTAAAACATATACTACTAAACTTCAAAACCCTTTAAACCCTTCAACCCTATAAACCTTCAACCCTATAAACCTTCAACCCTATAAACGAAAGAATGTGTACACTAAGAATCCAAGGAAAATTCCATAACATCACGCTAATTAACGTGCACGCTCCAACAGAAGAGAAGGAAGTTGAAGAAAATGATTCCTTCTACGAGAAATTAGAAGAAACATATGACAGGTCCCCAAATCACGACATTAAAATAATCTTAGAGGATTTCAACGCTAAGATTGAGAAAGAAGAAATCTACAAGCCAACTATTGGAGCACACAGCAAACACCAAACTAGTAACAACAATGGAACGAGAATCGTAGACTTTGCAATGGGGAAATCATGACTATCAGCACTACACATTTCCCGCATAAAGAAATCCATAAGGAAACGTGGATATCTCACGACGGAGCAACCAGGAACCAGATAGACCACGTACTCGTAATACTAGACGCAAGGCACAGACCAAACATCCAAGATGTCAGAAGCTGTAGAGGAGCTGACTGCGACTCTGACCACCTTCTATTACGGGGCCGTCTAAGATCAAGAATAGCAAATATATATACTAACAAGGATAAAGGAATAAGAAGAAAAAAGTACAATACCCAAGCCCTACAAGAAGAAGAAATAAAAATAAAATATAAAACAATACTATCAAATAAACTGGAATCAGGAGAAGAAGAAGATACGGAACACAACACCGACATAGAAGATAAATGGAGGAAAATAAAAGACGCAATTACAAACGCCACGGAGACTGGTGCAGGCTTTGTACAACGGGAAAAAAGAAATAAATGGCACGATATAGAGTGTGAATCAGCCCTGAAAGAAAGAAATGCAGCTAGACAAAAAATGCTACAAAGAAGAACCAGAAGGAGCATAGAAGAATTCAACACCAAAAGAAGTGCCACAAAGAGAATATGTAGAAGGAAGAAAAGAGAGTGGGAACTAGAAAATAGAAACGTCCTAGAGCAACAATACAATAGGCAAGAAATAAGAAAGTATTATAAAAGAATAGGCGAGATAAAAGCAGGATATCAACCCAGAACAACCTACTGCAAGGATAGACAGAACCAGCTAATAGGAGATAAAGAGAAAATACTAGAAAGATAGACAGAGTTCTTCAGATAACTACTGAACCAAGAAAAAAATAGCGAAGAAGGCATAAATGAAGAACACCTGCAATTCCAACAACCACAGCTACATATAGCGTCGCCAACCAAAGAAGAAATAAGGAAAGCAATTATGAAACAAAAAAGAACAATAAAGCCCCGGGAGAAGACGATATCACCGCTGAACTACTCAAACACGGTATAGAAGAACTAATAACACCACTTTATGAACTGATAACAGAAATATGGAATCAAGAAAAAATGCCCACAAGCTGGTCGACAGCAATTATATGCCCCATATGAAAGAATAAAGGAGACAAACTTCAGTGTGGAAACTACGAGGGTTATCGCTACTAGATACAGCATATAAGCTCATGTCCCCGTTAATCGCCAAGAAACTAGAACAGCGCAAAATTTCACAGTCACGATAGGCTTAAGACAAGGGGATCCACTATCTACAATGTTATTTAACATAACTCTGGAAAAAGCCCTGAAAAGCATTATAGCAAACGGACAAGGTACAATCTACAATAAATCAAAACAAATCCTTGCATACGCAGATGATATCGCACTAGTTGGCAGGACAAAAGAAATAATCCAATCTACGGTTGAGGAACTCGATGAGGCGTGCAAACCACTAGGCCTAACAATAAATGATACAAAAACCAAATATATGGTAAACACAAGAAACATAAGGAGACAAAAAGAAGATCACCTGCAAATCCAACATCACACATTCGAAAGAACAGACTGTTTCAAATACCTAGGAAGCACAATACCAGAACAAAATGAAATAAGCAAAGAAATAAGATCTAGACTAGTGGCGGGCAATAGAAGCTACTTTGCACTACAGGGCATACTAAGGTCGAGAAACATCCCACGCAATTTAAAGAAAAAAATATATATACAACTATAATACGGCCAGTAGTAACCTATGCTAGTGAAACCTGGGTACTTACAATAAACGACCAAAGAACGCTAAATATATGGGAGCGTAAAGTATATGGACCAGTGAATGATTTAGGAAATTGGAGAATTAGAACAAACACAGAGCTTAGGGAACTGTATCAAGAACCAGATCTGGTCGCGTTCATTAGAATGCAACGCCTAGGATGGCTAGGGCACGTCAGACGAATGGAACCACATAGGCCACCAAGGAAAGTGATGGAAGGAAGGCCAGAGAGCAGACGAAGAAGAGGAAGACCCAGAAAACGATGGTTCGACGACGTGGACGAAGACCTAACAACGCTAGGAATAAGAAGATGGAGGAGGGAAGCAGAGAATAGATCAAGATGGAAGGAAATAGTAGCGGAAGCCAAGGTCCTGAATGGACCGTAGTGCTCATGGAGATAGAACATTTAAAACAAGAACAGGTTGCCATTAGCAACCCAAAAAGATATACCAAATTACAATCGAATACAAAGAGGGTTGTAAAAATATAACCCAATACAACTTCTTGACAATTCCATTAAAATCAACCAAGAGTGTGAATATTGTGCTTGAGATATGTGACCTGAATCATTGAAAATGTGCTGCAACTGTGGTTTGTTAAGGATTTTATAAAAATCTCAAACGAAAAATTCGCCATAAAGGGTAGGAAACTTCAAGGCAGCGGTGGTTAAAAAAAAGTAACTAAACACTCCGGCAGATTATAAACTTTCTATTTGCAAGTCTAATGGGTCATACAGAGACAAAACATGGAGTAAAAGATGCTCCTAAGGTGCTGATTCTGTTTTACAAACACTTGTCATTTGTTTATAAATTATAGCTTATTTAAATTCACTAGTAGATATTTATATTTCAAATTTGTGCAGGTATTTTGCCCTACACCATTACTATACAAACAGGAATATACTATTACTGCATTACCTATTATATAGGGTGTAACTATTGTAAGGACAAACCTCGTAATGGTGGGTAGCACATGATAAGAAAAATATGTTCTAAATCATTACAGCTACTCCCCATTATGAGGTTTGTACTTATGTTAGTTACACCCTGTATATTAGTACACCGTAATGCCGAAGAACGCATCAGTCCTTCTCCGCGGTCTAGTCTAAGTTTAACATATCAATATTCGACGAACAAAAAGTTCGTCTCTGAATTCGTGAAGTCTGTCTGTCGCCTTTTTCCATGTTGACTTTTTGAATTTTTCTTTTTGGAATCTTATAGTACATCAAATTCTAAGAAACTTTTGGTTGAAACATTTTTTTGTATCTCTTCGGGAAAGTGGTCAAAATGACCACTGAAAATTTCGGTAAATTTTTGAAAAATGAAAAATTTTGTATTTTTTAAAAACTTACGAAAAAATAAACATTTTTAGCAACAAATTTCTTTTTTTTTAACGAAAAGTCTTAGAATAGATAGGATTTAGTTTTTATGACAACTAATGTGTTAGGTCAACATTAGTTTTGAAAAATAAATTAGTTTATTAAGTATACAGTTGTTTTTGTTCGTCATGGCAATGCTAGCTCTGCGCATTCTCAACTGGTTTATTTATGAAAACTTCAAAAATATGATTTATAAATTTTAAAATACTAGTTCCAAATATTACCTTTTTTCAGATACTCCGTCTTTAAAACTGTGCTAGTGATCGGCAGTATCATGATTCCAGATCTCTAGAACGTAGTTTTTATGAAATTTGTATTTGCTGGTGTTGCATCTTTAATAAACTCATAAACTGCATTAATATTAACATCATTATGTCGAAGAATGCTGCACTCGTCTAACGAAGATTGGCTAAAATAAACTATAAATAAAATAAGTAGCTACATTTTATGCTAAATCGATAAATACTTTCCATGAAGCACCAGCTTTACTAGTTTACAATTATTAATTTCGACAACCAGTCTGTTAGCATTATGTAAATGATATGAGGAATGAGGTCATTATGTTCCTATACCTTATCTCAGAAACTATAAGTTTTGTGAAAAACTTTTTTTATAAAAGTTGTTTCTATGTACGATCTTTAGTAAATGGTCGATATTCGCAAAATTGCTTAACATTTTAAGTCTTATTTGCGCCAAAATATTACCAATTTTATCTGTTTTGTGATTTCAATGTTTAATATTAAAATTTAAAAATTGTTGCACAGTGTTACCAAATTTCGAAAATCAGATTTTCTTCAGTTCTTTTAATGAAACCATATATAAAATCAAATACGTGATAAGTACCGTTAAAGACATATCAAACAATGTACCTATAACAATATATGGGTCTGCAGTAAACTTTCTTGTTATTGACGTTTATCTTTGTATATCTCCAAATGTGGTTTATAATTACCTAAAAATAAACGTCAATAACTTTAAGACAATATACTGCAAATCCATATTGCTATATAGAACATAGGAGTTGCCTTAAAAAAATAAGAAAATCCGTGATTTTAAATCACAAAATAAATGCAAATAATAGATTATTTCAAATTTCTCGGTCAAAAAAAATACGGCATTACTAATACATTTTTATAGAAATCATTTTTATATAATATTTTTACAAAACTTGTAGTTTCTAAGATATATGAACATAATAAACAGACCACCCTGTACACATCTGCACATGAACTGACTTAGGCGGTTCTTACACTAAAGCGATAAGTAGTCAGCAACTAGCAACTGGTAACACGCAATATTATTGCTATCGGATTGTTTACACTGAATTTAATCAGAAACCTCACACTGAAGCAACTTGTTATCGCTTCTACAAAAACGTTGCCGGTTGCGTTAATATTTATTGCTGGCGATATGCGCTGCATGTCGAAAGCGGATATTAGCGTGTCAATATAGAGCAATACTTGCATTATTATTATTATAAATAGAGAGTGGAATGTTCTTGTATTTTTAATTATTTATACAACAGACATGCCAGACGATCCAGCATTTTATTAAAAACATAAAGATATATGTGTATAACAAACTATTTTATTTATGCCAAGTGTATTAGGAATACTTATTATTAAAATATTAAATTATTATTTTTTATGGTGTACTGGAATTATTATTTTTATGATTTTGGTCGAAATGTATGTCAAGGTTATCAGGTCAGTGGGTGATGTAAGACAAAATATGAATGTATAAAATCTAATAAAATTATTATTGTTATTGAAAGTGAAGTTTAAAAATCATCAATGGACGACTATTATACTCACAATTTTAAAGTGATATGTGTGTAAATTACAGACGGCACTCTAAGATAGACTGTTTCGAGCTTCTGGTTCTCCTCAGTTAGGAAGCCAAAAGTTCGAAACACTTTTTCAATTTAGGGAAGATCTGGGCTATTTAAAAATACGTAAAGCTAACTAACTCTGAATTGCTTTAACTTAATAAATTTTTCTTATGTCCTTATTTACTTACATATGAATAATGTTCGAAAAATTGACGAGCTTAATTAGCTGTAGATTTGGAAGACTGCATAGGGTAGACTGTAGAGTATAAGTCTGGAAGTGTACTTAGTATTTGTTGCAGTAAGTGTTTTAAGTAGTTAAATCTCGATCTAGTGAAAACCTCAAGAATCTCTTTATATTCTTTGACACGTATTTTATATTTTGCAATTAGACTGCCTCATTATGTTATGAACATAAAATTTGAAGAATATATACCTATCACAAACAAAAGCAAATGCAAAAATGATGATGATATTATCAAAAAAATATTAAAATAAAGATCCTACAGTTAAAATCTTAATAAAACAATTTAATTTTATTGAAAGTAGCAACATAATAGCAAAACATCAAGTAATGACTAAAATGTAAGACTGTATTTTCTTACCATTTATTAAATACCTGCTGCTAACTTTTTCAGTATTACTAGAGCATAAAAACATTGCGTAATAATAGCAAAAACAATGTCTGAAAAATCTTGAACCATTTATTATAAATTTCTTTTTCACTCTTATTTACGTTATCTGCGTAATCTATAATAACTTAATTATTGCTTTTTTAAATTACAACCATATTTCAAACACCATATAAAACATCTATCGTTGTAATTACAAAGTAAGATTTCATTTCAGAAAGCGAAAATTACAGATCAAAATCACAAGTTTCTGTTAATTAAGACAGAAAGAATACAGTCATTATCTAGATCTACGTCTATTAACCGCTTAATTAGTGTTTCTTTATGAAACTTTTGACACTTTCCTTTATATTTGTTTATACTGCCGTTATTATTAATGTTAACAGTAAAAAATCTAATTGCCCGAAATGAAGCTTTCTGAGAATGGCACTTTAATGTCATAAAAAAGTTTCACATAACCCTGCGATGTTTATCTTTAAAAGTAATGTAAGATTGTTTGCCCAAAAAAATCCCTCCGATAAAAAATGTAATCTCAAATAGCATCGATCTAACGTTGCCGAAGAATGTGTATTCATTGATTGTGTTTGAATAAGGTTTCGCGACTTATACTTTTATTTTTGACATGCGGCTGCATTAATATACTCTACTCTCACTGAATGTATGTATATACAGGTAAATGAACTAATAAAAAAAAGTATTTTCGTAGACAATCGACCACTCGAAAGTCCGCTAGAATTTAACAAGCCAATCATTAGCGTAATCACTGAAGACCGCTAACAATTTTATTTGTTAATAACAATTTGAATAGAATGTGCATACTTGGTCGAAACTGAAAACAAAAAACAGAGACTAAACAAAAACACTCAAGCGGTAAAATTCAGATTAGGATAGATCGGGAATGGAAAATGTACGGTTAGGGGCACTAGACTGAATTTAGCCGTCATCTTTAAACTTAAAGAAGATTGATTAGTTTAAAGAAAGTGCTATATAGTGTATGTGATTTATATTGACCCGCAATAGCCTTTACTAAATTTAATAAGCCGTTAAATTGTATGTTTCTGTCTTCATTATGTCATAGATGATGAAACAAAAAAGGACAAAAACAAAGAACCTATCGAAATAAATAAAAGCTGAACAATTATTTATAATCAGTCACGTTTAAGATCAGAGTTCAAATGATTTTTATTTGAAGGGAGAAGACAGATATACTCTCTTATAAAAAAAATGCACTCTTTTTATTAACTTTGCATGACTACCTTTTTTTAATACTTTTTATGATAAAAACTTTAATAATTGCGCGCTCAGACAAAAAATTAATATTGTTATATAATTGGTAGCTATTAAACTGAAATTTAGATACATCAAAGTCAAGAACTACAATTAGTAATAATCAGTAGTATATGATAAATGTTTGATCATTGAAGAATGTGAGAGCAAGAAAATATAATAAAATACTGACCATATCAACGATGATCCTGAAATCATCATATTTGGATTTGCACTGCAAAGGTATTCCAAAAACATAAATGCGTATATAAAGATAGAGTCTTATGCAGCAGATCCTCTGAAATAAAAGGACACGTAGTGGTTGGATCTCAGTAAAGCTAAGCAAATATAGAAAAACATGTAAAAGGTTTAAGGCATATCTTAAGTCCAAACTAGTGTTTCTCGGCAATTTTTCTATTCCCAGGATTCGAGAAGTCGCGGGAATCCAGGAGAAATTTTACATATATGTGTCTAACTGAAAAATCCAAATATATATTCGTTTTTTAAATCGCTTTAGCTCATCCTCAAAACACTATTCCCCAAAAGCTTCTATTGGAAAATAATTATATTTAATGAAAAGCACAACAGTACCATAAATTCTCCCAACATACGATTCTTTTTTTTCCTTGTATGGCTGTTTAGTGTTTGCCGGCAAGTTTAAATCATTCGTAACTTTTACAAAACATTCTTCCTGAATATAAGGATAAGTCAAACCAAGCAAGTATTATTGTAAATAAACAGTTCCAAATACATGCATCCTTGTAAACCACTTTGCTGTTTCCTAGAAAAATATCTGGTAATGCACCCACAACTTTTTATTATTTTTGGTTTATTAAGTGGTCATAACTATTTCTTTGAGTCAAATGAGACAAATTCAGACATGCAGTAAAAACACACTACAAACAGTTATACAGGGTGTCTCAAAAATAACGAACAATAACGCAGAGGGTTAAAAAGCGTCCGAGGTAGAATCTAAAACTAAAGAAAAAAAAACTCTACCTTCAAAAATTTTTTTTTGTAAATTTGTTAAAAATTGTTTGCAATACTTTTTGCTAATACGGTCCTTTTATATTTTGCATCAATTTGATAATAAATAATAAGTCATCCAGCATTGGGATAGTCAAAACATTGTAAAGCGATATGTGTAGAGTTAAGCAAAAATTCGGAGAAGTCGATTTAAAAACACGTATATTGGTCAAGGTTACGTCTTTATAAACACCATGACGTTTTTGTTATAAAACTGCATAGTTGCAAAAAAGTCCCAAACGTTTGATGATAGTTCATCAAACTAATAATTTTTATTATCAAGAGTTTATTTGAAGGTGTTTTCCGTTTTAAATAAAATAGATTAATGGTAAAAATTGCTCTTATTTAATAAATTGCGACCCTTGTAGTTTTTTGAGTAAACCACAATCGGGCCGCAAATTCAACCTGGCGGCTCCCTAATTATGAAAGTGTTCTTTTTAAAAGATTAATTTATCTTCTGTTTATTTTCGAATGTTATTACAGAACGTAAAAATATATTTATGTTTTGTATCCTTTTTTTAAATTGTGTTTTGTTTATTTTACATAGATCAAATTTCACTATGTGTATTTTTGCGGAATGTTTAGTCCAAAATTTTATTTACAAGCACAGAATACGAAAGAAAGAATTGCTATAAATAAGGAAAGTCTGCGAAAGGGGATGTTTATAACAAAGAGAGTTTTTGATTATTGACTTACGTTCATTGAGAAATTTCGAGCCCAAGATCATTTTTGTAAAATTTTATTTCAGTTTTAATGAAAAGGTTTACTATTAGTTTTAAATATTAATGCTTCAGATTCTAGTAAAATGTATTAGCATCGCATTTTTTAAATTACGTTCAACGCCGCCACACATAACTTTAACTTATTTAACTTATTGAAATATGATATCAGATGCTCTCTTTAAAGTAAGATGTTTTAAGCTGTTATTAGACCTTGAATTTATTTTAAAATAAACAAACCATAACATGGCAAAACGGAACGTGTCTTATTTACGAGTGTTTTCAAGATCAACTCATTTGGGTATTTTGCGGCATTGACAAAATTGTGCTGTATTGACAAATGCTGTAAAGTTCAACAAACTACAGTCCTCAGCATTATGCGACATCAGGAGATTGTGGAGCAGAACGTGCAGGACCGGACTCAAAACTTGAACCTTAAATAACTCTGAAAGTAAATATTTTAGAAAAAAAAGTTATGGGAAAAACTTCCTCTATACATCATCAACTATCTCGTATTCACGTATTGTCCGTTATTTTTGAGACATGCTGTATAAGCACCCTACTGTCTTTACAAAAAGTATCGAAACTTTCTTGGACACCTTTACACCTTAAAAACCACTGCGTGTTAAAGTGATCAAGACCAACTTGAATATGAATTTTTAAATAAAAACGTTTTTCTTAGGAAATTTGGGGTGGAAATCTTTTTTGAATATAACTGAATAGAAAGTACTAGTTTACTTAATGAATAGCCTGGTCAGTTATCGTATCTACTGGTAGTTTCTTATTGAAACTAATCTCTTTTCCTTTATTAATTGTTTATTGACAGTAAATAATTTGTATGTATTTGAAATTGCTGTTTACTGATTTCTTAAAAAACATTGGTTACAAGAATACCACGTGTATTGCGACACTCTTGCTTGGAATTTCTGTTTTTAAGACAAGAGACAAATAAAACCTTAATTTTAACACAAGAATTTTAATTAAAAACATCGAGTCAAAGGCACTAGTTTAAACCTGTATTGTGTACATTAAGTTTAACTATGGTTCTGGTACAAGAAAATTGACACGTGGAGGTTTAATACAGCAGCGTGAATGGCAAATTGAATGTTCATAACTTACAAAATGACCCCGCACACACAACGTAGAAATAGACTTTCGATGGAGTTGGCTAATTCTTAGATGTGCTGTAAGTAACAGTCTCCTTATTAAATGTTGTGTCATGCGCCTAAAAATATTAAATAATCAGTTTGAGTTTACAGCGTGTTAAAGTTTCAGACTTGCAGGGCTTATGTTCTACGAATATTATTTGTTTTATTACTTTAAGATTACTATAATATATAATATCAGTTGAAAGAACCTTATTATTTGAAAAAGATTACCAGAATACGATTTCTAACAAGATAACTCTCACTGCAATAGTGCTATATAAATCAAGAATATCCTTAAAATGGTTTAAAAAGTATTCCACTACTAGACTAACACCTGCCTGAGATCCGGATAATATTGAAACTAAAGGTATCGTAATACAAAAACTCGCACAAAGAAATCTTAACTGGAATAGAGAAAGAGTTCCTATGTAGGGAAAAAAGTCCCTGATTTTAATCCCATTGAAAAGTAATAATATTAAAAGTAAAGGTAATCCAATACAAGCATGAAACAAAAAACTTGCTCAATGAAAGTTCATAGCTAAAGAATTGGGAAAAATTCATACGAAGACTGCAACAGGTTAGTTAGTATTAGTATCCTGAAACGAGCGAAACCATCAAATCACGAGCTGTGGCAAGAACTAATAATAATGATATTCTAATTAAAAATGCATTTTAAATGCGTAATCTTTACCGTGTTTCGTGTGCATTGGCTTCCAATTTCTACACTAGTCAGTTTAAGGTACAATGGAGGGGTGTCAATAACATCGATGACGATCTACCAGACAACTGATTTTTGATTGATCACCAATAATATTATTGGCGATCAATCAAAAATCGTTATCAGTTGACTGGTAAATCGACGTAATACATATATAAGTTCCAATTTTTAAAAACGCATGTACAGATAAGTGGGATAGTCGGTGACGCCGCACGCAAGTGCAACATTGGGCGAAATCGCATCCAAGTGATTTTAGGTTAAAAGTTTCCACCGAAGTTGGTTCAACTTCAAGATGGATCTCGTCCCGTAGATTTAAACTTGTAGTGTTGTTGATCCTACCGTGCATTAAGTCAGTAATCATTAAATAAACATAATTTAATCAGGGGCGGACCCGGAGAATTATTTGGGGGGGGGGGGATTTTTGGAGAAATAATTGTTTTAATAAATAATAATCAAACAAACATTATTCGATTCTATCCTATGTATATTTGATTATAAATGTTATATATTGCACAATATTTAATAAACATTAACTACTTTTAAATTCAAAATTTGCTTAACTGAGTTTTTAGGAATGTTTTGTTTCCAGAGATTTTCTTGAATCTCCGTGGGAGAAAAGTGGGGATAGTGTGCATGCGATAGTATTATCACAGGTTAAAGGAGATAAATTAGATGCATCATTCTTTTGTTCTACATGATCTGGTGTTGTGTACTGCGCACCAATACAGCAATTCCAGCGAGCATTTCCGCATTCTAAGTATTAGAATTCATAACAGCAAGGGAATTTATCGTGAACCAGTGGAGTGGTACGTATATGGAAAACGGGGACAGTAGAGATATAAATGAATTGTTTAAAATAAATTAGTCTTTGAGGATTGAGTTACTTCCAAGCTAATGAAGTTTAAAATATAGAATTAACCTTTTATAAATTTTGGAATTTTTAATTCCATTTAATTTAGTTTATTTTATACCCTTTGATAATTGTATGAAAATTTTAATTTTGATAGGCTTTTAACTACTGTTATACATGCTTTTCCCTTTACCTTTGGAAATCGAAAAAAAAAATAAAAAAATGCGTAGTGCTTCCACATTCAGGAGCACTTCAATATTTGTATCCTCTTCACATGTTAGACTACTACAATCACGAAAGAACATACAAATATTCAATACTTACCACTTCTCCAGCAATATTTTAAACCACTTAAACCCTTGTCGTTCAGATCGTCTCTGACACGCACCCGCCTATGATCGTAATTATGCGCGTGACAACACGCACGTTAACTGCAATCGCCGGGCGCGTTACGAGAAGGATAGAACGAGAAACACTGAAAACCGCCAAGTGAAACATCTGATTTATCTCCCTTAATCCGTGGTATTATTATCTGCAAAGCATTAGTGAGCGAATCCTATTGTTTGTGTGACATTTGTATGGGTGGGGAGAATTTCAAAATCCACCTAAATCAGTTAAAAGAATCTATTCTATTTTCAGTAACGTAAATATTTTTATATGCCAGCCTCGGTGGAATAGTGGTTTGCATGTTTGCTTCATAATCCAAGGGTCGCAGGTTCGAGCTGGTAATTTTTCATAGCGGAGAAAAATTAAAAACATGCCTTCTTCTCGGATAGGAAGTAAAACTGTAGATCCCGTGTCAATGCGATATTTGGCACATTAAAAATCCCTAGGGAGGGGGAATTCCCCCAGATTTGGCTAGATTCTAGTAGGATCGGCCAAATGATCATCGGCAGCAATCGCAATCGGTGCCATGGGGTACGAAGGATGCTCCGCCATCATTATTCCTCGCCCAGAAATAAATAAACAATAAATAAAATATTTTTATGGCGGTTTTGACATTATAAATATTTAAGGTGTTGTTTAAGGTGTGCGGTCCATGGAAGCAAAGCTTTCCTTAAGAATTTATTCAAAATAAAAAATAATGTTAACAAAAATATTTTTCTAAAATTATGGTTATCACTTATCTAAATTTGTAATATTTTATTAATCGACTTGAAGTTCAACATCAATTCCGTACAGTAAGAAATATAATTAGAGTAGGTACTATTTTAAATTACGGTAACTGCGGAAAGGTAATACAGATTGAAATGTGTTACATACACTGCATATAAACACTGATTTCATTATTGCACTTCTCATAGTGGGTGCGTTGTGATGATACGTTGACATCGTAAGGCAAAGTTATTTTACTGTGCTCCGTGTTCAAATTTATTATAATTTAGTTATTTGTTCGATTAGTGTTTGTTAAATGTTATTACTTAAGCAATGTAGATCTGAGAATGAAACTGTATTTTGGAACATTTAGTTGTTTCAATTTATGTATGTTCGGATTTTTTTAAAGACCAATAATTCTATTTAGTTTGCTCCATACGCAACACTTAAAATTGCTTACATCGAAACGACTACAAATTCGGCTGCTTAGATAGAAGGTTCAAGTACTTCCGATACATCTGAATCTCGACGATTTTGTTGTTCATTTGTAAATTATTAGATAAAGAATATTCTGCATACAATTTTGGAGAAAAATTAAAATTTTTTTGAGAAATGCAGAGCAAAACCGGAACTTACAAATTTAACAACAAAGATTAGAACCTGCAGTAGGTATTTTATAATAGATGCTTACGCAAAAATAATATAAAAGTTCTTCTTTAGAAAAACTCTTAAGTTTAACAGTTATAATACCACCACCGCAGTTATTGTACCTAGGTATATTAAAAGTAAAATCGTGGTTGCTTCCATTGCCTAAATTCTCACCACGCACGCCACTACTTAAGTGTGATTAAATTTGAAATCTAGAAATATAATTGGATAAAATTCCATGTCTGTTAAATCTCAACCAATGAAATTTTCGAATTTCGAATTTAATGACAATAGGGTACTTGCACAAAAAATAAATATTGTTAAATTGCGTATAATATGAAAATTATACTGTCGGAATTTTTTGGGCAATATAAAAGTGTACAGATGTGGATTAAAAATAAAATAAAAGTTAATAAAATTATGAAATTCGAAAGTACTTGCAAAACGCTTACGGGTCTGCGCCAATCGCGTGACGTCACGTCGCGTATAACCCTGTATCAGCTATTCCTGCAACGTGGTTTACTTGTTTTGCCGATGCGTTTAAAATTGTTTCGTTTTGTCTTGATACGTGTTCGTTTGTTAGTTACTTTTGAATTTATAAAACACGGCCTTTTCCAAGGCTTACATGCAGTAGGAAACCCAATTATTGCATTTATTTTCATTAGTAATTAATTTCTCTTTATTCATTTAAAAGGCTGCTGTATTCAAAAGTAAGGCTGTTTTCGTTAAAAGAAGGTTTGATTGTTAGCGCGACAGTTCTAATCGCCTACGAAAGTTCAATTTTTCGAAACAAAAGCTGCTACCTTCACAAGAAAGGCTGATTTATTACATATGTTAATTAACAACTGCCGTGTTTTGATTGTTATATAATAAATGATTAAAAAGAAACTGAACGCATATGTATTTTGTAGTTTTAAAATATTGGATACATTTGTACATACTTACGTTGAAATGATCTTCACATACAAGCATGAAGTTTGCACAAGATGTGAATAATTTCGCCTGCTGCATTTATCCACATCTTCGTTCTTTTCTCGTCAGTGGGAACACGAAAGAAAAGTTTGCTTATTATGAATTATAATAAGATGAGGAGGAAAATATTTTGTAAAATGAAAAACGAGTATGAAAAAACAAGTTTTAAGAAGTTGTGGTGGTTTTGGGGATGATTTAAAAGTGTGCAAAATGAAATCAAAGAGGGCGGATGTCATGAGGATAGATAGAATGGTTATTATATTTTCAATCATTAAGAAGAACGATTGTCTTTATTCTGATACTTGGAAATAAAAAAAATTAAGTACATTGTGAGTCTCATTGCTCTACCATAAGTAGAAGAACCCACAAAAATATTATTTGATTTCAATAATCAAATCATAGTGTCGGCACGACAAGTGACCAGTGCAAAGTTAGTAGGTATTAAATTGTAATTAAGTTTTTTATTGGTAATCGTCTGAGGATGGCAATACAATTACTTTGAGTGCCGAAACATACTATATGTATGTAACGTGTTTATATTTTTAATGGTGAATAAATTGAATAGAGTGAATAGACTTGATTATTATTATTTTTATTTTATGGATAATAGGCATACATTTATCGGTAATTTAAAAGTTAGATTTCTATAACCCCTCTTGCTTTTATAGTCTTGAAAACGACTGTATTTTGTAGTACAAAGAGCAAAAATAAAACACGTGGTAACTTGTTTCATAACTAAGAATACAAATAAACTTTAAAATTACAACACCTAAATACACGGATAAGTGCATTTGCAAGACGGGTCTACCGGTCTACGCGTAGTGACGTCACGCCTCCCGCGCCAGCGCAAATGCGTTTCAAGGGCCTGAATAATTATTTAAACTTATTTCGCTAATAACTATAATAATAACAGTTATTTAGCAAACATATTTTGAATAACAGTAAAATATACAATTCTGAACTCGTTGGGAATAAATCTGAAAATCATGCAAGGACCCTATTAAGTTAATCAGAATTTAATCAAGCTTTCTGAAACCGGCTATGGGTGGTTAACGTCCCAATGGAAATTTGTTGTGATTAACATAAACATTGAATTTTATTTTTTTTAAATTTTTTCATTTTTTAAAATTGCAAAATATTGGAGCAGGGGATTTCCCTTATTCCCCCTCCCGTGAATCCGCACCTGATTTAATTAAACGCTCAGGTGTTTTGTAGTGGTTCTTGATTAAAATTAAAATATATACATACTTTAGTATGACGCGAAATTAAATCCGATATTAATACTCCACTTTTTCTTTTAATAAGTAATAACTAACTTAAGATTTAATTTAATAACTAAAACAAGAATATAAATAAAAGATCTTTATCTTTACGAATCGCTAATGAATTGTTATTTTATTTTACATTGTTTTTGTACATAACAAGATTCATTGCTCTGTGCTAATAAATATTATTATACTTCTGTAGTGTAAAAACCACCTACAGATAATTGAGTTTTTTATTCCCATTATATTTTATTATAATGAAGGCAATCTTTTACTATATTAAATATTAATTACGTATTGTTTTGTTAAGAATAACAGAGACGAGATGTTAACTAGTGCAGCTGGCGCTGCAGTTACTCGTTTTCCGTCGACAGTTACTTTCAATTTCGATAGTCGGCTATTAAATATTTTATGGTAAATGAAAGCGTTCTCCCATGTTCAACAAAAGTGAATCCGCACGTGCTACTAGATAGACGACGTGTGTTTCCCGCATAATTAGTTCTGGTCCGTCACCAACGTTAACTCATGTACTGCAACCAAGGACATAAAGTCGCTGACACTGGCGTCACACCATGACCACTAAAAAAAGCTTAACAAAATATCGAAGATCATGTACTGCAAATATCGTTATATGCTTGTGAAAGATATTCGCGTCGCGTAATACAACAGCTTTAAGATTTGTTTATATGCGACAAGGTTTTACACCATACGCGGCATGTAAATTAATTGTATCCGAGCTGTCGCGTCTGTCTTGTTCGCTTATCCGTGTCATTTCCTCTCTTCATATAGTACCTAAATAAGTAAGTAAAGAGGGTAATATTACAACTTAACACTTTATAAACCGAAATATCTTCAACAACGATTTACCTCGTCGTTTGTTACACGGGTTTCGATAGATTAATAGAAGTGTTTTAGATAGCCGAACAATGGTGTGCTAGAAATGTTTACAAAGTGCTACTGTTTACTCGAAACAGCTATGGAGGTACAGGTAACACCCAGAGGTTTCATTGTATCAATATTTGCCAACTACAAGAGAGAATCGATGTTAGTAGCACACACGCCAATGGAATACCCTACCAATATCCTTTAATGAAGCAACATTAGCTAAACATAAGTTAATCTTTAATAACAAGATACCAATTTCCAATAGTTATCATTAAAAGATGTTAAATAAGGTAGTATTAGAATCAGCAGCTAAATAATCAATTTCTGTTGTAATATAAAATCGATGAAGTATTAATTAAAAATTTTAAAAGTAGTTAAGTGGCCTTCGAATAAATGATAAATCAAAGTAATCGCACACCTACCTTTTAATTAATTTCAATAATTAGTTATTTTACTTACACTAATTTAAAACATCATATTCAAATAGGTTGTCATTCTTTGAGGCTACCGATTTACAAATGTATTTCTCTTGATTAATTCCCAGTGATGTACTACATTGCGGGCATGTTCAGTGTAATCTGATAGATACCTAACGTTTACCTGCATTTCCTAAATATAAATACACTATGAAGCAGTTTAACATAAAGATTTATTATTTTTATAGGGGCAAATGCACCAAATGGGGTTACTGCACCGCTGCCTCGTTAATTCTTTGTTTATATCAGTATCAGACACTGCAAATAATTATGGTAACGGTACTGGAGACATTTCCACTAAGTTGTTGAGATCAAGGTTGGTATAAGCCAGTGCACGTCACTTTTGATACGAATGCCTGAATAGATGTTAGACAGGGGTGGTGCATTTGCGCTATGTGCACCAGTTGACAACATAATTTGTTTTTTAATAAAATGTACATTTAGGTTCTGTGTGATGCTTTGTAGAAATTTCACACCAAAAGTCAAGAAACCGTAAATATAAGGCACAATCGCATTCAAATTGTGCTATTCTACGGGTGCACTTACTCCTATCTACTCTACATATTCCAGTAGCATACTGTATTTAATAAATATTTGTTAAGTTTTTTTTAAATATTAATGTTATTTTAATATAAATAAATAGTATACTATTCAACGAGCATATACTGCTGCTATTATTCACAAGGATAACGTTTACGGATAACGACACGAACGGTACACGAGTGTCGTAAATCATCCGAGTGAATAATAGCCATTATGTGCAAGTAGAATACTATACTTTGTCCACGACTATTAAATATACTTAACTAGATTTATACTTCAAAATACTTTTACAAATGTATAAACGATATTGACGTTCCAGCTTAATTAATGAGTCTTATCTACGTCTACTTGGTTAAGAACTCATTATGCCATTTATTTAAGTGATATAATAAAGTTTATGATCACACTGAGTGGGATAAGTCAATCATGATCATAATTGTTTAGTTGTTATGGCTTTGTATTCTAAGCTGTTCGATATTCAATAGAAAATTTCATGATGTACGTCCAAAAACTGTTTAAATAATACTTATTAAATAATACAGTTTTCTTTAATTATGGGCAGTCGTAGATAAAATTTATCTTAACACGTATTAACATACTCACGCTCTTACCCGGCTCGGGCTAACGTCCTCGTCGTACAACTTAACGCATTCGTATGTTAAAAATGCCTTTATCCCACTAGTAAAATAAATATATAAACTATTATATGCTATAAGCCATTATTTTGACACATAGCGGCCTACTAAGGCATATAGTACTAGAGTATATTATAACATAGTCCTGGTCAAAAATATTAAATCTTTATTTTACATTGAATAATTTATATTTGAATCTTTATATATCATACATATTTAACACATTTTTGGAATATATACAAATCTATCATGTTTGTATGATATTATAAAATTAATATTTAAAAGTATATAATTTGATAAACATTTCATATACAAATAAAACAACATAAAATATAACATAATAAGAAATATTCATTAAATGTTTTGTTTTGAGCAAACAATGTACACTTAAATTTTGATATTTTATAATAGATATCTAACATACATTTTCAAACAAATATTTCCAATTTAAGATATATTATAGAGATAATCAATGTTTAACTTTATAATTGAAATATGTAAAACATGTGAATACCTTTAAAAACTTCCTTTTCATTTTATAAGCAGCATTGTTGCTTCCCTGGTCCTCGTCGACGCAACGTTAGTCTGTCGAAATTACATCACGCGTAATAAAGTGTATATGAAGTTGTTTGCTTGCTAATAAACATTTGGGGGTGCAAAATCAAATAAAATAGCGCATTTAATGAAGTGGTGGTGTTTTTATTGTACTGTATTAATTTTTATTCACAATTATATAGCATTATGTACATTTCTGTCATTGTAAAAACCTTTGAAAATAAGCTATTGTTATAGCAGCAGCAAAGTGGTTAATAATTTCCTTTACATATGTCTGTACAACTGACCAGTAAAGTCTTGGCCAACTTTTTTTTTGAATAATTCAAGTTAAGACGTTTTATGCGATTTAAATTTAGGTTTTTCTAAATCTATTTAACGCTAAAAATATTTTATTTATATACGAGGGCCACGCTGCATATTGTGAGATGCCACGAAACTACAGGAGTTAGAGCTGACAACATGGCATTGTTACATACCATCTTTCATTAGAAAGCTGAGAATTAGAAACAGTTGAGTCGCTGCTGTCACAGAGTAAACGTGGTACATACGATTTGTCGAAACATGGATTTGTCAAGAGAACATGTGCGCGCTATGATTTTTACGATTTCAAGGTCGGTTTAAGTGAACAACAAAGTCTTGAACGGTTGCAACGCGCATTTGGTGATGAAAGTCCTTCACGCGCAACTGTGTTTCGCTGGTATAGCGAAATAAAAGAGGACGGATATCGCTTGGTGATGAGACGTGGTGATGTGCTGGTAGGCCCTGTTCATCAGTGGAAACTGAAGTGGAACTGTTGGAAACATTGAGAGAGTGAGACGTATGATCGAAGAAGATCCAAGATGCACCTATCAAGCGATTGAGGCAACTCTTGGTGTTGGATCCGCAACAGTAACTTCCATTTTACATGATCGTCTTCATATGAAAAAAATTGTAACTCGTTGGGTGCCACATACGCTTAACGATTCCCAAAAGGCAGAGCGAGTAAGAATCGCGCGGGAAACGTTAGAAGTGTTAAATAATGGTGGACATCGTATTCTTTCTAAAATAGTAATAGATGATGAAACATACATACCACTTTATGATATTCCTATCCGCCAGGAGAGCCGTGTGTGGATTCACGAAAATGCACCAACACCAACAATGGCGAGAAAGCAAAGGTCTGTCAAGAAAGTTATGTACGCAGTTTTCTGTCGTAGTACAGGATTAGTGAAAGCAATTAAGCATGAAGATCAACGTACAGTTACAGCAAACTGGTACACCACAGAATGTTTACCTGCAGTGCTTGAGTCAGTCAATATTCACGGGTTAATGTTGCATCACGACAATGCATCGTCACACACTGCATAGAAGACGGTTGAATTTTTACGTGAAAATAATGTAACAGTCGTTGAACATCCACCCTATTCGCCTGATTTGGGCATGTGTGATTTCTGGTTGTTCTTTAACCTAAAGAAACATTTACGTGGTCGACGTTGCACGACGGAGGATGAGATAGATGAAGCCATTCATCAATTTTTTGAGAGCATTCCAAAAGATGACTGGCTTCAAGCGTTTTAGTTGTGGAAGCTTCGGTTACAAAAGTGTATTGGTGTAGGTGGTGATTACTTTGAACATGAATAAAATCATTTTCCTAAATAGACTTGTAGTTTTCTTGTATCTCAAAATATATAGCGTGACCCTTGTAAATTAGTTTTATTTTTATTTTTCCGTATTTAATATCTAATAAATATGATGGAATTAATTGATTTTCCATTTGACTTCAATTGATTCAATTGATTTTCATACCTTGTCATCTAGCGATGAACAATTAAACCGCACAGGCGATAGATGATCACCATGACATCTTCCAACCTTTACGGTGAATTTTTCGATTAAGATTTTTATGATGTCATCAGCAGAGCACAGTTGCGACACATTTTATCGCATTCAGCTCACAAATCTCAATAACAATATTCATGTTATTGGTTGATTTGAATAGAAGAATTGTTTAAAATTTATCTGCCGTATTTTATGCCTATGTTAAATCTTTGTTCTAGATTCTTGCTGATCAAGTTTTCCAGGAGCTAAATTGATCAACATTTCTTTTTTTTTAATTAGCCTTCCAAAAAAATTTCACCTTTTTTTAATAGAACTCTAATAAATAACGATAAAATATTGTTAGCATTCTAGATGGAGTAACGTAAATTCCGAATCAAACAAAAGTTGAACGGGTTTTGTTCCCACATTCTCCTTAAAGCTCCTTAGAGCTTTAACCAAAAATAATTTGTGTTAGTTAATAATTCACAAATTCCCACATAACAGGTAGCAAAGCTAATCAAATATTTAAATAAATAATAAATTATGTTTTATGCTGATCTAAATTATATAATTAAAATTGTTTATTTCTTTATACACAAGTGAGACCAGAATATATAGATCAGTAATTTTCCCAAGTTGCAAGAAAGAGTCCGTTACATTTAAAACGAGTTGGATCTGGAACACACGGTATACTATTCATTTTGTTATGACGTGATGTATGAAATTGTAATTCAAAAGAAAACATATTAACTGTTTTTCGTAAAACATAGAAAAACCTGTCTTCGATATAAGGTTAAACACATCTAGGAATATGCACATCAAAATCGAGCAGGATGTTTACTAGATTTCATAATTAATTTGTTAATAATAATTTCTGTATTACTATTATTAGATACATATTAAATTATAATTTTTTTAATCAAAATAGATTGTTTCTGAATAGATTTAACTAGAAATGAGAAAAGCTTGGGTTCAAATCACAGTCCCTGTTAGTCCCAAAACATTAATCTAATCCCAAATAATAAAAGATTTAAGAGACAATTTAGTACCTTTTTTGTAAGAATTCTTGATAACAATCAGCAAAAGACGTCATTACATTATAATATACAAAATGATTATTTAAATTTTACCTAAGTGCGGCTCTGGAAAAAAAAATCAATACCTTTCGATTAATTCCTACAGATGTAGGTAATTAATTGTACTACATGTGACATATGTTAAAATGAACTGTGTGCTTAATCATTAGTGCATAGGTTCCCTCAATAACGAATGTATGACATGTGTATTGTGTACATAACATGTTTAACCACGAAATTCTTGGATAAATTATCACAAGAAGGACGCTTGTATGAAATATGTCATTTAATTACGTATATAAATTATATAAATTGAAGAACTTATAGCTTGTCTTCTAAGCTAAGTCTTCTAAAACGCGATTTTGATTAAAATTGCTTCAGGGGGAGGGGAGTAGTTGATTGCTACGATTTTTTCAATAATTTTGAATTTTCTGAAAAACAGCTCTAAAATTCTCTAGGTGCGTACGCCCTTGTAGGAGATTCTGTATCTTTGAAATAATAAGCGGTATCGTTATTTTATATACAGGGTGGTCCAGACCACCCGTACACCCCTTTTAAAATGCGGGGGATTAAAGATTCTTAGCGCCGGTGTCCACATGCGGGAATTTCCGTTGCGAGCTCGCTGCGGGCCCGCAAATGCGGTCTACGATACTATAAGTTAAATAACAAGACGATGGGTGAAAAGGGAACTCCCCTGACCCCCTTGTAGGGGGTAAGGGTGAGCAACTTTAAAAATTTAAATGGAAATCCCAAAATTTTATTGCATATTTAGATTCTACTCATCAATATATGAATAAGTTATTTAAAACATTTTTTTATCTTCGCAACAGGTGGCGCTGTAATCGCAAAAATCGATTTTTTGCATTTTCCGCCGTCTCTGGCATATTTACAGGTGCAAATAACAGTCTTTCATATTTTTTACTAAATAGTGATGAAAAAACTTTGCTAATGTGTACTTTCATGAGAAAGATTTTACGTTAAGATGAAAAACGGAAATTCTCTCCCTAAATTTTTTTTCTGAAATTTTTAGATCGTTTTTGAACCTTAACGTCTACTTATTTAGATATTGCTTAATATTTTTAATCTTTATCTGATTATTTATTTTAAGCATATGTAATTAATGTTTACTTTTTTAACTAATAAAAATGATCGATAAAACATTCTAAATTGTAATCTGCTCTGCATATGGCAAAATAATATTTAAATCGTACTAATATTTAATTTTAACAGAAAATAACTTGCTACAATTCTTTACTTAGCAAGTCTATTTAAATAGTATGTAATTGTTGAAAATCAACTGTTCAAATAAATAATTTTTATTTCACAATTTAAAATTTTATTCGTTTAAATTATTTTTACTTTATGGCCTGATATGAGTGGATGAGATATCCATATTTCATCATTCATTGCTATACGCTAAAAGAAAGAGAACCACCGAAATTTAATAGTGAATTACAAATTGAAATTCTCGTCGGCAGATTTTTGTAATGCACCGTGACTTGACATGTTTTGAAGTAAAACCATCTTCCCTAGCAGAATCTTTGAAATGTTAGAAGGGAACACAAGTTCTAACAACATTTAAGGCAAAAAATATTGTTATCACGTACAACGTTAGAAAAAAAATCCGTTTGTCGAAAACACCTTAGGTAGAGAATTTGCGTTTTTCATTATAACGTAAAATTCTTTCTCATGAAAGTATACATTAGCAAAGCTTTTTCATCACTATTCAGTAAAAAATATGAAAAACTGTTATTTACACCTGTAAATATGCCAGAGACAGCGGAAAATGCAAAAAATCGGTTTTTGCGATTACAGCGCCACCTGTTGCCAAGATAAAAAATGTTTCAAATAAATTATTCATATTTTGTTGAGTAGAATCTAAATATGCAATAAAATTTAGGGGTTCCCATTTGAATTTTCAAAGTGACCCCCCTTACCCCCTACAAGGGAGAATCAGGGTGGTTCCATTTTGGAGTTATCCGAAAGAGCACATCGACGTTAGTAAGATCACCCATCGTTTTGTTAAAAACTTTTAATCCCCCGCATTTTAAAAGGGGTGTACGGGTGGTCTGGACCACCCTGTATAGCTTGAACTAAGGATCTAAAAATAGACGTTTTATACTATATATTAGGAGTATTAATTTTCGTATCTTGAATAGTTTTATAGAAAATTAATTTGTAGCTGCGTTTGCAGGAGTACCGTATGACGTTCAGTGGTAAAGTTTCTGCGATGACCGCTGCAAATATTTTTATTCGTGGATCAATATAGAAAGCGAACCAATCACTGCGATAAACAAATAGGACACACTCATAAATAAATATGCGTATAGTATCTAAATTTACCAATTTGAGATTTCACTTTTGACATGTATGGTGACGTGCATACTGTATACGTGGTATGGTGCTTCGACACAGCATTCTTTAGAAGTAAACTTGCAGTTTCTATTCAATTATATTCGAAAAAGGTATTTCCTCTCTTATTTATAAATAGGTAAGGTTAAGGGCGTACCCAAGATCTGTACTAGAGGGGGGCAACTCATATTAGTTTCAAAGAAGGGGGGCAAAGTGAAACACGACGATTTGTAACAAAATATACTCAAGACTATTGCAAAACTGTTTTTATTAGTCACAAAAAATGCGTAGTGATTCGCATCACGCCTCGTAACACATACGCATCAATTTGAAGAGGGCTTTATTATCTTTGCTACTACTATAAAATAGTTAAGTCTTTTAACAGAAAAAGAAATTGTTCCAATAATAATTTTAGTCTTTTTAAATTTCCACGAATTCATTTTAATATACGAGGATCACTGGCCAACACATTTTTTGCTGACTTGTATATGAGACTTGTTCTTTACTAATTTGGGTGTGCTGAATACGAAAATCATATTGGTTTTTGCGTATCACGTCAAAATTTAATTCTATATCATTTTATGCTCTTTGAAGAATTGCAAATGCGGCCAAGTTGTAACTTATACGATATAAACAAATAAGTATAATCTTGTTTATTGTTTCCAGCCTTATTTTGTGGAACTCCATAATCATGAAATAAATAAAGATTATTAAAAGTTTCACAGTTTTATTAAAATATACCTGACAATATTGTTTCGACAGCTATGCTGTCATATAATATAAGTATAATATAATATAAATAAGTATAAAATTACAATAATTCATTTATTTATTTAGGTACAATATTTACACAATGATCATTCAAAAAACTACAAAAGTGTTAATAAAGAAACAACAGTCAGGGAATAAATTTTCGTTTGTATCACTTTTTTCTGTGCATTTTGGTTTGGCAGTCCCTTTGAACACTCCAACAGTAGTCGGCCATCATATGAGAATCCCATCTTCCTTGGTACCGAGTTTCCATGGTTTTTAAATCTTGATGAAATCTCTCGCCTTGCTCATCGCTTACAGCACCTAAATTTACGGGAAACCTATCAAGATGGCTATGAAGGAAATGAAGCTTTATGTTCATGTTACAACCTAGGCGGTGAAATTTTTCAAGCATTGATTGCACTAGCTCTTTATAATCGGACGCTTTTTTGTTTCCAAGAAAATTGTTCGCGACCATCGTGAATAAAGTACAGGCTTCTTTTTCTGCTTCGTTCATAGAGTTGATGAAATTTGGATCTCTCATTAAAGTTCTAATTTGAGGTCCATCAAATACCCCAGCTTTGATTTTTTCGTAACTTAGTCGTGGAAACTTTTCACATATGTACTGGAAACAGTCACTTTGCAAATCTAGTGCTTTAACATATTGCTTCATAAGACCCAGTTTGATGTGAAGAGGTGGAAAAATTACTTTTTCTCTGTCGACTAAAGGTTGACTTATAATATTCTACTCTCCAACAACTAAGGATGTTCTAGGAGGCCAATGTTTCTGAATCCAGTGTTGGTTTCTATCTTGACTATCCCAGAGGCACAAAAAGCAAGGAAATTTTGTATATCCTCTTTGAAAACCAAATAAAAAGTTTACCATTTTGAGATCCACACAGATGACCCAGTTATGGTCTGTATATTTTAGTAAATCTATCACCTTATCAATGTCGTCATATGTTTCCTTTAATTGAACGGAATATCCAATAGGAATTGAACCGAAAACATTCCCGTTGTGTAGTAGGACACACTTGAGGCTTCTGCTGGAACTGTCGATAAACAAACGCCACTCACTTGGGTCATATTGTACAACGCCCATTTGAGTTAGCAAATCTGGCACATTGTTACAATAAACAAATTCACACTCTTGTTTAAAATATTGCACAAGATCACTTTCCCTTTTACGATAAAAAGTTATCTTCGTACCTTGCTTGAGTAAGTTCTCTTCATTTAATCTTGAAGCTAGCAGTTCCGATGATTCCTTTGATAGGCCCAAATCCCTTACTAAATCATTTAATTCTGCTTGAGTAAAGCGTTGTGGTCCATAATTAGAAACTATATCTTCATTGGCAGAATCTACATCTGAATCATCTTGCTCTTCAATAACATCTGACATCTATTCAGCATCCGAGTGCTCAAGTGAAGGAAGCTCTTTCTAAACTGGCACAGGTATTTCATAGGAATGAGGTACTGGTCAAATCGCGGAGTCAATATTCGGATATACAATTTTATTCTTATTCTTGGTATTATAACCGGAGGTCTGAGTTAAACAAAAGTAACAATCATCTACGTGGTTTTTCGGTTCACGCCAAATCATTGAAACGCCAAAAGCTAATTTCTGACGTTTTCCTTTGCTCCACTGCCGCAAATTTTCCACACATGATTTACACACTTTATGTGGAGCCCATGACTTGTCTTGATCAGCAAGTTTTACATCAAACTAAGCCAAATACATTTTCTTAACGAAAACGCTAATATTTGTCCTTTGACTGGGAACGGTGAAGCTGCCACAAATGTAGCAGAAAGAATGGGCACTATTTACACATCTTCGAGTAGTAGACATGATGTAGTTTCTTCACTAACAACTAACATGTAACTAGCATTTTCTTATCACCCTTGCTTACTTTTAAATAGTTCTAAGTGATCAATACTTTCTAATAAAATCTCATTAAACCCTAATATGTTGACGATGAGGACTAGCTTAGTAGACTTGATTACTTTACAATTGTTTATTACTTAATTATCTAATTAAATACTTAAATATTATGAGGTACAAGTGTATATTATGCTAATGACTAAATGTATTTGGAATGTCTAAGAATTCCGTAAACAATTAAGAATTGGCTGCATTTAGTTAACGATTTTCAAGAATTTTGGATTCGGCAAACAAGAAACGCCGTAGAAGAATAAACCTGACGTGATAGGGAAAAACGGGATTTATATTTGGCATTAGCGTACCAATTTTAGTTAAAATCAAGTGTCAGATCAAAGTCAGCAGAATTTTTTTTTGTTGGCCAGTGTAATGAATGAAGGTTATAAGCAAAAATGTGAGTTAAATTCTTTTACTACTATAAAATACTTCTAAAAATTATTACGGCTATTTAAATTTCCACGAATTCATTTTAAGATTCGAAAAAAACGAATGAAGATTTGTAAATAAAAATGTAGGTCTAAATTCTTTCAATACAATACTACTGTTCAAGGCCGAACCCAGGATCTCAACTACTAATTCGCATTCGGCCCCGCCGTGCAGACGCATCAATTTGAAGAGTACTATATTCTCTTTTTTTTCTTCTAGGGGGGTATGCCCACACTTGCCTTTCTCAGGGTACGCCATTGGTTAAAGTAGTCTTCTTAAAGCCTAAACATAATGTTTTTATTTAAAAATTCGTATTGAAGTATGGTCTGAATCTCTATAATAGCCGCTATAATAGGTCGCTTTCAAGGGTTGCAAGAAGGTTTTGATAGTTTTTGTAATGACAATATTGCGCTTTCATAATTGATTGCTTATAGTGTGTATTTACTAGATTTCTGAATTTTGTTTCATCTGAATTTTATTTACCTATTAATAAATAAAATATTTTCTGTTTAGCTTCAAGATGAAAATAAACCAAATCGTACTTAGTTTGAAATCGTTTTAAAAATGTCGAAACGGCCTGATGCAATTATTGCATCAAATTAACAATCAATTTTAAAATTTGCAAAACAAGGAATTTGAGTAAAATTGTATGTAGATCAATAGGTTGCAGAAGATGGAATATCAATTCAAACTATTGTTAATAATATTAACTGCTAATAACAGGAAATATTTTGGCATAAAAGAGAGAAAAAGCGAATTTTATGATAAGAGAATTTATTTATGTACTGCTGTACTTTTCATTAAATAATTACAGTTATTTTCCAAATATTTGGGTTTTTGTGTTAAGTACCTATGTGAAATTAGTATCCGGGATTCTCGAGAACTCCAAGGATTTCTGGAAAAAAGTCTCGAGTTCCGGGCATAGTTGAGACCCAGAAACCACAAACACATACGCAAAGCTCTTAAGTACATAAAATATATCAAAAAGAAGAAAAATAACAATTACTCGTAAATTAGTCTTCATAATGTCTGCTTTAGCAGAATTATCGCGACCTCTTTGTATTTGTAATTAAATAAACTGTAACAAACGTTATTTACGCATTTCCTTTTTCCTTAATTTAGATTTTTACACGTAGCAGCAATTAACATTACGAATCCTGCAGCTTTTTGCTGCATGCTTTTCTATTACTAATGTATTGTATAATTAGCTGGAAATTCTTTTTTATCAATTTGTAATATTAAGATTAACATAAACAAACAATATGAACGGGTATTCCCAGTAATTATCTTTTACTTCACGATATTGATCATTAGGTATCATTTCGCTTATCTTTGCTACCTTTTTATTACCTGTAGTAATTGCAATGCTGCTTCGATATTCTGCCTTTTTTCTATTGTAAAGAATATACCAACTGTTTCTGATTGAAATAGGTTGCACTGGATGTAAACTGTTTGAAGAGAAAATATGCGTAAACTGTCAAAAATGTCTTTTAACTCAGTGTTCATGCTTAAAATCTCTTATTTATAGTCATATCATATTCATAATAGTTATTTATGTATTAAGGGCATAAAGAAGCTTTTATGGCCAGAAGCGTTATTTCTAGCCCGAGGCGTTAGCCGAGGGCTAGGAAAAGGCTGTAGGGCCCTAAAAGCAAGTAATGCCCGCTATGCATACACTATTTTATGCACATATTAAGTTTTTATCTTAAATATATTATTGTGTAAAAAATATAATTAAATGAGTACGTAGGTACATCAAGCCGCTGTGCGTATACTTATGTGCTTATACGAAGTACGTTACCATAGTTACTATTCCAAAATATTTAATTTCAGCTTATTTTCATTGGTGAGAAGTTGACAAATTATATTAAGAACCAATCAAGTTCTACAAAAAACTTCTGACATTCGATTGACGTTTCATTATTGCCCGTCTGACCATAAAGAGGCCCTTGGGCTATAAAAAGACGTTTATGTTTAGATGAGTCTTGCAATAATAGTCTAATTATAATTCATCTGTGCATAATAGTTATTTATTAACTACTAGCTCTAGAAAACATCATTATGTATCGTGTCTGATGCTTGAGAAATTGATTTTCTATACCTTAAGCAATAATGGATTTTTCTCTCCTACTAGTAGATAATAAAAACAATTGACAATATAGGCGGCTGAGATTGAGTAAACCTTCAGGTAAAGTTTTTTTGATTTTTCTGGCAATAAATCATATTGCACCTCATTTGCTTCTTCGCGGATATATGGGGGGTGCACACACTATTTTCTTCGCTGCTCGACATTTTTTTATTAAAGTTTTTAAAAGTAGAAACGGAAATGTCAATTTATTGATTTAATTTTTTATTCATTTGTTTTCTCAAGCTACTTGGTTTTCATGGATATCTTATATTCGTTCCGACTTTTTATATTATCATTGAAGAAAGATTAAACAAATGTGCTAGTAGTGAATAAAATAATATATAAACCACGGGAGAGAACATTTTTATAGCCTCGCTTTTATTATTAGCCTCGACGCTGCGCGTCTCGGCTATAATTCAGCTCGGCTACAAAAATTGTTTTTTCTCCCTTGGTATATAATTACTATTAAGTATTAAGGGCGGTAGGTACGCTTTACTAGTCGAGGCTAATAGTGTGGAGACCGACGCGTAGTGGAGGTCTCCATATTAGCCGATGCTGGTAAAGCGTACCTAACGCCTGTAATGCTTACACTATTTTTTGCCCGATCGGATCTATGAGTGAATTTTAAATATCTAGAGTAAACATTAAACACATCACACTGAAAATGTGACTTTTTAGTCGGTTAATGTGCCTGGTTGTTATGGAGTTGAATACACAAAAACAATCTTTGCCTCAATCCGGGCGAATTTTAGAATGAGAGTGAGTATTTCTCGACTTAAATGACGAGGTACTTTATTACCGAGCCTTGGGCGGTAAGTTGAACTTACCGCCCTGAGAGCAGAGCTTGTAAATGAACCAAAACGCCCGATCGGGCAAAAACATTATTTATGACATGATCATTCAAAAGTGTGATGCGATGGTCGTATGAACATTAAGAACTAGAAACTTTTTTGTCTCGAAAAAGAAACTTTAAATATTCAATTCCTTAAGAATACCAACATTGTAGCTCTTGCCATTTTCGATGATAAATGAAAGTATTGCGAATAATGAAAAGAAAAACGTTGATGTTCCTATAATTATTGTGAGGAAATAGTTTCAATACAAAACGGTTTCGTACATAAGGTGCAAGTATTTAGAAATGCGACTCTTTTCTACAGTTTTCTACAATTATTCGTTGTTAAAATAGCGTTGACATGTCTCAGCAACACCTTATTATAAATATCGTCGTAGATTTACTTGCATTATTTGCTTATAAACTCCTAATATCACGACCTCTAGGTTTCATATCGACGAAGAATAATTTTACAAAACCACAATTTTCTCACAACTCTTCGCTTGATCTATATTATTACAATTAGCACGCTAGTGATGCTATTCGTTAACATTTAATGCCTGCTGAGTTTCAAGACGTATTTCTTGCTATTACACGGTACGTTAATTGATAAAGCTTCAAAGGAAAGTTATGTTAAAAAGATAAATAAGAATTTATCTTAGTTCATTATTAATTTACACGACATAATTAAACTAGACTTCGTTAAAAACACTTTCTTGATATTTCAAGGGCTTATGCTAAAAGTTAAATCCCATCAGCTGCTTAGATTAGGTACTTAAGTCTATCGCTTGGAGATCTGCAGAATAATTAAGCTATTCAATTAAGATGCGAGAAAGTTCACAAAAAGCGCAGCACGAAGCTCTTTACTTTAGGTAGCAAACGGAACCCTTCTCTGCTTCGTTGAAGGGATTCCGGAATGGGATAAAACGATGACGAGTGATTTGTGAAGACGCCCGCTTGTCAAACATGCCATCGACTAAACGCATAGATACTTTCAGCAAATGGATTCTTAGTCCATGAAGGCACGACGTCTTCCGACATGTTTTGCACGATGTCGCTTGTCGAGTTCGTAGTATTCGTGGGCGAGCGGAACGCGAAGGCAGAAAGGACAAATGCTGGTTATTGATACTGTCATTTACAAATGTACATTTGATCAGATAAAATCCTGAAGCCCCATAATAAGAAAATTCTTAGTTCGACTCGCGAGGTGGATATTCCACGCAAAGGATTGCAAATTCAATTCTTTTCTTTCCCATCTGATCAATTGTACAACTTTTACATGACGCACAAAATATGTAAGCACCGGTAAGTGAATGTCTACACATTTATCGTTAAGCATCAACAAATAAAAACTGACAAACGATATATTAAACAGTTTATAATATGCGTTACTAGAATTAGAAACGACAACACCTTCAACTTTATTTGTTTTACATGTATTTTACTCAAATTTTCAATTTTTGAAATTAGGTCACTTCAACTCATCAAACTTTAGTTACTGGAAATTTGAATGTTGTTGTAATTGTTTAAGTAGTCCAGTTTGATGTCCTCGGCAAGCTCCGATGCTAATCCCTTTTGGGCATTCAGTTAAGTTAACCTAATTAAACACGAAATACGAACACATCAATGTCTGTTAAACATGGACTTTTTTATACTGATCGTAAATGAATGTACCGCCGCTACTTTTTAAAAGGAATAGGAACTATTCTTCATAATAAATTAATAACATGATACTAATCTATCTTCATTTTTATATGATCTTAACATCATAATATACAGCAAAGTTCAACTGAAAAAAATTGATTTTTAAAAATTACTAAAGTTATATGGTTCAAGGGTTTTCCAAAAAAATTCGCAAAAACTTAACATTGATAGGTAATGATGTATTAAATTATGATTCTAAAATAAAAATAAGTGCTAAAAGAGTACGTATCTGAATTCGATATTTGTATGTAGGTATCCGCTTTTTGGAATTTTTAAATTTTGACTTCGAATTCGAAAATCTGATAAAAAAAGTTTAGTTAGAAAGTTGTTATATTAAACATATTTATTATAATACAGGGTGTTTCACTGAAGATTCCTAACCTCTAGATAAGTGATAGTACTACTCAATAGGAACAAAAACTCCTTATGCCATTTTTGATTTTACGAACATCGCAAAACATTTACTAAAAAGGTCCACTTTTGGGAACTACTAGAAATAATAGTCAAAACAAACTTTGAGATCACCTAGCATAAACTGCATCAATGTATCAGATATCACGTTGCTTAGTTAGGTACATCCAGCACCAACTATTATAGCACCAGCTATTCTTAAACCAGTGACCACCAACCCACTTTTCAAAAACATTTTTTTTCTCGGTACGGGACGGTATAGGCGGAGGGGGAGAGCTAAATCAGAAGGGTAAGCCTAAGTTAGTCGGGGGGAGATAGGTACATAAATTGGAGAGAAGTAATTCGGGGGAGGCGGAGAAATCTAAATTTGTTTAGTTAAATAAAGCGTCCAGAAATTCGTCTGACAATGCTATGCTTAACCTTTTTCAACTAGTTTGTATTCGTTTTACGATATTAGATACATAACGCGAAAAATGGTATATAATTAAATATATAAACTTTACACATTATATATTTAATTTGACATCTACCAAGGTTAACTAATATCGAAATTTACAATAAATTAGTTTTTTATAATTTTGTATAAACAAATACAAAAAACTATGTTCAATACGCGTGCGCTATTAATCTTCAGGCGGTTGGATTCTTTTAAAGCAGTCCTTTAACGCGTCAAATATCAATGTTCAAATGTCGACCGCTTGCCTGAAATCTTATGTAACAGTGCACTTATATTTGCAATATATACTATTTTTCAGATAATTGTAAAACGTTTGAATTAACATCTGCATATCGTTATTGTGATTTATCAATACGTAGCAGTAAGGTCAGTACGTCTACATCATGTTAATATCTAACGTGATTTAGTGACTTGACAGTGAGCAATAGGTTTACCCACTAAAATACGATGAAAATTTGCATCAAAATTTTCAATTTTTGAGAATAATAGCTACTTGCTACGTAGCTATTATTTGCCGATTATTCAACTTAATAAAAAGCAAAATGCAATATAATATATTGCATTGCTTTTAATTATATTATAATTAATACACTTCCATATAAGCTTTCTGCCTTGAAATTAAAGGGTCCTGGGTCCGATTCCCAGTCGCAGTGATAATTTATCTACAGACCTGGAAATTGATATAGGTTCACCTAGAATATTGATTTAATTTTTGAAATATTTTTGTTAAAACATTTTTGTGTTCTCCTACCTTTTCAAAACATATGCATGTTTGGTACAAAAGGTAATAACACAGAAATATTTCAAAAATTATATCCATATTCTAGGTGAACCTATATCAATTTCCAGGTCTGTATATAAATATAGCATTCCTAATACTGTATAATTTTATAGAAATATTAAGATTCAAAAATACTATAGTTGAGGAATCAAGGAATTAATGTAAGTAGAGTCAATACCATAGATAAATCGTAACTCGATGGGCATTAATGCACTGATACTTAAACATCCAACTTACAATCTGGATTACAAAACGAATGACGAATTCGCATATCAGCAAAAACTCCAAAAAAACATAAACAAAAAACACCTGACCAAAAATACATTAATCTAATGTACTTTTATGCCCTGATTTTGAAAGTGAAGCCCGTTTTGCAGTATCACCTAAATCTCTGAAAATATTGCTTATTTATGTTTAAACAAGCAGCTGTGCTTTTGATACGACGATGACAGGTCACATGTTGCAGTGAGTCTCAACTAAACTTCTTGTCTACTCTGTATCTGCTTTTATGGCGTTTTAGGAGCTTTAGGGCGTTGAGGATTAAGGGTGGAATTGTGTAAACAGTTTTTACTAAATTCGAAAAAGTTTTTAATAACCGAAAGTAGTGATGGGAACTTGGGTGTCGAGTGTCGTGATACTGTTCGTTGTCGTGACACTTGAAATGTCGCGACACTTCGTGTCGAACAGTATCGCTCTTATTAGAGTGTAATTCGAAGTTGCTTGATCATTCTTACAAAGAAAATAAAGGCAGCTTTGTTGAACTGGCCAACAATCATTGAATAAGACGACGTACATATAAAACTATTTTGTTGTAGATTTTTTTAGTTAAAATTATAAATTCATGAATTATTTGCAAAACATTAATTTAAAATCCGAAACCTGAAAAGTTGGCGTGAAGCCTCCGTGGTTCAATGCCAACGGTGGCTTGCTAAACTGCACGGGCTGGTGCAATGCAAGATCGAACCCCGTTACAAGCATAACTTTTTTTTAAATTTTATTTGTCATTAATCTTTAATTTAATAACAATTTAAATAATTTGTTATTATTCTTTTATTCGAAAAACGTACAAGAAATAATAAATTAGAAATGAAAACTGACGATGCTTTTTCATACTGCATACTACAAAAACCAATTTTTACAATATTAGTTAATTAAAATCCTGAAGATTTAAATTCATTTAAAGTTTCAGTATTGACAAGTACTTATTTTACATTTTATTTATTTTAATTTGAAATAAATACGTAATGAGAATTCTTGAATTCATGTCTTATTAATTGGGTACCATTATTTTTTATTTGTAAGGTATTATTTCTTGTACGTTTTTCGAATAAAAGAATAATAACAAATTATTTAAATTGTTATTAAATTAAAGATTAATGACAAATAAAATTAAAAAAAATGCTTGTAACGGGGTTCGATCTTGCATTCCACCAGCCCGTGCAGTTTAGCAAGCCATCGTTGGCATTGAACCACGAAGGCTTCACGTCAACTTTTCAGGTTTCGGCTTTTAAATTAATGTTTTGCAAATAATTCATGAATTTATAATTTTTGAAGAATTGGGATTGTTATTAAGGGTAATATTTTTGGACAGTACGTTAGAATATCTTATCTATCGATTGCAACTATTAATTTCACCGACTTTTATTCGAGAACGAACTATTTGGCATATTTCAGATTTCCCATACTAATTTCCTATAGCAAATGTTAGAATGAACACGGTGTATAAATAATTTAATGTCTTTTAATGTACTTAATGCATAAATATATAACCATAACAGAATTTACTCAAATAATTGTTTTTTAATCCATAGTTTGCTTATGATTTATGTAGCTATGAATCTTGACTGCTTCTCGTTTCAATTGGATTACATTTACACTAGCGCGTGCATGATGTAAAGGCGAAGTGTCGTTAAAGTATCATGAAGAGTCGACACTTCTGACGTCATAATGGTTTCGACTCTCAAGTGTCGTGATACGCGGGTGGTGTCGAGAACCCATCACTAACCGAAAGTATTAGTTCCAGTTGTTGTGCGACCACATGTTAATAAGGAAAATATGTTGTAAATCATTACTCCCCCTCCCCTCCCATTGCCAGGTTTTTAATTATATTAGTTACACACTAATTATATTAGTTACACACTGTATATGTTGCAGTAGATGTGCACGATACATTTAAGGCCTGCTAAATGGCACTCATAAGTCAATAGCGTTTACCACTCCAACAGTATGGAGAGAAGCAGGAAATCATCTAACGAGTTTTTGTCTTTGTACCTAACAAATGTAACTGATTTCTCTTCAAAATAAAAGCATGCCATAGTTTATCCAAGTGTTCCTTCAGTGACAAGACCAGTACCACATGACCTACCAATTCCCAACCCACCTGAAAAATGGACCTGCTAGATGCTGAATCATCAGACATTCCTTCTGAAAACGAACCTGGACCATCAAACTACGACATTACAGACTATAATGTACAGTTACCACTACGCGACCCTTATTTAATTAACAAGCTGAACTCAATGATTTGAATCGAGATCTCAATTTAAGAAAAATCAATCTGATCTCTTAAACTCTCGACTACAAGACTGGAACTTTGCTTCAACCTGGAAGCAAAGTAACGGAATATAGACAACGTGAACGTTCTTCTCAATGACTCTTCGAAGCTGAGTTTAAAAGCAAGATTGCTACACAATGGCAACCTGTACCCTTATCTGAATGTATGCATATATGAAAGTATAAGTTTGATTTTAAAAGCTATAGATTATGCAAAACATTACTTATTGCTTGGGTACCAAGGCAAAAAACTGATAAATATGCACCCTTACTTGCAGCAGACAGAATTTTGTTACCGTCGCTTCATATTAAATAATTTAGTCTGACTGAAAAACGTTGTTAAGGGTTTAACACTGTAGGAGTGTCCAGTATTTGAAAGAAGAAATCCCAAGAATAAGTGAAGCTAAGTTCAAGAAAGGTATCTTTACTGGCCTACAAATTCGTGAATTGATGGAAGACGAAGTGTTTGAAGAAGTATTACTGGACAATGAGAAAATGGCGTAGGAAGAATTCAAAACTGTATGCAGTAATTTTCTACGAAATGTAAGAGCTGAAAACTACCAGAGACATAAATAACATAATTGTAGACATGATAAAGACATATATAAATTGGGGGGGGGGGAATATGTCACTGAAACTACATTTTCTACATTCCCACGTGGACTTGTTTCGTAGTAACTTAGGTGCCATAAGTGATGGACACGGCAAACGTCTTCATCAGAATATTGCTGACATGGAAAAACGGTACAGAGGAAAGTGGCCACCTACCATGTTAGCTGACTATTGTTGGCAGCTAATTAAAGACATTCCTAATGTGAGCTACAAGCTGAGATCTCCGAAACATTTTTTTAGAAAAATTAGTAAAATCTTCCGTATTTTTGCACGATAATCAAAAACGCTCGTGATAGAGAATTTTGAATTCCAGGTCCGAATTTAACACATCTTAATTATACAAAATCAGCTATTTTCATTTGAGTGCAACACAAAAAGTCGAAATTTGTTGTTCAGTTTACCCGCAATCGCGGAATGAAGCACTTACGCCTCCCACTCATCGCTTCAATCAAAAGAGACAGATTGTAAACTTGTAAACCATCAAGTGAAAATCCTCATTGCTAAAATCCAAAATCTTTAAGTGAATCCTATGAAATGGAAATTTCTACTTATTGGATATACCACAAGAACGATTTCAGATCTGTTAAAAATGTTCATAAAATTATTCATTAAAATTAATTTTAGAAGACTACTTTCCGTAACTCTTTCATCGAAATCAATATTTGACCTATGCGTGGTGTAAGAAATAGCAGATGTTAATTACAAACTGTAAAGCTTCTACGACGCCTACGCCACACCAATGAAGAATCAACATAATTATTTGGTTGTCTATTAAAAAACCATTACCTCACTATGTTAATGTGTTAATATGTTAAACTACTTAATTCTGCATTTTTTCAGTAAGCCCACTGTCTTGCATACAAATTGTGTTTGCTTTGCAATTTTCTCAATTATTATCCTTCATATAATATTATTTCCTATACACTAATATCATAGATGCAATGAATTACTTTAAGATATTATCCCAACTTATATTAATTCTAATTATATAAGATACCACCTTATCAACAATACCTAAGCTTACAACTGTACAAGTTCTAATATTTAAACAGAAAGAGAAAAGGTGAATGTAATGTGTTCCATACGATACTGCAAGTGCATCGAATTTGCATTAATTAATGTTTACCAAACATGTCTACAATTCTTTCAGCATTACATCTGTAGAAGGCAACACTGTGGAGGAGGCATAGCGTAGAGAATAACATTTACAACCGTACTACGCATACGGCAAAAAGGAAACGACAGCATCCTGATACAACGGCACAGTTGATATTCTCCTTTTTGTTGTTACTGCCATTATTATTATTATCATCGTTACAATCATTTGGTTCATTTAAAGTTTAGAAAAGGACAAAAGTAGCACAAGAAGGAACTACTGGTTGCGAAATATGACATACAAAATAATTAATCTTTTTCTTTGCGTAATCTGGAAGAATATTGAAGTCAAACAAACCTCTTTCTATCAAATAGGTAATTTATTGTTTTTCCCCGCGGGATTATAAAACAGGTTTCTAAATCTATATCAAATTCTTTTCTTTCATAAGCTTTTGATGTGATTGTTACAGTCAATACATTTATAATTCGCATATTAGACACTATCAATGAAAGATATTGAAATGGAGTCATAATTAAAATCAAAAGGCATTGAGAAAGGTAAATTAACTTGTATACAGTTACAGCTTGATTAAACATGAATCGCTATTTTTGAAATACCATATGATCATGTATGCGTACGAAAAAAAGCAGCTTTTGAAAAGAAAAGATTTATGATAGGCTAACGCCGAGATCTCCGCTACTTGTGTGTTGTGCCTTTTTGTATTTTAATTAATCTTATTATAGTTCATAATGCATATTCTTTTCTTATTAAAAGCGACGTTTCTTATTTGGTTGCGGATATTCTCAATTTAATACATGCGATACGATATGCATTCCAAAACGTCTATTCATAAACCACACTATTTAATATTTTTATTAAATAACCCTTATAAGAAGAAGGCTATAATTTTTAATGCTCATTGTTAATTTTGACATTAAATGATATTAAATTTCAAAAGAATTGCAAAAAACAAGAGAGGTTAATTTATAACTAAAATTACCGTAAAATGTTACGCAACTGAAAGTATTTTGACATATTTACTTTTATGTTAGTATTTAACTACAGTTTTGAGTAATGTGAAATAATTTATTAAAGATGGCAGACACACCTAGTGATACCTCAAACCAAGTGGATATCTATTTATCGCTACTCTTCTCAAAGCTGCCTTTGTGCCTAACATTTGGTAATATTTTTTATTCGCATTGGTAACAAAGTTTGAATATTTCATTTCAGATTATTATCGTATAAAATAAACATAAAAGAAACTCAACAAATTTCCATGCTCTATTTTGCTACTTGGTAACAACATTTGGTAAGCACATTGATCAGACTCAAAATGAGACAAAAAACATCTCAGTCACCTGTCTCAAATATAACAGGACGACTGGTAAGCTAAATGTCAATGTAGGCTGTAGATTATAAAATTGTCTAACCAATATTTTAGAAGAAAAGCATCAGTGATTCTCACCTCACTCTTACTTTTCAGTATTACTCAACTTACTGGTATTCCAGAAATTCGAGTACTCATTTTCCACTTGAAAGAGAATTCAATTTAAGGAATATTTGAGCAAAACTATAACTTGGAATAACCTTAAATTCTACTCGTTAACAGTAAGTCATACCAAAAAATCAAAGGTCGTCAAAAAATAACAATGGATGATTAATCAATGTATTGAACACATTTGCATATATTTCATTCAGACTGTTGTAAGTGTCAATCAAATAATACTAAAATCCATTAAGAATATTAATCAATAACTTTAAAAAACGTATAAATCCCAAGCAGCATTTTTAGTCATCGCTACGTACCAGCAACTACCGGTGGAACTATTTAAGTTTTAGCCACTAGTCACAAGCACGTAATTGCTACGGTTTTGTTACGTGCCTGGAACCAAAATGGGGAACAATTTTTGGGTAGCAGGTACGTGGCGGCGTAGTAATTGCTACTTTCATCTTTGACACATCATGTCGCGTGGTTGCTCTCTCTTGCTCTTGCAACTTAACAAATATTCTATCATTTTCTATACTATATAATGCTGGATCGTGTCACAAAATGAATTACCAGTTTATTTGTAATACGTACTTAATACAAAGAGCGATGAAATGTTTGATTATTTTGTCATTCCAGTACACCAAAATTATAAACCATTGCAACTTTTCTGTTAAATATGATGATGATAGATCGAAAAATAACAACGCGCCTTCTTTAAATATATTTTTTAGTAAAAAAATGTCTTTAATAAAACATGATAAATATACACGAAATACTTATAAGTTGAAACACATGATATAAACCATTTTTATATTATCCCCGTTATGTTCTTTTATGTGTTTAAATAAAAGATACTCAATTACTGTCATTAATTAACTTTATTAATATTGAGTGAGCAGGGCGAATTACATACACAATGCATAAACTGTAGAAGACGTGTATCCTCCAAGCAGGCTCGAGTGTTACTGACGCTCGCCCACGGAACGCGCCAGGATTGGTTAGTTACATCACTACAAATAAATGTTGCCAACTTCAACCTACATACATAACAATCCCTAAGGCACAATTTGGCACCAATTTGTTATTTTTATTGAAGGTTATATAGTAAAACATCTATTAACAATCATAACAAATTGCAAATTGATTAATGATTATTGATTATTCCAACATTTTACAAGTAAATATGGAGATGGAGTAGTTTACAAAAAATTACTTTAATGTGATTCTCCTGAGTAGCAAAATCGTAAGTGTTACATTCAATACTACTGTAAGGTTTTAAAAACTTTATAGTAGCTTCGGGCAAGTTACTGCTACAATCATAATACCACTTTGAAGTTGCAACGACTTTAAAGTAAGTATACTAAGTGGCAATACCGTTCCACATACTTTAATAGTTACTCAGAAGTAATGAAACTACATAGTTCCAATAAATAGTAGAAACAACTACACAATTACTAAAATATTCCGAATTGAAGAAATTAAACCTATAAAGTCATAAATTTAGTTGCAGTTAAGTAACAACTACTCAATCAAAGTTCCGATCTCAGTTACTGCTACTTAAATGCTGCTTGGGATGTGCCATCATTGCTATGATCTAACTCATTTTAGAATGTTTATGAATATGACAAGGGAGTACGGGTCATTCAAAAGTGAGTAAAACCTACGGCATTATTGCAATACAGTGGTTTAAATTGAATTTTATCATGAGGCTCACTTTACAACAACTTGTTATCGCTTCTAGAAAATTGGTGCCGGTACGTCAATATTTATTGCTGGTGATATACGTTGCATGTTGAAAATCGATTATTATCGTGTCAGTAGAACAATACGTGCATATTTAAAAGGGTTTCAAAAGTATTTGGGCTTATCCGTAAGAGTTCTGAGTTCCTTAGCGCAAATACTTGCACCATGATTTATTAGATCTGTAAATACCGGATTAACCCAATACAAAGGAAATCGTATGAGGCTTCTGTTCCTTACTATATGCCGCCATATTACAACCGGATCGTCAGAGTCGTCCGATGATGACATGATTGTCAGAAATGACTACGCAAACTAAAGAATCTGTTGCTTCTGCGTGAGAGGTGCTATAATATTGCCTATTGCTAGTTGCTGATTGCGCATTGCTTCAGTGTGACAGCTAATTTATAGAGTAATTTAATTTAACATACCGATATATATAGTAATTAAATTGAATGTTTCTAAAATAAAACCATTTTTAACTCAATGTTGAGCATTATGTTGAAGCTAATGCACGAGCCCCGACGCATATTAATTCGTCTACTTTCATTTTTTGTTAAAAATCATCCCGCAATCTTTACCCCGAAATTCTCTTCTGGTCTAGAAAGTGACTATTTCTTGTTGACAGAATTGAAGTACTGCATCTGCATCTACACTACACTTCTTAAAATTTTATCAGGGGGTTTCCTTTCACCGCTTCTTGCAAGGTTTTTGGGTACTTTTGTCAATCTCTCGACGCGAAGAAGCGGTGTCAGAAAACTTCACTGCGGAATTCCATGAAACTTGGCATAGAGTAGGCGCAGGAGTAATGCTTCACTCTGGCAATAGGAAACAACCACCCTTTACTTAAAAACAAAAGAAAAATGCTGGACAAAGATTGCTGGATACAAAATATAAAAAAAATACCCCACAAAATATATAGTACAATCAACACAGGTATTTTATAATTACTGCATTAAATGATTGTATTTGTATATTAAAATGTGATGTTAGGTTAAAAACTATCTATCCTATATTGCAAAAAATATATTCATTTGCTTATATATTTTGTCATGTACTTATTTTTCATGTTTTAAATCAATGGACTCCCCGCCATTTTTACTTCGAGATTTTTCTTCTAGTCTACCAAGTAGCTATTTCTTGTTGTTAGTGTGCAGTATTACTCCTGTACCTACTCTATGCCAATTTTCATGAAATTCTAAATGGAAGTTTCCTTACATTGTCTTAAGATTGTCAAAAGTATAATTTTATGAAACATCACTTCTGGCAACAAGAGTCACTTTCTATAGCAGAAGAAAATTTCAGAGTAAAAATTGTGGGTGACTTTTAATGAAAGTAGACGAATTAATATGCGTCCGGGCTCGTACAACTTAAAAGCTTAAGACAACCCACCCACCCAAGTAAATAAAAACCATTGCTGTTTTATATTTTCAAGATTAATGGTTTCTTAATATGTGATATTTGTTAGATCAGAATGCTGAGTGGTTGCGCTGCGTTCACCGCATGTTTGAGGTGACGCCATATTATAGCGCAGAGCGCTCGTTTGTAATTTCCCCGCTTTTCGGTATTTTTGGATAGCATCGATGGCGTGCCCACTATGATGGCCGCCAACTATTTTGAATGATAATAGAAAAGGACCTTAGCAACGAGAAATAATACAAACAAAACCTTTGACATAATTTATGTTTTTCTTTGTGAATCACGTACAAGAATAGTTACGAGAAAGATAACTCCTACAGTTTATGTGGTTCAAGATTTAATCATATATAACCGCCCGCACCACCCCTCAAATTTATCATTGGATTATTTGGTTTTACTGAAATATTGGCGCCCTACAAGAATTCTATAAGCAACAATCACAAGTGGAAGAACTATAGACGTGAGAAGAAAGAGGAGCAATTACTGGTGAGTCCCTTGTGATTTGGCTTCTCATTATTTGCATAGAGTTGTAGTGTCAATCTTCCTCCCACATTTTTTTCTTAAATTTGTTAATTCTTATTTTTTCTGGTGAGGCTATTTACTCGCCTAATCAGTCAGCTAGCTTTTTTTTTACAAGTAACCATAAAGGTAAGTACTCACAGCAGCGTATCATCAGGCGGATGTCATACGATTGGATGTCATACCAACCAATCGTACGACATCCGCCTGCGGATCCGCTGGTGTGAGTACTTAGCTTAAGTTCGGGTAATCTAACTATTTCTAGTTATTTATGCATCAAGGCCGCAAAAGAAACTTTTTGATCTAGGAATCATTCCAAACAATCGAAGACCGAGAAAGGCATTTTATATAGTTACAGAGTTATCAAATTGGCTCAAGACCAAATGACATCAGTAGAGTGATATGGCATACGCGTATGATTATGAGTAAGTATCACTCCATAATTCTGAAGAAAATATGGTTTTAGAACGCCCGCAACATGCTACATCATACCACCTACGCATGCCACTTTAATTTGATTTGAAGGTATACGTTTTTGTTACCACCTTTAGTCAATGTAACAGGTTCAAACGATATTCGAAATTAATGATTTCGATGATGATGATGATTTCGACCAATCAGATTTATCAGTCATATCTAAATCAAATAATAGAATAGGTAGAGAAAATTACATAGGTTTCTCGTAGTTACCAACTTCTAATATAAGTTGAATCCTTTGGTGTTACCACATATCACACTCCTATCAGAGTTTCAGTGACTACACATTCCTGCAATTTTATCTTATTTTTATAAATCAATGTTGCAAGTAGTTCAAAACTGTCCAATTGCTCTATACACTGTGGAAAATGTGTAAAATTTTTAAACACATTCGATAATTCTGATTTTCAAAGAGTCTTGTTCTAGTTTAACGCACTGGTCAGAAAATGTTAAATGTTTGTGGTACTTGGCATAAAGAAAAACAGCTGTTTTGAAAAGCAAACATGTGGTTCTATTTTCTCTTAATATTCGTAACTTGCCACACTAGAGCAGAATATGTCTGATACTTAATTACAAGAAATTTTAAAAGAAGTACATGAAGATTTCGCAACGCGCTCAATAAGTTAATACTGATCTTCTAGTTTTAGTATGTGCATTATTTATTGTTTCAAGCCTTATTTCGTAAAACTCCATAATCATGAAATAAATCAAAATAATAAGTAAAAAGTTTTACAAATTTAGTATAATCTACCTGACAATTGTTTCGAAAGCTAAACTACAAAAAATACATAACTAGATACAGGACCGGCGTAAGGTTATGCGGGGACGGGTTCAAAAATACACTTGGCCTAAAACAACTTCTAGATAAATTATTTATTACAAACACATTATTACATATTACAGTAAGATCATAGAGTAGCATTATAGTTATTTACAAAGTACGCGAAATCGTGCATGGGCGAATTTTTTGAAACACGAGCGAACGAAGGAGCGAGTGATCCATTGGCACGAATGCATCGAAGATGACTTTGCGCATCGGGTTTTGCACAAAATTTTTTGAAACGAACTTTAACAATAAAAAATCTAATTAACCAAAATCTGTAATACTGTTTCGAATTCAAAGTAAACATAAAACCAAGTAGGCAATAGCAATCTTTTGTTGCCAATAGATGGCGCTCGCACACATTTGTCAGTAGAGTCACTGCATCTAGTTACCTAGGTCAGCTGGTCGAGCAGAGTACCGCAAACCGCCGCCATATTGGGGCAGAGAAGGGTGATCTTTAATAATGGACAAATTAAAACAACGCTATACGTGTTTGACATAATAGAAGTTTGATCTTTCAGAATAAGAAAAACCTTTTGAAGTAAACGTGGATTTGATTAAATTCAATACAGAACAAATAATGAACAATTTCGTGCTTTGTTTGCCCCAATATGACGGCGGTTTGCGGTACTCTGCTCGACCAGCTGGCCTAGGTAACTAGATCCAGTGACTCTATTTGTCAGTAGGATTATTATAGTTTACTAATCTTTCTCTTGTGATTTATAATACCCAAATGGGAAAAAAGGTATTTTCTAAATTAAATTTAGGTATATTTAAAGAATTTTCCCACCAAACATTTTTTGACCAAACTGGTTCGTAAAAATCATTTTTGATGCAAACGCTTAAAGGTCCCAGCTTTGGAGATCAAAAGTAAAAAATGCTTAATCTCAATGGAAATGACTAATAATTGCCAAATTGTATAATTTACAATTATACAATTGTAATTGTATATCACTACGCGCATTATTACTTCTAATCATTAATTTACAATTACACAGTTTAGTTAGGTTAAGTTTAGGTTTAGGTTAGATTAGGTTAGGTTAGGTTTATATTAGGTTAAGTTACGTTAAGTTTAGGTTAGCTTGAGAAAAATTCAAATTTGCCATTGTATAGCGTTTTGGTTAGGTAGTGGCATTTTTGTGCAGGTTAGGCTGGTAGCAACCAATTTTGGACGCTTAGGGGAGTTTGTGTGAAACATTTTTGGGGCGGATGCCCCGAAGGTCCCACATTTGACAATCAAAAGTAAAAAATGGTTAAGCTTCATGGAAATGAATAATAATTATATTAAGTTTCTATGATTGCCAAATTAGTTAGGTTAGATTTAGATCAGGTTAGATTAGGTTAGATTTAGGTTAAGGTAGGTTTAGGTTAGGATAGGTTAGGTTAGGTTGAAAAAAACTCGAATTTGCTTTTGCATAGCGTTTTGGTTTTTGTGGAGGTTAGATTGGTAGCAACCAATTTTGGAGTCTTGGGGGCGTTTGTCCCAAAAACGACTTGCATATTCAGAATCAGTATAAAATTTCCATTAAAATTTCACCAATTTGGTCAAAGAATGTTTGGTGGAAGAATTCTTTAATTGTTCTAAATTTTATTATTATAAAGTCAAATTATTTTTAGAGAGCCTAAAAGAGCCAGTGCTTTTTGCAACATTTTGAAGCGCGGAGTGTGCGAACACTACGTTTGCGTTTAACTGTTACATTCGCAAAATGTCATTTTGAAAGTGGTTAGTTTAAAAAATTATTTCTAGCTATTTTCATTGCAAAGCTTTTAATTACGTCAACAAGATTTAAGTAGGATGAATGGTAGGAGTTTGCTTTGGCAGCCGTTAAGTGACACGAAATCATCGGTGTGACTACAGCAGCAGAGAAAGCGCGCATATTTGTGAGTTGTAACGCGACGACTTATAAAGCGCGAGACCGCGTTGAACCCGCCTCGCGCCAGCCCTAAATAAAAAAATAAAACAATAAAAAATATTAAATATCGAACACTTCCAGTAACGGAGAATTACTGAGTTCAAATACAAATAGAAATTGGCCATTTTCGAAGCTTTTAAAATATACAAGCACAAACTCAGAGTACCTTTAATGAATGAATAGATTGAGTTCAGTAATTCTCTTGTTACTGGAAGTATTAGATATTTATATTTTATTATCTTTATCTTTTTATCTAGTTATCTATGACCTTAGCGTGATTATTTATATTTAATTACCTTTGATATGTCCAGTTATGTAGACTTGTAGACCAGGTGTTTTTTAAGTTTATATCACCAGTTTGCTCATACCTTTACAAATCATGCTATATCGAGCAATACATATGTAGTAGTATTAGTAAGTTGGTTATCCAGGTGGATTTAATCAGTACTAACTCGTCCTTTAGCACAAATATAGTTTCGCAACCGCTACATTGCTACAAATTATAGATATTTAAGGCATAAGTAGAGCATCATCTAACATTTTTGTAACTTTGTAACTAAGTAAATTATCCACTAGCAATTATAGACTAAAATTTACTATTTTTGTGCTTTCACCCATCACTTTCTTGCATGCAACATACGTGAGAATCTGTTCTAAGCTATAACCGCAAAAGGAGAAACCATTAGCAAAAGTTATCTATGGATGTGTATTTACGTATATATAAAATGTATATTTGCATTTCTTTTTCATCTCACTGGTAGAAACCTATCTGAAGCAATAACACATATATTTAAAATATACAAGAATACATAAAAGTTGAATTAGGATAAACTACTCGGCGAGAAACTGCTAGTTTGGTCACAGGAGACTACCTTAATGCACCATTATTTATTGCTGAGACTACGTTTTAAAATACAAACTTCTGCGTCAAGATAATATATAACCATAAATAAAATAAAGGTCGCAAGATTCTCTTAAAAACAAAAAATAATATTTGCTAAAATAACCTTACTTCTTATAATAAATACAACTACTAGTCAATAAACAATTATCAATAGTTATTTGCTTTTGATGTAAATACTGTTCCCATATTGTGAAAGCACTTACTATTATAGTAAACTAAATATGTACAATGACACTTTTCTATTTTATTAAAACTTAAAGCTGATGATCAAATCCCTTTTATCAATATACACGGCAACTGGTGCAATACAATTTCCTGTTCGTTTTTATTTACATACTAGAACAATTTAAGCAAGGATTTGCAATTTGCTCTTCTAGTTTGACACCTGTAAACATGAATAGTTGTTACTGCCATAGAATATTCTCGACATCTAACAACTTGTAACTCGTATCCCACGAGCTAAGTATTTTTAGTGAGCATTCAGGCTACGCTACCCCTTATTTAAAGAAAGAATTTTATAAAAGAAAACGAAAAGAATAAAAGATAAAATCTTGTATGCAATTTAAAGTAGAAGATACTTATTAAACCATAAAATAATTTGCTCTAAGCGTATCTAAAGTTTATGGCAGTAGCATGAGCTCAAGCATTTAAAATTCACTTACCGTAAAATAAGGATACAGTAGAAGATGCTTACAGCACGAGATAAATCTAAATTTAAACCTAATAACGCATAACTAGTATTGACAGACTCCTATAATTACAGACGGGAAGGTTTGTAATAAATAAAATGTAATTCATAGAAGTTCGCCAGTATATTGTATATTACAAGCTTACTCAATTTTAAAATAATGAAGTGAGTAAGATGTTCAGAGTGCTGAAACGAAGCAGGTCTTAAAGATCCCCTTCGAATGCTGCCTAGTGCATCAAACCAAGTTTCAGCAAATCCTAAGAACGTTTCTAAGGAATAAGTGATCTTATAAATAGTGAAGCTAATAATAGCTTTGTTAAATTCTACCTAAAGCCGACAGTACATATACCATGTGTCCCAAAATGCTGTTTACATGCAATATCTCCCTTATTTGAAACAATAAAGAAATCAACCAAAAATTATTGTGAATGATCAAAATGACCGTTCAGACAACATGCTGGTTGCATAGCAACGTTTAAGAGATCACGCCAAGTTGATTAATTTTTCAAATTGCACCCTCTTTTTTTCACGGAAATGTATTCTTCACTTGATTCTGCATACGGTGGTATGACTTACTCAAAAACAATTTTGGGACACCTGGTATATGTAAGGATTGATATGTACTAGATATATTGGGTTAAATATTCTTGTTATTGATCCAACACGAACACGATGACACATTGCAAAGCCTGCTTAAGTTTTTTTATTTCTCACTTAAACTCGTTGTAAAAGGCATCAAACTGTGATTTCTGGAGCTTCTGCAGTAATCCCAGATATCTGCTCCAAAAATCGTTACTTTAATTAAATCGTATATATTTTGAAGTTTACAAAAGTTATTTCACTTTAAAATATATATTTGAAATTCAAAACTAGGGCCATTGAAAAAAGTAAATAAAATAAACGCCATTAAAACGCTATAACGAAGTAGCGCAAGCTATCGCTGGGAGTAGGCACTTTTTAAGTTTCTAGAGTGGCTGTGGTCGGGCCATGTCTATTTCCAATATGGATTGTCTTTTCGATCGAGGAACTTTCATTTCAAATTTGGAGGCACGAACATACAATGAAGTAGCTTCTACTATGTAATATTCAATAGGTATAAAATAAAGAGCATTGATGTATTAACGACAACATTGGTATAAAAGGAAGCTCTTTAGATTTGGGGATATATGTAGAGAAAAAGAAGGCAAAACCGGCAGAAATATTAAACAATTTAGTTAACTTAATTAAGAATTTTAACTTGACTAAGCAGAAAAAAACTCGTAGACAATAGTTCATAGAGTCGCGCAGTAACGCATCCAGGATTTAAGCACGCTGGAGAACGTTGCTTTTTGCCAAGCAAGGTTTTTCGAAAACGTGATAAAATTATTTCATAAAAATTATCAATATCCTTGGAATATTATAACAAAAAATTGCAAATAGAAAGCCTTTTAAATTAGAATATGACCATAACAAGTAAATAATCTTACCAAAACCCTTAACCGTGATATTGATATTATTATAAAAAATATCAATATTTAATGTGATGATGCGTATTATTTAATGTGATACTATAGAATAGAATATCCAAAAACCAAGTTGTTCATTCCTTTAATTTGCAGAATATATCGATTATATTATCAAATTAACTTAACATAAATTAGCAGTAAAAGTGTTGTTATAAACATGAAAACTTTAACTACTCTCATTATTAAAAGAAAAAAGATAAAATATGCATAGTATGATAAAATGATAATCAGGGGGAGATACGCGATGGCAGACTACGCCGAGCTTATATCCAGAGTAGTTGCGTGTGATGCGAATTACCGCTTGTGTAGACGGACGTGCAGTTCTGTCGAGGTATGAATAACTCCAACTGTATTAATTTCGGATACTGGTACCACATTTCTTATAAAAATATCAATATCGAGGGTATATAGTTCTTTTATAGAAGTAGAAAAGTTGATAAAAAAAAACAGAAAAATCCCGGAACTTTAAAGGGTCTATGACCCTTAGAAGAAGGATGCACCTTATAACTTCTCATATAGTCTAGTAATATCAGGGACACATTAAAAAGAAAAAGCTTCACAAAAAGAGGTCACGGTACGAAAGGTTTCCTCTTTATTTTAAACTTTTTTAACAAAATGAAACTCCCGCTACCTTACATTCAGGAAGTCTGAAAAGGATGGTAACAACGTTTAAGGGTAAAACATTAGGACGTTACAAGACTTCCAAGTTGAAACTTGAGGGCCTGAGTGAAGTAGTGGGCTAACCGACAATTGTAATATAACCAGGTATATTGTTCTGCACTTATGTATAAAATCTTTATAAAATATCTATACCAGTGGCGTGCGGTGAGAATTTAGACTAGGGAAGCAACCACGATTTTAATTTTAATACACCTAGGTACAATAAAAAACAGTGTTATAATTATAATTATTAAGCTTAAAAGTTTTTTAAAGAAGAACTTCAGTAGTATTCTTTTACTCTATAATGATTAATCGGATTGGTAGTTTTTTAGCACATCTCGTTCTTTTGAATACTGTTTAACCCCCACCTAGTAAGATATTTGTAGCATGATTGGTAATCCCCTTACCCCTTTGAATCGTAGAAATTCTGTGATTGACAGGATTGAATCATAAAAAGTGCTGTGACGAAACTTGTAACTATTGCCAACGTTCTTTTGTGACAAAGCATTTTCAAATTTTTATGATTGTTTAGATTGAATCACAATGTGCAAAAGAATACGTCTTTTATACTTATGGAATTTGTTGACTATTATTCTTTATTTAAAAAAAAGTACTACTATTTATTTATTTATAATGCAACTCGATTTTCCGGTCTTTTTTAGCAAAATACCTGGCGCAGGTTTTAGTCTTTGTTGTTAAATTTAAATGTTCTGGTTTTAGTCTGCCTTTCTCAATAGTTCCCTCCGAAACTGTATGAAGAAAATTCTTTATCAAATAATATTAATACTTTACAAATTGAACAACAAAATTCTGTGATTGACAGGATTGAATCATAAAAAGTGCTGTGACGAAACTTGTAACTATTGCCAACGTTCTTTTGTGACAAAGCATTTTCAAATTTTTATGATTGTTTAGATTGAATCACAATGTGCAAAAGAATACGTCTTTTATACTTATGGAATTTGTTGACTATTATTCTTTATTTAAAAAAAAGTACTACTATTTATTTATTTATAATGCAACTCGATTTTCCGGTCTTTTTTAGCAAAATACCTGGCGCAGGTTTTAGTCTTTGTTGTTAAATTTAAATGTTCTGGTTTTAGTCTGCCTTTCTCAATAGTTCCCTCCGAAACTGTATGAAGAAAATTCTTTATCAAATAATATTAATACTTTACAAATTGAACAACAAAATCGTTGCGATTCGGATGTATCGAAAGTACTCGAACCTCCACCGAAGCAGCTGAATTTGCAGTCATGACGATAAAGCAAGTTTAAATGTGGCATACAGAACAAACTAAATAGAATTATTTGTCTTTAAAAAAATCCCAACTTATATAAATTGAAATAATAAAATGTTCCAAAATACAGTCTCATTCGCAGATTTACACTGCTTAAGTAACATTTAACAAACACGTAAAATCGAACAAATAACGAAATTATAATAAACATATGATCACGGAGTACGCTAATAAAAATAACTCGACCTTATACGATGTCAACTGTAGCCCACAACGCACCCGCGACCCACCGGCTACCGAAAGTAAGAATTGCAGGAAGCAACGAAATCAGTGCTTATATGCAGTGTAAGTGACACATTTGAATCGGTATTACCTTTCCGCGCAAGTTTAATGAGTCTAATTTAAAATAGTACTCTAAATAATTATACTTTTTGCTGTACGGAATTGATATTGAGCTTTAAGTTGATTAAATATTACAAATTTAAATAAACGATAACCATAATCTTATAAAACTATTTTTGTTAGCATTGTTTTTTAATTTTAATAAATTCTTAAGGGAAGCATTGCTTCCCTTGCTTCCATGGACCGCACGCTGTACTAAACCTTTAAATATCTCAATCGAATAGTTTAAATATCAATAAAAAACTATAGTATTGTATACTTAAAAAGGCTGATACAAGTATAAAGAAGAACTGCTTCAAGGGGGAGTGTTAACAATAAAAATGTGGTAACGCAGACTGGGAGACGACTACTTTAGGAAAATATATGACTATTTCTCTATGAATGTGTAGAGAAAAGTATGCCTAATCTTATTACTTTCAAACAAGTACGATGTTAGTATAAACCCTTGTTACATAATTGTGTACAGGGTTATTCATTATATTTTGACCACCCATTTATCTTTTTTTATTATTAGGGATAGAAATAAAGTTTATATTAATAAATATTGTTGTATCTATTATTTTTTAAAACGGCGTCAAGACAACAATTACACATGAGTCACATGATACGAAATACTATATGCATATATTTCATAAATGGAACAGCCTATATATTATTACATTTAACTCGAATAGTCCTTTATCCGTGAGTCTGAATTTATAAAACGTAGGTCCATCATTAATACTTTTCCACATATTTGACTTTAAAAATGCCAAAAACCTCTATTCAAATAGCAGTGCCGCTATGCTTAACAATATTTATTAAATTATAACCTGACAATTGTTTCGACAGCTAAGCTGTCATTATCAAAGGTGGTATGAATATAAACAAACACGTCAATTCACGTTCAAACAACAGAAACCTAATTAGATAAAAACGAAAAAAAAATAGTAAGAATTAAATATCTAACACTTCCAGTAACGGAGAATTACTGGGCTCAATATGTTTATTTATTAAAGGTACTCAGAATTTGTGTTTGTATCTAAATGCTGTGAGCTTCTAAAATGTCTAATTTGCGTTTGTTTTACAAAAATGTAGGAATTTGATATTATTTTGGGAAGTCATTGTGTGGACAATCAAACAGAAAACACACACATTACATATCTATACCATATTTTAGCAAAATATCAGAAAAAGTTGCACACATACTAAGAAAAACCAAAAATTATAAAATAACCTTTAAAACCAACACTAACACTTTTTCATTTTTATTTAATGCTAAAGAAAGAACACATGATAATGAAATAGGGCATTTACCGCTTAAACTTTTCTTTTTGTACTTTTCTTTGGTATATATTGAGCAAAGACTTAAGATATAAAGAACACGTACGTTGTTACAAAAATAAACATCCAGAAAAATCTAATTATGCCAAACACCTTTTAGAACAAAATCACACAATGACTCCTCAAAATAATATTAAATACATACATTTTTGTAATAACAAACGCAAATTAGACATTTTAGAAGCTTTTGAGATATACAAACACAAACTCAGGGTACCTTTAATGAATCAACAGATTAAACTCAGTAATTCTCCGTTACTGGAAGTGTTAGGTATTTAATTCTGATTATTTTTATCTTTTTATCTAGTTACCTATTTTTTTATTTACCTAAGCGACGCACACAGGGCTGAAACCTGATTCTAGCCGGTCAAAACTCCAAAAACCATTGTTAAAATCAAAGATATTCTAAGAAACAGTATTTTAGTAGAAAGCTTAGTGAACTCGTTACGACAAATAATAACCATAAAAAATCCGACAATTCCGGTAAAGTGCAGCTCAGTGTTAACCCTTCCGAAGGCGCTAATCTGTGTAGATGTATTTTTAGTTTGTTTGTTAACGTAAAAGTGTTCTTTTGTGTAACTGTTTTTTAAATTGATTTCAATAATTTATAAAAACAGAATTGAAGTGTTAAAAATTCTTATAAAAAGGTAAGTTGATACCCTGCTTGTTAGAAAACGGTGATTTTTACTTTCCGAATAATAAATTTTTTATTTTGTGGCTTATAACTTAGAAATCTTGCAAGCTCTTGCGTTTGTATTTTTAATATTTCTTTGCTATAGTATAAAGAATAACATATTTAAAAATCAACATGCATAATGGTGCATAAACTACAAACATAAACCAACTAATGGCCACCAAATAGCCCTGATCAGACTCCTTTAGAAGCCTTTTTTTTGGGGATTTTAAAATATAACCAGAATCTTCAGGCCATTAAAGCAAAAGTTAGAGAATGAATTAACAGTTTGAAAAGAAATGACAACAACGCTATTTCCAATTGTTTACTAAACATAAGAAGACGATATGAGCTTTGCATTGAAGATAATGGTGGCCACTTTGGTAAACTTTTTGAAGTAATTAGAATTATTTTATTATAAAGAGTATTCTCGTTATCTTATTGTATGTTTACTAACACACTTTCTTCATTTCCAATAATAACAAAGATAGTTAGATGGTCTAGATATAATGAATAACCCTGTACTTATACGTATATACCGAATTACGTGCTAAATACAAACGCGTATGACAAAAATAAATTATTTGAAATTGTTGCGCTAAAATACGAGTTGCTGTTATGGAGTTATGCTAACATGATTATAAAACATTAAACCTTATTTAACAAAATATTTTTTATTTATGTCAATTTTCATCAGTTTAATTCAGCTATAAAACAAGATACCCTAATAGAGCATGACAATACAGCATATTATACTATTTTCATTTAAAGCAAAGTTTACTAACACTCTTTTTTATCTTTCATGCGCTATTTATCAATTTTAAACCATCTTACGATTATTTCCTCATCATTCCTAATAAAAAATTACTAGAGTACCCTACAGGTATCTTAACACTATTTTATTCGATTCGCTTGAGTAAATCTATTTTTCATGCAACTAATGGACCATTATGTCCAGCAAAGGATATTGCCAAGTAGGGGACAGATTTACCGTGAGTAGCCCTGACCTACCGCTTAACGGTGAAGGCCGTTCTCAATATGCAACGTGAATTCGCAATTAATCTTTAACCTTACCAAATGAGTACCACAAAACTCGTGTAAATTCTACCATTCTGTTTGAAACACTTGTCGCATCAAAGATAGACAAAGAGAATTAATGCCTGGTAGCTATTTAATTACTTGATCATGTTACGGAGTAAGTTATAAATCAATAGTCTTCTTACAGAAACGAACTTTTTTTTTTGAATTACAAACACGCATTTTGAAAAGCTCATAAATAATAAAGCTACGCTACTAATCTTAATATCTAATAAATAAAGGCCGTGACAGATCTGTCTGTTTCGTACCACAGTTTCTAATTAATTACGTGCATATATAACAACTAAGAACAAACCGGAAAACAAAATTTAAAACAAAATTATAATAATTTGATTACATATTATGCACGCCCTTATGCACAAAAATAAAAAGTAATAGAAGAGCGTTACGAACTTTTTATAATTACCACTAACATAAGCTAAGTTCATTAATTTCATTTCTATTATTTACAGGTCGTGTTCGCTCAGTACGTAAGTTTACTCTTAATTACACTACTTATGGTATATTAAGAATATAGATATACGCGTATCAATCATTTTAGAAATGGCTCAAGGCTTATTATTATACGAAGCAGACATAATAGACTACCGGAAGTCTTAACAAATTATCTCTATACAGTAAAGCGTACGCGTAGAATTGATGGACTATATAAAAACGATTAATAGCTTCCACCAAAGGTTCTATTGTTAATTTTATCGCAAATGTTTAATAAATCCTATAGATAAGTATATAAACACATTAGAAGGTTTTAGTTTTATTTTCACTTCTTAAGTATTGCAATTTATGTAAAACTAATTAAATAGAAAGATACATGACAACCTTCAGCGTAAAATAGGATCCTGCGATAGTTAACTAGGAAGTTATGTGTATAGTTGTAGCACATCAGAAAATTAGTTAAAAATTCCGAATCCATAATAAAACACGAGATAAACAGACCTGCAATTAATACTTCAAGTTTCAAATAAGACAAAACTTTGCTTATCAAAACGAAGTCTGTCTTATTTATAAAATGGTTTATCATGTATCAATAAATTCAAGACTAATATAATATATTATATTATTAAGTAGGTGAATATGTGCTTTTAAACAAATTAATTGTAAGGGTGATTCCTCGTCCGGTTTCTGCCCCTGTCCTAGTTTGAAACAATATTACATGAACTAGTTTAAAATGAGAAAATAGTTCGGAAACTGCTGTCTGTGAAATAACTAATAGAAAACGTTTGAGTTGTGTCTGACACATTTCTGGTACATAAATTAAGCCACACACTGTAAATTCCTTAATTTTAAGCCTTCTACAAAATTTGTGTAAAAGCTTGACATCAGAGTAAAGTAAGTCGCCCGTTGACTTGTATTGAATTGTTATCAAGGTATTGGATTAAATAATTGGATGACCCAGGTAAAAATAAGAATAAAAACTGTATTAATTACATACATCAAATGATTTGTTTGAGCCGTAACGTTTATTATGTTTAACGCACCTCATAACCAGTATTAATTCATACTTAATCCAAATGCAACTTTCTTTGAAAGTGTACCTTAGAAAATAATTATAACCTAACCCGTGAACTTCAAATAATTTCTTGTAATACAGGTCGATTCGTTTGCTAAAATTACATGCCCACATTGAGTAATGGGAATTAGCATGTTTTTTCTACTCATTTCCCCTCTTTGTTATAGAATCCGAACACCAAAACGAATGAAATTTTAATTTTAAAATATTTTACATGCGTAAATGAATTAATATTAATTGTTAATTAATTAATGTTAATAAGTTAATAAGTTAATGTACAGTAATCAGTAATATTATAAAAAAATCAATAGAAAAACAATTAATAATAAAAAACAAATAAAAATCACGAAAAAGCAAAAGACATCAACAGCCAGGATGGCTGAGTGGAAAGCGTACTAAATTTCTATTTACATAACGTAAATTTATATATATATATAAATAAAAATTTGATAACGAAACAAAAATTTTATAAAATATTTAATATATTTTATAAACAATAACAGAAAATATTAATTAAATGGAAATCGAACTATGGAAGAACTGACGTTGATATTAAAAAAACGGGGAGTTAAAATATGGTTTAAAGTTTAAAAAAGCAACTGTGAAATACTGCAGCATACTGTAAGCAAACTTTTACAAGCAAAATATTACAACTAGTACAAGATGATAAATAGACCTATACCATAGCGGCATGTTTAGACAAGTGTGAGATTCACGCGACGCAATAATAATAAAGAAATTACCATTAGACCCTTCCAAAAAAATGGGTTCAGTATCATTAACTGTATCTAAGAAGAATCAAGCTATATTACCTTGGGATAAAAATACCCATAAAGAACTTTGAACTATCGTTGAAAAAAGCGCGTGGTCTGCTTCTACATTTAATTTTGTGAATTTTTCCATTAATTATTCTATTTGTAATAAATAAGTTAATATGAATGGATTGTTGTTTTTAGTAAGAGTTTTCTATCAATATCCCTTGAATATTTATAAATAACAAAAACAATAAATAATAAAAACCGCGATAAAATTATTTCGTAGTTATCAATGGGTTTGGGACATTATAACTGATAATAAATTAATAATTATTTGTCTTGTATAGTATTCAAAAAATTTTCATGGAGAAAACAAACATATTTACACTACTGCTTCACGATATTACAGATTATATTTTTTGGATGTATAGTAACGTAACCTTACACAGTTGATAATTCTTTTACGTCCTCTCCGGTTACCATTTACGCAATGCACTATGAGCGACAGTTATTAGTTAGTTGACTTAGATACTAGCGTATAGTAGATCTTGCGTCTCCATCTTGCGAATTTTTGAATCCTTGCGACTAAACATAAAAATCTTAACGTTTAACCATGCAGGTCATCAAGCTCGTATACAAGTTGAGTCCAATTATTATTAAATTCACCTATATCATTCTGTCTAATGTGCTCAATAAGCGCAGAAAGGAGCGAACTGGTTAACACTACGGTATCGTCGCCGTAAGTGGAGGTATCCTTTGGAGGTACCGCAAGATTATTTATTTTTGAGATCTGGCAATCTTCTATAAAGAGTTATACGTTCGTTGGTTCGTTAGCGTTACGTGTCTCGTAGTTCGCGGAGACCAGGAAGCGATATGTCGTGTGGACCTTTGGATGCCCAATGATCATCGGAAATGCGTGTAAATTGAAACAAGCTTCATATGTATGACGAAAACCACAATGTCCTCGAGAGCTGTTAGACAGTAAAGAAATCAGCTCCGTTAACAATTTTTAGAGTACTGGGTAAAGAATTTAGAGTTAAGATTTAATGTAAAAAAAACATTTTTTCCACTCTACTCTTATAACAAAAATAAATCTTCACTACTGAAATCTATTTTCTCTCTACATTATTAATTAACTCTATATAGATTCAATATTTAATATAATAGTATTCTACTTCAAAAGTATAACAAAATCCACTCTAATTTTAATTTTTTGTAAGAGAAGTAAGCCGCCAAGAAGTGATTTAAATTGGTAAAACAGTGTTTGTTAGTGTTCATGTTACTATAGTTAGAGTAAATAAAACGAATTGGCATCAATATACACTTGACAGAGTATTCGACAAGCGTTTGCGCAATAACGATACAAACAAAAAAATGGCGACAATCAGCTGTCCGCTTTATTTAACTTCGAGTAGTTATAACTGTTGAAACTATGCAATTTCAAAAATTACTAAAATTGGTGAGAATTTCAAAATTTTACAAATCTTTAGATATCTTAAAGTAGTTGTACAATTTAAAACGTAATGAACAACTAAACAAAATTTAGAGATCAAAATTATATTAACTAGACCAAAAACAGATATCTGTACATAAATAATATAATTTTCAAATTCTCGTTAATTTTAGTAACTTTTCAAATTGCCAAGATTTAACAAATATAACTAGAGACCTGTTAGTGCAAATATGTTCACGACTCTTTCCTGCGTGTGAATGTGAAACTTCGCAGTTTGTTTTAATAATTAATATAAGGCAACTTCAAACAATTTTACATTTGAAACATTTTATTAATAGATGTATTATTTTATAATTTTATTAATTAGTGTTACCTATGATGAGTAAGACGAGAGCACTTGGAAACTTATAAGACATATTCAACAGTAAACCATTTAACATTAATATCCAACGGAGTTGTACAATAATTTATATTCAGTGTTTTATTTTCAAACAATAAACAGCGATATTAGGAAATTAGATAAGTAAAAGCAATAGTTATAATTATATCTAATTCGCAGAACAAAAGAGTAATTACATCATAATTGTAGTAATTTTGAACTTTGGCGGAATTCACGTAGTGCTGCAAGGGAATCTCATAATATAAATTTCATGAGAGTTAGTATGGAGCACGAGTAGTTTACTCTACCAAGAATTAACAACTATACGATGGACCCATGGTGGGTGTCCTTTAATCAAAATAGAAGTGTCCCACTGGGTTCGTGTATATTTCTTTCAATACGTCCTGATATTTTAATTGTATAATATATATACTTTTTATGTATGTTTGCAATGCAATAAATAATTAAATCACTTAATTTATTATTGACCTTAGAAAACTACACTATATTCACTCTAAATTCTAATCTAACTAGAAAACAAATTATACAAAAGTTTTATAACAATCCACCAGCCAAAAAATCAATATTCTTCCCATGTAGAGTAAAAGATTCAAAAGTCAAGAGTAAAATCTTACTCTGAAACGATTAGAAATTTGACTGTTTTAGTGTAAAAAAATTACTGTAAATGATTAAAGATATAATTGTTTTAGGGTGTAATAAATTTGCACTAACATTGTATTGAAGTTAACTCTATGGTCTACACGAAGGTGCATACTATGGTCTACACGGATTAGATATTTTACTCTAAGTGTATTGGACTAAAACACACACTTTTAGAGTGGTCTAGTGTTCGAATTTTACACAATTTTTTTTACTGTGTAATATCATTCGGTCTGCATCATGCAGTTCATTTAACCATTTGCATTGATAATGTAACGAGTGCAAAGCCTCGTCTGGCCGTCAACGGGCTGTGGAACATTCCAGAGCCGCGGCGTAGACGCACGGCCTTCTGGTGTATTCTAGAAATACATGGTATGTTCGGGCGACTTCTGGAACGTTTATAGGAGGGTATAAAGTCGGCTTCGCGGAGAAAAGAGGAAGTCAACAGCAAGTCATGAACTGTGTATCGCGAAATAAATAGTGAATGTAAAGATAAATGTTGTATTAGAAATTCATAGTCTGTAAATAATAGTTTTAATGGTTTATAATCATAGCGTTAATTTATAGTGTATTCATTAGTGTTTATAAATAAATATTTGTTTGTGAATAGACGATTTAAACAGCACTTGTGTTATTATATTAGAAAGAACGTTGCAGTGGTGTCAGGTGTTGGGTTTTAAAATAAATAAAATCGTGTAATAAACAAAGTGCTGTGAGAATAAACTGTTAGTGTTAAAAACAATTACAACTAATAATTAAAATGGCGATGAAATTGTTGAAAGATCTGAAGGTAATAGACTTAAAACGCGAACTGGAAGAACGGGACTTGGAAACAACGGGCCTCAAAAGCGTATTAATAAATCGGCTAAGAGAATGGCTTTTGGAACAGAAAGAAGACCCTGAAAGTTTCCTCTTCGAAATAACTGGACCCGCAATTGATACCAACGTGTTTTTAAGTAAAATGGAAGAGAATTCTAGAAAGTCCGAAGAAAATTCTAGAATATTAAAAGAAGAGTTACTGGAAAGTTCTAGAAAAGCCGAAGAGAATTCTAGAAAGTCCGAAGAAAATGTTAGAATGTTAAAAGAAGAACTATTGGAAAAGCACGAAGAGAATTCTAGAAAGTCCGAAGAAAATGTTAGAATGTTAAAAGAAGAGTTACTGGAAAATTCTAGAAAATCAGAAGAGAATTCTAAAATGCTTAAAGAAGAATTACTTGAAAATACTAAAGCACTGGAAGAAAATGTTAAAATGCTTAAAGAAGATTTACTGGAAAATTCTAGAACGCTTAAAGAAGAATTACTAGAAAAGTCTGAAGAAAGTTCTAGAAGGCTTAAAGGAGAATTGCTGGAAAATGTCAAAGCGTTGGAAGACAAAGTTTTCGAAGAACTTTTTGAGAATGCCAGCGCGTTAGGACTGTTGGAAGGTAGATTGGCGGAACATGATAGGGTAATAAAGATGGTAGAAGAGAAAATATCCCAAATGCAATTACCACCAACAACTAAGAAAGACGATATGACCGAAATGCTGGAAGATAGAATGAGGCAACTACGGTTTCCCTCAACTTCTGAGAGGCCGTTTAATGAAGTAAAGAAACAGTTTAAAGAAGAAAAGGGTCCTGTCGTAGGGATAAAAGTAAAACCACCCACGTTCGATGGAAAGATACCTTGGTCCACTTACTACAAACAATTTGAGGCGGCCGCTGGGCCAATGGATGGACAGACAAGGAAAAGGCCGTTTCTTTAACTGTGGCTTTGCGTGGAGACGCGTTGAACGTCCTGCAAACAATCCCAGCAGGACAGGAAAATGATTATCAATTGTTAGTGTCTAGATTGGAGATGAGATATGGAGACGCGCATCTTCAACAAGTGTATCACGCGCAAGTGAAGAATCGTATCCAGAAGAATGGAGAAAGCCTGCAGGAGTTTGAAGCCGATGTTGCGCGGCTTGTCCGATTGGCGTACCCTACGGCACCCGATTCATTTCTGGGACAGCTCGCTGTGCAGACCTTCATTGATGGGTTAAGAGACGGGGAAACACAACAATCATTGAGGCTAGCACGACCAAGAACAACTGATGATGCGCTTGCTCACGCCTTAGAATTTGAAGCTGCAAAACAAGCGTCCCGAGGTCACGGGCGTGTTCGGGCCGTTGTGGAGGAAGAAGAAGGTTCTAAAGATCACCTAGAGGAGTTAGTACTGAGAGTTCTTCGGAAGGAAGAAAGCCGCAAGAAGAATCATCAAGAAGTTCGAGGGCCTCGTTGTTGGAATTGCGGCGAACAAGGTCACATACGACGTCGTTGCCCTAAACCAAAACAGGTTCAGCAGTCGGAAAACTAAAGAAGGTCGACGAGTGGGGGCGAACGTTGACCTTGAGTAGAGATGCCCCGAAGATCACCATCCATGCCGTAACATCAAACAATAGTACCAGCAGTTTGTTCGTAGATGGGAAAATTGCTAATCGTACTGTTCCACTACTCATTGATACGGGGGCGACAAAGTCCATCATACGCCCTAACGTTCTACGAACAAGTATGAAGCTGTTACCAACAACTACTCAACTCCGTACAGCAACAGGTGAAGTGATACCAACACGCGGAGTGGTGAAGATGAAGATTGGCATTGGAAGTGAAGAACGTGATCATGAGGTGCTGGTAGCCGATATCACTGATGACTTCATCTTGGGAATGGACCTCCTGAGAAAATTTGGTTTTACGTTGGATTTGAAAGAGGGTGTTTTGAAGGTCGGTAACGAAGAACTTCCGTTGCACCCACGAGAAGATCCGGTTGTAAGGGTTTTGCTGACTGAAGATGTGATATTGCCGGGTCAAAGCGAGATGGTTGTCGAGGCGGGTTTGGATGGAGATCTTAGGGTAGGATGTGTGCGAATGATGGAGCCTGTTTGTGATAAGAAGATCCATAGTGGCATACTGGTGGGAAAAGCGCTGATCAAGGTTGGAAAGAGAGTACCGGTGAGAATTATGAACGTTAATGTGGATCCGGTGACATTGAAGAAGAGTACCCTTGTGGGACAGTGTGCGCCAGTATTTCGAGTAGCCAGGTGTATGGCTGATGTTCCAAAACCAGTGCCCAAAGACCATGGTGGAAAATTAGTGGGTATGGTTACTAGTTCGTGCGAAGACCTTAACAGAACGGAAGTGAAAGAGGTACAGGGTTTGGTTCACCGATACCAAGATATCTTCGCTCTTGACGATAGCCAGAAGGGACGAACAAATATAGTAAAACATAAAATCAATACAGGCAACTCTATGCCTGTCCGTCAGCAGCCGAGGCGTCTACCTCTAGCAAGGCGAGCAGAAGCCGAAAAGATTATTACTGATATGGAAGAACAAGGGGTCATCGAGCCATCCAGCAGTCCATGGGCATCACCGGTGGTCCTGGTCAGTAAGAAGGACAGGTCAACGAGATTTTGTGTGGACTATCGGCAGCTCAATAACGTGACCAAGAAAGACAGCTATCCCTTACCACGCATCGACCACACGTTAGATACCCTGTCTGGTTCACGATGGTTTTCGACTTTGGACTTGAAGAGTCGGCAAGTTGGCAAGTTGAAATGGAACCTGAAGACCGGGAGAAGACCGCGTTCACTATTGGTTCCGGACTATGGCAGTTTACAGTTATGCCTTTCGGTCTATGTAACGCTCCGGCCACCTTTGAGCGTCTAATGGAGACCATCCTGAGAGGGCTGTCGTGGCAGACCTGCCTGGTATACCTAGATGATGTGATTGTAGTCGGAAAATCATTCAACGAACATTTGAAAAACCTAGAGGAAGTGTTCCGAAGACTACGTGGAGCCAATCTGAAACTGAGTCCGAAAAAGTGCCACATATTCAGAAAGGAAGTGAAATATCTCGGGCACGTCGTATCACAAAATGGAGTGGCAGCCGACCCCGATAAGATTCGTGCAGTTCAAGAGTGGCCAACACCGAAAGATAAACACCAAGTTCGTAGTTTTCTTGGGTTATGTACCTACTATAGGCGTTTCGTTCCTGGGTTTGCCAATATAGCGAAGCCTCTGACAAGGCTAACTGAAGATGGACGCGAGTATGTTTGGAGCGGAGAGTGTGAAACAGCTTTCCAACAGCTGAAGCGTGCCCTGACAACCGCACCAATATTGAGCTATCCACGGACAGAAGGGAAATTCATACTTGACACAGATGCAAGTAATCTGGCCATTGGGGGTGTACTTTCTCAGATACAGGATGGACAAGAAAAGGTCATCGGCTATTTTAGTAAGGTTTTGTCTAAAGCCGAAAGGAATTATTGTGTGACCAGAAAAGAACTATTGGCCGTCGTGAAGTCCGTTGAGCACTTTTACAAATACTTGTACGGACGGAAGTTTTTATTGAGGACGGACCATGCAGCGTTGAAATGGCTTCTACAATTCCGTAATCCTGAAGCCCAGGTCGCAAGGTGGATCGAACGATTACAAGGATACGACTTTGACACCGAACATCGAGCGGGCACTAGTCATCGAAATGCCGATGCTCTTTCAAGAAGACCCTGTCCAACGGATTGCCGTCATTGCTCTCGTTTGGAAGAGAGGGTTTGCCAAGTATTAAGGACTACCATCGTCAACGACAATTGGTTGCCGGAAGAATTGCAACGACAGCAGGAGGCTGATCCCGAACTAAAAATGGTACTGGAATGGAAGCGCGTGGGAGAAAGGCCTGCCTGGGAGGCCGTCAGCCCTTTCAATAGAACGCTCAAAGCATATTGGGCCCAATGGGAGTCCTTGAAGGTGGAAGACGATCTCCTGAAGCGAGTACTGGAGAGTGAAGATGGCACCACCATTAGGTCTCAGTTCGTGGTTCCAAGAAGCCGAGTGGCTACAGTATTGCGACATCTCCATGACGGTGCCTCAGGAGGACACTTCGGTGTGAAAAAGACTTTGGAGAAAGTTAGGGAGCGTTTTTATTGGGTCAACTGTAAAGAAGACGTGAAGGAGTGGTGCCGGAAATGTGAACTATGTGCCACTGGTAACGGACCCTTGGGGAAACGAAGAGCACCTATGAGGCAGTACAATGTGGGTAGTCCTCTGGAAAGAATAGCCATAGATATTGCCGGACCATTTCCCGAAACCGACGATGGGAATAAATACATATTAGTGGCAATGGACTATTTTACCAAATGGCCAGAAGCATATGCCCTACCAAACCAGGAAGCTGCGACTGTTGCTGACGTACTAGTCAAAGAGTTTTTCAGTCGCTTCGGAGTGCCCATGGAGCTGCATTCGGATCAAGGCCGCAATTTTGAGTCTGTACTCTTTGGAGAAGTCTGTCGATTGTTGGGCATTCGCAAGACTCGGACCACACCGTTACATCCGCAGTCCGATGGAATGGTAGAACGCATGAATCGGACAATGGGCAAATATTTGGCCAAGGTCGTCTCCGATCACCAACGAGACTGGGACCAATACCTGCATCTGTTCCTGATGGCTTATCGTGCATCGGTCCACGAAACAACCGGTCAGTCACCAGCGTCTGTGATGTTTGGACGCGAGTTACGGTTACCGTGTGATCTGGAATTTGGGTCTCCACCTATAGAGCAGGAGGTAGCCGGGAATGATTATGTCATCAACTTAAAGAAGAAGTTGGAGGATATTCACGACCGAACCCGAAATAATAGTCGAATCGCGAGTGACCGGATGAAGGCTACGTACGATGTGAGAGCCCAAGAAGGAGGGTTTCAACCTGGAGAGCTTGTCTGGTTATACAACCCGCAAAGGCGTCGTGGCTATTCTCCAAAGTTACAGCGGAATTGGGAGGGTCCATACCAGGTGAAGAAACGAATAAATGACTTGATTTATCGCATCCAGAAATTGCCAAGGGGGAAATCAAAGGTGGTACACTCCAATCGTCTGGCGCACTATGAGGGAAATAATGACGCAGTCCCGGATCGGGAAGATGAGGCTGAGGTGGCTATCAATACCGTAAGGCCTGAAGATGATCAGCCAACCTTTAGAGAATTTATGGCTGCGTTTTCTGGAACTAGAAAAGCGCGATTCGGAGTCACGACTGAGATGCAACAAGATCTCTTCCAGGTCCCTGGTGATTATTCCATTGCCCACTGTGTCTCCGAGGATCTCCGTATGTCCAGGGGGATCGCAGTAGTGTTTAGAAATAAATTTGGACGGCTGAATGAACTTCGAGAACAAAATCCCTCTGTTGGTAAATCCTTACGCTTGCCTGATCATGACCGATCCATTTACTACTTGGTAACCAAGCAGTTTTACTACCAGAGTTACGCCGACTTGTGGAGGGCATTATGGAATTTGAGGATCGAGTTGCTTACCAGGGGTATTAACAAATTGGCAGTTCCCAAACTCGGCTGTGGGCGGGACCAGCTGGATTGGAGAATCGTTAGAAACATGCTGGAAGTCGTCTTTAAGGTACGGACGTCAAGATCTTCGTCTGCAGTTTTGACCCACAGCCCGCATTAAGGCCAACGAAGAGTGTAGACTGTTACTTCTACCGTAATGGAACGTGTAGTCGAGGTGAAGACTGTCGATATCGTCACGACCCTTTCTACAGAAACCAGGGAATAAACTTATTCTGGGACAGAACAGACTTGAAGAGGGGGGCAGTGTAACGAGTGCAAAGCCTCGTCTGGCCGTCAACGGGCTGTGGAACATTCCAGAGCCGCGGCGTAGACGCACGGCCTTCTGGTGTATTCTAGAAATACATGGTATGTTCGGGCGACTTCTGGAACGTTTATAGGAGGGTATAAAGTCGGCTTCGCGGAGAAAAGAGGAAGTCAACAGCAAGTCATGAACTGTGTATCGCGAAATAAATAGTGAATGTAAAGATAAATGTTGTATTAGAAATTCATAGTCTGTAAATAATAGTTTTAATGGTTTATAATCATAGCGTTAATTTATAGTGTATTCATTAGTGTTTATAAATAAATATTTGTTTGTGAATAGACGATTTAAACAGCACTTGTGTTATTATATTCGAAAGAACGTTGCAATAATACATGAGAAAGTCTATAATCATGACAATATTCTCAAATCTTCCTGTGAATGTAGTGGATGAACTCAACAATATAATAATAATAATAATAACTACTACAACCCATAACCTAAACCAAGGCCCCAGAAGCTATAAGCTTGTGCGGGAGGGAGGGGGCGATTATGATTATTATGTAGGCCCAATGTGCGGCTGCAGCCGACTTACAGATGGGACAGCGCACAGCTAAGGAAAACTGCAGAAAGCCTTAACCAGATCTGCCGGCGCCGGGAGTCGATCGCGGGCCGCTTGGGTGAAAGTCCGGCACGCCAGGCATTACACTACCAAGGCTGTTAATTAATTAACATAATTAGTACTAATTACAAGAACGCTCCCCTTCCTAGAGTTAACAGTCCTGTCTTTAACTATTACTAGTAAAGGATTCAGATGGTTATAAATCAGTCAGATTATGAAAACTCTGTGGTATGCAAAATCATTATCTTCACACATCGAAATTCCTTTGAGTAATTACAGAAACAACTTTTATGATCCTAGCAGATTTCAGTTTTATTTAAAAGAATTAACTTTCCTAGACACATTCCAACAGACAGTTTTTTGCTATGTTAAATAATTAATAAAAAAAAGTGCAGTAAGAACTGAATATAACAGGATTTTTTTACACAAAGAACAAACTTTCATTAACCAAAAGTCTCTTCAGCCATTATTAAAAAAGCATGCATCAGCATAAACTGTAAAAAGCAAAATGATTATTAAAATAGAAGACATGAATCTATTCTATATGTTTAAAAATACTGTTCTTAATTTTCAATACTTTCAATTGCTATCGTTTTGATTTTTTAACAAAACCGAATAAAAACGAAATTTAAAATGTATAAGTACTGTTAAGTTATTCAATAAAATCTAACACAACAGTATATAATAGTAGTAAATTCCTGCAATAAGCCTTTATCAATTAATCACTTCTGTGGGGATACGTCAGTCGTTCCTGTCTTCCCACGAGTTGCACCTGTTGATGCAAGTAACTGTGGTAATCAGAACAAGTCTTTAAAAGAGAATAAAAATAGTGTAAATGTCCTAAAAATAGTAATACTAAATCATTTGCAGTAAGTGAATGCGTGTTAAGTGAGTAAAACCTCTTATAGATCAAAGCTCATTTAGTATTGAAACGTTAATCTACATTTTATAACACGATAGAAGAAGATGATGAGTATAAGATTGTAAATAGATGGTTACTTAATACCGTGATCGTAATCGTGAATGGTACGTACATAAAAGTGTCACATTTATGTCCTCATTTTATACCAAGGTACGTTTCGCTACAGAGTGCATTAGACAATTTTACGTTTAATTAAATAATGTTAAAGTTGCCCTACAAACTTTTTAAATGATAAAAGTAAAAAATTCTATACTATAAATAAAATATAAAATTGAGATAGGGTCAATATGCCAGTAATTGACCACTTAAGAGATTTTTCAGAAATATAAATTTATAACTTTGTAATATATTTTTTTAAACAAAATAAAAAATGGTATAAAGTGCAGTTATAGTCTAAGACTCTAACTATTAATAATACACAAATTAAAAAACATTTTGTTTTATAGAAAAAAAATATAAGAGTAAAAAAGTTAGAATTCTCCAGTAGTTAACCACAAACAACCCAGTGTTTGACCAAATTTTTCCCAGTAATTGACCAGTGTTATAATATAACGAATAAAATATCAGTTTTTTATTATTTTATTATATATTGTTATATAGCAACATAGTATGTATTGCATAAAGAAAAACGAACATTCTTAAACAATATCAAAATATATGTATATTATTTTTGATGACATTTTGCTAAAAACAAAAATGGAAAGAAAAATTACCAGTAGTTGACCACTTTACGAAACCAGTGGTTGAGCAGTAGTTTTGTGCGAACAAATACTGGAAACAGCTATTTATTTGAAATTTTATTAAGAAAAACATGAACAAGAGTAACTTACTAATCTTGTAGGGGTGACAAAAAACAAAATTCTTTATTTTGCATAAAACTAGTGGTTGGTCAACTACTGGAAAACTGATAAGATTTCGAATTCTGTAATTGACCACCACATTTTTTGCAAAAAAAGTGTCAATTAAAAAGATATATATAACAAAAATTTAATAGTTCGACCTTTCTATTACTTGCACAATATGTATAATATAACGATTTTCATTAAAATCCCGGATGATTGTAGATTTCTATAGAGTTGTTTACTTGCCATGCTTACTGTAAAAGCACAAATTTAGCTGTCAAATAAACGAATACAAATTCCACATGTATTTAGACAACCGTTTGACCAAGATAATGCAGCAATGTGGCACCATATAGTAATTAGAGGTGCAATAATCGCTTGTGAAACATAAAATATTCATAAAGATGTAGAGATATCTTATTTTTTTCTTTTAAAGTGAAGTTTGGTCAACTACTGGGTGATGGTCAGTTACTGGCTTACTGACCCTATAGCACAATAACTAATGTATAAGTTCGAAATTATAATAGTAAATCAATTATTTCATTATAGTATTTATATTAGTGTAAAGCTTTTGGGATGAATTCAACAAAAGTGGAACGAAAAGCTCTAAAACAATTTACTCATAAATATAATCAATAAGTTAATATTAGACTATTTGCAAGTCTTATTTTAATATATATTTTTTTGTTTTTGGAACAACATTCCATTCATAAAATGGCCGACTTTATTAAGTACTTAAACATTACACTGACACAGAGTCTACAGTTTTATTTCTTTTTCCAGAAAAATTATCATCTCAGACTGGGGATAAACCTGCGACTCTTGCATTATGAGATTAAACATGTTAAACCTTGATCCATCCCAACTGACGCCGATTTCGTATTACTAGTTGAAATTTACTTGAATATTGATATCAATATTTATCACCCGTTATAGATCCTTAGAGCTAAGAATTTTATCAGGCAAAGTAGCCTTTTGCAAAAGATTAATAAATGTTCGAAACTTATTAAAAGGAGTTATAGCTTGAGTGGGTATACAGATATACGTTAATAAGATTATTTGCCAAGTTAATGCAAAACATTCAGGTATTTACATACACATACTGTCATTATATTTGACATTAAATAGGAAGTATGCACCCCTATTTAAAAAGATGTTGATTGGGTTGCAGAACCTCTAGGAGAAATTTTTTTTATAATTATTTTTAATAAAGCCAAGGAAAAAGTTTTAATTTAATAAATATGCACCCTAAAACACACTATGCAGCAAAAGGATACATTTTAAAGTTGATTAATCTTGATAAATTTTCATTGTTAGCTAACAATGTGGTATCGTTACTTATTTATGCACATAAAATATTCAGTCAAAGACAGAGGACTCTAGGAAAAAATGGATAGCACTTATTAGCATAGTATTAGTTTCCATGACAAATGCCTTTTGTTGTAAACCAAAACAGTTTGTTATGTTTACTAAAAATATCAACACAATTTATTTGCGATGGAAACTCATTAAATTGGTTCCTATAACATAAATTAATTTTATTTTCTGTTATTACAACAAAAATTTATTCAGCAAAGAAAAATTTGTTACCAAACATAATTCATTTCTTAGAATTTAATTAATTCATTCATTTCTTCATTTTAGATTCATTTCTATTTTATAGAATAACCTTTCACAATTCTTTTCTATGTGATTCAGTATATTTAGCAACATATAACGTACACACTGTATGTATATCTTTAGAAATTTTGTGATGAGGTGTATTGCAGATTATGCTACTTACTGCCTACTTACTTGAATTCGAGTCATTTCATATTTCTATAAAATGTAAAAGTCTTTGCAAGTCAAATATTATCTTGTTTATCTTTCTCTTTAAATATTTAGAAATAACCTGTTTGTTTATCATACAAAGTTTTTGTATTTATTTTATTTAGAAATAAAAATTATTGAACTTATTCTTAATCAAACAGACCATTAATCACTTGGTTGTTTCTCAAATATTTATTAGTAAAAAATTAATGTGATAACATAATGATAAAGAAAGTGAAAAATCACACAACAGTATTGAAAAAGAATAAATTTAACAAAGAATAAGTAGCACCTTTGCTTCAGAAGTTTTTGTTATGTAGTAACTGATCCTTTAAAATTCGCCTTCACGAACATCGGAAGGTTTCCTTCAGATTCTTTTGGTAAAAAGGTATTGCTTAGAAAATTGATTATCGATTATTAAATAAAAATATTTTTCTAACTGGAAAAACCCGGAATAACCGGGTGGAAAAAACCAGATAAAACCGCTTTTCCCCGGAAAAAATCGACGGGTTGGGTTTTTCACGAAAAACCAGGATTTTTGCCAACCCTGGTCTGAGAGCATATAAACTGAGAAATCAATCTCCATGAAATACATGGACAACATTCTGTAAAATGTTATAAGGAATTATTGTTTTTAGAATGATCTAGGACTAAATAAAAAGCTAGGACACGACGCGCTGTGACGTTACAGTCAGTGGCGGATTTAGGCACAAGCGTTGGAAGCGGCCGCTTCAGGCCCCGCAGAGGCCTCCTGCCAAGGACCGCACTGGACACGCGACAAATAAAAATTATTGGCGTAGGAATTCACTTTCTCGCAAAAAAGTGAAACAAGAAACAGATCATATCGTGTACAGGCTGGTAAAAGAAGTGTACGGTTGATGCATTAGAGTTTCGTACAAAAAGACAAGCGGCAGTCAGAGCGATATTGTAACGGAGTATACTTTTTCACCGCAGACCTGCGAGGAATGTATCATCTCTGTCGGTCCGAATGCTGGTCTTCTCGCACAATCACGCGGTCATCCGACTACTATGATAACTAATTTCTTGAATTAATGGTTTCTGATAGACATTCGGTGAACACTGGCGGATTTACGCACAAGCGATGGAAGCGGTCGCTCTAGGCCCCACAAATCAGGGGGCCTCGCAGAGGCCCCTTGCCTAGGATCGCAGTGGACATGCGACAAATAAAAATTATTGGCATGGGAACTCGTTTTGTCCAGAATAGTGAAACATGTGAAAACAACAGTTCGTATCGTGTACAGGCGGGTAAAAAGGGTGTACGGTCGACGCAATAGAGTTTCGTGCGAAAAGGCAAGCATTCAGAGTGATTCCTTAATGTATTTGTCAATTGTCAAAATTCCCAATGTTGAAACAATTTAAAGGAAAATCTTAACATTACTGATATGTAATGTAACTGGATAATATCCGTTCTTAAACGTGTAAAATAGTATATTATTATACGAGTTGTATAAGACGGTCTATTGTAGCACGAGTTGTTTGGGACACGACGAGAGAAGCGAGGAGTGTTTCAAAGGAACGAGTGCTACAATACGTCTTATAAAACAAGTATAATATACTATTTTTTGCACTTTGCGCCATTAATTTTATAGAAGTTGTAAATTCAAGCTATTAAAAGCATTGCATTACAATCTAGTGATTTTTGCGTTTAACATGTGGTAACACTATAAAATGACTTTTCGCGTTTTGTGAGGTTAGAATGTGTCAAGATTAAATGTGTTTATATGTAATATAAAACAAATTTTACCAATCTTACAAAACAAATAGTCTCCAAAAACGATGTTATAATAGCCTCTATTATGAAATCGTTTTCGGTGTCACAATGAGCCCATTGTGAACGCAAAGTACAAAACATTATTTAAGAAATAATCTTGGACAAAGTCATTTAAAAAATTTATCAGTAATGTTTATTGAAAATGACATTACGCAAAATTTATGTTTTGACTGTTTTGAAAATATTATTGATAAATTTGATGTTTCTAAAAGCAGAAAAGTTCAATTATAAATGAACTGATTTTAAGGAATAAAATGTTTTTCTAAAATATAGTAGAACTTTTATGGACTCATCTTACACAATGACATATGTCAAAACTGACTTTTAAGGACTCATCTGTCATTTTTATTTCCATTGTTTCACATGTATTTGACATATGTCGCACACAGCCACGTTGACGTTGACTGAAGCACATTTTGATTAAAAGCAGATTAATTTATTTTGAAAAGTTAAAAATTGTTAATGGACTATTGTATATAACTATTATACTCACACTTCTACAGTGATACGTGTATAAATCACAGACGGCATCCTAAGACAGCTGTTTCGAGATTTTGGCTCAGGGGCAGCTCGTATGTGAATTCTACACACATCACCTGAGCGTATATACTAGCTTGGAAATAACATTAACACCATCAGATAACTGTGGTGCCTCCTGTAGGTATCAAACCGCACTAAACGACGTAATTTGATTATTCAATACAGAAATATACAAAATAAATCCGGTCGAGCGTCCGACCGTATAATTAATATAAATAAAATACAAAATGAACACAAACGTGTTTTAATAAAGTGAGTTTTTAGAAAATTTAAAAGTTTAGAAATTGTTAATGGACGACTATTATAGTCACAGTTTTATAGTGATATATGTATAAATCACAGACGACACTTTAAGACAGCTGTTTCGAGCTTTTGGTACTCCTCAGTTAAGGGAGCTCGTCTGTGATTTATACACATATCACTATAAAATTTAGAGTAAAATAGTCGTTCCCCAACAAAACTCACTTTATTAAAACACGTTTGTGTTCATTTTGTATTTTATTTTGTTTAATTAATGTTTTAATTTAAATTATATTTTAAATGCAAATCCATATAGAAAGAATTATCACCCCAACTGGAAATCGAACCCTGGGTCTTCCACTTTCTGAGCGACATCTTTACCTCTGAGCTACTGTGTCGACTACCAGCATATAAAGTTATTATTACCAAATAAAGTTATTACAAAAATTGTTATTGAATTAACGTAAAATTGATTTAACGATATAGCCTTCTGATGACTTTAATCCATACATTTAGAATAACCGGTCTATTACATGGAAATCTAAAAATGTTTTGGAAATTTATTATTTCAAATTACATTCAAATGATCATTAGGTATTCAATGTATTTGTAGATTCAGGTTACGATTTACTTACATTAACAAAAAAACAGCGGCGAAACAACACGACGTCCAAAATACATGTATCTATGACATTTAAAAATTTGAAGACATCAACAAAATACTATTATTAATTTAAATAATTGTTCAAATTTCAGTATTAATTTTAAATAATAAATGATTATTACATTGAGTTATACGCATTTCTTAATTTTTACAACTAACACCTGTTTTCCACAAAAAAACGGGGCATTATCTACTTTTGACAATGCAGCACCTCAATCTCAAATCATTTTCTAGGTTAAATATATGGTCGTAGATAAAGTACACGTACAAAAACGTCAATTTCACACTTCTGTGAGTGCGGCATGAGACAAAGTTAAATTATTAAAAAAATCTTGGGGAGGAAATTTCCTCCACCCCCCGCTCCCCCGTGAATTCGCACCTGATATTAATAATTATATGTACTTAATTTTTGATAAAAAATAAAAGGTATATAAATTGTAGTAATTGATTTATAATATGGGGCCCCAAAAATTTGTAACGCTTCAGGCCCCGTAAGTGTTAAATCCGCCACTGGTTACAGTTCTAGATTGTTGCTCCATTGCTGTAGTGCGTGAAAATAGTTCAGTTGCAAACCAAAGTTCCACCTTGGTCCTTGTTACTACCAAATCTGCTACGTTCCTTTGCCTTTACTGAAGCTTTCTTAAAAGCTTTTTGAGGCAGTTCTTCTAGAAGATGATGGTTGATCTTGATTTGGTACATCCATTAGGTTTAGAACATATTGTGGCAATTTAATTTGTTGTTCTAACCACGCTTCATTGCATTTTAAAAAATATGGTCGGTTCCTACTGGATTCTCAACATTTTTTATTCAAATTTATATAATATAGATAAAAAAAAACACTTGTATCAAACTTTTATTAAGACTTTCCGAGCAATTCTCTGCACCAATATAATAAAGAATGTAGATGATAATATTTGATGCTCTGTTCCAGTGTTCGCTAGAGATCCAATTTTCGGAAAGGTCTTTGTTATTCATTTTTGATGGTCTAACTGAAGATATGCTGTAAAGACCAGAATTGCAAACATTAGCAGTAATAAATTAGTTATTTGTATATCTTGGAATAGTAGTCAATTTAGTATTTACATCAAAAATTTCATAGACGGTTTTACCTTTTTTAGATATCTTTTGCTAAAGTTGCCGAATCATTTTTATATTTGAAAAACTGTGTCGGACACTTTAAATGTAGATATTAATTAGTTAATTAATAATAAATAAAACTACAGTAAAATTATTACTGTTGGCAGAATGTATTTTTAACAATATTTTTCACAAAAATATAGTTAGGCCATTATAATTATTTATAGAAATTGTTAGGAAATTTAAAGTCTCCTAATGATATCTAAATGATTATTCAGATCTAATTAGATAATTCAATTTTTGAATTTTGCCCATAGGAAAACGCACTGTGCGACTGGGAATCGAACCCAGGACCTTCCGCTTTCCAGGCGAGCACCCTACCATCCGAACTACCTAAGGTGAATACCATCGGAATAACAATTTTTCATATGAATTAGGTAATTGCAAATATAAAAGGTGTACTAGATATTGCGGTGTTGTCAAATCACCGTATTGAAAATTTTATCAACGACGGAACGGAAACGTTAAAACAAACATTTATATATCAGATTCAAATCAAAAGAGGGACATGCTATGTCAAGGGCATAATTAATATAAAGGCTATACATAGGACCATAGTTAGGTTCATTTAAGTTTAAATTAAAAACTTAAGAATAAAAATTTCATGCAAACATAACCTAGCTTTCTTATGCATAATAATAATAGGTTTCATTTTCAGAAAAAGGATATCATTCAGTTAGATTGCTTGACTATAAATACGTTTATGCAACCCATGTTACACTTTGGGACGGTTTCCCACGTGTTAGGAAGAAGTAATTTCCATATTTAAATTTATAGTTTACGATGTTTAACGTTAGATAGATTTTTCTATATTCCAGGAGGCCAGCTCAAGTTTATGTTGTTAATTAGCTGAAAATAGATTAATTAGGACAATCTTGTTGTGACTTATACAATACAATTAACTTTTGAATTTGTTTATAAGATTTCTAATCACTTCAATTAATGAAGGTTTTTAATCCTGTCGTTCGTGTTAATATGACTCTTATAGACTTTTATCCTGCTTTTCCTCACCATTGTTTTGATGTAAGTGGTTAGAGTACTGTATGCTGGACATTTTGAGAATAAATTGATTAACGTTGACTTAATATTTAAGCTGGAACTTGTATATGCATTAATTGGTTTATCTATTGTATTTCGCACGGTAAAAGATCATGTTTGTATTAAATTGTAAAGATGTTTCTATGGAGAAACTAATTGTATTACTTGTATCATGTATTCCTATAATTAGTTTGTAAAGGATGAACCTTGATTTGTTGAATTTCATAAGTATTTAGATTGTAACGAGATGTGTACGTTGTCAATCGTTTTTCTTGAATATCTTCGTTACGATACATTTTGGGACAATGAATGTATTATACTTTTTTGATCTTTGTTTCAAGGGCTACAATCCTGTAATAATAGAATTAGAATATTATTAGAGACAATTAATAACAGCTGTGCCGGATTAATGACGTCACGAGCTTACTCAATGTTCCGTTGTTTTGAAAAAATGTCATAGTTTTCTTTTGTTCTGGCATAAACTATATAAGCTGGAGCAAATTGTAACAAAATCAGTCGATAAAACGTAGAAGGCAGAACCTATGCCCGGCTCCGGATAAAATCTGTAATTTAATTTGAGGTTAGATAGTTAACCATATGTTTTTGACGCAAATGTCATAGTATAAATAAAGTTTGAATTAAGTTAATGTGTTACCTGAACAATTTTAAGAATTAATAGAAGATATTAGTGTTGTTTAACAATTATTCAAAGTGAACGTGATTGTTTAAATAAATTCAAGTGGATCTTTTTTCATCATCGATCTTTGTATCGATATTTTATAAACAAGAAGTCAGTTGATTGGTTTCGTCGCAGTGTTACCAATAAAGGATTAATTTTTAAAAAGGGAAATTATATCGTAATATACAAGGTTGGTCATAATAAATGATTCTTGTTAATTTCATGAATAATAATTAACTTGTAAAGTTCATCCTCAATAATAAAAATCTATTTGGTTTAGTTTATCAGATTCTTTTGAGAATTTATTTAATTTCAATTAAATAAAACAACAAAATTTCTTTTAATTAAAATTTATTTTCATTTGACAAATAGTTTTATTTATAAACAAATTTTATTTGTGTTGGTCTGTTCAAACGAATGACCGTACTGGCCCTATGTCAGGTCACTACAACTATTTCTAACGTTTGAGCAAACCTGAGAATTTATTTCTCAATTATTATCAATTGTATTATTTTGAATAACATTTTTTTTACTTTGACTTTCTATTCGGATTTTTATTTTTGTTCGTTAAATAAAGTTTATGTGTTTTAAATTTTACATATGTGTTTAATTGATGTTAATACAAGCATCCAGCGTTCTTTTCTTTTGAATTCAGAGTTTAGTAGCAGTTGTCCAGCCTGCAGGAGCTTTAGTACTTACAATATAAGTTTTTCTTCCTCTCCAGGCATAAAAGTAAATAAGAGTCTCGTAATTCAAATAATTTATGCTTTACTGAGCAAACCTGAGCTAGCTGAGAGGAATAAAGAAAAATATCTGTGGTGTATTCTCATTTCAATCCACCGTATATAATTTATGTTTATATTTGGAACGGTGGACATATTTTATTTTATTTTACCTTTAGAACACCGCAATATATTTGGCTTCATTCAGTTCATAGATCGACAATTCGCCGACAACACATCAACTATCAAAGCTAATCCAGATTTGTTTGGTTGAAAATATATCTAGTACACTTTGTATGTTTGCAATTACCTTAGGTAGCTCGGATGGTATAGCCCGCTCGTAAAGCGAAAGGTCCTGGAAGGAAGATTAATTTTAAAAAATTAACCTTTATCTGAAATTAAAATTGAACATAGAATTCCGTACTGTTACGCGTCAAATGCAAAAACAGAAAAATAGCTTGTTTTAGAACGTGCAGATATTTGAACTAGTTTTGTTTTTTGAAGACGTTTGAAAATATCGATATTCGATACTTCTTCTTAATGGGAAAGAATATTAATGTACTATCTGTATCCTGAGGCTGCTTTACATATATGTCAATTTTAAAATTCCCACTGTTTTTCATACCCAATCTAGTTATAGTGTAAATGTATGAAACGACCTATACCTTTCTAAGTTTACTTAGACATTTACGTACCTGGATGTTCAGATATATTGATTATTTAAATACAACAAAGACATGTAATACCAACAATTTTTCATGTAAAATAGTAAATATATTTAAGTATAATATATAAGGTATCAAGAACGCATCATGTCAATGGGAAGTGTGTTATGTAGTAGTTATGGCCAGACATCATAGATCATTTAAAGATAATGTAATGGACAATAACACTGAAGCAACCAATAATAATCCATTAAACGTTTTCTTGTCAATAGCATTTCAGTTTTGTAGTAGGCAATTTATAATAATTGTTGTTATTCCAATCGATAGTCATTCAAGTATCGCAATGGTAACATGGTCTTAAATACTGCATGTCTCTGTAGCTAAACTTGACACTGTTATTGTGCGTTTTCCTTATTTTTTTACTTTTAGTAATAGAAATTGTTTAATGTACATTAAGAAACTTCCCATTTTAACAGTTTCCTTAAATCATTATAAAACTACTTCCGATTAAATGACTACGTTCAGAACCAATGCATTAATATTGGATTTACTTAATCGAACCGGGACTACTGATTTGTGTTTTAACACCTGTTATTAACCACAAATCAATACTCTTGCTTAACTGCCGATAAAACTTACTGTTTACTGTGATTTCAAATCAGTATCCTTCACGAAACTCTGACGGTATTTTCATTAAAGTCGCCCCTTCTAAAGATTCCAATCGTTTCTCAAATCGTAGCACCAATATACTGCCAATTAGCGCATGTGCATTTATTGTTACATCTAATAATACATTAAGAATATTCTACAAGAACGTTAAAATGTACAGAAGAAATAATGCACCGTAATTTACAAACTATAACAAGCACTGCTCTTTGCTAATAAATATTTTACGCTAATAAATTATAGCGTAATATAAATATCAATCCTTAATAAGCTCTAATATTTTTATCGAAGATTAAGATAGGCAGAAATAATCTATAGACATTGGCACTTTAATAATAGTGATGGCACAATTTTGCAGAAACGTGTAGACATGCACTCATGAAAATAACAAGATATCATCAGCGTTTTCATCAATGAAGGCCAGCTCACACGTGTTTATCAAGTATCACACATAAACCATAAAGGATAAAAGAATACATCAACGTATCAGCATAGACGCGTTATTTTATCGCATGTCTTTAAAACAACATACAGGTATACGAGCCAGAGGCTTTCGTAGCTATTAATATACTTTTTGTTATTTTCTAATTAATCTCTAAATATAAAACCAATAAACTTCAATTAATTTAGAACCCTTTAATAGTAAGGTTTGCTAATAAAAAGTTACATTTCACAATTTAATGAAGCAGAATTAATTAAAGAGAAGATGCGAGGATTATAAATTTAATTAGAGATCATTTGTTAATATTAAATTATCGGCCGTTAGAATTCAGTACAAACTGTCAGTCTCAATTAGAGACATTTATCACTAATTAGAATAATGTGTTCCCAAATGGTTTGTCCCCTTGATTAGCTCGCCTAAGCTTTATATGGAGCAATATTCGCTTGTACTCAGAGCGAATATTATAAATTTAATGTCAACCACCACCTTACGCAAAATAATGCAACAGGCATGAATTTATTGGTTTCATAAATATACCATATAACACTTATTTACGACTTAGTTATATGCCTACACTAAATTCTTCTTTACGGTTTTATTTAATAATAGACTAGCGCTAAGATAGTTTGCTGTAATTTATATAAGCAAACCCACTGAAAAGTATATGTACAATCTTGCAGAATAAAATGTGGGGTTTTAAATAAATCACTGCACTTGAATACGCTTCATTTCAATTGTAACACAAAGGTGATTCACAGACATTTAAATAAGAAAACTAGTGGCTACTATTGAAATCCAATTTTGTTTGGGAGTATGCATTTTTCAGTTACAGGAACTACAATAGGTTATGTAATAAATTCAATTTATACTGTTGAGATCGTTAAATTAATATTCAATATTATTTTACTAAAACCAAGTACATGAAAAGATCGCATGTACAAGATGTACCATTGACATGATCGATTAGTTGGATAATTATCCATAATTATGCAGGTCTGGAAACTCAAGCGGAAACCGACACTGTGCAAGTACAGGAAAGATTAAACAAATTCTATGTCATACACTTGTTCCGTTTAACCAATTAATCGATTATTCGTCAAAAAGAAAGTTACACAGATAAAAGTACCGTAGTTATTTTTTTTAATCGGGACACTACTCTAGACAAGTGGGTCCTATATTTCCGTTTAATTTTTTACTTAATTTTGGTTTAATGAATCTAAACTTTCTATCAAAACACCACCACACTATCTCCCAATTTGCGACCGTTAGGATTTTTTATCAGCATTCGTCTAGCTTCAGTTCTTTTCACTATATTGAATGTCTGGGAAATTAGATGAAAAGAAGAACTCAAAGATGCCTTGGAAGGTTTAGGCATGTATTAATTATCCCATGTCACAAATAATTAGAAGTTCTAATTTAATAATGACATTTTTAACATCCCTGTTAAGAGCACTTTTTAGATCAGCTGGCAAAATTAATGCAAGAATATTATTTTTCGTTGACCGTTTGTTAATGTCAATATTAATGAATGATTTTTTCTAAAAAAGGATGTATTAATGGACGTCATTAATACACTCTTTTTTATTAAGTAACTGTTTTGTGAAAAAAGGATGCATTAATGGACCTCATTAATACACTCTTTTTCATTAATAAACCCGTTTGTGATTTTGACGTTTTGATGATGTTTTACTTTGGGCAACCAGATATACGCACAAGTTTGGATTCGGTATTATTTGAAATTTTCTATCTTAAAATCGAAGAATTTTACGGTCAACGAAAAACTGTTGTAATCAATTCGTTTGTTAATGAGCAACTAATGATCTCAACTATTAAAGGCACTCACTCCCTATCGCTCGTTCGTGCTTTAAACAGTTTCGATCATTAATCGCTTTCATTAACAAACTAATTTATTAAATAACTATTTTTCTATTTTGCGTCTATAATAAAGCTGTTAAAGCGCCCAAAACAGTGCATTAATAGCTCACTTGAGTGCTTTAATAGCCCAACTTTTTCAAAGTTGGTAGCATTGAAAAATAATTGAAAAAACAGGAAATTGACAAAAACTTCACTCAATTTTCTGTATCAATCAATGAATTTTCAAATGCCAGATCAGTGTTGTCAACTACCACAAAAATCCCTAAATTTTGAAATTGCGATTATTTTATTTAAAAAGGGAATAAAAGACGCAAAATAGAAAATAGCATAAAAAAACTAGTTTCATAAGTCATTATTGCACTCGTCCTTTAGAAAACTCGCCGCAAGCGGGTCGATTTCTACAACTCGACTCAACAACGCGACTCGTGCAATAAATCTTGCCTTATGAACCTCGTTCTTTAATATACTATTATAAAACTATATGGACAATAGTTTATTAACTCAACGACACGGCAATTAAAATGAACTTTTGTAACGGGTACATTTTCCACCGGCATTTAGTATGCAGAATTTTGTATTTATTCTCATTAAAAATCATAAGTTCGGTCCTGTAGGGCTGCGTTTTATTTGAACAAGCATTTCATCATGTAAATATTTCCTACGAAAGCACTTTTAAGAAAGGATTGTGTCATATTTGATGTAATTAAAGAAGTAACGTCATAAAGATATTGTCTTTTTCGTATCCTGCTAAATTGCATTTTAAAATAATATCAATTATTTTAGGGAGAGACCTTGCTAAGAAACTGTAAGAAGTACTTGATCATCAATTGTATAGAAATATTTTGTTAACATTCTGAGAATACAGGATTCGAAAATGAAGTTTCCTTTGTTCGTAAATTGCGTTTTAAATTTTAACTCTGTTTATAGCGTAGGAATATTGTCTACAAGGCATATGCTGTAGCATTCCACACTAGTTTGGCGCGCAATTTTAAGTGCTATTTTTCACACTTAGAGTCGAGAATCCTACAGAAAGCCAAATAAAAGCGCCCTTGCCGCATAAAAACAGATGTATCCGCGCGTAGCTAACGGTTCAGAGTTAATAAAAACCGCTTGGTGGTGTTGAGACAGGGACTTCTGTTCAAGCCCTTGCGGCATGCGGTCGATATTGTGTTAAAAATGCCGTTTCGTTTTAGTAAAATGGAATTTGAAAGAAAATTCTAAGTACGGTTCTTCGTATAGTTTGATTAACTGCCGACTTTCGGATAGTCGGTACACTTAAATAAAATCTACATTTAATAATTTCGTTTAAATAAGTGTCCGGAAATTAAACAATAATTAGTGGTTAACAAAAGTTACAGTTATTCCGCTAAACATTTTCTCGGACGTTTGTGCTTAGGAAAAATGGGAAATTCAACTTTCCTTATTGCAGTGTAACAATGTTACGACAGCCTATGTACCGTATTCTCGTCTAAATAATTATAGAACCGAAATAATTTAATATTTACAGACGCTTTCTCTGTAATCGAAATTTCGACTAATAAATAATTCGTGCTGTGTGCCTTCTAAATTCAGTTCAGAATCAATGATTATGTGTGTTGTTTTATTGAAAACAATGAACTTTGAAATGGTTATCAAAACTAATAGCCAAATTTTTATGGAACTTTTATGGTTGCATTTAGTTATTGCCGTTTGGGGTAAATTTGCAAATTATGATTCACCGTATCCAGATTCTACGAGGGTTATTCCATTACATCTTTAATGTATGAAAGAAAAATCCAAATTTTCCAGTTTCCAGTTGCAGTGACGCTGTCGTCAAATTTTTTTGTGCAGTTTATCGTTGATTTTGGTTTGTGATTTACCGAAAATAAAAGGTATTGTGACTATTGTTTTTTAGTGTTAATCATTTATGTAAATTTTTGTTTGAACTTGTAGTAATTTTTTTATTGTTTCTCAATTAATAGAAATTCATTACAAACTTTTTTTACTCATTAAATTCTATTATCAACAGAGCTCTTAGGCAGGGACTTTTCGTTAAATTACTGTATGTAAAACTTGTAATCCTTTTTATATTTTATTTTGTTGGTGTTTTTTCTAAATAAATATAATTTTAAAGTTAATAATAATTGGTAATACGGAACCATATAGTTATGAACATTTTATTTCATTTTACTGCAAAATTTTCAAATAAATAAAAATCTTTCTTGTTTTAATTTAATATTCTATTCATTTTCTGGTTAATGGATTCAATAATTTTTAATGCTTATTCAATTAACTTCTTTGATTGGTTAATTTATAATTACCTAAGCTCATAACCAGATGGCGCCCTTCCTGTGTATGTTTTTGTGTTTTATGAAACCTTTATCCATTACTTTATAAATTAGACAACTGCAGAACCAATACCTACGACTTGAATAATTAATTTGCAAAAGAGAGTTTAAATCTCAAGCTGTGGCAAATATTTTTGAGTTTCTTTGATACAGTAAGTATGACATCATTTTATATATATTTTTATAGTTTATTGTTATTTTACCGTGGCTAAAAAACGTATGTTTCACTTTATAAAATAATAAGTTTTACTAATCAATAGAACAAAACATTTTTTACTCTTTACTATTTACTCTCTAATAACCACTAGCAGTATTGTATGTAGTAGTAGATCTACTGAAAGCAATAATGGATATCCTCGTTTCACTTGATATGGAAATGTAACTCTTTTTAATTCAATAGACAGATCTGCTTAACCTGAAAGCGAGCAGAGAGATGTAACTCGGTTCGTCGGTTCCTGTCTTTAACAATTTAGGTACTTCCTTTTGCTGTACACTAATTTTTACATATGGATACTAAACTGTGTTGGCCATAGATGAAAATCGTTTCCGAAAACTTTGAATGAAATTTACTCAAATTGAATTCAAATTTATATAAACAAAAATCCAGTGTCCATTTTATATTGCAGTTACTCTTAAAGAACGATTCTAGTATAAATCGGTTAACGTCCTTAAATCCTTCTCAGACTCAGTGTTCTATAGCTGATATTCGGATCCTTTTTCAAATAAGTAAAAAAATGAGTAAAAAATATACAGATTTAGGTATAGAGGCTTTGCACATATCGTGCTAAAACCATATCCAATATTTTATTATATCCCATTTTTGTATGACTTTTAAGACATCGGTTGAGTTGGAATTGACTTGGAATTTCCTGATCGGTTCCTTTTGATGATTGTCGTTTGTTGATTCAGCTATGTGACGGTTTTTTACCATCACAATGGGTTTGCTTAAACCCTTTGGTTTGTTATTACTGTTTTCCACTTTTCGCTAATTTCAGAGGTTTGTCACCAGTTGCACATCTGTTTCAATATCGAGATTTTTGTCTTCATTTGTTTCACTGATATTAATTCTGTTTGGAAGAATCTTGTTTTCTGTTTTTAAGTATAGTAAAATAATGTATATTATTGTTTTAACTCAAATATTTACAGTTTCTGATGTTAATATTTTTGCATGACAATGAGGTTATGTTAATTCTCGCTTAACTAATTTGACCTTGTTTCTAGTTTTAAAGAGTTAATTATTATTCGTTTTATTATTAATTTAATTTGTAAACTTCTTCAATTGTTTTCTGTATGCCGCGAATGTATTTTAGTACACTCTTAGTGCCGCTGTTCCATATTTACTTGATTTTTCATTGTTTAGATCGTTTTATTTTTATTGGGTTAAATTCTTGATAATTCTCGAAACAAATCGATTATCCTTTTGGGGGGGGGGGGATTCTTTTTTGAAGAAGATTTTATCAAGAAGAGTTCGATGATTTCCGAGATCTTTTCTTTTCTGCGTGGTAAGGACGTGAAGACGTAAATCCTTTTTGAGAGGGACTTGGGACTTCCTTGGTACAATGTTCATTATGCAAATCATTCACTAATTGAAAATCTAACTTCAGGTGATTTTTCTTTGTGGAAATCTTGTTTGAAAAAGATGTTTTGAAAGAACCTTCGTTTTCCACGGAAGTATAAGTTTCTTATCTTATCTTAGCCAATTTGTAAAATTTTATTTAATGTCTTAAACATTTGATTATTTTATTTTTTCGAATTGTTTCCTTGCTGTTGAATTGCTGGTGTTTTCCTGTTGATAATTTTCTCTTTTCTTAACAGATTTTTTTATTACATTGGAGTTTTATTAACTATAATCGGGGGGGGGGGATTAGTGATTAAACTAAGTCCTGTGGTAACTGATGCTGCAATGCCAAGTTATTGCTGCTTTTAATTTATCCTATTTTCAAAAGGAAGCCGATATCTTCCTTCAAAAATTTATGATCGTGCATTCAACGTTCCTACGCACTTCAGTATTGGATTGCGATTTAATAACTACGGTATCATAAATCTTTAATTATTTTTACTAAAATTTAATAGACTATTAGGGAAGTTACTGATATTTTGCCACTAAAGTCATTGATTTCTTTAAAGAATTAATTTTCCTATCAAGTTTATTATTTGATTAATTAGTTTTGTGATGTTAAGGCTTACTATGTGATTGACTGTGAATATTAATTTGATAATTAATAGTGTTTGTAATTATGAATGATTATTTATTATTGAAAATCTCGTTATTAAGACTGTTGATATTTAATTATTAATATTGAAAATTTTGATTATTGATTGTTGGAATAATTTAATAGTGACTATTTTATTGAATAACTTTTTGGTCTATATAATAGGTACATGTATATTATTATCTGAATTAAAACAGTATTAAATAAAATTAATTAGTTATATGTATCTAATACTATTAAATATTTTTGGTAGGTTAATATTTGAATTTTTGATGTATTGTTTTCTTAATATTTGAATAGATATATCTTTTGGTATTTTTAATGTGTTTTATTGAAAGAAAATGAGCTTTAATATTTTTTTGAATTCGCCGAATCCATCCCATAGCCAATATATGCTAGCAAAAAGGGCCAAGAATGTTATAACGTATATAAGTATAAGTCAGATATTCTTTTCTTTTACCATCAAAACGTTAAAATCTAGTTCCATTTAAATTGTTTTTAATGCATCTTTCCCATATTACATTAAAAACACCGTTTTTCAGATCTATCTAAGAAGAGTGAGTCTATTGCAGTGATGGAGAACCTTTTTGAGAAGTGGGTCAAGTTTTCTTCATTATTTTTAGTTTTAATACCAGCCCGTGGGTCACTAAGTCAGTGGCGTCACTTGGAGGGGGGTACCAATAATTTGGAAACACCGAAACTTTGTTAAGATAAAAACTTGACAGTTTACCCTTCTTTTGGTTCTCACTTTTAAAATCCTTTAAAAAGGTTTACGTTTCCTTTTTGTTTTACAACTTTGATACAAAAAATTAATATCAATGGGGGATACTATTTATTACCGCACCAGGTGACACCATGCCCACACCCAAAGAAATATTGGAAATCTAAAGTCAAGAAACGTGGTGTTTAAATCAAAATGATCCAGATAAATTTTAATTCTAGTAGTAGAGTGCTCGCTGGCCAATAAGTCGCTTAGTTTTGATGTTCGTGGGGGTTTTGAGAGTAAAAGCCGGGACTAGTTGTATTCGATAGCTTATAATTGATTGTTATACCAAAAAAAGTTGGCCGCAAATTGACCTGTGCAAAAGGGCACAATTAAAAATTTTGGAGTTATCTACCGTACGTGATGCACCGTTATTAGATCAATCTTTTCATGTAGGTTTCGATGTAAAGTCTGTAGCCGTTTTTCTAAAAAAAAATAAACAAATCTTTGCAAAGCATTGAGTCTTACGGGAACTATAAACTTTAAATGCTTGTAACTTCGTTTGCGAAGCTTCAAAAATTAATTAATTTTAGGGTACTTTCGCGTTTATCAACTCATATTTCAGAAACGAAGCCTTTAATCGAAAAAAGTCGTTCTTATAAAATTGTAGACCGCGATCTTTCGCTTCTAACGGTGTCACTTTTATATTTTTAGAGATTAGAATAATTCCGTAAAAGAATAAAATTTAACACCAAACACAATTTAAATTGTATCGACACCCGTAGTCCTCGATAAGCCCCTCTTGCTCTTCCGGCTCCGCGCGCAGCAGTTGTCCATGTTCTAGGTCTAATAAATACACCTAAGAATGTATTTCGTTTCTCTTAAATTAATTAATAGATGCCTAATATAAGTTTAAACGCATTAAACATTTTTTAGAATAAATAATTTAAATAGAATAATATTTTAACTTTAATTAACTTTTTATTTTTTGGCTAGTATCATCTCCTGTAAAGGGATAGTAAATTACCCAAAAACGAAAAAATGTAAAAACTTGAATGTGCCTGTGTACTATTATCAACATTATTCACTGTCGACTTCGCTTTCCTCACCTTCTTCATTAGATTTTGGATTTGAAGGGCTTATTGCACACATTATTTTGTACATGCACCTACACGAACTTATACATGCAATAATTTTTTTCCTGCAACTGCACCATTTCTGTTTGCAGTCGGAAAGTAAAAGTCGTAAGAAAATAGTAAAAAAGTAGCTGTATACCTTTTTTTGCATCCGCATGTTGATAAGACTGTAATGTCTGTCGGTAATGATGGAAGAGTTTATAACATAGGAAAAATCTGATTACTCTTCAATTGCCAACCGTGAAATCGCAATATTTTAAATAGTTTTGAATCGAGTTTAAGGCATTTAGCCAAATGTTGCACTGTTTGGTGTGCTCGTAAGCATTGATATTTTAGGCTGTCCTCTGTAGGTGGTAATTTATCAATAGTTTTAGAACCTGCAAGTATACCTCAAAGCTGATTAATGGAGTTAACGTTTTAATTATTGGTATAAAGCTTAATAACAAAATTGTTCAAGTTTTGAAAAATCTGTTCATCGAAATCCGAAATTATTAAGCAATTTGTATGAAGCAAGGTATGTTTTCCAACAAGTTTTCTTCCCGATGCCAGAAAACTGACTTGTAGTATCCGATCCTGTGAGGGCATGGAACGCTGGAAGATTTTGTAAAGGATGTTCTATTTTTAAGAGATGAACTGGTATGAAGCGAATGCTATCCTTTTTTCCGGTCTTAATCTAGACTTCTGGGGTTAAATATTTTCTAAAGTGATGTAGAAGTACCAAAACGTTAGTGTCCCTGCATTCGATAATGCATTTGCTATAGCAGACTTTTTTAGCAGATAATATACGTAGCAGAATCCGTCAGTTGATAAGTAATTCGTCAACTGATTCTTATTAAAAGTACAATGAATAAATAACTACCATTGCCGAGGTAGTAGCGATTCGACCGTATGAATAATTGTATCAATTGATTTACCAGATCCTCTTTTGATTCTAGTCATATTTTTGATTGACATGTCGTTATAGTGATCTAATACCAAATCTACTCGTTCAGCCTTGTATGAGTTATTAAATATGATCGAAGAGAATGTTCTTGAATAATCCCCGAATGTCTTAGTGTTGATCGGTTTGCCGAAGCTCTGTACCAGTGTCATACCATCATAAATATAATTTGCGCGGTAAATTAAACAAATTATCTTCTAATAAAACAACACGAGTTTATTTCTGCCGTTTTCACTCCAGAATGAACAGTCTGGTCGCTTTCTTAATATTAACATGCTCCTAAATTCCAATATCATAAATTTTATACTTTAATATACACAACTGAAACTAATTTCTTATGAAACATAGGGTTGTAGTGACCCGTAGTGTCAGTGATCCGTGGCTTAGATGAACTCTACTAATACCTATTAAGGGAAAACTAAGTCTTTACATTTTTTCGTTCTTGGGTAATTTATTATCTCTTTACCGAAGATGATACTAGCCAAAAAATTAAAAAGTTACTTACGAGATTCTTTGCTATGAAGTGTTTTGGAAAAAATAAATGCCTATGTTATAATTTTAACTATTTTGGAATACTGTTTTATTATTATTAAGTAATGGGTAAATAACAAAGATATAAAAATATTATTCTATTTAAATTATTTATTATATTAGGCATCTATTAATTAATTTAAGAGAAACGAAATACATTTTTAGGTGTATTTATTAATAGACCTAGAACATGGACAACTGCTGCGCGCGGAGCCGGAAGAGCAAGAGGGGCTTATCGAGGACTACGGGTGTCGATACAATTTAAATTGTGTTTGGTGTTAAATTTTATTCTTTTACGAAATTATTGTAATCTTTAAAAATATAAAAGTGACACCGTTAGAAGCGAAAGATCGCGGTCTACAATTTTATAAGAACAATTTTTTTCGATTAAAGGCTTCGTTTCTGAAATACGAGTTGATAAACGCGAAAGTACCCTAAAATTAATTAATTTTTGAAGCTTCGCAAACGAAGTTACAAGCATTTAAAGTTTATAGTTCCCGTAAGACTCAATGCTTTGCAAAGATTTTTTTATTTTTTTTTAGAAAAACGGCTACAGACTTTACATCGAAACCTACATGAAAAGATTGATCTAATAACGGTGCATCACGTACGATAGATAACTCCAAAATTTTGAATTGTGCCCTTTTGCACAGGCCAATTTTCGGCCAACTTTTTTTGGTATAACAATCAATTATAAGCTATCGAATACAACTAGTCCCAGCTCTTACTCTCAAAACCCCCACAGGGTGACACGTTTTACCCCACAGGGCACTCTACTATAGACATAAAATGCTTGAAGAGAGATGTTGGATTATCAATTTAAGCATTGTTTTCTGCTATTCAGAGAAGTAAGTTTAAAACAAGATTTTTAACATCTTGTATCAAAAAAAAATGCTTAATCTGAGAACAAATATGTTCTTGAAATCTAAGTATTGTTTTAAGCACTAAACCACTTCAAATAAGAATCTTTGCATTTTAGAAATAAACACTATTTTCTGCAATTTATACAGGTGTGTTCAAAAACAAGATTTTTAACTTTTGGTTTCAAGAAATTTTGTACTTAATGTGAGAACAAACATGTTCTTGAAAACTGTGTATTGATTCAAGCACTACAGTACTTGAAATAAGAATCAATGTAATTTGAAATAAGTATATGTTATGCTGAATTAAGTTAGTTAACATTTACATTTCTGAAATTAAACCGTTAAATTCTTCATATTACAATAATTCTTCTGGAAATGAGAGTGCAGTGCAGTTAAATCAAGAACGTTAAGTGTTGCTTCTAGCTGCATCGCTGTTTACGCTAGTTCAATATTGCTTAGTTGCACTTTTTGTAGTTGGTTCTTTTATGTTATAATAAAAGCACGAGTGCGCGACATTTCCTGTGTGGTGAAGTATTAACCTTAAGTGATAACTTGGCAAAGGCAATGGGCGAACTGATAAATGATATCCATTATTATTTATTTCGATATCAGAATGGTGACAAATAGAATGTTTAAAATTTTCATGTTAAAATTAAAACAAATTCATGTAAAAATAAGAACATAATTTAAATAGATTATTCTACATTCACACAGAGAGAAATACTTCATAAGAGCTTTGCACAATATTGTTCAAAACGGTGTTGGAGAAATTTATATTATAATTGTAGAATCGTATTGTCCAGCGTTGTGTAGGTTTTCGTTACTGAATTGTCTAACAGGAACGTACGACAATTATTTAACACAGTCAGATTTAGTTCCGCATTCTTTGGAACAATGTTGTAGAGGATAAGCTAGCATATTATGTTGAAGTATAATTGTAAAAAATGTTTAGAAAAATACAATATTTTGCTTGAATGAAATCATAATCCAGTGTTCAAACTGCTTGCTACTAATTATTGTGTTTCGCAAAGTTTATGGATGACATCTTATAGATGTCACCACTTGTAACTGTCGCTATTAATGTAAATTCGAGATTTATATATAAACAGACGACGGCAAAAGTAAATTTTAGTGTTATACGTGTATATACTACACGTTGTATAGTATGTAAATACTATACATTGTATAGCTATATACATATTAGTTACATATATTTTAATATAGGTAAATTTACTTCAAAGTGTAATTTTCATAGGAAGTGGGAAATTTCAATATTGTATATGCATGGCATATAATACCGAATTTGTTGAACATATGCATTCTATACGCAATTAAACAATGATTCAATAATAATTACATAGAATGTACCCTATTTTTAAATATTTATATTTATTGGACTTGACCTTATAGTGAAATTGTGCTCTAGAACAAGCACAAGCTTTTATAAAGTATACTTTGTTACCTCCATTTTTTGGGGTAAATTTACTTCCAATGTAATTTTCATAGGAAGTGGAAATTTCAATATTAGGTCAATATTAGGTAAAGTTATAACTTTACGCAGGTGTTTTAATGTTAAAATGAAATGTAAGATTGCATTGAGATCGTAATTTTAATCTGTAAATTTATTTAAAAAGGAAACATGACAATGCAAATTTAACCTAATATTGAAATTTCCCACTTCCTATGAAAATTGCACTTTGAAGTAAATTTACCCCAAGAAATGGAGGCAACTTCAAGGGGAATTTTTTAGAGTGTATATATTATGAAATATTCTTTATTAATAAACATAATACAGATATGTGTATGTATAATAAAGTTGATAAAAGTATATTTAATGTGAAATCTGTTACTTATTTTCAAATAGTTTCTTAATATTAGAAATGATAGAAAATCATTTAGCCAGCGTCCACTTGTAAATATATCTTTTTTAAATTCGACATTACTTAGGTATTTATGCTTTAATTTTTTAATATTTTCGATTGTCTGTTCTTTTTTATGATATAAAAAATAAGTTTATAAAAATCAAAGCGTGGGTCATTTAAAAATCCTTCATGGGTCAGTGTCTGACCTCCGGGTCATAGGTTCACCATCACTGGCTCTATTGTTTTGCCAAAACTTAATTATACTTAAAATTGTAAGTTGGTAACTAATAAATAAGTTGTGTGTGTATTTAGAAATGGGAATTAATCAGACAACGAGTTGAGGAATAACATGCTGTAACCTCATAACATACCCTCTGATTTTTCGCCTTTTTTAAACAAGAAAAGCTTCTTTTAGAGACTTTAAGAAGATTTAAGGTTATTGTGACATTTATCACTTTAAAAAAAGTACGAACCAAGTATTCACATTATTTTCAATTTCAGGACATACTTCTTTTGATAAAAGGTTTCTTATATTTCTGGACACACTAAACCTTATTATAAACAGCTAGCAGCCTAAGTGAAGAAAATATAAAAAAAATTACAGTTCCTTAGGCACCTATTGCATCTAACTATTATTAAAAATTAGTGTTATATTTTTAAATTTTTGTCGTTCTATAAAATTACTATTCTATATTCTTGCTCTATACTATGGTTTTCTATACTTTTACTTTCTATGGTACTTACATTCTATATAAATATTTTATTTATTATTGCATTCCATATTATTTGCGTCTACATTTTATATAAATGTCCGGAACCATTCCCAAATTCAAACATCAATTATCTTTATTATCATTTTCTTTATATTAACATCTTGAGACGAAATATTAATTCAAACATTAATAGACTGTGCTTGAAAGAACTGATTAAAAATACCGAAGTTCGAATCAATAAATAAGACAATTCTGCCAAAAGATAAGAATTTATTTTAAATGGCTTTCTTGGTTGTTCCAACGGCTATTACTTCTATTAATCATTTTCATTATATTAGAGAAAGGTTATTACTTCAAGAAGAAATAATATATTTCAAATATTAACATAGTCTGTGCCAGGACGTATTGAATAGAGATAGTGAAATCACCATAATATGATGGGTGTCATATAAGATCACATGCACATGCACGTGCATCCATCATAGAAAATCAAATAAAAAGTGGTTGTGAAAGTTTAGAAGAAGATGAACATATAACTTAATCAAGAGATATCACTTTAACCATGTATGACTCGAACATTCTGAACCTAATTTAGTATAATTTTTGACTTCTATCCTGTTATTTAGTATTTATGAGTAGTAGTTATTAAGGTATCTGTCGAGGATACAAGATCAGAATCAGTATAGTGGCTTTGCCAAATAATGAATATTCACTCTGTGTTATATGAAACTTATGTTTCAACATTGAGTAAATGAATTCTTTAGAATTAATTAGTCATTTAACTAAAAGCTACCTAAGGCTAAATAGAAATTGAAAGACTAATGCAAATGGCCATTAGAGCTTAAGAAAAACAAGCAGAAGTTGTCATACTAATGAATTGAAATAACTTACACTTATAAATACACCCTTTCGTTTAAGACTAATTAGTACTAGCAAACTACGATGAGCGTGTGTCACTATTAGCAGAGTTATCTCTATTAGTTTATTTGTATATCTTTGTGATGATCACTCCTCTATCTATCACTACTATCTATCTACTAATAAACTGAGGCGTCTACTTACGATCAGACATTTTCATCCGGAGTAGATTTTTTCCAATTTAATTATCAATGGAGATAATACTGATGATATTCAGCAAGCACGTAACAATCTCTGCATAATTTATTGCGATACTTTGTTAATTACATCCAGAACTTTTACTTCGTTTGTACTGTGTATTTAAATAATGATGAAGTATCTAAAAGCAAGTTCAACCCTATGAAGGCGATAGCATTTGATTGATTGAGGGTGCCCATAGGGAGGGAATTAATATCACTTAATGATGCGTTTTATAATTATAATGACGTGCATAACATAACATCCATATTAGACTGTGGTACAAGTTATGAGTACCTGAACGCCTAATTGCAGTCTTAAAATAGGATGCGCGTATTTATGATCGTAAACGATAACACAGTATGCAGCCTTCGTTTAATTAAATTTACATTATTTAGATGTGAGTGTGTGGGAAGGTATGTGAATAAATAGCAGATATAAATGTTTCTAAGTGACGGTGCATACGAGATATCGTTATTTATGTATAGTCAAACAACCTGAATGTAGCATTTAAAAGTTAGGCGTCGATTTTTCTTTATAGAATACAGTCATTTGTAGTTGTAAAGCATTTAAAACATGTCTCAGAAAGTAGTTCAGAGACGTCTTGAACTGCGGTGATTAAAATTAACTCTAATGATCTAATTATAGTAGCTTTTCAGGCAGATCCTTTGTCCTACATTGAATGAAAGACCTTTATTCGTACCATCTTCTTCTGTAACGTCTTTAATTATTAATCATGTATAATTGCTTTAAATTAAACGCTTCTCCTGTAAGAACGAATTGCTCAGTTACTTGTTAAAATATTGATTAATGTTCGTTGTACTTAATTTATATTTCAACCACATATCTTGCCTTGAATCGATAACTTATTTTAACGTTTTACAATATTTTAAATTTACTGGTGCTGGTAATCATATATTTTCAGCGCTTCTGTTAATCTATATAATGTCTGTCGTTATTTATTGTTGGTTACTTACTCAGTAAACAATTTTCATAAAAGTAGTGTACATTCACACTATTGTTGTTATTTTTTTATTTAAATCGTTCAGTCCAAACAGTATCTTACATAATGATTTAAATTTAATGACGATTGGCGCTTAATTGGATGTTTAACTGTTTATTGTATTTTTTGCTAGAAAACATAAAATGCAACACCTGTCGTGATTGTCTGTTAAAATATTTATCGAAATGGATAAACTATAAATCTTTTTGCCAAATTCTTACTAACAGGATATTTTTAAAATTAATTACATTCCCATATGTCCTTTTTACAGCAGCAAAGTTTAAGTTGTGATTATATACCTTATTTAGGAGAAATTTAACTACTTTAATAAATCATAGCACCTATGTGGTTGTTATAGCTTACTATAGTTTTTTAAATCTTGCGTAGTTCTGTAACTGTGTAGAACAATGCGTTGCATCAGAGCCGACTAAAAAGCTTACAAACCGGTGACGTCATGCGAGGTGCCGATAGCTGACCATACCCTCTTATTATGCATTAGTTTGAAAGGCTTAATTTTTTGACATTTATATGGGCATTTATTACTTAATTAATATTCTCGCAGAAAGGACGGTTCATAAAAAGGTTCCTCTACATCTACAAGTTCATTCGGATCGTTACCGAGTAATTTGTCTTAAAAATAGGTTACTTTTTCAACATTATCTACGAGTTTTAAGCTTTAGTTGGCTCTGTGGCAGCAAAAAGTTTGTATTCAACGCTAGATGCAAGTGTGGTTAGAGGAATACGGGAAATTTAACTTTTTTGTGGGATGTCGTATTTTCCTTACGTAGATTAGTATAAGGTATTGAATAAATACCACACTGTAAAAAATGAGGTAAGATTACCTTGGGAAAGAGGTAACTTTTCGCTATTATTTGCGGTATTTTTACCCTAAAATTAATTTTACCTATACATTTAGTAGTTTTACTATTTGTGGTAAAATGCCCTGTAATTATGTAAAATTATACAAATATAAGTAATTCTACTACATTGAACTGGTTAAAATCACTATCCATAATATAAATTTACATAACTCAGACAATTTTTTCCTTACAAATGTATAATTGCTCAATAACTTAATTCATTTTTAGTGTAATATTAAAGATAAGATGAACTTGAACAAGAATAGTGTAATTTTACCCTTAATATGTTTTTAACCGTTGAGATGCTATTTCGCTGATCGCACTTGTTTGTGACCTTCGTTTCGTGAAAGAATTCAGGAATCCTTTATGAACAGTCCAAATAGGCTTTTTGGGGAATGGTCGGAATGGTGTGTACCATTCTTTTATGATTTCGGCGAGGCGTACTCTATCGATACCGAACGAAGTGTTCATTGCTCATTAATATTTTGTTTTTCGTTGTAGTGTAGTGCGGATTTATTAAAGGCAAATATTTACACGTATGACCGAAGATGGGAAGAATTTTATTTTATAGTAGAAGTTAAAAAATAATAATCGGTAAGTACCTATATGTTAAAATTACAAATTTAAACCAATAAAATAAAAATATTTAATTTAATGTTTTTCTAGGATGAATCAAAAATTGAAGAATTCGAAATAAACTAGCATAACTGTAATTGAGAAAGGTACTCGTGTATAATTGTTTATATAATTTATAATTTTTTAATTTTCTAGGTGGAATCGAAACTTTATCTGAATGTCTTTGAGAGACCAAATATTTCCGAAAGCCCCTGAAAAGAAGTTCTGTTAATGTCTTATATTTTATATAAGTACATACGTTCAATAAAAATTACTTTGATTTTATTTTGTTTCATACAATTCCCAGAGGAACGATTGAATTTGCAAGTACTTTCGCAAGTCATCGTTACATTCAAGAAGTATTTTCACATTTGTATTTTAACCCTGAAAAGTACTATTGCCATGAAATATTAACTTTGTCATGTAACTTTACACAGGTGTTTTAATGTTAAAATGTAAAATTACATTGAGATTGTAATTTCAATCTGTAAATTTACTTAAAAAGGAAACATTACAATGCAAACTTAACCTAATGTTGAAATTTTTCACTTCCTATGAAAATTACACTTTGAAGTAAATTTACCCCAAAAAATGGAGGTAACATAGTTGCCTCCATTTTTTAGGGTATAATTCACCGGTAATTTTTTAGAGTGCAAGTGAGAATAGCTTATTATGTTTAACTTAAATCATTAAAGCTTTGAATTCTCTGTAAAAAAAACCCAAATGTATTATAACAGAACGAAAGGAATGCAGGGCGATAAATTATTAGTCCCTTTGACATTATGTTATGTTTACACCCCTCACTCAAGAAACGAATGTCCAAATGTATAGAAAAGAAGGCAGTCGGTCGGTCAGTGGTAATGCGAAAGGTACGGTTAACAGTCGAGTCGAAAGTGGTGTAAAGACCAAAAGATGCAGATGTGGAATTTGTAATTTTTGTTATTGTGCATTTTGTTTATGAAGTGATAATTGTTTGTGGTTGTTGTTAATGATGCAATTATGGTTGCATTATGGTTATTAGCAATAATGGTTGCTATTGTATGTTATTAGCAAGAATGATTGCTATTGTATGTTATTATGTTGATATAATGTGTGATATTGTGTGGTATTAGCAATAATGGTTGCTATCCTCTGTTATTGGCAATAATGGTTGCTATTTTATAAGCTGAAAGGAGCTTAAACAGCTAGCTGTGTACTTGGGAGACTGAAGGCTCGGCGAAGCTTTCAGTTGACCCTCGACCTGGGTGACAGATAAAGTCACACCAGTGGCCCCGGCCGATATCGCCGGGCGGCACTGGGAGGGTGCCCGTTCCCTCCTATAACCATGTATTATGGTGCATGACGGTGTACATAACGGTGTACACCTGGTCCTCTAGCATTCCGCTGGAGGGCGCCCGATCGGCAAGCATCTGTTTTCAGGTCGCCATGATCGTGACAGTGCACTGAAGATCTTCACTCTCCAAGGCTCCAATCATCCAGAAGCAACGTGGAATACACGGGGGACCCACAATCCCCCCGTAAGTACTTCTATTCTCATTTAAAGGGTAAGCCACTAATATGAAATTATCTTTTCATGTTTCCCTAAATCCGGCCCTGTGGTATTTTATGTTTGGGTCTCACCACTGAAATAAGTTACCGCAAGTGAAGCATATCAACGACCGACACGCCCACAAGGGAGCAAGCAGTCACACGATCTAGAAGGACCTATTAAATGTCATATTTATAGCTAGGATTAACTTTGATTTATGAGAACTAGAAATCTTTAAAATAAATATGCCGAAAGTACTTTTTACTAAAATTTAAATTATTGAATTACGCCCCTGTCCTACATTTTATAATATGTATTTTTGTAATGTACCTAATTCTTTTTAGTACGTTTCATGAAGATTTTCTGATTTATTTATTACTTTTATTTTTGAATTTTATAAGCCAATAACTTTTCTCCAACCGCACGAATATGACACTATAATGTCAAATTACAACATTTTTTACTTTATTATTAACGAAATTGTAAATTTTGATACTGTCATCATCGGATGCAGTGTGTTGTGTATGTGCAATATGTTCACGATAAACTTAACGTAATAAAATTCAGTTTCCAGTGGTGAGTTAAGTCATCTAGAGGCCTGAAGAACTAACAAATGCTGAGACCCCCCATATTTGAGCAATAACACAAAATAATAATATATTTATTTGAAATATAAATAGGTAACAAAAATAGTCATTACAATCCCGAGTAGCAAAATTTGTCTATACCAGGAAAAGATTGCGCACACGTACGAATAAAAATATATGTGATGTTATTGATGAAATGTAAGCACGTACACGCAGTCTGCATTTGGTATAGATAGATTTTGCTACTCGAGATAAGTCGATAACTGTAAATTATTATAAGAATCCTTTTCTTGATTTTGTTGTAGCGAAATTATTTATTATTAAGTCATAATCAATTAAATCTTTCTCAATAACTAAAATTGCTAAATGCGTTTGGCTTAGCAATTATCATTTATGTCACAAATATATTGGCATACATTCTACTTTGAACTTATAATAATTTACAACAGTACGTATAATACACCTGGCAAACTTGAACGAGGTCCTGCAGCTTAGCGAGGTTTGTATGTATCAGATAAGGATGGGAATTGCTACGTCGCGCGGATTACCTAAAGTTAGCGAGGTTCGGTGAAAAACAATTGCATAATTTCTAGTGTTGCCAGCTGTTATGCTACTTACCAAAATATCCCTAACACATTTTATTTAAAAATAAGTATTTTTTTTAGTTATTTAATAATGAAATGACGCAAATTAAAAAAATAGTATAAAGCATTCCTTTCATAAGACGTTTTAGCGCACTTGTCCTCTTTAGAAAACTCGCTTTTCTAAACTCGGACGCGTGCGCTAAAAACGTGTCTTATGAAACTAATACTTTAATATACTATTCTTTTATAGCAATAATGCGAAGCAAAAAGTAGAAATTTATGACAATATTAAAATATAAAATTAATTAAATACAGAAAAAAAAACTCGACGTTGCTATTAAAATTTTAGTTGCAGCTCGGAACGACGTCGCAAAAACAAAAACCAATCCTAACCTCTAATTATTTAACGGTAAACACATATCTTAAAATTTCTTAAAATGCCTGTCGAGATTTCTTCAAATTCTCGACGAAATGTGAGTGAGATTATACATTTGTGAGTATTTCTTAATGATATTAATTTTTATTTACATATTAGAATTGCAGTAAACAAAAACTAGTTTAACGTCATGTTGTTTATTCTAAACAGTCCTCTCACGAAGTTTGCTATTTAAAAATAAGCAGTTGGAGAAAAAATAGTATGTTTAATTCGTACAAAAAATGCGTTTTTGAGACTCATAAGGTAGCCAGACTCCAATAACGCGTCGTCCGACAACTTTCTTATTCGTCCCAAAAACATTCATTTTTTGTACTAATTAAACAAATAACTATATTAAGAACCTTGTAAATAAATAGTTTATCAATTCTACAAGTCCAATTTCAATTGTACCTACTGTAAAATAATAAGTTTATTTATTACAAAACCAATTCCTTTCAAAAATGGGAAATATTACGTATATGTTAAACAGTTGTAGAAAAACTATTAAACAAAAATCTTATCTCATCTTAATTTCGAATCTGAAAAGATTTTGCTACTAATGAATTTACGTTTGATAATCAATGAGATAGATGGTGGTCACCTTATCACAAGAAATTAAATATTTTGAACTGTATCCAAACTAATTGTTTTTAGAATCTCATTTAAAGTCTATGGATCTACCTCACTCTCAGTTATTCGATATATAAATAGTTCACAAACTAAAAAAATGTTTGAATTATAGTAAAATCTTGTCAACTGATAAAAATATTGAGAGATTATTAAAGGTTGAAGTTAATAAATATTTAGAATTATTAAATAAGGAAAGTTTAAAATATCCAAGTCAACGTTTTGCAGACATGATTGTAATTGTCAATAATGAGCTTTCATTTGAAAATTGGAACAATTGTAGTAGGAGTTTATATAAAATAATAATAACTTTATTAACTTTATTATTTTTTCCGAATTATTGTTATTGATAGAATCGTGCTACATCGAAATTTGTGAGATCGTCGAATTGTTTCATCGAAAATCGTAATTTCTTTAATAGAATATTTAGTATATCTTATAACTAAAAATTTTTTGTATAACTAATTATAATGTTTATAAAAAGAAATCACTTACAATTGCTATGATCATTTGGCCGACCCTACTAGAATTTAGCCGTATCTGGGGAAATTCCACCCCCAGTAGGGATTTTTAACGTGCCAAACATCGCATTGACACGGGACCTACAGTTTTACTTTCTATCCGAGAAGAACGCATGTTAATTAATTTTTTCCGCTATGAGAAATTACCAGCTTGACCGGGGATTGAACCTGCGACCCTTGGATTGAGGAGACTGGCTGTAATTTAGTTTTATTTTTATACATAGTTTAAATAGCGATTATAAAATTAAAGGATAATTGTATGTAATTTTCTTTTTTTTATAAATATTAATATTTAAAAACATTTTATTTATAATATTTATAAAATAATATTCATTAAAGAAACAAACGAAAAAGGATGATAAATGACATTCATTAAAAAAGAAAAAGACATGAACAGACAGCATGGTCGACTGGAAGGCGCGCTGGATTAATGACTACAATCCCCCCGCCCGGTCTATTCCCGGTTCGTTATTCACTCGGTATTCACTCAAGCTTTCCATTCGTTTCTATTTTGGGCCATGATCTTGAGTTTTTCTATTTGGTTTCATTCTTTGACTTAATCAAGGAATTTAATGCAAATTTAGAATGGAATCCCAAAGTAAGTTATAATGTAGAAAATAATAATCGAAGTCGTTTTAAATCATAAATAACTATGACTGTTTGTTTGTGTAATCGATTTTTTTATTTACTTTAATATACCGAATTGAAAATTTATATTCAATGCTATAATTTGGCACGACAGATGTCTTTCTCACGAAATAGAACACAGATTTAAAATATTGACAGTTATTAATAATTAATTTAACGTAAACCAAAAGAAAATCTTTTCCCTAATTATAAATTCTTACGTAAATATTAAACAATATCGAGCAATCTGTAGTGAAGCATTCTCACCTGTGCGGTTGAACAAATAACCAATCGTTACAGTCTGGAATTCTTTGGGAAATACAAGAACATACACTGTCCTCTTGAGATGCAACATATGTTTGTTACACTTGAACCGATGAGAAACCCGAACTGAGAGAAACCATAAACATAAACTATATTGTTGCCAAAAATACTCAGGCTATAACTGGATAACATCATATGGTTTTAACAGCATGTAGTACGACATGATATACCATAGTTCAACAAGGGTTTCCTGAGAAACTATTTTCACGTTTAGGTGGTATTAATTGCTTGACGTTAATATTTAAGAAGCATAGTATAGATAAAGAGGATATTTTGAGAATTAACCAACATCCTGAACTGTTAGTTACCATAAACGACTACTTTCAGTGCAGTAGTCACTTTGTGTAGAAATGCATGCTAGTCATTCACGAGTTTCTAAATAGTAATTAGTGCAAAACTAAGAAACTTCGTTATAAATTTCAGCTACCACACACCAACCCAAAATGTTAGATACTCAAGTCTCATGACAATGTTTTTGATTTCAAAAATGGAACCATCGCACATAGAGAAAATTATGAGTTTTTGAGCCCCATACTTGCTGTAAATGGTCGTTTAATGACTTTCTTTTTCATTTCTCTTATCTAACTCACACCAGTAAACACTCGTAATTAAAAACTGTTAAAATTTATCACCAACCTTCCCAATTGTTAAAAAAAACGATTTTTTAGAACTTGCAGTATAAATTACTACTTTTCTAAATCCACAATCGTGCTTGTAAATTTACATTTACAAGCACCTAAGTAGCAAATAGGTAACGCTGAAATTAATGTAACGTTCACTTCCTTCAGGATATCGTTTTACGGACATGGGGCGATGTAAACGTGTAGTAATTGTAAGTTAGTTACATTACGACCAAAATAATTACGTTTCAGCTTTCACCCTTACCACTGCTATATCTTTGTAACTTTAATCTCTGCGTGGCAGGTGTTTAGGCGTGAATAATTCAATGGTTGCGAGGACGAGTTCAAGGGCACTAATGCCTGTCCATGTCCGCAAGGCCGCAATGGTATTCACGTCACCCAGTGGTTTATTATTTACTGCTTATCAAAGTTACATATAAGTAAATTATAAGCTGGTGTAATATTGTATACCTATAACAACTACCCGTCCTCTAATGCACATATATGTATTATCCCCTTAGCAAAGAGGTGTGAAATTCTTTCTGTCTTAGAGGGAGTGGTTGCCGGTCATATGAAAGTATAAATTACACAAAAGACGTGTTGAATCATTTTTTCACACCTATTGTACCCTTTTCTAACCGGTCCATTTGTTGTATAGTCATAAAATGTACCTGGAGGTGTCAAGTTTTATTACTACGCTTTCATTCAATATTGTCTGTTTAATATATAATAAATAGTTTATGCAATATTTCGTCCTACCCTTACTTGCAAAAAAGATAAGAATAGCAGTGGCGTGCGGTGAGAATTTAAACTAGGGAAGCAACCATGATTTTAATTTTAATATATCTAGGTACAGGCGCGGATTCACGGGGTGAAATTGCCCCCCAAATTTAGAAATAAGTATACATAGAATAGAAACAAATAATGTTTGTTTAATTATTATTTATTAAAACAATTATTTTCCAAAATCTCCCCCTCAAAATAATTCTCTGGATCCGCCCCTACTAGGTACAATAAAAAACTTTTATTTTGAAAAACTACTATGTATTTATACTGCAACTCGATTTTCCGGTCTTTCTTAGCAAAATATCGATGCAGGTTTTAATCTTTGTTGTTAAATTTGAAAGTTTTGATTTTGATCTGCCTTTCTTAATAATTTGTAATTTTTCCAAAACTGTATGCAGAAAATTCTTTATTAATAATTTACAAGCTAAACAAAATCGTCCCGATTCGGATGTATTTGAAGTACTCGAATCTTCCACCGAAGCAGCTGAATTTGCAGTCGTGGCGATAATGCAATTTGAAATTTGCATACTACAGAGCAAACTAAATAGAATTATTTGTCTTTAAAAAAAATCCTGCTTATCTAAATTAAAATAATAAAATGTGACAAAATACAGTCTCATTCGCAGATTTACATTACTTAAGTAACATTAAATCTAATAAACCCTAAATCGAGCAAATAACCAAATTATAATAAATAAACATTTGGGCATGAAGCACACTGAAAATAACGGCCAAACAATGCTAACAGCATTGTCTGTGTCGCCACGCCCGCTGATCCACGCCAAGGCTAAGCGAAGAGCAGTTATAAGCAACGAAATTAGTGCTTATATGCAGTGTATGTAACACACTTGAATGGGTATTACCTTTCCGTGCAAGTTTAATGAACCTAATGTAACATAGTACTCTGAATAATTATACTTTTTGTTGTACGGAATTGATATTAAGCTTTAAGTTGATTAAATATTACAAATTTAAATAAACGATAACCATAATTTTATAAAAATATTTTTGTTAGCATTGGTTTTTATTTTTAATAAATTCTTAAGGGAAGCATTGCTTCCATGGACCGCACGCCACTGAAGAATAGACAAAAATGTCAAATGGTAACTACAGTAAAAACAGACTTCTTTTATGAAGAATGAGAGCAGTTGCACCATTGCAAAGAATTTCCTCCAATTACACATACACGAAGAATATAGTGTGTTGTATAAGCGAAGCACGTTTATTTCCAAATAAACATAATCATTTTTAAGATTCTTCCTCATACTTTTTAGTTATATTTGAAATATTATTATAGATCACTTAATTTATTTTCTACAGAAAAAATATGCGTAGCTTCAACAGAAAGGATATATTTAAAAGCCTCAAAAAATGAAACCGTAATATTAGGCATTAGTTGCGTTAAAGAGTCAAAGCACGATGCTTGCAGTGTTTTCAGTCCTAATTTTTGTCATGTTACTTTATTAACCGGTTAAAACTATGAAATAGTATATTATATACCCAGGGACTAAAGTGCATCTTTTAATCCCGAATGTGAGTTTATTTTCCGAGCGTTAGCGACGAAAATAAACACATGAGGGATTAAAAGGCACACTCTAAAAAATTCCCCTTGAAGTTGCCTCCATTTCTTGGGGTAAATTTACTTCAAAGTGTAATTTTCATAGGAAGTGGGAAATTTCAATATTATATATGCATGGCATATAATACCGAATTTGTTGAACATATGCATTCTATACGCAATTAAACAATGATTCAATAATAATTACATAGAATGTACCCTATTTTTAAATATTTATATTTATTGGACTTGACCTTATAGTGAAATTGTGCTCTAGAACAAGCACAAGCTTTTATAAAGTATACTTTGTTACCTCCATTTTTTGGGGTAAATTTACTTCCAATGTAATTTTCATAGGAAGTGGAAATTTCAATATTAGGTCAATATTAGGTAAAGTTATAACTTTACGCAGGTGTTTTAATGTTAAAATGAAATGTAAGATTGCATTGAGATCGTAATTTTAATCTGTAAATTTATTTAAAAAGGAAACATGACAATGCAAATTTAACCTAATATTGAAATTTCCCACTTCCTATGAAAATTACACTTTGAAGTAAATTTACCCCAAGAAATGGAGGCAACTTCAAGGGGAATTTTTTAGAGTGCACTTTAGTCCAGTGGTATATACGCTATTTTTTGCACGTCCTAAAGGACTTAATCGCAAAAATTCACGGAATTTCCGAAAATTTGCATTGAACTCCGCAAACGCCAAAATCGGAGAAAATTTTCTTCAATTTCATACCAACGAGTTTGTATTCGGCTTGACAATTCAACGAACTAAAAGTTATTCTCATTGAACAATTCTATTTGAAAGAGTAGGTCATGCTAAAAACAATTATATTGTTAATAGTTATAATTGTCATTGTGATGTCAACAATGAATTAGATAAATAAAAATGTTTGTGGTGGAAATTTATTTCGGAAATTTTTACATGTGAAAATTGCCGCTAAATACAAACGTGAATGGTCCATTTTTTGAAAATGACTGAATTTGATTAGTCGAAAAAATGTGAGTTGAATTGTCACTTATAATATACCAAGTGCATTGATTATTGCCGGAAATTTTTTAGTGACATTTCTGCAACGTCATAATTGCACGACACGAAGTGGAGTGCAATTAGTTGCAGAAATGCACGAAAGTAAAATTTCCAGACATAATCAATGCACGAGGATATATTCGGAAAGAAAATCGTGACGACACAAACCATTTCTACCTATTTTAAATTTTGATTATCACTGTCAAGTTGTAACATAACATAGTTAGCCGTGGTATCCAAAATTAAAATTGACAGGAAACGTTTATTACAATAGTTGTGTATTTAATTTCAATTGATTTGTTCTAATTTTTTGTAATTTGTTCAGTTGTATAGTTTAAATAAATTTGACATTTTTGACAGAAAAATTTCCACTTATTAATTTCAGTTAGGTTGGTCTACCTACAAAAAATTTCCAAAAAATTGTTTAGTTGCCATGGTAACGGCTCCTGAGCTAGTTTTTTTATTGGTCACTACTGAGTGTCGTACGATTTTCAATCTAATAGTATTCTACTTTAAAAGTACGAGGGGAGTTTTTTAAGTTATCTACCTAGCTATGAAAACAATATACTACCGCGACAATTTTCTTATGTCAAGTTGCTGTGACGTGTTATAGTGTAATCTCCAAGTTTGATTCCAATCGCATAATATTTGTCATTTATATATCAGTTCAAAGAAGCGGAAATGAGTGATTTGAAACTTGAACACAGAAGCGCCATGAAATTTCTAACGAAAGAAGGCAGCAGTTCGAAGAATATCCATGAGAGAATGGTGGCAGTGTACGGAGAAAATAGTCCGTCCTATTTCCAAATCAAATATTGGTGCAAGCAGTTTAAATGGAGAAGGGAATCCATTCATGATGACCCAAAGTGTGGAAGACCTCTGGAAGCACGAACTGAGGAAATCATCAATAAAGTCGAAGATTTGGTATTGACTGACCGCCGAGTAAAAGTTATTGTTAGAGAAATGAGAATATCAGAAACGAGTGTTTTTAAAATTCTACACGAAGATTTGGGAATAAGCAAAGTGTCGGCACGATGGATTCCCAGGCTTCTCAGTCCCGAACAAAAACTATGTAGACGACAGATTTGCGAGGAAAATTTGACTGCTTTATACCAAGATGAAGACTTCTTCTATAGAATTATAACCGGGGATGAGACCTGGATATACCACTGGGACCCCCCTACAAAACAAGAGTCCATGCAACGAATTCATAAGGGTTCTCCACCACCCAAGAAGGCAAAGACGCAATTTTCTGCAAGGAAAGTAATGGCCACAGTTTTCTGGAACGCGGAGGGGATTTTCTTAATTGAGTAAATATATGCCAAAAGGGACTACAATAACGGGAAATGTCTACAAAGACACAATTAGGAACTTGAAAGGGGCTATACGCGAAAAAAGACCCCATAGTTATGCTTAGAAAACTCTGCTTCTGCACAACTGCAGGGTACATAAAGCACGAATTGTTCAAGAAGTAATCAATGAATGCGGCTTTGAGGAATTACAACATCCACCTTACAGTCCCGATCTCGCCCCCTCTGACTTATCTTTTTCCAAAACTCAAAACACACTTGAGAGGGCGTCGAGAATTTTTTACAATACAACAAGAACAAATAGGGAACCACGTGGGACAATTTAAAAAAAAATTCTATGATTTCTTGTATCTTCCAACCTATCAATTCGTCTTTCATGCAGAATCTAAAAATGGCAGAATATTATACCGAGTATTCCATTCAAAGAAATATTGATGATGTGATAGCCAAAACATTAATGGCGGTATAATTAAATAAAATACAGAATAAGATGGGCAATTAAAAACTAAAATCGATGTGTGACAGGGTTTTTCCAAAATATTTCTGGTTTAAAAAATAATTAATTTATTACTTAATTTATATAGACACTGTATATAAATAACATAATAATTGAGATTGTAATTACTTTTTTTGGTAACCATGATATTTTCACTTACTGATCTGAAAACCTTATTTACATTTGATAAGATCGTCACTACTACCATACTACAAATCATTACATTTCTGAAACAACACATTTAAATCCTCTTACTTTAGTCTCCTTCAGAAATAATGAAATCTAGCTTTGTTTCAATCTACAATACAAAACAAACATTTTCTTGGGTCAATTCAATTCCACTTCATCTAACAAGCAGCTATTATGCAATACACAAGAGCCCAATTTTACATCTTTCATGATAGCTGTAAGGGTAATAGAAACTCATTAGAAATTATCGAATCAAAGAAATACGTGAAATTTGTGTGTGGTATGTAAAAGGAATAATGAATAACTCATCCGCATAATAGAAACCATCGTTTTAATTTTTCGTTCTATGTATTTTTAAAATTACTAAAAAAGAGTGTTTTTACCGAGTCATAAGTTTCCGTTTTAAATTTAATTAATTTAAATTACTGTATAAACAAAACAAAAAAGTAAAGGTAAAAAACACATCCGTTAAAAGATAAAACCTTGTTAAAGTCTGCAAACTTAGCTCGTGATCGTTTAAAAGTTCACAAAAAACCTCCAGGCGCATCATATTAAATTTAATATTTCAGTTGTTACGTATCTGCAGTGAATTATAAAACAATTACTACTATAACTCAAGCTTGAAAACGGTGCGTTTTTTCTAAACTAAAAGGATCAAAATAAACTGTTTTCATGAATGATTCGTAAAGGGTGGTTCGCGGTCGATTTCACATTAAGTCACTGAACCCTTCACGCCTACATGACCTCGAGGACTCGAAACGTCCTTGGTGAATTTAACTAATGTTATGCTCGATCATTAACGGCAGCGGTAAAGATAAAAAGATTAATATAATTTTTAATATAAGTATTCAATGAATGCAGAATTTGCTGAACTGGAATCCAGTGTAATTGCTATTATTAAACGCAGCACGAGATTTAAATCACTTTCTCCAACGATAGTCATGATGCAGATACCGACCTGCAGATTTTCGATATACGTATGAAATAATGAGATACCACACAGTTAATCAATAGCATTGTCAAGTTTCAATTATTCGCGGTGTGAGATGCAGGTGTAACACTTTGATGAGCTTAGGCGCCTCCAGAGCACCGCCTGGTAGTACCTAATGCAAACGCTTACCTTGAAAGTAAAACTACCGATAAATTACTCGATGCAGTTACAGGTAGCAGCTACTAATAAAACGGTAATAGAACTACTGAATTTGCTAATGTTATGCAGGAACAGGTGTCACTGTAACATTTATAAGTAATAAAAAGAAAATGCAGGCGTCAAAGATGCAGATGCTTCGATTCTCATGGGATATGAAAAAATTAAGTCAAGACTGAAGAATACAACAAGAATATCAGACCATCGACCAATGATAGCCTTTGCAAGTACAAGAAGTTGGTCTTCCACCTGCTATGGACGGGTAGTGGTAAAACCCCACCACCAGGTACAGTAGGTATTCTTGTGCAGAGTTAAAGCAGGAAAAGTAGCAGTTCGTCGCTCGCCAAAGCATTTCTGTTGTGGTTGTGACCGTGAACGCACCAGAAGGCCAAGGACAAGCTTCGCCAGTGTCAGTGTCAATAGTCAACAGTGGCAACGCATCCTTAACAAACAGGTAGGTGCAATGTTCGCAAGTATCGGAAGTTTTAACATACTAAACCCGTAGATGTCCACTTGGCAATATATCTGGATTTTACGTGATTTATCAGCGAGAATTTTTAGTTCTTCTATAAAATATTAGAACCGGCAAGTTGTCCTTGAATACGTATGTTATGCGTGTATCTAGCATTTAAACCCTCTAAGAACCGCAGGACGTAAATCGAGCGTGCACTTGTCGAGTAGTGATCGACAGTTCTATAAACTGACCTAACGCAAGTCGGCACTCGACCTTGAAATTTATAAATAAGATTTAGCTCTAAATTTAAAAATCATTTTTAAAAAAGAAAATCTTAGTAAATTTTAATTATTTTAAATTTTCCTATTAACGAGTTGGTTGTAAACTATAACTGGGAATAGTTTTTAAAATTTATCTTTAAATGCTAACTAAAATTTTCAGCGGGATCATTATACCCATAATGTTACACAATTATAGACGTTCTTAAAATTTGATGGTTAATTAAAAAGCGGCGACTTATAGAATAGTTTGTTTCAAATTATATTCTATTAAATAATAGGCCTTCATTTATCTATTTCTTTACAACGTAGAACTGAACATTTTGAAAGCGAAAGGTGGAAAAAATAAAAGCTCATAAATCGTTAAGCAAATTATAATTATTGTTACGGAATAACAGGTGAGAGAGCAATGACTCCATTACTCACGAAAAATTAATTTGATTAGTGCAGATATCTCAGATGCGATTTAAAATGTTAGAATCCTAAAAATGTATGTAAGGTTTTATAAAGTTCGAATTTGGCAAACCTACTTTTATGATAAATTTTCAGCGATAAAACAGTACCGCACACGCGATAAAGTACGATGTTACTGCCTGAAACTTACCCTCAAGCAAATATAAAGTATCATTATCATATTTCCATATCTAATTTACGTGTGTAAAGTACCAACCAAACTTTAGCACTCGAGTTGTACGTTGGTTGTGCGCCAGCAATCTCTTCAATCGGTGAGAAAATGAGATTTACTCCCTTTTCGCTATAAATGGACGCCTACCATGGAAGGTCAGGGAAAACCTCGCTAGAGCCACTATTCGAAAACGCGCCTTCCATAAAACTTCATAGTGACGCTACTTAAATTTTAAACATTACTATAAGGAAAAACTGAGGGAAACCCGAATAAAAAAATCCAAACGCATCAGGGAAACCCATTTTAGTACTAAAATTAGATTTAGCACCAACCACTTTAACGTTAGTTTAAAAGCTCAGTCAGACTAGGGGTCGTGCAATCAATCTAAAAATTTATACGTTTTCATATTGGTATAAAGTTACCTTAAAATTGACGAGTGTGCTTTAGGGACCCAATTTTCAAAAATTTATTTTTAAAATTAACAACAATCGTGATGAAATAAAAATTAATTTAAAAATAAATAAGTGAGAAAAAAGGACATAAAGAAGTAATTTTTTACAAAAACACATATTAGTGCATACCGTCTGCTCAATTATAACAAGCTTGCTCTTTTTGTAAAATAATTATTTCTTCTAATAATTCAATACAGAAGGTTGAATCTGTATTATATAATGTACACGTCCGGAGCTAAATAATACCGAGTAAACTCAGAAAAAAAATCCCGATCGCTAACCAGATGATGCTCACAATATTTATACACATATATGTGTATACGTGCCTGCTAAATGCTTAATATAAAAGCGACTGTTATAAATTATACAATAAAACTATCCGGAAATAGATTAGGAATTTATTAAAGCCAAGTAATCGTAAAGTTCATCATTATCCGCTTTTTTCTCTGGTTCGCTTAAGTTGGCTTCTCTGGCTGCATTATTTGCAGTGAGAAGGGGGTCCCCACTTGATTATGTAATCTCTATAATTTGTATACCCTAAAATTATGTAAAAAATTGGAATTTAATTTCGAATAAATAAACTTACTAAAATCGAGGAATAAAATTTTTTATTTCGAATTTTTGTGCTCTGGTGTAATAACATGCTATAATACATCAAGATTTTCATATTGTACAAATATTAGAAAATTATTTAGAATATATTAAATACAGAAACATGTATTAAAAATTTTCCTATTTTTGTCATTTAAAATAATCTTTTTGACTATAACAAAGTAATTTCCTATATTGCGGTTTTAACGGTTAATTTATTCAGGACGGTAAATCGAATTCTAAAACGTTACACTTAAAACTGTACGGCGTTAAATTACCACTATTAAGTAAGATTTACCTGCATATATAAACGATAGACGACAAATTCGATTTCAAATTAATCTCCTTTGATGATAAAAACAAATAATTAAATTGAGCCCGTTAGGTGTATATATATATTTTCTGAAAAGTATTGCACGGAATTTATAAATTACTCCAATAATACCATTAAGTAGGTAGAAAATTAATTGAACTTGTTTATTATAAAATTAATGTTATCTAAATGCAAGAGAAGCTATTAATCTGAGATGGGATAACAATGCTGCGATACACATCTCCTCGCCGTGTGAAGCAGATTCGCCATATAATGAGAGCCCGTTATTTTATCCAACATGTGTGTGGGAGACCACCTGTTTATTTGCGTTTATAAAGTTGGTTACATTTTTAGTTAGGTCGGTTGTCGCAGATACTATATGCTAATATGTAACACTTAACGTTTTATGGCGAAACAAAACTGGAGTGTTAGGCAAAAAGCGGGACTTCTTCGCTAATCGAACAACGGTGACTAATTCGTAACATCGTCCGTCCTTCAGAAGAACTCTTGCGTGTAATGTTATATGGCGGAAGTAACGCTCAAGCGAAACCGTAAGTTGGGTGAAATTACATGTTGAAGTAAATTTGAAAATCTTATTTCGCCTTTTTTCGGTTAATTTTTATCCCACTTCAGACGATCATTAAATGTGATTTAGTTCATCTTGACATAATTAAAAAATATTTTGAAAAAATAAGAAGACAAGCAATAAATACTATATTGCTTTGAGGTCTTTTCATTACACAAAAAGGACTGTCATATTTGCCTTTTTTTCGGATAATTTTTATCCCACTTCAGATCATCATTAAATGTGATTTAGTTCATCTTGACATAATTAAAGATATTTTGAAAAAATAAGAAGACGAGCAATAAACACTATATCGCTTTGAGGTCTTTTCATTAGACAAAAAGGACTACTATTTACTGTTTCTAATGAAAATTGTTTTTGTCCGCTTCTTGGACACTTATCTCCACGATATATTCCGCTACAAACGCATTGTTTATGTACCTACCTCAGCAAGTAACCTCAACTCTTCTGAAAGTGACATCTTCTCAAGAAGTGACATCTTAATACCTAAACATCCTACTGTTGATGAAGATATGATAATGCACTTCTGGTTTTTAATCAATAAAATGAGAAGATTCATTAATTCGTGTTGCTTGCTTGCTTAAGAAACAAATACCGAATTATTGATTATAGAAAATAAATAAATGCTAAGAGTTACACATATTTAAATAAAAAACAATAATAGTGCTTCAAAAGAATAAAAATAAAATGAATTTTTATTTTCAAATCTCTTATTTGCGTCTTGCATTATTTTGACTCATTTTTATACCGGGTGGGCCATTTAAAAGTTTCCACCCGAGTTATTTTGATATATGTAGCTTTTTATCGAAAATCGCGGAGACACATCAATTTTAGCTTTATGAAATTAACTGAATTTCCGCCATCTCCCTAGGCGGGGAGTATACCCCTTCAAAAATCTTAAATAGCAACAGGGATAAAACGACACATTAACGAATTTCAACTGTTGTAAATAGAATTAAAAGACCTTCAAAACCATAAATCATTTTACCCCTGTTGTCATTTAAGATTACTGAGCTACTTCGTCTAAGGGGATGGCGGTTATTAAGCGGATTTAAGACGCCTCCGCTCCTCCTAAAGAAAATCGAAATGTCCCACTCCTCCAAAAATCTTAAATAGCAACAGGTCAACAGGGATAAAACGACACATTAACCAATTTCAACTGTTGTAAATAAATAAAATTAAAAGAGACCTTCAAAACCATGTATCATTTTACCCCTGTTGCCATTTAAGGTCCAAGTGTACCCAAAAACGTGTGTTATTTGTTTCATAAATAATATAATAATGTGATAACTTTGGTTTTAAGTTAATAGTCTAGGAATGTTAAAAACTTGCTTACCTAACATGTTTTGGGAAAAAAAAATTTTATTTAAATTATTTCACATGTTATACGTGAAAAATTAATTTTAGAAAAACTGTACATTCAAAATTAACCAAAATAATACCACTTATATTTCATAGTATTTGAACTATTTTCCCAGAATTTTAAGAAAATCGTATGTCTAGCGACTAAATTATTGCCAAAAAACCTGCTTTTTGCCAAAAAAAAACTGCTTTTTTTTGGCAAAAAGGAGGTAATAGTTTAGTCCCTAGACATACGATTTTCTTAAAATTTTGGGAAAATAGTTCAGATACTGTGAAATATAAGTGGTGTTATTTTGATTAATTTTGAATGTACAGTTTCTCCACAATTAATTTTTCACGTATAACACGTGAAATAATTTAATTAAAAAACTTTTTTTCCAAAACAAGTTAGGTAAGTAAGTTTTTAACATTCCTCGACTATTAACTTAAAACCAAAGTTATCACATTATTATATTATTTACTAACAAACAACACACGTTTTTTGGGTACACTTGGACCTTAAGGTTACTGAGCTACTCCGCCTAAGGGAATGGCGGTTATTAAGCGGATTTAAGACGGCTCTGCCCCTCCTAAAGAAAATTGATATGTCTAGGCGTTTTTCAGTAAAATAGTCATATGTCAAAATAACTAGGATAAACATTTTATATAGCCCACCCTATATACACGCAAGTCATTAAACTTTTGGCTTGCATTTATATAATCATAACATGGCTTATAAACAAACACTTTTTATTCAAACAAGTTTAATTTTAAATGAATCAAGGTTGTATCATAGCGCTGTTCTTTATATAAGGAAAGCCTTCTCTACTGGTTCTACACTGATCCGAAGTCGATTAACTCTGCTTGTGTAATACAGGAAATCGATTTGCATAAAATGTAGTTATAATTATGCACCTTATAATCTTTAGCGAATTCGGTTCTGAGAAGGATTAAATCTTTCGTTGGCACAAGGAAGTATTAAATGAAGATACAAGTCATACCTAACTGTATTGGAACATCGCGTGTGTGATCACAAGGAAATTCGCTGAGGAAGAAGACCCGAATTATTTTGCACAAAAGAAGAAGCAAAAAAAGTCATACGTACAAGCCAGTTTGTTGGCGTAATAAATAATATACTGCTTGTAGAAATTTCCAGTTTTCAAAATATATTCTAACAAGGAAACATTAAGACCCTATATAGAAAGAAATACTTCAAATTAAATTTCAAAATTACAGTAATCTTCTGCTGTAAAATTGAATACATCACTTCAAAGCACTGATTACGTGAGGCATCAGTACATAATTTATCATCACGACTAATAGTCTAAAAGTGACATCATTAAAGCACGGACAGATCGTGTTCAGGTTAGAGGTGCAGGACTATGACACACTCGGTAGCGCACGTTCTCGGCAGGGTACAGGATATTCAGAACACAACTACGAACGACCAGCCAACTATTTGTATTGAATATTCGAGTTCAATTTTGAACTGAATCTATAAAGGATTACGGTACAAAAGCGGGGTTCTGGAATGCATGCAACATCGATCACCTCAGCAGAGTAAGTTGCTTGAAATTGCTACATAATCTTAAGACCGTCTAGGGCTTATTAGAGTACCATTAACCTCTCTATACGTTCTTAATACATCAAATGATGACATCGAAAATATCCTTGTGATTCGTAAAATCATGAAAAATTCATTCTCTTTGGAAAGATTAACTCTTAGGGCCTTGTGGTTTACTTCCAATAGTGTCTATATTTACAAGATGATTGAAAATTAATTTTAAACGAAAAACTATTTTTTCCTCGAACAGACAAATTCATTAAAAATCGACCCTATACCTTGTTTCAAACCACAAAATAAGTAAGTAAAAAGAAACTAAGTTAAACCTCGAAGTTTGTAATGGAAAGAATTTTTAACGATTTTCAAGTGCAGTTATCCCCCTTAAAAAACTTTAACGATATGTTATTGGAATTCCTGCTTCACAATCTGGGACAAGATACTGCCAATACGAGCTAAAGGCAAGAGCAATTCCGATCATTCTAACTACAAAATGGATCTGGTTTGGCAGATAATTCGATAAATTTTAAAATACAGCCGGTATGTTTCCTTAATGTGCTTTTTGGTACAAAAATATGGTTTAATAAATACATTAAGTACCTTCGCGAAAGACGAGTAATTCGATTTCAATGAATTTGTATCACAACAAGCATTATTGATGACGACACTCTTTTACAAACCTCTTACCACACCTGTACTACCGTTGCATTAACATCGTTCAATACTTTTTTATTTTCCTGCATCATCGCCACTTGAAATTACGAATATGGAAGCTTATATCACAACCCGTTACTTTTAATTTTGTATTTTCGTTTAACATACCGAAAAATAAACTGTAAGCATAATTAAATTGTTTTACAATATTTCCTTCCTCATTAATTCCAGACAATCGTAAGTTTGCTGAGGCTATTATTTATAACTGCACCTTCCTAATTAAACCTAGACAAGAATTTATTTTAATTATACTTTTAGTAGCATATTTTGCAGTTTTGAACGACAATCGAAATTAAAAAGAAATAGAAAGTATCTTTTTATTTTATTTTTAAAAGAAAAGGTTTTGTGACTTTACGTTAACGGTATCTGAATAAACACTTGAGCTGTTGCTTGCATGAAAGCAGCAAATGCTCACTGAACCTCTTCACAATTTAATTGAAAGCTCTAGCGCATTTACGCACGAACACTATACTACAATGCATTGCCATTTATTACATAAACATATTGCTCAACCTTTAGTTATACACAGGTATACAATGCCACCGTAGCCAGGTCAAGTATCCTGCGTTACTGCCAACAGGTAATATGATATAACCTGCTCCTACTCCGAACGAAGTTCAGTGTGAATTACAGGTCACTTGGCCAAGGCTTCGAGTGGGCAAACCAGATCACATAGCCAACTACTATTTCCGAAATACGAATGTGTGATACGGTACCGTAAGTTCGCGTTTATGTAGTGTAGGCGTGACAGAATTGATATTCTGACGTAATAATGATTTCAGTGACACTCCCACGCGTCTGCACTTCTGCAGTCTGCGGCAGACTATAATAGTATGCAATATTTGACCTCCATTTCCTAGTAATGATTCATAATGAGGTTCAATCACATAAAAAGTTCGATTGATTTAAGAAATAATAATATTTCTGTAATAAACCATTTTACAAACCAATAAAAGCATGTTTACAAGCTTATTACGCCCACATTGGTGGTTAAGATAGAAAAAGGTATTCTATCGTACGTTGTCATCAGAGTTTGTTTATGAAAAGATTCTATAAGCATCCGTTTTATGTATTTAAATTATGTCTGCATAATCTTACTCTAAGATAGGAATCCCTGATTGAATTAGTTTTAACCCTGAAGTACTATCGTGGGGTGTTTCGGCACCCCAGGCACAATGTTTTGCTTAATATCTTCTAAATTACATATTATACTCGTGCTCTTCAGCTTCAACGTATTCTTTTACAAGAACAAAGCCTTTAACATGTTATAAATCACGATCTGCTGTTTTTTTTACATTTTCTGAAAAACAATAGGTGCAAGTCGCTGAAACGCCCAAAAATTTTAACAGACAATTTTTATATGCGATGATAACGCCATTTTTATTCATCAGTTAATGAAGTCATCCAACAAAAAATTAGTCCACGTAAAGCGTATTTTTAGTTTTGAACACATTTTTTGTGCACTCCATGATAGTACTTAAGGGTTAAAGTCGGAAAATATATGTAGGCACAAGTAATCGGTTTAGTTTAAATTATTGTCTACACCTTTTCCAACTGTATTTCAGAAATCGTCAATTGTATTTCAGATTGGTCAAATGAATTGCGGAAATAATCATTAGTATTTCAGTTTTTTGTCAATTTGATTTCAGAAAGCATTATTTGTATTTGCAAATGGTCAGTTTGATTTCAGAAAGCGTCAATTGTATTTCAGTTTAATCATTTATAAATAAGAATTTGTCAAAATAATTTCAGAAATCGTCATTTGTATTTCAGAAATTGTCAAATTGATTTTCATGAAAATGATTTTGTTATATTATTGAGAGTTTATATTGTAAAGCTTTTTTTAATGTGTGAATTTGGTGCCCATTCCAATTTATCTTACATACGTATGTAGTCAAATGGAACTTGACACTTTCTGGAAAGCAATTTACACTTTCTGATAAAATTGACGTGTTCTAAAAATATACATATACATAGATATCTTTGAAGTACAATTGACCTTCTCTGAAATACAAATGACGCTTTCTAAAGTTAAAACTGATAAATTTGAAATACAAATGACGCTTTCTGAACTTGAATTGAACAATTTGACATATAAATGACACTTTCTGAAATTAAACTGACTAATATGAAATACAAATGACGCTTTCTGAATCTAAATTCATTAAAATGAAATGCAAATGATGCGTTCTGAAATTAGATTTGCAAGTTCTGAAATACCACTGGAAAAGGAGTAGTTGTGCTAATACTGAAGCTAACCCATGATTGCTAACAATAAAATTTGTTTTTCTGCATTAACTGACCTAATTAAGACATTTTCCAAAATTCGAAAAACCAACGACGGTATTTAACAGGTAGTCAAGATTCTTGTGATAGATATTCTTCCTGCTTCCAGTTCCAAGAATCATTATTACTTATTACCATGATCAGTCAACATCACTCATTACCTTGAAACTCGTTCAGTGCTAATCTGCAAGTCTTTCTAAGATTAATAGATTAATTCTTCGACTATCCTGATCTCCGATGAATAGTCACTATTAGTGTGATTTATTGAGGTTGTTGCTCAAAGGATTCTGGAGCCAAATTAAACTGTTTGGTCGACATTTCAATTTTTAGTAGGACAGGAGAGTCAGCATACTAATCCGTCCGGATCGATTTTACTAATTTGGTTCTAATAGATTTCAATAATCGAGAGTAAAGCTTTCAAAAATGCTATTCAGAAACAATTCAACTCTATTAAAAACTAACAATACCTACTAAATAGAATCAATATTATTGTTGTAACTAAGGAAATGGATCAACATAATTTAACTTGGAAAATGCAACCGGAAAGCACTCGACATAATTTCAACTATAAAATATTCAAGCTGCTATCGTAATAACCCAGATTGTCTTACACGACTACTATTAGCACCTTTTTATTGTTCTACTTGCATCAACTTTTTTGTTTTGTTAACAACACTGACAATATTACTTGAATGCAAATTAAATTCTTAACCCGTAGTAGTATGCATATCCTAGAATAAAACTATTTGATATTCACGGAAGTATTAATTAATTGGAGCTAGCGCATATACGGCGGCGGCGTATTAAATTAAATGTGATTTTTGATTTGATTTCAAATTAACTCGTTATTTTATAAAAAGAGAGAACGCTGGAAGGTTACAGTTAATGTTACCAATCAATAAAAATCATTAAGTTAACTGCACAAGCACGTTACAGTAACCGTTAATTTTTGTTTGGGCATTCATGTGAAGGTAAAAACGTACATAAACAGTACTCGTAAATGCAGTCTTTTAAGAACTGTATTAATCAAGTTTTTCTTGAAGACTGGTATATTCAACTAAGATTTTTAATTATACCTTCCAGCATTTTAATAATTAATGACGTAATAAAATTTAATATTTTCCTAAATGCGATAATTTCTATATTACAATAAAGAACTATAGCAGCAGATGTGTTAATAATAAATGAACAGAAAAAGTCATTACAGGTGCAGTTAATCTAAATATCTTTAGTAAGACAGCAAAAATAATGTAAATCACGAGGTTTCCAGTTTGATTAATTTTGCGTTTTCATCAATGTTGAGACTGCATCGTTAAAGTAATGGAAGAAGCTTATTACAACAGTTCTTCACGGGTATAAACTGAGTAATTTTTAAATTTGAAATAGGCACAAGCAGTAAGATAATTCAACTTGGAATAGAACCACTTCAATCTGTCAAGGCTACTTAATGAAAAATTTTAAATTTATTGTTGTATAAAAGTTTATTTCGTACGCACAAATTAATTTTGAACAGTTAGAAGTTGCACAATTTATAGTTCGAAATTTAAGAAATTTCATTAAAGCTCATCAGTGCCCTGTCATTCTTCTTATAAAGTTCTCAGCATTTCTCTTTCTAACTAACCACAAAATAACATTAATTTTTTATTAAAAAATCATTCCATTTTAAAATCCTTTTTGTAGAAAAAATTAATTTAGAACTTTTTAATTTAATTTTCTATGTACAGAACTGTCAGCTGAGTTATTCTCGGCAAAAAGATGAGAAAAGATAAAAAGGTTTTTGACGTTATTAAAGTCCGCAGCAGTTTCAAGCATAAAAGGCTTGAGTGAAGCAATCGTAGATCGACATTTCAATATTAATAGCGAAAGATACGAACACTGATGTTTACTAGTTATGGCAAAGTCGCATAAACTATTTGTAACAACGATAGTAAATTGAGTTACTAAACCGAGGGCAAAGAATTCTTGTCCCGTATGTCACATATCGGGAATACACTACTTCCACTGCGTATTCCCAATGCGGCTGTCCGTCTACATCATTTGATGACCATACACAAACCCGCCTATTTCATGTAACTTACCGGGCTTTGATTAAATTACACTAGATATTTAATTAGCGACATTTAGCTGCATTCCCATTGCGATTTTTCGTATAACCATAAACGGATAGATGCAGAATGTCGTCGCTTTTATCCCAACCGCAACACGCAGGTTCTCTTACTCGGTATTTACTTACTGTGTTACTCGGAACGTAATATTTTACAATCATGCTATGGGTTTACAGTTAAATGAAATATTGGTTATGCCGCATTCAACATTAATCAACAAACCCGCAATACCGACAGAAACGTTATATATTATCCCTATATACGGAGTAGGTAAAGAGGTCTAAAATAGTAGAAATTATTGCACCTTAGTACAGCTGTGACCAGTCACTACCATAAGCTGCAAAAACGATTATTGGAATTTACAAATCCTACACAAATTTTCTCACGACTTTCCTTCGTGGCGTGCTTTTATGGTATGACACACTAAACTCGAAAATACATGCAACTATAATAACTTCATAAAACTAATTAAATTATGGAGGAATTAATTTAAGTGTCTGATTTCCTCATATAAATCATAAGATTTATTTCTTCCTTTGATCATACCTAATCTCTTAATTTTATGCAAATAGAAAAATCTAAATGAACGTTAATAAGGAAAATACACTAATGGTTATGCTCTTGTCATCCATAATCAACCTGTTTCGTAAGTTTCACTCTCTCTACTATAACACGAGATCGTTGGTTCTTTTCTTATGCAAATTGGATATGTTAAATTCATGTCCATTTTGCCACTAAAAGTGTAATGCATAAACGAAAGCCTAGTATTATGATCTTGAACGATTACCTATTCACACACAAATTTACATATTTAAATCACTTTAAATGGATTAGTCAGCATTAACATCAAATAGATAAAAAACAACTTTAAATTCACATGACAAGTAGTCGATGTACAGCAGTAGTCCATTATCGAACCTATCTATTGAACACTCTACTATTTCGAGTCCACCCGTAACTGGCCTTTTGCTGCGTGTGTTTTGTGTTGCAGTCGAGGTAAACCAGTTCGTTCGTCAACAGAACAGTTTGATATCATTCCGAGATCGCATTAATTAACAATCATCAGAACAAGAAGTGATTCTTTATTTTGTTGCAACGGAGAAGATTTAATGCTTTCGCACTTCTGCAATATAGTAATAATGTGTAAATTATAAAAGCAATCAGTCAAAAAAATGTATATTTTTTTAAAAAACTTTTACAACCTTTGACAAGTATTATTTTTGTTGCAACAGCATTAAATTTCCAAAATGATTATACACCTTCTTAACTAGATTAGTGGTTGTAGGACACGAAAAGACTTTTCATACGCATCAGAAAAACTTAACTGTGGTTGCAGAGAGATGATATACTACCTGGGCAAAACGTAAATAATTATGTGCAGTCAGTTTTTCATTGGCATTAATTTAAAACTATACGTGAAGATTTAATGGGTCAGTAAGACATTAAAAACGTGCTGTAATAAGTTTTGCACAACATGACTTGGTAGTTTGTTATGATTACGTAATTTTCTGAATCCATCTTTCCATCCAGTTTTAAACACAGCACTTTTAGATCGTATCGAGATGCCAAGTTGGCGCTGAACCGAAAAGATTACCTCGCTATGGGCCAATATCATAATTAATTTTAAAGATCTTTTAACTTAAAATGACGTTACAATGTGAATAGCAATGTCGAAAGTACAATTGCATCTGGAAACTATAGAAACTATGAAAATGGCCCTAACTTAACTATATAGAAATATGGGTATACCATTTCATCAAAGCTTATCCTCGTTCGTGTTAAGCATCTACAACTTGGTTATTGATGAAACGAGATAAATAACATCTGAGCAAAAAGTAACTCCATCAAAGATGCTTTTGGCATTTTGATGCCATATCGTCGGTCTAATTCTAATACCTCGTAACCCACTTTTGCGATTTTGGGGTTATGAGCTATTCCCATGGTAAAAAGTGCGCTGAGTCGATTAGTAAACTCCTCGTAAACCACAGGGCTTCCAGTTTTATTCTATAGCGATTTAAAAAATACCTCGTATCCCAACCTGGTACAGTTTTTGGGATATGGGTAACCCACTTTTTAATCATGTATGCATGCTTAATCGCGCGATAAATTAATACATTTGTCTGTTTAAATTTAATTAACAAAATTTCAGGAATTCAAACCATTTAAAAAAGTTTTGTTTTACATCTGGTGACATTTTCTTGTTCTCCTGAAAAAATTGAGAATTGGGGGTTACGAGGTATTAGAATTAGACCGACACTATGTATTATAATACCAGAAAATCATACAAGAAATCCTTTAAGTCCTTTGACAGTGACAGTTACTTTCACTAACATTTTTTTCTGATGTTATAATACACATGAGTGAAAAATTCATTCATCAACTTTTTTTTTCTAGTGTTATAATACACATGAGTTCAAACTTCCAAAGGCAGCTTTGATGGAGTTACTTTTTGGTCATATTTTAGCTAATTACAACTACAGACGAGACCAGTAATCCTGGATAGAACAGTTAAACTATAGGTGCCGTACAAAAATGAACTTACTAACGCATTCTTGTCATCCTGTATGTCTATCATATTTCTCAGGACATAATATGAGTAAGTCTTCGTTAGCTACCGTGGTAACCGATCAAATCCATGAAAAAAAGATTTTTCCACGGTTTTCGATAACGCCTTTTCATTGTCAATTATGGAAGTATTGGTCAATGCTGTTGTATCTTGTTTTGACAAACATATTTCAGAAGTGTTACAGCCTTCTCTCAGACTCCTCTATATGAATAGTGACAATAGTGTCATTATTAAATATGCTTAATAACCTTTTGAAAAAACTCAATTAAGTCTTTATAGTCTTATTCTTAAGTCTTATTAGTGCACAAGCACTTTTTCTCTGTAAAAGCACGAAGGGGCTGTGCAGCTCGAACTGTTTCCTCGATTTGAAAGTGTTTTTCTCGTATCGGGCGTATCTTGTCTCGTTTTCTCTTCTATGACGAGATAAAAAGCGGTTCGTTTCAACTTGATGATACGAAACGGGAATCTCTGGTCTCTGGGAATTTATGGGTGTCTCATTAAAAAGAAATGTTAATCCCTGTTAACTAGTAAACACTATTGCTTTTTGTTATACTGCGAGCAACAACTAAGATTTTAATGGAAACTACAAATTTGTCTTTTAAGCCTTACAAAATGTATTTTATTTTAATGTTATCAAAGAAAAAGTAAATTGAGCATTGGGCAATGTAGGAACTAGCGTGCTCTTCTCTCAACCAAGCGGTCCGGTTCGACTCCCGGTGCCAGCAGATCTGGTTAATGTTTTCTGCAAATTCCCTTAGCTGTAACACAAATGTGGGATTTGTGCTAATACCATATGTTAAGTCTGAGACCTGATTCGCCAGGTAATGGGTAATAGCAATTATTATTATTATATTATTTAATTAAAACTTTCGCATTTCGCATTATTAGCATAAAAGATACTTTTTACGAAAAATAACGCGCACGCGTACCATGAACGTCAAATTATTTTTTGTATTAGTATAAAAACGATTACTTTTTATGGTGACCAGTAACAACTCCTAAACGGCTTGCTTTTTATACAAATTAATTTGATATTGTAATGTGTTGAAGAAAAAAGTTATTTTTTACTAGAAGCTTAAAATATTGTACGGAAAAGCTTTTGAAAATTTTACTGAGAAGATTCTGGTAGTCAAAAAACGTAATAAGAACTACCGTCAATGAAGTATATCTTAAAATGAAAGTCTAAATGTCATCAGAATAACGAGGTCACCATAGACCAAAATGCTGTTACCGCATAAGTGTGTAATTGGTTCTATAAAGACGACCTTGCTATGCAAAGCCGTTTTGTGATGCCTTGAATGTTAGACTGCTACAAGCTTATTAAATTAAAACGTTATACTCAAAAGAAATTTATACAAAAATAATAAATGCATCATCCGTTAAAGTTTTTGACCTAATACGACTTTTCTTCCTGTACTCCTATATGAAAAACAGCTGCTAATAACTGTGATACTTGATTGAAAAATAAATGGCAAAATTTTTTCCTCTACTTCTGACGATTGCAATTACTTCAACGAGTAAAAGTAAGTGAGTTTATTTTCTACATCCGCTGGTTGTGGTTAGATATGATGTCGTATGTTGACAGGAAAAGTGATGCTGAACGAAACAAGGTCGACGTATATATCATAACCAGTTGTAACAAAGGTAAATGATTGATTTGCCATTGTTATCCCTACGAATTTCACAAAGAAGTGCTGTATATTCCATCGCCTTTTCAACTAGATACAATTAAACATGCATATCGTAAATATGGACCTATGGTTGTTGACTATAAGATCATTGCCATAGGCATAGTCATCATCTGATCATCTTCGTCTTGATATTTATATACATGCTCTAGCATATTCATAAGGTAAGGCATGTTAAATAATCGGAAGAAGTATTGATACTACCATTATTAATTGATTAATTGCTATAGGCACTTTTCAGAATTTTGTCGTCGCTTAATGTGGTTTAATTTCTTATTCGAGCTTCATAACTGTTATTTTACTACTGTTGTGATCTGCCTTCCCACATATTAGCGATGAAAACTTTACAACTTGTTATGAAACGATTGTTCATCATTGATTTATGTACACATCTGCAAGGTTTTACAGGCTTTTGTCTCAATTTATATTGTTAAAATTTGATCACTTTATGTGTTATCACTGTATTACTAAATATGTACTTTCAAGACTATAAGTTGATGGTAAATATTAAAATGAATGGAAACAAGAGAAATAACTATTCTTTATAGATATGCACTAATTAATACGTGCAGAAAAGAGATAATGAAGGGTCAGTGAACAGTCACTATATTCTTACATAAGCGGGTCGTTGTATATCATGATTGTGACCAAACTTGACTTTTTGTGACTAAAGTTGCTACTATATAGATATATTTATATGGTTATAAGATTTAACCATAAAATCCCATCACTTAACTAAATAGACCTAAATATGCCATTCAGAAAACGAATATAATAACTCAATAATCAAGAAAATGAAAAAGATGTATAATCTTTAGATGTATAATCTTTTAGATTTGGTGAGGTTTCGCTAGGAGTCCCTACAGTTACTTTACACTGCAATATAGAATAATGACCTTATTCTTATTTTGTAATAATTTAATTTTAATAATTATATAATGTAAACTTTTTTCTTCTTTGTCCAATAAAGGCGATTTATTATTATTTTCTTCTACTGTCGGTAGGTAAACGATGTTTCTATATTTATGGTTCAGGAAATTGCGTACTAGATGGCAAATATCTCGCATTACAGCTTTTTGTAGTTGTATCTACATTCCGGGTGATAATCCTATTTGTTTTAAAGATGTATGCAGTTGTTGTGGTATCAATTCCGTTGCGGATAGTACACTTGAAACGATAGTGATATTTTATCACTTTCAACTCAATAGACAAATCTTTTATATTTGTTAATTTTCTTCATGTATCTGCTATGTAGATTTTGGTTATTCGGTATAGCGATGTCTATCACTTGCGTACTTGATTTGATTTTCTTTGTTTGTCAACACTATATCTGGCCTATTGTGATAATGTTCTGCCTGTTAACAACGTCCGATCCAAGTATCGCCTATAGGTGGCATTTTCAAGTACAGACGGTGGAGAGTATAGAGCGTGTACTACTATCAAAGGCGGCAATCTCCAATTTTAGGTAAAATGATATATACTGTGTGATCATTTAAATTTCACATCTAGTAACCCATGGAAATTTTAGTCATGTCTTTTATTAATCAGAAAATACCAAATGATTGTTTATATTTATACTCTATACCCTACTCTAATCTGAAATCTAAATGATCACACAATATATATATATATACCTCAAATTATTCGTGTTTTCAAGCTCTATTGAACTACATTATGAGTTGGTATCAAACTCGGAAATATACCATGTAAAGGTCCGTTTGAAGTTAGCTATTAAAAAAAAACCGCAATATCAAAATACAAAACTTGAAGATTGCCGCCTTTGATATTAGTACCCTCATATATAGTAGAGCAGCTTCTGCGTTTCTATTCTCCATTTTAAAGCTATTTTATGGTAGATTATGCGAGCTACGTTGTGACGCTTTCTATATTCTGTTTGCGCTATGGTACCACAGCTTGATGTTACTCGTATACGATGCCGGATATTTGGGCTCGGACGTTTAGGCGCGGCCATTTCGGTGCGGCCGTTTCGGCGCGTGACACTTACGTGCGAGGACACTTCGGCGTAGGGACACTTCGGTGCGAATCCACTTAGGCGCAGGGACACTTCGGCGCTAGAAATTGTGTAGTATTATTGTAATGAAAAGAATATGTAGGTACTTATAGGCGATAAATACAGTATGATCGATGAAATACAGTATTTGAAAAAGAAGTTATGATGAGGAAAAAACTCAATATTTGCCAATCACAAAAATTCGTATGTATTGCCACATTTAAAAAATCCTTTTTCTAAGCTACTAAAACATAAACATCAAAATTTTTTTGCATAATGGAATAATTTGTAATAAGAATTTATGTATTTTGTTTATTATAAATTCCTTATTGTTTATAACAATATCGTACCATTGAGAAATACACGTGTCCCATTTCACGAATTCTGTTTCAGTAGGTAACACTTATAAATGGATACTGCTTAGTGCTTATAGTCCTGTGCTTAAAGACAAAAAACACTGAAATACCGCAATTTAACCAATACAAGCGAAATTCTGGAATTAAGAAGGTATTTGTGTGTACATAAAAATAAAAAAGGTTAGACTGTACTCGTATATGGTCTATGTTCTCCGTAGCTTCATGGCATCTTTGAGTACGTACTTTTTTATAGTTTTGCGTAGTAATTATTTGGTCTTGTATCGCGATTTTGGAACCTTGATTTTCTGTATAGAGATACCCTATGCACAGCCATGTGTTCGATGGCATTCTATCGACGTTGTCTTGACAGAGCTCATTAGGGTGCCATCCACGCAAACCTTTTTGTTTCCACATGTATATTTTGTCTTGTATGCTTGTTATGGGTAAATTGAAATCTGCAACATTTAGTCTTAGTGGTGTATAGTCAATATCAATATTCGTTATTGCTGTTAGTTAGTAAATTATGTGCTTTATTATGGAAGTATGATCGTAAGTTCGTTACAAGGCTATTGTGTAAATTTTTTATATGATTCCTTTCCCTCCAGATTTAATCCGTAATGTTGTTCTTTCCGTAATGCTGCGTAGGTGGTGTTTGCGGATTATATCGGGTTTAATATAAATATCGGTCAAGTTTATAACAGTTTCCTTTAGGTAATTTGAGGAAGTATTTCAAAAGACATTTTCAGTGGCTAAAAATAGTTTTGCGTTTGTCACACCAGAACCAGTTTCCTACTTTTTCTAAAATAGGTAATTAGCAGTAAGGTCAGAGATATGATAATGCAGAAATTTTTAGAAAATCACAAGCTCAACATCAACCATAGACAGTAAAGATGCTAATGCTAATTACTGTAAACTCGCTAATCAGAATTTCAAATGTGAATAATATTCGACCTAGGAAGTAATTTCCTAACATATGTTGTTTACATATTTTCTTCTATCATCGTGCACATCTGAATGAATCTTTTCGCATAATTTACCGCTACTCTAACTGGTATAAGGTATTTATTATAATCACTATTTTATTAATCAAACATGTTAACACAACAAACCAAATAAGTACTACAGAAAGTGACAGCAGGACGAGCGACATCCGCTTTTAATCAAATGAACTTACTAAGTTATCAGTTAGATTAACAGAATTAAATTCAATAAATTACCTTTAGCTCGTTTTATTTTGATATCGTTAGCAGACCGGTTTGCATTACCAATGGCAACATTTCATATTACCGAAAAAATAAATTTACAACCCAGTTCTTCCCACAGAGTGTCGGATAAGTTCGAATCTTTACAGACGCAACACAACCGTACGTTCTTGTTCTTTTTCCTGTTACAGTTACTTATAATTATTAATGTGTCGCCGTAATGATACAAATTATGAAGGGAAAACGGCAAATTCATGATGATATTGTTTAACATAAATGTGCTGCATACACGCAGTGATTATTATTTATAATAACAACTTTTTAAAACCTTACTGTTTATAATCTTCAAGATCGTGCCAAAATATTCAATTTATAAACATTTTAGTTTCCTAACAGAATTTAACCAAAATCAAGTCGAAAACTTTATAAGGGGAAGCAAAGCTGACATGCAATCTGCAATGCGAAGGGAAGGCGATTCTCACAACTGTTTATAGATTATGGACATTCTGTCAGATGAGATTAAAACTGTTAAGGAATTATAAAGTTTTGACAGTTGAATACAGGACGCTTCGTGGTAGATAACCTTTATCAACTTTCATGCACGGTTTTGACAGTAGTCCGACCTAAATCTCTAACTGAAATAGAATTTCAGGTTCAGCAACTATTAAAGAGGTGGATGGATGAATTAAATAAGAATTTAGAGCATTCAAAGCAGTCTGATAACGATCATAAAAATTATTGCGATCGCTCTAAATTACATAGAGAAAAATTTACACATCCACTGCGCTGAATATCAAGTTCAATAAACTTTAATGTCTGTGACGTGCGTTGTTGACCGAAAGGGAGTATTAGCTATGAACAGGCTTATACAAATAGTGAAACTGAAATTACTCACAACATCATCTATCTGATCACATGAATCAATAGTGAACTGGTGCGTTACGATGCTTACTTAATGATTAAATAGTACTAGACAAATATTGTCCATCAACTATGTTTATTCGTTAACAGCAAGAGTTGAATCCCAATTTGAGGCAAGTCATCCACACAAGTTTATTATTGCCTTCGGATGGAGCAGTGAGACATTTAAAACACAGTTTATTGTAATTTGCATGGTATGAAAAACTCAGAACACGCAACTTCATGTGTTTTTTATGAGAACAAAATAATGCGAATAACTGTTTTGATGGTGTCGAATCTCAGCGTGGGATATAAAGTACAATTGAAGGAACGATCTAGTAAGATAGACTCTGGTGAAGAAGCAAGCGCTTAATAATAAACATTGTTAACAAACGGCATGATCCGACAATGTTTACGTTACAATAAAATGGGAAACGAGGTTATTGGACGATTTTCTTTTAATTTTGAAGTTGTATGTTTTTGAGCAAACTTTTTAATATCTGCAGAGATAAATAAGAAATTACAAAATCTGTCGCCGTTGCCGGCAAGTGGAACCATAAACGGAGCATTACTTTTTATGTGCATATTAAGTGACCACCGGCGATTTAACTACGGTTAAATTTTATAGATTGTTGGCAAACGTAATCGCAATCGTAAATACTTTTATTCCTTCTTCGTAGCAGTAAAGGATGCGATAATAAAAGCAGCAACTCTCAGCATTATACATATATAACGGCTAACGGGTTTATTATCTTAAAACGAAGGCGGGTGAACTTAATTTGCGATTCGATAAGCTTTTAGCAAAGCTTAGCAAATTGATGAAGATTTATAAAAGCGTTGCATTCGTAGCGGTCGCCATAACGACGGAATGATCGAAAAATATGAGGGAACACTTCGCTAAATTGAAAATGGTAATGAGATAGGAGCAGTGCTAATAAATCCCGTATTGATCCAAAAACAGTTTCAATATCCAATATCCCTAACAGTCTTTCTGGAAATGCTGTAGTAGTGTACTACCGTTGGACGGAAATGGTCGTCGCATGTCTCACCTGTGTACCTTGCACGGCGGCACGGAAACATACTGCCTGATTTTTTTTACGTCGGAATAAAATTACCGCATATATAACTGGACTAAACACCGTATCGAAACTACCGACCTGTTTAATTTCTTTAAGGAAAGCCGGAACAAAATATGTCCTTTACTGACAAAACACAAGTTAAGAGCAAAATGAATGGGGTTGTATATTTTTGTATGTCCCCTAAAAAAGGGACTATAAAGATTATTATCAAATTCACTTTTTTAAGAACTATTGTAATTATTATTAAGAGATTACAATGGATCAATTACACTTTACCAAGCATCCCGTTAAAACGGCATCAAACATAATTGCTCCAACTATAATATTACTCTTTCTTATAATTTTAGTAAGATTTTGCTTGCTTTTTTAAGTCCGAATTTGTTAATCCTCTCACAAATTAAAAGTACAACACTCATGCCTTTAAATGGAAACCTACAAATAAGGTGACCAGACGTCCCGCTTTTGTTTCACCTGTCCCGGTGCCCACAAAGTCTTCAAAATGTCCCGCTTTTTATGGATCATGATTTTACGAACATGGACAGCAAAACAGCTAGATTACGTGTATTGATTAATACAATAAACGTAAATGAGAACTTTTTAATTAATTTCATTCTAATTTCTAAATTGCAGTAAACTATATTTAATATTGGTATCCAAAGGAGTTCTTACTTCTTTTCAAACACTAGATATCATTATCTTATTTTAATTTGATTGTACCAATTATAAATATCGCACACTTGATTTGAGTTCAAATACAATGCTGAATTAACATTAATTGCAACAAATACCCGCAGCGCATCTATATAATGTCAATCACACTTATTATCAAACAAAAGTAAAATATGTAAAATAGGGAACGGCCACTCAACTAACAACAGGTGTTCTTGGCAATGACAACGACATGAAAAAGATGTATTTTTACGTATTAATTCTAACGCGCCAAAAATATACCGGGAGGCACGTAATTATTACATGCCATTGAGCATCACTTTGGAATATTATTTGTGGCATACAAAAAGAAATAAAAGCACGTAATTTTCATATGAATTTCTATTATAATAATAATATAAAAATTGCTACAACCCATAGCCAGGAAACCAGGCCCCAGAATCTATAAGCTTGTGAGGGAGGGAGAGGGCGATTATTATTATTACGTAGGCCCTAACTGCGGCTACAGCCGACTAACAGATGGAACAGCACTAACTATTTATTATTCCAAAACAAGTGAAACTGAGAACATCAACAATTAATAATGCTTAACTAATTGTAATGGGGTGCATTAGAACCACCCGCTTGTTAAGATGTCTTGCTGCGTTCTGAGGCTGGCGAGTTCGACCTGTAAAAACAAAGAAGCAGCTCTCGAACACATATAGTAATGGGGCGGGGTGGTCAACGAGGAATTCTCAACAAATTGTTTTTTCGTTATTTTTTCACGTTCTTAAGTTTAAACTAGACATTCAAAAGTTAAACTTTGGCCTTGAAAAGACTAATAATTAATTAATAACATCTAATATTAACTGAACTGTTTTCACATGCATTCTGATCAAATTAGTATCGCTAGAGCATTCATTTGAAGCAAGACTATGTAATTATTTCGATTTGTCAAAATAGCGCAGCTCCCTAATTTTTTGCTCAGAGTATCCCACTACAACTGCCTTAATCTTCAATAGTAACAAAGATAAAGGGGTGGTCAAAATATAGTAAATAACCCGGTATGTTTATGTTTAAATTGCATATGATGATTTATTTCTCTTATGTGTGTTTGCGTTATACACTCTGGCCTACTTTTCTACAAGTAAGAATACAGATAAGGAAGGGGTAATATTCAAAACTCAGTTTTCTTCAGCAGAATAAACACGATGAGAATGATATGTGCTGCAGCATATCCGCTGTCGAAATGATTCATTATAAGCAGTGTAAGGTATTGCAAAAATAGTTTTTGACTGAGCTCGGAAATGCTTAGAGATATGGTTACTCCTCCAAACATTCCACTTCTACTTTTTGATGACATCTAGAGAGATATTTAATTGTGATTCGTTCACACATTAATCTGCTTGTATTCTAAGTATTTTTTTTGTCTCTGGCAAACTGTTAGAGAGCAGGTTACTCCTCCTTTACACACGTTCTAATATATCAACAAAATCATAAATAATAGCTCAACTTGTAACTCAAAAAGCTTTCAATTCAAAAGCTCAAAACTTTTCGACAGTGTAAAGGAATTATGTTGATCGAATTAATTTTGATTCAATTGATTAAAGGAAGTAATAAATTTTCGTCCCCGTTGTTTATTTTCAGTGCAAAATTTGAAGAATCCAATACAAAAAAGGGAAGAAAATAAGAACAATTAAATAAATATCATTCATTCATTGTGATTAATAGCTGTTTTCACTTTTTTACTATTAATTATTTTCTTATATAAAAATAGATATCATCATTAAGTAACATCAAAATTGACATTTTTAATGATTTATTTAGAGTTTCGGTATCAAACAATTTTAGAATTCTTTTAAAACCAAAACGGCCAATTAACTTTGAACCAGCATTATAAAAACTTTAACAGAGATGCTATCGCTATTTTAAGAACATCAGTATTCTAATAGAATAAATATACTGTCTATATAGTAATCTAGTTCTTGTTTTTATTGTAGTGCAACAAATTCGCTAAAATCCAAGATGACATTGCAAATCAGCAGATTAAATTCTGACGTTCATAGGAGTACAATTCCTCACACGTTTGTCTTATTTAATTGGCTAAAAAATAAATAAAAGCTGGAATGCAGTTTTTCTTTAAAAGTACATAACAAATGTTGCTTTAAATGGTAGTCGATAGAAATTAAAACATGACGTTCACCAATTTTAAAATCGTAAACTCATTTTATTTTTGTTGTACTTAACAGTACTAAGACATAAGAAAATAAAAGAAACTCGCTATAATGAAAATTCCAGTTATTCATTTTACTATTGAGTAAAATGTTCTATTGGAAACTGTCAGCTGAATATGAGTGTATATCGTAAATATTTCCAGTCAATAACGAATAAAATGAAAAATTATTACATAAATGAAATTTATGAATGCTATGTTATTTAGCATACCCGTTACATCGTTATAAGATGCTTTATTAAGTTTTAAGCACCACTGCTTTCACCTTTATTTAAGTGAGATTACTATAACAACTTCCAGTAAAACACAGATGAACAGATGACCATACATTAATTTAACGAAAGATAAAAAAATAAATAGTAGGCATTCACTTAATAATTGCGTGACATAAAATTAATAAATTTCAAAAATGTCAACTGAATAACCTTTAGAACTCTCGAACAAAACAGGCTTATGTTTCAGTAATTTCCATTGGTGTACAGTTAGCAAAAAAGTTAATTTAAAAAGTTAAGAAAATTTTATTAATATTTACAACCAACCCAAATTGCCTTGTATGTTATTAACTTTATAATCAGATTAAATTTTTGTAACTGTTCTGAAATTAATTGTATGAGTAACAAATAAGTTTACCTTTTTAAACACCCGTTAGCCCTTTCTCGTAATGCTCCAAATAATAATCATCCACACCCGAATTTATTTTATCTTTTTATTAGAAAAAATGAATAATGTAAAAATAATAATGCGTGGTCATATCTTAAAGCAGTATAAATATAAATAAGTTATAACAAGTTGGGCTAGTAATAATACTATATCAAAAAAAATAAGTTATTTCCCTGAAAATTCTCCTGCAAAACTGCAAATTTACTCAAAAAGTTAGCAGCAAAGCGCCATTTAAGTGCCCAATTAATCTAAGCAATTTTAAGAGAATCAGCTTTGTGAATCCCCAGGGGGCAAGCACATTCACTATAATTTGGGTTTCTTAACGTTGTAAAATTTTTAAAGAACGCTTTAAGTGAAAATTTTGGTTTAAAGCAATGCTCGTCAGTGGTTTTTATTCATATGTTTCTCGTAATCTCATGTGGAGAACCCATTAGCGCAACACATCTAGAACTAGTTTTCTGTTCGAAATCTCATAAAAGTTGAACAAGTTCATCGAATTATATAGTCCAAACAACTTCCCTATTCCTTTCCAAGTTAAATAGATCCCAAGAAGAAAACGTGTTTACAAAGAATAATTGATTATAAATAAAATAACCAGTATTTAGCAAAGAACGAGCAACGTCGACAAATAATGAACTCATTACCGTTTGTTGTAGGAGTTCTCCGAGTATCTTTATAAATGCATAAGACATGCGATGTTCATATTTTACGTGGTCGTTATAAATAAACCAGTTCGAGCTCGTAAGGTACGTTTGATGTTAAACAACCTAAGAAAAGGATTCGTGATACAGATATTTCTGTAATATTTGTTCTACCGTTTTATATTTAAAATTCACCCCGTTTGCTGTTCGCCAAAGTTTTAATAAGCAAATAATACGTTTACATTTTACCAAGTAGATTTTGTCAGCACTATTTACACTAAATGGAACAAACGTTACTTATATATCACTGATTTCAGGTTATGGATATATTTATACTTCAAACTAAATAAAGGATCGTAAATAATAATTCCAATTACTGCATTAATGGGGTTATTTATGTTTACACCATGACTGCTTTCGGATATAAAAATCCCTTAATCAATAAAGACTGTTAATTGCTTAAATTGCAATTCAGGAATAAAAACTCCTGGCTAAGTTGGCCGACTAAGTTGCAATCTGAACTGACTTATTCGGAATACTTATACATGGAACACCCTGTACATAGTGTACATAACTATTTTACTTCTTTTATCTCAGAAATAGATCGCTAATCTGCAAGCACGTAACACCTTTATTGACTTTTCTTGAAATTCTGCTAAATTAGAGAATCGTATCCTCTCTCTAATTCGAGGATAAGACAGCTGAAAATACCAGGTCAAAAATAGTTATTCAAGAAAAGCTAGCTATTTTCGACAAAGTCTGTGTAGTGTATATAATATGGAATGAGTATCATTATATTTTTCAGTTGTTGTTGGACATTTTATTCTATAATCTTACAGCAACTATGCTGGGCTTGCTAGTGGTGATAACATTTTCTATACAATTCGGTGTTATAATTAAAACATGGGTCATAATACAAGAGGCCCGTATGCCAAAATTTAAAACAAACACTTGTTTTCAACACAAACAATTTGTTTTCTATTTAGATTGAAATTTTAGGAAGTACTAAAATTAAGAGTGAAAGTAGTGTAGTTCTTTTTATTCTATGTGATTTATTTATTTGACTGGGTTAGTGTGAAAAAGTTACCATAAATGATTAAACATATTAATTGTTTTAGACTGTGATTTTCACTAACATTGTATTAAAGTTAACTCTGTGGTCTACACGAAGATAAAGATTAGATATTTTACTCTATTGTACTTTTAGAGTGGTCTAGTGTTAAGTTTTTTTTACTGTGAATAGAGTAAAAGGTTAATCCGTACTGGTACTAACTCACGACGCACACAGGGCTGAAACCTAATTCTAGCCGGCCAAAATTATTTTATAGGCTTAACTGAAAGCAAATTACTGGAATAGCATAAAAATAATCAATAAAAAAAAAGAGGAAAAAAGTGTAAAAAGAGACAACGAGTTACTGACATAACATATAAAGAACACGTACGTCATTACAAGAATAAACATCCTGAAAAATCTAATTATGCCAAACACCTTTTAGAACAAAATCACACAACGACTCCTCAAAATAATATTAAATTCCTACAGTTTTGTAATAACAAACGCAAATTTGACATTTTAGAAGCCTTTGAGATATAGAAACACAAACTTAGGGTACCTTTACTGAACGAACAACTTGAGCTCAGTAATTCTCCGTTACTGGAAGTGTTAGATATTTAATTCTGATTGTTATTATTTTTATCTAGTTACCTATTTTTGTATCTACCTTAGCGACGTGTTTGTTTATATTTTAATAAATACTGTGAAACTTTTTACTAATCTTTATTTATTTCATACTTTTAAAAGTTTACTGTTTTTTACTCAAAACAGTTAATTTTATTAAAAATAAATTCTTCGTATTTTAAAAAATAAAAAAGCTTTAAAAAGTATTCTTATACTATTCTAGTAGTATTCTATATACTACTAAAATCTAAAATTTAAACTCGGCCACTGTCAATCGCAACCTCAAAGCACTTATATTATTGGACACAGCATCTAACGGACCAGGGAGATGCAATGGGTGTGGCAGATATTTGTTGATAGTGCGTTTTTTCCTTTATAGACTGTAGGTCTCATACGCAAAACTAACGGTATCGTTGGATTAAGCATGGAGCAGAAGGGTACAATTGGTGGGTGTGGTGTACGAGGCTTCAGCTTAGTATATATGATAAGTTCTTTTCCCAATATCTTTGTTCCTTTAGAGACTTCGTTCTGTAAGTCCGACATCCAAACCAACGGTATGGTTGAACACAGTATAGACAAGGGAATTGCAATGGCTGGGCGAGATTTCGTATTAGGTCAACCGCCAAAAACCCCTAACGAATCGGTCGGACAGATAAGGTACACTCACTTGATGCCTGGCATATCCTATACACCAAAGAAGTAGTGCCACGTGTGACGCAGGCTCCTAATGTGCGATCTGTCGCAATTATAGGCTTTCTTTGCAAGATTGTACGCTATGTACAACGTATATATTGCCGTTACCTTAAAACGAGAGAAGAGATGACCATATACATACACTAAGCTGGGTTTTTAAAATCTATGCCGCAACCACATCTTCATCTGGATTTTAGTTAGCTGTGTGCTGGATGAAAGATGGCAGCTGTCATTAGAGCTGTCAAATTCGTTAAAAAAAGCTCTTTAGACCCAATTTCCACCTATTAAAAGTTATTTTTTACACAGAATTCGTGTTCAGTGACCCCGAAAACCATAAGGTACAAGTTTTCAAGACAAAACACTAAAAGTTCCAAAGATTATGCCTTATGTTCTCTAAAAACGCTAACTTTGACTCTTTATAGCCACTAGAACTGGATCAGTTAAATACTTTTATACTTTTTCCAAGAAAAAGTTATTTACAAAATTATGTTATTAAAAATAAGGCAGAGACGTAAAATAAATAGCATTTAAGCGAATTACACAATTTGAAATATATGAATTAAAAAATTATATTGCTAATCGTTTGATAACTACCTATCCCTTGTCATTTTCTATTTTAGTTTATGACTCATTACGCATGTTTATTTTTAAATAAACAAATGTTATTCTTTATACTCTAACAAAAAAGTATTAAAAATCCAAACGCAAACGCTTGCAAACTTTGTAAGTTAAAAACCACAAAATAAAAAATTTATTATCCGGAATAAAAGAAACACTTCCACAAAAAAAACACTTTCATCTTAAGGAACAAACTACAAATACATCTACATCAGATTGGCGCCTTCGGAAGGGTTAACACTGAGCTGATTATTTGCCGTAACGGTATGCGGCAGGTAGATACGAGTTCAGTAAGCTTTCTACTAAAATGCTATTTCTTAGAATATCTTTGATTTAAAAAATGGTTATTGTAGTTTTGACCGACTAGTATCAGGTTTCAGCCCTGTGTGCGACGCCAACGGTACTTGTCAAAATGTAAATGGATGGCGATGGAAAGGTGCCGATAACTCTTCAAGTTTTTTCGTTTGCGTTGTATCTATTCTTCGGAAAACTACGATTTTTTAAGAAATTTATAAATCTCGACTTGATGAAGAAACTTGTAGATTGCAGAAAAATACTTTACTACTAAATGTTTATTTTACTGCATTTTAATATAACGGTCTGCCTATACATTACAAACGATATTTAACACCATAAAAAATACATCATCACATAAAACAATCTAAAGTAGGTAAACCCGGTTTTGTCACTTTTTCTTCTTCTTAACTATTATAGATACATTCAAGTTCGTAGTTTTCTTATTGTATTTGTGCTCTTCCGACTTCTTTTCAAATGTAAAATAAGACACTACACATTATCTTATTCCTACTGAAGGAAACTTCTTTGTTTTCTTTACATCCATCTCTTCATTTCTTGAAAGTAAAAGCATCTGAAGTGAAAAGAAACCTGAATAGACGAAATAGCTTATTCATTTGAACTATTCAACAAAAATAACTCTAATGACATAATCCCATTATATTAATTACTAAAGAAATGTTTGAAAACGAATTTTTGTCCAACCAACATCCGCTAATTATGCAAAAATCTTCAAAATACAAAAAAAAAATCTTCAAAACAAGATATGTCAGACCATTCTGATATCTATAAATAACCTTCAAGCTGACAAAAAACCTGCGGTGTTCTTTAGCACAAGTATTTGTTAATAAAACTGTAAACCACATTTCACCATGTCCAATCTTACGAGTCATTTATTGTATTAACTGTTATAAATTCGTATTGAAAAAGCTGAGTACACGAATTCTATCGAAAATATTTTGCTTTCATTAATCATAGGTGTATGAAATTTCTTTAGAGATGACAAATAAAAAAGAACGTACTTCCTTGTTTACCGCTATTTTTAATCAAAAGAACTAATCTCATTATTGATGACGGACTCTATTCGGACACTAAACTAACGTCCCAATACAATATGTGATGGAACAAATTCGACCGCGGGCTATTTATAAATATAAACCAAAGCATTTATTTATTTATTGTCAGGAACGTAACAGACATGCGTTTATTTTGACATTCATAACTGTTCTATTTTTGGTACAAACTTATTTCCACTAGCAATTGGCATTTATTGACGCTCATGCCATAGAGCATGCATGTATTTCGTTGGGGTAATTTTTAACTACTTGAAGTTTATCTAATCAATGTATCATATCTCATTGTTGAAAAAAATATATAAGTAGGTACTGAAACTGCTTTTTCCGTAAACATTGACACAATTTCAACTTGTACAAGTAACTGTTTTTTGCATTCAGGTGCTATAATATTTATATACAGGTTTTCTTAGGACTCTGAAACCAGAATGTTGCTGTATCACTAAGAACTAAGAAGTAAGAACACAGTAGTCACCATATTGAATAAAAACATGTTAACCTCTTCATATAAAAAAACCTGTACACAGCTATACACAAGTATAGTATACGATAAATCATGTAGAGTTGTCATTATATGAATATCTTAAATATGGAAAAAAATATTCCAGTTGTGCAAAAATTGGCGCCAGTGTAACAATAATCTTTTTTACTGATTATAAGAACAGTTCAATTCTTAAATTAGAAATTAACAAAAATTAGAAAAATGAAAGTGAAAATATTATCCGATTTGCTATCTGACGAACCGAAAATGATTATTCAGTAAAACGTGAGGTTGGCCAAAGGCCTAATCACTGCAGATATTTCAGACTGATTAACATATATGAATTATGTAAACTTTGAAAGAAGGGCAAAAAGGAACCAGGTCCGCACAAAAACAGTACAACATAATCGGATTTAATCTTTAAATATTAAAATGTGCAAGTCCTCGGAATGAATGGGAAAGGAATTTAATGAAGCTAGCGCCATCCGCAATTCGTGCCATTAATGTATATATAATACCGGAGTAAAGAGGGTATTTTGCTAATAACAGACTGTATAAATATTACGACAGCCTTTGATACCAGAAAGATCACTAGTTGGAACAGAGTACTGACCCCCTTGATGCATCACTATAAATTAAACATGATTTTCTTACTTCTTACATTCATCACGGATGTTTCAAACGAAATACTATATTAAGTACACTAATTTACATAATCAGCATTAACATAATTAATTGAACCTTTTAACATGAATCGTACTATTTCATAATTCAATTAGAGTATATAGATTACTACCGCTGTTAGTGAAAATGAAAAGGAGTTCCCCAAGATTTTTAAATTTAAACGACACCGGTTTTATAACTCATTAGTAATCATCACTACACTTCACCGATAGAAAAATTTTCGCTTCGTTTCCTCTACAATGTAACAATATAAAAATTTCGGGTTTAGACTAATACTGATTTCAACAATCATCAATATCAATAAGAACGGTCAAAAGTTCAACTACCCTGCAGCAAAACCAGCCGTCGTTATACCTAATTGCTTCTTTCCAAGGAATCGAGCAAGAAAATCAAATAAATTTTTTGGATGTGGTCCAGCAAGGCATGTGATGGAAAAAACTGGACTTGACTGCTTTACAATTAATTTTAACCATTTCTGTCCAACTTCGTAAATAAAACGGAAATATTCCCGAAATGTTAAATTGTTTTAAAGCTAGGCACACCCAATTTATTTTATCTCATTATTACGATAAAATTTTATCTAGAAATACGGACTTGCAACAGTTATTTGTTGTCGTAAACTTACTATTTCTTAATATCAGACCTCCGTAGTCGAAACTGTTTCACATGTGAAAAATCAAAATTAGACATAATTAACCAATTAGGTAATTAATTCCCTTTTAAATCATTAGCAGTCTTTATATTCTGAAAAATAATAACAGTAACCTAATTGGTTCACTTTTAATTTATAATAATCAATTAGAAAATTAGGCCTAAAATAAAAACGGCCATTTTTATTATTTTTTGAAAATTATTTTTTATGGATACTCGTCTTGAATTTCAACACAAAATTTATAGTACACGAAATGATGTGCGTGTGTATCAAGATATACACACGCAGACGTCGTCGACGTACGAGAGACTGCAAAGTGCAACATAACGGTGTACAGGTTCAGTACTTTTATATTGCAGGGAATTCTTGCATAATTGCTATCAATAGGTCTACACAACACACAGCCTGCTAACTTTTTTGAAAAATTTGTATTTCTCACATCAACTTTCTTGAAAATAGGAACGATCGTCGCCCTTAGCTACATAATAAAAACGTGGAAGGAAGTTTGTCCTAGAATAAATGACAATTAACAGGTCTTTGTTCTCACATTTAACCTATCATATCCTAGAAATGTGTGCGTATTCGATTACTTACTTAGTTAGTATACAACATGCAATTTCTGTTACCCAATCTCATTCAAGAATACAGTATGCTAAACCATTCTCGGGTCTTATACCGTAGGTGAATACCTAACAAATAACGGCAAAGGCCATCGCATGTCCATTTTCATTCTTAGTCGGTACAGAACTACTAACATCAATTTATTACGACCATTAGGTACTATCTATGGCTATCTTGATTTTTACTAGTTTTCTGTGCTTGTAAACTTACCAGCAATACGTTTGTATACTCCATAAAATGAAAACACTCACCTGAAACAAAACAAGAAAAAATCTGTAGCATAGTTTTTACATTACACAGTAAGTGAATGAGTTTCAGCATTCATTTGTTCATTCATAATAGCCATGCTCACAATGCAAGATAAAACGAAAAGGCTTTAAATGTACACTACTTATTTGTGCTGTCAGTACTCATTATGTCATACATTTATTACACGACCAAGAAGCACTGCGGTACATTAGCGCCAACTTTCAGTTTATATTTCTGAAGATAAATCAGTTGTAAATACAAGCTTTGAGATGTGGTGTAATTGCATCGTTAACTTTAAAAATACGGTTTCATTAAGGAAATTGTTCTTTATACCGTGTCCATTTTATATTTTTATATAAAACTGGAAAACACCTCTTGGAAACGATCGTAGGAAGGGTATAAATTTATTATTGTACAAGTCTAGTGTATACATACTTCTCGGGTCAGACATTTAAATCTTGAGAGAAAGGTATAGTTCATTGTTTCTGAGAACAAAAAGGTGGTACGTTAAGAATGGAGACGGATATTTTAATAGCTATTTAATTATACATGTTATAAAGGCAAACTGGAAATTAGTGAGTGCAAAAACCTTTTCTTGTAGTATTACACGGTGTCATCCTAGGAATGATGGTACAGGAAATGTAGTTGCGTATAACAAGTAATTTATTTATAAGTTGATTTTTAACATTATTAGAGTAATTACTTCGCATAGAAAATATCATTATTTTTCAGATAAATAAATTCAAATAAATCAATTCAAAAATTTAAAAAAAAGTAAGAGGACTGGCAACTGCAATGCTGCATACAAAACTATTTATGGTTTTCTTACAATTAAATTAAGAACTCCCCTCCCCTAACATACATTGTTAATCTGAGACACTTAAACCGTTTTTCATACATAATTATGAGAATTCCATGTTTCTGGGACATCCTGTATGTAAATCAACTAAACCGAAGTAGTTACATGATTAAAATTACATACAGCAGAATTATTCACCTTGTTTTATCGGATTACTCTATAACATTATTTCTTACACTTCTCATTTTGTCTATAGTCTATACACTTTATCAGTATATCAGTAATTCTTTGATATTTATTAGTCCAAATGAAATATCACAATAAATAGGCTTTAATGAAGGAAGTACTCAGATAAGAATCAACAAAATAAAGATAACTTAATGGATAAATTTCTCGATTGATTAGTCAGTTAATGAAAGATCTCATAAAAAGAAGAGCAAACTGTAGTAAAATGAAGAAATCTGCAAAAATCCACAATCAATATGGCGTTTGAACTGAGCTCGAGTGTGAGAGGAACAAAAAAACACAGTTTATTGAAGTCACGGTAAGCATGTTTAACTACTATTAACTATTAGAGAAGAATTAAAATAGAAAATACTGTAGAAATGCACACGTCAAATCAAACTACACATATATCGCTTGCAACATTGGGAAACGCATTATTTAGGGCACATTTCACTTTTCATTATGTATGATTTTTTTAAATGTAATCATCGATTTCAGCACAAACGTCACACCATATTTTTGCGAATAATTTCTAAATGGGTCAAGAAAAAATAATTGAACTAAAATAGACAAACAGACTTTTTTTATGTAATATTTCTCGTTAAAACTATTTTGAAAAGCCTATACTTGAATATCCTTAATTGGCATTCGATTTTCAATATGCCACGCGACAATGCAGCACTCGGTAGACATTTCTGTAAACTGGAAATATTTTGGTGAATTAATGCTTCATTTTTTTGGATTTTATAGCACTACTTAACGTTAACTTTAACAAAATAAGTAGTGTAACTATAAAACATGTTTAGGACTATACAGGGTGTCTTGTAAATATACACCAAAGTCGACAAGTAGATATAGATAAAAATTGCCTATAACTTTTTTCTCAGGCGGGTAGCTTTTGAAAGAATCACAAACGAGAAGGATAAAAATGTTTTTATTACACACAAAGCTTTTTACTTACTGTAGAATGGTGAATGCCTGCTATTGTAGATAGCATCTAATCACTGCTTACGTTTACATAATATTTTTAGAATGCAGTCATCGGTTTAGAATATCAAATTTATTACCGTCAAAGACTACAGACTCTCCTATACATAGCAAATTCAATATTTGAACTTAAATAAAGAGAATTAATTAATTACCAATTTTAAAAATCTGAAAGCATACATTGCCATCTAACGGCTAACAAAGAGATCTTACTTCAATTTGCTTTTGGTCGATAGATGATCCTGATTGAGGTTTGTTATGACAGTTTACAGAAAATTTATTTTAAAATAATCATTTATAATTAATTTTCATTTTGATTATTTAAGTCTGATGACGTAATAACGTTGGTACATCTCCAATCCTCGCGACATTTGTTTGACCGAGATGTATTACTAAACATGTAATATACTATATCATTTCAGGTGAATTTAAATTGTTCTGTATAAAATCTAGTTAACTACTTTCGTTGCATATAGTACGTTTCAAAAAAATAAAATTGATTGACAAATTTGCTTAAAAAAATATTAAATTCATAAATAATTTGGTAATTTATTGTTTATTGATTAAATTAATTAATCACACTTATAAATAATTTTATTGCAAAATCTTTTTTTTTGTATGATACTAGTAACTTTAGTGCATACTGATGATGTGCAGTGGCGAGCAGTTGAAAGTTGACGCTTGGCAAGCTATTTTACTTTCCGCTGTATAACAGGATTTTTCATAAAGCGATTTTTTCACTTTTCACTGTTTTTTTATCTTTTTACATACATATCTATCACTTGCTACAGTTGGTAGCCTGAGAAGTCTGATTTACACTTTGCTATTTAAGCGAATTTTGTATAAAGAGTCGTCAACTTACAACTGCTCGCCACTGTACACTATAAGACTAAATGGGATTCATGGTCTGCTCTGAATTCTATAATTTTGATAAGGACTGTATTTGTTGTTTATCGGTGTATCTGTGTGCTTTTTGTTAGCATTTACTAATTAGGAAGGACTATTTGTTTATCATAAAGTTCATGGATATGGGGATTACCATAGGGTGCCGGTGTAGTGCAGGAAAGGTTTTCCGACAGACGATCAGCCTATTACCAGCCTCTTAATTTATTCGTCATTTGGACATTTTAATACTTACAATAAAATAAATATGAAGATTTACAAGTAACCTCAGGTTTTCTTACGTATTTATGTTTAATTTACGTTTACATAACTTGATATAAAATTCCGTAATAACAGAAGTCTTCAAAAATAAACAGTAGTGGGTACTTTGTTTACTTACATGCGTTGCATTAATTACTTATCCTCAATATTTTTGTTTCATTCCAAAATCTGCAGTTGCACTACAACTATATGTATAATTGTTGAACCATCGCATGCGCGTAATTGTGCTTTTCTAAAAACGTTAACCAAAATTACTCGAAATTTTGAAGAAAATGTATTAAGATTTTATTCCAAATGTAAATAAGAAATTTACTGATCAAATTTGCCGCAGGGGTTTTGAAATACCCTATACAAGCATGGAATAACAGTAGTAAAAATTAGTGAAAATAGCACGATCATTGTACATTTCTCACCCAAAAAATAGGTGTATTATCCAATTTCGGATAGTCTTGTTATCATTATACACTTTTTGCAAGATTTAACATTAGAGTGCCACCAAATTACAGTACAAATTTTTATATTTCAGACATTATTAATTATATCAACTCGTAAAATCCAAAGAATTGTTTTAAATATTTTATTGGGGTCGTTCTTTTCTTGAAGTTATTGCTATTAATTGTATTCTTGTTGAGGTTGAACTTTATTACATCTAGTATTCATTAGATATGTTAGCAGCTAAGTCATATAATTTTATGTTAGCTGGTAATTTGCAATATTATATTTTAACGCAATATTTATTCAAAACCACATAAAAGACAAGGATGGTTTATTATCCTACTGCACGCTCTTATTATTCTGAATATCCGAAGCCTCAGCAAAGGAATTATTAATCGCAGCCATCTACGGTATATATACTATCTACAGTTCTACTCAAGCATACATTATTCCTTAATAATAATTATCAAAAAAAATTGTAACATCTCAATTAAGCAAAGCAAAAAATCGTGGGAAAAAAGTTGCGGTTCTGAATTCATTTATAATATCAGTATCATTTATATAATTATTATATAATTTATAGCTTTTAAATAACTCGGTAGCACCGAAATAAAACGTCTTTATTTATTATGGGTACTAGGATCAATTCTAAAATGCCAAATTAGTTACACATTAAAAAGTGTGGTTATTATAGAACTTAATTTTGATGTATTAATTTACATATAATTGTATGGAGAGCAAATGGTAATTATCGATTTCTCGCTTTATTTAACTATTAAGATTATTTTTTGCAATTACATAATTGCAAATAACATGTTAGGATTTTAAAAGAACTGTAATTTACATATAAGTGATTCAAGTGATATATTAAGCAAAAAGAGAACCGTTCTTTATGGCAAAAAAAATCGAGAAAAAGGTGTACACAATCAAAACGTATTTGTGTTAGATTCAACAATTAATTTTGAGATGAATTATAATCATTAATTTTAGAGTTTGTGTAGGTTGGTTTTTGCTAATTATAGTTACCGGATATGTTAAATAAGAAGATATGTTGGTTAGAGATTGCAGGATGCGTTTTTCACTGTCGGTTATGGTAATACTATAGGTACAGTACACTTCCTAAGCTCTTACCACTATCGTAAGGAAGTTGCAAAGACTCAAGTTTCGTAACATAGGATATTAAAAATATGAACGAAAAAAAGACTGCAAAAACAACTTATATTCCGAATTCACTAAAAATCAATAAGCATTGGTAGTACTATTAGTACTAATAGTACTAGGCGTTATCTATAAAATACTGAAGGCTATGATTGTGATAAGAATTAAAGAATTTTGTTTTTTTTTGTGATTTTTTTCTCCATTACCCTCCGTTGCATTCTCGTAACAGTTTGTATGGAACCCCAACACTGCAAATGTGGTAAAGGGAATGGATTATGTATGTATTGTATGTATGTGTTTATGTTTTCTGTACATTAATAATAATAGGACAACTAGTTAATCACTTGTTTAAATCTAGTTTAAAACATCAAACTAAGTTTTAAACGATTTCTTTTTAAACATGTTAAAAGCGTGTTCTTTGTAATTGTTTTAAAAACGCCTTTTTAAAAATTTTGTAAGAGAAAAAGTTAATTTTAGATATTAGACTGCATTTTCGAATATAAATGGTCAGTTTCGATCTGAAAGGTATATTATTATAAATATAACTACAGACCTGGAAATTGATATTGGTTCACCTAGAATATTGATATAATTTTTGAAATATTTTTGTTAAAACGTATCTTACTGTAAAACCACTTTAAAGGCTTAGTTACTAAGCATTTTTATGTGTTCTCCTACCTTTTCAAAACATCTGCATATTTGGTACAAAAGGTAATAACATTTGAAGATAAAAATGAAAAGTTTAATATGTTTGTAAATTGGAAATTGAAATAAGTTCACTAATTAAAACTCACCATTTATTAAGCATTAAATTATCAAAACCAAAAAAAAAGATCATTAATTTAATAATCAGTAGCACTACCATTATGGTTAATGATTTAAAAAATTCGATTGTGCATGCTTAAGACGAGATGATTAAGCTCACTGATAGTGACATTACCAATTCCTGCAAAATCGCTGTCCTAAGATCATTTACAGTGGGGAAATGATCATTTCCACTGTAAATCTTTTGAACGATAATCTCCCACACGTTTTCCATTGGGTTAATGTCCGAAGAGCATGATGGCCAGTCTAAGGTTGGAATCTGTGACGCTACCAACCCTTATCTTGTGTTCTGAGAGCGGTAACCAGGTGCCAATCCTATTGAAAAATTAGGTTTTCATGCTCATGATCCTCATAATAAGGAATTCACTTACCATCCAAGTCAAAGGAAATACCATCCGAAGCTTGTTTATTCCGTGAAACCCAGCCTAGATTATTAGGAAACAACCATAGCAGTTTCTACGTGAAAAGCTCAATGGTTTCTTTCATAAATTATGCCAATAATCACGAAACCCGTCAGGTCAGTCAAAATTAGATTTTCTCTCTTCGCTCTAGATTATCTAAAAATACCTTTTTTGTTAATTTAAACAACAGGAAATATTAAATGTGTTATTACTTTTGTCCAATCAGGTTTTCAGCTGCAAACTGCAAACATCTTTCTTTTAACGGAATAAACGAGGTTCGGATGGCAGTTCCTGTGGCATGGATGGCAAGTGAATTCCTTATTATAACGATCATGAGCATGAAAACTTAGTTTTTCAACAAGCTAGGCACCTGCTTACTACTTACGGAACATAAGAGCAGGGTTGGTAGCGTCACAAATCCCAAAATTAGACAGGCCATCATGCTTTCCGGACATTAATCCAATGAAAAACGTGTGGGCCATTATCGTTCAAAAGATTTACAGTAGAAATAATCCTTTCCGCACTGTAAATGATCTTAGGAGCGCCATTTTGCAGGCCTTGGTAATGTCACTATCAATGAGCTTAATCATCTCGTCTTAAGCATGAACAATCGAATTTCTCAAATCATTAACCATAATGGTGGTGCTACTGATTATTAAATTAATGATCTTTTTTGGTTTTGATAATTTAATGCTTAATAAATGGTGAGTTTTAATTATTGAACTTATTTCAATTTCCAATTTACAAACATATTAAACTTTTCATTTTTATCTTCAAATGTTATTACCTTTTGTACCAAACATGCAGTTATTTTGAAAAGTTAGGAGAACACATAAAAATGTTTAGTGCATAAAAGCCTTTAAAGTGATTTTACGGTAAGATATGTTTTAACAAAGATATTTCAAAAATTATATCAATATTCTAGGTAAACCTATATCAATTTCCAGGTCTGTATAATAATTATAAAATGAGAAATATAAAAAAATTTGTTTAAATTTTAATAACGACTTTGTTTTATAATACATTAAAGGTGATGCAGGAAAATTCTTAATGAGCCGTTTTTATTGTTAATAATTAAAAAAATCAATTTGTTTTCAGTATGATCATTTCGGATACTTTTTATTTAATAAATCCTTCTTAAGTTGAAATTACATTATAATAGTTAAAAAAAATTGTTGTTTATAAAATTAAATTATTTTAAATGTTTTAATATTTTGTGGTGAAATTAAACACACCGCTTGTTATTCCATGGTTGATTAACAGTTGTTAGTGTTTTTATTTAAAATCAATTTTTAATTATTTGATATGAATTATAAATTTTCTAATATCTGTTCTTACTGAAAAACTAAAAATTCTTTAATTCGTTCAGTCATTTTAGATGAAAATCAAATTATATAAATTTACAAAATAGTGCTAAGGTGAATAGAGGATTAGATTATATTGTATAAAATCAACCAATTTTGCTGAGACAACATTCAATTAATGTTAAATGTTTCTTTTCAGATGTAGAGCATTTAATAAAGACTGGCTGTAAATAACGGAAAGAATAACTAAAGATAACCTGGTTTCGTAAAATGGTAAATTTAAATCAACAAAAATTCCTGAAAAAGGCTTCCATTCAATATGAACTTTAGCAATAGTCTTTGATACTTCATTTATCTTTATATTTATTTTTTACAATAGATACACTTAGCACGAATTGTATGAGGTTCAACAGCAGTGTTAATACAATTGTTAGAAAATGCTCATCATGAATATACAATATTCGAATGATTTTTTTAACTAATTCTGTATTATTTTATGACGATGTATTAAAAAAGAATGGCCCTTTTATTTTAAAATTACAATTTGCAAGGTGTTGACTGAAGAATATTAAATACTTTTGTTTTGGCGATGATTGAAGTAGATTATTTATTATTGTTTTCTTGGCAGTTTCGATTGCTCTTATTCCTCCTACTAGTAAGTTGTAAAATTAAAAAGTAATGATAAGAACTTTTATTATTGAATCATATAAGAATTTAATAAGAATATCTTTCTTGGAACCTTGCATTAGAATATTTCAAGATCTCTTAGTTTAAAACAGTTTAAATTATATTTTAACCATGTCTAGTTAGTTAAGTTAAAAAACAACTGTTTTTGTTTTTCAAAACATGTTTTTTGTCAACGTTTAACGTTTAATCTACCTATGCTTCTAATTAACGTATTCAACTACAATCCTAAAAGTTGCAAAACATTGGGGTTTGATTGGTGATAGAATATCTCAACAACTATTTCACATTTACAATAAGTAAACGGAATTTATTTAAAACACAAAATGTTCTGACAGACAATTATCTCTTTAATCTCAATGTTAACAATCAGAACGGTATAAGAGCTTTATATATATAGTTTTGTCTTCAGTTGCCAGCTTTCAGAGAAGCAACCATTTATTTTCCTGCTCGCAACGGAAGATAATATGTTTTTATAGAAGTTAAAAATGATTGCATATTCTAATATAAAAACATTAATTTTTCTAACGGATTATATTTATACCTATAACTTATAGTATCAAACACAGATAATATGAATTGTTGTAAATAATATGTTATTATAATATACAAACCTACTAACATTCAGGAGATAAGCTTCCGCACCATCGGGGTTTCATTATAATACGGTATGTAGATCAATAAAATGCGGAATAAACAGTTATCATATGACGAATTGTTTCACACACTATGTGGGAAACAGCGTTTGTTCTAGTTATCAAACCTGATTGGTTCCTGGCGCGGAAAATTATTAATTACTTTATAATAATGCAATCATCTCTGACGGCAGTGCCAATCAAGTTGTCTGAATTTAGATTCTATTATTAATATTTAACATAACTGCTTATAAACAGGCTTCTTTGAATCACGCGATACGTCTTACGTTTGAAGATTATTATAAAAGTGCATACTAACTACAATGTAATTAGAGGGTTATAGTGTGTATGTTATTAAAGCTCATCTATTAATACCATCGGAGAAATTATAAATGCTCAGGGATCAGCTTCAGCATATTGCTTCCGCGTATGTTAACTATGTAATATGGAGAATTCGTGATTTCGGTAAACCACGCTTACATCTGAAACGATAAACGACTTCTAACTTATGTCTGCATGTGGCTACGGCCGCACACAACAACGTAATAAAATACGTCTACTCGAGAGCAATATAAACAAGACGAAGATTTTTTCCTTCTGACCGCACAAGATACAGAAACAAACAATAATTAACATTTGACGTTACCCCTATTTTCAAAAATCTGTATATTACGATTCCTTTCGTCCATAAATGTTACTCCAACTCGAGAATTCGATTCGATTCGATGTTTGCTTCGAAGATCCTATATACTTTATTTCAAGGAGTAAATTTAATAAGTAAAATACTTCTCTGCTCGGTTTAATTAGTTAAATAATATAAATCAATTACTATTGTTTTAGAGAACGATCGCGTAAATTGACTTTTTAACAAAAGTATAAATTGACGAAGAAATGTTAATTGAATTTGAAAAAGTTAGGCTGGAGAAATTAAATTGAAAATAAATTTACTAAATATAATTATGTTAGGAAGGTTTTGACACCGCTTTTAATAAAAAAAAACGGTCGTGCACGGACATTTATGTTTTTATTGTGCTCTGATGAAGTGTTATAGATTTAAATTAATTTTTGTTCAGTGAAGCGGTGACCAACAAAGAGTTTAAAAGTGAAGCGAGCAATTAGCTACACAGTTCTTATTCATTTATACCTATTATTTTGCATTATTGTTTCATTTAAAAACACTGTTTTCGATTATTTTTATTGCATATAGCCAGCAGATTCTATAATAAAGAAAGAATATTGGCATATGAGCCTGTGTAATGCGACCAAAATATCATAAGAGGCAAGATTGTTCTTTTTAGTCAGTGTAATCTTGAAATTGTTCTTTTAAAATAGTTTTTTAACGTCAGCTTGTAATATCTTACAATACTATTGTCACATGATTATTAGTGTGCCCTTCAACAGACCAATTCTGTATCATCGTACACTATGTTAAAGGGTGTGCACGAAAAAATCTGGCCACTTAAATATGACATCAGGCGCCACTACACTGCAGGTACTAAAGTGAAATTGCAGCACAATAGCTTCTTTAAATTGATATCTTACTGTAAATGACAATTTCAAAGTGTTTTCGTTGTGTAGTTTTCAAATAAATTCAAAAGAATACGAACGTCGTCAAAAAATATTGCGCAAACATTGTGCAAATCCTGCAATGTCATATTGCGCGATCGGAAAATGTCAAAAAATATCAAAATAGGCCGTAGAAAATGTTTTAAACAATTTCTCTGAACGCTTAACAATAGATAGGCAGCCAGGTTCCGGTAGGAAATCGGGTGCAATATATAAAAAAACGGAAAGGAAGGTGATATAAGCTTTTACGCAGAATCCGGACTTGTCAGTGGGGGATGTGGCCTAAAAGGTTGGAACATCTTCATTACATGTTCGAAAAGTAGAAAACAGGGGTGGACTGAAAACATTCAAGGTGCAGAGCGCTCCGGATCGGGATGAAAAACAAAATTCCAAGGCGGAGGCCCTCGCAAAAAAACTGTACACCAATCTTTTAATGAAAGCAGATTGTGTAACAATGGATGACGAGACGTACATCAAAAATGACATTCAACAGCTTCCCGGTCAATAATTTCTTACTTGTAAACAACTTTGTGGAGTTAAGGACCAATACCAATGAGGACCAAACAAAAAGAAAATTTCGGAATCTTCTAGAAAATATTTGGTCTGACAAGCGACTTGCACTCTTGCACTTACGGGCGAGAACGAAGAAGAAGCTTTGTAACAAAAGGCACTATCAACACTGAAATCTATTTAGAAGGTTTAAAAAAGTGCCTGCTACCATTTATAAGAAGTCATAATGTTTCTATTCTATTTTGGGCGGATCTGGCCATATGTCACCATGTCAAACAATTCACTGATTGGCATGCAAAGAATGGGATCATTTTTGTACCTAAAGATAGCAATCCACCGAACGGCCCCAAACTGCGGCCGATCAACAATACTGGGCTATTGTAAAGCAAAGACTCTGAAAAACAAAAGAAACTGCTCAAGATATTGTTGACTTTTAGAAAAAGTGAAATAACGCGACAAAAAAATTACTACTACGGCTGTACAAACTTTGATGTCTGATGTGAAACAAAAAGTTAAAAATTTTAGTTAAAGATAGTAATAATGTACAATATATGTAAATACGTTTCAGAAGGAACATATATGTTAAAAGTTAATAATAATTTTAAGTCATAAATAATTTCCGACGACCCTACTTTTTTGATGTTTTTGTGGCCAGATTTTTTCGTGCACACTCTTTACTTGTGTGTTCACTAGAAGTTGCTACTGTTCATCGCTAAGTGCAGGTTGTACATCCTAAGTATTTTACATTAGCCATTATTAAACCAGCCATTAGTATTACAGAGTGCATTTTACATTAGCCTAAAACCACTATGTCGAGGAAGCGAAGCAATTTAATCTGCAATAGTACAATGTAAGACAAACGGCCGTTTGAAAATGGTAGATTTCGACTAGTCATGCCACAAAAATACACAGTGAAATGGGATCTACGTAAAATAAATAACGCGAATTAAAGAAATTGCCAGTGGCGTAGCAATTTTTATACAACAGCTTTTGTATTTGTTATTTATAATGGTTGTCTTTTTAGTTTCGCATATAGTCGCATGGAGGCCGCCGCCACTAATGAAACGTCAAGGATCAAAATTAACCACAACATTTAGTTAACCTAAAACCAAAGTTTTATCAAGTACAACAAGCGCTTTAGTCACAGCGAATCTTTAAAATTGATAAGTCGCCCAAGAAAATGGAATTGAGTTGAAGAAAATTTTCGCATAATAATTTCTTACAACTTTCGGGTAGGATTCCCTCAACAACAATATCTTGCCGAGTTAGTTTCTGTTTTTGGTGATTTAGCACCACATCAATAGACAATTTCCCGCTGGTATTGGTAATCCCAGGACAGCGGTCGCCCAGAAAAACATTGATTCTGTGCACTAGCTGATCAAGGACAGCTGATGACATGTGACATATTGCGAGATTGAGTAGTCCTTAGGCATTTCAAAGATCTTAATTCAAAAGATCCTACAGCTACGAGCTGGATGTGAGAAAGTTAGTTTTCCGTTGAATCCAGCATCTTTTAACTGAAGAACAAAGGCGTTAATTGGAGCCAAATAAGTTTGAGCCGCTTCAATAAAGGAAGCTTAAAAACGTTTACAGCATAGTCGGTGGTGACGGATCATGGATTTATTTCTATAAACCCGAGAATAAACGGCAATCTGCAGTTTGGTTGTTGAGATGAGAAGAATCCAACAAAAGTTATCCGTTCCCGAAGTGTGTCGAAGAAAATGGTAGCAACGTTTATCTCAAAATCAGATCATGTAGCTACAATTTCTTTACAAGGCCGAAGAACGGTTAATGCCGATTGGCAACCAAACAGAAGTAATCGCCGTGTTCCGAGAAACCAACCCAGAACGACGAATCATCCTTCACCAAAACAATGCGAGTTCACGCACAGCTCAAAGGCCAATTGCGCTTTTAGAGCAGCAGAATAACGACAAATTATTAGATAATCCCCCGTACAGTCCTGACCTAAGTCCTAACGATTTTCTTACATTCCTAATGATCAAGAACGAACTGAGTGGTCAACGATTCCAGTAGCCACATACAGCAGTGGAAGAAGCAGTCGATGGCTTCAAACTAACGATTTTGACTGTCCGAATTGAAGACTAGAATAACTGCTTTAACAATTGATTTGAACACTTCCTTCAATCAATCTTTATCGAGAATACTCTGAAAAGCAATAAAGCACTTTAAGTCTATCTACTGTTTGATATTATGGCTGTATGCAACACGAAAAAGACAACCCTCGTATATGCCATATAACTTGTAGCGAGGGTGCTTATGAAAGATGAGGTAATTCAAGGTTTTTTCAGGCGAAGTCCCCTAAAATGCACGTATCTAAAATGTCTATTACAGTTGCAAATGCATTGTAAAAATCTATAACAATAGTTATTTACTTAACAAGTCAGGAATTACAGAATGAATAGCAGTTCCAGGACGAGTAATAAACCTCAGTTTATTACTTCAAAGCTTCAAACTCTCTGGTTTCAACAATTCCGAAACATAAGTTTAAAAATACATTTTCAATGTATTTAAACCACTATTTCAAACTTTCATAATTTAATAGCTTCGAAGATTTAAGCATTTGGGGTTTTGGAAATCTTTAATTGGCGAATGACTTTGTCAGTTCAGAACAGAAGAATTATTATTAGTTAAACAATCAGGACTTCTAAATCCAGTGGTTGATTTTTTGTGATTCAGATTATTATTGTCAAGTTTCAAGAATTCACAACTGCGATGTTTCAGTCTCGAGAATCTCAAATATCACAAATTTAGTTTTCAAGCATTAAAATATTTGAATTTTAAAATTCAAAATCTTATGCTTCAATCTTCGGGAATTTAGATTTTGAAAATTTCAGATATTTTCATAATGTAACTATTTAGCCTTTTAACTGAATGCTTTGGAGTAGTACAGCTCATTCTTTCCCTGACCTGAGTAGCCATTCTGCATATACTGAATGAGAGCGGCGCACCCAATACAGCAAAACCTCTGCTTGCGGACACCTCTTGATATTGATCAATTATGAAAGTACCAACTCAGTCAATATGTACAATAAATAAAAATAAACCTCCCATGGACAGATCCGTACAACACAAATTAAGACTGTCCTATTACAGTTTAGGTAAATTTTACTCTATATTGAACACTATCGGTGTCGATCGCAAGTAGCAAGCTTATCCTTTGGAAATATTAAGGTTTAGGGTTTTGTATTGTATGCAACATATTTGTTTTGTATAAATATGTTTTTTTATTAACAATTGTGGTGTCTTTAATTTTTAATAAAATTGTTCAGAATTCATATTTTTTGTTATACAATAACAAATTATACAATTATCTTGTATAATGTATAATGTAATATAAACTGTATAATTAAGTTTTTTAATTGTGAGGTCTTTAGATTTTAATAAATGTATGAATAAATCATTCTATATACCTAGGATACAAAAATATTTATTTCGCTTTATCGTTGCATTTCTTTTACGGACACTTCTTGTTATCGGACATTTTTTTTGGAGCCATGGGTGACCGATACGGAGAGGTTTTACTGTATTATAATTTTATGAGTAAGTTTCAGGTACCCAATTACCCATATATTTGCAAATATAAGCGATATATTAAATTTGTTCAGTAATACTTTAAATGTTGGAAGTGATTCTTAAGCAGCGAATTGCTTAAACTGCAATGGTAGATATTGAACGTTTAACTACTTCTTGCTGAAACCCGATACTACTGTGAGGCAAATACAAGAATCTAGTACAAGGATTTAGGAAAACCTGTATTCATTTTTTTAGAATGAAAATAAACCTTTTTCCTAGAACCTAGTTTCAATGGGCGCACACGATCTACACCACGGATTATCAATTTTATATTTTTCATGTTGGGTAAAGATAATTCCCGGTCTGAACTGCACCACGGACAATCTCAACATCCGGAATTTACTACCTGAACGGCACCGATAATGCTGCTAAAAAAGTGTGTACAGGTACATGTTGCTGATATGCAAAATTATTTAAAGAAGAATTGAGAATTAAAAATTAGGAACGGCAATTAAAGTCTAGAAATCTGGTGCAGTATCGGAATGAAGCACAGATATTTACCCAAAAGTATGTGGTGCAATCCAGATAAGGGATTAAGGGGTTTTTGGTGCAGTTCGTGTGCACCGGTTTCAATGAACAGGCTGAATTGATCTCTATTATACATTCCTACAATTATTTACGCTTTCAACTATCTAAGCAGCATTTTTAGTCATCGCTACGTACCAGCAACTACCGGCCGAACTTATTAAATTTTTGCCACTAGTCACAAGCACGTAGTTGCTATGACTTTATTACGTGTCTGGAACAATTCTTGGATAGCAGATACGTTGCAGTAACTTCTCTGGAACTTGTCAAGCTACGTTTCGGCTACGTACCAGGAACGTGGCGGTATAGTAATTGCTACTTTCGTGAAACTTCTTTTCTCTTTGAAACATCGTATCGCGTGGTTGCTCTGTCGTACTCTCTCTTATAACTTACAGGTAACATTACTTAAAGGTTACTCAGAAGTAATGGAACTACATAATTACTAAAATATTCCAAACTGAAGTAATTAAACCTATGAAGTCATAAATTTAGTTGTAGTTACGTAACAACTACTCATTCAAAGTTCCGATCTCAGTTGCTGCTGCTTAGATGCTGCTTGTTAATAAGTTAAATTACAAACAGGTCTTATCATAAATAATCTTCCAATAAAAATTAAATGCATACAGAATTCACATTTTTCCGACAAATTCTAACGGTCAAGTCTTTTGAATGAATTCCACGCCGTCAAGTAAACCATTCAAAATAAGATATATATAAATATATACTCTACGATATTCATGTTTCTATTGCGGAAGATGCTTGAAAAATTGGTTAAAAGCTATCGGATATTACAGAATTTTTCCATTCCTGAACTCCTGAAACATAGTAGATCAGATGTGAACATTCACGGAAGTACGGCCATTTACTATTCAAGCAAATGTTTATGTAACATGCAACCCTTTTTCTAGAAAATTAGATTGCATATAACTGCAACCATACTAATTAGTGATTACCTACACCTGTCAATGTTGCTGTTGGCGTTAGAATAACTACATTCGATACGCATTCTGATAGGATCGGTTGGTTAGATTTTGAATTATAATGTTTTTCAGATATAGCTTGCGGTTCGTGCGAATGAATAAATATTTGCAAAACACATGACGATGTTGTGTGCTTAATTGTTATTTATTGCTATACAGTGTATATATGTACTCGGTCAAATGTAATTGTTTCCCGATTGTCCGCTGCATGCCACAAACTTAACCAATAATAGCTAGTCAACGTTCTCATTCTAGTAACTTCATTAAAAAGGGAAATACTCTCACAGGAAAAAATAGTCATAAAATCTATGTGAAAGTAAACAAAAAATATATACATACGACCTGTAATCTGAATGCGGGTATATAATAAAGTTCATTCATGTTTAAGATTCATTACCTGTGGCACAAAGCAAAAATAATAAAGACGAGTACTAACACTATAATTTAAATACTATTATAATACATAGTTATTATTGTACTTAACGTTTTTGTATAACAAGAAGGTTATTAGCAAGTATTTTCAATAATATTTACATACCAGCTATTCATACAGCTCGGTTTTAACAAGAATCACGTTCATTAAAAGATTAAATTTTTTTGTTGTTACTTGTTAGTAGATAAAAAATCCTTCATTTTCTTCTTGCAGTAGTATTCGCTCTTGGAATTTACTAGCTCAAAATAAAAGAAAGAATTAAAGTAAAGCTATTACACAGCAATTTTCCGATTAGCTGCGTGAAATAGTAAATGGTCAAAGAATGTTACACTGCTCTAAATTTTTATCGGTTTTAATATACTTTAGAAGGTTTTTTTGATAAATTAAAACCACAATGTTGAGAAATTTTATAATTCGACGAAAGCCTTCAGCAGATATAGCGTAAACTAACTGATCTAATTAGATAGCTAACTGTATCTAGCAATACCGTTTTCGGAAAACCTAAGTATCTTATATTACTCCAGTAACTAACTAATTTATCACGGGCATAATTCGGTTAAATTGAATTCACATTAAACGTGATATAGAGCAGTATTGGTAGTTGTTGCATGTTGCAGACGTGCTTATAGCGTCCATCAAGTTTCTATCTACGCCCGCAAATGAAGACAAGTGTAATTAATTAAAAGCAGATGTATTTGCTGCAAGCGATTAAACTCAATTCAACTCATTTTAACAGAAATATATCAAGAGAGTGGTTTGCATTTACATACCACCTGAACGAATGCCTATAAAATGCTTCTTTTTATTTATTTTTAGGTTAATCTGTAATTTATAATGTCGCTTGTATACGACCGACGCATTCTAGCGAACTTTTTCTTTTAAAAGAAACCTCACGCATAAAGCATTAGAAGTCATGCAAATCAAGGGAGGTCGCGAGCATAGTACGTACACACATTCTTTCTGTCTTGGTTGTAAGGACATTAAAAAAGATAACTACGGAGTAGTCACACAAACTAGTACAAGTTTTCTTTACTTGTCCTCACGATTAATAAAGTTGGCAACAGAAAACATAAAAACTAAAAACGGGTCTTCTAGTTTAAGAAAAATCGATTAGACTTAAAAAGCAGACTTAACAAATAGGGATTGCAATAGATTCATTGGAATTCGAGAATTCCACAACGATTAATGGACTTTTTTTGTTGAAAAAGATATACTACTAAAACAGCGTTTGTTGATCGAGTGAAGAATGAAAATTAAATGAGAAAATTAGCGCTTTTTCACGTTATGTAACTATGAAGTCGTGTGTATTCCTTGAAAATCTTGGATTAATTTTATAGGAAAATCGTCATACACTGTTTTGAGCAAAACATAATTTGATATACGGTCTATATAGCCCCCCAGTTTATCTTATGTGCCAATACTTTCTTACTACCTTTTTATTTGATCCTTTCAGATTAGATCCTGAAAAATCTCCTACTTATTAATCTGTGAAACTATCAGTGACAAAGCAGTTTAATGATTTCTCGTAATAACATTTGCGATTTCAAATCACAGAAATTTATAATCGGAAATTAATTTTTATGAATAGACCAGAGTTTGAGCACACACTAAATTTATTTTGAAAAATTTAAATAAAAAGGGTTCTATAGAAAAAGGTTGATAGATATCCTTAAGAAGTTCAAAAAGACTTATCCGAAATATATGCTTTTCATGGGTATCGACACATCAGTAATAAATTGCAACTAAGCGGAAACCCTTACAAAAAAATATTATTAAACAGAATTTTTTTAGATTGTCAAAATTAAAGCATAAGTACTTGGTTTCAAAATGCGGACTTCCATCATTATTCTAGGATTCACAGGAAAGGTATGGAAAGTTATCCATAGGAGGTAAACGTACTACTTGAAGAGCATCCAAAAGAAAAAACATCTAGCGGAAAATAAAAATCAGCCCGACAGAAAAAACTTCAACAAAAAAATGAAAACAATTTTATAACCACACAATATTATCCAGTTTCTAGATGCTTACCCCTTAGTTAGTCGACTTTTTCGTAGAATGAAGAAACATACATTGTTATTGTTGATCAGTTGACAACTAAAATGAAAAACACATTTTTACTACCAAAATAATAACGTCCTTGACTCAATTTGAACTCAACTTTTAAATCCTCTTTTAGAGAATAAATCGTTCATCAAAGAAAAAAGTAGATTTTTCGTTTTGTTTTCCAACTAAATCCGTTTCTATGCTCCCAAAAAGAACTAAAACACAACTGAATAACTGATCAAAGACAATTAGAATACAGGAGTATGAATATAGCCCATTTCAAAACCATCATTAACTTCCCAAAGAAATATACAATCCCTTTTAGATCTTAAATTTTAAAGGGTGGATATGGATAACGGCGGAATTTATTGGTTAGAGTGTGATTGCAATTATGCGAAGAGTACATATTAGGGTATAACTAACGAAAAATAGTTGTTGAAGTTGGAACATTTTCACATGTTGTATAAAGAAAATTGTATTATAAAGTATTGAAATTGTATAAGACTGTCGGCTTTAAAAGATACCTATCCGTTCTAACTTTATTAAGGTTAGGTAACTTTATTTGGTATATTTTTGTTTAAAATTTAAATTATAATTTGTGCTTCAATGTTTAAATTGATTCATCTGGTATTCATTTAACTTAATTACAATTTTGTTTCAAGATTTGTATTGATATTGTAGATAAATATACAGTGAGTTTAAGTTAAAGTGCAATATACTCTATATTGCATTTGAAAATAGTCATCCCAAACCATTGCATTTACTCAACAACAATAGCAGTTTAACCTCTTTCATTTCACTTGGGGATAATTTAACACTAATTGAGTTTATTAAAAATACATTCGTAAAATAAAGTAACATTTATTGCATGCAAGATAAAAGATGCAAAGGTCCATTTTTTTCTAACAAACTACGCCTGTTCGTGGTATACAGGGTGTCTCGAAAATAACGAACAATAACGCAGAGGGTTAAAGAGCGTCGGGGGTAGAATCTAAAACCGAAGAAAAAAAAACTCTACCTTAAATTTTTTTTTGTAAATTTTTAAAAAATTGTTTTTGCTAATACGGTCCTGTTATATTTTGCATCAATTTGATAAATAATAAGTCATCCAGCATTGGGATAGTCAAAACATTGTAAAGTGATATGTGCAGAGTTAAGCAAAAATTCGGAGAAGTCGATTTAAAAACACGTATATTGGTCAAGGTCACGTCTTTATAAACACCATGACATATCACCGTAATAAGCGTTTTTGTTATAAACTGCATAGTTGCAAAAAAGTCCCAAACGTTTGATGATAGTTCATCAAACTAATAACTAATATTATCAAGAGTTTATTCGAAGGTGTTTTCCGTTTTAAATAAAATAGATTAATGGTAAACATTGCTCTTATTTAATAAATCGTCATTGCATTTAATATTGATTTATCTATTTTTACTTATTTTTATTAATTTAATTAAACTCGTTATTCCAGGAACACTGGCAATTTATGTAAAAATCTATCTGTCCAAGATTTCAAAACAAGCGACCCTTGTAGTTTTTTGAGTAAACCACAATCGGGCCGCAAATTCAACCTGGTGGCGCCCTAATTATGAAAATGTTCTTTTTAAAAGTTTAATTTATCTTCTGTTTATTTTCATTACAGAACGTAAAAATGTATTTATGTTGTGTATCCCTTTTTTAAATTGCGTTGTTTATTTTACGTAGATCACAATTCACTATGTGTATTTTTTGCGGAATGGCTAGTCCAAAATTTTATTTACAAGCACAGAATACGAAAGAAAGAATTGCTATAAATAAGAAAAGTCTGCGAAAGGGGATGTTTATAACAAAGAGGGTTTTTAATTATTGACTTACGTTCATTGAGAAATTTCGAGCCCGAGATCATTTTTGTAAAATTTTATTTCAGTTTTACTGAAAAGGTTTACTATTAGTTTTAAATATTATTGCTTCAGATTCTAGTAAAATGTATTAGCATCGCAGATTAGAAGAACTAGTAATGTAATTTTCTTATAAAAGCCCAACACTTTTTATGTTTTTTAAATTACATTCAACGCCGCCACACATAAAGAACTCCCTTTAATTTATTGAAATATGATATCAGATGCTCTCTTTAAAAATAAGATGTTTTAAGCTGTTATTAGACCTTGAATTTATTTTAAAATAAACAAACTGCAATATGAGCAAAACGGAACGTGTCTTATTTACGAGTTTCTTCAAGTTCAACTCATTTCGGGTATTTTGCAGCATTGACAAAATTGTGCTGTATTGAGAAATGCTGTAAAGTTCAACGAACTACAGTCCTCAGCATTATGCGACATCATGAGATTGTGGAGCAGAACGTGCAGGACCGGACTCAAACTTGAACCTTAAATAACTCGGAAAGTAAATACTTTAGAAAAAAAAGTTATAGGAAAAATTTTCTCTACACATCATCAACTATCTCGTATTCACGTATTGTCCGTTATTTTTGAGACATCCTGTATAGAGTATATTGCATTTTAATTTAATAGCACACTGTATCTACCTATTTACTTATATTGCAGTTTCCTTTTCTGAAGCATCAGAAACGCTCCAGTTTTTTATGTAGCTTATATTTTAATACAAAGAGTCCGTAGAATTTATATTTCTGTTTCCTAGGGTTGCAAGAAACATCGTCTGCTCATTTTTACCCCGTTAATTTTTGCATTTCCTGCGCTAATGAAGAATTTTTTCCTAAAGGCTATTGGTATCGCTTTAGTTCGTCACTATAATTCTAACTAAACAATCAAGAAGTATTTACAGATAGCCAGTTGCATTTAAAGAAGCAAATCTTCATAACAAACTCTTCCCTGGCCCTAAATAATCGTGAACGAATAATAAATACATAATAACTTTTGTGTATATCTGGCTTTCGATCAACTAATCAAATCAAATTGGATTAACTAGAGCACAGCAACTACTAGAAAATGCTTATGGATCATTCCATGGAAGAGCTCCAGATTTAGTTGCCGTCATATTTTAGATTTCTTTTTGGGATTTTAGTGTTAATGTAGCATTTAATGGATGTATATTATCTGATATGGCAAAAATACCAAGTGATGCGCCTCTCTATTTATGACAAAACGCTCTGCTTGAACAAAGATTTGTTGTGGCAGATATATGAAGGTCAGACGGTAGCAAATCACAACCATAGCTGCTACATTTTTGCCTACATATAAACATCTTCAGACCACATCATAATTTTATAAAATATTAAAATTAATGCTTATATCTATCTATATACCTGTCTAGGAAACGCCCTGTATAAAAGTAATTCATTATAACGTTTTATTGTTCTAGAATGAAACTTGTCCTTACCAATAATTCCTATTTTGAAGTTATATAGTCCTCAGAGGACTAGTGAGGTCCATTTGAAGCACACTACTTTTGATCTTTTTCCCTTTTTCTCTATATTTGGAGCCCTCTGAACATATTGTATTCAAATCTTTTTTCGAATGATTTTTGATTTGTATATTTGTTTACCGCGAACCTCGAGTGCCGTGATCGTGACTACACTACCAATAATAAAACCTCTGCGCATTTGCCTATTAGACCTATAAAAGACCTAGGCACGTGCAGATAAATATTTCATAAAATGTATTGCATAGTCTGAAGACATAAATTTGTAGATACATACGTATATTTATCTGTCCTTATCGTATATATATCGAAGAAATAATCAATGATATCTTGGAAACAAACGAAACTACTTATTGTAGTTTTTATACATCCATATGACAGTAACCAAATTCGGAACCCTTCCTTGGTGGAATGGCCCTTATGCAATATTATTTTAGAGATTATATGTTAATCAAGCATACCAATCGACTGAGCTTACAAAAACAACATTTTCTGTAATATTACATGTTTCGTCAACACGTGGCAGAATAAATATTCCCATTTCCAATCTATAACAACTCTATAATTAAATACCAATTCCCTGTGTGCATTTCATTTGAAAAAACATACAAAAAACAGGTCATTTGATATACACAGACATATATCAAAACTAGATGGAAAATATAAACACAAATATCAGTAACTTTGTTATTTCATCTGATTTTTTTATATAATTCCCCCGACAATCCTTTTATAATATAAAGGATCGGTTCGAACATCGATCAGCTTTCCATGAACTAATTGAGTGGCTTTAATTAATGTGATACGGCGACAGCACAGTATTGGTAAAGCTCAAAGAACACTTCAAAAAGTAAATCACCGACACCATCAAAGTACAGAAGTGATTTCTGAAATAAAAAGTATCAGTAGCATCTGACAAGCTGTTGCGAGCACTCATTAAAAAACTTGAAATATTTAACAAGGTGCATGTTTTATATTCAGAAGCAAACGTATTCAGTAATGAAAATAACATTTAAGTGCAGTCTCTCATCTCGTTCTTTTCGTTACATACAATTCAGTGCAGGATATAATTACTTGTTTTCTTTAAATAAATTTACAATATCCCCAGTGAACAGATGGTGAAATAATGAAATACTATATCAATTATATCAATTTGAAAAATTCAAAATTGTAGGTATGTATTTCTTTATAACGAAATTTCCCTATAGCGAATTTTTTTTCAGGATTTACCGACTTCGTTATATAGAAGTTCGACTGTATTTTTAATATTGGTCATTAACTTTTCTCATGTTCTTCAGAAAGAGACTTTATTAATGTAGCGGAATCCTCAACGAAATCAATTGCGTCACACTTTTTTACATTTATTCCAAAGAAGGCAATACATCACATAAAAGGAAAGGATAATATATCATATTTTGACATATCTACGACATTTTGATAGACTGAAAGTTAGAAATTAAATTTCAGTTGTAATAGTATTAATTAAATGTGCTTTACAAAATGACCAGAAAATAATAGTTAACTGTAATTTCAATAGCATAATGAGGATTTAATTAGGTGTTAGTAAAGTGATAGTGCTTGTGTAAACAACCACGTAGATGGTCACTAGATTATTATCATACATTTCTTCCCAGAATAAACTCGAGTAACCTGATTATTCTAAGTGTGTTTTCTTTGCATTTTAACATTTTCTGCAACAGAAATGCAAATGAAATGTTTTTTGCGACCTGTTATTGCCGTGAGTTAACACAATCTATCTATTAATATTTTTAAGTAATATTAAATATGTATACCGATATTTCAAAACGGGTATTACAATAATATTTTAATGCATATTTATGGCATGCATTTATTTATAAAGGATGAAGAGGGATATATAAGGCAGTATTTAATTAACCTAGCAGTTCCTAAGTTCCATTATGTGGTTTTATTAAGATTTTATTAAAAGTTTCAAACGTAATTAAAAGTTTTATTTTATTTTTAGCACAGCAACCAGAACATTTTGTTAGCGTTAAAAAAATGGTAGACTTACACGAGGGGACGGATTATTAAGTAATACTTTAAAATGCTTTTGTCAAGGGTCTAACATGTTAAAGTTAATTATGTAAGAGTTTTATGATAAACTTCGTTGGAAAAATAAAAACTCGGAGGAAGAATTACGTAATATTATAAACAATGACCAGTGGAAACACCAAGAAAGGATTTATTTAAAAACCTTGTTTTGAATTAAGTTCTTCGCCAACTGTTACCTACCTAGCCTTTAAGAACTTAGAAAAGCTGTTTTTGTAAATTTATTTTTGGTTATCGACAAACTGATGGGATTTTAAAAATGCAGTCGATATCTACTGGTAATACATAAAATTTCATACTTTTCAAAAAGGGATTGTATAAAAAGTTTTATTTTCGATTTTTTTTAAGATACATTTTCAGTGAAGAACTTCAAGAACGTAGTACAATGTAACTACGTGTACAGCACAGGAAGCTTTTTCTATTTGAATAACCTACATTATGTTAGATAAGGAAGAAATATATCGCGGACCACAAGATAAAAGAAAACAGAATTATAATGCTCCTTCTACAATTCAAAAATCTATTTAGGGACATATAGAACATTAAAACAATTTGGAAAAAATCAGCATGTCGAGTTTGAATAGCTATCATGTTCTTATCAATTTAAGACGGTCCGACAAGAAATCAAAGTTGGCCGCAGATTGGAATTATAATTGAGAATGAATAAACAATTCCATACGCAGCCAAAAAGAGCAAACGTAAACCAAAGCAAAAATCGCCCATTACTATTTTTTCTCTAAAAAATCAGACATAGAATGTAGCCATTGGGCAACTGATTTGCCGAAACTTTCATTTCGGTTTCCGCGAAACCTTCAAGTATCTTATTTTTTGATGTTTACTAAAATATTTTAAGGATGACGTATTTAATTGTACGTAGTAACAGTTGTATGGCGTAGAGTTTTTATTTATACAATACTAGCGAAGACCTCCGGTTCTTCGAACCTTTAAAAATTAAAATTCACTTAGTCAATATAATAATATCAGGTCAGGTTTTTTCTTCGCTTAAACTAACAATTTGCACCGCTTAGTGGCGCTAGCTAACAGGACCACTCTGTAGGACATAAACCCCGAACAAGCTCGTTATATTATATATAGATTGTGCGAATTAACGTGAACAGTGATAGATTTTCGTAAATATCGTTTATTCGAAAGGAAATTGTATTTGTACGCTATCACCAACTTCTTTTAGTGTCGTTTAATAGAAAATATTCCTACTTTGGTTTTTTAAGTACAGCTTGAACTCGTCTTGGCATGGAGTCATATCAATTTTTGCAGCTTTCCTTGATATTCGCATCCCGAAACCACACCTGAATCACAGTTTCAGCCATTTTGGATTTCAGCGTTCAGTACATCTTTTGTAATCTGGCCTTGCATATGGATCTCAGGTTCTCAATCCAATTGAAGTCTGATGAGTTTCGAGGACAGTCTAGAAGGGTAACCCCTGTGTGCTTGAAATATCTCACCATCACCTTGGAGACGTGATAGGAGTTGAGTCTTGTTGAAACATCGGTCCACCGGCTGCTTGAGCTTTTTTGACCAAATGTTTTCCCAATATTATACGTTATTTTCATACGTTCAATGAGTATGGGTTTTCCAGTTCCCATATACGAAAAGCAGCCCCAGAATATCTGTTTTACCTAATGTTTCAGTGTCTGGATCATAATGAGCTGCAGTTAGTGTTTCGTCCGCACTCGTTCGTACGAACTTCAATCGATTCCCTTACACAAAAAAATCTGTTTTATCAAAGAACAAAACTTTCCTCCAGTGTTATTCAGTCCAATGGACATACATTTTGATCTAAGGCAGCCTTCTTTTTTTATCATAGCGTCGTGAGGAGTTGTTTCTTCTCCGATCTTACGGCTTTTCTTCCACCTTCTAAATGTGTATACCAACTGTGGAGTCATGAATTTCTACTCCAGTCTTTTCTAAGTCTTGCCGAAGATCATAGCTCGTTTTCCTGGTGTTCAGCTTGCTAGTTCGCATAAGAAAAAATCATCCCGGGTAGTTGTCCCTTTTTTCCCTTTCATTTTACTTCATCTAATCCAGTCTCCTTTTTCTGCTTTATTACCTTATTTACAGCTCCCAATCTTAACAGAGAACTCTCGAGCAATGTCTTTCTGCATCATCGATGTGTGGTGATGATTCCCTTTCCCCGTTTCCCTTTTCCTCGGAGTGACATTCATGATGTCAGGCAAACACAAAAAAAATATTCCATCTCAAAACGACAAAAATAAATGAACACAACAGAAAGTCGTATAAACTGACACTGGCGTCGAAACAACTGCTAAAATAGACACAACAGTGTTTCCATCACAAGAAATATAAAAATTCGCTGTGTTCACAATAATTCGCAAAATACTGTAAGACCATGTGCAAGAACAAGACATCAGATTTTGCGCATTTTGGAATTTGAAACAGATGTTTTAACTAATCTAAACGTTTTCTTGAAGTTTGTAAGATTTGTGCAAATTTGGAAATGTACTGAAAAAGTATTCATCAATGTTAGCTGATATTCTTCATGTATGAATTGTGCGTTGAATTATTTTATCAGTTGGCTGATATATTTAATATTAATTTGCGTTGTCTCAAACTAATCCAAACGATGCCTTCTCATCTCTAATAGGAAGAATGTAGGCTAGGCGAATTAACCATTCTCCAAATACGTTACACCACTCAATGACAACTATTTTACTTTGAATCCGTACTGAAGAGATACAAAGTATTTGTACAATGTGCTGATAGCTTCAGTATTCTCGTCGTAGAGCCTGATCAAGAAACATCAGCATAAACGCTTTAGTCTCAAAGTTCTTTGAGTATATAATATATTCTGTCTACATTAATAACATCACTATACCTTTGCATATACATAGTGAGGTGTAATAAGTCCACCTCATTGAAAATTTTATTTAACGATAAGATCGTAAAAGTGAAGACAAATATTTCACATATCAAATCTAAAATAAAAGATGAATATGCTAGGTGATAGGCATAATTAATCTAAAGGTTACATATAGGGTCACAGTTAGGCTCATCAATATTTAAAATAGAAATCAAAAATAAAATTTCATGCAAACATAACCTCAATTCATATGCATAATAAAGGTTTCATTTTTAAAAAAGGATATCAATCATTTAGATTGTTTTATGATAATACATGTTTATACAACCCAAGTTGCATATTGGGATGGTTTTTTCATTTGTAGAGAAGATGTAATCTTCTTATTTAAATTTAGAGTCTACGATCTTTAACGTAGGATGAATTTTTCTATTTTCCAAGAGACCAACTTAGTTTCGCACTGTCAGTTAACTGAAAACAGATAAATTAGGTCAACCTTGCAATGACTTATATAGCACAATTAGTTTTTACACTCTTATATAATAATCCTGAACATTTTCATTACTGAAGGTTTTGATCTTGTTGTTATGCTTCAGTTTGACGATTATTGACTCTTATACTATTTTTCTCACCTTTGTTTTTATGTAAACACTTGGAGGACTGTATGCTGGACAATTTGATCATAAATTGATTTCATTTGAATTAATATTAAAGGTGGAACTTGTAAATGCATAAATTGGTTGTATACGATGTTGTAACGGACTGTACTTCATGTTTCTCTTAAATTGTAAAGATGTTCCTGTAGAAATTTAATATGTATTAGTTGTATTGTGTAATTATGCATCTATTTTGTAAAGGATAAACCTGGACTTTAATTTTGTATGCAATTAAGCTATAATGAGATTTGTTCATTGTCAATCGTTTTTGCCTCATATCTTGTTTACTATGCATTTTAGGACATAAGTGTATTAAATTGTTTTAATCCTTGCTTCATCAGCTATAATCTTGTGTTTATAGAATATAGAATTAAGATTCGTGAGAAAAATGAACAGCTGTGAAAAATAGTGACGTCATACATTTTTTCCGCGTTTCGTTTTTTCGAAAAAGTGTCAGTGCCGGCAGTTGTTTCTACAGAACCTATATAAGTTGGAGCCAAATTTAACAAATGGAGTCGACAAAAAGCTTTGGGCAAATCTATGCTTGACTCCGGATAGAAAATCTGTAAATTTAAGTGTGGTTAGAAGTGTTGACCATATGATTGATGTCAACTGTAAAAATAAACAAGATTGAAGTTTAAGTTGAAGTGTTTACCTGAATATTTTTAAAGTTTAAAGAAGATTTTAATTGTTGTTCCACAACTATTTGGAAGTTGAACGAGAAGTTTATATAAATTCTGGGAGAATTTATTTTCATTATTGATTTATGAATTGACGTTTTATAACAAGAAATCAGCTGACAAATATTATTGCAGTGATACCAATAGAGGATTGTAATTAAAGGAAACTCTTTTTATAATATACCAGGTTGGTCGTAATAAAAGGTCTTTTAAATTTGATTGACAATATTAAAATATATAAAGTTTATCCTGAATAATTTCAGAATTATTTTGTTTAACCTTAAAGGTTCTTAAAAAGAATTTATTTTTTTCAAAATAAAACAATTCAATTTCTTTTTATTTAAAATTACTTTTCATAAAGATAAACATTTAGCATTTGTGAATATTTTTGATTTGTGTTAGTTTGTTCAAGTGAATGACTGTAATAGCCCTATGTCAGGCTATTACGACTTTTAATTACACTTGAGCAAGCTTGAGAATAAATTTGCTAATTGTCGTCTTATTGTACTATGTAATTTGAACAATTTTTCTTTTTATTTCTTTCAATTTAAATTTCTATTTATTTTTTTTTAATTAAATAAAGTTTGTGTGTTTTAAATTATTCATGTGTTTAATTGATGCACATACAAGCATCCAGTTCTCTTTCTTTTTGCATGTAGAGCTTAGCAGTGGTTGTCCAGTTTGCAGGAGTACAAGTGTCTGCAGTATAAGTTTTTATCCTCTTTCAGGTGTAAGAGTTAATACGAGTCTAATTATTCAAACAATTCATGCTCTATCGAATAAACCCTGAGTTGGCCGATTGTGAAAAAGAAAATATTTGGGGTGTATTTTTATTTTTAATTCACTACATATAATTTATGTTTATTTTGAACGTTTTGCATATTATTTATTTAAGCTTTAATACACCGCAATAGATATACCAAATTAATCAGTTTATTTAGAATTTTTCGCAATAAAAGTGACATTATTATAGCTATACTCTCCTCATATCTCCCCGCTTATAGTTTGACCATCAGAATACCGAACACACCATGCTATTCTAGACATTACGATTATTATTTATTAATGACTTTAAATACACCACTGGCTGAGTACACAGCGACTTATAGTACATTATTAAATGCTCCTTTGATAACAAGGCACTTCCAGAGGCTTCTCGCTTTACAGTAGTACTTTCTTAGTGTAGAATGTAATGAGGCTCTGCCAACGTTAATCTACGTCAAACTTGTTCTAATTACCAATAAGCGACACGCGGTAAAACTAAAGTTACTCCATTAATCTGCATGCTCGAAGATCAATGAATTAATTAAGGGTTTCTTCATTGTATTATAACCACTGCAATTTTAATGACGTGTTGCTACTCGGTATGATACTATCATTAATTTTCGAAAAAAAAAGGAAAGCGTCTTAGAAATTATCAACCGCATTTGTGGAATATCTGGTTTCAAATAAATACTGACCAAGATGCATAAACCACGAGATGCATGAGTTATTGACGTAGAAATTCATGTATTTCTATCTGAAAATAATTGATAGTTTTTATTTGATTTTACCTTTATTTTATTTTCCCGTTAGTTGTTTTTTGTTTACAATAATCCAAAGTAATTTAAATTATTTTCTTGTAATTCTACTTTAATAGATTGTTAAACAAGGTTAACTTAACATTTCGATATCGTTGAGATTCATCAAATGCATACATATGCTTTTGGAAATTCTTCAGGGTATTTGTTCCCTTGTATGATTAATTATTTAAATCCAAATAGAAAATTTCAAAGACTGCAATATAAGGTCACCGAGGTAGCACTAACAAATTCCGGGAAGATGTTTTATGCGCGACATCTAATTAACTACATTTACAAACAAATTAAAGAGATTCTAAGAGACAATTACCCAGTATAAGTATAGTAGTTGGGCATTCATTTCAGTGGTGGTGTACTGCTATTGTTCATGAAACGTATGGCTATTAACAGTCATTTATTGAAACGCTTTTCAATAAAACGACCTCAGAATTGCCCATAAATCGCATGACCCAACTCCTTAGGAGCAGGAAGCGAAGCTCATCACTCGCTGAACAATACACGGTTAATGTCCTTCCGAGTCCAGCAGGCCACTGCACTGGCCACTTCCACCTTAGTGTGCGGTAATTAGATGAATTATTTCTGCTTGGCTGAATGTTATACTAAATACTATGTAATTACGAGGGAAAAATCAAAATTGCACTCCAGGCCAGGGCTGACGTTTGTATATTTCAAGTTACACGTGCATTAGTAAATAGAGTATGATTAGACGTCCAGTGGAATAGTTATTAGTGAAGTTGTTTTAACTAGCAGCCACACAGCTTCCTTATTCACTTAAAGGTTTTCCACTTACTGTTTTTATTTTGTTTTTATTATTAGTGTACTATTTCGAAATAATGGGTTCCGATAAGAAGCGGTGTTGAAAGGAAATACATTTCACTTAAACTAACACTAAAGCTGAGCTTTGTAAAGAATAATATGGTACTCATTCACTATTGTGTTATTCTGCAGTTTCAGGTAGATACATGGCCTTTTAAAATAGCAACCGTTACCAATTTATTACTGACTACGACCGCGGAATTTATTACTGCAACTATTCTGGACGCAAAACAGCACATACCTATAACTTATTTAAATTTTATGGAAGGTTCATGAATACCACAAACTTCAAATAACATAAAATCGGTGCAATACATTTCTATATATACGTAGAAAGATACCACAATATCGCAATGTGTCTTTATAAGCAGATATATTCAACACAATCCAATAAATAAAGGATTTTATTAGTTAGCCAACACTGTAATCTTGAACATATCTAATAAATTAACATAGATAAATTGTAATTAACATTTAGATAATTTAAAGATTAGAGATTGAACTTAAAACGAATTTAATTCCTGTAGATGGTACTATTCAAACTTTGAAAGCTTTTCTTTCCTAAATTGAAGCATTCGTGGAGGCTACCAAAATATGCTCTTCAAACATGTGCAAGTTTTCTTCATTTGTAAAACTGTACGCTGGAGAAGCTATTTTTAACATTTCTAATTGTGATTCCAAACGTTAATCCATTAATCCAATCCAATTCCATTCAGAAGTTGGAAGTGATCCAACCCGAAAATCTCTTTTCTCATTCTAGGATAATTGATGAATCTCTATTATGGAATATCTCAGATAGTGGAAGATACAGATATAATCAACACCAATACAATTAGGACAACTGAGTGAATTATTTAATCTTAAATGTTATTTTGCAATATTGCAACAATACGCATTTGTAGCAACACTAATGAACCATAAATTTGACGTCAGCAAACCGCTCTACATTGCTTCCATGTTACATTGCTATAAATCACAAGTGATTTTGCTTGTCTGTATGTTCAGTAAAAGTGATCTTGGATTGCATGTTAAACCGATCCAAACTGCGAATCGAATACAGGTGTATAGCTAAACTGGTTCTTCTAAAACTACTGATATACTGAACTTGTATGTATAAAAATTTGTTTTTTTTTTAATTAATTAATTGTCTTGAATGGATATGAAACACCCTCAAATATATATTTAGTAATAGCAAAAATTAATAAATAACAATGAATTGGTTTGTATTACATTAATCGAAATATTGCATGTCAAGCATTCTGCTTAACCGAAATTTATTATTATTCATAAATATCAACATGCATCAACGTAATATTGAATTAATTTCAATAATTTATGATATATCCGCAACTAAACATTATGTCATTATTTATTTTGAAATCTATTCAACAAAATCATATCGATGTAATGATATACATCCACCAGAATAAGAAAAAGTTATTAAATACAATTTATATGGACAAACAAAGATCTCCATATTACTGCTGCAATTTGTATCTACTAGGCAAGCTCTGGCGACGTTTACAATAACAACCCTGCTTCATGCTTATATTCGATAAAATCTCGATTGAAAATTAAATTGATTCTATAACTAGTCCATCTGTTTTTATCAAGCATGCGAGCATCAAGTGTTTTCAATAACCCTTTTAAAGCAACGTCTGGTTATTATCAGAATAATTTTCTTTCAGACTTCTTTATATTCAGACTAATTTGTAGTGAATGATTTATCCAATCCAATGTAAACGTTGGCATTTACTTAGTGTATTGAAAATAGGGAAGACAAACGACATTTGTTAATAGTTTTAACTTTTTTTATATTCTGTTCTATTATGCATCAATCTTCGAGTTAATTAAATAAACAAGCTGGGAAGGATTGATTCAATAGTTATTTGTATCACTAGGCTAGAAAATGCAGTTTTGCAAGTGCGAGTAATATTGGGGGCAGAGGCGAAGCCGAGGCCCCCAAAATGCGAGCACTTGCGAAACATTTTCTGGCCGTGTAATGCACAAAACTTTTTTGGTCGACAAATTTTTTAAATTAAAACAATTAATTAACTTATTGTTAAAATATCTCCGGCTAGGGAATTTATTTTCTTCTATTGGCGGTCCTCACTCCATGGTGTAATTATTTGAATTTAAAATTATTTTATGACATTTGTCAAATTAAAACTTTTGCAAACAAAATTCAATTGCATTTTGGTTGAAAAATAGATAAAGAAAATATACCACCACATATTCAAAAAGTGGCAGAAACCGCAATTCAAAATTTATTGCCAGAAAAGTCGTCCAATCGATATTGGAAAGAATACGAACTATTCAAAAAATGGGCTTCTGATAATGGAGTAAATACTTATAATGAATATGTCTTGGTGGCTTATTTTGAAGAAAAATCGAAGTCCTTAAAATCGTCGACGTTGTGGTCGGTATACTCAATGTTGAAATCGACTTTAAACATTAAAGACAACATTAATATAGAGAAATACACAAAATTAATAGCTCTTTTAAAGCGCAAACATGACGGGTATCTCCCAAAAAAATCGAAGCTTTTAGAGATGACGGATTTAGAAAATTTATAAACGAAGCTCCAAATGAAGATTACCTTATGATAAAAGTAAAATTATTCTTTTTATCCTAACTAATTAAAAAATATACCTACTTGTAGACAGCTTTAATATTTGGCTTATGTGGCGCTTTCGAATTCAGGAGTTACGAGACATAAAAACTGAAGATGACATTGATAGAGGGGATGTTATAGTCATAGCTATTCCTCACACCAAAACTAAAAAACCTCGTACTTACTGCGTGACAGAAGTGCACTGGCTTGACCTTATTCGAAAATACATGTCCTTAAGACCAAACACTGAGATTAAAAGTTTTTTTTTATTTTATTCAAAAAACAAATGTACAAGGCAACCTGTGGGGATTCATTCGTTTGGAAGTATGCCCTCAAAAATAGCATCATATTTACAATTAGAGAATCCCAAAGACTATACGGGTCATTGCTTCAGAAGGAGCAGCGCTACAGCTCTGGCAGGGAATGGGGTAGATTTAACAACCCTGAACCGACTGGGGGGCTGGAAAAGCAGCACAGTCGCTGAACAATATATAGAAGATTCTTTGGGTGCTAAAATAAACATTGCAAATAAATTAGTGCATCAAAACAGTTTGGCACCACAACCTTCAACGTGTAGATCAGTTCCACAGGAAAGTTCAACACCAGAACCTTCTTCTTTGTTTAACGTTTCAAATTCATCTTCCGTTCATAACGTGCAACTTAAATTACAAGATAAAAATTTGCCAAATGTTAACCTTTCCAATTCCCATCTGGAAAATTGTACAATCAACTTTAACTTTAAATAATTTCTTGTGTATTTACATTTACATGTTTTCGATTTCGTTGTTCGTGTTATTGTTCTTATGTTTCGTAGCAGATTAATTAAATTTTGTTCTATCGACTTATTTCACTCTCATTGACTGTTCATGTCATAACCTAAAAAGTAAACATGCATTTTCCGAATAAAACATCTTTATAGCTTACCTACCCTTCAATTACGTGATATCATTTACGATTTATTAAACTGATACCTTTAGCTATATAATAGTTTAAAAACAGTGAAACGGATTTATCATTACTGAATTTGTAAAAGTTTTGACATTTCAGCAATCAGCGTCGGTGTCGGTAAGTCAGTGGTACCAATCCAAAATCTTTCAAAGTCCCTGTTTCATTTTCTTGCCTAAGCAAGAAATAGCCATTTTCAAAACGATTTTGTCGAATGGAAAATCCGTTTTTCTAGACGGAGGCCGAAAAATCAATTTTAGCAGGTTCGCTATTGTTAGATATTCTTCAAAGACAAAATTACAGAAATTAGATGTGAAATGAAAAACTAAATCAATGAGAGGTGGCCAAAGGTAGGCTGATGAGGCTGATAGTACATATTATTCTTTAAAAATCAAACAAGAAGTAATAATCTTAGAATATTAACTTGCACATATGTAATCCTCCTTATTTATAGAAGACTTCAATCCCCTTTCTTAATTTTTTATAACATCAGTGAATTGTTTCACTGTGAACTGTCTTTGGTAAATTAAAAAAAAACTAGTTTTTGGAAGTTGAAAATGTAGTAGAAGCAACTCGAATGTGCTTTATTACCATTAATTTCACTGGCATGTTTTTACAAAAGTGGAAATTGGTGGGAACCTAAATGTTTTTGTGCCTACCTACCTGGAGTGCCAGAAGCATATTTTTCATTATTCTTACAGAATTAGTCCAAACCACCAAAACCATTGCATAAAATGGTGTTTATACTTCAAGATTATAAAGAAATGCTCAGATCAATGACATCAATGTTAGTAGTGCTGTGAATTTTATTTCTGATAAGAAATTTCTGAATCAGACTGTAGTAATTGGTAATGCGCACTTGTCAGGAAAAGTAAAGGATTGTGTGCTTGATGGTGAAGAACACTCTCCACGTTTTGTGCTTTTGTGCCAACTGTATCTTGGTCAGAAGACACTCAGACTCAGTCACAGTCACTCAAAGACAAGCTAGTTTTTTTTGTTTAGTAAAGTGATCTACAAGATGGAAAGACAGTTTTTTTTGTTTCTGATGGTTATATACGTAATATACCATATTATTGACTTCTCTGTTGCCAGTGTTTAGATGAAATATTCTAGGCATTTGTTTTCAACTTTTGATTTATTTTTAACAATTTTCCTAAATGAGTTTCTTTTAAGAAGCCTTCTCTTGCATCTAATATACTTTTTATGTAGTAGTAAAAACATTATAGTAAAACATGAGAACTGGAATAACAATGTTTCAATAAATCATCTTGTAAACTTCCCGCAAACTAGGAAATGTTTATTTAATTTCCTTCAAAATAACTTCAGCAGTTCTAATGTATCATTCATGTGAAATAGTCCAGAAGGTACTTAGGTTTGACATTTAGATACACTTACTGATTACACAGCCTATTAATTATATAAATTATGCATTCTAACATCCAATTGTGCAGTAAGTAAGAGTGATGTTCGATATTCATAAACATGCTGCATTCTGAAGTAGATAAATGATCGAATTTTAATTAAAGCGCCTAGTTGAAGTTTTGAAATTCCTGAACGAGTGAAATGATGGCTTCTTGACCACTATTGCTAAACGCGTAAGTATATAGCCAGGTTCCATCAGACACGCATCAATGAACAAAATATTATACGGAGTGGGTATCTGTTGTATTAAATTATAAGGCCAACGGACTTTCCGAAAATAGAAACCGATAAAAATTGATACTAATAAAAACATAAAACTGGCACTACTCCTTTATTTACTACGAGTTCTTCTTTTTAAGGGACATAAAATTAATACAGGTTCTTAGCATAATTATAGACACGCCCGACCTTGAACGTAAATAGACGCCTGACACCTGAAAATGAAAGTTAACACGAGCAAACTACAGGTCAGCAGGGTCCTGGGACGCCTCTTTAAGGTGGTAATGACCGTAATAAACTTCCTCGTTAATACGAGATATAAAAAAGCGGACGCTAAAATTACTGCTTCGTTGTACGAGATTAGTGCTTTTTTATACAAATTAGAGTACGAGGTGTTTACACTGGGGACTTTAAATAAATAGTTGCATATAATCCTTATCGAATCTTTGCAGACCTTTGTTTATTTATTATTCACGTTGTGTTTATGTGAAAACTTCACACCTCAACCATCAAACTAAACAAAATATCAATTTTCGTAAAAATATGTCGACTAGTTTTTCGGGGGGAACATTTAAATGCAATATCGTCAAGGTTCTGCATCTCACTCACAAGCTTAAATGATAATTTAAACTGTCAAATTTTAAAATGTCAAATAGCAATCCTATCTTTGTGATACAAAAATCATACAAAAAGTGACTACTTTTACACTGATTTTCGTATAAAAAGTTAACGTTTATTGAGCTACTAGTGTTATAAAATTTTTATTGCACGCTAATGAAAACAAAAGATGTATGATAAATAATTTATTAATATTTTACAAACTGGTTGCTAAACAACTTAGCACGTAAAAATCAAAGCACGCTGATATACATGACATAAGTCACACTATTTATTAAAAATGAATATTTTTTAACTTTTTAAGTAAAACGTTATGATCGTAGATAAAACGTTGTAAGATACACATATAAAAAGTATCGTCATTGCACTCCCGTCTTTTAAAACACTCGCTCGTGTCTTAACCCGTTCGCGCAATAAAGAATGACTTTTTATCCTTGTATCTTAAATATCTATTAAGATATTAGTGTAAAAACCCATTTTTTATTGCGCGAACGGTTTAACGCACGAGTGAAGTACGAGCGAGTGTCTTAAAGAATGTGAGTGCAATGAAGAGACTTTTCACACGTATATTTTAACGTTTTATCGACGATCATAACGATTTACTAAAGTTGCATTAAATTCATTGTATCTGATATATATATTTTGTAATTTGTGACTTATGTCATGTGTACATATATTAGCGTGCTTAGATTTTTATGTGCTAAGTTGTTTAGCAACTAGTTTGTAATTAGTTATTTATGTACCAAGAGCGATAGTATGATGATAATGCCAGGAGGGCAACGATGTTCCAGCCCGAGGGCCTGAAGGGCCCGAGAGATGCAAGTCGCCCGATGGGTATTATCATCTAGTAACGCTCGTGGTGCATACAAAATTTTATTTTTCACGAGAATGGTATAAATAGAAAATTAGTTTTAATTTATAATTGTTGGCGTTGCGAAGTGCGTTGTTTATATATTTATAAAACTAGGAATTTGTTTGTCGGATGCTAACAACTTTTACTATATTTACAACAGTCAAACAGATAAATGACCATTTAAATTCAAATGTTTTTTGTTGTTGTTACCAACATAAAAACAAAAAAAATCCTAATAGCACTAATGTCATCTAAAAAATAATTTAATTTTAGCTAAGAAATTTTTGTTGTTAATTAAGTCGGCACAAAAGAATTTGTGGATCACTCGCTTAGAAACTAGGTGCACATACTCGTTATTGGTTGTGTTGCAATATACTCGTACACAAACATATAGTTTCTGACCTAATGATCCAAATTACTATTGAACATAACTCCGACTCCGATTGTAAAGTAAATCGTGAGCGGGCGTTATGAATTATAACGCCCGCTTATAATGCCCTGGTTGTTATGAACTTATATAGTTCGTATTACAGGTATAAACAAGAAATAATATGCAAATGAAATGTAAAATATTTATAAATTATTATCATACATCTCTTGTTGACATTAGCGTACAATAAAAATTTTATAACACTAGATCAATAATGTTAACCTTTTACACGAAAATCAGTATAAAAAGTGATCACTTTTTGTATGATCGTAGATAAAAAAAATTTTTGTTTCAATCCGGTCATGGGTTGCTGAGATAAAGAGCTCCTTTTAATATATGAAATAAATAAAGATTAATAAAAAGTTTCACAGTATTAAGTTTTTAATACTGTGATATACTTTAAAATATCTTAAACTATTTGAGATTTTACGACCAAACTGGATAAACTGGACATAAAGATAAAATAATAAGAGTGATTGTGGATAACGGAATTGATAACAGTCACATAACCCAATTTCAATTTTTCTTCACCAAATACTTTTCATATCCATTCATCTTTTTTATACTCGTTAAAATATGATGTCACATAGGTGGGGTTGTCACTTGACATTTTATAGTTGATGTTGCTGGTAGTGAAGTTAGCAATATTTTGACAATACAACATTTAAATGCCCCATCGAAAAATCAATCCACATGTTTTTGCTGAAATTGATATTTTGTATAGTTTAGGAGATAGTTGAGGTGGGAAGCTTTTATATAAACACACTGTATATTGTATATATTTATTGAAGCTGCAATATTAATGACTGCAAGAAATTAATAAAAGTGACTGCGTAAGTTTTTATTTAAATTCATCTTTTTCAACTTCTTCAACGAGTAGCTTCTGCTCGCTTCATTAAGTCGACATGAAATTTTTTAATTGATCCTGTATGCTCTCTATATTTTCAGCTTTAATGTATGCGTGCGATTAAAAAGATAAATAACTAAAAGCTCGAATGATATTTAATGAAAATTAATTATAATCTAACAATAGATTTTCTTAATTAATTGAAATGAATAATATTAAGTAATGTTAATAAAAAACAATACACAATAACAACCAGTTTATTTATGCAGACATCTATGATAATATAATTTCCATGTGAAAAAAATGTATATGTATGTACATGGTATGTATAAGTTCCTTGTAAATCACATAAATAATCTTGCAAGGAGTTGCATAAATTAATTAATATCCAACGGATTAACACAAGCAATTAGACATGTTGATTCTAAAATTCTGCATTCTAATGCAAACAGATGTCCTATTGAAGTTAAACTATTTGTCGATAACGTTTGATCGGATAGGCAGACTTGTCAATGTTCGTAGGGTACATTAGGTAGGGAGTTCTGGCTACATTGCAGATAACACCGCACCGTTACAACTATGCAGCTACCACACATAATGATACGAATCTATATTGTGCAGAGCACCCGAGTTCTGCATATATTACACGATAATAGTGCATTTATTTGACTGCCCTAGTCAAATAAATCTAATAACAACTACACGAGGTTGTTGCATATAGTACGTACATAGTTATAATCGGCAATTAATTTGAGAATAATTCAGTTGAAACAATATCAGCTTTTCTGGAAACATTTATGTATGTATACAAAATAAACTACAATAACTTTAACCTAATAAATGACTACAGTGTGTCGTTTTGATATTTTAAAAATTATAATTATAACAATCTGGGACATAACCGTAAAGTGGGCGGAGCATAATGATAAATACTACTATAGGTAGGCAAACAATGGATACTTTAAGAAATCAATTTTATTATCCACTATCCTTATTTCTAATTGGTAAATAATTTAAAAACTAGGATTTGCAATTATGATTTCAAACTTTTACATTTGTTGTCCGTCTTATGCTAGCCTGTTTATGTTACCAAACCCTTCTTAGCTATTGTTTTCAAAAATTGAGAATGGTAATGAGCCATGGTATAAACGTTCTATGTCTGAGACACAAGGTGTTAACATTAATTACAGCATTTTTCGTATTTCGAAGAACAGTAATTAACATTGTGTATCATATTATATTCACACACAATATACAATTGAGGCTTCCGAAGAATATTGAGATTAGAAGTCCTTGTTTTTTACCTAGTATTAGTTATGTTTGTTTCAATCTTATATCAAAAATTATCTATGATTACTTAAAAACCGTCGAACTTTCGTACTTAACAAATTCAGATATCAGATGGACCGTTGCCTTCTCGTTTTTTGTTAAACGAGAACTGCTTGTTTTTGTAAAAAATATTCTATTTTTGGATATACTGTACGATGAGAGCAATACAAAAATTGCAGAAGTTCAGTATTTAGAATTGTGCTGCTAGGTGAAGAAGCCTTCAATACCCAAAATCAGTCTGCTGAGTTATATTGCACCGTGTGATTTCTGGACATTTTTGTATGAGCAGAAACAACAAATTTCTACGAGGTGGCTGTTTGTGGTTACTAGAGTGAAGTATTGCATCTGTACCTACACCATTCATACACCATATAAGTAGCAAAATCTGTCTATACCAGGAAAAGATTGCGCACACGTGCTAATAAAAATATATGTGATATTATTGATGAAATGTAAGCACGTGCACGCAGTCTGCATTTGGTATAGATAGATTTTGTTACTTGGGAGGGTATTCTATTATACTAGTACTGCTTAGGAACCACCTAATAAACTTTTTATGAAACTTAGCTCGCAGGGGCAGTACTTTACTCTAACAACAATAGCCAGTTTGTAGGCAAATAAATCGGGGTAAAATTGTGGAGTTAGATAAAGATTTAATAAAAAAAAAAAACCTAATATGACTAATAAGACTAAGATGATTGCGGGTTCATATCATTAGAATCTGTTAAGGCTGATTTTAAAAGAATAAGAATCATTTATTTGTATCTATTTATTATTGTGACCAACAGACCACTTGATCCAATTACAGGTTACGATTCTTTAAAAATTATACAATTATAGAAAGTAAAGGATAAAACGAAATTAATATTGATACAATACACACCTAATCGTTCCAACTTAAAGAGTAATAATAATAATAGTAATTATAATTATAGGAATAATAATAAATAAGCATGAATTTCCTCCTCTCTAACAGAAGTTAATCTCCAGCAAAAAACTGAATAAAGTGAGAAAAACTAATACTACAATAATAATATTAAAAAAATTATAATAATAATATTAATAATAAAGGTTTACGAAAGTTACAAATGTAAACTGATATCGTGTTCAGCTAAACGGACATTTAGAACAGCTTTAAACTGATTTAGACTCATTGTTCATGACTTCATCACAGCTTTTAGCGTACTGATTGAAAGTTCGACACATTCTGAGTAATGGTGAAATCATAAAATAATTTGTCGTGGCTTTAGTAATATGAAAAAAATTTGTAATTTTTCTTGAATTTTTTCAATTTCAATAAGCGAGTTTAAGTAAAATGGCGACCACACCACTGAGGCATTATGTAACGTTTCGCTTCTATTCTAAAAGTATCACTGCGTATGTTACCGTGGCGCTTCGACAAGAACAAGCTTTCAGAAATCAAGTCATGAGTAAAACGTCAGTGTACGTGTTCAAGTATAAAACATGTCTGAAGAAGATTTTCTGTTCGTATTAACTGAGTGAAGACAAACTTGAAGACTATCTGCAGACAACTATTTTTTTACACATCACCATATTAATGCCGTGCGGTCGTTACATTCTCTCTCTTAAGTTCTCTAATAAGTTCATTGAAAATCGCAAATTCGGTCGTAAAATAGATCCTGTTGCAAGAATGGGGAAAATAGATAACACGGAGAATACAGAATACACAGAACAGTTTAACGCAGCAAAATTGGAAGCTGTATACTTTCACTACCTAATTGCTGTAGTTCTCTACTGCTCAAGAGGCTCTCAAGTGTCTCAGTGGCTCCTGATTTCCTAACGTAACATTAATTTTCTTAAACAAAGCAGTTCATATGCACTGTATCTACTACGTATGTCCATTTAAGTTTGTACTTCCGATTAAAGTCATCGAAATGCATCATCATAGTAAGTAAGCTTAAATGAAGTTAATTTCTAATCGACATCGAGATGTCAATGCAGTAAATCTCCAGAGATTTATCAAAAATGGTGATGGGCTCAAAATTGACACTTTTTGGTCTGATGTCAAAAACATTTACTTGATACATAAGATATCAAAAAAATCTCAAAATGCTGAAATACTTAAGAGTCAGTTTGTATGGATCAGTAGTTTTAGTTCTGAATCTAAGAGCTTCGGGCTCAATTCAAAGCGAAAAAAAATATATCTTCTTCTTGAAAAAAAAATCTTAAACAGTGTGACAATACGATGTTTGGCTTGTTACAAATTACGGCCATTTGATCAAATAAATCGGTTTCGTTCCAGTTCCGAAATACGAGGGATATTTCGCTGCCATGATTCCTCGTCTAATAACAAGCAAAAACAACAGCAGCAAACAAACTTGGAGCCATACTGCAACATTTTAACAACGAGCTTGAACTTTTTACAAAAAACGAGGAACTCCTGTCGATTTGTGTCTAAATGTATAAACTCATTTATTTTTCACATTTTTTTCGGTTGCTGATAATATAACTGACTTCTATATAGTCTAGATAAATTATCAAATGTACGTTTATATAGAATCCGTGACTGTTGAAAATTAATACCCGCTAGAGATCACTATTGTTAAGATGAAAATAGACTAGAACATTTAACTGGTTTGGAAAATGCATTATGTGCATACCTTGGCGTACTGTTCATACTGTATTTTAACACAGTTATAAGGAAACAAAGGATAGCTGAATAAATTATTAGGTTAATAAGGCAAGAAGCTAATTAGTCGTTTTCAAACAAAATAAATTATAAATCAGACTATAACATAAATCATTACACACAACTATATTTCCAACTTCCGCATCCATTTAATATTCTATTATATCCACAATGTGTTTCAAAACAGTTCTCATAATCGATGCCCATGAGTGAATGCCCACATTTCAATTATATTGAATATAATTATGGATATATTAAAAATTATTATCCTAATACAATTTTAAAACTATAATATGACCATATCTTCATTAATTGAAGCCGCTACCGTAATAAGTTGTTCTGGTATTATATGTCTTTAATAAAGCTTTTTGGTGGTAGTACTAATAACCACCAATTTTCAATGTGATACCTAAGTAAAAATTAAGTCTTCGAATTCCCACGGTTGCATCAATACTAACACTTAAGGTGTTCAATTACTTATTCCAGTACGATTGCCTGAAGTTCCACAATAATTTTCAGATTCTTATGTGATTATCCAAACAACACAATTCGTGTCGGCCACTGGCTCTGTTCTGTTTTCATTTATCGCAAGAGCTATTTATTCAGTATTAAATCTCACGATATCGCATAGTTACTTATTTATTAGGTGTTGATCAAACTTATTTGCTATTAAAAAACAATTTGTATTTCTATAGTGCTGAATGAATTGTTTCTCCTTATAACAAGATTACTAATAGTTATCGTTACTAATAGCTAAACAGTTATTGAGATTGATTCATTGACGATTTTTAGATTTTTTTAAAGAATCCATTATAAATCAAAAATAGAGCTTACACATACGTAAGGTCATGATAATTTCGGGTCTTTAATAAAATTCACAAACCCCACATAGGGATTACATGTTATTCAAACACAAATTTCAAAGGGATTTATACACCAAAACAGTAAATCCACTATGTTAACAAAATTTGTTATAAAACTCGACGTGAATTTATTATTGGAATTTTAAATCCCATTCCGCATATAATTCCGCTAATTAAATGTATAAATTCAATTGCAATAATTATATATCATGAAGTGTAAAATTATTATAAATACGCATAAAGGTACGTTTAGATCTGACACTTATTGCTTGATATATATGTCAGACAATAATTGTAGTTAATGTAAACGGTGGAGAATTTCTGTCGGACATATATGTTTCATGTGTCGGCAATTTATATCGACACATGTATATGGTTAGATGTAAACGCTAATTATTTTTGAGTTCCAACTTGCATGAAATAAATTGCATTAGTTGAGTATTCGTCTACTTTTATAAAAGTGTCTGGAAGATATTTCGTTTTATTAACCCATTTAAAACCACTATTGAAGAAAAACTACAAATTAATTTTTTGTGTTTTGATATTTTTATTAACATTAACTGAAACTGTTTAATAATACAAAAAAAATATTAAATAATATATCAGAACATACAAAAATTTTAACGTTGCGTAAACGCAACGCTCTATTTTATAATCACGTTTTTTCGAAACTATATAAGTTTTTGACTTTTTATATCAACAGTAAAATTTTTTGATCTTTCCAGAGACATTCCAGATAAAAATTAAAATTTTTATTTGTAAGAGTAATTTTTTAACGACGTTTCTGTTACCCATGTAATAGTATTCAAAATTCAATAAATTCAGGCTGTAATTTTGATAAAATAAGGATTGAATTTAAATAGAAAAAAATATGCTACATTTAGTTTCACACTATAAAATCACACAGAAGTTATAAAAACAGACATGAATTAGACACAACATACTTAAAAAAAATTTCATTTGGAGTGTTGCGTTAAAATTACAAACGTTCATATACGAAACATTAGAAAGAAATAGACGGAGTTTATTGTATTTCTATAAAATTGCAAATGTAGCAAAAAGAAAACGCTTATTATTATTAGAAAAAAAAATTAAATCAATTGGACAGTAAAAGAGTTGTAGAAAGAAATGTATACGACATAAGTATAATAAATTTAGTATATACAGATGTAAACGGTTCATATATTTATTGCAAACTTTCAGAACATCGAGCATTTCATACACATATTGGTGATATAAATCTCAAGTAATTTCTATCTGAATGTAAACGATCAGAGCGATTTATGTCCCGACACTTGACACATATGTCGGACAAAAGTGTCAGATGTAAACGTACCTTAAGTTAGATAAATAATATGTGGGAGTAATGAAATCTGACAGAGGGTATACGATAATTGTAGATATTGGCGATGCTTTTTAAGTGCGTATACTTTTTGTTTGTAGCAGAGTAAGTATAGACGATTAGTCTTTGTAAGATTCAAAATTTGATTATATAGAATGTATATTATTATTAGCTTTTAAGATCGCGCGATTAAAGTTTATATCCTTATCGATTAAAAGTGCCCATCGCTTACTCACTCTCATTCATTGTAAGGATATTGTATAATTTTATTGGTGGCGAAAGCACCCCCGACTTGACTTACCTCACCTTAAATCTACCGGATCTAGCCCCCCCCCCCCCCGGCCGGACGTACCAATCCGACAAATAGGAAAACGTGTCGGTTATTGTACGTTAGAACCGATTATTGAAAACCTCTTTGAAACCCCGGAAAATGAGAAATATTTTATATACTGACATATGTACATACAGACAGTAAGCTTATTACTTATTAGTATAGTTCAAGCCAATATAGTCAAGTTAATATAGTTAAGTTCAAATCTCAATCGAAATAACAACTAGAGCACTGTTGTCTTTCCAGAATCGTTCGCAATTGCAAAACTGAAGCATTAGTCTTTGGATCACTAAAACCCTTCTAATGCGCCTTCGTAATTGGTCCTCGTTTCGAGCTTCCCAACCATTCTCAAAAAACTTTCTGCTCAATAGACTCCAAAAGTTTTCAGTGGACGGGGTAAATTTGAGGGATTGTAATGTTTTAGAAACTCATGTTTCCAACGAAACCAATGGTATGTTACTGGCCAGAAACTATTCTCTGGTTGTTCGGGCATAATGGCAAGATGTTCCTATGAACATGATTATTATATTATTTGGCAGTGTGTGCGCGTTCTTATAAAATTGCTTAATTTTGTAAGCCATCTTCAGGTGTAAACATTGGCATGTTCAGTCTCACCCCTAATACGCCGAATATATGGACGTGAAACACCTGACTCGGAAATAGCACACAAATCGGAAAATTTCGACTTTGTTATAAACTTGTCATTGTCAGATGTCTTCCAAATCTTCTGTATAAAACCCATAATTTTCTTTCACCTCTGGGCTAGAAAAATAAAAATGCATCGCATCGTATAGTCTAGCTGTTTTGTTAGTTGCGAAGTGGAAATCTCCCAATGCCCGACAACAGCTCGGAATCCTTTGTAACAAGCTATGTGTATATTTTGGACATTCCTTTCGTTTCTAAAATGTCCAACCATCCAAACCATTTAAAACCATCTAGCAATATCCCTACTGTTGGCAATATGGAAGACTAGAAATAAGAGGAATGAATCGAACATGAAAAAAGATTATACAATATAAAACTTTAACATTTATGGAACATAATCTATTCATGCTATGAACAATAAACATATAATAAAAATTTAAAAATAGTCACTTATTCATTAAATACACTACCGGATTCTACACTACCCAAAAATTATAACCAGCAAACAAACATGTTCTGTAAAAAAACAGCCGCCTTGCGATCACTTTAACCAACGCACCTTATTAATGACCAACTCGCCAATGCCGATTGCTGATACCCTACGTTTCCGATTTGAAAGCCTCAAATATAAAAATATTATAGTTGCACAATAAAACATTTTAAAAACTGAAATAAATGTTTTCAGAAATTTTCACACTTTAACACACGTTTTAATATTATTTTACATTATGAAGTTAAATATTGACGAGCTATGTACTATTTATATAATCTATATATCCTAAATTGGAAATATTTTCAAAATGTATGTTAAATATTTATAAAATATGAGGACTTAAATGCAATTTTTGCTCCAAGTTACTAAATATATCTAATGATGCTGGATTTTATTGTTTTAAATTTTTATCAGTTATGTACGTTTAAACTTTAATTTATATCATAAAAAAATAAATTCAGGAATGTTAAATTTTAGTATATTTGTCCATGTACATATGTATCAAATATGCATGAAATATAAATATTCAAATACGAATTATTTATAAAAACTTTGTTTTATTTTAAAAAAATATTTAAAAATATATTTAACAAAGATCTATTAACATACATATGTATCTACAATTTCTTCTTCACAATGCCTATATATAACTAGTTCCACGGAAATGTTTTAATTTCGAAAAATGGTAACAATTTCTTATTTGGGAGGTTGATAAACTAAATTATAATAACTATTTATGTTATCAAGCTACGTCAGTGTGTTGTTTGCACGATAAGTTGAATTTGAACGTCACGTCGTGTGAAAATCCAACACGTCGTATGCAAAAAAAATTGGTCATGTTGCAAAGCGTTGCATACATGGATTTTTGTAATTCTGTAAATGCCCTAGTTATGCGATACGTTTTCTACTTAGTTGTCGTACCCTTAAACGCGATTGTGTAAGCGTAAAAGAATACGCTTACAAAGTTTGTGGGTTGTATGTCATTTACAGTCGTGGTCGTAGAAAAAATTAATAAACGAAATTATGGATAATATGAAAACGGACATATTTTGTAGGTAGTTTTATTTTCGGTACTGACTAGATATTGATTATTTAATAAGTACCGAATAAGATTATGCCATAACACTTATAACATTATGTTATCAATAGAATCACAGAAAATTGTAGTTTCTGTATCAGATATGCAATTTTGTACGAGAGAAAAAAAACACCAAGACGAGGTGCTCAAAAAAAGTATAAGATGAAAAATGTTAATTTCAGACTTTGATAAAAATCACTACAAATACCCATTTGAAACTGTATTTTATTACGTAAAGAGATAACAACGTAATCAATACGAACAAATATATAGAAAATGCTTCAATATAAAAATAATGCGGAAGTCTATAGAATAATTCTGCATTTCGTTGGATAAAAACTTGTGTTGTAGGAAAACCACAACTTAAAGAAATACGACTCAAATTCCTCTATTTTCTCGCAGGTTTACCACTAATTAAGTATTCATTCTTCATTAATCTTTGGTTAACTCGTTAATCTTCCAGTTTAATACTTCATGTCCGGGGAAGCTTAAAACATTAACTAATTATAAAAACCTAATTTAATTAAATTTGCAATTTTCGTCTATAATTCACGCATTCTATGAAGTATGTGACATTTAACCTACGAGCAAATAGAAACAGGAGAGAACATTGCATTATATTCCACGCGACGGAACTGCTAGAAAAAGTGGTTTATAAGAGTGAGTGAGAGAGGGTACGAGTGAGTGAGAGAGGGTACCGGCACCCGATGAATATCGATCGATTGTATACGTCAACAACCCCGACCTGACACGGACAATATCGAACGTCGTACGTCAACAACCCCGACCTGACACGGACAATATCGAACGTCGTACGTCAACAACCCCGACCTGCTCAACGTGGTTTATATAATGGCCGACTTCCGTCGCGTCGGTTCCTTACCCCCGACCATTGAAATGTTCTCTCCTGTTTCTATTTGCTCGTAGCATTTAACCGATCTAACGAGAAACCACCGCCGTCTTTGTAAATATAAAATCCGCATAATGTTAAACGTAAAAATTTCTTAATATATGAACCGACTTGACAACATAAATTCATTTAATCTGGTAATTAACGCATAATGGCAGACGCGATTTCTAAATCTATTCAACTCGACTAACCGTAAATCTCTTGTTAATCTAGTCTATGACAGTATCAAGAGGAAAATTAAAATGTTTTACTGTTTATTGCCTTATATTAAAAACCGTCCTACTCATATGAAATCTTAACAAAAAGACCGCAATATTTACTCAGGGTGTAAAACTACAAAAATAAAGAAATTCTATTTTCATTTTAAATGTAACAGTTATTTTAAATCCCCAAGAACACGTTCAAGACCATTACGTTTCGGCTAGCAGCCAAGAATATAAGTTGGAAAACTGCGGTTTTAAATAATATACTATTTCAATTTCTTTATAAAAAGAGAATTTGCAACACTTATTTAGGTGAATCCGGTAAATCGGCGAACCAGTAATGTTTTTTTCCCGTTACAATAACGATAACCTGCGTTGCTTCCTGCACTTCCTGCATTGACTCGTTCTGTACGCAACAACGAATGGATGTAGTTATTAAAGAATTAAATTTATAGCTAATTAATTGGTTCGGCAAGCTTTGCTCTTTGAGTTTAAAGAGAACCTTTATTATAATATCAATTTATTATAATAAAAGCAAATTTTTTAGAATATAAATTGAAATACGTGCTGATGGAGAAGTAGGTTGCATTACTATGCATTAGCTGCCTGTCGGTGGCAGAAGTTCCGCCATATTATATAGATTATTTTGCTTTTGTTTGTGGAATCTTTTTATCTTCCTATTAATTTTAAACTGACGTAGATCTTTATAGAAAGAGAAATTGGAGTGTATTAACCCCTTCAGGAAACAATCACGTATATATAACGACATACAGGCGTATGTAATTTAGTATGTTGAGCACATGCCTGAAAAATTGAAACTAACGTAATAAAGTGTTAGCTGTCAAGTATGAAATTTATAATGTATTGTCTGCCACGCTATTAGAGATTTACCGTAAATTGCTTCAGTTTGTATGCGAAGCAAGCAAGGCATCGAATAGATAGATGTTTGTTACCTAGACTGAAAATTCATAGTACCTTTTAAATTTTAGTGAAATATTTTCATATTTCCAAAAATATATTATCATGTCAACATTAGCCATATATTGCTTTATGTTACATAGATTTAATTGGGTTTTTTTATTATAGATGGGAACTTTTTTAAACTAGTAGGTACCAATATCAATATAGCTAAGAGAAAATTTAAATTTACAATACAAACCGTGTCGTCTAATTAAATATTTGATATTTTAGTAGAAATATTATATACACGCATGTATCAATTTGGCGTTGAAACCGTACAAAACACCATACCATCACAATATAATTAATGACCATTCAAGTCCATTAGGTGCTGTAGTCTCATGGTACTTAGGGTAAGAAACATAGAAACTGTATTACTACTAAGATTATTTATTATAAGGAAAATTAAAACTCGTAAAGATTAAATTTATAAGCGCAAAAGTTAACTGCACCTGAAGATTTACTAGCATTTGTTTTAGTTTATGTCTTTAAACATTATGGGCATAATTGTTCAAAATGTTCTTCAAGCTAATTTCCACAATTAATTGTCAAAACCAAACTTTTTAAATCGATTTCATCCATGTCCTCCAATTAACAATATTGGAACTGGAAGAATCTGGCATTTGACTAATTAAGACATTAAGCTTTCAGTTTATTTTAAGTTTCTCTTCTGGTTTAATATGACTTAATACCAAAAAAGTCTGTGGGGGAGGGGGTACTTTTAAAGCTAAAATTTGCGCCCGTTTTACACCCAATCAACGTCTACTGTAAATTTTGATGATAGGGGAGGTACCAGAGTAAAATAAAACTCCTGTTCCTTATCGCAACGTTTCGCATTCATTCATTCATTCAGTCGCAGCTGACCAGTCACACTGAACGGTTGTGCATTACCCTCTCTCCGGAGATATTTGTTTTTGCATTGATTAGTACAAATATTTCTACACTACGCTCAGCCAATCAGGTTAACTGACGAAGAAATTCTAAGTGCTGCTGCATTACAAGCATAGTATTGTAAAAATGAGCAACAGAAGAAAATCCGTAAAGATGGAACCAAATATGGTGCCGTTACTTACTATCGAGCAGATAGATGCCAGACATGATGCCCTTCATAGTCTACCAAATCAAACCACAGAAATCATTCAACAGAAGACAGACCTTTTGATAATGAAGGCTGAACTGCTCCAAAAGTCCCTAGGGATACCTATTACCAAGTTTCCTAAACAACCGACAACTGACCAAGCCACATCCAGTGGTAGCCCGTCCAAAGCCACCCCAACCCCCGAAAAAATCACCGCGGACATCCAGACCCAGACGGCTTCGAGCCTGCTTGAAGACACAAAAAACCTAAAGCAGAAGTTGCAGAACCAATCCCAACCTCCAATAAGTTCGCTTTGCTCGAAAAAGAAGAATTTCGCATGGAAGAAGCCCCTGAACCAACAGCAACCCAGACCAGCAAACGCATTCTTCCAATTGTCCTGCACTCAAAAAAAAAAGTATTCAACTATCATGAACGCTCTCACTGTGCAGGGAGTAAAAATTAAGAAAACAGTTAACATCAAAGATGGAATAAAAATGTTTGTAAATACAGCAGATAATCTTAGAGCCGCCACACACTTCATGCGCGCTGGCAACGTCGCATTTCACACCTATCAATTGCAAGAGGATAAACTCCTACAAATTGTCCTGCGGGGCATTCCGGAAACTATCGAAGAAGATGAAATCGCTCAAGAACTGGAAAGACTAAACTTCAAACCAGAACTTGTTAGACGAATGACCTCCAGCCAAGACAAAAAAACCTATTCCGTTAGTGCACATTAAACTGATTAAGAACTCCGTCAACAAAGAGATTTTCAATCTCAAGAACTTCCTGTTCCTGCGAATCACGGTAGAATCCAAGAAACCACAAATAGGCATTAACCAATGCCACAATTGCCAACGATTTGGACACACCAGCAGAGGCTGCAATCTACCCGCACGTTGTGTAAGATGTGCAGGACCACACACACACACAACATCTCCGTCTGCCCCACAAAGAACCAGGGAAAAACGTTATGCTGCAATTGCAACCAGCATCATACAGCCAGCTATAAAGGTTGCACCACATACAAATCAATGGCACAAGCTGCAAGTCGGCAGTACAAACAAGGTCCACAAAAGTCTACATCCTACAATAAAGATGGAAATGTCGTGAGACGTGGAATCTCTTACGCAGCAGCAACAAGAGGATCACCCTCAACCATCAACCACACTGAGAACCGGACAATCAGCCTTATATCCATGATTTCCAGTGACAGAATCAACCAAATATTCAAATCTATCCAGCCCTACATTGCAGAACTAGCTACAGTAAAATCTGGCATGGAAATGCTCCTGGTTATCGCCAAGGCGATCCCACAAATCATAGAGATGTTCCTCCATGCTTAGACACAGAAGTCGAACAGACTTCATCCGACTGACGTGAAGAAACGCATCGTAATACCAAAACAATATTTTAATGTTAACCAGCTGAACACATCAACCAGATTCATCCCGAAACTCTCCACATAGTCTAGCGCCAAGAAGGCGGCACGCAAAGTGCAATCTAACAACTGTACCATCCGAAGAAATTACCCGATAGGAGAGGTGTGGGTTTCAAGCCCGGTACTCTCAAAACCCGGCCCGATCAACGAACGCTACGTTTCACTATCCCATTACCACTTTTTATAGATGAAGATGCAACCCAGATTTGATTTCATAGTACATATTTACATATAGTGGAGTGCAAAAATCTTCCTTCATTTAAACAGATCGGGCAACTCGTCGTACTGCTGATTATACAAATATTTTACCATTGGAACACGGCATATTTTGATATCCTTCCAGAAGAAAACCATCTCTTTCCGGATCTAGTAGTTGCAAATAACAGAATTTAATAAAATAAAACCAGTAATGTTATTTGAACAGGATGATAATATACTAGATTATAAAAGATTAATATTATAAAAAAAACCTGAAAGACTAAGAAATTCATGTTGCAGTTTGCGGTTGAATTGGTTATCTTGTGATGTATATAGGAAGCCCCCAGAGATAGCTTTCACAGATCGAAAGGAAAAGTATTATTCGTAAAACGTTTATGAGTTATCGAAACGTTGTCTATATCAGGGGGCGAGTATCGCCTATTTGTTATTGACTTAATTGGCACGAGAGGTCGGACATGACTTACAACAGCACGCCTGCATGATCAGACAAAGTCGGAATAAATTATATTGGCACGCTCGTCCGACAATGAAAAATAAACAATGCCGATAAACGATAGTAAGAAGTCGCGAACGCTGACTCCTTAAGGTCGATAGAAATGCAGTGACTTGGTGAACACACGAGATGCTAACCGCAAAATTACATATAACACGAGTTACCGTCTAAATTGTGTTCCATACTACTAAGTATTTTGTTAATATAATAATTTATTGTTCAGAAAAAAGAATCATTTTTCTCTCTTTTCAGTATCTGACTCTAGCATCTAACATAAACAGTATCTATCATAGATAATGAATGGGAATACATTGCTAAGCAAGTTAATTAAGCTTGTTGTATACTTCCTTTTCAACAACAATGATGGTGAAACTGAAATCTTTAAAAATTACTACGTACAGAGAGATATAATGAGATATTTATCTGCACACCTGCAGTAGTGGGGGGTCTGTGAAAACGTGTTAAATAGTTAAGAGATTATCCAAATAAATTGTTTACAATCAACACAAGTATAGAACTTCTGCAACATCCAACATAATAAATGCCACAATAAATATTGCTTATAAGGATAATATTTTTGCAATTATCCAGTTTCTTCAGGAAAATCCTATTTCACAAAGCGTGCTTGAAAAAGAAATATTGAAAGCAATTTATATCTATTAACCTAACTACAATAAATATACTATTATACTCGAGGAAAAAGACTTTCTTAAAACTTATATAAAAAAACTTTTCAAGATTTAGACCACTATATGAAAATTCAATTTAGATAATTTCATCTTTTTGATTTTTTGAACGGCCCAATTTTTAGACACTTAATATATATTTTTTTCTAAAACATAATCCTATAAATGCAAAGTAAGCGAACTTCTATATTAATTTGGGTTGATTTATTTGAAAAGTAACAGTGAAACAATTTTAGGGAGTACGTTTACCTACGATGATAAACGGGAATGGCAATTTAAATTAAAACCAAACTTTGTTTTTAAGTACAAAGGAAGAAAACAAATAACCGAAGTTTTTTCTGTTTCTTAAAGAATAAAGGGAAAAACCAAACTAAAAACTTTTTCTAACAATGTTCATATATCAAAGTAACACTTTTTTATTACTCGGCTTTTTAAGTTTTTAATACTCATTGTTTATTTGATTTTATTCTTCCTAAAAATGTTTGGAACTGAACTAAGAATGCAAGAGGGATATTTTACATTTCATACTAAAAAGCAGTTAGATTTATTAAATAATACTGCGGCGTGAATTGAAATTACTTGTATGAATAAAAATATTTCAAATCATAAAATTTAAAGAAGAATTTAAAGTACTTCCGTACTTCATTAAACTGATCTCCAAATCTAGGTTAATGTAATCTCTAGAACTAACCTTTCAGATATTTTAAGCTATCTTAGAAAACAGGGTTTTTATGTTTTCTTGAATGTTCAAATAAACACTGATTGAGGATACACGATCAAAGCGTCACGTTTTTCCTAAATTAATATTTAAAATACATCATTATTTAAATAAGTGCGGTATATGGATCACGCCCTCTCGCAGCCCCGATTGCAGGCTCTTCGGTCGCTGCCAATAAACTACTTAGGGACTTTAGGGAATCAGTGTCGGATTGGGACGAAGGGCAACCGGGTTAATGACCGGTGGTCATTCGATTCGGATTCTCCTGTGCCCTACGCTGTGGTAAAAAAAATCATTTGTAACAGGAAAAATGGTCAAACCGTTAGATCAAGAAATGATAAATATACAGACAGGTCCAGATCTCTAGTGTCATGCAATAAACGTGGCCGAATTGCAAGTGCCTCAGCTAACGCGTCGGTGCTCTCGACTTGTTTCATTTACGCAGTATCAAGGTACATAAGAGAAGTATATAGAGAATCTCCTATATACACATATACTTGAGCCCTATGAAACAGCATGTAGTGAGTGGAATTGGGAACTGCTCTAATTTTAAGACGGTGTTACATGTTACAATCAAGGCGCTCGTGTTTTTCAGGTTGTATGTAATCAGTTAATATTTATATTTCGATTGGTGCGTACGGGAATAACTACGAGTTCAATATGAGCGATATTAAACATTTTCGACGAAATGTTCTGTAAGAAAACATTACGTATATTTACTTTTCGAAAGATCTAAACTTCTTCTAAAAGAAATGGGGAAAATGCCATTCCAACAAAATATAAAACATTAATTAACACAAAATTATGCCTTTTTTTTCGTCGAAGATTCAATAAAAACATGGATGATAGACGATTTTATGTTAATTATAATTATTGAAAATGTAACATTCATAATACGCTACTACTAAAACTTCTACAGATAAAATTACTACAATTAATTATCAGACATTTTAAATAAAAAGCATGAATATGATTGCCATTTTTATATTTACTATTACTTCATACAATCAATTCGTACATGTATATAGCAATACTAATATTTTTATAAAACATTAACGTTAAAGATTGAAGTCTTATCGCCTGCAAGATACTGTGGGTAACAGTGCCGGAACATAAACAATTTAACATACTGCCTTGTGGATGATGATTAGTATCCCGATACTCCCCCTCAAAAATATTATGTGATGCCAGAATTTCAAAAGCATTTCTTACTAGTTTAGTTCTTATTTACCTTGGTTAGTATTCTTTAGACAGAATTAGTGGGGTTGTACTTCGGAAGTACACTTAATGAAACTTAATGAAAATGAGTTCGGATATCCATATAAAGCTTTAACAACAATTAGTTATTAACTAAAACAAGTTATATGAAGTGTTAGATGGGCGGACATATGACCTTAGATGTTGGCTCCCTCGTAGTGTAGATGTAATGATAAAAAATGTAAAACTATATTTAATGTAAATATATATTTATTTACATTAACATACTTTAAAAGACTTATTTTAATATTTGGTTTGCTTATCATATTTCAAATTAAGATGTGGTTCAGAAAAAAAGTAGCTGGCTTTCAACAGTTAAAAACAAATCGTATAATGTAAACATACTTATTCGTGTTTGAAATATAAATTTACATGGTATGTAGTCAAGAAGAAAAAGGATTATCTGAAATTATAGTCTATGTATATCGACTTCACTCTTCCCATTAAAGTTTGAACAAAAGCTTTGTACATACTTTTTCCGGCATTTTTCTATTTGTGAAGAAAGTCATTTATGTCGCCAGATCGACATGTAGTATTTTTTGGGTTCAAATTTATCAGAGCCCAGTAATAACGTTCGATTGATCAGAGCTCAGGGCAATTTGGAGAGTTAGAATTCTTAGGAACAATGTTGATGTTGTTACTGGAATAAAACTCATGCGCCAACCTCCCGTAGTGACATGCAGCCAAATCTGGCCAGAAGAAGACGGAATTATTGTGCGAATTTATAAATGGAAGCAATCTCTGTTTTAAACACTCTTCAACATAAATAATGCTATTAATGGTCCCAGTGGTAATGAATGAATCATTTTTTAGACCACACGTACATATGACCTACCATATCAAAAATCTCTTTGGATATTGGCTAGCTTTTCTGGTCTTAAATTGTACCGCAACATGTCCCATTTGCGAAGCTACATAAAATTCCTGTCTGCTACTTGTCAGAAATTGGCTACACAATAAGTTTCGTCATCCATAACGCAACAATCAAACTCTGTGAAAAAGTTGTTGCACAAATCTTTTGCTCTAGTTTTTGCCCTTTTTTCTTTCTCCGGATCTCGATCAGGCACTTTTTGGATTTTGTATGTTTTCAAGCCAGCTTTTAGTTTCTCTCGATGCACGGTGGCCTTAGATGTACAAAGTTTATTTGCCACAGTACATTCGGACAAATTGGGATTTCTTCTGTAGCACTGTCTGATACGTGCAGCTAAGTTTTTGTCCTCAAACCCAACTTTTCGTGCAGAACCAGCTTTTCTTTCTGTTGACAATCGTTGCTTGTAAATTCTGATAACTTTTCCAACGGTTGAACGAGGAAGTTTTAAGAGTTTTGCTATCTGAATTTGACTCAAATTTGGATTTTTTAAATATTTGCTTAAGAGTGGATAGTTATTTAGCTGAAACTGCCATTATTTAATAATTTTATTTCAGAAAAATGCGAAGAAACACTTAAAAGGATGTTTAGGAGGTATGTCAAAATGCCACGAAACGAACAAAAATTTAGTATAATTTTCCTCACTTAAAGCTAAAACTACAGTGAAAATTTCATTCCGATCGACTAAGCCGTTTAAAAGTTATTGCAATTTAAAGTAACTGTAATTTTACATGTGATCTTATGGAGATTCGCTCACATAATAGAATAAAGTCATTTCAATTACAGGAAAAAAAGCTACCAAGCGTCCCAAATTTTTAAATTACGTAACTTGAACTCCATAGACCCGATTTTGCATAGTTTTATAAACATTCACTGAACGGTTCTTGAGAAAAGAATTATAAACAAACCGAAGATCTGGTTTTTGCTCGATAAATTAATTGGTGTGTAAGAAAATGCGGCAACACTGTACTCAGCTGAGAACTATAGTTTTCGTCGAGCGCAGTGGCATGCTGTTAAAAAGGGGCTTGTACATTCCAGACAATATCCACTTTAATTAAATAGGTTTATGAGTGACCTGCTTCAAAAAAAATCATTGGTGCCCATTCCTTGAGTTTTGGAAATTGTATAAATGAATGAATTAATGAGTCAGCAAAATCTTTAAAGTTGAGAAATTGACCTCTATTTATCTGTTGTTAGGAGTCAATAAATATTACAATATTTAAAGCTAAGATAGTTGCAGCTACAGCTTTCTGAGTTCTTCGATGAGAGCAATTTGTCCTTTTTGTTGTTGTAGTAAGGTGGTTCGGAATCCACTGAAGTACTTAGTTTTAGACTTAATCTTCTGCTGGATATAAATGTTCCTAATACTCATTTGCACTACTACATGACAAAAACACAGATGTATTTTTATAGAATTTATTATAATTACATAATTATAATACTTATACTATACCTAATTAATACAAGTGTTTAATATAATAGTTAGTATAAAACTTATTTACTATTAATTAGTAATAAGTTCTTAAGTTCTAAGTTATTCATTTTTAAATTTTAACATACATGTAACTCTGTTATGTGAGGACATAGGAGTAGCATAGTTATCTATTACTTCAGAATTATACAGATGATCACCACAGTAATCTGACAAAGAAGAAGATAATTGGGATATGGTCTGAAGTATTAACTTGTTAATTAGATTGTCGTAGCTTAGAAAAAGATTCAATCTTTTGATGTAACCTAAAGACTTTTTCTCCTGTTTCACATATTTTAATTAAAAGGGCGAGGCCTTTATTAAATTTTTGAATTCTTCCCTTACTTGCAATGCAATTGAGATAAGGTCTCTTCTGTTTCTAACATATTTAACATGCTTATGTGCCCCCGGCAGACGTTACAGCACTGACGTACAAAACATGTAACATAACCTAGCTTTATCATAATTTAGAATTCAGGTACTTATGAAATGATATTTGATTTTCCTTCACATCGTATCTTTTGCACAAAACACATTGTCGCACCATTATTTAAATTAAAATAGTCACAATAACTTAAAAAACGAAACACACAGAAAACAAATAAGCCAAGATGGAACATTCGTGTCGCGGCGATTAAACCACTAAGCACTAGGATGAGATTCGGCTACGTTCGGAGTACGCATATCGTTTCGTGCTATGTGTAAACAAACCATGCAGGCTTCAGAAAATACCTAAATACTCTATTCTAGTTCTAGTCCATCTAGTTTAAATACGTCCATAATTGCAATCAACTGCTGACTGATACCCAAAGATTTTTCTCTCTTAATTATATAAGAGAAAGATATACTTATGCTACCAACTTATAAAATCAACGTTGTTGTCACGTTTTCTATATTTTATAGAACGTTGAATTATTAATATTAAACATATTTATCATTTACAATTATAAAAAATAAACAATATTTTAATGTTGTAATTTATACTCAAGCATAATTAATAATTATATGTTCATAATTGATAAAGATTTAAATCAAATATGTCTTTGCCGAAAAGTTAAAATCAAGGCATATTCACTGCCAAAAGTTATTTAAAATTTTTCCATATTATTCGTTATTTTCTATTTCATTCAACATTATTAGTAAAAATTCCTCTTTTCTTTTAAATAATATATTCGTTTTTAGCATTGTAACTATTAATTTACTTCATAATATGCTGTAAAACGAAGATATTCATGAATTTCTAATTTTCAGTACTTTTGCCTCCGATTGTACCTCCCAAACATCCTTAACTCGACACTTATATTTGTCAGGTGTAAAACAATTGATAGGCTATTGTTACTGCGATTCAAAAATTGAAGTTCAAAACCTGCTACTTCTTTTCTGAACCACACCTTATATCTTACAGATTCAACTTTTATTATTTTTCTCTGAAGGATGTCACATTTGTCTCTTCTTGAGATTATTGTTAATTCACGGCATATATCAAGCCTGGGTGGTATGTCTGTATGAGTTTGAGTGAGAGGGATTGAAGAACGATTAACCCTAGCTGATGAGACTTAAAAAAATCGGAACAGTGTTTTCTTAGGGATCATTTGTGAATATCGCACTCTTCATCATTTTACTTGTGCTGTCTATATTCTAATTAGTTAAGTCTAACAATTTGTACCAGATACTTATTCAATAAAATTTTGGTTTTTTTCGGCTTTTATTCCTACCTATTAACCATGTAAAATAAAATGACATAAATTTTAGTCTGAACTTGAGATAAGATTAGCCCATATTCAGAAAGAGGAGTTTTGCAGACGAATTCTACCTTAAAATATTTTTTAAAAAGTTCTACAGAATAATGAATTTCGCATGTTGCAAACAAAGCACTTAAGAAAACATTATTTTGTTTATTTTCTGTCTTTTTATCCTAAGAAGTTTTACGCTCTATTATGCAACTGACGACAATAAATTAGAGTAATTACACAGCCCGCTCATACGTTGAAATAGTTATTATGATAACTTGCAGATTAAAAACAGAAAAATTTAAAACTTTTCTACATTATTTAACATACACATAAAGTAGTACACGAAAAATGTCACATAAAATACAACTAAAATATGTTTTATAACACGACAACCACAACCGGTACAGTAGGTAGCTTTCGAAGTAAAATAAATAAACACAGATGTATACACCAAGCGGAAAACTGATAAATTTGTCAGTCGAGTTTAGTGCAAGAAGTTCTGACAGTTCTGCAAACCACCAAAAAATTCAGCAGATATTTTATAAAGTTTATAAATTTGGATACACGCCAGAAAGAAATTGGTTACCGCAAAGGCAAGAGATGAAAACTTTTAGTGTAACCTAGGTCATTTACATTCAAGTTCTGAAATGTTTTCAAAAGTTCAACGTCATAGTACTTGGCAATAAACAATGTTAAAATTAAATTAGGTATGTGTAAGTGCATACTTTTAAGTAAGGTTTTAAAATTACGGACTTAACTCTTTATTTCTAAGAAAATTGATTAGGCATTGAAAAAAAGGAGTATATTCGTGAACGTTAAGATTTTTTAGGATAATATAATTTCAAACCCATCATCAAATAGTGGGTGGTCAGAATGACCAAAATAATGAGCGGTTACATCTTTAAATTATTGCTTACGAATTTCAAAAACAATTTAGTACATCATGATGGGCATCTAACAAAATTTAAAGGAAATACATTTTTAGCTATAGGAAATGTAACGGATTTTAATGAAAGGTCAATTGCATGAACGTGCAATAAAAGTTAGAATTTTCAATTTTTTGCCTTCCTTTATTATTAATGACCGCACCTATACACAGGATGTACATAAAATATATAGACGATTTTTTATAAGTACCTTATTTTCTCATCACGTATAATCAACTTATAAAATACAGTAACTAGCTTTCCTCAATCGCCCATTCGCGTCCTAGGAAAGAATTCCTTCTCCCATCTGCTATAGTGAATCTTTAACAACTTCAATAACCACTTTTACTTTTCCCAGAGCTTTCTCATTAAACTATAATGTAAGAAAACAAATTTCATTTCAAATCTGTTTAAGACAACGCGATTAAGCTTTAAATAAACACTTGCAAGTTTTTGCAAATCATCTTTGTAAACAGAAGATTAAATTCGCAAAGCAAAATAATCCCTTCCTGCTTTGTTGCTGTACTTTATAAGGCAGCTTTCGCAGTGGAGCTGCTACAAGATTATGTGTGTGATCTTGAAGTGGTGTATAGTACAGCAACAATGTGCCAGTCATTCTGCAGCAATTTTGAGAAACTTGCACCATCAAAAACTATATCTTACGTAAATAACGTTTTACCTGTTTTGGAATTTTTCTTATATCACGTTTTTTTTTGTTGTTGTAACCACGTTACAAAACTAAAGTAGGAAAATACAGTTTTAGATCAAACTAACGTACTGATCACACTGATAGCAATTATGTGTTCAGTTGGCATAATTTGCATTTGCATTCAGTTCAATAAAATTTAATGTAACAATCACACCAGAATTAAATACACATAATGGTGCCTAATTCCTATCATTATCATATATGCAGGGTTCAACTGTTAGTTAACAATTGCTAGTTATAAATTTAGACATAAAAAGGAGAAATTGGCACACGAAAAAGCTATCACTGCGAACAATACGGAGCCATTAAAAAAATAATAGGTTTATTCCTAACGGGTCTATGTTTGTTTTATGTGTAGAACAATAATGCAAATTACAGTATTACTTGCGTGGTGCAATTCTGGCGACCACAGGTCTTTATTTTTTTAAGTATACATAAACATTATTTATAATTTATACATGACTGGACGAGAATTGTATTAGAGTGTCATACTTAAACGAGGAACTCTAAATGAAGAAACGTTAAACCAGAAGAAATTAACATAGTATACTATTATTTCTTTTCATATTCTTATCATTATCGTATAGTTCCTGACTTTCATTTTCGCAATCAGTCAAAGAAAATATCTACTTAATTCTTATTAGCAATAAGTTGATTTACTTGATTTATTCAAAATTAAAGATTTTGATCGTTTCGATTCTAGATACATACATTATTCTATATATCGTCTCAGCCATAGAATCTTGATAGCCACGCGATTGCCTATAATATAGCGTTTACTGTCTCCAGCCTTACTTTGTGGAACTCCATCATCATGAAATATAATATAAATACAAAGATTAATTAAAGTTTCACAAGTTTTATTAATATCTTAACCTGACAATATTGTTTCGACACTTTGTGTCATTATCAAAGGTAGATAAGATTGATAAACAAACACGTTGCTAAGGATAAATACATACAGAAAATAGGTAACTAGATACAATACATAACAAAAACTAAATATCTAACACTTCTAATAAAGGAGAATTACTAAGAGAGTTACGTTGATGACATTTTAGCTTGTTTTGACAGTTCTTTTGAGGTTATCAATGAGTTTTTAATTCTTATTAACAGTCTTCACTCAAACATCACGTTTACACTAGAAACAGAACAAAATAGAGCTATTAATTTTTTGGATTTAACTATTACAATTAATACAAACAATGAATTTGATTTTTCCATATACAGAAAACCCACAAGCACAGACGGTCACTATACCTAACGATTCATGTCATCATAAAATGCATAAACTAGCGGCTTATAGATCTTTAGTACACCGAGCTTTAACAACTCCAATGAAACGATCACATTTTGATAAAGAAATTTCAATCATCAAACAATTAGCATATGCCAACCATTATAACCATAACATGATTGACACTTTAATTCAACAAAAAGATTATAGGTTAGCTATCAAAAGAATATTTCCAATTGACACTCAAATACAAGACACAAACTACATATCAATACCATACTTTGGTAAGATATCAGAACAAATTGCAACTATACTAAGAAAAACCACCAGTTACAAAATAACCTATAAAACTAACACCAACACCTTTTCATTTTTATTCAATGCTAAAGACAAAACACAAGATATCATGAAATCCGGCATTTACCGTTTGAATTGTTCTTTTTGTAACTCGGTTTATATTGGCCAAACACTAAGAAATTTCCACATAAGATACAAAGAACACGTACGCTCTTATAGACTTAAACATCCAGAAAAATCGAATTATGCCAAACACATTTTGGAACAGAACCACCCAATGACACCTCAAAACAACATTAAATTCTTACATTTTTGCAACAACAAACACAAATTAGACATTTTAGAAGCTTTTGAAATATACAGACATAAACGCACAGTACCTTTAATGAATGAATTCTCCTTTATTAGAAGTGTTAGATATTTAGTTTTTGTTATGTATTACCTATTTTCTGTATGTATTTATCCTTAGCAACGTGTTTGTTTATCAATCTTATCTACCTTTGATAATGACATAAAGTGTCGAAAAAATATTGTCAGGTTAAGATATTAATAAAACTTGTGAAACTTTAATTAATCTTTGTATTTATATTATATTTACGTTATAATATAAACGTTGGTATTAAAATGATTCTTTTTTGATAAACTTTCACGGCTATAGTCAATGTACACATGTAGTCAATGATCGTATCCTGTTTCGAATAAAAGAATCCTGCGCTTCAATGCGACACCAATTTTGTGTGAAATTTTTTGTAACGTATTGTAGTGATTTACTACATTCCTATGATCAAGAAGGTAATCAACATATGAAAAGGTTACCATAACAATTTATAAAAAAGAGAATAAATAAACAGATCTATAAATAAACTCGATCTTTTATTACTGGCAAATAAATAATTAATTACTTTAATTGCAAATATTCCAAAGAAATATAACGACAGCCTTCTACCAAACCAAAACCCAACAAAGCAACATAATAAAAATATTGTTCCAGTTCAATGTACTGCAAGATCATCATTTGTATCATAAAATTCATAAATGCAAATCATTGTACATTCCTATGAAATACTGCTGCTATGGATTCGAATTCGATAGCGGTTAATTGATTATCAAAGCCGCCATGTTCGAACATATCCGACGAGTATGTTGGTGAAAGTAGTTGGTTCGACGGACATGGGTTCTACAAGCCTAGTTGACGTTTGGAATGCCCTGTTCGGTTTGACGATCGCTATGCCCACGAGCCGAGCGTCGGATATATGTTAATGGGAGACGATGATTATGTTTACTGCTTGTTACAGCTTCCATTAAAATTATGAGTGGTGTACATCTCATTTTCAAATTTAATTTACTAGATTTTCACTTTTGTCATTTTGTTCAGTGACAATAAATGATTTTGGAACAAACTATTTACAAAAACCACAGAACCCTTTAGGACGTGACAAGTAAATGATGAAGTAACTAACAGATACATTGTGACAAATACATCCCTCTTTTTATTACTGTAGTCGGGAAGCAGGGTGCCTAAATTCGACATGGTCGTCCGGACTCGATGACACACGCACTTTTGAAAACTGATTTGTATGTAGATTTTCCTGCTGAATCCGAATCCGCAGGGCGCTCGTCGATTTGGAAAGGCCTTGACCCTTAAAATGTCAATTTTACGTAAAATTCTGAAAAATCAAAAATGCGCTTCTTTTCTGTTTGTATCGTCATAACTTCGTCCTGGATGGAACTAGAAGGTTAATTTTTATTTCGAAAAATTCTCCCAGAGTTATAGATTGCAACGTACTATTTAAAATTCAGTTTTGAGAAAAAGGAATCTGAGAAAATTACTATTTTGTTATACTATGTCATATTTGTGCACTAAAATTTTCACCAATCGAAACAGACAGCGATATAATTTTTTCGCCAAAAACTTTTTTGGGCTTTTTACTAATTATAATCTCGATTATATAGGCCTTTATCTCTTGTAATAAAAAAGTTTTTCGATTGGTGGAAATTTTAATGCACAAATATGACATCGTATAACAAAATAGTAATTTTCTCAGATTCCTTTTTCTCAAAACTGAATTTTAAGTAGTACGTTGCAGTCTACAATTCTGGGAGGATTTTTCAAAAAATTAACTTTCTAGCTCCATCCAGGACGAAGTTATGACGATGCAAACAGAAAAGAAGCGCGTTTTTGATTTTTCAAAATTTTACCTAAAAATGACTTTTAAAGGGTCAAGCCCATTTCAAATCGACGGGCGCCCTCCGGATTCGGATTCAGCAGGAAAATCTACATACAAATCAGTTTTCAAAAAGCGTGTGTCATCCAGTCCAGACCAATTCTTTAAATAAGCGCTTTTTGAGATGCCTGCTCCACGACTAAATGGGTCACCTAAATATAGGAAACCACCCATAATCGCTAGTTTTGGAAATCGATTGCGATGGGAGGCTCGCGTTTAAAGAAACGCAACTGAAGTGGCTAATTTAGTTTGGGGGGTGTATAGGAACCGACGAACACTTTGAAAACCTTGAACACCACGGCTTGAACACCCTAATCAGGTAACTCAAAAAAATCATTTTCCATTTTGTTTTTCATGTGTAGGTTTCATGAACTGAAGCCTTGCAAAGAGTACATCTTTAATGAATCTCTTAACTGTAAGGCCAGTCTTACAGCCCCTAAATATGTTTCGGAGAAGGTTTGGATGTATGACTAAAACGAGAATTCCACTCCAAAACATTGCCCATTTTTCTCAGTTATCTAGTGGATGTCCTAGATTTTAAATTGGAATCGAAGATTAGACCAAGGTATGTTGCTCATTTCTAATTTGTATTCTGGGATTATTATGGCACCTTGTCTTAGACTAGTAAAATCTGCATCAAGGTTTTACTGGGTGTACAGCTACGATTTTTAACCCCATTAATGAAACATATTCAGGTAGGGTTACACATTAGGGTGGTCCAACAAAAAAGCAAAGTCGGAAATCTTAAGCTCTCACCCCCTAGGATTTTGTATATCGAAAAAAAAGGTACCCCTATTTTTTATTGTTAAATCGGACGATGTTTAGGGGTGTCTCAAAGCCCTTAAAGTTTCCCATGTATTTTATATGGGAAAAAACACGTTTTCGTAGATTTGGTATAGAATCCTAGAAAATCAATATTTTTCAACCGGACTACTTTGTTTCTCTTCAGAAATGTTCAGAGAATGACATCCAATAATTTATTTGTTAAATTTCTTATATTAACTATTTTTTACACTTGCAAAAATCCCATAAATGGAAGAAACACGGAGAAATCCCTAAAAAAATATTTATTACTATTTTTTAATATAAAAGATTTTGATAAATAAATTATTGGATATCATTATCTGAAGATTTCTGAAGAGAAACAGAGTAGTCCGGTTGAAAAATATTGATTTTCTAGAATTCTATACCATATCTATGAAAAAATGTTTTTTCCTGTATAAAATACATGGGAAACTTTAAGGGTTTTGAGGCACCCCTAAACATCGTCCGATTTAAAAAAAAATAGGGGTACTTTTTTCCGATATATAATAATCCTAGGGGGTGAGAGCATAAGATTTCCGACTTTGCTTTTTTGTTGGACCACCCTATTGCACATCCATTCTAACTTCCTTTATAAAGTATTTAGTTAGTTATAATCTCCGACGTTTGTAAGATCTAGACTGCAACAATAGTTTCTACATATCAACCTGGAGCACATCGGGTTTGATTACTTTTGATAAAGAAAGGACTTTGCTCATATTTCTAATTGTTCAGCTCCACTGCTGAAAGATGGAAAGAGATGATTAGGGATTCCCTATCAGAAAATCATTAAACCTATCGCAAATAAATTATTGAATAGGTTTAACAAAGCAATGAGTACCTGATTTACCAATTAGCGAGCTCCCAGTTGAATATCCCACATTGACCTCTAATTGATTGATAATAATTGGCTTATAACAGAAAAAATAATAAAACATGTAAAAATCAACCTAAAAAGTTACTTATTTTAAAGAAAGATACTCAAACAACAAACCAAAAGAATACAAACCAACCAAAACCTGATTGTGTGTTTGGCCATCAGAACTTATGAATATTTATTGAATCTTTATCTCTTAGTTATTTCTCGTGTCTTTCAATTCAAAACTCATGTTTGAGTAATTTTCTCGCTTTGTTATCTCTAGTGATATGTTTTATATTCCAATTGATTTTATTACACTCGTTACAGCTTGCCGTCTTTTGTGCTACTACTGTGCTAATTATTCCACACTACATTCTAGATGGCATAAGATAACAATAATGTGTTATGTACGTCATCATGAGTCCCTGAAGCGAAAATATCCATATCCATTTAGTATATACAGCTTTTGTGATATTGGTACTTGAATCTAACACATATACATAAGAATTTAAAACCATCGAAAGTATATTTTAACTTTCCATTTCGATACTACAAAACTACAAGTATCAATAAATTGCATGTGCGTTTAATCGATGCTTTCGTATACTTTCATTATTCTAGAAGGTATGTTGTTTTCACTTAAATGAATTTGTTTCTGAAGGAAAATATCCTGAAAACAATCACAAAACCGATAGTGCTTTGCTGTAGTATAATTGCTTAAAAGGGGCGTATGTTCTTATATCTACCTAATTAATGAGTTACGTTTACAGCCAAGTGACTGTCGTAATTCGGTGTTAACACAACAATAAAACTGGTCTAAAAATTAAAAAGACATGCGCGTGCGTCCACACGCAACGATAAGTATGTAGATACGTGCCTCAAGTTTTTTCCAAGCAAGATCTGCACTTTACTTGTTTCTTTCCGTGTTCTAAAAATACCTCATAATAAGATAATACGCAAAATTACAGTCGGGAATAAATTTGGATAATCCTAACACAAGACTTACAAACTACAACGTGCAACGTGCTCTGAAAATTGCGACGAAGAGCTTTGCAGTTCGTAGTCTACAACGTTATAATAAACTATAATGCATTCTAGTGTGGTCTATGACCACTATTATAAATCAGGCAGGTATTTATCTACGTTACATATTAAAATACCGTTTGCATAGAGATTACATTCAAATGTATAATGTAATTCATTTTAATTATCATCGTGGATTATATAAAACGATCGTTGAATGATAGAATCGATTTTATGAACATCGTTTTATATACTTGATTCGAACAAATTTATTGTAAATCCAGTCTGAAATCCTTAATACGAAAGATTCCTCCTAATGAACTCTTCTTTACGACTTTTGTTATAACGCAAGGTCGTTTGATTGAATTAAATACACGGTAGTTACGGTATCGAATAAAATTTAAAACAACTCGTATAGCCGAGCAAGATTATTAGTGACTATAAAAATGCAATAAGGAAAGAGATTAATTAAAATAGCAAACGTAAAAGAAAACGCCATTTAACGAATTTACAACTAACCAAATAATTAAAATAAACATTTGCTTTTTATGTTACTGATATTATTACACGGTAAAAATAATAAACCATTATGATTTATGGATCAGGTTAGATCTTTCCACAAAGCTGTTAAGTGAAAGCGCTATCGCATTCCTGCCATAGCAAAAAGGTGAACATATTGTTAGCTAAATCACATGTCTTACTAGAACGAAATGGAAGTGGTTATTAAATAAGACATCATACTAATTTTAAACAGTTTTATGAGTTGTGCTATTATACGAACAAGCATTGCATTATTAGTATTACTTCCTGCAAGTTGTACGAGTCAAAATGGTTGAATAATCCATCAGACCCAGTAATAGTAGAGATTTGCACATTTCAGACATATTCGAAAGCAACATCTATCATCTGCAGATGAGCATCTATTCTGTGTAGTACTCATACAGACCTACGTACGTATGTGCATTAGATTTCTAATGCCAATGGCAATTACCGCAATTGAACAAAAGAACATGCAAATTATATACATATCTAACAACCACAAAACTAGTACGAGGTTCTTGACTTGACCTGCACTCATATGCATTATCGCCAGAATTGGACAACTATAGTTACGAACACTTACTCTCAATTAACACGATGGACTGAGTTGATAATTCAAGAACGGGATTGCTAACGATCTTAAAAGTAGATTTCGCACCTAAGCATCGTGTCACCCTAATGCATGCAAGGAATACATTTGCATACTCAAATAAATTCTTTACCAATGGCGCTTCGTAACACATTTGGTTGTTAAATTTTGTTATTTATATTGCAACTCCATTTACTAATCTAAAATGATTGGTCATTGTAGGATTATTTTAATTTTATTACTAGCGGGCCATTTTGATGATGACCAACTGTATTCAATACATTAGTTTTTTCCATACATGTACAACAATAGCTTAAAGCAGATGAGTGATATAGAGAATTGTTCAAATTAACTTAAACGCCGTTGGAGTCCACTTTAGAATACAATACTAAGAGGTCAAACAAAATAAAGTTGCCATTGATCGTTAATAAACATAATATGAATTGACAGCCGCCTGATTTTTATTCAAGGGTACACATGTATTTTAACCGAGATTTTATTTGGGAGTCTAAAATCTTTTTTCAATTTAAAATTACCGTTACAGCTGTGTAGTGTACATATTCGCGCAAATAATGGTCAGGATAATTAACGTGAAAACCCAATGCACTGACCAACAGATAATGAATTGTGTGTAGCGCTCGAATTAGTGTTCAAACAAAAAAAAATCGGGTTGTACTAATCATTAATATCGTATATTAATTTGTTTAAGCTAACTCGATTTACTTATGTAACAATTATGTTTCAGATTCCTAAATTACACAACGAAATATGAGCTGGAAATTGGCAACATTATTTGTACTAATAACGGCGGCGTCGGCACAGAATGATGATTCCGATTCGGAGGTGGTTAATGTTCCGGAAAAGGTTCCCGCACCACCTCCTGGACCCCTAGACGATTGTGATCCAGATATGATAGGCTTCGAACTGGTCACAGGTTACGTGTTCTCGGCTCCTGGTAATGTACTAGACTCAATTCCGGGCACTCTCATGTTAACCGACTGTCTGGAAACATGTCAAGGCAACGATTCCTGTCGGTCCGTTAACTACGAAACCGGACTTTGCATCCTGTTTAGCTCTAACGCAGATGCTTTACCTGGTAAGGAATATAGTCATTTTTATACAATTATTTTTTTCTCATTTAATTATTTAAGTGATTTATTGTTTTGCACAATATAATGAAATATGCCTTAAGAACTGAAAAAGTGATTTGAGGAAATCACTGAAAAAGTTATAAAAACCTAAAGCTGTAAACTAGACTGTAAATAAATCCTTAATTTCCGGTTGATAACTAGAATTCATATTTAAGAATTTATATTAACCACAAACATTATGTATTTTTGCATTATCAATCTTTTTTCTCTTTTAATTATAAATGATTTATTGTGCATTTTCATAAACAATATAAGTCTCAGAATGCAAAAAGTGAATTGAGAAAATATTCAATGACAAAGAAGTTGTACGAATCTTATTAAAAGCCTTGCAGGTATTGTAAATAAGCACCTACTTGTCGATAAATTTCCGGTTAGTAACTAAGCATCATAATCACATTTGAAAGGTTATACGGTTTAAATAAATCTATGGGATGTTATAAATAAGCCAGTTAATAAAAATTTATATTTCGATATTTCATAAAAAAAAGTCAATCAAAGACGCCCATATTAAGTTAACATACAACATCCTTTCACAGTTAATTAATACATTGAAAACGTTTTTGCAATAAGAGTAAATGCCATTTTTGTTTTTATGCTAATTTTTCCACACATCCTTGAACAAGATTGAAAATAGATAAAAATATCTTTTCAAACTTGGATAGGTCGAAAATATTTCAATGTAGCGACTGTGAAAAAGAAAACGTTCAAATAAGCAAACGACTGGAAACTTCTCAAACTCAGTAGTAAACAAATATAGGGCGAGTTTTCACGTATTATTTAAATCAGCATCTTTAAGAACCAAAGATAAAAAAGAAATAACTAAGAAATCTCAAAACATCTCGAAACATGCAAGAATGCTGCAAGAGTATATATGCAATAAATTATAACAACTCTGTAAATCATAGTTAGACATCATAATTCCTTCAAAACTGACACAAATATGAAATAGTGACTAATGATAATTTTAGTTCAGATCATATCACACTTCGGCTGTAAAATCGTCATAATTCAAGTTTTTCTTGAATTTTAACTTTTTTTTGTAGCTTTTTAAGTAGGTATTCCTTCTGCTTGATTAAGTTGATTTCTTTCAATCGCTGTTTTACAGTTTCCTGTTACAAATTTCTAAAAAAGTTTAATCTATTTAACCTTGATTCGCCGTTTTTCATCCAAGTATTTCTTCTATATAGAGATTTAATACAGTAGTTACTTGCGTTTGTCTTGTTTTAACTAGTCTAATCTTACCTGGTGTTTCGAAATTAGCTCTTAACTACAATAGTTTAAAAGCTTTTTCGTGCTTGGTCGATTATTATTGATCTGTTTCCTATAGTAACTTCGATATGGTTTCCCGAAATTTGATATCATTCCATTGAGTGTAGATTTGATGCACTGAATTTAACGAAAAGTAGTTCCCTACTTATTTACATTAGATGACAGTGTTAAGATTCTGTGATTGTTTTGACTAGTGACTATTGTTTGGGCCTGCACACCAACGCTTAGTTGGCACATTTTCCGGTATCGGTTCTAGTTTTTCACAGAACTACGTTGAGTAGCTTTTGTCGTACTTCAGACACTATTATATTAAGAATAGCATAGTGGTCGTACCCCACGGTCGATTCCCTCGAAAAAGGGGAATGCTAATTGGGAAACGGTAAAATCTTTTAACCGCAGTTAAATCTGTCGGCTGCCAGCTAACTAGTGTGAGTCTCGCAAGAGGTCTTCTGTAATGGGCGCAAAGAGTCGTCGAAGATAGCTCCAGTATTTGTCGACAAAATTAGAAAAGAACAACACATTTGCAACTACTACCAATGTGGTCGACTTTTCCCAATTTATATATCTCAAAAGCTGTAAATATAAACCCCAGATAACACTCATATAAATAATAAGTCTTCAGGTATGATATACAGTGCTTTATTATCAATCAAAACAAATTATCAGTAGTCAATTAAAGCAAATCAACCAAGTGTAGTTATATTTGAACGGGGTCATCAACTCCAGTAGTGAACTGTTCAACTATTACGGAGCAATAGTATATGTATTGTATTCACTTGCAAAATTCCTAACAATGTAAACCGATAATACACCATATATATAATAGTAGTTTATAAGTTAGTATACATAAGAAACAAATACCTAGGTTTAAGAATGATAGATACAAGAAATGATTACCTAGATCTAAGTGCTACACGCACATTAGGGAAAAACCATTTAACACAGAAAATTATAATATACAAATATACAGTAATTTTTTATTTACAATAAAGGATTGTCAAACGTTATTATTATCATAAATAGTTGCTACAATGTAAGTGACTCACAATACAGGTTTCAATCTGAATATGAACGCCAGCAACCAGGTTGAACGTATCGTGACCCAAGGAGACAACCAGCAACCAAGTAACTGTACGAGGGCAAGTAGCTCTGCGTGGTGGTCTTTTAACAACCCAAATATACAACGAAGAGTATATGAAGTTAAGGTAAAATAAGCAGAAAAAAATAAGAAAGTCTGTAACAAACAAAATCAATTACCAGAATGCACCTAGCAAACATTGACTAAGTACCTTAGATGGAAGGCGATCTTGTGATAAAGTTATACCGCTTCAAAATGCGGCTAACGACATTAAATATCGAATCATGTCAAAAGAATTACAGTATAAGAGACTGAACGTAAAGAAAACTTAAAAACTACGAACCTACAAGAACGTGCTCCTAACCTCCAAAAGAAGCAGTGGTAAATCCCTTATGGTAGCAATAAATAATTGGAAATCACTACCAAAAATTAATTATAAATCTGCACAAATGCAATTCCCATTTCACAGCTTAAAGGGAAAATCAATTTAACGGCGATGCCACTAAGACATTCTTTTAAAGAAGTTGCTTCACGAACTAACGGAACGAAGTGTCAGTCCACAATCAACAGGAAGTTACTTAACCAAAAAGGCAACTAAACGGAGAGAGAATGCGAAAACCCTAACGCTATACAAAATAACACAAAAGCATAGTTATACAGGGTGCTACGAAATTAGCACGTAATACCGATTATCCTTATTTTATCCGATTATTTTGTTTGGTAACTGGCGTTAAACTTTGAACATTAATTATAGTGATCTGGAATTTAAAAATATGATAAGGACATTTTTTTTGTCTAAAAGTTTGTTGCCAGTTGCAACTTCACAATTTATTAAATTTGGACTTTAAATTTCTTTGTTGATGTTAAAAAAATACACTGTGAATACCCATCGTCCCACGCTAGTACGATAATCTCGGTATTCTGATATTCTTTCGGGTTGTTGGATATTTTCTACAGCTGTTGCTGTTTCACCTGCAGTTTTATACAATTAAAATTCCACACGTATTTAATGGATAGATAAGTACAGATTTCATAAGAAAAGTTGAGCTATATGAATTCGTATGTGTTCATATTAAATCTGAAATAGGATAATGGGAAGCTATAAGTAAAAATTAACTAAATAAAAAAACAACCAACCCACAACAACTGACTTACTAAAAGATACAACTCGTAATAAATCTGTCAAAGATTTGTCAGAAGAGTGTTAACTTTGGTAACAGCAATAATAGTATATTGTGTTACAAGTGCAGAAAAGTGCCAATTTCTCACGAGTGTGAAGATTTTGCGGCATGAGACGTAGTCGAATGCCGCAATCACACGAGTTACATATGGTGCCAATCGAGACACCTTCAGCCAACCACTTCAAACGAGCCATCCAAACGCTTTACTAACCACCCTAAAAGACTCTCCTAACGCCCTACCAACCATCCTAAAAAGCTGTCCTTTAAACTTTGAATCAATTCTGTTTTAATCTTAAACTACTATTATATAATATTATCAAAGATTAATAACCGAATTTATCGAATTACTATGGCAGGTTCTACAATATTAGTATCTACAATCTTATCAACGACTCAATCGATGTACCATTCCGTGCTTACTTAAGACCTGCAATATATCCAGAATAGTTTGCGAACAAGATTCCGAAATCTGACGAATTTAATCTGATTTCCTAATCATATGATTGAAATAAACCAAAACAAGCTGCTACAAATAAACAGGTGTTAAAGCTTTCCCAAAAATCTATAAAAGTACTGATAAATAAAAAGCTTGAATTCTAATATCAGTCAATTCCTTAGAACAGATGCTGCAATTCTTGTTTTATCTTAAATTACAGAAAAAGTTATGTAAAATAACTAAGCTTATAATATATCAAGCACTAAAATCTGTAAATTAAAAATTTCTGTTTAATAATAAGAGTAATTTAATTATTCTGCCCAATTTAAGCAAAACCACCGGAAAATTAATTTAACTAATAAAATGTAATTGCCTTTTTTATGTTTTGTCTGTTAATTCTTAATTTAAAAATTACTAAACCATGGCGAAAACACAACTTTAGTTACCACTAGAGGACTGGAGGTTTCGCATGAAATACTTTTAAAAGGCTCATTTCATTCAAGAGATATTCCTGGAATACATATAAAAGAAGTATAATTAGCGAGAAAACTAGCTTGGCCACAACTTTTAAAAGCAACCATAATTCAGACTAATTATGTAAACTAATTATCACACTGACAGGAATAATTTTCGATTTAAGTAAAAGATTGCTTCAATTATTAAAGAAAAAGTACCTAAGCTTCAGTCATGTAATTATTGACTCTTGATGTAAATAAAGAATTCTCACGGAAGATTCTGCAATTTCAGACGAACAAGTTTTAACAAAATTGACATTGCAGATATTAATTTTTCTCCATGAGTTGCTGTAAAAGTCACTTATGAATCAGCGCGGTAATTTTTAAACAGTTACACGCAATTTTTGCTAATATATAAATAAATATAAGGTAAAACAGTTAACAACACTCTTATTAAGTTCATTTGTGAAAATGAAAAAACTATAACTAAAAATTGAAAAGCTTTAAACGAATTGAAGGCAAGCTTTAAAGGAGGAATCCAAATAAATTAGGGACTTTTAATAGTTATTTATGTATTAAGGGCATAAAGAAGCTTTTATGGCCAGAAGCGTTATTTCTAGCCCGAGGCGTTAGCCGAGGGTTAGGAAAAGGCTGTAGGCCATAAAAGTAAGTTATGCCCGCTGTACATACACTATTTTATGCACAGATTAAGTTTTTATCTCAAATCTATTATTGTGTAAAAAATATAATTAAATGAGTACGTAGCTACATCAAGCCGCTGTGCGTATATTTATGTACTTATCCGAAGTACGTTACTATAGTTACTATTCTAAAATATTTAATTTCAACTTATTTTCGTTGGTGATAAGTTTACAAATTATATTAAAAACCAATCAAGTTCTACAAAAAACAGCCCTGACATTTAATTGACGTTTCTTTATTGCCCGTCGGACCATAAAGAGGCCCTTGGGCCATAAAGAGACGGTTATGTTTAGATGAGTCTAGCAATAATAGGCTAATTATAATGTACCTGTGCATAAAAATTGATTGTTTTGATGTGAAACAGACCTTCCTTAACAAGACGGTTACTCTAACAAACATTTTAAATTCTTTATTTAATAATTCAACACGCAATTTCAATAATATAGAAATATGTCATAAAAAGTCAGATAGATATTTGCTGCAAAAGAAAGAAAATTTGAAAAACCTCTTCCATTTACAAGCTATTATACAAATGTAAGCTGTTCTTGACACAATACTAACTATAACTAATTGACACTTATTTTCACTATAAGTAATTTCAAAATATATTGAAATAAAAAAAAAGACGTAAAAGTGGAAAAATAAGTTTATTATAATTTTAGAGCTATAAAGCTCCTACACGTTAATGATTAATAACACATGCCAAACATGGAACAGTCCAGTAATAATTATTTTAATCTCGTATCATTACACGAGATGAAATATGACGGTTTCAAAATAACACCAATATAGCCTAAAGGACATGCCACTGTGTGGTCATGACGGCAAGTCATTAACAGTTAGTTGTACTTGTATCTGATTAGTAATTTACAACATCTAACGTAGTTTACGCTGACGTGCGTGAATTTACGCTTGAAAAGTCTGTAGAGTTCATAGTATCTTTCGAGGCATTCGAGTTAATCCTCATTACCCATATGTACATATTTCCTCAATCGCAAAAATTAGAATACAACACGATATTAATTACACATTACATTACATAGAATAACGTCACTACAGCGTGGGAAGCACGTATTGACATTCAGGAAATGTATTTTCGAGCCTTCTATGCGTGCAGACCACGCAAACTGTGATAAGTAATTAGTAGTCTAAACGAAAACATAGGTTAATAGTCTACAGGCACAATTCCATCATGTAATAATACGTGTGAGAACTAGTACGTTGCATTCGCGTTCGTCCAACACTTAATTTCCAAAAAACGAACTTAACAGTTGTCTTCTACTGATAACTGTAAATTAAAACTCTTTTCCGAAAAGAAACGAATGGAATAATTATGGTGACATAGGAGGATGATGAGTAGGACAAAAGTGCCAAAAAGTTTCGAGATTTTCTAAGTAGTAAATAAACATTCTACAGTAATGCAATGCATCGTCTTTACTAAAGGTAACTTCTATTTGAGCTTTTAAGTATCCTTACTAAAGTAGTAACGTTTATATGCTGACAGTTACACTATAAATGGCCCATTGTAATGAGAAATTTATTTGTTGTTATAATGGCAAGGTTCACTTACTTTATGAACATTTACTAGTATATCTTGACATTAACTAGTTACTTAAAGATACACGCTCAGGGCAAATATAATTTTAAAAGAAGAAACAATTTTACTACGTACATTAAGGTATCATCATTCATGAAGATTCTTAGTTCACACTATTATTATATTAATGCATTTTAAAGTTATAACCATCAGGACAATCGTTATAATTTTCATTTATATTAGATTTAAAACAGATTTACAGAGACATGAATTATTGCAGATATTTAAGAATTAGATATTTAGCACTTTCTTGTTGTGAAATGATTTGATATAAACGATTATATGATAAACTAGGATTAAACAAGCTATTCATATGCAAATAACCTTTTATAACAGCACTAAACTTTTGAAATAGAATGCAGTATTCTGTCATCTGACTATAAGAAGGTAGTGTGCAAAAAGTGCTAGAACTCAAATCGCCTAATCCAAATATGTAACAACTATAGAGTGAATTTCTAAAAAAATACCAATCACAATAATCACAATAAGCAACCTTAACCAGCTGAAAAACTACAAGAAGACATTGTAAGGTATCAAACAATCAAAAATGTTAATTGATTTGCAGTCACGTGTTCTTCAGATAATTCGAATACAATAAATTAGTGATCACTTTATACTTATGGTGCAAACGCAAATACTTCAATCCTTTCAAAGAAAATCCTGCGCTTACTATAATGGAAGAGCTATAATTGAGTTATAAGTGAGACTTTTATAGTTCTAAAAGAAAAAAATATATGCAATGATATCTGGGATTAATTGATTGACTGCAAGACCTCAAATTACACTGACATTCATTGACTCATTAAAAAAGGATTGCGCTGATTATTGAATCATCATTAAAATAAATATCATAAACATTCCTAATAGAAAACTAAAAATACCTGTTTAGAGAGAGATGCTATTACTCATACAAAAGAAGTAAAAAATGAAAACCAGGAGTTTTTTCACCAATGTGTATTCCCACAACAGTCAAAAGAGTTCTTTGAAGAAACATTTTGTCGATCTATTCCCTATTACAAAAAGACGAAGAAAGCAAGGTAATTGCAAACTATTGACATTCTATATTATGTAAAACCTGCTTGAGGTCGGGACTGTCTATTCTGGTAGATAAAGCAGTACTTCAGATTTAGTTTTACTAACATCGATATGTTTAAAGTAAGAATTAATTCCATTCGAGCTCTTTTTTTATACTGAACGGTTTTTGGTTTCACTTTTATTTCATGAGTATTTTTCTTTGACCTGCGAGAAAGTCTAAATAGTTAAGTACAACGCATTAAATTCTAAACCCCAGTAGCTATTTTAAAGATTCGTTACAGCTCACACGTGACTTTAGAAAATCCAGCTTAATAGTGTTCATATACTGCAGAAAAAGTAACCACCGAAGTAAGTCCGCTTTGCACTGAACTACATAAAAATTCACTACATTCAACTTCACCTCATCTTACTTTAATTTGTAGTGGAAAACCACTTCGGAACAGAAGCTGAATCAGCGTTTTTGCAAACAGTTTGTTCTCTGTGAAATTATAATTACGTTTGGCTCATTACTTTAGGCATACTTTAGGCTACATATAAGACCGGTTGTGGTTCAGGCATCCTCAACTCCCAACCAGAGCATATAACGAATTTTTGCGGTCGCTTCTCCTTTAGAAGTCAATGGAAAACTACCGAGGTATACTTGCTCAGAAGATTTCCTCTAAATGGTCTGGTGGTGTGAAGCTCACCTACAACTGTAGGGTGCCCATATACTTATGTTCCATGGAACTACACAGCATGACCATAGGAGGGGAGTCACTACAGGATCCAACACTCCAAGAAAAAGGCGTCATATGCTGCCTGTTCATTCTCAAACTCAAACATATGCATTAACATTGTTTTGCCGTTTTTGGTGATTCCTGTTCGCCAACTTTAACTACAAGAAAGATAATGATATTAATAGAAAGAGAGAATGATTGCGCATCAAATGATACTAATAATAATATTAAGAGTGCGATTTTTATTTTAAAATACTAATTTAAAAGTTAACTGTAGTTAAGTATGACAAGCCATGCTTTTCAAATTATTTCATTTTAGCGTATGATTTAATTGGATAACGACTATTTAAATTGTTCAATACTGTAATTTGTACTGATTTAGTAGAAGTATAGCAAAATACATAAAAGTAAAATACACAATGTTTCTTGCCCATGATCGATTTTGAAAGTGGACACTCGGTATATAAAACAGCTTTCCCTTGCTATAGTAGAATAAACATTTTGCATGGAATGTTCTATATTGGTGGAATAAAGTCGAGCCCTTTGCATTTTCACCGTTGCTTTTGACTATTTTAGACAGTAATATCTTAAAAGTGGAAACCATGTCTGATAGGATCTGTAGATTTATTCGTAACATAAGTTTTTTAACACATTATGTAGATGGTGCTACAGAGCAGCTAACAGATTCCTTGGAAAGAGGATATATATTTCTTGCTGTGTTTACTAATTTTAATATTCGATCTTAAATAAAAGCTTAAAAACTAATAAATTTAAAAGAAAATAGAAATCTAAAGCTGAGAATACAGGGTGACTAGTTTGCAAAGATGGGATATAGTTTTCTGATATCTGGGTCTTGAGGTTTTTGCTGACCGTGTCAAACTTTGTCAAGCATATATTCTTCATTTTCAAATTTCTATTCTTGTTTTGGCTTTTTATGGTCAATTGGTTGATATAATCCATTATTTTGAATCAATTATTTCAATAATCAATCACCATTTTAAATAATAATTCTAAAGTCTGTTTGGTGGATTGTTAACTACCTTACTCCTATTCGTCTTTACAATATTAAAGAGCGGTTGATTTGGTCAGATTTCTAACTTATACTGTCAGGGAGAATTCAGATTGGTTCAATCAATAAACTTATGACAATGTTCCTGATTGATTATTTGGTAAAATGTCCGAGATTTTTATTCTATTCTTCTAGAAACTATCAAGCTATTCTTTATATCGTTTGCTACTCAAGCTAGGATGATATTAAATTCAATCAAAGGATTCTTACCTAGTTTATTCACTTTTAACGTAAATGAAGTCTTTTATATATACTGGGTGGAAATAAATGATTTTCATCAAGTTACCATTGCATTCCCCATGTAAAAGCACGACGTGCCGCTCTACGAAAATAGAGAAGGCTGTACCATAACCTCAAAATAAATTAATTCAATAAATTCTATGAATTGTTTGACAGATTGATTTCATTTATTGACAGAACTAATTTAGTACTAAATCAAAAAGAGTAGAGCGGTACAGAAAAATTTACATGTGAAAAAATTCCAAAGGGAACATGATGAAAATCATTTATTTCCACGCTGTACATATATGTGCAAAACATCCTAAACTATAGAAATATAATAAATATGATTATAATATTTAGTACTACGAAGGGGCTAACACATGCTCGCTAAGTAGTTAATTGAATGTTTTTTAAAGAAAAATCAATTTTCAATTCGTTCAAGTCTCACGACTATTTAAAATTTCAAGAAAATCGCTAAAGTAGTAGTAAAAAAAGTAGTGATGTTAAGTCAGTTGAAAATCCACCACACAACACACACAACAAGAAATTCGTTTTTGCAATTCTGTTCGGATTTGACGTCAACTAAACCCAACGCAAATCTTCCAGGAATGTCAAAATGCATATGGAGTAATGCAACAACTCTTGCGACTTTTAGTGGTGTAAAGTGGTTTCGGCGATTCTAGACAAAGAATTTTAGGTGGAGGAGTAGGCTCGTGAAGGTCTCCCGATACAAATGTGGCCATGGTCAAGTCAAAAATTGATGAAGACCCAAGAATGACGCAGAAAATGTTTAGTTGTTAAGAGATAGGTTTGAATTCCAGGCCACTATAATGGTCCCGGTCCACCATTGGAAACCAAAATGGTCACTATACTGGCTGGCGGTAGCGAACGTGTTAACAAAATCGTTACCGGTGAAGAATCCTGGTTTTACAAATACGATCCGGAAACCAAAGAACAATCTATGGTATAGAGCACAGAAGGTGTAAATACCCTAATTAAAGACAATAAAAATCTGCAACAAAATATATGATAGTGATTTACTTCACGAGAGCAAAAGTACTAGCTGCTATCCCACTGGAAGAAGGCTAGACCGTAACTGCCAAATGGTATACAGAAAAATGCTTTCCAAAAGTTCTCGGAAATTTGTTGGAAACACGTACAAGAGCTTCGTCGCTACTATTTGCATCATGCGAATACTCCTGCGCATACTGCTAAAATCACGTAATAACGTTACGTTAATCACGTTACGCTTAATTATCTTGTGCTGTCTGGCATCAACGAAATTCGTCTAGCACCATATTCACCGGATCTAGTGCAGTGTTGATTTCTGGTTGTTTCCGAAAATAAAAAAAATTGAGGGGAAGAGTCTTCAATTCTAATGAGTAGATCAGTTAGTCTGATTTAAGAGTGTGCCTATTTCTGCTTGGTTAGTATGTCCATAATCGAAATCATCATCATTATTATCTAAAGCTATTTAGGGCATGTATTTAAGAAAATAAGACATCAAAGAAATTAAAGTTTTGCAAAAAATATGTTGCCCAAAGCAATCAATCTTCTAAGTTAACATTTTCATTATACTCGTAATAAATGACTAATTTGTCAGAAATGCATAAGAAATCTGTCTCCTAATAGGATGATTACCTTTCATAACTTTCTTTGACCAAATCCGTTGATCCGTGTGACCAAACGCAAGAGTAGGTAATGTCAGGAGCAAGCCATTACAAATTATTATTCTTTAATTACTTCATAGTTAAATCTCAACTAGCATTACAGTATTAGTCTGATTATTAAAGAAATGAAGAATTCAAATAAAATTCCAGTTTTTTTTAATCAAAGTTACAATAACATAGATTTTGCTTAATCAAAACAAATTATCTCCCTGCATTAAAATTTGCATGTCTATAAGAGCATTAACTGAAAAAAGACTACGTTAGCCTTTCTCGAGTCGTAATTTAGTTTTAAGCTTTTCAAATCACGACTTCAGGATAATTTTCTCATTGGCGGAGAAATTCCCAACGCCATTATCAGAAAACATAACAATAAATGAATACTAATAAAGACATGCCTTACACAAAATTAAATTTCCAAAGCAGAACTAACCATCTTTGTATGTGGCGCCACGATATTCATTTCGATTTTGTAAGCTTTGCTTGTGATTTTTAATGAGGAAGGTGAAACATGAATATACTTATTATAAGTGGTACAGCGGCCAGGCAAAACTGTGCATACAATTTGTTGGATTATAACTGAGTAAATTATTAATATTAATAATAATAATAAATAGGTTATTACAGAGCAGAAGCTGATTTGGTTTTTATGTTTCTTTGTTTGATTTAGCACCAGAGGAGATACAAGAGATATTACACAGCAGGTCTATTTTTTGTATTTCTTCAAAAACCGTAACGGATAACTGATTCTTATATAATTATAAGTTGAATTTAAGAAATAATTGCAATTAGAATGACTTAAATAATAAAAAGAAACATAATATTTAAAAAGGATGCTACTTTTGTAATAACTGTATTTATATTTCTAAATGCAGACTGTATGAAAGCACAGCTCGTGTGCGGAAAAAAATCAGGAAGAACCAAGTTGTTGACTCGTGTTGATGAAAACAAACATCTGCAATCAAAGGTGATATTTGCACATACAATAAAAGCGGCTCTGAAAACATTCGATACAAGATTCTAGTCTTGATTGCGTTCAATGCACCGGAAATTTTTATAAGAAAATACAAGTGAATAAAGGATTGTTAGGTTATATTATTTATTCAGGAATAATATTTGAAGATTATAAAGGTTTAAAGTGTTTTTGCAAACAAATTAAACGAAGAGTTCTGACTGTTTGTTAATTTCATTGCGATAAATTACATGTAGCGCAAATAATAATATAAAAGTAATGATCCGGAAATAATTTCAGCAAACTGTATCCAAATTGCAAATAACTTCAAACATATCTCAGCGATGATTGCTATTTTAATTTCACGCCGCACTATATTATCTCTGTAATTCGCGAATGACCGAAGGTGCTATTGCAATAGAGATTCCTGAAACAGCGAGAATACACGGTCATAATTAATTGGGGATACAGAAGCCGACCTGTTGGTAAAATGAATGCCTTTGGCCAGGCTTAAGTATAACAATCACGGGATTATAATGCACATGCAGATTGAGCAAATTGGTTTCAGGTTTCATCGCAGAATAGCCCAGGGGTGGGTCGCAAATTATGAGTATGCTTATGCATACACAATGGTGAGCTTATTTAGCGAATCAAAATCCATTTTGTAAAAATTTTCTGGAGAAGTGGCTACAAGGTACGTTCCATATTTAAAATAAGCGACGCCGTAACAAAGAATGATGTACAACTTTATCTCGATTTTACGGTTTTTATAATAATAAAGGTCATAAAATTTTTAAACGATCGATTAAGATCTTATTCATGCCTATAATAAAAAATGAAGATCCTTAAGATAGGGATAATTTACCCTGATTCCAAGGACACAATAACACAATTTTCTAAAAAATACTGCTAAATATATGTTTGGTTCTAAAGATTTAATTAGAGACAATATGATTTAATTTTATTTTACACGTAGTTTAATAGAAATAATTCTCTATTTTGTTTTCGTTTATCTTGAAATAAAACAAAATGAGATTATAAAAGCTAATACAGCAGCTTTTTTGATAATGAAGACATCACAATTGTCACATCAGGTAAAAAAAAATGTCTGTGATGCACTCTACATCTATGTTCCGGGTGCTCCATATACGAGGAGAGATCGGTATGTTTCTAGAATGAACCACAAGATGGCGTTATGCGCGGGTGCTAATCACTTGTATTGAGAGCACCATTGTTCGAACAACAGTTATCAAATTTTCAAATGGATTGGATATAAACACACGCCGTTACTATCGATTCAAGTAAACAATTTGTGCATTTTCCTAATCATAAATAAAAACGAGTTCCGTGCAGTGATAAAACATTTCTTTTTTAAAGGCTTAAATGCTAAACAAATAAAAACGGAGTTAGATGAAGTTCATGGTGAGTCTTCGCCTTCGTATGCAACAGTCGCAAACTGTATTGCTGAATTTAAACGCGGTAGAACAAGCATAGAGGATGCACCACGTTCTGGCAGACCAAAAATAGCTACCGATGAAGAAACAATTGAAAAAGTCCATGACATCGTGATGAAGGATCGCCGAATAAAGTTGAGAGAGATAGCAGAGAAAGTAAGCACTTCATACGATCGTGTATATTGCATATTACATCAACATTCGGACATGAGAAAGCTTAGTGCTAGAAGGGTGCCGCGTCTGCTGACAATCGACCAAAAGCAATTCAAATGACCATTTCTCAGCAATGTCTAGACATGTTCAAACGTAATGAAAAAGATTTTTTGCGACGTTTTATAACTGTTGACGAAGCGTGGATTCGCCACTACACTCCGGAGACAAAGGAGCAGTCAAAGCAATGGAAAAAACGTGGTGAGCCAACTCCAAAGAAGGCAAAGACGATTCCGTCTGCTGGGAAAGTCATGGATACAGTATTTTGGGATTCCCGAGGAATAACTTTTATTGATTACTTGCAACACGGGAGGACAATAACGGGCGAGTATTATGCGTCGTTATTAGACAGACTTAAAGGCGCATATGACAATATAAACAGGAAGCAGTTAATGAAAGCGCTAGTGGAGCTAAATATACCGGCCAAATTAATCAGATTAATAAGGATGACACTCCAAAATGCACTCGCAGTAGTTAAGAATGGTACACATCTTAGTACGGAATTTAAAATAGGAAAAGGTCTAAGACAGGGTGACCCTCTGTCATGCGTGTTGTTTAACTTAGCACTAGAAATAGTAATTAGAAAGAGCGGGATAAATAGAAAAGGGACTTTGTTTTATAAGAGCTACTTATAATGTTACTGGCAAGAAGTAGGAAGGAACTCTAAGAGGTCACAAAGCAGCTCATGGAAGCTGCAGAAGCAATGGGACTACAATTTAATACGAGCTCTAGAACAAGACAAACAATTAAAAAGTGCAAAAGCTCAGTATCACGAAACCAAATGGAAATGGAGAGGTCTTAGATTTTGAAGAGGTAGAAAACTACATGTATCTGGGAGTGCTGGTGACCAATAAAAGTGAAAGAGGTCGATCTAAGAATAGCAAAAGGAAATAACTGTGCGGGAGCTTTGAACAAATTATTAAGAGCAAAGGAAATATCTAGAAGAACGAAGTTTAGGATTTACAAGACTGTATTAAGACCAACATGAACCAGAAAATCAAGGGGAAGATAGAAACCTGGGAGAGAAAAATCCTAAGAAGAATACTAGGCGGTAAAAGGACAATAATGGGATGAAGTCAGGGGAAAAGTCAGTAGGGGATTTTGTTAAGAATATAAGATTGCAATGGTTGGGACATTCTAAACAGATTATTACATTAAAATAACTGCAAAATTAAAAACGAAAATAAATGAAGGATTGAATGTTGATCTAGTTACTATACGTCGTGGTGTCAGAGCACACTTCTTTGCCTGTATCCAGTCAGTGAGTCGATCAAGTAAATACTGAGATAATAAGAGTCCGCTAGCGAGATACCGGGTTCCATAAAATCGCTGTGTAAATACGTTGTTCTGGCAGTAAGCGACAAGCTAATTCGATAAGCGTCGCCTATCATCGGATGGATTCGCAGACGCGAAATGTATGGTTTAACATTCATGCGCGCGCTGCACGAATAGCAGCACTTCGTACTGAAATGATTTCGAAGTAGCATGGTTTATCGGGTGTTAAACAATCATTATTCTACATGCAATGAGCATTTGCTTTAACCATTATAATAAATATTTTTGCAAAAAATTTTTAAAGTTTGCTTTTGAAAAAATTAACAACCAATAACTTTAGCAGCAATTAATACTAATTGGCATCTAAAAAATTATTGTGCTGGCATAAAATTAAATGCATTTATGTTAGTATCTTGTTGCTCTAAAATAATAATTAGACGCACTGGCCATTAAAGATAAATGCAATTATGATAGAAATTGACTTTATATTTTTAATAAAAACTTAAAACTAGGCTTTAAAGAAAGGGGACCTGCAATTACTCAGTATTTGTACAATCATCCATATGCTTCAATGGTAGAGAATCATATACTGTTTGTAATATAAAAAGAATAATCAAATTGATTCTCGAATTAAATAGCGATTTTCTTATTTAACCTTTTCTATTTAAACAAGAAACACTTGAAAAACTTTCATTACGGAAACAACATACCATTTACACATCCAAGTCCATTCTTCCAAGACAGCAAATCGCAACTTTATCGTGTTGGGTTTGTTACTGTCATTGGATTGTCATGTCCGTTGGAGGAAATGGTAGCTACTGACCTTGCCTCGTACTCCTCATTTTTGTAGTCGTTCTTGCTGTCTTGCTTTTCCATTTCAAGTTACTGTAACTTTCCTTTTGTTATTTTCTTGCAATTTTCTTCTATATCTTCATTATCGTGATTATTATAAATTGTTAAGTTAAGTTAGACTCTATTGTTATAGTTATAGTACTCCTACACTCTATGACGTTACAGCCGTCATCGTCGTTGTGGTGTAATACTAACGTTTTTGGCTTTTTTAGTTTAGTAGTTGTGTGAACATCCCACGTTATCATTAACGCTGAAGACTTTATTATTCTTGTCAGTTTATTAATTGCGTCATTATTATTGTTGATATGCGAGGGTTGATTGATCAGTAAGATCTCTAAACGCGTAGGGTCGTTAGTGGTGGGAATAGAAACAAGCTCTAGCCTGTATTCGATGGTCTATACCTCTATACTACCTAGTCCAAAAATGTGTGAAGTTTTAGTTTCCTATCTGACGGCACTGCGTAATAGCTTTAGCTAATCATAACTTATATTTCCTTGTTATGTATTAAACAGCAATCAGTTGCAACATTTTTGGCACCGGAAAGTACCAAAACGTATGAAAGCAATCATTGTCGTAAGCACGTGGAAAAATGTTCGTTATCAGGTTTTACGTGTCAAAAAGTTGCAGTAAAGGCTATATGTATGTGAGTTGCTGAGTCAAGACTAGGAGGATTGATTTGAATGGCGTAGGAAAAATCAACGAAGAGTGTATGATTCAAGAAAATCAGGCGAATTAAGTATAGAAATTTTGTTCCAGCTGAGTCTAGCGACAATTGACGAATGCTACGAAAAACAAAGGAAAACTGTTTTCAAGAACACCTTAACTAATAGGTTTACGAAGGGGATGATTACCTCATGAATAATGTCATTAGAAACGAATCTTGGGTTCATCATTATAACCCAGACAACAAAAGGCAGCCTATGGAATATCGTTACGCAAATTCTCTGGGAGTTCCAAACACTTTCTTCGCAGAAAGTCAAGCGCACAATTATCTGGGACTCGAGGACAGTTATTTACCCTAAATATTGGTCAACAGGAATGATGATTACATAGGTAAGGCATTGTGAAACCTTACGAGCACTCAATAGATGTATCTGCAAAATAAAGCTTGGATAGAAGAATTTTCTTGCATTGCTTCAACTCAAGGCCGCCCTGAAGTCAAGGTAAAATAAAACCAGGGTGTCTGGACTTATGGTCGCGCCGAATTTCAAAGAGCCACTGAAAGAGCCACATTCTACCTACATCGGTTGCCGAAATTAAAGTTGCTGTGTGCAATGAAATTAAAAGTAAACCCGACACTTTCTTCATAAACAATAAATAACTGAATAGAACATTTGGAAAATGTGTGACACTACATATAGAGGCCAGTTTCATTATTTTATCTTTAAATAGATTTTAAATTTAAAACGCACAATTTCTATACTAGATGAGGATAAACCAATTATTCAGACATGTTATAAGTTAAAAACAATTCCCTTGCTTTTTGTAACGTATATTCAGCCGAAACTGCAACAAAAAGACGGGTTGTAAGAAATTATGAAATTTCAGAGATGAGACATTTTGAAGAGTAATATTACACGAGTACCTCCTTCACAATACCCATTATAAAATAGCAACCTTCTAAACCTTACTAAATTCCAGCTCTTGAATACCTCCTACTCAGTCAAAGATTAAATAACCTGTTACAAATCACATTCGATTTTTAAGCAAATTTTTATAAGATAACATTAAAAGAAAGATCTTCATTCCATGGTATTAAAATATAGATAATCTTCAATCTACGATTTTTTCAAGGCATCTCAAGGCAAACATCGGGGTTTGTAATCGATAACCAAAGCAGTCGGTCCAACGGAGTGATCGAGATTTTATCTGCTTCACAATAATCTTCCTATTAATTATACGCAAGGCTAAATTCCATTTATAGCAATGTCGTCGGTGCATCGTGTGAGAAAATCAATCACTTCAAAACGACCTTGAAATAAGAGATTTTTGCTTTGTGATACGTATAGGTAATAACAAATTTTAAAAATAGTACTTTTTTTGGTTAGATTTATATTAATTGTTCAAGATTAAGTATGCCCAATTACACGGCGGGACGCTTGAGCTGTAAACATTATCTTCTTGGCGTGATAGTGAATATTATAAAAAGAAGAAAATTATGGCAAGCATGCGGTTATTTATTTCATTTCTTCATTAAGTGAGGTATGTATCGGGATGGAGAATTCAATGTTAAATTTGGGATTGTAATACATTGTGCTGTAAAGGACGGCAAATATTATAGTTTCTTCTACTTACATTATCTTTTTTGGTTGCACACTCGAGACCAGGGGTTCTACTTTTTTCTTTTCTTGCGCTTACCTTGACATACATTTTCATTACACATGTCCACTGTTGTAATAAAAAACAGACTGAATTTCAATATAGCGGATAAAAATAAGTAAAAATTGAGAAAAAAAATCTGAAATCACACTACGCCCTCATAAACTGTAGATTCAACGACAGTAGATTATTATCTTTGTCCTAGACTCGTACTCTTCTCATCTTATAAAGTTTTCAGAATCCCTATCTATACCTATACCGAGACATGGTTTATTTGATTTCAATGTAAGTGCCTAATCTACTAAAAAAAAGTAAACAGGTTTAATAAATATCGTAAATTAGAATAAAATGGTGTGTCATACACTTTACTTCTTTAATTGAAGCTTCAAAAAGAATGAAATAGATTCAGAACTATCTACAACATGTGTTTGCCTCCTTGTACAACAGTCCTTGCAAATGATCGTCATTGACTTTTGAAAAACTGCCTACTTCTTCTTAATAGAATTACAGGTCGTGCCGAATGACTTTAACAGGTTCAATAGTCTACATCCATAATCAACTACAGCACAGTTAGTATTAGCATTACTGCATATTCTATTTATAAATAACTCCAAACAGTAGATAGGAGAATTCTAATTGAAGATATCGTTTTCTTTGAGTAATTAAACTGCATACATAAATAATGGATATTGTTATCAATTGATTCAGCATGTATTAAAATAAATAATAGTTAACGCGAACAAAGCGTAGTTTACTTTGCATGATCATTTTTTCAGAAGATGCAAAGCCATAAATCTAAATGTATAAGATAATGAAGGGACTATTCGTGATCTTAAAGTGTTCAATGCCATTTTGTTGCGTGAGATTTAAACACTTAATCTTAACACCTGCAGTAAAATCACGCACCTAGCACTAACAACTAATGAGGGTACATACGCTGCTTATTATTTTTCAGGATAAAAATAGGAATTTCTAGTGGCACCAAGTTGTAAACAATCACTGATGAAAATAGCATGTAATTTCAGTAAACGCTAAAGTAGCAGGTTAGAATGAAACACGAAGCGCATTGGTTTAGCTTGCCGTAATGATGCACGGTTTATATTACAATTGCTGTACATGGGGCTTCGTTTCCACGTTATTTACAATCTTGAAAAATATTACAGTCGGAATATATATCACGTTTAAATCTGCTTTGTTCGTTGTTGCGATGTAAAATACAAGTTTGCTGTGTTATCCTTTGGTCGGCACAATCCGCATTTGCAACTCACCGCTCCGTGAAAGCACGGAATCATTACCAGACCATTCCGCCTTTTACGGAAACATTTATCTAATCCAGTATGAAGAACGCGGTCCAACGATTCGGTATCCCAATCCTGCACCGTACCTACTGCAGAAAATAGTTAGCTTTAGAACCTCTTCCAAGCCCCACGGTTTGAGTTTATTTATCTTTGCCTCTTGCTGCCATTACTTTTATATTTATTCAAAACACGTTATGCATTACTTCAACATTGCAGTATAATAACGATAAGAGGGAGATACAATTATACCATGGTTAAGTATTCAAAGTAGCAGTAGTATGATAATATATTCTGTCGATAACTGAAATGTATTACACGAAGCTGCTATCCATAGACACTTAAGGTGCGTATTACTGATTACAGCAAGAATTTAGTGAAACCATCACACGATTACTCAATTTTTAATATTAGAAATGGAAATGCAAATGGAAGGAAACTCACCGTGGCGTGGGAACATTACCCTCTATTACAAGTTATCTAATTCACATTTATGTACATTAAAGACTGTTCTACAACAACTGAAAGACGATAAATCTTCATTGAAAGCAAATAAGTATATGTGTATGCATATAAATGCACAGCGATTTTGTTCTTTTGAGTCTATTTCCAACTTAATGACAGAAATTGTCATCGGTAATATGTATTTGATAAAGTATGTACTTTATAATTAATAATAGCTGTAACAAATTGCCTTTACTGGAAGACTGTACTAAAAATAATAATTCTCCACAAATTCCAGCAAGTTTCAGACTTTATACTTTTCAGAACGTCTTTAAAAATCCCTTTTCAATTTCCTGACATATCAACTCCAGAATAACTAAAATAAGAAATTTTAGAAAGCTGTATTATACGAAGGAATAATTGAGTCTTCCTTTACAAACTCATAAATAAAGCAGCGGGAGTACATTTAACACCTTTTTAAGTAGGTTCGATGCTTGTATGTAATGAAAAATTACAGACGAATGATAAATGTTAAAAGAAGCGTAGAGAGAAGTATTACGTTTTCTTTCATATTTCTTAATGATGTTGAAGAGAATCAAATTTTCTACGGTTTACTACATACCTTTATGAAAAAGAAATCTCATTTTTTACAAAAAAATTAATATGCTACAACTGAAAAAGTTGAAGTTGTTTTTATGTTCTTTTGATATATACAAATGTATGAAGGAAGTAATTTGGTATACGTTTCTTTACTGTTATTAAATTATTATACTAAACTATCAAATTTTGCTATAGTTTCTCCAACTTAATTATAGAGCCCAAGATAGAGTAATTATTTCTGACAGCTTTGTGCTAAATATTTTTTTTCTACAGCTGTCAAAAATTGATGAAATTTTTTCATATATAATTTAACAAGTGGTCTAATTTTTTCCGACAAAATTTGTCATTTCAGATATGAGTAGCTTTCGCAACGAAAACTACACGAGTCGACGCAGGAGACGAGTGTAATTTTCCAAAAGCAAAAGCTACGAATGTCTTAAACGATAAATTTTGCAAGAAAAAATTAGACCACGGGTTGAATTCGGCTTGACAATCCATCGAGCAAATTTTTATTTAGCGTGTGTAGTTAATATTAATTTAATTAAATTTGACATTTCATTTTGACATAAATTTTTTCACTAAGAAAAAACCACTGGTGGTTTTTTCACTATAAAAATTTCATTGGTCCCAATTTGAAAAATTCTGTAATTTGATTGGTTAAAAATTTTCGAGTTGGATTGTCACTATAAAACTAATTTCATTGGTCCCAATTTGAAAAATTCTGTAATTTGATTGGTTAAAATTTTTTGAGTTGGATTGTCACTATACAACTAATTTCATTGGTTAAAAATTTTCGAGTTGGATTGTCACTATAAAACTAATTTCATTGGTCCCAATTTGAAAAATTCTGTAATTTGATTGGTTAAAAATTTTTGAGTTGGATTGTCACTATACAATTAATTTCATTGGTCCCAATTTGAAAAATTCTGTAATTTGATTGGTTAAAAATTTTCGAGTTGGATTGTCACTATAAAACTAATTTCATTGGTCCCAATTTGAAAAATCCTGTAATTTGATTGGTTAAAATTTTCGAGTTGGATTGTCACTATAAAACTAATTTCATTGGCCCCAATTTGAAAAATTCTGTAATTTGATTGGTTAAAAATTTTCGAGTTGGATTGTCATTAATATCCATATGCAATATACCACATTGGTTTTGTTTACTTGGCAACGTGCACGAAATATTTGTCGCTCTAAAGCGACAAATCATTATAGACAGTGGCGTAACTACCGCTCCCGCAGAACCTGCGACGCGAGGGGGCGCAACCATATGAAGAGCGCTGCTTGCTTGAGATTTTGTTTAGTTTGGGAATAGAAATGTTAAAACAAGCCTCGGAGTAAAAACCATTATATGAAAACAATAAAAGGGAATTATGGATATACATTGCTCAAAACAATTAGAGGATATTGTGGTACAATAATATTAGGTGTTCAAATAAGAATAATTAGATTATTAAATAATGATTATTTATCTGCTTTGACGACGACGCTAACAATAACTAAAACAATTATGTCGTACGTGCTAAATTTGGCGGTGCAGTAGTTTTCGAGATAATGGTCATAGATTGTTTTGGAAGGGAAGCCATAGCCTTCCATGTTAATTCCCCCACCCTACCTGCAAATACATGTTTTGATGCACACCTAACCTAACCTAACCTAACCTAACCAAAAACTAAATTAAAACACGTATGAATTGATAAATACGCAAAGTTAAATTAAACCTAGGTTAGGTTAGGTTCGTTTGGTTTGGGATAGATTCGGTAAGGTTAGGTTGGGACACTATTGTTGAGCTCGATGAGACGCATCGAATATAGCATGTACGGATGGCGGAACAGCATCTAAAGTTTTACCAAATGTATTAAGAGAGTTTATAGGGGAAATAGTAAAAACAATTGTTTAATTGTCCAATTCTCCTGCGTTAAAGCCCGGAAAAACTGTAATTTGTGTTAAATCTCATTTAATCATACTCATATAAAACAAATTTTTTAAAGAGATACAATGAAATGAAAAGGTAATAAATTATTATTAGTTGCATATTTTATTTTTACAAAAGTTACCTACTTATAATTGTAAGGTATACCCATATAGAAAATCAAGTTGGAAGTATCTAAGAAACCATATGTATGATGATAAGGAACGCGCTAGTAAAATAAAGAAGGGTTTATATCGGGTCACGCCTTTGCTCTCCTTAGTTTGTAGTTTATAAACAACTTTAATGCTTGAATATTTCCCCACTAACACAAACTAAGAGAGCAAAGGCGGGGCTTGATATAAACCCTTCTTTATTTTACTAGCGCGTTTCTTATCATATATACATATGGTTTAGTAGATACTTCTAAGTTGTTTTTCGACACCTGTATATGAGGGGCGCAAACGTAAGACTCGCAGGGGCAAGCAATCTTTCGTAGTTACGCCACTGATTATATAGACCAAGAGCTGGCGACCAAAAAGTGTAAGAGTTTTGTAAAGGCTAATATTTTAATATTAGCTTATATTTAGGGTGTAACTAAGTATCCTACACAAAATAAACTCGGATATGGGGACACTCGCCGTCAGCGCAGTTTGAAAGTTGTAACAAGAAGTAAAGTGTTTTCTAAAAGCTGAAAATTGATGCGTTTCAGTAGCAACAACAAAACAACACAACTAGTTTGTGTATTTTTTATGATTTTTTTTAAATTTCTTTGATTATTTCAATAACGCTGTAAAAAACGTTGCTTTTCTACAGCGTTATTGAAATAATCGAAAAAGTAGAAGTAGTTGCGTGTGCAACTCGCGCTAGAAATGACTTTGGTGGAAAAGTAGAAATTCTCAATCAAAAATATTTCAAGATTTGAGAACATTGCAGTGTAATAGTTTGAATAGACTTTGAACCCGGAGTACAACGATTTTAGAGCCGCTTCCGTATTATTTATTGCCCTGAAAAGTGTTAGTTGGTACATCCGGTGTATAATCCACTTATCTTCCTATTAATATTTGATGGCTTCGTGAATATTCTAAACTTCAATCCCAAAAAAACTAATAATTGAACCATAACTATGAGGCTAGCAGTTTGGCAAATATGACAAAACTATCAATCATGGATCTACTATATCCGCAAGTCTTTACGGAAGTCCAAGATTTCAGCTTAAACTATTGAAAGACATACACGTGTTCAATTTTTAGATTTTTTTAACTAACTTCAGACACCGCAATAAAAAATAACGCTTACCTATTATCAGTAAATGGTGTGAGATGAAAATAGATGAGACACTCACCTGAAACAAAATTTCTGATTTAGACTTAATTGCAGTTTGAAAAATAATTTATAAAATTAACAAAACAACAACATTGGAACTGTATTGTCAGTATTCTTATGCTCACAAGCTACAATAGTTAGTTTCTCAAAAAGTAACTATTTCTGACTAAAAACTAAGAAATAAGAGAATAATAACTAAGATCTTAGGTTCGTTCCCATTCCATTTCACTGCAAGAAAAAAATAATTTTCATAGTAATTTTGAATTTTACACGGTTCCAAGAATGCTCATAATAAGCCCTTAAGCTCAGATAGTTTTTTAGACATCCAGCTCCTTGTATTATTATTTAAATCTTCAGCAGAAAAAGATGCAAAGGAAGTATCAAATACAACAACGTTTGTAACGTTGTAAGATTATAGTAATTTTGATTGGTAAGTGTAGTGTAGACAATATGGCGATCCGTTGTGTACACTGTTTTTAGAGAATACACAGATTAGGAGAGAACCAGTGTTTCTCTTGAAGGAAGAAAATAGATTGAGTGATTGATTGCAGCTTTCATAGATAATATGGATTTCTTATACGGAATAACAATAAATTTGTTATTAAATATTAATTATACAGTTTCTGCAATTATAGAATTTAACAGTACTATTGTATTAAGTTACGCATAGCTTCACAGTCCTTGAATATTTTTAATTTATGATAGAAAGAACTCCCAAGTAGGTATCTATTTTTTCACCAGCATCTTTTTTTGTACTGTTGGTAGATTATCATCTACCTATGTACCTACCTACTATTGTCATCTCTTGTCTTCTTATTCAAAAAACATCTTCATCAATGCTACTGCTGCAGTCGCCGTTACCGCCAATGATTCAGTTCGGAACTTTTATTTTGTTCTTCGTGAATACTTCTAGGTAGTCTTCGGCTACTATGAAGAATTTCCATTCTGCATAGTATTTTATTGCAATTAGGCCTGTATTCAATATATACAGAAGAGCTCCTGAAGTAATGGTCGGCGTATTCTATAGATCTTGGTGAGCCAAGATATTCTGTAATTAATTGCTCTAGGATTTCCCTATTGTATTTATTGTTTACAATACCTTCAACTCATTAGAATATGAAATGCTTACTCTTCAAAAAAATACTGTATTTTATAGAAATATAACAGATGAACGAACATTTTTTCTTTGTAAATCTGTACCCGTAGCTTTGTACCCTTCAATTATTCATCTGTTTTTTTGGATGATAGTAGGATTATGTGATTAAGGGTTGTCGGGTTGCTATCTGGGTGAACTATAAAAGATAAGGGTGGTTTTGTCGAGGAGTGTACTACCACGAAATATGTGATGTCTGTACCACAACTGTCTAAATTTAGGACAGCTGTGTCTGAACACAGCTCGAACTTCGGAGAATTGCCTCGAAAATCTGAGCAGTTCAGAGAGACATTTCTTGGTAAAAAGACAGTTAATATCAGGGTAAAAATTGTTTTTTTACCCTAATAAGACTAATGTTAACGCGCAATATTTCGGTTTCATTTTCTTATAATACTTTAAATAGACCTTTCTTTTGAAGCTACGTATGTTTTGCTCTTAATAAAATAATTAAAATTGTGATGTTTTTATTCGTCATAAAGAGACATGCTGTCTTGCTGTCTACGCGATGTCCCTTACAGACCTATGTAGTCGATGGTTAGTCGTTTGCTAATTGTCATTAATCACATGAGGGTGCTACCATTAAACTGTTTGCAGTAGATTTTCAAGCACATTTCACAAAATTTCGTAGACAGCTTCTAAACTTCTCGGAAAGAATTACTTTTCTGACTTAGTTTTCTATTATGTTTACTTGCAGCCAAAATAATTTATGTATCTACACAGTTAGTGTTTATTGTTTTTGTATAGTCGAAATTAATATTTTGCATGAGAGGAATTTTCTTATTTTCTGTGAATTAACTGGTTGAGTACCAACTTTAGTACCAATAATTCGATTTCGTACCTACAAGGAGTGTTCTTGACCGCAAATTACATCGTTTTTCTCATACTTTGTTATTTCGACCCATCTTTCTTTGTTTAACCAATTTAGAACTAGTTTAACTGAGCTAACCAATGATAATGTCTATATTAAGGATCACCTTAAAGTATGCCTTTGGGGCCTATTGCATAAAACTTGAAAGTCATCACATATTAGTAGTTTCAGTGTACATATACCAGAAGCTAATAATATGAGACCTATACGTTTCATAATACAGGTCATAAAACCTCCAGTATATTTACTATGTAATGCGTTGATAGTTAATACGTAACTTGTAATCTAACCTGCAATGTGAAAATTTTGACTACATTCATGTTTAATAATGCTTTGAAATCGATTTTGTAAATTTTTTAATATTATTTGCTGGCTCTCAAGTAAGAACGTACATGAAAATGACAACATCTATATATGATATACGTATGTGTTGATACATTCTTTTCAACTGCTTGCTCGATATACATATATAAAAGTAATATAAGAGATCAGTTCTGAAGTCTCTGTGCTATTCAAGTGTCAGCCACTTCTGAAAAAGCTAGTCTTTGGAGTTCTTTTAAAAGGCGACTAAACCCCTGTTGATAGTAACACTGCCTTGAAAGTAATAACTGTTATGATATAACAGCCTTGAACTGTTATGATATAACAGCCTTGGTAGTGTAATGTCTAGCGTGCCGGACTTTCGCCCAGGCGGTCCGGGGTCGATTCCCGGTGCCGGCAGATCTGGTTAAGGTTTTCTGCAGTTTTCCTTAGCTGTGACACAAATGTGGGATTTGCGCTGTTCCATCTGTAAATTGGCTGCAGCCGTACATAGGGCCTACGTAATAATAATAATAATCGCCCCCTCCCTCCCGCACAAGCTTATAGCTTCTGGGGCCTGGTTTCCACGTTATGGGTTGTAGCAATTATAAAAATTATTATTAACTAATAGTACATATGAAACTACTCATTTTAGGAAAATTTCATCTAAAGATATTTTAAGGTACATATATGTTTTGCCCTACAAAATAAAAAGTCACGAAAATACCGTTCAATTGTAGTATTGTAATGAACGGCTGAAATAAGGAAATGCATGACCTAAATTACATCATACATATGATGTTTTACATTTCTTTACTATCCTCGTATAAATAATATAAGATTAGTTAAACATAATCTAGGAAATTAAATATGGTAAAAGCTGATTGCTATCTATTAGCTAACATAAAAGTAACATAAAAACCCCATAAACCAAACGGATCATTTTACATTATTTCTGCGAATCCAATAAAAGATCAATTAAAAACATTGCTTTAAAATTCAATCCAGAATATAAAAAGAATGAACTACCATCTTTAATATTGGTCGACCGTGCTTTGCAAAAACTCAAATTATATTGAGCACTGTTAACTTATAAAAAAGAGAAAAAAGGTTGAAGAATATAAGCAAAGAGGAAATATCTATATGTAACAAAAGCGCTACCAGTTTAACTCGCATGAAGAAACATAAATAATTTAAAATAAATTATTCATTGGCTGGGTTTTAAAAAACTTCATAACGCATACACCATCTGTTTAAATCACGGCATTAAAAAATAAAGTTGAATGATGAAACTTGACTAAAACGTTATTTTTTATATTTTCAGGAGCTTTAACAAAATCCCAATTTCCCGTGTTTACGATATACGCACAAAAAAGTTGCCTTGGAGTAAAGCCCTGCGAAAGGGCGTGGTGCATAGATCGCGTGCAGAATTATCGCCTGTCGGGATACACCAAAAGTCAGCAAGTGGTGAGCTCGCGCCAAGAATGTCTTGAACTCTGCCTTGGTGAAACAGACTTCGCTTGCAGGTGAGTAATCAATCGCTTCTTAATGGTCATTATTCAAGCCCAATTACCTTCCAAAACCTACGCTACGCAAACGTATTTACAAGTAAAAGTGAATGACGGGAACACAAGTGCTCGTTAATCATTCACTTTAATTTTTCATATTATCAATGACAGCAAAATGGATTCTTTTACATAAAAATAATAAGACTACGCTAGAATAAGTAAATAAAGAATCCACAAAAAAGTACACTAAAAACAAAATAGCGGAAGCATGTTTAACGAGGGATAACCTTTTTGGACGCTTCTTTTGCATGGTTTTACCAATTTGTCTGTTCTTAAAAAAAATGTTTTGTGTCATATAATATTTAATCATCATAAACACATTAAAAGAACATTTATTCCACTGTTTAATTACAGGACGCAAAAAGAGGACATTAAAGAAACTGATTAACTTAATATAAAAAAGTTACTTATCCTAAGCGGATAGTTTTAAATTGTTTTGGCTTCCTTTCTAATTTAAAAATGAAAGCAACATCTCTTGGATTATTTGGGTCGGTCAGAAAGGGGTTCAAACTACCTACTTTTAAAATTTTATTCTAAATTAAAAAAAAAGTGATAAAATGAGTTATCTTCGAGTAGTAATAGTTTTTTCAGTTATATTATGTTTTCTTGATGTAGTGTGTTAAATGTTAATAACTCTAATAAATGTAAGACTGTAAAGTATAGATTATCAAATGCCAAGCCTTACTAATAATACCGTTTAGATAAAAGTAATTCAAACAACATTTTAACAGGTACAATTATCTTGACCGTTTTCCATTAGCTAGTATGCGTTAAAATAACTATTGGCTAGTTTCATGCCAAATCGACTAAAGCCATGTGCTTCAATGACTCAGATTTTGTTCCATTTTTTTTCTTGCACAGATACATATGAAATGCCAATAAATTATTTTTTTCCTGATTTTTTGGATTAAAAATGTCCGGAGTAGATGTTTTTGAAAATTTCGATTTTTGGCAAATTTTGCTACCCGTCACTCTACAACATCTAACTAAACTTGTCATGATTCCCTTATTTTTTAAATTATCTGGCTCATCCAGGGTAGATTCAAGCAAGTTTTTGGATCTTTTAGAGTATATTAAGAAACTTTCAAAGACATTGCACAGTAGAAAAGTAGCACACTCCGAATGCAAATTTTACTGTTTTTACAAATTCTGACATTACTCCTGTGTTACAACTATCACCCTTTAAAAACTTTTTTTTATAGAATCATCTTAGTATATGCTTAGTATAGTTAAAAAATAAAAAGAGTGTTTTTTATAGTTTTGGAGAAAAAAATTATTTTTGGAAAAACTTGCCTTTTCAGAGATTGCTACTTTTCTACTGTACAATGTATTTAAACGTTTCTTGGTATACGCTGAAAGATCCAAAAACTAGCTTCAATCTGACACCTGAATGAGTTAGATAACTAAAAAAAATAAGGGAGTTATTACAATTTTAGTTAGATGATGCAGAGTGTCGAATAGCAGTATTTGCATTTGAAATTCTGTTATGCAACACTCGGTATCATTTAACATAAATTGTCATAACTCCCTTATTATTTGGGTTATTCGATTCGTTCAGGTGTCAGATTGAAGCCAGTTTTTGGATAACTAGCAGGCTTTAAAGACGAACTTCTTCAAAAATAATTTTTTTTGTCTAAAACTACAAAAACACCCTTTTTATCTTTTAACCATACCAAGTATATGCTAAGACGATTATATTAAAAAAGTTTCAAAGAGGTGATAATTGTAACACAGGAGCAATGTCAAGATTTGTAAAAACACTAAAAGTTGCCTTTGGAGCCTGCTACTTTTCTACTGTGCAATCAATATCTTTGAACGTTACTTAATATACTCTAAAAGATCTAAAAACTAGCTTTGATATGACACTTGGATGAGCCAGACAAATTAGGAAATAAGGGAGTTATGACCATGTTAGTTAGATGATGCAGAGTGTCGGGTAGCCGAATTTGCATCAAAATCGAAATTTTTCAAAATTTCTAGTTCGACCATTTTTCATCCAAAAAAGCTGAAAACATTAATTTAATGTTATTTCATATGTATCTATGCAAGGAAATAAAAATGAACAAAATCTGAGATATCGAAGCACGGTTATGTTTTTAAATTATGTGATTTGCCATGGAATTAGTCTACTACTAAATATAATCATAAACGACAAACATTTAGATGTAATTAAGTTATGGTAAAACTTCTGAAAAGTGTTTCATGGGTTTTACCCACTCAACTCCCATAATAATTCTACGTTTGCAATGAGAAATATACAGTTATTTTCAGAAAATACAAAATTGACTTTTACAGTTGGTGCAATAGTTATTTTTATTATTCAAGTAACTAATGAATAGTTAGTTATGTTAGAAACGTAGTTAGAAACGTTTTTAATTTTTATAATAAAACACAATAGCGTATTTAACAATTTGATGGTCTTTTTGAAATGACAGTTAGTCGTTAATACTTAAGGCGCTCCATAAATCCAAAAATGTATCATAATAGATATGTAACACATATAAATAAACGTTTGAAGCTATAAAAAGTTGTTATATGCACAGTAAAAAAATGTTTACACTAGAGTGCACTAGACCACTCTAAAAGTCCAATACATTTAGAGTAAAATATCTAATCTATATCTTCGTGTAGATCATCGACTTAACTTCAATACAATGTTAGTGTAAATTTATCACACTTCAAAAAATGATATCTTTAATCAATTGTGGCAACTTTATCACACTAAAACAGTAAAATAAATAAAATACATAAATAAATAATCACACAGAAATAAAAAGCTACACTACTTTTACTCTAAGTTATAGTATTTTTTTAAATTCCAATCTAAATAGAAAACAAATTATACAAACGTTTTATAACAATCCACTCGAAAGAGTCAATATTTTACTCTAAATGAATTGGACTTTTTAATGAAATTTGGATTTGAAATTTTAGACTAAATTTTTTACTGTGTATGTGAGAATTTCGGCCGGACAAATTATCATCAAATGCTTATATTAATTGCTCTTTGTGCAATTGTGTATAACGACGCCAATTTACTTGCAATTTCAAGACTGATAGTTGTTAGTACTAATGATGGTGCATCTAGTACGGTATTCCGTGGTGTACGAGACATTCCAATATAGGTACCTAAGCACCTTAAGCAGTAGTGGTTGCCTTTGAATATATTAACTGCGAAACAACTTCAAAAGCAGCCAGTTACATGCAATAGTACTACAACTAAAACTATTTGTAATTACGATATAAACTAATCGATACAGCTCGAGTTGAGAAGACATTTACCATAAATTCAGTGACTGGTGTTTAACTTAATTGATGTATTTTCTTTTATACAAACAAATACGTATACAACGTATACAAATTCTAACATTAACTGTGAGTTGTTTAAAAATTGTTTTATATTTCAGTAATAAATTTACTTACCAGAAATATTCATTTACGTGGGACTTTTATAATTATCTCAGATCACCGCAGCGCATGAGAAAAATCGCTCAAGTTGTAAGTTGAAACTTTCGAGCAACTAAATCGAATTTAATGATTCGATAATCAATTCAACTCAACGCTCTATCTAAACTACTCACGTTTTCAAATCTGAGATTAATATTACAGACGTATATTTTGTGTTATATGAGAAAACTACTTAAATCCAGCAACTCCAGCAAATTCTTGGGAAACAATTTTATTGTTTCAACAGAAGAAGAAGCAAAAATTATACTGATGTCGTGTTTAAAATTTTTAAAAATAAGATGAAACCGGAAAATATCGTGTGGGAATTCTTAATTGTTAACTATATAGCCTATAAAATTATCATTTAGACTTAAAAACTCAGTCGTAATTAAGTATTAAAAAGAAGCTTCGTTAAGTACCACTAATGAAGGCTACTTTTACGGACGGGAAGTGACATATAAGACTGTATTGTTTTTGTAAAGCTTCCGGTTCTTAACGGTGGAAGACGAACAATATAATATAATATTATAGGGCATTAAAAATAATTTTTTAATTTTTGTCGAAGTCATACAGAGAAATTAAATATTTCTTGTATTTGAAGATTTTTTATTACTTTGTTGTTCTTAACTGTTTTTCCTTCCATGATTGTTCCATATTTCATGACGGTTTATACAAATGTCAAATGTGTATGAATTTAGATGCCAAAAACCTCTACTACTGTTTGTTTTTCTTTGTATTACAATTTTAAATCTTGTAGCAAATCAAAGAAGTTTTATTTTTATTATTAATACTTTTTGGGAAGTTTTCCTGCATTGACCACTTGTTTATCATATGCTCTGTGTATATCTCAATAAAATAAATAGCTTAAATAGCTGCAATAATTGTTTTAGCATCCCCCTTCCCAACATTTTTCTCAGTTGGTGAGAAATCCAATGTACCATGTCAATTTGCACATCCATTCTTATGATACTTAAGTTTGCACTGATTCGTTTAATTGTAGCGTTCTATTATTGCTAGCACTCGGTTTGTTGTCACTTATTGGCATTATAATAAATTCCATCGGGCAACTTTCTGGAATACCAATTTTGCTATTATTTAGTAGAACCAATTAGGATTTGTGCTAGAACTATTAGATGTAGTCGAATCAGAATCGCATGGATCAGTTAATATGAGTCATGTTACATTCAAATTGTTTGGAGGAGCTTTCACCAAGTACGGGGATAGTTTCGCAAGACAGCAGACATATATGGTTATGTTTCATTTGTATTTTAATTAATGTTTCCTAAAAGCTTCCAATTCTATTATTTCTTAAGATCTTCAAAAACCCAACTCTCTTATATGTGTATGTCTTCTATTCTTTATTATTCTAATCTGCTATATCCTAAAATCTCGTATTATTGCGATTGCTTGCGATTTTAATCGTATTTACACTATTTCAGATAAAACTTTTTAAGATATATTTATCGTTGGCAATTCAAAGTTCTCTGCGAATGCTACCTTTAAACTTGCAAAAGTTCACAACGCGATTTCAAGGCCTAAAGAAAATCAATTCAACAGAAGTTTCATATTGAAAATTTAAAAAAAAATGCAAATTGAAGAGTATTTACAAATCAAGTTTTATGTAAACTAATGCCGAAAATAAACATTTGCATTGACTATTTTAATTTCTAAAAATAAAAAGTACAGTTTTTTCCTCTAGGTGTTTGTTCACAAAAAATTAATTAAAGTCGGGTAGTTAATCGATCGTTCAGATTAAATATAACCGATTAATTAACTAACAAATCTCCACCTTCCGTTTAAATTGCAATTATAAGATGTCTGATTCGTTATTGGAACTTCCTTTAATTAATTAACAATTCAGACATCGTAGGCCCACGTTTCTAGTTAGGCGATTCGTCACGTTTCAATAAATTATTGGGAAACATAATATTTTCAACACATATTAAGATATTTGATTAAAGTAGTTTATCTTAATCTGTTCATTTAATTTTAATTAGTAAATAACTTTACTAGAATTATCATCAGTTTACTAAAACAACTCTTCTACAGCAGACAGTGATTATCACTTTATAGTATGGAAACCAGGTGTACATGTAAAATTAATCCCTTCAGAACTACGTACTTCAGTAATAATAACTACCAGGTTTAATGTAATGATTTCGCACTATATGGTAAATGTTTATTACAGGACATAAAGTGTTAACATAAACATTAGAATACATTACTGAGAGCATAAAACCTTTGTCGGTATATTTTAACAATGTAACTAACTACAGTTTTATTCCTTGTTTCTTAATGAAAAGACTCGTAAAGCCCGCTAATGTAGAGTACTACCACTACCATCTAATAAAAGCTATCATATTCATGCTTACTGGCATTTACTAATTATTTATTTCAAACAAAAAAGAATTGTTACTATCGTCGAAAAACTTGTTTGTATTATTTGCCATATGGTACCATAAAAAAGTAATTGAAACTAAAAGTTGTAATTTATACCTCATTATGATATCTTTCTCTTGTTTAATGATAGATAATTTGCAATCATAACCAAAAATAAAACAAAACGAATGTTGTAAGAACTAAACAGCTAATTTACCTTCAAGAAGTAGTTATCAATAAGTAAGAGCTCATCCAAGCATTATTACACAGTTGGATATCCGTAGTCGTGCATTTCATTGCACTATTCACTTTCATTCAATCGCTAATTAAATTCATTGCAGAAGCCGTTTGACCTATGCTAAAAATAAATGGCGAACTCCTCCTTCAGTTTCAGTTATTAGTAGCCTACTTATTCAAGGTTTCCGTCTGGTTCGCAGCTTGAGTATACATTTTTCTGCCTAGAAACATCAATACTATAACAGTTTGTAGAGCAGCAAACAATATTTAATAAAAGAAAACTAAATAAAATTCTTTCAAACGATTTATTATTTTTGCTGACAAATTGTAGTTTTACGTTTCTATTCAATTCATTTAGTAATCAATCTGTATAACTCCCATTTCAATTTTTTCACTTTGTCCACGTAATCATTTTTATGTTTTTCAATATCAATGGAGGATGTTTAATCTTTATCAAAAATAGAAAAAGTTTCATATTTTAGGACATCCAATGCATTTAAGAAATTTTGTATGTTCAAATTTTAAGCAATTTATCGAGTACTGCGAGCACAAACAAAATAATAATCAGTTTGTACACAAACTTTTTCTTCGACCTCGATATAGTTGTTTCTCGATGCTAGAGTGAAGTACTGTAATGTTGCTATATAAATGATCACTACGTATATCATTACATTTATAACTTCCATCAAGCAGGCATTGAACAGATACAAGGATCACCATAGCAAAAATAATAAACAAGAAGTAATCAATAAAGATTCTATAAGCTATATTCTTAAGCTATTTTACAAGAATTTCTAAAAAAATATCGTATTAATTGGTAAACCGACACTCCATACTGTCTCTACACCTACATCCTTCCAAGTTTCATGAAACTCTATTAAGGAATTTCCAGCGCACCACTACTTCAAAGTTTTTCGGTACTCTATTAATCTGCAAACGCGAAATGAAGCGATGATGGAGTAGTTGCAGAGGCATTACTTTACTGTAACAACTAGAAACGTCCACCTGGTGAACCAAGATGAATTGGCTACAAAATATATACATAAATGAACACATCCTGTAAAATGGTTTATAACTTAATTTCACATTTTAAAATAAAACAAGGAAAATGTTTGGTTGGCAGGGCTTTACCTAACTCTGTAAAGATAATTTTTAATAAGAAAAAGCATATAATGTATAGAAAAAAGTAAGAACCTCTGTACAATATATTATAATGTCTAGACGCCCTTTCCTTTACTACACACGTATGCCACACTGGATGCCTACCCTCCTCCACGCGGGCCAATAGAAACCCTTGAAACGAACATCCCACGGACGGACAGAATAAGGAAATTAATATTATACATATAGTCCAGTCAATTTAGAACAAATTTTCATCAATAGCGGAAAGTTGAGGAAAGTCCGTGAATTTTTGCATATGCCTTCCTGGAGGACTGTTAAATAACCCCCTAAAAGTCACCGCTTGTAGGTGGCGAGCTCGAGGAGATAATGAGGGTAAACCACGCCCCCTAACGGTTTTTGTCGTTTTTCTCGGAAACTATTAGGTTTATCGAGATGAAAGAGGTTCGGTAAACTATGGTTTATTTAAATCCCTACCAGAAATGTCTAAATGTTTTTTCGTATTTCGCCTTTTTTGTGTTATCGGAGAAAGAAGATATGTCATACATAAATAAGTAATTTGCTCCAGTAAATTTGCTCAAGGAACTTTCGGACGTAACGTTTTGTGGTCTCATATTTGTAATGAAACAGATAAGAAGAATTCGTTGAGAGCCGGACGCGATCGTGGTCCAGTCGTATTTTGCCTTAGGATCTCTTCGGCAAAATCCACCAGGCGATATTATCGTTATCCTTGGTGCCAATCGGATGAAAGTTTCGTATTGAAAATACTCTTATTCAAATTAACTCTTAGGAGAGTACACTGTGCTAGTCAATTTTTGCATCCAACCTAATATGTACAGGGTGTTTCACTTTTTTAGAAATCCTTAGAAATATTTATGTAGGTGCAATCTTGTTGTAAACTAGCAACCAAGATACTAACGCAGAATGTTTTGTATCTTAAAACGTCTGTTAACAGATAATTATAAAGATTTTGCTCCATATTTAGCATGCATGCAACGTACTGTATCAATATTAAATTGTAAATGTGGACAATACCAAGATCTTAGAAATAAAGGAAATTAGAAGGATTTCTAAGAAAGAGAAACACCTTGTACGTATTGGGTTGGATACAAAAATTCACTAGCACAGTGTACTCTCCTAAGAATTAATTTGCCAATACGAAATTTTCATCCGACTGGCACCAAGGATAACAACGATAATATCGCCTGATGGATTTTAGCGAAGTGATGCTAAGGTAAAATACGACTGGACCACGATCGCGTGCGGCTCTCGCCAAATTTTTCTTATCTATTTCATGACGAATATGAGACCACAAAACGTTACGTCCGAAAGTTCCATGAGCAAATTTACTGGAGCAAATTGCTCATTTATGTATGACATATCTTCTTTCTTCGATAACACAAAAAGAAGGCAAGGTACGAAAAAAATTTCTTTAATTTACCTAACCTCCTTCATCTCAATAAACCTAATAGTTTCCGAGAAAAACGACAAAAACCGTTAGGGGGCGTGGTTTACCCTCATTATCTCCTCGAGCTCGCCACCTACAGACGGTGACTTTTAGGGGGTTATTTAACAGCCCTCCAGGAAGGGCTATGCAAAAATCCACGGACTTCCCTCAACTTTCCGCTATTTTTGCTAATTTGACTAGACTAATATAATCTTTTAATTCACATACAAACCATGCTGTATTACGAGATGTGTTCATTTATTTATATATTTTGTAGTGTACGTTTTTTACATTTCAAAGGAAAGGACGCTCTGCAATCTCCTCCACGTTACAATTTCTTTGTTTCACCAGGTTGCTGTTTTTGATTGTTAGAGTGAAGTAAATTCTCCTGCACCTACTTGATGCCAAGTTTCGTTAAATTCGATTGGCGAATTTCCTCATACCTCATTATTTCGCGTTCGCAGATTAACAGATTAAAATTTGAAGGGGTGGTGCGAGGGAAGCCCCGAATAGAATTTCATGAAATCTTCAAGGGCTAGTTGCAAGAACAGTACTTCACTCAAGCACAGCAACAAAAAAAAACAGTTTGGAAATAAAATTTCCAGATGTGCTTGTGCTAATAGTATACCGTATTCTGAAATAAGTGTTGCTGATCCATTAGTTGTTGTAGTACGTACTTACGTGAAAGTCATTATCGGGTTATTGGTAAGATGATGGGAGTGGTAAGTCAGAATATAATACAAATTGCTGTAAGAATGTTCTCGCACATACACACACACACACACTTTCAAACATAAACTTAAACAAGACGACAGTAATTTTCTAAATTCCATACAAAACGGTAGCGAGATTACAGCAGTAAATTAATAAAACCATCAAAGTTTATTTAGTTATAGTTAAATGAAACAGTAACCTCTGTAGAACACTAAAGCTATTAGCTTACTTGTTTGCTAGTCATTTAAGTAGCTAAAGTAAAGTTGAAGTGGCGTAACTAATTAGATGCTACTTTACGAAGTTATCGGTTTTCACTAGTTGACTTATAACTTCAATTTTGTAATGCGGCAACCAGATAACATAATAATTTTCGTTATCCTGTTATAAGTCCGTGATCTTTTATAAAAGCAACGCAACATAATCGATTATGACATGCATGAGTAGCAGTGTTTTCTATTGGTTTTATTTTATTACAGTAACTGGTTAATAAATTTATATAATTGGTAGCTTGAAGTTTCCCTAGTCAACACTCATTTAAGGATGACTATCTTATTATTAACTGTGCTACAATTACAACAATTAACAATCTAATAAATTTGATTTGATGAAATAGCATTAGGTATCTAGGAAAATATTTTAAAATTGCTTGCATATTTAGCAATCCGACAATACCGCCTGTAGTAATATCTAAATTAGTTTCAAAATTTATCTATACGATACGAAAATGAAGTAATAAGTAGCTAGATATACTTCCCCTTTTCTTGTAATTTTTTCCTCACGTATGTTATAGAGAAGGCAATTTCGTTCTATGCGGGCAGAGAAAGAGTTCCTATTAATAATTTACGTACCGCCCTAGTATGCAACACAAATAATAATAAGTGGAACTTTGAGATAGCAATTTAGATTAGATATCTGCAACTAAATTGAACCGTATTGGGGTTGCCGTATGTTGGGCTAATACTAGATACGCCAAGCTGATTTGAACTGGGAAACTGTAAAGGGATAGAGGGCTGTTCCAAACTTTGGTAATTATCACAGTTGCTTCTCTTCCGAGGTTGACCAGCGACCTTTCGTCGATCTAATTTAATAGTGTGCTTAGTCGATGCGAACGCCGATAAGCGGTCCACAAAGTGGTCGTCTGTGCTCCAAAACTAATTGCAATTAACTGATACCGTAATTTATTTGCAACACCACTTACGTCGATCTCGTGTCGTTTACACGCTTCGTCAACATGGTTTGACCGGCGCATTTTCTATTAGTTGCTTGCAACGTTACGGTCTCTCGTGTAAATTGTAAAAAAATGTGAAAACTTGTGATTTTCCCATTGTTTTTTATCGAATGGATCCACTTGTAAGCAACAGATTATCTGGTTGCGTTTGTAAATGTTTTAGCAGCAATAACGGTATTGAGCAAAACGTGATCCCTTGTTTTGCCAGCAGGTCGTTCACGATTGTAATGAGAACATTGGTAGCAATATAATTTTATGTCATTGAAGAAATTGCTCTATTCAGTTAAATTTGCTTGCAATTCTGATCGCTCTAGTGATTTATTAACATTCAAAATCTAAGCCTTGTGTTAGTAGGGACCATAAACCGTAGGCTACAGGAAGAAAGCCAGAAGCTTTGTACCAGTGGCGTAACAACCACCCTGCAATGCGGGGAGGGAACAAAGACAATGATCAGCACTTTCTTATTTAATAGGTTAATTGATTATTTTCTTACGCTAAATTTACGTTAACACGATGAATATTAAATTTTAGGTTGCATTTGAAAGGATATCGATTTCATTGCGAGCTTTTTCAAAATACACTCAAAATAAACTGTAATTTGATCAGCTTATAAATTCAGTAAGGATTCATAAAATTAATTGAAAAATGAAACTGGGCCATTGTTCATCGCCATTTATTAGACGTCGGTATTGTAAACGAAAAACTCTTCAAATGTTATCAAGCACCTATGTGCATTAATTACCTGTACATGTGCATTAAGTTATGACTTCTTAGAATATAAATAGCAATAGAGCCTTTATTGTAGGTGTTCTCTGATGATTTTGAACAACACGTTGCTATATATGTACAGGGTTGCGATTATGTATGGAACCGGGTTCGTTCTGCTAAAACGGTTTGAGCTAGAATCCTGAAACTTTAAAGAGACTTAGACATCGTTTTTTTTCATTTTTCATTTTTATTTTTTTTTCTGAAATTCTGTCAAACAAATCATCAAACCTATTATACCATTCAATTCGGAAAAAAATAACCTTTTAAACGATGTCCCATTTAACCCATGTTCCCATTTAAAAAAAAATCAAGTTGGCTTTGCATTTTGAAAACTTATGGATCAAAAATTTTTTTTTAAATTTTAATAAGTAGTTTTTATTGAGTCCTAAGTCTCTTTAAAGTTTCAGGATTCTAGCTCAAACCGTTTTAGCAGAACGAACCCGGTTCCATACATAATCGCAACCCTGTATATGTTCTGATGAGACAACCGACAACGTTTTGGTTTTAAAGTACCTACTTTTAAAGTAGGCCAAATACCATAAAACGGTTAAATTAGGGATATTTAGTACACAGTTTGCATTTTTTGCGTTTCATTTCCGGTGCTAATTAATAAGCTCTGTTATCTACAATAATGTAATTCGAGTCCGGAAGTTTCATGTTCCTACACCGATATCTTCGTTAACATATCTAATACCGAACTTTCTGCAGCCTTAACAAGGAATGATTTGTTTTGCTTTGATTACTTTACAAAAACATTTAGGTCTAAAAGCATCTAGACTTGTTAATTAGGAGCGCTGACAAAATAAAAAATTCAGTTTAGTAAATGTTCATCTCAATAGAAATAAAAGATTACCTGTATTTTTTGGAAATACTAAGAACGTTTATTGAATAGAAGATATTTTTTTGTTATATTGATTACTACTTCCTAAACCTAACGGGGATAAATATGATACGCCAGGAATTAATTCTGGGAAAGACATTTGTATAAAATTACTAGCATTACGATGAACAATAAATCGTAGCTTGACAAACGTTTATGAGCCAACCGTAATTTTTCCAAAGAGCACATCTATTACGCTTTCCGATAAATACCAGCCAATGCTTCAGTTAAAATTGATTTCGCAAGAAAACACATCGCAAGTGCAAGCGCGCCATTTGTTCTTGCAATCGCGGCCGTAAATTACATTGTAGGGCCGGAACAAAGAAGGGAACAAAATTCTCGATCACTGTTAAATGTAATTACCCCCGTAGCTTGGCCTAAATTTAGGAGAAGTTGTAAGGCAGACCATAATTAGCGAAATTATTACTCGAAATTGTCCGACAAATTGCTAATTGTTGTTGTTGCTTTTTAGATAATTAATTCGCCATTTCTGGCAAGTTTATGTGTTTACACAATAATTAAGTTTTTAGGATAATTTTAAAGCAAAATTTATTTGAGAAGGAATTTTTTTACTTAAACCTATTTCGTCATTTAAAGGATAATATATTTTGGATTTAAATTTTTGATTTTGATTGATTATAATTAAAACGCTTGGATTAAACTAAAAAATAAAAATGATTTAGAGAATTTATTTTGATATTGGTTGTTAGATTCTTAAGACTTAGTAGTTTTTCTCAGAAATAAATCTGCAGATAGCAATAAACATTCAATTCATAGAAGGAAATGACAAAAGAAGGAAACTGTACAAATACATAAACTCTTCTAACATAAACTTGAATGAGAAAAGAAAAGCAATAACTGCCATACAGGTTGTGCTATTTGAAAACCCTTCGAAACGTGACAGGGAATACGTAGTCACTGAGATTACCTTTATTGTAACATGTGTTATTAACTAGTAACAATTGATAGCAGTTAATTATCCTTAAATATGAATTTAAATAGATATACATACATATCTAGACTTACACAATCATAAACTAAAACAAGTACTCTATTGAAACAGGCCAGTAACCTCTAGAACTGATCGGAAATGAAACAGTGTTACTGGCCATTTATTTAGTAGTCAAAAATCTTTTATTTTGAAATATCTTAGAATTTTATCTTGCTGTCACTCTCGAAGCATTTGGAATTAAGTTTTCAAAACTTAGAATTCCATTTCATTATTAGTTTTGATTAGACCTACTGTAGCCACTGGGAATAACCCAAGCAGCATCTAAGTAGCGGTAACTGAGATCGGAACTTTGATTGAGTAGCTGTTACGTAACTACAACTAAATTTATGACTTTATAGGTTTAATTACTTCAATTTGGAATATTTTAGTAATTATGTAGTTACTTCTACTATTTATTAGAACTATGTAGTTCTAAATGATATTATGATTGTAACAGTAACTTGCCCGAAGCTACTTTAAAGTTTTTAAAACTTTAAAGTAGCACCGCAAGTTCCTACCACCGGTTTGAAACCATTGCTTAACCTTTAAAGTAACTGAACTATACAGTAGTATCACAGGAGAATCACTTGACAGTAATCTTCAATACTTATTTTCCATCAGAATTACTAGAAAGTTCCAGTTACTATTAAAAAATTACAATGAAGTGACAGTAACTTCTAAAGAGGCATATCTCCTGTAGGTTAGTTTGGAATTTGGAGGTTAATTGTGTTTTTGCAGTGGTAGTAGTTTTGCAAGTTTTTAATAAAAATGTCAAAGGCAAATGCAATAAGAAAAAAGAAGAATTTTAGATATACGTCCACCTTTTATAGAAAATTAAAACAGCAGTTAGGTGAAATCAGTGGAAACAAAATCAACTGTTTACAATACACAATAGAAAAAAATACGGATGAGACCACTGGTAAACCATCATGTAGTAAACAAGGGTGGAATATATCCCCCTTTTTCTCTTTCGTCGCTACAACTTTAAAATAAGCCATAATTAAATAATAATTGTTATTATGTTAAGTAGCAATCAGTATAAAAATATTGGTTCTTTGTTTACGATTGACGTTTAAATTTGAGGTTAAGTTCCAATGAGAATTTTGCAGTGACACTAGGAGCTAGAAAGTGGCTACGGAAACGTCGACGTCGTTTTATAGTAAGAGTCACTTGAAAGTTGCAGAATTTTTTAACTTATTTTATACTTCGTGCTAACAACAACCTAGAAGTAGAATTTGTTTAGTTCCCGTTACTGTTTATAAAGTGACAAAAACTTTAGTCATACATTTTACAGTTAATACTACGTTAAGGTGACTTTTTCAAAACTACTCCATATTTACTTGTAAAATGTTGAAGGCTATTAATCAATTTTCAATTTGTTGCAATTGTTAAAAAGTGTTTTACTATAACTCTCAATAAAGATAACAAATGGATGCCAAATTGTGCCTTAGGAATAAAATAAAATGGTTTCTATCATGTTTATCAATTTATAAGTATTTTTGTCATATGTTATTCAAGACATTTTTTATTAAAAAATATATTTAAAGAAGGCGCGTTGTTATTTTTCGATCTATCATCATCGCATTTAACAGAAAAGTTGCGATGGTTTATAATTTTGATATGCTAGATTGACAAAATAACGAAACATTTCATCTCTTTATGTATTATGTACGTATTTCAAATAAATAGTAATCCATTTTGTAACACGACCGCAGCATTAGTAGAGAAAGTGAAAGAATATTTGTTAAGTTGCAAAAGTAAGAGAGAGCAAATAAGAGAGAGCAACTACGCGACACTATGTGTCAAAAGAGAAAAAAAGTTCCACGGAAGTAGCAATTACTACGCCGCCACGTTCTCGCTGCGTAGCCTAAAGGTAGCTGGACAAGTTCCGGAGAGGTTACTGCAACGTATCTGCTACCAGAGAATTGTGTTCCCCATTTTGATTCCAGGCACGTAACAATACCGTAGCAATTACGTTCTTGTGACTAACGGTAAAAACTTTATAGTTTCACCGGTGGTTGCTGGTACGTAGCGGTGACTAAAAATGCTGCTTGGGAAGTATTTTCTCTTGTATTTTTGAAACTAATATTCATATCTAAATGTCTAAAATCTACTATAGATATTATAGGCCTGAAGTTTGAAATTAAAATGGGGTTGCAGTGCAGTTCACTTTATAATAATTACATGAATTGTGTATAGGATGTTCGAAAGCACAAGCAACCTGGTCATCCTGGGGTTTCTGGAAATGCAGCACAGTATTGTCCGATACAAATATTAAATCCAAATAGACTACAATTTCACAAAGTTACATTAATAAGCCAACAAAAAGGAAACATAAATAACAATTTGTTTTTTATTAGAATTCAGAATTAATTATTAATTATGCGCAGTTAAACGAGGATTTACATTAATAGAGTATCTTAAAAATTAATTAAAATCTTTAGTTGTATGAAAACTTATTTATGCAAATAATATACAATAAAAATCTAAATACAACATAATATACAAACATATAGCAGCAACGAGAATCAATTAATTTTACTATCGGCAAATTAAATAGATAGTAATTCATAGGGTAATTGACATAAAGCCAATGTTTCCTGTGTGAGAAAATTATTTAAACAAATTTTTCTAGTATTAGATTCTATATATATATGTGTAATTTCTGTTATCTTCCGATACAGTTACATGAGTAAATAAGAACAAGGGATAAAACCATAATTAAATGTAATCATAAATTTACATCTTTTATTGCTTTTTCAGTATTATAATTATTGGTATTGATCTCTCTATTAGACAAAATTATTCATGCAGAAACATATTTGCAGCGCCAAGGCATAAATTACTTAAATAAACTACATTCCCTTTTAATTAACATAGCGATACTGTTTACAAACATGACACTTGAAGTTATGTTACTACTTTTAAAAATTTATTTGGCATATAATATGTAGGTATGTATGTGTTCGAATGAATGGTAATAATTATTATTACTCTCGACACACACTTAACCTCTCTAACGAGAGTGAATATAAATTCATTCAATTGCTTTTTATTTACTTATAAATGAGTTATATGTTAATTCTCTTTATGTTGTTATTAATGTTGGTGTTTTGCCAATAAAAAGATTCAAGATTAATTTTATTATGGCCAACGTTAAGGTGATTTCCCTTTTAGTAATTCTCTACTATTAATTTACGATAAGCACGCTCGTTTTAATGCATCAGAATTAGCGAAAAATAATTAATTGGAATATACCTACTCTAAAATGAAATTAATAAATGTAGGAGTAGTTGATAAAAATCAAAACTTACCAGGTATTACCATATTAAATTACACATTCATCATTGTGGCAGTTCCATTATTAGTAATTTACATTTAGATATCTCAATTACCAGATAGAAATAATTAGAACCATTAAATAACAGCAGATCGTCTTGAGGATGCTTACCTTTACGCAACAAATTCCAGCATTCCGCGGCAATTAACGATATGAAGAAAGGTACGCACACATAAAATTGTATAATACCGCTACGAATACGCTACTGAAACCATTAGAAGAATATTTAGAATTTAGTACATTAGTTAATGGGTATCATATTCAGCCACTGATTACTTCTTGAAGAATTCTAAACTGGTAATTATCAAGTTTCAGATATTTGTATGTGGAAAACGCTGGCGGTATTAATCCCAAAAGTATTTTTGTAACATTAGAAATTCATTAAAGCTGCACAAGGGGCGTGGTTATTTTTAAAAGTAAACACATTCGTTATGAACATTATGTAATACTTCCCTCAATACGACCTTTCTCGTATTAACTATGGGAATTGTAGAAAAATTCTAATTTCAGTACAATTAGCTTAAAATAAATATTTTGGTTTACTAACTGCTTCATAAATAATTTTTTCTATTTTACTATTAAAGCACCCAAAATAGTGCGTTTAAAGCTCGTTTGAGTGTTTTAATAGTCCAACTTGACAAAAATTGAGAAAATTGACAAACACTTGCCTATAAAAATTAGAATTTTCAAAAAACTCGTTTGATAAGTCATTATTGCACTCGTCCTTTAGAAAACTCGCCGCAAACGGCTTGTTTTCTACATTTGGACTCGTGCAATAAGTCTTACCTTATAAAACTCGTTCTTTAATATACTATTATACACTACAACACTTGATATTTAGATTTAGCCAACTATTTATTTTATATCGCTGTAGGTACTGGACATTAACTATTTTGGGTAATAAGTTTCAAACAGCAGCTTATGTTTTTCCATTGTTTGTCGTTGACCTTGACCTTCAAAATATAAAATTGTAACATTAGAGTTTAAAATGCCATTTTCAACAATTTACGAATTGACGTGTATTCAGCTTTTACTGACTAGATTTGCGATACGCAGCGCACTAGATAAAGGCTTAGTGGTTTCAGTGAATTTCGAACCACTGAGGCTACGATCTTGTCTTCTAGATGTTAATCCAGAGCATGTTTCAAACTTTAAAATTGTGTATTCCGAACCACCAACGCTACGATTTTGTCTTCAGTGTCCCAAACTTTAAAATTATATGAGTGAGAATATACCCGCAAACGTAGCCGGCGCTTGGTAGATTAACAACAACGCTTTAAAGTAATGTTGTGAATGTTCCAAACAGGAATCTAGCCTGGCTCAGAAACCACATACTCGTACTCATGACCACCCATTCAGATCACTGAACTGAATAATACTGTGATTCATACATATTTTCATTCAGCATCTATCTCAAATATCAGTATCATCGGCATCATCATTTAAAGTATTTTTTTCATGAGGCGGGGGTAGTATCAAACTACTTCAAGAAACTGATATCTAGGTCACGGAAGTTGAGAGCAATTAAAATTGGAATTATTTTTACGGCACCCTATCTGACGTTGGTAGTTGCTAGTTTGAATGTACTCTTGAGTATATTAGATGTAGATTGCGCCTACAACATCACTAGAAACTGTTTTTCTTTGGCATATATCATTTACCAACAAATACGTTGTCGTGTTGAAGCTAAAATAAATGAGACTTTTGGCCTACAAAAATCTAATCAAGAATAGTAAGTTCTAACTATATATGAAGTTCTTTGAACACTATTCATATGCTATCATCAGAATCCAGATTTTGATGTGTATGTTGCATCGAATATGTTAATAATAAGATGCTACTAAAGATATCTTTCATCCACACAATAAAACAATGTTAAAAAAAGATAATCGAAACCATTTATAGATTACACATGTATACGCAACTGTAGGTTGAATTATACGTAGGTACCTTACGTTTACTGTAAGTTTCTCATTTATGAATATGTAGAACAATCGTCCCGCTTTCTTAGTTAGCGTAGTTTTTAATTAGAAGATATTTGGTCGTCGTGCCAATAATAACCAGCTATCTGGCACCTGCTAGCTATTCTTAATAGTCTGCCAACGTCACGTTATAAAAGAGGTAGTGGCTGCGGAACTGCATCTGCCGCGCTATGACTAACCCAAAAAACCCCAAAATAGAATATATCAATAGTATTATGGCAAACCATTTTTTCAAAATGCACTTTTGCCAAATTTAATTCCAATGCCAAAAGACCACAAATAAAGTATACTTTAAGTTGATCAAAGGGTTTAGTTGTCAAAAATTACTTTTGAAAAAAATCACTATGTACTATTGATACGGTACTATAGATTAGAATAATCTGCATTCACAATTATAAATACAAATTTGTTTTTGCTTCTCCTGTAAAATCACAAAAATGGCTTTGCCAAAACACTGATACATTCATACATACATACATTCATACTGATATATGATATATGAATATGTCCTTTGGTAACTGTCAAGTGATTTAATCTACAGCTGTCGATTCTGTCAATTCGAATAACCGGTAGACTTTTTTCATCTTGTATAAACTATCGAAAGAGTATTTTTGAGATTCTACGTTTCATTTTCGACTTTCGTTTACTGCGGGTACTTGAAAATATACATATTGAAATATAGTCAGATTTGTTTACCTTAGGGCTAATTGGTTTGTCACTCTGTTCAAAACTTTTTTTTAATACAAAAGTATTTTTTAATAAATTGTACGATTCAGGAAGTTATTCCTGACAAAAAAGTTGTACATCTCGTGCATTTGTGCTTTTTTCGATTGTTCTCATATCTCTTTATTGTCTAGTATAATACTTTCACAAATATGTAATGACGCGACACGTCTTTTTGCCATATTTACGGAATAATTGCTTTCTATTAATGTCGCTCATTGAAAATCATTGATCTATTAACATCTGAGTAATCATATGAAAAATTATTAAGAATCAATCTGTTATTCATTTGTACAACAAATTCTTCCAAGGAAGCTATGCTTTTGTGTAAACTTATTTTTCTGTATTTGTCTTTAATTTTCTGCTACCTTGCTTATGATGTTTTTTTGGGGTAAAGTTATTTTTTCATCCTTCATTTTATTTTGCTATACTTTGTGAAGCAATTGGATTTACTAATTACTGATACCTCATTTTATTCTTTTCATTCTTTTCATTTTTAACTTTATATGAACGTAGGCGAGACCATTGCGGCATCATCTTCAATTGTTCAATTGTTGAGAGTTTTGATTCGATACAAGCTGCAAATCTTTTAATTTCTATGTAATTTTACTCAAGGGTATCTTTCTTTCCAAGATTTTCATTATAGTTTCTTCCTGTTTATAGAAGTAATCACCTTTAGCTGTATTTCCTGTTTTTCTGCTATCAGTTGTAGTTACTACTGTCGTAGAAATGAGCAGTTTTTACTTTTTAAACAACTTTAGTCCATCTGGGAAAACTTCTGTTTTACTGAGAACTATTAAAACTATAAAACAAGAAGTAAAAAATAAAACACAAATCCCTGGTGACAATTCGTAAAACATATCCAAGCGTATATATGTACGTAGAATACTAATTACTGAAAACAAAAACTCAGAATATTGTTTCAACAAGTTTTCAGATTCCTTAAACGAACTATAAAAAATATTAGAGCAAAGATATTTTGTAATTGGTTAAAAATAAAAGTTGCGAGCATCGTGCAGATTATCTATAGCAGGCACGCTCTGCGAACTAAGGATACACAGATGCGCACCCGTCATTTTCAGTAGATAAGTTCAGATAAGCTTAAAATGTGGTATCTGCTTATAATTTCTAGGCATGGAGTGCTTGACGTTTGTTTTATTTCTTATTACGTTAGAACTGTCACCTAGTGATTTACGTAAACCGTTTCAGTTAATCTTTTTACAAATTAATTGGCTGAATACCTTGTTCCTCGGTAGACGAGTAGGTATAGGCAATCGACGTTTCAACAACACCTCTTACACACTAGTCGCTTTTAGAGAGCAATTAATTAAGTTTACTTGTCAGATAATAGACGATAATAAAACAGAAGCGAACATACCTGTACGCCAAGAGCTTCCGATACATACACAGGTATTTATTTGTTCCAATAAGTGTTCATCCTCACGTACTAACATTTATAAGTAATTATAGAACTGATTCTTGGTAAAAAGACCAGCAAGATGTTGAAACAAACTTAGAAAAAGAACCAATTGAAGTTATTAATTCACCCTCTTCAAAATAAAAAAAAATACTGGAGAAATAAATTGTTTTACTACCAAAATCATCATTTAGTTTGCTTCTGAACTTTCCTTCAAATTAACCAACATAATTTTAGACTTTTGCTTCTGAGATAATCAAAATTTCATTAGGCTAAAACAAATTCCCCAATTTTACTGATTTTATTTATCTCATTCGCATTTTCCTTCTAGAGTGAAAATCGAATACACTTTAATTGGGTTAAGCGGAACAGTGCTTGTTTGTAACAAATTGCATTGTTTGGTCGCCAATTAAATTAGAAAGCTTTAACAGCCGCAAATGCCAAAATTCGTTTGCCATTTCAATTTTCTTGTCAAATAATTACCACTAATTAATTTAGTAAAAAGTCATCGTTAGTGACTCCATGTGTATAACCAGGCTATCACGGCATTCACTACTTTTACTTGATGCATTCAGTCGCAGAAGTTTCACTGAAGGCTACTTACAGGAAGAGTAAGTGGAATGCAGTCAATTAATAGTATTTATCTTTTATTTGGAACTATTACTAAACGACAAGCGCGTATAAACCGCACATTATACCTACTCAGCATAAATCCCTAGCGCTAATCCTTCAGGAAATATCGAGCTTAATTTGTGCAATTTATTAGCACTACTCTTTCCTTTTTATTTGATGAACAGCCATAATAAAAGTAATCGCATGCATTTGAATTGCAAATAGAGATATGATTTTTTAATCTCTTAGGAAAATCAATGAGAATTTGCTTGAAGTTTAAACACCTAATTCAGCTCTGCGGGTGAGAAGTGTAATACATATAGTATCGTGTAGTTCAGATTCTCTCAAAGCTTCCTGTCCTCAGGCCGCACTATATTTATAATTACCCCACGTTCGCATTGAAACGCGGACGTACATACCAGTGCCTCTTCATAGCGATAAAACTGAACGTGGGAAATACATCACTATAAGTAATTAAACAATATTGGAAATTATTAATATGCTGAGAGTCTTCTTAAATAACAATATATAATCTATTCATAAATCACATTCTCACTGTTATTTCTATCTACCGCAACACTTAAAATATTATCCTGTAGGGTGTTATGTTACCAACATTCTTGAATACATTCACTTATATCGGTATGACATTATAGCAGGCATTACAGCAAAATGGAAACTCATATATAATAGATAAGGTGTACTTTAAGCCTCAAAAGGATTCCTATACCATATAAAATTTGGAATGTAATCCACCACTTGACAATCCAGATATAAAAGCTTCATATAAGCTTTTTTAACTTAAAGTCATCATTTTTAAATTGTTCAAATAACCTGCCGCACGTAATGAAACTTCTCAATGAAGTTCCTACCATATTTAGTTGCATATCTTGATCGACAGTACTTCTTCAGTTTCATATTAATTGCAATATTTTGAACATAAAAGATCCATCAAGTGAAGTAAAAAGTACTTTCTGTAGATAATAATTTAAAAAAAGGCAATGGATTAGAAATTCTATCTGTTGAAGTATTATAACGATTGCGGACCTTTTGAAGGTTGTCAACGTTGTCGTTATATTTCTTGCATGATAGGTAGATGAATTAATAAATTATTTTCAAACCTTCCAAGAAGTATAAAGACAACCTCTAAAAAGTCCACAAGTCCGTACGGGATCACCAATACTAACGATTGTTGGTGACTCTTTCTCCACCAAATCAGAATCTTCACTCGAACCCTAAATCTTTTTTGGAAGTGGACAGGCCAGTTACTGCAGGATAAGTTTTCATTAATAACTGATTTTAAAAACACTGTTTATTTCAAAGATAAGTATCTTGGATTTAGTTGTTTAGTTTTAACTATGGCTGATGACATAATTCCCAACGTTTGGCAGTTCAGACACAGAACTTTCTTTTGAAGTTATTGATCGATATTTCAAATACTAATTCCTTATAAATCTAGAAGGCACTAAACATATAAAGGATTGCTATAACTACAGTTGCTATAAAACAGAGAGAATAATCAACAGATCTTGTGTTATGTAAAATACGATCTTTTAATTAATCAATTTATTTGTAAATCTTCAAAGAAATTTAACGACAATCTTCAAAGAAATTTAACGACAATCTCCAAAAATTTCAGAATAGTGCAATAAACCAATCTTAGTTGGTTTAATTAATTGATTCAATTCTTCAAAATCTAATGGAGGTTTAGAAATAAATAAGTATTAATGTTTGTAATTCTTTATTATTTCTTCTTCAAACGAAACACACTAGTTGCAGTGTTGGTCACATTGGCAGATATAAGAAATGTATTCACATTCTAAACTGCTGAAGGCTGGCGGCAATGTAACGAGTCACAAGATTATGCCTCCTGATCTGTTCATTGATCCATGTTATCTTATTTAGTCTGGTCCTTTACCTACCCTACCTACGTACTCCATAAACTGACCCATTTTTCATCTATCACTAATATCACTATCAAATGTACAATGAAAATACTCTTCAGAATCAGGTAAGCGTATCATCACAACATCAGTTCTACGAACTGCGACAAACTCTTTCATTGCGAACAAAATAAAACACTGTATGCCAATAAAGTGTTTTATTTTGTGCAAATAGTATATACAGATATAGAAAAACAAGTTGGAAGTATCTGCGAAACCATGTGTGTATAAGGAACGCGCTAGTAAAATAAAGAAGGGTTTATATCGGGCCACGCCTTTGCTCTTCGAGCCTAAGAATATTTATTTTATTTTCAATCATTATGGCTAAAAATTGTAAGCTACTTAAAAAGCAAGTGATTATTTGGTCCTAATTTGCCAAATATTTTTTTAATTCTGGGAAAATTTAATATGAAATTCTCTTTCAATTACAAACAACTACACCAATGCTTGGTTTGTAGTTTACTAAACAACTTTAATGCTCGAATATTCCCCCACTAACGCAAACTAAGAAGAGCAAAGACGTGATCCGATATAAACCCTTCTTTATTTTACTAGCGCGTTCTTTATCATACATATGGTTTCGTAGATACTTCCAACTTGTTTTTCTATATCTGTATAATAATAATAATTGCTACAACCCATAGCCTGGAAACCAGGCCCCAGAAGCTATAAGCTTGTGCGGGAGGGAGGGGGCGATTATTATTATTACGTAGGCCCTAAATGCGGCTGCAGCCGACTTACAGATGGAACAGCGCAAATCCCACATTTGTGTCACAGCTAAGGAAAACTGCAGAAAACCTTAACCAGATATGCCGGCACCGGGAATCGACCGCGGGCCGCTTGGGTGAAAGTCCAGCACTCTAGACAGTACACTACCAAGGCTGTTACCAGTATGTATGTGCAGATTGAATAGTTCATTTCCTGACGTGTGAAACATATCACTTATTAGGGCTATAGACTATTATTTATTTTCAATACACCATTATGATACAAAAGAAGGTACTAGAAGATTACTCCAGAAATTAGGAGTGAAAACTGTAGGTGTGCTTGAACAAAAGTAAAAGCAGACGAACTAATATATTTTGTGCTCGTAGATCATTCAGTACTGTAGGCAGCATGCTTAAAATAGATGCCGAATAGAAATGTTTATAAGAATATGTCCAGGAAGAGGGACGACATAACATATAACTTCAGATATTAAATTAGAAAAAAATGTCTTCACTTTTCTTCTATGTCGGTAGTGTTCTAGAATACACGTTTATGTTTTCTTGAAATGAATTGGAAGGGAGGGCAGACATCTTAAAAATACCTTTCAGATTCTTTCGGGAACTTTCTACAATTTCCTGAAATAAATAATTGCCGTTCCTGTAATCCTCCGACTAAAAATACAATTGTTTTGCAAGTTTGTAGACTAGTTAGTGCATTTTATTTTACTGATTTCAAAGATCTTATGTGAGTTATAAGAATTCATGTGCAGACTAATTTAAAATCTTAAGTGTAGAATTACTTTTTATAAAATTCTACTTATTTAATTATGAAATTCTGTTTTAGGTTTTTTTTTCTATAGTTTGTTTAAAATATGTGTACCATTCAAAGATGTTTATATACCCTTATGAATATTGAAAATTCAACCAAAATATACATATACCAGGTGTAACAAACTTATAATACACCCTCTACTGACTTCTGAACTTATGCATTTATGAAATCTAGATCGTTTTCTGAATCAAATGATAGTACTTTAGTCAGACCTAGAGCTTGTTATCTCCAACTTATTCAAACAACTTTCGCATAGGGAATGACATAATTTTTACGTCATAAGATGCAACTTAGCCAATCAAAATATAGAAGTTAATAGATAATTTCGCAATTCACATGCGAAACGTTTCGAATGAATTCTAACATATTCCCATATAAAAAGATAAGTAAAAAGAGTGTGGTAAGCTAAACCGCATGGTAGAAAGGGGAGAGGAAGAACGAAGAAAGAGTAGAACAGTATGGTACCAGAGATATTCGGGAAAAACGGAAGGACTTGGAATGAAGCAAAGAACCAGACAAAAAATAAAAAACTTTGGAAGAGAATTACTAAATGAATGGAATGAAGATGTAACTTCTCTATGCTGAGAAAAAGGCAGAAAGAATTCGATTATATATCGATCGAACGTAGTCTTAAACTCATTCGAACAACTTTGATGTGGTTTTACGTCATAATAAGATACAACTTAGCCCATCAAATTTTAGAAGTTAATCGAAATGTTCAATTCGTATGCGAAACTTTTCTAACGAGTTTGCGAATGCAATCTTTCTCTTGCCCAAAATTTAGCACGAAATAATTAAAACCCAATAGTAATCCAAAAGGACCACTGCAATCAAAATTTATAAGAAACCACGGTACCAATATGGGATCTATTAAGAAATTATGGTATAATCAAAAACCTGTTTTGGAAATCTTAATTACTGAATATAGCAACGGAAAAAATATTATTGGGGTAGATTTTTTTTACGGTTGCTATGGTCGGCTAGAACATGTTTAGCGGGCAATGGCACGCTAGATATTAAAATAAAATGAATTGTGGGAAATTCTTGATTGATCGTGATTGAACAGATAAGTTGATGCCACTTCCTCTAAAATCAGAAGTGATGAATAATTGTTTTAATACCACATTTCAATATGGTAACTTTTAAAAATTTATCTAAATACATAAAAAAAGAGGAGTGTACCACAAGTCTATTACACCCGGTATACTAAAAAGCTAAAGTAGTTTTATTTGACTGAGAGGAACCCACAAATATTAAAGATTTATAAAATCTTTAATGTTAGAATCTCTAAGCATTTCGATAAGAAGGAAATCAGGTTATAAAAAGTTATCACATGTGGGTACTATCAGAAATACTTACTGTCACGCCCCCTTTCTAAAACAATATTGTTTCTAAATATCTCGTAAACCCAGATTCCCTATGTAGATTTTATATTCTGTAGGTAATAACAATAAAAGTAAACATGCCAAAATACAGTTAATACATTCTAATTACTTCTGTTTGCGATATACCGTTGTCAATAAGAAATTATGAAGTATGACCAGCCTATACTAATAAATATGCTAACAAGATAACAGATTCAGATGGGTATATATTTGTCCATATATGTATTATTTAACAAATGTAACTCTTCAAATACGCTAAATTTAATTCGCAGTGATTTTTAGCAATATTATGACAAGATAATTGCAAAGCAAATCCAATCACCGTTACGCAGATTACAGTACACTTTTTTCTTAACACAATCTAATTACGTACTGTATAGATGAAGCATGCCCACACTATCTATATAACGTATGTTGAAAGGTAACTTTTGCAATTTAAGGGAGCTAAAATACTTTTAATTCGATTAAAATATATAATGTATAAAAGTATATACTAAGAGTACGCTGATCTAGGACAAGTCTTGAGAGTGATTTTTGCCTTTTTAACAACGTGTGAACCAAGCTTTAAATTATATTTTCATAGTTAACTACATAAAATTTATTAAATATCAAGAAAAATAAAAAGCAACATTTACACTATGGCGTATTGACTGTCCTAGATTTATTTGAAATCAGCTGTACTTGGATAATCTGGTATGTATGTATATAACTAAAATACAACACACAATTTCTTATCAAATTTGTTTATGTGCTCGCAAGTTTTAAACAAAGCTTACACTTTATTAGAATGATTAGAGTTTAATTTTACAAGACGTAGCTGCAAAACAACTTAAAATCTTAAAACATGTATGTGTAGAAAAGGATTCTTTTAAAATACCGCAGCATATAGGAAATGAAAGCTCAAATATAGAAAGAGATCTCGTGTTAATGAAAAGCAAATATTTATAAACTCTTTCAATCTATTCGATTTATCTTTACTTCGACAAAACCTTTGGTATAATGTTATCACATATACATTTTTTCGGTTTTACACAAACGTTACCAAGCATGACTGTGAAGAATGTAAGTTTGTCACGTTAAAATTTATCACTACAATATGCAAAAGCGTTAAAAATATTCTAAAAGCTTTATAAAGCCCAGCGCGTTATTAAATCGCCTTTATAGAGCTGATTGAAAGGAGTGGATAAATGGAAGATTCAATCTGATAAATGGGGCAATCCCGGGAGTCCTTCACCTTGAATAGTGCAAGGAAGCCACATACGTATATATAAGGCTTGGTTCCGTATATAACACATCTCCATACAATGAGTTTACAGATGCACACACACATACACTCGAGCATGTCATATAACGTTACTGTAATTAGTAATTATCTCTCATCAAAATGTTAATCTAGTACATTGTTAAAGCATACTTAAACGTAATATGTTGCAACGACGGCAAAAACGAATTGTATTCAATTAAGACGCCCCGCTGGACTAATTGGTGTATTTAGTGGTTGTTGACGCTTAATGGTGCATGTAAGTCGCACTCTGATGTGAAACTATGTACACCTAGCTCAGCTCTAAAAACAAGAGAGGTAAAAAAAGGATGACTTGCTATCAGGAAGCATTGAATCTAGCAACATAAACATTATTACTGGTTTTAATTTGAATGCTTACACCACAGTTTTTCTTTCATAATTTTCCATCAATTACCACTAGTATCAGGCTTCTCGTACCAAATAAAACATAAACGATAGTAACCGAGCAAGAGTAGAGGAATATAAGGTTACCATTGGTGTCTTAAGCTTTAAGAGATGTAATTATTTCCTTTTTTCTCTAGCAAGATCTTCCCACACCTACGTACATTTATCGCAGACTATTAATTTTATTTTAGCCGTTTCTTTTGCATAATATGTATATCATTCATAATATTATTCAGCGCAGCTATAAATTATAAATTACGAGAGATCGAAAAAGAAAAACATGATAGGAGTATATTGGATATGACTTGAAACCGGTGATATAAAGTATGGGAAAAGAAATATTGGGAGGAAGAATGTCCCTCTAAAAGACTAGACAGCCATGTCGTGGTAAATCTGATTTGTCAACAACATACCCTGAAAAAAATCGAGGAGGAAATTGATGATTTAATTAGGGGAAATTATCATATCCTAATCCAAAGATCGTAGATCCGATTCTCGGTCGGCACTTCTCTTCCATTCTATGTACTTGGTTACAATTTTCTGCACTTCCCTTTGGTTTGTTATAAACATAATATCCTTTAATACAGTATCTACACATAGTATTAGTTACTGTAATAAATGAATTTTTATTTGTCGTCTTCATTAAAAATTTAAATATTACCAAGGGTAGATACTAGATACAGAGTAGATGATTTAAATATTTATTTCCATTTTCTATGTAAATGACACTTTATAGGCATTTATGGTAACTAAGTAAATGAGTAGTTACAAATACAGCCCTATAAAACTTCACGGGCTCCTAAAAGAGACCTGTAAAATATTATCAACAAAAAGCTATGGAAACTACTTTGTTGCTTAAGCACAACACCATGACAACACCTAGCTATAAATTGTGCACCACCTTTGATTACAAAATGTCTTTTTATAAAAATTATACAAATTGATAAAAAAGCTGCTGAAGGTGGAAATAAACTTTGTACGCGACACGCTTTGCAATTAATCTTTACTGGGCTCACTGGATTGTGGAGGCTCGCTCCTTCGTCGCTCGCCCCACAAACTTTCCAGCTCACCCGTAAAGATTAATTTACAAAGCTTGACACGTAAATAACTATTACACTCCAGTTATTTTTAAATATAAGCTGAGTTCGGCAATTACATCCAACCATTCTGATTGCTCGAGTAACTATAGCAACCATTATTAAAGACAATTATCTACCTAGTTACTGGAGCAATCAGATTAATTTGATGCTATTGCCGAACTCAGCTATAGTTATTTTATAAGTAAACGGGACGTCAGGGTTCTTTGCGAGGAAGACAGGTCTCTGTCATAAGTTGACCTTCCGGTCAATTTCCGCCATTTTTCTAGACAGGATAACCCCTTCTAAAAGATTAAATGACAATAGAGGTAAACCTTGACAAACGTGATTTTTTTGGAAAAATGGTAATTTAGGATTTTCAGACCTAACCTATCATTCCAGCCAATTTCAGCAATATAGATTTCTAGCTCTTGTAGAAGCTACAATATACGACAGAATAAACCGAGATACACATTTAAAATGAAAATCTTTCCAACCAAAACCTGGAATTCAGACTTGTTCTAATAGAATAACTACTACAACTTTGTCGTTCTGAATTTTCTTTTCTTGTTGACGCTTTCTTCAGAACTAGAGTAGGGGCTCTAGGGGGGGGGCAAAAGTGGCGTCAGATTTGGCTACAAAAACCAAGAATATTTATAACAGCGACAATTATAGACTGGTTTCGATTACCATGTATATTCTCAAAAAGGTCGAGTGATTTTTCTTCATGATTCAGTGTCACTAAACTTATTACTATACATTTTGTCGAAATCGCCATATGATACTCGAAAGAATCCTACGAAAACGAATATCATATCTGCAATGATGATACACGGCTTATTCCTTATACAAAGGTTAATCGAATTCGCTATGACAGCAGCAACAGTTCCTATGTTAGTAATCAAATGTACAGTCCTTTTCTTCAAAGCCGGTTGCAGTTTTTTCTAAGTTAAACACTACTATTTATATTGTTATGTAATTAAAGAAATGGGCGTTATAAAACAGATCTGAAATAATATATATGACATAATCTTTCCAAAATTTGGAATGGATCTTCGATGCTTACTACTTTCAGTTTAGGGATCTATTTTGATATCAATGCAATATGATTCTTAGGGTTAGCAAGCTTTTATAGTTCAGTGGATAAATGCAAATATAAATAATATAATTATTAATCTACAATGATTACTACTCCACAAATAGTTAGAAGCAGTATTTGTAGAAGATGACATACCCCAAATATCTAAATCTAGTAGGCACTTCTTTCCATTGCCTAGTGAAGATGTGTTGAGGTATTGCTCAAATGTCTTTTCGTCTAACTGGTCACGTTAATAAGAATAAACCAAAAGATTTATGTAGATAAAGTTAAATGAGAATTTATATTCTGGAATTGTTTACTGACATGGTTATGAATAAAAATATTGTAACATTCTTTTTCTTCTTTTAATAATAATACAAGTGCTGTTTAAATCGTCTATTCACAAACAAATATTTATTTCTATACACTAATTAATACACTATAAATTAACGCTATGATTATAAACCATTAAAAACTATTATTTACAGACTATGAATTTCTAATACAACATTTATATTCACTATTTATTTTGTAATACACAGTTAATGACTTGCTGTTGACTGCCCCTTTTTATCCGCAAAGTCGCTTTTATACCACCATACAAATCTTCTAGAAATCGCTCGAACATACCGGTATATTGCTAGAATACACTAGAAGGTTGAGTGCATTGCGCTGCCGCTCCGGAATGTTCCACGACCCATTGACGGCCGGACCAGACGATGCGTTGCACTCGTTACACTGCCCCCCTCTTCAAGTCTGTTCTGTCCCAGAACAGGTTTTATGCTCTGGTTCCTGTAAAATGGGTCATGACGATATCGACAGTCTTCACCTCGACTACACGTTCCATTACGGTAGAAATAACAGTCTACACTCTTCGTTGGCCTTAATGCGGGCTGTGGGTCAAAACTGCAGACGAAGATCTTGACGTCAGTACCTCTAAAGACAACTTCCAGCATGTTTCTAACGATTCTCCAATCCAACTGGTCCCGCCCACAGCCGAGTTTGGGAACTGCCAATTTGTTAATTCCCCTGGTAAGCAACTCGATTCTCAAATTCCATAGTGCCCTCCACAAGTCGCCGTAACTCGGTTTCTGGTAGTAAAACTGCTTGGTTACCAAGTAGTAAATGGATCGGTCATGATCAGGCAAGCGTAAGGATTTACCAACAGAGGGATTTTGTTCTCGAAGTTCATTCAGCCGTCCAAATTTATTTCTAAACACTACTGCGATCCCCCTGGACATACGGAGATCCGCGGAGACACAGTGGGCAATGGAATAATTACCAGGGACCCGGAAGAGATCTTGTTGCATCTCAGTCGTGACTCCGAATCGCGCTTTTCTAGTTCCAGAGAACGCAGCCATAAATTCTCTAAAGGTTGGTTGATCATCTTCAGGCCTTACGGTATTGATAGTCACCTCAGCCTCATCTTTCCGATCCGGGACTGCGTCATTATTTCCCTCATAGTGCGCCAGACGATTGGAGTGTACCACCTTTGGTTTCCCCCTTGGCAACTTCTGGATGCGATAAATCAAGTCATTTATTCGTTTCTTCACCTGGTATGGACCCTCCCAATTTCGCTGTAACTTTGGAGAATAGCCACGACGCCTTTGCGGGTTGTATAACCAGACAAGCTCTCCAGGTTGAAACCCTCCTTCTTGGGCTCTCACATCGTACGTAGCCTTCATCCGGTCACTCGCGATTCGACTATTATTTCGGGTTCGGTCGTGAATATCCTCCAACTTCTTCTTTAAGTTGATGACATAATCATTCCCGGCTACCTCCTGCTCTATAGGTGGAGACCCAAATTCCAGATCACACGGTAACCGTAACTCGCGTCCAAACATCACAGACGCTGGTGACTGACCGGTTGTTTCGTGGACCGATGCACGATAAGCCATCAGGAACAGATGCAGGTATTGGTCCCAGTCTCGTTGATGATCGGAGACGACCTTGGCCAAATATTTGCCCATTGTTCGATTCATGCGTTCTACCATTCCATCGGACTGCGGATGTAACGGTGTGGTCCGAGTCTTGCGAATGCCCAACAATCGACAGACTTCTCCAAAGAGTACAGACTCGAAATTGCGGCCTTGATCCGAATGCAGCTCCATGGGCACTCCGAAGCGACTGAAAAACTCTTTGACTAGTACGTCAGCAACAGTCGCAGCTTCCTGGTTTGGTAGGGCATATGCTTCTGGCCATTTGGTAAAATAGTCCATTGCCACTAATATATATTTATTCCCATCGTCGGTTTCGGGAAATGGTCCGGCAATATCTATGGCTATTCTTTCCAGAGGACTACCCACATTGTACTGCCTCATAGGTGCTCTTCGTTTCCCCAAGGGTCCGTTACCAGTGGCACATAGTTCACATTTCCGGCACCACTCCTTCACGTCTTCTTTACAGTTGACCCAATAAAAACGCTCCCTAACTTTCTCCAAAGTCTTTTTCACACCGAAGTGTCCTCCTGAGGCACCGTCATGGAGATGTCGCAATACTGTAGCCACTCGGCTTCTTGGAACCACGAACTGAGACCTAATGGTGGTGCCATCTTCACTCTCCAGTACTCGCTTCAGGAGATCGTCTTCCACCTTCAAGGACTCCCATTGGGCCCAATATGCTTTGAGCGTTCTGTTGAAAGGGCTGACGGCCTCCCAGGCAGGCCTTTCTCCCAAGCGCTTCCATTCCAGTACCATTTTTAGTTCGGGATCAGCCTCCTGCTGTCGTTGCAATTCTTCCGGCAACCAATTGTCGTTGACGATGGTAGTCCTTAATACTTGGCAAACCCTCTCCTCCAAACGAGAGCAATGACGGCAATCCGTTGGACAGGGTCTTCTTGAAAGAGCATCGGCATTTCGATGACTAGTGCCCGCTCGATGTTCGGTGTCAAAGTCGTATCCTTGTAATCGTTCGATCCACCTTGCGACCTGGCCTTCAGGATTACGGAATTGTAGAAGCCATTTCAACGCTGCATGGTCCGTCCTCAATAAAAACTTCCGTCCGTACAAGTATTTGTAGAAGTGCTCAACGGACTTCACGACGGCCAATAGTTCTTTTCTGGTCATACAATAATTCCTTTCGGCTTTAGACAAAACCTTACTAAAATAGCCGATGACCTTTTCTTGTCCATCCTGTATCTGAGAAAGTACACCCCCAATGGCCAGATTACTTGCATCTGTGTCAAGTATGAATTTCCCTTCTGTCCGTGGATAGCTCAATATTGGTGCGGTTGTCAGGGCACGCTTCAGCTGTTGGAAAGCTGTTTCACACTCTCCGCTCCAAACATACTCGCGCCCATCTTCAGTTAACCTTGTCAGAGGTTTCGCTATATTGGCAAACCCAGGAACGAAACGCCTGTAGTAGGTACATAACCCAAGAAAACTACGAACTTGATGTTTATCTTTCGATGTTGGCCACTCTTGAACTGCACGAATCTTATCGGGGTCGGCTGCCACTCCATTTTGTGATACGACGTGCCCGAGATATTTCACTTCCTTTCTGAATATGTGGCACTTTTTCGGACTCAGTTTTAGATTGGCTCCACGTAGTCTTCGGAACACTTCCTCTAGATTGTTCAAATGTTCGTTGAATGATTTTCCGACTACAATCACATCATCTAGGTATACCAGGCAGGTCTTCCACGACAACCCTCTCAGGATGGTCTCCATTAGACGCTCAAAGGTGGCCGGAGCGTTACATAGACCAAAAGGCATAACTGTAAACTGCCATAGTCCGGAACCAATAGTGAACGCGGTCTTCTCCCGGTCTTCAGGTTCCATTTCAACTTGCCAATAACCGCTCTTCAAGTCCAAAGTGGAAAACCATCGTGAACCAGACAGGGTATCTAACGTGTCGTCGATGCGTGGTAAGGGATAGCTGTCTTTCTTGGTCACGTCATTAAGCTGCCGATAGTCCACACAAAATCTCGTTGACCCGTCCTTCTTACTGACCAGGACCACCGGTGATGCCCATGGACTGCTGGATGGCTCGATGACCCCTTGTTCTTCCATATCGGTAATAATCTTTTCGGCTTCTGCTCGCCTTGCTAGAGGTAGACGCCTCGGCTGCTGACGGACAGGCATAGAGTTGCCTGTATTGATTTTATGTTTTACTATATTTGTTCGTCCCTTCTGGCTATCGTCAAGAGCGAAGATATCTTGGTATCGGTGAACCAAACCCTGTACCTCTTTCACTTCCGTTCTGTTAAGGTCTTCGCACGAACTAGTAACCATACCCACTAATTTTCCACCATGGTCTTTGGGCACTGGTTTTGGAACATCAGCCATACACCTGGCTACTCGGAATACTGGCACACACTGTCCCACAAGGGTACTCTTCTTCAATGTCACCGGATCCACATTAACGTTCATAATTCTCACCGGTACTCTCTTTCCAACCTTGATCAGCGCTTTTCCCACCAGTATGCCACTATGGATCTTCTTATCACAAACAGGCTCCATCATTCGCACACATCCTACCCGAAGATCTCCATCCAAACCCGCCTCGACAACCATCTCGCTTTGACCCGGCAATATCACATCTTCAGTCAGCAAAACCCTTACAACCGGATCTTCTCGTGGATGCAACGGAAGTTCTTCGTTACCGACCTTCAAAACACCCTCTTTCAAATCCAACGTAAAACCAAATTTTCTCAGGAGGTCCATTCCCAAGATGAAGTCATCAGTAATATCGGCTACCAGCACCTCATGATCACGTTCTTCACTTCCAATGCCAATCTTCATCTTCACTACTCCGCGTGTTGGTATCACTTCACCCGTTGCTGTACGGAGTTGAGTAGTTGTGGGTAGCAACTTAATACTTGATCGTAGAACATCAGGGCGTACGATGGATTTTGTCGCCCCCGTATCAATAAGTAGTGGAACAGTTCGATTAGCAATCTTCCCATCTACAAACAAACTGCCGTTACTATTCTTCGATGTTACGGCATGGATCGTGATCTCCGGGGCATCTTCACTCGCCGTTAACGTTCGCCCCCTCTTGCCAACCACCTTTAACTTTTCCGACGGTTGTACTTTTCTTATTTTGGGACAACGGCGTTCCACATGTCCTTGTTCGCCGCAGTTCCAACAACGAGGCCCTCGAACTTCTTGAGGATTCTTTTTACGGTTCTCTTCCTTCTGAAGAACTCTCATTAATAATTCTTCTAGGCGATCTTTAGAACCTTCTTCTTCCTCCACAACGGCCCGAACACGCCCGTGACCTCGGGACGCTTGTTTTGCAGCTTCAAATTCTAAAGCGTGAGCAAGCGCATCATCAGTTGTTCTTGGTCGTGCTAGCCTCAATGATTGTTGTGTTTCCCCGTCTCTTAACCCATCAATGAAAGTCTGCACAGCGAGTTGTCCCAGAAATGAATCGGGTGCCGTAGGGTACGCCAATCGGACAAGCCGCGCTACATCGGCTTCAAACTCCTGAAGGCTTTCTCCATTCTTCTGGACACGATTCTTTACTTGCGCGTGATAAACCTGTTGTAGATGCGCGTCTCCATATCTCATCTCCAATCTAGAAACTAACAACTGGTAATCATTTTCCTGCCCTGCTGGGATTGTTTGCAGGACGTTCAACGCGTCTCCACGCAAAGCCACAGTTAAAGAAACGGCCTTTTCCTTGCGTGTCCATTCGTTGGCCCCAGCGGCCGCCTCAAATTGTTTGTAGTAGGTGGACCAAGGTATCTTTCCATCGAACGTGGGTGGTTTTACTTTTATCCCTACGGTAGGAACCTTCTCTTCTTTAAATTGTTTCTTTCCTTCATTAAACGGCCACTCAGACGTTGAGGGAAACCGTAGTTGATTCATTCTATCTTCCAACATTTCGTCGTCTTTCTTAGCTGTTGGTGGTAATTGCATTTGGGCTATTTTCTCTTCTACCATTTTTATTACCCTATCTTGTTCTGCCAATCTGCCTTCCAATAGCCCTAGCGCGCTGGCATTCTCCAAAAATTCTTCGAAAACTTTTTCTTCTAACACTTTGACATTGTCCAGCAATTCTTCTTTAAGCCTTCTAGAACTTTCTTCGGACTTTTCTAGTAATTCTTCCTTAAGCAATCTTGTGTTTTCTAGTAAATCTTCTTTAAGCTTTCTAGAATTTTCAAAAACTTTTTGTTCCATCTTTCTAGCATTCTCTTCGGACTTTTCCAGTAGTTCTTCTTTTAGCATTCTAACATTTTCTTCTGACTTTTCCAGTAATTCCTCTTTTAACATTCTAGAATTCTCTTCAGACTTTCTAAAATTCTCTTCGGCTTTTCTAGAACTTTCTTCCATTTTACTTAACAACAAACTAGTATCAATTGCGGGTCCAGGTATTTCGAAGCGGTAATTTTCAGGATCTTCCTTCTGTTCTAAAAGCCATTCTCTTAGCCGATTTATCAAAACTTCTTTCTTTCCATTACTATCCAAGTCCCTCTCGTCCAATTCCCGTTTTAAATCTATTACTAAGAGATCTTTCAATAGTTTCATCACCATTTTAATCGTTTGTTTAAATTAATTTTAACGCTAAAAATTTATTCTCACAGCACTTTATTTAATTATTACGCGATTTTATTTATTTTAGAACACCACACCTGACATCACTGTAACATTCTTTTTCTTCTTTTAATAATAATACAAGTGCTGTTTAAATCGTCTATTCACAAACAAATATTTATTTCTATACACTAATGAATACACTATAAATTAACGCTATGATTATAAACCATTAAAAACTATTATTTACAGACTATGAATTTCTAATACAACATTTATATTCACTATTTATTTTGTAATACACAGTTAATGACTTGCTGTTGACTGCCCCTTTTTATCCGCAAAGTCGCTTTTATACCACCATACAAATCTTCTAGAAATCGCTCGAACATACCGGTATATTGCTAGAATACACTAGAAGGTTGAGTGCATTGCGCTGCCGCTCCGGAATGTTCCACGACCCATTGACGGCCGGACCAGACGATGCGTTGCACTCGTTACAATATATAGTATTTATAACTTGTTATGTAATTAAAAGGTGGCTTTCCTCAAAAGAATTCCAATTGATATTTATATTACCTACGCTTGCAATCTTAAACCTTACCTTATAGGCTTATAATTGGGAATGGTAAAATAAGACGTCCTGTTTATAATAAGGGTTTTGTAGAAGACTAGGTAATGGTATATTACATTTCGAGAGTTGTAAGAAGTATATTTCGTACAAGTGAAACAAGTTACACACGAGCCGCCAAGCAAGTGTGTAATTCCACGTTGTGCGTAATTGCTATTCAACTAAAGTAGCGTACTATACTTTTTCTTTGACTATACAATAAATTAATTGAATCTATAAAAATCTTTAATAACACAGGCTCACAAAATAAAAAGTCTTGTAGTTGAAAGGTGAGGTACCATACCGTATGCTTTTTGGTGTGCTGAAAACGAATCCAAGGTCAGAATTGACCCATCACCTCATAACCTCAAAAAACACCTAAAAAAATTTATAAAAATACATCTAAAAAAAATCCTTGAGTGATGGATCAATTCTGACCCGGATTCGTTAAAACATACAGTATGGTACCTCACCTTTCAACTACAAAACTTTTTTGTTTTTTGTGGGTTGACAGGTGGCAGGTGACAAGCCCACAAAAGAAAAAAAAAGTTTTGTAGTTAAAAGGTGAGGTACCATACTGTATGTTTTCTCGTTTGCTGAAAACGAGTCCGGGGTCAGAATTGACCCATCACCCAAGGATTTCGACATCACCTGAAAAAACACCTCAAAAAATTTATAAAAATATATTTAAAAAAATTCTTGGGTGATGGGTCAATTCTAACCCCGGATTCGTTTTCAGCACACCAAAAAGCATACGGTATGGTACCTCACCTACAACTACAACTACAAGACCTTTTTTTATTTTGTAATGGGCCTGTGTAATAATTCTTCAAGCGAATTTATGCTTGTCAAATATAAAATTAATTGCTTTGGCGTATAAGTGGCAATGATACAACACGTAACAATGTCGCCAACACAATGATAGCAACAAACGAAAACTATATGAATTATATGTGAAAAAGATAAATTATAAGTTTCCTAATTGCACGATCGTACATTTTACACACAAATGCGTAATCATACGCTTATGCAGTTTGTTACGCATTTACAGTAGTGGTCGTAGAAAAAGAATTAATTATCTTCTGTTCATTTATCGTTAATAAGCATCTGCTATATATCATTACAATGCAGAATACTTCAATGCCCTTTTTTTAAGAAAAAAATCCATTAAATTAAATGTTTTTTCCTGTATGTTCAAAATTGAAGTGCTTTACCATCGTTACATTAATTTCAGTTGCCGTTACTGACATGTAATAGATGTTCAAATCGAGAATCGATAGAACATATAGGACACTATTCGAAAACAAAACAAAATCGAAGTTATTTCCATTCTAACAGGAAGTGCAAATTCATGTCATAGCACCTAACAAAAAGTGATTTTACGCATGCACTGACCTCACAAAGTGAAAAAGGAAATAATACACATTGTGAGACTTTGAACTCGTTAACACTCAACTGACAATATAAAATCGAATCAATTCATATTCTTTTAATTGTCCAGGAAAGAATATGGTTTACATCAATTCGATGCAAACAAAGGACTACACTAAAAATTGTTAAAAATGTAAAGGACAAGTAAGCAAAATTTGTGATAAATTTAACCTAGGAAATGAGCATTTGAAGAAATTTAAGAAATTGAAAACCTTATCAGAAATTATTTTCTTTCTGAATCTATTTACAAAAAATGAAAAACGCTAAACTTTATCAGTGTTAGCAAATGCATTTGTTCAAGTATAAAATAAATAAATCCTTTAGTTTTCATATGTAGGTGTATTATTTAAAGAAACATTTCTAAAGGAATAGCAAAACCCCCAGAATAGCGTAGGTATTTCTGAGTATTCCTTGCAGATATTGTCTTTTAAAACAATACACCCACATTGAATAGTCGATTCAGTAGTAATATTTTTCAAAAAATGATATTTCTATACGCAATCCTTCAAATAACAAAAAAAGAAATAAAAGCACTACATGTAAGCATATTCTTTACGGTTTACACAACAATCACTACAACATGAAAGATGTATGAATGCATTCAAGTGTGGTATTGTTTGAGAAATACGCGTCAGGTCGATGCACCCCAGAAGCGTCAAAGCTACGATTCCAAAGGCTTCATAGTTCTTCAGCAGGTATCATTTAACTGTCTCATCAATTACTAGTTCAAATGATCACATTTGAAGTCCGCAAACCTTTATAGGTATGTACAGCTACTATATTCGAATACCTTATAACATTTCATCTTTGTAATATTATTTAAAGGCAAACGGAATCTTCTAAGTTAGGAAACTGTTTTCCCCATCAAGAATTTTACGACGAATAATAAATTCGCTCGAACAATACCTAAGGCAGAATTTAACAACACTTTAACGTCAAACAATATTAGAAGGCAAGTTCTATGGTGATTGCATTTAGCAAATAGTGTCTGTCCAATATGCTGCATTGTCGAGAACGTGACTCGCAGTTAAAGGCAACCTGTGTGGCTCGTCATCGCAAGACGGTGACACTAAACACACACGTTTTGCATCTCAAACAATACAACCACCCCGGCGGTTCCGAGCGAACAATCTGCCCGATACGGCTGATTACCTGCACATCTCAGGCACACTATCTGGAGAATGGACTCGTTATTACACAGAAATCGCCACCACTCAACTGAATTGAAACACCTCGCCTGTATCCTTAAATCCCCCTTGCCTTTATCTTTAGTTGTTCAGATACAAATTGATTTTAAAAGGGGTAGTTAGATAAAAAAAATAATGCCATTAAATTTTCCTGGTGTAGTTTTCTGATCTCAAAGCACAGAAGCATTTGTGTTTGAAAACGTGTAGCTCTTGGTTTACTTTTCGTTTTGCAAGGATTTATTGTGATGCTTCACTAACAAAAAAAAACAGAAAACTAAACAAAAATGGTTTGTTTTTCGGATGTTCGCAAGGGGAAATACTGCAAATTTTTAAAAACTCTAAGCTGTAATACTTTACTTGTTTTAAGAGCCTTGTTAAAATAATCAAGTGTCAATAAAAATGTTAAAAGATAATTGATTAAGATTGTGGATTTTTAATTGGTAATTAATTAACGAGACTGAAGAACAACGAAAATTATAAGCCAGTACTCAGCCGTGCTTAAAATTAATAAGCAGTATTTATTGGTAGATTCATTAATTATCTTCTTATTGAGGTTATCGCATTTTTAACATCTTAAAGCTCTTCCTATCTATTCTTATTAATAAATCTTTTTACATAAATATTCCTGTAAACATCAAAAATAAAACTGCTAAAGGTTCTGAAATTTCTGAAAATACGTCCCTTATAATAAGCAGTAAGATGTAATCATCTTGAGGAAATGAATAAATTCTTATTTGCAATATTCTTTTATTGCTGTCACGAAGATGGCGTTCAGGAAAACCCAATTACGTAGGCGTAAATTCAATAATAAATCAATCCTATTACGTATAAGAGAATTTGTGGCAATTGCGTAGCCGGCGGTGTATTTCCATATCGCACAATCAATCCAATTTAGTATGGCACCTCAATACCTTTGCTTATATTGTACTATACAAACTTGGTTTGTATATGCTCTCCATGATCGTTCTACCTAGCAGTGTTCCGCGATTTATATGAATCAGATTATTTCTAAACTACGTGTATAAGACAACCGCATAAAAATAAGAATGTTACACTACATCAAACAGCTTTTTGTAACATTTCATAAACGAGTTACGATTTTAAAAAGAATCGGCAATTTAAGAGGTATCGAAGTTCGAAAATGGCGTTACAGCAATCTGTTTCTTGAGTTACCACAGGAATATCCCTGCATTCCAGACTTACACTTTCTATCAATAAACTGTTAAAACGGAAAAAACAAAGACTGATAACAGGTATTTTATAGCAAGTAGTCACTAACTCCCAACATGGAAGATACTAACAGGTTCGCTTCAGAAACCGCAAATGGGAGAGACAATGAGACGTTTATCGGAGTATGTTTATTGCTGATGGCAAGTCGTAACATTTGCAACCAAATGGTAATCGACACGAAACCAGTGGCTAGAAGTTGCCTGTGTGGTGTATCGATCTGTCGTATTTCATTTCCATGAATATCTGCGTAAAATACCAAATGTCGAATATTGTTGAACGAAGGATTTATAGCAAAAAGAGGATTTCTAGAGAGTTATCTTTCTGTAACACCGCTAAAACAAAAGCTTTTCAAATTACACAATCATTTTTCATAACTATCCGAATCGAATAACAAAACAACAATCAAAATTGTTCGAATCAAATCCAACGGCTTTTTGACTGATTTCAAACGAACACATGATTAAAGAATAATAAGTATTCAATTAACAGTATTTGCACGTTTAAACATAAATCATTATTTATTTACATCGATCAACGAGAAAGAACCGTACAAATATGCATAGAAATAGTAAGTAATATTACTGACTATGCATACTTTACGATTTTGCAATTAGGTATAAATTATTAACAAAGTACGGTTTTTAACGTATATGAATACAAACAAGTAAAGATTTTGCAAGAGTATTTCTACCGTTGAACTCAGTGTTTTCTTTCGTGAATGAAAAGGAAGAGAATTGCATCCTAGTATGTATTTAATCACTTTCTTTGCAATCTCGACGTTTTAAAAATAAGGCGTCAGGTGTTCGATGTTGCGAAAACTACCGAAAGAAAAGACTTTGCAAATTTAAAATCTAAAGTTTTTTGATGTAGGATAAAAGAATATTGGTGGAAGAAAAAAAATTGAAGTGCAGATACCTTGACGAATGACGAAGCATTATTTCTGACTATCTACAATACTCACCTTAATAAATAATTATATATTATAAGAAAAATGATAATATTTGATGTTAGATGCTATAGTATACTCCTTGCTGTGTGGTAATTTCAATTTACAGAAGTTTTAATTCGAATTGGTAAATGCAGATCCCTTTATTAGAAAGTACCATAATAGAGTACCAGAAATGAAGTTAGTACATACCTATCGTGCGATAGGAATGTATTTTAGGGTGATCTCTCATTTTAGTTGGTTGATATTCATTTGGACCTTTTCATGCCAGTGTCATTCGAGCATCGATATGATTAAGCTCAAGACAATATATATTTGTTTTAACTCTCAAAGTTGTTGTGATCAAAAGCAACATTCATTGTTGGAAATATGTAGCGTTTCTTGTCTAATACTACAATAAGAATGTAACCTAAGGGGTTTTCATCTGTTTTCCGCAATAGGAAAATGCGTGATCAAAAACCATTCTTTTCTTGTTGCTACAATTTTGAAATGAACTAGTAGGTCCAAATGTGGCCCTTTTATTTATTTATGAAATCCTTATTTCTATTTTTTGTATACAAAGAATTACGTAGTTTTTTTATAAACCAGACTTGAATGAAACTAAACACACAGACTTTCTCTATCAGTACCAACATCACGTACATAGAAAAATGTCTAGATGTCTCTTATGCACATTCTAAATGTGTACTGTACATAGTATTATTTGCTACGATCACTGTACATTCTTCTATTTTGTTGCTGTTTGCTATAACAGCGGATACAGTTCTGTAATCTAATCATAGCATTTATTTTTTCATTTCAGAAAATTAAAGAGGCCATACAGTTACAATTGTATAGGCGGACTGAGATGTGATCAGGCTAAAAAAAAGAGACTATTTATGAAACTTGCAGTTAAGCCTAATGTAATGCAACAATCATCTCCGACTGGTTAAATGTGTCATTCAGATCAGTGTTGGGCAAAATTAAATCTTACTGGCAATTAACAATTGACAATTAAAACTTTAATTGTTAATTTCAATTGACAATTAATTTAATTAATTGTGAATATTTTGCATGATTACAATCAATTAATTGTCAATTGTCAATTGCAATTAACAATTAATTAATTGTTAGTTGCTCCGACAATTCACAATTGATTAATTGTTAGTTAAAATTATTAATTGATTTGTCATTATAATTAACAATTGATTTTCAGTGTGATGACAATTAACCTGATATTTATTAGAAAAAAGGAATATTGCTGTATAATAAATTAATAATGCATCCCTTAAGAAATCAGATGTTTTTTATTTGTAACTACAGCTGCGACATTACGTTTTCAGGCAACAAACAATATATTTTGCTATTTTTTATTAAAAGCATTTTACGATTTATATTGTTATAGAGATTGTGCAGATAACACATTTTTGATAGTTTACAAAGTTTATTTGTGCACCCAATATTACAATACCCAAGCAGCATTTAAGTAGCAGTAACTGAGATCGGAACTTTGATTGAGTAATTGTTACGTAACTGCAACTAAATGTATGACTTTATAGGTTTAATTTCTTCAATTCGGAATATTTTAGTAATTGTGTAGTTGTTTTTACTATTTATTGGAACTATGTAGTTTCATTACTTCTGAGTAACTATTAAAGTATGTGGAACGGTATTGCCACTTAGTATACTTACTTTAAAGTCGTTGCAACTTCAAAGTGGTATTATGATTGTAGCAGTAACTTGCCCGAAGCTACTTTAAAGTTTTTAAAACCTTACAGTAGTATTGAATGTAAAACTTACGTTTTTGCTACCCAGGAGAATCACATTAAAGTAATTTTTCGTAAACTACTCCATCTCCATATTTACTTGTAAAAGGTTGGATTAATCAATAATCATTAATCAATTTGCAATTTTTTATGATTGTTAATAGATGTATTACTATATAATAACCTTCAATAAAAATAACAATTGGTGCGAAATTGTGCCTTAGGGATTGTTATGTATGTAGCTTGAAGTTGGCAACATTTATTTGTAGTGATGTAACTAACCAATCCTTGCCCGTCCCCTGGGCGAGCGTCAGTAACACTTGAGCCGGCTTGGAGGATACACGTCTTCTACAGTCTATGCATTGTGTATGTAATTCGCCCTGCTCACTCAATATTAATAAAGTTAATTAATGACAATAATTGAGTATCTTTTATTTAAACACATAACAGAACATAACAGGAATAATATAAAAATGGTTTCTATCATGTGTATCAACTTATAAGTATTTCGTGTATATTTATCATATTTTATTAAAGACATTTTTTTACTAAAAAATATATTTAAAGAAGGCGCGTTGTTATTTTTCAATCTATCATCATCATATTTAACAGAAAAGTTGCAATGGTTTATAATTTTGATGTACTGGAATGACAAAATAATCAAACATTTCATCGTTCTTTGTATTAAGTACGTATTACAAATAAACTGGTAATTCATTTTGTGACACGATCCAGCTTTATAAGTATTGAAAATGATAGAATATTTGTTAAGTTGCAAGAGCAAGAGAGAGAGCAACCACGCGACACGATGTGTCAAAGAGAAAAGAAGTTCCACGAAAGTAGCAATTACTACGCCACCACGTACCTGTTACCCAAAAATAGTTCCCCATTTTGGTTCCAGGCACGTAACAAAACCGTAGCAATGACGTGCTTGTGACTAGTGGCTAAAACTTAATAGTTCCACCGGTAGTTGCTGGTACGTAGCGATGACTAAAAATGCTGCTTGGGTATACATGCATATAAACCTATTTCAATTGCTCTTTTTATTTATTAGGGTTTGTTTAGGTCTGGGACAAGGTTGAAATGCGATCTGCTGTTAGTACAACACTAGAATGACCATCATAGTTATTTTTTTTATTTACATTAAAACTTTCATAAATAGTATTTAATTGTAACAATTTTAGTTGTGATTTTTAATTGCAATTGACGTATTAGTTGAAACTAAGTTTAATTGCAATTAAATTTAGTTGCAGTATGCAATTAAGAGGTTAATTGCAGTTAAATTAATTGTAATTGAAATGTCACAATTAAATCTTCAATCAATTGATTAAGAATTTAACTGATTGATGCCCAACACTGATTCAGATTAACAAAGGTCGATATCGGTATTTTAAACTCATTCCTAAATTTTTCCAAAGTATTAGTCCCATTGTGACAATAGTCTCATTTTAAGCCTAAAAGTCAGAAAAAATTAAAAAATTATTACAAGCAAGGGAGTTTTTATAATGGTAGTACTAAACCTCCTAAAATCTAAATCTCCCTATTAACCTTGTGCTACGGCCTGTCGTATTTCAGTTTTTCACTTATTGCTCTCAAGTCGTCCAGGGTAACAATTTTTATGTTTATCCAAATAATTTTAGAGCATAGAAAATGCACGTATTGGTATATAGTTTGTAGTTGTAGCTGCAACCGAAACCATCCTCAGCTAGACATAATTGCTGCAGCGCAGGTGAAAAAATTTGCTAAGCGTGAATGGTGCACAAAAGACTTTGAAAGTACATGAACTTTCAATTTTATTGTTACAACCACCTCATCGGGAAGCAATAGTTAAATTCTAAATTTGAACTAGTAATGTTACCACCAAATTGAGTAACAGCAATGGCACCTTCAAACCTATTAAAAGGCCATTTTCCAGAATGGCGGTCTTAGCGCAAGCTTAATCTTAGCGGACTTTTAGTATGTTTATTAGTAGACTAGTGCTACAACCGTTCCAAGTTCCTTGTTTGTAATAATGATTTGCTTTTATTTTGTAATAGTATATTACGTTATAAGTCCGGTAAACCCAAGTTTACAGTAGCGAGTTGAAAACGTTTCGGGACGAGGCGACGAAGGAGCCGAGTCTCGAATGTTGAAACGAGCTACTGTAATGGTTTACCGGAAGTATGACGTAAGGCGTTTTATTTCATACTGCCTCACATTGTTCATTTTTTAAAAAAATGCATTTAAAATTTTCAGTCCGGTAAAATTTTTTACCGGACTCAAATTAGATTTTCAGTCCGGTAAAATTTTTTACCGGACTCAAATTGGATTTTCAGTCCGGTAAAATTTTTTACCGGCCTTGTAACGTAATAATTCATTTACCGGACTCAAATGAGTCCGGTAAATACCCTTTTACCGGACAGTATGAAATAAAATGACTATACATAATTCTGTTGTAAAGATTTTGAATTCAAGATACAGTTCCAACATTTCCTTTCTTCGCTGCCTCCAAGCCATCTTTCCACCGTCCTCTATTCGCTCTGGTGCCTCTCTACGCTGTTTATTGATAACTGTCAGAATTCTATAGTTTTATAGTACTCACAAAACAATTTCGTCTGTAATTTATATTACCTCTGGTCTATGAAAGCGCATTATTTGTCGAAATTTTTAACATATTTTGAAAACTTAAAAAGTAATAAACAATGTCTTATAGAACACCTACTACTAGGTACATTACCTAGTTTCCTTCGATTATGCAATTGTCGTTAGTTATAGTTCTATCAAACAAATATCCTTTTCTGGAAGTATTCAAATATATGGGATACGTGGACCAGATTTTTCTTTTAATTTAAGAACGGTTAAATTACTACTTTCGGGGTAAGCAGACATGCAAGAACTTCAGAAAAAAATAGGACAGTCTGTAGTTTTATTTAAATTAAAATCTATTAAATGTGTTATCGCATGCAAGTTTGATGATGACGAAAGAAAATTTGCCATAATTAAGACATATTTTTCTTCGTGTAGTTTTCTCATCTCTTTTCTCAATATCTTATCTGGTTGCACATAATTTTATCTACGTAACTGGTTACTGTGACTTAATTTTATTATTTTCAACTTTAGTAATTTTATTTAAGAACAATCGCACGGACAGCAAGAACAGAACAGAGTCTTTTTATGACAAATCAAAACCGGTCATAATTGCAATCATCTTTTTCAAATTTCACATACGGTAAAAAATATGTGTTCTATAAGTTACGTATGATTATTTCCAAATTAATGTAACTACATATTTTTTTAACCAGAGATTTTTTAAGGGAATCACATTTTAAGGGACAGTATCAGAAACAGGTTGTAACGTTATAGTCCTTGATGTGAGCTGTACTGATATGATCTTGTTTTGTGCGTCGCGTTTCCTTCGCCTACGGAAATCTACTTTTCGTTTTGTGCGGAATAAAAATGATGACGTTTATAACTTATTTGGTGGATTTATTACCTGCTCATATATGAATATCAAGTATTCGATGGTTGCTTAAATTCTTTTTAAAAATCGCACCTTATGTATGCAATTTGAATATTTTTGTAAAAACAACATAAGTCGTGAGGCAATTTTAGACTTAGGTTAGGTCAAGCAGCCGAGCTGGTTTAAAAATCATATGAGAACTTAAAAAATTATGAGAATCATGATTTCTCTGGTCTAAATTGAGTCTAAACATTGAGAAGCAATATCTATTCAAACTTCTTGGCATTTTTAAGGCGAGTTAGGTAATTGGTTCATATTTTAAACTTTGCAAAGTAGGTAGTTCAAAAGTTTTGGTAGGGGTGTTTTTTTAAGGTTCATACTAACAACACTCCTACACAGTATAACGTGCCAAGAACTGCAACTTATCTAAGTAGGTACTGTTTTTCTCAGAACTTTTCATTAACGTCGGTTTAAAGGATCGAAGTTTTATTGTCCAGAAGTTTTTAAAGGAGAAAGTTATCGCTCTTGGTCTTGGTGTGGCATCAATGGGTGACATGAGTAGGTGGAATCAAAAACACATTTCTACCTAAATTTGCCCAAGTCTTTAACCAGTTCCATTTGCTTTGAGACATGATTATTATTGTTCAGCTAACTTGGAATTAATCTACGTAATAATAGTTTATAGTAAAATGCGGTCTCAGTCCTCAAAATTCGAAAAATAAGAATACTCTAGCTGGATTCAGTTCTAGAAGAGATCATCATGGTCGCGGTAATTAGAATCCCACTCTAAACTCTAGTGCACATACTATTAGTTTAGCTTCAACAGTACCTAAAGTACCGAGTAGCCTAGAGGTCTCCTTGTATTGTATACGTATAGGTTTTCATCTAATGTAAAAACACAAGAAATGTTCTATTGTTCTATATTTGTCTAATGTACAGTGCCGCCCATTTGAAGGTGTACGATTCTTTATACGTAATATTCCAAAATGACATCGTGTAAGTCAGGATTTCATGGCCTATGTGTTTATAAAAGCGGCAGCGGAATGAAATATTTTTTATTATTTTCAAATACTTGTTTAAAATAATTTATTTACCAGCTTAGAGTAAGTTATAGAAAATATAACCGAAGTAAATCGTGCACTTTCAAATGAGCGGCAGTGTACATTAAAAACATGTTTTTCTACAACCATTGAAAAATAGAATAAAATTATTTTTTTTACATTGTGTTAAAAAGCTTTCCAAATCATTTGCTGCACGTTTACACAAGCAGCATTTTTAGTCATCGCTACGTATCAGCAACTACCAGTGGAACTATTAAGTTTTTGCCAATAGTCAGCACGTAACTGCTACGATTTTATTACGTGCCTGGAACCAAAATGGGGAGCAATTTTTGGGTAGCAGATACGTGCCGGCGTAGTAATTGCTACTTTCGTGGAACTTCTTTTCTCTTCTCTTCTTCTCTTTGACTCATCGTGTCGCGTGGTTATTCTCTCTTACCCTTGCAACTTAAACATTCTATCATTTTCTATACTAATGCTGCGATCGTGTCACAAATTAGATTACTATTTTATTTGTAATACGTACTTAATAAAGAGCGATGAATTGTTTGATTATTTTGTCATTTCAGTAAACCAAAATTATGTACCACTGCAACGTTTCTGTTAAATGTGATAATGGTAGCTCGAAAAATAACAACGCGCCTTCTTTAAATATATTCTTTATTAAAAAATGTCTTTAATAAAATATGACAAAAATACTTATAAGTCGATACACATGATAGAAACCATTTTTATATTATTCCTGTTATGTTCTTTTATGTGTTTAAATAAAAGATACTCAATTATTGTCATTAATTAACTTAATATTGAGTGAGCAAGGAGCATTACATACACAATGCATACACTGTACAAGAAGTGGGTCCTCCAAGCTGACTCAAGTGGTAGTAACGAACCGACCAGGATTGACTAGTTACATCACTACAAATAAATATTGCCAACTTCAAGTTACATATATAACAACTTTTAAGGCACAATTTGGCCCCAATTTGTTATTTATATTGAAGGTTATGTAGTAAAACATCTAATAAAATCGTAACAAATTGCAAATTGATTAATGAACTCCAACATTCTACAAGTAAATATGGAGATGCTGTAGTTTACGAAAAATTAGTTTAAGCAAAAACGTTAAGTTTTACTTTCAATACTACTGTAAGGTTCCGTTACTTTAAAGGGTTAAGCAATAGTTCCAGGCAGGTGGGAGAAACTTTCAGTATTACTTTAAAGTTTTAAAAACTTTAAAGTAGCTTCTGGCAAGTTACTGCTACTATCATAATACAACTTTGAAATTGCAACGACTTTAAAGTAATTATACTAGGTGGTAATACCGTTCCACAGACTTTAAAAGTTACTTAGAAGTAATGGAACTACATAGTTCTAATAAATAGTATATACAACTACACAATTACTAAAATATTCCGAATTAAAGTAATTAAACCTATAAAGTCATAAATTTAGTTGTAGTTACGTAACAACTACTCAATCAAAGTTCCGATCTCAGTTACTGCTGCTTAGATGCTGCTTGGTAGTTTGTGATATAAGCTTTTGACTGAGACAAAATAGCACACTTTTTCATAACTATTTATTAAGAAGATAAATTGTTAATAATACATTTCCATGTTCTGAACAAAAGCTTCTGTTGTAAGTGGAATCTTTAGTAAATTAGATATACAAATGATTATTTGATAATTTAATACAGAAAACAGAGCTACGAAACTGTTGTAAAACCAGTAAAACATATTAAATAGATTTGAAGTTTATTTAAATCAATAACATTAATTTGTTTATTCAAAATATACGATTATATATGTTACTTTATAGTTGCATACTAAATATATCTCATCTCATAATAATCTCTCGGAAGCTGAGAATTATAATGAGAAATATTTATAATGCCTATAAATAAAACAACCTGTTTCTATATGTATTATATGCGATTTATTTATTAATATTATATTAATTTTTATTGAGTTATTAGATTTATAAAAAAAGTAGTTTTATTAAGTGATCCTATTAACCACATGACAGATACCCATTTAACCACTACGTGTGTGTCATGATAACTACTAATAATTAAATAAATCCATTTCAAAAGCTGCAGATAACAAATATATTATTTTTTCTAACTAAAACATGTTACGGTCTATTTAACTCTGAAATAATGGCAAACATTACATTAAACGCTCATGTATCTATGTCTGCCAATGTAAAGCACGCTGTAGTAAAATAGTAGATGAGATTAGTTGACAGAGTCAATACATTTTACGCTGTAGTAAAAGCAAACAGACTGATTATTTGAAACTTAATGCTTTTATTTCATTTGTTTTATAGGTCATCCAGTTATAACAACGCTACAGGTGAATGTCATTTATCAAATATGGATCGCATCACTGTAGCTGGAAGCAACGCATTTCAACAAGCGAACGGATACGAATACTTGGAAAATAATTGCGTGGAAGAGCCTACCAAATTGTGCGAATTTAAGAAGTTGAACGGGCGTATTTTGAAAACGGTAGATTCAGTGTATCAAGATGTTGGTTCCGTCGACGAGTGCCGCGAACTCTGTCTGAACTCTCCATACCGCTGCCACTCGTACGATTACGGAGACACCGGTGAGATGGTCTGTCGTCTTAGTCATCACTCAAGAGCCACTTTAGCAGATATACAGGTAAAAGAAACATTATCATTAGTGGATTTATTCTACTACTCTTGAATCTCTTATTTATTAAAGTTATTTGTACAAATACTATAAAGTACTCTTTATCTTTTAGGATCCTTATCTTGATGTTCCTGAAGCAGCGACTTATGAGCTTAGCTCCTGCTACAATGTAAGCATCGACTGCCGCTCCGGGGATATGGTAGCACGAATTCAAACAAGCAAATTATTTGATGGTAAAATCTACGCCAAGGGAAGTCCTAACTCGTGCGTGCGCGACGTTAATAACAGTTTGGAATTCGAACTGCATATGGCGTACGACGATCTAGAATGTAACGTTAGAAAGAATGGACTGGGCAGATATGTTAATGATGTTGTGATACAGCATCACGATAAAATAGTAACCAGTTCTGATCTAGGCCTTGCAGTTACTTGTCAGTATGATTTAACCAATAAGAGTGTAACAAATGAAGTTGATTTAGGAGTACATGGGGATATTCAACCTGCGCTTTCCGAGGAAGTTACTGTCGATTCGCCGAACGTAGCAATGAAGATTACAGATAGAAATGGAGGAGACGTAATGCCATCTGCTGAAGTTGGTGATCCATTAGCTCTTCGTTTCGAAATTATCGACAAAAACAGTCCTTATGAAATCTTCGTACGAGATTTAGTTGCGATGGACGGGGTAGATTCTAGTGAAATAGTACTTATTGATTCGTCAGGCTGTCCAACAGATCATTTTATTATGGGTCCCATATATAAATCGGCCGATTCTGGAAAAGTAAGTTTCACAAATTATAGGAATATCAGAATTACTAATTTTTAATAATTTTAGATTTTACTGTCTCATTTCGACGCATTCAAATTCCCTTCATCTGAGGTTGTTCAGTTCCGCGCGCTGGTAACACCTTGCATGCCAACTTGTGAACCCGTTCAATGTGATCAAGAAGAAGAGTCCACCGGAGAACTTCGTTCAGTTGTCTCTTACGGCAAACGCAGAAGACGTCGTTCAACCTCAGCGGATAGCAACGACGACATGATATTAGTGCAATCAATACAAATCACCGATAAATTCGGTTTTGAACGCGATATGAATACAAGCAGAACATCTATAGGAAGTGAAGCTGTATTTATTCCCAATAGTGAACCGGGACTTTGCGTGAACATGGCTGGATTAATAGTTGCCGGAACAGTATTTTTAGCTGCACAATTAGCTGTTATCGCAGCTTGGACTTTCATTTGGCAGAGACGACGATTAGGACATAAACTTCATCCCGATGCCATGTCTGTGAGCGTTAGTTTGCCGTCAGGACTAAGTGGTAACCGTACAGATAGCCTCTGCAAATTGTATGATGCTGGTTACGCACACTCCCGTCGATTTTAAAGTAGCTGAATGCTCCATTTAGTAATGTAAAGAAATGCGACAACATTTATGACAAATCTTATTCTGCCAATCGTGTGTGATAGCTATTATTTATATTCTAGGAAAACAAACAAAAATTTATATAAACTTTCACCTATTATTTAGCTATTTAATTATAGTAAATGAGTACTGAGTGTCGACTTACACTAAAAATGACTATTAACGACACCGTGATGATATGCACAACCGAAATCGCGCGTGTTCCATACCTACCTGTACTCGTTCAAAGCCTGCTTATCGCAATACACGACAAAAAGCATGGTTTACAGGTGCTACTAGTTTATATCTGAACTATAATAATTACGTACTTAACTTTAAGGAGAGTTAGACTGTAAGCCAAGTTTAATTAATGCGATGCAGTCCTACGTTCACTTTTCCTTAGTTCATGCAGTATCGAATACAATTCAACTAACCTAAATTTTATTTTTGATACCGCAAACGTATTAATACTCGTACATTTTAAATGTTTAAGTTAGCTTGAAGGTAACGTTATTACTTCACCACTTCAGATTCAGCGCTAAGCAATTTTCCCTGGCATTCGATAACCTCCAACGAAATTAGCTTCTGGTTCAGGTTTTATTTATAGTCCATCTGAGAGATATAACGTTACTTTATAGATATTTGCGGCATGAAGCGGTAAGAAGGATTCGAGGACGATCTTGTGTGCATCGATAGCATGAACGTAGTATATTAAGACTAATAGATGTATGGAAGGGTATGAATGACATTTATTTATAATCGCTTGTCCTCGTTTCCTGATGCCCAGAAGACGGCTTTGTTGACACTAATTATTAAATAGTTAGTAAAGACACTAGCAAATTCGTCTGAAAACATTGCCTATAATTACGTTTATGTAAACCGTATAAATAAATAATGCTAGAAAATTATGAATTTCTAAGTTAAGTTATTTAAGAGCATTTATATGTATCATCATTTCAGCTACTTGTTCTGAATAAACCATTTAATTTACACTTTAGCAACATTGTTTGTTTTTGAAACCTTACCATACATAATTAATTTGTTAAGAGGAGGATGTTAAAGTGCGTTTCACGAACTTGCATGAAGGAATACAGTGGAGATTAGAGAGAACAATGGAAGAAAACAATTAGAAAATTATTTCAAGCATGTTTCCATTAAACTTCTATGGAGTAGTAGTTTTTTTTAAAGAACATGCAATAATATCTTTGCACCTACATCTTTTTATTCATCAGCTTAAAATTAAAAAAAATCATCGCACTTACAAACCAAAAGTTCTTCACTTCTCAATAAAGGGTAATTCAAAATTGTATCACATCCCCTTAAGGGCTTAAAAAAAAGTTTAGTTTTACGTAGATCCGCAAATGCTTCCTTATTGAGATATAGTGAGTTGAAAATTATTAAAATCACGTGGGAAACAAAAACTCCATTATTTTCTTGTAGGTGAAATTTATATACAAAGGAAATAACATTAACATTATTTAGATAAATAACAATTGAACTCTGCAAATACTAAAATCCTATAGTTTCAGAATAATAGATCCTAGGTTTGCCGTAGAAACATAATGCTTTATTCCCTAGGGAGTAAAGCAGCTACGTTACTCCCTCTTTTAAGTAAAGACATCTTATGTACGGGTCGTGCAAAAAATTGATTTTCATAGCTTCATTAGTTTCAATAACAAGATTACTTGATTTTTCTGTCTCGATATGTTTTTCATATTTAACACGAAAACAGTTAATAATACGGAAAAATCAAAAGATTTTAATAAAAAGCTATTTGGGCGTTTTAAAAGTTCAAAATCTAAAAAATCTCCTTAAATAACTGCATACACACCTATTTCTACGCCACTGGGTGAGTCAAAACTTACTGGTGTAATTCACATTATGGTACATGAACAGAACATACTAAATACAGACATTCTGCATAATTTTCACAACTTAATTCGCAATCAGTTCCTAGTAATAGAAAATAAAATCATTATTTTGTTGCAATTTTCAAACGTCCTGTTCTCGGTAAGGAAACGTATGTGAATCCATAATAATATCTATAATTCTATTTATTTACATAAAAGGAATACGGCATTAAGAGGATGTGATACAATTTGAATCACCCTGTATACCACAATAAATACTGAAGCCATAAAAATATGAAACCCAATGTGTTCACTGTTTACAATATACATATCATAGATCTTTTCCCACTAGACTAATGAACGAGAGATTGGTGAAGAGGTAACAGACTTACAAACAAATCCTGGAGGGCCGAAGATGTACTTATGCATATTTACATTTTTATTATATAAATTACTTCTTACTTGATATTAAAAATGGTCTTAAACTTTCTACTGTTATTCAAATGTAAGATACATATTGCATTTGTTTTAAATAGATAAGAACAGATGTAACGAGATAAATAGTATCAGCAAGCATGCTTGACCGTCACACATTACACACATGTTCCGGCCGGCGCGACGTGTAGTAAGGAATAGCTGACCGGACGGAGGGAAATCCAGTGTCCGTCGCCCGTCCCATTCTGATATCACTGCTGTAGTACCGGGTGATTTTTTAAATTTCTGATCTAGTAAGCCGTGATTTTTACGCCGTATCGAAGGTCACCGAAACGTAGGGCGTAGCGTTGATCACACTGCTATTCCAAATGTCATTTATGTGACAAATTGACTACTTACTTTTACATTTATTAAACAAATTGATAAATATTTAAACAGTGATCATTTGCGAAACATGCTTTTACCAAAGTGTGCATTTTATTGCGAGTTTAAGTGCAATTTCGATGTGATTATTGACTTGAGAAGTTTAGGTTATGGTTACAACTCGCTTCAATTTTTATTCCTTGGATTTAAGAAATAGCAAGATTTATTCACAATTATAACAATTTACATTGTTAACACAATATTTATTCAAAATTTACAACAACTGTTGGAAATGTTGACCTTCAGCATCTATACACAAATTAACTGTTTATGTCAACATTTTTGAAATCTGACAGTTGTGACAAATGGAACGATTCAAACTACGCCCTACGTTTTCCGCATCTTTTGTTTTAAAATTATGTCATGGCTTTCTAGATCAGAAATTTAAAAAATCACCCGGTATTATCTTCCTCTGTCTGCGCAGAATAAGCCACTTGTTCATTAGTCTAGCGGAAATGGATAACGTATATTATTAATATTCGTTTAGAATATTTAAACTAATAAAATAAAGACAATCTATAAAAACGATTTTGGTAAAACAATGTCTTCCTAAAATCATTCTATCACTGTAGTAAAAATTTACAAAAAGAAGGTTATACACACTTCAGTAACTTAAAAATTCATTACGTTTTCAAAAAACCAATACTTAATAAGGTTAGGTAATTTCACAATTTGATTGTGATTTTAATAATTTAAAGCCGATTAAAATAATTTATTAATGTCTTAACTAATAATCTTGATCTTTTACACAAATCCTTAAACATCTTGAAGTAAACAAATAATAGAAACAGTGAAAATCATCAAACACAGTAAATAAAAAATAACAAACTATCGTAAACCAAGGTCCATTCATGTGTATGTATACCTAGTTTTGAACATAATATGCATGCATCAATGGACCTTGTCGTAAACCAAACTCAGAAAGCACACCTGAAATAAATTTGACAATACAGCGTGTAGCATACACAGGTGTACCAACCTGCTTTTCTGTTGAAATGAATGTGTATTTTCTCATTAAATTAACAAATTACGTTTTGTTTTAAAAACCTATTTGAATTTATTCTATAAATAAATGTATTACTAAATATATGAAAATTAAATTTTATTATTTTCGATAAAGCAAATAATCTTTCTTCATAAAATTCAATTTTGAACGTTAGTATTTGCACAGTTGGTTGTACTCTTACGTCACTACTTTTGTATTTATGACGTGAACGTAAAGTTAGACTAAACGGTGTATACAATCTTTTTCTTAAAATATAGGTGTGATTATTAATTATTATGTTAAAAGCGCTAGAAAGTTCTTAGAAAATCATAATATCCATTACGTCCCAAAAGAAAAGAACCCACCCTCCACACCAGCACTTTGCTCAATTGCAGGGAAATTCTGGAAAATTTCAAATGGAAGTCATTAATCCAAATAATAGTAAAATCCAGTCACCAACCTAGAGCGTCAGATACATTTGAGATTTCGTATTTCAACTTAAGTAACTATTGAGATGTTGGATGATATATCGTATGATTGACGTGAATAGGGAGTTTTTATCTGCTCGAGAAAAAGAAACAAACCTTTTATCCTCTTGGATAAAAGCCTTCAACTATACTCATACTTGATTACTTGATACTCATTAGTATCACACATAACTATTTTCTATATTCTTAACAGAAAGTTCCGCGTTGCTTTCCGAAAGACTTGCCCTTCCTAGAGAAGAAGAGTATCCACTAAGAATCCGTAGGGAGCAACAGCAATCACTTTGTTTCCCTAGTGAAGAAAAGTATCATTTTGCTTCCTGATTTTAAAGGACAGAAAAATAGACGATGGCTTAAACCCTCAGACAACTCTAGCTATTCGACGGCGGCGTTTAGAGGGCCGATTACGTTCATTACAGTATGTTGCTATGGTATTGACGATAACGAGCCCATAATAATTTTTATGCACAGATGCATTATAATTAGACTATTATTGCTAGATTCATCTAAATATAACCGTCTCTTTATGGCCCGACAGGCAATAAAGAAACGTCAATTAAATGTCAGGGTGTTTTTTCTAGAACTTGATTGGTTCTTAATATAATTTGTAAACTTATCACCAATGAAAATAAGCTGAAATTAAATATTTTGGAATAGTAACTATAGTAACGTACTTCGTAAAAGCACATAAGTATATGCACAGCGGCTTGATGTACCTACGTATTTATTTAATTATATTTTTAACACAATAATAAATTTGAGATAAAAACTTAATCTGTGCATAAAATTGTGTATGTATAGCGGGCATAACTTGCTTTTATGGCCATACAGCCTTTTCCTAGAAATAACGCTTCTGGCCATAAAAGCTTCTTTATGCCCTTAATACATAAATAACTATTATTTCCACTTTCTATGTAAATGATATTTTACAAGCATTTATGGTAACTAAGTAAATGAGTAGTTACAACTACAGCCCTGTAAAACTTTACAGGCTCCTAAAAGAGACCTGTAGAATTTTACAATGCTCATCAACAAAAAGCCATGGAAACTACTTTATTGCTTAACCACAACGCCATGACAACTCTAGCTATAGATTGTGCTAACGCCTTTGATTACAAAATGTCTTTATAAAAAATATACAATTTATAAAAAAACGCTGGTGAAGGTGGAAATAAAACTTTGTACGTAACACGCTTTGCAATTAATTTACCAAGCTTGGCACGTAAATAACTATTACGGGCTTCATAACGGGCTAGCCCGTAGAAAAAAGGATCTTTAACCATAGAGACAGAGTTCAATAAACAGATTTTTACCAGTCAGTATACTGATTCTTAGACTGTTATACTACATAGTTTGAACCGTTTATTCTTGATTAGTACTATGCGTTCTATAAGTAGTAGTTAATATAATAGTAACATAGTAACACATTTAAATACAGTAAGTATACTTAGCAATTCTTGGTTTATAATTGATGGAGGTAATAAGGTATATCAAGATATATCTTTTTAAGATGTATTAATCTTGCAATAATATTCAGCATTATTAATTTATGTTTTGGTAGTAATCATTAAATTCGGTATTCAGTAATAAATGTTAACTTAGAGAATGTACATCCTAACGGTGATTATTTTTCATAAACTGCGGGCTCTTTTTTAAAAACTCGTAAAAATTTATGTACCAGAAACAATATTAAAAATAACTTTTTATCTTTACACCTCTCATCATTTGCATCAGCTAGATAAAATGATTACAGAAAAAGAACTGTAAGCATTAAAAACATAATCGGGTAATAAATTAAATCCCAACACATTTCTCACGCATTTCAAGTTATTACACTTTATAATAGTAATAGATTTATCAACTTTTAAAAAATTGAAAATGACGAAACGAGCGTATAATATTATTAAACAGCATTAATAAATCTTTATTTGGAAAACGCCTTGTTAAAGTGTTCCTATTAATAAAAATATACATAAAATTTTATTTGAAAAAGATTTTTTAATTTAAAACCATCATCTATGAAAACGTGTTTACCAACATTACGTCTAATATACTAATAAAAACGACAGTTTAGTATTATTAACGCTTTTAATCATTATGATAATGAGCTACTTTAATAAATAAAAAAGCTATTAAATCTAATAAAAACTCCACCACCATGAATAAACAATCATCAAAATGTAATATTTAATAAAATATAAATAAAATAGTTGTATATTTCTGTTTTTAAGCAGATTGAAAGGGTAAGGCAGGTCATAAATAAGAAATTACCGCTTGGTAATTATCGACGAAACTTGGCATACAAGGCGTAAAAATCCTTCAGTAGTACTACTTTGTCATATGTGAGTCATCAGATGTGTAGTTCTCTACAGATATTGTCGGCAGACTCTGGAGCTATTTTAGACGACTCTTGCGCCCATTGCATAAGGTATCTTGTGAGACTCACCACTTCACACCAGTTAAAGGATGAATTCGCCAAAATCTGGACACAAAGACTAAGCGATGCCGTTTTTAATTCAATAGTTAGGAACTGAGATTTTGGCAACTGTTGTCTAATATGCTTGGGAATAACATATGACAATCACGTTTTGATTAATATAGTTGTAAAAATTTCAACGTCCGAACTAACACCTGTTACATAAGTTTTGGGAAAATGTTTTAATGCGCTCTGTGATATAGTGAAACTAATTCATCTAGTCAACTATGGAGAAATATGTTGCTAGGTGTTTTGTCAATTTGTATGACATATCACAATTTTGTTTGTCATTTGTGAAATGGCGTATAAAATAGATATTCGAAAGTCCATCTACAACCTAGTTGGACAGGTGCAAAAACGAGAAATAGTAAACATTTTTCGCGGGCAGAATATTTCAAAAACTACGATATATCGAACAATTCGGGAATGTGAAGAGGGTATTCCATGTGTAAACCTGCCAAAAACAGGCCGTCGACGTAAGTTAACAGAAGTTCAAGCTAATAGAGTAGCCGAACGTTCCAAAAACACCATTGGAGTTTCCACCCGTAAGCTTGCCCGCCGTTTCCATGTCTCGAATGCCACAATTTCTCGATGCATCGCAAGAAAAGGCCTAAAATACAGAAAACGGAAGAAATGTCCCAAGTATACTGACGCACAATTGGACAGAATCCCTCGTTGCTGTAGAGCTTTGAGGCGTCATCACTTCGCCAACAACCGGACAATTATCCTAGACGACGAAAAATATTTTACTTTTAGCCACGCAGAAATTCCAGGAAATGCAGGTTTTTATACAGATAACATTGAAGACACCCTTAGTGATATCAGATACAAACAGAAAGCCAAATTTGCTGACAAAGTTTTGATCTGGTGCGCGATATCTGCGGCAGGGATATCCAGAGTTTATGTAGGTAATGTAAGAGGTCAGGCAGTGACTGCTGAAGTATATATTCGAAACTGCTTATCCAAATTGATTGTTTTTATTAATCAGCACCATGCTAATGATGATTACATATTTTGGCCTGACCTTGCATCGTCACATTACGCCAGAGCTACACTAGACTGGTTAGAAGCCCACCATGTGCCGTATGTCCCCAGAAATGATAATCCTCCAAACGTCCCTCAGGCAAGGCCAATTGAAAATTTTTGGGCTTTATTGGCAACAAAAGTATATGATAATGGTTGGGAAGCCCGAAATCAACAACAATTGCGCCAAAGAATTCTCCAAAAAGTTAGAGAAGTGGACTTAGAAAGCGTCCAAACCTTAATGCGACACATAAGACAAAAACTTCGTCTTATTGAGGATAGAGGACACCTAGCAGCAATATAGGAGCCAAGTGTTAAAGTTTAATATCCATTAGTTATTGTTATGTTATGTTCACTTAATAAAGGTTTCTTGAGTTTAAATAATATTCTTCTAGAATTTTTCCCAAAACTTATGTAACAGGTGTTAGGACGCCAAAAATTTATTTTGCACATTTTTAATGAAAGCTGGGTTTTAATTTACAGAGGTGTTTAAATTATTAAAGACAAAAAATATACAATCTTTATAGTCCACTCAAATGGTAGTTTTATAGAACATTTTGGGTAGGCAGCGATTTTTTTCTTGGAACCTGTTGGGGATTCGGTGGTGAGTATAAAACTCCATTATCGGGATCGCATTCCTCCTCATTCGACCTCCTTATTAAAAATAAGGGTGCAAACAGTTCTTTGGCGATATCTCAATGCATATGCATAAGTGTATGACAACCATGTAAGTATCTTTAGTTTAATATTCTATGTATTATCTTTAAGTCAATGTAATGTAATTTATATTCATGCAAACATATCGCAATTTATACTACAAAAACTACCAAGTGAAGTGTGCTGGTGCTTTCGTGGTACATAAGAGTCCCGTTAAATCCAAAAGCTTGCGTGTCATCAATCTCATATTTTATGAGCAGCAAAACAGTAAAATATACACAGATTGAGATTGACACTGGACAGAGATTGTGCGTGCGATGTCTTGATAGAATTAATTACCAAATTGCAAACACCTGATACAGAAACGACTTCTCCACATCCAGAAATACAATCGACAGCGGTGTTATATATGATTCTTCATCCTTTCTGAGTCTTGGGATGAAATGAAAAAGAATTTTCAAAGTAGCGGCTCACATGAAGATTGATTTGGGTTACTGCCGCTGAAATTGAAGCACATGAATCAAAGTTAAGAGAACGATACACCCATCCAAAGACAGTAACAGGAACGAGGAAGTATCAATTCTTTCACACCAATCACCGTAAACCAATTAGAAACTAGAGTAACCTCAAACAGATCCAGTCATGGTCTTATTCTCAGAATTTTAGACTGACTTAATGGCGATATACACAATTATATTGTACTATATTATGTTTTGGAGTATATTAGCATTACTTACAATTTAATACTTCTTAAAAACTAAATTTGAATGTTGTGAAGATATACAAGAGTGATATGCACAAAAACCAGAAATAAGAAAAAGTGTCATGATACAAGTAGATAAGTGTTTTGGTACCCTTTAGAAAACGTGGCTACCTTTAAAGATTATTTACGAATATAGCTGTTGGAGAAGCAAGAATAAACAAATTGCATTTGATATAACACTTATAAGGCTCTTTAAAGTTAAATTTGGAATTTGCTGCTTAATGTTATAGAACTGAGAAATTTAGTACTGAAAAACGCAAAATTATGGGAAATGTACATCTTTGAAATGATCTACTGCCTTTCTAGAAGAGAGATACATGATGAGTTTGGTATCATTTAAAATGTAAATTCTTATCAGTCAGGAGGTAATAAAATACACAAAGTTATGAAAGAGACAGAGCATGAGTAATCGATCTCCTATTTCCTCTGGCCACATACTAGACTGCTAATAAAAAAAGAAGGGACAAAACTTTTATATAGAATGATAACAATGTAGCGAGACAAGCACTCCAAATCGGTCAAACATGTATTTAGAAAATCAGAGGGCATGCTATCCATTTTATATCAACATACTTTATCCTAAAAATACATAATTATACTACAAAATCTTTGTATTACTAAATATTAATAAAAATTAATTTACTGTTAAACACTTTTTTGTATTGTTATACTTTGTCATTTGGCAACCCTATTAATAGTGGAACGTTGTTATGTGTAATACATAATAATAAAAATAATTATAGAAATAATGAATATGACGAGATACCTACAAATATAATTAAGTGTGTGCATTTTAGACAACCATTGGCGTTAGAAATTGTATCGCCAAATGGTATTGACGTACCTATGGTAGGTACCTACTCCTTGGATTTCTAATGCTTTGTTTAAACCAATTTCTTTCTGCCTTTCCTTCATTCTTCTTTTCATTCTTCGATGCATTATAATATTGTAAGGCCTCTTTTGGGCCGTGGCTAATCAATTAGTAATTAAAGTAATAACTTGTCACTTAATCATTATAAACCTTAGGATTGTATGATCTCATTTGCGGCCCTTCAGTTAAGTATCTATTAGATTACATATGAAACGCGATGTAGTAGCGAATTTCCCAAAATGGATAAGTCATCATTCACCTTACTCCACTTTGGTGGTCCTCAATCTTTAATTACACTGCGAATACAAAAGAAAAACACAAGGAGCACCTTTGTTATAACCACCACCAACATCACTGCCTCATTTCACTTTCTCAAACACACTCAGTAAATCATCATCAACACGCAGGTCTACTATCAAGTAAGGTTAGTAATGAAAGGAAAGTATAGTTTAAAATTAACTAATAAAGAAAGGGTTGATACCTCACAGAACCGTCTCCGTGCTTAAAAGACGAATTCAGACCTGAAATAAAGAAACGGGTAGTGCCTAAAAACTCTCAGGACATGATGGATGGAAACATTTCAAAGCTTTATCCTAAATCCCGCAGAACTTCATGCCTGAAACTCTCAGGACTTCATAATGAAAAAGGCTCAAGGCCTTGTGCCTGAAACCCTCAGGACTTCATGGATGGAAAAAGCTCAAAGTTTTATTCCTGAAACCCTCAGGACTTCATGGGTGGAAAAAGCTCAAGGCTTTGTGCCTAAAACCAGGACTTCGTGCTTCAGAAGCTATAATGTCTTGCCTAAAATGGAAAATGTAGGGGCAGTACTTATAGAAAGGATAGTTACTCCTTGCACTACACACGAATTCTGAAGCATGTATCTTCTCGAAATGTTATAGCATGCAAATTGCCTTATTAATATTATTTTCTATAGGCGTAAACGAATGCCTTCTCTTAAATAATGTGCAACAGTCGAAGTTTGTTTATATACCGTCGTCCAGATTAATTAATTGTTGTCTCGGTGCGAGTTACCGTTATCTTTATTTTGGAATGGATACAGTAAGATAGGAAGATATTTGTAAACCTTTGACTGTGATTGATATGTCTTTTGTTTTGGTATTTCTGTGCTGAGATGTGCGATTTATTATTAAGTTACTATTTACTGCCTTGTGTATTATCTTCTCCTCATGTTTGTGATTGTTATTACTTTTGCTGTTGTACGGTATTTAAGGGATTGCACTTGTTTAAGCCTTATAGAAAATATTACTACTTAATGAGTACATTGATAATAAGGTAACTTACTATAAGATTTAGAGAAGCTATAAGAGCCTCAGAAGCTGTATGTAGAGTCAGGAATAGCTACTCTTCTTGTATGTCCTAATTCTAACTATTCCATTTTATATAAGAAGCTGACGCTTCTGAAGCACTGAGACCTGAAGTTTTTAGGCACACTAATCGTTTTGCTTCAGGTCCGAATTCGTCTATCTTGAAGCACGAAAACGCTTCCTTTGAGGTATCAACCCTTTCTTTTTATTAGTGTATTATGAACTATACTTTTCTTTCATTACCTTTTTTGATAATAGACTTGAGTGACGATGATGATAGTATTGTTGATTACGTGAAATGAGGCAATGATGATGGAGGTTAAGACAGTGGTGCTCCTTGTGTTTTTCTTTTGTAATCGCAATGTAATTTAAAATTGAGGACCACCAAGGAGGGAGTTTAGTATTAAGACCGTCAGACGTTCCTAATTGTAGCAAGGTGAGTGATGACATTCATTTTTCAGAAATTCGCAACTAAGTACATTCTAACATCAACACCCACATATAACTAAGGTCAATACTAATTGGGAACGCTAACCACAATTACAGTGTTGGTAGTGTTTTAGGAAATTTCAAAGCAGTAACCTATTCAACTGCCTAGCGCCATCTGATCTCAAGCCGCTTATGTAAGTTACACAGAATAATTTGGCAGGAAGACCAGGACCAACCAGCATAACTTCTTCAAATAATCCAAAAGTATTATTTGTGCATCTGTGCGTGATACCTAGATATACATTAAATGACACCATTATCTCTGGATTTTATGGAACTGGCTCCCTTACAGTAGGTCGAACAAAATTCCCATAATCCGATTTTGACCAGGTAGCTCTAACAAGATTCAGATTATATTGAGCAGGAAACTAAAAGGACCCAATTTACAGATCCAACAGATAATGGCCAATTCAACAGGAAGCTGGCGTAAACCAATCTACGGAAGTTGATGACACGCACTCTTCTAATAGTTCCAAAATGGAATTCAAGCCGATACAGAAAGGTTGAGTATCATACTTGAACCTTCCCAACACCAGACATAGAAAGAAACATCGTAGTTGCACCAACATAAAATGTAGAGTATATAAACAGTTCCAAAAGCTATTTCTTGTGGAAGTGGAACCAATCCAAATATCCTAACACAAGAAAATGTTGAACCTAAGAAAAGTACAATAGACTTTTTTATACACACCTTGAAATGTAACATGCAGAATTCCAAATCTCCTGAGCCTAAGGAAAAACAAATAAGATTGAAACAACTCAAATACGGAGGACCGCTAAGAAGAGGAACGTCGCCAAAAAAATAAATGCACTAAGAGAAAAACAACCATAGAAAGCAAGGAAACAAAGAAATTAGTTACTAAAAGTACTAACAAAAACAGTGACAAAAAATAACAGCCCAAAGGCTTGTTAAGAAAATTTCTAAAATCAAAAGTGATGACAGTGATGAGTGAAAAGTCTCGACTAATTAGAAAATGAAATGCAAATGGTAATGGTAATGGAGAGTAGTGACAGTGGCATACGCTTTGGCCATAAAGACAGTCTTGATGGGCAACAAGAAAATGATGATCAAGAAAAAACCAATTACTCAGTAAATGAAACAAAGAAAGCTAACAAGGAACTACCAAAAGAAACTAAATCACAGACAAAAAAGACTAACCAAATAAAATAAAAGAAAGACAAGTTTCTGACAATCGAACAATAATTGAAAACAATGAACTAGGAAAGGAAATGACAAATGTTGCAAAAATAGTGACAGTAAAAATGAAAACACACCTACACATACGGTATAGATCTTTGCTGAAAATCTTGGAAATTCCTATAAGGTATGCATTTTAAATACTTCTTCAAACGGAGATGTGTCCATGAAATTTCTGGAAAGAAGAAGAAGCGTGTTTAGAAGTCCACTGATGCGTCGTATCGCGACTGCTTCCACTGTTTCGTATTCACCGCACGCTGCTGAACGGGTGACACCTGAATTCATAATATCTATATTTCTTAAAGGTGAAGATAAAATCAACATCGGTCCATCTGTCCATGTGATCAAAAAATTATGGAAGGCAGCCAGACACTAATCTGTTCCTAATGTTTTTTATGTTACTCATGTTTTGTTTCAAATGTTCTTTTAGGTTATGGTATTTTTTACGTTATATTATTTTTTAAAGTCTTAAAATCACCTTAAGTAAACTTAATTGTTACGTCGAGCTTATTATGCATTAATAGGGCGAAAAGAGGGTAATAATAATGTTATTAGCTTGTTAACAAAGTAGTAGTCTTATGTTCCTTAAATATAGCATTTTAACATTAAATTTTATTTCTTTTTTTCCATGACTCTTTCAGTTGTTACTGTTTGATGTCCATTTGCCTCATATCAAATATAACACTGTTTTGTGTAAAATAATTAAGTGTTCTTTCAATTTCAAGTCTTCTTTGGAAATTTTAGAATTTGTTATTTCTCATTATGTCACCGTTTTGGCCTTTTATTTTTATCAATTTATTATATTATTACGGTATATTTATATTCATCATCACAATTATACAATTATATTTTCATTAAGCACTCTCAGATTTTGTTTGAATTCTTTGTGAATTCCAATAAATTTCTGACAATATTTATATGACTTTCCAAAATTATTTGTTTTTGATAAAGAATAAATAGTAAATAAAAAATAAAAACTACACTACGAAGTGCGATCCTAATCCAATGAAATATTTATATATGCCGCTGCCCAGAAATCCCGAATGCACTAAGAGGAGGAAATGTTGCTTCAAGATGTAAAATCTTGTAGTAACTGCCCGGTGGTATAGGCAACCTGTAATAATGAAAATTAGAGTAACATACTTCCGTTGTTCATATGTTATTTCGTTAAGTTTCGTATTTTTGCGAAAGTGCAGCTGATTATTATGCAAAGCTAAATAATTTATCTACATGCAAACAGCAGAAAATTATGCTTTGAACAAACAATTCTTATTAGATTTTTTTAGTACATATAGACAAAATTATGAAATTTCGAATTTGGGTTTCGGTAATTATTTTTTAAAAAATCAAAAAGTCTTTGATGCTTGCATGTCCCTTGATATTTCATCTCTTAATTTATTGCAACAAATAGACGATTAGTTTAAAAATTAGGCTAAATCACTTGAAAGCGTAAACCTCTGCAAACCACTCTCTAGCCGACCGTACATTACCCTCTTAAGAGTACATTTTAAAAATCTCAACGTCTGTTTGTTTCAGCTGATACAATCAAAATACAACCCTTGGAGAAATTGTAAAAATATTGACAGCATTTTTTCGCCGTGAAAATATAAAGCATTTTAATTAAGTATATGACCAGAGCTTTGTAACGAGAGCTTTTCCAGTTTCCTACACAGTTTTCAAATTTCGGATAAGTATTATAGGTTATTCACAGTAAATTTTAGAAGAATCATCTATTTTAGCTAAAAATAGACTCGGTCACCATCTTCAGAAGCCCATAACTTACTAATGTAATTTTTAAAATTTTACGAAATTCATTTGGGATTTACTTTTCCATACTCAGTTCTTTCAAGAAAATAATTGGCAGCAAAGCCTGTGACATGAGTACCACCACTTTTTCTAATTTTCGGTGAATTGGTGTGGAATGACCGAAGGTCCGTTTAGTAGGGTATAGTACAAGTCCTGAGAAATGTAAAACGTTTTGCAATTGCAAGAATAATGTACCACCCTGAAATAAGTTAACTTTTTATACTATACCTTCTTGGTCTTTAGTTAAGGGAAGTTTTCGGTCCGGATTTTTGGTTCACCCTTTAGCTGACAGCCGACAGGATTAACTGCGGTTAAAGATTGTTACCAATACCCAATTAGCGACCCCCATTTTGTGGTTAATATTTAACATTATATAATATTTCACACGACAGAGTAGCAAATTTTCATTGTATAAGATAATTTTTTGGAATCTGAAAATTTTATTTATTTTCAATTTTAACTAGCTTTCTATCTTCATTTTAATGGATTTATCTCGCGTGTACTAAATACAAAATATAATTTATTTTATATTGTTATCCTAACTGTTAGTTCATCTCCAGCAGCATTAAGAGGGTAATGTACGGTCGGATAGAGAGTGGTTTGCAGAGGATTAACGCGTTCAAGTGATTCAGCCTAGTTTTTAAACTAATCGTCTATTTGTTGCAATAAATCAAGAGATTAAATTATCAAACTACATGCAAGCATCAAATAATTTATGATTTTTTTAAAAATAATTACCGACACCCAACTTCGAAATTTAATAATTTTGTCTATATGTACTGGAAAATCTAATAAGAATTGTTTGTTCAAAGTATAATTTTCTGTTGTTTGCATGTAGATAAACTTATTTAGCTTTGCATAATCAGCTGCACTTTCACAAAAATAGGAAACTTAACGAAATAACATATGAACAACGGAAGTATGTTTCTCTAATTTTCATTATTACACGTTGCCTATACCACCGGGCAAACTACAAGATTTTACATCTTGAAGCAACATGCCGCCTCTTCGGCCTCTTAGTGCGTTCGGGATTTCTGGGCAGCGGCATAGGTATATAAATATTTCATTGGAATCGGATCGGACTTCGTAGTGTAGTATTTATTTTTTATTTACTATTTATTCTTTATCAAAAACAAATAATTTTGGAAAGTCATATAAATATTATCAGAAATTTATTGGAATTCACAAAGAAATCAAATAAACTCAGCGAGTGCCGTGGAAACTGACTTTTTTGTTTCAACTTAGACATAATGATTATGTAAATAATTATAATGTAAATATAAAAATAAGCATGAGAAATAATGAAAATATAATTTTATAATTGTGATGATGAATATAAATAAATCCTAATAATATAATAAAATGATAACAATAGAAGGCCAAATCGTGGACATAATGAGAAATAACAAATTCTAAAACTTCCAAAGATGACTTGAAATTGAAATTGAAAGAACACTTAATTATTTTGCACAAAACAGTGTTATATTTGATATGAGGCAAATGGACATCAAACAGAACCAACTGCAAGAGTAATGGAGAAAAAGAAATAGAATTTAATGTTAAAATACGATATTTAAGGAACAGAAGACTACTACTCTGTTAACAAGCTAATCACGTAATCACATTATTATTACCCTCTTTTCGCCCTATCATAATGAGCTCGAAGTAACAATTAAGTTTACTTAAGGTGATTTTAAGAACTTAATATAAGAAAATAATATAACGTAAAATATACCATAACCTAAAAGAATATTTGAAACAAAACATAAGTAACATAAAAAACATTAGGAACAGATTAGTGTCTGGCTGCCTTCCATAATTGTTTGATCATATGGACAGATGGACCGATGTTACATTTATCTTTACCTTTAAGAAATATAGGTGTTATGAATTCAGGTGTCTCCCGTTCAGCAGCATGCGGTGAATACGAAACAGTGGAAGCAGTCGCGATACGACGCACCAGTGGACATCTAAACACGCTTCTTATTCTTTCCAGAAATTTCATGGACACATTTCCGTTTGAAAAAGTATTTAAAATGGATACCTTATAGGAATTTCCAAGATTTTCAGTAAAGATCTATACCGTATGTGTGGGTGTGTTTTCATTTTCACTGTCACTATTTTTGCAACGTTTGACATTTCCTTTCCTAGTTCATTGCTTTCAATGGTTTCACTGTCAGAAACTTGTCTTCCTTTCATTTCATTTGGTTTGTCTTTTTTGTCTGTAATTTAGTTGCTTTTGGTAGTTCCTTGCTAGCTTTCTTTGCTTCATTTACTGCGTTATTGGTTTTTTCTTGATCATCATTTTCTTGTTGCCCATCAAAATGTTGTTATGGCCAAAGCTTATGCCACTGTCACTACTCTCGGGTGTTCGGGAGACCACACGACGTGCACCCGTAAAACTGGCTGTCTTCTACCCTATCCTTGCATCCTGAAAACAGGAAACTAGGCAATGGATGAAGCTATCAGGTCAAGTGTGTGGTGTTGCAGGCAACCTCGCTCCGACCAGTGAGTTACTGGTAGCAATTGCTATGCAATTTGCGCGCTGATTGGGCGTATCCCAATTACTTCCTTCTGGAAGGGAACGTGGAGGTATGTTGATATAGGAACCCCACGTAAAACATACAGACAATCTTGTCACTACTCTCCATTACCATTTGCATTTCATTTTCTAATTAGTCGACACTTTTCACTCATCACTATCATCACTTTTGATTTTAGAAATTTTCTTAACAAGCCTTGGATTTGAGTTGTTATTTTTTGTAACTGTTTTTTAGTACTTTTGGTAACTAATTTCTTTGTTTCCTTGCTTTCTGTGATTGTTTTTCTCTTAGTGTATTTATTTTCTTGTAGACGTTACTCTTCTTAGCGGTCCTCCGTATTTAAGTTGTTTCAATCTTATTTGTTTTTCCTTAGGCTCAGGAGGTTTGGAATTCTGCATGTTATATAAGGTGTTTATAAAAAAGTCTATTGTACTTTTCTTAGGTTCAACATTTTCTTGTGTTGGGATATTTGGATTGGTTCCACTTCCACAAGAAATAGTTTTTGGAACTGTTTATAGACTCAACATTTTATGTTGGGGCAACTACGATGTTTCTTTCTATATCTGGTGTTAGGAAGGTTCAAGGATGATACTCAACCTTTCTGTATCGGCCTGAATTCTATTTTGGAACTACTAGAAGAGTGCGTGTTATCAACTTCCTAGATTGGTTTACGCCAGCTTCCTGTCAAATTGTGCCATTATCTGTTTGGATCTGTAGATTGGGCCCTTTTTGTTCGACCTACTGTAAGGGAGCTAGTTCCATAAAATCCAGAGATAATGGTGTCATTTAATGTATATATAGGAAGCACGCACAGATGCACAAATAATACTTTTTGAAAAATAGAAAATTACGGTATTCACTTTCTAACATGAGCAAACGAGCATATCGATTATTTGAAGAGGTTATGCTGCACTGTAAAAAATGAGGTAAAATTACCTTGGGAAAGAGGTAACTTTTCGCTATTATTTGCGGTATTTTTACCCTAAAATTAATTTTACCTATACATTTAGTAGTTTTACTATTTGTGGTAAAATGCCCTGTAATTATGTAAAATTATACAAATATAAGTAATTCTACTACATTGAACTGGTTAAAATCACTATCCATAATATAAATTTACATAACTCAGACAATTTTTTCCTTACAAATGTATAATTGCTCAATAACTTAATTCATTTTTAGTGTAATATTAAAGATAAGATGAACTTGAACAAGAATAGTGTAATTTTACCCTTAATATGTTTTTAACCGTTGAGATGCTATTTCGCTGATCGCACTTGTTTGTGACCTTCGTTTCGTGAAAGAATTCAGGAATCCATTATGAACAGTCCAAATAGGCTTTTTGGGGAATGGTCGGAATGGTGTGTACCATTCTTTTATGATTTCGGCGAGGCGTACTCTATCGATATCGAACGAAGTGTTCATTGCTCATTAATATTTTGTTTTTCGTTGTAGTGTAGTGCGCATTTATTAAAGGCAAATATTTACACGTATGACCGAAGATGGGAAGAATTTTATTTTATAGTAGAAGTTAAAAAATAATAATCGGTAAGTACCTATATGTTAAAATTACAAATTTAAACCAATAAAATAAAAATATTTAATTTAATGTTTTTCTAGGATGAATCAAAAATTGAAGAATTCGAAATAAACTAGCATAACTGTAATTGAGAAAGGTACTCGTGTATAATTGTTTATATAATTTATAATTTTTTAATTTTCTAGGTGGAATCGAAACATTATCTGAATGTCTTTGAGAGACCAAATATTTCCGCAAGCCCCTGAAAAGAAGTTCTGTTAATGTCTTATATTTTATATAAGTACATACGTTCAATAAAAATTACTTTGATTTTATTTTGTTTCATACAATTCCCAGAGGAACGATTGAATTTGCAAGTACTTTCGCAAGTCATCGTTACATTCAAGAAGTATTTTCACATTTGTATTTTAACCCTGAAAAGTACTATTGCCATGAAATATTAACTTTGTCATGTAACTTTACACAGGTGTTTTAATGTTAAAATGTAAAATTACATTGAGATTGTAATTTTAATCTGTAAATTTACTTAAAAAGGAAACATTACAATGCAAACTTAACCTAATGTTGAAATTTTTCACTTCCTATGAAAATTACACTTTGAAGTAAATTTACCCCAAAAAATGGAGGTAACATAGTTGCCTCCATTTTTTAGGGTATAATTCACCGGTAATTTTTTAGAGTGTGGTTGGTCCTGGTCTTCTCTCCAAATTATTCTGTGTAAATGAAACAAGCGGCTTGAGATCAGATGGCGCCAGGCAGTTGAATAGGTTCGACTGTTGCACGGTATTTAAGAGAAGGCATTCGTTTACGCCTATAAAAAATAACATTGATAATAAGGCAGTTTGCATGCTATAACATTTGGAGAAGATACATGCTTCAGAATTCGTGTGTAGTGTAAGGAGTAGCTATCTTTTCTATATGTCCTGCCCTTAAATTTTTCATTTTAGGCAAGACGTTATAGCTTCTGAAGCACGAAGTCCTGGTTTTTGGGCACAAAGCCTTGAGTGTTTTTCACCCATGAAGTCCTGAGGGTTTCAGTTTAAAGCTTTGAGCTTTTTCCATCCATGAAGTCCTGAGGGTTTCAGGCACAACCCCTTGAGCCTATTCCATTATGATGAAGTCCTGAAAGTTTCAGGCATGAAGTTCTGAGGGATTTAGGATAAAGCTTTAAAATTTTTCCATCCATGAGTCCTGAGTCTCTTGATGAATCACGGAGACGGTTCTGTGAGGTATCAACCCTTTCTCTATTACTTAATTTTAAACTATACTTCCCTTTCATTGCTAACCTTACTTGACAGTAGACCTGAGTGTTGCTGATAATTTACTGAGTGTGTTTGAGAAAGCGAAACGAGGCAATACCATCAGATGGGCTTTAGTATTAAGACCGTAACACGATCCTAAGTGGAGTAAGGTGAGTGATGACTTATTCATTTTGGGAAATTCACAACTACATCGCCTCTCATATGTAAGCTAATTAATAGATACTTAACTGAAGGGTCGCAAATGAGATCATAAAATCCTAAGGTTTATAATAATTAAGTGACAAGTTATTACTAATTGTTTCGCCACAGCCCAAAAGAGGCCTTACAATATTATAATGCATCAATGAATGAAAAGAACAATGAAGGAAAGGCAAAAAGAAACTGGTTTAAACAAAGCATTACAAATCCAAGGAGTAGGTACCTACCATACGTCAATACCATTTGGCGGTGCAATTTCTAAGGCCAATGGTTGTCTAAAATGCAGAGATTTGACACATTTAATTATATTTGTAGGGTATCTCATCATATTCATTCATTTCTATAATTATTTTTATTTATTTATGTATTACACATAACAACTTCCCACTATTAATAGGGTTGCCAAATGACAAAGTATGACAAAACAAAAAAGTTTTTAACAATAAATTAATTTTTATTAATAGTTAGTAATACAAAGATTTTGTATTATAATTATGTATTGTTAGGATAAAGTATGTTGATATAAAATGGATAGCATGCCCTCTGATTTTTTAAAACATGTTTGACCGATTTGGAGTGCTTGTCTCACTATATTTTTATTATTCTATATAAAAGTTTTGCCGCTTATTTCTTTATTAGCAGTCTAGTATGTGGCCAGAGGAAATAGGAGCCTCCTGACTGATAAGAATTTACATTAGCCCCTTAAGTAAAAAAATATCTTTCTGCTCTTGTATATATTGTACAAATATAACTAATTAATGTACTAATATATATTTCTTAACAATTAATTCAATTAAAATTGTAAAATAAGTTTTGAACGCCAAATCAGGGTGTCCCATCAGGATTCTTGTCAGGTGTCTATCTAAAACTAAATAAACAGATCCGGGCCATCTGGTGCGGTCTGATTAGGGCCAAATAAAATGAACTGATCCAGGTCAGATGAAATAACCCGCTACTAGTCACATAAAATAGCCCGACCAGGATTTGATGGCCTGATCAGGTTCGGATCTGCGAAGGCGTTAGTTACATTTCTGATCTAAACCGGCTCAAGTTGCCTGATCGGGGCCTTACTTAAACTAAGGTATGTCGGACACCCTGCCTATTCTAACTTTATCAAATTGCTGCTTGGAAACTCAAGTAAAAAATCTGTGGCTGTTTATACCATACATAACTGTTGCACTATAAAGAATTTTTTAGGATAACAACTTGAAGTTCAAAAACAGTCGAAGATTATTAAACAATTTAAAATGCAACCTTTCTGAAATTAATTGGTTAATGGAGTCATAAAAACGATTAACTAGATGTTTTAAACTAACGTGCCTTTATATTATATTTTAAAAGCCTTTATATATCGATTTTGATGATAGGTCATTAAAAACATCTATTCATTATTTATTATTAAGAATTTTACGGCAAGAAGAGATGGTTCACATCCTTTCCTTTATTTAGACAGTTAAAAGCCTACTCAAGTGTTGAACCTACCGCAGAATCGTTTAGACTCATTAAAAACATATTAAACGAAGAGAATTAATTGTTTTAAAATTCAAAATGAAAACGCCAGTATATAACATAAACACCAGAATAAAATAGGAGGAACACGGAAAAGAATTACTTTTTAATTGCATTTTTAACGCAACAACATTGTACGGTTTACTTTAATAATATGCCTATATATGCTTTCTAACTTCGGGTAACCGTTTTACGCATATATTAAAATTACTATCTACTTATATCTTCAGGTATTTTATTCCTAGGAAGTGGTGTTTAATTATTTCTACACGCAAATTTGCACGCACATGTTGCTATGAACGCACTTGACGCTAATCGCATTCCTTTTTGGAATTGTTTATTATCTCAGCAAATGCAAAGATTAACGAACTTTTAAAAATTCGGAATATTTTGTTCTAACTTGCCTCGATTACATTAAGTAACTCCTTACGGAATGCACACTGTGAATAAAATAAAAGCCACAAGTATTTTAGCTATTTTAATTTCACTGCAACTTACATACCAGTTGTATTTGAATAGTATTGAATGATAAGTCAGATAGTCATTTTTAAAAGAGTATCAGACATCATTAAATTAGAATTATGTTAATAACGCAATTACCACGGAAAATTTTACTACGCAGTAAATAACCCGGAAATTGCTGTAAAATTTTAAAAATGGTTAAATGGCTTCAGATCATCCTGGGAAGAATTAATAAGAATCATTTTTAAAGATAAGAGAATTTTTATTTTAATATCCTGTTAGTTATAGTAAGTACTTGCTTTTAATGCGAAACTACTACTTGCTTGAAAAACTCTTCATTTAGAAACGATTAATCAAGCTCATGAGAAACGTCTTCTCATGTAGTAATAGTAGTAGTCAAGTAGTAACAGTGAGTATAATGAAATAAGCAATAAAATTCATTTTTTATGGGTAAGTTTATTGAAAAATGCTAAAACACATCGATTTTCTATATTAAAAATACACATTGTTATGTCAAATTAATTTTCCACCATTCATTTTTTTCGAAACTATGATGTCATTATGTTAGTTTTAATGGAAACCCCCCAATTTTTCTTTATGATTTCGATTTAGATCGTTTAATTATCTAAACGATGTTACAAATATAAATTTTTATTTGAGAAAAAAAGACCACTAATGTAAAGTACACTGAAAAAAACTTTGCTCAAACATAACAAATTTTTGTTTCAGTGGTAAATTCTAAATAGTTTTATTGTTAATTTAAAAGTAAAATAAACGTTATTTGAGTGGTACATTGTAATTAATTTAAAAAAGTGCCAATATTTACTTTTAAATGCAGTGCTTTTTATATGAATGTCAGGTTGTTTTTAATTTAATAATATGCTGTTTTCTTTTTAAATGCAACATTCTTTTAAGTTAATGGAGTTAAATGCAGAACACTATTGAATTGAATGTATTATATTCTTTCAGAAAAAACACAACCTACTGTTATTAATGCTTTATTGACATCACATCACACCTAGTACAAAAATAAAAGGTAAAAATCTTTTATTATGGAAATAAAACAATTATAAAAAAATACTACAAAAATATTATACAAAATACAGAACATAAACAGTTTGCTTATGCTGACGCGGACCCACGGGGGAAGGGGGGAAGTCCCCCCCAAAATTTTATAAATAATTCGCACACTTCTCTTTCTGTTTAACGACGCCCCGCAATTTTCACTCTGGATTTTTTTGGTTTTTCGAAGTAGCTATTTCTTGTTGCTAGAATAAAGTACTGGCCTCCTATATTATAAGTTATGTTGTTTTATTGTTATATTTCATTGTGTATTTATCTTTTATATTTTAAAACAAAGTACACCCCACAATTCTTTTCCCAAAATTTCCTTTGGTCTTCAAAGTAACTGTTCCTTATTGTTAAAATAAACTATTACTTCTGCACCTACTTCATGTCACATTTTTTAAAATTTTACTAAAGCAGAGATCGCTCTTACCGCCTCTTTGCATCCGCAGGCTGTTCGGAATTGAAGGAGTGGCGTAAGGAAACCATTCGATAGAATTTCATGAAATTTAACATGGAATAAGTGTAAAGTCAATACTTCACTCTAACAGAAACAATTACTATGTATATCAGAAAAAAATGCGGGACATCCTTTAAATAACAAATACACAGTGTACAAACTTCAATGAGACGGGGCTCGTATATTATTTGATAGTGATCCTGCTGCATAGGATAGGTAATGTTCATATATAGCACTTGCACTAACATAAAACACTGGTTGCGAATTTCCTTCCACTTTGTTCGGTACGTAAAACAACAACTAAATTAATTTAACCGTGTGCACGTTTTACCGATATAAATGAAAATGTCGAATTAACTCAAATTAAAATAATTGCTGTCAAAACAAAGACAAATATCTTATTTAAAAAAAATTAATTTATATATGTAACTTATACATTTATTTTAAAACCACACCCACTTGAATTAAAACCCCCTATTTACAGTTATAATTTCTATGTATAAGAGCACGTACACTCAATTCAAAGATTTTATAAATAAATCAAAAGCAATGCAACTTATTATTGAGAAATATGTTTAATAAGTCTTGATTTCAAAGCAAACTCAAATACTACATACCTTGTTTTAAAAACATATATTTTATTTCAGAAGTAAAAAGTTTTTATTTTCAATTCCACCCCTGTTGAAATTTAAGATACCTGAATTTAAAAGATTCAGCATTTAAAAGAACGCATTTGCAGTTCAAACAAGGAATTTATAATTAACATAAAAGTAAAATGGATTTCAAATAAAAAAAATCAATTGAAAGTAGTAAACAAAAGCAGAATCTAGTCAATTCATTTAAATCTACCTGCATTCTTTAAACTCTAAATGGTCATTCCCTGCCAAATCATCACAAAAAATGAACTTTTCAACCCGACCATCTCAGATTCTCGTGAAATGTTAGGATGGTAGAGGGCATAAAGTAACTTACGTGAAAAGTGATAGCCCTCAGTGATACACGGTATTCATATAGCAGGGTTGCAAAGATGATAAAAAAAGTAAAATTTACGCTTGCAAGATGAACAAAAACAATTCACTTTGCTTCTAGTCATAGTAAAACTTTCATCTTAGGCTTGTTTTAAAGTTAAAGGAGAATAGTTATCATAAAACATTATTTTATAATAAAATAAAGAATCTTTCGTTCCAAAGTCACATGATGTGATCTTTAACCATGAATATCTAAGAAAATCTACCTTCAATTTTTTTTAAGAACAACACAACATAAATTATATTAAAAATACCGTTCTTTGACTTCAAGAGTGCATTCAATGATGTAACAAACTGAGTTATTGGGACAATGAATGTATTCGTAGAATTTATGCAATAGTTTTCGTTGTTTCAATGAATGAGTTCATTGACATAATAAATTTTATGCAACAATGCAAATAATCATTTTCTTAAAAACAAGAGTCATATATATGAACTTTGTTCATCAATATAGTGAACTGTGTACATTAATATAACGAATAGTAGGTATATTTCGTATTTTTATGTTATTTATAAATATCAATGAATGCATAACATGCTGAAACAATCTAATGTAGTGTTAATTAAAAGTTCACTGCAGAATCAAATAACCAGTTTATTGGTACAATGAACGATTTCATAAAAATAATGAAGCAGTTTATTGAAACAAAGGATATCCTTCGTTGATTCAATGAACAGGTTTCATTCGCTAATGAAATGTTTTCATTATATCGACGCATAAAGTTATTGATCTATGAACGGAATTTTACTGGCTCAATAAAAAAAGTTCATTAAGTCGATGATCGTCTTTCGTTGACATATTATAAATATTTTTTCAGTGCATAACCAACACGGAACGGTGCGTTTGTGAATCTGGTTCGTGTGGTAAATTTGCAAATATAAAAGCTACATACCCCGAGGCTATAAAGGGACAAATATTTATAGACTCGGGCCATGTAGCTCCCACCCTTAATACACATGTATATGATTGTTAATTGTAAGCATGAACCAGAGAGGTACAATAAATGAATCTCGTAAATTAGGTCAAGGTATCAACTAGTATTTTCCACGAGAGTAGCTAGTACATATACAAGAGAAAGAAAGCAAATTTGTTTAACCTATCATAGCTGTTATGAAGTGAAGCTCCTACCTTCCGAAGAATGGCTTATACTCTGTTAAGTAATTGTAAAACGTTTTTCTTTTCTCTTATGTCAGATTCAAAATGAATTGGACTAAAGATATTCCGTTTAAACAATATTCATTACTCTTTGTTGTTGAGTGGAAAAAGAAAATGTTACGAGACTTTTTAACTCAATTTTTGTTGTAGAAGTTTTACCATTGTGAATATAATTATAGCACTTAAATCCTACTAAGGCATTCAAACTTGCATAGCGATCGATGCACTAGTTTAGATTATATGTACATCCATTTAAACTCCAGTAGGATTATGGCGTTGCCTCTATATGAATCAGTTTGTAATTATCAATCTATTTCATCAAAATTTTGTTCATATTAAGGTTATTATTAGCTGAGTCTACCACTATTTTTCGAAAAACAGAACTGTGTAATCAGTAAGAAATTAACTGAAAGTGTGTGACAAACGGGGTTTTTGCAAATAGATGTTTCTGTAAAAAATCCACAAGTTTTGATATATTTAAATTTTAAAGTTTGAGTAATTAAAAATTAACTTTTGAAAACTTTTGTTTGTAATTCAATTTGACTGCTTCATTAACCTTTTTGCATATACTACTTGTAATTCGAAGTTGATAGTACAGAAACAAAAACAGGTTAAGAAGCTTATTAGATATTAAAAGAGAAATAGTAACTAATTAAATATTTAATTAATTACTAAATTACCTTTGTCATTAAATACACAATTAAGGAAAACTAACAACGCTTTGAATGTTAAATATGTATTTGAACATGAAATAATTTATTTTACGTCAACGAACGAAATTGGATACACTTCATGTAACCTAAACCCTTTTACGTCGTGGTTCTGCTATTAATTAACAGTAAATAGGTTAACTAAATTATTTAAAATTTTAACAACGTTTTTAATAATTAAATAAATTCACGGCGTGGAATTTATTGTAAAGTTTGGGTTTGCTAAGACAGTTGACGTTTTTAGTGGTTAAGTTAAACATTGGTGTAACGGATTACAAGGATAGTAGGTTAAGAAATGCTGTGAGTTTGTATATTATCCTTCAAGAGACCCTAAACTTTGTTCTAAATGATATTCAACACCAACTTCAGCTACAAGTTTGAAACTTTGTCATTTGGATTAGCCAAAATGAATTTCAACATCCCAGACAGTTCAACTATTACATGTGCTTAAAACAATATATTGAATTGAAATAACTCATTTGCGGTAGCAGAAATATTCAGATAACTTCTGTTACAATTGAAATTGGAAATTGGGATTATTGCAGTCTTAGAACAAAAGTTAATTCAATTTAATTTTAGTTAGAGGTATCTCTAGTTGGTTAATATTATCGTTTAGAGTTTAGAGGAAAGTTAAAATAACATAAGAAATAAAGCAATCCTTAGTTCTTTAAGAAGTTGTTGAAGACGTATCGGAAATTGTTATTACATGTTGTCTATATAAAAATCTACCTAATCCCAATAGGATTAATCAGCGTAATTTGATTTCCCAACATTATTAGTTGACATAATCCAGTGTTAATAAAACTAATCAGACCATTTGCATGCATTTAATTACGATATTTGCATGAATTTATAGTTAATATGCTCTCTTTATGCAAGAAGGTGTTTAATCTTTTTTTTCTACTACCTACAATGTAAATACACTATATATCCATGGTTACAAAATGCCTAAGCGGCTCATAAAATTTCTTTATTAGGTTGCTACCGACTACGGAACTTAACAATGTCATTATATTCATAGGAAAATAATAATGCAGATCTCACATGTTATTTCAAATACATTAAAAATTTACTCAATAAAAAGTAGACTTTGGCTGACATAATCATACATACAGAATCTATTCACCTTTTATCACATTTAAAGTGCCAGGGTTCCACACAAACTCTTAATGGAGCTATTGTAGCAAGTACATTACGCTCCCCATACTTTATTACTCATACAACTTTCGTATCGTATGTTTAGGAGCTCTCAAACACGATTATACTAAATTTTTAAAATTCAGTCGCAACCGAAATTTGAATCCCTGTCCCTATGATCGAGAAGCGAAATCTGTACCACTTACCACGGAGGGCATACATATATAATCAAAAGTCACAATTATATTTTTTACTATAAAAGTATTGACATTTTAACGCTAGAAGAATAATGTATGCTCTCGTGACGTAAGTGGTTTCGGGAGGTTTTCTAGAGTAAAGTAGAGAAGCTTGGTTCAAAACATCCCCCTTCACCGCAATGATACCCTTATGACTCTTGATACATAACAGCTATTTTTTTATGCAGGTGCTAAATAATAGCTATTTATGTAACAAGTACATAATGTAGGACTTTATACACAAGCCCAGTTTACGGCCGAGCGGGCGAAGCGAGCAAGGCCTATAAAAAGGGCGAGTCTATAAGGTCAGATTATGTAAGAGTTGCATACAAAGCTTTATGTTCGATTCCTAAAATTGGGTAATTATCAAAAGAAAATCAGTTTATAAATTTGACCTAGACCAAGATTTTGACGTTCGTACCTCGAAAGATAACTTCCAGCATGTTTCTAACGATCCTCCAGTCCAACTGGTCCCGCCCACACCCGAGTCTGGGAACTGACAATTTGTTAATGCCCTTGGTAAGTAGCTCGGTCCTCAAATCCCATAACGCCCTCCACAGGTTCGCGTAACTGGGCATCTGGTAGTAAGCCTGTTTCGTTACTAGGTAGTAAATAGAGCGTCCATGATCCGGCAAGTGTAAGGCTTTACCAACAGAGGGATTCTGATCTCGAAGTTCGTCCAGCCGTCCAAATTTATTTCTAAACACTACTGCGATCCCCCTGGACATGCGAAGATCCTCGGAGACACAGTGGGCAATGGAATAATCACACGGGACCCGGAAAAGATCCTGTTGCATCTCGGTAGTGACTCCGAATCGCGCTTTTCTAGTTCCGGAAAACGCAGCCATAAATTCTGCAAAGGTTGGCTGATCACCTTCAGGTCTTACGGTATTGACAGCCACTTCATCTTCGTCTTCCTGATCCGGGACTGCGTCATTATTTCCCTCATAGGGCGCCAGACGTTTGGAATGTACCGCCTTTGGTTTCCCTCTTGGCAACATCTGGATGCGATAGAACAGATCATTTATTAGTTTCTTCACCTGGTATGGGCCCTCCCAATTTCGCTGTAACTTTGGAGATTACCCCGACGTTTTTGCGGGGTGTATAACCAAACAAGTTGTCCAGGTTGAAACCCTCCTTCTTAGGCTCTCACATCGTACGTAGTCTTCATCCGGTCACTCGCGATTCGACTATGGTTTCGGGTTCGGTCATGAATCTCCTCCAACTTCTTCTTTAAGTTGATGACATAATCATTCCCGGCTACCTCCTGCTCTGCAGGTGGAGATCCAAACTCCAGATCACACGGTAACCGTAATTCACGTCCAAACATCACAGACGCTGGTGACTGGCCGGTTGTTTCGTGGACCGATGCACGATAAGCCATCAGGAACAGATGCAGGTATTGATCCCAGTCTCGTTGATAATCAGAGACAACCTTGGCCAAATATTTTCGCATTGTGCGATTCATGCGTTCTACCATTCCATCGGACTGCGGATGTAACGGTGTAGTCCGAGTCTTGCGAATGCCCAACAATCGACAGACTTCTCCAAAGAGTACAGACTCGAAATTGCGGCCTTGATCCGAATGCAGCTCCATGAGCACTCGAAACGACTGAAAAACTCTTTGACTAGTACGTCAGTAACAGTCGCGGCTTCCTGGTTTGGTAGGGCATATGTTTCTGGCCATTTGGTAAAATAGTCCATTGCCAATATCCGGCAATATCTATAGCTATTCTTTCCAGAGGACTACCCACATTGTATTGTAATGATATTCATTCATAAAACAGTCATTACATACATATTACCTCAAGAAGGCATTGGATGCTAAGTGATTGCCATAGTTACAAGAATAAATAAGAAGTAATAAAAGATATCTAAAATGAACACGTTTTTTATTAACTCCAAGATTAAATATAACTTCTGGCTTGAACACCTACCGTTATAACTGGTGACCTTTCGACGATAAGTAATCAACAAGAAGAATCGAACACATCAGCAAATCTGAATCAAGCTATAGTGTGTCCTGCTTCCAACACGTGCTAGTCCGTTCCTCTGCATATAACTAACAGCACTTAGTTCTGCATCAACCAACTACGGCATCTACAATTGGATTGATTGGACAATCGCTAGCTTATCGATTCTGAACCAATATCGGAATATATACCTTTTTTTAATCAAGATAAGTATAACTTAATTCAATTTCATATTAAATATGGCTGCTCATATTCCATTTCCGACATTTGACAATTCAAATATAGAATCCTGGTTAACTTTATTAGACCGTTATTTTATTCATCTCAATATAAACGATGAACGCATACGATATGATATTCTAACCTTGAACTTGCCAAATGATGTTATAACTAACCACCAAGATCTCATAGTAAACGTACCTCGCAGACAACCGTATTCTGTTTTGAAAAATGCCATAAAAGATTTTCATGTAGGCTAACGCCTTTCGCGAATTTCAAAACTCCTGGATAGTTTGACATTCTGTTGCAAAGTCAAGGAATTGGTGGCTGAGATTAGAACACTGTCAAAGGACTTGAACTTTGACGATGAAATTCTCAAAGATTTTCTAATAGCGAAATTACCAAACCATTTAAAAATTCGAGCAATAAATTTATTGATATACATTCATAAAAACAATAATTACATACATATTACCTGAAGAAGGCATGGGATGCTAAGTGATTGCCATAGTTACAAGAATAAATACGAAGTAATAAAAGATATCTAAAATGAACACGTTTTTTATTAACTCCAAGATTAAATATTCTAACTAAATTCTGATTAAATAAACTTCTGGTAAACACCTACCGTTATAGTACTGCCTCATAGGTGCTCTTCGTTTCCCCAAGGGTCCGTTACCAGTGGCACATAGTTCGCATTTTCGGCACCACTCCTTCACGTCTTCTTTACAGTTGACCCAATAAAAACGCTCCCTAACTTTCTCCAGAGTCTTCTTCACACCGAAGTGTCCTCCTGAGGAACCGTCATGTAGATGTCGCAATACTGTAGCCACTCGGCTCCTTGGAACCACGAACTGAGACTTCATGGTGGTGCCATCTTCACTCTCTAGCACTCGCTTCAGGAGATCGTTTTCCACCTTCAAGGAATCCCATTGGGCCCAATATGCTTTTAGGGTTCTGTTGAGAGGGCTGACGACTTCCCAGGCAGGCCTTTTTCCTACACGCTTCCAGTACCATTTTTAATTCGGGATCAGCCTCCTGTTGTCGATGCAATTCTTCCGGCAACCAATTGTCGTTGACGATGGTAGTTCTTAATACTTAGCAAACCCTCTCTTCCAAACGAAAGCAATGACGGAAATCCGTTGGACAGGGTCTTCTTAAAAGAGCATCGATATTTCGATGACTAGTGCCCGCTCGATGTTCCGTGTCAAAGTCGTATCCTTGCAATCGTTCGATCCACCTTGCGACCTGGCCTTCAGGATTACGGAATTGTAGAAGCCATTTCAACGCTGCATGGTCCGTCCTCAATAAAAACTTCCATCCATACAAGTATTTGTAGAAGTGCTCAACGGACTTCACGACAGCCAATAATTCTTTTCTGGTCACACAATAATTCCTTGCGGCTTTCGACAAAACCTTACTAAAATAGCCGATGACCTTTTCTTGTCCATCCTGTATCTGAGAACTGAGTACACCCCCAATGGCCAGATAACTTGCATCTGTGTCAAGTATGAATTTTCCTTCTGTCCGTGGATAGCTCAATTATTGGTGCTGTTGTCAAGGCACGCTTCAACTGTTGGAAAGCTGTTTCACACTCTCCGCTCCAAATGTACTCACGCCCATCTTCCGTTAACCATGTAAGGGGCTTCGCTATATTGGCAAACTCAGGAACGAAACGCCTGTAGTAGGTACATAACCCAAGAAAACTACGAACTTGGTGTTTATCTTTCGGTGTTGGCCACTCTTGAACTGCACGGATTTTATCGGGGTCGGCTGCCACTCCATTTTGTGATACGACATGCCCGAGATAGTTTACCTCCCTTCGGAATATGTGGCACTTTTTCGGACTCAATTTCAGGTTGGCTGCACGCAGTCTTCGGAACACTTCCTCCAGATTTTCCAGACGTTCATTGAATGATTTCCCAACTACGATCACGTCATCTAGATATACCAGGCAAGTCTTCTACGACAGCCCCCTCAGGATGGTCTCCATTAGACGCTCAAAGGTGGCCGGACCGTTACATAGACCGAAAGGCATAACCGTAAACTGCCATAGTCCGGAACCAATAGTGAACGCGGTTTTCTCCCGGTCTTCAGGTTCCATTTCAACTTGCCAATAACCACTCTTCAAGTCCAAAGTCGAAATCCATCGCGAACCAGACAGGGTATCTAACGTGTCGTCGATGCGTGGTAAGGGATAGCTGTCTTTGTTGGTCACGCTATTGAGCTGCCGATAGTCCACACAAAATCTCGTTGATGCGTCCTTCTTACTGACCAAGACCACCGATGATGCCCATGGACTGCTGGATGGCTCGATGACTCCTTGTTCTTCCATATCAGTAATGATTTTCTCGGCTTCTGCTCGCCTTGCTAGAGGTAGACGTTTCGGTTGTTGTCGGACTGGCGTAGTGTTCCCCGTATTGATTTTATGTCGCGCAATATTGGTTCGTCCCTTCTGGGTATCGTCAAGAGCGAAGATATCTTGATATCGATGAACCAAACTCTGTACCTCTTTCACTTCCGTTTTGTTAAGGTCTTCGCATGAACTAGTAACCATACCCACTAGTTTTCCACCATGGTCTTTGGACACTGGTTTTGGAACATCAACCATACCCCTGGCTACTCGGAATACTGGCACACACTGTCCCACAAGGGTGTTCTTCTTTAATGTCACCGAATTAACGTTCATAAGCATCACCAGTACTGTCTTTCCAACCTTGATAGGTTGCGAACTTTTCCCACCAGTATACCACTATGGATCTTCTTATCACAGACAGGCTCCATCATTCGCACACATCCTACCCGAAGATCTCCATCCAAACCTGCCTCGACAATTATCTCGCTCCGACCTGGTATTATCACGTCTTCTGTCAGCCACACCCTTACGACAGGGTCTTCTCGTGGATGCAAAGAAAGTTCTTCGTTACCAACCTTCAAAACACCCTCCGTCAAGTCCAATGTAAAACCAAATTTTCTCAGGAGGTCCATTGCCAAGATGAAATCGTCAGTGATGTCGGCTACCAGCACCACATGATCACGTTCTTCACTTCCAATGCCTATCTTCATCTTCACCACTCCGCGTGTTGGTATTACTTCGCCCGTCGCTGAACGGAGTTGAGTAGTTGTCTGTAACAGCTTCATACTTGTTTGTAGAACGTTAGGGCGTATGATGGACTTTGTCGCCCCCGTATCAATGAGTAGTAGAACAGTACGATTAGCAATTTTCCCATCTACGAACAAACTGCTGATATTACTGTTTGATGTTACGGCATGGATGGTGATCTCCGGGGCATCTACTCTCAAGGTCAACGTTCGCGCCCTCTCGTCGACCCCCTTTAGTTTTCCGACGTCTGAACTTGTTTGGGTTTAGGGCAACGGCGTCGTATGTGCCCTTGTTCACCGCAGTTCCAGCAACGGGGTCCTCGAACTTCTTGAGGATTCTTTTTACGGTTCTCTTCCTTCTGAAGAACTCTCATTAACAACTCTTCTAGGCGATCTTTGGAATCTTCCTCTTCTTCCGCAACGGTTCGAACTCGCCCGTGGCCTCGGGACGCTTGTTTTGCGGCTTCAAATTCTAAAGCGTGAGCAAGCGCATCATCAGTTGTTCTTGGTCGTGCCAGCCTTAATGACTGCTGTGTTTCCCCGTCTCTTAGTCCATCAGTGAAGGTCTGCACAGCGAGTTGTCCCAGAAATGAATCGGGTGCCGTAGGGTACGCCAATCGGACCAGCAGCGCAACGTCAGTTTCAAACTCCTGAAGACTTTCTCCATTTTTCTGGACACGATTCCTCACTTGCGCGTGATACACTTGTTGAAGATGCGCGTCTCCATATCTCATCTCCAATCTAGACACTAATAACTGGTAATCATTTTCCTGTCCGGCTGGGATTGTTTGCATGACGTTCAAAGCGTCTCCACGCAAAGCCGCAGTTAAAGAAACGGCGTTTTCCTTGCTTGTCCATCCGTTGGCCCCAGCGGCCGCCTCAAATTGTTTGTAGTAGGTGGACCAAGAGATATTTTTCCATCGAACGTGGGTGGTTTTACTTTTATCCCTACGGCAGGATCCTTTTCTTCTTTAAATTGTTTCGGCCACTCAGAAGTTGAGGGAAACCGTAGTTGACTCATTCTATCTTCCAAAATTTTAGTTACGCTATCTTTCTCAGTTGTTGGTGGTAATTGCATTTGGGCTATTTTCTCTTCTACCATCTTTATTACCCTATCCCGTTTCTCCAATTTAATTTCTAATAGTCCTAACGCGCTGGAATTTTCCAACAATTCTTCGGAAACTTTGTCTTCTAACGCTTTGACATTATCCAGCAATTCTCCTTTAAGCCTTCTAGAACTTTCTTCAGACTTTTCTAGTAAATCTTTCTTGAGCAATCTTGCGTTTTCTAGTAAATCTTCTTTAAGTATTCTAGAATTTTCAAAAACTCTTTGTTCCAGTGCTTTAGCATTATCCATTAGCTTTTTAGAATTTTCTTCGGACTTTTCCAGTAGTTCCTCTTTTAACATTCTAGAATTTTCTTCGGACTTTCAGAATTCTCTTCCATTTTACTTAACAACAAATTTGTATCAATTGCGAGTCCAGGTATTTCGAAGAGATAATTTTCAGGGTCTTCCTTCTGTTCCAAAAGCCATTCTCATAGCCGATTTATTAACACGCTTTTAAGACCCGTTGTATCAAAATCTCGTTCTCCCAGTTCGCGTTTTAAGTCTATTTACCTTCAGATCTTTTAACAATTTCATCGCCATTTTTATGATTAGTTGTAATTGTTTTTAACACTAACAGTTTCTTCTCACAGCACTTTGTTTATTACGCGATTTTATTTATTTTAAAATCCCACTCCTGACACCACTGCAATGTTCTTTTTAAAATAATAACAAAATGCTGTTTAAATCATCTATTAATAAAGAGAAAACATTCACACTTAACACACACTAATTCAATCTTAACTAATTTACAAAACACAATTATAAACTAACTATTAACTATTATTTATATTTAATCACAATATTTATATAGTACTTTTTACGCACACACATTTATATTCTACTCAGATATTTATCTATTACAACTTGCGACTACCAACACGTCTAATTGCTCGCGGTTCACCAATTCATTCCCTTCCGTGTAAGCCGGCGTTTATATACCGTACAATCTTCTAGAAAATACACTAGATTCTTCTAGAAGGTCTATTGATTTTTCGCGCCGTCTATGACTCACGCTGATGAATCATACATGCAAGTGCCGGCGAACCACAGTGGCAGATGTTGATGAGTCATGCAATTCTCGAACATTCGACGGCGGTGTTTAGAGTGTCGATTACGTTCATTACATTATGTTTATTAGTCATTGAAAACTTCCAACCATGAATTCAGACATAAAAGGCTTCGTATGCAAGCTAAATTTAGTTAGAGTCACTGCATCTAGTTACCTAGGCCAGCTGGTCGACCAGAGTAACGCAAACCGCCGCCATATTGGGACAAACAAAGCACGAAATTGTTCATTAATTGTTCTGTATTGAATTTAATCAAATCCACGTTCACTTTAAAAGGTTTTTCTTATTCTGAAAGATCAAACCTCTAATATGTCAAACACGTAAAACGTGGTTTTAATTTGTCCATTATTAAAAATCACTCTTCTCTGCCCCAATATGGCGGAGGTTTGCGGTACTCTGATCGACCAGCTAGCCTAGGTGACTAGATGCAGTGACTCTAAATTTAGTTGCTGTACAGCGGCATCTATAGTTATTGGTGAGTCCCAATAGTGATTGATAACTAAAATTTACCTTTAAACCCTCTACAATGATTAATATATTCCTACTAGGTATACCGTCTGTCCTAAGACATCTTCAATAGAACGGTATCTTAGAAAGCAACGTTGCGATTTAAAAAAAGCTAAAAGTTTTAATTTGAGTTTTAAGTACTCCTATACAAAGTTTTTTCGTTCATCACAAATTCTAGTACAAAACTGTTTAAACTTAATTCTACATAAAAGGGCTCGACATATAACACTATAGAAACCACATTACAAAAAGTCATTCTTATACTAGAGTGTAGTATACCGCATCACATATATTTAGCTAATAATAACACTGGCCAAAAAAATTTTTTTTTCTGCTGACTTTGATCTGACACTTGATTTTAACTAAAATTGGTACGCTAATGCCAAATATAAATCTCGTTTTTCCCTATCACGTCAGGTTTTTTTTCTATGGTGTTTCTTGTTTACCGAATCCAAAATTCTTGAAAATCGTTAACTAAATGCAGCAAATTCTTAATTGTTTACGGAATTCTTAGACATTCCAAATACATTTAGTCATTAGCATAATATACACTTGTACCTCATAATATTTAAGTACTTAATTAGATAATTAAGTAATAAACAATTGTAAAGTAATCAAGTCTACTAAGCTAGTCCTCATCGTCAACACATTAGGGTTTAATGAGATTTTATTAGAAAGTATTGATCACTTAGAACTATTTAAAAGTAAGCAAGGGTATAAGAAAATGCTAGTTACATGTTAGTTGTTAGTGAAGAAACTATATCATGTCTACTACTCGAAGATGTGTAAATAGTGCCGATTGTTTCTGCTACATTTGTGGCAGCTTCACCGTTCCCAGTCAAAGGACAAATATTAGTTAAGAAAATGTATTTGGCTTATTTTGATGTAAAACTTGCTGATCAAGACAAGTCATGGGCTCCACATAAAGTGTGTAAATCATTTGTGGAAAATTTGCGACAGTGGAGCAAAGGAAAACGTCAGAAATTAGTTTTTGGCGTTCCAATGATATGGCGTGAACCGAAAAACCACGTAGATGATTGTTACTTTTGTTTAACTCAGACCTCCGGTTATAATACCAAGAATAATAATAAAATTGTATATCCGAATATTGACTCCGCGGTTCGACCAGTACCTCATTTCGATGAAATACCTGTGCCAGTTTATAAAGAGCTTCCTTCACTTGAGCACTCGGATGCTGAATACATGTCAGATGTTATTGAAGAGCAAGATGATTCAGATGTAGATTCTGCCAATGAAGATATAGTTTCTAATTATGGACCACAACGCTTTACTCAAGCAGAATTAAATGATTTAGTAAGGGATTTGGGCCTATCAAAGGAATCATCGGAACTGCTAGCTTCAAAATTAAATGAAAAGAACTTACTCAAGCAAGGTACGAAGATAACTTTTTATCGTAAAGGGGAAAGTGATCTTGTGCAATATTTTAAACAAGAGTGTGAATTTGTTTATTGTAACAATGTGCCAGATTTGCTAACTCAAATGGGCGTTGTACAATATGACCCAAGTGAGTGGCGTTTGTTTATCGACAGTTCCAGCAGAAGCCTCAAGTGTGTCCTACTACACAACGGGAATGTTTTCGGTTCAATTCGTATTGGATATCCCGTTCAATTAAAGGAAACATATGACGACATTGATAAGATAGACGACATTGATAGGTGATAGATTTACTAAAATATACAGACCATAACTGGGTCATCTGTATGGATCTAAAAATGGTAAACTTTTTACTTGGTTTTCAAAGTGGATATACAAAATTTCCTTGCTTTTTGTGCCTCTGAGATAGCCGAGATAGAAACCAACACTGGATTCAGAAACATTGGGCTCCTAGAACATCCTTAGTTGTTGGAGAGAAGAATATTATAAGTCAACCTTTAGTCGACAGAGAAAAAGTAATTTTTCCACCTCTTCACATCAAACTGGGTCTTATGAAGCAATATGTTAAAGCACTAGATTTGCAAAGTGACTGTTTCCAGTACATACGTGAAAAGTTTCCACGACTAAGTTACGAAAAAATCAAAGCTGGGGTATTTGATGGACCTCAAATTAGAACTTTAATGAGAGATCCAAATTTCATCAACTCTATGAACGAAGCAGAAAAAGAAGCCTGGACTTCATTCACGATGGTCGCGAACAATTTTCTTGGAAACAAAAAAGCATCCAATTATAAAGAGCTAGTGCAATCAATGCTTGAAAAATTTCACCGCCTAGGTTGTAACATGAGCATAATGCTTCATTTCCTTCATGGCCATCTTGATAGGTTTCCCGTAAATTTAGGTGCTGTAAGCGATGAGCGAGGCGAGAGATTTCATCAAGATTTAAAAACCATGGGAACTCGGTACCAAGGAAGATGGGATTCTCATATGATGGCCGACTACTGTTGGAGTGTTCAAAGGGACTGCCAAACCAAAATGCACAGCAGAAAGTGCTACAAACGAAAATTTATTCCCTGACTGTTGTTTCTTTATTACTAACACTTTTGTAATTTTTTGAATGATCATTGTGTAAATATTGTACGTAAATAAATAAATGAATTATTATAATTTTATACTTTGTTTACATCATATAAGTTCTTAAGTTACAACTTGGCCGCATTTGCAATTCTTCAAAGAGCATAAAATGATATAGAATTAAATTTTGACGGGATACGCAAAAACCAATATGATTTTCGGATTCAGCACACCCAAATTAGTAAAGAACAAGTCTCATATACAAGTCAGCAAAAAATGTGTTGGCCAGTGTAATCATTCAACACTACAGTCCCTCGCTGTTAAAACTTTTAAACTTTTAAAAAATGTCTATGTTGTTTTTTAGCTGGTGGCGTGATTTTAAACCTCTCAAGAGATATTGTGCGTTCGTTGTAACAGTATCGATTTTCCGTTGTCATTCAAAGTTGTAAAACTGAACAAGAGTTCCATTTTCCATAACAATTTAGTGACCTACTACATCAACTACAAACTCACATACTACATGTCTTATATAAAACATGGCGCTGCTTTTTAGAGGAAAATAGGTATTCCATAGAGACATGGAGGTATGCAGAGTTTTACGGCATTTGTGGCAGAAAAGGATATGTCTTTTTCCATTCACATTAAAATTTGTCTTGGAGCGGTGTATTATAACACGTTAGAAGTGGGTATTACATATTAATAATAAGATAATAAAAGTAGTTAATAATGTAATAATGATAATGTGCGTTCTCAATCTGTAACATAAAGACGATTATATATATAAAATGCTTTACAACTTGCATAAACTGAGGTGATTTCATGGAGAAATAAGTAATTTAAATACAACGTTGAGCCGTTCGAATATATGTACGTATTATTCAAGAATAAACATGTATGTAAATTTATTCAATATTTCTTTAAAGAAAGGAACCTAATTCATTGCTAAATTATTATGTTTAAACAAAAGTGAGATTCAAATTGAGTTAGGTTTGAATTTCGCGCCTTATGTTTTAGAGTATTTCATGTTGTTCGTGTAGCACTATCGAAATGTGTCAAATTACAACGTCAACTCATCACTTTCTCGTTTACGTCGTTGTGCTTTGACACGTTATTCTGGGTTTTCATTGAACGTTTGCTCTATTTTGCTTGTTTTCATATGTTAAAAAACACTTCTTTTCAGAACTACGGTTTGTTAGACGATTTTATTATAAAGAAAGCTTATTATTTAAAATTAATGGAGTTTATAAGCTATATTATTTTTGAGGCGCCACTATAAAATAAAAGAATAAAAATGTCTGAAAGATATTCATGTTGCCAACGTGACAATAATTTGCCGTGGTGGTAAATACAAACCGACCTCAATCATTTTGGAACACCTTGTAGTTTTTTATTGAGACAAGGTCATCTCATCAAAGTTTAGACGGCTATATTTGAGCCCAAGTTCGATCTGTCAGTTTCTGACATAAGTGACACGCTGAAGTCATTTCCCCAAAAAATGACTGATTGTAGTGCACCAAACTGTTCTAGCAATTCCCACGTTTGCAATTGCACGCTTGTTTCTTTTTCCAAAAGTTAGGAAAAGCGTAGAAGTCAGAATTGGGAATTACTGAATACTCAAGAATATGTAAAGTAAGCAAGTTTGAGTCTTAATAAAATTACATATAGAAATAATATAAATTATTTTAGCATAGAGAAAGGATAGTTTTTAGATTACACACTCTTTTACTACCGTTTTACATTTCCCCTAGTTCCATTTTGAAGAAACGCAATTTGAAACAAAAAAATGAATGGCAAATATTGAAATGAAACGCAATTCCTACGTTATTTAACGTTTGTAATATAGTTACAGTTAATAAGAAACGTAAAAGATTAAATGAAGAGATAAATGTAAGTTGCAATTAATAAAAAAAATTAAAACTTTTAAAGGCAATAAAGGAATCATGCCATCTAATTGCCAAACACAATCATCAAATAATACTGGATATGTTAAAGAAAAGCCTAAAATAATTGAAGAGTGTGGAAGGATTGAAAGAGAGAGCCTCGATATACTTTAAAAGATAATACTACAGCACATTCTCATGCAGATACCGATATGGTCGCTAGAGATTTTTGCAGGACAAACGATTTGCAGGATAATTTTCAATCACCTACTTAATATATTCTTAATTTCTAGCTGGTTAGAAAGGTTACAAAAACTTATCACATTCCATTCTGTACAGACATTTACAGAAGTTAGATTTCCGTCCACGGCTTTTATATGGCTTTTTGCCATATTTGGATAACAAAAAAGAGAAATTCAAATACTGTTTGAGGGGGATACCATTAGTAAATTAGTTTTATCACAGTTAAAATATTCGCTTTCGTTGTTATTGTTGTTTTGTTCATATAACTAATAAATCTTCGTCATTTTAGACCATAATCTTTTAACGTGTTAATGTTTTCGTGGTTTTATGCATTAGTAGTAGTTAATATTACTCAATAACAGAAGATAATTCGAATGCCTAAAACTATTAAGTTAATACATAGTATTATTGATTTGCTTTAATTAAAATACTCGTAACCTTTTCTGTACGTTATGTACAGAATGTATTTGATTTGACAAGTTCATGACAAATTAAAATTGCCGCCAAAAAGGCTCCATTTTTGTACCCATTTCAAAAGCCAATAGTGGAAATGTGTGAGATAACCTTTACTTTGGATATAATTATGCATGCATCAACGGACCTTGGCTTAAATTAAACATAACCAGATCTTCTACACATGAGAGAGTCTGTCAATATTAATTGTTCTAACCTTAAAATGACAATGTGTCAGTTCACAACTGTCCGTTATTTCATCCCACTCCACTTCCCCCAATTCTCGCTTCTCCCAATCCGACTTACCCAATTCCATTTCCCCCAATCCCACTCAGTTCCTCCAATTCGCGCTTGTTCCAATTCCATTTTCCCCAATTCCTGCTTTTCTCAATCCTTTTTTCCAAAACCAAAGCAAATGAAAATTTCGGGTATTATATTTTTTAAATTTACGCCTGGTCTTTCTGTCTCTTTATCCGCCCTATGTATTCTACTCTGTCTCTGTCAAAGACAAACAGACTGAAAATTTGGAATATTTTGCTTTCTTGAAAAAAAAATCATTTTTTCTCCAACCGCACGAACATGACGCTATAATATCAAATTATTTTGTATAAAAAGTTGACCATTTAGGAACTGTTACTCGTTACCATAGCAACTGTACAAAAAGTAATCACTTTTTGTACTAGGAGAAAAAGTAATCTGATTTTACGCGTGTCATATTTTTCGCGGTGTTCGGTGTTCATTTTATTTATACTAATAATGCGAAATAAATCGAAATTTTCAATTAAACAATAACCATTTATCTGTTTTTTTGATAATATTAATATTTGCTTGTACCTGCCATACTCTGTTGCAGAGCGTTGTCATGTCCCTTCTATACTTGCGTTGTGCGTATTGTGTGATCACAAGTATAGGGGACCTACAGCTTAAGGTGGACTCCGAACCATCTCAAGTACTTGTACTTGTGGTAGTACTTGGATTTTTTATTAATTTTAGGAAAATTTCCTGGGCAAAGCATACCTCGGTGGTTTGCCATTGCCTTCCGAGGGAGAAGAGATTTTTAAAAATCCGGTGGTATATCGGACGGGGTTTGAACCCGGGTTCCTTGTTCGGTAGTTCCGCACGTAACTAACTGAGCCACAATCGCTCTCAATATTAATATAATAATATTATTAATTGAATTTCTTAAGAAACGAAAAGAAAAACCAATCCGTTGTTCTAACCAGTCCTTTCACGGAGTTTACTAGTTAAAAGCGGTTGGAGAAAAAAATAGTATGTTTAAATTATACAAAAAATGCGTTTTTGGGACTCATGAGATTGCCAGACTCCACAAACTCGCAAACGGCAACTTTCTTATTTATCACAAAAATATGCATTTTGAAAACTTTTTTATAATCTTTATTTATTTCATGATTATGGAATTCCACAAAGTAAGGCTAGAAACAATAAACAGCATAAATCAAAAGTCAAACATGAAAGAATTTGAGGAACGTAATAGTGAATGTTATGCAATGGAACCGAAATATTCAAGGAATCACAGTACTACTACTTGTAATTTAAAATTTAAAAACGTATTTTGCATTTGGAATACCTATTGTTTAATTAATTACTTAATAGTTCAATGTTTAAATTGTAGAGGGCTGTAAATAGTTATTTAGGTGACAATCTTTGTAAATTAATCATTACGGATTAGCTGGAAAGCTTGTGGGGCGAGCGGCGAAGAAGCGAGCCTCCATAATCTAGTGAGTCCAGTAAAGATTATTTGCAAAGCGTGCAGCGTACACCGTTTTATTTCCACTTTCACACAGCTTTTTTTATTAATTTATTGTATATCTTTTATAATATAGTCATAGTATATCTATTTAAAGACATTTTGTAAGACGATAGGACAATTTATAGTTAGACGTTGTCATGGTGTTGTGATTAAACAACAGATACAGTAATTAGTTTTCCTTTTTTTTTCTGATGAGCATTGTAAAACTATACAGGTGTCTTTTACGATTCTGTAAAAGTCTAGAAGGACTATGGCTGTAAATAGTCATTTATTTAGTTGCCATAAATGCCTATAAACATAAAAAGTGGAAATAAAAGGTATAAATACATTTCATTAGCAGTAGTGTACACAAGTATCTTTATCTATTAAGTCTGGACAAATCCTTTTTTTTTCTCAAAGTTAAATCCATCTCAAAATCAAAAAAGTTCTTCTTGATAGTCTTCATCACATTTTGAACAATTTCAATATTCACTAGTTCACCTTTTTTACTGATATTTTACTTTTTTACTGGTATTTCAATTCCTGTTTATTAACTGATCTTGCCTCTCATCAATCTGCATACAGAACCTTTGAGAATATGACAGAATGCCCAAAAATGTTTAACATGTTTGGAAAAGATACGTTGGAGGGATGGAAGAAAAGTACTGCTTGCTGCCCTTTTTAGCATATGTTCAAGCTTTCTTTGCCATATATTTTAACCCATTTTCTTTAAATTATTAGATATTTAATTGTTTGGCATACTTGTACTCGCATCGAGTCTGCTTTTTGAACAATGTTTAAATTTAAAAAATGTTTTAATCATAAACTGTTTTTTACTAAAAATCTTGGGTGGACCTGGTTTTCATATTGGACATTATTATCGAAACAAAATAAAAAATGCAGGGTATGTACAGCGTACAATACCTTGCCCATGTAAATGCAAATGTCATACAATAAAATAATAAGGTCTACACAGCTTATTTGTTACACTCACAAAATTAAGCGTTTAGCATCGGAGCACGAGAGTCATAGTCGCCCGCGTAGCAGATAATAAAATTTCAATAATTTCGTCTGTATTACAGATAGCGGTATGTTTTTTCACCAACAACTTCTTTGGGCCTGTTACTAAATATAGTCTCGATTATATAGGCGTCTATCTCTTGCAATCAAAAAAGTTTTTAGCATGGAGAAAATTTTAGTGCAAAAATATGACATAGTACAGCGTGGAAATAAATGATTTTCATCAAGTTCCCTTTGGAATTTTTTCACATGTAAATTTTTCTGTACCGCTGTACTCTTTTTCATTTAGTACTAAATTAGTTCTGTCAATAAATGAAATCAATCTGTCAAACAATTCATAGAATTTATTGAATTTGTATATTTTGAGGTTATGGTACTGCCTTCTCTATTTTCGTAGAGCGGCACGTCGTGCTTTTACATGGGGAATGCAATGGTAACTTGATGAAAATCATTTATATCCACCCAGTATAACAAAATGGCAATTTTCTCAGATATTTTTTCAAAACTAAATTTTAAGTAGTACATTGCAATCTACAACTCTGGATGAGTTTTTAAACAACAATTAACTTTCTAGCCCCATCCAAGACGAGGTTATGGCGATGCAAACTAAAAAGTAGAGCGTTTTTTATTTTTTGAAATTTTACATAAAAATGACTTTTTAAGAGTCCAGGCCATTCTAAATCGATTCGCACCCTCTAGATTCGAATTCAGCAGGAAAGTCTACATAAGTCCAGACGAATTTAGGTACGCTGCTCCCGGACTATTATTTTAAAGGCAATCTTTAATGCTTTAATAATTTTTGTAAATTGAAAATCTAGTTTTATGTTGTTTCTTTATGTTTAATTGATTTCACTTTAATTACTAAGAACGAATCAAAACTCCCACTACTTTCTAAGCCGATTGTAATTCTCCCGTTCTTTGAAGAATTTGCCTACGCTGCTACTGTGCAGAATTCCGCTGTCGGTAGTGGATTCTGCTACGTCGTAGACCACTGTTTTCGCCGTCACTTTTGTAAAAAGCCGCTACCTAGAGGGAAAATTCGCCACTTTTGCCAATGCTGGTTAAAACTACTAAAGCAAGGTAAATTCATTAAGATGTAGAGAATAGATGAAATTAAAATTACCTTAACGACAACTATTAAGACATCAGAATCTAAATCTCATTAAACTTACTTGTGGCACCTACCACTTTGTTTCGAATTGACTCTAAATTAACCTATTATTATTTGTGCTAGTTAAGAAGATTAATATTCTTGATGTCTCGAATGCTGCTGAGTGCAGCATTCGATAAAAATTCTTGACGATGAAATACTTGTGTTGAAATCCAGCTCGAAGACGACCAAAGTTAATGTTAATAAAAGAGCGGCGATTCAAATTAAACGGTCTGTATAAAATGTGAAGTTGCTTGAGAGAATATTTATTGTCAATTAATTGCATGGAAGAAACAGTGTAATGCTCCGTCGATAATTGAAGAACGATCAAACTAAACGCAATAATTCCAAAGAGGATTTCTTTGAAAAAAGCGCGATTATGCTGTACAGTAGCTGGAAACTGTTTCCGTGCACGATTGTGTTGTTTACAATCAGCTGATAAACATAATACAGGAATCGGGCCGACTTTAGTTGTAGCATATTTAATTTATTTGTGTTTCATTTATAATTGAAGGTTGTCATCTATCACAAACTAACTAAATTAGTTGTACACATTTGTGTAACATAAATCTGCAAAATACTAAATATAGTGGATATATGCCGATTTGATTAACTGACGACAAAGGATTTATTACGCTATGATGCGATTGGTTTACTTTTCAATGCAATTTTGGACAATGAGTATTTCATTTAGAACGAATCTGATATTACCAATAGATATATCGATCCCAAGAAAGAAAGTTCAAGTGTAGATAAAACTGTTAAAAGTGGATATATTGCATTGTGTTTCGCTCCTCAATTGTTCATATGAATGCGCTATGGATGCTAATTCATTAAAATCTTAATAATGCGTTTGCAGAGATTTAAACATGGATATATTGTGACGATATGTTGTGGTATAATTTCGTACCGATAGGAACTATGATTATCAATATAGGAAATAAATGGATTAAGAACAATTTGTTAACTTGAAATAAATAAACGTTAGGAAAGAAACATGCTATGGAGATGGTTTATTCATTTGAATCACTTTTAGCAATTGATTTATCGATTTGGATTTTTAGATTAACATTTAGTTTTAAAGATTGAATACATGCACTTAATGGCTATAAAACCATGTGTGGGATACATTAACAACTGCCTTGATAGTAATGTTTTGAATCTTTCATACGCCTATGTACCGCAGAATTTTTCATTTTACTCATAAACAAATTTAGTTTTGGATTGTAATTGATCTGAAATTTAGTATCGTGGTTATTAGATATCTTAATGTTTATAAGAACGAAATTAACTTAACTTCCTTAAAAGAATTGTTTATTCGAGTTTCTCTCTATTTATTGAACGAGTTTGATTTTTAGTAAAATTTCCAAATTCCCATTTCATTTCTTTAGTCCAACGATTTGATGGACCTTTGTTAAATATTGTATGGAATACATGAACTCTATAAGATTTTCTTATTTCAAGTTGTATATTTATTTCAAGTTATTTAGTTTATAGTTATTTCAAGGTACCCAAAGTATGTTCCAAGGTAAGACCATTATAATGATGATATCGTCAAGAGATTTTATGAAATTTCTCCTATGTAGTTGTCTGTTGATGTCGTGATTTTACTCAAGGAATTTGATAAATGGTCTTAGGCACATAAACCATGATGGCACATATGTTATTGTATCCTAGAATCCTGTTTTTGGGAAATAATTGTACATTTATTTGTGGTGTATGACATTTGTGGTCGGACTTGAATCACAAGCTTATTTGAAGAATTAGGATATAAGTGTTGTTATATCATTGTAATCGGCAATTTAAGAGCTACATTTCCAAGCAGTTAGGCAATTTTTGATAATTTTACCATTTTTCTAATCAATGTATCTGTGATGACGTCATAAACGTCATAGTTTGTTAATTTTTCATTTGTTTTCCAAAGTGTATAAATAAAAGCTGCAACGAAAACACAGTTAGTAAACAATTTTTCATTGATGGTAAAGAACGTATATTATTGCTTCTCAAATTGAAGAAAAAGTTTATTAAATAATTATCTTTCAGTTATGATGGTTTAAAATAAAAACATAAAAAACAAAAGAGACAGCCAAATTATTATTATTTACTAATAAAATCTAATAAAAATTAAAAAAAGGCATACAAATTTAAGTTAATAAGTGAAAATAATTTTATTTAAGCTTTGGTTTAAGTTTGGTTACCAATTTGATTTTATTTTAATTATAAATGTACATAAGTTACATATAATTAATGGTGGTAGACAGCTACGTTACATTACCAGCTCGGTTATTATTTGATTATTGGAATAGTTTATAAATTTGAAAATTAAAAAGTCTAAGATTTTGGTTTCAATTGCAGTTTAAAATTAAATTAACTTTCTTTTCTTAATTTGAGGTGAACTTTAAAAATACATCAACTTAGAACTTATTTTTGAGATTTGAATTTATTCGTTCTCACGTGTTTTTTTTACCTTATTCATGTCAAATAAATAAAACTTATGTATTAAATAAATATGTGTTTCTTTTATTGTACAATTATTTATTTATCGATATACAAAAGCAAATTATTTTTACTAGTTACAATTTGTGTTCATTTGAGCACAAAAGCATTAATTATTCTGAAAAAGAATAATATTATACAGTTCTTGCATGAGTTAAGCTGCATGCTACAGTCACAGTATATATAACAATCAGTAGGTTCACTTGCATGCGACACCATTCATTTTATTAATCCACCTTCGAATATCACGCCCATAAACGAAGTAGTGGACCGACGTTTATCGGTCGGCACCGCCTACGAATAATAATAAAACGCCGGTAAATAAAACGCAGAGCCGCATTCAGTAAAATGTCTCGAACAAATATGTAAACAAAATCTCTTGTTATATAATTATAGTAAAATATGAAGTAGAATTATGTGTAGTGAACCATTTGATTGAAGTTGTTTTACTTATAGAATCTAATAAATAAAACGATAATCAATTTAGATATTTAAAACATTTATTAAACTAAGTTAGAAGAGTTGTTTCTTGTTACATCGTTAATTACCAACTAAAGTTACATTATTCTTTCAAGCCATTAACCATATTCTTGCGCTGCAATAGTCATTTCATTTTATTTAGAAATAATTACGAACAAATGCATAGCTGTATACAATTTGAATACCTGTTCAACAAACAAATGGAGAATCTTGGTCACCGAAATCACATACGTACAAAATAAGGGAGATGAAATCAATTTACACTATAATAATAATAATTAATAATAATAAAATTTATTTTCATTCATATTAAATTAAAGACACAATGACAAACGAAATGCTAAAAAGTACAATCCTAACGCACGCTTTGACTTTTTTTAACAGTTGAGAGTAACAAAAGACGCTGTAGTTCACACCTGTTGACCTAGATTCTTTATTCTTGAACTCTTTTAATAAATCAGCATAAACACATTTATTATGTAGGATTTCGTAATCGCTTATTTGTTCTATTACGTGTTAGTAATTCAATTTTAAGCAATTGGTGTAAATATATACAAAAGTGAATTCTTAAATACGGCATTGTTTTTAAGAGCGTATTTATTAAAAAATAATAGTATGTAGGAAAAAATAACCTGAAATCGGAAACCTGAAAAACTAATTGTAGTTCTTTCCGAGGTATTTTTACAGCCTTTGGCGGCACAACGACTAACACTATGCATTGTTTACTGGCACTAATACTGCACGATGTTTATCCGGCTCTGGTAAGTTCGATACGTTCTGTTGCGTGTTTGAAACAGAACTGCTGTCTGCATACTGCCGACTCGCGCCAGCATGTAGTGTGGTGGACGGAAATTATCTGCGACAGTCACATTACTGTATGTTATATATACTGTGCTACAGTTCAGGTAATTTTGAGACAAGTGAAAAAAGAAAGGTACGTTCATTTAAGGACGCTTCAATTCATGTCACATGCTCTACCAGATCAAAAAGACTAAGTTAATTTACCGGGTAAAACAAGAGTTCAGGTGTGTTTCTGTGCAATTTCATTTCTAAGCTGAATAAGATATTACTCTTATGATTCAAATAACACCCCAATATATATTGTCTGTCCCAACGTGGGGCAGGTCTTTTTCAAAATACATCTCAAAATACTGGAATGTTAAGTAATGACAAGGTAAACTCTAAAGAATTAAGACGACTATTAAAGTAATTTTGAGAACCTGCTGCTGTTAATAATTAATCTACACATTAAAAATTGTATTTCGATTCGCAACAAAATTTAGTGGAAGCAATATAATTAATCTGCCTGACTAACTATTTTTTAATACTTTTATTAACGAGTGCGACAAGTTTATCCCGTAAGAAATCATTAACAAATAAAGCAATATCCGCATTTTACAATGAACAATTTTAGATAGATAATAATTAGTTTAAAAATAAAACAAATTTACTGTAAATTGAACTACTTAAACATCGCCCAACCAACTGCTACGCATAGTAAATACTGTACAGAGAAATGTTATAGTGTACTTTTATCACAAAATTTTATAGTAATAATTATCTCCCATACTTTATCATAACCTGAAGACAATAAGGAATGGTGAGCATGCATACTGACGAATAATATAGAAATATTTCACATATAATAAAAGAAAAATAAGGTGCGCGATAAAATTTTCTATGCAGTACGTTATTATATTTTTATATTTAGTATTAAAACTTCAATATTAAAGTGGAATATTTTTCATAATCTCGAGTCCTTTAGTTGCTACATTTTTAGGAAATATTTCCAAAAAAAATCTGAGTGGAAAATTTATTGGTACAATTTAAACGACACCAACAAAGATCTTTTACTTTATAAGTTAGTAAGAGTAATTTTAAGAATAAAGAAAACATAATTTTTAAAGAAAATGAAAAACAAGCGTTTCCCTAATATTTTCGTTTTATATTGTATTAGTGTAAAGCCACTACAACAAATTGCTGCGAATCTGCATGCTGTTAATGAATATGGTCATTGAAAATCATTGGTCATTAGGAATTGCATTTCGATTATTTTCACAATGAAATTTAATGGAAGCAATATAATCAATCTGCCTGACTGACAATTTCCTTAATATATCACTTTTATTAACGTGCGGCAAGTTTATCTACTAATAAATCATCAACAAATAAAGCAATATCCGCACTTAACAATATCCTATTTTGGATAGATGAAAATTAATTTACAAATAAAACAGACTTACTGTAAATGGAACTACTTAAACAGCCTTCGACCTACTGCTACACATACTAAATATAACCATTTGCCATTATATCTAAAAATTTATGTAAACAGTTACTAATAATAATTATAATTTATTAAACAAGCTAATATACAAACAACCTCTTTAAAAGGAAACAAAACCGCTAAACGAACTACTGAGTGGAAACTTTTTTGGTATAATTTAAAACGGCACTATCAAAGATTTTCTACTTTATACGGCAATAGTAAGTGTAATTTTAAGAATAAAGAAAACATAAATTCCTGAGAAAAAGGAAAAACAGGCGTAGTTTCCGTAATATTTTCGTTTTATGTTGTATTAGTAAGTGCTTTTGTGGGGGGAAATGTGATGTAATTCAAACGGCTCCGCCTTCCGTCACAAACATATGATTATATACATTCAAAAAAACGCACGACTTTATTATATCAAAAATAATATGACATTTTATAATGTGGTATATAGAGGAAATTTATTAGTTAAAGAAAATTTATTATTTTACAAATAATTAATGACAAAACCATTTTCCATGCAATCTTTCAAACAGCAACGACGGCGTAAAAATATTTCAGCAGTTTCGTCTGTACAGAATATACAAGAGCATCCTCCTTCAGCAATGGCATAAACCAAAGTGTAAAAATTCAACTTATCTTGTAGAAAATTCATAAAAGAGTCGGAAGTTTCAACAAAAATCGAGTTCTTGACTTTTTATATGTACGTTTACTGAAATGCAATGAGAATTTTAAACATCAAAGGGGGGTTCGCTTTCATTACTATGTCTGCTAGTCATAAAATGCGCTTGGTGCTTTAAAGCTTAAAGGTGGTACTATAGCTGTTGAAATAAAAAGATTTTATTATGAACTGCAAGTTCCACTGAATGAACGAAATTTAGAAGTGCTTGTAAACGGAACAAAACGTTTCTCATTTGCTCGAACTAAAGCATTTTAATGAAAGCACATCAACTGCAACTAAAAGCTACTGTGCACTTAATTACTTTAAAAACTTTTTTATATTTCTTAAAGCCAAATCACAAAGTAAATACAGTTCTGCTATACAATAGCGTCGTTCTGTATACACTGAATCCATAAATTAAATTAAATTTGGGGTACATTTCATTTTTCTTATTTCTTCACATTTTATTATATTTTATTTTAAAGTATTTACAAGGAAAGATTCCAAAAACAAATAGGAAAACTGGGGGCAAATTTTTGCTTTTATTGCAAGGTATTCTTTACACTTTATTAAAAGTCCCCCTTATAGCTCCTATCCTATTCAAAATATTGATAATTTATTTATGTTTATAAGGTATTTATGGTTATTAAGCTATTAAACAGCTTATGAACATAGATTTTATGGTTTTCTCAGATCATGTAATTCTGACCAAATGTCCCCACTTAGAGGTTGTGTGTGGAGACTTTTGGTCAATAACTAAAAATAAAAATTAATGTAGAAAATCTGTTCTTTACTTTTAAAAAGTAGTATGCATTCCAATTCGATTTAACAAATACCTAATAAAATATAATAAATGTTTTAAGTATTTAATAGTGCTTGTTACTTATATGCTTATTTATTTATTCAAACACATGCTCCCAACAGATTACTTTAATATTACAGAAAGTAATACAGCTATAAAATATACAAGTGCAATAATCTGTACAGCAATGCTATTGCATTAATATTTTTAAAGTGATGAATGTTTCTGGTAATGAATTCCAAATTTTTATAAGCAATTTTTGCAGTTTCTGTTTTGGAGTTTTGGACCAAAGATAACATCCAAATCTTTATGCACAGTTTTGACAACCAAATTAATATAATCCGTGTCATAAGTCAACGTTATTAGATTAAGTAATTTATTTACAGTAATGCATTACAAAGTATTTTACTAACATTAAAGATTATCCCTACTCCACCGATACAGTTATTCACATCCATTTGAGGTTTTATACTTACAGTCATCTATAGATTTTATTCTACGAAATATTTTTACATCATCAGCAATGAGTAGACATTGTAACGGGTACATTTTCCAACGGCATTTAGTATGTAAAATTTGGTATTAATTCTTGTTAAAAATCCTAAGTTCGGTCCTGTGGACCTCGCTTAATTTAACTAGCCTGTCATCAAATAAACATCTTAAATAAAAGGCACCTTTTAAGAAAGGATTGGTTCGTATTTGCTATAATGAAATAATGTAACGTCATATTGATGTCGTTTTTCGTATCTTGCGACCTGGCATTTTAAAAATAATATCAATTTCTTCAAAAAAGAAACCTTGAAAAGAAATCATGAGAAGCGCTTAGTCATCTCATTTATAGAAATATTTCGGTAAACATTTTGAGTGTATACGATTCGTAAATACACTTTACTTTGTCTGTTATTTGCGCTTTAAATTTTAAGTCAATGCAGTGTATGAATATCGTCTACAGCCAGCGTGTTTTAGCTCACACGTGTGTTTTACGCGCGAAAGATTGGGGTGCTGCTTTTTACACGTAAGGTCGTGAATCCTATAGTAGGGCAAGCAACAAGCACCCTTGCCGCCTAAAAACAGATGTCGGTCCGCGGAGCAACGCTGAGCAGAGTTAATATAAGTGCGAGATGACGTTGAGACGAGGCCTGTCTTCCAAAATCGCACGCCGAGAGCGTACGTTCGATCTTGTGTTAAAAAATGCCATTTTGTTGTAGTAACATGGAGTTTGAAAGAAAACTCTAAATTCAGTTTTTCATATTGTTTGAACAATTACCGACTTTCGGATGGTCGGTGCATTTAATTAAAATCAACATGTAATAGTTATCGTTTAAATAAGTGTTTGGAAATTAACCAATAATTCGTGGTTAACAAAAGTTAGTTATTCCGTTAAATATTTTCGCGGACGTTTGTGCTTCAGAAAAGTGGGAAATTCAGTTTCCCTTATTACTGTGTAACAAAGTTACGACAGCCTACAGTACCGTACTCTCGTCTAAATAATTATTGTACAGAAATAAGTTAATATTTACAGACGCTTTCTCTGTAATCGAAATTTCGGCTAAATAATAATTCGTGCTGTGTGCCTTCTAAATTCAGTTCAGAATTAATGGTTATGTGTATTGTTTTATTGAAAACAATGAAATTATGAAATGGTTATCAAAACTAATAGCCAAATCTTTTATGGAACTCTTTGGTTGCATTTTGTTACTGCCGTTTGGGGTGAATTTGCAAATTATAATTCGCCATATCCAGTTTCTACGAGGGTTATCTCGTACATCTTTAATGTATGAAAGAAAAATCCCAGTATTCCAGTTTCCATTTGCTGTGACGTTGTCGTCAAATTTTATGCAGTTTATCGTTGATTTTGGTTTGTGACTTACCAAAAATAAAAGGTATTGTGACTATTGTTTTTAGTGTTATTCATTTAGGTAAATTTCTTGCTTGAATTTGCAGTCATTTTTGTTATTGTTTCTCAATTAATAGAAGTTCATTATAAATTTTTGCTCATTAAATTCTATTATCAATAGAGCTCTCGTCGGTTGTTAAAAAGCTTTAAACTTTAATGTAATTACAAATCATTTGTATTGATACTTTCGAATTGATTTAATTTGTCTAATCTCATTTAGATATTTGTGTATAAATTTTTGTCCAGAAAAAGACCAGTCAAAATAAATTTTAATATTTGTGTTAATGCTTTTGAACATTATTTGTGGTCGATTTAATCAAATCTTCTTGAGTTATTTTCATAATTTAATGAAGAGTTCTAGGTGAATTTTTATTGATTAATTTTGGTATAATTATAACCTAATAAATTTAGGTTGGACTTGTAATAAATATACGAGGTGTGTTTTATTTTTATTTATGCAAAGTTGTGTTCTAATTATTTTCCTGCTAATAAATGTTATTAATTCAAAACTGAACGATCTGAAAAACGGAACCATATTGGTTATGAATGCTTAAGTTCATTTCTTCAACAATTTTAAGTAAACAAAATTTTGTTTTAACTAAATATTCTATTCATTTTCTGGTTAATGGATTTAATAAATTTTAATGCTTATTCAATTAACATCTTTGAATGGTTAATAAATCATTAACTAAGCTCAGAACCAGATGGCGCCCTTTTACGTTTTTATTTGTGTTGAACCCTTATCTATTCCTTTTCACAATTTATACAGCTGTGGAACCAATACCTACGACTTGATTAATTAATTTGTAAAGAGAGAGTTTAAATCTCAAGCTGTGGCAGATATTTTTTGAGTTTTCAGTTACAGTAAGTATGATGTATTTTTATAGCTTTTATAGTTATTTTTGTTGTTTTGTCTGACAAAAAAAGCTTTGTTTCAACATTCCAAATGGTGTAAACAACTAGGCAGGTCGTTAATTAATATTAAAAACAATAAAGGACCTAAATCTGTACCCTGTGGTACACCAGAAAAAATTACACTCTCAACAAAATGAATTAGGGTCGAACGACATTTTTTAACTTTATTCACATCTTGAAATAAATAAAGATTAGTAAAAGTTTCACAGTTTTATTAAAATATAACCTGACAATATTGTTTCGACAGCTATGCTGTCATTATCAAAGGTAATATAATTATAAACAAACACGTCGCTAAGGTAGATACAAAAATAGGTAACTAGGTAAAATAAGAATAATAATTAGAATTAAATATCTAATACTTCCAGTAACGGAGAATTACTGAGCTCAAGTTGTTCATTCATTAAAGGTACCCTGAGTTTGTGTTTGTATATCTCAAAGGCTTCTAAAATGTCTAATTTGCGTTTGTTATTACAAAAATGTAGGAATTTAATATTACTTAATTCTAAAGTAACGTTATGCAGCTTCTTCTATTATTTTCCCTCTTTTATATTATGGCCTTGGTATTTTTATGATATGAGTGTCGTAGTTTTGAGCTAAGTTATTTTTTATAAAAAAATTGGTAGAATCGATGCCAAACCGATGTGCGATAATTGTAGAGAATACTGCCCATACTGATAACACAGGCTTGCGATGGTATTCCCCTTTCAAAACTAATATATGATTTCGGCAGACTTTTGGACGCTAATTACGACAGAAATATGTAAACAATTCCATCACGTAAGGTTTTCAGTGAAACAGTGGAGCTCGACTTTTAATAGATAGTAGTTAATTACTAAACCCAGATACCTCATTTTACTGGTATAGAAATAGAGAAAAGGATTTTGTTCCATTTTTCGCAAGAGAAGATGATTTGGTCTATTGCTGTAACATTCCTGGCCTGATGAAATGTTTGATTTAGAATATGATGTAAACGAGTGGAGACTTTTTATAGATTCTTCAAAACGTAGTCTAAAAGCAGTATTACTGCACCATGGTAATAAATTTGCTTCAATACCCGTAGGGCATTCTGTGCATCTAAAAGAATGTTATGGAAATTTGTATTTGATTCTGAAGAAACTAAACTATCATGATCATGGATGGACTGACTGTATGCGGTGACTTGAAAGTTTTGAGCATGCTTCTTGGGCAGCAAGGAGGGTATACAAAATATCCCTGTTTCTTGTGTGAATGGGATAGCCGAAATAGAAGCAAACATTGGATAAAAAAAATTGACCGGCGAGAGCAGGTTTAAATCCTGGTAGCAAAAACATTGTACATGCCAGCTTGGTGGATGCTGACAAAATTCTTTTACCTCCACTCCACATAAATCTGGGTATAGGGCCGTATTCTCATGCCACTATTAAAGGTGTATTTAACTAAAGTTAAATTAAGATCAACAAAAAAAAAGAGATAGCTTTATCTAATTCTAATAGGTGGGAAAAGGTTAGAATTGGTCGCCATGGTAATTAAACATGCTATTAACTTAATAGTGGCATGAGAATACGGCCCATAATGAAACAATTTGCAAAAGCACTATCACGAGGCAGTGGCTTCTTTTTCAGTATTTAGGCAATAAATTTAAATCTCTATCTGAAGCTAAAATAAAAGAGGGGGTCTTTGTTGGGCCTGACATGATGCAAGATGACATATTTGAACAACTATGAATGAAGTTGAAAAATGTGCCTGGAAATCCTTTCAGAAAGTAGTCAAAAACCTCTTAGGAAACCGCAAGAGCCCTAATTACAAAATCTTAAGTCGAAGATATGCTCAACAACTTTCAGAAAATGGGCTGCAATATGAATCTTAAATTGCATTTTCTGCATTCGCATATCGACTATTTCCCCGAAAACCTTGGTGCGGTGAGTGAACAGCAAGGTAAAAGATTTCACCATGGCATTAAAGTTATGGAATGCAGATACTAAGGCAAGTGGAATATAAGTATCATTGCTGACTATTGTTGGATGTTAAAGAGCGATGCACCAGAAAAGCTTCATAAGCAAAAAAGTCTGAATAGGAGCTTCAAAGACAAAGAAAGACAAAGACAAAAGTATCACAAGGCTCTTAAATGTTTCTAAACTGTATATTAATATGTAAATGATTAATTTGTAAATGATTAACATGCAAATGATTAATATGTAAATAAAATAATTATTTTATTGTAAGATGTTTTGTTTATATGTATGTAGTTGAAAGTTACAGGAATCAAAGAAACAGAATTTAGTAAAGAGGCTTATTTAAAAACAAATCCTGACGTCCTAGAGAAAAACTGAAATTATTTTTGAGTTCAGCTAGACAACATACCTATAAAAATATATTTGATACTAAAATGGGAATTAATGATTTAAAATTCGCAGGCCTGTGTAATTGACGAAAAAATATTTAAGCTTCTTTTGACAAAACCTTTTTATAAAAATTAGTTATTACTTTTTTTATTTAATAGAAAAACAAATTTTAATTTTTTGTATAATATTTAGTTACCCAAACCAATATTTAGTTTTTTTAATTTATTGCTTAATTAATTTAATTGTGTGGTGTTTATTTATTTTTATATCAAGGGTGTTTAAACTTTTTTATATACTGTATACATACGAGGGTAGATTGAAAAGTTTCCGGAATGGGCAAGAAAACGCAGTAATTGAACAGGTTTTTGTTTTTATTTTTCAACATAATATCCTTGCAGGGCGATACACTTTTCCCAGCGGTGCTCCAACTTTTTTAAGCCTTCAGAAAAATATGATTTCGGGAACTCTGCAAAATAAGCTTTAGTGGCGGCGATGACCTCCTCATTTGACGTAAAGCGCTTGCCTCCGAGCCAAGTCTTCATGTTTGTGAACAAAAAGAAGTCGCACGGGGCCAGGTCTGGAGAGTACGGGGGATGCGGCACCACCTCGTAGCCCAATTCAACCAATTTAGCATTGGCGATTCGGGATGAATGGGCCGGCGCGTTGTCGTGATGGAAGAGCACTTTTTTTCGCTGCAAATGAGGCCGTTTCTCCTTCAAAATGCCGTTGAATTGATCCAATAAATCGCTGTAGTATTGTCCCGTGATAGTTCTTCCCTTCTGCAAAAAGTCGATGTGTATCACACCTTGCGAATCCCAAAAAACGGTGGCCATGACCTTTCCAGCAGATGGGACAGTCTTTGCCTTCTTCGGAGCAGATTCGCCTGGAGAAATCCACTGTTTCGACTGCTGCTTGGTTTCTGGTGTGTAGTGGTGGATCCATGTTTCGTCCACGGTCACGAATCGGCGAAAAAAATCCGTTGGATTACGATTTAACAAGGCCAAACACTCTTTCGAAGTGGTCACACGATTTCGCTTGTTGTCCATAGTCAGCAAACGCGGCACCCATCGCGCCGAGAGCTTCCTCATGCCCAAATGTTCGTGCACGATATTTTGCACACGTTCATATGAGATGCCCGTGGTCTCTACTATTTCGCGCAACTTCACTCGTCGATCGGCTAACACGAGATCATGGACTTTATCGACCATTTCTTCATTTGTGGCCGTTTTTGGACGTCCACTGCGTGGTTCATCCTTGGTGCTCGTACGGCCACGTTTGAACTCGCTCACCCAGAAACTAATAGTCGAAAATGAAGGTGTGGATGTGCCATGAACTTTCTGCAAAATATCTCGTATCTCCGTCGCCGTTTTCCCGTCCATCCAGAAATGTTTGATGACTGCACGAAATTCGTTTTTATCCATTTTTGCAAAAGTGCCTGAATTGCTTCACAAGATATCCTAGTAAACATAAACGGAACGACGCACGTGTCTGAAAATTTGACAGCTTTCCTAAAATAGGTTAGCCTTGACAACCATCATAACAATTTCACGATACGTGCGCCATCTCTTGCCCATTCCGGAAACTTTTCAATCTACCCTCGTACTACACCTATACACCTGCGCATGCATACGCACACCTACATCCAGTGGCGGGATATGGGGTGGCAATTGCCCTCCAACGTTGGAAAAACTAAGAAAAGATTTTGCTTTCTCTTTGGATATCGAAATTAATCAAATATCAAGAGCACGATTTTGCTCCCCCAATAACAGACCTGCAATCCCGTCACTGTCCACACCCGCCATCCATTGATATGTATGCGATTGTTATAACGACAAGTTTCACACTATCTTCCGTCCACTCGTTCTTGAATTTTGAACCATTTTAAAATCTATTTGTCTGTTGATCTCACAAAGGGCAAAATCAGCAGATTTGTATACCACTGTTCTGTTTCAACTAGATGTAAAAATGTGATGTTCATATCTCGTAGAATGCGATGCGTTAAATTGTTTAATGGGTGGTGGATGGACATTCAACAAGACTTATTACTATTTCAAGAACCAAGAAATCAATAAATACTATCTAGTATTTCTCTTTGATTTCCAACACTGTTTATTGAAAATCAACATGAATGTCATTAATAATCATTAGGTTTATTTCAGTAAAACTTTACGATGTTGCCACCCTATGCCTTAAAGTTAAAGCAAGTTACATTTAATAACGTGTACTTTACAAAAATAATAACCAGTTGAAGTTCGTTAAAATAAATTCAAATAGTAATGGATGAGATGAAAACACTGTTAAATGCTTTGACTTATACAACCACCGAGTCACATTTAAAGACATAGTGCTCAATGCTACTATACATGAGTTTTAATTAAAATTAAACTACACACAAAAAGATTTAATTACGAAGAAACTTCTACAAATTTCTAACAGAATGCAAAACGGATTATTTTTAATTAAAGAAAAACATTTGTTAAAGGCGCTATTATAGTATAGATAAATAGCGTTTAGAAGAAAATTCGTGATTTAATTATTCGCACCTTATCTATCAAACATTATAAGGATGCAACATGATGTTAAGCTATTGTATGATTGATCTCTAAATAACACATTCTTCGACTGCCGGAACTTCTCTTTAATGAATCGGAATGGCATTTTAAATAGATAGATGTCTTGAAAATTTCACGTTGTCACCTGCTGATTTACTGAAGTATGTACATAAAGGTATATACATCATAAAGGATTATTAGACAACGCATTAATATACTATGACCGCAATACCAAATCATTCTAAATGATCCATTCATTTTAATATTTACTACGTAAAAATTATTCTTTAATATGTTCGTGTGACTTCCTTCACATAAGCATCCATACAGGAAATTTTCACATGAACAATACTACATTTTATTAAAAAACAATCCGAAACAGTTAATTGACGCACATACAGAAGTTAGATAAGGAACTGTCTTATTACATACAAGGTGTGGCAATTAAATAACAAGAATTTCGTTTAGCGCTCGATGTGACATTAGCGTGACGCCGACTATACTACTCGATCCTACAAACAGTTTGAGAGGCCTATAGCAAGTTCGCAGCATTCTTCGGTTGTGATTTAGAAATTGTTGAATATTGGTACATCTGAACTATATATCAACAAAATGAGTGATCTGTAAGATCCCTCAAATCGGTTTCCATTCAGCGTAGACTTCATTTTTGTGAATAGGAAAACTTCGCACGGGGCAAGATCGGGGCTGTATGGTGGATGGGGTAGCGCAGAAATGTTTTGTTTGACCAAAAATCCACTCATCGCTAACGAGACATGTGACCGTGCGTTATCGTGATGTAACTAGCACCCATCTTCGACTAATTCTGGTGGAACTCACAGCATCTGGCATTCAAACGCTTCAAAACTTCGATGTAGAAGATTGAATTCACTGTCTGACCTGATGGGACTACCTGTGGATTAATCCCTTGACATCAAAAAAACTGATGGGGCGTGTAAATAGCCTCATCAAAAAAAATTAAGAAAATTAGAGAATTATAAAGTAACGAAAAATGTGGGAGTAAGATTGGTCTACAACTCTATGCTATTGAGAACCCAAAGCACAAGGGACTCACCAGTAATTACTCCTACTTCTGCTGACTTCTGGTTCATCCACACCAAATAATCAAATGGTGAGTTGAAGGAGGCAGGCGGTTTTATAGGATTCACAAAAAAGGGGCCAAAATACAAATTATGTCAACGTCTTTTTCTTTTTCGTTTTTGTTCTCGTTGCTATGGTGCTTAAAAAAAATAGTTGGCGGCCATCATATCCTGGCAACGCCATAGACGCTATCCAAAATAGCGATAGGCGGCGAAATTACAAGAGAGCGCCCTGCGCTATATGACATCACCTCAAACATGCGGTGAGCGCAGCGCAACCAAAAACAAATCATCATTAATTTGATTTTCAATTTTGTCATACTGGTCTCTGTGAGTCGTGGTTCCTGGAATTTTATTATGTTCCTGTATTTACAGTGTCAAGACTAAGTACATATGTATACGAATCAGAAATGATTATTTTAATTACTGCAATAGCGATGTAGCATTGTCTCTTAAAAAATGAGTAGTATCAGATCACTACTTCTAATTTCGAAAATATAAGAAAATCGTCAAATAGCTTGGCCTGACAAATTAGAACAGTATGATGCAAATCACATCGCTCAGTCTTTGTACAACAATCAAACATCCGTACAACCAAATCAGAACACCCTGGTCCTGTTAAACATCCAAATTAGCTAATATTTATAAATTATCGCAGTTGTCGTTAGTATAGGAAAAAGTTTTCTGCGACCCCATACTCCTTTTCGATACAAATTGAATAGTGAAAAATCTAGCTCTCTCGGCGCATATTTCTGAAGTACAGATTAATTGTTTAAGTATCTATATTTCTTTAGAAAATACAATCATCCGTTCTATTTCAAAGTGGATTGTGAAAGGTCATTCCATGTCAAATCGCTAAAATGCGTTGATCTCACGGATTTCAATAAAAATCCATTAGCTTTTTGGGCAGCTTCATAATTTTTTGTTACCAAACGTATTTTTATTTTTTTCTAAACGAAATATTTGAAAATTGCAGAAAAATCGGCGTGGTCACATTTTTAAAAATCTGAAAAAATTGTACAGATTCTTTGAACATTTCTGCGTTTAAATGCAAAATGGCAAGTGGGACGTTTTAATAGATTAGGCAGGAGAATTTTTTAAAGACCGCGTTACAGGCAGTGGGTGCACCATAGTCCACGGCCAACCGGCGCAACCCGCATTCGCTACCTTGTAGTTAATAATAATATGGTTCGTAATACCAGCGGTCTGACTTAATTAGTGTACATAAGATACATGTATATCTGTGTGGATATGATTATACCTACTGATTAGTTAAGTACTTATGTATTTAAATCGATTTCTTCGGGTGTGTTACATGAAGTATTTTTCTTGACCGTTAAGGACCTTAGAATATTATAAAGTAATAGCTTAAATAACATGTTTGTTTGCAGTTGTTTTTAATCCTAAATTTAAACATAGATGTTTACTGGGTTATATTGGGTGCTATTGTAGGTAGCAATCTATCGTTATATTATATTATTAAAATCCAGTGATACGGCTAGAATGCCGAATTTATTATCGTCAAAAACTACCGACTAATTTTTATTAATTTTTTAGTAATTTTGACCGACGTTTGTAGAAAAGTACATAAAAAATAAATTATAAACGAGTTTATGATGATATCATTAATAACTGAAAGTGCCAGCTAAAATTTGAGAGACAGAGAAAATAGTTTGTCAATGAAGCACGAATTCGTATATGCTGCAAAATACTATTAATAATGGAGACTTGAATTTGAAAGAAATTCAAGGTCTAATAACAGCTTTAAAATAAATCTGATTTATAAGAGAATATCTTACCCGAATTTTAAAGAGAACATTTAATTTCCTAATCAAGTAAGTTAATTAGATTAAAGGCGATTTTTATTAATGTGGACAACTTTAAATTTAATTTAAAACACATATAAAAACCATTCGGCTTTTTAAGAAAACTACACTTTCGAATTCTAATATCCGCGATCAAGTCGTCATTGCAGCTTTTTGTATACCATAACGTCTGTATTCGCGACAGATCTGGGTTGCTGAATGTTAAATTTAAAAGAGAAATATTACTTTCTGTAAGTCAACCTTTTACCCATATGACACGTGGTCCTTAATAGTCTGTTTATACCTGATCATTCTCAGCATGATCAGTAAAATATAAACACATATGCACAAAATTCTTTCATTTCGATTTTCATAAAAAATGATCCGTCAGAACTATGCTTTATAAATATTTTTAGTCTCATAATAACGTTTATCGTTGCTTTAAAAGGAAGTTAAAGTTGCTAGAAGATAACTACAATTACCATGCGCACTGCGCAGTTTTTTTTTTAATTTTTAGTTAAAAAATCTTTAAACAAAGTGTCTACATAGTTGATACCGTTAATTACTTCCGTTGCTACTTACCGGTACTTGCTTCTCCTATTGGTTTCTTTTAATGTGGCGGAACTACCGGTATCCAAATTTATAGCGGGTAAAGTCTTTACAGAAATTTAGGTTCTGTCTATTAAGAATTTGTTTATTATTCACTAGTTAGCATAGTGGTCAGCAGTTAAGTGAAGTGAAGTTAATATAAGAGCCTTGTTTCAAGAGTAGGTGTGGTCTATCATGTATACAGTGAAGACTCGTTAATTCGGACTAATATTAAAACAGGGGCAATCCGAACCATTGCGGTTTTCAGATTACCACGTCTGTAGAGTTACAATGTTTTATTTGTAAATAAATGCAATTAAAACATTTATTTAAAAATAAATAAAACTACAGAAATATTTACGCAAAAAAACCACAAAAGGCACACCAGCGTGCAGAGTATACGAATCAGTGGAACCATAGCGTACGAGCGTGAAAGCGCATACGCATTTCGTATGCACCGCACGCTGCTGGATAATGATCCATCTCCGGATATTCCGCTAAGTCTTTTTGAACGTTGTTATATGATCCTTCAGATCTTGTAACAAATCTGGAAATGTATAATATTTAAAGTTACATTGCGGTCTTTTTACATTTAACAATTTTTAAATTTAGCACAAAAGCTTTTTATGTATGGCGGAGATACATACATAAAGTCGTAATTCGTAAAAGAACTGTCAATTCTTTTTTAACTTATAAGCGTTTGTAACTAATACGAATTGTGAAGTTGCAATGTAACCACTTCTAAAATATATCGTAAACATAAATAAAATAAAATCGTATTTAGTTCATCTACAACGGTAGTTTTGTGTCAAATTACACATCTGAATACCCTTCGCATTCGTTACTATAAACAAAACTTGAGGAATAAAAACAATTAATTCTAAAGTGCGGATTATCAAACCCTTTAAATCCGGATTACCATGAAATCAATGTAAATAAATTGCTGGTCCGGATTATAGTGATATTCGGATTAACGTAGATTCGGATTAACGATCTTCACTGTAATTGTTCTTTTTAGAAAATAAATATCATTTCTTCTTTTATCTAGCTTCTTTAACTACCAAATGTTCTGAAAGGTTAACTGGAACATATTTTGAACGTGTGACATCCTAGATTTTTATTTTAGTCTTTACTGCTATCGGCAATAAATTTGGTTGCCGGCAGTTTCGCGCCATTTAAAGAAACCAATATCAAGTAACTACCGACAACGCAAGTAGTTACCGATACCAGATACGTAAATACTGCCAACTTTAAAATTGATTATGAACATGATCCATAGACTTGGTAAAAAATAAATTAAAATTAGTAATTTTGCCTATGGTCATTCTCTACTTTATATATTGTAAATAACAATGCTTGATAAAGACCATGAGACATAAACCTTATTAATAAGGTCAAATTCTCTTGGAGTATGTTTAAAAATTTTAGCCGATCGTATCTTAACGTTTGCTATTTTTTTGCAATAATTAGCAGTACGTAACGTTGTCAACAGAATTCAATTCAATGACAACATCTTGCGCAAGAATAAAGCGTACGAGTATAAAAAAGTCATCCGGCCTATTCTAAATTATTCTGTAAGAACATCTCCATACCGTGTTGGTTAAACTTCGTTTTAGATTTGGATTTTCATATGTGAGTAAAGGAAAAATAGCAATACAACTGAAAAATATTTTTCTCCTTTGCTCACACCTGAAAATCCAAATCTAAAACAAAGTTTTACTAACACTGTATAATGTACAATATTGAAACGTTCTTTTTAAAATAATAACAAAATGCTGTTTAAATTATCTATTAATAAAGAGAAAACATTCACACTTAACACACACTAATTCAATCTTAACTAATTTACAAAACACAACTATAAACTAACTATTAACTATTATTTATATTTAATCAGAATATTTATTTCGTACTATCTACGCACACACATTTATATTCTACTCAGATATTTATCTATTACCACTTGCGACTACTAACACGTCTAATTGCTCGCGGTTCACTAATTGATTCCCTTCCGTGTAAGCCGGCGTTTATATACCGCATAATCTTCTAGAACATGCACTAGATTCTTCTAGAAGGTCTATTGATTTTTCGCGCCGTCTATGACTCACGCTGATAAATCACATATGCAGGCGCCGGCGAACCACACCGGCAGATGTTGATGAGTCACGCATTCTCGAACATTCGACGGCGGTGTTCAGAGGGCTGATTGCGTTCATTACAATATTGATATTTCTACCTTCACTTTAAAAACTCATATTCATCACCACACATGGATTACAAGATTTGTAATTGCAGTTACAGAACAATTATATAATATTAAGGACATCTTTAACTTTGCTTGAATAATACGTAATTTGTCGCCTATAGTACAGTACTATAGTAGAACTCGTAGTTCGTGGTTGCGTCCTGCAATTTTAGTACTGGTTCTTTGTTTCGAGAAAAACACCCGGATATTTTTGAAACATTTTACAAATACTTGTATGGAAGAAAACACACCTGTTGAGACTATCGTCAAGCAGATTGGTTACTGCTATTGATAACTATTACTCGTCTATTATAATTCACTACAGTTCTCACTCGTTCTTAGGTTTCAATGTTTTCTAAAAAACATTTGTTTCCGTGTTTTTTGAACCATTTAGTGACTGATCAAGTAGTAAGAACAAAATTAGGGCAACTGCTATGTTTTTATTCTATACTAGGTACAAACAAAGGAGTAACACAACGACGAAAACTGTAGAATAATAACACCAGAACGCTTGTTATTTGTTTCAAAGAAAAAACACGGATAATTTTGCAAAATTTTACAAATACTTCTATGGAAGAACCATATCTGTTGAAACTAGCATCAAGCAGATTGATTACTGCTCCGATATTGCTATTTCTCAACCTTAAAATCTCTTCTATCTATTGGTCTATTATAAGTCACTACAGTTCTCAAGTTTTTCTTAAGTTTCAATGTTTTTTAAGGAGCCTTTGTCTCTGTATTTTTCTAACCATTCAGCGTCTGATTAAGTTACTAAGAACCAAATTATGGCAACTATCTATTAGGTTTGTATTCTATACTAGGAGCAAACAAAAAAGTAACCCAGCTACGAATACTATGAAATAATAACAACAGAGATTGGTGATCGGAGACAATTTAACAAAAGAGATAAGGTTCTGGGAAAACCTATGAAGACAATGAATATTTTTGTAATCTAGGTCGAGAAAGGATCATATGTAAGAATACATACAGAGTGTTCTACTTAGGATATATCGAGTAAGATGAATCTAATGACGAGTAATCATTTGTTTGTAGATCGGCCTGAAAATCCAATGCAGATTTAAGACATACGCAAGATTAAACCGATCTGATATATGTATCTAGGTGTTGTTTGACAAAGATAACAATTTCGTAGGGAAATGAGTTTATTCCGGTCAATGTATGTAAACAATTCGCATATAACTGTTTATTAAGAAACAGGAATCGCAGACGATGAAAACGTGTAGTATTCAAATTAAAACAGCATGCGTTACAATAACAGAATGAATACCATTGTGAAATCCGAAATAAATATAAAAAAAATGCAAAAATGGTCATGACTCTGTTCGTAGTTAACAGTCACTCTATAATTTAAATTGAAAGAGTCCTTACGCTTCTTACAAAACAATAGCAACTGAATTATAATACACATTAATAGGACATTAAAACGTAATCTTCTGTTGAGTATGACATAGAAACTATTAATACTGAAGTGAATAAGACATCAAAATTGTCATCGAGTTAACAGAACGTCTAATATTCGATTAGATAGATCGGTCGATTCAGGTTATCATTGATTATGGGAAAGTATGTATACTTTGAAAAGATTAAACAATATGATTGCAAATTATGGCACGTTAGAATCTACTAGATGTATGTCGATGATTTATGGTTAAAGGACAACTATAAATCAAACATAACGATGTGGCAGACTACTTCGGAAGAAAAACGAGGCTTACAGTATAATTAAATATGTAGACAGAAGAGTGTTGACTGTAGAGTAGGCTGGCTATAAACGTACATTCATTGTTATCTACAAAAAGACAATTTTTCTAATAATTACATGTGTAAGTTGTACATAGCGTTCTAGTTTGCTAGTTTTATTTGTTAGTAGTAGATGCATCACTCAGAATCTAATATAATGTTGGAAAGCATACATTAGCGTAAGTATAATCAGGTTAGTTTTCAAAGCCCACCCAGTGTTATATCAGTTCATGAACTTTACATTAACATACTATCACAAGCACTTACATTGTGTCTGATTAATCAAACACTTGAAACAAAATAAAGTAAAAATTATTAAAAAATACTACAACAGAGAAGCGAATTGCATAATAAATCTGGTACCTACGCAATCATGTTAGAAATTGTATGTATTTATACAGTTAGTTAAACTCCTCTGCAAATGTCTCAAACTCATATCGCAAAAGCGATTTATTTAGATGCAAACGCAGGAATGGAAATTCATAGAAATTCCTTTACATGATTTCCTAAACCAACAACTCAAATAAATTATAGCATGAAATCTAGTAAGTAACTAAATAAGTTATATATCAGAGATGTAAGCCGTAGGGGAGTGTCACCATATCGGATATCTCTATCTGAATGCACTCGTTACAACCTCCCACGACTACATGAGCTGACTGCACTCGATAATCTACATTAGCGAACTAGATGCACTTTTAAAGTTCCCCATGCGGAATTGCCCTCGAGCACATTTTATGATTTATTAAGCATGTCCTTCCAGCAAGCCCGCAAAGCCACTCAAGTGTAATTTCATTTTTGCGATCTGTGTGTCTTGGAAAACAGATTTTTCCTATAATTAAACAAAATTTACTAGAATTTATCGTTCTTCCTGTAGCATCTATCTACGGCTTATTATCGTATGCACATAACGTCCTTAAATACTACACCTACAAGAGATGTTGAGTTAGAACGATTTAAGTTTACCTCTAGAATCAACTGTAAATGCTAAAGACACTCGTACACACGTTCGTCACTTTTAATTCCAAATACTGAGCTAATCATAGCAATTTGTAAATATTAAAGGACGTGTATATATAACGAGCTTTGCAAAACTTGACAAGAACAGGTCCAGGAAAATTGCTACACAACACGTAACGTTCTAGTGTTGTTACACGTACAACTTGAAAACGTAACGTAAAACGGTACAAATTATACACTAACATATTTTAGATCGTAGATTTCCTAATAGCTTTGCTTAATGAAATGATACCCTTTTGGTATATCTCTAAGATTACGACAACAGTATTGTAAGGTATCAATTTAATAAATAGAAAGGCTTCTGCTGTAACATAGTATTACTATACTACTATTGTCCAATTTTTCCATCCAAAAGTGCCAGAAACGTATTAGAAAAGAAAGTAGGCATACCCAGGCTAAGCACTACTGAAATACATTCTTCGAGACATACCTATGATTTTGGTGCGTCATGCATCAAGTGCTTCTCCACCAGTATTCAAAACCGCCTCATTCAACCTCAATTTGGCTTGTGTGAAATCTTGGATCATCCAGTTTGATTTTATGTTTGGAAAGAGGGGAAAGTCGCAAAGAGTTACGTTTGAAAAAGTGAAGAACAATAATTGCCCAGTAACCTTTCTCATGTTCAACTAGTCGGACAGAACGGTGCTAGCCCCGCGTTTCGTGCTATCCTGAATTTAATTGTCAATTGTCATAAGTTATTGTACTGTAACTAGTAATATCGTAAAAAAGAATTAATAATAAAGAAGAAACAAACAAAAAAGTGTGATAAATGACATCCATTAAAAAGAAAGGTATGACACCAGCTACCATGGTCGAGTGAAGAGCACGTTAGATTTCTAATTATAAAAGCCAGTTTTATTCCCGGTTCCGGCGGTTTTTTTTATAGAATCATTTATGAAATATTAAATATATTTTATAAATAATAGTATATTATACAACGGTCACCTTATGATGGTCATAATACACGAGTATGACGTTTACAACACGAGCGCAGCGAACAATACGAGTGTATTAATAACCATTAAGTGCGAGTTGCATAACATTATTTTTCTTCGGCCGTAACTAACTTATTACTCCTAAGTGAACTTCTAAAACTGTTCTAAGCTGTTACCTCAAACCTTGAACTAGATGGCAATCAGACGAGAGCTTTCGTACGCAACTACTAAATTTATACTAAACTCTCATTGTATTATAAAAATTTACAATGAATGAATTTAATTATTATTTCTCAAGCCATTTACGAAATTGGTAAATAAAAGCACCAAATACTGCAGATATAGGTACCCAATACGTTCCTTGTATACAGTGTGTTTCACTTGACAGTTTGACACCCCTGTATTTTTACTATTTATAATCGAATCAATTTCAAATTTTTATCAGGTATAGAACCCCTTAACCCTTTATAGGGCAAGAGACATGTATTATTAAATATGCAATTTTGAGTTCAAAAACGGGTTGCTAGAAGGTGAAAGCATAACTTAGCATGAACTAAAAAAGATTTTTTTGATTAGTTTTTTGTAATTAGATTGGTACATATAAGTGCACTGCGATGATATTTTTGTGGTACATATTGACACCACAAATCGTTACATAAAAAAATTGCACGTATATTCTCATAGTACATATTTGTACCACAAGTAAAATAAACTATCTGATCAAAAACCCACTTTATTCAGTAGAATAATACAAACCAAAATCTATGTATACTTATACCTCCTACATAACTAGTATCACTAGAAGAAATATCACAACAGGCAAGTATAGATATCACTATTTTATAATACTTAAGTAAAAGAAAACTAAACATAATTCAGTTCAGAAAAAAATAAACCAGTCATTTTTTCCGCTACTTTATAAATAAAAAACCTAGTAAGTAATTTTTTAGATACTCTTCATGTTTCTTATTCGACAAATCAAAAAGTTTCACGTTTTCCATATGAAAAAAGTCATAATACTTTAGAAATAAACATTGCTACAGGAGTTTTGTGGTACATACTTGTACCACCACTTTTTAGGGCTTTTTATTTTCCTTGCTGTAAACATTATACAACAAAACAAATAACAGAGTGAAATTATCATACAATTCGAAATCTTTTGTAAAAACAATCCGAGCAGGTAATATTAAGTTTGCAAATGAAATTCAAACAAACCACTGAAATTTAGCGATTCTAACCTTACATTTACTTATTGTTAAAATTTGGTGAAATAAAATAATTTAATATCAACTTTAATTGTTCAAATAATATCAAAAGTTATTTCACATCAACCTAAACAGTTAAAACAATTTGTGATATTATAATACCAGAAAAAAATTTACTAAATTTTGCTAAAGACAGAACACATGATATCATGAAATCGGGCATTTACCGTTTAAATTGTTCTTTTTGTAGTTCGGTATATATTGGACAAACACTTCGAAATTTTGACATAAGATATAAAGAACACGTACGTCATTACAAAAATAAACATCCTGAAAAATCTAATTACGCCAAACACCTTTTAGAACAAAATCACACAATAACTCCTCAAAATAATATTAAATTCCTACATTTTTGTAATAACAAACGCAAATTAGAGATTTTAGAAGCCTTTGAGATATACAAACACAAACTCAGGGTACCTTTAATGAATGAACAACTTGAGCTCAGTAATTCTCCGTTACTGGAAGTATTAGATATTTAATTTTGATTATTATTATTTTATCTAGTTACCTATTTTTGTATCTACCTTAGCGACGTGTTTGTTTATAATTATATTACCTTTGATAATGACAGCATAGCTGTCGAAACAATATTGTCAGGTTGTATTTTAATAAAACTGTGAAACTTTTACTAATCTTTATTTATTTCATGATTATGGAGTTCCACAAAGTAAGGCTGGAAACAATAAACAAGATCATATTTAATGTTTATGTAATGGCGTAGATGCCTGTACGTGCATGTGGTACATATTTGTACCAGTGTCCTATAAAGGGTTAAAATAAATTTATGTGCAATTAAAAACCCCATTTATTATAACCCACCAGCCTACTACAATCAAAGCTAAATGAAAAAAGTTGAAAAAACATATTAGGCCTTGTTTAATCGGAAAAGTCGTTGCGGAAATTTGTTCTGGGCCACTTGGAAATACCAAAACCAAATTTTGGTTAAAAGATCTTGACTCATAATTATTTGGAATTTTAGCTCTATAGCGGTGCATTCTTTTTATTTAATAAATTCAAATAATCGAAGAAACATAGTAGGCCTTGTTTAATCGTAAAAGTCGTCACGAAATTCTCTTCTGGACCAATTGAAAACCCCAAAACCAAATTTTGATTAAAAAAATCTTCAATAACAATAAATTATTCTAACACATTATTAGAATTGTATTAAAATTTTTATTTCAACTTGATGCCCCTATATCTTTGTTATTTGTAATCGAAACAATTCTAAATTTTTATAAAATAATAATTCTTTATTACGGAAATAAACAAATTCCATTTAACATAGTGTTAGTACAATGAACCATACTTTATATTATTATATACTTATATTATTATACTATTACAACAGGTAAATTCATTAAATTATTATATGAGGACGCATGCTAATTACATATCAGATATTTAGGCAGATTCTTAACTGATTTAAAAAAATAGTGTAGGGTATACCATAGAAATTCACATCCTCCAAGTTATTCACCACATGACACATTCTACTTAACGGAGAAAACATACCGTAATTAGTGCGATGAAAAGGTCTTACTAAGAGGAGTGAATTCCTTGTTCCATATACTGGAATACGTAAAGAAAATTTGAAAAAATGAGAAAATACGTAAAGAAGACACACAGGTAAATCTACAATTGACGATAACACCTTAAACACAAAACAAGCATCAAAAAATGTTCTCCGGAGAGATAAAGGAGGCAGGTTAAAATATTTTAATATGTTTTCATAATTATTCCTATCAAACAGTATGTTAAATTTGAAACATAAATATTTAATGAACTTTCTTTGCACTTTTTCAATATGGCATTCATGTGTTACATAAAAAGGTGACCAGATTATTGTACAATATTCGAAAAGAGATCTTACAAAAGCCGCACTGAGAAAAAAGGTGTTGTTAAAACAACAGATTTCCATATGTTGAATTATTTTTGATTGGGTTGACAAATTTTGATTTCACACAACAATACATTTACTTATTTTAAGAAATTGGAGGTGGTTCCGTCAACCTATAATATTTGTTACACTAATTTCGCTTGGCTCAAGTAATTTAAAGCTTTAATCAAAGACCATACAAAGATATTTGTTGTATAGACAATCACTTCGCTCAAGGAATGTGTTTAAATTGTTTGAACTGACAGTTTATTTGCTTTGAACCAAACAATAATAGATCTTCAGATTTAAGACACTGAAATGTTGAAGAAATGAAATGCTGTATTTGTAGTAATGTATTAAATGCGTACAGATAAAACCAAAACATGTTAGTGCAAAATATGAAAAGTTTAAACAGAGTGAGACAGAGTGCATAGAATCAACAAAATTAAGGAGTTGATTTAACATCGATATATGTTATTTGAACCCTTATGGTTACTACTGTTAAAATTTATGTTTGTTAAACCGAACGAAAAATTGAGAAGAATGAATTTTTGCTGACTTGGTGCTGATTTTGATGGCGCCTGTGAGTAAATAGTTGACGTACAATGTGGTGTATCGTATAATAGTTGTATAATAGTTGTTTTGCATTTGTGTACAATTGCCAGGTAAGTAACATCACAAGCTTTTACTATTTACGATTAATATAGTAATTCTAATTACTTTTCGCCTGTGATGATGATACAAAAATGTTAAATGGATTTTTTAGTTCCCCTTTATTCTGTAATATTAATAAACGTAACTAAAGTAACATTCTATTAGTAGTAGCTGCATATTGCTATATGCTTTTTTGCAATTCCTTGGCAGTGTTGAGCGATATTCTAGTTTTAAACTGATTGTTTTTATGTTTATGTGTAATATACTTTTTGTATTTTATTGATATTGTTTGATACTGTTTTTACATCCCCCATCCCCCTATCATTCAACAATTTAATTTCTTAATTCAACACTAGAAATATTTAATTCAACACCCAGGCGTTTTTGTATTTACATCGTGTTCGGTTGATTCAACACAGGTGAATGCATTGATATAAAGTTTTATTTTATTTTCTACAATGCAAAAGTATACCTTGTTTTAATTGTTTCCATGCATTATGTGAACCAACAAAACTTAATGCTTTTATAATGTTCCTTCAATGCACTAAACTAGTTGGCCGTATTTAAAGTTCGAAAAGTGTTAAATGAAAGTTTTTTTGTTTGGTACAACGAATTTTTTTTTCAGTGCGTGTATAATATTATAATTGTTCTTAATTCAGTAAAGTCATTAGTATGGCGTATTACAAAACCCAACATTCTGTTAGCCTTTAAAACAGTTTCATTTAAGTGTAATGAAAAACTTAACTCGCAATCAAGGTGAACGCCTAAATCTCTTATAGACACTATATTTTCTAGAGCAACATTGTTTATGTAATAGGTACTATAAGTAGTAATAATTCGCTTCCTAGAGAAAGAACTTCATTGCTTTGCATTTGCTCACATTTAATTCTAACCCATTATTTTTACACCATTTAATCACAGACGATAAGTCTTTTTTTAACAGAGTACTATCAGCTACCGAAGTAATACACTTATAAATTTTTAAATCATCGGCAAACAATAAAAACGAACTGTGATTTATGTAATTTTTAATGTCATTAATGTAGATTGAAAACAGAACTGGTCCTAAGTGGGATCCTTGTGGCATACCTGATAACACATTAATTAATTGTGATCTTGCGTTATTTATCTTAACAAATTGTCTACGATTTTTGAGATAAGATTGCAGCCATCCTAGTAAAGGGTTTCCTATTCCAATCATCTCTAATTTACGTAATAAAATATCAATATCAACTCTGTCGAAAGCCTTGCTTATGTCAGTATATATGCAATCAACTTCAAAACCTCTTTCAATATTATCTATCACAAAATTGGTAAAAATAAATAAATTAGTAGCTGTAGAACGACCTTTATGAAAGCCATGCTGTTCTTGTATAATATGGTTTTTAACTGATTCCATAAGTACATCGCAGATTACAGATTCAAAGACTTTTGGAATCGAAGATAAAATGCTTACTGCTCTGTAATTAGTTACTTGAGATCGGATACCATTCTTATATATATAGGAACCAGATCAGAAGTTTTCCATATATCAGGAAAGTATGAAGAACATAATGATTTAGAAAAAATAATTGAGAGTGGTAATGCCAACGAATTGCTGCAATGTTTAATAAAAATTGGCGGTATCCCATCTGGACCAGCATTCGTATTTACATCCAAAGCTTCTAATTTTTTTAGAACAAGATCGGAACTTATAAGTATATTACTCAAGTCAACATCATAAGTATGATTTTTTAATAACAAATTTGATGATGTACTCAGTTTTTAATCTGAATAGACCGGTTCAAAATAGGTAGCAAATAATTTAACTATATCTGATGGTGTTTCTGCTTTAGTGTCATTTAAATGCATGGTTTTTGGTATACTATTAATTGACTTCAAAGAATTTACATAATTCCAAAATGCTTTAGGATTTTCTACAATATTCGTTTCAATATTTCTAATATAATTTATTTTGCATTTATTAACAGAACCTTTACTTTGTTTTCTTAAATTACTAGAATAAGAATAATCATTTAAAGAACCTGAACTTTTGTACTTTTTGTGAGCAATATTTTTTTGTTTTACTAGTAGCTTTGTTTCATTGTCCAACCATTGTGGAAAATTATTTGAATTTTTAAACAAACATAATTCGACAAATATGTGAATAGCTGACCATATTATTTCATAAAATTTATCAATGCAGTCATCTACAGTTTCATACTCATTTAGAATTTCCCAATTAATTTGCATGAGAAAATTATTAATTTCATTATAAGGAGCAGATTTAAAATTAAAATTATATTTATCACAGGAAGAACTTGAACAATCAATGTTTGTATCACAGATATTGATTAAAAGAGAGGGATGATGTCTATCACAAAGCAGTATTGGTTGACTAGAGGTGACTAGAACTGATTCAGAATTACAGAACATTAAATCTAGCACTACACTATTGTCATTTAAGATATTATTAAACAGAAACATACCACAATAATCCACAGTATCACAGAAGGATTGACTTATCACAGATCTTAAATCACAAGCTGTAAATCCCACTTTCTCTTCAGAACCAAACCATTGGATATCAGGAAGATTATAATCACCGATTAAGCAGAACGTATGAGAGGGATACGATAATAATAGCTCTTCTAATAACGCTGTATGATTATGGTAAGCAATAATTTTAGAAGCTGGAGGAAAATATACTGCTCCTAATGTAATAAATTTACCATTTATATTTAGAGAAACCCAAAATTCTTCTCTATCTAATACGTTTAATTGTAATTGCGTGGCAGAATCGTCTTATGAATTGCGATTAACACACCCCCATCCCTGGATTTCCCTGATATTTCCACGCTCCTATCTTTTCTGAAAACCATGTACCTACTATCAAAGCACTCACTAGAGTAAATATCTTCAGTCAACCAGGTTTCTGATAATATAATTACTGGGTAATTTTCGCACAAAACATTATTATAAAGATCATTTAGCTTTGTTCTCAAACCACGTACATTTTGAAATATATCGCTAGGGTTTTACAGGAGTTGTCTGAGTCACTTGAAAATTTCGCTTTTCTGATTTTTTCTCATAATATTTTCTAACACCTACGCCACTGGGCCAGAAAGATGAATCCAATAATTTAGATACATATTGGAAATTAACTGTGATTTTGAAGGAGCTGTAGTTATCTGGAAACTTTGATCTTAATTGGTCAATTTTAACATCAGCTGTGACATTTTCCTTAGTATCATAGTTTTTTCATGATGTATTCAGTAATTTTAGCAGTGGCGTGCGGTCCATGGAAGCAATGGAAGCAATGCTTGCCTTGAGAATTTATTAAAAATAAAAACAATGCTAACAAAAATACTTTTGTAAAATTATGGTTATCGTTTATTTAAATTGAAATATTTATCAAATTAAAGCTCAATATCAACTCTGTACAGCAAAAAGTATAATTATTTAGAGTACTATTTTAAATTAGGCTCATTAAACTTGCACGGAAAGGTAATACCGATTCAAATGTGATACATACACTTAATATAAGCACTGATTACAAATGCTCTTCTCTTAACCTTGGCGTGAATCAGCGAGCGCGGGGTGTTATAATAGACGGATGCTGTTTGGCTGGTTAACATTGTTTGGCCGTAATTTTTATTGTGCTTCGTTCCCAAATGTTTACTTATTATAATTTGGTTATTTGTTCGATTTAGTGTTACTTAAGTAATGTAAATCTGCGAATGAGATTGTATTTTGTCGTATTTTATTATTTTAATTTATAAGTTGTATTTTTTTAAAGACAAATAGTTCTATTTAGTTTGCCTGTATGCAAATTTAAAATTGCATTATTGTCACGACTGCAAAAAATTTTCGCATACAGTTTTGGAGAGAAATTACAAATTATTAAGAAAGGCAGATCAAAACCAGATCTTTCAAATTTAACAACAAAGATTAAAACCTGTACCGGTATTTTGCTAAAAAAAACCGGAAAATTGATACGTAGTAGTAGTTTTTTTTTTAAATAAAGAATGATAGTCAACAAATTCCATAAGATAAAGTGTAAAAGTGCTTCTTTGAAAAATTTTTAAGCTTAATAATTATAACACTGTTTTTTATTGTACCTAGCAGGGGCGGATTCAAAGAAGTATTTTGAGGGAGAAATCTTTGGAAAAATAATTGTTTTAATAAATAATAATTAAACAAACATTATTTGTTTCTTTCTATGTAAACTTATTTCTAAATTGGGGGGGGGGATTATTCCCTCCCCGTTAATCCGCGCCTGTACCTAGGTGTATTATAATTAAAATCATAGTTGCTTCCCTAGCCTAAATTCTCACCGCACGCCACTGAATTTTAGTTTTATCTACAGATGGATTAACTCTGGTTAAATGTAAATATGAAGATCTTTTCTTGTAGAAAACAGCAGCAAATTCATTTGATTCAGAAATGTTAGCAGCATTATTGGAAACAGTTGCAGCAGATGCGGTACCGATAATCAGTGTATTTTTCCGTCGATTGTGATTAAACGAATCTTGTTTAGATTTATTTGCATTTTTATTATTTGCCTTAAGAATTTCAGCAAATGATGTTTGCTTTGGAAAAGACAAAGAGTTGTCTGTAATTTCAATTGGTTATTAACGGCTGTCGACTGCTACTTATTATTTTTTGAAATAGATGGTTTATCAGTTAATTCAATATCCCTCGTAACTAATTTAACTAAATCAACATTACTTTCTCTCAAATTCTCTCAAATCTCATTCTGAAGATCAATAATTTGATCTTGTAAATGTTTTGTTTCTTGTCGTACAATAGATTTTAACATATCAGCAAATACACAGCTTTTAAGGAATGTTATCACTTCATTGTTAATACTCACATTTTGTGAAAATTGAATCTCTTCATTTTGAATAGTAGAATCATTTTGCACATTTTTATCAACATAATTGCAACATTCAACTTGATCATTATTGATAACTTTTATACTTAATCGTTCAACACACTTTGGATGAAAAACAGTTCCACAATTAACACATTTAGGTCCATTAACTGCTCTAATTTTGCAGTATAAACAAACACGACCTTTCTCATTCGGCGCCATCTTGACTCAGGTCAACTTATCAGATATAGAACTCCTTCAAATAGATTTTTGTGTAATTAAAAATCCTATTTATTCGAAACTACCATCATACTACGATCAAAAGTAAATGCAAAAAATCGAAAAAATATAGTAGGCCTAGATTAATCGTAAAAGTCGTATACGCGAATTTGTTCTGGGCCACCTGAAAACCATAAATACAAATCCTGGTTAAGAAATCTTGAAAAATAATTATTTTAAATAAATTATTAGAATTGAATTAAAATTATTTTATTTTTTGGGATTCTAACCAAAATTTGGTTTTGGGGTTTTCAGGTGACCCCGAACAAATTTCCGTAACGACTTTTCCGATTAAACAAGGCCTAATGTGTTTTTTCTTTTTTTTAAATTTATCTTCGATCGTAGTAGGCTAGTGGTTTATAATAAATTGGGTTTTTAATTACCCACACATTTATTTTAAGGGGTTCTATACCTGATAAAAATTTGAAATTGATTGGATTAAAAATAGTGTCAAACTGTGAAGTGAAACACACTGTATATATTCCAAATTATTAACAAAACAGCTGGGCAATAGAAACAACCATGGGATTTAATAATAAAAGCAATGCAGTTTCATAAATTCGTCTTTAGTTTGGTTGACTTTTTTTTTGTTTTCGTTTCGACCAACTTTGCTTTGTCCTTTTTCAAAGCCTACAAAGTAAAATTTTCACTAACATGGCCTTTTACATGTACTATTGATTTCATAAAGATCCAGGACAACAAGGCTAGTATGATGCTATTTTCTTATTTTTGCTCAATGTAAATGCATAGGATAAAATAATAAAAAATAGCATCATATTAACCTTGCTGTCCTAGATCATTATGAAACTAATAGTACATTTAAAAATTACAAAATAAATTCACTATAATCCACCTTAGTTATATAATTATTTATATATGAAAACAAATAGTCAATGTACTACAATCAAAATATGCTTATTTAAATTAATATTTAATAAAACTAACAATGCGAATAATTTGTTAGAACAGATTTAGAATAATATTAATCATTATCAATCATATTTAAGTAGTCGTTTTCAAAAGTCGTTTCACTATGAACCTCATAATGAAACCGCTATTGCATATACAGTGTGTTCATTTCAAAACTTTGTTACGTGCTAATTTCGTAGCACCCTGTATAGCTATGCTTTTGTATTAGTTTGTATAGCGGTTAGGGGTTTTTGCATTTTCTCTCCTTGTAGTTGCCATTTTGTTGTGGAACTAACTTCCTGTGATAAGAGATTGTTACTTTGTTTTGATCGCTTGTGTGAAGAACTTCTGTTTATTGAATTTCGTGGACATTGCCGTTTAATTAATCTTTTCCTTTATGTTGAGTTATGGGAATTGCCTTAGTGCAGATTTGATGGTTAATTGTGGCGTTAGTTTTTCCAATTTAGTTTGTTGGAAGCCGTTATGGGATATTTTCCACTTGTTCTTTTGAGGTTATAGAAGCACACCTTTTCGTAAGTTTATAGGTTAACTTTTCTATCATTCAGTCGCTTATACTTAATTCTTTCGATAGATTTTTATGTATAATCGTCGTTATATGGAGGCGATATAAATCTCCCTTAAGGTCAAATTCCATCGAAGGTATTTATAAAGTGTTGTGATTTTCATTCTGCTAATGTGATTCATTTGTTACAGACCTTTCTATTTTGGGTTTATGCTTTACTCATTTTATTACTAGCTGTATAACAAGTATACGTTTAATATTTGGGTTGTTACAAGACTATTACGCAGACTTGGTTGGTGTTGCCTCGTTCGAGTTGGTTGGTACGTTCCTCTTCAGCTCTAAGAACAGTCACACTATCGTGAGTTAGTTATAATATAGCAACTGGTTACAACTACAATAACATTTGGCAACTCTTTATTGTATATAAAACATTTATGTATATTTGTATATTATGATTTTGTGTTAAATGGTTTTTCACCAGTGTGCGTGTAGCACGAATATGTAGTATTTGTTTCATATATATATATTAGTTTATCGCGTATTAGTTACTGTATTATATTGTTAAGAATATTTGCGAGTGAATACGTATATTTTGCTCCGTAATGAATTGGTTAAAGAACTAAATACTGAGGTTAAGATTGCGCAATCCACATCACAGGTATTCGCGTTAATTTACCGTGTTTGTTACATTTTGAGGCTTTAGTTAAGTCTGGTTTAGAGTAATAAATCACGCTCGCATTAATCCTTTTTTCTTTCAATTTGTGTATAGAATTCAATAACCTATATTCAATTTTTGCCAAGATTATTTCACATTAAATAATTTGCTCTAATTGATAATTTGATTAATTAATAATAAAGCACTGTATATAACTTACTTGAAGATTTATTATTTATATGTGTGGTATTTGGAGTTTATATTTTCAGCTATCGAGGAGTCATTATTGGGGAAAGTCGACCACATTGGTAGTAGTCGCAAATGTGTTGTTCTTTGCAGATTTTGTCGGTCAATACTGTAGCTATTTTAGACGATTCTTGGTGCCCATTACAGAAGACCTTTAGTGAGATCCACGACCTCCCACTAGTTAACTGGCAGCCGACAGATTTAACTGCGGTTAAAGGTTGTTACCGTTTCCCAATAAGCAGTCCCCATTTTGTTGGTAACAACTCTAATTTTGGCGCCCAATGTGGGGCCGACTCTAATTTTTACACACAACGTGCAGGGTCAACTGTTATTTTGGCATACAACATGCAGAGCCAACTAGAATTTTGGCAGTCAATTTGCAGTAACTTATTTTTGGTGCCTGAAATCTTTGTCCTTGAATTCTTTTGTTGAATCATTTGTAGAGATTTATTATTAATGATTGATTTATTATTGATTTACTATTTGATTGATTTATTATTGGTTGATTTATTATTAATTGGCTATAGTTTTAGTAGATTATTTTATTATCAATTTCTTATAACACAGAGAAAAATGTATTTAAATTTCATCAACAATTGTGTGGTATTGTAAAACAAATTGGTCTTAAAAAAGTGACAGGGACAATTTGTGTAGAATTATAAAACAAGATTGTGTCATTTAGTTTGTCAAGATTTTTTAAATAATGTTTTCAATTTTTTGTAAGGATGTGTATAAACTCAAATATAACATTTTGTGGAAGTCAATAGTAATTTTGTAGAATCAAATGAAAAGTTGTCTATAAGTTTCCATAACAAATTGTGTTACTTATTAAAACAGAATGTGTAATGTTGTTGCATACAATTTTATACAAAATTGTACAATTGTTGCGCTAGTTGTGCCACAACTGCTTAATAGTATTTAACACAATTACTTGTTCACACTTATACAAATTGTACAATACTCTGACACAAATATTCTATACAGAAGGTTAGGTATCACAAATAAAATATATGTAATATTAAAATATATGTAACTAATATGTATATAACTATACAATGTATAGTTTATACAGGTATAGCACTAAAATTTCCTTTTGCTGTCGCCTTTTTATATAGCGACAATTACAAGTGGTGACATCTATAGGATGTCATCCATAAACTTTGCGAAACACAATAATTAGTAGCAAGCAGTTAGAACACTGGATTATGATTTCATTCAAGCAAAATATTGTATTTTTCTAAACATTTTTTACAATTATACTTCAACATAATATGCTAGCTTATCCTCTACAACATTGTTCCAAAGAATGCAGAACTAAATCTGACTGTGTTAAATAATTGTAGTACGTTCCTGTTAGACAATTCAGTAACGAAAACCTACACAACGCTGGACAATACGATTCTACAATTATAATATAAATTTCTCCAACACCGTTTTGAACAATATTGTGCAAAGCTCTTATGAAGTATTTCTCTCTGTGAAGGTTTATTGGTTTTGAAGGTTACTGATTATTATATAGGTGTAGTTTGGGTTGCCTAACCTTGAGTTTATAGTATATTAGTTTATAGATTTATTACTTTTGGGTAATTTAATTATTTACCTGTGCATTTATTGGTTACCTTATTATTTTAGTTAAGGCTATTTATTATTTGCCTTTGATTATTTTTCTTGTAAATATTTACTTCTTATTAATTGTTGTTATATGTCGTGGATCAGTATGGAGACTGACAGACTATTAATCGACGAAATTAATTATGAACTAGGAATCCGTGGTATTCCCATTGAGGATACTGTACACGATAAGAGGCGTTCGCTTCGTGCAGCCCTAGATACTGAGAAAACCTGCGGGTTGAATATTTCTGCTGTAAATGTGGACATTAATGAAGAATTAATTACATGTAATGAAAAATTAATGGTGCTTTCTCATCAAGTAAATAATTTGGTAGTTCCCATTCGTGACACTGAATATCGCAAGATTAAAGCGCGTTTACTTCATGTTTATGGTCGTTTATCTAGAATAAATCCGAGTGATGCTGAATTACAACATGAAAGAAGTCGTTTAATTAAGCAACATTTTAGGTTATCAGAAGAGCTTGAAGTTAAACTTTTAGGAAATCCTCTTCGAGTTGTTCCTGAATCGCAGTTTCAACCTGATCAAGATTTGATCTAGTTTGTGGATGATGAAGTTGGTGGAACAAATCTTTCACAGCCATCTACAACTCAACCTATTATTGCTACTGTACCTGTGGGTGATCAAGATTTATTCTTTTCTCATGCACCTGTTACTTCAACAGTTCAATTTAGTCAACCACCTATTGCCTTTGGGAATGCACAATCTACTGCAAATCTTATTCCTTTTCAGAATTTAGATCCTTTTGCAGTAACTGGACATCCGATTCCAGCTAGCAGTACTAATACAGGAAGGCGTATTACTTCTTTTCAGCCTTCTAGGGGAAGTTCTAATTACTTAGCCATCCACAAATGGAATTTACAATTTAATGGAGACTCTGGTCTTTCTTGTTTTCTAGAACGTGTGGAAGAGTTACGGTTAGCCAGTGGCATTACTAAAGAACAATTATTTACAGCTGCCATCGAATTGTTCACCTATAAGGCTCTCGTTTGGTTTCGTTCAGTCCGAGACACCCTTAAGTCGTGGGATGAACTTGTTATTGCTCTACGCAACGCTTTTCTTCCATGTGATTATGATGTGGTTCTTTGGGATGAAATACGTGGACGTTTTCAAGGTGTAGAAGAATCCGTCATCGTCTATATTGCTGTGATGGAGAATCTTTTTAGAAGATTAAGTGTCAGTTTACCTGAACTTCAGCGAGTTGGCTACATTCGCAACAACCTTCAGTCATATTTTCAGACTCAACTTGCTTTACATTCTGTTCCGTCTGTTGCAGAATTAACTGATTTTAGTGAGAACCACGACCTCCCACTAGTTAGCTGGCAGCCGACAGATTTAACTGCGGTTAAAGGTTGTTACCGTTTCCCAATAAGCAGTCCCCATTTTGTTGGTAACAACTTCCCACCTTGAATATGTTCTAAACTATACAAAATATCGATTTGAGCAAAAGCATGTGAATTTATTTTTCGATTACGGTATTTAAATATATAACATTGTCAAAATCGCCTCTTACCCCTTTACCTCCCTTCCCCAACAAATTTGAAATGTTAAATAACAACCCTCCCATTGTGATACCCCATTTTAAAGGGAATAAAAAAAGGATTCAATTATTTCACATACAATCGTCAGCCTATTGTTAAGAAAAAGCATTTTAGTGATCATGAATGTACTATAGACCCTTACATCCTCGTCTAGATCTTATAGTGTAGTTCTCTTTTGGGAAATGTTTCTAGTCTTTCAAAATCTTGTTTTTCTAGTAGGTAAATTCTTCATAACACAATACAAACCATTAACTCAATCACTACGATTTCGTAGCCACGCTCCTCCTCCGTACATGTAGTGTAACGAGCTCAGATCTGAGGTTAGTTAATTTATGTCGTTTAAATTTTCAATCCCCAGTATAAAAATGAAATATTCCGCTTTCTCTGAAATTCAAAGTTCGTGTGGAAAATATAAAAGGCTTTATCAGTGAGTATGAAAGGCAGCTGCATTTAAATAAACATTTAGAAATGCAAACAGTCTCGCCTACTATCAATTTCGTGATATCAATTTAAAACCAAGTTCAATCTTTCAGAAAAAGAAATTCTCACGGGTGGAAACCTTGCTTTGGGCACGTATTCTTAAAATATATAATAATAATTGCAGCGTTCCATGATTCCGTTTAATGAAAAATTGTTCAGAATTCAGTTATTGTTCCCGTAACAGTTTCTTCAGATAGCAGTGTTAGCAATATTATGTTTTGTGTGATCATTGAGGTTTAGTTTTATTGAATTAAGCATATATTTGTGAAGTTATTGTGAAATAAAAAATTGCAGAGGAGAGCTGTTACAAAAGGATTAATGTCACATATGTTGTATATAACAGTTTACGAATGTTTTGTTGAGTTTTCTTGTTGCTAGATTAGAAGTTTCTTTGAAAGATGTATCTAGAATGGGATCCCATAAATAAGTTAGAATTTAGAGAATACTAATGCAAATAGGTTTTCTTGTTTATCAACATTTATGGTGTTTATATTGTGTAAGAATTTTTTTTATTCCAATATACAGATTTTAAAGTAATAATCAATGCTATAGTTCGGCACTACAAATTGTTGGTGTTCAGTTCATAAACTAATTTTAATATTAAAAGAGAGCTTTAACACGAATTTTATGGGAAATCCTTTCCCAGATCGTGATTTCTCAACTTTTGCTACCTACGTTATAACATCAAACAGTTTGATGTTATAATTTCTATCTTATTATTTGTTCCTGCGTTCTATTCCTAATCAGTAACCCTTTGTGGCTAACACCTACGACGCCTGAGCATAATAAAAGTTAATGAGACGTCTCTGTCGGGACGTAAGCGTTAACGTAATTATAGAGCTTGTTGCTTTTGGCTTATTTGTTTACGAGTATATTTATTTACTGAGTAAGATGGATGGTTACAGTAGTAAAAACGGTTTTTGATTATAAACAATATTTGTTGCGGTTTTTGAGATATTCCCACGCCTCGATTTAATTATCGAAATTGTAAAATAGTAACTGTTGAATAAACTTACTATTTGCTAGTTTTTCTATAAGATAAATGGACATATGAGATTTGTTTTAATTTGCTAGTGGCTTGCATTATTTCAAATTATGACTATTTGTTGAAAAACTTTTCGATGCGGTCTTTAAATATATTCGTTAATATAATAACTTATATTTATTTAAAAAAAGCGTTTAAATTGAAAATACTCGAAACTATATTTTTAATAATTTGCACTATACTGTAACAAAATTTTAAGAAACATACTATAAAATCGTAAAACTAAAATCTTCTATAAAATCGTTTGTTGTCTGACTTCCATCAAAACTTTCGTATATAAATCTCGAACTTTAAAGCGGAATTGGTTTGTATGGGTATAGTTTTAGTTAAAAATATATAAAATAATATTCTTTTACAGTTTTTCGTCCTATTCAATTTATTCCCAGCCTATTACTATGAAATAATGAAAAGTCAAACTGTAATTTTCCTGCTTCTGCAGTTCTAGAGTACTTATTTATTAAAGTAAGGGTAAATAAAAAAAGAAAAGTAATTGCTATTGGAACTATTTACAGACCACCTAAAACAAATGTTGATGATTTTATATCTAATCTAGATGATATACTATCTACGGTTTTTCCTACGGTCGATGACCTTATAATTAGATGACATTAACATTGATTGTTTTATTGTCAATAGTCATGTTATTTCTTTATTTAATATTTATAATATGATACAAATATTAAATAAACCAACCCGGGTAACAGAAACTCCAAGTATACTGATTGATCCAATTTTTATAAGTAACAATTCATCAGTTAACTTTCACGGTACAATCAATGCAGATATGAGACGTCGCTGTAAAACAACATTCAATTATAATGTCTGATAATAGAGTTGTTTTTGTGATTTAAAAATTGCTTTATAGTGTTGCTTGTTGTGATTTAAATTATTGTAATTTAATTTATAGCCCTTGTCTTGACGCAGTTGATAAACAACGAATATAAAAGATTCAGAATGGGTTCTATTTAATTTACGTCGATATGATCATATTTTCCATAGAATTAAAGAAGGGTGGCTGAATATGGACCACCGTTGAAAGTATCAATTGGGATCGTTTACACATGTACTACTCACGTCGAAAAAGTCTACATCTCTTAGCTCAGAACTGATACCTAGGTCATGCGTGCACTTCGTGAACACTCGCTATAATTACAGTAGAGCCCCCCTATTACGAACTATTGGGACCGAATACTGTTCGGTTTTGCGGAAATTCGGAATAGACTGATTTCATGAATAATATCAACGTATATTGACTTGTTAAGGCGTAAATTAAGTGCGGGGACATCTGCTAGTGTCAGCTCTATACAGCGTTGATCGGGTCGTGGTGAACAAGCGTACGAATGTACGTTTTTTCACGAACGTCTTTTTAATATCTCCTGTTTTTAAGTTAAAAAAAATCGGTATTTTTCTGAACTCTGTTGTTCGGAATAGGCGGATTTTCGAAATAGCGAGTCTCTACTGTACATGCTTAACATGCCAAAAAACACATCATCTTTATTTCGTAGAAGTTTTGCCTATAATGCAGTAATCCTCTACAATTCTTTGGATATAAATGGATATAAATATATGCTCTGCTAAAAGGTTTAAACGTGCTCTGAAAAACTATTTCATACAAATGCAATAATTTAAACGTGTCTTTGGTCTCATTATCTACCTACCTAAGCATATATACTTTTATTTTATTAGTACTGTGTAATTATATTAAATATTGTATTGCCTTACTTAGTTTTGATATTTTGCGTAATATTTCAGATTAAATTGTGTTGCCCTTGGTTAGATTTCGCCTGAAGATCACGCAATGAATTGTTTTTATTTTAATTCATTTGTTATTTTTATTTTGAAAATAAAGACGTTTATTATTATTAATTGAAACCTATAACGTTGTTTTTAGATTTAAAAGTCTTTAATTGGTGATTAATATAAATTAAGAAACAACGCATGACTTCAAAATACAAAAAGATATGTAATAATACAATGGGTTCTAATGATAACATACGTATATAAAAGAGTTCAAGTATATAAAGTTTGTAAGTCAACTAAACGCTGTTGCTTTTAAGAGAGGTACCACAATTTTATATCAATATTTTACAAAAGAAATTGATATTACCCTTATTCCTTACGAAGTTTCCTGTTCACAGAAAAATATCATAAAATTCAAACGTTATTTCTTCCCTTCTGTTTGTATTTGCTTTACTTCAATTCAGTCAATTACTCTAACAACTTTGATTTGTTCGGTAGCCTGTGGGAAATGCCATCTGCAATGTATGTTGCCCTTTTTAAGAGCCAACCGATATCAGAGGTAAAATGAACACAAAATTTTCCAATTATTTGCTAGACATTGTAACATAGCCTATTACCTCGAAATTTATTTAATTAAAATCAAGCTCTGTTATTACTATAAATATAGCACCGATAGTTGTAATTTAATTTCAGGATACTATTTTAAAAAACTTTTTACATAGTAAATATGTGTAATGAAAAACTCAACAAAAAAGCTTTTAAAATTGTCATAAAATTATTCTGCAAAGAGCATTTTTGAAAACATTTTATCGGTTATATTCCAAACTTTTAGGTGCGTATGCCTGGAGTTTAATATTTAATATTATAGCCATTAACAATATCACAGATAAATAGCTATGAAAAATCTGGACATCTTTAATGAAATTTTGATTGAAAAATTGATAAGAGGTAGATTTTTACAAAATCATATCCTGAAAACTTTGAAATATTACAACAAGTGCTTATATATCAACAAATAGATTAATGTTGTAGATCATCTGCAAGCTGCAGTTTTCCTTTTAATTCCAACAAGCTTATAGAATACTCATGGATGCTATCGATATAGTAAGGCACCACACCCTTTTATTTTATAAATTATATTAACAAGGTAATACAATTAATATTGTTATTTCAGTAACCGTTCTGCAGCTACCACGGCAAGCTCAAACATATGTACAATAAGAAGCAGGAAGGAATTTAATTGACAGGAGATAAATGCCGATAAGCTTAAAACAATAATCGTGATTAGAAAATATTATTTGCCTCCACAGAAAATAACCAGGATTTATAATTCATTCCTACACAGATTGCCGTAACTATTTACAATTAGAAAACCGATACAAAATAAGATAACCTTGGGTGAAACATTTGTAACAAATACCCGAATGAATTATTCATGGGGCGTTATTGCTAGGCATTACAGTACCAGTAAATGGCCCGATCTTTTGACAACGCGCGCGATAAAGCGAAGATACAACGAATCCGATAAATACACTATAGCCGTAACAACGCAAACTTGGAGCACAACAGGTGTCAGAGGGGTAATTTATAGCAACGGTGTAATCTTCATTAACTTCTGGCCGGTAAATGAACGAGCTGTTTATTCAGTCATAAGCAAAATAAATAATGGCCATCTCTTCACGATTTTTCCCAACGGTAAACAACTGTATATTCTGACCAGAGCGTGATGATGACTAATAAATAGCCCTTGTTCTCTCTTGGTCGATTTGCAAGGCACAGACTCCCACACGAATTGCAATTAATTAAGATAACTGCACTGATAGTGTTTTTAGAAATTACATTTCAATGGTGCATTTAATTTCATATTTTTGTTATAGACATCTCCTATAAATAATAAGCGTCTCTAATAGATTAAATACCTACATAGTGGAACATAATAAGTTAAATCCAAGTTTTCAAAAGTAGAAACAATTAATTGTTTCAAGGAATTATGAAGCAAGTATGGGTCAAATGATGTAACACAAATAAAAGGTAATAAAATAATTCTAAGACCTAATAAGTCCGGGACATATCTCTTATTGTTATTCAGTTGTAGTCCAGGCGACAGGGAAATTGGTATGTGGGAAAAGTCACAAGACTTGATAACAGCTATATTATTTTTCGAGGCGAACTGCACAGGCGCACGATAGTCGTAGAATACAGCATGACTGCCATCCACTCAGGTCAGTCCCATGGGTCAGTCGGTTTTGTCTAGCCTACTAGAAAGCCGTTAAGATGAGCGTCTGTTTCGTGTGCAAAACGTCTTTACGTGAAGGTGAAGTTTGCATTGTGAAGGAGAGGGGAGTAAAATGTTTGCTCCAAAGAAACATTGAAAGAGGAGATGAGGAGCACGAAGAATTTCTGAGAGAAGCAGACCAAGTGGAAATGCACAAACCATGCTACAAGCGTTATAGAGACGCACGGCTCGTTTCAGGAGCCATCACCGCCAAGGCCACGTGTTCGTCAACCACGTCGCCATTGCCGTTATCTCCAGCGTCTCCCACGGCCCCCTCAGAGGCGGCGAACTTCGATTTTTCAACGCAGTTCTTCGTATGCTCCATGCCACTCACTAGCATACGTCGCTCCGATAACAACAGATGAGGGTTGCGAAAACAAATATTGTAAGAGAAACTGTTTTAAATCTTGTCAGAAACTTTAACGATGAGTTTAGTATACAATTGACAACTCGTATTGACAACATTGCCCACTTGATCTGCTTCTCTTAGAAATTCTTCGTGCTCCTCATCTGCTCTTTCAATGTTTCTTTGGAGCAAACATTTTACTCCTCTCTCCTTCACGACGCAAACTTCACCTTCACGTAAAGACGTTTAGCACACGAAACAGACGCTCATCTTAGCGGCTTTCGACTAGGATATACAAAACCGACTGACCTTTAATGGATGGCAGTCATGCTGTATTATACGACTTTCGTACGCCTGTGCAGTTCGCCTCGAGTGGTTAAAGGCACCGGGCCATTCTCCCACCCATCGACCAGAATCTGAATTGCTAGAGAAGTACACCTACTAATACATTCAAGGTAATTATTATCGAATCATTGTTTAATTGATTATAGAATGCATATGTTCAACAAATTCGGTATTATATGCCATGGATAAACCTTTCGACTGCTACCTTCCACTACACCAAAGAACATGATAAAAAAAAGTATATCAAAATTTCCTTCTTTACATTGTGTACAAGAAAGGTAGGATCAATTTTTTTCGTGCAACAAAAAATGAAATACTCATTTCATCCCATACGTTCAATACAAATTGAACCTATATTTTAGTGGTTTATTTTTAATAACTTTGTAACTACTTACATGACACAAAAAAGTATAGTATGAAAGTTGCAAAGAATCGTATTGCCGACAAAAATGGTGGTGACAACTTTTTTACTCAAACATACAGTTAATGAGATAAATAACTTACCAGTAGGAAGAACATTACATTTCACAAAGAAGTGTATTGAGGAAGTTGTACAGAATCGAAGTTCCGACAAAAACGTTATGAATTACTTCTTTCCTCAGACCTAACCGGTTAACGAGATAAATTGAAAAAACACTTTAACCCCTTTTTCCAAGATGGCGGACATTTCTCACCCTCCGATGAATACGAAAACTTGAATGTAGACTCACCACACCCCACCCTACATACTAAAAAAATAAAACTGCTGTTATCAAGTCTTGTGACTTTTTTACCCTGTCGCCTGTACTACTGATAGTGTTTTCAATTCATGCCACTAATTTAGTTTTGAAAAGTATCTTCAACATTAATGCAACTTTTGCAATTCGACGCAAAATAGTATATTAAAATACAAGTTGCAGAAGGGATCTATTCAAGCACGAATTTGAAATTCCGAAACGAGCCGCGTAGCGGCGAGTTGAGGAACAAATGAGTGCTTGAAGGACCTTCTGCAACAAGTGTTTTATACTATTTTTTCTATTTTGCCGCTTTATACCATTTTATAAATTAAAAAATAAAAATTTTAAATCTAGGGATTTTTTGGGTGGTTGGTGACATTTATGTGACGTAAATTTAGGCGGCTGTGGAAAAAAATTAATTTTAAACGTCAGATTTTATTTTCGCAATTTCGCGTTGTTTGAAAATGAATAGTGAAGGAAATTTATCACTAACGCCGCCGAAAATTAAGCAAATTTCACAAAAGACGTTAGAAAATTTTTTTGACGTATGTCAGTTGACAGTTTAACCAACGCTACCAACATCAATGCAGTAAATTTTACTAGCCTATTCTAGCACACCAACCGCTTATTCTAACACTCAAATGACGTCATTTGGGTGCTAGAATCGACTTATTCTAAACGCAAAATAGAAAAAATATTTTTGCAAAACCGTCACGCATGATCTGAAATCGCACACTACAAGCAGTTTTCTAGAGGTTGAACAGTTTTTGATTTGTACGAGTATTAGTTATTCTAGAACTGAGGGACAAATTCAAGGCCGTAATTTGAGTATTACTCATTTTCACCTGATCCTTATTTTACTGTCTCATTTTAACATCGAGTACTCATTTTCTACTGGAAAGTGAGTTTAATTTAAGGAATATTTGCGCAAAACTGTAGGTAACTTGGGGTTAACCTTAATGACGAATTAACATGTTAATGACGACGGTATAACGAAAGTATCAAAATAAAAAACTTAAGTATTCTAGCATTTGAGGGGTCTAGAATCAAAGGCAGCAATATCCATTTTTATCAAAAATGAGCTAAATATACCTTCTGGGGCAGATTTAAATACTCTATTTAATGGTAATTTTGTTTTATGCCAAAATCAATTAAATTGCTTTCATTTCTCAAGACAAAGATTGGGGTTGGTTTCAAAATGAGCAATATCCAAGGTATATTTGGATTCAAATACGGCAATATCCCATTTAACCAATCAAATTACAGCCGTTCACCACTTACGATATTCGTACATGGTTTTGCACATTATTGTTGCTGATGAATTATGTGTTTGGTCATTGGTGTGATGAAAGCGTGAATTTAATAATTATTACTTGTTTGTTGATCAGATAATCATAACAATTAGTTGAAATTAAAAACAATCTTCACGGGTGCCTACTGATAAAACAAAATAAATTCTCAGAATAGAACATAAAATAAAAAAAATCATAAAAATTGTTATATTCTGTATTGTTTTTAACTCAACCAACGCAAGACATTCTAAAGTATCAAAATTTGTACATAGGTAATTTTTGACGAAAATGGCATTTGTACTATTCTTGCACCAAACCTCTTAATGGTATTTAAATACAGTAAATTTTTGCAAGATAATTAAATATTTCTCTGTGTTTTATATTATCAGAATAGAATAGTACTTTTTCTACACTACATATGATCATTTTAGAATCAAACATGGCAATATCCTTCTCTTGGAATCAAATTCGTCAATATCCATAATTAAATTTAAAAAATCTAATAACTGAATAATGTTACATTTAAATTCATTACTGATTTTCGATATTGCTGCTTTATTTAATATAATAACATTTGATTTGCATTAATATTTCCATCCTGAAATTCAGGATAGTTTTTCGCTCTTCCTGAAAATTAGAGAAAATGAATATTGCAGCCTTTGATACTAGACCCGTCATTTGTGTAAGCGTACACAAGTGACAAGTGACAAGTAAGTGTATCTTTGACACGAGAGGACATGTTTATGAACCTTACATTACTACTTGTTCAGTCATAAGTTTGGTTTGAGTTACTGGTTGAGTCAAAACTTATTTGATTGGTTTCCGCCACTTTTTGACTAATTTTCTATTGAAAAGTTTATCATAGGAGTCATGTGTCATTTTAAGGCTAATTTAATACACATCTAAATTCTATATTTGCGTTCAAAATAAAAACGCGTTTTAAAATTCTAACGTGGTTAGAATGAGTGTTGAAAAATTTTCTTCAGGTGCTAATGAGACATTATTGGAAAAAAGGTTTAAATTCTACGGATGCAGCAAAGGCGAATTGTGAGGTTGAAGGAGGCGGTGTGGTAAATAGGGGAACAGTATAAAATTAGTTTAACCGTTTTGCGTGTTAGTCCAGTCGTCACGTTAGTGTTAATCAGTTTATGTTAACAGCTATTTTGAACATTTTTTTGTATGAAGTCATCCTGATGAACTACGGAAGAAAAACTCCTCGAAAACAATTGTACGCGCCTTAAATTGTTAATAACTTTTCTGCTGTCACTACGATTTAGTACGCAACTACATATATTATTTTATACACTATTCTGAGTAGATTTGTGCAATAAAATAGATGTTAACACGAAAGAACCAAAAACAGACACTTTTGGTGCCCTGCCGACTGGCCCATCTGGCGGTATCAGCCTAGAAGAAGCTAAAAGTGGATGATCAGCTGTTGTGGAGGATAAGCTGTTAAGGAACAGCCTCAAACACGGGAGTTATCGACAGTACTTGGACCTCCACAACAAACTATCTGCCGTCACTTGCATCGAATTGTTTTAGCGTTCAAATGGCCTAGAGAAGATCCACACGAATTAACCGATGCGCAGGCTCAGAGACGGGTAGATGTCTGCAGACTACTTCTACAAAATCTTATAGATGTTTCATTTTTGAAGTCGTATAATTTGCTACGAAAAATTTATCTTTTCTGTTAGTCCCGGCAAGAAAACCCTGGGGTTCCGCGTGATAACAAGATTGATTTGAAAAGAAGGTGATGTTGATTGACTGGTGGGATTTTGTAGGAGTGTTACATATCGAGATGATTCCAAAAGGCCGTGCTGTTAACGCTGTTCTTTTGTCAACAACTTGATCGCGTATATGATGCGTTAAGGGAGAAATATCCAGCATTGGTAAACCGAAATCGAGTGCTCCTACAAGATAACGACCCATGTCAGCGTGCGACACAAACGTATGTGAGATCCCCTCCGCAAATGGAGGGAGTTCAAGTTTTGCTACATCCAGCATACAGCCCAAATCTTGTACCCTCTGATTGAGTTATTTCGGGCTATGTAGCATTTTTTCTCGGGAAACGGTTTCAAAATGTAGAATAAGTAGAAGCTGCATGCCGCAACTTCTTCACCACCAAAGAAAGAGATTGGTACCGCGACCAAATTCGTAAATTAGCAAAAAGATCCGATGGACTATATTTTGAAGAATTTGTTTTTAAATAAACCATTGTTTACTAATAACGGCGGAAACGTTTGGCTCAACCTATACACGCGTTCTTGGGTGTCAATAGAGAGTCCTGAGACTGCAACTAAAGACTCTTTCAAAACTCCTTTCTAACATTTGACTCGATATCATTGTAGCTATTAACTAAGACATAACCTTTTAAATAATTGATGTAATATGAAATACTACATCTCTAGGTTGGAAACTGAACTCTTACTTTCCGTTGTCATAAGCAACCAGTGCACAACTAAAAGGTAAGCTAAAATCAACTTGCTGATTGAAACAGAGTACTTATAATACTTGTTTTACAAGTTAAGAAAAGTGAAGTTTTTCCAACGAGTATAAATTTTTAATTCTCGAGCGAGAGTAGCGAGCGAGTGGATTAATTTTACCTAACGCATAGAACATGCTATTTATGGGTCGAAGTATGTAACGTAACCCAAGCAGCATTTTTAGTCACCGCTACGAACCAGCAACCACCGGTGGAACTATAAAGTTTTTGCCGTTAGTCACAAGAACGTAATTGTTACGGTATTGTTACGTGCCTGGAACCAAAATGGGGAACAATTCTCGGGTAGTAGATACGTTGCAGTAACCTCTCCGGAACTTGTCCAGCTACCTTTAGGCTACGTAGCGGGAACGTGGCGGCGTAGTAATTGCTACTTTCGTGGAACTTTTTTCTCTTTGACACATCGTGTCGCGTAGTTGCTCTCTCTTACTCTTGCAACTTAACAAATATTCTTTCACTTTCTCTACTAATGCTTCGGTCGTGTCACAAAATGGATTACTATTTTATTTGTAATACGTACATAATACATAAAGAGATGAAATGTTTCGTTATTTTGTCAATCTAACATACCAAAATTATAAACCATCGCAACTTTTCTGTTAAATGCGATGATGATAGATCGAAAAATAACAACGCGCCTTCTTTAAATATATTTTTAAATAAAAAATGCCTTGAATAAAATATGATAAAAATACTTATAAACTGATAAACATGATAGATACCATTTTATTTTATTCCTAAGGTACAATTTGGCATCGATTTGTTATCTTTATTGAGAGTTATAGTAAAACATTTTTTAATAATTGCAACAAATTGCAAATTGATTAATAGCCTTCAACATTTTACAAGTAAATATGGAGTAGTTTTGAAAAAGTCACCTTAAAGTAGTATTAATTGTAAAATGTGTGTCTAAAGTTTATGTCACTTTATAAACAGTAACGAGAACTAAACAAATTCTACTTCTAGGTTGTTGTTACCACGAAGTATAAAACAAGTTAAAAAATTCTGGAACTTTCAAGTGACTCTTACTATAAAACGACGTCAACGTTTCCGTAGCCACTTTCTAGTTCCTAATGTCATTGCAAAATTCTTATTGGAACTTAACCTCAAATTTAAACGTCAATCGTAAACAAACAACCAATATTTTTATGCTGATTGCTACTTAATAACAATTATTATTTAATTATGGCTTATTTTAAAGTTGTAGCGACGAAAGAAAAAAGGGGAATATGTTTCACTCTTGTTTACTACATGATGGTTTACCAGTGATCTCATCCCTATTTTTTTCTATTTTGTATTGTAAACAGTTGAATTTGTTTTCACTGATTTCACCTAACTGCTGTTTTAATTTTCTATAAAAGGTGGACGTATATCTAAAATTCTTCTTTTTTTTATTGCATTTGCCTTTGACATTTTTATTAAAAACTTGCAAAACCACTGAAAAAACACAATTAATCTCCAAATTCTAAACTAACCTACAGGAGATATGCCTCTTTAGAAGTTACTGTCACTTCATTGTAATTTTTAATAGTAACTGGAACCTTCTAGTAATTGTGATGCTAAATAAGTAGTGAAAATTACTTTCAAGTGATTCTCCTGGGTAGCATAAACGTAAGTTTTACTTTCAATACTACTGTATAGTTCAGTTACTTTAAAGGTTAAGCAATGGTTTCAGACCGGTGGCAGGAACTTTCGGTGCTACTTTAAGGTTTTAAAAACTTTAAAGTAGCTTCGGGCAAGTTACTGCTACAGTCATAATATCACTTGAAGTTGCAACAACATTAAAGTAATTATATTAAGTAGCAATACCGTTCCACATACTTTAAAAAGCTACTTAGAAGTAATGGAACTACATAGTTCTAATAAATAGTAGAAGTAACTACATAATTACTAAAATATTCCAAATTGAAGTAATTAAACCTATAAAGTCATAAATTTAGTTGTAGTTACGTAACAGCTACTCAAAGTTCCGATCTCAGTTACCGCTACTTAGATGCTGCTTGGGAACTTTTATCATGACATACAACGTTATAGATAGCTTTTGTGGTTTGTTATTTGTTTACTGGTTGTAAACAAATAACAACCACAAAGGATGTTGCTAAAGCTGGCCCCACAAATGCGGTATTCGCCAAATACCGAGTAACGAACGTTTGTTATTCGACAAACACCTACTAGTGTGGATGGACGATTTTAAGCAAATGTTCAGAATTTGCCAAGCACCAAGCATTTCTCGCTATATATCGATAACGGTAACGAGTAATTTGGCAAATAGTTCAACAAATAGTACAGATTCAGTATTCAGAGAATACTGCATGTGTGGCGCCGCCTTAACTGGAAAAGTAATTGCTAACTGAGAAAGTGGTTGCTAACTGGAAAAGTGTTGCTAAGCGGAAAAGTAGTACTTTTCTTCAATGTTTTCTAACAAAGTGGCTCTTTTCCATTAAGTACACAAAAAATCAATTTTTTGATAACTATAATTATTGATAATATAAAAACTAGAATATATTGTCACTTTTGTAATTTTACTAATAAATAAGTTATAAGGTAGTAAAAACAATTGCAAAATCCCCACATGTGGTACTTCATACCATCACTTCCCATGATGATATATAATCCCACTCTATCTACACATAAGTAGATTAAAAACTACATGTGTAGTTTTGTAGTACTAACACTTATGCAAAGTTGCTAAACGATTTTTGAGTTACCATATCATCAGCAGTCAAAGTATGCATCTTACTTTGAGTTTTATAAATACGTATAACACTATGCATATATATTGTCTTGCATGTAGTTATATATTTGGGCACTCACACGCATTCAAAACTACTACTGATTATCAATCAAATCAAAGATCATACAATATACAGATAATAAATAGAAGTACTTACCCTTAATCGTAGATCTGCAACACTCCACACACGGCTGGCAAAATCATTGGAAGCTCCTAAAAGTAAGGTGCCCGTCGAATCGAAGTCCACTGACATAACCGACGCGTTACTACCGACTAAAACGCCACGGCTTTTATAACTGCCTAGAAAACCAAATAATAAATAAGAATATTAGAAAATTTCACCAACACCTACTGATATTTATATTATGAAAATTGATGATAAAATTAAAACATAATAAACTTTTTTAGGTACTTTTTCAGGATAGCTTTTAACATTTCTATCTTCTGTAAAATTATTTTTAAATAACCCAATTCAACTATTTGTAGACGTCTTTTATCGTTTTCAAGATTTAAATCTCTTATTAGACAGGCAGATCAAGAAACAGAAGAAGAGAAACAAATACGATATTAGAAAAGATGATTACAGAATTTTAGTTTAGTGATAACAATTTGACCATTTTTACACTTATTATGTATCCTTAGTTAAGTTAATAACATAATAGGATCCAGCACTTGTATTGTCATAGATTTAATTCTAAAAATGAGTTACATCAGAGACAAAAGCGCATTTTGGAAATTGTTTTTAAATATAAAAGGTATCCTAAAAAGAAATACGTTGTCATGCAACTTGTTTTTAAATAACACCCAGTACGCTTTTCATTTATTTTAGGCAACTTAGTGATACTCATTCAGTAATAGTATTTTTATTTTTTTTTTCTACTTTTAGTTATTTGATTGCAAATAATTTCTTTTCTAAAATGTTGTATTACAATATCTTATAATATCTCAATTAAATAAAGGGCTTAAATTGCAGCACCTGTAGTTCAGTAAAACTAGAAATAATAAAGGAAAAGATTTCCAAGAAGCTGAAAATTGGCATAAATGTTTATGACTTGAAACTAAAACCAATCAATCTGGAATTTGGGTGTGAAAAAAAATTAGGGAGCGTTTGTTTCATCAGTTGTGCTTGTAAAGCTGTTAAAAAATATATAATGTGTCATTGAGTAGCCTCAAATTGCAGCAATGACTGAAAATGGTGGTTGCAGAAAATATAAACCTCAACTGTGTTATTTGTAAAGATTCCTCCTTCCTTTACATTTTCTTTGATTATAGAGCAGAGATTTGAATTAAACCAGCAAATTCATATGTCTAACCAAAAATCTCAGCAAGGAACACCTAATTTGACTTGTCACCTTGTCTATGTTCTAGATATCATCATTAAATCTGCAAAACCTTGTATGAGGCTTTTTTATAATTTCCATTGAAATTTAAAAATCCAATTTAATTAATTTAAAATCTGATTTGACAAAGTTTTTGAAAAATGATTTGAAAGCATAGAACCATCCCTCATTGCACACTATGTTTAAATAAAGATAAGTTACACCAGAATTTAAAAAACTAGTATTTTTAATTTTATCAAGTTCTGTAAAATTATTATTTGACTTTCTAAGTAGTTTGACAGATTCACCGACAATATGTAAAACTAAGGCCCAGGATATCCATTTCCTAATAACTTTATTTGACTGTTAATTGTCTGAAATAGCCAACATTCCAGCCCCCACAGCTACAGCAACGGGAAGGCAGTATAGTTTAAGAGAAGCATTCATGCTGGATATTGATGATGATAAAGGACATGGCACTATTTAAGTCTAATTTGGCCCTCTGTAGATTTTTCTGCAATTTTGATATGTTGTAGCTGATACCAAAAGAAGACTTTTTAACATTGCGAGAAAGTTCTATGTCTACCGGGTGTGCTCGAAAAGTGAGGTCTAAGTTTCAAAAACGGACATTATTGAATAATGATTTTTTTTAAACTATTCTACGTAAGCCGATATTACACTCAGACAAAAATACTTAACTGAACTTCAAACCATTAGCTATGGGATGTCTCAGATATATATTTTCCAATAATCACATTTAGTGAGTTATAGGTACATATATCTATATTAGGGTGGTTCTTATTTGGGTCATGTTGGAATTTCGGTTTTGCCAGGTGCCCATTTGATTCTAAAAAAAAACTGAAAATTTTAAAACCAATACGAACTTCCTATCTCTATTCTAATCATTCGCTGTAACGAAGAGAATCTTCCATTTAAAATGCATGCTTTCTTCACTTCTTATGTATATATATGTCCACTAGGACAAATTGTTGAGAAAAAATTTGAAAATTGATTTTTTTGGAATTAACAGGGTTCGATACTACTTTGAGGCACAAAAAAAAATTATATGGCGCATTCGATTTTTTCCAACGATTTACAAATAAATTCAAAATAATGCACCGTTCAATTAGGATTGAAGTGATGTAGAATGTCCCATATAATTTTTTTTCTCGCCTAAAAGTAGCATCAATGCTCATTAATTCTATAAAATCAATTTTCAGATTTTTTGAAAAAATTTGTCACAGTGCACTATTAGATGCATCTAAACTTGCGACAAAATTGAGAAAAATGAACTTTAATATTTACCCACTTTTATGGTTTTTCCTAGAAGTACTATAATTGTAGTACTTGGTAATATTGGTCACATCTGTAGGGGTTTCTTATTTTGTGTACAGTTGAAGTTAGAACTTGCTAAAGGTGTGAAGTGGGTGCGAATTAAACGCCGTTTTTAGTGTTACAATTTTAGTTCTAAGTTTATACATATTAAACAAAATATATATTGGTAAGTATTTTACATCTCTCTATTCGCTATGTGCATGGCGACTCGTGGCGACCTCTGGTCGTAGACTGAGAAATAAGGACGGAAACCACAACATTGGCGTTTATGGACGGATATCGAAAGTGTGAAATAAATCAAATATAAAGACTATTTTTTGTTTACTTTTTACATGGACGTGTACAGTATTTATTTTTATGTGATTGAGAAGAATAAGCATGTAAGTAAAATGTATTTAATATACATATTTTCATGCTATTATTTGACTTTTTGGGGTTATGTCCATATATGCACATTTGAAAATTCAATAAATGGTAAAAAATGATACAAACTTGCACTTGCTATTTGAACCATTATTTTTGCAATTCACTACGCAACAACTATTCCCACCCATTACATTTGCAAATTTTACTGAAAGCGTCCGTCATTATTGCTCTATTGCTCCACCTAGCGCGCTTCGGGCGATTATCCCATCCCCTCCAACCCGACGCACATAGCGAATAATAAGTTGCCGGTTTTTTATAAAATTAGAATAAATATTAATAGACAAATTGACTAATTTTTCATGTTCATTTAAAATTTCGTAAAAATCATTTTCATTTTGAGATACAAAAAGGTCTACAATAGTTCACGTTTGCTACCTGCATTAAACGATAGCCTAATGTTTGTTCTTTCATGTCATGAAAATATTATTTCCACCTTTTTTAACTTTTTGGAGTTATTCAATTTTTTCTATGCAGATGTACGAAATGGTGACTAAAAGGGAATCAGTGGAGTTGATTTCATTTAAAAAAGAACGAAGAGACAAAACACTAATAAAGTCTGTATACAATTCTACCCTTTCAAAAGTTGAATACCAAGGAGTATCTGATGAAAAAATATTAAATGATCTTAAAAATATCACTTATACCTTTTTGAATTTCGTTAAACAAAAGTACATACAAAGAATACCACTATATAAAACTAAGGTTTTTAGAAAAATACTCCAAGAGGTTAGTTGAAATGTTTTTATTGCCAGATAATGAAGAGAGTCTTCATCTTCTTCTCACAGATCTTCTACAGATATTGCTCGAAATGCTATCCTTCCCTTGGGCTTATTATCTGAAGAAACACTAGATGCTGGATTTAAAGATGTTAGAGCTGTTCGTGAAAAACATTCACTGAAAATTATTAGAACGGTAACCATCAGAGACTTGATACATAATGTACTCTTCTGATACAGTATCTTCGGATCTAGTCTGCACAGACTTACGACCAATTCCTCCAAAGAAAACAATTCGCGATACGAATGACGATATCCAGAAATTGTTGAATGAACAAAATATGGGATCAAGGAAACGAGTTCTGATGAAGATGATGGTTTACAAAACGAAGATGAAGAAGAAGATAGAAATTAAGATGAAGAGTTTCTATGGGATTAGTTAGTTTACCATTTTTTTAACTTTGATAATATATATTGAAACTTTAAATTTTGGTTTTTGATGAAAAAGTCAAACAGCATACGCCAATGATGACAGAGAAATTTGACATTAGCTTATAGGATTAGTGTTAGCGATATGTTTTGTTAGTTAATGATACTGGGGATTGACTCTATGGAGAACATTTTCATCAGTTTAAAGTTATTCTTCGGAGACTAAAATAGTTTTAATTATTGGATATAGTTATGTATTTGTTCTGTACATATACACAACTAAACAAAATAAATACTGTAAGTAATGAGTAAAGACCATCTAATATCGTAATGCAAGAAAATAAATACATATGTCCACAAATATGCTCCAATTAGAGAAATATTCAAATTTTTAAAGCACGTTTAAAGCAGGTATCAATATAAATATATAATAATTACATAAAATTTTAGTGCCCATCTGTATTTATTACAGTAATAGTTAATTATTAACCTCATAAATAATAAAGATCTTGAAAATGGTGATGATCTTACGAGTTAAGTATTTATGTAGCAAGTTTCGACGTATCGGCCCCACAGTGCAGTGGCCAAATATATGCATAAGAATTGAAAGAACCCATGTATTTTAATTGTGAAATTTCTCGTCGTTACAGCGAATGATTAGAATAGAGATAGGAAGTTCGTATTGGTCTTAAAATTTTCAGTTCTTTTTTTGGAATCAAATGGGCACCCGGCAAAACCGAAATTCCAACATGACCCAAATAAGAACCGCCCTAATCTATATATGTTATGTATTTCATTTTTATCTAATGCACAGTGCCTACTTATTTTTAAGAAACGTTCATAATGTTTCTAATAAAATAATAGATTAGATACAGAATGTACGAAACTGATCTATTGCTGATAGACATAATGTAGGAGGTCATAAAATGTAGTGTTTTCGCTGTGTCATTAATTTATCAGAACAATAAATTGTAACATCGACATACGTAGAATAGTTCGAAAAAATCATAATTCAATGTCTGTTTTTGAAACTTTGACCTCACCTTTCAAGAAGACCTAGTAGACATAGAACTTTGGAGCAATGATAGAAAAAGTCTTCTTTTGCATTTTTTTCTGCATTTTTTTGCAATTTTGATATGTTGTGGCTGAAAAATTTAGAGGGCCAAATTACACTTAAATAGTGCCATGTCCTTTCAATCAATTATGAAATAATGGAGCAACTTTTCAACAATATAATCTATAGTTTTACTTATTGAACATGTATCGCTTCGGCTTGGGATCCATAAAGAAACCCAGTCTTGGCTTGGGATCCTTGATGAGAAACCCACAACATCTGGCGTGGGATCCTTGATAAGAAACCCACAACGTTGGGCTTGGAATCCTTGGTAAGAAACCCACAACGTCAGGCTTGGGATCCTTGGTAAGAGACCCACCCATGGCTGGCTTTGCCTGGCTATCAGGCGTGGCCCCTAGGCGATGGGGTTTCCAATTTATGCCTTGACTGAAGTGATGTACACACTCATTTAAAACATAAAATTGGTAGTGGCTCATCCACCATGGACCAAGGCAAGGATTTCTGATGTTGCAATAAATATACTACCTTCCAACAGCATCAATCAATTTTATTAGATAAGATTTAATTATTGCACAATCATAAATAAAAACCACTTGGTTGACATTAAGCATCATTAGCAGTGTAGAAACAATTTCTTTTCATCACATTCATACAGTATATCACGCTAGTTAAATAAGTGCAATTTTCAAAGTAATTTTTCTGGCCTTATGGAATGAGTCTCCAAAATGAAAAAAGATGACTCTAAAAGAAAAAGTCTGCTCTCTCCAATGGTAGAAAAAGAATTTGATTGGAGAAAAAGGTTTTGTGTTATTTGGGTTGGAAAATTCACAAAATTTGTCACATAAAATTTGAACCTCATGTTCAATAGCACATATCTTGACAATAAAGTGAGCTTAATAGCTGATACTTTGGCAGCTTAAAAGTAGTAATGGGTTTAGTTAGCTCACCAAAACATAAGTTTCTAGAAGGTCTTGTTTCAAAGTTATCAGTCATCAAAAATCTGCCCCAAATTGACGTGATGGATTATTTGGGCAACTTTGTGAGTTAACAGCAATAAAAATAAAACTTTTTAAACCTTGACACTACAACCATCATGCAAAGCAAAAGTTATCTTTGGTTGTCACTTTTCAGGATGCTAGCTGCTATGGTTCCACAACAGTAGCACTTGAAACTTGCCAATTTGTTTAAATGTGCATCAGTGGCGCAAAGCTGACCTTTATGCTGGAGGCCCCAGAACCCCAGCTATACTACTTATGAAGGTGGATTTTACACAACATCCTCTAAGACATATGTCTGTACCTACACCAAATTTCAGCAAGATTGGAGATGGTGACTAAAAATTTTTCTTGTAAATTTGGTCACTTGACATGGAGTGACCCATTTTGTAATCAAAGGTGAGTAGGACAATTTATAGCTAGACACTGTCATGGTGTTGTGATTAAGAAACAAATTAGTTTCCATTGACTCTTTGTTGATGAGCATTGTAAAATCTTACAATCTTATGTCTCTTTTATAAACCCATAAAGTCTTACAAGGCCTGTAGCTGTAACTACTCCTGTCATTTACATAGAAAGTAGAAATAATAGTTATTTATATTGCAAGACCGATACTTAGAACTTTACGTGCGAGCACGGTACCCAACAAGCGAGCGATTGCCAAGCTTGCTATCCGTGCAAGCCCGTAGGGTTTATGAAACAGTCTATGGTGTAAAACAGTGGGTCTAAAACAGTGAAACAGGTATATTTCAATCAATGGGTCTAACTTAAAATAATAAATTAGCAGCTAATCACATGTTTCTGCAGAAATCTACCTGTTACGTCAAAATATATCTTACATTTTTCTTTAAAAACTTTATTACTTATGTAATTTTGGAGGTGAGAATTATACTTGGGATACAGCGTACGTAGCAATAACGTACTTTTTACAGAAATCAGAGTATCACTAGTAGTATGATAAAGAGATAGCAATCAGAAGACCAACCTGTTATTATCTGATATATGTGTTGTTAAATATTTTACATCTTTAAGTGCCTGCCCACTTCTTGATCCAAAAGATTATCTATTTTATGTACAAAACCCATGAGTTTAATCTATAAAAAGAAGGATGAATTGCTGGAGCTGCTCAATTTTTATGTCCCACCAGATGGTAGTAGACAGTTTGATCAGTGCAATATAAATCTGGACTAATTTAGACAGTTAACAAGCTAATCAAAAGTAAGCAAACAATTTTATTAGGTAAACTACATCTGTTTAGAAAAATATTGCATCCGACATGGTTATGTAGGCAAATAGTAAATTTAGTTTTTCAGGTGTCAACTGTCCCTGAATTATCTCAATGACACATGAGTCTTGACAAGGCAAGCAAGTTTTTAAATTTGCTTAATTTACAATATAATATGTACAATCAAATTAAATTATTATCAATGGCTTTCATTTATAGTTCAGTCAATAGAGATGTGAAGAGTGTATTTTCGTGTTAACAGCTATTTTATTGCACAAACCTATTCAGAATAGTGTGTAGAATAATATATGTAGTTGCGTAACTAAATCGTAGTGACAGCAGAAAAGTTATTAACAACTTAAGACGCCATCAACCGCTTTGATGTGTTTTTCTTCCGTAGATCATCAGAATGGCTTACTATGATTTGATTTGTTTATAATAAAAATAGCTACAAAATGGCACCGGTTCGATTGTTATAACTGAAATAATTAAGTTGCAAAATCGAAGAAACTGCCAAAATCGCGTATGTTTTTTAAGTTGCCATAAAAATCTAAATAGTCAACCAATATTGATGAAACTTACGTTAAGTATAGTTTAAATTATGTTTATAAATAATTAGTTTTTTGGTTCGTATACGTGGTCATTTATGAAATATTCCATTGGGTTTGAATAGACGGCAAAAAATATGCATTAGACTAAGTAGGCGATTGTTCGATTTTTGGGCGCGCGTCTCACTCTAATTTCTATTAGAAATATGTGACTAATAATTTTGGGCAATTGCATACTTATTCCACAAGGTTCGCACACGATTTTGATTCATTTCAATATGGTAAATAATATACGAGTAGTGTGTACTTACGCAAAAAGTTTAATATCTCAGGATCCAAGCATCGAAACATGAATTTCTTTTTTTTAATTGCGTTTTTTTGTGACGTCCATTCGAACCCGATGGAATATTTCATAAGTGACCACGTTTACGAACCAAAAAACTAATTATTTATAAATGTAACAAAACTATGAAGAGATGTAAAACGTCACCAAAATTGCAAAAATAAACGCAATCGAATTTTACAAATTGCGTTCGATTGCTAATGACTTAAGCTATATATATGCACATTTGCAATAGTATGTAAAGCTTCAAATGGCTTTTGCAAACTTCCAAAGTTTTAGGCGTAGTAGATTTATAAAAACCTTGTTAAACAAAAAATTTTGCATACCTGACATACGGGTTTTGAGTGCTTATTGTACATAATTTAAACTATACTTAGTTTAAGTTTCTTCAATATTGGTAGACTACTTAAATTTTTATGGCAACTTAAAAAACATACGCGATTTTGGCAGTTTCTGCGATTTTGCAACTTAATTATTTCAGTTATAACAATCAAACTGGTGCCATTTTGTAGCTATTTTTATTATAAAACAAATCATATACTAAACATTTTTTCGTAGGAAATCATCCTGATGAGCTTCGGAATAAAAGCTCCTTGAAAACGGTTGGTGGCATCTTAAATTGTTAATAACTTTTCTGCTGTCACTACGATTTAGTACGCAACTACATATATTGCTCTACCCACTGTTCTGAATACGTTTGTGCAATAAAATAGCTGTTAACACGAAAGAACCAAAAACAGATACTTTTGGTTCCCTGCCGACTGGACTATTACTATAATTTAATATTTAAAAAATAAGTAAGATTATTTATTACTTACCGTGTCAAGACGTACGCTTAATATTTGTGCTTAATATTTGTCCTTTGCAGATTACATGATTGAAGTAAGCTCTCTTGAACACTGCTTCTTAAATTGTTAGACTAAAGAGGTTCACACAATTTTAATCGAATGGTAATAACTAAACCATTTATTATGCTTAGACTTTAATGAGTCTAAAGATTGATAAAGTCAAACACACCAATAAAAATTTAATAAAAATATTTAATTTTCTTTTTAACTTAGAAAACATTTTTTCTACTCCTCTAAGCTGCAATATTTATACTTATACCAACAAACTTCCACTCAAAAAAACAAAAAAAAACATTATATTGCAGATGTAATGTGCGGTAGTGATGATATATTATCAGTAAATATACTAAACTTTACTCATAGGAAATCTGAGTCTTTTGAATATGTCGATATTTTTATGCCAACAGCAATAGCCCTTTTCAGATTTGTCAGATTCTGCTCAGATTGGTTTTATTTTATGCATATACCATAGAGCTATGGAGTCTATTTTGTCTCAAGTATATCTCAAATCCAAAGAAAAATGTGGTTTTCTATTATTAAGAAACCAGATATTCAACTGGGCTTCTAACGAAAATTTATTGAAAACATGGTCAAAGTTGCAATATACGATCTTAAGCAACCAAACAAACTTAAATCTGGCCTGATTAATATTCAATTGATGACCCTAGTGGGTGCTAACTTTGATTGTGTAGGGCAGCTCTTCTCAAATTTCGGCATTGCTATGCATGAGAGTACATGCAGATAACGTCAAGTGTAGACATTTTCATAAACAATAAGTAAACAATACACATAACTGTAGTTATTTTTTTTACTTTGTGTTATCAAACTTCCGGATTTCTTACATGTACTTCGCAATAGGACACCAAAGGTAGTACAATTGCAACATCACTAGAGTAAGAGTTATAAGGAAGAGGTTATCACTTCGAAACGAACAGTCAAAAGTAACCGTTCCCAGCAAATAATAATGTCCACAATGGCAATAGAAGCACTCTTAAACTCTGCAAATTCATACTTCTGCAAAGACTCTTCTTTTACTGCCGATGCATATTATTACAGTGTTATCAATAGAAGGATGCAGTTCCTGTTGGGAAGAAATGATCGACGAATAAAAACAGAGAGGATGGAACACAGAACCTACCCTACTTTGATGCTGTTACTATACGAGCTTCGTGTAATAACCCAAAAGTTATTCACTGGCCTTGAAATACTGTTGATGGCTCAGGATACTTATGAACTAGTGAAGAAAAGAGTTGCAAAAAACTTGAAGATGCCACTAAGAGTGAATTTAAAAGAAGTAGTGAGATGAAGAAATGCAGGAGTTGGGATTCATAATTGGTTAGAACAGGGATAGATATCATTTTAATACTTTATTCAAGATGTGTCTTAAACTGGGTACCAGAACAAAGAAACTTCTGTATGCGGATTACCAAATAAAATTATGCCTAGTTTGTGATGAGATCAGGGGCATCAGTAAATGTGTCTGAACACTTTTCTCACAAAAATTGGAATAGGTCAAATCAAGCCATGAATTTTACTGAATTTAATCATAAAAACTTTTCTGCAAAAATTATGAAATATATGAACAAGGATTAATCTGCAGATTTACGTGTTTTTTAAAATATTAAAAACCAGTGTGTGTATATCCAGAAATCTACAGTGGAAAAAGTTGATTGTCATAATCACAGTGTGAGGGACCCTGTCATGATCTATCCTGTCATACAAAATAATATCACTTTTAATACGCAAGTAAGGACAAAATTGAATCCCATATGAATAGATTAGTTTTATATCATTTATATTCATCATAGTACTTAACTATTCATCTTCTTGATTATAACTTTCAACTTCAATTATTTGAATCGCAGTAACAATAGGCTGTCAATCGTTTTACATCTGACAAGTATAAGTGTCAAGTCAAGTGTTTCTTCGCATATTCCTGAAATAAAGTTATTAAATAATAGCAATTTCAGCCAAATAAGTAGATAATCGTAAAAAAATTGTGAACAAATGTTTAGATCCAAATTTGAGTTAAATTCAGGTTGCAAAACTCTTAAAACTAACTCGTTCTACCGCTGGAAAACTTATCAGAATATACAAGGAATGATTGTCAAGAGAAAAAAAGCTGGTCCTATACTCTAACAAACAAATGAAAGATCTAGGTCACTGAAATCACGAGCGCTAACTTGCATACCGTATCGCGAATCATGCGGGCAACGTACGTCACTGACAGTTTTAACTTATACTTATATAATATTAGTGTTGCTTAAAATCTGATCTTAGATTTTATGTGTTTACCAGGTGGTGATCACGCGGCGACCTAGATCCATCCTTCATTTGTTTGTTAGAGTATAGACAAAAAGTTGGGTTTGAGGACAAAGACTTAGCTGCACGTATCAGACAGTGCTACAGAAAAATTCCAATTTGTCCAAACGTACTCTGGCAATTAAATTTGGTACATCTACGGCCTCCGCGCATCGAGTGAAACTAAATTCTGGCTTGAAGACATACAAAATCCAAAAAGTGACTGATAGAGGTTCAGAGAATGGAAAAAGTGCAAAAACTAATGCAAGAAATTTGTACAACAACTTTTTCACAAAGTTTGATTGTTGCGTTATAGATGACAAAACTTATTGTGTAGCTAATTTCTGTCAAATACCAGGCCAGGAATTTCATGTAGCTTCGCAAAGGGGAAATGTTGCTGTACAATTTAAGATCAGAAAAGCTAGCAAATATCCCAAAAATTTTTTGATAAGGTAGGCGATATACACTTGTGGTCTAAAAAGTGATTCATTCATTACAACTGGATTCATTATGGCAACGTTGAAGAGTGTTTAAAAAAGATTGGTTGTATTTATAAATTCGCACAATAATTCTGTCTTCTTCTGGCCAGATTTAGCTGCATGTCAATACGGGAGATTACTGGGCTCTGATGAAGAGGCAACTAAAAAACACTAAATCTATTCTGGTGACATAAATGACTTTCGCCAGGGCCCATATTCTTGAACTCATACGAACAAGTTTCGCATACGAGATGACGTAATTTTTACGTCATAAGATGCAACTTAGCTAATCAAATGTTAGAAGGTAATAGAGAATTACGTCATCTCGTATGCGAAACAAGAATACAGGCCGTGAAGAGGAAAAATGCAGGAAAGAGTATGATCAAAGCTGATGTTCAAATTTTAATGAAAAGCATGAAGTCGTAGGTTCACCATTTCTGGTATAGATTATAGTTTTAGAAAATCTTTTTTAATTTTGACTACCTACCATGTAAGATTAAATTTCAAACATAAATAAATATGTTTACACTATACCATTTGCTTTTTCAACAGTTAAAAGCCTGCTACTTTTTTCTGAACCGCATCTTATTTGAATTCCATAAGACTCTTATGATTTCTTTACGTCAGTCTGGTCATATTCTAAGGACTATTCTGTTCTCTCAAAATGTCAATCCATCATAAAAATGCCAAAGAAGAAGCAGAATTCCCTCATCTTACGAACAGGTCACATTGTCTGATTGTTAACGTAATAGCGGTCTCACTGAATCATTCATATTTGTGTGCTATGGCATATAATAGAATTTATTGAGAAATAATGGCAAATGAACATAAACAGCACAAAGAATACATTAATAAAAAAACTGACAAAAAGAATGCACACTCAACTGAAAGGAACAAGTCCTGACCCTAAGCTGACTCAAGATCACATGATTCACCTGCAGACTCTGATTGATTCTCTATGATTCCATTTAAGTCCATTCAATTGAACAATGAATTAGGATCGAAAGAAGCTCTGTATAGTCAAGCATCCAACATTAGTTGTGGTGTCCCAGGTCGTTTATACATTGTAGAAGGTACAATGAAGTAGATGGAGCCTTTGTTTTTATACACGATAGAGCCTCAGAGCTGTCATTTTGCCCAAAAAATGTAAGAATTGGTTCAAAAAAGCAGATTATAGTGTTGCCATGAGCTGAAAATAGCCCTGACATCAACCCCATTGATAACTTATAATCGATTGTTAAGAAAGAACTAAGAAAAAAGAAGATAACCATGAAACAATTAATTGAAGAGATCATTAATATATCACATCATTATACAGAAATAAAAGAAAAAACGCAAAACCTTAATACATAGTATGCCAACAAAGGTCAAAAGTCTTTTAAACAATAAAGAAATATTTACCAAGTATTAAAAAAAATACAATTTTGTTCATTTATTAGAATATTTTCTTTGAATAAAGCCTTAAAGTAAGAAAAATCTTGTTAGCGTCTAATAATCTAAACATGTCTGTACGTGCAATAAATGAATGTCAATGCATTGCAGTCTTAACAGCAGTGATTTTTTAAGATATCACAGTTTCTAGCAAAGAGTTAGTTCCAATCATCTGCATCAAGTTGTACTTGTACCTTAGATGCAAAATGTAATAAAAGTAGCATTTATATGTTTTGTGGTAATAAGCACAAGATTTTGTCACGTAGCTAGTTGCTTTATTTGATTTGGTACTTTTCAGTAAAAGTCTGTTACTACACAAGTCGTTTTTTAAAGTTTTCATTCAGATTTACTCGACAGGATCCAGGCATCTAGCTCAGCCCATTTCAGTGTAAAGGAGCTTGGTCTGGTTTAGTATAAAATGCAAAGCTCGGTGCATTTCAGTATAGAGAATTGAGCTCAGTGTGGTTCAATATGGAACAGGGACTGTGAAAGAAATCCAACTTGATAACAATAAATTAACTCAAAGGGTCTCCAACTGGTTTTAAAAATGCTGTTCTTTAAGTGCCATTAGATGTGATTCTAAAACATATTAAATACAATTGCATACGAAAAATAACATACTAAAAACAATTGTATATGATATAACTATAGTTTGTTGTTTTTTTGTGCAAGGAATCAAGATGGCAGAGCATCAATTGTACAGTCTTTAGCAAATGTCTTGTCCCGAGCAGGCAACACATTTAACAAATCTGGTAAAATAAACGACATACGTTTCGAAGCATAGTTTCTTTTGTTTACAAACAATACAGCAAATATAACCAGCTTTAAAGGTTGCTACCCTACCTAGAGTGGCTTTGTATAACAACAATAGAGTAATAAATACTAAGGATTATACGAGGTGTGTAAATTAAGTAATGCGACTGGCAATGTAGCGTTCGATCTGGCTACACTTGGGATGCGGGACTTGGAGGAGCGCAGGTGAACATGTGATACGCCTTCAGTACGAGTTTGAACTCGCTAAAGTCATTTGGTTGTCTGTAGTGATTTTTTTTGTGAAACAGTTTTTTCTAGTGCATTCTAAAAATGAGTAACATCAATTCGAGCAAAGGTGTGCTATCAGGTTTTGCTTCAGACTTGGGCACAGTGCAACGGAATCTTTTGCAAAACTTCAGCAGGCCTACGGAGACAGTGTTTTGTCAAGGGCCCAGGTTTTTCGGTGGTTTAAGGGATTTTCAGAAGGAAGAGAGTCAATTGAAGATGAACCACGAAGCGAAAGGCCTTCATCTTCAATAACCGATGAAAATATCAACAGAATCCGGGATCTTGTGCATTCAGATCATCGGTTGACAGTCAGAATGATCGGGGAAGAGTTGAATTTGACTCACACCACCGTTCATGAGAGTTTGACCAATGAATTGGGGATCAGAAAAATCTGCGCAAAAATGGTTCCAAAAAACCTTTCGCAAAACCAAAAGGACATCAGGAGGGAAAGGTGCCTTGACTTTTTGGAATCGATTGAAAATGATCACCATTTTCTGGAATGTGTCATTACTGGTGATGTGTCTTGGGTGTTTGAGTACGACCCGGAAACCAAGCGCCAGAGCATGGAGTGGCACACTTCAACCTCTCCAAAGCCAAAAAAAAGCAAGAATGAGCAAGTCGAAGATCAAATGCATGCTGATAGCCAGGGAATCAATCGTCCACAAAGAGTTTGTGCCTCAAGGCCAAATGGTCAATCGACACTTTTACCGAGAGGTTCTTAAAAAACTTCGAAAAAGGGTCATTCGTGTGAGACCAAACATCAAGAACAACTGGGTGTTGCATCACGATAATGCGCCTTGTCACACAGCACTTTCAATAAACGAGTTTTTGGCCAGTAAAAACATTCCTGTGGCTCTACAGCCTCCATATTCGCCTGACTTGAGTCCTTGTGACTTTTTCGTTTTCCCGAGATTGAAAAATCACCTTAAGGGAACTCATTTTGGGACACTCAAAAACATTCAAATGGCTGTAACCAACCAGCTGAAGGTTATTCCAGTATCCGAGTTCCAGCACTGCTATGAGGATTGGAAAAACCATCTCCAGCGCTGTGTGGCTTTTAAAGGAAGTTATTTTGAGGGAGACAATATTGTAATTGTAATTCTATTCGAATACAAAAATTTAAAAAAATCAGTCTCATTACTTAATTTACACACCTCGTATCTTAAAAGTAGTTACTGGAATGTTTATGAGAAAGGGTCCAACTTTCGCACACAGGTAATACATGCAAGAGAGAGTGATGGGTAATTGACAGAATAATATGTTAGAGAGAAAAATTAAACCCATTGACTAATCCACTTAAAAAGAGTAGAAGAGTAGAAACCACTTAAAAGAGGTTTGTAGTATTTTTATTAAAACAACTGAAAATTTAATGACTTTTTAAAATTTTAACGTATTTACATAAATGAAAGCCTATATTATTACTTTATTTTTATTTATTTATATTTATCGTTCACTAATTTCTGCGATTATTTAATTATCTAAAATACTCCTAAACCTCTATTTTTTGATTATTGTTTTCATTATTATTTTCGTTTAGTTATTTTTTTATTGTGGTGGCAGCAAGTAGAGGTGGACCTACGAGAAGCAAACATCACAAACTGGAAAATAGAATGTTTGGATAAAAAGAAATGGAAAAAATTAATACAAGCTATTTAGAGTTAGGAACTAAAACATAGTTATTAAGTTATATGTCTGATATATTTTAAGTACTATAGGGTTATTGTATATAATTTTGTATTTTCGGCTAAAGCCATAGGCCTTAAGGCCTGAAGTGCTGTAATATATATATATTTTTTTTATTAAAGGTAAAGAATGAAACATAAACACGCTATATAACTTTGTTTAACTAGTAGATGCTTCCATTTAAAAGAACTATTTTATAAAGTGTGTCAAAGAAATCTTGAATAGAATGAGTAACAATAGTTTTACAAGTACAACTACTTTCAGTACAACAATTTTCAAAACAAACTTTAAAGATTTTAATTATTAAATATAAATGATTAAATATCTTGCCCACGTAGTTGTGCATCTCTTTTTAATTCGGTCTCTTTCGTACACAGCATAAGGGGTATTTCAATTCTTAAAGCAGTAGCGCTCTTACTCAGGATAAGACATTTACTAAAGACTGTACCTTATGGCACAAATTGCTATGAATATGATCATAGCAAGCAGTGCTGACCCTACTAGAACTTAAACAAGTCAGACAATTTCACCACTAGCAGAGATTTTTTTTAACATGCCAAGGAACAGTGTCGAGGGACAAAGACATAGTCAACTCATGCTACGAAATCCATCTGATAAAGTAACTGATGATATCCTGAGACTAAGCAGACAACAAATTGGCACAGTAACAGGTCTAATAACTGGTCACTATAGCCTAGAAAAACACTTGCATAGAATGGGCATTATAAATGAGGAACCCATATGCAGTCTTTGCAATGAAGAGGAGGAAACAGCGTCCCACGTCATATTTGAATGCGAAGCCCTCACCCGATGAAGACATTCTCTCCTTGGAGCAGCCTTCTTTCGCTCAAGATACACTCATAAGAGAAGATCTGGTGAAGAGGCTCTTAAACCTAATAAAAACCACAAAACTCTTCACCGAATAAGTGATGCGATGTGAAGTACAATAAGCCGAAGGCTCCGGTACTGGGGCTCTCTCCCCTCTCATCAGTCACTCTAAACTAAATTAAACTAATCTTAGTTTAGGTTCTGTTCAGGAACTGTAGGTAGGCATGTTTGGCATCTGCCAAACATTGCACTGATATGGAACCTACAGTTTTACTTCTTTATCTGGGAAGAAGGCATGCTTTTCCATTTTTCTCCACTATGAAAAATTACCAACCCTTGGATTATGAAGTAAACATGATAACCACTAATTCACATTATCTTCATTATAAAGTGATTTTAAAATTTATTATAAAAATGGTCCTTATTTAGTAAAGTTTTGACTTTAAACAAAAAAGCAACTACATTTAGGTAATTTTAAACAAACGGTTTTAAACAATAATTGGGGGGCAAATATCAGTATCATGTTGAAGGCAAGTTTAAAGTTAAAACTATAAATATTTTTTTCGCATGGGATATTTATTAAGATAATTTTGCAATGAGAAATAAATATTGTGGAAATTTCAATGCGACAATTTGAACTTTGATAAACTTTCTTATGTCACTGCTTAAGTCATGTATGCCTTGGGGATGATATTAGATATAGATAAGAGAATAATAAGAGAAGAATTATCAATTGAAGGGTAGATCGTAACAACGTTTTATGTAACATTTTGCTGAAATGTGGTATTGCCATAAAAACAACGTTAGTGTATCCCTATTAAAAGATGTTCGCATCATAGAGATATAAAATATTCTTAAACAGATTCCCGGAATGCTAGTTTTTGTAGTAAAGCTTGAATTTGTAGTATGCCGTTTAACAACGTTGTATGTCTGTTATCAGTTCGTGTTGCCATTCAATCCTTTGTTGTTATGGTCGACCCTTCAATTATATTCAGATATTGTTTCTCTTCATAACTATACGCCCCTGTATTTTATCAAAAATGAATTTCAAGATTAATGTAAGAATATTTATTGTAACTTTCTCTTCTACAATAATTAAACCCCCAATATATAAAGTTAATTTTTCATAATATACCAAAAAGTTTAATAGTTTTCACTAACATAATAAATTAACAAACACAGTCACTTGGGAAAGTTTATTGATGTAAAGACGAATACATAAAAACATAATGCAATGAGAATTAATGGAAAAACTAAAATGTATTGTGTGTGAGATTTACAAAATAAAAAGCACGCATGCAATCTTAAAACTGACCTTTCGATATATCCCACAACTGGACCTTCCTATCAGCACCACCAGTGGCCACTATATGTTGATCTGGCCCCCATTTCACAGCATTAACTTCACCTTCATGTGCATCCTTGAAAGAAAGATAAGTGACAAAGTAATCAAACAAATTCATACAAAATCTTAAATATCTAGTTGAAGCCTTATATGAAAAAGACAGTCACTATTTGAGTTTAAAAGTTGTTCTTTTTAGCACTTTAGCTAGCCTAAGGAGTATTTAAAATTAGTAAGCATTATAATTTTTAAATCTGAGGAAGTAATTGTGTTTTTCCACATAAAGCTTAATGTCTTTTTTAAAATATAAGGTGAAAATAGAAAATTATTAAAGATATTCGAGTTTTTATTGAGAATCGCACGACGATGCCGAGAACCAATAGAAAAATTCAAATTTGAATTGTATCCATGACAATCACACAATTTTCCAGAAATTTATATATATATATATATATATGCTACCAAGGAGTAATTTTTTAGAAATTTTTTGGAAATTATACTTGTAACATATATAGCTACATAAAACATGGAGTCTCTGTACATAAAACTTGAATCAATAATTTATTGAAATAATGGGTGCCCTTTTTTATATTTTGATATTTTGGGACACTGATTTTAGAAATTAAAACCAATTAATCATAATGCATTTTTTTCTGTGCGTCGTGCGATTCTCTTACCGAATATAGCCTCGTGTATTGATTCTGCCTGGAAATTTTGATTTCGTGCATTTCTGCAACGTAATTGCACTCCACTCCGTGTCGTGCAATTAAGACGTTGCAGAAATGTCACTCAAAAAATTTCCGGCAATAATCAATGCACTTGGTATATTATAAGTGAATATTCTAATCTATTATACCTACACATATAGTTGATTCAATCATCATTATTATCAATTTTAGCCTATTACCTGTTCACACTATCAGCACTCTGGAGAAAGATACTGATAATGACTTTTGGATCTTCCTTATGCAGCACAAAAGTTAAAAATATTTCTTGTGGGCTGTCGGCAATCGTAGGCTGCATTTCATGATGACAGCTTGGATACCTTATGGACAAGTCATGGGCTAACAAACCGTTAAACACCTCCTTACAGGGCATATGTGACGTTGTTTAAATAAACAATTCAATCAAAAATTCTACGCGAGGATGATACAAATATACTAAATACAAAGGGTAGCTGACATCAACAAGAAGGTCATTGGGCAAATCAGTCAGGACATATGGTTACTGAAAGTGGATAAGTACCCAAAAATCAGAACTACCACTGCAGAACTGCACTCCATTGAAGCTAGAACAAGTGATAAAAACAATGGAATGGCTTGCAATCACCTGTTGCTAATCTCATATAAGTCCACAAGAAATATTCGTGCACTTAGCTACTGCAAAAAGAACAATTGGCATTTAGCAAATTTAAGTATTAATAAAATTTTGATATCTTTATTTGCTGTTATTTTCACTGTATATTGTACAAGAATTCAATAACCTCTTCTTATTACACACAATATATGAAAATAAAATATCTTGCCCATTTTTGGTCATAAAAATTAATTGATATTAAAAAGTAATTGATTCCTAATCGATTAGTAATTAGTAATTCTGTTCTGAACTCTAAAAAATAGCAATTTATGTTTGTTTGATAAATAATCAATACCATTTGAAGCATCAGATTTAAAATTCGATTTCCAATTGAAAAACGCAATTTGTTTATTCAAAATGTGAAACTCAAACTTTTTACCCTCCATTCCACAGGTGGATTAGGAGTTAATGTGGTTCACCTTACAGACCCAGTAGATAGTTTTCTTTATTTTAGTGATAAATTAATAAAACTTATTATATATTGTCATGGTTTCCTGAGGGGTTAAAGGAGAGGAGGTGAGGAAGAAACAAAAGAAGAGAAGATAAATAAGTTACAAATAGTCTAAGATCCGTTATTGATGTCGTTGAGCACCGATCGAGTAACCGAATAAAATGTATTTTTTATGAAATAAAATATGTTAACAAAAGTAACGTAGATGAGTTGCCTAAATAAATTTGTTCAGTTGATATTTTTAATTAAAAATTCAATATTTAATTTTTTTAAATACTTTCACCGATCTAATAACCAAAAAAAATCAACACTAATTGAAAGTGCAAACCCTATAGAAGACGCAAACATAGAGTTGCTTACCTTTTTCTGTTCAAGGCTATACAGTTGCCAAGCTTAAATAAGTGAATTGAAAGTGATACCTTCACCGATCGAGTAACCAAATAAATTATATGTCAAAATAAAGCTTATTTTTTTTGCAAAACGATAGTATAAGGTTGCTTGAAAAACCCGTTCAAGAGTCAGGGTTGCAAGGGTTTAAAATTTTTAAATCGAAGCGTGCGAGAGAGAGATAGACCCATTCTATTCAGTGCGATAGAGGGGGACGCAAAATGACAGCTGCTCACACTACGTCCGTCGTTTGAAATCGTGCGAGAGAGAGGGTCTATGCGTACTGTCCAATGCGATAGAAAAGGACGAATAGCAACTGTGCCCGCCTCTTGTGACGTATGACAGAGAGTGCGCTTGCTCTGTGCGGTTGAGCGGTTAGTAAACGGCAAGCGTTGTGTTGGAGCAACTGACAATATACTACAAAATATTTCTGAGACTTTTTTTTTTGAAGAAAATCGACTTGTCTCCAGAAGTAATAATTCAGTATTGTTGAAAAACATTTTGTTAATCATATCTTTTTTTTTAAACATTTGTTAATAATATGACTATTCTTATATCTTTATAATTACGTTTTTATTTACATATTTTTAAATAATATTTAAAACTTTTAAAAATAATAATTTCATTCAAAAATAAAATTATGTCATAGTGTTTTCTTTATTTTTATTGTAATAACTGCAGTATTGAACTAACCAAAACCAAATATGAGTATTTTTATCATATTGAGCATATTGATTTTGCATGACAAATTAGAAAAATACAAATTTTTGTGACAGAGGTATTGGCGCTAAAAAAAAACGTTCCGTATATAATATCAAAATGTAAATATTTATTTTAAACATTTAAAGCATGTTAGTGATATATACTTATCTTAAAATCTTTATCTCTTTTAAGAAGGAACTAAATGTAAATAAAATAAATGTGTCATCATTGTTTCAAAAATTTGATGCATACAATTTTTTTGCAAATGTCCGATATTTTTTTTTAAATTAATTAATATTAAATTGAAAAATTTGTAATGAAAGAAAAATTTTTTTAATAAATTAATATTAAAATTAAAAATTTAAATGAACAGAAAAATATTTCATAAGGGTATTGTGTTATATTAAAGTTTATTTTTTTATACAATATCGATACAAAAGAAATTGAGATAATTCGGTTGAGAATAATATACATGAAATTAAACAAAAAAAATATAAATTATTTGTATATATGAAATAAATAAAGATTAGTAAAAGTTTCACAGTTTTATTAAAATATAACCTGACAATATTGTTTCGACAGCTATGCTGTCATTATCAAAGGTAATATAATTATAAACAAACACGTCGCTAAGGTAGGTACAAAAATAGGTAACTAGATAAAATAATAATAATCAGAATTAAATATCTAATACTTCCAGTAACGGAGAATTACTGAGCTCAAGTTGTTCATTCATTAAAGGTACCCTGAGTTTGTGTTTGTATATCTCAAAGGCTTCTAAAATGTCTAATTTGCGTTTGTTATTACAAAAATGTAGGAATTTAATATTATTTTGAGGAATCATTGTGTGATTTTATATATATTTTATGAATTACAAAAAAACAAAAAATTGTTATTATTATTCCGGATCTGATTCTTCAATTGTAAAACTATCATCCAATTCGGAAGATTCATCATCATTTTCGTCATAAACCACTGTCATTATGTCTTCGACTTTCAAAGGCGTTTGGTCTCCAACAAATCCAATTGGTTTTAAATAATTATCAAAAAACCAACCGCAATTTTCAGACTGCAGCTTTACACAATCAGGCTCAGTTGCATTGAGCCACATGGAATTTACATAAATTGTACGCAAAATTCTTTGTTGTAATGATATCCAGCATGGTGGTATGGAGTTCGAGTCAAAGCATTTAATTTTTTTCAAAAATAGTTTTTTATTTTCCGGAATGCCAACTTGGATAAACAGTTTTTAAAAGTTTCATCGTCAAAGTCGAGAACAGACTCCTTCGAGTGACACAAAAAGCACATTTTCACCATTTTTCAATAAAATCCATTAATGAATTCACTGCTGAAAAAAAACGTCTCAGTAATATTTTGGAGTATATTGTCAGTTGCTCCAACACACCCGCGGCGGACTCCTGTAACCGCAACCGGGCGCGTCCCCAGGTGGCGGATAGGGGGTGCCCTTGGTGGGACGAGTTTTCTAAGACCACCTTGGGTTGGAGGGTTAAAAACCTCCCGCGGACCAACAGGCTTGCACTTGTTCACACACACTAACACGAACACCGAAAACACGCACAAACACGACAGAGACACGGTAGAGAGAGAACCTCACATTCTACCGTACCATGGTAATCAAGGCGGGGGCCCAGAGTAGGGTTGAACTGGCAGTGGTAGCTGGCTTAGAAACCGGGGTGACACACCGGGCCGACGGGTAGTATAGGGGCCCACCCTTGCCTAACCAACGTAGGGGGCTGCCCTATCAACCGTCAAAAAGTCCCGGGACACGGAGCAGTGCCAGGTGGTGCCTGGATTAGGGCCCGGCTGCGTGTTTCCGGGGGGCTTCGTCAACGGCGGCCCAGACCTCCCAACTGGGATAAGCCCTACCACGATTTTCCGGTGGGAAGGGGATGCTGGGGGACCTCTCATCCAAAACCTACACCCACGTAACACTCACACAAACACAATACAAAACATACAGAAACAAATAACACACCCCTTAAATAAACCTCAAAGATGGAACAAGATTTAATAGAAATGATGATGATAGACGTGTCCAATGAAGAGGAGCACCCTAGCTCTAGGGGGAAGGAAGCCTTTCCCCCATTAAGGAAGAAGAAGCCGATAGCTTGGCTAGAGAGGAAGAACTCCTTGGGTCACTTAGCGGCAAGTCTGAGGAGGGAACTGCGGTTCCTTCCATGGACAAGGCAGCAAAAGAGGCCCTTCGCAAAGAGAAGCGAAAGGAGCAAAAGAGAAAGGTAAGAACCCTTAAGAGGAGAGCAGAAAGAGTGGCAAAGAGGGAACTGCGGGAGAGCCAGGGCCAAACATCCCAGGCATATCCAACAGCCCAACCCTCGACTGAAAAGGCCAAGGATCAAGTGGCGGCAAGCTCAGATGACTCCTCCGGGAGTCACCAGGACAAACCGCCCAAAGATTCAAGGCCTACAAAGAAGCCAACATATAAGTTAAGAGGCCCAGAAGCAAGAAGGGAGATGGCGGCAGCCAAACAAAAGCCCATTAAACTTCTGACGCATTCTATGGGAGAGGTCAGGGTTACAGAGGGACAACCTGGTCCCTCAGGCACCCAGACAGCGACCAAAAATGTGAAAAGGCCTAGAGCTGACAAGACACCGCCTGAGGCCCAAAAAAAGCGGTCAAAAGGAGTAACGAAGCAGGCAGGGAAGGCCGGAGTCTCACCTATGCTGAGACATAAAGCCACCCAGCAAGATACGGAGCCCGTACCAGTAAGGAGGGAAAACCAAGTTGTCGTAACATCAGACAGACAAGGGGGAACCGTAACTCCAGCAGAGGCAGAGACCATACGATCCAGTATAGTAACGGAGATGTTAAGGGCCATGGCCGGACCCGAAGGGAGGGAACGAGGCCCAGAGCTCCGATACCGAAATTCAGGGTTGGTAGAACCTGGTTGGTTCCTGGTCACAGCGCAAGATGAGGCATCCATGAGATGGCTTTTAGAATGCTGGAATCCCCTAGTTTTGGAGGGCGTGACTTTTGCTCCAACCAGAGCATCAGAAGCACCATGGCCAGAAAGGATAGGGTTCTGGTTGAGAAGTCCAGAAGTCGACCTCGCTAGGCTGCGACAACTGCTCCCGCTGCAGAACCGCACATTAGGTGTGGAGCAATGGAGGCATGTCCAAACCTCAAGAGGACCAGGCGGATGGTTCTTAACTTTTATGGTCAGTGGCGACTCCGTGAGGTCACTGGAAGGGGCTGGGTGGCAACTCTAGTACGAGCTGGTTACTCTTGCAGTACGCAGAGTGCCTTCTTGGAGTGGAGCAGTCCGCCAAGCACCCCCAGAGGCCGGTGAGTCAAAGTAGGCCAAGAAAGACTAGCCAGCCACCACCCGCACATTGATTCCCCACAATGGCTCTACTGCGGGTAAGTCAGGTATATCTCCAGCACAGCCGAGGAGCTACAGCTGAGCTGATAAGCACCCTGGAAGGCACAGGAGAAATAGTATTAATTCAAGAACCTTATATTTACAGAAACAAAGTAAGGGGACTAGGAGGACCCAACTACAATATCTTGGTGGGAAAGGAGGTAGAAGAAAGACCGAGGACCTGCATGTTGGTGTCCAAGGACCTAAATGTGGTGTCACTATCACAGCTGGGTACCAAGGACCTCACGGCTGGGCTGCTAGAATATCAGGTGAGTGGAGTTAATAATAAGGTAGTGTTAGGAAGCGCATATTTCCCTTATGAGGAACGCGTACCAACAGAGGAATTTGAACGGTTAATTTCGTTCGCACAAGAAAGGGGTCTACCGGTAATAATCGGATGTGATACCAACGCTCATCATACAGTGTGGGGTAGCACTGACATTAATGTCAGAGGCGAATCCCTGCTGGAGTACCTGGTATCAACAGACCTAGAGGTAATGAATAAAGGAGTGGAGCCCACCTTTATCAATATAAACCAGAAGGAGGTAATTGATATTACAGTGGCTTCCAGAGGTTTATTGGTAGACTTGGAAAACTGGAGGGTGACCTCAGAAGTCTCGACATCTGATCACAGGATGATCAGACTAGAGATAAAGCGGGACAACCCACCAGAAACCCTCACCAGAGACCCCAAGGCTACAGACTGGGAGCACTATTGTACTGCTCTCGCAAGCCGAGGGGGACAACGGGAGGAAAGAATTGCTACCAAAGAGGAACTAAGCGGGGAAGTAGATAAACTTGCAACTCTGATAGTCTCGGCATATGAGGAGGCGTGTCCAGCCAGGGTGGTAAAGGTTCGCAGGGTTGCATGGTGGAACGGCGATTTAGCCGGTCTACGTAAGCAATCCAGACGAGCCCTCAACCAAGCCCTTAGGGATAAGACACAAACCTCATGGGATAATTTCAGAACGGCAAGAAGAGTTTTCAAAAAGGAACTACGAAGAAGAAAGAGAGTCAGCTGGCAAAAATACTGTGGAGAGCTTAGCTCTATATCAGAATCAGCCAGATTGATGAAAATCTTAAGTAGCGAAACAAGGCAAACAATAGGAGTCTTAAAAAAGGCAGATGGCACATGGACCACTTCCAGGAAAGATACATTGCGTTACCTCCTGGAAACGCACTTCCCAGGCGATGGCACCACCCAAAACACACCCACGGCAGAACAACAAGGAGCTCCTAACGAGAACTGGCTGTTTGCCGAGGGGGTGCAGTCACGTGGGCAGTGAACGAGTTTAAACCTTTTAAATCAGCTGGGCCAGACGGAATTTTCCCGGCATTGCTACAAAGGGGCCTGGAGACCCTTATTAGTAGAATGATGAGGATCTATAGGGCTAGTGTGGCAATGGGGTATACACCGCAACAATGGAGGTCAGCTAGAGTGGTTTTCATACCCAAACCGGGTAAGAAAGACTACACAGCTGCAAAATCCTTCAGGCCCATAAGCCTAACGTCCTTCCTTTTAAAAATCTTGGAAAGGATTGTGGATAGGTATCTTGTGGAGAGGGTGATGGTGGAGAACCCATTCCACAAACATCAGCACGCATACAGACGTGGAAGATCCACTGAAACAGCACTCCACGCAATCGTGTATAAGGTTGAGAGGGCTCTTCATTATAAAGATGTAGCCCTGGCAGTTTTATTCGATATCGAAGGCGCTTTTGATAAGGCTAAGTTGGCTACTATCGACCAGGCCCTGCAGGCCAGGGGGACACACCCTTCCGTGGTCAGGTGGGTAAGATCGGGGCTAGAAGAGAGGACGGTAACAGCCGCTTTGGGGGACTGTTCAGTTGAAGCAGGGGTGAGGGGAGGTTGCCCACAAGGTAGCTGCCTATCACCTCATTTATGGTGCCTCATAATGGACAGACTACTAGGGAGGCTAACAGAAGAGGGCTTCTACGCCCAAGCATATGCAGATGATGGCCTGGTACTAGTAACTGGGAGGTTTTTGGGCGTCGTCTGCAATAGAATGCAAGTAGCCTGTAGAATTATAGAAAGGTGGTGTGAAGAGGACGGCCTCTCAGTCAACCCACGGAAGACAGAGATGATTCTCTTCACCAGGAGGAGAAACTTGGAAGATTTCAGAGCAATCATTATGTACGGAAGACCTCTAACACTAGTGCAGGAGGTTAAGTACCTAGGGGTGACTCTCGATAGCAAGTTAAGTTGGACGAAGCATGTCGACAAGGTGGTCACCAAGTCGATAGCAACCTTCTGGCAGCTGCGCCGGGCGGTAGGTAGGAATTGGGGGATGAGTCCTCGAATTCTGTACTGGCTCTACGTAATGGTGATCAGACCTAGAGTCCAATATGGCTCAGTGGTATGGTGGCCTAGTGTAGAACGGACTACCATCTCGACCAGGCTGGCTAAAATCCAGAGGTTGGCATGTATAGGCATTACTGGGGCAATGAGAACAACCCCAACAGCAGCACTTGAAGGGTTATTAGGACTTCCTAGTCTTGATACCTGGATAAAGAAAGAGGCCATGGCAGCCCATTTGCTAATGCGAGACGCAGGGTTGTGGATAGGCCAAGGAGTACGCACGGGCCACGCTAGGGTAGCTGAAATAGTGACGAAGGAGTTACCCTTGTCTAGTTGTAAAGCAACCGAGGCAGAGGACAGGTTAAGGATGGATAGAGGATATGCTCTTACAATCCCCTCTAAAGACGAGTGGGGGCAAGAAGAGCTTAAGTTTCAACCAGGAGCCTTAGTGTGTTACACGGATGGCTCAAGGATGACTAAAGAACAATGCTCCGGAGCAGGAGTCTATGTAGAAAATCGAGGCATACAAGAAAGCATAAGCTTAGGGAAGTATGCCACGGTGTTTCAAGCAGAAGTTTTTGCTATCCTAACGGTAGCAACCAAGGAGGAAATAAAAAGGTCGACAGAACAGAAAATATACATCTGCTCTGACAGTCAAGCGGCACTGAAGGCAATATGCTCGCCCAGAACAAGATCACCACTTGTTCAGGAGTGTGGCGATGCCTTAGAGGAGCTGGCAAGACATAAAGAAGTCGAACTGGTTTGGGTCCCTGGTCATGCAGGAATTCGAGGCAACGAGAGGGCTGATGAGCTAGCCAAACGCGGAGCCATGGAAACATGCTTCGGACCGGAACCCTTCCTAGGTATAACAAGGAAACATGTCTCAACAAGTCTATGTGAATGGGCCTACGAGACATCTAAGAAAAGATGGGAGAGGAGCAGAGGCTGTCGCCAGGCAAAGTACCATATAGCGGGGTTCAACTTACAAAAGTCTACCTGGCTACTGGGGAAAAGCCGAAGGGTCCTAAACCTATTGGTAGGGATTCTGACAGGACACTGTAAATTGAGGAGACACCTATCCTTGGTAGGAGTAGAACAGAATCCCATATGCCCAAGATGCGGAAGGGAGGAAGAAACATCCTACCACTATCTGGGGGAATGTGTAACATATGAGCGGTTAAGATTTAAAACCTTTGGGGCGGTTACGCTCGAAAAGGAGGAGTTACACTCCCTGGCGTGGACAGACATCCTGACTTTCATTAGAGAATCTAGGAGGTTCACGGAGGGAGATGAGGTAGAAGAAGACGAAGGCAGTGAAGGTGATTAAGGGGACGAGCGGGGGTTGGCAAAAAGGGCCCATAGAGGCCTACTTGCTAGGCTTAGGTCTCCCCATAATTACTACTACTACTACTGCTCCAACACAACACTTGCCGTTTACTAACCGCTCAACCGCACAGAGCAAGCGCACTCTCTGTCATACGTCACAAGAGGCGGGCCCAGTTGCTATGCCCCGTCCTTTTCTATCGCATTGGACAGTACGCATAGACCCTCTCTCGCACGATTTCAAACGACGGACGTAGTGTGAGCAGCTGTCATTCTGCATCCCCCTCTATCGCACTGAATAGAATGGGTCTATCTCTCTCGCACGCTTCGATTTAAAAATTTTAAACACTTGCAACCCTGACTCTTGAACGGTTTTTTGCAAGCAACCTTATACTATCGTTTTGCAAAAAAAAATAAGCTTTATTTTGACATATAATTTATTTGGTTACTCGATCAGTGAAGGTATCACTTTCAATTCACTTATTTAAACTTGGCAACTGTATAGCCTTGAACAGAAAAAGGTAAGCAACCCTATGTTTGCATCTTCTATAGGGTTTGCACTTTCAATTAGTGTTAATTTTTTTTGGTTACGAGATCGGTGAAAGTATTTAAAAAAAATTAAATATTGAATTTTTAATTAAAAATATCCTTGAACACATTTATTTAGGCAACTCATCTACGTTACTTTTGTTAACATATTTTATTTCATAAAAAATACATTTTATTCGGTTACTCGATCAGTGCTCAACGACATCAATAACGGATCCTGTACTAAAAGAAATCTGTAAATAAAATTTGTACAATAAAAATAAATAAAAAGACGAAGTTTAAAAGTTGTTAAAACATTATTTAATTATTAGCAGGGTGCAGTTCAGCATCCACATCATAATTGGCGCCTAACGTAAAATATGGTATATATAATAAAAGGTAAAAATATGAAATGTCATTGAAAATAGAAAAGAACTCAAAAACATAAATATGGAGAAAGTCAAGAACAAGAAGAAGACAAAGCTCAAAAAGAACAGTTTGATAATAGAGACAATATCGAAGAAATAAATACTGAAGGAGAAACTGATAAAGATGTTTCAAAAGCTGAACTAATGAAATATGTCAAAGGATACTTAAGAAAATCGAAGAAATAAACAAGAACGTTACAACGATAGAGGACAAATTTAAGGAAAATAATTTGGAAATCAAAGACAAGCAATACCGAGGTTATTAATTCAAATTCAAATGACATGGATAAAACGAAACAGAAGTCAGAGACCTCATCCAATACAGTGACTTCCACTATTCGTACCGATTGGAAGTGAAACAAATGTAATAAAATTTTATGGAAATAAGAAAATTAACCCAGAAGTTTTCATTGATCAATTATCTACTGATTTAAACAATTTAAAGTTACAATCAAAATATGATCAAAGAGACAAGATGTCATATGTAAAGCATACTCTAAAAGAGGATGCAGAAAAATGGTTCATAATAAATGAAAGTAAATTTACTTCATACGAAGTATTCAAAAAAATGTTCTTGGAACAATATTGGAGCCAAGCTGAACAAACTAAAGTAATGATAAATCTTTACAATGGTAGATTTGATGCTAACTTTGGAATATCGAGAGAAAAATATGCTTTAGATAAGTTTTATTTAATACAGCAGGTCGATTTGAAGATGGATGAAGCAATGATAATTAAGCTGTTAGAAGAACATTTTGATAAAGAAATTTGTACTAAAGTTTATCTTGATAATATATAGCAGTTCAGTGTATTCTCAGGAATTATTAGAAATTGTGACATAAAGACTGTACACGATAAAATCTGGCCACCTTCGGTCGCATATATTTTTGGATACAGGCAAGATAGAGGGTTCAAATTTGGACCCGAGTTGCCTTGAAAACAGTTATTTACAGTTTGGTTCATTACTACATGTCAGTCTGAAAAATAATTAAAATGCTGTCAAAAGAAAAAACTTTGTGAAACAAAATTGTTTCCGAACACTTACTAAATCTGCAATTATCACATCGAAACATTGAAAAAAAGCTAAATGTAGCTAAGTCAACTGTATCTAGCGTCTTAAAAAGCATTGAAGAGAAGCTGACAACTGCAAGACCACCTGGCAGCGGAAAAAATAGGAGACCATTAAGTGTACAGAAAGACAGAAAGGTTGTAGAGATCTTCAAAAGGAATCCAAACTTGTCAGTGCTAAATGTTCCTCAAAAATTCATATATGCAGCTTATGTCCAAAAACTTAAACTTACAACTGGATTGAAGGTTTTCAAGGTGCAAGCAGCTCCAAATCGTAACGGAGAACAAAATAAAACCGCCAAAACTAGAACTTGCAAGCTGTACGAAGAAGTTTTAAGGAAACACAGGCTTGCGTTGTACTGGACGACAAAACTGTTTAGGGAGGCTATTAATACACTATAAGACTTCTGTAACAAGGTTTATTACAAATTCATACAAATATGACATACAAGATAACAACATCTATTTATCATGACTACCATCTTAGTAACTACCACTAGATTCCTCAACATCCCCTTCGTTAAGTTTGTTAATCTAATTATCTAACATAATCTTTGAGCCAACTAGGCGACTTTCTAATTCTCTTGCCAGTTTCACTAGATGCATGTTTCTGAATCTCTTCTACTCCTACATTTTTATTCTTAACATTTGCAAGCTTTTCAGGCTCAGATATTTCTTTATTACTTAAACTAACACTTATATCATCTTGATTCATTATTCTCTCATTAATTTTTAAATGATCATTAGTTAAATTTTTTTCTAATCTACTTAATTCACTTTCTGAATTCTCTACTATTTTATTTGAGTTATAGAACTCTGTATCTATCAACTGTCTATCTTCATGCGGAAAGGATGCTGGAACCAGATGCCACCTATTTCTACGATAAGTATTAGTATCACATTTGACTAAATAAGATCTTGGACATTTTAATGTGACTGGTGTTCCAACAACTTTCCCATACTTTCTTAGATCTTGAACCCATACTCTCAATTGCAAAGGTGGAGGTATTATAATTCTATAGCCTTTTAATATATATCCTTTATTAAATGAAATGTCAAATCTGATAGTAAGACTGTAACTCTTTTGCTAATTTTGTTCTATCTGGCCAACCATTAATGCAAAATTCTTTTATTTTTTTACAAATAGGATCTAAATTTTGAAAATATTTAATTCTATCTAAGATATTTTGAGCAATAGAAATGTTGCTTATTATCATGTTAACATGAGCTTCTACAGCTTCTCCTAATTCTTCACCTATTGCATCCTCATTTGTTTCTTGAGGATTTCTAGAAAGACAATCTGCCACTACTAATTGCTTTCCTGGAATATAATTAACTGAATAGTTATACTTCATTAACCTAATTATTATTATTAATTATTTTTCATTAGAATGTGAACTAAGGGTTTGTGGTCAGTTTCCAAAATAATAGGAATACCTAACATATACTCTTCAAATCTCTCCACTGCCCATGTTAACGCTAACGCCTCTTTCTCAATTTGAGCATACATACGCTCAGTAGACGTTAGTGTTCTCGACGCGTACCCTACAATTTCTCTGACTCCATCATTATTCTCCTGCATTAAGGCACACCCAATGCCATATGATGAAGTGTCTGCACTAACAATGATTTTCTTCGTACAATCAAAATGTGCTAAACGGGGAGCTTTTTGGAGTAATTCTTTTATCTTATCGAATGCTAATTGTTGGTCAGTATCCAAAATAAATGGTTGGTTAGCCCATAATATACTATTAAGTGGTTCTAACTCATTACTTTTATTTGGAATATATCTACCTACAAAGTCTACTAAACCTAAAAACCTTAGCAGTTAAACTTTGTTTTTTGGTTCTTTAAATATCTTTATTGTTTCTATTCTATTTGGCTCTATGCTAATTCCCTCAGCACTTACTATGTGCCCTAAATAATGAATTTTGTTTACTCTGAATGTACTTTTCTCTTTATTTATCGTGATGCCATTCTCACAATGACGTTTCAAAACTTCTCTTAAAATCTTATCGTGCTCCTTAACATCTTTTCCAAAAACCAAGACATCATCTACGTGAAAAACTACATTAGGAATTCCCTCTAAAACCTCTGCTATTCTTTTACTAAAGTATTCAGGTGCACAATTAAGTCCAAATGGACATCTTTTATACATAAACCTTCCAACAGGTGTAATAAAAGTAGTTAAAGGCTTACTATCTTCATTTTACTGAAAACTTTTGCTGCTTTTAACTGAGCTAAAGTGTATTCAACTTTATGTATTGGAAAAATTGGTCTTTTTACATATTTATTTATTTCAGTAAAATCTCCGCAAATTCTTACTTTGTCTTTCTTTGCAACAATTACCATAGGAGCACAAAATTTAGTTGGAAAATCTACAGGTTCTATTACATCTAACCTTATGATCCTATTTAATTCCTCTTTCACTTTATTTAATAAAGGTATAGGTACAATTCGAGGTGTTGTTAAAGAATAAGGTTTAGCATTTTCATCAATTATAATTTCCATTTCACCTTTGAATGCACCCAGTCCTTTAAATAACTGAGGAAATTCTTTTTCGACTTGCAGATTATTTACAATTTTAATTATTTTTAGTGCATTGATTGCATCACGCCCTAATATTGCGTTTAAAAAACTTTTTATAAAATATACATTAACAAATTCTTTTAATCTGTTATGGCATAGATGAAATTTAGTATATCCTATTACTTGCAATTTATGACCATCAGGTCCACAAATTTTACGATTTGGCTTGAATAACTTAATATTTCTATTTAATTGCTTTATATCTATGCAAGTAATATCTGAACCTGTATCTATAACAAAGTTCAACATTGTATCTAATTCTAACACTTTTATTTTATACTGACATTCACTACCAGTTGTATTTATTCTATTTACTGCTAATTCTTCAGTATTTGAATCTTCATTTTCTTGTATAAAATTAACTCTGCTTCTGCATACCTTACCATAGTGCCCTACCTTCTTGCACGTGTAACAGATAGCATTCTTTGCCTTGTATTGGTTTCTATTATGCTTACCAAAACCACAATACTTACAACAGTTACCTGTACTATTCTTCATTTTACTTTGTTTTCCCCATTCTGCTGATTTTAAATTTCCTTTCTTTTGCCCTTTACCAGTACCAGTTGCTTTTGTTCCTCGTGCTAGTATATTATTTACTTCTTTCATGTTTCGAATTTGACGTGACTCTTTATTCTGAAGCTCTCCTTGCCTACACATCTGCACTGCTTGCTGTAAGGTTAGTTCGCCTTTCATTTGCATTTGCTCACTAATTCTTCCATCAGCCATTCCAATTACAATTCTGTCCCTTATCAATTCTTCTTTTAACTTTCCATACTCACAGGATTCTGCCAATTTATGTAACGCAGTGATAAAACTTTCTGCACTTTCTCCCTGTTCTTGAACACGAGAATTAAATTTATACTGCTCAAAAACAACATTAACTCGTGGTTTAAAATGTTTATTAAAAGCATCAATTACTGTATCATAATTCCATGCAACCTGTTTTCCATTTACTTCAAGTGGCTTAAATGTCAAAAATATATCATCTGCTTTTTCTCCCATCATCCAAATATAACATAAGATCTATTTTGTCTTGGTCAGGCTTATTTACTTGCTGAGTTAGTTTTAAATACCTTTCAAACCTCATTTTCCATTTAAACCATGAATTTGAATCTTCAAAATCCAATTTTTCTGGTGGTTTTAAATTTAATGTTATACCACTAATGTCATTTGCTTCTGTCATTCTCTTCTGTTTATTTATTTTTTTTTATACTTCTCCTCAACTTCTCTTTTACTTTCTACTATTTTAGATAAGTTTATTCATACATTAACCATTTTAACCGCTGTCACCATGTTTAGGGAGGCTATTAATACACTATAAGACGTCTGTAACAAGGTTTATTACAAATTCATACAAATATGACATACAAGATAACAACATCTATTTATCATGACTACCATATTAGTCTACCACTAGATTCCTCAACAAAAACTTATGTGGTTGCCGACTTTAAACAGTTACTTGGTTAGGAATTCTTTAAAGCATCGGACAAAACAAGTATCCCAGATAAATTTAAGAAAAAAAAACTGTACAAGTTTCCAAAAGAATTTTTAATATGACAAGCCATCTGCTCTTGTGGCATTTGAACGGGGACAATAAACCAAGAAACTTATGTGAAATAGTGTCTTACAAAACATCTTTTGCCATTTATAAAGAGCTATTTAGTATCTGTAGCATTTTGGCCAGATCTAGCTTCTTGCCACTATGGAAAAACTGCCATAGAATGGTATGAGAATCACCATTATCATCATGATAGTTGTACCAAAATACATAAATTCACCCAACTGTCTCGAGTTTTGCCCAGTCAAGCAATATTGGACTCTAATAAAGCATCAGCTAAAATATAGTAAAAATGAAGCAAAACACGTGAGTAACTTAAAAAAAAAACAGTGGTGGTTGGCAGCAAATTCCGTAACTGAAGATACTGTACAAGAATTAATAATGGGCGTTAAGAAGAATGTTAGAGAATTTAGTAGTTTAAGTTTAGAATGTTAAAACAATATGTATTACACATAAGTTATACTTCATATGTTCATATAAAAAATTGAATTTGGGGTTGACTTCTTATATATTCTTTTTATGATCATTTGAAGGTGGCCAGATTTTATCGTGTACAGTCTTTAATCAACAACATCAAATTTGATAAATTTAGAAATGTACAGAGAAATGTCAATTTTATGCACTAGAACAGAATAAAATGCAAGTAATTAAAGACTCAGCAGAAGTGCCTGATGCAATAAATGGAAATCCCGGTAAGCCAGTGAAAACGAACCTTGTTAATGCTATGGATAACAAAATAGAGCAAGAAATTGAATAGAAATTGAAGTATGGAAAGAAAAGATTATTGAATTTACGGAAAGAAGTCAGCAGTTGAAATCAGAAAATAATAATAATCAGAAAACTTTTTAGGTCCCATCCCTTAGATCTCTTTAAAATGTCAAAAAATGAGCTGTGCAAAATTTCATCCCATATGGTCAATATTAACGCCACCAAGAGGTTAAAGTTTAAACGGGATTTAACATGGGTTTGGTGCATTTCTAGAGACTTTGTGGCATAACTTTTTTATCTTCTTATGTTTTAACTTGAAAATTTGTAGACTTATGTTGTTGAAACTGCTGAACACAGATATGAAAAAACTGTCAAAAAACTTCTGACAGTTGACACCTGTCAAAAAAGCAGTCAACTTTACTAAAATGAGCATTTTCGAGGAACTGTGAAAGTTTTATTTGCATCAGATTCGTGTTAAGCAACTTCAACAACATAAGTATACAACCTTTCACGTTAAAATATAGAAAAGTTATGCCACAAAGTCTCTAGAAATGCACCAAACCCATCTTAAATCCCATTTAAACTTTGGCCTCTAGGTGGCACGGGTTATTATTGACCAAATGGGCTAAAATTAGCCCTTTTTTGACATTTTAAAGAGATCTAAAGACCTGGGGACCTTAAAGACTTTAACTTTTGCAAAATAACATACACCCTAAGCGATAACTTTCGAACTGTTATAGACCAATCTTTCCTCTTGCCATAAGCTAGACTGATACTTCACATCGCCCTGAGCTTAATGAATCTGAATTTTATTTTACTTCAAATCGTAGAGTTTTTTGTTTTTACTCGTTTATCTTTTAAATAATAAAACTGTAACTTGTTGTAGATTGTCTAATACTCCTACCTGACCACAGTTAATTGATTCTCAAAATAAACTAAAGATGCTGTAATCATTGAAAAAACAGGTATTTCAAAAAGTCACCTAAGATATTTTATTTTTATATAAATATAATGGTATACATATATATATTAAATGTACCGTGATATCAAAAATTATCTTGGTCAAGGGTTGTTATGGAATATAAAACGGTTGTCTTAGTTTGAATTTCTAAATCTTGTTCTTAAAATAATTCTGTCGTTGTCAAGCTACACTGACATCATCAATAACCTACAAATGTGTTATTTTGACACTCAAAAAATTATTGACATAAATTTTACAGCTGAACTAAGTAGGTAACACATGTGTAGGTTATTGATGATGTCAGTGTAGCTTGACAACGACAGAATTATTTTAAGAACAAGATTTAGAAATTCAAACTAAGATAACCGTTTTATATTCCATAATAACCCTTGACCAAGATAATTTTTGATATCACGGTATAATTTCAGAAAGGCAGAATAATAAAAATAAATGAGGTGTGTTAAGTGAAAATTTCAACAACAATTTGCTTATGTTGGCTGTAAGTCAAAACTTAAAAGCATTTAACATTAATTATTCATGTACGATAATGTAACCACAAAATAGATATTATACCACATAAAAGATTCTGTTTATAAATTATAATACTTACAAATTTAACACAGACTTGTGTAGGAAGGGCAGATTGGAATATAGGTGCATCACTAGATTCATCCAGAGTCACGCCCTTCATGTCTTTGCAAGCCTCCTCTAATTCTTTTTGCACTTTGGCATGTTTTTTTCTGAAATAAAAAGAATTAATATTCAACGATGAAGTTACTATCGCAAACTACTCAAAGAATTTAGCAAAAAGCTACAGTGAAACATCACCTTAGTCTATAAAAATGCAGTTTGCCAATCAGTTTGTTAGCGCTTACCTGAAACGACGGAAACTGCTGAACAAGACTGGCAGCCTGGTACCGTCACTGGAAATCAAGTGTAAGAAGCTAGGCTGTGATATCTACAGACTTAGTAAGTTAAAAGAAAGCTATAAAAAGTAGTAGCTGTGGAAGTATAAAAAGAAAAAAAGTGGGTTTTTACTACTTATCGTGCAACAATCCAAACTGCTGAGACATCAATGTGAGCAAATCTAATTAGTAGGTATATTAAATTACTGTACTTATACATCTTAATGTTTAAATCTAACCAACTACAAATGCTTTTATATTACTTGATACTACCTCACTTTTTCAGAGGGGCCCATACAATATTAGTTGCAACAACAAGCAAACAAATGTACATGCCAAACTTACTACTCAAAAATAAATGTAAACTTACTTCAGGAAATTATCATTTTCTTCATTCATTTTTTCAGCATCCTTCGTTTTATAGTGTATGAGGCGTTCAAGTAGTTGCCTGTTTTCTTCCTGGAAGGATTTAGAATTTATTAATTTTGAAAACAATACCGACACACTAATTTAGTAAGTAATATTCCTGAAATTGAACTTGGAATAGCTCCAAACATCTATTATTCTCCTAGTCGTGTAAAAAACATTTTAATAGGAAAACAGGTAATAAAATCTTTTTATGGAAGAATAATAAAAGAAATGATGAAGAGATTTGTTGAAAGAATGGATATGAAACGCTGCATGGAATTATTTAAAGACTGTAATAAATGTTAACAAAATGTTTGTAGATTTTAATGTTTTTAAGAATAGATGTATGTAGTATGTCATTTATTTTGTCAGTATATTTATAAAGTGTTGAAAATATTACTTAGCTCAGGTCCGGATTTATAAATTTACAAGAACCGAAACCAGAAAAAATTTTAAGAACGCCAACATTTCAATTAAAACATAATAGTAAAAATACTACATCAATGTAGTTCTAAATTTTCACAACTTAAATGTAACAAAAGACACTACACATCTAAAACTAACTAATCTTTGATTAACGTTACTTTTAATAATTTTGAGTAAACGTGTCGAACTACATATACTATTACAAAACTTGGATTTATAGTGTACTGTAAATTTTATTACAAAGAAAATTATATATACTTCAACTTTCACCACAGAAGGTAACCACAAACTATTCATCTTATACTTACACAACAATAATTAGGCAGTAGTGGTTTATGATATTATACATATTACAATGATTTATTAAAATGAAAGGTAAACATTAATACCTAGAAATAATGGGCATTTCATGTAGAATCAAACATCCACATTTTGTTAATGAGAACGTTGGATTAATGTTCAATTAAATATTGTTGTTACAAATTCTACTTCTATAATTTGCCGGTTTCTGAAATAATTCAACGTGCATCTTACCTTGGTACTAAAACTCTTTCCTATGACTCCATAGGAAACCTAACAATATTAATATCGCACAATAATAAGATAGGATTTAAAGTTGGCAATATTCGCAATATCAATCATCCTCTAAAAACAATTGATAAATGACGTTTCCATGCAATATGAATAGTTTCCACACACAAATGTCATTAGCTTCCGTACACTAATGACACTAAACATCGCAAAATTTAAATTATTCCATATTTTATTAAACATTTAACTTTTCAATGAACTTTTTGGTAATTATTTAAATAAATAAGTAATGAACTAATCAGTAGGTTAATCATATTCACACAGATATACATTTATCTTATGTACATTAGTTAAAACAGACCGCTGGTAATATGGTCCATATTACTTATATTATTACTTACTAGAAGGTAGCGAATGGGGGTTGCGGCGGCTGGGCGTGAGCTATGCTGCGCAGGCTGCTTGCAACGCGAATTTTAAAAATTTCTCCTGCAAAAACTATTAAAACGTCCAGCTTGTCATTTTGCATTTAAATACAGAAATGTTCAAAGAATCTGTACAATTTTTCTCAGATTTTTAAAAATATGACTACTCCGATTTTTCTGCATTTTTAAAATATTTCGTTTAGAAAAAAATAAAAATACGTTTGGTAACAAAAAATTACTAGGCCGCCCAAGAAGCCCGTCTTCTTGTAAGCAATACATAAAAAAATATGTGTTCTAGGATAAATACTTTTCGAGATATTTATATTTCTTTAAAGACGTGCAAGTAGTTTTGATAATTTCTGCAGTTTGAATATTTCCGAAGTTCTGCGTAATCTAGCAAATTGATGAATGAAAATTATGTTCTTTAGTTGATTGCTACCTCATAATTGATTTTCATTGAAATCCGTGAGATCGGCCCATTTTAATGATCGATTTCGCATGGAATGACCCGTTAATCATTAATCAGATTACTTTTTTGCCAACACTGTGATGAGGTGAGTAAAGTTTGTATTCAAGTATTTATAACATTATTAATTATTGCTTCTAATTTCTAAAAAGTCTTGTGATTTTCAGTGGTTATGAACTCAATTAAAACACAGAATTTGAAAGTAGTATTACTTCATAAAAACAAAATTGATGAGGCATGTGTAAAGATCCACTAGACCAAGAATAGATGTAGATATAATTGTCAAACATTGTCAACAAGGAATTATGACCAGATACAAAACCTGAATGTCATAAAGTTATTCTTAAAAACAGAAAGCAACAGTGACGATGGTCAGCTGTAGACATGTGTATGATTCTGCATATTCGATGGATCTATGTGTAATTACAATCCAAATGACATCATGCTCACCATCTTTTGGGCATTTTATCAATCTGTCAAGATTACTCGCTTTAGGGCTTAACAAAAAAATTATTAGTCACACAGTGGAGTCGCTGTGCTAAGTTTCAAAGAAGTCTAACAGGTATGTAAATTTAATATCAGCCTTTTTGTGCCTGTTCTTGAAATTTTTCTTTCATTTACCTCCATCTTTATTTTCTGCATTCTTCTCCCCACACATTCGGGAGTGGGTTGCAGTTTTCTATTATACATAATTCATACTTACTTACTTAATCCGTTCCTCGCTTACCGGCATTTGCCAGTGTTGAGGCATCTTCTTATCTACTATTTCTCTTAATCCTATTTCTCTACTTCTTCCTATCTCTTGCTTCTTCTTCTGCTTCCCTCCATTCCATACTTATTTCCTTCGCATATTGTCCTATTTCGTCCTTCCACTTTTGTCTTGGTCTACCTCTGGTTTTCTTTTTTGTTCTTCCCATTTTCCATATTCTTTTTGCTATTCTTGTTGTAAGCATTCTTACCATATGCCCGAACCATCTCATTGCATTTTCTTTTATTCTATGTTCTACTGACGTTACCCAGTCTTTTTCGTATTTCTTCATTTCTTACTTTATCTAAGAGTTTCAGTCCGGCTATTCTTCTTAAGATTTTCATTTCTCTTGCCTGAATTCTCCTTCTCTGTTTTTTATTCAATGCCCATAGCTCTGAAGCATATGTTAAAATAGGAATGTTTAAAGAATTATACAATCTAATTTTTGTCCTTATTGATATTTCTTTCTTATTATATATCCGCTTATTTAGATCAAAGTATAATTTTGAGGTGGCTTTAATTCTTTCATCTATTTCTGCATCCATTCTACCATCCTCTGATATGGCCAATCCCAGATATTTAAATTGTGCTACTTGTTCCACTGTCACTTGGTCTAGTTTGATCTTGGCAGTGATGTCAGAATCAAGCCGCTGTGGCTGTTTCCCCTTACGAGCCGTAGCTCCTACCATGCCCACCCGGCGGGCTATCTTTGGCCGCACTCGACCGACGGCGACAGCGTTCGTTGAAGTACATGCATTATCTTATCTCTCCAAGACTATTTTAAAAATCATTATTTACTCAGCGAATTATTTATAATACAATCTTGAAAAGAAATTGAAAAATTTAATAAAATATCCACATTGCTTATTAATCGTTAATTTTAATATGAAAACAATGGTCACTCAAAGTCGATATAACAAATTAATTTTTAATTATTAATATGTATTTCATAGCGATAAACGAATTGTTATAAATCTAATAAAATGTTATTGTTCAATGGAAACCGTGAGAAAGTGGTGATTTCTTCCATCAGGAGAAAAACGTAAAGAATGTTTCTCTTTACGTTTAGTTAGTTAATAGAATGTAAACCAGGAATTAATTAAGAAAGTTAACCTCCAATAAAATAATTGCGGACAACTAATTTTGGCAAAATAAGGCAGAACATTTCTTTACATTTCCAAAGGGTATGGGATAAGATACACATTACCCACGGAAACAAGAAAAATGGAAATTTTGCTGGTTTCTCGGAAAACGTCAACTTTCAATTCTCTATAATTCTGACAACTGAAAACTCTTACTTTCAAATGAAAAACATATCGTATTTACAAAATAATTCTATACAATATTGAATGCGTTAAATAATAAAATTAACCAACTAAACGAACAGAACTACTTTTAAATGCAGCATTTTTAAATGATTTATGTTGATAGTTCACAATTTAAATAATTCAGAGAAAATTGTACGTACTACTTACCTAGGCAATTTGAAGCAAATTTGTTAATTAACTACCATAAGATGCATAAGATTAGCATATCAAAATTTAATATCAGAATTTAAACGTATCAACTGGAAACCCAAAAATATTAGAACACAACAAACCGAGTAGTATGCGCGCAAATGTTAAATGAAACAATATTCAATGAGGCATCGAATAAATCGAATTCTTATAATTCATCAACACTACAAAGACGTAGCTCACTTTTTTCTGAAGTCTCATACTTGTACAAGTATTTAGATGACATACAAGTCAAGTGCTTTTCTTCAATGGCCATGGTCAATGCAGTTTCGTTCTTAGCTTTCAATGCTGACTTAACAACGCATTTTGCATTGACCGTTGAAGGATCAAGTCTGTTGCGTTTTTTGGTGACAATGTCAGTTAACATGGAAAATACTCTTTCTGCATTGGCATTTGAGTTAGGAAGAGATCTTACGGTGTTAACAAATTTCAACAAATTAGGATACCTGGGCACTTCGTTTGGTTCATTTTGCGAAAGAACACTTTTCCAAAAGTTATCAAATTTTAAATTAATAAGTGTTGCTTTCTCTTTTTCTGAATAATCTAAAGGTAACGAAGACCATTCTTTTTTCAGACCATCAATGTCGAGATTACCAATCTTTGTTGCTACAAATTCAATGCTTTCGAGGGAAAGAGTCCTGTTTGACGAAGATAGTGCCGTAGTTGGTTGAAGGGCACTCAACTCAGCATAAAACTCGTCATCGAAAGGTAACCTTTTACAAATACCCTCTGCGGCAGCAATACAAAAGTTGAGACAGTTTTTTCTAATGATTTCAATGATCTCAGATTGAGTTCCCATGTTGTTTAAATACAAATTGCATTTTGGCCCACAATCAATTTCATAAAGAGGTAAGTGGTTTTCGTGTGAAGAAAAGCACACCTTCCGAATCGAAGTTATGTCCTTAGAAAGGTCTGGCTTTAAGAAATGTCTCAGCACCCCTTGTAACAATTTAGCCGATTCCATTTGAAGTGCATGAATTCATTTTTCTTTGCTTTGAAATTGCAGATTAAATCTATCGAACTGCTCCAAAACATAGTCGAGAAAGTAAAGATAGGCTTTCATGTCTGGTTTTTGCATCATAGATAGCAGATGTTCACCCAATTTCTTTTTACCATTCTGAATATTTTCTAACAGGAAATGGAGCAACGCATCCCAATTTTCCAATATTCGTTCTATGCAAGCACGACGAGATAACCACCGCGTTTCACATAGTCTAACAATCTTCCGATGAAATTCCGAGAAGCACTCTTGAAATTCTTGAAAAATTGCAGTCCGTTTGCTGCTGGTGTTAAAAAAACTAGCGATTTTTCGAATGAGTTTTTCGCATTCGTCCGGAATCGCATCACAAGCGCCGTTAGCAATTAATGCACAAGAATGGCAAGGACAAGGCATAGTAATCAATCGCGGACATTTTTCTCGTAGCAACCTACTGAACCTAAGTGTTCTTTCGCAAAATGAACCAAACGAAGTGCCCAGGTATCCTAATTTGTTGAAATTTGTTAACACCCTAAGATCTCTTCCTAACTCAAATGCCGATGCAGAAAGAGTGTTTTCCATGTTAACTGACATTGTCACTAAAAAACGCAACAGACTTGATCCTTCAACGGTCAATGCAATATGCGTTGTTAAGTCAGCATTGAAAGCTAAGAACGAAACTGCATTGACCATGGCCATTGAAGAAAAGCACTTGACTCGTATATCATCTAAATACTTGTACAAGTATGAGACTTCAGAAAAAAGTGAGCTACGTCTTTGTAGTGTTGATGAATTAGAAGAATTCGATTTATTAGATGCCTCATTGAATATCGTTTGATTTAACATTTGCGCGCATACTACTCGGTTTGTTGTGTTCTAATATTTTTGGGTTTCCAGTTGATACGTTTAAATTCTGATATTAAATTTTGATATGCTAATCTTATGCATCTTATGGTAGTTAATTAACAAATTTGCTTCAAATTGCCTAGGTAAGTAGTACGTACAATTTTCTCTTAAAAGTAGTTCTGTTCGTTTAGTTGGTTAATTTTATTATTTAACGCATTCAATATTGTATAGAATTATTTTGTAAATACGATATGTTTTTCATTTGAAAGTAAGAGTTTTCAGTTGTCAGAATTATAGAGAATTGAAAGTTGATGTTTTCCGAGAAACCAGCAAAATTTCCATTTTTCTTGTTTCCGTGGGTAATGTGTATCTTATCCCATACCCTTTAGAAGTGTAAACAAATGTTCTGCCTTATTTTGCCAAAATTAGTTGTCCGCAATTATTTTATTGGAGGTTAACTTTCTTACTTAATTCCTGGTTTACATTCTATTAACTAACTAAACGTAAAGAGAAACATTCTTTATCTACGACCACCATAGAAAGTTACACATTCCGCACAATCTAGTAACCGTGAAAACGACCAATTGCAAACAATCTCCAAACTCAACGGTAAAGACCGTGAGGAATGATTTCTCACGAGCAGTAGTTGTATTAAAACGCCATAGATGTCACCACTTGCAATATTTATAATATTATTAATTATTTGAAATATAAAATGTTATAAATTTTAGATAAAGGTTAATTTATTTTGTTTAATTAATATTTTACATTAAATTATATTTCGAATGGAAATCCATCTAGAAAAAAAAACTAAGGTCAGACCCGGGGAATTGAACCCGGATCGCTCGGTTAGTAGCTAGAGCGTAAGCATTGAGCTATCGAGATGCCTTTCAATGATATTTTTTTTCTCATTATATAAAGTTACAATGATTGTTATTCAATTAAAACGTAAAATTAATTAATGTTTTACATTATTATATAATTTTTAATGTAATTTTATTTATTATTATTGCTAAATTACAATAAAAACATTGAAAACATTTATAATTTGCTGCATAATGCGAGAATATTTGACATTTTGCGCAGAGGTTAATAACCTTGACAATTGAATGGTGATTTTTGTACATATATTATTTTTTTAAAACGAGTACATAATTATTTAGCTGTAAGTACTAAATAGTAGATTGACTGAAATTATACAAATTGTAAACATATTATTACTATTGTCTTTACAAATTTAATGTTTACTTTTGTCGTTTTTAAAATTCTATATGTATCATGAGTGAATCCGATGAAGGAAAATTGGGGTGTACACTCGTACACCTCCAAACATCGTGGAAGCGGCTCACATTACATCTCTTAATTTATTGCCAAATATTTCACGTAAAAGATATGAATGCGAGTGTAAATTCTAGGTTAAAAAACTTTCTTAGCTGTTGATTGTTTATTACTTTTTTTGTTGTCGTAGATAAAGTATAGTGTGTAACGCGTGCAAAAACACCAATTTCTCACTCGTGTGATTGCGGCATTCGACTACGTCTCATGCCGCAAAATCTTCACACTCGCGAGAAATTGGCACTTTTCTGCACTTGTAACACAATATTCTATTACGTTTTTCTCCTGATGGAAGAAATCACCACTTTCTCACGGTTTCCATTGAACAATAACATTTTATTAGATTTATAACAATTCGTTTATCGATATGAAATACATATTAATAATTAAAAATTAATTTGTTATATCGACTTTGAGTGACCATTGTTTTCATATTAAAATTAACGATTAATATGCAATGTGGATATTTTATTAAATTTTTCAATTTCTTTTCAAGATTGTATTATAAATAATTCGCTGAGTAAATAATAATTTTTAAAATAGTCTTGGAGAGATAAGATAATGCATGTACTTCAACAAACGCTGTCGCCGTCGGTCGAGTGCGGCCGAAGATAGCCCGCCGGGTGGGCATGGTAGGAGCTACAGCTCGTAAGGGGAAACAGCAACAGCTGCTTGATTCTGACATCACTGGATCTTGGTCTTCTGTGGTCTTGTTGAAATTACCATTGCTTTTGTTTTGTCTAGATTTATCTCTAGTCGATATCTCTTTAGCACTTCGTTCCACACTCTTAGGTTATACTGTAGGTCTTCTTTCTTCTTTGCTAGCAAAACTAAATCATCTGCGAATGCCAGGTGGTTGCAATATTGTAGTAGTCCCAAGTTGTCTTCTTAATTAATAATATCTTAATCACCCATCAAGAAAGAGAATAGATATAGGCTTAGAGTTCCCCCCTTGTCGTACTCCCGAAGTTGTTACAAATTTTTTCAATATTCGATTTTTGGTTCGTATGTAATTGTTTGTCTATTTATACAATATTCTTATATTATTTACTAATCTTTTGTTGACCTTACGTTTACTTAAGATTCTCCATATGTCTTTTCTATTTACTGAGTCAAATGCTTTTTTGATATCAATGAAGCACATATAATAAGCTATAAACAGCCTTGGTAGTGTAATGTCTGGCGTGCCGGACTTTCACCCAAGCGGCCAGCGATCGACTCCCGGCGCCTACAGATCTGGTTAAGGTTTTCTGCAGTTTTCCTTAGCTGTGACACAAATGTGGGATTTGCGCTGTTCCATCTGTAAGTCGGCTGTAGCTGCACATTGGGCCTACATAATAATAATAATCGCCCCCTCCCTCCCACACAAGCTTATAGCTTCTGGGGCCTTGGTATAGGTTATGGGTTGTAGTAGTTATTATTATTATTATTATATATATTGTCTCATTCCCATGTATCGTTCTTTCCATTAACTGTTTTATTACATGTAGAGCGTCTGTGGTCCCTCTTCCTAGCCTAAATCCATTGTGCGCATCATCCATTTCTTGTTCTATTTCTGCTTTTAAACGTTCTGCCAGTATGCTTTCATATACTTTCACAACTATACTTAATAGTGCAATACCTCTGTAATTTTCACAGTTTCTTAGGTCTCCTTTTTTAGGGAAGAATTAGGGAAGAAGAATATATGAATAATTCATATAATTTAATATAATTCATCCTTTACCCTAACGGTAAAGAATAGAATGATTTTATCAAAGACTATTTTAATATAGACTACTCACATTAATGTACATTGATGACTGTATTGATGTAAATACTAGATGATGTTAAAGGCCCTGAGATCAGTCTTTACATAAAAAACAATCCATTCTATTATTTTTTTTAACATTTCTTGAAAGTGAAACAAATGAAGTTTCATTATTCGTCACTAGTGTATGTGTGTTTAAACCAATCCATTTTAATTTTTTACATATGATGACTAACACAATATACAAAGCCAGTAGTACCTTAGTAGTAGTTTATTGCATTAAAATCTCATTCAGTAATTTCACAAAGCTTCAAACACATCCTTTTCATCAATAGAATTCTATAACGGCGTTGTCCAGTTGGTCTGTCCTGCTTTGGAGCAGTGTAGAGCAACAGCAGGCGCCACTACAAGGTACAAAGTGAAACTTACAAGTCTCCCACCAACCGGTCTTATTGTCTCAGTTGAAAGTGTTTCAAGTTGAGGCAGATTACTTTAGAATGCAGTTCAGTGTTTTTGTAATTAGTTTGAAAATTGATCACTGGATTTCTAGCGAGGAAAATTAACTGCAAACCTGACATAAAACCAAATAAGATAAAGATGTCTTTTGCTATGAAAACAGCGTACTTAAATTCATGGTTCGCTAATCAAACCCTGTACCACAAATGAAATTCAAAATGAACTAAACACACTGAACAACCGAAAAGCCCCAGGTATTGACGGAGTATCACCAAAAATCTATAGAGAACCACCAAAGGGAGTAATTTTCATCACTTACATCTTCAATGTCATCTTGAGACTGCAGCACTGCCCCACAATATTAAAAACCGCTCAAATAATCTTAATACCAAAACCAGGAAAGAACCCTAACGATTTGACATCCTACCAACCAATTAGTCTGCTCCCTTCAATCTCTAAATTACTCGAAAGACTATTACTACAGATAATAAATGCCGACAAACCACCTGATGATTGGATTCCAATACATCAATCTGGTTTCCGAGCAGGACATTCAACTGTTCAGCAAACACACCGAATATCACATGTAATTAATCAAGCGTTTGAGCAGAAACAATATTGCACTTCTGTCCTCTTAGATGTAAGCCAAACATTCGACAAAGTGTGTCTTAGTGGTTTACTGCACAAGATTAAAGAAATCCTGCTGCTCAAGTTTTATAGAATCTTGAAATCCTACCTAACAGACCGAAAATTCAGAACTAAAGTGGGTGCTGCCTGCTCTGACTACCATCCAATAAAGGCAGGAGTTCCTCAGGGAAGCTTAGTGGACCAACCCTCTACAATCTGTACACTTCTGATATTCCAACTTCAATAGAAACAACTATAGGAACTTTTGCTGATGACACTGCCATTTTAGCTGTCCACGCAGATCCAGCAATAGCATCTAATCTAGTTCAAACCCACTTAAATGAACTGCAAGTATGGTTACAAAAATGGAAAATTAAAATTAATGAAAATAAGTCTCAACACATAGACTTTACATTAAGAAAAGATAGATGTCCTCCATTATATTTAAATAATAATAATCATGTTGAAATACCCCGAAAGGAAAGCACTAAATATCTTGGGTTCCATTTGGACACAAGACTGACGTGGAAAAACCGCATCCTCAAAAAAAGGAAACTGATTGATCTGAAAATCAAAGAACTTTACTGGCTACTAGGAAGGAATTCGAAGCTATCATTAGAAAATAAAATACTGCTCTACAAAACAATTATAACACCAATCTGGACGTATGGAATAAGAAGAAGTAGAAATCTGGGGCTGCACAAGCAAATCCAACATTGCCTTGATACAAACAAGCCAATCAAAAGTTCTGCGTATGATAGTTCAAGCACCTTGGATCATGTCGAACCGGACTCTTCACGAAGACCTCTGAATACCCTACGTGCAAGAAGTTATCAAGCAAAGAAACAATAAACATCATACTAAAATGGAAATTCACACAAATGCCCATTGTTTGAAAGACACCACCCACGCCGACTGCAAGGATATTGGCCAGCTGATCTGATTGAAGTTTGACAAACTCCCTCAGTGGAGGAGCTCTTGCCACGTCAATACAAGCCTGAAACTTCAAGTCAACATATTAGCTCATAGGATGTACTAATTCTGACTGCTTTCTGACATTTAAAAAAAATCAAGGTTCGTAACATACACCTAATTTCCAAATTTTTAGTTTAATGAATTTATTCAAAAAAGGTAAACCACACTACAGCAAACAGAAGCAGATCAAGAAATGTAAGTCACCAAAATTAACCGGTAGTTAAGAGCATGTACGAACTGGGTTTGTTTCCTAACTTTATATGCTTTGTTTCATACATATGCTTGCAGATACATTGCACAAACATAGGCTTTTCAGAAAAAGAAGCTTTTTACCTTTTTGCTGTAGTCCTTTCTGATCTTTCTTTACCTTACTTCTTGTTGTTTTAAAGAAGTGGTTGAAAACCTCACTTTAGTTTTAACAAGTGGTTGATGATGTCTTCCATAACACATAATGGCGTTAAAGACTGAATCAACAAACGCCAGTGCAGGCTCACGCAAAAGATAGGCGCAGAACCGTTCTTGACAAGCATCTTTGTAAACCCAACTCCCTCGCCAATTAAATAAGCTGGTGAGGGCTTAAATTACCAACTCCATTTTAAAGCTTTTAGCAAGATCAGAATAGACTAGCCAATAAGGCTGGTTCAATTTTTTTTTTAAATGTGAATGCAGGGTTGTAGCCACATCTAGCATTTTCGTTTAAGCAACAGTACAGTTGTGAGATCAATCTTCTGTTTAACTAGTACTCGGGTGTGAGATCAGTGGGTGGGCTGAGCTGAGGATTCTTGTCCCTTGGTGAATTTCCTTGTGCTGCTAGTTCATGTTTCTGGGTTTGTAAGTCTGGTCTTTTCTCGGACCATTTTAAGGTTCGAAACCGCCCTTATTGGCTAGTTAAAGCTAAGCTATTTCTTTTAGTATGCTTTTGGTCATAATTCTTTCACAGTTGCTAAATTCAACACTTCTGTGCTAGGGTGAGTTAAAACACATGACAGGAGACATAATGCCAGGGTGAGTTAGAATATTTTTCCTGTTACTCATTGACAAAGTTCAATTTTGTAAAATGCTTTTTAGGGGCATTTTTATTGTGTTTAAATTGTAATCAAGAAAAATTGTTAAGAAAAAAATGCAGAAATAGTGATCTGAGTGTTCTGGTTCAATTTTCATAAACTTCTATGGTAGCATATGTATCCACTTCTTGGAGTGCTGTGTCTTATTTAGAATGTTGGCAAATCCTCTCCTATACTCACACCGTGAAGTTGTTGACACCAGTAAACACAAGTCTAAGGGCATCAGTTTTAGGTAGGTTGTAAGCCACTGATGTGTCTATAGACACTTCATTTAGAGGAAAGTATCCTGGCAAAAAACCTACGGGAACATCCTGGGCAATATACGAGGTAAGTGCCATAAATTCTCGGCCTGGCATAGAAATAATAAACTTGGTAAAATCAAAAAATTTTTATTTTTCAATATAATCTCCCCTAATGTCAATACACTTATTACAGTGTGGAATTAATAATTCAATGCCCTTGTAAAAATAATCTAAAGTTTTTCCTTCAAAATGTTCAATTACAGCTGTTTGCAACTCGTTCTCGTCCTTAAAACGATGTCCCCTAAGGTCTTTCTTTAAATTGGAAAATAAATAATAGTCACTGGAAGTCATATCCGGATTGTACGGTAGATGATCCAATGCTTCAAAACCGCATTCGCGAATGGCAGCTTGTGAAATTGCGGCAGTATGAACGGGTGCATTGTCGTGTAATAATCGAACACCTCTTGTCAATTTTCCTCGACGTTTTTCACGAATATTGTTTCTCAATTTATGCAATAAAGACGCATAATATGTACTGTTAACAGTTGTATTGCGTTCTTTAAAATCAATCAGTAAAATGTCGTCACAATCCCAGAATATTGATTGAACGACTTTCGCCTTTTTGGGACGAGGTTCATCGGGTGCCGCTATTCCATTGATTCCGTTTTGGATAGAGGATTAAAAACGAGCGCGCACATTCGACGCGACGTTGACGTTGAACAGCAGAAAGAAGACGCGGTACCCATCTTGCACTAATTGTATTCATACCCAAATGGTTGTGAAGAATTCGGCAAACACTTGTTTCCGAAATGTCAAACATTACTGTTAACTCCTTAACTTTCAAACGGCGATCTTCTAATACCATTTCTCCAATGATTGCAACTTTTTGAGGCGTTACCGCTTCAATTGGTCGACCAGTGCGCTCATCATCTTCAAGAGATTCTTGCCTTAAATGGAAACATTTTGACCACTTTTTTACAGTGGAATATGAAGGAGATAAATCATCATAAACGCCGTCTAAACGTTGTTCGATTTGATTAGGCGTGTGCCCATCTTTTGTTAAAAATTTAATGACCACGCGGTACTCAATTTTCGTTAGCTGCGACATTTTCATGCACTCGTCATGATGCTTGTGTGGTTACTAAAATCTATTACGCTTCTACCATAATGTATATAGTGTAGGCCTCTTACATGTTCAACTATGACGCAACCGAGTTTGAACATGTTGGCACCTGTAGAAGCCTGCCGGGCCAAGAATTTATGGCGCTTACCTCTTACATCGATGGCTTGCTATTGCCGTCCAAGGGAAAAACCGCTATTAAAGTCTGTTGCATGCTAAAACCAGAAATTAAACACAGACACTCTGAATCACAATCACTCTCTAGATAGTCACTAAAATATCAAATTTAGGGCAGTTTTACATTTTGTGGTTCACAGAACAAACTTTCTTGTGATATTTACACATACAACTTGAATCTCTGTTGTTTTGTTGACATTTTTGTTATTAAGGTTATTATTTATATTCCTGTAACATGTTTGTCAAGGTAAAATACAATTTTAAGTAGACTTCTAAGTATCAAGTTTCAATTTTAAATGATTTTATTAATAATTACCTAACCACTCTTCCCATTGACATGCCCTTCAAATTCTGATTTCTAAACAGTAAAAAATTTTCCCGAAAATTCCTAGTATCAGACTTTGAATATTTGAGTTGTGTATTTCTTTTTTATTTAATTAAGAAGCATTTATGGTTGTTCTAGAAACTTATACCTAGTATTTGCTGCTTTTAGAAAATAGCTGTCCACGTATGCAAAATAAAAGGTTTTTTGTGTTTACTGTTTAAATCTGTTTTGATCGCCCAATAGGAACCTGAACTGTGCTCGCACTCTCTATAAAGAAACTTTTATAAAAATAAAGAAAATAATGAGTGCAAATTCATATTTCACTGTAGATCTAACAATATTGTTATTTACTATTAATTTCTAGTTTAACAAAATTCTAAAATTAAGACTTTACATTCTTGATAGTCTAACTATTTATTTAGTAACCGCAATGCACAAAAGTGCACTTAAATATTTTTACCTCTTAACTGCTTCAACCTCTCTTAAGAGGGAATTTCTAAACTTAGCTTTCTTTGTTAGTTATCATAATCAATAGATTAGAACATTATCAACTGAATACAAACCTGTGCTTTTCTTAATTTTTCTTCTAGTGAAGCAAATGCTAATTGTAAAGCTTGATGCTCATCTCGTATTGTTTGATTAAGATTTTCCAATTCCTTTATACTATTTTCATACATACGTATTTCTGCACGAAGACTAGTTACAGTGGCAGTACTATCCGCTAAGCTGTAAAATAATAAATAATATTAAAATTACAAAAGTTACTCTTGTTTGTAACTAATAAAGTTTGAATGATATGGAAAATCAATATAATTTTCACAAAGAACATTTAATTTAATCATGTGATCACAAAGAATTATTTAGACGGCCAAGGAAGGCGAATATGGACATCACTGTACAGTGCGTGTCTAGTCTCACCCCCCGCCTTTGTTAATTTCTAAACCATTTAATATTTTTCCTGCAAATCTTGAAAGACATATATTAGGCGATTAACTCTACTTTCTGACACATTAGTCAATTTTTTTCTAAAATTATATTTTGGTAATATATTAGAGCGAGAGCCAACGACCGCCAGACATATGGTATACAGAGGCATAGCTGGAATTTGTGGCGCCCCTGTGCAATGTCACCCCTCATTAAAATATAAGCGATTAAAAATATAAGTTATGTTTTCATTTCAACTTTGCACTGGTAGTATTTAATTTATATTACATATATTTTCTTCTGTCAGGCGGCTGGCGCCACCTGACTGCAGCACCCCGTGCCACACACAGGCTGCATAGGTGCTAGCTACGCCTCTGACAGTATAGTATAAAGCTTAAGATTTTTCATGTGTGTGCACACTATAGGTAAGGACGTTTGTGTGTTATGGACCTTGAGTAAGGGGTGTTAGGGAGTAGTGCTTCTTTAATAATACACACTTTTTACTAATTAACAAATAAAACTTTATTTTAACATACATGTGAACAGAGCAGTACTTCTCTTAGGAAGTACTAACAACAAGTGCCTTGCTGATACCAATGTCAGAACAGGTAAACAAACTACCTGAGGGGTAGGTACAGTTAACCCTAAATAATTATATATTTTTGGCTGTGCACAGACAAGGGGGGTTTCGGCAGGTAACAGGTATTCAAGGTACATAAAAATGTCGAGGTAAAACACTATAACATTAAATCTGATTTTTGAATATGTTCAACTGGATAACATTATAAACTTCAAACAGCAATTGCCTATTAAATCTGAATTTTATATGTTATTTGGATGGTTATTTAACAATATTATTCAAACAGCCAGACACATCGGCAGGGTCTAACATCCCCCCAGACATAATAGAAAGTCAGCCGTGAGTGCAAACGAGAAAGCATCATTCGTGCACTTAGGTGCGAGTGAGAGCATTAGTTGAGTTTCTCAGTTTAAGTTACACCTCGCGACAAGTGTCTGGCAATTGTTAATTGGAGTTTATAATGTTATCCAGTTAAACATTAAAAAATCAGATTTAATATTATAATGTTTTACCCTGACATTTTTATGTACTTTGAATACCTGTTACCTGCAGAAACCCCCCCTTACTCAAGATTCATAACACACAAAGGTTCTTACCAACTACAGTGTGCACACTGCACACACATGAAAAATCTTAATCTTCATACTATACCGTATGTCTGGCGGTCACTGGCTCTTAGTCTGTATTTTTTGGTACTGTGTATTCGGATTGGTGTTACAAAATTAAAGAAAGCTGAAATCACTTTATTTAAATTGTTTAGTTCCAGAGGTTAATCGATCCAAGAAGAAGCAGAAGCTTTCCATTTAAGACCGTTGTTGAACAATAATTGTACTCCTGTTAATTCTTTTTTCAGACGCACACGAATTCCCATCAGAGTTAATTTTTGCAGTAATCCAATGCAAGCAATCCGTCCAAGAACTTACGCATGGTTTAATCTCCTACTCGAGTTCCCATTAGAACTGATGCGTACAAAACCCCTATTCATTGTATCTGACATCACATTCTCAATGGTTGGTCACCTCGTTGGTTTTGACTTATTCTAATTAACGCATCAGTAGGAGGCTTGGATGGGAATTCAAGAACAAATTATCTATCAGCTTAACCCTAACAAGAACTTGTGCATTGGGTTAACGCACCCAAAAATGTTACCAGGTAAAGAAGGTAATCAATTACGACGGGAATTCTTGTGCACCGCTTTTCAGTTCAGTAATATAAATAGTTTACAGTAGAATCTGAATCTGCTTAAAAATTGAAATAAAATACCATTTATCTAAAATTTAATTATAAAAATATATTTAGGGGCTGTCCATAAAATATTTATACAGTGCGTGCAAGGAGGGAAAAGAGAACTTGACACCTGAGGTGCCAGCGCCCTTATTTATAGTATGTATGTACGATGCTAGATTGAAAAGTTTCTGAAATCACCACTAGAGGATTACTTTTCTCCAAATATTTTTATGCAGTTTGGTTAGCAATTCTTTAATATAAATTGACTGTTAGTATCCATCGACCCATCAAACAGTTTGTTTTTGCATTCAAATTAAACAACTTTGTGCGTTTTCAATTATGGATAAAAACGAAATTCGGGTGGTCATCAATTTTTTTCTTTTAGAAGAAAAAACCGCAACAAAGATTAAATCCAGGTTAGCTGCTGCTCTTGAGGATTTGTAACCTTCATTTTCCATCACGAGTTTTTGGTTTTCAAAATTCATGTGTCAGTGCTACACACAAACAAATGATGAACGATGCTCAGGACGTCTAAAACCAGCAACTACAGCAGAGATTGTGGATAAAGTGGTTTTATCAGATAACCGAATAAAAATGAAAAGAATCCAGAGCAGAACCGCAAACATATTCGAGCACGAACTTCAGCCAATTATTTGGAAGTATTTAAGAGAAATCCAACAAATTTCAAAGATAATTTGTGACCATGAATGAGACCTGGATTCATCATTACACACCAGAAGCTAAAAAAACAATCAAAGCAGTAAATTTGACGTAGTAAATCAGTTCCGATGAAAGCAAAGTCCACTCAATCAGATGGAACGGTATTAACAGTATCAGTATTTTGGGACGCCAAAGGAATCTTGGCTACTGGTCAATATTACATAGCACTTTTGAACAAGCTGAAAGTGATAATTCAATAAAAACACCTGGAATGATCACCGGCACTTGATGTTGAAGCAAGTCACTTCCGAGTAGGGGTTTACGTCGTTGAGAAGCTGGAGGTACGTCAGATAACTGTGTTCAAGTTCAAGAGGATTGCATTGAAAAATAATTTTTTTTTCATTGTCATTCCAGTAACTTTTCAATTTATCCTCGTATTTCTTTAAATAAAATATAGTAACAATAATAAAAATCAATACCAGTTGTATTACAGGAACCTATATAAATCAATAATAAAGTTTTCATTTTCGATAGGGAGAGGGTCACAGGTCTTGTGACATAATATTAGCTAGGAGGGGGGTTACAAAAACGTGACAAAATGTGACATGGATGGAGGGTGGGGATTGAAATTACCTGAATATAGCAGGATGTATTTTATGGACAGTCCCTTATGATAACTATTTTTAAATTTAATGTATGGCTAATTATTCAACATATAGTGTGTTTCACTTCACAACTTGACACCCCTGTATTTTTGTTATTTATAATTCAATCCATTTCAGATTTTTATCAGGTATGGAACTCCTTTAAATAAATTTGTGGGTAATTAAATACCCCATTTATTATCAACCACCAGCCTACTATAATCGAAAATAAATTTAAAAAATCGAAAAAACATATTAGACCTTGTTTAATCAGAAAAGTCGTTAACGAAAATTTGTTCTGTGCCACCTGAAAACCCCAAAACCAAATTTCAGCCAAAATCCTAAAAATAAAATAATTTTAATTCAATTCTAATAATTTATTTAAAATAATTATTTTTCAAATTTTTTAACCAAAAATTTGGATTTATGCCTTTTAGGTGGTCCAGAACAAATTCCCGTAACGACTCTTACGATTAATCTAGGCCTACTATGTTTTTTCGATTTTTTACATTTACTTTTGACCATAGTATGATGGTGGTTTCTAATAAATAGGATTTTTAATTACACAAAAATCTTTTTGAAGGTGTTCTATACCTGATAAAAATTTGGAATTGTTTCGATTACAAATAACAAAAATACAGGAGTGTCAAGCTGTGGAGTCCATACCACTTCGCCCACCCGTCTTTTAGTACCATATTGCCCAATGGGAAGTCCACTTCGCCCAACTTTTGAACTGTACCACATCGCCCAACAGGACCACTTCGCCCAACTTTTCACGAGGGACACAACGCCCACCAGGACCACTTTGCCCACTTGTCCGCTAGGGACACAACGCCCACCTCGACCACTTCGCCCAACTTTCATACAGACCCACAACGCCCAAAATAGGACCACAACACCCAAAATTCGTTCGTTAGAACTCGGCTATTGCACACATAAAGTGTTGAATAATAGTAGCGCAGTTGTTTTAGTACAATATGTTACAGTTTTAATCAAAAAAGGTATTTTTGGTAAACTCACACGCTATAAAAATTGAAACGGAAAGATTAATATTTTTTAACGAAATACGTATTATGTTATGGCATAATTTATTCACAATTATTTCGTAATTTTAGTCCAAACGTTCCTTATTACTTATAATTTAATAAAGCTTGTTTTTATTTTCAAATGAGACGGAAGGATAACAAAATTTTCTATTTAGCTGGTTTCTACCACTCGAATTTTACGTTTAGTGTTAGTTTTTCATTGTGTAAGTCAACTTGCTTCAAAATTTAATAAATGTGAGATACAAATTGTCAAAGTGGCACAAACACAAATGGTTGAGTGGCTTAAATTTATGTCGAAAGGAATTACAGTTTGACAACCCAACTGTTAAGTCATTAAGCTTGTAATAATTATTATCGGAGGTAAATACGTAAGAGGTTCACTTTTTATGGGATAATTAAAGTTTCATATGGAGATTTTATTATGATGGTGAATATCGTGAATAACACTGGGAAATCGCGAGTTTTGCTAGAAACGATTTTTTCAGATGCCCCTGTTTCTCGAGTTTCTGCCAAAATAATGAAAATAGTTATCCAAATACGCTACTATTTTGTTCATATGGTAGTTTTAACATGACATTAAATTCAATCTTTTTCTTTGTTCAGCTGTTTAAAATAAGCTTGATTACTTGATAAACAAGTAGCGGAGTAACTATTTACTTTTCATCAACAAACTTTTTGTTTAAATTAATTTGAGTATTTGTTACTATTAATATCCCTAATGGGGTACCTGTAATAAAGTGTCCAGGGATAGTACTATAAAAACTAAATAAGTTTTAACAAAATAAAGATTTAATTGAAATTGTTATATTTATTATCATTAATACCTGGCTTTTACTAGAAGCTCATATGTATTCTTTAAAAGTTAAAATACTCCTTATTGCTGAGAGTATTGTAGGAATACTCTTGTGAAACTATTCTTTCTTGTAATTTTGCTTACTCGTGTACGAGGGCTAACTTTTTTGTGGTGATTAAGCAACATCAACATAGTACTTAATTAAATATCTTATATAAAATAAAGTCGTAGTATAGTTTTTAATCATATACAGTGTCTTCCATAAAGTTGAATCGATATGAGAAATTGCTTTAATACTCTGATTGGAGAAAAACTTTGCTGGGCAATCACCTCTGCTTCCGCAAATACTTGAAATACGCCATGTCAAAGTTGTTAGGTGACATTAGGTATCTGTCAAATTCGCTATTTTAAAAAAGAATCGGCGAAAAAATGACATTATTTGTTAAAATATAGAAAAGTTTTATTAGAAAAAATATTTCTAATGACATTTTGCGTTCACATACCGAGTTTGAACGAAATAGTCAGGCATAAGGAAAACTTTGTTTATTAACATTTTTTGATACACCCCAGTAAATGAGTATTTTTTATGAGTAGTTATGAGTAGTTTCATGTTGAATTGCTTAAATTATGATTAAAATTCTTGTACTATTCAAACGTGGCTTAATAAAAAAAGATTATTAAAATTATGTGCTATTTTCTTGGAAATTGGAAAATAATCCAGAACGTTCCATTTTTTCTTGTTAATTTTAATATTTGTCAAAAATACCTACATCATTAAATATTATTATGTGAACGTAACATAAAATGTCATTAGAAATATTTTTTCTTAATAAAACTTTTCCGTATTTTAACAAATAAGGTGATTTTTAGCTGATATTGACATGGCGTATTTCAAGTATTATATATTATATATAGGTGATTGCCCTACAACGTTTTTTCCAATCAGAATATTAAAAGAAATTCCTGTATAGATCCAACTTGGCAGACACTGTATGAAAAATTAATATAAAGAGTGTATCTCATCATTCGGAAAAAAAGCGCACTACGATATTCTCCAGTTCATATAGTAGTAATAACGAGTAGGTAACAATGTTTCTAAACAACGGACTTTTAATTTTATTTATAATTTTCTTATTTTTTTCATTCCCATCTATCGCTGCAGAATGCGTGGGTGCATAAATTAAATACCTGAACATTAAAGCATACAGCAGTCAAACTAAGTCAAAAAATAGGTTTCCAAAATATTATTAATACTACTCAATACCTAATATGCACTTTCGTTCTCAGCTGCCTTTAGGAATACCAATGATTAAGATTTGAGACAAGATTAAAATACACAATAGTCCTTTTATGTACGCTAAATCTTCGCATGTGCAGTAGTGTGATTGGTTGTTTTGAACCCTTCCCATATAGAATTTGCCGATGTTGAACAAACGGACCAATATTGGGTCCATATTGGCACCGTTATTACCAATCCTGGCAACCAATATTGGGACAATGCAGAAATGATAACAACGGTAAGTACTTGGGCCATTTTACACAGCCGATATTGGCAGCCAATATTGGGCCAGTGTCGAAATGATAACACTGGCAAGTACTTGGACCATTTTACCTAACTAAGATTGGCCCAATGTTGTTGATATGTTGGTATAACTCTGGTTTCATACTGGCACAACATTGGCTGTATATCGGTAGCAATTTTTTTCTCACTAATATTCCTAAAGGCTGAGAATTTACTCCTGCACCCACCCGACTTGGCAAACACACAGCAACATTTTCTTTAGCTGAATAAGCTATCCACGGCCAACGAGATAGCCAAGAATGTTGAAATTTTAATTTTTGCTAGAAATTACTGTTATTGGAAACTGCTCCGGCACCCACAGATTTTTTAATACATTGTCAATATCGAACGTCGTTAAATGCTTTCCAACAAAATGTGTAATATCATTTAAATGCAACATTACTTCGTTTTGCTTCGAATTTTCTGCACTGCACGATGTACTTAACTGTGATGATACCACTTCCGGTAAAATTAAATTATTAATCTTATCATCTTCTTCCCCATTATTTGTTTTCAACATTTTGGTCTGTGTTTGAAAAAAATTCATAATAGAAACCTGTCTCTTTTTTCCTTGGTCCGTCATACTTGTAAATAAATAGCACGACTAAAAATATAGTTTACACATCAACAATCACTGGGCAATAATGCACAACTAAAAATTGACTAAAAAAACTGCACATAAGAGGACACTTGTAACCGGGGTCTAATACCACCACGTGCAAATAACAACAGCATCTAGTACTTCCTATAAAACATAAAAACGTCAAATATTGAAGATACCATTTATTTTGAGGATATTCCTATTATTCTCTATTTCCTAAACTATTACTGCAATAAAACTACCCGAAGGGTCACAGAGATTCCAGAGCCTCTAAACCCTCTGTAGTATTAACAGCTTTACATTGAAAATAAAAATATACAAAAACGTTAAACTTTTGGGCTATCTGCTTTAAAATGATGTTCCTTACATTACAAGTTTTAAGTTATGTCTCACTCTTATTTTATTGAGGATACTTATTTAAAAAAAATATTTTAAAGTTTAGTTGTGAAAAATGTTCCCATCCCAATGAATTTATGAAATTGAGATGTAAAATTTAGAATACACACTTAAAGTTATGCTGCTCTTGGGGATGGTCTGGACCCCTAGACCCCCCCCCCCCCGTAAAACCGCCACTGCCTTTGGACATAAATTTAAGCCACTCAACCATTTGTGTTTGTGCCACTTTGACAATTTGTATCTCACATTTATTAAATTTTGAAGCAAGTTGACTTACACAATGAAAAACTAACACTAATCGTAAAATTCGAATGGTAGAAACCAGCTAAATAAGAAAAAGTCAGAATCAATTTATTTTGTTATCCTTCCGTCTCCTTTGAAAATAAAAACAAGCTTTATTAAATTATAAGTACTAAGGAACGTTTGGACTAAAATTACGAAATAATTGTGAATAAATTATGCTATAACATAATATGCATTTTGTTAAAAAATATTAATCTTTCCGTTTCAATTTTTATAGCGTGTGAGTTTACCAAAAATACCTTTTTTGATTAAAACTGTAACATATTGTACTAAAACAACTGCGCTACTATTATTCAACACTTTATGTGTGCAATAGCCGAGTTCTAACGAACGAATTTTGGGTGTTGTGGTCCTATTTTGGGCGTTGTGGGTCTATATGAAAGTTGGGCGAAGTGGTCGAGGTGGGCGTTGTGTCCCTAGCGGACAAGTGGGCGAAGTGGTCCTGGTGGGTGTTGTGTCCCTCGTGAAAAGTTGGGCGAAGTGGTCCTGTTGGGCGATGTGGTACAGTTCAAAAGTTGGGCGAAGTGGACTTCCAGTTGGGCAATATGGTACTAAAAGACGGGTGGGCGAAGTGGTCGGTGGGCGAAGTGTCCGGTCCCCAAGCTGTGAAGTGAAACACACTATATATTAATGATAACTGTTTTGTTTTTTTAAAGGTAATAGCAAAAAAAAGGAAAACAAAAAGTCAAATAAAATTTGCAACATGGAACCTACAAGGTATACATTACGACAGAACTCTCAAAAATTTAGCAAGGGAAACAAGAAAAGTACAATATCAAATTAATAACATTACAAGAAATAAACATTAAAAAAGAAACGACAAGTATGGCAGTAAGCAACATAGGCTTGGGACAAGTCTTTTAGTACATAAAGCAGTAAAGGAATGAATAGTAGACATAAAAGGGGTAAATGAAAGAATAAGCTATATACGAATAAAAGAAAACAAAAGAAAAGTTAGTATAATAAATGGACATGCACTTACAGAAGAGAGTTTAGAAAACTAGAACGAAGAATTCTATAAAGAGCTGGAAAGAACTTATGATGATCCGATGTTAGGGGAATATCAATTTTGGCTTTTGTGAAAAGTGATCAACAATAAATCATATATTTACCGTAAGACAAATTTAAGAGGAGTGCTGGAAGAAAAACAAGAAAATATATGCCTTATTCATCGATTTCAGACAAACATACGGCAGGATAAAAAGAATAGAAATAATAAGAGCCTTAAAACAATTTGAGTGTTCAAAAAAAGTAATAAGATTAGTAGAAATGACATTTAAGGATACTTATAAGCAAAGTAAGAATAGGCGGGGAAGAAACTAGAAGATTTGCAACTTTCAGCGGACTGAAACAAGGTGACCGCTGTCAAAATCTTGTTTATCTTGATATTAGAAAGAGTACTGTGTAAAGGCGGCAATGTAAACAGAAATGGTAAGCAACATCTTGAAAGGTCCCAGTTAATGCATGGCCTTTGCCGATGATTTAGTAATCCTGAAAGGGTCAACTACTCCTCCAAAAAATGTACATGTATTGTCGACATCCAAGATTTCCTCGCAATCTCTGATTTCCAAGGATTGCTTTTGCAATGCCTATGATTTCCGAGGATTGCGGTATGATTTCTACAATGCGATTGCTTCTTCATTGACTTGCTAATGTTTGAAAAGTGATTTTCAATGTGATTTCTATAGATTAGGGCAAAATAGATAGTATTTGTACTCGTTTTTTACAAGAACAGTAAGTACTATTGATTAAAATGAGTTTGTTAGGTAAATTCATTTGTAAAAATATTACGAAGTACATTACTTCACACTTCACAAATAAAATGCTTCATTTAGGAACTATATACGATTATTAATTTTAACGTTATATAAGCATAAAAAGATTTTACAGGCGTGAAGTTGGCACCCCCATATAAGAATTTCAAGAAAAAAACTATTGCATAATTTTGCTCAAATTATGCCCAATTTTGGCCAATAGTTGTTTTATTTTGCCCAACCCTCCTTAACTTGTGAGTCAAAAGCCGAATTTCTATGGTGTGGCACCCCCATAAGCGAATACTGTAGTATTCGCTTATGGGGAGTTAAAAGGGGCTGGGCAAAATAAAACAACTATTGGTCAAAACTGGGCATAACTTAGGCAAAATTATGCAATAGTTTTTTTCTCGAAATTCTTACATGGTGGTGCCAACTTCACGCAAGATTTTTAGACTTTTAACTAGTTTTGACTTCTAAGATTTTTATACTCTTTTTCAATACCCATTTTGCCACAGCTTTTTAAACGAAATGGACTATTGCTTATTACTACATACATACATATAATTTCTCCAAAAATAAAACAATTTTGAGAAAAAAAAAAATTTTTTTCATTAAAAAATTCCCTATTGTTCTGTTAACCGTTTTTTTTCGATTATCCGTCAATGCCTATGCTTGACGGATAATCGAGTCCTACTGTAATTCGATAGGCCCACAAAAGAAAAATCTATTTTTACAATCTGCACATCCTCTTGTTTTGGCCAAATATTAATACTCATCTAGTTTAGATTTTAAAAATTTTATTTTAAATGTTTGATCATCTAAAACTTGCACTATGCGCCCAATGTACCATGTATCACATGCAGTGTCTGCCATAAAGTTGGATCCATATGGGAAAGTTTTTAATATTCTGATTAGAAAAAGACATTTGAGGGTTACAATATGTCTATATAACAAGTATAATATACTATTTTTTATACTTTGCGTCATTAGTTTGATAGAAATTGTAAATTCAAGCTATTAAAAACATTGCATTACAATCTGGTGATTTTTGCGTTTAACATGTGGTAAAGCTATAACATGACTTTTCACGATTTGTGAGGTTAGAATGTGTCAAAATTAAATGTGTTTATATGTAATATAAAACAAATGTTACCAATCTTACAAATTAGTATTTAATTAGTACTAAATGACAGCTTAGGAAATTTTCATTTTTTGAAAGTTGCAAGTCTTGAATATAGTCTTGATATGTGAATAGCGACTATAGAGTTGTAGTTGCGAAAAAAAATTTTGTGGTACAAATTTGTCCTTAATTAGTAGTTAATTATGGCTTTACTATTTTTTTTGTTCGAAGTTTGTTCAATTTTGAAATGCGAATTGTGTCTAAATGGTTTTAGCAACAAAAAAATTAGTTTTTTTTGGTATTTTGTCTTTAATTAGCACTAAATTATAGGTGGGTTGTTTGACTTGAAGTGGGAGTGTTAGCTTTATTGACGTATTCACTTACTGGTTCAGAAAATGCCGCTTTTGGCAAAAGTACTGATAATAAGTATGAATAACTTCGAATTTCCCGCAAATTAATGATGGCACCACTTCTACTATATTCGATTTCGACGACTGCGATGATGATTGCGGGATTTAGCTGATTGCCAATAAAGACTGCGAGATTTCTGTTGATTTCCTTGTGATTGCTAAGGATTGTGTGCGATTGCCGCCAAGATGTACATGTATTGCGGAGAGTGGTTAACCCCTCGAGTAATCCTAACAAGAACAAGATATGCACTTAAAGAAGACGCAACTGCAATAATTCAAAAAGCAGCAAAAGTAGGACTTCAAATAAATGAGCTGAAATCACAATTTCTAATATTAGGGGCAATAAATGAATCTGAAAAGTTACAAATTAAAATCAAGGATAAAGTGATTGGAAATAGAGTTAAAACAAATATGACTTACCTAGGAACTTAAATAACATTGGATGGTAAAGTTAGCAATAAACTAAAAAGGATAATACAGGGGAAAAAGTGTGTGGGTGCTCTAAAAAAAATGTTAATTTCAAAAGTGCTATCTAGACAAGCTAAAGTGAAAATGTACAAAATAATAAGACCGGTAGTGTTGTATAGGAGTGAGTGCTGGGTCATGATGCAACAAGAAATTAAGAAAATGGGACGCTTGGGAGAGAAAGATATCGAGACTAATATATGGAGGTATAAAAGGAGAAGAGATATGGAGAAGAACAAATAAAGAGGTTGAAGAATTATTTAATGACACTACAATCACAGGAATAATAAAACAAAACAGACTAACACGGTTAGGTAAGCTAACACTAGCAAATGAAAAAACGGTAAAAGATATATACAAAACTGATCTGAAATGAAGAAATAGAAGGGGAAGACATAGAAATAGTTAGTGGAGTGAAGAAGAACATGATTTAAAAGAATTAGAAGTGGCGAACTGGAAAACAGTGGAAACAGCAGATGGAGAGCAGTGGTGGAAAAAGCCAAGGGCCTTTAAGGCCTGTAGAGCTGTGTTATTATTCTAATAATAACTTAATATTTTTTTATTATAATTATTTATAAAATCATTCTTATTGTATTGTTTTACTACCCTTTTCGAGAAGCACCATACAAAGGACCTCTCACAAAACAAATGGAAAACAAGGTACAGTCAAATTAAATTGGGTTGAAACTGATGTATGTTGTAATTCATGACATCCTGAGCACAAAGTCTGAAAATGGACAGTTTTTTAAATTATGAAGCATCAAAGACTACTCATACATTGGACAGATCCTTAATAATTGTGGACTAACTTTCTTCTTAAAATTGTGGTCCTTAGAAGGGCCATAGCACCAAATCCGCAAAGTCCTTTAACAAGCTATGATATAAATGTTTTTTCAAAATTGCAAGAAAATTTCAGGTGGACAACTTAAATTATTAATTTTAAGATACGAACATCCTGACAATTTATTCAAGATTAAACCAGAGCTCAGTAAAAATCCCTATTTTTAACAGTTTTTATGTTTTATGGATCCATCGATCATAGACCTAGACCAGTGGTGGCGAACCTATGACCCGCGAGTACACAGATACTGACCCACGTAGGCTTTTTAAATGGCCCACGCGTTGACTTTTATAAACTAATTTTTTATATCATAAAAGAGAGAACAGGCAATCGAAAATATTAAAAAATTAAAGTATAAATATCTAATGTGGAATTTTGCTCCTCACTTGCAAAAGTAAAAGTTGTAAAACAAAAAGGAAACGTAAACCTTTTTAGAGGATTTAAAAGTGAGACCCAAAAAAGAGTCAACTGTCAAGTTTTTCTATTAACAAATTTTCGGTGTTTCCAAATTATTGGTACCCTTTTTACCACCCCCTTTCAAGTGACGCCACTGACTTAGTGGCCCACGGACTAGTATTAAAAAAAATAATGAACATAATTTGACCCACTTCTCAAAAAGGTTCGCCATCACTGACCTATACCAATCTATTCTAGTGTGGCAAATTTAAAAATTACTGAACAGTAACGTATAACAGAAGTAAAAACCAGGTTTCTAATGTAAGTGTGCAACTTGCATCCTATTTGATTTAATAATAAGCTTCTTCTAACAAGGAAACATTTCCAACACTAAAAGCCAAATGTTAACCAGTTAATTTGCATTTGAAAACCGAGCTAAAAGATTATATATATATATATATATATAAAAGAGCACTTTTAAAAGATTAGCTTTCCAAAAATTCCGTAATAGTGCAGGTATATTCAGGCTCAAAGTTCAAAAAATTTACAACAAAATATTTTTTATAAAATTTAATTTTTATATTTCAATTTTGGCATTTTTGTAGACTTGCTTTAACTTTATTTTAAGCTATTTTAAGGAAGATATAAATAAACTTTGATCCCAAATATTTCGTACACCTGTGCTATTGTTAGATTCTTTGAAAGCTTGTAATTTTGTAACTTGGAAACACAGCTTTCGAAGCCTATATTAACTTGTTAGAATTAAATGACTTTTTTAATGTTTCCTTGTAAGTTGATGAAAACTATTTTTCAATACATCTTAATATTTATGTATTTTAGATTGATTTTTTAATAATTAACAATTAACTAAACTACAGTTATAGCCATCATTTGTTGTACGAGTACAATTTACACACTTCTTTGATACAACATTATTTGCAATTGCTTATTAGAAAGAAACACTACTTCCTATAGTTAGCAACAGTTTACTCATTTGTTGACATTATTGCTATTTTACCAACCTAACTTCTTTGGAGGCTAGTAGTTTCTCTTTTTCTTGTAATTTAACATTAAGATCGATTATTTGCTGTGAGTTCTCTCCTTTTCTCCTGTGAAGTTCTGTGAGTTCCTCTTGCTGAGTTAATAGCTTTTGTTCAAGGTGCTGAATTCGTTCGTTTAGGCGAGAATCACCAGGCGTACTCCCAGTTGCGCTACTATTAGCAAGGCTGACACCATCAATACGAAGTCGTTCATTTTGAAGAGATAGTTGTAGGTTTTCATTACGAAGAGCATCAGCATTGTCAAACAATTTATTATCTATACATATAAAAATATTACTTAGAGGTTATGTTTAGAAATCTATTCATATTAATACGTACGACAGGCCACAAGATCTTGGAAGAATTCTGTTTGTGTCCTATTCCTGTGCAGTAATTGCTTAAATATATCATCTCTCCAACTATTATTTTCTGCAAGTGCCATTCTTACAAAGTTTTTAATTATTATATCAAAACAATAACATTATTTTAAAATATCATGTGACTCATCTTGCTGTCATTGCTATTTCAAAACTGGTACAAATTCCTGGGAATTTAACAAGTTTGGTATAATAAAAGATAATATTTAATTTAAAATCAAGATTAAATTTCTCAAAAAAAAGTTTGGTTAGCTAATCATTTATCTTGACAAGAGATTGACATTTGACATCAAGTTAACTTATAAAAAATTTGAATTGTAGATAGTGTCTCTATAGGTGCTTTCCATTGGGCTGATTTACTGATCTGGTGTTACCCTAGGATCATCTGTTCACTTATTTGTTGTTCCATTGGCCCTAGTTCATGATGATCCAAGCTGATCTGTATTACCTCCCCCCTTGCCCTTCAAGCACGCAGTTTTTGAAGTGTGTATAGTGATCTGTGGAGGGAAATAATATCAGCTGATTGTGATTTTTGAAATAATAACCTCCAACAATCTGAAAGATTTCTCATTTTCATTTGAAACATATTATTATGGTTGGTAGGTACTTAGTTAATAAACTCAACAAAGAAATTATATTAATTCAGATTGTTTTTTGTACTATTTAGAACTGTTGTAATTAAAGATTGCTGTTCCCAATTGCAATACCAGGATGAGTTTCTCATTAGATTTGTTTGCACCAGACACTAATTGCCATTATCGGCTTCTTGTAAATGAGGAAGATTTCAACAGAGCTCAGAATGGTAAGTATTAATTAAAATAACATTCAGATATTTAATATCGTGTAAAAGAATGCAATACCCGTTACGAAAATTTTTAGGATTGAGTTTTCTTATCGGAGTTACTTCTCTGTGTGTTTCCTTATACAAAACCTATTTACTATTAAGCACATCCAGTTGTGCAGTAGCTTGATAAATTATAGTTTTCTGCTTTAAATGAGTTAAATTAAACTAATGTTATTTTAATTTTCAGATGTGAGATTGCAGTTTTCTTCAACTTGAATTATCAACAAAATTCTCAACATGTTAGAAGTTTCGACTTAGGAGTTTAAGAGCGCAGAAAAAATGCTTTAAGGTAATATAGATAAGATGCTCTCATTATCAAAATAAATTATTTTGTTTTCTTTTTATAGACCATTGGTGATCATCAAGAATTCCTAAAGAAGCACTAGATTTCTCTATTAGTATTTAGTATTAAATAAGTAGTATTTAACTAGAGGACGTTTGAACCAGTCTAAGAAGTGGTTTAGATAATGATAATCTCTCTCTGGTTGGGCATTATAGTACTTGAAAGTATTGTAGTACTACATTACTATGAGTTAAACATTTTTTTACTTATCTGTTTTAATAACTTGTTACTTAACCTGTTTTTTAATAAATAAATTCTATATCTGATATATTTTTTTTATTGGTGATTACAATAATTTTTTAATTGAGAACATTGCATGAATGGATGAAGTTAAAAAATATTGTTTTTAGAATATATACTTCAAATAAAAAATTGTTATAAACATTTGGTCTTTCAATTCGAAGATGACATCCATCGATTGCTCCCAGCACGTTGTTTATGGCTTTCCGTTTCTGCAATGCGCTAACAGTGGTTGCAACTCGTTCATTAGTTGGCCATCGAATATATTGTGTCCTTAAGGACAAAATAAAATTTAAAATCCTTAACAGTACTCTGCGAGCTGAACTTGAGGAGACGTTAAATCTATCAGAAATTTGCCTGAATGTTTCATTATTGACCAAATACCATAAAGTGAGAAGCAATGATTCTTCAGCGGAAATCTTTTCTCTTCCTCCATGCTCACCAGTAGGTATGAAATTACTTGATGCTAAACGACCTGAATAATAATGAAAATGGTTAACATTTACCATTCTACAGATGCTGTAATACTAACCAATTAATATTTCAGCCGTAGTCCTTGTAATTCTAAAATGGCTTTGAAGTTATATCACTATACTCCTTAACAACTAGCACAATATATCCTTCAATTTTTGGGATAGGTTGGGGTTTTTTTATTAAATTATTTTCCAAATCACTGTCGCTAGATTCGTTGCTGCTGCTGCTATCATCTGATGCGAGTGCTGATGTTAGAAACATTATATTTTCCTATAAGAAACCTTTAATATAACAGAGTCTAATGTATTTTTTCCCTCATTTATTTACGTTATTCATAACTGCAACAAAGTCTCACTCTTATAATAGCAATGAAAAAGTTACTTGTTTTGTTGCTATAGGTTAGGTTTTATTATCTGTCAAGATTGTGATCTAAAGTTGTTCCATTGGCAAATTATTATGAACTGATGTTAAGATGACCTGATCATATAGAACTGGATCAGTAGATTAACCCAATATACACTTACGAAGATTGAATCAAATACTATATCAATAATACCGGAAACTTATTTTGAAAAGTGGGAGGCAAAGTTGAATACTGCCTCTTGCAGTGTGGTATGCAATTAAACCTGGCATTTCTGAAATATTTGGAAAATAATTAAGAAATAGTCATTGTAATGAAAGGATTGAATAGTTTAAATAAGTTCTAAAGACTGATGTAGGCTAGCATAGAAATAATAAACCATTGCCTATCAGAAATAATATAATTTTTTAATTAAATGCATGTTTCTCACCTAAAAAACATTTAGTAGTTGCACACCCATCTGCGAAGGTGGCGCTTCAAAAATGTCGCCTATATAGCCCCTCTATTTCATATAGTAGCGACATCGTGGAGCAAATCTGATACAAACAGAAATTTAATAAAAAGTTGTTTAAAAATTAGAATTACGGAAATATATGTCATATTAATATGGTCGTTTTTACAGAACATGAATGTCCATTATCAAATTAATGTTAAACCGTGAATATTTTTATGCATGATTATTATTAAACCTAAGATTTATTGTAAGACAAAATGTCAAATCTGGTAACATTCAATGTCGCCAACATCGTTATGGTGCTTTTGCTCCAGCGGTGAGATCAATCGTTGTCGCTACTATTTGAAAATAAAGGGGCTATAGTCGCCTATAGAGACTCTTCAATTAGAGTCTGGCCAAAGCAGCCATTTTATATCACAACACGTGGCGCCAAATCTGAAAAGTACAGAAATGGTTACACGGTCAAATATTGCACTATGTGAACGGTATTTGACTCAATTAAAAAACATGAAATAGTGGATTATGTATATAAAACATTATTTAGCATTAAAATTAGGACGTTAAAATCAAAATATTATATCAAAAATATTGTGATATAAAATGGCGGGCACTGTGGCAACGCATTGGCCAGACTCTAATTGAAGGGTCTCTAGTCGCCTATATAGCCTCCACAGAAATAAAGCCTCTCTATTTCATATAGTAGCGACATCGTGGAGCAAACCAGGCACAAACTTTAATAAAGAAAAAATCACCACATGCATATTGTTTCGTCATTTTAACAAAAATTTGTTTAAAAATTACAATTGCGTAGTCGTATATTACATTAATATGATCGTTTTTACATAACATGAATGTCCGTTATAAAATTCATGTTAAATTGTGAATATTTTTGTGCATTATGATTTTTAACCCAAGATTTAGTGTAAATCAAAATGTCAAATCTGATAACTTCCAATGTCACCAACATACTTTTGCTCTAGCGACAAGATCAATCGTTGTCGCTACTATTTGAAAATAAAGAGGCTATAGTCGCCTATTTTCATATGGTAAAGTACATGGAGTTTCTGGTATTAATAATATTAAAGTATTTGATTGAATCCGTAATAATACATTTTTAAACACCAGTACGGCCTTAGAATATAAAACTGTAGAAAGGAGTATAATCATCTACCACATATGACCGGGATAGGGTCTCAATATAGCGGAGTAGGTGTTTCCGGTTTTGTAATGAGATATTTCCATTGGCGGTTCTCACTGTCTCGAAATGCGCACATAAATTACATAACCCCAATTTTAAAACATAATATTTTGAAAGTAATCTTAGAATATAAATTTTGTATTTAATATTTTAAACAAACGAATACTTATTTATGAAATGTCATTCCCTTCGTATTTGTCGGAGTATGAGAAAAAAGCAGATTTAAGTGGTGTCTATTATGGCGGCCAGTGTGACGTCATATCCGTCGCTTTTAAAGCTCAGTGCGCAAAATAACAATGCACAAAAATATTGAAAATCTAATATTAATTTGATAATAGGCATTCATTTTATGTAAAGACGATCACATTAATATAATATACACCTACGAAATTATAATTTTTATACAACTTTTTATTAAATTTACGTAACAAAATGCATGTAGCAATTTTTTCTTTATTAAAGTTTGTGTCAGGCTTGTTCCACATCGCACATTTTACAATAAACACAACACACACAGAAAAATAAACTAATAACAGTAACATTGACACAAGTTTACTATGTTTAATTGAATTTTAGATATATGTAAATGTTAAAAATTCAATATTTTGATTTTTTAATAATTACTTATAACTAAATATTTAAATGTTACATGACTACTTTTTCCAAATAAAAAGTAATAAATAACTGCTTTAACAAATTACTGCGTGAGATTAAAGTAAATAAAAAATTTCCTCCATAGCCACCGAAGGAGGAAATGTTCCCAAGCTGCGTTCCCTCTTTGATTTGCAATGCTTATTTTCTGAATTAGGTAGGCTTCGGGCGCAGTTCTCTTGAAATTGTAGCCAGCCGTCTTCCGATAGAATCCACAAAATCTAAAGCTTCTATGCTCAAAGGGCACATAGTTTCCACTGCAAATGGCACGAAATAATAGTTTTGATTTAATATATTCTTATACTCATTTAACTTCTTCAAAGCTACATTAACTGCAACTTTTCTAGCTGATATAAAGGAAAAATTTAAATATGACGAAGCTAAGGTATCACTGCATGTGATATCCCAAATAAGAATTTGTTCATTTATCCATGGGATAAGAGTCATTCCATCAGGTCGCTTTCCCTCGTCCGTTGTAAGTCCAGTTGGTGCCAGGACAAAAGGAAATTCGACTGATGCCAAGCTCCTTTTTAAAATATCTAAGGTTGAAATGACGGGCTTGTCGACCAGTACTTTTGGAGTAATTAAGTCCATGGGTATCTTAACTACCTAGTTCTGATCCACAAACACATGTGTGCGGAACACATACGTATGTTACATTCAAGCCCTAAGTCAACAGATATTCGGAAAGTATTGTTAGCTAGTAATGTTCCAATAGCTTTTGAGTGGATGACGTTCAACCATGCACCGGATTCATTTTCACAAGAAGCTAAATATCTAGTGTTATCAATTTTATTTTCAAAATTAAAAGTTGAACGGGTAGTTTTAATATTCATGAGATCCCAATTATTCTGAAAGGGACAACTGGAATAAGAGTAGCCTCGTCAGGGCATTTAATTTTCTATTATTCCAAAGGCAAGTCTTCTGAAAGTATTTCCCACAGAAATTGGTCTAATCTCACCACTCTTCTTATTAAGTGCACGCTGGAAAGCTCTAGGAAGAAGACGAATCTGATCTAGCTAAATGGAAGATCACCAAGATTCCCTGAGATAAATAGCTCTATGTGGAGTAAATCAAAATGATGACAGTGACTTTTTGCAATCAACGCGAAAGTATGCTAATGGTACGACAAGACATTGCACAAAGTCTCTGTTCTCAAGACGTCATCCCAACGGGGAAACATGCAAGCGAGTTTGGTTAATCTATTCAAAATCAACTGGAGCTGTATTTTGTGCTGTGTGTAAACTTTATGGAGGCTCCACAAAATTTGATACAGTTAGATTTAGTGACTAGAGGAATCCCAAAAGAATTGACGATCATGAAACTAGTCCAGAACACCGTCAATGCGTGTCCGCCTTCATTGCACGCGGGAGAATTTTCAGCCGCATTGACAGTCTTTTGATAGAGCAACTTGCCAAATAAATCCTTTACTGGCGCATTGTGTTACTGATGGTTGTAGAAACGATCAAAGTGTTGCCCTCACGTAGCCTAACAATACGCGGACATAATCAAACAATTGGCAACGTGTCGAATAGAAATTTCTTAGGCGTAATAAAGTTGGCGGACATGTTGTACAATTTGGGGTAAAGGTTCCTACCTTCCTACCTTTCCCATTACATTATCGATGAATTAATCGTTCAGATGGTACAACAAGTACAGGATAAAATTGTAGATGAAATAAAAATGCTAAATATTATTCGATAATAATCGATTCAACACCTGATATCAGCCACATCGACCAAGTAACTGTTGTTTTGAGATACGTCAATAAAATTGGGTCTCCAGTGGAACGATTCCTGATATTTTTGCCGAACACAGGTCATATAGGCCAACAGCTTGTTGATGCGCTTTGTGCCTTTTTGAACGTGATGGGAATTGACCTTGCAAACTGACGTGGCTAGAGTTATGACAACGCTGCCAATATGTCAGGACAGTACTCGGGTGTGGAAGCCAGAATACGAGAACTCAACCTATTGGCTATGTATGTACCTTGTGCTGTGCATTTGTAAAAAATTGCCCCAAGTTGACAAAATATTTAGTTTTTTGTTGAAAGAAAGTACATATGCCATTGATAACTTGCAACGATTGTGCAGAGAGCACGAGATGCATTAATGTAATAACAAATAATGAGTCATTAAAATTAAACATAACATTCCCTGTAGGTAAATATTATCACTTGTAATTACACGAGTGCTTCAAAATTATCGATTTGTAATACGAACGTTGATTAGCAACCACGAGTGTCATTTTTTGACGTTTTAATTTTCCGACGTGCAACTGAGGGAAATTTGTCAAAAAATGACACGAGTGTTACGTTTTAATCAACTTGAGTATTACAACAGATAATTTCAGAAGCACGAGCATGTAATTCGGTAAAATTATTTCATGATACAGTTGTTTATTTAAGCATCTACTTATTAACATAAAGATTAGTATTTGACATGAAAGTAAAAAATGGGACACATGTGACACTAGTTTTCAGCGTTGTCACGAAGATAAAAACAGTCGAAAGGGACAATAAAAAATTATCGAATTATCGCTGTAATCCAAAAAATAAAGCCTTGCGATTGGTCAAAAACGAAGTAGAATGAAATAACCACTTGTAATTACACGAGTGCTTCGAAATTATCGATTTGTAATACGAACGTTGATTAGCAACCACGAGTGTCATTTTTTGACGTTTTAATTTCCCGACGTGCAACGGAGGGAAATTTGTCAAAAAATGACACGAGTGTTGCGTTTTAATCAACTTGAGTATTACAACAGATAATTTCAGAAGCACGAGCATGTAATTCGGTAAGATTATTTCATGATACAGTTGTTTATTTAAGCATCTACTTATTAACATAAAGATTAGTATTTGACATGAAAGTAAAAAATGGGACACATGTGACACTAGTTTTCAGCGTTGTCACGAAGATAAAAACAGTCGAAAAGGACAATAAAAAATTATCGAATTATCGCTGTAATCCAAAAAATAAAGCCTTGCGATTGGTCAAAAACGAAGTAGAATGAAATAATCAACAGTAATATCCCAAGTGCATGTAAAATAGCCGAATAAATTTTGACGATTTGTGTCAGAATGTTTTGCTCAGAAATACGTCTAGTAAATTTATCCGCGCAACACAATCGTGCATAGCACGAGGGATTTTAGGCGGAAGGATTTTCGAGACGTATTTCTTTAATGGGCCTTCATGGCCTGTGAAACTTCATGGACTATTATTATTATTTCTTTAGAGCAAGGCATTTTAACAAAAAATCGTCAAATTTAATCAGGCTGTTTTATATGCGCGCGAGGTATTCGGCGTGATTATGTCCTGCATAAATAGATATTGTTTGTAAATTATCTATTGCTATTTACATTAGTACAGTTAATAAAGAAATTACAATTTTTAAATATGTTTCCAGTGTCTGCACATTCACTTATCTAAGCACCTTTTATAACGAGTTCAAAATTAGTCAATTATACAATTCGCTGAGTGGATTGTGCCATAGAAAATTTTATCCGACACCTTATTATATTTCATAAAAACATAATTATTGAAGATCTTCTGCATACATTACAAATGTATTATTTCATGATGGTACATGTAATAGTAGGTGTCTTTGAAAGTAAAAAAGTAGTTGCTAGTTTGACATTCCTTGGTTTTACGAATGAAAAATAATTTGTGTTTGACGTTTCTTTTAGGTTAAGAGCGCATAAACAACTGCTATGTGTAATAAAGTTGTGCCAATCACTCGTACACTGTTGTTGGTTTTACTTTATCGTAAACAAAATATAATCTTTAACATTTTCTATATTATAAGGAGAGATGCTTATTAAAATCTGGATTTTATATCTGATGAGATTATGTCTATCACATTATAATAATCATTTTACCCTATAATTTAGTTAATACAGAATTTCTTTTATAAACTATGAATTAATAATTTTTTTAAGATAGAGAAAGTAGAACTGACAACAGCGTAGTAATCAATCCCAGCGACTTTATTAGACATACTTGTTATGATGCGCATTGGGGAACCCAAACCTAAAAGACTACCAAATATCTATATGTTTTAAATAACTATTTCTTATTATAAATAACCGGAAAATTGATGGGTTATAGTGCAACAAAAAAGTAAACAATCACTTTCCTTATTTATAATGGCCACAGTAAACATGGTGTTTATAAAGAGGTGTTGGATAAACATGGTATAAATGCGTAATGCTTTAACGTCAAATACATCTACAGAAAAAGAAACTTCGATCATGGTTCAAAAAGTGCGTTTAGATCTTCTTGAAATTAGTTTTGTTTTTTGAAGAAGTTTCTAAATAAATTTGTATACTTCTTAATAAAAAGGAAACATCATAGTGTACTGTTCTGTATCTAACACTTGTTTTGAAGGTATTTTATTTTTTCGCTTTTAATGAACAAAATAAAAAGTCATAGCATATCATAATAGCATTACAATACGCGTTAATTTTAAATTTGCCGCCATTTTCATGCCCATTCAATAGTGGAAATGTATGAGACGACCTACTTTTTTAAGCTTGCTTAGACATTTATGAACCTTGGATAAAATATGGAAATGATGCGAAACAATTTAATTGTTATCAATTTGTAAAAACATTAGAAAGTTAGACTCCGTTATGCCGCTACTTGATATTTCATATTCACGTGCAAATCTGCACAATATCAAAACTATTTTCTATAATCTCTATTCCCATTTGTGCGGCAAATTTGACGAAACAATTTGGTTTTATGCCGCCTCCTTGCAATGGAGCTAAAACGAACGATGCGACATCTCTAGGTAAGGAATCAAAAATCTTTAAAAATCTACCATCTTAATTAATAAATTTAATTAATTTTTATTGATTAAAAGTTAAAAATCCATATAACTATTGTTTTGCAGAGTTGGGAAAACACCATGGGCACCAAACGCAAATACAGGAATATGTAGTCTTTTCTACAGTCTTTGGATAATGTATCATTTCATCCAACGATTTTTCCTTGGAAAAAGGAAAACAAACTGGCAGCTGTACCCGCCAAGAGACTAGAGAATCGACTGAAAAAAGTGGAATCTAATGTACAAGAGCTTAGCATTAGTAACGGTAAACTATTTTTGTTATAAAATATGTATATTGAATGCACCAATTCTCATTACACCAAAACAACTTTTCACTGCAAAATAATAATTTTAATCTTGTTTTCCATTTTCAACAATATATTTTAATTTAAATTGCTAATAAGTTTTAATTCATATTTTATAGATTTATTGTTAAAACGTTTTAATAATTACTTAGAGTATAATTAATTTTTCTAAAAATATTTTAAATAAATAAATAATCAGAGACGGCTTTGTATAATGTTCAATATGCGGATGATATCTAGTCTTTTGTTTAAAGACGCCATATGTATAAAGGCTAATTTATCATTGTTAGTAGTTAACTGAAAATTTTTCTTTGGTTTAAATGTTTTAAATGTTTAAAATGGTTAAAATATTGAAAACTCATTTTTACAAACACCTTTTCACAACTCTCAAATTCCAAGAAATTTAACTAAATTGTTATAATAATCCCTTTACGGATAAACCAATAATACTGACAATATTCAAAACGCACTTACACACACGCTTTCCCCAATTAACTTCACAAATTGTTACAATAATCATATAGTTATAAACTTTATTGGTACTTAAAATAATGATAAAAATAAAATTACTAAATAAAATGTAAATTGTTTTTTGTTAGCATTAAAATAATTTTTTTTTTTGAAAAACTGTATTTTTCTGGTCGTAGGAAAAATAGTGTACATAACTCGGTGGAAAGTGTGTTTCTTACTCGTGTGATTTCCGCACTCGGCTGACGCCTCGTGCGTAAATTTCACACTCGTACGAAAAATGCACTTTCCACTCTCGTTATGTAATATACTATTTCATTCGTAAAACCAAGGAATGTCAAACTAGCAACTACTTTTTTACTTTCAAAGCCACCTACTATTACATGTACCATCATGAAATAATACATTTGTAATGTATGTAGAGAATCTTCAATAAATTATGTTTTATGAAATATAATGAGGTGTCGAATAAAATTTCCTATGGCACAATCCACTCAGAAAATTGTATAATTGACTAATTTTGAACTCGTTATAAAATGTGCTTAGACAAGTGAATGTGCAGACAATGGAAACTTATTTAAAAAATTGTAATTTCTTTATTAACTGTACTAATGTAAATAGCAATAGATAATTTACAAACAATATATATTTATGCAGGACATAATCACGCCGAATACCCCGCGCGCATATAAAACAGCCTGATTAAATTTGACGATTTTTTGTTAAAATGTCTTTCTCTACAGAAATATGTCTCGAAAATCTTTCCGCCTATCTTTGTTGCGCGGATAAACTTACTAGACGTATTTTTGAGCAAAACATTCTGACACAAATCGTCAAAATTTATTCGGCTATTTTACATGCACTTGGGATATTATTGTTGATAATATTTACATACAGAGAATGTTATGTTTAATTTTAATTAAACATAACGCATTATTTGTTATTACATTAATGCATCTCGTGCTCTCTGCACAATCATTGCAAGTTATCAATGGCATATGTATTTTCTTTCAACAAAACACTAAATATTTTATCAACTTGGGGCGTTTTCTTACAAATGCGCAGCACAAGGTACATACGTAGCCAATAGGTTGAATTCTCCTATTCTGGCTTTCACACCCGAGTACTGACCTGACAAATTGGCAGCGGTGTCATAACTCTAGCCACGGCAGTTTGCAAGGTCAATTCCCACTATGTTCAAAAAGGCACAAAGAGCATCAACAAGCTGTTGGCCCATATGACCTGTTTGTTTATTTGTTTTTGGGCTAGGAAAAAGGAAGGAGGAGCATCCTTTGTACCTCATGGCACCGAGTGCTATGATCATTTGGCCGACCCTACTAGAATTTAGCCGAATCTGGGGGAATTCCACCCCAGTAGGGATTTTTAACGTGCCAAACATCACATTGACACGGGACCTACAGTTTTACTTCCTATCCGAAAAGAAGGCATGTTTTTAATTTTCCTCCGCTATGAAAAATTACCTGCTCGGCCGGGGATCGAACCTGCGATCCTTGGATTATGAAGCAAACATCCAAATCACTAATCGACCGAGGCTGGCCTATATGACCTGTGTTCGGCAAAAATATCAGGAATCGTTCCACTGGAGACCCAATTTTATTGACGTATCTCAAAACAACAGTTACTTGGTCGATGTGGCTGATATCAGGTGTTGAATCGATTATTATTAGTGATGGGAACTTGGGTGTCGGGTGACGTAATACTTTTCGTAGTCGTGACACTTCAAGTGTTACGACTCTTGAGTGTCGAATAGTATCGTTCTTATTAGCGCATGCATGATGCAAATGCGAAGTGTGGTTAAAGTATCGTGAAGCGTCGACACTTCACAGGGCAGATTGTTTTGACTCTCAAGTGTCGCGACACTCGGGTAGTATCGAGATCCCATCACTAATTATTATCGAATAATATTTAGCATCTTTATTTCATCTACAATTTTATCCTGTACTGGTTGTACCATCTGAACGATTAATCCATCGATAATGTGATGGGAATACCTTTACCCCAAATTGTACAACATGGTCCGCCATGAATATGTCGAATTTGGCGATTAACTTTATTACGCCCAAGAAATTTCTATTCGACATGTTGCCAATTGTTTCACTATGTCCGCGTATTGCTAGGCCACGTGAGGGCAACATTTTGATCGTTTCTACAACCCTCAGTAACACAATGCGCCAGTAAGGAACTTCTTTGGCAAGTCGCTCTATCAAAAGACTGTCAATGCGGCTGAAAATTCGCCCGCGTGCATTGACGGGTTCTGGACTAGTTTCATGATCGTTAATTCTTTTGGGATTCCTCCAGTCACTAAACTGTAGCAAAGTTTGTGGAGCCCCCATAAAGTTTAACCAAACTCACTTGCATGTTTCCCCGTTGGATGGGATGACGTCTTGAGAACAGAGACTTTGTGCAATGTCTTGTCGTACAATCAGCATACTTTCGCGTTGATTGCAAAAAGTCACTGTCATCATTTTGATTTACTCCACATAGAGCTATTTTATCTCAAACAGCCTCGGTAATCTTCCATTTAGCTGGATCAGGTTCATCTTCTTTCTAGAGCTTCCCTGTACGTGCACTTAATAAGAAGAGTGGTGAAATTAGACCAATTGCTGTGGGAAATACTTTCAGAATACTTGCCGCTAAAGTTGTGTGTATGAATACTCAAGAAAAACTCGGTCCATATTTTAGACCGAAACAACTGGGGTTTGCTAGAAAAGGAGGTTGTAAAGCAGTTGTACACGCACTCCGTACCTATATTTCTGAAAATAAAAACACCAATAAAATCATCCTAAAGATTGCTTCTACTAGCGCTTTTAATTCAGTTGAGAGAAACATAATGTTGGATGAAAGTTTACAACGTGTACCTAAATTTGTACCCATTCATGTTCCCATGTTACACTGAGCCATCCTTGCTTTTCTTCGGAAAAGACACCATTCTGCAGTGGGAGCTCAACAGGGAGACTCGGCTGGTCCGATGACATTCTGTTTAGCTAGTCAATTTATAATTGAGTGTCTTAAATCTGAATTTAATACCTGGTATTTAGATGACGAAACACTGGGAGATTTACCTCAAGATGACTTGTCGGACTTTCAACTCATAATTGAACATTGCAAACAGTTGGGATTGAAAATAGACCCGTCAAGGTGCGAGATTTACTTTTGTTCTGGTAAGGATGACACGATCAAAAGGGAATTCAAAGAAAATATCACCTGGAATAAAACTATTATCTGACGATACCCTTTGTTTGTTAGGGGCTTCATTTCAGAAACCTGCCTGTCAGCCACTACTAGCTGGGTCTACCACTACTAGGTTTGGTCCCCAGTTCTAAAAAAATTAAACGTCGTTAAATTATCACGTGGCGTATTTTTTACTCCGTAATTGCTTTGCAATCCCTAAATTAACCTACTTTTCCCGAACTTGTCCTGTTTGCAGCTTTCCTGAGACTATTTGTGAAATCGATACACACATTGCCAACGCCAATCTGGACGGAACGCAATGGAAATAGCTTCTTTACCAATTGGTTTCGGAGGAATTGGTGTTCGTAAAGTAGCAAATATTGTTCTCCCAGCCTTTCTTGCTTTGCGGAATGCGACTTTTAATTTGGTCGAACTGATGTTACCGAATATACCCACCGAGCAATTAAAAATCTCGTACTACAAGGATGATTTGGAATAATAGAAACTTAAATGCCCTGACGAGGCTACTCTTATTCCAGTTATCCCTTTCTTTCAGAATAATTGGGATTTCATGAATATTAAAACTACCCGTTCAACTTTTAATTTTGAAAATAAAATTGATAACGCTAGATATTTAGCTTCTTGTGAAAATGAATCCGGTGCATGGTTGAATGTCATCCACTCAAAATCTATTGGAACATTACTAGCTAACAATACTTTCCGAATATCTGTTGCCTTAGGGCTTGAATGTAACATACGTATGTGTTCCGCACACATATATTTGTGGATCAGAAGTAGGTAGTCAAGGTACCCATGGACTTAATTGCTCCAAAAGTACTGGTCGACAAGCCCGTCATTTCAACCTTAAATATTTTAAAAAGGAGCTTGGCATCAGTCGAATTTCCTTCTGACCTGGCACCAACTGGACTTACAACGGACAAGGAAAAGAGACCTAATGGAATGACTCTTATCCCATGGATAAATGGACAAATTCTTATTTGGGATAGCACATGCAGTGATACCTTAGCTCCGTCATATTTAAATTTTTCCTTCATATCAGCTAGAAAAATTGCAGTTAATGTAGCTTTGAAGAAGTTAAATAAGTATAAGAATATAAAAAATCAAAACTATTATTTCGTGTCATTTGCAGTGGAAACTATGTGCCCTTTGAGCATAGAAGCTTTAGATTTTGTAGATTCTATCGGAAGACGGCTGGCTACAATTTCAAGAGAACCGCGCCCGAAGCCTACCTAGTTCAGAAAACAAGCATTGCAATTCAAAGAGGGAACGCGGCTTGGGAACATTTCCTCCTTCGGTGGCTATGGAGGAAATTTTTTATTTATTTTAATTTCACGCAGTAGTTTGTTAAAGCAGTTATTTATTATTTTTTATTTGGAAAAAGTAGTCATGTAACATTTAAATATTCAGTTATAAGTAATTATTAAAAATCAAAATATTGAATTTTGAACATTTACATATATTTAAAATTCAATTAAACATAGTAAGCTTGTGTCAATGTTACTGTTACGAGTTTATTTTTCTGTGTGTGTTGTGTTTATTGTAAAATGTGCGATGTGGAGCAAACTTGACACAAACTTTAATAAAGAAAAAATTACTACATGCATTTTGTTACGTAAATTTAATAAAAAGTTGTATAAAAATTATAATTTCGTAGGTAAGTGTATATTATATTAATGTGATCGTGATTACATAGAATGAATGCCTATTATCAAATTAATATTAGATTTTCAATATTTTTGTGATTTGTTATTATTAAACCTAAGATTTATTATAAACGGAATGTCAAATCTGGTAACTTCAAATGTGGCCAACATTACTGGTGCTTTTACTAGGCGACACTAAAAATAACACCGGACTTTCAGACATACCAACTGTTAGTTGGCTACACTGAGCTAGGAACGAGTAGTAACTAGTGCTTTTTCTGTCACTTTCTGTGCTGTCAGCTGTCACTTTCGAACTTTTGATTTGTTTGTCTTTTGTTGTGTATGTGTGTAAAAATTAAAAGACTGTGCCTTAACTGAACGTTTTTATATTTGTACTTACATGGTGTTTTGTGAATCATGGATTCATCCCAAAACCCTTCCAATGTGAAAACAGTTTGTTGCTCTACTTGTAATATATCTATATATATAAAAGGGAAAGATTGTCTGTATATATGTATGCGATTTTCTCCGCAACCACTGGACCGATTTGGATGAAATTGGTATCATTGGAAAGGTCTTGGCCCAGAATAGAAAATAAGACCAAATTGGACTCTGATCGGCCATCGTGGTCCGAAATAACAGCGAAAAACCCATATATGGAAGTTAAAAATGGGTACTGAGATTGATGTGACAAGAAAATATATATAGATATGTTGTCAATTGTCAAATTTGGTGATTTTTGAAATTTGGAAAATAAAAAGCGAAGCGAAGCGCGCCGGGTATTTGCTAGTGTAATTATAAATGTGCACAAAAGAGCAAACTTAAACAACACATGTCAACTCATAGTGGAGAAAAGCCATTTGAATGTAATATATGCAGCTATAAATGTATACAAAAGAATCATCTTAAAAAACACGTCAACTCATACTGGAGAAAAACCATTTGAATGTAATATATGTAATTATAGATGTTCCCAAAAGAGTTATTTAAACAACACATGTCAACTCATACTGGAGAAAAGCCATTTGAATGTAATACCGCATCGTAATTAATTATGTAAGGAATATTTTTATTTATAATAATCATATATTGAGTAATTTTGCATTATTGCAGTTAGGAAGAGGCAAGAGATCACCGTGTGACTGCTAAAGAGATAATGAGAAAACAAAAATTGCTGATGGCTTAATTAATTTTTATATTTTAGATTATTGTATCTATTATCAATAAACTAAAATTTAATATAATCTAATATAACATTAATGAAACATGCCTAACTCTTTTATTATTAAATTGCGATTTGCGAGTAAACACTGCCTTTAAGAGATTTCACTCGAACTCAACTATCATTTTTATGTTATTATTGATATGGTTATCGTTATTACGTCATCATTATTACTAAAAGAATGACACGTTTTATTATTGTATCACTTCATACAATGTTCCGCGCGAGTATTGATACAACGCACACTTATGTTATGCGATGTACACTTGCTTTCAAAACTTTCGAGTACACCTATTTTTCGCTGTATTAAATCAGGGTTGTGATTAATCAACTTTGACGTTTAAATTTTTGAAAAGTCAAAATCATGTCAAAATGCTAGACGCTAATGGGGCCATGACGCGATATTAAAACCTTATTTAACATATTTGTATTTATTGTTATATTCGTTTTAAATAAATTTGTTATCTTCAAACACTAATTACTGCCGAATTAGGTATTTGTTTTGTAAAAGTTACTTTGTGTCATTTTTAACCTAATTTTAAAATTACCCATTCACACAGCTACAATTTTGCAATATTATTGTTACTTGATTTTGAGTGTGTACGCGAAAGTTTTGAAAGCAAGTGTACATTCAGCCAATAAGGGCCGACCGTCGAACCACGCCTTGCGCTATTTAAACCACAGAGTTCTTAAGGGCCCTCTAGATAGGGTCTAAGCCACACACTTAACAGACGAAAATTTCCAAAAAAAGATCAAATTTAGGTTTTGAATTTTAGCTTCCATTTGTAATTTGGAAATGTTCTCGCAGCATTATTCGATAAAGGTGTACGATACAAATGACACTTCATAAAGTTTATGTATATTTTAGTTTCATATACCTAAAAATAAATTATATTAGCTTTAATAATTATTAACAATACCTTGAGATTTAACAACAAAATGACAGATTTATTTATTGTACATCATTTATATATGATTTTAGATTGATTTTATGAAGAGAGAAGTTTTATAAAACTTTAATTGTCGATTAAATTTTAAATATTTCTTCAACAGTGATGCAACAGTTTGCATGCATTTGTGCTAGCAGTTGCGAATACCATAGGCAACTATAGTTGCAGTGTCTATTAGGAATTTGAATATTTGATATACTATTTCAAGATGGCTAAAACCTAAACCAACAACTATTTTTAAATGCTTTGAAAATCCCCCCCTTTTTCATTACTGTTATAATGCATCTATTAGCAACTTTATGGACTGTTGAGAGATAATAAATACTATATACAGATCGATGCATCAGTAATATTTATATTTATTAATGTTATTTTGATTGTATTTAGTGCTTGATTGTGTCTTGATTTGGTAACTAAATATTTTCATATTATTAGTTCATATTATTGCTTCCCTGTAAATATTATATAATTTGTACGTATTAGGTATTAAATCTGGTATTAAATTTGGAATTTGAATATGATTTGTATTGCCTTATTTTTAAGAATATTAATTTTACCGTTTCTAGGCTTTGGATACAAATAACAGTTTTGTTATAAAATAGTCAATAACCGCTGTACAGCACCAGAGTATACGAGGTCGACAGGTAGATTCCGGTAATAGCTATTTATGTAACAAGTACATAATGTAGGACATTATAGACAAGCCCAGTTTATGGCCGAGCGAGCGAAACGAGCAAGGCCTATAAAAAGGGCGAGTCTATAAGGTCCGATTATGTAAGAGTTGCATACAAAGCTTTATGTTCGATTCCTAAAATTGGCTAATTATAAAAAAAAATCAGTTTATAAATTTGACAACTATTCTTGACAGAAGAAAATTTGACATGTAATATACAGTTGTCATACTTTATTTTACTACTATATACTTTATTTTACTACTACCACTTTATTTTACCAGTACAATAATAAGCAAGTTCACTGCCGCAAAACAATACAATAAACAGTACTTTATAATGCAATCGGACATAAAGACATTTCCTGCTATATTATGTATACTATTTCGACCGGCCTCCTGCCTTTTTCTGAAATCATGGGATTTTATTAAAAAAGTTACTTGTTTGTAATTTAAAGTACATAATGGCTATTACTGACAATTGAAAAAGCTCATATTTAATTCAAAAGTTATGTTTAGGACACCAGCGTGGAATTTTAGAATATGAGAACAAAGAGCATTCTAACTGCCCAAGTACAGGTAGAAAGGATTATGCAGGTAATAAGGGTTGAATATGTAGAAATTTTGAGTTTTCTGGAAAAGTAATTAGCATATCTAAAATATTTTTGAAAACTTTTATTAAATGTTTATTTTTATTCAATCTATACATATCATTATCATTTGTTATTCATTCACAACACACAGCATTTATTGTATCTATAAAACCTGCTCTTATTTTAGTCCTAACAATGACAACAAAATGTGACACTTTTTTAATAATTTATGAGCCGTGGAAGTGTGCGTAGACGTAGATGTTATTATGACAATTGGTCTATAAATATATGTCATTCTACTAACTTGTAAAACAAGTACAATTACAAGTCAGCTGTCAGTTTTATAAGTCAGTAGCTGGTAAAAGTAACTTTTCGTCGTTTGTGTTACTAATAAAATATATAACCATACAATTCATTGCAATACTTCGTTATATTAAAATGTCAAAAGAAATAAAATACAAGACTTGATAAAACATGTGTTTATTTTTCTATGTTGTCTCAAGAAGTTGTTTGTTTTTTCGTTGCCCGGAGTAATGTAGTGATCGTCAACTAATAAGATCACTATATTTACCCCGCGCTCACAGGAAAAAAGCTTCACGTGAGTAAGACTTTTGTAAAAGACCGATAAGGTAGGATATGATAAAAAATAGTAATAAGTAGTAATATTTAGAAAAGGAACGCGAGCTGACGTGTAGCTATAAAAAAACTTGTGATGTACTATAAGTTATAACTAATAACAGGTGGTAATAATAATGATAGTAACAATAATAATAATAGAAATTAAGGTATGATAAGTATAAAACAATAATAATATTAAACTGTAAAAAATGGAAGCAAGAAAAATTGAACCTCTTGTAAAAGAAAACTTCAATAAAACGATAGCAGGCTGTCAGCAGCAACTGAAACAAAAACGTAAAAACGGATCAATATTAAATTAAGTTACCATAAAAATAAGAATAATACAGAATATTATAAACGGCTAATTAAAATAAATATGAATAATACAGAATATTATAAACGGCTAATTAAAATAAATAATATTAATTTTGCAAATTTCTTGATACTCCTGATATCTCTTCATTTTATCTTGGTCATCTTGGATGGATAATCGGACATTCCTTTATATAAGTTGCAGGCATAAGTGTGTTCACTGTGAAAAAAGAAACAATCCAATAGGGTTTGATAAATGCGCGGATAATTATGGACTAACTCGCACGTAAGTACTACGTCATGTAAACCTCTCTTAGATTTCGCTGGCGACTCCTTCTAGGATCCACAAGTTCTTTTCCATATTAAGAGTCCACAAATCCTCGTCTCTGTAACAGTGAAATTATTTATATCGTTATCAATTTACGCAATAAAATATAGACGGTTACCTTTTAATCTCTTCCACATGTAAACCACCTTTCGTATAAATTATAAAGTAACATATAGCTTTTTTGGTTATATGTAACAACCCCTGGACCTGATAATGGTAGTTATGGTTCTTTTTTAATCGGATAGTATGTATGTATCTCAATGTATTGGCAATAATCGATTCTTTTTTGTTTACATGCTTCTATAGGAGGAAGATCTCCACTTTTTTCTGAACTTTTTATTTCAATAATGCAATTATCGTCTACTAGTCCATCTGGGGAGCACGCAAGGAATGGAAGATCCCGGTCAATTAATAAGCCACTTTTTTTCACTGTTTTTAAATACAATTCTTCGAACAAAGAAATTGCCGTTTCTTCACTTTGTAAACCGAAGATGGTGGCCTTGTTTCCTTTAAAAGTGGAGTACAACAATGCCGCAACGGTTTTGGCTGTAGGTGTTGTTTTTTTAAGTTTACAGACTTTTCCAAAGTTGGAAGCTGTAAGTCGCTTCTTCCTCTCATTAATCCATGCATCACTGTGTGATTGCGTAATGGTATTATTAAAAATTAATTCCGAGTCTGCTTTAGCTAATTCATCTAAAAACTTTTTCGCTTTTATATCGTAGAGATGCTCATCTAAGTCTTCCTCTACTTCACCTGCATCCGGTCCATATTCGCTGTCTACGGTGGCAAATGTCTTTTTTTTGACATATTTTCCTAAATTTCGAAATTTATTTAATTAAATAAGAAACTTTATGTCGAACAATTCTGTATGAAGAGGTTATTTTATCCCATAAATGTTAAAGAAAACTTACCTTTCTTATTTGATTTTGTTTTCTTCTGATGTCTGTCTGTATAGAACTGTATAAAATCCTGCAGGCCTACCACACATATTTTCGTGAACCGCATTCACAAAGTCGCCGTGCGAATTGTAAGCTATTGCAGCAGCCTTAAATCGCGTTTCATACGAATTTCGTAATGAAAAATTGATGCGCTTACCACCAACTAATTTAGCTACACTGTAAAAAATGAGGTAAAATTACCTTGGGAAAGAGGTAACTTTTCGCTATTATTTGCGGTATTTTTACCCTAAAATTAATTTTACCTATACATTTAGTAGTTTTACTATTTGTGGTAAAATGCCCTGTAATTATGTAAAATTATACAAATATAAGTAATTCTACTACATTGAACTGGTTAAAATCACTATCCATAATATAAATTTACATAACTCAGACAATTTTTTCCTTACAAATGTATAATTGCTCAATAACTTAATTCATTTTTAGTGTAATATTAAAGATAAGATGAACTTGAACAAGAATAGTGTAATTTTACCCTTAATATGTTTTTAACCGTTGAGATGCTATTTCGCTGATCGCACTTGTTTGTGACCTTCGTTTCGTGAAAGAATTCAGGAATCCATTATGAACAGTCCAAATAGGCTTTTTGGGGAATGGTCGGAATGGTGTGTACCATTCTTTTATGATTTCGGCGAGGCGTACTCTATCGATACCGAACGAAGTGTTCATTGCTCATTAATATTTTGTTTTTCGTTGTAGTGTAGTGCGTTTATTAACAATTTATTTGTTACCTTCATTATCTAAATTGTTAAAATCGCAATTATCAGAAGTCATATTCTCCACGTTCTTAGAATGAGATGTACATGGAATATTTTCGAAATTATCAAAATCATCCATAATAGGCGGAGACTTTTGAGATGCAGTTTCGATTTTCTTAGATTTCGACCACCTAGTAATAAATTATAAATTTATTAAATAACGATGGGACGAACACAAGAAGTGTATTAAAAATATTTAATTGTAGTTTACTTACGATATTATCAGTATACGATATTACATAAATATTATGAAATTGAACATTGAAACGTCGATTTTGTTGTGTCGGGAATTTATTAATTATAAGATATATTTTGAGAATTAAATTAATCAGATGGTTGTTCCAAATATTGTATACTTATACCTGGTTCGCATTAGTTTCATGAAAGCGCTTACGCTTCTTCTTGATCTGGAGTAACTTTTTTTGGATTTCGGCATTTTTAAATAGGCACAAATTTTAAAAGTTATATAAAAAAAAGGAAATTTTCTTATCAAATACTATACGTACACTTTCACAGCACTATTTTAAATGTATTTAAAAAATATTACGGCCTTTATAAATGAAACGACAAACCGGTAAATTTCTGAAAACGCTATGCATTTCTTTCAATAATACAACAGATTTTACAAGCAGCTTATAACTTCTTGGTAAATTCTAAAGTATTTCCAGATGTCCACAGGCAATGGCAATTGCAATTTTAAACACAGTGGGATTTCAGAAATCCACAACAGCAATATTTAAACAATATAAATAAATACGTTTATACATGATCTTGTTTCTTAGTTTACCCAAGCTATTTGGGCATCATATTTTTAAATATTTAATTATATTGTATAATATTTAAGTACATTTATATTATTATATAATTATATTTAATTATATAGTATTATATTTACATAGTACATTATATTGTATTCAGTACAATGTACTGAAATATCACGTACGCTACGGGAATATATTATGTTATAATTATGATACAATGAAAAGGGTACTCCAAGGGTACTACAAGAAAAATTTCCAAATCCTTTTACAGCTACTGCTTTTGCAAAAGCCATATAGTTCTTGGAAAGTCGGTAATATTCTATTGTACTTATTTATGGCGTCTTTACTCATGCACCCCAAGAGCAGGTATAGGTACAAAACTAATTGTAAGAAAGAAGTGTACAAAGAATGATTACTTCATTTCTTTCGTATTTGATTTATTTTTGATCAAAATTCTTATTCCATAACGTATTTTCCCTTTTATTAAATTCAAATTGTAATGATGGTAAAGTTACTAATATTGAATATGTATTTTATTAGTATAAAAAATATATTTTTAAATTTCAAATCATTTTTAATTTAATTTTTTTAATTTATAATGAATGCTAGAAATCAAGACATGCAATTTAGATAGTTGGGTATTAATTTTCTACCGTTTTTTAAATTATTAGTAAATTGTTTACATAAGTATAATGGAATGCACTATTACTGGAATTACTATTTTGTTAGACTGTAACATTGGTTGCCTATCTTTTTTTTGTTCTATTAGGGAGTATCACGATTTTTGTCGCCTCTCCAGAAACCCCGCGCTTCATTACGTGCTGAAAGTGCCGTTTCCGACCAATTTTCGTTAGAGTTCACACACCTTCAGGAATGAGATGAAGATTTGGTCGAGGTCTTAAATTGTAGATAAAGGATATACCTAGGGTTTGACATATTTTTCAAGGGTGGATATTTTAATTGAGGTGGATAATTGATAGAGAGTCTTTCAAACTTCGGCAACTTTAGATTGTTATTTTCTACAAGTTTAGAAATTCTTCGAAAATTAGAAATATGTCATCCCCTTGGAAATTCAATGGAGAATGTGTTTATGAAAACTGCATGTCGCTATCACCTCTGAATTTTGTGATGAACTCTAACAAAGCGCGCAATGTTCCTGACAGCGATTTATACAGTTACTCCTAATTTTAGGCTACCCAACTGACAATGGCTGTAAAAAAGATATCCAAGCGGAGATAAGAAGTTAAGGTATTTTCCCACTAGAGGCGCTTCATTCGTATTTGTAATTCGAGCAGTTGTGATGTTTATATAAAGAAATTCTGACATAGAAAAAAAATATTGGAGATAAATATACATGTTTTATTAGAACTCTATTTATAAGTGTATAATATTTCGTTCATTGTTTGCCTTCTTAGAACTAAATTTAAAATTAAAATATTTATATGGAATAGAGAATGGGAATTTTAATTAATAAATATCCTTTTGAGCACATGCGTAACGTATTTTGTAAGAAGTAAGTTTTAATTAGCAAATAGTAAAACTTATTTAAAACAATTTATTGAAACTTTTTATTAATCCTTATTCATTTCACAATTAGTAAATAGTTAAAAATACAACAAAAATAAATATACAGTATAATATTAAATAAATGGATTTATTTATCCATCGTAAATTTTGCTACAGCATAAAAAATTAGATAAAATAAGTGAATAACAATGCAAGGTCTTTGTTGTTTCAGTAGTTAATATTTGTCTATGGGGGTAGATTAATTTCAGTGCTTGAATACTTTTATTTATGCGAGAGTTTATATGGATTTTTCACATAGGAAGGTATTATCTAGTATTATTCAAACTGACTTAATAAAAAACGGATTAAAATTATCCGTTATTTTCTTCTAAATTGGAAAATCGTCCAGAAAGTTTCATTTCCTATTTTGATATTATTAGCAAAATCTGCTATGCAATTGTTGCTTTACCACTTCTTTAAAGTGTTACAAACCCTATTAAAAGCAGAACTTTTTTGTATTGTCGTGAGTCGAAAATGTCATTTTATACCACTAGTATCTAAAGCGATATCTAGAGTAACACTTTAGACACGAGTGTAAAAAGTAAAAAATAAATGTATGATATACGTGTTAAAAGTGAATTTAGTTTGTTCGAGGAGATTACTAACTCTGCTGGCACGTCTTGGGCCAAACTTCTCTTTTCGCAAAATAAACATTCACTTTTGACACTTTTCTATCATAAACTATTATTTAATGATTTCAAAATAGTCATTTATGGGGTGTAAAAATGTTAAAAAACATTTTCCTTATGTTGGGATATCTTGTTCAAACTAGTTATGTGAACGTAAAATGTCGTTAGAAACATTTTTCTTACGGCCTACGTAATAATAATAATCGCCCCCTCCCTCCCGCACAAGCTTCTAGCTTCTGGGGTTTGGTTTCCAGGCTATGGGTTGTAGCAATTATTATTATCATTATTATTAATAAAATATTTTCCATATTTTAACACATAAGGTCATTTTTCGTGATTTAGAAAATTGCGAATTTAACAGATACCTACCTATAATTTCACCTGTCAACTTTGACATGGCGTATTTCAAGTATTTCTGGAAAGAGAGTTGCCCTGCATAGTTGTTTCCAATCAGAATAGAAAGAATTTTCTGATGTGGAATATGGATCCAACTTTACGACACACACTGTAAACTAAAATCTAAACTTTTAGCTTCTTTTTTGATAGGAATAGGGATCCCACCAATCGCTACGTTAATATTGTCAGTTAAAAATGTATTAGGCTTTATTCGCAAAGAAGATAACAACTGATTTTTGAAGATTGATAACACTGTACAACACGAAAAAAACTTCCAGGTTTTCATATGGTTTTTCTACAACTTTTTGGTATGAAGATCACGAATCTGCTATTGGTTTTTTTTGGGTCAGGTCAAATACTGTTGTTTCAATGTCATTCGGGTCATTCCATGCCAAATCATCACAAGCAAAATGAACTTTTCAACCCGACCATCTCAGATTTTCGTGAAATTTAGTAGGATGGTAGACGACATAAAGTAACTTACGTATGTAAAATAATAACCCTCAGTGACACACGGTATTCATACAGCAGGGTTGGATATATGGTACAAAATGTAAAATTTACGCTTACAAGGTGAACAAAAACAATTCATAACTTTGCTTCTAATCGTAGTAGATCTTTTATCTTAGGCTTGTTTTAAAGCTAAAAGAGCAGAGTTTTATAAAAAATATTGAATTCTTCATTCCAATGTCACATGATGTGACCTTTGACTTTGAATATCTAAGAAAGTGTACCTTCAATTTCTTTAGAAATACAGTATGTTATACAGCTAGGTGTAGACTCTTTTTGGTGTAAGTTTAATTTTGGAAAGCCTTTGGGAACAGCCTTTAACACAAAACATATACTCCTGTTACTACCGGTGAAAAGCTAGAAATTCCATTGTTTATTGCTATACACTGTGTGCGATTGGCTAATTATTTATTGAATATAATGTTAAATACAATAACACAATAAAATACTATTAAAATCTGCACTAAAATATTTAATTATAAATTATAACTGTCGTTTCGCTACACAATAGCTTCTTCAGATAAAGACTGGTTATAACTAAAACTTAAACCAGTCTTTATCTGAAGAAGCTACCGTGTAGCGAAAGGACAGTTATGATTTTTAAATAAATAGTTTTATTTATTGTGTTATTATGGATCTTCATAAAGTACAGGCCGAATCAATGTAATTGATATAATGTTACTTTTTTGCATGTCCCAAAGGTTTAAAATAATCTGTTCTTGCTCCTGAACATGAAAATGATTTGAAACCCCAGTTCAAACGTTTTAAGGTATCAAAAATTCGAAATTTATAATCCAATACTGTGTCATTTCTCAAGTCTCAAACAGAAGTCTTTTAGAGGTTCACAATTACAAGTTCAGCATTACAACAGTTTTTAAAGCATCGATTATAGAATTTCTTCTATGTTTTAAAATCTCAAAAATTATAAATTTCAGAGATATAATATTCGAAAACTTTAAAAATAGCAGAATGTTACAGTAAATACCAATTCCGTTGGCGGAAGATTCTTGGAACGAAACGTCATCTGTCACATAGTGAAAGCTATCCCTAGAATGCTACATGATTGTAAACGATGGGGTCTCTACCTGTCGGTTGGTTCTAGGGATTCGAAATCTCCTTTCCGTTCATTCCAAGAATCTCCCTCCAACGGAATTGGTATTTACTGTAAACGTTTAGGATTAAAAATGAAGCTTAAGTCTAAAACCGACATAGTTTTAAAATGCAGTTTAAGAAGTTTATAATGTAAAGTCTCACTCTTAAGGTTCTAAAATTCGAAATTTTAGAAATTTAAAATTCAAGTCAGAGATGTCACGTTTTAGATTTCAACTCATATCCGTAGTTTACATTGATATGTTCTGGGCATCATTATATTGAAAACTTCCAAACATTCCATTATTGTTTAAAATGAAAACTTGGAAACTGAAACTTTGAAAATTTAGATTAACGATTTCGATTACATTAGAAACTTGGAAATTAAACTTTGAATGTCTCAGTTCTTGATATTTAATCTTTAAATGATTGAAACTAAAATACTAAACTTTAGAATTTTAGAGATAATGAAATTTCGATTCTTTGAAACTTGGTTAGTCGATATACAAATTTTGAGGCAAATAAATAATTCTGAATAAAATGTGTATTCGGCTGTGAGATCATGCGGTGTTTTGTAATCTGGTGTAGCGTGTACAATTTCTTTCTTGAGATTAGTCTCCTGATTTTATCATGTGGAAGAGGCTGTACATACTTTTTATAATATCTGCTTATTTTATTAAGTTACTTATCTTGCAATTAAAGACTTTTATGTGACTAAAGTTTGTGAGTGAAGTTCTCTGGTAGACTTCACTCACGAACTTGAGTCACTTGAGGTCCCCAATTGCGTTTAACGGTAAATGCGTCTACATAAACTCCCCACAGCAAAAATATGTTTTCAAAATTTCAAAGTGTATCAACTTTGTATCAATTCTCGAATTTGCCAAAGCTGCCCTTTTCAAATAGATATTTCCGAAAACTGGCAAATCGAACACTACAAACGATGCTTTGGAAATCATGAAAAGTACAAATCCATTGTTTTAGTGATTAGTCATTAGGAGGGAGACATTTGCAAGAACATCTCGACATACCTATTCCATTGAAAACACATGTGGTATTCTGATTTTCGCAATTAAGGCACATAATTTGTTGATTTGTTTCTTGTAGGTTTTTGTCATTTTCCTGTTCGTTACAAGGCATTGTAGTAACGTTATTCAATTCTAAGTTCTTACATTTTCTGCATATATTATTACATTTGTTTCTTCCACCATGTTATACACATTTCTGTTGTTTCTTCTTCGCCAATTGTTCTTTCCCATTGTTCACCTTCTTGTACATATTTATATGATTGGCTAATACTGGCATTTACTTCTACTGAATGACTTTGTAATTTTTAGAGTAACTCATCAAGATCATCTTTAGTGCCTAGGCACAGTATATATAACAGTCAGTAGGTTTACTTGCGTGCGGCACTATTGATTTCATTAATCCACCTTCGAATATCACGCCCATAAACGAAGTAGTGCACCGGAGTTGATCGGTCGACATCGCCTGCAGATAATATCCAGTAACGTATTCAATAAAATACGAAATAGAATTGTTTGAATCAACAAAATTAATTGACGCCTTTGAACAATTAGTTTGTTATTAACTGAACTTAAATTAACGTACATAATTGAATATTCATTTACAAAACGAAAACTTTATTGTTAATTATGTTTCAATACAATTATCTTTTTACTACTTTTAGATGATTTAAAATTTCTGTTAACGTCTTTTAAAGTGTAATACACTCGCAGTCGAGCGTGTAAATGATATACTATATTATTATTATATTTAAAATTATTGTACGAATGTAGAAATGTTAATGTTTTGAAGATGGATAAAACGCGTTTGACAACATTTTCATTTACACAAATATCTTGGAAGTGTTGTTGAAAAAGTATTTCCATAGATAAAATAAATTAAATAAAACTCAGGTTTGCAGGTATGTACCGATAAACATTTTTTATCAAATAACTGCATATATATCGAATAAAGTTTTTTCTAATTTATCAGAAGTTTGGTAATCTTTGTCAATTAAAACAATCTCTTCATCGTTTCCTGATTCTGTGTTTATTCATTTCGTAATAGGGGGCATTCGCACTGCATAATTGGAGTTATACGGGACTGGATAATTTGATGTGCTCGGTCGCGTCTATGAAGTAGGCTTTCTATGTACTGCCGGCACCTGCCAGCTTGTTGTGTGGTGGATGGTAACTATTTGCGACAGTCACGTTATTGTATGTTATTTATACTATGCCCTAGGGATTTAATCATTTTATTGAAATGATTTGTAGAGGATAGTCTAATTTTTAGGTCTGTGCCAAATTTTGCCTTGTACCAATCCAATGTCATAATCCTATGGAAGGAACAGCTTTACTGAAACTGCAAGAAATAACAGCCAACGGACCAATTTGTGTAATTATTGTCCTGCAGTCAGACTGGCAACATATTTTTGACATCCTGATTGCTTCTTGCTATAATACTGCGTGTGATTGAGGATGTCGCGGTTGGCCATGAATAATTTCCAGCTCAGGCCATAGTTTTACTAATTCGAGAATTATATAGTTTGCAGATTCGAGGTCATTGTCGCTTTTGTAATATGGCTGGACATCCAAGTTCAAGGAAGATTTTCAAAAACTTCTAAGCTACTTCAACAGCTTTCTTTGATTTCAAAGGACGTAGGCAAATAGATTTTGTGGGATGGTCCTAATAATTTTGTAACAATTTGTATTCTTTATCCTGACATGACTGCTAATCGATCAAATCAACTTGGCCCCGAGAACAAAATTCTTTTAAAACTATAGGTTTAGTAACCAAATTTGTATGTTTCGATTTTACCTTTTTTCTTCTTAAGACGAATTTCACACGATTGTAGAAATATCCGAAAACAGGTCGTGGAATGATGTGGTCTGATTTTAAAGCAAAAATCATTTTATCTCTAGCACCATGGCCCAGTGAAATATGCGCCGAATACAATATTTAAAATAAGTCTTGTTATGGTGTCACATAGATATTATTACCACGTTTTCCGCGGAATAACGCATTACACCAAAAGTCTACGACTTACATGTATATCGAATAAATATTTTCACTTAATTGTTTGATTTTCTTGCTTAGAAAAATAAATACGTATGTATTCCTTAGGCCACCCTGTATAGTAACCTCTAACTGTGTCTTTTAACAAAATGTATAAACTCTTGCATTCTATGCTTTTTTTAATTGAAACTTCCACATACTGAAAAATTGATTTCTACTAGAAATCTCCAATTTTAATAATAACTAGAAGTATTTTAAATAGTTTATGCTATTATAGCTTAATAGTTGCTAAGCATAATAACAATAACCTTGATATCCATAGGTGAAATTAAACATAAACCCTTTACTAATATGAAACTAAATTAATATTATTAATTTAATTCGTAACTCTTAATAATATAATAATAAATACTTTTAATTTAAAGAGATTTCAATAGACATTCAATAATGTCTTTCATTTTGATAAACAGAAAAATGAACAATTATAAAACTGACGCTTATAAAAATGAAAATGAAACCTAATATGTTTAGTGTTGTTTATAACACAGTAATTTACGAGCGACCCTGGTCGGAATATTTGGGATATCCAATGTTGAATTAGTCATATCTGCTGTCTGAAAGAAAAGAAACCAGTGCAAGATGGGTTATCTAATTAATTTTCTTTTAAGGCGCAGTAATTTATGCACTTTTGCGTTATCAAGCGCGCTCTTAAGAGTAAAGTATACGAAACACCTTTTCAAGACATGGAGGCCATGAAAGAGAAGATACGTGCAGTTTGTAGGGAAATAACACGTGAAACTTTAAACAGGGTTCCTTTATCCTTTATGAGACGCAATAGAATCTGTTTGGAACATGATGGACAACACTTTCAACATTTGCTTGGTTGAGTTGGTTAGTTTTAAATTAATTCTTATTTAAGCTTCTACTCAAGTGGATATGTAGCAAATTTTTCTAAATAAAATTTTGATTTTCATTTTCTACTTGATGCAATTCAGTTCTTAAACGGTCCTCGAAACAAATATCTACTATATTCTATTATCAGTGATAAATTTCCTAATGACTTTGACATTTGTAAAGGATGTCCAAATTAAACACAAGTTAAAAATTATTAATATTATGAATCTAGTTATAAATTGTAATCAATTAAATATACTCCTATTATTTATTATTTTCTTTTTTTGAGAGGCTGAAGTATTTCTTAAATAATTTGCAAAAAAGATTAATTTTACCATTACACTGTTTTGATTTAAATCTGCATTTTAATTATGTCCTGCTACATACCTATGAAAATACCATATATTTAACGAAATAATACGTAATGCAAAATATGTACCTAAACGGTAGTCACTTTTTATGGCGAAATAATAGTCATGTCTTTGGCGGCTATATTTTGAAGTTTTGTACACGCCCCTTTCTTCTCTAATTGGCCAATAAATAGTCCCATAACAAAAGTGTGCGTTGTTTCAATACTCGCCGAGCGCGAATCTCTTCCGTTGCGCATGCGTAGACAGAAAGTCCGGTGTTACTTTTAGTGGCGAGTATTGATACAACGCACACTTATGTTATGCGATGTACATTCAGCCAATAAGGGCCGACCGTCGAACCGCGCCTTGCGCTATTTAAACCACAGAGTTCTTAAGAGTAAAGTATACGAAACACCTTTTCAAGACATGGAGGCCATGAAAGAGAAGATACGTGCAGTTTGTAGGGAAATAACACGTGAAACTTTAAACAGGGTTCCTTTATCCTTTATGAGACGCAATAGAATCTGTTTGGAACATGATGGACAACACTTTGAACATTTGCTTGGTTGAGTTGGTTAGTTTTAAATTAATTCTTATTTAAGCTTCTACTCAAGTGGATATGTAGCAAATTTTTCTAAATAAAATTTTGATTTTCATTTTCTACTTGATGCAATTCAGTTCTTAAACGGTCCTCGAAACAAATATCTACTATATTCTATTATCAGTGATAAATTTCCTAATGACTTTGACATTTGTAAAGGATGTCCAAATTAAACACGAGTTAGAAATTATTAATATTATGAATCTAGTTATAAATGAAAGCAGTATTACTGGTTTGCAAAAATAATTGCAATAATTTGCAAAAAAGATTAATTTTACCATTACACTGTTTTGATTTAAATCTGCATTTTAATTATGTCCTAAACCGTGTTAAACGGTAGTCACTTTTTATGGCGAAATAATAGTCATGTCTTTGGCGGCTATATTTTGAAGTTTTGTACACGCCCCTTTCTTCTCTAATTGGCCAATAAATAGTCCCATAACAAAAGTGTGCGTTGTTTCAATACTCGCCTTTTAGTGTCGCCTGCTTTTACTCATTATTTAGAATGATAAAGGAGATCAAGATTGAATGTCCTGATCCTACACTACTTTCCACGACTTTGATATCAATATTTACATCCATCACCTGAAAGTCAGGACAAAAGCAGTGGCGTGCGGATGACATTTAAAAAAACTAACCACCAAAGTAATGTACAAAAACTTAGAAACACTTTGGTTTGTATGAAATTAAAAACATGAAAAACAAGTTCGTTTTTAATTAAAAAATATATTGAAATGGTTATAAGGATTGTTTATTTTCTCTTATTTGAACTATGCAAAAGTTTATCCTTTTCATACAAAATAAACATCAGGAATTTAAAAGAATTACTGAATGCTAATTGAAATATTTTACTGTTTTATGTGTTACCATTGATAACAGAAATAACAAGACGTGTCAATTTCACTTGCCACAGTATTGCTAACCAATACTATTATTATCAATTATTATCATTAAGATCAATTACGATCAAAAATAAGAAGTAAATACAAAAGATTTCATTTAATAAACAATTAAAATTACACAAATTAACACAATTGAACAATTTACAATTAAAATTATTACAATAGATTTATAGTACGTGTTCAAAATGACCTCCATGTACAGCCAGACAAGCATCTACTCGTTTTTTCATATTTTCGAATATGTTTACCAATTGCTCAGGTGTAATGCTTCGTACTGCCACAGTAATAGCGTCCTTCAACTCATCTAGTGTATGCAAGCGAGTCTGGTAAATTGTATTTTTTAAGATGCCAAACAAACAATAATCTGGTGGCGTCAGATGACCTCGCAGGCCAACGCGTAACCTCCGAGAATAAAGAGGCCGCGACCAAGCAATCGTGACGTCACGAAAACCGGCTGGCAATTGCGAAACGTAAAATACCCAACATAAAGACACTTGTATATTTCTGAGTAAAACTGAATATTATTTCAAAAAAAGCACTTATATTATGATAAACAATGAATAGGGTTTTCCACGTCACCGTTGAGGTACCCATGATAGACGCGTTGGCTCTTATGGAGGCCTCGCCAATAGCCCCAGCTCCATGCGTTAATGTGTTTTATAACTTCTTAACCATTAAATTTAATCAGTTTTCTCTTTGATAGATCCATGTTTTGGGTGTTAATTTTGTCGTTGATTATTTTTGAATAGTTATTGAGAAATATATTGGCAAGAATATGACAATTTTTTAACAATATCGACTTCAACGTTTTGCTACATAAAATACATTTCTCATTGATTTCGTGTACATATTTTTCCAATTTTAACATTGTCAATTCCCGTAAAATAATCCTTTGTTTACCTGTCTTTAGAAATTCAGTTTCATATTTATCATATTATTGTTATAACCGATGACTCTGAGAAATGTTTAATACATACTACTGAATGTTTTGTTGGATTAAATGAGTCTCTATGAATGCATTTAATCCACGTTTTCTTCAACTCTTCATCTTTTGGAAAAGAAAAAACGGACACATACGTATGGGTACTATCGTAATTGCTTGAGCAATTAGGCACGCAACATTTATCAGGCATTTTTAATGAAATAAACAAGACTCACCCAAGTATCTCGTCAAACTGTTGGCTTTTTTGATTAACTAATCAAAATATTTATGAAATTGTATTTTATATAGGTAAACGACACAATACACAATCATATTATGAACGACACCAACCGAAAGTTATTTTATAAGTAATAAAACAGCTTTCAAATACAAAATTTATCAGCGGCCATTTCTGCCAACGCCCACACTCGATACGGCAATTGAAAAACAGTCTCTTTTCACTGATTTTATAAATTGTCTTCACATAAATCAGGTAAATCTGAAATTCTACACCTTTAATTTAACACTTTAACTTATTTGAACTTATTTATGAGAGTTTTTGAAAGAAAAAGAGTCTAGTTCACACGACTACGATCACGGCAAATCTAAACTGCAATGGCGTTTGACTTGTACGCATCGCCTGTCCCCGCAAGTCGCCAGCCGGCATTCGTGACGTCAGATCACGTGACACAAGCCTTGTTCGTGGCATCTTTATTCTCGGAGGTTACGGCCAACGTTCTGCACCGATTATTCTCTCACCATAAAATTGTTTTAAATACCGAACCGTTCTTCCAGCTGTATGAACAGTAGCATTATCGTGCTGAAAATATCTACGTTGCAGTTCCTCATCATTAAGCTGGTTTATAAACGTTTCTAAGATTTGTTGGTAACGTGCTGCTGTTACTGTATCTTCAAAGAAGACAGGGCCAATTATCCGCCTCCTGGATATTGCTATCCAAATCCTAATTTTTAATGAATGAAGCTGCGTTTCTTGAAAAACGTGTGGATTTTCTGCAGACCATACTCGATCATTTTGCGAATTAATGTATCCGGACAAATGAAACCACGATTCATCGGAAAAGAATGTGAGATCCAATAAATCATCATTGCGAAGATTTGCATTAAACCAGTTACAATATTGAATTCGTCTTTCATAATCAGGGGAAAGTAACTCTTGCACGACAGTAACTTTATATGGATGGAAGTGTAGTATTTTCTTTACTGCCTTGTGAGCTGTACCATATGATAAACCTACAATAATTTTCATTTAATATTTCGAAGTAATTTTCATATAACTGTTGCGATTACCTGTTTGTTGAGCAAGTTGGCGTAATGGTTTGTTTGGACTACGTTCTACACGAGTACGCACATCTGCGACAACATCTTCCGTAAGTACAGTACCACGACCACTTGACTTCCCCTTACTAACACTCCCTGTTTCACGAAAACGGTGCACAATCCGGTGTATATGTCGAATTAAAGTTTCTTCATCAATTTCCATATTAGGGAAGCGATTTATCCATTCTTCTGCACAAAGCGTTGGAGAATATTTCCGTTCTGCATTACCATCTCGTTCACCGTTGCGAAAATAAGCTTCTATAATAAATTTCTCTTGTTCAAGAGAAAAGGGCATTTTGATAGAGGTTATTGACCTGTAATTTCACAATTTCTAATAACTTTATAACAACAATAAAAATATTTGTTATTTACCTTGCACTCAATATAATCCTTCAGTGGTAGTCTTGAAAAAGACTTTTATGTATAGAAATAATTAAACAACGAAAAGAATAAAGAAATAAACGGAATTAACAACGCACGGCAATGAGTTAACAACAAAAACAATTTTGACAGATTGACATCTAGGGACATCTAATAAATTCCCCAGAATTCTTTATGTCACTAGTTTTATTTATAAATTGGATGTAAATATTGATATCAATGTGATGGAAAGTAGTGTAGGATCAGGACAATCAATCTTGATCTCACTGTATAAGTCGCTATCAGAAAGTAATATTGAGTAAAAGAACACTACATCTAGTTACCTAGGCCAGCTGGTCAACCGCAACCGCCGCCATATTTGGGCAAACAAAGCACGAAATTGTTCATTATTTGTTCTGTATTGCATTTAATCAAATCCACGTTTACTTTAAAAGATTTTTCTTATTCTGAAAGATCAAACCTCTAATATGTCAAACATGTACAACTTGGTTTTAATTTGCCCATTATTAAAAATCTCTCTTCTCTGCCCCAATATGGTGACGGTTTGCGTTACTCTGATCGACCAGCTGGCCTAGGTGACTAAATGCAGTGACTCTATTATTTATCACGGCCTACTAGATTCATATAAGCTTCGCGAATCTGAATCTAGTAGGCCGTGTTATTTATTGAATCGATGCGCTATCTATCTAATTCATTTCAAATTGTTGATTTACATTGCTTTAAATGGGTAAAATACAAACAACAGTTAATTAAATTAATAAAACCCCATATTTATATCGGATGAACATCATTAATATGACCTACAGTGCTTGTTATATTACAATATGAACAGTGTAATCAATTTCATTTCTACGAAAAATACAATAATTACATCGAGATTTACAGCGAAATCTACAATGCTTAGTTAATTGTATTTTAACATAATTTATGTTCGTTCTTTTGTTGTTAAATTATAAAATGTTGTTCGGAAAGGATCAAATATTATACTGTTAAATTCTGAACACTTTGTCTGCAATACATTACGATTTTAACCGTTATTTGTTCTTATGGAGAAATAGCATGCAAATCGGCCACCTTAACGCTTCAGATTCCTAATGAAAAATCGCGAGGTCAAACCCCCATCATCGTATACTTTTTTTTAATTGTATTGCTTACTAATTATTATTTTTAGAACTTTATTACAACGATTATTAATTTTCTTTATTGTTAGATATTTTTGTTACGGGGTTTTATCGTTACTTTTTGTACAGTTTTAACTACCTATCAGAAAGGCAAATGAAACAAGGGCATAAAACTAATAATCGTTGTAATAAAGTTCTAAAAATAATAATTAGTAAGCAGTACAATTTAAAAAAACAGTATACGATGATGGGGGTTTGCACTCGCGATTTTTGATTAGGAATCTGAAGTGTTAACCGCTACACCAATCGGCGTTCAGCTCCCAGCTTTTTTTAATAACTTATTACCAAAAGCAGTAAATCAATAAGCTTTTTAAGTAATTTTCTAAATAATTTTTGATGTTCTTCATGAAGTTTAATATTTTTTTGACGTAAAATGAATTCTTTTTTCGATTGATACCAAAATTTCTACTTACATTTGCAAGGGCACAAACGAGAAAAATGATAAAATTCCATTGGATTTCCTATAATATCGTTTACAAAAAACACACTGTATTATTACTGTATTATTTTATAACAAAACATTTTAGTAAACAAAACAGTTTCGAGTGCAATAATATTTAAACTATTATTATAAAATTATGACTTATTAAACTGTTTGCAATGAATTTGAATTTACCTAAAGAATTGGTTTGAGGGATCTTTTACATCAACTTTCTGACATTTCACTAATCGCCGCTAGATGTCGCTAATGGCTAATGGCTAATAGAGTCACTGCATCTAGTCACCTAGGCCAGCTGGTCGATCAGAGTAACACAAACCGCCGCCATATTGGGGCAGAGAAGGGTGATTTTTAATAATGGACAAATTAAAACCACGTTTTACGTGTTTGACATATTAGAGGTTTGATCTTTCAGAATAAGAAAAACCTTTTAAAGTAAATGTGGATTTGATTAAATTCAATACAGAACAAGTAATGAACAATTTCGTGCTTCGTTTGCCCCAATATGGCGGCGGTTTGCGGTACTCTGGTCGACCAGCTGGCCAGAGTAACTAGATGCAGGGACTCTAATGGCTAAATGGCTATAGCCATGGCAGACTTTAGTGTACCAGGCAGGAGCTGTGAAAAAGCAACACTGTAATTTTACCCATATTTTCAAGGAGTACTAGATCATATTTACTTCAGAATCAAAGATTAGAGAGAATTAAGATAGGAAGCTAAGCGACGATGTTGTAGGTATTGCCATCTATAGTCTCAGGGGAAAGCAGGTTGGTCGGTAAAAAAGTAATTGATGTTTATTTGTTTGTCATTCTTTGGTAACCATTGGTAACATCACCTATAAAAAACAAATAAAAACCTGTTTGATAACTGCCAAAAAAATCATCTACAAAGCATCGTCAAGATTTTAAATAGTTTTTGGTTTTGGGCGAGATTTGCTCTCCAAATTGAAAGAAAAAAAATGGTCCCGTATTGCATAGTGGAAAATTGCCGCAATAATAAAAACGCTCATCCTCAACATACTATTTCACGTTGCCAAAGGTCGTAAATATGTAAGTAACTTTCGGTTGTATTCATTATTGCTTTTCAGGACTACTTTTTCTTTTTTTTTGTTTCAGTGCAAAGAAATGGATAAAAACATATGGTTATTAATAGTCACGCCCCGTGCGTAATGAATATCATTACTCCCAGGTCAACGCATATTTATAATGAATGTATTACCAAATAAATAACTTAATAGGAGTAGCAAGAATTGGTTATTATTACTGTTACTGTTATTGTTATTACTATTAATATTATATTGAAAATAAACTACTTTCCTTTTCCTGAATTTGGAGCCATCCATATTGTAGCGATTGTGGCGACATCTCCTTTCAAAATTCGATGCCAGTCATATTATCATGATCAACTTCATTCATTTCCGCTGTCAGCGAATATGAATGGCCATGAGATTGTAGCGAATATTGCGACATCTAACGCCTCAGGGGGAATTGGACCACAAAAAGCGTAGTCGTTTTTTTACATAGTGCTCTTATGCCAGTTTCCTATCTTAACCCTCTCTAATCTTTGTTCAGAATATATAAAACAAAAATTGTCTTTCCAAATCTTGGTTAGAATGTCAACTGTGTGTTTCTGCATATGTAATATGCTAACAATAAAGATAATACAAAAGATTATGCATGTACCTGATTATGTATGTTTATGTACGTTATACTTACTGTGATTTAAATGTGATTTTTAAAATGTTAAATTTATATATATATTTTGTTATGTAAGGCTCTTTGGCCAAATAAAGATTATTATTATTATTATTATTATTATTTTGTTTTCACAGCGTAACTTTTAAGCTGGTATTTTCGTCTCATAACCGCAGATCATCCAGTTCTGTAAGGTTATTGGTACGTTGTGGTCTATACTATTGTTGAAGTGAGTATCTACAGTATACATTACATGTTTTATCCCAATACTTTACGCAGAATGTGTGCTGATCCTAATATAACTGTTTTTTGTAGGGCTTCAAAAGTATGTTTACCAGGAATATCTTTTAGATGGTTTTGTAGAGACTTAGTAACCGTGCCGGTGGCACCTATGACAACAGGTATAACTTTGGTTTTGAGGTTCCACATTCTACTAGTCTCTATGCTCAGATCCCTATACTTTAGTATTTTTTCAGCTTCCTTTTTAATAACATTAATATCGCAGGGAACTGAAACGTCAATGATGTAGCACTGTCTTTGGTCTATATCTTTAATAATTAAATCAGGGCGATTATTATTATTATTATTATTATTATTAATATTGAAAGAAATAACACCCCTAAAGGCATATTATCAGTTTAACAACTCATTTTCTTATAAATAATAAAGAATTATCAATTACAGGTACCTACTTGTTAAATAAAACAAAAATCACTTTTTAAGTAAGTAAATTGTAACAGTCGTCTTTAAATTAGTTGGATTTGTTATGTATTTTCATTGTTATTTAATAATTGTTAATTATTTTAAAAATATAAATTTCTATGTTTCATTTATGTAAATTCTGTTAGAAACGGATAAATTAGAAAATAATTAATAACCCTTTCAGCCAAAAAATTATATTCAGTAGAACACTGGTTCAGTAAGATTTGCACAGGTATCTATGATCTAAAATACTTCTTGAAAAAATTAATAGTGACAGGATGTTGCATTATTCTAACCAAGAATTGGATGACAAATTTTGTTTTGCATTTTTTTTAAAGAAATGTAATCTAATACTCCTTGAAAATATGGGTAAAATTACAAAGTTGCCTTTTTACAGTTCCTGCCTGGTACACTAAAGTCTGCCATGCTATAGCCCCTTTATTTTCAAATAGTAGCGACAACGATTGATCTCGTCGCTGGAGCAAAAGTATGTTGGTGACATTGAAAGTTACCAGATTTGACATTTCGTTTTACATAAATCTTAGGTTTAATAATCATCATGCACAAAAATATTCACAATTTAACATGAATTTCATAACTGACATTCATCTTATGTAAAAACGATCATATTAATATAATATACGACTACGAAATTGTAATTTTTAAACAAATTTTTGTTAAAATGACGAAGCAATATGCATGTGGTGATTTTTTCTTTATTAAAGTTTGTGCCTGGTTTACTCCACGATGTCGCTACTATATAGTAGCGACATCGAAATATGAAATAGAGGGGCTATACTGGCAAGGCAGCCATTTTATATCACAACACGTGACGCCAAATTTGAAAAGTATGGAAATAGTTGCAGGGCCTCATGTAAACGGTATTTGACTCAATTAAAAATCACGAAATAGTGGGTGGTGTGTATAAAACATTATTTAGCAGCAAAATTAGATTAAAATTAGGGTGTCAAAATCAAAATATTATATCAAAAATATTGTGATATAAAATGGCGGGCACCGTGGCAACGCATTGGCCAGACTTTAATTGAAGGGTCTCTACCACTGACTAGAGCCACTGCATCTAGTTACCAAAGCCAGCTGGTCGACCAGAGTACCGCAAACTGCCGCCATATTGGGGCAAACGAAGCACGTTTATTTGCTCTGTATTATCTTAGCATTATTTGTTCTGTATTGAGTTTAATCAAATCCACGTTTACTTTACAAGATTTTTCTTATTCTGAAAGATCAAACCTTGAATATGTCAAACACGTAAAACGTGGTTTTAATTTGTCCATTATTAAAAATCACCCTTCTCTGACCAAATATGGCGGAGATTTGCGTCACTCTGATCGACCAGCTGACCTAGGTGACTAGATGCAGTGACTCTACCACTGGCCAAGGTCCATTCATGTGTATGTATACTGTATACCTAGTATAATTATGCATGCATCAACGTACCTTGCCACTGGCTAGAGTCACTGTATATTACTTAGGGGTCTATTCTGTAACTAACCGTTCACGAATGGCGCCGTTCGTGAACGGCGATCGTTAGCGACTTCCTCACCGCCAGCTTCAACGAGAATCGATAGATAGGTTATTCTGTAACACCAACCGTTGAGCTATGTGCACTCTCAACGACTGTCTAACGTTTTCTAAAAAGGTAATACATCTTTGCCGTTAATATAGATACAGTTTCACTGTTTGAAGTATATATTGCGCATGTCATATTATTATTTCTGGAGAACGCGCCAATTTTATAAAAATGTCTCAGTTTTGAATTGATTTCAATTGCGAGTAAACGTACAATTTAGGTGTAAGAGAACACCTAAAAGAAAACACCCCGCTAAAGAGAACATAGTACTACTTGTATAGTTATTATTAATAATATTAAAAGTTAGTCCTTTGTTTGAATTGGTTTTTATGAAATAAATTGATTACAACTAAGATTTATTTATTAATTATTTATTTAATGTGTTGTTTCACTTTTGGGTATGCAATTAAAGTTAGTTTAGTTTAAACGTATATTTCGATTTTGTTTTGGATCTTCGTTAGGAGTTTATTAGCATTAATATAATAATCTTAATACATTAATTGACAACTTAAAGTGGTTGTATGTTAAAGTTGATCTAACCCAGGCGAAGATTGAAATATAGGTTTTAACTAAACTTACCAACTTTAATTGCATACCCATAAGTAAAAAAATACTAAAGAAACACAAATTAATTACATATAATATAAGTTTATTACAATATCTTCGGCAAGTTTAATAGGTAGTGTAAATATTTTTTACTAATTCTCAATTAAGTACTTCAAGAATTTAAAAATATGAGTACTTATAATTATTTTATTTTTTTAGAACCCTATTCAAATGTAGTAAGAAAATTTTACAAATAAATTCCTGAAGATGTTTAAAATAACAATAGTAAAATTATCAACCTGCAATAGTAAATCTTTCTTCTCCCATTTCATTGAGAAATATTCTATCACTATTATTATACCTTCTTAAGAGATTATTTTTAATAATAAGAATCCTTTTGTAATTTGTATTACAGGTGGTTTTTCACCTGATTAATAAGACCACCTCTGGTGAGGTAGGTACTACCTAAAATAACAATTTATTCTTCTTCTTCTTTTTGGCCCTTGTACCATTAAGGCGTCGGGTATTTATTCAAAGTATATAATTGCTACTATCTCCTAATAAGCGGCTATTAATAATTCTTGATTCATCTCAACCAAGTTTTTGAGGTTAGATTAATTAGCGTCATATATTTATTCTTTCAAATTCATTTACAATTGGATTAAATAAATTACTTTTCCGACGACCACTTTGAAAAGTAGTAAAATTTTCATGGTTTTTTGTTAGTGAAAGTTTAGAATTACACAAAATATTCCGAAAATCTAGACGAAAACAGCCGAAAGCCAAAACTATGTGAAATGACACATTTCGGTGATCTAATTGGTGGACAACTGTGCGTTTTGATTCTTGTTACACGGGTAGTCACACCGACGATTGCCGATAGTAGGTATTGGGATACTTGGGCGTTGCCCCTCCAGTTTTTTTCTGGCCACGCCTGCTGCGCTCTGATTGGCTATCCCCTCTCCTCTAGCTCCTCCCCTTGCTTCTGATTGGTCGACGCCATCTTGGATGACACGCCTACTATTCTGTGATTGGCTGAAGGCGGCCATTTTGAAAACGCCTACTATTCTCTGATTGGATGACGGCCATTTTGGAACTTCGGGCGCCATTTTACCACGCCCTATGAATCCATGACTGGAAACTGTATTACCGGCAACATGCATGCTTCTAAGAGATGGCGCTATGAAGGAATACCGACAAACTATGTACTTTTACTACTAGGCGGCGCGTCATGAAGAAATCTGTATTACCGATCATCATTTTATATTAATAAATTTCACCGTTTTCTCAAATAATTATCGTCGTCGTCGTCATTAATAAGATAATAATTACACATAGTAATAATTAATTCAGCATTAAAAATTTGAAATTCAGGAGGGCGCGTCATGAAGAAATCTGTATTATCCTACGCATTGATGCTATTAGAGGTCGCATTAAAGAGCCTTTTCTGTCACTCTCTTGCTCTTTCCTATTAGAGGACGCATTAAAGAGCCCTCTCTCTCTCTCTCTCTCCTATTAGAGGACGCATTAAAGAGCCCTCTCTCTCTCTTTCTCCTATTAGAGGACGCATTAAAGAGCCCTCTCTCTCTTTCTCCTATTAGAGGACGCATTAAAGAGCCCTCTCTCTCTTTCTCCTATTAGAGGACGCATTAAAGAGCCCTCTCTCTCTCTCTCCTATTAGAGGTCGCATTAAAGAGCCCTCTCTCCTATTATAGTACTAATTATTTAAGATAACTGATCCAGCATTAAAAATTTGAAATTAAGCGCTGTATTATCCTACGTATTGATGCTATTGGTATCATATATCAAAATTTTAAATTTGTCATTTTTGCATATGTCATTTAAATCTGTCATTTTAAATCTGTCATTCTTAAAGCAACCATCTTACCAGATTTGAATTTTAGCGCTAACTCTGGGATTGGATCCTTTCACTAAGCTGAAACGTTTCCACCACTACCTTTTCTAGAAGAAATAATAAAGCCATATAGGAATTAAAAAAAATTATGTTTATTAATATAGTGTTAAGGCTACATTTAATTTATAATAAAAAATGTTGATAGAATGCTGGTGCTTGAGGACTTCAGGACTGACCTCTGTTTTCTATTTGTGGTTCCAGGGGCTGTAACAACAACGACAACAATAGAACATTAAAAAGGGGTTTATTGTATAAACTTGATGTTTACTCGTACCTTATTTAATTCCACAAACAGGCAGTCATCATAACAGTTTGTTTTCCCCATGTACATCAAACCTAGAGAAATCGTTTTAGCTTCAATCTGCTGGTTAAGCTCTGTAACCCTTTGATCTGTTAACTTATCGCTGATTCGCTTTGGTAGAAATGTAACATGCTTTTCAGCAACAATAATCACACTTTGGCGCTTATCACGGCAAACGACTCTTTTGAATTGTAGTATCTCTGCAATTTTTTTTATTTTGTAATCACATAACTTCTTGATTGGCTCCTGGCTAACGGGAGATTTGTTCAATTTTTGTATTAGCAAATCCATTTTTTTTCTATGTAAAAAAAATAAACAAAAACTTAACACTCACAAGAATAATAAATGATTATTTTAACATACCTAATTCAAGCAAACAATAACAATATTACTATCACCGTAACCGATGTCAAGAACAAACTAAAACGGCAGGAGGGTTTGACTAAGCTTTTATAAACTTCGAACCTGCGCGAATGAACACGATTTTAGATAAAATCTTAATTTATTACCCTTCGGAACAAAAAGGGTATTGTTAAAAAAGGGATCGACACCTGTACTGTCAAAAGTAACACGAGTAGATAAAAATCTAAATTTATTACCGTCGGAGCAAAAGGATATCATTAAAAAAAGGTAGACACCTGTACAGTCAAGTAACACGAGTAGATAAAATCTTAATTTATTACCCTTCAGAACAAAAAGGGTATTGTTAAAAAAAAGGGATCGACACCTGTACTGTCAAGTAACACGATTAGATACAAATTTAAATTTATTACCCTCGGTGTCGTTTTTATAATTTACTACAACATTAAAAATTTTAAATTCAACTTTTAGATGTAACTATTGATAACCATTTAATTTATTACACACACACACAGACCCTGAGCAAAGAAACTCGTTAACGAACAAAAGAACACCTGCGTTGTCAATGTAGGTAGCACTTATCTATGTGACCGATCTTCTAAATAAAGGTTGACTGTGTTAGAGCATTAAAAGTATTTTTTGTCATACTTTAGACATTTAATTAAAAATATACCTATTTAAAGAAATGGTTTTTTCGATTTATCATAATCACATTTAACAGAAAAAGTTTCAATGGATTATAATATTAATATACTGTAATAGCAAAATAATCAAACATTTCATCACTCTTTGTATTATTAAGTACCTGTAAATCTCGCACGTTGACGGGTTTGATTTCTAAAGCTATTTCCAGGTAAAAAGACCTTTCTGTCTCTTAGAGCATTTAAAAGAACACACTTTAAATTTTTATAGAATTTTCTTTAAATAAAAAGGCACACAATTAAATCAAACCTCAACTGTTTGCCACGTTCATTTATGAGTTGAAAGTTATAAACACATCCTTAAAAGGGAATCATTTCGAATTTTGACAACAAACAAAAGTGGCCTAGTTAGCCCTGTCGGATAAGAAATCTGGGTGTGACAAAAATAAAACATATAAAGATATTTTACAAACATTTATTGCATAATACAAGTATATAGATCATATGTTGTTTTCTATGACTATTGTAGTTCTACAGCTATCTGAGTCGTCGTTATATGCCCTCGCAGAAATACTAATACGTATAAAGTCCGCGGGATGACTCGTTGGCCCTGTAACCTTTCCTAATTCTTCGTTACTTTCATAGTTGGCACGATAATCAGCCGGCTGCGTAGTTGCATCTTCTGACCCAACGATGTCAGTATTTGCCCCTGTTCCTGTCTTCACAACAGATGCGCTATGGTGTACGTTTTCCGCATGCCTTTTTAAGCTGTCTGTGCGTGAAAAACATTTGAAGCAGTTAGAACACCGGACTTTGATTGATTCGTGGACGCTTTTAATATGCCTTTTCAAGTGGTCACGACGTGAAAAAGTTTTGAAACAGCTAGAGCATTGGATTCTGTTTATTTCATGGACGGCTCTCTTGTGTATCTTGTAGACATCAGAGTTTAAAAAAGTTTTGACACAGCTAGAACACTGGATTCTGCCTGATTTGTGCGTGGTTTTTAGGCTTACAGGTGAATGGCCTCGCGAAAGACTTGAAGCAAACCTGACACTGTATGTTGCAACCCCTTTGACCAGAGTCATTCTTGTTCTTCTTCTTACATACGTCGTTCACGTGCTGATTCATTTCGACTAATGAAGGAACAGGAACACTACCCCGCCTATTTATACTGATCGACCTGCGCAATCGGTTGTTCTCGGTTACAATCGTAAGCGCTCGGGGCAATATGTATGCGTGAGGATGAATCGTAGGTTCTATCCTAAGTGTATGTAACCCGGAACCGATGTCCGTACAATCTAAATTATCAAACTAACCATATAAACATGAATATTTACTACACTTGCTTTAATTCTTAAATGACTTCTATAGTTATCAAGGCGTGTAAAATACTTTAAACAAATAGAACACCGAACTTTATACCCCTGGTGTATCTTCAAATGGCGAGCAAACCCTGAGCGTAAAACACTCATACAACATACGTCACACTTGCGTCGTTGGTTCATATCGACTAATAATTGATCATGAACTCCTATTTATATAACATGTTCTTCAGGTCACTCTTAATTAACCTAGCACTACGTCTATCATCACCCTTGTCAATCTTACTTTATCATCACTAATTAACCCTGGCTAGACGTCCTTAAGCAGGAATTCACCCTTGGCACGGGTCAATGCTTCGATAAATAGCTGAGAAACCCAGGTTATGAGTAATAATAATAATAATAATAATGTTTATGCGTCTGTTTCTCTAATCTACTAACTTTATCAATAGATCTCTTCGGTAGAGCTATGGAGAGCATGACGTCATCAGATGACAGTTACAAGCATTCAAGGATACATAGTTTAGAACCAGTGTATGATTCTCGTACACGAGAATTTGCAGACATTCAGGGTAGACATAATAGCGCTACATACAAATTTCTTTTTTCTTTATACTCCAAATACCATCAGTATGAGATTCCCAGTAATCAAAGATGGCTGCCAACAAATCACAGCGTAGTAGGCGTGATCCAAGATAGGTTAGGTTAGAACACGTGATGTTTCATTTACTAGCACGACTAAGGGCGTAGGGTGAAGCGACTAGTATGACTAAGGGTGCAGGGTGAAGAGACTAGCATGGCTAAGGTTGAAGGGAGAAGGGTGACTATATATATATAAAAGGTAGATCGTTATCAGCGAGAGAGTACACGAATAAAGCCGAATCTTTCCGATGGCGAACATCCTAGGTTACAAAGTAGAGCTGATCAGCCTGTCAATCTTCCTTTATCATCACTAATTAACCTTGGCTAGCCGTCCTTAAGCAGGAATTCACCCTTGGCACGGGTCAATGCTTCGATAAATAGCTGAGAAACCCAGGTTATGAGTAATAATAATAATAATAATATTGTTTATGCGTCTGTTTCTCTAATCTACTAACTTTATCAATAGATCTCTTCGGTAGAGCTATGGAGAGCATGACGTCATCAGATGACAGTTACAAGCATTCAGGGATACATAGTTTAGAACCAGTGCCTGATTCTCGTAGCCATTCTTAAACTTTTAATAGCAAGCTAATTTAAAACAAATATAGAGTTTAGAATTGTTACTAATTCCCTTTGACAGATTATTATTATAAACAACAAACTAAGCTAAAATTGTTTGAAATATAACAGTAACAGGTAAGAAATCATATAGCGACAAATGGACAGATAAATCTTTTACCATTCACGAACTGTCTCTCTCTTAACCCTTAATTAAAAATAAAAAGCTTTGATGCTACGTGATGGTAAAAATTGACGCAAAATAAACAGTAACCTCTGAATGCAATGCAGGTTATTAAATATTATAAATTATTTGCTTTTGACAAAGTTAAAGAAAGATCAGTTTCAATGCACATTAATAATGCCTTTTAATCGGGCAAAATAAACAGTAACCTCTGTATGCAATGCAAGCTATTAAATATTATAAATTATTTGCTTTGATAAAGTTAAAGAAAAGATCAGTTTAAATGCAAATTAATAAAACCTTTTAATCAGTATTACACTTTTTTAACAACAATCTAATTTATTCAATGAAAATAAACTCTATGAAAACAAAATTAAATTGTTTTATTTATTTGAAATTGAATGCATTCTCAAAGGAATCTAATAAACTAAACCAAATAGATTTTTATTATTGAGTATGAACTTTGTACATTTATTTATAAACTCGACAAAAATCTCGAAGCAGGTAGGCCTCGTTACAGATCAGAGTGGACCTTTTTTTAAAAAGAATGCAAGACACACCCTCAGGGAGTTTGTTTCCCGCTTTTTTTTTGCATTTATTTGTTACACTTATAATCTCTAGTTTTACTGAGGAAATGAACGCAAACTAATTATTGTTATGATGACGAGACTTATTGCATGATTAAGTTTTATTATTACCAAGATGGATATGATATAATTTTGCTATTTCCCCTTTGTAGTATCTGAAATTTTCATCTCAAAATGCAATAGTTAATCAATAATAAATACATTACAAAACGTAACAGAATTTAATGTCACTTATAAAGTTTCATGCATCAGAGTTCGTAAATGAGATAGAAAAAAACTTAAAAATTTTAATGTTGGCGTAAATTATTATATGTAATTAATTTTAACTAAGTACCTATACATGTAAGTAGGGTCTGATTGTCATATAAACTAAATACTTAATAAGAAGTACGTCCTTGAATTTTGTATCAACGAAGTCAGGTATAGATTTTATAAGACTTCTGTCCTGTAAAAATACTAATGCTACTACTATAGCGCGACAACGGTAAGCTTTTTTTTTGCATTTATTTGTTACACTTATAATCTCTAGTTTTACTGAGGAAATGAACGCAAACTAATTATTGTTATGATGACGAGACTTATTTCATGATTAAGTTTTATTATTACCAAGATGGATATGATATAATTTTGCTATTTCCCCTTTTGTACGTATCTGAAATTTTCATCTCAAAATGCAATAGTTAATCAATAATAAATACATTACAAAACGTAACAGAATTTAATGTCACTTATAAAGTTTCATGCATCAGAGTTCGTAAATGAGATAGAAAAAAACTTAAAAATTTTTAATGTTGGCGTAAATTATTATATGTAATTAATTTTAACTAATTACCTATACATGTAAGTAGGGTCGGATTGTCATATAAACTAAATACTTAATAAGAAGTACGTCCGTGAATTTTGTATCAACGAAGTCAGGTATAGATTTTATAAGACTTCTGAATTGATTAAATGTGGTCCCTAGTTTAATAAATATTTCAAATATATCTCTTTTAATTATTATGCGTCTTTCGTATTTTAGAAATAGGATAACTACGGTCATTCGTTTGAACAAACCAACATAAATAAATTTGTTTATAAATAAAAAATTTATTCAATGAAAATAAACTCTATGAAAAGAAAATTAAATTGTTTTATTTATTTGAAATTGAATGCATTCTCAAAGGAATCTAATAAACTAAACCAAATAGATTTTTATTATTGAGTATGAACTTTGTACATTTATTTATAAACTCGACAAAAATCTCGAAGCAGGTAGGCCTCGTTACAGACCAGAGTGGACCTTTTTTTAAAAAGAATGCAAGACACACCCTCAGGGAGTTTGTTTCCCTTTGTCGTCGTCGAGATTCATATACTTGAAAATAAGTTCTGTTTTAGAACGGAATGTTATAGAATATAGCCGTGTGTTAATAATGCCTGGTTTTTTAATTTTAAAAGATAATACAGCTTGAGGAAAATATCACAACCTACTTTTTACAAGAAATTCGTTAAATATCCGATTCAGCAGGAATAGTTTTATATTTTTAATTTCCCTAGTTTGATTATCGATTAAAGTAAAAAATTCATTCTCTGTTTTTTTTTATAAATTCGTTAGGAAATAAGTTAAAACCTAACCGTCGTCGACTATACTCTTTTGTTTTTACTGTACAAGGGTTTAAATGTTCAAGGGTTACTACCTGCCTGCCATCATGTCTCAGGTAGTCAGTTAGACCTTTTTGGGGTATAGTGATGCATTTTAATCTGATAATTATCTCGATTTCAAGTCTCGGCAAAGGGTCGGTTAGAATCTTGTTTTCACCCCTTGAAATGTCTAAAGGAATGTATATAGCCTAAGGCATATTATATTTTTAAACGACCAATGAAATGGTTCCTTTTGTCTCGTAGGGAGCTAAATATTTGAAATAAGATTTTCACGTCAGTCCATTTCTATACGCTGTATGCGTGTGTGGTATATAACAGAGGCTTGAAAGATTAATAATAACTGTTTTTAAATTTAAAAATAGTGTCAGTTTATACTGAATATTCAAGCTTCTTCTTCTTCCTGGTGAGGTGAGGTGGTTAAAAGTGGTAAATATTTATTGTTTTTCCGTTTTTAATTTAAATGTGATACGCCAGAGGAGGGTAAGTCTATACATTTTCTGCATTAGAATTAGGTTTTTCTCTTTTTATGTAGTTAATTTGTCCGTTGATACATGTTAGTGTTAGAAACCATTCCGATTCCTGAACGTGATTCAATAGTCTGTGTGTATTTATTTTAACGTAATTTTCTTAACATTGAGATCCGAAACCCCTTCACGAAGGGCAGCTACTGACATAGGTACGACGGTTAGACGAGCTTGCAAACCTCGCGGTTGTGTCATAGACTGTCGGTTTCTTTAAATTTCATGATCTCTTTGGGGTAGAAAGTTTCATTAGAATACAGCGGTCTTGTAGTCATCCGCGAAATATAAAATTCTAGGGCTGGTGATGTCTCATTTTTACTAGCAAAGGGAGAAGGGCGACTATATAAAAGGGTAGATCGTTATCCGTGAGAGAGGGTACACGAAAAGTAGAAACATAATTCCTATCTGACATTATTATTTCTTCTTCTTCTTCTAGAAAAGTTAGAAAGAGTACAGGGGGTGTGTGCATGAGTGAGTGAGAGAGAGAGAGAGAGAGAGAGAGAAAGGCGGCAGAACTTGTAGGTAGCGAGAGATAGCTAGCTAGGCACGCAAGACATTAAACGCTAGGGGTAGGGGTTTCAAGATGATTGCCTATGGTAGGGAGAAAGATGGCCGAACCAATCAGAGCGTGCTTCAAGATGACAGACCGACCATCTGGGTATGGATAAAAGCTATCGATCAATCAGATCACGAATGGGCGTGTCTACGAGGTATTCATACTATCACTACATCTATTAGCAAATATCCGTAAATTTGCGTTTAAAGCTGAATTTCAAATTTTTAATGCTGGATCAGTTATCTTAAATAATTATTACTATAATAGGAGAGAGGGCTCTTTAATGCGTCCTCTAATAGGAGAGAGAGAGAGAGAGAGAGGGCTCTTTAATGCTTCCTCTAATAGGAGAGAGAGAGAGAGAGGGCTCTTTAATGCGTCCTCTAATAGGAAAGAGCAAGAGAGTGAGAGAAAAGGCTCTTTAATGCGACCTCTAATAGCATCAATACGTAGGATAATACAGCGCTTAATTTCAAATTTTTAATGCTGGATCAGTTATCTTAAATAATTATTACTATTGTTTATTGTTTCCAGCCTTATTTTGTGGAACTCCATAATCATGAAATAAATAAAGATTATTAAAAGTTTCACAGTTTTATTAAAATATACCTGACAATATTGTTTCGACAGCTATGCTGTCATTATCAAAGGTAATATAATTATAAACAAACACGTCGCTAAGGTAGATACAAAATAGGTAACTAGATAAAATAATAATAATAATAAAAATTAATAATAAAAATCATAATTAAACATCTAATACTTCCAGTAACGGAGAATTACTGAGCTCAAGTTGTTCATTCATTAAAGGTACCCTGAGTTTGTGTTTGTATATCTCAAAGGCTTCTAAAATGTCTAATTTGCGTTTGTTATTACAAAAATGTAGGAATTTAATATTATTTTGAGGAGTCATTGTGTGATTTTGTTCTAAAAGGTGTTTGGCGTAATTCGATTTTTCAGGATGTTTATTTTTGTAATGACGTACGTGTTCTTTATATCTTATGTCAAAATTTCTAAGTGTTTGTCCAATATATACCGAACTACAAAAAGAACAATTTTATTTAATGCTAAAGACAGAACACATGATATCATGAAATCGGGCATTTACCGTTTAAATTGTTCTTTTTGTAGTTCGGTATATATTGGACAAACACTTCGAAATTTTGACATAAGATATAAAGAACACGTACGTCATTACAAAAATAAACATCCTGAAAAATCGAATTACGCCAAACACCTTTTAGAACAAAATCACACAATGACTCCTCAAAATAATATTAAATTCCTACATTTTTGTAATAACAAACGCAAATTAGACATTTTAGAAGCCTTTGAGATATACAAACACAAACTCAGGGTACCTTTAATGAATGAACAACTTGAGCTCAGTAATTCTCCGTTACTGGAAGTATTAGATGTTTAATTATGATTTTTATTATTAATTTTTATTATTATTATTATTTTATCTAGTTACCTATTTTGTATCTACCTTAGCGACGTGTTTGTTTATAATTATATTACCTTTGATAATGACAGCATAGCTGTCGAAACAATATTGTCAGGTATATTTTAATAAAACTGTGAAACTTTTAATAATCTTTATTTATTTCATAATTATTACTATAATAGGAGAGAGGGCTCTTTAATGCGTCCTCTAATAGGAGAGAGAGAGAGAGGGCTCTTTAATGCGTCCTCTAATAGGAGAAAGAGAGAGAGGGCTCTTTAATGCGTCCTCTAATAGGAGAGAGAGAGAGAGGGCTCTTTAATGCGTCCTCTAATAGGAAAGAGCAAGAGAGTGAGAGAAAAGGCTCTTTAATGCGACCTCTAATAGGAAAGAGCAAGAGAGTGAGAGAAAAGGCTCTTTAATGCGACCTCTAATAGCATCAATGCGTAGGATAATACAGATTTCTTCATGACGCGCCCTCCTGAATTTCAAATTTTTAATGCTGAATTAATTATTACTATGTGTAATTATTATTATCTTATTAATGACGACGACGACGACGATAATTATTTGAGAAAACGGTGAAATTTATTAATATAAAATGATGATCGGTAATACAGATTTCTTCATGACGCGCCGCCTAGTAGTAAAAGTACATAGTTTGTCGGTATTCCTTCATAGCGCCATCTCTTAGAAGCATGCATGTTGCCGGTAATACAGTTTCCAGTCATGGATTCATAGGGCGTGGTAAAATGGCGCCCGAAGTTCCAAAATGGCCGTCATCCAATCAGAGAATAGTAGGCGTTTTTAAAATGGCCGCCTTCAGCCAATCACAGAATAGTAGGCGTGTCATCCAAGATGGCGTCGACCAATCAGAAGCAAGGGGAGGAGCTAGAGGAGAGGGGATAGCCAATCAGAGCGCAGCAGGCGTGGCCAGAAAAAAACTGGAGGGGCAACGCCCAAGTATCCCAATACCTACTGCCGATGTGACCACTTTTGGATTTTGTGGTTTCTATGGTTTTGGTTTGGCTCATTGTTCGTTGTATCTCATCAAACGTCAATAAATTTGTCAGTTGCAAACTGCAGCAAATCGAAATGGAATTTTCTTCTTCTGATTGTGAAACTCTCACTCCCCCTGAAGTTAGAGAGAAAGCCTCAAGAGCAACAGACAATTTGCTGCCCAACATTTCCAGGGAGCGCTATGAATATGCTTATCAGCAATTTATGGACTGGAAGATTAAAAATAAGTCTAGTTCCTTTTCGGAAACTATACTGGTGGCTTATTTCGGTGAGATGTCTGAAAAATATAAATCTAGTACATTGTGGTCAATTTATTCTATGCTTCGAAGTACTCTAATAGTGAAGCATAACGTAAATATTGCTACATACTGTAAATTAAGAGCTGTGCTGAAAAGACATTCTGTTGATTATGTGGCAAAAAAATCTAATGTTTTAACCACTGATAACATTAAGACATTCTTGGATACAGCGTCTGATAAATTGTATTTATTGACAAAGGTAGGAATACAAATCGGTACTTTGATTATACTAACTAAATTTTACTTACTTATTCAAATTCATAGACTGCACTCATATTCGGCATTTGTGGATGTATGAGAAAAGGTGAGCTGTATAACGTTAAAGTTGGAGATGTTAAGGATGTGAACTCGGCACTAATTGTGGATGTACCTTACAGCAAAACCAAAAACCAAGAAAATTTGTAATTACCGATGATTTCTACACCATATGCAAGAAGTACATGAGTCTCCGACCTAAAGAAATGATTGACAATAATCAAAAATTCTTTATCAATTATCAAAAAGGCAAATGTACGAAACAATCTGTTGGTATCAACAAATTTGGTAAAATGGTTCAAGACATAGCCAAGTTTTTAAATCTACCAAATCCAGAAACCTACACAGGGCACTCATACAGAAGAACATCGGCGACAATTGTAGCTGATAAAACTGGTGATCTTCTAGCCCTCAAACGCCATGGCGGATGGCAGTCTAGTGGAACTGCTGAAGGTTACGTAAACGATTCTATCAGTAAAAAAATTGAAATCTCAAAACAAATAGTCGAGGCCGTAGCTTCCACTAGTACGGCCTCTACGGATGTAACTTTAAGCCGCGGACTCGATCAGTGTGTGACTACATCGCCAGTTCAAGAAGATAGAGGCATACAAAAAATTCAAAACTTCTTATCAAGTGAAGAAAATAAAATGATTAACAACCGTCTTCAAGCACCGGTGTATTTTCAGAATTGCTGTAATTTTACTATTAATTTTAATTAGAAATTAGGTATGTTGTTTGTTATGAGTTATAAAAATGTTTCAAATATAAAAATAAATGTTAAAACAGTAATATCTACCGTGAATTCTACGTTTGTACCCATTTTTTGTGGTCGTCGGAAAAATATCGTGTACAACTCGTGTTGAAAAGTGAATTTCACACTCGTGTGCTTAAACCACTCGCCTGCGGCTCGTGGTTCAATTCTACACACTCGTGTGAAATCTTTACTTTTCAACACTTGTTGTACAATATACTATTCCATTTTAACATACTCTGATGAAATTACTTAATACAACAATTTCACATATAAAATTTCTTTTATAATTATAAAAATAAACACGAACGTTGGCTAACGTCGACTAATCTGCCACCGTTCACGAAAGGTTGGATCTCGAAGGGTGCGCTGTTCACTAACGAGTGCATAACGGTGGTTGTTTGCTTACAGAATAGCTTTAGAGCGAAAAACCTTTCAAACAACGATAACCGCTCGTGAACGGTTCGCTCAATGCTTACAGAATAGACCCCTTATAAGGTTACTTTTACACGAGGATACTGTATGCCGGATACCGTATCCTAGATACATTCTCTTGCAAGAATTCTTACCGGATACTCCCCAACGACTGTTGCGATATTTATTGTGGACTTGTGCGATTGAGGTAATTTTGCGGTGAGTAAATTCAGTACAGTGGCGTACAGTTTTGTTTTTATTAGAATAATCGTTTTAAGAAGTGTCCTATAAATAAGTGATTGCTTTTATTAAGAAAATAAACTTACCGTTATCAAATGCACGTTCCATAATTATTTAATAATATTAAAGTTTTCCTTCTAGATCATCATACTCAGCACTTCACGGACAACACTGACAAGTTGCTACTTAAAAAGTATCGTCGTATAAATGCTTCTATGTATTTAAAACAATAGCCAAACGGTATCCCGAAGTTGTCAAAATCGCCCGGCGACTGGGATTAGCAGGATATTGATATTTAGTATGCCACTACTGTATGCAAGAAGTCGCCCGTCTAAAAGGCTCCATAAGAAGCAACGTAAAAGGTGTAGGCGAGATACCGGTATCCGGCATACAGTATCCCCGTGTAAAAGTAGCCTAAGAGTTCGGCCAACGTGGGAATTGACGCTGATTGGTTGGATCCATTTGCAGTAATGCCAATTTAAAAACACGAAGTTTGACAAAATTATGTAATAATAGGGCAGGTCTTTTCACTTCCATATAAATTTATGTGGAAGTTACTTGCTATGGTTACAACTGTTTCTACAATTATATCCATAGAATAAATAAATTGTATCCATAACAATCAACTGTCAAATAAAGTTACAAGGTGGTGAAAAGATCGCCCTTAATTTGACAAATAATATGATGTTTATTAGTAAATCGAAAAATTTTTAGGTATTTCTCTTCAAGTTTTTAAGAAATATAAATTGCAATTGAAGGGTTGATGTCAAACACGGCATTTGTCAAAAAACTATAACCTTTAGGAGAACCAAAAATTAATGTAAGGCCAGAATTTTTATTATTTGGAACTATAAAATTGCAGTTTATGAAACATTCTTACGCAATCCAAAAAATCTGTAGTTTTTGACGAAAATTTGCAAAACAGATGTGTTATTTCTTTTATTATACAAGATCTTTTATTAAAGATACATTTTAATTGGAATAGATCGGTCTAACAGATTTAAACAAAATTGAAATATATACTTTTTTAAACAAAAGATTCATATAACTATCTAGCATGAAAGAAAAAATATGTGTAAGCACTGCTGTTGTCGTCCTCAATGTCACAATGTCACTTGGGTCTTCATTAGTGTCCAGAATATCATAGAAACCACGGTGTTCTCGATTAGATAATACTTCACAAAGGGCTTGAAGATCTTTTAGTTTTGCATGATTGATCTCGATAGGTACAAGTTATAATTCACTAGTAATATGGAGTCTTGCTTCTAATTATGCATTGTCTCCACGTTCCAGAACAGCTATCTCTTACTTATTCTATAAATTTATTTAACATAAAAGTGTTATTGCCTGAATGTATGCCATACATTTGCGAAGACTTTAGTGGAATAGGTGGTTGAGGATTCTTTACAAAATACTTATTAGTCGACAGTTTGAAGTTAAAAATATCTTTCTTAGTCTACCCATTTGATAAAATATGCAAACTATGTTACTGAGTAATAACTCTGAAATAAAACGATTTAATAAAGCAAAATATTTTCACTGCTTTTCAAGTATTTTTATTACGGAAATAATTCAAATGGAAATTGACTTACTAGAGCACAAGAGACATTAACAGTTTTTAGTTTTGTAGCTGAGAGTAGTTTCATCTTTTCTCAATTTTGCAAATAAAATATGAATATATATTACTCTATTTAGGAATTTGGTTATATTAGTCAATTCAAATAAGCTATGGTAAATTATAATGAAATAAATATCAGGTTATGAAACATTTGACATTTGCTAGGCAAACATAACCAATAATTTTTGCAATGTATATTTTTGGATCCAAAATAGCGGACTGACATTCGCGTTGGCTCAACTCTTATAAGTAATATAGAGTGACTCTATCACTGGCTATAGCGCCTCTATTTCAAATAGTAGCGACATCCTGGAGCAAACCTGACCCAAACTTTAATAATGAAAAAATTACTACATGCATGATGTTACGGAAATTCAGTAAAAAGTTGTTCAGAAATTACAATTACGGAAGTATATAACATATTATAGGTGAAAAGGTTTCGAAACAGCACAATGCGCAGAAACCGAAATACGTATGAGCGTTCGAAATTCCGTCGCACGCGCATATCTTTCTTAATGCAGTAGCGTCGGTATATTTCCATTCTGTCTTGTTGCGTGTGCTTATATCTCACAATTATCTTTTTGCTACTTAGGTGAGTTGATTTAAGCTCCAACCCCTTCAATTGAAAGTGGTTATTTAAAGATTATAAAGTGTACTTTGAGATTTTCATAACATTTTATGTGCACATATTTTTAACCCCTTTTAATGAACAACACTGTACTCGCAGGTGACGTTCGCGCAGATCTTGATGAGACATTGTGATGTTTCGAAACTACGTGAACTTTAATATGGTAGTTTTTACAGAACATGAATGTCCGTTATGATTAATGTTAAATTGTGAATATTTCTGTGAATGATTATTATTAAACCTAAAATTTATTGTAAGACGGAATGTCAAATCTGGTAATATTCAATGCCGCCAACATCGTTCTAGTGCTTTTGCTCCAGCGGCGAGATCAAGCGTTGTCGCTACTATTTAAAAATAAAGGGGCTATACCACTGGCTTTCTGAGGGACTGAATTTTGTGTAAAGAATTCTTACCACTTCCACTGGAGTTTGGCCTCCTGCCTATAGTCTTCTTGGTTTCTACTGACCACCCCCGCAACCGCCTGCGCCGTCCCGCGCTAACCTGTTCGGGATATGAACGAAAACAACACGAGCAACGACACAAAAAATATCCCGCCTAGTCCCGAGTCGCGACGGACGCCGGCTAGCAACACGAACGTCCCGCGCCTTGTTGTATTATCAACCACACAATGATTTTTAGTTTTTGTTATTAATTGGGTAGAAATTTTGAAATTTCTTCAGGCAAGTCAAGTCAAAAAGGAATAAAGTGAAGTACTCACTGAAAACCAAAGTACGAGTACATTTATACTGTGATGTTCACGTTTATGTGACGTGAGAAATTAATATGAGCATATACATAAGATAAAGAAAAATTTAGAGAATCATTATTACACAGATGTGGTTATTAAGGATCAATAAATAAATAAATAAAAACATATAAACTTACATACAAAGTCATAATGATATCCCAAGAATACAAAAATTTAGTATATAATTATAAAATAATGAAACAGAATGTAATAGCATATATTTATTATAGTATTTTGATACAATATTAAAATTAACAAGGATAATAAAAGGAAAGGATATCCTAGCCATAAGAGAACCTGAAAATTAAAAATCATGTAAATAATTTAAAGGTATATTGATTTGCTATAGCATATTTAAAATTCTCTCTGTACTTCAATAATAAGGTATAAATCACTTCTATGGTTATAGACATTGTTAGTAAGAAAACTGAAAGAATTACCAAAGATAGGGAGTATTTTAATAAATAAGAAAAACATAAAAAATAGTTGAAAAGAGGGGTATCTCGGGGAGATAATAATTATAAAATAAATTTTATTTTGAGTTAGGGGAGAAAATAAAAAGAAAATTTTACTAAAAGAAGAAATTTGTCTATATAATAGAAAATAAAATAAATGTGTATGTAGAATATGTAAATTGATAAAGTTCAAAAAGACAAATTGTTAAATTAAAATATATAAAAAGAAAGTCCAGCGTTTTATTGAATAAAGGAAGAGTCAGTGCATTAATTACAGAAAGCAAAATTAAAGGGTATTATGATACAGGTTTGTTACTCATCAAGGTGTGGAAGGATTGAAGTCTGGATTGTATTCCTGTAAAAGAAAATAATTATTAAGGTAACTTAATCATAAAAAATAGATTTGAAGATACTTACTGAGGTGTTGGGGAGCTGGCAGTCATCATTCGAGCCCTAGATAGAAGAAAACCATGATAGCAGTTTTTGAGGCAGTCCAGTAGTCAGGTGGTGTGAGGTCTGCAGAAGCGACGGCTGTGATCACCGTTCCTGGGGGAAAGTACATATTGTGGAATTTAAATTATTGGAAAGACATACAAGGAAAACTTACCTGAAGGAGGCAGTCCAGTAGTCCGGTGGTGTGAGGTCTGCATAATTGACGGCTGTGATCACGGTTCTTGGTGGAAAGTGTATATTGTGGAAATTGTAGGTTGTGAAAGTGGAGGTAATTGTTGAAAAAGGAGTAAAAGATACATATGTCAAAATTTTAAGAAACTATTGGATAGACATACAAGGAAGACTTACCTGAAGAAAATTTTTACATGTAAGTTGACAAGGGTAAGATTTCTTCCCACTTTAAAATCCTAAAATAAAGATTTATAAAATAAAGAACTAATAATAAAAATATATGCTATACTTACTTATTCCTTCTTGAGAAATATTTTAATTGATAACTGTCAGGTTTGACATTTCAGATATATGTGTCAATGGTTATTAGCAAGCCCAACCAACTGGGTGCTGAATGGGTAGTTAAGTGCACAATTTCGTGTAGTCGAATGTATAGGTATAAAATTACGGCGAGTCCAGGTTTTTAAACTGTAATAACTAGAAACAGTAAATCAACTGTTCAACAATTCTTTATAATCATAGAATAAATTACGCAAAAAATTAAGGCATTTAAGGTTTAATAGTTAGGTACCCTATCTATAATTTAAATTATAATTTTTCCACCTCCTCAGCCCAGCAATACTTTACGATGTATAAATTTCAAAATTTAATCAATTTCGAGAAGAAACATTTCTGTCTACGGAATTAAAAAGGTTCGTTAAAAAACAGGTCGCTACATTTTGTTTTAACAAAGATGCAATAATTTAAAATTCGTAAATTGGCGTCATCGCGTCGGCGTTGTCTCACCGACTAATGTAAAACAATATATAAAACAATAAGTTGCATTATCAACCGGTCTGGGCCGTATTGTTTGCATATACAAAATGCATACCAGGTAAGTTCAGTAAGATTTAAAATCTTATTTAAAAATTTAATTCAATAATTGTAATAAATTATCCCTTTTTGTTTAAATATTGCTTTACAGTAAGCATACAGTCGTGCACACAAATTAGTTAAATATGGTTAAAAAAATACATAACTCAACGGAATTAAAAAGGTTATTTAAAATATAATTATAAAAAAGTGAATTGACGTCGTCGTCTCGTCGACTAGGGAATTTAAAACAAAGAATAAAATGCATTATCAGCCGGTCTGGACCGTATCGTTTACACATGCGAAATGCATAGTTTTAAAAATTAATCCACTAAATAATTTACTTTTTCTAAATATTGCTATCGGAATAATCGGAATAAGCATTCCGTACTTCAGTTTACATAATCGTAAGTACGCATAACAAAGTATAGGTAATTTTATACCTATACATTCGACTACACGAAATTGTGCACTTAACTACCCATTCAGCACCCAGTTGGTTGGGCTTGGTTATTATTAGTAATAACCAAACTTTATTTATTGAAAAATACTAACCACTGCATGAGTGTGAAAAATCTAAATATTTTATTTATAAAGTTATAATAAAGAAATAATAAATAATATAATAAAGAAATTTTATAGGTAACCTTTAATATTGAACATCGAGTAATTCGACCCTGAGCTAGATAAGATTTATTAACCATTTGCAAGATACAAAATTACTTCACAATACATACTATAATATAGCATGAACAAAACGTAACTCCCATCAAAAGTGCCTTTGGAATTTTTAACCCATGTGTATTACACCAACAGAAAATTATAAAAAAATAATCAGACTCCTTTGACAGTGACAGTTGTTATTAATTTGATATAATTTTCTGATGTTATAATACACATAAGTTCAAAATTCCAAAGGCACCTTTGATGGAGTTACTTTTTGTTCATACTATATTTTCTTGATTCGAGAAATCATTTTATTGAAAATTCTCAATCTCATATAGTTTTGTCCAAAGATTTAACAAAATTTTATTAAAGTTAATTTTCTTAACAAAAGAAAACTGGCCCTGATTCAAGATATTATGATCATTTTGTTTTTCAAATTGAAATGATAAACTACAACTTTCTTCTGCCAAGATTACTATTTTTTCACGTCAAATATGTAGATTATTAACGCCAAAAAAACATTTTGATTCTCGTATCAAGAAAATATTGGTTTTATAAGAGTTATTTTTCTCTGTGTATTAAGTAACGATAATTAAAGGTTATAAAAGCTAAGCACAGAGGACGGCTTGCGCCGCACACTGGATCGAAACGGGGAAAACATGGACATTTGACGAAATGATCAAAGTTTAAAATCAATGATATTTTAATGTAGACGTTTAAAAGACTGTATAGTATAGATTATAAAAATGTAAATTTGTTTGCTTCACTTTTACGTTATCACCCTCTCTCTGACAGTCGAAGTTGACTATTTGAGAACGGATTTTATGAAGCAAAAATGTGGGTTCACTTAAATTAACTAAATTATTTTTAAGAAATGTTTTTTAAATCGATTTTTTCTTTGCTTGTTAGTATTATGTTTCTTCTGTAAATTACATATTTTTTGATAATTATTATTCATCTTCCTTAAAAAAAAACTCTAAACGTAACTCGTAATTTTAAAAAAATTTGACTTCCGGTTGACTTTTAAAAAAACTCCTAAGAAATCCCAGATGGAGACTGTCATATTTCGAATCCGTAACATATTTACTTTATATATTCATTTTTATCTAGTACAAATATGTGCAATTAAGAAAATTATCTATCGTTTCATCTATAAGTGCTGATTACTACATTAAAAACGGTCTTTCATAGAACGCGTCTATTTTGACATCGATATCAGCAAATATAATGACTGTCTATTATGCATTAGTTAGAAATATAATTGTGGACATAGCCACAGGTTCATTTTAATGTTCACTTGTTTTCTAAATCCAAATTGTGATAGGGGAATCAAAATAAAAATGTTATATACCTTTACGTTCTGTGTATATAAGTAAGTTTGTTTAAGGGGTTTCTGGAGAGGCGCAAAAATCGTGACACTCCCTAATAGAACAAAAAAAAGATAGGCAACCAATGTTACAGTCTAACAAAATAGTAATTCCAGTAATAGTGCATTCCATTATTGTTTACATAAGTAAACAATTTACTAATAATTAAAAAAACGGTAGAATAATTAATACCCAACTATCTAAATTGCATGTCTTGATTTCTAGCATTCATTATAAATTAAAATAATTAAATTAAAAATGATTTAAAATTTAAAAATATATTTTTTATACTACTAAAATACACATTCAATATTAGTAACTTTACCATCATTACAATTTGAATTTAATAAAAGGGAAAATACGTTATGCAATAATAATTTTGATAAAAATAAATCAAATACGAAAGAAATGAAGGAATCATTCTTTGTACACTTCTTTCTTACAATTAGTTTTGTACCTATACCTGCTCTTGGGGTGCATGAGTAAAGACGCCATAAATAAGTACAATAAAATATTACCGACTTTCCAAGAACTATATGGCTTTTGCAAAAGCAGTAGCTGTAAAAGGATTTGGAAATTTTTCTTGTAGTACCCTTGGAGTACCCTTTTCATTGTATCATAATTATATCATAACATAATATATTCCCGTAGCGTACGTGATATTTCAGTACATTGTACTGAATACAATATAATGTACTATGTAAATATAATACTATATAATTAAATATAATTATATAATAATATAAATGTACTTAAATATATACTGTAACAAGAGAGAAAAAGAAAGAACCTCTTCTTCACACAACAAATGGAATATTCTACAGCATTCGAGAGAATGACGCATCGCACCAAGCAAGTATGTAAACCAGACGCGGTTTATCTAGCGCCTTCGAGAAATACATAGTAGGTTCTAGCGGCTTCTGGTACGATTATATGAGGGTATAAAATCGACTTCGCGGATAAAAGAGGATCAGTCAACAGCGAGTCATTAACTGTGTATCACGAAATAAATAGTAAATGTGAAGATAAATGTTGTATTAGAAATTCATAGTCTGTAAATAATAGTTTTAATGGTTTATAATCATAGCGTTAATTTATAGTGTATTCATTAGTGTTTGTAAATAAATATTTCTTATTAATAGACGATTTAAATAGCACTTTTGTTATTATTTTAAAAAGAACGTTTCAGTGGTGTACAGATGTCGGGTTTTAAAATAAATAAAATCGTGTAATAAACAAAGTGCTGTGAGAATAAACTGTTAGTGTTAAAAGCAATTCCAACTAATAATTAAAATGGCGATGAAATTGTTGAAAGATCTGAAGGTAATAGACTTAAAACGCGAACTGGAAGAACGGGACTTGGAAACAACGGGCCTTAAAAGTGTGTTAATAAATCGGCTAAGAGAATGGCTTTTGGAACACAAGGAAGACCCCGAAAATTACCTCTTCGAAATACCTGGACCCGCAATTGATACTAACGTGTTGTTAAGTAAAATGGAAGAGAATTCTAGAATGTTAAAAGAAGAATTACTGGAAAATTCGAGAAAGTCCGAAGAGAATTCTAGAATGTTAAAAGAAGAACTACTGGAAAAGTCCAAAGAGAATTCTAGAATGTTAAAAGAAGAACTATTGGAAAAGACCGAAGAAAATTCTAGAAAGCTAATGGATAATGCTAAAGCACTGGAAGAAAGAGTTTTTGAAAATTCTAGAATACTTAAAGAAGATTTACTAGAAAATGCAAGATTGCTCAAGAAAGAATTACTAGAAAAGTCTAAAGAAAGTTCTAGAAGGCTTAAAGGAGAATTGCTGGACAATGTCAAAGCGTTAGAAGACAAAGTTTCCGAAGAATTGTTGGAAAATTCCAGCGCGTTAGGACTATTAGAAATTAAATTGGAGAAGCAGGATAGGGTAATAAAGATGGTAGAAGAGAAAATAGCCCAAATGCAATTACCACCAACAACTGAGAAAGATAGCGTAACTAAAATGTTGGAAGATAGAATGAGTCAAATACGGTTTCCCTCAACTTCTGAGTGGCCGAAACAATTTAAAGAAGAAAAGGATCCTGCCGTAGGGATAAAAGTAAAACCACCCACGTTCGATGGGAAAATACCTTGGTCCACCTACTACAAACAATTTGAGGCGGCCGCTGGGGCCAACGGATGGACACGCAAGGAAAAGGCCGTTTCTTTAACTGTGGCTTTGCGTGGAGACGCGTTGAACGTCCTGCAAACAATCCCAGCAGGACAGGAAAATGATTACCAGCTGTTAGTTTCTAGATTGGAGATGAGATATGGAGACGCGCATCTACAACAGGTGTATCACGCGTAAGTGAAGAATCGTATCCAGAAGAATGGAGAAAGCCTGCAGGAGTTTGAAGCCGATGTTGCGCGGCTTGTCCGATTGGCGTACCCTACGGCACCCGATTCATTTCTGGGACAACTCGCTGTGCAGACCTTCATTGATGGGTTAAGAGACGGGGAAACACAACAATCATTGAGGCTGGCACGACCAAGAACAACTGATGATGCGCTTGCTCACGCCTTAGAATTTGAAGCTGAAAAACAAGCGTCACGAGGTCACGGGCGTGTTCGGACCGTTGTGGAGGAAGATGAAGGTTCTAAAGATCGCCTAGAAGAATTATTAATGAGAGTTCTTCAGAAGGAAGAGAACCGTAAGAAGAATCCTCAAGAAGTTCGAGGGCCCCGTTGCTGGAACTGCGGCGAACAAGGACATGTAGAACGGCGTTGTCCCAAAATAACAAAAGTACAACCGTCGGAAAAGTTAAAAGGGGTTGGCAAGAGAGGGCGAACGTTGACTGTTAGTAAAGATGCCCCAGAGATCATCGTCCATGCCGTAACATCAGGGAATAGTACCAGCAGTTTGTTCATAGATGGGAAAATTGCGAATCGAATTGTTCCACTGCTCATTGATACGGGGGCGACAAAATCCATCATACGCCCTAACGTTCTACGAACAAGTATGAACCTGTTACAGACAACTACTCAACTCCGTACAGCGACGGGAGAAGTAATACCAACACGCGGAGTGGTGAAGATGAAGATTGGCGTTGGAAGTGAAGAACGTGATCATGAGGTGCTGGTAGCCGACATCATTGACGAATTCATCTTGGGAATGGACCTCCTGAGAAAATTGGACTTGAAGGAGGGTGTTTTGAAGGTTGGTAACGAAGAACTTCCGTTGCACCCACGAGAAGATCCTGTCGTAAGGGTTTTGCTGACAGAAGGTGTGATATTGCCGGGTCAAAGCGAGATGGTTGTCGAGGCAGGTTTGGATGGAGATCTTCGGGTAGGATGTGTGCGAATGATGGAGCCTGTTTGTGATAAGAAGATCCATAGTGGCATACTGGTGGGAAAAGCGCTGATCAAGGTTGGAAAGACAGTACCGGTGAGGCTTATGAACGTTAATGTGGATCCGGTGACATTGAAGAAGAGTACCCTTGTGGGACAGTGTGTGCCAGTATTCCGAGTAGCCAGGTGTATAGCTGATGTTCCAAAACCAGCGCATAAAGACCATGGTGGAAAATTAGTGGGTATGGTTACTAGTTCGTGCGAAGACCAGTGGCGGATTTAACACTTGAGGGGCCTGAAGCGCTACAAATTTTTGGGGCCCCCAAGGATTAACATAAATTAAGGTCTATAAAACAAAAAATAATAAACTATAAAAAAATAAACAATTTACCAAAATCGAAAACTTTTTATTAACATTATAATAAATTATACTTATATGGATACTGTATTGTACAAATCAATTGGTAAGTGCAGAAAGGTAACATTATGTCCATAATATCAATGTCAAATCAAATATTAATGCAAAAATATATAAAGTACTAACAAAATAATTCAAAATATCTGAACGCAACAAAAACACGCGCGCAAAATATAAACAAGCAGAGAAGTGAGGTTGATTAAAATACTACTAAAACAATGGTGGATTAACGCATGCTTATATAAATTTGGATTGGCGGGACCAGGCGAGCTTCGCATCTGTAAAGTATAATCTGTGGTCAAATTCGGCAAATAATTATCTGCCTAGTCATTTACTAAGTGACGGGACAGACAGTAAAACGAGAATAAATCTAGACGATTTTGCTTCATGCCTAGGCATGAAGAGGGTTCATTGAATGAAGGTTACTAAATGCCGTTGTTTAGAACAGGCAGTTAGTAAATGACCATGTGCTGTGGGCAAATAAGGTAATAACATGCACATTTTTTTGCAGAACATTCTTTAGGCAAGGGTAAAGATTTTCCAAGTGTTCATCTAAAAAAATGTTCTACGAAGAAATGTGCATGTTATTACCTAATTTGCCGACAGCACATTAAGCCATTTACTAACTGCCTGTTCTAATTTAGTAAATTTAGTTTAATTTAGTAAATACCTAGACATATAACAAAATCAAAAGGCATATAGATTTATGTTCGATTTACTATCTGCCTTGTCACTTAGTAAATGACTAGGTAGATAGTTAGTTTTCCGGATTTGACTATCTTCCTGCGACATATGTACTGTTCTGACAGGAAAATCTCGCACGATTTTTATCAAGTAGGCTGATTTTTCTTAAATTTTAGACGAGTAACAAAGACTTTTCATGACATGACACAATATCATAGACGCGTCAAAAATAACTATTTCAATAGAAATAAAATAATATTGGCTGATTTTATTATTAATATAAAAAAGAATTTATATCAAGACACATCATTTTGATTTAGAAACTACGTATTTTATTAAATTGTACTTTATGACATATGTCATTAAAAGAAAAATAACAATTTGACATAAGTAAAACTTGCCACTGGATGTAAGACCGTTTACAAAATGAAGAAAATCGAGTGAAATTTTTCTGCCGGCATAGTACTTAATCGTATAATTTTAGGTTTTTGGTATAACTGATTTATTATTCGTTAATTAACATTATACGCACTAATAAATATTAAATAATAGCTATTTATGTAACAAGTACATAATGTAGAACTTTATAGATGAGCTCAGTTTATGGCCGAGCGAGCGAAGCGAGCGAGGCCTATAAAAAGGGCGAGTCTATAAAGTTCGATTATGTAAGAGTTGCATACAAAGCTTTATGTCAGACTCCTAAAATTGGCTTATTATTAAAAAAAAATCAGTTTATAAATTTGACATCTATTCTTGACAGAAGAAAATTTGACATGTAATATACAGTTGCCATTGGAAAACTGAATATACTACACTTTATTTTATAACTACCACTTTATTTTACGAGTACAATAATAAGCCAGTTTACTGCCGCAAAACAATACAATAAACAGTACTTTATAATGCAATAGGACATAATAGCTGTTTATGCACAGATGCATTATAATTAGACTATTATTGATAGATCTATCTAAATATAACTGTCTCTTTATGCCCCAAGGGCCTCTTTATGATCCGACGGGCAATAATGAAACGTCAATTAAATGTCAGAGCTGATTTGTAGAACTTGATTGGTTCTTAATATAATTTGTAAACTTATCACCAATGAAAATAAGCTGAAATTAAGTATTTTAGATAGTAACTATAGTAACGTACTTCGTATATAGGCACATAAGTATACGTACTGCGGCTTGATGTAACCTACGTACTCATTTAATTATGTTTTTTACACAATAATAGATTTTAGATAAAAACAATCTGTGCATAAAATAGTGTATGCATTTCGGGCATAACTTGCTTTTATGGCCCTACAGCCTTTTCCTGGTCCTCGGCTAATGCCTCGGGCTATAAATAACGCTTCTGGCCATGAAAGCTTCTTTATGCCCTTAATACATAAATCACTATTATGTAACAAGTACATAATGTAGGACTTTATAGACAAGCCTCGTTTATGGGCGAGCGAGCGAAGCGAGCAAGGCCTATAAAAAGGGCGCGTCTATAAGGTCCGATTATGTTAGAGTTGCATACAAAGCTTTATGTTCGATTCCTAAAATTGGCTAATTATCAAAAAAATCAGTTTATAAATTTGACATCTATTCTTGACAGAAGAAAATTTGACATGTAATATACAGTTGTCATACTTTATTTTACTACTATATACTTTATTTTACTACTACCACTTTATTTTACTACTACCACTTTATTTTACGAGTACAATAATAAGCCAGTTTACTGGCGCAATACAATACAATAAACAGTACTTTATAATGCAATCGGACATAAATACATTTATTTTACAATCAGTTATTTTACAATGGAACTTTTCTACTTTTACTATACCAAAAACAATTGACAAAAGTCATTCAGGAATTTTACCCGTTGAAAAGCGTTGTAAAATTCCCCTTCACCGAACGTCTTATCAGAAACCATTAATTCAAGAAATTATAGTCATCATAGTAGTCTGATGACCGCGCTGATGCTGATTGTGCGAGAAAGCAAGTGTTCGGAGCGACAGAGATAATACATTCCTCGCAAGTCTGTTGTGAAACAGTATACTCCGTTACAATATTTTACTTATGCTTGCCTTTTCGTAGAAAACTATAATGTGTCAACCGATATGAATGATATAAACCGTTTTTGTTTCACTTTTCGCGAGAAAGTGAATTCCACGCCAATAATTGTTATTTATCGCTTGTCCAGTGCGGTCCTTGGCAGGAGGCCTCGGCGGGGCCCCCTGACTTGCGGGGCCTGAAGCGGCCGCTTCAAGCGCTTGTGCCTAAATCCGCCACTGGCGAAGACCTTAACAGAACGGAAGTGAAAGAGGTACAGGGTTTGGTTCACCGATACCAAGATATCTTCGCTCTTGACGATAACCAGAAGGGACGACCAAATATAGTAAAACATAAAATCAATACAGGCAACTCTATGCCTGTCCGTCAGCAGCCGAGGCGTCTACCCCTAGCAAGGCGAGCAGAAGCCGAAAAGATTATTACCGATATGGAAGAACAAGGGGTCATCGAGCCATCCAGCAGTCCATGGGCATCACCGGTGGTCCTCGTCAGTAAGAAGGACGGGTCAACGAGATTTTGTGTGGACTATCGGCAGCTCAATAACGTGACCAAGAAAGACAGCTATCCCTTACCACGCATCGACGACACGTTAGATACCCTGTCTGGTTCGCGATGGTTTTCGACTTTGGACTTGAAGAGTGGTTATTGGCAAGTTGAAATGGAACCTGAAGACCGGGAGAAGACTGCGTTCACTATTGGTTCCGGACTATGGCAGTTTACAGTTATCCCTTTCGGTCTATGTAACGGTCCGGCTACCTTTGAGCGTCTAATGGAGACCATCCTGAGAGGGCTGTCGTGGAAGACCTGCCTGGTATACCTAGATGATGTGATTGTAGTCGGAAAATTATTCAACGAACATTTGAAAAATCTAGAGGAAGTGTTCCGAAGACTACGTGGAGCCAATCTGAAACTCAGTCCGAAAAAGTGCCACATATTCAGAAAGGAAGTGAAATATCTCGGGCACGTCGTATCACAAAATGGAGTGGCAGCCGACCCCGATAAGATTCGTGCAGTTCAAGAGTGGCCAACACCGAGAGATAAACACCAAGTTCGTAGTTTTCTTGGGTTATGTACCTACTACAGGCGTTTCGTTCCTGGGTTTGCCAATATAGCGAAGCCCCTGACAAGGTTAACTGAAGATGGGCGCGAGTATGTTTGGAGCGGAGAGTGTGAAACAGCTTTCCAACAGTTGAAGCGTGCCCTGACAACAGCACCAATATTGAGCTATCCACGGACAGAAGGGAAATTCATACTTGACACAGATGCAAGTAATCTGGCCATTGGGGGTGTACTTTCTCAAATACAGGATGGACAAGAAAAGGTCATCGGCTATTTTAGTAAGGTTTTGTCGAAAGCCGAAAGGAATTATTGTGTGACCAGAAAAGAACTATTGGCTGTCGTGAAGTCCGTTGAGCACTTCTACAAATACTTGTACGGACGGAAGTTTTTATTGAGGACGGACCATGCAGCGTTGAAATGGCTTCTACAATTCCGTAATCCTGAAGGCCAGGTCGCAAGGTGGATCGAACGATTACAAGGATACGACTTTGACACCGAACATCGAGCGGGCACTAGTCATCGATATGCCGATGCTCTTTCAAGAAGACCCTGTCCAACGGATTGCCGTCATTGCTCTCGTTTGGAAGAGAGGGTTTGCCAAGTATTAAGGACTCCCATCGTCAACGACAATTGGTTGCCGGAAGAATTGCAACGACAGCAGGAGGCTGATCCCGAACTAAAAATGGTACTGGAATGGAAGCGCGCGGGAGAAAGGCCTGCCTGGGAGGCCGTCAGCCCTTTCAACAAAACGCTCAAAGCATATTGGGTCCAATGGGAGTCCTTGAAGGTGGAAGACGATCTCCTGAAGCGAGTACTGGAGAGTGAAGATGGCACCACCATTAGGTCTCAGTTCGTGGTTCCAAGAAGCCGAGTGGCTACAGTGTTGCGACATCTCCATGACGGTGCCTCAGGAGGACACTTCGGTGTGAAAAAGACTTTGGAGAAAGTTAGGGAGCGTTTTTATTGGGTCAACTGTAAAGAAGACGTGAAGGAGTGGTGCCGGAAATGTGAACTATGTGCCACTGGTAACGGACCCTTGGGGAAACGAAGAGCACCTATGAGGCAGTACAATGTGGGTAGTCCTCTGGAAAGAATAGCTATAGATATTGCCGGACCATTTCCCGAAACCGACGATGGGAATAAATACATATTAGTGGCAATGGACTACTTTACCAAATGGCCAGAAGCATATGCCCTACCAAACCAGGAAGCTGCGACAGTAGGGAAAGAATGGGGTTTCTGGGACCACCTCCCACCACTTTCTGCTTTCTGCCAAGGTCAACCTGACGTGTTGCTGACGTACTAGTCAAAGAGTCTTTCAGTCGCTTCGGAGTGCCCATGGCGCTGCATTCGGATCAAGGCCGCAACTTTGAGTCTGTACTATTTGGAGAAGTCTGTCGATTGTTGGGCATTCGCAAGACCACACCGTTACATCCGCAGTCCGATGGAATGGTAGAACGCATGAATCGGACAATGGGCAAATATTTGGCCAAGGTCGTCTCCGATCATCAACGAGACTGGGACCAATACCTGCATCTGTTCCTGATGGCTTATCGTGCATCGGTTCACGAAACAACCGGTCAGTCACCAGCGTCTGTGATGTTTGGACGCGGGTTACGGTTACCGTGTGATCTGGAATTTGGGTCTCCACCTATAGAGCAGGAGGTAGCCGGGAATGATTATGTCATCAACTTAAAGCAGAAGTTGGAGGATATTCACGACCGAACCCGAAACAATAGTCGAATCGCGAGTGACCGGATGAAGGCTACGTACGATGTGAGAGCCCAAGAAGGAGGGTTTCAACCTGGAGAGCTTGTCTGGTTACACAACTCGCAAAGACGTCGTGGCTATTCTCCAAAGTTACAGCGGAATTGGGAGGGCCCATACCAGGTGAAGAAACGAATAAATGACTTGATTTATCGCATCCAGAAATTGCCAAGAGGGAAACCAAAGGTGGTACACTCCAATCGTCTGGCGCACTATGAGGGAAATAATGACGCAGTCCCGGATCGGGAAGATGAGGCTGAGGTGGCTATTAATATCGTAAGGCCTGGAGATGATCAGCCAACCTTCAGAGAATTTATGGCTGCGTTTTCTGGAACTAGAAAAGCGCAATTCGGAGTCACGACTGAGATGCAACAAGATCTCTTCCGGGTCCCTGGTGATTATTCCATTGCCCACTGTGTCTCCGAGGATCTCCGTATGTCCAGGGGGATCGCAGTAGTGTTTAGAAATAAATTTGGACGGCTGAATGAACTTTGAGAACAAAATCCCTCTGTTGGTAAATCCTTACGCTTGCCTGATCATGACCGATCCATTTACTACTTGGTAACCAAGCAGTTTTACTACCAGAAACCGAGTTACGCCGACTTGTGGAGGGCATTATGGAATTTGAGGATCGAGTTGCTTACCAGGGGAATTAACAAATTGGCAGTTCCCAAACTCGACTGTGGGCGGGACCAGCTGGATTGGAGAATCGTTAGAAACATGCTGGAAGTTGTCTTTAGAGGTACGGACGTCAAGATCTTCGTCTGCAGTTTTGACCCACAGCCCGCATTAAGGCCAACGAAGAGTGTACACTGTTACTTCTACCGTAATGGAACGTGTAGTCGAGGTGAAGACTGTCGATATCGTCATGACCCGTTCTACAGGAACCAGAGCATAAAACCTGTTCTGGGACAGAACAGACTTGAAGAGGGGGGCAGTGTAACAAGAGAGAAAAAGAAAGAACCTCTTCTTCACACAACAAATGGAATATTCTACAGCATTCGAGAGAATGACGCATCGCACCAAGTATGTAAACCAGACGCGGTTTATCTAGCGCCTTCGAGAAATACATAGTAGGTTCTAGCGGCTTCTGGTACGATTATATGAGGGTATAAAATCGACTTCGCGGATAAAAGAGGATCAGTCAACAGCGAGTCATTAACTGTGTATCACGAAATAAATAGTAAATGTGAAGATAAATGTTGTATTAGAAATTCATAGTCTGTAAATAATAGTTTTAATGGTTTATAATCATAGCGTGAATTTATAGTGTATTCATTAGTGTTTGTAAATAAATATTTCTTATTAATAGATGATTTAAACAGCACTTTTGTTATTATTTTAAAAAGAACGTTTCAATACAATATAATTAAATATTTAAAAATATGATGCCCAAATAGCTTGGGTAAACTAAGAAACAAGATCATGTATAAACGTATTTATTTATATTTTTTAAATATTGCTGTTGTGGATTTCTGAAATTCCATTGTGTTTAAAATTGCAATTGCCATTGCCTGTGGACATCTGGAAATACTTTAGAATTTACCAAGAAGTTATAAGCTGCTTGTAAAATCTGTTGTATTGAAAGAAATGCATAGCGTATTCAGAAATTTACCGGTTTGTCGTTTCATTTATAAAGGCCGTAATATTTTTTTAAATACATTTGAAATATTAGAAATATTGAAATCCTAGGAGTCGCCAGCGAAATCTAAGAGAGGTTTACATGACGTAGTACTTACGTGTGAGTTAGTCCATAATTATCGGCGCATTTATCAAACCCCATTGGATTGTTTCTTTTTTCACAGTGAAAACACTTATGCCTGCAATTTATATCAAGGAATGTCCGATTATCCATCCAAGATGACCAAGATAAAATGAAGGGATATCAGGAGTATCAAGAAATTTGCAAAATTAATATTATTTATTTTAATTAGCCGTTTATAATATTCTGTATTATTCATATTTATTTTAATTAGCTGTTTATAATATTTTGTATTATTCTTATTTTTATGGTAACTTAATTTAAATATCTTTGTACACTATTGATCCGTTTTTACTTTTTTGTTTCAGTTGCTGCTGAGAGCCTGCTATCGTTTTATTGAAGTTTTCTTTTACAAGAGGTTCAATTTTTCTTGCTTCCATTTTTTACACTTTAATATTATTATTGTTTTATCATACCTTAATTTCTATTATTATTATTGTTACGATCATTATTATTACCACCTGTTATTAGTTATAGCTTATAGTACATCACAGGTTTTTTTATAGCTACACGTCAGCTCGCGTTCCTTTTCTAAATATTACTACTTATTACTCTTATTTATTTACTATTTTTTATCATATCCTACCTTAGTATTTTCTAACAAAGAAATATTTTAGAATTTGCTGATTTTGCAAACATCTGGATATTCCATTAAGGGATTATTGTAGCTGTAAAGCATGTACCTTTTAGGTATTTTATTCTTGTCGATAAGTTTTCAAATGTAATATTTGCATTCCAAACAATTGGATATTATACCCTCTTTTTAGAAATTTAGGAATTTATAAATAATATTTTGACACTGTACACAAAAGTAGCCGTGCAAGTGTTGCCGTGTTTACTCCTTATGTTCCGTATAACCGGTATAACTGACCGTATCGTTTCGTTATTTTGGACGTTTTCTATTTATTGTTTTGGCAAGATGTTAATATGGAAAATATGTATACCAACAAAGTTTTATATATCATTCTTCGATCTACAAAGACAAGCTTCAAAGACTGTAACAAGTTGTATGATATCACTCCATATAGTTTTACATATTTTGTGAAATGATATATCAGCATCATATATGTAAAAAAAGCTTCTATAACAACTGACATAGAAAATGCATTAAATATCACAAAATAAATGCCAATGTCCATCGTTTAGCTGTTTCGACCCACTGTGGCCGCCCCGGGCCATGGCCCCCATGGCTCTATGGTAAATACGCCACTGATGTTAGATGACAACTTTTTGTTACAACTTTCAAACTGCGCTGATGCCAAGTGTCCCCATATCCGAGTTTCTTTTGTGTAGGATATTTATTTACACCCTAAATATCAGCTAATATTAAAATCAAAGATTTGAGAGAGAGTTAAGATTGGAAGCTAAGCGACGATCCTAGATAAAATTATATTATAGATGTTGATCTTTACTAGACTCTTAGTATAGTCAATTTTTTCATTAAGTTCTTATTTTTTACTATCTGACGATAGAGACTTGAAATCTTTTGTAATGCCTTCAGTACTGGACCAATATAAAATGTTATATGTTTAAAATGGGGGCACGCCCCCTCGGAGGGTTGAAACCCCCATTTTATACCCCTAATTTAATAACGCAACCAAATTGAGCAAAATTTATGTTGGGAGGGTTCTTGGAGTCGCTGATATTAATCCAATGAGAAAATTAAAAAATTCAAAATGGCGTGTCCAAAATGGCGGTCCTAGAATAACGGGCCTTTGAGATTGAGAATGCGATTTACGCCGTTTCTATTAATTTTAGAGAGAAATTCAAAAAGTCAAAAAGTGCTTAAAATGTGGTTTTGCAAAGGAATACACTATTTTGATTACCTTATTATGTAACCCCTTCTCTCTGCCCTAGTAGTAGAGTCAATTTTTGCATTAAGTTCTTATTTTTACTGTCTAATGATAGAGACTTGAAATCTTTTGTAATGGCTTTATTACTGGAGCAATATAAAATGTAATATGTTTAAAATGGGGGCACGCCCCCTCGGGGAGTTGAAACCCCCATTTTAAACTCCCAATTTAAGAACTCGGGAAGTCTTCAACAAAGTTGAGCAAAAACTATGTTGGGGGGAGATTTGAGGTCCCTGATTATCAATCAAATAAGAACATCAAAAAATTCAAAATGGCGGACCCAAGATGGCGGTATTTTAGACTAAAGATGCGATTTACGCCGTTTATATTGATTGCAGAGAAAATGCAAAAAGCCAGAAAGTGTTTAAAATGTTATTCTGCATAAGAATACATAATTCCGGTTACTTTATTATGTAGCCCCTTCACTCTCCCCTACTGAGAAGAAGAGTGAAGGGGGTTACATAATAAGGTAACCAAAATAGTACATTCCTTTGAAAAATCACATTCTAAACACTTTTTAACTCTCTGTATTTTTCTCTAAAATCAATAGAAATGGCGTAAATCTCATTTCCAATCTCAAAGACCGCCATTTTGTATTTCTTAATTCATAATCAGGAACCCCAAAACCCCCCCCAACATAAATTTCGCTCAAGTTGATGGAAAACTTCCCGAGTTAGTAAATTGGGAGTGAAAAATGGGAGTGCCAACCCCCCGAGGGGGTGTGCCCCCATTTTAGACTTATTAAATTTTATATTGGTCCAGTACTCAAGGCATTACAAAAGATTTCAAGTCTCTATCTTTTGATAGTAAAAAATAAGAACTTAATGCAAAAATTAATAATAATAATAATAAATCGTCTTTATTTAACAAATGTACCTATTACAGACATTTGTCCTTGTACAGACAATTGACTCTACTAATAGGGCAGAGCGAAGGGGTTACATAATAAGGTAACCAAAATAGTGTATTCCTTTGCAAAATCACATTTTAAACACTTTCTGACTTTTTGAGCTTTTCTCTAAAATCAATAGAAACGGCGTAAATCGCATTCTCAATCTCAAATGCCGTTATTTTAGGACCGCCATGTTGGGTTCGCCATTTCGAATTTTTCAATTTTCTCATTGGATTCATAATCAGCGACTCCAAGAACCCTCTCATCATAGATTTCGCTCAATTTGGTTCCGTTATTAAATTAGGGGTAAAAAAAGGGGGTTTCAACCCCCCGAGGGGGCGTGCCCCCAATTTAAACATAACATTTTATACTGGTCTAGTACAGAAGGCATTACAAAAGATTTCAAGTCTCTATCTTTAGATAGTAAAAAATAAGAACTTAGGCATGTTTTTTGCAAAAATTGACCCTACTATCTATTGTCTCCTTAGTTACTATCCGATATCTTAGTAGGTGGTCCACGCGGGTAGATGGCGGTGTTTTCAGAATTTTTTAGGTGAATGATCCAAGTGGTGGTAGTAAAATTGAGTAACGTACGACAGTAATGTGGTTAGAAAAATATTACAAGAGAAGGGGATTACCCAAAGATTAACTATGCCATATACACCACAGCAAAACCCTTGTGAGAGATGATCTACCACAGTCCTTATGGACAGAACTTAAATTAATGCTGCCACGTAGTATGTATTGAATAGGACTGAACCTTCTAGTATTTCAAAGAAATCTCCATACGAGCTATGGCATCGGGAACGGCTTCATATTAAACACCTATGAGTTATAGGCTCTGATTGCTATGCCTATGTTCCTAAGCAAAATAGAAAGAAAATGGACAAAGAGGCCGTGAAAGGTATACTTGTTGGTTATGATACTGATGGTTATAAGATTTGGTGTAAACATGGTACTTTAATACGAAGTCGTGATGTTGTGTTTCAGGAAAGGCTTCTTTCATCAGGTGCTGGTGGATGTCACTGTAATACCTAATCAGTTATCAGAAAATGAAAATGCTGAACCTCCTCAGAAGGAGATCTGTGAAGATCCTTCTGATACTAACGAGGATTCGTTTTCTGAAACTTCACAAGAAGAAATGTCAGGAGAGAAGGAATTGGAGAGTCTTGTGTAACACCTGTCACTCCTAGGCTTCGTGACAGAAGTACTCTACAACGACCCCAAAGATTCACTGATTTTGTAATGTCCTGCGATACCATTATGAATGATTATACTGAACCAACTACTTATGAAGAGGCTATGCAGAGCCAGTACTGTTTTGAATGCAAACTTGCTATGGATCAGGAAATGAAGTCCTTATTAGACAACCGTACCTGGGTATTAGAAAAATTTCCTGTTGATAAAAAACCAATACCTTGTAAATGGATATTCAAAGTCAAAACAAACCCAGATGGATCCATAGAGCGTTTCAAAACCTGATTGGTTATAAAAGGGTATCTACAGAAGAAGGATGTTGATTATAATCGAACCTTCAGCCCTGTGACTAGATTGAGTACTGTTAGAGCTCTGATAAGCGTTGCTGCAAATGAAAAATAACAATTAATGCAATTTGATGTATCTACTGCATTTCTGTATGGAAATATTGATAATCAAGGTAGTCACATTTATTTGAAGCAAGCTGATGGCTACACAGATGGTAGTGCACTGGTTTGGTTAAAGGATTTGGATACAACAAAGGTAAAAGGAACATTGGATCGTGGGATCATTTATAAAAGCAATTGTAATAAAGTACTGTTATGTTATAGTGATGCTGACCATGCAGGGGACATTACAACTGGTAGGTACACTTCTGGAGTGCTCATCATGTATGCAGGTAGCTGTATTTCTTGAATCAGTCAGCGGCAGTCTTCGGTGGCAATCTCGACTACAGAAGCTGAGATTGTAGTAGCCAGTGAGGCAGCTAAGGAGGCTGTGTGGCTATAAAGGCTGATGGCAGACATGGTGGTGTTAGAAAGCGTTCCTGACCTGTACATTGACAATGAAGCAGCTTTGAAGCTTTCACACAACCCAGAGTTCCATAAAAGAACTAAGCATATACGTACAAGACACTTCTTTGTTCGGGAGCTTGTAACTGAGGGTAAAATCAGCGTGGAGAAAATCTCATTTGAAAATCCACTAGCTGACCTATTGACGAAGCCCCTACCTAGGCCTCGACACATGGTGTTGTGTAATGAACTTGGACTTAGTGCTATAAATGAAATACCTAACTGTAAAATGAAGGGAAAGTCTTGAATTTATCATTTTCAGTTTATTTTCCTATGTTGCAACACTGCGTGTTGAGTAGGTTATTTTTTGTTAATATTACTAGTTTTTTTTGATAACCGTCAGTTAGAAATGTGTTTAATTCGCTCGCTTTTATTTTTACTTAATTAATATTTTTAATTACTGAATAGTAAAAGTTATGAAAGCTAAAGTTTTTTTGTTCAAAAACCTTAAAACACAAAAAATAAACCTGTTTACTAACTGTATCTTCAAAACGCGGTTTTGAGTATTTTTGTTGATAGTTCACGTTACAAGAAAAATGTTCTCGTACTGTACAGCACAAAATTGCAATAGTAATAAAAAGGATCATTCATTATAGGCTTATTTATCGTTGTCAAAGGATGTAAATATGTAAGTATTTTTATGTATCTCCTCTCACTTCAATTGCTGTTTAGGCTTACTTTTCCTTCTTGTTTCAGTGCAAAAATAGAGATAGGTGGTGATTTATTAAAAGATGTAGTAAACAGCCTAGAGAATGACAGGTCCAAATTTGAAATTTGTTTTGCTTTGCAAGATTTAGTCCTCAAAAGCAGCATCACAACAGTCATCCTTCCAACAATAAGCATAACAAGGGTTCTATCAATGACATTAATTATTATTATTATCATACCCAACGTAAACTACTTATAAACGTTTAATTTGAAAATTATTTGTATGCTTAACTTGTATACAGTTATAATGTCAATAAACAAATCAGTAGATTTATTTCTTTAGATAATCTTGGAGATTAAATAACTATTTTTAATATACATTCACTATTCTGAATTTCGCGCCATTCATATTGTCGCACTTCTATTGGCTCTTAGTTCAGCGCCAGTCATTTTATCATGGCCAGCTTCATTCATGGCCGCTGTCAGCGAATATGAATGGTCATGATATTGTATAGAGTCACTGCATCTAGTCACCTAGGCCAGCTGGTCGATCAGAGTAACGCAAACCGCCGCCATATTGGGGCAGAAAATGGTGATTTTTAATAGTGGACAAATTAAAACCACGTTTTACGTGTTTGACATATTAGAGATTTGATCTTTCAGAATAAGAAAAGCCTTTTAAAGTATACGTGGATTTGATTAAATACAATACAGAACAATTAATGAACAATTTCGTGCTTCGTTTGCCCCAATATGGCGGCGGTTTGCGGTACTCTGGTCGACCAGCTGGCCTAGGTAACTAGATGCAGTGACTCTAATATTGTAGCAATTATTGCGACATCTAACGCCTCAGGGGAAATTGGACTATAAAAAGAGTAGTCGTTTCGACCACGTCCCCGACGTCGTCGGCGACGTACTCGCGGAAGACCGTGTGTGGTCCCCATAACTATACCTTTGTATTTATTTCATAAATAAAGGACATTCATTGTTCAAAATTGGTAATTTAAGACAAAAATATTGTATTAGCGATAGAATACTTCAAATGATTGCTAGCTTGCTTGAACAAGTATTTCTAACATAGCTGTTGTCAAGAGATTAATCATTTTCTTCAAAAACTGTATCCAATTTGTATCGGCTTGCTTGCCGTTTTAATAGCCCTTGATTTATAACCGCGCTTTTAAGTTTCTTGGCAGGACTTTCCAACATTCATTCATTAACTTAATTAATTAAGATTACGCAAACTGTTTATAACTGTATCTTTAATTATTTCAAAGATACTTGCTGTCGTGGAACCAATTGAGTTGTTCAGGTCCTTGACCGTCTGGATCACTTGGTTTTTTAATGTTGGTTAGTCTTTGTTGTTATGTGACATGTTGATAACTATTGTCTGAAACAAATATTACTGTTAAAACTGCGGGAAAACGATTATAAATAAAGATATAGCAAATGCTTACCTACTAATATCTATCGCTAAGAACGTATGCCGAAAGATAATCCCAAAATAAAATAGATTGTAGAATTTCAAAGAAAATAATCTGTTGCTATGTACAATTTTTTTTCACAGCTTACCTGAACCAAGATACATAAAACATCTGGTATTTCAGAGGCGGATCCAGAGAATTATTTGAGGGGGGTGGAGCAAAAATTAAATTTTTGGAAAGATAATTGTTTTAAATAAATAATAATTAAACAAACATTGTTTGTTGTTATCTTATGTATATTTATTTATAAATGTTATATATTGCACAATATTTAATAAACATTAACTACTTTTACATTCAAAATTTATTTAACTATAATAACTAAAGTATATAAGATTAAAAATTTGGGGGGAATTTCCCCTATATCCTCCCCGTGGATCCGCGTCTGGGTATTTATTGGCATTTGTAGGGGGAAAGGTGGGATACTTGATCATAATAAATAACTGGAAGGGCGACTACGCATCGAAGCCATTTATGTAGGTGGTTGACGCAGAGAGAGAGATAACCTGATGTTAAGTGTACCTGTCCTTTTCTGTTCCTCTTGTTAATGTTAAAACAAGGGGTGTGTTCTTTTACGCAGTAAATACGATAGTTTTCTCCGATATTCGTTATTTTACACCGACTGCGCAGTTTACTGCAGAGCAGTTTCTCTCCTGCTCGTCGACGACGCACAGAGGTTCAAAACTAGTATCTGGCGGGATTTTATTAGGAAAAGTTGTTGTTTTTTTTAATTCACACCTACACTACAGTCATTAATACAGCTAAGGTCATCTGTCCCCCATCTAACATGCAACACGAATACACACATCCATAGTTGAGGTGGCGGAATTTTCCAATTAGAAAAATCCCGTCGCCCCAAGTGGGATTCGAACCCACGACCCTTGGAACACGAATGATGCACTGACACCACTCGTCCACCGCCGGGCCTAGAAAGTTGTTGTTGAATACTATAATAAAAAACCCCTGGTTGCAAAGCAGAGTGCACCAATAAGAAGATATCATAATCTCTTTTCGTAGAAAAGAACACATTTGGCCGAAGAGCAGGTAGGAATCTAGTAGTTACGTGGTTGTATTTTCAGTACTTATTTTTCTTATTATAGTGTTTTGTTTTTGACCCTATGGAGGAGAAGCAGAAATAGTGCGAAAAGAGCTTTTCGAGATTTGGCGCAAGGAAAGAAAGATAGCGAAAAGGACAACTGCTGTTTTCAATTATAGTATTGTAAAATATCATTTAAAGGACTCTGATGATAATATTTCTTCGTTAATGCAAAAAAAAGTTACTGAGCTTTGTAATAATAATAATTACTACTACCCATAACCTGGAAACAAGGCCCAAAAAGCTATGAAGCTTGTGCAGGAGTGAAGGACGATTATTATTATTAGGCAGGCCCATCGTGCGGCTGCAGCCTTATACTTATAGATGGTATAGCACAAGCCCCACATTTGGTTACAGCTAAGGAAAAATGTAGAAAACCTTAACCAGATGGCTGCCAGCACCGGTATTCGATCCCGGTCTGGCTGGGTGAGGGACTAGCTGCTACACTACCTAAGCTATATAATGTTATAACAAATGTAAAAAATGATGGGCGGAGTGTCATTGCTCATTAAGCAGGTTTTAAACAAACAATAAAGATTAGCTAAATGGAAAAATTTATTTTGTAGAAATTATAGCAGCATCGAATATCTCTGGTCCATCAACTGATAAGAAAATAAGTAGGTCAACCTTCTAAACCAGGGGTCGGCAACCTGCGGCTCGCGAGCCACATGCGGCTCTTTGGAAATGAAGCTGCGGCTCTTTAGTTCCATACGCAAATATTATTTATTTTATCAAAAAAAACATTTAAAAATCGGTCTGAATCGATTAACGAGTATTAGGCACCGATTCTATCTCTCAGCCACTTGTACTCGCTTTTCACCGCACTCCTCCCCAGTGACACGCGTCGTCACTGTCGTCAGTCAGTCGGAAGCTCTCGAATGACGCCGTCGTCGGATGTTGCTATGTAGCTCTTAATTCGCTTTCGACGCAAGACAATTTGGCGTCTTCACCAGTGCTTTGGCTGTGACGTATAGTTTGTTGTTTTAAGTAAAAGAGTTAGAAGTGTATTATCTTCTCAAAGTTATGTATGTACATATATATATAATAATAAAAAAACCGAAGTAAAGGTAGGTAACATAATAAGTATTATATTTTTAAAATACATATTATACATATTTTTTTCCAAATAAGTTTAGAATCTAAACCATTTGAAGAGAGTTGCGAAAAATTGAGAAAGGTTACCTCTCTCATTGTTTGGACAAGTACAAGTGAAATTGTACTTGCTGCACACATGAGTCTCTAACAGTCTGGCAAGAAAGATTCGGCTAAAATTGTGAGCAAGTAAATAGTATCTTCACCAACAAAAGCATATTTTCACTTTTTTTTTCTAAAAAATTGAACCAAATAAATTTTGTTTATTGTTTCCAGCCTTACTTTGTGGAAATCCATGATCATGAAATAAATAAAGAATAGTAAAAGTTTCACAGTATTTATTAAAATAATGACCAAATAAATATTCATCTATCTAAAACTACAATTCTATTCCTTCAGATCCTGACAAAATTGAAACATACTACTCGAATAATTGAGTCCCGCTGATCAGTCACAGAAACCACTGTGTGACGCAGCCAAACGGTATTGACTGCTGTAGATGCTCGGCTGCTTTTGAGTAGGAGAACATACACATGTCGAAACTAACCTAAAATTTATTGCAATTGAGTGAAGATCAGTGAAAACTGAAAATGCAATTACAACTGTATAATGCAGAAACGCAGAAAACTTATCTGCTTGTGTATCGGTATTTTTTACCAGCCTTGAATTAATAAAATTTTGGCGCGAAGTTGCTAAAAAAGATCTTAAATGCGGTCCTGTAAGTCTGCGTCTTTCTTGTAATTTAAATTATATCGGTATGCGGTATAAATAAACCTCATAAAAATGTATTAAAGGTCATCTTTCCAGACTAGTGTAGCCGTTCTGTATAATAAAATAACAAAATTATAGCTTCTATTATAACTAAAAGGTAAGGCCAAGACACGTGTTTGCAGTATCAAGTGATTCCGGTGTTAAAATTTACAAAATAAACAATTTTGGTTTGTGTGAAACCATGCTTTCTCATAAACACTCTAATTTTTTATTCTACGAAAATATTGTCAAAATCTATTTTGCTGAGAGGAATAATAGTTTGAAAGTGCTAAATGGTATTTTTTAAAGAGGCCATCTGTGTCTCGGAATACATTCCGTCTGCAATTTTTTGTTATAATGAATATTGCGTTCCAGATTTCCTTTGTGTTGGAAACACTAATTTTGATTCGTCAAACCGAAATCATGCGACTCTTTTATTGGCCTATGCAAAAGCGCACCCCGCTAAAAAATATTCCGTATATAGAAAATAACCCAGAGTTTTTAGTTCAGTCCCACTTAAGTTGAGCTACCGAGTAGACAGTCGACATCGAGTTAAGCTAGATAGTTGACGTCGATTAAAGTTAACGCCAAGCCTTGGATAGTTGACGTATAGTTTTCAAGAAAAAAAAATTTGTTCCCGTTGTATTACTTGTGAATTTACGTTTAGTAAAAGTCTCGCTGTGTTTATAATTTTCCGGACTTCCGTGCTATTAAATTGTGAGAAATTCATTTCCTTACTGAAAGTATCGTTTATTCTTATACAGTTTAACAACAAAGTTAATTTCCTTCTAACACCTCGATAATAATAAATAACTATAGATTTTATCGTGAGTTTTAAGTGATCGAACTATTGAATGATAAAGAATTTCGGATCGCATAAAAGATTAAAATTATAATTAACCATCGAATGCAAGTTAAAATTTTTTATTAAAGTTCTAGTGCTTGATAAAATTCAGTCTGGATTTAAGTGGCATACGGATTATATTAAAATATAATAATAAAAGAAAACTGGATTGCTTTTAATAATAATCTAATAACTAAAGTTATTTGAGTTATATGGTTGTACTAGAAGTTTTGGTTAGGGTGAATTGAATCACCAATAGTTTTTCATGACATAATGCTGGAAGGTTAATTCAGCGTTGGTCCAAATTAAGTAACTGCCGTCCTACAAGAACCCGTTCCAGTTTTTACTATTCAGCAGTAATGGTTTCTGGTGTTATAAAAGGCAATTTCAGGCAAAAGTGCAATTTAGTACTGGTTTTGTTTGAAACTTATCAAGATGATTAAGGTATTGTGAAATATAATTTCTTTGTTTTATCGTGTAACATTGTTGTAATTATTTCACTTTTTATATGTTGATTATTTATATATTTTTGTATTTAAACGTTCCTTACCGCTAAGAAGTCTTATGCCGGGTATTAATATCAGAATTTTTAAGTTCAAGAAATGTATTTTTATGTCTTATTTTTATGTTCATTTAATAAATATGTTTTCAAGTTTAACTAAAGTGAGCAACATGGACCCATATAATTATGAACGTTGATTTATATTTTTCTCCAGCCTAATTCTGATACTATTGAGTATAGTAAATTATTTAATCAAAATTTATTGAACCTGAGTTCATTTTCTGATTAGTGACCTCAGTGTTTTCTTGTTTAATTAATGTTATCAAGATTCATAATCAGATGGCGCCCTATTAGTGTATTTTATTGAGTTTTGAAACCTTTATCTATTCCTTAATAATTAGACAACTGTAGAACCAATACCTACGACCTGATATTTAAATTTTAATAAAGAGTAAGATCTCAAGCCGAGGCAATCTTGAGCATCACATTAAAGTAAGTACACTTCTCCAAAAAATTAACGCACCACCAAACAATTTTATTTTATGAATACAGTGTGTAACAATTGTGACGTGTTTTTTTTATAAAATTTTGTAACACCCTGTAGCGTTTAACAGTTACACCAGCAATTTATATCGTACTCTAGCCTTATCGTTTCTTAACATTCTAGTTTTTGATTCACTTTATTATCTCTATTAGTACCGGAAAAACACAATTTCATAGCATAACATGATTTACGTAAAGTTAATATGAAAACAACAAATTAAATGAACATACCAAAATGCCAAAACAAAAGAGTGTCAATAGCGAGTTTTCTCGGCTCTAGCACGAATAACAGTTGTATAAACTTGGTAGAAGATTACAAGAGGACCGTAATCAATTGAACATCTTAGCAGACGTTGCGCGGAGACTGGTTCAAATTTGAGAAGAATTGAACCAAAATGAAATACGGTCGCTTATTTTGAGTATGAATCGGCGTTGCCAAGACTTTGTTCGTGCTAGAGGCGGAAATACTCGCTATTGAGATTCTTTTGTTTTGGCATTTTGTTTATGTCCATTTAATTTGTTGTTTAATATTAACTTTACGTAAATCATATTATGCTATAAAATTGTGTTTTTTCGGTACTAATAGAGATAATAAAATGAATCAAAAACTAGAATGTTAAGAAACGATAGGGCTAGAGTACCATATGCATTAAAACTTGCTGGTGTAACTGTTAAACGTTACAGGGTGTTACAAATTTTATAAGAAAAACACGTCGAAATTGTTACACACTGTATTCATAAAAAAATAATTTCTTTGAGAAAACAATAGTACATTCACATTTTCGAATAAAAGACGTATCATACAAAAAAAGAATCATTGAAATCGGACAGATGGTCTAGACACAAATTAACTTAAAACTTTTGGTTATTAAGTTTAGGATTTCAGGTGATTTTGTATCATGTTTTGAGATATTAGTAATGTTGTAAGATTTGTGTAAAGAAACTGGAAAGTTTGTTATCTATCACTTGTTAAAGAAAAAGTTTTACTGTTACAATATTTTGTTAAAATGGAAGTAAACCATTTAAAAAGCGATGAATTAAAATTCGAAATGTTATACCGAGGCCTAAAGATTGTCAGTAATTATTATCAACGACAGAGTGCACCTTGAGAGGAAGTTTAGCTAAGAAAAAGACATTAAAATCAGTTTCATTTAAACAACCATATGACTTTAAAACTAACGTAATGCAGATTAAAGAATCATTTGCAGATATCGAAAAAATACTTGAGGATTCAGAGGAATTATCGGAGGATTTGTGTAATGTAGTTTATTCTAGTCTTTTGCATTTAGAAAATCGTATAAATCGAACAAACGGTTGTAAAAAGTGAGTTTGACGCACAGTTGTTAGTTTTACAGGGTTTATTAATTGAATTCCGTACGAAAAATAACGAAATAAAAATTAGCGAATGTGTCATTTTTAGAAAATTCTTTACAATTACAGCCGACGGCTAAGTCCGTACCTGTTTTTAAATGGAACTTAAAATTTTCTGGTCATTTGGGAAAGGACAGTGTTATGGGATTTTTAGAAAAAATTAATGATTTATGTGAGGCCCGTCGGATCTCTAAACAAGACTTATTTGTTTCCGCTATAGATTTATTTTCAGATGCGGCTTTATTATGGTATCGAGGTATTAAAAACGAGGTTAGTGACTGGAATGAGTTAGTTAAGTGTTTGAAAAGAGATTTCCTACCTATCGATTATCAGTTAGATTTATTAGATGAAATTAAAAATCGAACGCAGGGACTTAACGAGAATGTTTCGTTGTACATAATGTCAATGGAAGCTTTATTTAGGAGACTAGAACACCCTAAAGGAAAACTAGAGAAAGTAGAACATATAGTTAGGAACTTAAATCCTTATTTTGCAGAACGTATAGGTTTACGGGATATAAAGACTTTAACTTCATTAAAAGATTTTTGTAGCTAGGTTCAAGAACTTAAATTAAGATCGGAAAGGTACCATCCACCCCCTTCTAAGCGTAATGGGTTATTAGAACCAGATTTAGCTTATCTTTCGTTAAGTGATTGCCAGGTAAGAAAACCTGTGAAAAATAAAATCAATATTTCTGAATTATCTAGTACAGGTAAACCTTGTTTTAATTGTGGTCAGTCCGGACATTTACATCGACAGTGTTCCAAAAAACGACGTATATTTTGTTATAAGTGTGGTAAAGTGGGTGCATACTCTAATTCTTGTCCTAGTTGCAATTCAAAAAAGTCCAGGTGCCGTTACGGATCGTGCAGTAATGAATCGTCCTACCGGAACGGTACAGAAAATAAAAATCCAACGAATCAATTCACGTCCACGTGTCATTTAGTTTCTCGAACTGAACAAACAAAAAAGTATAATTTTTCATCCTATTCTGAAGAATGGAAATCCTGGTTGGATAAAGTAAGAACCTTTATGTCTTCAAAAATAATTGCACCCCTTTGTGTTAAAATGCCTTATGATAATCGTCCTTTTATACTTATTAGGATACAACGAACTCCAGTTATTTGTCTATTAGATAGTGGTGCGTCAAACACAATCATAGGGTCTTCTGGTTTACAGCTTCTAAAGGAAAATAAAATTCCTTTTCAAAGAAAATTAACAGTAGCTCGTGTTACTACAGCCGACGGTGTTATTCAACCCTGTGACGGTGAGATCATTTTGCCGATTACTTTAAATAACGTTACAAAAAATAATTAAATGTTTATTAGTTCCTTCTATTACTCAAGCTTTTATTTTGGGAGTAGACTTCGGTCATCTTTTTAAGATAAATTTAAATATGTACGAAAGAGCGTATGATTTTGTCGTGGAATCCTCTACAAATAACATTTCCCTAGTGGAAACCTCTGTAAATAATATTTCCTCAACGGAAGTTACGAAAATTGTTGATCAAGCTTTTCTAAATTCTAAACAGAATGTCGTTTTAAAGAAAACAATTTCCGCTTTTGAAGAATTAGTTTCCGATAAGTTAGGATGTACAAATGTATTGAAGCATTATATTGATACAGGAGATGTTCAGCCTATTAAACAAAGACAATATCTTCTATCTCCTGCCATGTAAACCCACCTTCATAAAGAAGTTGATGATTTGTTAAGATTAGGAGTAATATGTGAATCAAATAGTCCTTGGAGTAGTCCAGTGTTGTTAGTTAAAAAACAAATGCACTACGATTATGTTATGATGCACGAAAACTAAATAGTGTAACTAAGAAAGATGCTTTTCCGTTACCTCGTACCGATGCTATTTTAAATAGATTGGGTAATACTAAATCTTTGTCTAGTATAGATTTACGTAAAACTTTTTGGCAAATCCCTTTAGAGGAATCTTCTTGTGCGAAAACTGCGAATTTACTGTAATGCCCTTTGGTTTATAGAATAGTCCTCAAACAATGCAGAAATGCATGGAAAAAGTTTTAGGTTCACTTATGTTAGATGAGGAGGTTTTTGTATACCTTGATGACATCATTATTGCGTCTTCTATTTTTGAGGAGCATATTAAGATTTTAAATCTTTTACGACTAAGATTAAAAGAGGCTGGTTTCACGACTAATTTATATAAATGTCAGTTTTGTCGTTCTTCCTTAAAGTTTTTAGGATTTGTGATTTTAAACTTCCCAACTCCTCGCAATACTACTGAAGTCAAACGTGTGAATGGTTTAGTTAGTTACTATCGACGTTTTATAAAAGATTATTCCGAACTTTCAGCCCCATATTACCGCTCTCAGAAAAGGTAAAAAAAGGAGATCCTATTCATTGGACTTTCGAAGCTGAACAATCATTTCAAAAGATTAAACAGCGTATTAGTTCCGCACCTGTATTAATTTCCCCAGATTTTTCATCTCGATTTTACATACAAACTGATGCAAGTGACGTAGCCTTAGGTATTGTATTGTTTCAAATTATGGACGGTCAGAACACCCAGTTGCGTACGCAAGTCGAACTTTAACTTCTACCGAAAGAAAATATTCAGCTACTGAACGTGAGTTATTAGGAGTTATTTTTGGTATAAAACATTTTAGAGGTTATGTTGAAGGTACCCCTTTTACAGTTATTACAGATTGTGCAGCAATTAAGTGGCTTCATAATATTCGTGAACCTACAGATCGGTTAGCTAGATGGTGTATGCGTCTTTCTCAATTTGATTTTGAAGTACAGCACAGCCCAGGAAAATTAAATATTATTCCGGATGCTTTGTCTCGATCTATTTCTGTAATGAATATTGATACTCTCGAGCCTGATGATTGGTATCTTAATATGAAAGGAGTAGTCCAAGCTTCCCCTGAAAAATACCCATACTTTAAACTCGATAATAACCGATTATATAAATTCCTTCCTTCTTTATTACCGCTTGAATCTAATATTTCCGACTGGAAACTAGTAATACCTACCGCTAATAGGAAACAAATTTTGCAGCAGTGTCACGATGAACCTACAGTTGCTCATTTTAGAGTTTCGAAAACTTTATCTCGTATCTCTGAATTTTATTATTGGCCAAAACTTAGGTATTCTGTTAGTAAGTATGTACGTAACTGTAAGATATGTGAAAGTCAGAAAAGCGAGAATATTTCACGTGCAGGCCTTATGGGTAAGGAAAAGAAAGTTAGTTTTCCATTTCAGCTAATTAGTATTGATTTGTTAGGTCCGCTGCCGCGAAGTAAGTCCGGTAACCAGTATCTGTTTGTTGTTACCGATTGGTTTACCAAGTATGTTTTAATACGACCGTTACGTAAGGCTACTACCAAGCCTATGATAAAGTTCTTAAAGGAACAAGTCTTTTCAATATTCGGCGTACCACAGACCGTCATGTTTGACAATGGGTCGCAATTTATTTCTAAGGAATTTCTTGATTTCCTAGATCGTGTTAAAATTCAAAATGTTTGGCTAAATGCTCGCTATCATCCCCAAGTTAATCCTACAGAACGAGTAAATCGAGTCCTTGTTACAGCTATTTCGTCGTATATTAAAGATTCTCATCGTGAATGGGATAAGCATATTTATGATATTGCTCAAGCAAATCGTCTCACTAATCATGATTCGACTCAAGCCTACTCTTTTATGGTCTTTGGTCGACATGTTCCAGTTAATGGAGATTTTTATACTCCTATTGATCCTGATAAACCTTTAGAGATTGCAAATTAACTCTTTTGGACCCGTGAGCTAATGCAGCTTCCCGAATTTTCTGTTGGAGATATAGTCTGGAAGCGAAATTTTACTTTGTCTGATGCTTCTAAAGATTACTCTAAGAAACTAGCCCTTAAGTACATTCCTTGTAAAGTTACAAAAGTTTTGTCTTCTCTGGTATATCAATTACAAGATCTAGATGGACATTTGGTTGGTAATTTTCATGTCAAAGATTTAAAGGTGTGATTTTTCCAAATAATAAGATTCTTAAATCCCTGAATTATAAATAGGTTATGTTTAACCTATAATCCCTCTCATGTTTGTTTTGTTAGTCTTTCTTCAAATAATAATTTAATCCTATTGGTGGTTTAGCTTTGGTGAATATGCTTGGTATGATTGAATATGAATGTGGCACTGAAAGTTGTTAAATGATCTTTCTAGTATGCAAAAGGAGTTTATTCGCCATTCTAATAAAAATCAAACATTCCTCATATAAAATCTTTTTAAGATTTTTTGGTCTTTAAATTTTTCTGCTTATTGCTAAATAGGTTTAGTTTTTTTTAAATAATATTTACTAATCTCCCTTGTGGTGTTATATTCTTTCATAGTTCTGACGGGTCAGTACTGTTTGTGTTTTTATCCTCTTTTAGCTGTGAGAGTTACATGAAACAATGATTGCGTGATTTGTTGAGTGCCCTCTTCTTATTTGAGTGATTAAATATCTTCTTGGAAATCTTGTGTGGAGGTGTGATCGTGTAGAGTACCGCAGGGATATACTTTTATTTCTTGGTAGGTTGGTCGGAACTCACGCAGGGTGTAAGTCATTTTTCCCGATTGTGTCCAGTATATTTTCCAATTTTGACAATTCTGTTTATTTAGAAATCTGTGTGAAGTTATTACTTTATATTGAATACTCAAGTAGGTATTGCAACCGTTGGCCAGCCCCCCTCCACTTTTCCCCCCACTCCTCCTCTCTCCTATCCCCACTCCCACCCACTTAGTCCCCCCACCTAGCCCCCCACTTAGGCCCCCACTTAAGCTCCACTCCTCCCCACCCCTATCCCTACTCTGTCGCCATTTTGATTGCCATCTTGAATCGCCATTTTGGATCGCCATTTTGAATTGCCATCTTCCATCACCATTTTAAAATGTCATTTTGAATATGTCAATTTTGAATGTCATTTGCATATCCGCCATTTTGTATCTGTCATTTTGAATTTGTCAATTTTGTTTCTGTCATTTTGAATCTGTCATTTTGTATCTCGCGGGTCATATGCATCTCGCTCTCGCCCTCTCTCTCTCTCTCTTTCGCTCTCGCCCTCGCTCTCGCTCTGGCGCTTTCTCTCTCGCCCTCCCTCTCGCTCTCGCCCTCTCTCTCGCTCTCACTTGTTATTTCCAACTTGTCCTTGTTTCCCGCTGAAAGATTTGAATTCCTAATGCCTCAACTGCCATCTATCGGTAACGTCCTGTGATCGGTATAGTAGTTACAACCTGTTACACTTTTTTATAAAAATCGATTGGAGTAACCAGGGTTCGAACGCTCGCTCAACCATCTGATTAGAACTCCATAGCTTAACCCTGAGACCACGGAGCTTGTCTTTTAAATTACTGCATACGAGTTATTTATAAAAATGCTTTCACGTATATTTGATTAAATCCAATTTATTTAAAAGGAAATTATTTTTATGTTTAGTATTTCTTATATATTTTAATATTGTTTGTTTAGGGAAAACATTCTCATTTCTTTAAATAAAACAGAACACATTTTAAAATAATATTTTTATATTTAATAGGAAATAACAAACTTACAAAAACTTTTGATATTATTATTAAAATATATGTACAGCTAAGTTAATATCTCATAAAATTTATATTTAATAGGAAATAACAAACTTACAAAAACTTTTGATATTATTATTAAAATGTATGTACAACTAAGTTAAAATCTCATAAAATAAATACACAAATTAAAACTAAATCTTATTTACATAAAAATTAATAGATGTTATACAAACACCTGTACAACTAAGTTAAAATCTCATAAAATAAATACACAAAAGTAGGTAAAAATTGGGAGTTCTAAACCCACCCCCCCACTCCTGACATTGACCTTGAACCTATCTCTCTCTAACACATGGTGACCTTGAATCTATCTCTGTCACCTAAACGTGGCAACACCGCATTCTCAAGGTCACCAATATGGCAACAACGCATTCTTAAGGTCATCAATATGGCAACACCGCATTCTCAAGGTCAACAATATGACAACAATATTTTGACCTTGAACTCAAGGCCACTCTTCAAGGTCATCAAAATGGCAACAATGCATTCAAGGTAACTAAATAAGGTATATACAAGGTCATCAAACATCATTCAAGGTCAAGCTGTAGATATATATAGCAGGTTGCATGTATGGGAAGAGTAAAGCGTTTGCAGTTGCAGTGTACAGTGCAGTGTTACAATGGAAAGCCTCGCTAAATCAATTGAGAATGCGAAAGCGCAAGCTCTAGAAAAAGCAGTTGATGGCTCCAAACGAGCTTCCTAAGGATGCTAAATGGGCACCGCTAGTGAATCAATCAGTGTTTTATTTAAACAAATCAAAAAGTAAAGTTGTATTTGTTGGATTATGTGCTCATTTGGGATTCGCTCCTGTAATAAAAGTAGCTGGAGTAAAGAATCAGTGTATGCTGTTTGATGAAACGGAGTGGAACGCGTTAATAACCAATGAAGGAGTCATTAATAAGTACTTTAAAGCAGGAGAAGAGGTCGGGGTTCCTTTGAAAATTGGTACAAAAACTATCTCGTTTGAGCGTGTTAACAGAAATTACGATAAAACAAAAATCATAAAGATAACTGATGCAGGAGATGATGAATTGTATTTAGCGTGGGAGTCCTTATATGAGCTGTGGCAGTTAATACCGTTACTAACATATCGATTAAACCTTCTTTGGAATTTGGGTTTGGAATTTTTCAATTTCTACCATAGCAGAATAGATGGTGTTGTAGACATGCCGGGTGACTGCATAGTGAACATCACAAACATATTGGAACCATTAATAAAGATGCAAATCCCGAACGTGTTTGGAATGCTAGAAATTGTGCATTATCTACCAGAAAAGGTAATAGTGGATGTGGAAGTCAAAAGGTGTATTGCGTAATGGAAGAATGAAGTGGGGGAAAGGGTGGGAGCGGGTGAATATAAGAACACACGATCTATGCGTAACGTAGTGAAACAGAATGGGGACGCGTAACAGTGAAAACGTATCAAGCAAAGCTATTGATAAACTGAATGCTGTGGAGAAACTACGGTGTGAATTAGAAGCGCTAGAGGAGGATGCGGCACACGAAGCTGTTCATGGTACGGGGATATTCAGTCCGGAATATTGTCAAGAGTTAGCACAACGATATAGAAAAGGCGTGCAGTTGTGTCAAGACTTCATTAGAAGCGTGATTTGTGATGAGTGTTTGGTAAAAAAGCTCATTGAGCAACAGCTAAGGGACTTTGCATATGACTTAATAGAGGAGGGATTAAATGGGTGGTTTCGTGACATTTGATGAAAGCAAAAACAAAATGCATTACATGTTAACATGGGAGTATGCACATCGTCAAGCACGCAGAAGTCAATGGGAGATAATAGCAAGGGATAGGGTACGATTTCAGAGACGAATAAGCTACGTGGAAAATGTAATCGCTCCAGTTTTGAAAGAAGAGTATAGAGAGGGTATCTATAATACATGTTTTAACATGTTGGGTAGTTAAGTATAATTAGCATTAAAATAATTTTAAGGTGTTTGTGGGTCTTCGAAAGTGGTGGGAGTATAGTTTAAATAGTCAATCGCTTACCCTCAGTTACAAAAATGGGTTCAATCAAAGTGGGTTGATAACATTACTGGGTTCTTGAAACAACTGATAAGGGTGAAATTAAATTTTCGCGTTATAAAACGCACCATACAATCGAAAGAGCTAAACTTTCGAACACTGTGGTTGTACGTAGTGAAAACGATTATCGATACACTTCGTGTGCAGGTGTAGAAGTCCATTATTTGTTAAAAAATGGTAAACTTATAAATATACAAAATTCCACATGTACAGAACATGGTTTATTCCAACATCGTCATACTATTAACTTGTTGCCTGATAAATGTGATTTCATTCTTTTCAAATGTAAATGTGTTACACCGTATAGTGAATGGATTGCTGCAATTGAACGTGCACGTGACAACCTCGCTGGTTTTCCTGCGGGTTTGGTGCGTTATCTGGATTGGGAATTAAAGGGTAGTAATTGTTATATATTCAATTGTGAATAGTTATATAAGTTTGTAATAGACAATGAATAGTTGTAATCATATTATGTTATCTGGATTGGGGATTAAAGTTTAGTAATTGTTATATATTCAATTGTGAATAGTTATATAAGTTTGTAATAGACAATGAATAAATAGTTGTAATCATATTATGTTGTTTTAATAAAACCATTAAAGAATTTAAAAACTTTATTCTGAGAAATCCATTACATGAGTTTTATATAAGTAGTATACATTACTTAATGCACAATAGCAAAGTGAATGATGATGATAAAAGCGTGATGGAAGCATAGCCTGTAGAGCTGGTTCCTCTGGTAACTCCACCACCGGTTGTAATACGAAACGTCGAATGTAGTTGCTCTTTTCAGATCCTTTCACGTAAACGGTATCCGCCTGCTGAGTCAAGCGTTGCAGAATTACAGGAAGCATAAAGGGAGGAGTGAATCCTTCATTCCAATCAAGACAATGATGATTATGCATTAACCAAGTAGCTTGTTGACGAAACGTGGGTGGTAAGTTGCGAAAGGCGAACGGAGGTTTGAAAACGTAGTGAGACACACGATGCCCATCAAACACGGCTAATTCCTTAAGTGCAAAGTATTTTTCTGAGTTCTTGAAACCTTGCACATCGATAACTAGCATGATCGAAGCGTGCGACTATACTAATAAAGGTAACAGGTTCTTGGACGTATATAACGATTTTCTTTATAGTTGACGTACTTGCTTCGTCAATGCATTATACGTAAATACACGATCGTGCAAAATGAGACAGTAAGCAGTAGTGTTCGCTGGAATGCTTTTGTGAGTTTCGAAAGTAACTCGAAGAACGACAGCTTTCCCTAGCAAGGAATCTTTCTGTCGCGAACAGTCGATGACGATTAGAGGTGTAAGTGCCTTAAATCTATCAGGAGCCAGTAGAGGTTCGTTGGGTTTATCATAGTACGATCGTTGAAAGTTAGCATACATTTCGTATAAAGTAGCATATCGATTTTCACCATAATTAATATTTAATTGATCGTAAGGATATCTTTCCGTATTTAAAAATACCGTCACGTTTTGAATATCACAGGCGTCGAATGCGCTCATATCTTTCTGCAACTGGCCATCACGATCGGTTTGAAACCCTATGATAACGTAACGGGGAGTTTCCAGAGTGGTCAATGTTTTAATAGACCAACTGTGTTTATCCGTTTGCGGTACAGCGGGGTAAATATGTGTTTCCCAGCTTCTAAATGCCACTTGAGTGTCAATATTTTTCCCAATATATTTTGTTAATGATAATTCTTCCGTTAATCCTGGTTGAATATGTGGAACTTTTCAATATATTTTTTGCAAGTTAACCTTAAGCTTTTCATTAGCATCGGTGGATGTTAGGGCATCTGCATCCGAATTGTTTCTAATTAATACCAATTCTTGACGAATATTCATAATAATCTTTCCATAGTCTTAAAAAATCCCCAACAGTGTTGATAAAGGTATGCAGGCGCAAAAATTACCTTTACTATCTAGCAAGGTGCTGGTACCATCCGGAAACCAACCAGCGTTTTGTAACTTAACGCTTTCATTCGAATTGTGGGAAAGGTAAGCTTTCATGGTGGTTGTTAGACCAACTTTTGCTACCGAATCCACCACAACTCCATTCATTTCGTACCGAATCTCACTAAAAAGATATGCAATACAATTGTTTATAAATTTACCACTCGCTGATGGTTTACCATCTTCTTTCAGTACAGTACCTTCTACATATAGATAACTACGCGAAGGCAAAGTGGACATATCCTCTTGAATAGGTATTCGAATTTCATCATTATTCTCAAAACGAGTTGTATAAGGTTGGTGAGTGTGAAATTCAGCTACAACAATCGAGTTATCGACGAGCACTTTTTCATTTACATTTAACACATTCATTTTGGGATAACAAAGCCTAAGGTTTGCAAAAATAAGTTGTCAATTGAGTAGCGACTGATGCCTGACTAACCATTTTCCGCTTCCAACACGATCTTTTATAGCCAGAGCGATCAGTGCAACATCGAGGAGTGTTATATTTGAACACCATCATCCACGCTCTTCAAATGAAGTCCTATCGTCACGGTTTCCCCTTGGAAATTAACCAAGTCCCCGTCTTGATCCAATATTTTAAGTGTAATGTTTGAAATAGTATTGACATTAATTGGTAAATAGGGTGCAGTCTCAGGTGCTTCTATTATTTTGAATCTAGGAGGAACACTGGGGAAGAATTGATGTATCACATGGATAGGTGTACCATTAATATAATTTCCTGTTATTATATTACATTCTATCATTAGCGAGTTAACCTTGATAATTTTAACTGGAAAATCAGATATGTGACGTTCCTTAGCTTTTAAGATTCTATTCTTAAACCCTAACAATGTCCGATAGAGTGTTCAACTGTAACGTCAATGTCGTGATCGGCTTTTATAATCGATCTTAGGGTATTATGATTCGGATCGATGTTAACAGACTCACCGTTTACTTGAGAATTAATGTATTGAGCTATATCAGTAAGCTCATATGACCCTGTAGGTATCTTTATTATTCTTTCACCCATTTTAAACACGTTGTTTTTATCCGTTACATTCGGAATAGTATTAAACGTTTCGAAATTTGTCAAACGCATAACCCATTGTTTTGTAGGATCCAAATATATGGGAGGGTTAAAAGGAGAAGTTAAAACAGACGTTGTAGCGGAGAAGATGAATGTTTGAGACATCTCAACATTCCCAGTAAGACTGAGGAAATGTTAAGGAGTGTTATCATATAAAAAGTTCAGCGCTAAATGTCCACAATTGTAGGAATTTAACTTCTGAAAAGCATCGTAGTTGTAACGAATAACGTTTAAGCTACCATCACTTTTAAAGTAATGAACGAGTTCTAGTGGGGGTTTTAACTGTCCAATAATATCAAAGTATAATATATTTCGACCACGTTTAACATACGATGTCCAATGCGTACCTTCCCCATCTGTATCATCCAAATTCACAATTCCACATTCTTTTTTACGGATACGTTTCGGTAACCCGTGTCGCATAAAAATACCTCTGAAGTATGGAATTTTTAACTCGTTTACGTACTTTGACAGATCGATATTGGTCAGTGGTAGGTGTGGTAGCTTTAAGGGTAGTTTTTTGGAGGTCGTAAATACAATTCTAATCCTTTTTTGTACGGTTTCAAATATAATCCTTTTCCTACAGGCGCTTGCTCCATCGCTATATTGTGTCGTTTCGTTTCTTCGAGCGCTGATTTCGCTGCTTTTGCTTCATTCACTGCTTTGACAACCGCAGCTGCTCCAGTTCCTAACGAGCCTATAGCTCCGAGAGCGGCAAATAAAGGAATCAGCTGTAGGAAACCACCTTGCTTGGGGATAGGTATAATCCGACCTTTGGGAGCAATGATACGTTTACGTTTCAAGGCCGCTAGGGCAAGACGAGCAGACCGTTTTAAAGATAACTGTTTTACTTTACCACCAATACGTTTTCTAGCTAATTTGATGGCGTTGTTGAACGTTAAAGTACCCCTTCTTTTCACCTTAGATCGTCGTCGTCGAACACCCATACTCAATTTTCTTTTTCCAGACATAATGCCGGTCACAGTAAGTACAGCTTCTCTCTCCAAAACGAGCGTCCTTAGAACGAAACCTCGTCCACGCCTTATGTCCTTATATACTATAGGCTTTATGACGTTCACCAAGATCGTAAGTTTTTGAATAGACTATGTCGTGCTCTTTACAAGCTTCATCCAACGGGTTTATTCCTTTGCCTCCACGAGCAAGCCTTTGATGTAAACGGTTGCCAGGTCCGCAGTAGTTATACCCTGGTAAATGTAATTCTAACGGTAACTTATTAATGAGAGTGTTGATCACCCCCTTCCCCTTACGAGTTGATTGACGATTCTCCGCTTTTCGCAGAGTACGTTTAATAACACATTACTCCTGCTATCACAGGTGAAGAGTGACTGTAAGCTTGCTTCACCGTCTACATATATTTATATATATATATATATATATATATATATATATATATATATATATATATATATATATATATATATATATATATATATATCACACACGTGTGCTCCTCCCTCACAACGTGTCCTACATGGAGCAGCTAAAGTTGGTGCATCAGAGGCACAGATTACCGGTTGTAAATCGAGATAATTGTTCACCGACGCCGCAAGTTTTTAAACATAGCGTATTGTTGGGTGCAGGATGCAAACTCTGTATAATAGTAGGCAGTTCCGGATGTGGTAAAACCAACCTAATGATAAGTTTACTAGAACATCCAAACGGTTTACGATTCGAAAACGTATATGTCTATAGTAAATCTCTTTATCAACCGAAATACGCATATCTGCGCGATCTGTTTCGATCATTACCCATCGGTTATTTCGAATACGATTCTTCTGAAACTATATTACCACCTAAGGATGCAAACCAAAACTTGGTTATTATCTTCGATGATGTAGTTTGCGATAGTCAAAGCACCATACGTGATTACTTCTGCTACGGGAGACATAAACACATCGATTGTTTTTATTTATGTCAGACATATTCTGCGATACCTAAACAACTCATAAGAGATAATTCAAATCTCATTGTCGTGTTTAAGCAGGATAATACTAACTTAAAACACATATTTAACGATCATGTTAGCGGGGATATGACTTTCGAAGCGTTTAAACACTTGTGTTTACACTGTTGAAAGGAGAAATATGGCTTTTTAGTAATCGATAAAGATTATCCACTTAATGGGGGACGTTATCGAAAAGGTTTCGACTGTTACTTCACCATAAATACCGAAGACACGAACTAAACGTTTTAGTAAACATGGAAAAGCGTGTAGCAGAAGACTTGGTTAAAGCACGACGTCATGTTAAACAGAAATACAAAAGTCTCAAGTCTGAAATTGCACGGTCAGAAGTGGAACTACAACGCCGTTATCAACCTATCACTCAACCATTGCGTGAGTTTATAACCGGAGTTAAAACGGAATTATTAACTCCGAAAAAAGAACCCTTAAAAACGGAAGTGTCTTCTCCCATACCTACCTCGACTCCGAAAAAATTTTCTAAACGACTTCCACCCGCAAGACGAATAGGTATGCCTGGCGAACCATCACCTATCGCCCAAAGAATGCGCACTACTAGCATTCCCTCACCTGATATCTCGGTTTTTGAAACAGAAGTCCTGGAAGAATCTGGGATCCCAACATTGGATCAATTGAAAGAACAACTTGCTGCTGTTGGGTTCAGCCCGGAATTTCAAACTTACATAGATGAGACCTTTTCTGGTAGAGCTAAAATGTATATCGAAAACATGTTCAAGAATACTAAGAACGAGTTCGATCATCATTATGGAGTACGATTCCATCCGGAATCTCACCAGTACCTAATCGGAGACGCCGTACTCACTTTTGACGAGAACGACTTTATTATTAAAAAACCCTCAGGCACAATTTTTAAATATACAGGCACTCCTGGTTTTTACGAATTAGTATTTAAAAAAGCACCTATTGGATACACCCAATCAGACTTGCAGAAGTATAAGGACCTTCTTACACGTACCAATGCTACCAGAAGAGGTTACATTGAGGGTGCACAGCTACACGGAACCGGAAAGAAATATTCAAATATAATTAGACCCCTTCTAACTACTCCTGGAGTAAGATTTCGAAGCGAGTCTACACCTACTACACCGGTCACGCGATCGAAAACTCGCACATTACCAAAACGTGGCGGTGGTGATATGCGCGTTCTCAACTATAATAATAAACAGGTGGAATTTATACCTTGGAAAGATCCTAATAAATTAGTGGACAGATTGAGACTCCTTTTAAGTTCAAAATCAGCTGGTCACACCGGTCACACTAATGAAATCATATATATTATAGATTATTAATTAAGAGCTGCTAAAATTATCGAATAAATCATCACACGCGTATCGAGCCGTTTCATAATATTGCTAACGTTAGTTAGCACATCTTCACAAAACCCCTGTCGGAGTGAAACTCGACACTCGTTCGAAAGTGTACCTATTAGAAGATATACAAAATGTAAGGTACACAACAATGATGTATATATGGGCGGACTCCGAGCCTGGGTGGACTCCGAGCGAACCTACTGCTGTATACACAACTCCATCGACATATTACAATTTGAGAGGTAGCAACAGTAAACGGGAATACACAATACCAGTAGGTAATAGGACACTTGAGTCCATCCCCACTCTTTTTCTACCTGTGATGACGTCATGTCACCTGACTGACAGGTGATGATTGAGGTGAGAATTTTAGCGGTTACCTGTGAAATGATTAGCGGTTACATGATTAAAGGTGCTGATTAGCAAAGGTGATGATTAGCAGAGGTGTAGATTAGCAAAGGTAATAATTAAAAAATTTGATATGGTTAGAAGGGGTGAGGTAGCAAGTGATCTAATTAAATTGATAGGGTTTACCTATGACATGATTAGAAGGGATAAGGTAATATGTGATCTAATTAAAGAATTTGATATGATTATAAGGGGTTAGGTAACATGTGATCTGAATAAAGGTACGGCTTTGATAGGGTGATCTGCTTAAAGGTGTTGATGCAAAGGTAATAATTAAAAATTTGATAAGGTTAGAAGGGGTGAGGTAGCATGTGATCTAATTAAATTGATATGGTTTACCTATGACATGATTAGAAGGGATAAGGTAATATGTGATCTAATTAAAGAATTTGATATGATTATAAGGGGTTAGGTAACATGTGATCTAATTAAATTTTTGAAATAATTAGAAGGGGTGAGGTAGAATGTGATCTAATTAAATTGATATGGTTTACCTATGACATGATTAGAAGGGATAAGGTAATATGTGATCTAATTAAAGAATTTGATATGATTATAAGGGGTTAAGTAACATGTGATCTGAATAAAGGTACGGCTTTGATAGGGTGATCTGCTTAAAGGTGTTGATGCAAAGGTAATAATTAAAAAATTTGATATGGTTAGAAGGGGTGAGGTAGCATGTGATCTAATTAAATTTATATGGTTTACCTATGACATGATTAGAAGGGATTTAGAAGGGGTGAGGTACCCTGTGATCTAATTAAATTGATATGGTTTACGGCTACCTATGAAGCGGATACCTATGATATGATAAAAGGGGTGAGGTGAGAATTGGTTAGAGATAGCTTACGATATGATTAAAGGTTATGATTACAAAGGTGATAATTGAGTAGCGGATACCTAAGATATGATAAAAGGTGTGAGGTGAGAATTGATTAGAGATAGCTTGCGATATGATTAAAGGTTATGATTAGCAAAGGTGAAAATTAAAGGATTTGAAATAATTAGAAGGGATGAGGTAATCTGTGATCTAATTAAATTGATATGGTTCGTTGGTGATAGGATTAAAGGTTATCATTAGAAAGGTGAGAATTAGAGAGGTGAGAACTGGTTAGAGGTAGCTCGTGATATGATTGAAGGTGATGATTAGAAAGGTGTGAAGTGAGAATTGGTTAGAGGGAGCATGTGATAGCATTTTAAACGAATACGTAGAAAAGAACGAATTTCATAAATGTACCTGAGCAATTATAATTAGAAAATATTATATATAGTATCATTATGCTTAAAATTAAATTAAATGTACCCACAATTTCTATTAAATACAATAAGATTTATATTGCTGTAGAAATAAATAGTTTGATTACATTATCAGTTAATATTTAAACACGTCGAATTATTATCGATATCAATTTCCTATTAAATAATATAATCAGTAATTTGTTTACAACAAGCGTGAGAATATTTAATACATTCTAATCATTTGTGTACAGTTCTTTTGATTTCGTTTTGGTGAAGAACCGGAAGTAGTTCAACTATAGTTTGATTAAAAAGGGAAAAAATTAGATTAGATTTAATTAGATGGTCCAATTACGTAGATTATTTAACTAATCATCGCTGTCTAGCGAGGACACTGAATTGGTGCGGGATAACGGCATACTTTCGTCTTGAACACGACAAACAAGTTACAATTTTAATGGGTCGATTTCTATTCAGAGGCTGAAACAATCGAAATAGTTATAGAAAAAGGTTAACCTTTCAAGTTTCAATTTAGAAAATAACTGAGCTAAAGACGATGTAAGAATATACAATACTAATAAATAGGAACTACATTAGCATAAAAGGTTTAAAGGTAAGGATTTGACAGGGTGATCTGCTTTAAAAAAGGTATTGATTTGAAATGATTAGGTGAGAATTAGCGGTCACTTGTGAAATGATTAGCGGTTACATGATTAAAGGTGATGATTATAAAGTAAAGACAAATTAGTTAGTTAAAAGAGTTATCGTTTTATATCTTATACGTTTTATTATTTATAATTCCGATATTACAAAATCAAAAATCTAAGTTTACGAATATTAATACCAATTATACATGAATAAACTTTATGAAGGTAACACACACTCACAATCTAATCCTAAACGAATGTTCGTCTTTTCTATTTCATGGTAAAGTTTAGCAAACGCTCTTTTCACTTGTTTCTCATTGATACCTTTATGGATGTGAACTGGTACCGTTGTATATCGTCGAGGATCTAGTAAGATTTCACCTCCAGATAATATTAACTCATATTCATAGCATACAAGTGCTGATATCGAAAATAGATCGGTTGTATCGTTATCTAAGATTGGAATACCGGAGACGGAAGACCGGAATTGTTGTAATTCTTGTTTATTCATACATAATCCTGTATCTTCGAATATGTAATCATCACTGTCTAGCGAGGACACTGAAGTGGTGCGGGATAACGGCATACTTTCGTCTTGAACACGACAAACAAGTTACAATTTTAACGGGTCGGTTTCTATTCAGAGGCTGAAACAATCGAAATAGTTATAGAAAAAAGGTTAACCTTTCAAGTTTCAATTTAGAAAATAACTGAGCTAAAGACGATGTAAGAATATACAATACTAATAAATAGAAACTACATTATCATAAAAGGTTTAAAGGTAAGGATTTGACAGGGTGATCTGCTTTAAAAAAGGTATTGATTTGAAATGATTAGGTGAGAATTAGCGGTCACTTGTGAAATGATTAGCGGTTACATGATTAAAGGTGATGATTATAAAGTAAAGACAAATTAGTTAGTTAAAAGAGTTATCGTTTTATATCTTATACGTTTTATTATTTATAATTCCGATATTACAAAATCAAAAATCTAAGTTTACGAATATTAATACCAATTATACATGAATAAACTTTATGAAGGTAACACACACTCACAATCTAATCCTAAACGAATGTTCGTCTTTTCTATTTCATGGTAAAGTTTAGCAAACGCTCTTTCCACTTGTTTCTCATTATTGATACCTTTATGGATGTGAACTGGTACCGTTGTATATCGTCGAGGATCTAGTAAGATTTCACCTCCAGATAATATTAACTCATATTCATAGCATACAAGTGCTGATATCGAAAATAGATCGGTTGTATCGTTATCTAAGATTGGAATACCGGAGACGGAAGACCGGAATTGTTGTAATTCTTGTTTATTCATACATAATCCTGTATCTTCGAATATGTAATCATCACTGTCTAGCGAGGACACTGAAGTGGTGCGGGATAACGGCATACTTTCGTCTTGAACACGACAAACAAGTTACAATTTTAACGGGTCGGTTTCTATTCAGAGGCTGAAACAATCGAAATAGTTATAGAAAAAAGGTTAACCTTTCAAGTTTCAATTTAGAAAATAACTGAGCTAAAGACGATGTAAGAATATACAATACTAATAAATAGGAACTACATTATCATAAAAGGTTTAAAGGTAAGGATTTGACAGGGTGATCTGCTTTAAAAAAGGTATTGATTTGAAATGATTAGGTGAGAATTAGCGGTCACTTGTGAAATGATTAGCGGTTACATGATTAAAGGTGATGATTATAAAGTAAAGACAAATTAGTTAGTTAAAAGAGTTATCGTTTTATATCTTATACGTTTTATTATTTATAATTCCGATATTACAAAATCAAAAATCTAAGTTTACGAATATTAATACCAATTATACATGAATAAACTTTATGAAGGTAACACACACTCACAATCTAATCCTAAACGAATGTTCGTCTTTTCTATTTCATGGTAAAGTTTAGCAAACGCTCTTTCCACTTGTTTCTCATTATTGATACCTTTATGGATGTGAACTGGTACCGTTGTATATCGTCGAGGATCTAGTAAGATTTCACCTCCAGATAATATTAACTCATATTCATAGCATACAAGTGCTGATATCGAAAATAGATCGGTTGTATCGTTATCTAAGATTGGAATACCGGAGACGGAAGACCGGAATTGTTGTAATTCTTGTTTATTCATACATAATCCTGTATCTTCGAATATGTAATCATCACTGTCTAGCGAGGACACTGAAGTGGTGCGGGATAACGGCATACTTTCGTCTTGAACACGACAAACAAGTTACAATTTTAACGGGTCGGTTTCTATTCAGAGGCTGAAACAATCGAAATAGTTATAGAAAAAGGTTAACCTTTCAAGTTTCAATTTAGAAAATAACTGAGCTAAAGACGATGTAAGAATATACAATACTAATAAATAGGAACTACATTAGCATAAAAGGTTAACATTCAGTCGATCAATTTAAAAACTTATGATAATATAATCGAAAACTCACCTATTGATCTTGAAGTTGTAAAACACAGTCGTCTTACAGTATTGAAGAATTGCTGGATTTCATGAAACTGATTAAAAATGAGGCTTATATATGTACGTATATGTACGTATATCTATTTGCTGACTTTCAGATATTCTCACACATTTCTTAATAGTACTGCATACATCTAATTGATAAAAATAACATTTCTCTGATTAGAAATATAGTAAACACTAATTATAATTTATCGAAACTATTTGCGTTTCACAGGCTTGAAATAAAAATCTGTTAAAATGTGTTTATTGTATTGTATTGTAATTACTGAAGATTATAGGGGAGCATGTGAATTGAGTATTATTTATATAGTTTACGTAAAAAAGAACGAATTTAATAAATGTACCTGAGCAATTATAATTAGAAATATTATATAGTATCATTATGACTAAAATTAAATTAATTGTATCCACGATTTCTATTAAATACAATAAGATTTATATTGCTGTAGAAATAAATAAATAATTGATAGCATTATTCGCTAATATTTAAACACTTCGAATTATTATCGATATCAATTTCCTATTAATTAATATAATCAGTAATTTGTTTACAACAAGTAAAAACAGATTATTCTGTTATATTAAATTAGACAAAATTCCTCATTCTGCTATCAAATCCTTTAATCACGTAACCGCTAATCATTTCACAGGTAACCGCTAATCAATTCTTATTTTTAATCATACCGTTATACGAGTTCAGCCGATCGCTATTCCTGTTTGCAATTTCGTTAAGCAAGGCATTCAATCAAAATGTATCGTTGAACTATTATAATCGGATGTAATGAGAAACAAACTGACTATCGAAGTATAATTTCTCTTCCATTACATACAAGGCAATAAATTGTGTACATCTGTTCTGCTTAAAGGTGTTGATTTGAAAGGGTGATCTGAATAAAAGTAGGGATTTGAAAAGGTTAACCTTTCAAGTTTCAATTTAGAAAATAACTGAGCTAAAGACGATGTAAGAATATATAATACTAATAAATAGGAACTACATTAGCATAAAAGGTTAACATACAGTCGATCAACTTAAAAACTTATGATAATATAATCGAATTAGATATTCTCACACATTTCTTAATAGTACTGCATACATCTGATTGATAAAAATAACATTTCTCTGATTAGAAATATAGTAAACACTAATTATAATTTATCGAAACTATTTGCGTTTCACAGGCTTGAAATAAAAATCTGTTAAAATGTGTTTATTCTATTGTAATTAGTCGAATTATTATCGAATTATTATTAATATAATCAGTAATTTGTTTACAATAAGTGTGAGAATATTAAGGCAGATTTAGTATAAAAAAGACGAGACAGGAAATACATCAGTTCATCACCAAGAATCATTAAAGCAACATCTCAAAGTTCAGTGAAGCACCATAATAAGTAAGTATGATTTCAAATATATGTAAGATTTCTAATATATGTTTTAATATTTTCTATTTCGATTTTCAGTATGTCATTATCATCACTAAATGAGATCGACGATGAATTCATATTCAACAATGTTGAATATAGTCTAGATGAGTTAGAATTACATCAGCAATTTCGGCGTTGTATCTTAGATGTAGGCGACACACCGATTTCAATAGCAGCGCTTCTATGCTATGAGCAGGAACTATTACTACCTTATGGGGAAGTGTTATTAGATTCAAAACAATACACAACGGCATCAGTTCAAATACAGAAAAGTGACAGCGAAGAACATGTGAGCAGGGCGTATAATCAACTTTTACAAGAAATTGAAATAATAAATAGACGTTTAGTCCGACGGGAGTCCGACACTAGCATGCACTGAAGTCGGGTGTGCGTGGCGTTCCTCCGTAATAATACGCGCAAGTACTATTCGGCATTGCTAAGTTGCGATTTATCTGTGCTCATATGTATAGATAATAGTTTATTGTCTAATAAGCAACGTATAAAGTGTGTTACTAGAGTTTTTTAGGGTAAAGAAGAACGCAAGTTCAATTAATATTTAACACGTTAGTTGAAAGACTATCAAAATGGGCAGACAGACGGCCAACAGCTCAAAAGAGTCAAAAGGAACAGCAGATAGTAATAATGAGACAAATAATAAGGCAAATAATGAGACCGTGGAGGTAGTAAAATCTGTCTATAATGAAGAAACGCAACAAATCCTAAAAGGAATTGATGAAAAATTTACTGCACTTTTAAGTGAACTTAAAGAATTAAAAATGCAGGTGGAAAATATTAAGAAAACAAGCCAAACAAATCAAGAAAAAGTAATACAGTTCGAGAGTCGATTAGATAGTATTGAACAATACTCCAGAAGAAACTGCCTACGTATTTTTGGTATTCCCGAAAAAACAACCGATAATGAAAACGTGGATGATATCATAACTGCTCTATTTAACAAAGATTTGAAATTGAACATCGATAAAGCCGTTATCGATAGAGCACACAGAGTGGGTAAAGCAAATAACATAAGGCCCATAATTGTAAAATTTATTTCATATAGAACAAAGCAAGAAGTCCTTTTTGCAAGAAAGTTGTTAAAAGGTACAAAAATATTCATTCATGAAGATTTAACCAAATCTCGTCTTGAAGCCGTCCATATAGCAAAAAAGCATTTTGGCAATGGTAATGTCTGGACAAGAGATGGGAGAATCTTGATTAAAACGAAAAATGGCATACAAAAAGTTACGTGTGTGGAAGATGTCAATAAACTTCTTATTTCTTCCAGTACGACCAGTGACCAAAATTAAATTCGAGTATCCGGTTATTGTATCAAACTATCATTATTTGTTTACTCGTATCTCAGGATGCATGTATCCTTTAAAAATACTTTTTCCGTGATATGAATCTCTTATTGTTATACATTATACGTTGCAAATGTTTTTGTTGATACACCGCAATATTCGATATTTCCAATAATTATTATCTTTATATTACATGTATTTATTATATTATTAATTTCAAATCCTCTACATTTATTTATTTTTCTTTTTTGCTAGTCAAATAGAACAAAAATAAGAAAAATGTAGTTTTTTTTTCCTATGAGCAAATTAATTTTAATTATTATGATCTGAAATATGTATAGAGAATATTTTGTTTTCATTAATTAGAATAGTTCTATTAGAATTTATTTATTGTGGTATAACTATTATATTACTTTTAGTCATTGTGATAAAAATAAATAAAATTCTGTATTTTCTCTTTTCTATAATTGTAGAGACATTCTATTTGCAAAACTTTTAAAATAAAATTTTTATTTAACTCTTTATTAATTCTTTCAAATTGCTATCTTCTACAAGCATATCTAACTGATTTCTATTTATTAGCTTCACATACATATTTATGTTCTGACTTCTGTATATATTTTTGCTTACATTTCAATAATAGTTTATATTATTTTATTAAGTATAGGTAATAGTAATTATGTTTTGGAGGGACCACACGACTGATGTTTATTACTTACTTTCTATTTCGTATTACATAGCAGACAGTTATATTCAATTCTTTGTTAATTAATAATAATAAATATCAGCCCTTTATTGTAGAAGAGCATACTGACATTCAGTTAATAATAAATGGTTAACTTTGCTCACTTTAATGCAGGTTCACTTTATACCCATTTTGATGATTTTAAAGATGTAATAGCTAATAAAAATTATTCTGTTTTAGCTGTGAGTGAGACGTGGTTTACTACTGCAACCATAAATGAACATTTTCATATAGAAGGTTATCAATTGATACGTAAAGATCGCCCTGAATTTGGTGGCGGGCTAGCCTTGTACATTAGTAATCAACTTCAATATTCCATTATAAATATCGAGAACGATTCTAGTTTTGAACAAATGTGGGTAAGCTTAAACATTAATAAAATTAAAACCGTTGTTGGCGTGGTATACAGGCCTCCAAAGAATTCTGTCAATGAATTCTTGGATGCATTCGAAGATACGCTGTCATTTATTGTCCCTAGTTTCGATTGTTTTGTCTGTTTGGGTGATTTCAACATAGATCTATTAGATATAAATAATACAACAGTTGAAAAATATTTAAACTGTATCGAAACTTACGGTTTAAAGCAATTAATTCCTTCTCCAACACGTATTAGACCCAATTCAGTTACATTGGTTGATCATATACTAGTTTTTGAAAACGAAGCCGTTACAGATACTAATGTCATTTTCATGCATCATATCTCTGATCATTGTCTTATAGCATGCTCCTTAAGTAATATATGTAATGTCGATCCGATCAAATATAAATCCTACCGTAACTATAGAAATATTCACATCGAACAATTTTTAAATGACCTTAGGGGAATTCAGTGGGAGTTGATTTATGACTTACGCAGTGTCAATGATAAAGTAGATTTTTTCAACAACAACCTCATATCATTAATAGATGTACACGCCCCTATTACTACAAAAAAAATAACAAGAAAACAACCTCCTTGGCTGACAGACAACATCAGGCTAATGATGTCTTTAAGAGACAAAGCTTTCAAAAGAGCCAAAGAATCTCATGTTCTTGCTCATTGGACATATTATAAAACTCTTAGAAACTTCACTACAGATGCTATAAAACGAGAAAAACGTGCCTACCTTAAATTTAAATTAAGAAACGCCAATGTTAAGTCCACATGGGCCGAACTAAGACGCTTGGATATTGTCAAACAAAAGTCAAGAGAGTTGCCATCAAATTTTAAAAATCCCTCGGAAATCAATGATTTCTTTATTAACTCAACACCATCTATAAAACAAAATAACAATCTTGACACTATAAAAAGCTTTTATAATAACAACACAAAATTTACCTTTGACCAACCCTTCTCATTAAATACGATCTCTGAAAACGAGATCTCAAAAATCATCTGTAATATTAAAACTCAGTGTGTTGGTTCTGACGGTATTGACATATTTATATTAACACTTACGTTACCAGTGACTTTACCCATAATAACTCATATTATAAATTGCTGTATAACAGATTGTGTTTTTCCTGAGGCATGGAAAGAAGCACTAATAACACCAATTCCTAAAAAACCAAATGCTACTGCATTAAACGATCTTCGACCTATCAGCATATTACCAATTTTATCTAAAGTTCTTGAAAAAGTTGTAAATCATCAACTGATCAATTACCTAAATACTCATAACATCTTACCATCACAACAATCAGGCTTCCGCACTGGTCATAGTTGTACTACAGCCTTGCTTAATATATTAGATGACATATTTACCTCAATCGATAATAACAAAATGGTGGCTTTGGTATTACTGGACTTTTCGAAAGCCTTTGATACGATAAACCATGAACTATTGCTTGCTATTCTTCATTTTGTTGGCACCGATGACAACACCTGTAATTTCTTTGCTAGCTATCTGAATAACAGATCCCAGAAAGTTAAAATCGGGAATCATATATCAACAAGTCGGCAGGTGGGTTCTGGTGTCCCGCAAGGATCAATTCTGAGCCCTACACTCTATGCCATATATACATCTCACTTTGGCAATTACATTAAAAATTGTAAATATCATTTTTATGCTGATGACACGCAGCTTTACCTAACATTTAGACCAAAGGATGTACAGTTGGCATCTGCCTTAATAAATGAAGACCTTGGTAAATTAGTCTCATTATCCCAAGATCACTGTTTAAAAATAAATCCTTCTAAATCATGCCTGATGCTTTTTGGAAATCGCAACTTACGTTCCAATATTGCTTCCCAAATAAATGTATCAATTAATGGAAACCGTGTTGAATGTGTCGATGCTGCAAGAAATTTGGGTTTGCATTTAGACAATAATTTAAATTTTAAAAGCCACGTTAGTAAAATTATCCAAAAAGCTTATGGCAGCCTAAAAATATTATACACTAATAGATCTATGATGGACACTAAACTAAAAATAATGTTGTGTGATTCACTGGTTCTTTCACATTTCAACTTTTGCGATCAAGTCTATGGAGCATGTCTCGACCAAATTGATGTTAATAGAATCCAAAGGGTGCAAAATGCATGTCTACGCTTTATCTATGGTATGAAGAAAAGAGATCGAATCAGTCATAAACTGAAAGATGCTAACTGGCTGAATATGAATAATCGTCGTATACTGCATGCAGCTTGTTTGTATTATAATATTATTGTTAAAAAAACTCCTATCTACTTATCTGAACGGTTAAAATTTCGCACTGACATTCATAACTTAAATTTAAGAAATAAGGGATTGCTTACGCCACCATATCATAGGACGTCTTTATTCCAAAGATCATATTCCTTTAATATTGTCCAACTTTATAATAGATTAATGAAAGATATTGTAAATTATTCATTTAGTACGTTCAGATCAAAACTACGTCAGCGTTTACATCTCCAACAGGATAGTTAAGAAAACTACACATTTTTTTTTTTTTTTCTTTAATAAAATTTGGGTATTTACATTACAATTATTAAGTTATTTATTGTAATTATTAATCTGGTTATATTGTGGACCTCCATCAGATTTATCAAATTTATAAAATTTTTCAAATTTTTCTTTTTTCTCTGCCATTGTTTGTATGCTCGCATTTTTGATCTTTCGATTTCTGTTTGTTTTGTTAATTGTTAGTTAGCTATAAATATAACATTTGTTGTTTTAAATTTAAGGTATGTTAAAACATATCTAGAATGTTAGTTAGGATGTCTGCTTAAGGGTTCGCAAGGAAGAACAGAGGCTATTAGACCATCTGATTGCGATCCTTTTAGCCCAATAAAGTCTATATATATATATACTTTTTTTTTTTATGATATAGCAATTGCTACTTAATTAGAACAACCTTATTATAATAAGTATTATGTTAATCATGTACCACAAATGAAATGGGCTAATAAATAAATATTATTATTATTATTATTATTGTTTAGGGGTGAATTGTATCACATTTGTAAAATTTATTCATGTATAAGAAGAATTATTTTTTACGCTAAAGCAATTTTTACTAAACATTTACCAGTACTATTAACACAAACGGTAGATATCAAAATATTTCGTGAAGCCTCAAGATTCAGAGCCTGCATACTTTAACGGGTGCGAGATCCTATGAAGAGTGTGAGATCCTATTCACGACATTCAATTCAGTGCCAGTAATCAAAATTACTAAAGGCTAGAGAAGCATCACCTTAGAATGATGATTAGCAAAGGTGTAGATTAGCAAAGGTGATAATTAAAGGATTTAATATGATTAGAAGGGGTGAGGTACCCTGTGATCTAATTAAATTGATATGGTTTACGTACATCCTAATACATTACTTGTAAAAATAGCAAAATCATTGTATACCTGAATTATTTTCAATTGTTTATTGTTTCCAGCCTTATATGACGAAATTCCATAATCATGAAATAAATAAAACAGATTAGTAAAAGTTTCGCGAGTTTATTATTATAATCTATAATAATATATTATTTATTTACAAAATGTTACACAGTAAATAGTACCTAAATACATGGTTGAAAAAGTTACTTTTGTTAATGATGACTATTGAATTAGGTCTGACCCTTGGTTAACCTTCTATTTTTGATCAAATTATAGTTAATCAGATCAAATATTGCTTACAAATCGGAAAAGATATCTATTAAACTAGTGCTGATTAATTATTGGTACCTGAACGTGCAGCAGCATCCGTAGCTAATGCATTAACAGTTTCCCGCATAGCATTTACCTTACATTAGCGAGTAGAGTATTATTTATTTAGTTTACGGAGAAAAAAGAACGAATGTAATAACTGTATCTGTATAAACACTCGTTAAGACATGTCAGTTTGATAACACTACATCTCGACCTTTGGAATTTAGATATCAAAAAAAAAAATTCGAATATAGACAAAGCAATGAACTGTGCGCATGTTCACCTGTAAAGGTATAAAATAAAATATCGAGTATTTAAATTAGTATTAAGCAATACGCTGTGTTGTCTTCAAGATTATCATCAACATGGACCCTTATAGTAATACCGTAATCAAACCGCTTTGTTACGCAGATATACTACCTGATCTCCTCGATTATAACGAAAGCTTCGATGACTCAAGTTCACGCGAAGACGGGGGTATGTACTACCTATGCTTTAAAATGTGCATATTATCATTGATGCTAAAACTTTATTTTTAGAAATTATCGACATTAACGCTAGCAGTAGTGAGCAAAATGTATCATTTGCTTACGATGATATTACTGAATCTTATTATGCTGATGATGATAAGGGTATGTATTTTTAAATGTTAAATACAATAATATATAACTTATTTTTAAATTTTAGAACTGTGTTACGAAGCAGTAAACAACACAGACCAATATGCAAACCCGACATCAATTGATGCTGTCAATATGTCTATGCAATATCCCTTGTATACCACACGACGGAACTCCGATCATGTTCACTACATACACGCAGGGTTTGATCCGAAACATGATGACTTTGAACCGGTGATAAAAATCGTATGCTCGAATAATTTGTGTGCCGATGACGAGATAGTGTTGTCTCGAGATTTGTGGTTTAATCTGTATGACATCGACGTAGAAATGAAATTTAGAAATTTCTTTAGTGTTCAGGGTTCTGATTACCGAAAATTGAAAGTGAGAATAACCGAAGATCTAGATATAGAATTTAGATCAGACTGTATTGGTTACAGTGTAACAATTAGAAATGATAAAAGGTACATACACATGAAAGATCATGAATTTCAGCGAATATTATACATGGTTCCAATAATTAATCAGCACATCAGATGTCTATATAATTTATATTTCTCTGTTTTCTACTATGCTAGTACGGAAGCTGTTGCAGAGGGTTTAAGACGTGAGCTGGTATATAAAAGCAGACCTATAGAGAACGATTCAATTTTATTTGCTGCTGAATGTTTATGTATTCATTCGGTTTTAAATTCAGCTTCCTCGGCCTCTGGACGTAATTCACATATTCTACTGGAAATTTTAAAATTTTATCCGTCCAAGTTCATCAATGACGTTCAAACACAACTTTTACGATCGTCAACTCAAACTAATGGAAACGAAGAGAGAACTTAGAATTAGGCTAAATAAGTATATAAGAGCATTACGTTTGTTAAGGTCTGATATAATAATGTACTGTGTCATCAATGATGTATCCAAAGCAATGTTATTTTTATCTGTAAACGATGTATGATAAATAAAAAATAATTCTGTAATAAAGAAATGTTATTTTTATTTCTGATCAAATATTGCTTACAAATCGGAACGTAGGGAGCAGAGTAAGTACAAAACAACATACTTTCATACAAGAACGTTTATTGATACAAGTAGTTTCGACGCTACTTAAAACATAATACATAACTTATATATAATATCTATACTACCTAATCTCCTCGATTATAACGAAAGCTTCGATGACTCAAGTTCACTCGAGTATGTACTACCTATGCTTTAAAATGTACATATTATCATTGATGCTAAAACTTAATTTTTAGAAATTATCGACATTGACGCTAACAGTAGTGAGCAAAATGTATCATTTGCTTAATATTTTACTTTTTATTGAAACTAGTTAACTTATATTCTAACATACATATTTGAAACTAGACAACTTATATTCTAACATACAAATATACATCCTCAAAATAGAAAAGTATACTTGAGGGTAACATTTTGTATAACCATTATCTTTTATTCTATAATACCTTCTTCTTTAAGCTCAGAAATAATTGAAATAATCTCATCCTCGTTTTGTAAACTACTGCTACCCGTCTGTTTTAAAGTGTACAGTAGACGAAGCCTGTCAACAACTTGATTCCAATACGGCGTTTTGTTTTTGGAATTTGAAATTGGTAGCTTGTTAATCCTATATAAATTAGGTTTAATAATATGCTCATATTTCCAAGTATTTTATAAAATAATTAGATATAGTTATATATACTATCTATTCTTTTAAACTGCTGACAGTTACCATCGTAAACCATATCAATTTAATTAGATCACAGGGTACCTCACCCCTTCTAATCATATTAAATCCTTTAATTATCACCTTTGCTAATCTACACCTTTGCTAATCATCATTCTAAGGTGATGCTTCTCTAGCCTTTAGTAATTTTGATTACTGGCACTGAATTGAATGTCGTGAATAGGATCTCACACTCTGCATAGGATCTCGCACCCGTTAAAGTATGCAGGCTCTGAATCTTGAGGCTTCACGAAATATTTTGATATCTACCGTTTGTGTTAATAGTACTGGTAAATGTTTAGTAAAAATTGCTTTAGCGTAAAAAATAATTCTATCTTATACATGAATAAATTTTACAAATGTGATACAATTCACCCTAAACGTCTATTTATCATTTCAATTTCTTGTAAAAGTTGATTATACGCCCTGCTCACATGTTCTTCGCTGTCACTTTTCTGTATTTGAACTGATGCCGTTGTGTATTGTTTAGAATCTTAATAACACTTCCCCATAAGGTAGTAATAGTTCCTGCTCATAGCATAGAAGCGCTGCTATTGAAATCGGTGTGTCGCCTACATCTAAGATACAACGCCGAAATTGCTGATGTAATTCTAACTCATCTAGACTATATTCAACATTGTTGAATATGAATTCATCGTCGATCTCATTTAGTGATGATAATGACATACTGAAAATCGAAATAGAAAATATTAAAACATATATTAGAAATCTTACATATATTTGAAATCATACTTACTTATTATGGTGCTTCACTGAACTTTGAGATGTTGCTTTAATGATTCTTGGTGATGAACTGATGTATTTCCTGTCTCGTCTTTTTTATACTAAATCTGCCTTAATATTCTCACACTTATTGTAAACAAATTACTGATTATATTAATAATAATTCGATAATAATTCGACTAATTACAATAGAATAAACACATTTTAACAGATTTTTATTTCAAGCCTGTGAAACGCAAATAGTTTCGATAAATTATACTTAGTGTTTACTATATTTCTAATCAGAGAAATGTTATTTTTATCAATCAGATGTATGCAGTACTATTAAGAAATGTGTGAGAATATCTAATTCGATTATATTATCATAAGTTTTTAAGTTGATCGACTGTATGTTAACCTTTTATGCTAATGTAGTTCCTATTTATTAGTATTATATATTCTTACATCGTCTTTAGCTCAGTTATTTTCTAAATTGAAACTTGAAAGGTTAACCTTTTCAAATCCCTACTTTTATTCAGATCACCCTTTCAAATCAACACCTTTAAGCAGAACAGATGTACACAATTTATTGCCTTGTATGTAATGGAAGAGAAATTATACTTCGATAGTCAGTTTGTTTCTCATTACATCCGATTATAATAGTTCAACGATACATTTTGATTGAATGCCTTGCTTAACGAAATTGCAAACAGGAATAGCGATCGGCTGAACTCGTATAACGGTATGATTAAAAATAAGAATTGATTAGCGGTTACCTGTGAAATGATTAGCGGTTACGTGATTAAAGGATTTGATAGCAGAATGAGGAATTTTGTCTAATTTAATATAACAGAATAATCTGTTTTTACTTGTTGTAAACAAATTACTGATTATATTAATTAATAGGAAATTGATATCGATAATAATTCGAAGTGTTTAAATATTAGCGAATAATGCTATCAATTATTTATTTATTTCTACAGCAATATAAATCTTATTGTATTTAATAGAAATCGTGGATACAATTAATTTAATTTTAGTCATAATGATACTATATAATATTTCTAATTATAATTGCTCAGGTACATTTATTAAATTCGTTCTTTTTTACGTAAACTATATAAATAATACTCAATTCACATGCTCCCCTATAATCTTCAGTAATTACAATACAATACAATAAACACATTTTAACAGATTTTTATTTCAAGCCTGTGAAACGCAAATAGTTTCGATAAATTATAATTAGTGTTTACTATATTTCTAATCAGAGAAATGTTATTTTTATCAATTAGATGTATGCAGTACTATTAAGAAATGTGTGAGAATATCTGAAAGTCAGCAAATAGATATACGTACATATACGTACATATATAAGCCTCATTTTTAATCAGTTTCATGAAATCCAGCAATTCTTCAATACTGTAAGACGACTGTGTTTTACAACTTCAAGATCAATAGGTGAGTTTTCGATTATATTATCATAAGTTTTTAAATTGATCGACTGAATGTTAACCTTTTATGCTAATGTAGTTCCTATTTATTAGTATTGTATATTCTTACATCGTCTTTAGCTCAGTTATTTTCTAAATTGAAACTTGAAAGGTTAACCTTTTTCTATAACTATTTCGATTGTTTCAGCCTCTGAATAGAAACCGACCCGTTAAAATTGTAACTTGTTTGTCGTGTTCAAGACGAAAGTATGCCGTTATCCCGCACCACTTCAGTGTCCTCGCTAGACAGTGATGATTACATATTCGAAGATACAGGATTATGTATGAATAAACAAGAATTACAACAATTCCGGTCTTCCGTCTCCGGTATTCCAATCTTAGATAACGATACAACCGATCTATTTTCGATATCAGCACTTGTATGCTATGAATATGAGTTAATATTATCTGGAGGTGAAATCTTACTAGATCCTCGACGATATACAACGGTACCAGTTCACATCCATAAAGGTATCAATAATGAGAAACAAGTGGAAAGAGCGTTTGCTAAACTTTACCATGAAATAGAAAAGACGAACATTCGTTTAGGATTAGATTGTGAGTGTGTGTTACCTTCATAAAGTTTATTCATGTATAATTGGTATTAATATTCGTAAACTTAGATTTTTGATTTTGTAATATCGGAATTATAAATAATAAAACGTATAAGATATAAAACGATAACTCTTTTAACTAACTAATTTGTCTTTACTTTATAATCATCACCTTTAATCATGTAACCGCTAATCATTTCACAAGTGACCGCTAATTCTCACCTAATCATTTCAAATCAATACCTTTTTTAAAGCAGATCACCCTGTCAAATCCTTACCTTTAAACCTTTTATGATAATGTAGTTCCTATTTATTAGTATTGTATATTCTTACATCGTCTTTAGCTCAGTTATTTTCTAAATTGAAACTTGAAAGGTTAACCTTTTTTCTATAACTATTTCGATTGTTTCAGCCTCTGAATAGAAACCGACCCGTTAAAATTGTAACTTGTTTGTCGTGTTCAAGACGAAAGTATGCCGTTATCCCGCACCACTTCAGTGTCCTCGCTAGACAGTGATGATTACATATTCGAAGATACAGGATTATGTATGAATAAACAAGAATTACAACAATTCCGGTCTTCCGTCTCCGGTATTCCAATCTTAGATAACGATACAACCGATCTATTTTCGATATCAGCACTTGTATGCTACGAATATGAGTTAATATTATCTGGAGGTGAAATCTTACTAGATCCTCGACGATATACAACGGTACCAGTTCACATCCATAAAGGTATCAATAATGAGAAACAAGTGAAAAGAGCGTTTGCTAAACTTTACCATGAAATAGAAAAGACGAACATTCGTTTAGGATTAGATTGTGAGTGTGTGTTACCTTCATAAAGTTTATTCATGTATAATTGGTATTAATATTCGTAAACTTAGATTTTTGATTTTGTAATATCGGAATTATAAATAATAAAACGTATAAGATATAAAACGATAACTCTTTTAACTAACTAATTTGTCTTTACTTTATAATCATCACCTTTAATCATGTAACCGCTAATCATTTCACAAGTGACCGCTAATTCTCACCTAATCATTTCAAATCAATACCTTTTTTAAAGCAGATCACCCTGTCAAATCCTTACCTTTAAACCTTTTATGATAATGTAGTTCCTATTTATTAGTATTGTATATTCTTACATCGTCTTTAGCTCAGTTATTTTCTAAATTGAAACTTGAAAGGTTAACCTTTTTTCTATAACTATTTCGATTGTTTCAGCCTCTGAATAGAAACCGACCCGTTAAAATTGTAACTTGTTTGTCGTGTTCAAGACGAAAGTATGCCGTTATCCCGCACCACTTCAGTGTCCTCGCTAGACAGTGATGATTACATATTCGAAGATACAGGATTATGTATGAATAAACAAGAATTACAACAATTCCGGTCTTCCGTCTCCGGTATTCCAATCTTAGATAACGATACAACCGATCTATTTTCGATATCAGCACTTGTATGCTATGAATATGAGTTAATATTATCTGGAGGTGAAATCTTACTAGATCCTCGACGATATACAACGGTACCAGTTCACATCCATAAAGGTATCAATAATGAGAAACAAGTGGAAAGAGCGTTTGCTAAACTTTACCATGAAATAGAAAAGACGAACATTCGTTTAGGATTAGATTGTGAGTGTGTGTTACCTTCATAAAGTTTATTCATGTATAATTGGTATTAATATTCGTAAACTTAGATTTTTGATTTTGTAATATCGGAATTATAAATAATAAAACGTATAAGATATAAAACGATAACTCTTTTAACTAACTAATTTGTCTTTACTTTATAATCATCACCTTTAATCATGTAACCGCTAATCATTTCACAAGTGACCGCTAATTCTCACCTAATCATTTCAAATCAATACCTTTTTAAGCAGATCACCCTATCAAATCCTTACCTTTAATCAGATCATCCTATCAAATCCCTACCTTTATTCAGGTCACCCTTTCAAATCAACACCTTTAAGCAGATCACCCTATCAAGCCGTACCTTAACCTTTAATCATATCGCAAGCTATCTCTAATCAATTCTCACCTCACACCTTTTATCATATCTTAGGTATCCGCTACTCAATTATCACCTTTGTAATCATAACCTTTAATCATATCGTAAGCTATCTCAAATCAACACCTTTAAGCAGATCACCCTATCAAAGCCGTACCTTTAAACAGATCATCCTATCAAATCCCTACCTTTATTCAGATCACCCTTTCAAATCAACACCTTTAAGCAGATCACCCTATCAAAGCCGTACCTTTATTCAGATCACATGTTACCTAACCCCTTATAATCATATCAAATTCTTTAATTAGATCACATATTACCTTATCCCTTCTAATCATGTCATAGGTAAACCATATCAATTTAATTAGATCACACGCTACCTCACCCCTTCTAACCATATCAAATTTTTTAATTATTACCTTTGCATCAACACCTTTAAGCAGATCATCCTATCAAAGCCGTACCTTTATTCAGATCACATGTTACCTAACCCCTTATAATCATATCAAATTCTTTAATTAGATCACATATTACCTTATCCCTTCTAATCATGTCATAGGTAAAACCTATCAATTTAATTAGATCACATGCTACCTCACCCCTTCTAATTATTTCAAAAATTTAATTAGATCACATGCTACCTCACCCCTTCTATCATATCATAGGTATCCGCTACTCAATTATCACCTTTTAATCATAACCTTTAATCATATCGCAAGCTATCTCTAACCAATTCTCACCTCACACCTTTTATCATATCAGAGGTATCCGCTACTCAATTATCACATTTTTAATCATATCAAATCCTTATCTTTAATTAGATCATCTTTTCTAATCGGGTCGCAGGTATCCGCGAATCATATCAATTTAATTATATCACAGGTTACCTCACACCTTCTAATCATTTCAAATCCTTTAATTATCACCTTTGATAATCAGCACCTCTGCTAATCATCACCTTTAATCATGTAACCGCTAATCATTTCACAGGTGACCGCTAATCATTACCCCTCAATCATTACCTTTAATCATGTAACCGCTAATCATTTCACAGGTAACCGCTAATAATTCTCACCTCAATCATCACCTATCAGTCAGGTGTCATGACGTCATCACAGGTAGAAAAAGGGAGGGGATGGACTCAAGTGTCCTATTACCTACTAATACCGTTTACAGAAGGGATTGTACAAGCAGTTTGCAGCTAACCAACAAGCATTATGTTTGTAAACGGTAAGCGAGTTGGTGCTGCTACCAACTTAATTGGGAAACGATTGAGAAAGGCGATAAGATTCAGGCGCTAAGTGCGTCGATAGATCCGTTTGCAACCGGCCCATTTTACTTCGAAGCTGTTATTAGTCATTCATATCACCATATATCATCATTACCTCAAGACGATGACTCTGGATAAGTTCGGTAAACATCTTCACAAAACTCCTGTCCGAGTTAAACTCGACGCTTCTGCAAAAGTATTCCTTTTAGAAGACGTGTCTAATTTGCACTACGAGACAATGTTGTATATGATGGGAATATACAATCATGAAAACGGTTATGCACTTTTGAACTCCACCAACTTCGAGTATGTCGTTCCTCTAACAAAAGGTAGCATTAAACAAATCAAATACTATCCCACAGATGCGCAAATCTTTTTAAACGATACGTTACACGATGGCGAATCACTCATCGGAGTGTCATTGAAGAAAGGGGATAAGTTTAAGGCGAAGAAGCCTGGATCAAAGGACATATTTATTTTGGAAGCTGTTATTAGTGTTTCAACATTTTCTAAATGAGTATAAAACGTCAAATAATTCAAGAATTGCATAAACCTGCTCGTAAACGATTTCGAAGAAGACGCGTAATCGTAAAAGGCTTGAACGATTTGTACATGGCAGATCTTGTGGAAATGATTCCCTATGCTAAAATAAATAAAGGTTTTCGATATATTTTAGTATTGTTGAATATGTTTAGCAAGCGTGTTTGGGCGTGTTCACTTAAACGAAAAACCGGCGAAGACGTCACGAAAGCAATGAAAAAATTATTAACATCAACAGGAGGTACTCCGGACAATTTACAAACGGATATGGGGAAAGAATTTTACAACCAGCATTTTCGTAAGCTAATGCAAACTTTCAACATCAACCATTACAGCACCTTTTCTAGTATGAAAGCAAGTCCGGTAGAACGTGTAAACCGAACTCTTAAAAACAAGATGTGGAAGGAATTTTCAATGCAAGGGTCATATAAGTGGTTGCAGTTATTACCAAAGGTTGTTAACCAGTACAACGATACCGTACTCTTTTACAAACAGTTTACGATTTCCAGAAAACCAGCGACCTGCAAAGTGCTAAATTCACAGTCGGCGATCACGTGCGAATCAGCAAGCATCGGAAAGCGTTTGCGAAAGGCTATACTCCCACATGGAGTACCGAAATCTTCCAAATTAAAAAGGTTAATCGAACCAATCCCATAACGTATATCTTGGAAGACACGAACGGGGAAGAGATACGTGGAGGCTTCTACACGGAGGAATTACAGATGGCTAAACATCCTGAAGTATTTTTAGTAGAGAAGGTGTTAAAAAAAGGGAGATCAAGTTCTAGTCAAGTGGTTGGGCTTTGATAATACCCATAACTCGTATATAGCAGCACGTGATATAGTGCATTAAGTAGTATAGTGCATGCAGTGTATGTGTTGCAATGTTAATATATAACTAAGTATCATTTTATGTAAGCAGTAAACAATAATAAATCACTTTTTGATATCAATAGTGTGTTTTATCTCGTCTTCTTCTACCTTTAGTTAGACATTTACAGAAACACAGAGTATGATGTATATAATTTATTCACATTAGTCAATACAATACCATAATGATTATAATAAATACATGAAATATGTATGGAATGTAGGACAATTTACAATATTGAGTAGAACAAAGCACAAATACTATTTACAATAATAACATACATAACAAGGAAAAGGCTGTTGTCAACGTAGTCGGGGCCTCTGTGATAATACTAATCAGTACCGTCGGTTCTACGAATAAACGAGTTCCAAAATTACACTTCGGCTTCCAGTAATTCTAACAGACGATCCAAATTCTGATAACTATCGCGCCCCGGATGAATGTCGCGGTGTCCCCATGCTAAAGTGTTGTGCACCCGGGAATAATGTAACGTTTGTTATCGGCTGGTGATAAAGCTACTTTATTCCGAAGTTCTGTGTACATAGCATGTAAACGTGATTTGAATATAAACATTTTGATGAAGAGCACAACACCATCCACCACAACGTGACGGTAGTCCTCAACGGTGAGATCGCGCTTAATTACCGCCTTTTTTACCCTTTTCGCCTTTTTATGCGCGATCTCACCGTCGCGGTCAAGCACGTTTACACAATACGTTTTAGCACCTGCACCGTAGAAACTGCAGAGGGGCACTCTACAATATTCATCTTTTATTTTACCAACCACCGAGGCCGTGCGCGGTATACCGTGAATGTTGTCAGGTGGGAATTTTGAGGTGTCAAATTTATATAAGTGTTGCTTCATATCAGCATAAAAATTTTCAATACGAATTTCTATAATGAAAGAGTCAGTATCTGTGTACAGCAAGCGCACGTTATCACATATAAAGGTTTGAGAAAATCATAAAAAAATTCATACATTATCGTTTTAGAAAGATCCAAAATAGTAAAACCCACGTACACCGGTTTATTGTATGTAACGGACACTTTTTGTAATTCTATAGCGACCAAATTTTCCGAAAAGACAGCTACTAACGTTTCAGCTCCATGCTTTCTACCATGACGTCCCAATGACTGACCAAACGAACGTCCACCCTTTTATCGACATTTTCCATTGTCTTGCCAAATAAACTGTTAACCATTAATTTGAAGAAGCCCCTGTCCGCTTCGTTAGTCGCCTGATTACGTAACGTGGTGTTCAAATCAATATAGGAACGCAACCAGGGTGCCTGATGAAATTTTAACACGCGATGAATTTTGGTTAATTCTAAACCATGCTTAAAGCACTGTTGTAAATTTCTATAGTGGATAACGTAACGCGTTTTATCGAACAAGTTTGGAATTAATTTTGGGTGACGCGCGTTGCCCGTAGGCGGCACCAGAGGTTCGGGGCAGAAAGGAAAGTCATTGTGTAAATCGTGCAACCGCGTTGGGTAGTGTTGATCTACTTCCAGCACGTAGCCCATATCGGCGTTTTCCGCCACGGAATTTAGATCGAACTGTTCAATTTCGTACGGACTAAGCCATTCAAAGTCGCGCTGCGGCAGATACTGTCGTATACTGTAACCGTAGAGATTGGTAGCATCGAGATACATAATAAAAGAATGGGGCTTGGACTCGTCATAATTTGGAAGAAACGTATTATTCGCGAAACACTTCCTGCCAACACAGGTACTGACACCTCCCCGAATACCTTTCTTAAAGAAATGGAGCATGTCCAGATCCGTGAGCAGCTCCAGTTCTACAGACGTGCGTTTCAACATAGCATCCCAACTTAAACCCGGTGCAGTAAAATACTGCGCCGGATCTAACTTGTAATTTTCAAGACATACACGTCTAAAGTTTTCAAAGACATCAACCAAAAGTAAGACATCGGTTTTCAAATAGAGATCCGAATAGTCGCCCAAAGTCATGCATCCAAACGTATTCCACACCTCCACAGCGCAAGCATACTGCGATCGAGAGACGTGTTCCCCTGTCAAACGATCGAAAAAGTCTTCATACGTCGGCAACGTGTCCTGTTCGAGTTTGGAGAAGCTGTCGACGTACGAATAGGAAAACACACCTTTCTGTCGCAGTAAGTCGAAGCTAACCCCATCTCCAAAATACTTTTTAATACTCAAACACTGGTCGGAAGTTAGATTTTGAGACAACTTATCCAAACTAGAATTTAGAAATCGTAAACTGTCCAGAAAGCGCATTTTAAGACATACCGGTTGTCGTTGGGACCCGTTCCTAATTTCATCTACCAAAAGCCGTTTCGAAAACGAAACGTATTTCTCTTTATTGAGCGCAATCACGTCGATTGCTTCTTTTTCTAATGCCAATTGCTTTATGAATAGATGTGAATCATATCCCGTCAAATTATGGAAAAATATCGGTACGAAGTCGGAAATTTGATACATTAGATTGCACACGGAGTGAGACGCACCGCGGTACTCGCCGCTGAGGTGACAGTGATCTTTCACCTTAACGTCGTTTTCACCAAAGGGTTTGTCACAAATATGACACACGGTTGCATTGTCATAGTTCAAAGTTTGTCGGTACGATAAAAGTCGCATGTCTTTAACATGTTTTAAATGATCCTTATACAACCTTCTAACATCCCCTTCTAAGCGCATCATAAACTCACTTGCTGCATTCGGACCACGGTACAATTCAAATTTAGATAACGAGTCATCGTACGAACACTTAATGTAATACGCAAACGAATGTGGTTCGTGTTCGTACGATGTCATGGTAAATTTTCCCCGAGGATCTGGCTCAACCGTGTCCAAAGGTTTCAACACACTTTCAAAATCCGCGTAAACGACAAAAGGTACTGTAAGTTGCTTTTGAAAATTTTCAAACTTCAATAGATTACCCTGCCGGTCGTGCCTCAATTTATCGCGTACGGGTTCGATAGTTGGCAACTTCGTGTAGACATGATTGCAATCAAAACGGGTATGTTGTTTTAATCTACTTTCACTTGGAAAATACTGCAAGCAGCCGTCACAAAAGTTTTTTTCTCCATTGTGAGCCAACAGTTGTGACGACACCAAACGCGAAAAATTTTTTATCCAACAGTAATGACTATTACCCTCCATATCGGAAATTAATAATAAATTTACATGCACTTCTTTCTTTTGCTTAGAATAATACAGAGGCCCTACAACTTCTTGTTTCATCATTCAGTCTTGAAATACAGCTTCCAAACCATACACGTTAATGGATAAGCGTGGATTACGCGCTTCAAATTTCGAAATAGCATCCAGTTTGACAGGAAAGGTGATACATTCAAAATCAAACAGTTGCGCAAAATTTGGATACGACGTCGTCCTGTCGGCATGTCTCCTCGGCGGGTACAAAGCGGATACCAAGGCCCAACCAAAACAGCACTGATCGTTATTTTGCACGTTGATTACAGCCTTTTTATATTGTATCGACGGCGGAAGTGGAACATAGGAGGAAGCACGGAGCGGGTTGTATTTATTGACGTTGACTTCTATAAATAACAGCTGCTCCAGTACCCAACCTGTAAGGACCCTACAATTAGCAATCGAATCGTAACCCGTAACTATTTATTACCTGAGTTCCGATCATTAAAGTCCGACATCTTCGTATCCAGCACCTCAACGAAATCATCATACAAATCGGTCAGATTCAAAGCCACGGTCACAATCTCATTTTGCGTATTAAACGATTTAATGTCGTGCAAATTTTGACTTTCCAAAAAGTACATTCCGAATACTTCTAGGTTGACTTTCACACTACGAAAGCGCTGAACGTTTCTTTCTAATAGTGTTAACACATTTTCGCGGGTCTCATCCGTAAATTCTCTGAAATTTATGTGATGATTTCTCACCGAGACTCGATAACTGGCTATACGAGACTTGAACGCCGTCTCCAGGACCACCACTTCCTCCGACTACACTGACGCGGCATTACGATGATTGTGGAGGTTGCTTCGTAGATGTCCAAAATAGCCATGTCGTGGAACATCCAGCTCGCACACATCGCAATACACCGTCGCGGAGGTATTTCCTGAAACAATTGCACAGATCACTAACACTAAAACCGTTAACAATGTGTACACGTACCTTGCGGGGAGGTTTTTCTCACTTTCTTAGGTGCAGGTCCTTCACCAGTATTCCCTACAGCATCCAAAATTCCCCGAGCTGTAATCAAGAAAATCGTGAAACTCGTATCACATCATACAACCTCACAGGAATGGTTACTTACCGCTCGTGGATGGGTAGTCCAGCGGTCCACGACAGCTTTCTCTTCGGTGACGGGTTAAGGCATCCCGTCGGGTGAAGGACGCGCCGCAGCTACACACATGCATGTTCTTAGTAATCAGTAACCGGGAACGCACTGGTAAACGATAAAGCTTTTACATCAATTTTTACCACTAACGTTCGCGATACTGATTTCCAGTCGGGACGACGAGGACGTGTTATGCAAACCCGACCGGAATAGGAAGAGGACTGGGTTATTGTTAGTGGGAGGTCACAGTTATACCAACCGTTAACGTCGTTGATGACGCAAAGCAAATAAGTTTTCCGCTTCGGTTAAAAGTGCGAGGCGTTCTCTCTCACAGGACCCCAACTCCGTCATCAGTTGTCGTAGCTGCTGCGTCTTGATACTCTTGATTTTGATCTCGTATCTTTCCACAGCAGCTAAGAGTTCCGCTTTGCGTTGAAGGAGAGCGATGCGTTCACTCTCACACCCTCGCAAACCGGACGCCACTTCTCTTAACCGTCGTGTAATCCTTGTCTGCTGTGCGTCATCAACCACAGCAAGCGGTAAAGACTGCAAACTGCAAACTGTAAAATCCCTCAATGTATGCATTTTTCTGGATCGGACAAGCAATCCCTGGGCCAGCCTGATGCCTGTTGCTCCATTTTTATAAACTTGTTCATCATTTCCGTAAATAACCGCCAACCTTCTTCATAGTGGTATACTGTTCTATGTTGTATAGCCAAACTTTGTAAACTTCCAACATGACATACCCCATCTCCAAGGCTTTTTTATACTTCATCTATTACCCAAGTACCCGTCATCGGTCGAATATGAAAAGAAATCAGGGTAGGAGTAAGGGTGAGATCGGTCAAGAATAAGGGTAAATTAGTGTGATATCAGTCGAATATGTAAACAAGTCAAGGCAAGAGACCTAAAATAAGGGTGAGATCAATCGAAGACAAATGTGAAACAGAGTGAGATCGATCATTCTTAGTATTACTGCTTAAAAATAGGATTGCTTCGATCTTTACTTAATGAAGATCCATATTAAATGCTATAATACAATAAAAATACTATTAAAATCTTCACTAAAATATTTATTTAAAAATATAGTATTTTGTCTTGTCTTGTGTCTTTACTTTATTGTGTAGTAAATAAGTTATAGGTGACTGAAATTTAGGGAAATATAAAGACTGATAACCTCACCCCTTATCAAACCCGTACCTTTAACCAAATCACCCTATCCTGCTAATCCTAGGTAATAGAAGGGATACAGTTAACCGCTATTCATCTCAAATTCTCCTTGCCTTAAAGCAGATCTAGATTATCTCACCCCTTCTAATCATTTCAAATGAATACCTTTTAAGCAGATCACCCTATCAAATACTTTCCTTTAATCAGGTCATAGGTTACCTCATCCCTCTATCAGATTCTTAATTCAGCAGCATATGAAAAGCAGCAATTCTTATTTTTAATCATACCCTTAATCAGGTCATTAGTATCCACTGTTCATATCAATTAAATTAAATCATAGGTTACCTCAACTCTTATAATCATATTAAATTCTTTAATTAGATAACATGTCACATCACCCTTATAATCATATCAAATTCTTTAATTAGATCACATGTTACCTCGCCCTTCTAATCATATCAAATCCTTTAACCGCTAGTCAGTTCACAGAAACCCGCTAATCATATCAATTTAATCATGTCACAGGTATCCATGAATCATATCAATTCCTTTCAGTAGCAAATGATGAATGACTGGTAATCGTTAGAAACAAACAGGAAATCAGTAATTAATTCACCCTAAACCTTTATTCAGATCACCCTCTCAAATCCGTACCTTTAATCAGATCACCCTATCAAATCCTTGCCTTTAACAAGATTATAGGTTACCTCACCCTTTAATCAGTTCAGCAGCAGATTGTGTATGTCAGGTAATCGTTAATCCAATCAAATCCTTTAATTCGATCACCCCTTATAATCATATCAAATTCTTTAATTAAATCATATATTACCTTAACCCTTCTAATCATATCAAATCCTTTAATCGCTAATCAGGTCGCAGATATCCGCGGATCATATCAATTTCGTCATGTCACATCACCCTATCAAATCCTTTCCTTTAACAAGATTATAGGTTACCTCACCCTTTAATCAGTTCAGCAGCAGATTGTGTATGTCAGGTAATCGTTAATCCAATCAAATCCTTTAATTAGATCACCCCTTATAATCATATCAAATTCTTTAATTAGATCATATATTACCTTACCCTTCTAATCATATCAAATCCTTTAATCGCTAATCAGGTCGCAGATATCCGCGGATCATATCAATTTCGTCATGTCACAGGTAACAGCAAACCATATCAATTTAATTAGATCACAAGCTACCTCACCCTTCTAATCATATTAAATCCTTATCTTTATAGGTATTAGACCATCAAATTTTAAAAAGTTGAACAATTATAAAGATGAAAACGTATATTGGAATAAGGCCAACAAACTAGTCGGTAGACTTCAGCAGCATGTTCCTTTACTAATCTATCATTTAATAATAATAATAATAATAATCATTTAATAATACATATTATTATAGCATTATAGCAGATCAATCGATATCATTCAAGTCTAGCTTACGTTTAGTAGCAATTTATTTTTATTAATCATCTGAATGATACATCATTTATAGAAGAAATGTGATAAAATAAAATTATTTTTTAACATTTTAGTAATGTTTTATTTCAATGATATATAGTTATATTTTTTATAAGAAAATCGAAAAACATATTAAGAACATATTTTGATGTACTAATTACATATTAATTAAACATATATAGAAGTAAACAAAAGTTAGTTTAAACGATAAATTACATTATTAAATTTTCTTGCAAATCCAACAGTCGACGATCATTGATAGATGATAGTTCAATCTTCGGTGAGAGATTGATAGCATCGGTACCCGGCTAAGGTAACTGTAATATCCTGAGGTTCTGCTTTACACAATGAAAGTAGGCTAATTTCTTATCACAGATAAACACATACGTATGCCTACTACGTATGCGTACAAGATTCGCGAAATTTAAAGTGATATGTATCTGATATAATATATAATTAAAGATGCAGTGATAATAATTAAACGATATTTAAAAATAAACCTTCTCCCTTTTTCAATCTAACGCTTTCAACTATTGTCATTCGGCGCTATTTAATGATTCAGATCTCATAACAAAAGAAACCTGTTTTAATACTAGAAAGTGTTAATTGCTTTCTTTCAAATAGAATTAATTTACGTCTTATTTTGAACTTGAAATATTTGAAGAATTTTATAACACATATATTTTAAACAGTACATATGTTTAGATTTATAATTAATTTAAACTGACTTGAGTCATACCTAATAATTGTTTCAACGTGATTTAAGATGTATCAAGAAAAATTTCTTGAGTTTCTTCACGATTGGCTCATATAAGGCTGATAATTGTCTCATCATAATGGCAAATGATAAAAATCATAATTGGCTTATAATTGTGTTGTACGTAATTTACACATTAGTAATAATGATTGAAGTAAACATTTATCTGAGCGTAGCTTTCAAAACAATTATCATTCTGTTACTGCTTCAAGTTCGAAGGAAAGGAAACCGTAGATTTTCTAGCTAAAAGAATTTATGTTTTTGTGAAATAATTTAATATTTAACATGTCTAATATTTTAAATAAATTTTTGATTCGCACAAGGTAGATTAGTCATCTATATTGAAATTCACCGACAGGTTTCATTTACTGATCACTAACTCTCTTGACGTTTTAGCTTTCAAAGTATAAGAATTATTTTAAAATAATTTTCAGGATTCAGAAGCATTTTTCCCTATTATTATTAATGTACATAATTTATACATATTTTCATTTCCTTTTAAATAAATTGGATTTAATCAAATATACGTGAAAGCATTTTTATAAATAACTCGTATGCAGTAATTTAAAAGACAAGCTTCGTGGTCTCGGGGTTAAGCTATAGAGTTCTAATCAGATGGTTGAGCGTTCGAATCCTGGTTACTCCAATCGATTTTTATAAAAAAGTGTAACAGGTTGCCTATCTACAGGCGTATAGAAGTCTACTATAACGATCACAGGACGTTACCGATAGATGGCAGTTGAGGCATTAGGAATAGGAATTCAAATCTAATGGCGGGAAATGTAAGAAAATGAATTTAAAGTTATATTAAATTTCGAGTAAAAGTAATATGTTAATAATAAAGAAAAGGAATGAAAATGATTCATAAACGTAGAAGCAGGGTGAGTATTAAGAGATATTTACCCCTGACCTGATTTATAGCGTTTAATTCAAACCCTCTTTCATATTTTTTCTTGTACGCCCCTGTATGAGAATGGTAGCTGTAAGGTGTGAGCAACGGAATTTTGATTCAGAGAAGGCTTTGGAAATTTTAGGTTACATATGATATTAATTTTAAGTAGAATTGTAGAATTGATTGTAGTAGAACTACTACAGATCATTTAGAACTACTACAGATCATTTAGAACTACTACAGGTCATTGAGAACTACTCTCAGTCACTAACTGGCAGACCTACTTTAAATGCATTTTAGAATTTTTGGTTCTGATTTCGGAGCTCTCAACAATCTTTAATCAAGAAATTTTTAAATAATACAATTAAATTAAAATTTATTAAAGACTAGCGGTCCGTCCCGGCTTCGCACGGGTGGACATTTATTTTTAAACATATCAAAATTCCGTTGCTCACACGTTATATTAGCCCATATGTTAGCGTGTATATATGGTTGCGTGTATATATACCCGAGGTGAGGAAGTGAGGTGCCAGAACCGACCATCTACCGCTACTTACTCAGAAAAATACAATTTATTGGGATTTTGTATCCTAGAATAGTTTATATAAGTTGAACTTTTCTTTTGAAAGTTTAAGCTTCGTTTATCATAGCGCGGTGGGATACGCTATTCACAACAAGTTTTTCGGTAACAGGGTGGCGATTCATCAGAATGATAAAAATCGTATTATAACCTTAAAAGATTACGAGTTTCAGTCTATAATGTATCTAGCAACGCTGATCAATCACCAAGCTCGAACGTTACATCATCTCGACTTTTCGCGTTTCTATCACGCAAACATAGAGAACGTAGCAGGTCAACTGAGACGACCTGAAGATGTCTATAACTCGCTTCCGACAACTGATTCCATTTTGACTACTGACTACTCAGATACCAATTTAATAGACAACGCAACAACAGCAACTTATGGTGGTCTGAACTCGTTCATTTTATTAGAAATAAAACATTATCCATTAAAGTTTATCGATGCCGTACGTACACGACTGCAATCATACCATCAACAGCAGTCGAAGACGTCAACGACAACGTTTGTACCGTGCGTCGTATTAAAAACACCATGGCGAAAATAAACTGTCTTAGAAATAGGGTACAAAAATATTTGAACAATTTGCAAGTGTTACGAAACGATCTCAAATCATACTGTGTAATGAATAGTGTCAAATAATATGTTACAATTGTCCATTTACATTTACTCTAAATGTATAGCAAAATAAATAATATATATTTAAAAATTGATGTTTTACTATCCCCTCAATACCTTAACAATATTTATTAGATGCCCAAACCAAGAAAGAGAGAGTACACGTAAAAAGCCAAAGATTTCCTAAAACCGACGACGGCGACCATCCAAAGTTACAAAGCAAATGGTAAGTCGTCATCCTATGAGAGCGATATATATATATATATATATATATATATATATATAGAGAGAGAGAGAGAGAGAGAGAGAGAGAGAGAGAGAGAGAGAGAGAGAGAGAGAGAGTAATCGTGTTAATACAGCTTTCTTTTAAGCGAACTCTATTACCGGTAATACAGATTTCTTCATGACGCCATCTATTGCCGATACATGGTTGTTGGTAATACAGATTCCCGTAGGGGCGTGACATGGTAAAATGGCGATCGTCCAATCAGAGAACAGCAGGCGTGTCATCCAAGATAGCCGTCGACCAATCAAAGAGCAGTAGGCGTGTCTCCAGGAATGGAGGTAACCAATCAGAAGCGAGGGGAGGGGCTATCGGAAGGGAGAAGGGATAAGGGGCGTGGCTAAAAGTAGTAGAAGTGGGGGGGGGGGGGGGTGCCAAGTACCGGTATACCTACTAGTGACTAAGCGCCAAATCTTATCCTGTATTGCGAAAATCTACGATCCCTTAGGGATCTTAGCTCCTTGTGTTATCTTAGCAAAAATTATGATGCAGAAACTTTGGCAATGTAAATTAACATGGAATGAAGCTGTACCCTCAGACTTACACACGCAGTGGCTGCGTTTTCAAAATGAATTAAGTTATCTAGGCCAGATTTAAATTCCTAGATGCACACTAATCTCCAATCCCATCAACATTCAAATTCATGGTTTTTCAGATGCGTCTCAGTCTGCATATGGGACATATTTATATCTAAGAAGTACGGATGCTTTAGGAAACATCTGTGTACGTTTATTATGCGCGAAGTCTAAAGTTGCACCGATAAAACAATTATCAAATCCCCGTTTAGAGCTTTGTGGGGCTTTGCTTCTCTGTAGGTTAGCGTCAAAGGTTAAGTCAACAATAGATCTACAATTTGAAAGTATTAACTATTGGTGCGATTCGTCAGTAGCAATTGCGTGGATAGGGACTTCGCCAAGTACATTAAAACCATTTGTGTCGAATCGCGTAGCGGAAATACAAGAGCATACTTCTGATGGTGTTTGGCGGCATATCGCTTCTCAAGATAATCCCGCAGATTTATTAACGCGCGGGGTGTATCCGCTATGCTTATCAAATCATGTTCTTTGGTGGGAAGGCCCTTCTTGGCTGTCTATGTCCACTCAAAATTGGCCAACCACAGAAAGATTTATGTAAAAAAATTCACATCAATATCACAATGAAATTCGTCGACAAACTATTGCGGTCACATGTTTAAAACAAAATTTTAATTTATTTGATAGATTTTCGTCGTTTTTAAAGCTTCAGCGATGGGTAGCTTATTGTTTGCGGTTCAAAAACAATGCTTTGAAACTTAAACGTTTCAGGTATATTGGTAGTTTGTCAGTAGAAGAATTAAATAAATCTTTAGGGACATTAATTCAAATAGCCCAAAGCGAAGCGTTTGCGACCGAAATAACTGATTTACAGGGTGGAAATTCAATAAATTCAAAGAGCAAAATACTCGCACTCAATCTTTTCCTAGATGAACATGGCATTATCAGAGTAGGTGGGAGATTAACGTATTCGGATTTTCCAGTGGATAAAAAACATCCTTATGACCGCGTGATCACAAACTTACAATTTTAATTATGACACATCAGAACGTAAAACTGCTGCATTGTGGTCCACAAGCATTGCTCGCTTCAGTAAGAGACAGGTTTTGGCCGATATCAAGTCGTAATATAGCTAAACGAATTGTACGACAATGCGTTCAATGTTTCCGAGCAAATCCACGCACCGATAATTCACTAATGGCTGCGTTACCGAAAGATCGAGTAACTGGTACATATCCATTTAACATATCTGGTGTTGACTATTGTGGTCCAATTATTATAAAAAACCGTGCAGGTCGAGGTTATAAGACTGTAAAATCTTATGTATGTATTTTTATTAGTTTTGCTGTCAAAGCAATTCAATTAGAATTGGTTTCCGACCTTACAACCGAAGCATTTGTAGCAGCCCTAAAACGCTTTGTTTCGCGTAGGGTAAAATGTTCGAAAATATATAGCGATAACGCTACTAATTTTGTTGGCGCTGATGCGGAACTTAAGAAGTTTCTACGATATCTAAAATCTCAACCGCAAAATGACCTTTTTAATAATGCATTGGCTTCCGACGGTATCTCATGGCACTTCATGCCTCCTCGTGCCCCGCATCATGCAGGGCTTTGGGAAAGAGCAGTTAGATCAGTCAAATTTCATTTGCGAAGGGTAGTTGCAAATGCTATGCTAACATACGAAGAACTATATACAATTCTAACGCAGGTTGAAGCGATTGTCAATTCCCGACCATTATCGCTTTTATCCAGTGATACCAACGATCCCAATCCTTTAACTCCCGCTCATTTTTTGATCGGAAGAAGCATGGTTGGTATTCCCGAATACGACGTGACAGATCTTAAGGAATCACGTTTATCTCGTTTTCAACGCTGCACCCAAATCACTTTTGGCGACGATGCAAGGAGTATATTTGCGAACTACAGCAACGGTCCAAATGGAAACGCAACAATCAAGGTTCCATTCATATAGGCATGATGAAACTCATCCGAGACGAAAATGTGCCACCTTTAAAGTGGCATCTGGGATGTATCGTCGACGTGCACCCAGGACCTGACGGAATTGTACGTGTTGCTACCGTTAAAACAATTAATGGTGTGTATAAAAGACAAGTGGTTAAATTGTGCGTTCTTCCCACCGATGGCGAATAATAATGCCGAGCTATTTGTGTATCTTAAAGACTGTCGAAGTAGTGACATGAATTGACATTAAGACATTGTAGATTAAGTCGCTACCTTTAAGTGATGTTCAAGTTTATTAAATATGTATAATATTTAAAGTCGAGCCTTTCAAGGCCGGGGTGTAGGTTCATATTCTTTATGTATTTTATGTGAAACAACCACTATATATGCAATAACTTTGTATGAGAAACACTACCCCCGATCATTCGGATATTGTCGGCGTATTTCGCTACCCTATTTAAGTTTTTTTTTTTTTTTTTTTTGATTAAATAACACCTGTGTGGTGCTTTGCATTAAAACTGATCAAAGCTGATCAACCATTAATTTTTATCTAATAAATCTTAAACTAAATACTTATAAGCTAGAGTTCATCCATTAATGTTCTGTAGTTTGTTCTGGTTGAAACTATACTAAACATTCTCACTCGCGCACAATGCTCTGCTTTTACCCAAAACACTACACAAGCTCAAATGGTTTTGTCCTCTTCAATCTTCGGACGAGATCTTGATTGTCCAGCAGCTGAAGAGCTTCTGCATTGATATGATTATGTAGCCTGGCTTCATGCCTGCTAGCAAACCTTTTAATGTCGTCTTGAACAGTTGGAATGCCAAGGTCCCGATGAAGGTCACTATTACGGACGTACCATGGAGCCTTGACCATATTACGCAGAACCTTGTTTTGGAAGGACTGAATGGGCTTAATGTTACTAGCTTTGGTACAACCCCAAAGCTGTATACCATATAACCATATCGGCTTCAAGATCTGGTTATAGATTAGGATTTTGTTATTTAGTGCCAACTTTGAATTTTTTCCAAGGAGCCAATAATATTGTTTATATTTTAGACCAAGTTCAGTTCTTTTCTTCTTTACATGCTCTTTCCATCGGAGCTTAGCGTCTAGTGTCATGCCAAGGTACTTGGCATTGTTCGAGTATGGTACTAAAGTACCATTTATATCTAGTGGCTGTATATCAACTAGTCTGTTGTTCGTAAAGATTACATGGATAGACTTGAGCTCGTTCAGCTTGATCTTCCATTGTTTTGTCCACTCTAGTACTGTATCACTAGCTGTTTGTAGTTTACTGGCGGACACATCCTGTTCCTGACCTATTGCGAGTAGTGCCGTATCATCAGCAAAAGTTGCAATTTTAACATCGCCCAAATGCGGAATATCACTGGTGTATAGCAGGTAGAGGATAGGCCCTAGGACACTACCTTGAGGTACACCTGCGTTAATTTTTTTTAGTTCCGAGTATTCATCTTCTTGTTTAATTCTGAAGTTTCTATCCGATATGTACGAGGAGAGAACTTCCACAAATTGTTTTGGAAGCATTCTATTCAGTTTGTGAATGAGCCCTTCATGCCAGACTTTATCAAAAGCCTGGGCCACATCAAGGAAGACTGCTGAGCAGACTTGCTTTTCTTCGAGAGCTTTTTCGATGACATCTGAAATTCGATGCACTTGATCTATGGTGGAATGTTTCTGTCTGAAGCCAAACTGGTAATCTGGAATCAGCCTATTGTTCTCTATTAAAGGTCTCAGTCTTTTAAGAAGTAATTTTTCGAAGAGCTTTGAAATAATAGGAAGCAGAGAAATAGGCCTGTAAGACTTCACATCGTTGGGTGGCTTACCCGGTTTAGGCAGCATAATCACTTCTGCGACTTTCCAAATTGTAGGCACGTGCTTTAGTCGGAATGATGCGTTGAAGAGGTACGTAAGCATCACAATACCTCTTCTAGGCAGTTGTTTCATAACTTGGCCAGTGATGAGATCAAATCCTGGTGCTTTTCTAGCGTTTAGATTAGTCTTAATCTCATTAGCTACTTCCTTCGGAGTAACAGGAGGGATTTCTTCGTACAGTAGATTATTAACCTCTTCCAAGGCAGTGTTAGCTTTAAATTCATTGGGTTTGAAGATTTCAGTTAAATGATCAGCAAATAATTCTGCTTTTTGCTTATTATCTCTTGCCCAAGGCCCAGCATCCTTCCTTATAGGGGGAATTGATGTTACAGACCTCTTGATCTTATTGGTTGCTTTCCATAGAGAGTACTCTGTTTCCTCGTCCGCAGTTAAATTTTGTAGATAGGAGCTGATTGAATCTTCTTTGAGTTTTTGAATTTCTCTCTTGAGTTTTTGTGATTTGTTATTCAAGATGGTTTTGTCCGACGGATCTCTTGACTGCTGCCATCTTCTTCTAGCTTTTCTTTTTTCTGTTACCAGTATTCTGATTTCGATCGGATAATTAACCCCTTTAGATATATGGGTAATTTCCTTGGTATTGTTAAAAGCAGCTGTCTGAATTATTTTAACAAAATTTTCAGCTTCTTGTTCCAGTTCCTGAATTGTTTTCAAACTAATGTTAAGGTGAATATTTTCTTGAAGGTCGATTCTGAACCTCTCCCAGTCAGTAGTTTTATTTACGAGCGTGGGGCGGGCTTCTTTTTTAATTATCCTTTCACTCAGTGTTAATATAACTGCTGAATGGTCGGAATCTAAGTCCAGATTTTCTTCAACATCTATGAAATTGGGTGAAACCTTCTTGGTAATAAAGAAATCTAGCAAATCAGGGATTTTGTTGGGATCTGTAGGCCAGTACGTGGGCTTACCTGAGGAGTGGAGGTTGCATCCAAGTTTCCTCGTGGCTTTTCTCAGTTCACTGCCTTTTGTTGTGGTTAATCTCGATCCCCATTCCACATGTTTGGCGTTGTAATCACCACCCAAAATGAAACGTTCGCCAAGATGTTGTAGGATCGTTTTATAGTCAGCATTTTTTAAATTGTGCCTTGGAGGACAGTAAATTGCACCTATTTTTAAATTTTGTTTCGTGGACTTAATACATACCATAGTAAGCTGGAATTCTATCCTTTGTAGATGACATTCTTCGTAGTGGTTAATTGATTCTTTGACTAATACAGCACTACCGCCTTTAGCTTGATTGTCGGGGTGAATAGTGTGGTATAATCTATATCCTCTTATTTTTAGGTAGGATTGAGCAGTCAAATGCGTTTCTGAAATCAGACACACATCTATGTACTGGGTATGAAGGAAGACTTCAAGTTCCTGTTTTCTCTTTAGGATGCCATTGGCATTCCATGTAGCTATTCTTAAGTCTTGTTGGTCCATGGATTACTTCTTTTTGGGAATAGCACCAGTACTCCTGGCTTCTAACCTGTCGAGTCTCACATTGACTCTGTCCAGCATCTTCATCATATTCTGCATCATTTGCATCATAGATGGTTCGGTTTTAGGATTGGTAGAGTTAGGTTCTTCCTGTTTCGACTTACTTGCTTCTGCATATGAGACACCTTCCTTCAATTTAGCAGGCGCGAATGTCCTTGCTATAGGAGTTGGTTTTCTAGTTTTAGTAACGTTATCTCTCCGCTTTTGCAACTCTTTGGCGATTACACACCCTCTATAGTTGGCGGGATGTGCCTCAGAGCAGTTAGAACACTTGGCTGGACCATTCCCAGTCTTGGTACATTCTGCTGTTAGATGATTCCCTGCACATTTAACGCAGGTGGGGGTTCGTTGGCAGTATTTTTGCGTGTGCCCATATCTCTGGCATCTTTTGCACTGCGGTATTAATTTACTAGTTCTTAGTGCCTCAATTTTAACTTTCATGTGGCACAAATGCTGAATTTCGAAGATCTTCTTGATATCCTCTGTTTTATCGAAAGTTAGCACGAAGAGAGGGAGCTTGATATAGCCATCTTTCGTTTTCTTTAATTTATTTTCTGCATTTTTTATTTTGAAACCGTTCTGCTGCAGTTCATTAACGATTTCTTTTAAATCGCAAGTAGGGTGCAGGTGCCTAACCATAACTCTGATCGGTCTCTCCTGCTTGTTTTCGTAAGAATGCCATTCCTGATCAGAATTATTTAGATATTGAGTTAACCCTCTATAATCTGTTGCTGTGTCAACATTGATTTTTAGTTGATTATTATTCATTAGGGTTGCATTAAACTTCAGATTACTTGTCTGAAGTTTCTGTTTGAGCTCCATATAATTTTCTAAATTACTTACCACAACTGGAGGAGGTTTTTGTTCTTTAGCCAGCGTTGGCTTACTCTGGGTGGAGCTAAGGTTCTTCTCCGGTGACTCAGCTGCTTTCCTTTTCTTGTTCTTATTTTTTGGAAGCAGCCATTCTGTTTCCCGGGAAACTAATTCTTCTTCCTCATCGGAATTGGTCGGACTATAACGTTTTTTCTCACCTTGCAACAATGCAACTTGGTCTTTAAGTGCTTTAATCTCATCCAAGGCCTGTTTGAGTTGAAGACGCAGTTGTTCTATTAATGCGGTCTCTGCTACGGTGCTCGGTAAGGATAAATTAACTTGCGGCATGGTTATTTCCCTTTGTATTTCTTCATTATATAGAGATGTAATAGATATCGATCTCTGTTTTAAAGGAGATCTTTGTATTTTTTGATTTCCTTTAAAAGGATTTTTATTTGAATCACTTTCTTTTGTTTTAATTTTAAGTGGAGATTTATTTATTTTAAACATTTTATGTTAAAATAACACAATTATTGCACATTAATACACTTGGTATGCAGGTCATATTTTGACCTACTTACTTTATAATTATTATTACAATGTTTATTTCCGTTTACACTGTTGTTATTTGATACGGAGCGCGACGACACGTCTTTACTCAGCGAAATTCAAATAGCAACCCTATTTAAGTAGCATCGGGGATTGTGCGCTCTCTCTCTCTCTCTCTCTCTCTCTCTCTCTCTCTCTCTCTCTCTCTCTCTCTCTCTCTCTCTCTCTCTCTCTCTCTCTCTCTCTCTCTCTCTCTCTCTCTCTCTCTCTCTCTCTCTCTCTCTCTCTCTCGCTCCCTCGCTCCCTCCCTCCCTCCCTCCCTCCCTCCCTCCCTCCCTCAAATTAAAAAACAATGCTAACAAAAATAGTTTTATAAAATTATGGTTATCGTTTATTTAAATTTGTAATGTTTAATCAACTTAAAGCTCAATATCAACTCCGTACAGCAAAAAGTATAATTATTTGGAGTACTATTTTAAATTGGGCTCATTAAACTTGCGCGGAAAGGTAATACCGATTCAAATGTGTTAGTTACACTGCATATAAGCACGGATTTCGTTGCTTCCTGCACGTCTTGCTTTCGGTAGCGGCGAGTCGCGGAAGCGTTGGGGGCTACAGTTAACATCATATAAGGTCGAGTTATTTTTATTAGCGTACTCCGTGTTCAGATGTTTATTATAATTTCGTTATTTGTTCGATTTTTCGTTTTTGTTAAATGTTACTTAAGCAATGTAAATCTGCGAATGAAACTGTATTTTGGAACATTTTATTATTTCAATTTATATAAGTTCGGGTTTTTTTAAAGACAAATAATTCTATTTAGTTTGTTCTGTATGCAACATTTAAACTTGCTTTATCGTCATGACTGCAAATTCAGCTGCTTCGGTGGAAGGTTCGAGTACCATTCAATTTGTAAAGTATTATTATTTGATAAAAAATTTCCTTCATACAGTTTCGGAGGAAATTATTGAGAAAGGCAGACCAAAACCAGAACTTTTAAATTTAGCAACAAAGATTAAAACCTGCACCAGGTATTTTGCTAAAAAAGATTGGAAAATCGAGTTACATTATAAATAAATAGTAGTACTTTTTTTTAAAATAAAGAAGAATAGTCAACAAATTCCATAAGTACCTATAAAAGACGTATTCTTTTGCACATTGTGATTAAATCTAAACAATCATAAAAATTTGAAAATGCTTTGTCACAAAAGAACGTTGGCAATAGTTACAAGTTTCGTTATAGCACCTTTTATGCTTCAATCATGTCAATCACAGAATTTCTACGATTCAAAGGGGTAAGGGCATTACCAATCATGCTAAAAATATCTTACTAGGTGGGAGTTAATCAGTATTCAAAAGAATGAGATGTGCTAAAAAATTACCAATCCGATTAATCATTATAGAGTAAAAGAATACTACTGAAGTGTAAAAATTCTTCCTTAAAAGACTTTTAAGCTTAATAATTATAACACTGTTTTTTATTGTACCTAGGTGTATTAAAATTTAAATCGTGGTTGCTTCCCTAGCCTAAATTCTCACCGCACGCAACTGCAAGCAACAAGTAAATTTTAAATAGACACATTTTTAAACAGAAAAGTTGTATTAGTAACACATGGCTCAATGAATATTTATTTATGGATATTTATTGCAGCATATGCAGCTGATACAATTTTTAGTTATTAAAAATCCCAGTTCCAAACAAAACTGTATTTATGTCTTCTTTGAGTATTTTCTGAGAAAATGATTTAAATGAGATTTTGGTGCACATAAAAGCATTAGGTATTTATTTCGACTGTTAAAAGATGAAAAGAATAAGGCATTGCAATTATAAATATTAATGAAAGAAAGAAAGCAATATTTATGATAAGAAATTTCTTTTACAGATTTAATGCTTGGAGGTTTTCGACATGTTTAGGTAAGCTAATGGGAAACCCGCTTATTAACAGAAGTGAGAACCTATTATAGTAACGATTATCTATTGAATACCAATTCATTTGAGTCATTCAATACAAAAAGTAACTTTAATTGTACAAGTTACTCTATGATAACTGTTCAGTTACTTTTAGGTCTCTGTAACTTGATAATGTATTCAGTTAGTTTTCTGTAAAGTAACGAAATAACTTAGTTACTTTTTCTTAGTAACTTCCCAGCCAGCACACTGAGGTTATAACGACCTTATTTTATTTTTAAGTCAATATTGGTCGATGACGTCATATGGCTAATAAATGATGTCCATAAGACGTCATATAATGGGACATACGTAGACGTCTTCAAAACAACGTCTTTTGGACGTGCAATACAATACATACAAGTTTCATTAAAAAGATATTATTTTAACGGGCCAAGGAATACTGGCCATATTAAGCAAGTGGTGACAATATAGAGATGTTTTGACTGTAGTATATAATAAATGTTATTTCCAATATTCAACTATTTATTTATTATTCCTGTCTTAGTCCTCGTATAGAACGTTTTAATGACGTCTTATATTGACGTCATTGGGCTGTGACATAATAATGTCAGTTTTACGACAATTTGACGTCGTTACTGCGAAAAAACGGCGACATTATGACGTCAGGGTGCTGGCTGGGTTATACCCAACACTGCTCAAAAGGAAGGTTTATTTACTAAAAATTGACATCAAAATAATGAGATATTAATAAAACTATCTTGCAATATTTTATTAGCTGAATCTAACTACTGGGTCTAAGGATATTAATACAAAATTTTGTTATATTACATTTTATTTCAGAAATATCGAATCTACATTATTCTACTATTTAATCAATGCAAACTTCATTTGCTACATGAAATAATTATATTAAATAACTCTAAGAATACCCTTTTAGGTTTTGAGTAGGTATATACATACCTTTACATAAGCAATCACTTGTATGATTTAAATTTCTTAGTACATAATTTATATATATAAATTATTTTTTTAATTATCTACTAAATTTATTAGTGAATACTAGTACTTTATCATTTAATCATAATAAATTGCTCATTTATGATGAACTAAATAAAATGGCACATATAAACATTTTTTAACTGAAAATATTAATTATACTTATTATTTATTATTTAACAAACATCGTTCATCTGCTCTTGTCGCACAATAAATTTTTGGTTTATAACTATTTATACTAACACCTTCTGAATAATGTTTGTGCTTTAATTATCAATGCCAACATTAAATAGAAGGTTGTGCATATTTTATATGCTATTTTTACTTATCTATATTATTGACAAAATAAACAACCATCTTAAAGCTTAGTTTTTAATTTAAGTTGAACAGGAATTCCTTTAACGAACATTTTAGTTACATATGACAACATTTCAACTCACTACCAATTTCTTTTTTTTAGGTAGTACTTTATCGTACTTATAAACTCTTATTTCATGAACACAATTTATAAGATTTTTCTTTCTTTGCTGAATTATAACATGAATTTCTTGCTTGTTTTGTTTTGACATGAGATTAGACATTTAAAAAAATGCATCATAAAACTGCTACATCACAAAAACACACATAACAGAGTTTACAAAGAGATTAGAAAAGAAAGTAGTAAGCTTAAGGAAATAAAGTAGAGGTTTGCACAAATGATATGTATGAATATTCATTTTTGCTATTTAAATCTCATTAATTTAGCTAAAAGATAAAATATATATAAATACCTACTTTTTGGCTTTCTTTTGTAAATGTAGCTTGTGTATATTCACTTTCTTTATAATGCATTGTATGATAAACTTTAATAAATATATTTATGTGTTTGATTTGCATGTATAAAACTTATGAAAATAAGTTTTAATCATTAGGAAAGTTCATTAGATTACCTTATACTATTAGATACATTTATTAGAGCATATCGAGGGCATCAGATCAGAGGGGCGTATCCGCCAAAATAAAATTTTGATCTTCAATTTTTATGTCGTATTAACTTCTGGTATCGACCTGCGTGTTGTCACAAACAGGCAAATGTTTTGTAAGGCCAGATTAATGCCTTACAAAACATACGCCCATATGTAACAACATGCAGGTCGATACCAGAAATCAATACGACCTAATAAATTGAAGATCACACATTTGGCGGATACGCCCCTCTGATCTGATGCCCTCTATATGTAGTAAGGATAATACTAAAAATCAATATTACTTTATCCAATTCTGAATCTTGCAATAGCATGTGCAATAAATATGCTTTTTTAATGTAAATGCGTTCAGTTTTAGAAAAAAACTTTACTACATGTATGTATCTAGTAGTCTGGGACAAAGTGTATAATTAAAGCAATATTATTGTAACTAAATGTAGTCTATTTAAGTTGCTAATTATGTATATACTTACAGAATTGTGACTATCGGAGTTATATATACCTATTATTCCACTATAGGTTAAAACTTTAAAGATGGACAGATAAGATACAATCTACCCTATTTGTAAATATATTGTCTAAAAATTAATGTCTTTTAAAATAAATGGGAATGTGCTTAACGTAGTAGAAGTATTAAATTATTAGATTTAATCACACTGTTTTGAAATCATAGGTAGTAGTTGTAGTATTGGATTGTAATTATTGTTATTTTAATTTTATCTTGTGAAGAATTACTCCTCACAAAAATAAATTATTGTAGAAACTATATCTAGAGCTGAGATGCAATTAAACTTATTATTAGAGGTATCAACGCTAACATTAAAACTAATTTAAGATATCAACCTGGGTTCACATATAAATATAACTACTGCAAAGAGAAAAATGCAATTTGGGAATAATTTTGTTTAAAGAGATCATCTGAAAGAAATGAGGACTGTGTCGATAGTAGTGTTAATAAATATCATATGAAAAATTCTCTTGGAAAAAATAAATAAGAATCCAAAGTGCCCAGTATTTCTAAAGAATTAATCTCACTTTTTCTAATGAAAATGGAGTTTTCTTTGCTGCTTAGAATTTGTAATTGAACTAGTATAACCATTAAATAAGTAATAACACCATTATCGTATGTGAACATCCTTGAAGTTTTAACCATAAGAACAATTTTACAATCTTTGGTAACTTAACAAATTTTATACTTAAACAAAATTCGTTTTTGGTATTATGAGCTGATAGTATAATATATTTAACATTAAAGACAAATATTTCACAACCTTGCAAAAGATTAATCACTACTCAACATATTTTTTGTAGCATTAGTTTTATGAGCATCATAATGTTGGTTGTCGTTTAAAATTTAAAAATAAACTTAGTATTAATTTATATTTTATATTATGGATCTTTTTTAAATTTTATTACTACAAAATGTTTTTTTAATCTATGCTGTTTATTGAAATCTTGTGCGTTGTGCAAGACTTTATAATAGAGTCTAAGTTTGTGAATGAAAATTACAAGTAAAAACAAATCATTATGAACTTTTGTGCATTTTCAAGTAACCTGTTGTAATTGTAATGTAATTCTATTCATGATGGAAGAACGAGGTTATACTACAAACAAAGAATGTAATTTAAAAGTTTCTTCTAAATGGCAATTTTATGATTTTAATGTGAGTTTGAATTATCTAATATGTGATTATAATTACATAATTCTAATTGTTTGGAATATTTTGTGAAGAATGTTTATTATATAGCCATTAGCAAACAAAATAATCAAAGCTTAGATAAAGCTCTATTGTACTATAATAAAACTGAACGTCTACTTTGGTCTTCTTATCCTTGTACAATAACAAATATAAATTTCTTTATAAATCAATAACACATAGTATATCTATAGCAAATATGGAATTAACAAGTAAACTAGAAAATAAATATTTCTAAAATTTTTGAATTTACCATAATATTAAATTCTATAACTGATTTGTAAATTAATGTGATGTTAATAAAATTATTAAGGTAAATGTACTTTAAAGTAAAGTAACCACACTGGATAATGTAAGATAGATACTAACGTTTATAAAAATAAAATAGCAGTTATTAAAAGAAAGTGGATATTAACTTTAATTTCTTGAATGCAGCAAGAATGCCTTAAGTTAGAAATATGTAAGTAACATTGTAAGTACGATCATTATTATCATAACATTTTTTTAAAATTTTAATATCAAAATAATTTTTCTTAAAAATATGAAATTCATTTCTATTGTATAAAAGTCTCTATCTAAAAACCATTAATAACAATCTTTTTTTACATTATTAATAAGTACATAATTTAATTAAGTACCTATTAAATGAAATATATAAAAAAATACTATATATTTATAAAAAAATACTGATACAAAAAATACCCATTAGTGCTGACAAAGGAAGCACTCTATACATCTCCAGGGGATTCTTCCAGAAAACAAATATAAACTTGCATAATATAATGTTTTTATATTTGCGTGTCTTAATGTAGCCATTAGGACACGCATTTAAATTTTTCAGAATACTGGAAACGGTAACAATTTATATTTTAAACTTGATATCACTGTTAGATGGCTGTTCTTAGAATGTCAAACTTATCTTATTTACGCAGTGAACTTTTGTACCTGGATTGCAACGCTCACTAAACTATTAGCATTGGAAGACGCAGTGCGCCGTCGACCGTAGTTTGTATAACAGTTTTTACTTTATTATTAACGAAATTGTAAATTTTGATAATGTCATCATATGGGATGCATTGTGTTGTGTATGTGTAATATCCTCACGCTAAACTTAACGTAATAAAATTCAATTTCATAATAGTATATTAAAGAACGAGTTTCATAAGGCAAGATTTATTTAAGGCAATAATGACTTATGAAAGGAGTTTTTTTATGGTATTTTTTTTATTTTGCCCCTTTTATTCCCTTTTTAAATAAAAAAAAATCGCAATTTCAAAATTTGGGGAAGAACTTCACCTGAAAAGAAGTTGGAAAAGTCCTCTTATGAAGATTACCATTACACCCATCATGAGCTATAAGTTCTAAACCATCACTTAAGACCCCACTTAACCACCCTCTACACTCCACCATGCACAAAATTATAGTGGCCGAGAGACCAAAAACTTTCAGATTTAGCATATTATTATATAATATAATAGCATATTATTTTTCAAGGGACCTTTGGGTAAGGAAAGTGGGGAGGGTGGGGCTTTGGCATATTCTTGGGTGATGTTTTTGAATTCGTCAAGAATACACTAGAAGCATACACATGTGGACAATTTATTTTTCAAAGAACCTGGTAGGACAGGCGTCAACAACCTATGACCTGCGGGTCACCAAGTGACCCATTTGATAATCTCAATAAGTGACCCACTCAAGTAAAATAACTCATAAAACGTAAACATGAAACGAACACTTTGAGAAAATATAAATATAGGATTAACATTTTGGTTTGATTACAAAGTTGCAGCGACATTGTCCAAATGAAAATACGCATTGTCCTGAAACGTCATTTTAATAGCCATATTTTGGTTGATTTTGACCTGCAGCCAAAAAAGGTTGCCGGTGCTTGTTGTAGGGTAAGGGGAGTTGAGAGTAGTTTTTGGAAAGTATATGGTGTTTTTGAATTTCTTCATTCTTCTTCAAGGTCATGCAAGTCTAATAGTGTACCACATGTGGAGACTTTGCTAACTTTATTTTACTGAACCACTTTTTATGCAAATAACCAAATAACATTGCCTGTTACACCAGAATTGAGTTATGAATTCCATGTAGAACAACCTTGCAAGAGTTAGAGTCACATTGGTTATTTCTTCATCTTCTTTGGCACCTTCTGTTTCTTGTAAGTCTTTAAGTTATTGCACTCTTTTGTTGATTTTACCAGAATCTCTGATGTACTATTGCAAGATAAATACAGTAAGCAGATTTTAAAAAAATTTATCATTTTACACTGACTTTGACAGTGACAGTTTCAAATTTTATATTTTTATTACGGAAGATCAAACAGAAAAAATCTGCTGTACCACTCATTTATCTCCCATTAGTACCTTGTTTCATCACATCTCGCACTTACACTGACCTCTGAGTCTTCAGCATCTTTAAGATATTAGCTTACAATTTTTGGCCAGCTAAACAATAACAGAGCAAGTTTTTGTTTCCAGGGTATAATTCATGAAAATTGTTTCTGTACTATCCGACACAGTCTTTACCTTGTCTGATGAAAGTAACAAGTTTATATGGCTTCCAGAAGAATCCCGAAGGTGATCACTTTGATGTATCATGATCACCTTGAGTACTTACTACAACGTATGTATGTTATGAATGTTACAATACATATACTGTATATGGTATATTCCAAATACGATATATTACAGTATACATACATACTACAATAAATTCATAATAATTTTATTATATTAAAGAATATACAGCACATGTATTTAGAACTATGTACAAAGCGATGTAGAATTCTGGCCAACAAGTTTATAAGAATTTGCCTGCTTTGGTCGTAATTATTTATTGCTGTGTACATACTTTCAAATATATGCACTCTACAAAATTGTAAATTATATAATATGATCATGTTACAACATTTATATTAAGTACTTTTGAAAATATTCTTTGTTTAACTCAGCACTTTATCAACACATTTTGTTTCAAACATGTGTAAAAAGTAGTTTATAAACCACTACAGTATTTTACAATTACAATTTAGATTTATGCTTCTTAATTTTGATTGATTATAAAAATAATATACTTACATTTACAGTCATTGATATTGTACACTTGCTTTCAAAACTTTCGCGTACACACTCAAAATCAAGTAACAATAATATTGCAAAATTGTAGCTGTGTGAATGGGTAATTTTAAAATTAGGTTAAAAATGACACAAAGTAACTTTTACAAAACAAATACCTAATTCGGCAGTAATTAGTGTTTGAAGATAACAAATTTATTTAAAACGAATATAACAATAAATACAAATATGTTAAATAAGGTTTTAATATCGCGTCATGGCCCCATTAGCATCTAGCACCTCATTCAATCTCCTGGGCATGGATCCTATAAGGTTTCGCCAATAATTTCGGTCTTCGCTCAACTCTTCCCATGCATCTTGAATAAACTCCCATAATTCTTCAGCATTTGCAGGTCTAAAGTTCCTTTTATAAATTTTCTTGACAATGAAACCCCAAACATTTTCTATGGGGTTCAAATCGGGACTATAGGAAGGCCAAGGTAATACTTCAATGTTATTATGTTGATACCACAGTGTTATTATCCGAGCGGTGTGGATAGGGCAATTGTCCTGTTGAAATATGAAACCATTAGGATACAATTGTTCCACAGATGGAAGCATGACATTTTCCAACATGTCAAGGTAAACTGCTGCATTAAACCGACCATCAATGCGCCAGGCTACCCCTGGACCGAGAATACTTATCCAAGCCCAAACGTTGACAGAGAATCGTCCAGACTTGTCTCGTGGTGACACATATCGTTCAGAAAATCTTGAATTTGCCGGTCGATACACTCGCACACGACCATCGTTGCACGATTTAAATATTTTTTCGTCAGAAAATATTACAGTGTTCCAAAAATTTAGAGGTCGGTATATATAATTCAGACAAAATAGTATCCGGGACTGCTTCTTTTCTTCTGTTAATATATTTTTCTTTGCGCTTGCAAAATTTCTAATTTCTGCATTTTTCACACGACGGCACGCTGTCACCCACGATCCAGGGAAGTTGGTCTCAAAAACTGCTTGTCTGGCCGTATTAAAAGGGTTCCCCTTAGGTTATTCAAAAGGGCTTCATCTTGCTCCGCACTTGAAATTTTGGGTCTTCCCGAACACGGTCTTCGAGCCACGGTCCTTTCTTGTGCCCACCTCTTCTTTACTCGAAGAACAGTGCTTTTATCTATCCCATAATGAGTAGCAACTCTTCGTATGGTCCAACCCTCTTCTAACTTGGATAGTATTAAAACTTTATCTTGCTCTCTTAGTCGAGGCATTTTGACATGATTTTGACTTTTCAAAAATTTAAACGTCAAAGTTGATTAATTACAACCCTGATTTAATACAGCGAAAAATAGGTGTACGTGAAAGTTTTGAAAGCAAGTGTAAATCGATGATTGTATTTTTAAATTTACGTAATAGAAAAAAATCTTAAAAGCTTGCCGAGAATTAATATGCAAATTGTAATTAGAAATAAGTATTTTTCGTATAATATTTTTATTGGAATATAAAATAATTTTAGATTAGGTACTGATTAACCTAAAATTAATATTCACTTTCTTTTGTATAATTTCTAAACAAATTTAACTATAGCTTATTATACTTAACAATGTAAATGCTGCTAACACTTTTAGCCAAAATGCATTATATAAAGCAAAATTAGCATCCTTTGTTCAATCAATAGTTTGTTGAACAGAACATAATGTTACCTCTGAACACTTACAGAGTTTAAACCTAAATGTATAATTTTAAAAGTGTTGCAGTGAACCAAAATCCGAAGACTCTTGTTGTCAGTAGACCCACGAAACAGGAATCCACTGGGGAGTAGTATGAACACGTTCAATTGCAGTTTCTAATGCTGAAATTGTTTCCTCTATATCATTATTCACAATAGTTAAATCAAAATAATGTCCATAAGCTTGACGTAACATATCGGATTCTTTTGCTAATCTCTCTAAACTACCATCATACTGTAAATAAAAACAGAGGTTACTTATTGATGAATTTTTAGAAGTGTGTTTATTACTTACATCAGTTAAATTTTGCAAGGCAGGTGCTGCAATAAAGACAACATACGGTGAAAATTCGGCAGTTCTTAAAATTTTAAGTGCTTGAGGTTCGACATCTAATATTGCCATTTTTCCTTCTTGATGGATTTTACGTATAGTTTCTAGTTTTGTGCCATACATTGCTTCTTCATGAGTTCCTAAACATAAAAATTTATATATCAATTCTTTAATTTTAACAAAATAGAATTTAAAAATTGAATTCTTTTATAGGACTTACCATATTCTAAATATTCATTTGCAGCAATATCTGCCATCATTTCATCATGGGACACAAAGAAATAATTTCTACCATTTTCTTCATCAGGTCGTGGTGCTCTTGTTGTATCTAAAATAGATTTTGTGGATTAGGTACCATTTTACTGAGAGATTGTTGTAAGACAAATGATCTTTGGCAAGTTTTCGGTGGAAAGAGATTTTTACAAACATATGAAAAACTAAACTACATTATACTGCCTTTAGCAATGTATTCCAAAGGACAGTTTAAATATGCCAAATGACCCCAAATATCTAATGGCTAAAGCCCCAATAGGAGTGGGACTCGTGACTTGTGAGTATTTGATGAGACGTTATGTTTTTCATTAAGGACTTTCAGAAATGTAATTAAGATATTGTACTAGCTGCAAAATTTTTTATTACATCTAAATACTACAAAAATGTGTACAAGTAATACAACAATACATGAAAAAATCTGGCCACAGAAATATCAACACAGTAGGGTCTTCTGAAATTATTTATTAACATATATGTTACTTTTGAAACTTATTTACATATATTGTACATTATTACTGTCTATAACTAAAATTCTTAACTTTTCGTTTTACATCGGACATCAAAGTTTGTACAGCCGTAGTAGTCATTTTTTTGTCTCGTTATTCCACTTTTTCTGAAAGTCAACAATTTCTTTAGCAGTTTATTTTGGTTTTCTGAGTGTTTGCTTTAAATAGCCCAGTATTATTCGATGGGCCGCATTTTAGAGCTGTTCGGTGCATTGCTATCTTTAGGTACAAAAGTGATCCCATTCTTTGCATGCCAGTCGGTGACTTGTTTGGCATAGTGACATGTGGCCAGATCTGGCCAAAATAGAATAAAAACATTATGACTTCTTATAAATGGTAGCAGGCACTTGTTTAAATCTAAATAGATGTCAGTGTTGATGGTGCCTATCACTATAATTGAGCGTATCTCAATTTGAATCCAAATTGGACCGTAACCAATAAAGATTTGGACATTCTGTCTGTCGTTGTTGAGATGGAATGGGCCAAATACAACTACAACATTCAAATGAATGTACAATTACGCATGTTCAACTACGGCCCTTTTTAGTCATTAACCAGATATTGGGCTATGAAGGTGAGAACACACAAAGTGAGTGCATGTGAGGAGGAACATGTTAATGATGCCTGTCGTTACAAAACTTGAACTGCTTTCTCGCCTGTAAGTACAAGAGTGCAAGTTGCTTGCCAGACCAAATATTTTCCAGAAGATCCCGAAATTTTCTTTTGTTTGTATTTGTCCTCAATTCTGCAAAGTTGTTTGCAAGTAAGAAATTATTGACCGGGAAGTTGTTGAAAGTCGTTTTTGACGTACGTCTCGTCATCCATTGTTACACAATCTGCTTTCGTTAAAAAGTTAGTGTACAGTTTTTTTTTGCAAGGGCCTTTGCCTTGGAATTTTGTTTTGCATCCCGATCCGGAGCTTTCTGCACGTTGAATGTTTTCTGTCTAACCTTGTTTTTTACTTTTTGAACATGTAATGATGATGTTCCAACCTTTTAGGCCACATCCCCTACTGACCAATTCGGATTCTGCATGAAAGCTTGCATGACCTTCCTTTCTGTTTTTTTATATATTGCACCCGATTTCCTACCAGAACCTGGCTCCCTATCTATTGTTAAACGTTCAGAGAAATTGTTTAAAACATTTGCTACGGCCGATTTTGATATTTTCTTACATTTTCTGATCGCGCAAGATGACATTGCAGGTTTTTCACAATGTTTGTGCAGTATTTTTGACGAAGCTCGTATTTTTTTTAATTCATTTGAAAACTACATAACGAAAATACTTTGAAACTGTCATTTACAGTAAGATATAAATTCAAAGAAGCTATTGCTGCAATGTCACTTTAGTACCTCCAGTGTAGGGGCGCCTGATGTCCTATTTAAGAGGCCGGGTTTTTTCGTGAACAACCTTTACATACAACGTGAATATCAAGACCAAGTTTGCAAGGGATTGGAAGCTATTAGCATAGAATTCCCAGCATGATCTTGTACCTCAAAGACTCCAAGGCTCCAAAATTGTAAGTCCAGGTCTACCTATATATTGTTGCTGTTGCAATTAGTGTGCTCAAGTGCACTTAGAACATCTTTCTTAAATAATTTTATAAAATCTTAATAATTTTTTAAAAACTTTAATAACGTTAAATATCTAAAAATATTTTTTATATTGTATATCACATTGCAACAAATACTTATAGTACTGTTAATTACAAACAAACTTTTGTAGCTTTTACGGTAATATAATATAAAGGTTGTCAAAAAAAACAAGCTTTGTATTCATAGTTTTTTTGGTATAAACGGATTTCCATTTTGTTCAATGGATCAATAATTATCAACCAACAATAAGTCTTTTTTTATGTAAGAAAGTGAGGCTGTTTTTTCCCAACAAAACTATTCGCTGGACCTAACCAAGTTTGCACTGTGCACAAAGTGGGCCAGACACAGCTTCCTTAAGTTAGTAACAATGCGCTGGCAAATAAAATACATGGAAAATGAACAAAAACAAACTCAAAATAAAGTGAATATGCTAGAGGGAGTTTTGACAGAAATAGAGAGAGAAATATTGGAAAAATTCGGAAGGGGTCAATGCCAGTCTAGATTCCCGACAAGAAACGAGAAAAAATTTATGAAGAAGATAAAGCAAAGAGAAGCCAAATGGATGAACTAATGGACGAAGAAGCATTCAGAGTTACTAAAATACCAGTACGAATAATCAATCCTAGCAAAAGAAGGTAAATGGGAATGCCTGAAGAAAATGAAGAAATCCAAAAAGACTAGATAAAGAAATAAAAGGAATAGAAAAACTGAAAGACATTGTTGAACGATTAAAAACAGAGAGTGATGTACTTAATCAGTTAATAATATTAACAGGATAAGATATCAGGTCACAAAAAATGGAAAACGGGAGATAGAAGGGGTGTAAAGTTCCTACAAGAATACTCGCAGCCAAAAGAAATGAACGAAGTGGAAATACAAACACAAAAAATAGGAATACAAACATATCAAATTCTAATAAAAAAAAAACAAATATGAAAAGAAAAGTATAAGTAAAAGAAAAAGTATAGAGCAAAAAATAATGAAACTCAAGGAAAAAATTAAAGGATAAAGAGCAGTTGAGGATGACAGCTGGGCTACACTGGCCAAAATTTGCATTTTTAGTAAGGTAGAGGATCTAAACGAATAATGAACAAAAGAATACCAACTAATAATAGTAATGGATACAAATAAGAAGCTGGAGGACTATATCATAATAATAATTGCTACTACTATTATCTGGCAAACCAGGCCCCATATAACAAGGAAAATAGCAGATATTGACCCACAAGTGAAAAATTAATAAAGGAAATCAAAATAGAAAGCGGAGGATTTATCACCATAGAAAGCAGATACCTAATAACCATACAAGCCCACGATAGAAAGGAAGATAGGAGCAGAAACATATATTGTTATTGGCGGTGAAAAAAAATGCGGCAAGATGAATACGTGGAAATGATAATTAACAAAATAAAAAGAAAATAAACTACAGAAAAAAGAAAGAACTGCGTTGCATGTGTTATATAAACATAACGGGGAAAGAAGACATTATGAGGAAGATTTTGGAATGCACCTTCTACAAGGAAGTAAATATAAAATTCTATATGAAAAAGAAAAACAAACATGAATGGAGAAAAGAAATGAAAACCAAAATCAAGGGTGGCAAACAATGGGAAGAGGAAAAAGGAGTAGAAGAAATGATACAATCTCTTCAAAACAAATAAGAAAACAGGAAAAACCTACGCGAATACAGTGAAGGAAATGCACAAGATAACTGACATGGAAAAAACCGGAATACAAGTCAGAAAAATAGAAAAAGCCAAAGAAGTCAATGTACGGATCAATACAAGAAGCAAAGACAAAGACAAGAAAGGAAACTTCATAAAACTAGTAGAAAATAACTTGAACGATTCCAAGGTGCAATAGTAGGGAATGAACCTTTCCTAATACTATATATTGAGGGGACAATAGAAGAAGAGGACAACTGGATGCAATAATTAGAGAGATCGGAGGAAAGGAATCCAATAAGAAGGATAAAAAAATATACATGCAGAGATTTCTGCACAATCAAAATGACCAAAAAAGCAAATAGGCAAAATCTAAAACATGCCTTTACAATAATAAGCAAAGGCAGAATAAGAATTAGTAGGATGGGGAGATGTAGAATCAAGAAATTCCTAACTCCTAATAGATGTTATAACTGCTATGATCTCGGTCATGCAAAAAGCTGCAGCAAATGACGGGAGGTAGTCCGGGACATACCAAAAAAACTGCACAAACACTACTAGGTGCTATAAATGCCAAAAGAAAGGGTACAGGGCGGATGAAATGGCATGTCCAAAATATAAAAGGATTGTAGAAGAACTTAGGAAGAACAAGAAGAGAACACAGGCAGAATACCAAAATGAAGGTACTGCAAATTAATATCAAAAGGAGAAGGGCAGCAATGAACCTGCTTCACTAAACAGCAATGAACCTGCTTCACCAAACAGCAATAGCATCTGAACCAAACAAAAAGATAGCAACCAGGGAACGGTGGCTAGTGGACAGAGACATAGACGCAGCAATTATAGGATATATAACAAAGATATAATGATAACAAAGATACGATCAAAGCAGAAATGGCTTTGTATGCGTTAACCTAGGAGATATTGCAATATAGCAGGCGTCGGCAACCTATGACCCGTGGGTCATCAAGTCACCCATTTGATAATTTCAAGTGACCCACTTGAAGTGCAAATAAAGTATAATATATAACAATAAATTATAAAACATAAACATGAAACGAACACTTTGAGAAAATATAAATAAAAAGATTAACATTTTGGATTTATTTACAAAGTTGCAGAAATCAACATAGGCGGAATACAGCGATAATGTCCGAAATCGAAATACCCATTGACCTGAAACGTCTTTTTAATAGTCACATTTTGGTTGATTTTGACCCGTAGCCAAAAAAAGGTTGCCGATGACTGCAATATTAATACCAATACCATGCTACTAGTTGCCTAATAAAGCAGCAAAAGAGTTCGAGAAATACCTGCATGGGCTAGGTAAAAGCGTTAATAAACAAAATAACATTTACTTTTTTTGAATGATTACTGTAGAAAGAATAAATTATAATTCTATACTTACGGGGAATTGGATATGCATATTGATCAGGATGTTTTGCTATAAGTGTGTTTTTTATATGTCTTCTTCCTACACCATGAGCTCCAAGAAGTACTAAAGTTTTTCTTTTAAATGCAGGGTCAGTCACTAAAATAAATATACAAAGAGTCAGTGTTTAGTTATTCTTAAAGTAAATCATACTTACTTGGTAATTTAACAACTTCTTCATATGTAACTAAATCTAATTGGTCGAAAACAGCATTATGTTTTGCCAAATATTTATCCTTATATTGTTTCTTCTTACGACTGAAGATTGAGCAATTGACTAAAATTGAAAGGTATGTCAAAATGCTTTCTAAAATACAAAATTAAAAAAAAATAATTCAAACAAATAAAATCAACAAATAAAAATTTAAATAAATAAAAAACAAATAAATATAATAAATACAGCCAGAACATAGTAGTTCATTTAGAAATGAAACGAACTTATTAATGTTTTAGAAAAGAATGATTTGTAGAATTAATTGAAAAATATGATTAAGATAATTAACTTTATAAAGTAACCGAAATTAATACCAATATTCCTATTGTATTGTTATTTAGTAGATTCATTATTGATATTAATAAGTTCATTTACAATGGTAGTCTTAAAATTATTATTAGACATACCTGAATAATTATTTTTATAATTTTACTTATAAAAATAATCTTATTAAAAATGCAAATTGCAATAGGTCAACCAATTTTTCTTAGTCATAAATCTTAATATGTTGATTCTTTTCATTTTACATCTTACAGCTATGAAAATTTTTCAAATGATATAATCATTACCTTTTTATATTCTAAACAAACAAAATATTAAAAATTAGTACAGATGTCCAATTTACATGTTAGTAAGAAGAGTAATAAAGTAAAGATTAAAGCAATTACTATTCAATTAAATATCATTCAGACTCTTAAATCTTAAGACTACCAATGAAAGCCATGCTTTTTATTTACATCTGTTGTTGTGTGTTATGTATATTTAAAAATGATTTCCTGTTTCACTGATTAGATACATCATTACAAATTCCAATATATAAATACATGTTACGGTATTTCTTCCCAGCAGATCACAAAATCACTACAATAACATTATTTACCAGAAAAAATACAACATTTTTATTTAAATATTGTAATGATTAATCACATGATGAAGTGTATGGTATGTATGATACCTATATTATATTTAATATCACATGCATCATGCTGTTGTAAAGCATTCTCATTATAATTTTAATCATGCCATGTACCTGAGGAACCATCACAACCATTTGCATGAGAAGAACATCCTTTTTCCATGTCTTGCATTCAACAAAAGTACAGGTCATACCAATGCAAAATTTTTATTGTATGAGTTTAATGTCAAACAATTATTGTGATTTTTTTAAAGGGTGAATTAGTAAATTGTTAATATTATTATAAATATAACTATATTTTAACAATTTGTTTTGTTGATAGTAAAAACACCCACTACATGCAAAAATGTATAGATACAAAATTTATGAGCTGCTGGAAAAATATTCTTTATTGGCAGACTGATGTAAAATGTAATTGTTTAATTAGATAAGCATTGCATAAAACATTTATATAAACAGTAGTTTGAAGATAATTTTAATTAGAGATAAGACATTTTCTTTACTCAACAAATCTTCTAAATGTGTTAATATCTCTTAATTGAAAAGTCTTCATTTAATAAACATTATTTTAACCTATATCACAACTTAATCTTTGGTCTTCATCATGGGGTAAATATATTGTATAATAACTATATATATATATATATAGTTTAATGATTTAGAAATATCGTGTTTTAGCACCAAGATTAATGTATATTAATGAAGACATAATTTGAATTATGAAAAATTATTATCTCTGACCAGGATTCGAACCCGGGCTTTCTGCTATCCGGGCAGATGCTCTACCGCTGAGCTATCGGAGATCGATTACTGGTGAAGTAATAATTCTTCATATAAGTTATAATAATGTGTAAACACATAAGAGCGATAGCCTACTTTAACATAGCAAAATATAATTAGTACTCTCTTATGTGTTTACACATTATTATAACTTATATGAAGAATTATTACTTCACCAGTAATCGATCTCCGATAGCTCAGCGGTAGAGCATCTGCCCGGATAGCAGAAAGCCCGGGTTCGAATCCTGGTCAGAGATAATAATTTTTCATAATTCAAATTATGTCTTCATTATATATATATATATATATATATATATATATATATATATATATATATATATATATATATATACATATATAGTATCAACATTTATATACGTTGATTCTCTATATTCTTTCTTACTTTCTTGGCGTGACTATTTCGCTTATGCAACACTTTATACACATTTGTGTTTAGATTGTGGAAATTTTACACTAAACTAATTTTAGAAAAAAGTTTTGTTTTCAGAGCCTTATTACTCCATGTGATATTTACAATGCTACAGAATGGCTGGGACGTTATTTTTTGCTTTTTTTTATTTACGTTTTTAATGGTTTCTAAAATATTCTAAAGTCATTTTTAGATGTTTCCTAAAGCTTTTTGGTACTGTATAAACAAAACTTTATACCCGCGTAGCAGGTATTATAACCTAGTATAGTATATATGTATATCATCATAGTAACAACCATGTAACAATCATACTCACTGCTAGATGACACAAAACTTGAAATATGCTACAGTTATAGGTATTAAGACCCTAATAAAAAGGAAATTTAACAAATGGTAAAGTCATTCCCCAAGCCCCAGGCTCTGACAAAATAACAGCAGAGCTACTGAAAGCAGGAAGAAAAGGGTTTCCTTATCAACGTTCGTTGTGTGATTACAATTCTTTGGGTTTCCAAGAGTGACTATTTAATAGTAATATTTATTAAATAAACGCAATCGAACAAAAACAGTTGTAAATACTAAGCTTACCATTCTCAGACGAACTTTTGAATGCGTTATTTAACAAACAACCCCTTACCCCCCCCCGTCCCATCATCAATCACGACTTATTCTAGCTTCCTCCTTTAGTTACCCCCGTCTTACTGGTTTTTCTCAGACTTACCCCCCCTCTGCCGGCTTACCCTCTCCCCAACTTATCATAAAATTCTACATTGAATTCATATATCATATATGTATACTTAATATACCAGCTTTCGAAACTTTGTCGGTTATTTTGCCCATGTTCCTTAAGATATAAAACATTAGTTCTTAGATATTTCTATTTTACTTTCTTATTAAATATTCCAATCTGCAAAATTTCGAAAGAACGAACACACAGTGACAGGCAGAAATATCAAATTTTGTGAAACTGCTCCATAGCTAATACTGTGAAACTCGACTGAGAACTGTTGGTGGCATAGGAAGCAGGTATAGGAAGGATGTTTAGTACCAAAACGTGACGAAGCAATCGGCCTTGTGAATATTGAAATGCATCGATTATAAATATTGCTTAAAAATCTAAATAATTAAAAATCACAAAACTAAAGCTTCACAGATTAAAAAAAAGGGTTTTAAAAATATAAAAGTTAAATAAAAATAAAAAGTAAGTAGTGTTGACTAATTACAGAGTTAAAACTTTAATATAAAAAAGAATAAAGTAAATCGGCGTTGTAAAACTTGTAGACAAAGTGGAACAAAAAAGAGCCATGTCTTAAATATATAGATTAGCAAATAATAATGGACCTATAATAATTAAAAATCGCCGCCGTCATTTATAACTTTTGTAATAATTTGCAAACGTATCTCGCGATGATTTGTTTTGTCCAAACAATATAAAACAGCTATATAAATAAGCAATTGTCATAATCTAATATTTGTACAATTTGTTTGCTTTTCCATGGTTTTCAACTAATGCTGGTTTGCCTACGGAACCTAATAACAAATCAACCATTAACCGCAAGTGGTGGTTGCAGCAAACTTTAATCGTGAATAGTTCTAAAACTTACCACCGTAGAAAGTGAGATGGCGCCCCATGTGAATGTCTGATCCGTGCGTATCAAATTAAACATTTTAGATTTTTTAAAAATATAAACATTAGAAAAATATAAAAATTAAGTAGTGTTGACTAATCTACATATCAAAAGCTTTAATATAAAAAAAGATTCGCGTAAATCGGCTCAGTGGAACTCTCAAACGAACTATTATTATTATTAAAAGAAGAATCTTTGAAGATCTTTGTAGGACTACAAATAAATGAAACAAAAGCCAAGTACATGCAAAATAAAAGAAAACCGAGTAAAAAATTAAAATATATGCAAATAGAGGACAAAAAATACGAGCGATTTAAACAATTTAAATACTTAGGTATGAAACTAACTGAAAATAACATGAATGAAATATGAGGAATGAATGAAGAGGAAATATTAAATAGAATACATTTAGGCAACCGTTGCTATTATAAATATAAAAAGTTGTTAACCTCAAAAATACTAACAAAGAAAGCTAAACTAAAAGTGTATAATAGAATAATTAAGCCAACGATAACATGCGGTAGTGAAACATGGACCCTTAATAATGAAAACACCAACTTACTATTACGTTTCACGAGAAGAATAATATGAAAAATTTATGGCGGAAGAAAAGGTAACTATGGTATATGGTAAAGAAGAACAAATGAAATACAAATGAATTGTGCAATTATTAAACCAACAGAACATTATAAAATTTATTAAAATACAAAGACTAAGATGGTTTGGACACCTACAGAAAATGAACAGAGATAGGCTACCAAGAATAATGGCAGAATGGAAACTAGAAGATACTAGACCCCGAGGTAAATCTAGAAACAGATGGAATGACCACGTGAGGGAACACTTAAAAATTCTGAGAATCTAGAACTGGGAACCTTTAGTAGAAGACAGATAAAAATGGAAACATGTTTTAGAACAGAATGTAACACACCCAACCCTAGGAAGAAGTCAATAGCAATAAGGACTACCCCAACAGAATCTTAAAAAAACTTTTAACATGATCAAGCAATTATAGCGCCACTTATATACGAGCCCCGGCCCAGTGAAGTTCGCCCACTTCTATTTTTGTTATTTAAATGATGCCCCGCATTTTTTTCTGATGTACATAGTAGCTGTTTTTTGTTGTTAGAGTGAAGTACTGTCTTTGCACTTATTCCATGTTAAGTTTCCCTGCCTTAGTAAAATTTAAAAAAAGTTACATGGAATAGGTGCAGAAGCAATACCTACTTTATTTTAACAATAAGAAACAGTTACTTTGAAGACCAAAGGAAATTTTGGGGAAAAAAATTGTCGGGTGTACTTTGTTTTAAAATATAAAAGATAAATGTACATTTTTATATAAAATCGTTTAGCTAAAATCTATATAATTATATCTTAAATTATATCTTATATAATTTATTACAAATTTAATAATCACTTTTACTAAATTGTACTGTTTATTTACCCTTCCTTGTTTTCTTTTATATACCCTAATTATATCTACCTTATCTTACAGGTACATAATTAAAATTCTAAAAACTGATTTGAGTTTTAATCTTGCACAGTTATTATTTTACACTGGCACAATGAGTGCACATTAGAAATAGTGAAGATTCAAGACTATAGATTTTTATTTCATTGTTAGGTTGCATTAATTGAACATGTAATATATCATATCTTCGTATGTCGTAGATCTGTTTATCGATTTTTGCAAAGGGTATGGATGCTATCCGTTAAGAATTTTTGTGACCAGTTGGATTTTTATGAAACTTGAGTTGCGCTTAGCTTGAGAGTAGCTTGCTGTGGAATTGTATGTAGAGTTAATACAAATACTTTTATTCAGATACTTTGTCAGTGAAAGACTCCCGTTAGCCCTCAATCACACCCAAGGTCAAGGTTATTAAAGTCAAAGAAAAAGCTCCTGGGAAATATTAGCAAGTGTTGTTAACCTTTTTTAAAAGTTATAGCAATGCCACAAATGGAGGAACCAGTAATGTCCTCAATAAAAGAAAATATCACTGCATTTAGAGACATACACAGTGAAAGGCCCATGAAATTATTCAGAGTGCACAATATGGACCTGTTTTTCCGGCACATGTCACAAGCCATGTGTATATCATGAAACATGAACATTGATACTGAGGAGCCATAAATTCCGGTGTATCACCACTGCATGGCTAGAGACAATGTTCTGTCTGTTCAGCACATTTGTTAACTAGGCCTCTGGTAGTCCCATAGCAGGGTCACCAGGAGTTGATCAGGGAGATCTGTCTATTGGGCATTTGGTAAGTATTCATCTCACTCCTACAAAACTATTTCCGAGAAGGTCTTCAAGAAGTTGCTCGATTCTAGGTTTGCATGGCTTATGAGGTGAGCTGAAAGTACACATTCTGCACCTAGGGTATATAATGGTAAGAGCCTTACTTCCTAGATCTGATAAATGCAGTGATATTTGCTTTTTCTGGTGATACTACTGGTCTTCCCCATTTGAGGTACTGCTGTGATTTTAGGTTAACTTTTGGTGACTACCTAGAGCTTGACCAACGTTCAAATGAGGTTATGAGCCTCGCTTCTGCTTCTCTTTCAATGATTGATAAATACATTATGAATGTCCCATTTTGCTGAGTTCAGTAGTTTGATCTTTGGCGTGATCTTGCAGGCGTGAGTCACAAAAACCTTTCAATGATAAATTGTCTGGACAAAAGTTCAGTGTAAAAGTGTTTTTATTAATCTTAGCTGCAACTTCACTACCTATTATACTGAATTTTGCATTATACTATATTTTGCAGTACAAATCTTATTTTACTAAAGGTCTTCTAGACAGATGTCTTTCATTATTTTTCGTACACTCTGCACTAATCTGCTTCGAAACTTATCTCGAAGGAAAACTTACAACACTGCAGTGTCTACCAAACTTTAATCTCATGTGTTTTACTTTTCTTATTTATGGTGTAATTCCATGATTCTTTTATGTCTGTTTTATCATAATGAGCCAAAGATAATGGCGAAAGATCACTCTTAAAAAGAATTGATCTTTTTCCTAAAAATTGGTATCCTGATACCGATATTTTTATTATCTTTCGAAAATTATTGTAATTAAGTATATGCTTTGACTTATCTCTAATTATTTTTCAAAGGCTGCTTATCTAAATTAAAACAATTATAAAACAATTTCGGCAAATACTGATAAAAATCCTTAACATATAACATTTAAAAACAACAAAAGAATTATTTACAGAAAACCAGATACAATTAAAGAATTAAATAAAACAAGTACCTTGTTCGTGTTTTGTTTTTTCCATAGCAGCACATGCAGCTCGCCATTCCTGTAATTCAGGGGATGGAATAAGTCCCGCAGATCCTGCTGAATTATCTTTTCGAGCTTGCCACCAGTGATGATCATCTTTGCTAATGATCTGTAATATTAAATTTATTTAAATATTGCTTATTTATTTCTGGATAAAGAGGAATTCAACAGAATGTATAGAGAAAACTGTGTTTTTTAGATGAACGTTTTTGCAACTTACCCTTTCCCTATGCATTATTACTACCAGTTCAAATTAAAACCTGAATAATAGATATATTGTGTCAACCCTTTCATCTGCTAAAAGCATTTTGATATTCGACGGTGTTATTATTGTTTTTTAATAAATTAAAAATGAAAGAAGCATATGTTCAAAGTGTCAATAAATCATTTGCTTACATGAATAACATTGTTTATTCTGTATGGTATTGCAGAATACTGTCAGAATCATTAACTTTAAGGGACAATTTTCACTTTTTTTACATAATTTAACACACCTGTAAAATATCACCAGTTTTGAATGCAATGCCAGCCTGGGCACAAGGAATAAGGTCATCTTCTAAGGGGTCATAGTCGAACTGTGCTCTTACGAATATCTGTAAAACAAATATCAAATGAATTTGTAATGTCAAATTTTATATGTACTATAAAAGTTAATTTGACATAAAATTAGCTTTCTTCTGTGACTACTTTTTACACAATAGTTAGTTGTATATGTGTATAAAGGATTATTTTAAATAATAATCAAAGCTATCAATTCAAAGCTAATAAGGTTTCTTTAAAACTTCTAGGTCGTTTTTGAGTAGATTATATCAATAAAAAACTAATATTAGAAAACTACTTCACATCATTAAAGAAACATTATCACCAGCTAAAAATTTGAATTAATAGCATTAAACATAATAAGTGACAGGCATAATCATGCAATTAAGGAAACAAACAACTAATCATTAGTGATGCCCACGAGACGATACTTTTGTTAACTCACGTCTCGTCTCGCACAAAATAAAACGAATCTCGTCTCGCACCAAAAAATCTCGTCTCGTCTCGAATTTCGCGAGTCTCGCATTTCTTCTTTGGAAGATATATGTCAGAAAAATCAAAAAAGAATGTAATGTAAAATGCCTAATGCCTAATTAATAATTAAAGTCTAAATTATTGTGTTTATTTATAAAAGTTTAATCTTTTAAACCTTTTATAATACTACCTTCTTCTTAGTTTGTTATTGAAAAATAGTCTTCAAATTTATTCTTTTTTCAGGAGTAAATAATTCGCCACTTCCACTAGAATAATTACTACTAGATGTTGAGATTTTCTCTTGTTCTTCAATGTGTTTTCGTTTTCGTTTTGAAAAATTATGGCTCATCTTAAACAAGCGTAATTTTAATAATCACGTATTACCTATATTAAACTTAAAATTTATACACTGTTTTAAATCTAAGAAACTAGTACTAACCTTAATATTTTCAAATCAAAGCAAAACTAATTTTAAATTTATTAGATTAAAAAAACTGCCAGTATTGAGTATGCGTCTTTTAAAAATCAAATGTTTACCGTGAGCGAAAAACAAAACGGGAATGTCTAAAGCCAAAACTTTATATTATACTAATTAAATCACAGAGTCAAGAAAACTTTAAATTATAATTTAATGATTTTTTCTTTAGCTCATTTAATCTAGGTATTTAGTTTCCTTTCTTGACATCTCATAACTCTTCGTTTAGTATCAAACATTTCTTTAAACGGAGCTCAGAAAAAACAATTCGGTGCCAGTTTTTGGTTACTTATACATGTAACATTCATTAATCCTTTATTTTATTACATGATACAGAAACGGCTAAGAAAACAAAATCCATAAACGCATATACAAAATGTTTTCTCCATAACGAAATATAAGTGATTATTGTGAATTATAATATTTTGTATTTGATTATAGTCTTTAACTTTATATAATAGAACTGCAACGTAGACCACAACAAAGTAAATTATAAAATTTGTGGCTAAACGGTATATTATTGTATTGTATAGCTACTCGGATTTCTAATAAAACAGAAAATGATTTTTAGCTTGTTAAATTTGAAATAATTTCCATCAAGCCAGACTTTTGCGAGATTGCGGGATTTCTTGCGCGAGATCCGAGACGATATTTAAAAAAATCTCATCTCATCTCGCAAGTAAAAAGTACACTCTCGTCTCGCAAACGAGACGATATTTGAGAGCCGAAACTTATCGTGGGCATCACTACTAATCATTGATGACTTAGGTTAGTCGTTTGCTAATCGCCCTTATAACTTGATCATGCTGTCACCCAATGTGATTGTGCTTGAATTGCAATAAATGCAATAAATAAAGTTTATTAAACAATACATTTCAGAAGTCTATTGCACTATTTTCTACACTAGCTTTAAACAATTACATGAGACAATTATTAAATAGAAAAGGAATACAATGTTATTTTATTCTTGATACTATATAAATAAGAATTTATTTTCTACATTCATTCAAACCTAACACAACACTAATGTCAGTATTAAATAACTAATTCCAGAGTTGCTTTTACCTCTTAACTACAGTGTAACTTTAAAACTACATGTAATGAAAACATACTCATACTCCAAAACCAACAGTGAAAAATATAGTAACAAAGTAGCAGCTTATGAAAAAAAGAACTACAGGAAAGAAATAAAAATCAATACCTTATAATTATTGTTTTTATCTAAAAAGTGCACTAATAGTAAGAGCACTAAACTAAAAGCACATCACACCAGAACCAGATATACTTAGGTAATATGGGTACTTACTAAAACTGGAAGAGGTTTGATCCTGAACAACTAAACAGGCAGAGAACAAACAGTTGCAATTAGTTCAAATAAAAATGTGCTTACTATCCATAACTGCTTACATTTTATTCAACAATTCTAAAATGTTTTGAGCTTTTCCCAAATGGTATCTACCTATCTACTTTGTGCTACTGATGTAACTAAATAATGTTTAATAAGTTATTTAAATCTTTTATTACAAATACAGACTCTAATAAATGTAAGCAGGCATGAAAAATGTATTTAAAAGAACTTCTTGCATACTTAATAACAACAGTGATGTACAAAAATATCTGGTGTGATGAGATGTGCTTTTTATAAAATAATTAATAATATCAAAAACAAAAGTAATTAGAAAAAATGTTATATATTCATATTCCATTAAGCAGTAGAAATAATAAACAAAAAATATCCCTAGTACGAATGTAAAATGAAAAACTTATGAATGCAAAAAGTATACAAGTGGATCAAATTCCAAAGTGATATTTACAACTGACAGTAAAAAAAGTAATAACTGATAGTGCTATTTCATTTTTGTGCCTAGATGCATGATGTACTACACTACAAAATAATATTCTACAAATATTACTGTGTAAATATAATGAATGAAAAGGATCCTTTCCAGTTCCTCATTCTAGTAATAAGAATGCAGCCAAGCGTTTTGTATAGTGTAAAAATTAGTTAAATGTTTGTTTGGCTACATTATAAATGAATGAGTAGGAACTACAATTTAACCCACCTAAAGAGATTTATATATAGACAAAGGACGGGTGTCTATAGAGCCACTTTCCAGTCTCAAAATGGCCAGAAAATAAAATAGGTCACATAAACCTACTATCCATTTTTTTTTCTAGAGTCCGCTGACTTTGAAAGCGTATTGATCGTAAAGTACTGAACCAAATTAAATATTTTAAAAACGAGCAAATAGTAAATTTATTTCTACATACAACAGTAAAATATTATATTTCTAAATTGCATACTTTTGCTTTTATCGGACGATACGTAATAAAAGTTACCCATTTTTAGGGACAATTTTATTAAAAGTAAGTAAAATATTTTTTTCTCAGAAAGTATATGTGATATATCTATGAGATTCTTGTATGGGTTAGAAAGAAATTTTGTGGTCGTTATGCTATTAATTTTCAGGCAGCAAAGTGTTTTATTTAAGATTTATATGAAAAAATAGCGAACTATGTTTTCTTGTTTATTAATAGAGATAGCATCAACATTTTTTCGCTAAATCTTTTCATGTGTACACATTATTTTCTTTAAAAGAATGTTTCTAATTTTAACAATAAGAATGCTGTATGTAACAAGAAAACGATTTTTAGTGACAAGCGGTTTAGACAAAAAAAATGATTTTTTCGTTATTGCACTTTTATTGTTAAAATTAGGAACAATTTTTTGAAGAAAATAATATCTACATATGAAAAGTGTTCATTTAACGAAAAGAAGTTGACGCTATCTCTATTAATAAATAAGAAAACATAGTTCACTATTTTCTCGTATCAATCTTAAATAGAACACTTTTTTGTCTGAAAATTAATAACATAACAACCATAATATTTCTTTCTAACCCGTACAAAAATCTCATAGATATATCGCATATACTTTCTAAGAAAAAAATATTTAAACTTATTTTTAATGGAATTGTCCCTAAAAATGGGTACCTTTTATTACGTATCTTCCGATAAAAGCAAAAATTTTGCAATTTAGTAATATAATATTTTACTGTTGTATCTAGAAATAAATTTACTATTAGCTCGTTTTTAAAATGTTTAATTTGGGTCAGTACTTTACGAGCAATACGCTTTCAAAGTCAAAGGACTCTAGAAAAAAAATGGATAGTAGTAAATAGTATATTATACACCAAGGTGGTGAAGACTGTTATTATTGACCGAGCACCAAGATTATTTCGCGAGGGGCTTTGCCCCGAGCGGAATAAGGTGCGAGACCTATTAATGTCTTCACCACCGTGGTGTATATACTATTTTTTCCACTACTAGCCAAATTTAAGGCAAAAATTAAAAATTAAAATTTTTCTTGTAAAAATCAAGTAGCACAGGAATGCAAATTCGCCTTTCCACTAATAAAACAAAAATCAAGTAGTCTGATGCAGATTGACATTTCCACTAATAAAACTTATTTTCAAACAACGTTTGTAATTCAAATAATTTTATCGTGTTAGGTAATTTCAAGCAGCAAATACGTTAAAGACAATCTCCTGGGTATACAAAATTATGTTGCACAAGTTTTTGTTAAACAACTATCCCTGGATTCTCAAAACATTTGAATTTATCCATTATTAACCTAGGTTAATAATAGAAAAAATTATTAACCACTACTAGAGAAATTGAACTTCTCAGTTGGCTAGGAGACGCAATAATTGTCAACTTCATACCTAGTAGTGGAAAATAGTATATTATATACCCAGGGACTAAGGTGCATCTTTTAATCCCGAATGTGAGTTTATTTTCCGAGCGTTAACGAGGAAAATAAACACGTGAGGGATTAAAAGGCACTTTAGTCCAGTGGTATATACGCTATTTTTTACACGTCCTAAAGGACTTAATCGCAAAAATTCAAAATTTCGAAATTTTTTTCCGAAAATTTCGTTACATGTCATTCGGACAATTGAACTCTGCAAACGCCAAAATCATATAATTTCAGGATAATAAATACTAACATGTACCGCGATTACTTTTTTCGTTGTTTACTTGTTGTTGTTGTCATGGAAACACTTTACCCCCTCAGGGAGTAAAAGTGCTACTTTACTCCTTCTTTTGGGGGACTAAAGTAGAGCCTTATATATAGGACGTGCAAAAAAGTAGTTTTATAAACCCTAAACATGCAGAGGGTAGGGCAGATTTAGGTTTTTGCTTAAAGATGCTATATTTTTGGTACTTCATTTATTTAAATATGAGTGCAATGAAGCAACACTTTATATTTTACATACAAGAAGAACAGGAAGACAGACAATAATAATTTTTATCAATTGTTGTGCGTTTCCGGATAATTTAATTTGTTATGTTTAGTTTTATGTTGTAGAATAAGTTTGGATTAAAATTTTTTCAACTAATTTCTATTACATCTTATTTTTTTGTACCTTTATTTAAGCTTATATTTAAATAAGAACCTCAAACGCCTTAAGACTAAAAACAGGCCTTATAGACACCCATCTTTTCGAAGCTAATTTGTACGCAAAAACATATAAGGTATACAAACGAACTTAAGATGCAATGCTAAATTGCATCTTAAAAAAGTCAGTGTAATAAAAAGTCAGTGTAATTCGTTCGAGTTTTCTTTACGAGTTCAAACTTGAAACAAGGGCTAGTAAGGACCACAAAAAAATATGTTTGGCATTTGAGTATGTAGTAACTGAAAGAACAGCTCAAGGTTAGTTTAAAAAATTTGCTGCTGGAGATGAATCCTTAGAAGACTCTCCTCGCTCAGGAAGATTAAGAACTGTCAATAATGAGGAACTGAGAGAGGTAATAGAAGCAAATTCTTCAGTATCGTGCCAATAATTTTTCATTAGACCTCATTCGCATCAGCTTGGAAAGCACTAGAAGTTAAATAAATTAGTACCCTATACCCGTATCAAATGTCGGTGTTTTCTAGATGAAACTCTAACCTGTAGTAAAAAATGGATCTTGTACAACAATACTAAAAGATCACATTGCTGGTTATCAGCAGATATAGATACCCTGTTGATAGCTTATGTGCCCAAAGCAAAATACAACAAAAAAATTTTTATTTTGTGTTCAATAGACTTTGAGGGAAATTGTTCATTATGCATTTCTTAAGTGGTGAAACTAATACAGCAGACACATATTGCAGGTCCATCACGCATTACGGTTAAAATAACCTGGACTCATAAATCGAAAGAGGTTAAGTCTTTTACAAAATAACGCAAGATCTAATATTGCAATAAGAGCTAGAGAACAAATAAATGAGTTATTGACTAGCTCTGTAGAGTGTAGAATACGGAGTGGCCAACCTTACAAATAAATTCCTAAATCAAATTAACATATTGCCACAAAACAGTAAAAATAACTACATTTATTGGCGAAATTATCGTGGAAAAATTTATGTCGTCACTACAGATAAAGTTGATGAATTTTAGGGATTCTTCAAGGTATTTCACAGATTTCTGGAAGAAAATGCCAAAATTAAAGGCAATGCTGTATGCGGTTATGAACATGTGATTTTATTGTAAAACATGTCACAGGTATCTCTGATACCTCTAGACTGTCTTTTGTTTGTTTGTTTATTTTTGGGCCAATCGGGATGGCGGAGCATCCTTCGTACCTCATGGCACCGATTAGATTTGATTGGCACAGGTGACATTTGCTGAAGTTATTTCTTATTTACATGTTTTTCGTGAGTGTTATAGTATTGCAATAATAATAAGCAACAGTTCTTCTCAGAACTGGTAGAAAATCGCAATTTTACCTAATAATATTACGGCAGTATAAGAGAAGAGACTGCGTTCGCAGTCTCATCAGTTAGTGCTGAATTTACTAAACTATAGCTCGAGAGGGAAAAAGGAAACCGTGGAAATGTATTTCCTTTATTTTTGTATACAAGAGGTAAGAAACGTTAATTATTATTTATGATCATATTGTACTACAATTGTTTGTTTATTGCACTTTAGAAATTAGTATTTCAACTGTAAAAAGGGGGCCTGTAATAGAAACCAGCTAGTTTTATCTAGTCCTCGTAAAAAAACAACATAAGTGAAAGTAAGACGTTTGATAAATTTTGATTTTATAAAGTCTATGTTTTGCATAGCTTCAGAAAAAGAACATACAGAATGACAGACAGATAGACGCTGCGTTTTATGTATTTAATACATATAATAAATAAACAAGATGGATACGCAAAATTAATATTAATTATATTGTAATTAAGTGCTTTAATATCATTTAAGTCGATTAAAATATTAAATAGCATAATTTTGTTAAATGTAAAACGGTATTTGAAAAGAATATATTTCTCCATATTGAAGGTATTATACTATTACAATTGTTAGAAATGAGTTAATTTCTTAAATATAAGTAAAAGTGATTTCTTGTTTTTTAGTACTTTGTAGTTCTGTAAAACTAGAGAACGTACAGTACTAATAGGTATTCTCGAAAATCTAATTCTTAGTTTCCTACTGAAAATGTTTTAAAACTTTCCAAAACAACAAGTATCAAAATCTAAAAGAAGGTTACAAACGTCCAAAATTCCTTATCCCTAACCTCAAGAAATCACCCGCTATGACATTTTCGTAAACACGGTAAAAATCAATAATTGTCAAACTATGGATGCTGATTTGACTAGTAGTTTTTTAATCTTGTAACACAAGAGAGCATCGATGACCAGCGCTCATCTTTAGCTGGACGGATAGTATAGTGTTTGCGTATACATTTAAATTTGTAAAAGTTAATAAAAATAATGCCCAATCGTGTATGTAAACTTGCAGAGATTAGCAATAACTTTCACAGGTTTGGTATCAATAAAACTTATGCATTATTAATATAATAAATAAAGAAATAATTGCAGAACACCACGAGACCAATTCAGTACCTATATGATGATTTTAAAATTGAAAAAGATGCTTTACCCAAGATTATTGTATCATCTGAATCGGAAGTTACATCAGCATCAAGTTCCTTATCTGATAATGAACACAGCAAAGGAATTAACAACAATAAAACTCACAAAAGAAGCTGACAATGTATTTTCTATGACAAGACCACATAAAATAAGGTGTTACCAATGATTCACAAAGACCGTCAGGTATTTTGAAAAGATGATTAAGTACTAGTAGCAGCATTTTAACAGCTTCTAGCCCTGAAGAAAATAAAAAGGTAATTATAATTACATAACTTGAAATAATTTTCTAATACTGACTAAATAACAACAAAAATGACGTGATGCCAAATGAAATCAAATCGTCAAGCTCACCATCTATTCCACCAAAAGGAAATGGGTAAAATTTATTAACAGTCTTCATAATAATTAAAGATAAATAACAAATCATTTATGTAATGTAAATATACTGAAACATTCCTATTATAGTATAAACCGTGGAAAAGTCAAGAAACGATACATGGAAACCAAGCGAAAACTAACATTATATTTAAGAAACTGTATGCAGCTTGAAAATCTATTGAACATTTAAAATATATAACCTTTGTAAAACTACCATTAGTGATCTACAAGGTTCTAATGTAAGACACCAGTTGAACAAATTAATATTGTTTAATTATCAATAAAGAATTATAAAGAATTGCGCGTATAATAAATGCATCAATTTAGACAAATTTTGTTAACAATACTTTATTACTTAACCACATATTACATTATTAGTTCATGTTATTTTTCCTTTATTCTAGTCGATAATTTTAAAATTCATAACGCTATCAATCAGTGCTGTGTCACCTAAAATTATATGTTTCTTTTGTATTTTGTTTCGTGTAAATTGAATTTTAATTCTGTTACAAAATGAAACATATTATTATTAATTAATAAAGACAATAGTACAATTTTAAATTATTAGTTTATGTTACTTTCTTATTTCCCTAATTAACCTAGTACTAATAGTTTTTCTAGGCTTTTAAGAGTTTTAAAAATAGAAATATTTTACTAAACAATATTGTAACCATATTTTATGCAAGATATGTAACACAGCAATCTCGCCATTCGAAACAAAATAAGCAAAATTTTAACTGCCTTTGGGTTATAATCTTATGGTTGATGATAATTTAGTTAAATTAAATGAAATTTATATTAAAATTATTTTATATCCTTAATTATTTTTTATGTTTAAAATATCATTACAGTTATTAATATTATGCAAAAAAGACTGAAAACTCGCTATTGCAATCTTAAAAATAACATTCAAATTTTGCGCCATAAAGTTGTATCAAAATGGCCGCGCCCGTGTTTTCCATATCGCGCATACGGTATACTCATTCTAAATCTTTTATTGTCTATGGGAATATCTACCAACGAAACCATGCTAAAAGAGAAGGTGTCTCATGTCAAGGAGCGTATTTTAATGAATAAATCCTTTTTGAAACAAATGTAATGCATGTGCGATTAATATTTATTAATGAAAACCAACATAACTTTCTTGGTTAGTACCTGATATCTAGATTTTGATACCATTACCCCATTTTTAAGTATCATTAAGTATCAATGACAAGCTTGTCTGTTTAAAGGACTGAGAAAAGCTTAGAAGGAGAAAAGTCAATTAAAAGTTGTTAGTGCTGAAAATGGAGGTGATTGATTCTAATGTCACGAGAGTACTTTTCAAAAAATCTCAGTTCCCCTACTCCTTTGCATAATATTACTACATATGGCAGTAGGAAATAATAGCTGTTCTTAAGTTTTATTCTTTTTGGTTTAGTTTTTCAATATAAAAAAGAAAACATTAACAACAAACAAGTTTTAGGAATGAAAAGTTAAATTGTAATTATTATTTAGCGAATGAAAACTTTAATAGTGATTTCAGCTTTGTTTCAATGGTTTAATACTACAGGGTGCCCATTATGTATGAAATATAGTATATATCTCGGCAAATATCGACTTTATAAAAAAATTTGTTATATAAAAGTTGTTTAACGTTTTATTTTCCATAATAAGATAGCATTCAATTACTTGTATTTCAGAAAACAAATGAGTAATGAATAACACTTGAATTTTTTTAAATAGCAATGTACCCTTTCATTAGGCTCATTTGATAGAGATTTTTTTTCTCTTTTCGATGACCTAAAATCTTAGTACCCTTATATCAGAAAATTTTTGAAAAAATGTAAAAAATGTTTATTAAGTTAATTTCACCAATAACATGAATCTAGGTATCCGAGATCTCTTTCATTTGTCTTAACAATTGATTGTAGGCAAGTTGTTGGTACATGGAAAAATAAAAATGGTTCATTTAACAGAAACTGAACGTATAGAAATTTTAATTATGGTCGGTTATGGGAATCGCAAACGAACACAATTAGAAGTATGTGAAATTTTTAATCAGCGTTATTCACATCGAGAACCAATCACCCAGTCAGTAGTTAGCAAAACCTTGAAACGGTTTAGGGAAACTGGCAATGTTAAAGATCTGGTGAAGACTGGTCCGCAGAGGTCTGCGACAAATGAAGATAAAAAGCTCGATGTTTTAATAGAAATCGTAGAAAATCCAAACATTTCAACTCGTCAGTTAAGTTTAAACCATGCCGTAAGTAAAGGTTCAATACAGAAAATATAACATTCAGAAAAATTACATCCGTACAAACCGACTTTATTGCAAGAATTATCCGAAGATGACTACGATCGACGTGTTGAATTTTGTGAATTTATGATGGAGCGAATCAACAACAATCCAAATTTTCTTAATAATATTGTTTTTTCTGACGAGACTACGTTTTGTTTAAATGGAAATGTAAATAGGCATAATTGTCGATATTGGGCCGCTGAAAATCACCATTGGATGATCCAAAATCATACGCAAACACCACAAAAATTAAACGTATGGGTGGGAATTTGTGCAGATCACATAATTGGACCTCTCTTTATTCGCGGTACTCTAACTGGTGACCGTTATTTGCAATTATTGCAACAGCAAATTATTCCAGCTTGCCAAGCAAATCTTGATGATCTTTGGTTTCAACAAGATGGAGCACCGCCCCACTATCATTTAGATGTACGCCGATATTTAAATGTGGTATTTCCGGCCCGTTGGATAGGCAGAAGAGGGTCTGTAGAGTGGCCTCCCCGATCTCCGGATCTTACACCTTGCGATTTCTTCTTCTGGGGATATTTAAAATCAAAAGTGTATACAAACCGACCCCAGAATCTGACCGAATTAGAGCAACGAATACAAAATGAAGCTACAGCAATTTCTCCCAGATCGCTCAGAAATCCTTTTCAAGCTTTTCGTGAAAAACGGAAAATAATAACAGCGAATCTAAAGTAAGGGTGAAAGTCGCGAGCCAACAGTCGTATGTCCTTAAAGACGTCTGCCATAGCAGAGGAGCTGCTGTCAGTATCTAAAAATCGTGGATTCGTATCAACTTTTTATCAGTTTTACAACCAATGCGTAATTCTTGTAAATGAATGGCTGAAAATTAAAAACCAATGTTAATAGTTCTTTAAAAAGTGATTATAGTATAGAAAATTAAATAAAACGTAATTAATAATAATAAAAATTAATAAAATTTATAAAATAATAGAAGTTCTTTATTCTCTGATATACAGGATGAAATTATTCGTAGGAGTTCAGTTCGATAAACCCGAAGACAAAAGTATTTCCCTTGTGAGTAGCATGTGAAGAAGTACGCCTAGAAAAAAGAAGCCTAGTGTCCTACATGTAATAAATACAGACATGAATTTCTTAAAAAACTGGTAGGTACATATATCAGAACCCATAAAGTAGGTAGATTCTATATCGGTAGAAAAATTTCGCACGATTTTTATCTAGTAGGCTGATTTTTCTTAAATTTTAGATTATTAAGAAAGACTTTTTATGACATACACAACTTTTAATCAATACCATAGACGCATCAAAAATAACTATTGCAATAGAAATAAAATAATAATTTGACATAATAGGCCAGTAAAATTGAATCCGTTGGTGGAAATAAATGTTGGAAAGCGGGAGATCGTTTCGATCGCTTCGTTTGAGGTCAAATATAAGTATCCTAGGTTTGCACGGTCGACTCGAGCTTACCTGAGGGCATCAAAAGAACCACGAAATCTTCGGACCTTTTTTAGTTTTTCGCTTATAACTCCAAAGCGGTGCTTTCCAACGAAAACTTCATTATTACAAGAATTAAAGAGCATTAAATTCGGCGTCGGATGAGTATCCAACACTTTAAAATCGGTCCAGTGGTGTGGTCGAAATCGATGGTCGAGAAACGACAATTTTACAAATTTTCGATTTTCCGTCAGACCGAACGCCCAGAGGCTTTCCGTATAAAAAAACCCGTTGGACTCATTCTGATTGTTAATATAAGTCGAGAAATATCTAAGCTTTGATATTAGAGAGCAGAGTGGTCCAAGGTCGAGCTCGCGGGCAATACTATCATTTTTACCGCAGGTCTCTAGGATCAACCGCTCTTCAGATATCAAGAGTTACGTTTACATCCAAAAACAGCAAGGAACGTCGTGCACCACGAAACAAATATGGCTGCCATATTTCAATTAAATGGAATGAAAATAATATGACAGTGCTTTTGATCTACCAATACTTAGGGGTGATAACACACAAAAATTATCTTTTTTCGAAATGATCGAGTGACCAATACTGCACTACTTCATATGAATTGATTCTAATTGCTATGGTGGGATGACAAAAAAATGGCAATTAAGTTAATCCGGCAACCTCTATAATATCAAAGCGTAGATATTTCTCGACTTATATTAACAATCAGAATGAGTCCAACGGGTTTTTTTATACGGAAAGCCTTTGGGCGTCCGGTCTGACGGAAAATCGAAAATTTGTAAAATTGTCGTTTCTCGACCGTCGATTTCGACCATACCACTGGACGGAATTTTAAGTGTTGCATACTCATCCGACGCAGAATTTAATGCTCTTTAATTCTTGTAATAGTGAAGTTTTCGCTGGAAAGCACCGCTTTGAGTTATAAGCGAAAAACTAAAAAACGTCCGAAGATTTGGTGGTTCTTTTGATGCCCTCAGGTAAGCTCGAGTCGAAGGACCGTGCAAACCTAGGATACTTATATTTGACCTCAGCATATTTGAGCGATCGAAACGATCTCCCGCTTTCCAACATTTATTTCCACGGTCCAAAACGGGTCTTATTTTACTGGCCTATAAGTAACATGCAGCATGCTACAGGATTTGAGACCGCTTACAAATTTTCCTGCCGAAACAGTACATAAAGAACCCAATGACACTGGGAGATTAGATACAATAAATCTATATTTGGGCTTGAAAGTTTAGCTTTTATTAATTTGTTTTTCTGTATTTGCAATAGTAATTTCATTTCATTTTGTATTGAATTTATTTTGTTTTAGTACTTAATATTTTATTAAAACTACATGCATAACTATATCAGTTTTCATTACAAAGAAACCTAAAAAACGATTAAATATATTATGTGAATTTTTCACAAGGCGTCACTAATGGATAGTCAAGAATCAGCAGCCAAAAGTTCGATCATAGGACGTGCATTCGAAGATATAGCTCTGAAGAAATATGCAGATTATCTGAAATGACCTTGCGCATTTGAATTTGGAGGGCGTCATTCAATTCCTGAAAGAAAAATACCATAAAAAATATTTTTCGAAAATGTTTTTCTTATTGCTCAGCTTTTAGTACTAAACATTATTATGTAGTGATTATTTTGCGTATATTAGTAAAGAGGGGGCTACAAACAAACCTTCGAGGATGTAGTTGTACTTATGTTTATTATTTTCACTACATTTTATAATTATATGTTTTTCAAAGTTTAAGTTTCTGTCCATCACCAATCCAAGATTTCGTGCACTTTCACTTACTGATAAGGTGTTTCTATCTAAAATAATATTACTTTGAGCAAGGTTGCGTGCTTTGTATATTGTACTTCTAGATCCTATACTCATTACCACTGTCTTTAGGGCATTCAAACACAAGCCGGTACGTTTCGAACACCGCGAGATACACTCTAAATTAGAATTTAACTCAATAAACAAGTTTTCCACGTGTTCTGGTAGACATGATTTATACAATTGTGTGTCGTCCGCATATTGATGAATATTCCAATTGTACTGTACGATTAAAGGCAGATCAGTCGTGAATATGGTAAACATAGTAGGACCTAGAATACTTCCTTGTGGAAAGTATTCCATAGTTTACCTGAAGTTTATCAGAACTATCTTTGTCTATTTTCACTATTTGGTAACTATCATTGAGGTAATCGCTAAACAACGATAGCATGTGAGCTGGTACTCCATAATAATTTAGTTTGGCAAGAAGTAAGCTGTGATCAATTACATCAAAAGCCTTACTATAGTCTTACTATACGCTAGTGGTTATGTCCGAGGTTATTTTATGTAACGCAGTAGTTGTACTATGATTCCTGCGAAAACCCGATTGAATTGATGGTAATATATTCTTTTTCTTGATATGGTTTTGACGGGCGTGGTCATACAGACGATGCTGTTAGCATTATTTGGCCGTTATTTTTAGTGTGCTTCATGCCCAAATGTTTATTTATTATAATTTGGTTATTTGTTCGATTTAGTGTTTGTTAAATTTAATGTTACTTAAGTAATGTAAATCTGCGAATGAGACTGTATTTTGTCGCATTTTATTATTTCAATTTATATAAGTTGAATTTTTTAAAGACAAATAGTTCTATTTATTTTGCTCTGTATGTAAATTTAAAATTGCATTATCGTCACGACTGTAAGTTCAGCTGCTTCGTTGGTAGGTTCGAGTACTCCAGATACATCCGAATCGGGACGATTTTTTTGTTCAGTTTGTAAATTATTAATGAAGAATCTTCTGCATACAGTTTTGGACAGAAATTACAAATTATCAAGAAAGCAGATCAAAACCAGAACTTTCAAATTTAACAACAAAGATTAAAACCTTCATCGGTATTTTGCTAAGAAAGACCGGAAAATCGAGTTGCAGTATAAATACATAGTAGTAGTTTTTTTTTAAATAAAGAATAATAGTCAACAAATTCCATAAGTATAAAGTGTGAAAGTTCTTCTTTGAAAAACTTTTAAGCTTAATAATTATAACACTGTTTTTTATTGTACCTAGCAGAGACGGATCCAGAGAATTATCTTGAGGGGGAGATTTTTGGAATAATAATTGTTTTAATAAATAATAATTAAACAAACATTATTTGTTTCTATTCTATGTATACTTATTTCTAAATTTGGGGGGGGGGAATTATTCTCCCTCCTCCGTGAATCCGCGCCTGTACCTAGGTATTTTAAAATTAAAATCGTGGTTGCTTCCCTAGCCTAAATTCTCACCGCACGCCACTGGTCGCATGTAAAGCAATAGTATTTACAGTGGTGAAGAATACCAAACCAACTACAGGGACACAGCGTGGTTCATTCTTTATATCCTCTGTAGAGACAGTCCTTTTTTTCTAATATACTAATTAAATATCTTGCGTAGGGGCAGGATTGATTGGGAACTAAAAAATAGCACAATTGATATTTTTATTATTTATGTTTGCCCTGCACTTGCAGGACAGTACTTTACCCTGGAACAACAACAAGAATCTGGTACTTTATAGACCAATAAGACACTTCGGGTGAGAAATTGTAGGGCGTACTTTGTTTTAAAATATAAAAAATAAATACACGACAAAATACATCATTAAAACAACTTATAATATAGTTATTATAACTTAAACTGTCCCGATGTTTGTAAGTAACGTAAGACATGGTTCTAGGAGATTATTGTTTAAAAGTGTCTGCCATTGCTATAGATATACCTGAACCGAGCATTTTTAAAATCCTGCAAGATAAACTAGGCATAATACAGAGATGAAATTCAAGATACAATGAATTCGGTATGCGACAAGAAAACGTCATGAAAATGTAGGTATATAATATAAAATATGCAGTATTACCAACGAATGTTTATACCTTTGAAAATGTATTTGAATGTCACTACAATTCTCAAGAAACACATATAAAAGTTACAAAGAACGGTACATTCATTACATAAAGCAAGTTATTCTGTTATATTTATGGCTTCCAACTCGCTAGTGTAGTACTTCACATGTTGATTGTTCTCTAACCAATCTTTGATTCGATAATAATAATAATATTCTACTGTTTTGCAAAATACTTGTACCTGCCGTTAAGAATAAAAGAAATAATTTATAATGCTTTAGAATAATGAAAGTCAACGATCGAAATTTTATTTTCTACTGTCAGATTTCTACAGCGTTTCAAGGCGTTTGACGCATTCATTCATTATTCTGTCGGCGTTAGGAACTACAATATCTTGCGCACTTCGACCATCTTGAATTTTAATATTGACAGATCCGAACTTACTGAATTTAGTTTTAGTGGATGTGAGATTTTCCTATCATGCTTTTGCTTTACAACCCTTTAAATTCCTTTTGCAATGGACTGCAAGAAAAACGAAGATTTGTTTCTTTTTTAGGCGTTCTGTACCATACAACGTGTTCGGTATAAGAAAAGCCTAAAAATGTTTGTCCGTCGGTTTGTAGTTCGTCGCATTTTTCCATAATTGAGAACGGTATTATATGTAATCTACCCTGGAGATCTATCCGTGGAGGTCAGATTTAACCTCTGGCCACTCGCGACCACAGTTCAAGTTTCGGACAATAGTACAGAACGCTTATTTTTACAGTCATCACTGTGACTAACTTCTTTACATTTGATTTATAAATAAATCCAATCTAGTGATAAATCATTATTTTTTCATTTCCAGTTTAGATTAAATGTACATTATCCTAATACGGTACTATTGTACGGATAATCTTCATACGGCCAGAGATTAGATGGGGTTAAATTACCTTACTGAAAATTTATGTAAATTATGGTTCTGTGTGATAATACTTGCAAGGGCAGTATTACAAGTGTAAAATATCAATTTTAATGAAACTTAAGTTAGTATACATATTGAATATAATTTGATTTAATTAAATCATTATAAATGTTTTCTTGAATATGTTCTGATTAATAAAAGTATTAAAAGATTAAAAATTAAAATGTGTTACAAATGTAAGACGCCGGTTGTTGTAAGGTAATCAAATTTTGTTGTTTACAGTTGCTCAATTGATAAGAAGTTATCCACACTACTGAAAAAAATAATTTTAACTAGGTTAATTTTTAAATATTTTTTTCTTAAAAAATAATAAATAATTTTTATTTTCGAATATTATTTTGTTTTACGGTGTGACGGTATTTTAAGTGGCGGATATAAAAAATATCTATTTTTTCAAGAGATCGCTTGAAAGCAGATTGCTTGTAAACTACCGAACCAAATTAAATATTTTAAAAACGAGCAGATAGACAATTTATTTCTATATATAACTATATTTATTATATTTCTAAGTGCTATAGTTTTGTTTTTATCGGACGATATGTAATAAAAGATATCCATTTTTAGGGATAATATTTTTCATTAATTACCCTTATATGCCATATAAGGGTAATTTTTCTTAACAATAAAAAGTAAAAGTAAATATGTATGTATGTATTCTTAAAGTAAAAAGCAGTTTTTCTAAGGCACGAGCTAATGATTAACGTTCTAATTAAAGATAATTGTAAAAAAGTATAGGGCTCTCATCCGGCATAAATTAATGTATAAAATATTAAGCATTGACTATTAGGCAATCAATATTGTGCCTGATATTTTTGTCATTTGCGTGGACCTAACTAAAAGAGAAGAATATTACTAAATTTCACGTATATTATCAGCATTTCTACTATGTCAGCATTACACATGAATTGCTTGCATATGCAATTTTAATGAAATCAATATGTAGTGTCGTATTCAGTTGATCTATAAAGTTTATAGAGGTAGTTTATATGGTTTGATGTGAGAGTACATTTATTTCGTGTCATTTGCGTGGTTATCATAATCTCTTACTATATAGTGTTGAATTTAGAAAAACATTCGTAAATAAATAGACTACTTGTGTTGTTTCATTGTACCTAGTATGAAGCCTCCAAAAATAATAGTCAAAATAATAGCATTAATAGTGTTATATTAATGCTCTAATAGTCATTCGCGTGGTATTTTCATTGTGTCACTTGCGTAGATTTACGGAAATGTTAACTCCACGGAAGGTCAACTTGTCCACGTAAATGACAAATCCTACATACATTCATGTTTTTACATTATGTGATGCAAAGAAAATGTGGAAAAGAATAAGAGAAAAAGAAAATGAGAGAAGAAAAGAAGAGAAAATATTAAAAATGATTCAGAAAAGAAACAAATAGAAAAGCTTAAACATGATGACTGTCATTATGACTGCCACATAAAATAAAAATTACTAATTTTTATTTTACTTGTTATCAACCATTATTAAACATTACCTAGTGTTAGAGACATCGTTTTATTATAATATTAAAGTCCAGTTTGTCTATTAAATATAATGCATATAAAAATGCAAAACATCAAGTAAGTATATTCAAGTGGTCTGTAATGACTGTTATTACTATGGAGACGGAGTAAATAAGTGTAGGTATTTTTCTAGCGGGCTCTAATAGTTATTTATGTATTAAGGGCATAAAGAAGCTTTTATGGCCAGAAGAGTTATTTCTAGCCCGAGGCGTTGGCCGAGAGCTAGGAAAAAGCCGTAGGGCCATAAAAGCAAGTTATGCCCGCTATACATACATTATTTTATGTACAGATTAAGTTTTTATTTCAAATCTTTTACGTAGGTACATCATACTGCTGTGCGTATACTTATCTGCTTATACGAAGTACGTTACTATAGCTACTATTCCAAAATATTTAATTTCAGCTTATTTTCATTGGTGGTGAGTTTACAAATTATATTAAGAACCAATCAAGTTCTACAAGAAAAACAGCTCTGACATTTAATTGACGTTTCTTTATTGCCCGTCGGACCATAAAGAGGCCCTTTGGCCATAAAGAGACAGTTATATATAGATAAGTCTAGCATGAGTAATAGTCTAATTATAATGTATCTGTGCATAAACATTCTTTAGCGGGATCTAAAAAGCTTTACTGCCTTAGAGCTCTAATTTAGCAATTTACGCTTGAAAAACAGGCCCATGAACCGGTCAAATTCGCCTGATCGGACATAAAACTTTTTACCCACTGTAGAATGGTAATTGGCTGCTATTGTAGATAGCAACCTATCACCAGCTAATGTTGCAGAATATTAATAGAATCCAGTCATCGGTCTAGAGTCTAGAGCATCAAATTTATTACCATCAAAAACTACAGACTAAACTATACATTGCAAAATTCAATATTTGGACTTAAATAAAGAGGTGTTGGATAAAACGTTTAAGCGCAATCAATAACAGTGACTGAACGCTTGATGTACTAGTTTTATTGGAAACAAGTGACTATTTATTTATTAGTTTTTGAAACACGTTGTGGGCTGCATTATCCCAATAAAACGGGTACATTGTTGTCAATCTATATACGTAAATTATTTAGTTCATGCTATGTTAAACCTCAATTCTTTGTTTCATGTTAGATAGTATCAAAACTAAAATTAGATGAACCGAACATTTGCAACATTAATTATTATAATTGGCACTACATGTATTCAAATAAAAGGTCTTGTCACTAAATGATCCACAAAAACGAAATTGTCAAACTAATCTTTATTTATTTCAACATAAAAAACAGTTCTCGATTTAATAATCATATAATTCAAATAATTTTCGAAATATAGATACAGATATTGCAGAAGAATTTTAAACAAAAATGTTTTTCTCATAAAATGTTGAAGTATTACACGTTTTTCTGAATTTAATTTATAGATATTTAATATATGTACATATTTCAAAACCTTGAGCCATGCGAAAAGAAAACTGCGCCTGGGGCATAATAATAATTGTTATTTTAATTTAAATCATGTATGTACTTTTCAGATTGGTTTTTAAAGTTCCTATGACGTCGGCGCCTAAGGCTTGGGCCCCTTTTGCTTACCCCTTTCGCACAGCTCTGTCGAAATCTTTTTTAAATGGTAAGATACTTAATGCTAATGTTGTAGTAATTCAAGTACGATAAAAAAATCTCATAATAGACTAATTATAGAAAAATAAAAAAAATCTATGCATGCCAAGCAAAACTATAGAATTTTAAGAAAAAAATCTATACATACCTCGCAGGGTGGCGGTGCACTTCTGTACGATGGGACAATTTTGAAAGTAATTGAACCGCGGGCTTCCCTCTACAAAAAAAATATTATTACATGTTATCTGCATGGGATAAATTCAAAAACGTATACTTACGAGAATTTTTTGCAGCGCATTAACGGATTGGTTTTGTACGGGTATTCCGTTAATTTCTCGTATTTCATCGCCAACGTGTAAGGTGGCTTGTCGGTGTATCATTCCGCCGTGCATTATACGAGCTACGATACATTTGCCATCTTCATTCATTTTTAATGTTATTCCCTGCAGAAAAAATAAAAGTTCTCAGGAAAGATGTAATAACAACACACATATGCATTTATGAATAATTTAAATACTGAAAGCATTATGTAGCACCATTACTTGGTGTTAAAAGATTGCTGTTTTAGAAATTTCCAAAAAGGTTATAGGGGAAAACTTTGCAATAAAGAATAAGTCGTAGTACATATAATATACATATATAGTACATAAGGTACTGTCTGTTCTAGCCCACTTAGAACATAGGAAAGTAAGTATGAAGGGAATTAATTGTGATATGAAATTATTTACACAGATTGTTATGGAGTATTATAAGGTAATTAGGCAAAGGTTTATTAAGATGATTACTCCAAATTGTGCCATTAATAAGCCCTTAGTATTTGTACCCAGTACTCTGATCTACCCTGCTAATTTTGATATTTATAATTAATGCAGTATCATCTACGATGTTCAGAGCAAAAAAAGCTTTCATGGTTATGGATTAGAGAATTATAAATGGAAGAGTGAGTTAGGTTGCTACAAAAGGAGTAAAAGTATCTGTTAACAGTTTTTTAAAGAACTACCTTCCATTATTTTTGCTTCTAATTGATGGTTACAGATTCACACAAATTAGGGCAGTGTCTTACGGATGAATGTTTAGGTTCTACATAATTTAATTGAGAACGGTTCTCTAAAGTTTTTTGGTAAATATTACAGATCATCTTTTGCTAACATCCTACCAGAAAAGTATAATATGTATCAATTTTCCTATTGCACTATAAAAGGTGGCTCAAGAAAATTCCAAAAGTATTTCTAAACCGGGCTAATATTCCAATTAGGAAAATTAGAAAAAATAATATTCCATAAAGAGATTTTATTGCTAAACTGAATCAAAACCAAAATATTAGCGTTATGTGAAAACACAAAATTGTTCATAAAACTTTAAACGATTGATTTGCAATATTACCATCTTGCATGCTCTACTTTTATTATGATACAGAATTACCAGTTCAAAAAATTAATGCGTGGGATGGTCAACTTTTAAAATATTTGATTTATCTCACACTGAACTTATCTTCTACTTACGCGTATAGTTAAATTTAGCTATAAATACTCCAACTTTTCCTAAAGTTTGTAAAATAACTAAAATTACTCCAGTACATAAAAAGGGCGATCATCTTTACTAAACAAGTATCGTCCTATTGCAATAATTTCCAATTGTGCCAAGTTATTGGAACAAGTTTTCTATAAACAGATTTATAATCACGTAAAATCTTTCATATACGATCTTTAGCATGGTTTTATTTCAGGAAGATCAACAGTAACAAATCTCTCCTGCTTTACCCACTCTGTAAGTAATAAAATTGATAGAGGACAACAAGTAGATGTCATTTACACAGACTTTAATCGAGCTTTCGACAATATTTCACATAACCTGTTGCTAAATAAGTTAGAAGAGTTTGGTTTTTCTACTCCCTCTCTCTCTATCTAATAAAGTCATATCTAGAGAACAGAATGAATTATGTATTTTACAATGGCTTTCGTTCCTTTGAATTTAGTGTTACCTCTGAAGTGCCACAAGGTTCAAATCTTGGTCCCTTATTATTTGTTTTATTTTTAATTGATCTTTTATCTTCTTTTACATGTCATGTTCTTGCTTATGCGGATGACGTTAAGATCTTTAACTGTATACAATCTCCTTATGACACTATACGTCACTATTTGTGAAATGGTGTGCTGAGTTTAAACTCAACCTAAATTTCTCCAAGTGCTTCACTGTCATATACACACGTAATGACGTAGTACAACGTACTACTCAACTAAAAGATTTAGGTGTATGGTTCGGTGCAAACCATTCGGGCCCAGGTCATCACCGAGAAAGCAAACGCCGAGAAAGACAACTACCGAGAAACCAAAACCGAGAAACCATAACCGAGACACCACAACCGAGATAACCAAAGCCGAGAATGGAAACTACCGAGAATAACAAATAAGAATCCCAAATTATTTTCTTCAATACGTGAGGAATTGCCTCAACTCCAAACTATAAATTCTCTTTCCTTAAAATTTCTATTTTTTGAATTTAGACAATTTTAGCTTCTTAGAACTATTGGCAATCATTACAATATCTTGTATTTCATGGTACTAAAGTTTGCACTTGAGTACAAAATACATAATATTTAGATTTAATATTTATCCGCTGCAGTTGTTAAATGCGTAGCTTTTATACTCTCAAAAGCGTTTGAACTTCTAAGTCATTTTTGAAAATGACAAATTTTGAATTACCAATTGAGTGGTCGCTCAATGTTTTGGACATAATTATTCATGGTTATGTAATTGGGCCATTTTTTTGAGCAGTACTTGGCGCAAGATACTTTTGCGATACCTATGTATAAGATTTACTACAGCATGCTCCAGCAGAAGTTAAAGAAGATATGTGATTTTAGTTCGATGGAAATACGTTTCTTCTGGTCTGTTCTGTAATATTATGTAATCAGCATCATTTTCTTTTTTGCTATCAAAAACCGACATGACCTTCAAGTTTGGAACTTTCAACGTAAGTGGTCGCTCAATGTTTGGGGCATAATTATTCATGATTGTTTAATTGGGCCATTTTTTAAGCAGCACTTGACGGAAGATACATTTTGCGATTTCCTGCAGCATGCTCCAGCAGAAGTTAAAGAAGATTCAGAAGTAAGTGGATAGGCCAAGCAGGACCAACTAATTGGCTTGTCAGGTCTTCCGATTTGACCAGTATGTACTTCTTGGGAATACGTAAAGTTTTTTTGAGAAGTTTTCGAAATACGTATATTCTACAAGCGACAATGATAAATATCAGACAAAATTTTATTACTTGTCTTCAATAAATCAAAATGAGAGATATTTAGAAAACTTACATTAAAATAAATTATTTTCTTTCCCTCTTTATTTTTTGTAAAATAACCTAAAATTGTTGAAATATGGCTATTTTGTCTAGCAGTGTAATATTAAAAAAAATTAATAATTTGACAATATAATAATAATAATAATAATAATAATTTATAATGATAAAGAGAATATTTAGGATTGGATGAAGTACTAATCGAAGTCTTAATTTTTAGTAAAATATACAGGGTGCTCTATTTGGAAACATCGAATAAATTTGATTTAATGTTATAAAAATAGGCCAGTCAATGATGGGATTGTAGACGGAAATGTCGGGACGTCAAGAATTGACTCCAGGGTTTGGTGTGGACTAGTTAAGAGGTACATACATACATAATCTTTAACTTCTTATACCTTTCGGTGTCGAAGTGCCGGACACACCGAGCCGCAGAGTGGATATGTGTATGTGAGACGAGGCAGCGGAGCCATTCAGGCAAGTACACTGCGCTCGTGGTTTACCTATCCAACTACTGACCGCCACAAACTCGACTTAACTATGTTAAGCGATAGAAATCCACTATAACCACTCTGCCGACTGCCGACTAGTTCAGAGGTAAACATACTAAAAGTCCTGGGATCTAGGAGCAGTGGAAAAAAGAGAAGGGGGGAGAGAAGGTCCCTTTTTTCGATTTTCGCTTATATCAATTATACAAAATTAAAGAACATTAAGTTTCCTGCAAGAATGTCCTTATTCATTTTTTTCGTATCTTTTCTAATTTAAGAGATATACGCTTGTCAAAATCGCTAAAAAAATGTTTGCCTCACGTTTTTTCATTAACTTTTCCTTTTATCGTCATGGGCGTTTATTTGAGACGAAAGGTTTCGAAGAAGAAGTTTTAGAGAATTAAATTTCCTTTAGAATGAGTATAATCTTCAATATTGTATCTTCAATTGATCAAAAGTTAAAGTAATTTGAAGATTTGGGCAAAATTCCCGGATATGACACAAAACCGTGTATTACATCTTGTTATATAATGGTTATTCCATTAAAGAAATGCTATATATGGTGTACGTACACCGTAAAACACGGGGAAAAGGTATTTATATAATTCAAACAACCATTCATTGAAACTGAATGTAATTATAAAATATTGAATTAAGCTTGCAAGTGCATAAAAAGTGAATTAAAGGCCCCCTTAAGTCATTGGTCGCTCATTGGGTTATTTAACATTTTAATAGACAAAAATAAAAGAAATTCATTTGACAAAGCGGTTTGTTTATAATACATATCGTTATCGAGAAAAACGCTTGTAAAGTGATGACGTAGGTACTATCAGTTAGCATCGACCCCACTCCCGCACACACTGCATTATTATGCGTAGTCGTCCTTTTGTATGTCCTGGATTGATGCTGTTTTTAATTTAATAACAAAATACACATATCAGTATGAATTCGTGTTGTGTGGTTCAACATAAAAAATACAGTGATGAAAAAAATGAATCCTAACATAAGTTTCCATACGTTCCCAAATTGTGATAGATCACCAGAACGTTACGCGGCTTGCATGAAAAGAATAAATTCTGCACTTGAATTTTAGAGATAATTGATATTCGGGTTCTCTTGTATTCAAAACAATATAGTAGTGTAATTTCCTCAGCCATATTATTTTCCTAATAAAAGTTTAGTACACAACTGTGAACTAACTTTTTTCAATGTGGAATTTACTACAAACCCTGTCGCAATTATCAAGTTTGCTAACAAACTAAATGTAAAAGAAGATTCCGATTCCTTAATGCGGCAAATTAATCTCATTAATTTCAACCAGAATACGTCTGTGACAGATATTTCATTTTTAAAGTATGAAAACAATAAATTCGACGCTTGAATTTTAGAAAGTGTGGTTTTTACTAACTAATATTCTCAGAAAGACTAACTATAGCATATTTTAATTAGTGATGACTTACGGGGACCTTTAATAAACGTAATAATAATAGGAAAATTATTAATATTAAACATAACTAGATTTACAAAAGTCGAGCTACTGGTAACGCCGCCGCCGGTAATCTGTGTGCATACCACATAATCTGCATTATTCGTAGGTGCACGCGCACTCAAATAATTACAATTACTTGTCTCCCTAAAAGTTGTTGGATTTCGAAAATCACTGAATAAATGTTAATGCAGCTTTCACCATTCGATAGCTTGTTTCTTCAATTGTTTCTTCGATAGAATGTTTAGTTATATAAAGATTGTTCAAAAGGTCTTTCAAGAGTCGAATAATGAGCAAAATGTAAAAGAAATAATCAATAAAAATGGCAAAACAAACACAAAATGCCTTACGCTGAGAATACGGTAATAGATAAAAGTAAACTGTAAGCGAACGAATCTTGGTCCTAAAAGATCTACAAAAAAGTCCGGTGTGGCTTATATGTATCTCTTACAGATTACTCAATCATCAAGGTTTCTTTAATAATTATTTTTTTGGAAAATTCTTTTCCCCCTGGAATGTTGTCTTACTCCCCCCCCCTGGATGAAACGCCGGTAATTTATAACTACCTTTAGAATTGCTTCAAGTATAATCTGTGAACATTTGAAGATTGTAGCTTACGCCATTTAAGAAATATATAACTATAATGATTTTTGAAGAAATTCCTCCCCTTGCGAATGCTTGGGTTTTTAGGATTAAAAATATACTGGTGCACCGCTTTGGAGCAAGGCTGTACCTGCCTGTACAATCTCAGTTTACTAAGTCTTCTAGTTTTCGCAATATTTTCCGGCGGACATCGGACATCGGAACTGGCTATTATTATAATAGCCAGTATGATAATATTGAACAAGAATAATAATTGATTGATTAATAATAATAATAATGGAGAAATTACATCAATTTGCTTCTTTTCCTGAAGGGTCCAGGTTAACAAACCCTGAAGTCAATTCTTGTCGTCCGGACATTTTCGTCTACACACCCTTGTTGAGCATTCATTGACTGGTCTAATAATGCTATGTTTATATAAGAATTGTGTGATTACAAATGACACTGCAAGGTGCATGTGCATTGTGCACGTCTTTTATTCTGCATAGCTTAATCTTAACAGAAAATAGCACGTTTAAATTATAGACATACATTACACAACGTGGTTTTAACCATTTTATATTACAGGAATTATGAAAAGTTGAATATTATTAAATTTCATTTAAAATGAATCTACCTGGTTCTAAACCTACATAAAACGATTTTTGTTAATTAATTTTCTACAGGGATCGTCTTTATTAATTAGTAACTTATATTAATTTTCCTTCATTTCCTACTGTAACTGTACGGTTCCTGAATATTGAATGTCGTCGTTTCTATAGAGATTCCTAGTCATAAATATTTTTATAAAGAAACTTGTAGGGATGAGACGGAGGCAAAAAAAGAGATGTTAAGAATAATAATAATTGTAATAATCTACCAAAGCATAATGAGTAAAGAAACTATTCATGAAAAAGAATTTCAGGTAGGTAACTGCAAATTTTCATCATTTATAGGTACACATTACAGAAAATTTATCGCATATTATGGAATTCAGTTTCCTTCAAAAAAGCAATTTAGTGGTATTAGATACTAAATCGCCAGGTATATAAATCCGCTTTTGGTAATAAAAAAATACGTTTCTGGTGATCTTGTTTTCTAGATAAGGGTTTCTGTTTGCGATATTTCCCCCAAATAGCACCCTTCAAAATCGTAAGTAAAATAAAACTATGTATCTTATGCGGGGCAATTCAGCACTTGCTGTCGCATTTGGTCCAAAATGATAGCACATGATACTGAGTTGATCTTGATGGCGGTCTTTATAACTCTGGGAAATTTCCTTAGTTTAAACGGTTTTTTGAATGACATATATGCGGTTATTCTTGCAGTACTTCGTTTTAAAGTGTCTAGCTTCTGAAATGCATCATTACCGATACAAACTCTGACTACTAGAAAAGTTACAATTTATATTGTGTAAAATTCTAAGTAAAAATTGCCATTTAATAAATTCCATTTCCGCGTCCCTGCTTTTGCCCTATTTAGCGCTTATACATGTCAGGTTCATACTTACATCGGACAAAACGTAGTTCTTGGAAATTCTAAAGAGCATTCATGCATTCAAGATGCTGTCGATATTTGTTTTCAAAGAAATAATGTGCATCATGGTAAACTAGATAATAATGTATCGATTTGTTTTTCTCGAAGATTTGTTTACTCGGAATTTTTAGTAATTTAGTAGAATTATATTAATTTGAATATCTTAAACAACAAAAATACGTAATATAATACCGATTTTATATTTCTATAATTAATTTAGCATTCCGATAGACTAGCCTAGTTATTTCAATTAACAAATATGTATAATTCTAAATTACCTAAGGTTAATTGCATGTCAAATCATACGTAGATTTTGTTCAAATTCTTTCCTCGCAGAGATAATAATAATAATAATTTATTGAACTCAACAGGTTAACTAACCCATTTACAGAGTTGATACATCATATGAAATAATATTAAATTTTCTTAAAATTTTTTGTATGAAAAATGGTCAAAGTTTTTGAAAATCACGATTTTGATGTAAATTCTGCCATCCGACACTGCATCATCTAACTAAAATTGTCCTAACTTTCTTATTTTTTGAGTTATCTGGCTCGTCACACAGGTGTCACTTTAAAGCTAGATTTTGTAGAGTCACTGCATCTAGTTACCTAGGCCAGCTGGTCGACCAGAGTACCGCAAACCGCCGCCATATTGGGGCAAACGAAGCACGAAATTGTTCATTACTTGTTCTGTATTGAATTTAATCAAATACACGTTTACTTTAAAAGGTTTTTCTAATTCTGAAAGATGAAACCTCTAATATGTCAAACACGTAAAACGTGGTTTTAATTTGACCATTATTAAAAATCACCCTTCTCTGCCCCAATATGGCGGCGGTTTGCGTTACTCTGATCGACCACCTGGCCTAGGTGACTAGATGCTGTGCCTCTAAGTTTTTGTAGAGTCACTACATCTAGTTACATAGACCACGCTGGTCGATCAGAGTACCGCAAACGCCGCCATATTGGGGCAAATGAAGCACAAAATTGTTCATTATTTGTATATGTATTGCATTTAATTAAATCCACGTTTACATTTAAAGGTTTTTCTTAATCTGAAAGATCAAACCTCTAATATGTCAAATACGTAAAACGTGGTTTTAATTTGTCCATTATTAAAAATCACCCTTCCTTGCCCCAATATGGCGGCGTTTTGCGGTACTCTGATCGACCAGCGCTATGTGACTAGATGTAGTGACTCTTAAATTTTTAACTTAAGTTTTTCAATCTTTCAGAGTTTGTCAAGGAACGTGCAAAGATATTGCACAATTTTAGTGTTTTTACAAATTTTGACATTGCTCGTGTGTCAAGCTATCACACATTTACTTTGATAGATTACCGCCGAAGATTTTTCGGCCACAACTGTACATTTGTCATGATATTTGACATGCAATAGAAAGTATGCACCCCCAGGTAAGATTTTTTCCAATGAGATGTTAGATGGGTTACATAACCTCAAGGAGAAAAATAATTATTTTTAATATTTTTTTTATGAAGCCGAAGAAAAGGTTTTAATTTAATAAACATGCAATCTAGAACACACTAGTCAGTAAAAGGATAAATTTTAAAGTTGATTTTTCTTAAAATCTCGGTAATTTTTCATTATTCAGTTAACGATGTGAGCTCGTGACCTAATTAGGCAATTAAAATAAAGTTAAGGCCAAATTAAGGCAAGTTTTGACCTAAAACAGACAAGGTGCATGGTAGTGATGATGTATGCAAATATTTGCTACCGTGCCTGCTTTATTAATATAAGAAAAATATGTTTCAAGTTAACTAGATAGTGATATCGTTAAATTCTCTTTTTTAGATAGATTATACAGTTCGTGGGTAAATTGCTTTAATGCTATTTTGTCAAGCAGTTTCTTAAGCACAATTTTAAAACAATCTTGAATGTTGGGATTGCTTTTTGTAGTAGATATCGTTGATATAAAATGCAAGTTTGTACGTTTTACCATAGCAATCTGAAATAATGTAATTTAGCTACTATTTCCATGTTATTGATATCTCAAAGTAGGTAAATAACATTAATTAGGATGTAAGGTTGGATTTTGTCAAGATAGAACGATGTAAATAGGTAATTTTAAGTAATTAAGTTAATTTTAGTTATCTGATAGTGTAGGAAAGATGTTTTCGTTGACCTTTTCTAGTGACCTTGTTCTTTTATGTCAGTACAAGGATCATTGCACATATATCATTGTAAAGGGAATTTTTTGGCTATCTATTTTTTGAAATTATTTAAAGAATAATTAATAGTTATAAACAATTATGTGGTTAGGTGGTTATGTCGTATTTAGTTTTAAAAATTATTTTATTTGTAACCAAAAATATCACTATAGCTTTCTTTTGTTTGAAAAAGGGTATAAAAAGAGCAACCATTTTAGTAACGAACTCTGTGTTATTTTAGTGCACACATCAAACTTTCGTGCATCAAACGTGCAACTTTCAAACAGTGCACACATGTTGAGAGCAAAAATTTAAAATTTTAAGGATATGTGGTGAGTTTAAAAAATGTAAACAAACCAAACGTCAAAAATGTTAGGTTATATTTTGTTGAAATGTCAAAGTGTTAAATAATCATCGAAGATCTTTGAATTTGACTGTTTTGTATTTGTGAAATAATATTTAATTACGAGAAGAAAATTCTATTTGGATAATGGAGCTTTTAACCTTCGTTATAATTTGGATATTAGTAGGGAATAATTAAAAAAATCATTAAATGGACTTACCATATTTAAAACAAGCACCTGGATTTTAATTTTGTTGATTAATACTATTTATTTGGATGTTATTTGAAAGAGAGGTAGGTGGTTGTTCTTCCACCATTTTAGTATTTAAACTGTATGGAAAACAGAGGATTGTTGTTTTGTAACAATTTCACTTGGCAAACTGTTGGCGCCAAATATTGGTTTGATATAAAAATTTAACGTATTTAATTAATTTTAAAGAAAAATTTAGTAATTAAGATTATGATGATACCAGAAATATTACTCTTCGGATAGAAGGCATTTAACTGTCTTAGGATTGGTTTTTCATTTGTTCATGGTATCCAAAGTTATTTTTTTTATATTTTAATTCTTTTGTTGTTTGTGTTCATTTGTAAATAAATTTTTTGTCATTTCAATTTAAAGATTTGCTTTATATTGTGTATATTACTTGTGTTTTCTAGAGCTATATTTATTTAGTGCTCTAGTCAAGCGATCCGCCTGAAAATCTCAGTGTAGTTGAGTTTTTCCACGTTTGTAATTAGCGGAGCAGAATTTTCTTTGTAGTAGAGGAAGGTGGTTTATATTTTCTATCTATCATCACTGTGATACTGCCGAAGTCTGTTGCTGTATAATTTGTTTGTTCTCTCATATAAATCAAATTATTATTATCAATTTATCAATATCAATCATAATAACTAGTTCCCTGAACCCGCGGCCATTTAATTAAATACAGTAATAACAATTGTAACAATATATTCAAGCGCTGTTCTTTCATTAAATGCATGAATAGCAAGGTAGAATTAGGATTTATTTGTAGCAAATAAATAAAAATTCGTAAAAAGAGATTCGGAACTGAAAATGGGTAGTAATTACGAAAAATGTTAAAACTACAAAGATGTAAAAACCTAAAAAGATCGCTTTTCCAAATTTTATATCGCCGTCCCGTTATTTCTTGTACCATTCGTATGCGGTTTATATTGTTCCACTCGGCTATTCTCCAAGTACAGACAAAAGAAATTACTGCTTTATTAATATTTTTTGTGTGGGTAAGGTATTAGGCATCAGTTTTTTTTCTAAACAGTTTAATACTAAATCTCTTAGTTATACATTTCAATACTCGTTACCCAAATGTCCGAAATATCTCAGGAGTACTTTTGGTTTCTTGGAGCGTGGTGACCTGGATGATTCCATTCCATCGATTCTCTTTTTGAACGAGAATCATGATAGAATGGCATAGCTTGATTTCTTTTAACGATAGATTAAATAACAATAATCCTTTTTGACAGTCATCCCAAGGGACAAGAACTTACTACATGCCACTTGCTGTTAGTTTTAACAGCCAAAAGAAGTCCTTACAGTACCGTACCCAAGCAGTGGAACTATTAAGTTTTTGCCACTAGTCACAAGCACGTAATTGCTACGGTTTTGTTACGTGCCTGGGACCAAAATGGGGAACAATTTTTGGTAACAGGTACGTGGCGGCGTAGTAATTGCTACTTTCGTGGAACTTCTTTTCTCTTTGACACATCGTGTCGCGTGGTTGCTCTCTTTTGCTCTTGCAACTTAACAAATATTCTATCATTTTCTATACTATATAATGCTGGATCGTGTCACAAAATGAATTACTAGTTTATTTGTAATACGTACTTAATACAAAGAGCGATGAAATGTTTGATTATTTTGTCATTCCAGTACACCAAAATTATAAACCATTGCAACTTTTCTGTTAAATGTGATGATGATAGATCGAAAAATAACAACGCGCCTTCTTTAAATATATTTTTTATTAAAAAAATGTCTTTAATAAAATATGATAAATATACACAAAATACTTATAAGTTGATACACATGATAGAAAGCATTTTTATATTATTCCTGTTATGTTCTTTTATGTGTTTAAATAAAAGATACTCAATTATTGTCATTAATCAACTTTATTAATATTGAGTGAGCAGGGCGAATTTCATACACAATGCATAGACTGTAGAAGACGTGTGTCCTCCAAGCCGACTCAAGTGTTACTGACGCTCGCCCAGGGAACGGGCCAGGATTGGTTAGTTACATCGGTTACATCACTACAAATAAATGTTGCCAACTTCAAGCTACATACATAACAATCCCTAAGGCACAATTTGGTATCAATTTGTTATTTTTATTGAAGGTTATATAGTAAAACATCTATTAACAACCATAACAAATTGCAAATTGATTAATGATTATTGATTAATCCAACATTTTACAAGTAAATATGGAGATGGAGTAGTTTACGAAAAATTACTTTAATGTGATTCTCCTGGGTAGCAAAAACGTAAGTTTTACTTTCAATACTACTGTAAGGTTTTAAAAACTTTAAAGTAGCTTCGGGCACGTTACTTTTACAATCATAATACCACTTTGAAGTTGCAACGACTTTAAAGTAATTATACTAAGTGGCAATACCGTTCCACATACTCTAATAGTTACTCAGAAGTAATGAAACTACATAGTTCCAATAAATAGTAGAAACAACTACACAGTTACTAAAATATTCCGAATTAAAGAAATTAAACCTATAAAGTCATAAATTTAGTTGTAGTTACGTAACAACTACTCAATCAAAGTTCCGATCTCAGTTACTGCTACTTAAATGCTGCTTGGGTACCGTATTGACTATGAAGATGTTTATGTAGAAGCCACAATACTACAGTCTTTTGAAGAGCATACCTTGCTGTTAATTAATTTGTATTAGCCACCACTACATCTTTCTTGAAGTGGTTTGTTGATGTTTTTCTCAGTAACGTTTTTGTAAGTTTTGCTTGGTGAGTTCGTTTTCAGCAGAACTTCTTTAACCGCAGACATGTTTTTTTTACTCACTTTTTTACTTACATTAGTAAAGGACTAGGACTACATTAATAAGGATCTAACCAGTCGGAAATATTTTGCAAAGCATTTTCAGAATCGTTTCAAGTATTCGAATAAACTCTTTTATTATTTTTTTATTTTTAGCTTCATACAGAATTCCCGAAACAGGATGTTGTTCCGAAACAGGTTGTTTAAACTTTGAATACATTGAATTTGGTTCAGCGCCACAGTATATGTAATGATTGTCAGAACAATCATTGCTCCTATTTTAAAGTTAATCTGTGTTTATATAACTAGCCTTACATTTCTAAAGCTTAAAGCAGAGATTGATTGAACATTGTTTTGCAATAATGGTTATGGGTTGTAGCAATTATTATTATTATTATTATTATAACTAGGTGCCAACTGCTTACCCTAATGGGTAAGCTTTAGTAACTTGTTGCTTTTGTTGAAATACGAAAAAAGAATTCAAGCTCGGATCCTCACCTCTCTTACATCGCGTAGTTCAATAGGGCTTGGGTCATCCAGCGCTAAGTAGTGCTGGCTGTCTCGCCGAATACCGAGACACATGAACGAAAACACAATGCTTGTACTTAATAATTTAAGGATGATATAACCCACATACATGTTGTGTGCCACAAATCAGAAAAAAATACTTGAATTGCTTAAATAAATTAAGATTTGCGAAAATTCTCATTAGGTATTGTTTAATACATGGATACAAATATGGATTAGATAATTTTTGTTTGTTGTAGAAGGTATCGTATGAAAGTGTACGTTTTTACGTTTTACGTTTTTGTCGGTTTTTAAATAATGCAATTGAGTATGAACATTTGACAAAAAATTCTAAATGCGGCCCTGCGTATTTATATATTCCCTTTCTATATAAAATCATCGTTGGCATACTGTATAAATTAAACCCCATAAAACACTAAAGGTCATCTTAAAGAAATATCCCAGACTGATGAAATTGTTTTTATAAGAATTTACAGAATGTTCCTGGGGAAAAAAAATATTTTTGAATAGACTAGCCTTTTAAAATATAAATTGTCAGCTATTTCCGTCGATGTGAAAGAGTATTTGCAAATAATTTGCATAAATATTCAAATCAGTTAAACTTCTACGAAAAAACATACTAATAAAACCTATTTGGTTTAAATTTATGATTTCCCGTGTACGTGACTGTCAACTAATTTCAGACAAACAAATTTTCGTTTATCAAATATCTGTTTTTTTTGTATATGGTGCAGATTTCAGCCACGAGTAAAATCCCGAACTTTCGAGCGCTCTTTGTGTAAAAATAATCAATTTTCATAGGCTTAATCAAACCGCGTTATTTTCTCGTTGATCCATTTGAAAGCACCCCTCTTAAAAACCCGTCTACCGCCAAAATATCTTCAGTTTTTACAGTCTGTTTACAGTCAGGTTTATTAAAGCAAGAAGAACATACACACAGGGCGAAACGCCTCTTCTCGTATTGGGCCGGGGTCTCGGACTCCGCGCCATGAATTAATATTTTTGAAGTTAATTGCCGAGGGCATTTTCAAAATAATTTTGCTGCGTTTTAGTTATAATGTTAACGTACAGTAAATATACTGATAGTGGAGAATCAATTTTAACCGAAATCTAAAGTTTAATACCGTGCAGTTTCCCGATAAAAATAATAGTGTAATTAGTGTTTTGGTGATCGTAATTTAGTTTTGTAAAGGATCTCGTTAAGGGATACAGTTGAATTCTTAATGAATTGAGTTTTTATGGAATCTTGTCCGGATATAATTTAAAATCGGATAACGTTAAAACTTAAATAAAACTTAAATCGTACATTTTAGTGGATGTGACTGTTAATAAAGGCAGTGTTTTCTTCCTACGAAATTATTCAAATAAGTAATTTTTTACTCAAGTTATTTGGCTGTATTGGTTATTTGAAAGAGGGAATCTTACTAATGAGTATTTCCCTAGTAGTACAGTATTGGAATTTTAATTTCCACAGTTTTTGGCTATTAGTGATTGCAGAGTTTCATGAAGTTTTTCCAGTTTCTACAGTTCAGTGACAATTGTTTATACCTGTGTTGGTAAAAGGGCAATATTGTGTAAGTTTGTTCTAATTTAGTTTTGTGAATTAAACAATTTGAACAAGGTATTGTGAACTATCGACTATTTGAATTTTGTGAACATTGTGTAAGTAGTATATTGTTTATGTACCGATTATTGTTGTGATGTTGCTGAATGAAAACGGTCCCATTTGATGAAAATTCTTATGCAGGGTATTGCAACTTTATGTAATGATTTTTTTGACTAGTTGTTATCTTTTCCAATTTTTTGGTTTATGAAATTATGAACATAATTTTCTTAAACTTAATTTGACTCAATAATATTGACCCATATAATTATGAAAGTCTTTATTTATATTTTATCTAATCTTTATTATTAGATTAAATTTATTAGATCTGACTCCAGTTTCTGGTTATTGGTGCCCGGTCATTAGTTTAATTCCTATCATTATCAAACTTTCATAATCAGATGGCGCCCAATAATATGCATTTTATTGTGACTTAAAAAAACCTTTATGCATTCTTTTACAATTTGAAGCTATTGGAAACAACACCTAAAACCTGAAATTAAATTTGTAAAGAAAAGATCTCAAGCTGGGGCAATTTGAGCATTATCGTAACGTAAGTATAAATATTTTGAAGATTTTAAATGTAAATTTCGTCCGAAAAATAAGTAGTGTTTCACTGACGGGCCAACGGGAGCCTAGTTTTTAGGAGAGTTCCACTGATGCTCGTTGCGGGGCATTATTAGATGAAGTAAAATTCTAGAGTTTGAGAATCCAGCAACTAAGTTCTGGAAATTCAAAGTTTCAGAGTCATTGTTTCAAATTTTCATAATTTTAAAAGTTTGAGTTTAATAGGCAGTTAATAACTTCGACATTATCAAAATTCATAAACATACTTTCAGATACTTTTGAATTGAATTTGAAGATCAATTACCTTGTGTAAGTTCATTGTTATATTGCTGTTTGTTATTAGCTGGCTGTCTAGTCAATATCCAATTATAGTAAATATTCAGAAAAATTGCATTGTATGAATAGTCAAACAAGCGTATAATTGGATTTAAGTACTTAAATTTTCATAGTGGGGTGTTGAATCACTATCATCATTATTATTAATTTAATTGGTTTATCCGATATAACAGAATTATACACCAAATATGCCTTCTAATAAAACACTGCCTTTTTTCATACCAAAATTTAATCTTTTGTAAAAAATAGGAGATATTGAAATTATTCTTGAAGTTTTTCAACAGAATATATTCTCGGCGAGAATTTCCGAGTAAAACAACAACAAGATTCAGTGTAGATTTCAAAAATGAAAAAGTACTTATTCTAGTCCATATTCCCTTATTTAAATTTTAAGCAGTATAATTTCTTCCATTACACGTATCACACTGAAAAGCATTCAAGCTTTTTCACACTACGTAATGTGTCCCATAACAATAATAACATACCATAGGTTCATCAGTATTTTTCTGGAATTGGACTAACCGCACCCTAGTGACATTTTCCATCTCCACCTCTCCATTGGTACCGTCGAGGTCTTCCCCGCCGTTGAGATACGGAAGCAGTGGAGGTGGCGTAACTCGCATAGCGTCCTCACCATAAATTTCATGAGCCACCACATCGTGGGCTTGCAGAAGAGCCTGGAAACAGAAAAAATAACCCAAAATTAGTTCCTTGATAATATGCAATTTTATTACCCATTCAGAGAGCAACTTTACACTTTTCCTTTATGGGCAGCGGCTTTTTTATTGCTTATTTCTTTTTCATATATTATAGTATAGACAAAAAATCATGCATTTTATAGAAGCCAGAAAAGAGGAAAGTGTTCATAGTTATCGTTTGGAATGATGTACGCGCACTGCTATAACATTATACACAGACACATTTGAATACATTATAATCGGCAATCGATATAATGTATTTACATTTTGAAACAGAGTTTGTATTTTACGAAGAATTTACGTTGAAATGAAACAAGAAATAACAAAATGCTGAATAAATAAATTTCCTAAATTATACTGTATGTATGCATAACAGTAAAGCAGTTCACTTAATTGCGTGCTGTGTACACATGTTTTAATTAAATGAAATTAAAGTTTGTTTTTAGAAATAGAAGTGCTATGTACTACCTATTTATGGAATAAGAAGTAAGGAGTTAACGGTCTTTTCATTTTGCTAAATTTTAAGTACAGAATGGGAGCGAATGCTATCTGCTGCCAATAAGTGAGTGTAAAATGCCCTAGGGAGAGTAGGAATGCAGTGTACGGTATAATAGATGAGAAATTCTAAACATACATTTTACTTATCCGATGAAACTTTGGGAAAAAGTTAACTAAAACCTGTTGGGCTAAAGATATAAAAAATTATCTCATAAAATATAGACTACCGATTAAACTAAATACTTGGTACTATTACAAAGCGGAGTAATTACTAAGTGTTTATCATTGTAAAGTAAATCTATAAAGATTGAATTGGCCCATTCTCACAGGATTTGGTTCTTTTTAATTGGAACCTTTTTCTTTTTATAATTAAAAAGAACTAAATCTAGAGGAAATTCATTTTGTAGTGAACTCATTTAAGGCTTGTTAGTTAAATACATATTATGTTCTTAGTTCTTTTAATTTAAAATATCTGAAGTAGATAAAACTTATGGATGGCCTCTAAACAATAAATACACATTGTTTTCTGCAACAATTATTACCGCTAAGAATTATAAAAGTCTGAAAAATAAACGTCTCTGATGTTAAAAAATTTAACATATGACCTTTCAACTGAATTTCCTGGCATAGATTTAGAAAAGGCACGTTAGCTGGAGCAATGTCATGACTTTTGTTGCGTCTCTTTCCACCTGACACGTCGAACTTGTACAAGGAAAATCTAGTATAGATCAATATCATTCTGCTCTAATTGCAAGGAGGGGCCGGTCTATAAGACAAACTGTAGATCTAGCAAATTGTAGTGGCTCACATTCAACTAATTACAACAGTTATCTAAAATGCACAAAAGTTAAAGACCACAACAACGAGAAGAACTTCTTGAATCACAACATGAACATCAATAAAGAAAACGTCTTGTGTCCATATCAACAATACTAAGGCTCGGTTTTTAAATAGCTTGGAGAACAGTATTATACAGAAGAAACTAGGTTTCTTCAAACGTGCCTTGGTGTAAGAGACGTTATCTTTGAAGACATCCACCACCATTTAGTTCAAGCGCTATTCCTGATAAATTACAAGAAATAATTATTGAATTATATAGTACCAAAGAATCTGACATCGACATGAGATATCAGAAAACTCAGAAATTTAATTTGAATAGAGGATTGTTACAAGGAGCCCCTTTATTGTCAATTATATTTAAGCATTGTGTAAATCATATATTCGAAGAAATTTCTAGCGCCGATCAGGATTCTTCAAAATACATTCTTGCAACTGATTTTAGGCCAGTTAATGAATGCACAAAAGGGGGGAGTAGACGAAAATGTCGGGACGACAAGAATTGACTTCAGGGATCTGTTTGCACTAGTTAAGAGGTAAACATACTAAAAGTTCTGGGATCTAAGAGCATATGCAAAAGGAGTCGGGAGGAAGATAAGGTTCCGTTTTTCGGTTTTTCCGAATTTGACCCGAAAGGTTTCAAATAAGAAGTTTTAGAGAATTAAACTTCCTTTAAAATGCGTAGAAATATTGTATCTTTAACTGATCAAAAGCAATTTTGCAAATGCAGTAATTTCAAAATTTTGTGAAGACACAAAACCGTGTATTGCAATTTCTCGTTATGTAATGGGTATCCCATTAAAGAAATGGAATATCGTATTGTAACGAAGTATAAAATAAAAGAAAAAACTCATAACAAAATTAAATCAATTCATTATTCTAAAAATTTATTATTCCAAAAATATGTTACAACAATTATTACAAAACTCATTTCTAAATTATTTGACCCAGTAATAAAGATAAACAAATTGATTTCAAGTTTGACATGAAGCTACTCTGCAATTTGTAAAGTGTGTCATAATACTAGCACAGCATTATTACTCACAAAAGTAAGTAATGCTGACTCTAGCATTATGACATTTTAGACATGTACATCATAGACATGAGTTTTAACATTGGTGTTTTGACGATTGACAAAAGTGGGATTGTATAAAGGGGGTGGGGTTTCACATCTCAAAGGAGCAAAAGAAAAGGGCGACGGCTTAGCAATGCAGGACCAAAAGGATCTCCTCTATCACTCCATCCTTGTGACCCTTGGTTTCTTCGTTTTCCGCGCTCAATACAATACCAACAACGCATCGGTACAGTTAAGTTGTGTGAGTTGGGTGAGTGTGAACGATGAAAGAGTAGTTTTTTTATTTTGCGAGTGTTTAATTTTACCTTTGCAATGAGTAACAAATGTTTTATTGGTGGTGGTGTTTCAAAAGGTGAAAAGAGAATATCGTCACTGATGCAAGCCAGCAAACAAAGGAAGGACAACAAGGGATCATTGCACGTGACGTGAAATCCCCACGAAACGTTCACACCTCATGTAGGAAGAATTATACTAGAACCGACAACATTGCGTCTGATTTAAGGAGGCAGGCTGCATCAACCTCAGCAGTACGACCTGAAATTGTTGAAACGAGGTCATTACGACCAAAATTCGACTTCAAGAATCAATGCTTTTTCTGTACAGAGTCTACTGAAATTGTTGAGAAGATCTGAAAAAAGAAAAACGGTGAGGCAAGCTCAAACCATTGGCAATTTTAGGTCATGGTGTATCGAGGCCGGTGTGACAAGAGCAGATAGCTGGGTCTAAGACACATATCAGGATGAATGTGGCTTGAAATTTTTAAAGTCATTCTACAAAAAATATAAGCAACAGAGAAATTGACGACCATGTTGGTGAAGCTATGCAGAAAATATATGCGTACATGAAAGTCAACACAACACACGAACCAATTGTTTTTTGAAATTAGCGACTTTGACGAGCGTATATCTCTTAAACTGTAACGATATTCTTGTAGGAAACCTAATGCTCTTCAATTTTATACAGAATGCTTTTGAAGCTACAGTTAACTGTTTTCGGGATATAAGCGAAAAAACAAAAAACGGGACCTTCTCTCTACCCTCTTCCATTTTATTCTACTCCTAGATCCCAGGACTTTTAGTATCTTTACCTCTTAACTAGTCCAAACAAAGCCCTGAAGTCAATTCTTGCCGTCCCGACATTTCCATCTACAACCCCATTATTATTTATTAAATATAGCGAACAAGGCCTGTTCTTCGAACCTTGACCAAGCAAATTCTCCAATTCAGAAACAATTAATTCAATTAACATAATGTGGGTACGAATGATATTTTCATAGCAAAAGAAATGGATGGATGGTAGAATGGAAATCTAATAAAATTGGGTTGAAAATAAAACCAAATGAATCTTGTGCAATAGTTTTAAATAAAAGAAAATTGATTGAAAACATAATAACTATAAATTCTGGTGAACTTATTCGATCAATTTGTCCTAAAGATAAAATTAAATACCTTGCGGTAACATACAATTAAACCATAATATTTGACCACAAAGTTATTTTGAAGAAAACTGCAGGTAAATTAGAAATTATAATAATGTCATTATTTATTATTAAATTCTGGTCAAAAACTGACATTCGAAATCAACACTTTTCGCCTATGCTTATATATCCACTTCAAAACGCCTCAATGGATAAAATATCAAATCTTGGTATTACTAAAACCTCACTAATCTCCAATTTAGATAAGTTAAAGAGTTCCGATATAGAGGGAGAGAGAAAGACAATAGTAACAAATGTACATTGGAGTGTGAGTTCGATTTTTTATCGTAGGTAATTGAATTGCTAAATATTAAAATTGTTTAGCTCTATTGAGCTGATTCGTTACATGCATATACATGGTGTCCCACAATGCTGTTTACACGCAATATCTCCCTTATTTGAAAAGAGAAAGAAATCAACCAAAAACTATTGTGAATGACTCAAAATGGACCTTCAGAAAACATCCTTAACCGCTGGTTGTATAGCAACGTTTAAGAGATCATGCCAACTTGATTAATTTTTCAAATTGCACCCTCTGTGTTTTTTTTACGGAAATGTATTCTTCACTTCATTCTGCATACGATAGTATGCCTTACTTAATTATCTAATGTGCATTTAGGGGTTGAAAAAAATATTTTTTATAAATTGTACACTTCATATTCACTAACTAAATTATTTATTCAAAAAATATGATCAGAGCCGTGTCTACAAGGAAACTACTAAGATACTTTAAAACCCGTTAAAAGTCTACAGGAGGGCATTTTGAGCATTTGCTTTAAGTTTAAGATAAATTCAATTTATAAACAATATTTTTCAACCCCTAAATACACATTAGATAATTAAGTAAGGTAATACTACCGTATGCAGAATGAAGTTAAGAATACATTTCCATGAAGAAAAATATAGGGTGCAATATGAAAAATTAATGAAGTTGGCATGATCTCTTAAACGTTGCTATGCAACCAGCGTTTAAGGATGTTTTCTGAAGGTCCATTTTGAGTCATTCGCAACAGTTTTTGGTTGATTTCTTTATCTTTTCAAATAAGGGAGATATTACGTGTAAACAGCATTGTGGGACACCCTGTATATACTATTGGGAGATAAATGATTGGTACGGCAGGTTTTTCCTGTTTAAATAGGAGTTACTCCATATGACCCTTTTTCGTAATGAAAATATAAAATTCGAAACTGTCACTATTAAAGTAGGTGTAATATGCCAAAATTTCTAAAAATCCACACAATTTATAATTCAACCGTACCAATTATTTATCTCGCAGTAGTACATAATCTATCTCTTTTACCGCATAAGCAGGTATCGGAGTTCCATACAAATGCTTATTATGGGAGTGCAACGGAGATAATGGAGATATCCTACCAAGTTTATTAACCCTCCCTCATACTTTTTCACTCATTCAACTTTCTTTCATACCTTATCCTAATGGGTTCAAATACGATTTTTTAAAACGACAAATTTTTAAAATCCAAACGGAACCGAGATTTGAACCCATATCCCATGACAAGAGGTTGGATCTCTACTTCTCTACTAATCGACCACGAAGGGCCTACTGATTTATTTAAAATTAAATTGTTCAATCAAAAATATTTGTTGTATTATTATATTATCATTTTATACAAAATGTCGCCGATATAGATGCATATTAAAATTAATTAAACACACCGTTAGTTGTACAAATATTGCTAAAAGGACGATTTTATATAGAAAAATATAAATAAAACCACACAATCATGAGAAAACCTGAAATATGTCGCATAACTAATAACGTGTCGTCGTAAAGTCGCATTGCATGAACGTATAAAGTGACTACGTAATGAAGAGGCAACGTCCATTAGCAGCGGCAGCTTACGCTGCGAAACAAGCAATTAGTACAGCAACTGCCAGCCTATCGACACGCGCTATTAGCGTGTGGTAGCTGCAGGTGCGTGACCTTTCCTCTCGTACCTACTTATTGAGATCACATTATGTTAAAGTAATCATCTAAGTATCTTAACATTTAATGTATAATTGAAATTTATATTTTCATAAATATCTCCATTTAACGCAGATTTCCTAGAGAGCGATGAATTGTCCGTAATACACTCTCGATCTTTCTTATCTTGTAAGTCTTTACGTTACTGCGTTTTTTATTCTGTTCGTCATACTTTTCGATGTAACGAGCTTTGTTCTCCTATTAGGCACCGACCTGAACTCTGGTCTTCAGCGTTTTCAGGATATTAGCCTAACCTATCCCAATTCTGAAACCTTCTTGTTTCTATTAGTAAAAACCACGTCGAATGGATTTAGCAGTTTTTTCGCCAACCAGAAACAAGCAAACAGACAGATAGACAGAATTATAGTTTTATATGTATGCTATGTGCGGATAAGTTTAAATTAGAATTTCTTTTAATAATATAAATACGTTATCACTTGAGGGTTATCCCAATGAAAATCTTGCAATAATTCTAAAATTCGTCACTGACCATGGAAAACAAAAAATTTCAATAACAAGAGACACCTAAATAACCAATATCAACGTGTCAATACCTATCACGGCAATGAAATCACATTAAAACGTCATTTTGTAATTGGATATTTTCATATTGATGTATATTCCTTCAAACACCTTCATCGATGTTATTGTTTTTAAAAGCACGGAATTATTAATTATTAAGATATTAATTCTTTACAGGAATGATCCGGAACAACATCTAAGTACAAAGAAGACCGAAACTTGAGATTGAAAGACTTGAGGTTAGGTTTGTAACGGTACATTTTCCACCGGTATTCAGTACGTAAAAATTTTACATTTATACTTATTAAAAATCCGAAGTTCGGTCCTGTAAGACTGTGCTTTATTCGAAATAGAATTTCGTCATGTAAATATTTCCTATAAATCAAAAACATTTCAAGAAAGGATTGTTTTATATTTGTATACACTTAAAGAACGTAGTGTCATAAACTGATGTTTTGGTATTTTGTTCGTTTCTATTTCTGTGTTAATATCAATTACACCGTGGGACAGCTAATGTAAGACCTTGATATAGAAAACTATGGGAAGTACTTGGTCATCAATTTCATAAAAACACTTCTGTTAATATTCCGAGAATACAGGCCTCAAAAACAAATTTTTCTTTGTCTGCCATATGCGTTTGAAATCTAAAACGGGTTGACGCGTAGCAATTTCGGTGAGACGGGTGTTATTTTGTATTAATCTCGGCGTAGTTTTGCGTACTATTTTTTATTCTTTTAGGTCGAGAATCCTGTAGAAGGTTAGTCGAAAAGCTCCCTTATGAACAAGTAAAGACATACCACTCCGCGAGACGACGGGACACATGTTAAAAACTTGGCGCGTTGTAACAGGGATGTTTTTAAAGAGAATTCCCCGCTCAAGCATCGAGCGCGGACGTCTATCGATCAAGCTCCGACAAATAGTGGTTGATTTGGAATCAATGTTACCGAATTACAGTTTGTTATTAATCCTTTAGAATTAAAATAAATTCTAAGTACAGTACAGTACAGTACAGTCTTAGTGATATTTTGTTGCAAAGTGCAAGTTTTGAAAGGATTTACGTCTCGTTAAATCGTGTTTGAAAGATTTATAATTTTATATCGCGAATAAACAAAGATGGTTCATTTTATGGTGAAGAACTATTAAAACAATTATTTCGTTTCGCTTGGTTTTAAGACTAGTGCAGTTTTATCATAAAGAAAAACTACTTAAAATTGATCCAGAATTTAAAGACAGATTCTCGTTCTCCTATAAATTAATACAGTTAATTAGAACTTCGTGCGAAGAATTTAAACGCATTAAGTGTTATTTCTGGCTAAAATCATTTAAACTTCTGAGAAACATTACCGTTTTATTTCGTAAATAAAAGTAAATACGTTATAACTTATAAACATTTTAAAATATTGGATTGTTTAATGTGTGCTCGATCAAACTTATTTGTGAAATCATATGCGCAAATGACAGTAATTAAATTGAATCTCTTCCTCGGATTCTGCTAACTGAAAATCAACACTTCGAGACCAAGTCAATGTCAACGACGATTTTCGGAATAGAGGCCATTTTCCAATTTCTCATGGATTGTTTTTGTTTGTCTTCTACGAGTTTAGTTGAATAAAAATTAAAGGTATCGTACTTTATAAGAAATTGTCTATTATTGCAATTTAGTTTATGAATCCTTGATACAAGGAACTTTGTAATTTTTCATTAGGAAGAGAGCTCTCTATAGTATCTAGAAAATTCAAATCTTTAATGTTAAAGAATTTTTAAATTAATCAATGCTGATAATAATTAGACTAATCTGATTTGCATAATATCCTTCAGATATTTGTTTGTTGATTTTTTCGACGAAGTCGAGTTTACATATTTTTAATAATTAAATAAAGTTTACTGAATAATTCTATTTGACCAATCTAATAGATTTCTTGGTTATTTTTGCCGATTAAAAGGTTTTATGTAAATCTTTCTCGAAATATTTTGGTGTAATTATCTTAGAGAGGTTAATCGTTATTAAAGGAATATTGATTTTACTTGTAATATATCTATGCGGTGTGTGTTTTATTATTCAAGTGTATTGTTATTTTTTTATCTATTTTCGTATTGTTTAATAAATGTTTTCAGTTTATACTAAAGATCTAAAAACGGAACCATATAATTATGAACAGTTTATTTCATTTTTATTCCAAATTTTAAAACATAAACAAAATCTTTTTGTTTTCAGTTTAATATTTAATTCATTTTCTGGTTAGTGGATTTTATATTTTTTTAAAGCTTATTCGGTTAACATCTTTGATTATTTATACTAATAAACACTTTTAAGCTTCATAATCAGATGGCGCCCTTTTTGAGTTATTATGTGCGTTCTGAAACCTTTATCTACTCCTTTTCACAATTTATACAACTATGAAACCAATACCTACGACCTGAATACTAAATTTGTAAGACAGAGCTAAATCTCAAGCTGTGGCGAATATTTTGAGTATCTATGATAAAGTAAGTATGAATAATTTTTATAGTTTTTAGTCTCAGAAAAAAGCTTAGTTTCACTGTCGCCCAATCGCGGGGCTTTATTTCGTTTGAGAGTTTTTAGTTAGTTTCACTGGCGCCCTCCGAGGGGCCTAGTCTTTTTTAGTTAGTTTCAGGTTGAGATTTCTCGTGTCGTTCGTGTGGCAGAGATCTTCCTTCTCGATCAAAGGAACATGGGTTCAAATTTCGGCTGTGGCTGAATTTAAAAAAATTGTATAATCGTATTTAAGCTCATTACAAAAATAAACATCCTGAGAAATCGAATTACGCCAAACACCTTTTAGAACAAAATCACACAATGACTCCTCAAAATAATATTAAATTCCTACATTTTTGTAATAACAAACGCAAATTAGACATTTTAGAAGCCTTTGAGATATACAAACACAAACTCAGGGTACCTTTAATGAATGAACAACTTGAGCTCAGTAATTCTCCGTTACTGGAAGTATTAGATATTTAATTATGATTATTATTATTATTTTATCTAGTTACCTATTTTGTATCTATCTTAGCGACGTGTTTGTTTATAATTATATTACCTTTGATAATGACAGCGTAGCTGTCGAAACAATATTGTCAGGTTGTATTTTAATAAAACTGTGAAACTTTTAATAATCTTTATTTATTTCATCATTAAGATAAGGTTGGAATGCTATGTTATTATGAAAGAATGAGTGATAAAGTATAGATGAGCGTAATGTACTTGCTACAATAGCTCCATTACCTCCGTTGCTCCTATAAGAATTTTATAATAAGAAGAAAAACAGGTACAAAATCATGATTCATACTCTAAAATCATATACGATTCAATTTTGTGAACTATTCTAGAACATTAAATTCAAGTTGTTCGTCGGTGTTCGCGTTCTGATTGGACGACAAAGCGGGCGATAGGAAGTCATTCTACGCCAGGCAAATTCACTCGTGTTTGCAGTAGAAACGTCAATAGTAGTTTGTGTAACAAGGGTGGATATGATGCCTATATCGCACGACGCCGAAGGCGAAGTGGCTCAGCCGTTTGAGGGCGATATAGGCATTCCACCGAAGTTGTACAGTATCTTTTTTCTTCGACTAAGCAAAACTATTACAAAATATCCTTGCTTTTATCCATGCTAAAATATGGTTTGTAAAATCCCCGTCATTGTAGAGTTTTTAAGAGAATTATTAAAACTTTGCAGAAATTAACATTTTCGAAGAGAAAACTATTATCTTAAATTTTGTTTTATAAAAAAAGTTAAAAAAGAAAATTATTCTCCCAGCTGGAATTGAAGCTGCGTAGGTCAGTTTCAGTTTACTTACAGACTGAGCTACCAAACCCCATCACAAACTGTGTCTACTATACTTATTATAAAAGTAGGTTGTACTTATTTTGCAATACGTTGCAAAAACCACTCGCAAAATTGTACCCGTGGCTGATAATCTTGCCGACCTAGTGCTTGCACTTCTTGAGGGTGGTAAGGGTGCAATCGCTGCTCTTGAAGTACCCGCCACACTGTTTGATGAGCAGCATTCATTCGATGCAGAACTTCTTCAAAAGCCACTGTCCGTGCAGATCGTGGATGTCCGGTTCCTCCATTTGACACAAGATTAGAAACAAAATTGTTTATTTTGTTTCTAATCATTGTTTGCGTTATCTTCAATAATAAAATAATTTGATATCGAAGTCTTTTATTATCAACGAGTAAACATTACGTTTTTGAACAAAAAATACTCCAGAGCCAAAACGGCTCATTTCCTACTAGGGGTTTACACGCAAAAAATTTTCACCGCAATGTCCCCTATAACCCCCTCAAGTTTGGCAACACCTTTTTGGAACACCCTGTATATGTATGCCATTATAGACCAAGAGCCAGCAACGTATTTCGAGTAGTCATTTCAACAGTCGTGAAAATTTAGGAACTAAATCTTGTATACCTTCTGAACAATAAAAGTCGATTCTGGCAGCCCCCTGCGGCCGGGCTATACTACCCCAAAATTACTAAGAGGATGAGAAATAACATTCAGTTTCTTTAAAGTAATAGTCATGAAATCTCAGGAGGTTACCTTCAATAATATTCTTTATTTATAAAAGTTATTGTCAGATCATGTCCCCCCTCCTCCTAAATGTTGCCAGAACGCTGTAAATGTTTATTTAGAAAAATACCATTTTTGTTATTTTAAAACTAACTCTCTGCCACAGCGAAAAACGTCTCTATGTTAGTGCGAGCAAGACAGTTATATGGCGGCCTGCGGATTAGGGAGAGAACGTATATGGAGAGTAAAACGGTAAAATTTAACAAAATATTCACATACTAAAAGTGGCAGTTGATCTCCCTCGAACCATTTAAAATCATACTGGCCATCATTTAACACCCAACCATTGTCTTCTGGACTCAAAATTGTTTCTCCAGACAGTGGCGTATTTAGATGGGGGGGGGGCTGAAGCCCCCCGAATTTTTTTAATAGTGTCAAAAAGTCAAAATCGAAAATCTAGGTTATGTGACAATCTTAGTATTTTGATTCGGAATTTTGATAGCATAGCCCCCCCCCCCGCCGAAAAAGATTCCTAAATACGCCACTGTCACCAGATGTGCATTCCTACAAATACTTGCAATATATTTGGTTCTGAATACGTGCTCTGATGCAGTTCAGATTTACATGGTACAAGTACCTCAAATAGAGGATTCAAATGATTCCATATTTAGTGAGAATGACGACAATCAGGATGATGATCAAGTTGATGAAGATGAATAAAAAATTAATAATATTTGAGACATTAAATAAATGTTTTCTGGCTTCTTATATTACCTATCCTCATATATTCAGAATCGACTTTTATTGTTCAGCAGGTATATGATTAGGTACCTAAATTTTTATGACTGTTGAAATGACAACTCGAAATACGTTGCTGGCTCTTCCTCTATTATTACTGCTACTATATACGTTCTTTATGTTGCATTAAAAAAACTAGAATTACTATTAAACAAAAATATGATTACAATCTTGTTAATTTCCTTTTAATTCCCTCTTTTACAGTTTAAAACGAAGTTTAAACAATTTTTCTTTAAAATGAAAACCTTTGGATGGGAGAGTTCAGGAAAATGCGAGTGAAGAGAGTTTAAGACAAATGCCATTATAGGAATTTTTAGCACTGAAAGTTTTACTTGTTAGAGCACTTATATTTAATTATTATTAAGAATTTTCAGAGAATTCTGTATACTACCTACTATAAATTAATATATATATATATAAAAGATTTTCATTCTAAAGAGTTTCATCTAAAGTTTTCTACTCGAAACGGTAAATTAAAAGTTATTTTAAGAATTTTCATATAAAGTTTTGTCTAATTATGTAGCGGTATCATATCTTCAATTAACGCAGCTTTTAGCACAGGTTAATATTGATTGCTACCTAGTGTGTTTCTAACTAAAGATAATTAAATATATTATATTAAAATACTGGGGTTTCTTGCTTTTAAATAATACCTCAAAGTAACCTTTGATAGTTATCAATTTCACGTGAATTTTTATGTCTCATGCACAAAATGCTGAGTTACTGTCAGATTGAAGAATTTTTGTGCAAAAAAAGGCTGCTAAAATTCTGATAAAATTCAACTAAGTAATTTACCGGTTTTCGCTATAATTTAGCATTATTTACTAATTACAAAACAAAAAAAACTTGTAAAACTAACTTTAAATTAATCATAAATTATTTACCTAATGGATAATAATCAAAAGGTCAAATTTGGCAATTTAAAAAAATGTTTTAGCAGTTATTTTCAGACCGAAAAATATAAAATTTTCCATCGCATTTGATTCGTTATAAGTAAAAAGAGAAAAAATAGTTCCCATATGGTCTTAAGTGAGGAGCATATAATCAAAGGCAGCAATATCCATTTTTATCAGAAATGAGATAAATATACCTTCTTGTACAGGTTTAAATATTCTATTTAATTGTAATCTTCTTTTATGCCAAAATCGATTAAATTGTTTCTATTTTTTATGATCAAAATTGAGGTTGGTTCCAAAATGAGGAATATCCAAGGATTCAAATATAGCAGTATCCCATTTAACCAATCAAATCGATTTGTTAGCGTTTCGTGAGTAAACCAGATGGGCAATCAAATTCGGTACTAATGACTTCTCGTTTTATGCGCTCATCTAGCATTTACCTGCTGACTTGTGTAACGTGTATAATCTTAGAATTATAAAAACATTTGGACAATAAAGTATTTCTTTCTGTGTTTTATTTACGCACGTGTACGTTGGTTAAAATGGCTTCTTTGTTAAAACCTTGAAAATTAATAAATATGGCTCGTGGTAAATCTAACTTTATTTAGCTCCCATAGATATTGTAGTTTGGTGTTCCGTGAAAATACTATAAAAAATCTCCTTTATCTAATAAATGATGTTTGCTACGTGTTAAAAACTCTTTCGGTTATTTACATCTGCGCCTAAAAACATGATACGTCTGCAGGACTTGCTTTAAAATAACATCGGTTTACATTTTCTCTTTCGTGAAAACAAAACTGCGTAAATTCTAGTCTTTTAGGGTCAAAATCTAGTATTGGAATTAAGAAAACTTCCCCTATTGACTACACGTGGACTGTATAGCCCTGATTTGTTTAGGCCAAAACACGCGACCCTGTGATTGGTTGAAGTCGACTTGCATTTAAATAAAAAGCATTTCGACACAGTAAAAAGTTCTTTTTAGCGTCTTAAAAAAACAGAGGGTTCACTGGACTTGAGTTGCTGATCCGAGACAGTACAGTTTATAGATAATGGCCGGTGTCGGATGCCCGTGCTTAATTAATTGAAAATTTGCAGTTAACAAAAATGCCGTTGTGTAAATATTTTTCCGGATATTAATTAAGAATATGCGGATAATAAAAGAACCGTTATACAGTAAAATATTTTTCCGGATGTTTGTGTTTTTAAAGAATGGGAAATCTAGTTTTCCAAGAAAAAGTGTAATAGCTTTAATACAGTTTACCGATGGAAATAAATATCGTATCGTATATCGATAAAAATAATTCTCGTACCGAAATACCGATAAAAATTAATAACTACAGACTTTATCTTCAGTTTATTGTTTCCAGCCTTATTTTGTGGAACTCCATAATCATGAAATAAATAAAGATTATTAAAAGTTTCACAGTTTTATTAAAATATACCTGACAATATTGTTTCGACAGCTATGCTGTCATTATCAAAGGTAATATAATTATAAACAAACACGTCGCTAAGGTAGATACAAAATAGCGACGTGTTTGTTTATAATTATATTACCTTTGATAATGACAGCATAGCTGTCGAAACAATATTGTCAGGTATATTTTAATAAAACTATGAAACTTTTAATAATCTTTATTTATTTCATTTATCTTCAGTGATCGAAATTTAGGATCAATAATGAAATCCGAGTTATGTGCTTTATAGATTCAGTTCGGATCTAAATAATAAATGGGTTGTTTAAGAAAAATAACGAACATTTGCAGATGGTTCTTAAAATTAATTTAATAACCAAATCTTATTGAAGTTTTATGGTTGCATTCAGTTACTTTATTTTGGGTGAATTTGTGAATAATAGTTCACCTCATACAGGCATTACGAGGGTTAATTCATTGCATCCTTGAATAATGTGAAAGCAGAAATCTACGAACATTCCAGTTTCCGTTCAGCAGCGATTGTTTGGTGTGTGCAGGAGTCATTTTTGTGCAATTTAGCGTTAATTTGGTCTGCGAATTATTGACAACTACTGGTACAGTGAATTATGTATTCCTTTTTTTGACTGTTAAATATTTATTTCTTTGGATCTTTGTAATATTTCTACAGTCTGTTTTTTTTATTTATACGTAATTTGTATACAACTTCTATTCATTAACAAATTTTGATAGTCAAGAGCTTTTAGGTAGGGAATTATTACTTGAGTTTTTGAGTTTAAAATTTGTAATTTTCTTATATCCTATTTTTCTTTGTGTTTTCTAAAATAAATATGATAAGTTAACTAAATCAGTAAGACTGAAACATATAATTATGAAAGTTTTTATTCATATCATTATTAAACTAAATTTTGACTTTGTTGAAATTAACTAATATTTTGCACTAAATTTATGTCGGTCTGATTTAATTTTCTGATTAGTGATTTCAGACAGATTTATTAGATTTATTTGATCTATTTAATTATTGTTATTAAGCTTCATAATCAGATGGCGCCCTTCTAGTGTATGTTATTGTGTTTTGAAACTTTTATACATCCCTTTAAAAATTAGACAACTGCAGAACCAATACCTACGACCTGAAATTTAAATTTATAAAAAGAGCGAGATCTCAAACCGGCAACTCTGAGCATTTTATATACAGTAAGTATCGTACTTTGTGTTCTAAATTAGTTTAAGTAATGTGAACTTTTCGTTTGAAGGTTTAAGCTTTGTTTATTTTAGTCTGATTAAAAAAATGTCTCTTTCAATGTCGCCCAATCGCGGGGCCTTTTTTTATTGTTGTTCTCTCGTGCAGAAAAAACGTCTCTTTCACTTGGATACTTTTTAAAATAGAATTTCTACATAGAAATTATTGATTTTCTGCTCAATATTTTTTCACACCAAATACAAACAAATCTAAAGTATTAATTAAGATCAAAGAACTAATTTTCCACTGTTCTTTTTCAAAATTTTCGACTGCTTGATCAATTATATGAATATTTTTAATTAAATACTTTAGCTACTTTTAGATAATTAATAAAGAGGAAATACGTACATATAAATAAGGAATTTATTAGATATTACGAATAAAAATGTATAATACTATTTATATAATTATACGAATACTTTGTTAACATTCAAACAGCTTTACCAGTTATGACAATTTACAAAACATAAGGATCTCCATCGACACTTAAGTGAAGTAAGGTTTCTCGTATTAATATTTCTTTAAATTCTGTATATTATGTATTCTTGTGTCATATTGCAAATTTAATTCTTTCATTTAATTTTCAAGGAAATTGCAGATAATATTAGCGGTATATAACAAAGTACATATTAGTCTCTCTAAAACGAAATTCTTTGAAAAGGATAAGTTCAACTATCTACAATAGTACTCAGAATATTTGACGTAAAAAACACTATGGTTGTAAAATAAACAATTAAAAAGATTTCTTGATTTTTTAGTCAAATTTTAAATTGAAGGAAATTTAAGTAAAAAGTACACTTAATTAGTCTGTGTTATCTACTTTCCAGTAGATCTATATTATCCATCAATATTCTAAATTGAGTAAAGTTTCCGTTTGTTCTTTAGTGCTATTAATGGTAAACAAACGATGCTTAAGTAAAAGAGAGTACAAAAGAGAGAGATAATTTGCTTACTTTTTAGCTAGCTCCGTGCTGGATTAAGTGTAGAATATTAAAGTTATTATCATACTTGATATTCAGATAAGATTAGGTAAACATGTGTAGGTAAATAAAGCACGAAAGAAGAAGTCATAAACGCCATCATTTTAATTCCGCACGAAACGAGAAAGCTTCAGGTAGACTCTCGTCGGCCAACGAAACGCGACCCAAACAAGAATATAGCATCAAATCACCTGTTCCTCATGTCGGCAATCATACATGTTTTCTCACATTGTTGCTGATAAATCATGTGTTTGGAGTGATGAAAGTGTGAATTTAATTCATTATTACCTGTTTGTTGATGAGATTAATCATAACAATAAGTTGAAATGGAAAAAGAAGTTTCACCGGTGACTTCTAATAAAGCGACGAAACACCTCAGAAATGAATTCATGGAAGCGCAAGATATTCCCCAACTGATCTACCTCAATACCCGATGTGCAGACACGATACAAAAAAACTGTATTTAAATGCAGTACTTTAACTATGAAAGAAATAAAAGAATTCAAAGATGCAAGGGTTGGCGTACTAAAAACAGGAACCATGCATGTAAGAAATTTCAAGTACACTTTTATGTAAGAAATCGAAGGACATCTAATTGTCAACGGTCATTTTTTAGGAATTTTAGGTATAATTAAAAGCCGACTACAGTTCGTAACAAAACAGTTTTATAATACGGCTAGTGTTCCTGTTAAAAGAAGAGGGGTGATAGAAAAACACCACTGTATCTAGAAAAGCAGAATATCAGTTATGAATTTTATAAATAAATTACAATGCATAGAAACTCATTACTGACGCTTTCAATTTTCCAGATTGTATTTATCTTCAGAATTAAATATAAAAAACTATATAGAATGTACTCGCAGGAAACACCACAGGGGTAACAAGTTAGAGAATCGTATTTACGTTTTGTATTTAATACAAAATACAACTTAAGCTTTAACTCACCACGTACTGACTATGTTACCCCCCCCCCTACTGTACCCGCTATGACCAGGGACTAATAAAATTCATAACGCACAAGCTTCAGGTTTCTCTAAACTATTACAAGAGAAGAGAGATGATTTAATTATCCTTTCTTTTGATTGTCAGAAAAAGCTGATTCTTTCCAAATTACCCGATCAGACTGCTTACTACTCCAGGCCACTTTATTTTTACAATTACATTGTGGTACAAAGTTATTCTAAATGCAAATTAACAACATATAATATGTTTGCAGATTGTTGGACAGAAAATGAACACTTAAAAGGATCTAATGAAATGAGTGCTATCGTTTACCACATAGAACAACTCAGCTTTTTGGACCAACCAGAGAGAAAGTTTACAGTTAAGTTAGTTTCTGAGGGATGCAGTGGACAGAACAAAAATACAACAATGTTAGGAATGTGTATACATTGGCTAACTGAAAAATCACCGGCACAAATTGAGAAACAATTGAGTTAGTGTTTCCGGTAAGAGGTCATTCATTCCTACCTGAAGATAGAGTATTTGGAAATATTGAAAGAATAACTAAAAAAATGTAAGTTATAGAAACTCCAAAAGAGTACCTTGATGCAGTATCAGAATTTGTTACTGTTATTCATCTAGGTGGGAACGATTGTCCTGCACTTGATTGGAAAGTAGAAGTTAAAGAAGTTATTGAAAGCCATAGGTTCATTACACCAGTTTAGTGTGTCACAGGTTCTATTTAAAACATACATATACTGGAAATATTACAGTTAAAGAAGAGATGTACTATTATAATTCAATGAATATGTGTTTAAATCTGTTACTAAGCGTGGATATACAGCTAAGTCAATTAAACCAAAGCAACTAAAAATAGGCGAAGTTGTAATCAAACCTTTGAATGTAAATAGATTGTTAGCCAAACACTTCGGAAAAGATTGGAAGGTTTTGGACAATCTGGAATTCTACAAAGCAATACTTCCTGAAGAAATTGCGGAAGCCGACATAAATCCAAATGATTTACCTGAAATAACCGCTGATTGTGAATATGAAGAAGAGCTACCCACAGTAATCTTTTAACTGAATTAAATAAACGTTCCTTTTAATTTAAAATATTTCTTTATGTTTTATTTTGTACATGCATATGATCATTTTGGGATCAAATATGGCAATATTCGAAAGCCATTCGGGACGCAAGCGCACCAGGTTCCACTCCTGGTACCGGCAGATCTGGTTAAGGTTTTCTGCAGTTTTTCCTTAGCTGTGACACAAATGTGGTATTTGCGCTGTTTCATCTGTAAGTCGGGCCCGCACGTTGGGCCTACGTAATAATAATAATAATCGCCCCCTCTTTCCCGCACAAGCCTCATAGCTTCTGGGGCCTGGTTTCCAGGTTATCGGTTGTAATTATTATTATATATTATTATAATATCCTCCTCTTGGAATCAAACTCGGAAATATTCATAGTAAAATTTAAAAATTCAGACAACTAAACAATGTTACATTTAAACTGATCACTGATTTTCGATATTGCTGCTTTATTTTTTATAATAACATTTGATTTGCATTTCCATTCTAAAGTTCAGGATAGTTTTTCACGCTTCCCGATAATTAAAAAAATGGATATTGCAGCTTTGGATACTAGAACCCTCAAATGATAAACGACGATGGTAAATTTTGTTCTAGTTATCTTTATTAAAATTCAGAATATTTCCTAAAAGTTCATCAGAACATTTCATTTTAAATTTAAAAACTAGTTCGAGCATCACTCGCAAAAACCAATAAGGATAAACTAGATTACGCCCTTTAAATTAACTTGTCAAAGAACTTTCTTAATTATTCAAGCAAACTACTTTCCAGAAATTTAATAATCTTGATTTTAATTTGCGCACTCGAATATTGATCGATTTGTGAAAAGAAGAATGCATTAATTATTCAAGCAGTACGAGTACAATAATTTCTGAACGAATTGATCAATGTCAGTAAACTATGCGACAGGAGATTTTTCCAAACTCAGTACCATAAATAAAGATTATGTTATTGTAACTCGCAGCCACCGTATTGATGTATCGCCTTTTTTGTCCTTTGCCGTGCCGAGAGACACTCCTACTACAAAAATTCATTTAAAAATTTGTCATTTTATTTTGGAATTTAATGGACAAAATAAAGAGTTTCTTTTGAAACGTCAGCTGTTTAAATACTAAATGGAAAACGAAAACGGGACAAAAGCAATAACTCAATAATTACAAGTAATGGGCTATCCAACTGTTCATGAGTGCATATTTTAGAGAAGCGACCGTGCCCTTTAAAACGGAGAGTACTTTTTAAAATTTACTTGGAAAATATACTCCAGATAGGAAAAAGATAATCACCAGGGATATTTACTGCTTCTATTGAGTTTTTATCGTATTATACAATCTATTCAGTAACGAAAGTCTTTTACTTGAAACTTTAATTAAAACTTTCACTGAAATGATTTATCTCTAAAATCAAGCTTTAATGAGTTTGTATTTAGAATTTGTAAAAAGATAAATTTTGGATAGCTAAACAAAAGTTTAAGCATTTTAAGCGCTATTTTGTTGTTGGATAAACGATATTTCATTAAACATCTCTTATAAGCATTGGGGCGAGAAAATATTTAATCTACTCAATTTAAGTTAAAAAATAGCGTATAAAATTTGAATAATGTATGATTAAACTGAAATTAATAATTTATGTATGTTTAATATTTTGGAATTAACAATAACCAAGTGAGAGTTTCTGTAACGTTTGGAAACGAAAATATACCGTGAATAAATAAAATATTAAACTAAAATAAATTACTAAAATTCATTAAACCGAATAAATAAATTTTAGGTTGTGTAATAATTTAAACGATGTTTACGTCCCTGGGAACGCAAACACTAGTTTTTATTTTCAAATTTCCTCTGGCAATTTTCTAATATTTTCACAGTTACAGTAAATATAAATACTGAAAACAAATACTTCTATAATACAAATTGCGACCCTTTTTAGTAGCAAGTAAAATCTTAGCAGCCAGTATTGTCCAACACCGAAGCTTGCAACCCTTGTAACAATAAAATAAAACGACTTAGAGAGAATTTTACAATTAGTTTCACAGTAACTACGCTATACAATGTTGTACAATATAAAATGCGGCAATGAACCACCTCTAGCTGAGCATCGCTAGAAAACTAAATGAAAAATTTAGAGCAATAAAGCTGTTTCTTGTTTGTTTGGTTTTGTTTAATTGGAAAATGCCTATCAGAATTGCTGTTGAAAATTTTAAGCACTCATACTGACTCATTAAATTAAATTACAAAATATTTGTAGTTTTTCTTGGGCAGCGCTAGGATCAATCATTTTTATCTATGTATAGCTACAGCAATAGATTCTGATAGGGTTTGAATTATTAAGTTAATTAAATAGAAATTTCAATATTTTAATTACAGTCAAAAACATATATTTTTGTTAAAGGAGTTTTGTAATATTCATAAGCATTTCAGAGATTATCGCAGAAAAAATTATCGATCTCTTCTCAACATTTGCTTATAAAATATAAACTTTTAACACCTTACCTAGTATACTATAAAAATATACTTAATGTCATAATTAGTCAAATAAAAGAATAGACTTTTATTAACAACTTTGCAATAACGTGAACTTGCATGAACTTGAAGTTCCTCCTAGTAGAAATAGTAACGACGTGTACATAAATCTCGGCAAGTCAAAACCTACCGGAATCTTTCCCATCCATATTAGGGGCAAAATAGCCGACTCAAAAATCATGCTTGCGGGACCTTCTAAACATTCCACCAAAGAATTCCTATGAACTATAAGAACTTTTAATTCATTTTAATCCGAGATTAGTTTCCATGGTTATGATTGTTTCAACAAACATATCTATGGAAATTTAATTTGAGATTAAAGTGAAGTTGGTGCAACTCAAGGTCCATCACGTACGGTAGATTAGTGATTTGTATTCATTGTGATGTTCAAATCCAAGGGTAGCAGGTTCGATCCCCGGCTGAGGTGCCGGGAATTTCTTTTCGGATAGGAAGAAAAACTGTAGGCCTCCTGTCAATAGAATGTTTGGCACAATAAAGATCCTTACTGGGGGTGAAATACCCCCCCAGATTCGGCTAAATTCTAGTGGGGACGGCCATATGATCAAAGTAATCGGTGTCATGAGGTACGAGGGATGCTTCACCACCCTGATTTCTCGCCCAAAAATAAATAAATAAATAACCCAAGGTACATTAATTTCACAGGTTGCTTCAGTGGCGATTAGTCAATGAGCGCGCGAAACGTCAAATAGATATGTAGATAGATTTACTGTATTCATAGCCAGCGGCGTAGAATTATACAAAAAAAGGTTAGTAACAATATGTAAATGTTATGTAAATATACTAACAATAAATATGTAAATATAACAAAACGTGGTACACGAAAACTAACAAATTTCATATATGTATAAATAAAATTAATATGACAACATAATTAATAGCAATCACAGTATTTAATAGTACATTACATACCGAGGCCGAAAGTACTCCATTCCTGTCGAGAGAACAATATAGTTTACCGAGAGGCAATAGCCTCGAGGTGAACTAGTTCTCGAGACACAGGAATGGTACTTTTGCCGAGGTTTGTATACTATTTTATTCGCAATCGTCCTTTAAATACCGAATTATCTAAAATTCTTGACAGATGCAAAATGTCATCGGTTGGGATTGGCATAACGTATGTCGCCACTTACATCATCAAATTCGATCGCATAATATTTCGAGGATTTTATTGAATAGGAGTATTTATAAATTAATAATAATACCTGGGTACTCGTTCTTTAGCAGCCAAGGTCCGCAACATTACCAAACATGATTTATACAGCCATTTATACACCGCATTTGGCGATGTAATTTTCTGCGCGCCACCTAGTAGCTGAATTTAAAGACACGTAGAGGTGCGAAAATAGGTCGTTTCGGACCATGAGAATGTCAAAGTTACAAACAATGATGCATTTTCGAACCTCTAAATGGTCAGGAATGGACTCATTACCAATACGATTGCGAATAAATATAATTATCGTTGATGCTTGGCTTAGATGAGCATAGAAATTACAAGCAATATTTAGATTTGGTAACATTAAGTAGTATAGAATTCTTCAAGAGTATAAAAACAATTTTTAGTTAAGTAATGTTTCAGTGATATTTTGAATGTTTTATGATTGTGTCTGTCTTTAATTGCAGTTCTGAAGGCAGATTATTGTATATTTTAACCTAATTAAACAAGAAAGATTCGTAGTATATTGAGCTTTTACGATAAGTACGATAAGTGCTCACTCACTCAGTCGTTTAAATATGACATTAGACAAGTTTTGTCGATACTGATCAGTAGATGACTTGCACTCAACCAGGCTTGTACTACTACATTGCGGAGAGCCTCAGGTATGTTACCCGCGAAATCACCAAGGAGAGGATCATTTCAACATTTCTACTGGTGTCCTTTGCGTAAGGTATTTCTACTAATAGATAAATCAGGTGTTTTACATGTACCTACATAGATAAAAATATTGATTGTGAGTTTTCTAAATAAATAGTTATACATACAATAAAATATGAATACACGGAGTAAAGAAAAAGAAAAACCGGACTCTGATACCTGTGCTAATACCGAACTTACGGAATATCTTAAGAGTGATGAGTTTTCTAAGTTAATAAGTAAAATTATCTCAAATGAAACTGCTAAGCTTAATGAGGAAATCGTTTCTTTAAGAAATGACATAAAAAATTTATGTGATTCGAATATTGAACTAGTTCGTATGCTTACTAATGTACTAAGTTTGTCTCGCACTAGTTACTAGTTCATCACTTTGCAAATCAATGCTCAAAATCCAATGATGTGTGTCCCAAATGCTCGGGTTCGCATTCAATAAAGAACTGCACTTCAGATATCTTCAAATGCATAAACTGTGTAAATTTAAGTTCTAAATGAAGTGATACTTCCATACACATTGATCATGCTTCCTGGGATTTTAATAAATGCCAGATTTATAAGGAAACGTTACTGCAATTCAAGAATAACATATTAGGGTTAAACCAATAGCAATTAAATCACTGTTACAGTGGTACAGAAGATTATAAATCCAATGAAGATAATAAGCATAAAGTATTTGTTTACTATCAAAATGTGCAGGGACTTAGATCCAAAGTTGACGAATTTTATAGCTCTTGTACTTCCGTAGACTATGGCATCATCAGTTTAACGGAAACATGGCTTAAAGACAACATTGCCAATAGTGAACTGCTTCAATCCTCCTATACAGTCTATCATTCAGATCGTTGGCGTTATAGACAATATGGAAACCGTGGAGGCGGTGTACTCATTACTTGCGGACCAAAATACAAGTCAGAGTCAATAGATGTAGAAAACTTGAACTCAGTGTGCAGCATTGATATTGTAGGATGCAGATGTTTCATGAAAGGTTTACAATTTAGTGACTTTGTTATATATGCACCACCTTCTGTATCAGTTGCAGAATTTCAAATGTTTTTGAATTATTTGGAAAGTGTAGTTATCAATGTACTACTTCTAATGTCTTAATTCTAGGAGATGTCCCCGGCTTTATAAATGACAATCATGATGTTAGATCGATTGTTCTAAATAACTGGTCTACATTCCTTGATGTGTCTCAGAAAAATTCCATTGTTAACTGTAATAATAGATTGTTAGACTTAGTTTACTCAAATGTTTATTGTTATGTTAACCACGACAGTGCGCCATTAGTACCAGAGGATCATTTGCATCCTGCCTTAAACATTAATTGCAATCTGTCGCGCGAGAAACATGTGAATTTTAAAAACAATTCTTGTTATATAACATATAATTGGAAAAGAGCAAGCGCTTTAGCTCTAACTGATTGGTCTTTTTTGGATAACATATCTGATCCTGATGAAGCTTGTGGCGCATTATACATCAAATTGTATAATATTTTTGACACCTATGTACTTCGACGCAAAGGTTTTAAACGCAATTCTACTAAATATCCTGTTTGGTGTACTGCTGAAATAATCTCAAATTTAAAATTAAAGGAAAAATATACAAAATTATATTTCAATTTAACAGGTTACGCTCAATAACTAAACAATTAATAAACAAAACGTATAAGGAATACATTTTAAACACTGAAAGTAACATCTGAACAAAAAAGTTTTTGGTCCTATATTCAATCTAAAAGGAATGAATCTAGCATTCCAGGATTAATGAAATAATTAGACGTAAAATTCAACTGCCTCTCTGATATAGTTAATCCTTTTGCAGAATTTTTTAGTAGTGTACATTTAGAAGTCGATAATAATTCCGTTCATCACGAGTGGTCAGCTTGTAATAGTTATAACAACCTCTTCATTAAGTTTGATGTTATAACAGAGACAGATATTTTGCGTACCGTAAAAAAAACTAAAAAATTCTACGACTGCAGGTACAGACTTAATTCCTTCCTTCCTAATTAAAGATTGTATTCAAACGCTTGTGAAACCTCTTTTATATTTGTTCAATCTATGTTTCAAGAGCTCTAAATTTCCAGAAATCTGGAAATGTGCAAGGGTGCAACCAGTTTTCAAGGCCGGTGATTGTGCTTTGATTAATAATTATAGGCCTATATCAATTCTATGCAATTTTTCCAAATTGTTTGAAGTAGTGATATACAATAGAATTTATCCATCCGTCAAAACCCTAATCGATTCATCACAACACGGATTTTATACTGGACGGTCAACTACAACTAATTTAATCGTTAATAGTCAATATCTCGTGAACTCGTTAGATACTCGAAAACAAGTTGACATTATATACACCGATTTGAAGAAAGCATTCGACAGTGTCGACCATAGTCTTTTATTAGGAAAACTTTGCTTTTTCGGTTTTAGTGAAAATTTGATTAAATTCTTTGAATCATACTTAAGCAACAGATATCAGTTTGTTTCTCATAGCGGTTTCTTCTCCTCCTCTAGTAGGATCAGGCGTACCTCAAGGTTCTAACTTAGGTCCGTTGCTTTTTAATATATTTATAAATGACCTAAGTAAAGTTTTATTAGCTAATAAATTATTTTCTGCAGATGATTTAAAATTTTTTACTGAGATTTCCTCTGTAGCAGATTGTCTAAAATTACAAACTGATCTTGGTACTGTTAATGAATGGTGCAAATCTAACAAGCTTTCTTTAAACATATCCAAATGCAAAACTATGTCTGTTACCAGAAAGAAAGACACTCTCTCGTTTCACTATAACGTCAATGGTTCTGCACTAACACGGGTGTCTCTAACAACAGATCTTGGTGTCATTTTCGATGAAAAGTTCACATTCAAGGAACACTTGTCTAAGGTAAGTACAGATTACATGAAGATGTGCGGTTTTATAGTTAGTAACTGTAGTAATTTTCGTGATTTACAATCCCTTTTCCCGCTGAATCCGAATCCGGAAGGCGCCCGTCGATTTGAAATGGGCTTGACTCTTTAAAAGTAATTTTTACGTAAACTTTTAACAAATCAAAAATGCGCTTTTTTCTGTTTGCATCGTCATAACTTCGTCCTGGATGGAGCTAGAAAGTTAATTTTAATATTTTGAAAAATTCTCCCAGAGTTGTAGACTGCAACGTACTACTTAAAATTCAGTTTTGAGAAAAACGAATCTTAGAAAATTACTATTTTGTTATACTATGTCATATTTGTTCATTGAAATTTTCACCAATCGAAAAACTTTTTTATTACAAGAGATAGATGCCTATATAATCGAGCCTATAATTAGTAAAAAGCCCAAAAAAGTTTTTGGTAAAAAAATTATATCGCTGTCTGTTATACAGACGAAATTATTGCAATTACAATATCGTCTACGCGGACGACTATGACTCCCGCGCTTTAACAAAGCAGCTAACGCGTAATTATGTAAGTGTAACAGATAAGCTGTGATATGTAAACCTCATTATTTTATTGTAGGGTATTTGCATTCACATAGAGAAGATATTGTACGCTGTACATCATTCTTAACATCTGCATGCTCTTGTACATATACTTGATTTGCATTGTAGTTTAAGAAAATCTGGTTGAGATGCTAATGACGTTGTAATACTTAGCCGCTATTGTTCCATCTGCATTCCTAACCTATCCAAATTCTAGTATTTCGGAGAAATTAGCATTAACAGAGTTGTATGGACTCTAACAATTTCGAGAAAAGAAATCTGAGACAATTACAATTTCGTTATACTATGCCATATTTTCAGGTTGCATGGCAGATTAAGAACATTATAAAAACTAAAATAAATCTTTTACATACAACAACACATTCCGTTATCGCTATCTATTCCGGATCCAAATCTGAGTCAAAAGATTTACACTTGGCAAGAAGCAAAGATGTAGCAGCCATTGAAAATGCCAAAATAAACAAATTAGATAAAATCTTACCAGTAAAACTACAATTTTTCGGCAACAAATGAAACTGCAAACAAATTAACTCAGTTCCATTGACGCAAATGTTCTTGAGAGATGAAACAAGAGTTTTAAGAAGTTTGAGTTTTACAAGAGAGATGGATGAACAAACTAAAATCCGGGCCTTTTCGTATGCATGAACCGATTATCCATCATCACTTTTTGAACCAGATCCATTAACACCTGAGGGATGTATAATGAGAAAAGGAAATAAATGTGATTTTTTCAGTGCGATAAATAAAGAAATATATTTTAATATCTCAGAATGTAACACTTTTCCGTGGGATAATTTCAATACTATCTACGTCATTGATATGATGTGTTTTGTACAACGGTTTCTAAACTACGGTTGTACCACATTCAGTGAATTACTTATACAGAAGTATTTTAGCTCGATTTTTCAAATAAAGCCTTCTAATTGCACCTATGTTATTCTTGTGGGGAACAGGTACGATTTTCCTAAAAGTGCTAAAGGTGTGGTACGGAAAAGATGATCCAGATTTACTGAAAATATTTACGAGGTCAGTGATACGGTAACAATAACAGAATGAAAATCATTTATTGATAATCAACTTAATAAGCGTGCTTGCTTAATTTCATAGTTTGCAAAATACAAGAGCAACGTGCTTTTATAAAAGATGATATAAAAATAGTTCTATCTGGCATGCATGTAGAAGATAAAACAATGGTATGCACAAATAAAGAAGTGGATATTTTGGAAAATCATCGTTTTACAGAACATGAGGAAGCAGGCATCAGAATGTTTGCATTGCTTCAGTTTTTTTAAAGAGAAAATAGCATGGTTCCGATTTATTCCAATGATACTGATGTTTTCCTACTATCAATGTATTATTCAGTAGCTTTGTTAATTCCCATACGGTTACATCGCAAAGAAGGCTTTGTTCCGTGTCCGACCCACATTGAAGAACTGGCAGATTCGGGATGATCCAAAAGATCTTGCTTGCATTCTTTTAGCGGCTTACTGCCTTTCTGGCAATGACTGTGTCAGCTATCCTTTTCGAAAAGGAAAACGAACTGCCCTGAAAGTTATAATGAAAAATAGGGTAAAACTGGCTAATCTGAAATATTCTGGGGAACCTATTAGTGGAAAACACTGTTTTGAAGATGGAGACGAAATGTTCTCGACATGTCGGCTATTATTTAAGGCTTTATACGGACGTTTAGAGTTGGATGCAGATGGAACAATAGCACCTATTACGTCTTTAGCATCTCAACCAGATTTTCTTAAAATGCAGACATTTTGCAAATGCAAATCAAGTATATGTACAAGAGCATGTAGATGCTTTTAGAATGGTTACAGTGTAGAATATCTTGTCTATGCGAAGGCAAATGTCATACAATCAAATAATAAGTAGTCGCCCGTGTACAAGATATTGTAATTGCAATTATTTCGTCTGTATAACAGACAGCGATATAATTTTTTCACCAAAAACTTTTTTGGGCTTTTTACTAATTATAGTCTCCATTATACAGGTCTCTATCTCTTGTAATAAAAAAGTTTATCGATTGGTGAAAATTTTAGTGCACAAATATAACATAGTATAACAAAATAGTAATTTTCTCAGATTCTGTTTTCTCAAAACTGATTTTAAGTAGTACGTTGCAATCTACAACTCTGGCAAAATTATTCGAAATAAAAATTAACCTTCTAGTTCGATCCAGGACGAAGTTATGACGATGCAAACAGAATAAAAGCGCATTTTTGATTTTTCAAAATTTTACGTAACATTGACATTTTAAGGGTCAAGGCCATTCCAAATCAACGAGCGCCCTCCGGATTCGGATTCAGCAGGGAAATCTACATACAAATCAGTTTTCAAAACTTGGGTGTCGTCGAGTCCGGACGACCATGTCGAATTTAGGCACCCTGCTCCCCGACATTCTAATTAAATATTTTACTTGGCATTACTTAAAGAAACTAAAATTTCTTTGATTATTCTCAGGACGATTTATTTATTTTTTGGTTTGTTGGTATCACTCAATATTTATTTTGTAAATTTAAACCCCGGATTTTGTTTTTATAAATCAAATTATATTCTTAAACTATAATACTATAAACTATAAGAAATAATGCTAAAAACCAGAATGATTAATCTTGTATAGAAGCTTTGTACAATAGTAATAAAAATAAACTCTTAATTTGAGAAATTATAAGAAATTAAATGCGGTTAATAAAAACCAAGATACTAGGAATTAATAACTAAATGCAGTTACTTCCAACAAGAACTGACGGTTTTACTGCAAATTAAATTTGCAAACAAAAAAAGGAAGAACGCCTGGCATTGACTGGGAACGCTACATTAACACAACAATGAGTGCAAGTGAGAACAAATAGGTAGACGGATCGTCCTCTGACGTATTATCTTCGTCCCTTCTGTCTCAAAGACCAACTGTGTGAAATCGCTTAGCCAAACTACTATTTATAGCTCGATTCCTATTTTATCTATGGAAATAAATTTTCAACAACACTTCCAAGATATTTGTGTAAATGAAAATGTGGTCAAACGCCTTGTATCCATCTTCAAATCATTAACATTTATACATCCCCGCAATAATTTTAAGTATAATTTAATTATATAGTATATCATTTACACGCTCGACTGCGAGTGTATTACACTTTAAAAGACGTTAACAGAGATTTTAAATCATCCAAAGGTAGTAAAAAGATAATTATATTGAAACATAATTAACAATAAAGCTTTCGTTTTGTAAATGAATATTCAATTATGTACGTTCATTTAAGTTCAGTTAATAAAAAACTAATTGTTCAAGGGCGTCAATTAATTTTGTTGATTCACACAATTCTGTTTCCTATTTTACTATACTATATACATAACAAGAGATTTTAATGTGAGAAAAATTTGCTCGCCACATCATTTTACTGAATACGTTTCTAGGTATTATTTACCGGCATTCGTAGGTGATGTCAACCGATAAACTTCGGTGCACTGCTTCGTTTATGGGCATGATATTCGAAGCTGGCTTAACGACATGAAAGGTGCCGGCACACAAGTAGACCTACTGATTGTTATATATACTGTGTCGAGGTGCCGGGTGCACCGCAATTACATATAATAAAATAATATATTATTATAATATATTACATATAATAAATAATATTTTTTATGTACAATCATAAAAATACGAAAAATGTCAGAAATCTGACCCCTATTATAATCCCTATTTTGAGAAAACTTGATCCCTAAAACCCCTACACTCAAAGGTATTTGCACTATGAAGCCTGTTTAATTTAAATTTAGTCTAATTTAACCAGTCAACAGCATTTTCCCTATTAAATGATTGAAAAATATTTGTTTTTGAGCGTGTGATTCTTATGTTGAAAATAATTAATTATTTAATTACAAATTCTATTAATATAACATTTTTAGAAGGACATTTAATACATTTAACTCATTTAAATCAGTGAACATGTAACGAGTGTAACTTGGTATTAAATAAAAGCAGTAGCATAAAGTGATGAAAATGAATTTAAATTGCCAATTATGTAATTTTAATTACGATGAAGCAAGCTCGTTTAAAATTATTTTCGTCGGGATTCACCATGACTACAAAACGAAAAAGTAAGAGTAGTAAAGTTTGTAATCAATTTTTACTTTAAACATGCTAGCGATAAGAAATTTGAATTTTAAGTGTTTATAAAAAATGCTGCAGACTTTCAGTAATTATTAAAGAGACAAGATTATTTAGTTAGTTTATTAATATAGCTTTTGACTCACTCAGTAAATATACGAAAACTTTAAGCTTGAAAAATGTCTTTTAGATTTTTAATTTTATTTATTTATTTATCTTCCCTTTTTAGTAGTTAATGCCTAATACTCTTAATGCTTAATATCTCAGTGCAGAACTAGAATTAATAACCTTGTAGTTACGAATATTTTCCTCCATATTTTCATCAGGCTCCTTGATTTTATTAAGATTTGTCTAAACATTTGTTTTCTACATTACTGTCTGAAAAAATTACCACCAAAAATACTTTTTATGTAACAGATTTGATACCATAGACAAATCTTGTTCAAGAATAATGCAATTTATAGCTTCTAGTTTCACATCCTCAGGTGTAGCTGCGATACAGTTAGGGACGGGCATTGCACATACCATAAATTGTAGTTTGTTAAATTTTATAAAATCTAATATTGAAAAATGAAATTATTATTCCATCAGTTTTCAGAGAATTGGGTTCTTTAGGCCATTGGATTATTTGAGTCATTGATCCTTTCAGACTGGATCTTTTGGCATCGGAGCCTTTTTACATGAAACCTTATATAATTTTATTTAGTATTAATGTTGTTTAAACTCTAAAATTTCAACTGGTTAGTTTAATTAGTTTATTTAATTTCGTTTTGGTTAAAAGAGTTGCAGCTGGTCAGTTGGTTGAAGTGTAGGTTAAACGTCAAAACGTCGATAATATTTTTGCACTTTTTTTCTTTATTTAAATATGGTTTTATCTTTGATAAATAATATTAAATACATTAACTTGTACATTGTAATTTCATTATAGTATGTAATACGGTGCAGAAAATGTGCAATAAGTCAGGAAAATTACTTTTCTTTTCATATTGCATATTGTTCTGCAGGCTTCGTTGAGCATTTCGTATTTTTTTTAAATTAAGTAATAATAATCCTGTTTGTGAGAAAGTTTATTATATAAGGGGGAAGAATTATAGATTTAGGACAACGAGTGGTTTACCTCCCGACGCGTAACGGTGATAACACAGAACGCTAAAATCTGCGCTATTTTTTCTATAATCTAATAAAATAATAAATAGATTTTAACAAAACCATGCAAAATAAGAAATATGTAAATAATAATATATTTTACTTATCAACGGCGGCGTCAAGATTTCATATTGGTTATAGAAACAACGAGTTTAAACTTTGAAAAGAAAAGATTGGAGGAATGTAAAATAAGCAATAATCCTTATCATAAAGCTTTAATACCAATAGCACATAGGAACGATAATTACTGGAGGCTTTTCACTAATGTCAATAAGGAGAGCAAGTCGAAACATTTACAAACTCGCAGAGTATGACTACAAGAAAATTAATACTTGTGAGTGCTTTCTTTTAAGGTGTTAAACTGAAAGAAACACAATAAGTTCTTATAATAAAAAAGGTGCATCTACTTAAACTTTCTTTACAGTTAATAAGATACCAAAAGTTATTGTAAGGTGCTTTGCAGAAAATCTATAACAACAAACAAAAATCACAACAGGTAAATAAACACGAAACTTATTTATCAATTTTTACCATCTTAGTAACGACTGCTTCTAGCGACTGCTGACCAGCTCGGTTCTATCAAAATCAAGTCTGACTTTTTTGAGAAACTATATTCAATAAATTAACACTGTACCAAATTTCAGCTTTTTCAAATCACTTCTTTACATTGACCTCATTTTGAAGACATGCGACCACCGTATTGGTGCTGATGCAACGAGTTCGGTCATTATGCTGTCTAACGACTGCTTTCCAGTTTTTTATTATATAAACTGCTTAGTGATCAATTTTCAGCTTTTAGAAAACACTTAAATGACACTACTTCTTGTTACAACTTTCAAACTGCGCTGACGGCGAGTGTCCCCATAGCCGAGTTTTTTTTTGTGTAGGATATTTATTTACACCCTAAATATAAGCTAATATTAAAATATTAGCCTTTACAAAACTCTTACACTTTTTGGTCGGTAGCTCTTGGGTTATAACCATATGCGCCACGTTGCAGTAACAACGGTTGCTAAAGCATAAAGCACACTGATACGGCCCGAATCGGCCAGCATCGGATCGGAAAAATGCCGATGAATGTGTTACATGCTTTTATATGCGAGCGCGCACACTTGACCGGCCGGAATCGGCAAGCAATTCGCATCCTTCGGCAGGCCGGGAGGGATTGCTGCAAAAATCCTTTCCGAGCCGTGTCAGTGTGCTTTTACACCTCCGGAATTTTAGAAATTAGTACACTTTAAATGTTCGTTATTTTATATGCTATGGGCATTATTATAAGAAATATTTTTACAATAAATTATTAAAGTTTGCATTTGCATCCTATACTATATTAATTTATTTAGAAACACTTCAATAACTTTAACACTAATTAATATTAATTCTCTTCTAATAACAATCATTGCGCTATGATATAAAAAATAATTGCTTTTACATTCTCATGGCCCGAAACGACCTATTTTCGCACCTCTACGTGTCTTTAAATTCAGCTACTAGGTGGCGCGCAGAAAATTACATCGCCAAATGCGGTGTATAAATGGCTGTATAAATCATGTTTGGTAATGTTGCGGACCTCGGCTGCTAAAGAACGAGTACCCAGGTATTATTATTAATTTATAAATACTCCTATTCAATAAAATCCTCGAAATATTATGCGATCGAATTTGATGATGTAAGTGGCGACATACGTTATGCCAATCCCAACCGATGACATTTTGCATCTGTCAAGAATTTTAGATAATTCGGTATTTAAAGGACGATTGCGAATAAAATAGTATACAAACCTCGGCAAAAGTACCATTCCTGTGTCTCGAGAACTAGTTCACCTCGAGGCTATCGCCTCTCGGTAAACTATATTGTTCTCTCGACAGGAATGGAGTACTTTCGGCCTCGGTATGTAATGTACTATTATTATTATAAAAGGAACCAAATGAATATTGTATGACCCTAATAAAGAGCATGATTAGTGTGACAGTTTTAAGAAAACAAGTTTTAGGGAGGCTGTTGTCAATATTTTTATTGTAGTTAGGTAATAACAAATCTTGTTCACAGCTCGTCTCTATGTTTTAAACAATACTAATAAACCGTTTATCATGGATATATGTATAGGGTTGCCAACTAACCTTTTTTCGGAAGGACAATCCTTCTTTCTAAGAGTTTGTCCTTCGTCCTTTCTTGTTATAGGAAAGGACAGGTTTTGTCCTTATTTAAAACAATCAACGAAAATGATTCAATATGTTAATTAAAATTTTATTTTAATCGCCAAAATTAGCTTTCAAGAATCAAAAATTATTGAAAATTTCAAATTAACTGCCAACATCCTTCGTGCAAAATGAATCAAATTTGATTTCAGCTCATAGCTAATGAACATGTGCACTGTTGTTGTTAAAAGCCATTAAAATGAGTGAAGCTACAGATTGTATCTTTCCGGACGCTGAAGAAAATGCGGTTAAAAGCTCAAAAGAAAGAAAACATGTGTGTATAGTATCATAATGTACTAACCGGACAATGTCGTTAATGACCAGCCAATCTCGAAAATTGCATAGAAGCATATATATACTAAATATCTAATAAACTCCAACTAACACTTAAGATATAACCTAACAACTAATCTATGGCTTATTAATTGAGAGACATTAATTATCAAGCCGTAGTTGAAGTCTTACACTATGAGACTGATTGACTATTAACGCTATATTCAAATAGTCCTGAACCATCTGCTGGGGGGGCAACGATAATGGAAACCTTCCGAACTAGGCACCCCACCACATGTTTTTCGAGAGTGATAGATTCAGAGAAACTGAGATTTTTGGGCAGCGATACCAGAAATAGCATGCGTAAATGAATTAATATTAATTGTTGATTAGTTAATATTAATCAATTAATAAGTGAACGTACTCTATAATTAGTAGTTGTAAAAAATCATCAAAAAGTAATTAATAATAAAAAACAAACAAACAAAAAAGTATGATAAATGGCATTCATTAAAGAAGAAAAAGAAACGAACAGATAGTATGGCCGACTGGAAGGCGCGCCGGACTTACGATTAGAAACTCGAGTTCTATTCTCAGTTCCGATAAATTTTTTTTAATGAAATTTCGTAAACAATCTTTTTATGATTATAATTTTTATTGAGACGCGCCAATAAACAAAGATAGCGTTTTACTACCTCAAAATGTCTTCGATATGCGGTAGTTGATGACGTGTAATTTTTAGCGGTTGTTTTTACTGTGTTATATTTTTATGATGATTGTAATTTCCACAGATTAAATTTAATATTTGTGTTCATATTTATGATAATTTTCAGTAGAACATTTAGATTTTATAATTTCTGAAATATCAGTAAAGTGTAATTGTCATTCGTAGATTCCTTTCGACAATATGTTTACTGTTCTGGTGGATTATATGTATTACAACAGAGCTACCACATAATTTCTTTTAACAACTTGCCACGAAAGTGCAAATCAATCTTTGGTGTGTCCCAATAAAAAGGAATAATTTACAATTGAATACTATACTAAGACCAAAAATACAAGAAATGAGTCATCACAAACCACGTGGGCGAAATTGTAAAGTGCATCTAGAATTAGGCGAACGCCACGCTGTAATCTAAATGATAAGAGAAACAATAAATCAGTTGAAAAGATTCAGTAGCGGAACAAACTGATATGAATTAAAAATAAATGTAAAATCAGCAATGAAAATCTGTTGGTTCTAGCGTACGTCACTGAATTCTTAGCAACCTGGAATTTGCACTCTTATCTTATCTCTTGTTTCTTGTATTTACGGTTGAAATAACATGCATAATCATTTAGTTTTATTTTTTATAGTTTAAACGACTATAAAACGAAGGAATAATTTTAAGTAATTATTCTTTTTTATAAATAATATAATTATAAAAATGTTTATTTATGCAATATATTAAATATTTTATTAAAAAGAAATTGCTCGAGCCTGGAATAGACCCGGGGTTTTGTAGTCGTAAATACAGCGCGCCTTCCAGTCGGCCATGCTGTTTGTTCATGTCTTTTCTTCTTTAATTAATGTCATTCATCATCCTTTTTCGTTTGGTTCTTTAATGGATTGCTTATTTTATAAATAAACATTTTTTATAAATATAATATTCATAAATAATAATTACATAAAATTATCCTTTAATTTTATAGTCATTGTTTAAACTATGTATATTTATATTAAATAAAAATAAATGATTGTGCATACTATATATTAGTATTTAATTGTAAGTTATTTATTTTTATAAACATTATAAGAAAAATTTTTATTTATGAAATATATTAAATATTCCATTAAAAAAAGAAATTACCCGAACCGGGAATAGAACGGGGGTTTTGAAATCGTAAATCTAGCGCGCCTTCAAATTGGTCATACTGTCTGTTCATGTCCTTTGCTTCTTTAATGAACGTCATTTATCATCCTTTTTTGTTGTTTTTTTTAATTATTAATACCTTTCGATGATTTTTTACAATTACTAATGACAATACGTTCACTTATTTATTAATTGATTACAGCACTTAAGTTGCCTGGAAAATCTGCTAATTCAGATTTTCGAAAATTTGTAATTCCGAGTATCGGCCCTTAAATCATTTTGATATAGCTATTTACTACACTCGAGTGCGGTAAGACGAATTTTACAGTGCGACAACTTTGTTTGAGGCACGAGCCCGTAGGGCAAGTGCCTTATTAGTTGGAGCACTGTAAAATGTCTTAACGCGAGAGATTTGTATAAAACTTTTTGGCCGACAAGCTTTAAAGTAGTAATTTTTATAAAATAAATACAAACTTAAACATAGTGTCAAGATCATAGTGTGCTCTGAGCGTCATGTTTGAATTTAAATAAATGAACATTCAAAATTGACAGTTCTCATTTTCGTGAAAATCGAGCACACATTTATTAGAAACGCAACCAAAATGAGCGACAGTGATAGTTTTACTTTAACGCCCCCCGAAATAAAAGAACTTGCGGAGAGTGCGGCAAAAGAATTACTACCTGAAAAATCTAAGGCAAGGTACGAGGCGCAATACAATGCCTTTAAAAATTGGTGTCAAATGAAAAAGGTGAAAATCTACTCTGACAGCGTTATGGCCTATTTTGGGCAATTAGTGGACAACAAGAAAAAGTCTCTATGGGCGATCTATTCAATGTTACGGGCATGTATTTCGCTTAATGATAATCTGGATATTTCTAAGTATGCTAAATTGATATCGTTTTTGAAAAGAAAGTCTTCGATTCATAACCCAAAAAAAAGTACTTAATCACCTATCCGAAATTCTCCGTCGGCAAAAATTCGGGACTAGTGTGCTTATGACACCCGGATTCGGAATTTTTCCGTACGGATGCTGATCGATGCTGGCCGATTCCGGCCGGATTAATGTGCTTTATGCTTAACCCGGGAGTGACACCTTAAGTGCCCTCCGAAGCACTACTGGTTGCGATTGTAGTGCCGCTATACGGGTCACCCATCTGGCTTCAGATTCGAGCCGACGTTGCTTAACTCTGAATACTGTTAGACCAGTATTCACAACATTAGGCCATGCAAATTCTTATTAAATAAATGTCATATTTTAAAATTACAATAAGTGGAAATATAGCTGATAATAATTAAATTAAATCTTAGCCAAATTTATCGTATAGATCAATCGTTAACACACTTTAGAGAAAGTGTAAAGCCAAACTTTTAAAAGAAATATAAATTACTGCCTTTGACAAAATGGAATGGTAATTATATATCCCAAAACATTTAGATTTAAGAAATATATTGTTGAATCAAAATCAATTAAACGTATATATGCAGTGCGTAGGAAGTCTTGTGATAAAAAAAGTTTCTTTGAAATAGGTATAACGTGAATATAAACTCTCCAAACAATACGGGCTACCCTGATAACAAAAAACTTGAACTCAGATGGTTTAAGCACGACTAAAAGACACCGTACCGACACAAAGAAAAATTTAGTAGCTTTCAAAGCTTGTCCTTTTACTTCACAGAGACAACAAAAACTGTTTTAAATTTTTAAAGCAGGTTATCATAATAAAGAACAAAACGGGAATTATAATATACATTTCAAAGCAAGAGGTACTCAAAGAACAATTCAGCTAATAAGGTAATACAAAAGATTACCCTTGTTAAATTGTGTCTACCAAGAAGGAAACGTTACAAGCTCAAGTGACAACAATGTAAGTTTAAACAAAAGAGAAACGGAAAAAACCTTCTCCCTTAACTCCTATTTTAAATAGAAAATAGTACGCACTACTTGCTTGCAAAGTTACCCTTCCGCTTTAAAAATCCTTCTTCAAATTTACATTTCCAACACAAATACGAAGGTTGCGGACCCACACGTGTTGGATACTGAATTAATGCTGAAACTCTCAATGAAATGAACCGCAACTTTGCAAAATCGTGGAACTATTCATATAATTGTTGAATGTGGCATTAGTTTACAGAGCATAGACAATTAAAATAATAAACAACTGGCGCTGACATTAATTTTCATGCCCTGGGAAAACTAAGCCGGCTTCAAATTTCAAAGGCGAGACCTTGTTCGGTTATAAACAAAAGGGAAGCCACTGTAGGCGCTTGCAAACCGTGTAAAATAATAGCCACATAAAATTTCTGATAGGCCTAATGCTTCTTAATACTCTAAGCAAAATGTACTCATATTCATTATCATCTCTAAAATATTTTGCTCATGTGGAATATTTTGAGAATGGTGCTGAAAAGCGATAGGAGGGTGGGTGGAGGTTTAAATCACCATTAGATCATTTATTGATGATTTTTATGGTGATGTTTAATTAGGGAATTTTAAAATGTGTTGACTTTTTTGTTAAAAGCACTTTCGACCTAAAATATGTTAATTTAGATTTTACTTGCAAACGAGGATTTGTATTTCTCTCATATTCGGATAAAGGTTAACGGTTTGTTAGAGTACTGTAAATACTTATGAAATTATCTTTATATAAAATTCGTAAAAGTTCTTGTAAAAATATTTTTCTTGTAATAACGTTCTCTTATTTTTACTATATTACATATAATGAACGCACATACTTTAAATAACGGAAAAGAATATTATGAAGGAACTTTTGAGAACATCTAAAAAACGAAATAAAATAACATAATAGAAACGAAACTTATTCAACTAATAATAATTATTATGGAAATATCAGTTGTTTTTCTGACAAAGAATGGGCGGCTTTGTTATAAAGCAGGTTACATACCAGTATTTTTACAACAGAACCTCACGATCTGTAATCTGTGTAGTCTTCAGTGTTAGAGTTTGAATATGTTCGCGGAACCCATTAAAATCTGAACGTTGTATCGCAAGGTTCTTTTGGATCTTCTAAATTATGAAGACAAAAAAAAACGAAGAATTCATAATTTCAAACCTTTCAAAACTTTCAAACTTCAAAACTACGCTTTCCCGTGTAATCACGTTTTGCTTGATGAATTTATACAAAAACAATTTGGAAATCATATGTTTTTAAATGAGCCCGAAATTTTTCGAAAACAAAAAACAACGGTTGCAACGTGATTATATTTTCAATTTTATAGAAATGTAATTTTATATGCATAAACAGCAAATAACCTTGTACGGCCCTGTGTATTTCAATACATTTTAGTTAAGTTAAAAATCTGTAGACTTTAGTTTAGGCCAGGGGATACCCTAAAATGTCTTCGTCTAAACGACATTCCTTCTGGAACAAAATTACGGATAATATTGCTTCTAAAAGCAACATAAGGCCGTCTTCGTACATATTAAGGTGTTCTCACGGTAACGAATTATCTTTTCCTAGTAAAGATTCAGATAATATTGATCTTGTCAAGATTCAGAAATAGTATCACCCTTTTAACAAAGGAATAAAATTTCAAAAAAGACGTTTAGTTAAAATTTATTACTTCCCGTACGTGCTATTTTTATTTTGCACAAATAATTTCTTCAAATCCAGACGTATAAAAAATAGTCGAGGCCACATGTTCAATCGTAGGTTTTTTCTTTGGCTGGCAGATTTAAGCCAATGTAAATCCTCTCGAAACTTTAGAAAGTTTTTTAATGCTTGTTCCTGATTGATTTATAAAAGTTAGACTATTTCGCTATAGGTTAGTTTAAAAAGTCTCCGCTTAAGTTTAATTGTGAGGATATAAAAATTCAGATCCCTTAGTTCAGTTTAGTTTTTAACAGGACGGACGAAGAGAACCATTGAAGAGGCTGGTTCCTTGAGGCTTCTACGGGCGCTTCGCGCCCCGAGAATATTTTAAAAGATTCGTTACGGTGAATGTATGCCCTTATTAATAAGTATTTAGTTCGGAATTAGTGAATTCGATAAAATATTCCGTACTACCGTTTATGCTCAATTTGAGTTTGGTGTTATATCGTACCGATTTCGTTGTTTGGAAATTGATCCAATACAAGGATTATTTCGCAAGTTTAGTTAATTTACCGAAAAAAATAATACCGTCTCGTTATATCTAAAAATTAAGTATAATTCCGTATTAACGTTTTGTTAAGCAGCCTTCAAGAATGCACAGTTAAAGTATCGTTACCATTCACGAAGAATTTTTTCCGTGTTGGAATTTATTGCAAATAATTATGTTAAAGTTCGATGAATCTCGTTAAGACAAATAGTTCAGAATTTAAATAATAATGTGTTCCCGCAACGTCCAGGTCAGCAGTTTGTTATTGTATTTTTTTTGTATAAGGTCATTATTGTTTTTATAGTGTATTATGTACAAAGTTATTTGTGCAAGGAATTTTTGAACTTTGTTGGACTAATGAAAATGCTTTAAGGTATTGATTTTTTTAATTAAGTTTTTATGCAAAATTTATTTGGGACCCCGAAATTAATTAATTTCTAGGAATGATAACTTTTTGATTTTGATATGCTTTGTATTTCCTTTTTTTGTTCTCCTTTAATGTTTTAATACACAGATTTAAAATTTATTTATTGATTGATATATTTAAGCTCAACGAACTGCTGATGTTTTTTGTCAATTAAATTTTTTTATTGTTTGATAAATGTTTGATTAACTTAACGTCAAATTTGAATGGGAAGTTATTTCCAAAACTGATGACATCTCGAGTTCTTTTTTTAAATCTAATAACATCCTCAGTTTTGGTGGTGCCCAACATGTTTTTATTTGTTCCCGACTCCATTAATTAATTAGAAGCTTTTGGGGTTAACATCCACACCTGAATTTATATTTGCATTATTAGAGATCTCAGCCGGTGCATATAGTACAGTAAGTATTTAATGATTTGAAAAGTTTTTTTTATTAAGATTACAGTGACAGTCCATTGTGGGACTTTTAAATTTGTGTGTGAAATTTTAGTCGTTACAAATGACAGTTCATCGTGGGGCTTCATTTTTTAGAGTGCTACAGGGTGGGATTTGCTTGAAAGAACAACATAATTTGTAAATTAATTTGACATGCTGAATCCGTGGTAATAAAAATTTGTATCTATTACGTCAGTTTCAGAAAAACAGCTTAGTTTCAAATTTCAGAAAAGCAGAAGAGAATATTAAAAAATCTTTTTTTGCATCAATTACGTGTTTATTGCTAAAAAAAGTAAAAATAATTACTTAATTTATTTTCCAGTGCAAAAATATAATACTTGCTTTTAAAATTGGTCTATCCTATACAGCTGTATAATATGTAGACTATCTAGAGATTATAGCGCTAATCTGTCAAATTTACCACACGGCAAGGGCGAATTAAATTTTCTCCTATTAACTACAACCAAAGTGTTGCACGCAATAAAAAATGGCAAAGTTCAATTCTTTATAGTTCGATCAAAGAACTATAACAACCCTCACTCATTTCTTTATCAATTATCACATTCTCCACTTCTACAAATAACTATTTGTTACTAAACAATAAACATATAAATAATCTAAAACTAGACACCTTTCCAAACATTTCCGTTAGTTCTTTCAAAAACCTAATGTAGTAGCTAAATTTTGTCAATAGTACATTGGGAGCCAGCAGGACAAAATGTTTTGAAAAGAGTCCTTTTTTTAAATAAATCTTAAGATGTGAACTCTTATACGATATTGGCGAGGATGAGAAGACTGTTGATAATTCTGGTAAACTCATATCCGAACGAAATCCGAAAAAAGTATAAATTCACACTTTCGTAAGGCCGAACACATACTGGAGCGGCGAGCAAAGCTACGAAAACAAACATATTTTCCAGATAGAACAGGCATACTGACGCATAGGGCGGAGATACAGTACCGTTTTTATAGTAGAGCAAAGTGAAGCGTTCAAGTAAGTTTGTTTTCTATGCTTTCATGTTTGCTATAGTTTTGTGACAAAAAGGAATATTGAGAAATTGTGTTTTCTTCAAAATTGCCCTCTGGGAACAAAAAGATCCTCATCATAACCACTACATCTTAGATAAACTGTGGAATGTATAAATGGTAAAATTCACCAAGTACATGTCTACTTTCATGTATCACGTGAACATTGCAGCTCCTAGCACGTCTAGCACTTTTTTATTCATTAAATACCAAATTTTCAAAGAAGAATTTTCCATGAACATCATGTTTTTCAAAACAAATCAATATACTCAAGTGTAAACGCCTCAGTTTGTGATAGCCGACTCGCTGCTCCTTTTGCTCTCCGCTTTCATCGCTGCTTTGCTCTTAGCTCCAGCCTATGTGCTTAGCCTAAGGCAGTGATGGCGAATCTTTTTGAGAAGTGGGTAAAAATTTGTTCATTATTTGTTTTAATACCAGCCCGTGGGTCACTAAGTCAGTGGCGTCACTTGAAGGGGGGGGGTGGTGTAAAAGAAGTACCAATAATTTTGAAACACCGACAATTTGTTAACAGAAAAACGTGACAGTTGACCCTTTTTTTGGTTCTCACCTTTAAAATCCTCTAAAAAAAAGGTTTACGTTTCCTTTTCGTTTTACAACTTTTACTTTTGCAAGTGAAGAACAAAAAATAAAGGTCGACGTCAAAAAATTGATATCAATGGGGTGATACCATGAATTACCGCACCAGGTGACACCATCGCCAGTGGCGCCTCTGCACTAAGTATGTGAATGAACAAGGAATAAAGAAAAACACATATATGGGTCATTCTTTCCGAACTCAACCACCGGCTAGGTCCAAAAATTGGCGCAACTTAGAAAGGCCAGCGTGGGCTCAGTTTAAAGCTCAGTAAAAATATGGTTTTTATAATAGTGTTCACCATATCTTAAGAAAATGTTATTAATTTCCAAGTTATTTGATACATATTATTTTATTATACAAACAAAAGTATAATTCGTCGTCAATATCACGAACAGCTTTGCTAATTTCACAGGACGGTGCCGCGACATTTTAAAGTTAAATCATGAATTTAATTATTACAAATGTAATTTTTTTATATACATATGTTTTTAGATGTACGGCCGAATTCATAAAAAAAGGAAACGATTTTCATTCCATTTGTATTTGAAAATAAATTATGAATTAAAATATTACTTAATATATTTTCCGACATTTGCATATTATGTAAAGAACTCGCTCTTAATGATTAATCATTGTTAAAATTTAAAGTAATCGAAATTAATTATTATTAATTACATATTTGATATGAGGTTCGTTTCCTTTTTTCTGAATCCGTCTGTACCTTAATTTACTGCAAAAGTCAATTGGTGAAATTGTCAAGCTGACCATCTCGTACACGTTGACGACTTCTCTCTACCGACTTTTTTGAGTTACGACTCTTTGGTATATTGACGACGAATTATGGGAAATAGCACAATCGAGTAAGAAGAAAAAGTGAGTTGCAGCCATTTATACGCTTTTCGCAGTTATTAGTGCTCATCAGGACGGCATAGCAATTAGAATAAAATCAAAGCAACAAACTCAATTTTTTTTAATATCAGCTAATAAGAATATGATTTTAGAGATTAAGTACTACTTGCTACTATTACTATTACTATCTGTTAATATTATTTAGCGTTTCATGAACCAGGAAACTTCCTCGTGCTTTGATACGCTACGCATCGGGGAGTTTCTGTTGTCATGGCGAGTAATTGTATTTTTTAAATATTGCTTTTAATTTTAAAAGTTGCTTTTTGAGCTTATTTCTTTGATGGATTATATCGAGTAAACTTATTATCAATACCTAAATATTCACTGAAAAGTTTGTCGTTCAAAAGATTATATGAAGACATCAGACTATAAATGTATTACTCCCTTAGAATAACAAATGATAACAAATTGTTTGTTGTTTATTAAATAGCAATTTTGCATGTGATAGACTTTCGATTTTATGTAATTAGAAATAAATGAGTGGAAAACAGAGCGTGGGAAATGCCTTTCAGTACTCTCAAATAGGCTTTGGGTAATTCAAAGTTTCTTTTGATAAAGTCTAATCCTTGAAGCTTATACTTATACATACAACTTATTTGCGTCTGTGGGAATACAAATGCTGTTATAGAGTTAGTAATTAATTAACGTGTGGAGATGTATGGAAAGAGAACAATGACGCTTAACGTGACTTTTATTTTTAATGTTTTATAAGTACACGTTTCTGTTTCGAGTGCTTCTATCAAATAAAAGTTAAAAAAGTGAAAACTCAAACAATAAGTGAACTTTCACATTAGTTTAGTCTGTGCAATAAATGCAAACAATAAATAATAAAAAAAATATCAGCCAGCTCGGTATAGTTCCAGACAAGTAACACACTCAAAATGGTTATAAAAATATCGTAATTTCAAATGTGAAATAATTAAAAAATACTCCTTTATTGTGTATAAAGAAATATAGCACATTATTTTACTTAACTAAATAAAATCTTTTCCAACATTTTATGTTTTATACTTGTTGTAAGCCATTTCCTTGACGAGTAATGTTTTAGCTAAAATTTCATATTTAATGCATTTTAGTATATATCATTCGGTAACTATGGTTACAGAAATTCTTGGTATACTTCTTACTCGTCTATAAAATAATTAAGGTTATTGAATAATTTACGCTGGCTTCCACCATCATCTGAAATGACATCAAGATTGTGTTCGACTAGTAACCTGCGAACCCTCCAAGTGGTTAAATGCAGTTTCATGCGGCCCGCCAAGTGATCTCAATTAATTACCATTGAAGCAAACTTGCAAATAAATCGCCTCTAAATTAACCGACATACTTCAGCAGGCGGGATGTTTCTTCTTACGGGAGCGCAAGATACGACAGATTGGTACAAATTTGATTTCAAAATATTCAGTTCGTTATGCTAAAGAAGAAATTTAAATAATACTTGAAGCGGCGGATGGCGCGCATGTTGCAAAAACGCGATTCCCGCGCTCGAATTAGAACAAACGATAAAGCAACGGAATGATTTCCAGCAAGTCAGTGTAATTATGTGATATCGTGACCCCCTACATAGCATGCTTATTTTAAAAGTTACACTCACCAAAGATACGTTGAAAAATGTAAAACACAATAAACTTGCGAGTTAGTGGGTTATTATCCGAAAAACTTAGAAGAAAATCGGAAAAACATGCAAAAACTATGAAATATGACAGCATTTTTTAGAAAGTACAGCCATGTTATGACGTAAACGCAGCTAACTTCGTGTACGTGTCCGAAACATCGCCCCCAGCAATTTCAAACAACCGGAAATGAAGGGTCATTCACCTACATATTCTTTTTAACAATTATTACTGGAACAAGGGAATATTGACTATTGTTTATCAAAATAATCGCAGAGCTAACTCGTAAAGTAACTTCTAAGCTAACTCAGTTTCCTTTCTAATTATTTAAATGCAAGGTTTGTAGTGAACCATCGTGGTCACCCAAGGGTCATTGACCTGTGCAGGTATATTATATTACTACAGGAACGCTATAATAATTATTGCTTTTTATTCGTAGAGTTAACTTTTAGACTAAACTTTCAAACCTAACCTCCTGGTGCCCGCATCCCAGAGCAATAATTAAGTCATTAACTACCTATTATTACAGGAACGTGGTGATTACTGTGTTTTACATAAGAATCGAAGAGTTAACTTTTAGACTAACTTCAAAACCTAGCCAGAAAGTAGCTACCTCCTGGTGCATGCCTCCCTGTGCAATGAAGGGGGCCCCTGCAACGGTCAATGACAGGTACTCCCTATTATTACAGGAAAGTGATAATTACTTTGTTTTACAAAAAAATCATAGAGTTAACTTTTAGACTAACCTCCTGGTGCTCACATCCCAGAGTAATGATTACCTATTATTACTGGAACGTGGTAATTACTGTATTTTACAAAAATGAGTTGGTTTGGTTGACAGCTGTTGGAACACGTTCAAAAACCGGAAACCGTTATGACGTCACATTTTGTCAGGCAATGTGACCAAGCTGACAACCACAAATAAACTGTATATGTATCCAACTTCATTATTTACAACGGTTATTTTAAGCTAAAAATTAGCAACTTTGATGTTAGTTTTCTTATTAATTACGGGCGAGCACCGTGAAATTTTTTCAGAATATTGTTCTCCGAGTTATTCCCTACAACCTAGTATAAGTGGTTTACCTGGGTTTAGAGGGGTCACGATATCAAACAATTAATAAAATATTTATTAGATAATGTTTACTGAATTACATTCACGTTAAAGAAATCTTATTTGTTTATATTATAACCTAGTTATAGGTTATAATATGTGTACGCTTTATCTACCCTTAAGCTGATTTCAAATTGTTTAGAAATATTTTTATTATTATTCTCAATTTATAAATACTATTACCAGAAGTTTATTTAAATTTTATGAATCTTTCTCTTTTGTCATCTTTAACTATTCTAGTTTTCTTAAAATACAAACATGCATTTAAAGTTACCTTTGTCTTCCTAGTTCACTTACATATATGTGACAATAGAAACAAATAAAAGGATTACATTCAATCACAACATTTAATTTTTTTTATTTTCACACTTCTGTACAGATTTTCTTCTATTACAAAATTTTATAGATTCCTATCTCCGTTTTATTTTTATTGACCTCTATTTTTTTGTTGCTTTTATGTTCTTTAACAACCGCCCTTTCATTTTAGTTTTATAACAAGTATTTGATCATTAAAAGTTTTTAACATTTTTGATATTTAAACAGATTATAACTATCAAAATATGAATGCGTCCTTGGTAAGCAAAAATCTTTACATACTTCCAATAACCAAAAATAGTTGAATCTTTTGAAATCATTAATAAACTATTGGTATTCAAACAAAATAAATCAAACGTTGACACACTCATAGGTAATAAATAATTAAATAAAAGAATTGAACCAAATCACCACTTCATAAAATCAATACGGTATACTTAATATAGGGTTCCGGTGTAAGTAGAATATAATACTTCCACTTCCATTTATATTCAACTTAAATTAAGTAACTCGGATAGTATTTAAACAAATCAATAAATAATCAATTACATCAAAATATGATTCTGTCTTGCAAAACTCCATGTCGGTGTTTAAAAATTGATCTAAGGAAGGGTACAGCATGAAGAGTTTCTGCAAAATGCTGAAAAAAGAGGAAAACTGGATCCAGATTATGTAAAGCCCATTTTGACGAACGCTATTGAAAAAAGCTGCTATACCTTCTATAATTTCATCCGAAATAAAATACTTTTCAAGCAGCATCTAAGTAGCAGTAACTGAGATCGGAACTTTGATTGAGTAGTTGTTACGTAACTACAACTAAATTTATGACTTTATAGGTTTAATTACTTCAGTTCGGAACATTTTAGTACTTATGTAGTTGTTTATACTATTTATTGGAACTATGCAGTTCCATTACTTCTGAGTAACTTTTAAAGTATATGGAACGGTATTACCACTTAATATAGTTACTTTAAAGTAGTTGCAACTTCAGAGTGGTATTATGATTGTAGTGATAACGTGCCCGAAGCTACTTTAAAGTTTTTAAAACTTGAAAGTAGTAGTAAAAGTCTGAATCCATTGTTAATCCTTCAAAGTAACGGAACCTTACAGTAGCATTGAAAGTAAAAATTACGTTTTTGCTACCAGGAGAATCACTTTAAAGTAATTTATCGTAAACTACTCCATCTCCATACTTACTTGTAAAATGTAAGAGGCCATTAATCAATTTCCAATTTGTTATGATTGTTAATAGATGTATTACTAAGAATCGTGAATACAAGAAATGCGTCATCTTCGTAATCACACCGGTATATAAACAAATACGATCCAGGGTGAGATAAGATAAGAGTGCAAATTTCATGTTGCTAAAAATTCAGTGATGTACCCTAGGACCAAAAGGTTTACATTACTGATTTACTTTTATTTTTAATTAAAACCAGTTTGTTCCGCTACTGAATCTTTCTAGCTCATTTATTGTTTATTTTATCATTTAGATTACAGCGTGGCTTTCGCGTAATTCTAGATGCATTTTACATTTTCACCCACGTGATTTGTGATGCTAATTTCTTGTATTTATGGTTCCAAAATGCCCTTTATATGTAATTTCTCTCTTATTTGAAAAGATAAAAAAATCAACCAAAAACTATTGTGAATGACTCAAAATGATCCTTCAGAAAACACCCTTAAAAGCTGTTTGCATAGCAACGTTTAAGAAATGATGCCAAGTTGAGTAATTTTTGCAAATTGATCCCTCTGTTTTGTTTTCATGTAAATTTATTCTTCACTTTATTCTGCATATGAGGCTTTCTTTTACAAATCGAACACTAATATGGGGTCACATTTTTTATTTGCTTCAAAAATTTTTTACGCATTTCCTATACAAAATAAACCGACACGTATTTCGGTATTTTGTTTTCCCGTGAATATTTTCAAAAATACTTTACACAACTCGTCGATTGTGACCTTTTTCAAATCGCGATAACTCCACTTCTGTTCATCGTATGGAGTAAAGTATTAGGTCATTTTCAATGCAATGGAAAGATATTTGTTTTAATATTAATTAATATTATATTTGTTGTTAACCTGTGATTGTTATAAACAATTTAAATATTGTTTTTCATATTTAGAGTCAAATTCTTGAGTTTAAAAATTAAAAAAAAATACCATCGTATTCCTCGTCTCATTCTATATAAAAAACATATTTTTTGGAATGGTCAATCGATTTCATCTATGGAAATAATTACTTCGTACGCAGTAAGTGCTTTGCGGCGCGGTTGCCACGAATGCAACGAATGCATTGTTATCTGTGGGTTTTCTGAAAACGACGCATTTGTAGTTCAAAATTCCATTCAAGGCATTCACTGGAACAATGATCAGGCAACAGTGCATCCATTTGCAATATATTATCGAGATAATGCGGACGAAGTACAATTTAAAAGCTTGGTAATTATTTCCGAATGTTTGCATCATGATACCATTGCATTTCACGTTTTTCAAAGACATTTGTCTAAATTTATAAAAAGTAATTTAATAAAAAAATTATTTACTCTTCTGATGGGACAAGTGCGCAGTGCACAATTTATGAAAATTATATTTTCATCCCCTAAATGCACATTAGATAATTAAGTAAGGCATATTAACGTACGCAGAAAGAAGTAAAGAATAAATTTCCGTGAAAAAACAGGGTGCAATTTGAAACATTAATCAACTTGGCATGATCTCTTGAACGTTGCAATGCAATCGGCGTTTAAAGATGTTTTCTGAAGGATCATTTTAAGTCATTCACAATAGTTTTTGGTTGATTTCTTTATCTTTTCAAATAACGGTGATATTGCGTATAAAGAGCATTTTGGGACGCCCGGTATAACCTTCAATAAAAATAACAAATCGGTGCCAAATTGTGCCTTAGGAATTGTTGTATGTAGCTTTAAGTTGGCAACATTTATTTGTAGTGATGTAACTAGACAATCCTGGCCCATGCGTCAGTACCACTTGAGTCGGCTTAGTGGACACGCTCTTGTACAGTGTATGCAATGTGTATGTTATGCCTCTTGCTCACTCAATATCAATAAAGTTAATTAATAATTATAATTCAGTATTTTTTATTTAAACACATAAAAGAACATAACAGGAATAATATAAAAATGGTTTCAATCTTGTGTATCAACTTATAAGTATTTTTGTCATATTTTATTAGACATTTTTTATAAAAAATATATTTAAAGAAGGCGCGTTGTTATTCTTCGACCTACAATCATCGCATTTAACAAAAAAGTTGCAACAGTTTATAATTTTGGTATTCTGGAATGACAAAATATTCAAACATTTCATTGCTCTTTGTATTATTAAGTACGTATTACAAATAAAATAGTAATCCATTTTGTGACACGATCGCAGCATTAGTATAGAAAATGATAGAATATTTGTTAAGTTGCAAGAGTAAGAGAGAGAGCAATCATGCGACACAATGTGTCAAAGAGAAAAGAAGTTCCACGAAAGTAGCAATAACTAAACGTAACCGAAACGTAGCTGGGCAAGTTTCAGAAAGGTTAGTGCAACGTATCTGCTATCCAAAAATTGTTCCCCATTTTGGTTCCAGGCACATAATAAAACCGTAGCAATTACGTGCTTGTGACTAGTGGCAAAAATCTAACAGTTCCACCGGTAGTTGTGGTACGTAACGATGACTAAAAATGCTGTTTGGGTTTGCTTGTGTAAGTAGTGCTAATAATTATTTAACTGTTCAACGTACGTTAGTATTCTTAAAAACATTAAAAGATACTGATATGCCTTCTGTAATTTAATCTGTTAGAAAAAGGCTTTGCTTGAGTAAGTAGTGCTACTAATTGCTTAGCTACTATTTAACCATTTCAACTTATTATTTATGTATTTTTTCAATTTCTAGGATATGGACGATGTGGTGCCAGTTATATGTGTAACAGCTGATGCAGAAAAGAACAAAATGCAAAAAGGTCTAGTACGCTCTGCTTGTGACTTAAAATAAGCTAGGAAAACCTCGTCAAGACATGACGGTCAAAAGCATTGAAGGATTTCCCTATATCCCCACAACATTCGTTGTGTGATTACAATCCTTGGGATTTTCGTGAGTGATTATTTAAATAAACACAACCAAACATAACCAGTTGAAAATTCTAAGCCTAGCACTCCTCTCTCCCAGCTTACCCTCCTATATTCCGACATATATTCCTCTCTGGCTTACCCCTCCCCGCCGGATTATTCTACATATATTCGGAAATTCTACCTTACGAAATGAGAAGAATAAAATCAAGAATCGATCTTGTTTAAAATATTCTTGAAAACGTCTATTAGTGCATATTTCAAAACCATGACATAAACCTACTGTTGGCAAATTTCCTGCGTTTTATACGTACAAACAATATGAAACTGCTCTGAATAAGCAATTGCCATCAGTTATTATTTGTATAATTCGTGTTGTTCATAATTTTCAACTATGCGGGTTTTCTCTAGCAACCTAACAGTTCTTTATACATTAAACGAACGTTAACCGCTTATTAATGATGGAAGTAGTCGGCTGCATCACCCTTTTATATTTATAAGCGGGAGTAGTTACGAAACGCACCACCGTAGAAAATGAGAGGGCGTCCCAAGTGAATGTCCGATTCGTCCGTCTCAAATTAAACACTTTAGAGTTTTTCAAATTAAAAATATAAACATTAAAAAATATAGAAATTAAATAGTGTTGACTAATCTACACAGCGAAAGCATGGATTTAAAAAAAGAATCGCTTAGATCGGCCCGGTGGAACTTTCAAACGAACTGGAACAAAAATAAGCCTTGTGTTTTAAATATATAGATAAAACAAAGCACTAATTATAATTAGTGGTTTGTTTATTTATTTTAGGTAATGTTAACATTAACTAATGCTGTAACATATAATTATATGTTACAGCATTAGTTGATATCGCATTGATCAGATCAACATTGATGTCTACTTCTGATCATATCAAATTTGGTCATGAAATACCTTTTAAACATTCAAACCCTATTTCTAAAACTTATGTGTGAAATACAAGTAGTTCATAAGCCTCTAATCTAAAATAAATTAGGGCTAGTAACTCTTTAGCATAAGACCTCGAATATTATCTTAAACTAGTATTCACATTCATTGATTGTAGGTATTTTAAGCTCTTAAACGCTTAAACGTGCATAAAAATCGATAAGCGAATATATACGCAAATCTTGTTATTTTATTAGAAAATGAATTGGTGTTCAAACAAATCCAAAAACAATAACACCAGTTAAATAACAAAGGATTCCTTATATTTATCCCCCGTCAAATAAATTTATTTTTTCCATTTTAGAATGACAAAAGGGATATCTTTTTATTAAAAGAAACGTTTGTCACCAAACAATACCATAAAACCGCATTCATCACCTTAACAAATTTGACAATATAAGAAATGTGAAACAATCACACATATAAATCTTGACTCAGGTTACCGTGCTGAAAACAAATTTAAAATATTCTCTACGAAAAAGAACACTCTTACGGAATAGTGATATTTTTGCAACGCGAAATTTTAAGATATTAAACAAGATGCGAATCTTTTGTGTACAATGCTTTCATGTTTATGTACAAAGAGCAGTAGGAGTAGTGGAATTGAATTACCGTGTCAACACAATTTAAAAAATTCGTCTGACAAAAGTTAAAAATATGTATCAAAAGAGAAGTGTAAAGAATATATCTTAACGACCATCCGAAAGAAAAAATAACGACATCACTGCATCTCAGAATGGATAACCCTAATCTTTTATAGAGTTTAGTATTGTTAAAAATTCAATAAGGGTAAACTTCAAATCCACTGAATCAATGTCTGGGTTTTAATGTCATACGGCAGCGTATCGTTTTCATTCCATCGAGAATCCAAAGTTTAGTCGCAAAACTTGGTAAGTTAGAGCATATACTGTTAAGTAAAGTCCACACAGTAAGTGAAAGTGATATATTGCATTCGTTGGAGACAGTGGTATTGCATTACGAAAATTTTCTTTCAAACAAAAAATATCACAAAATGAAATAACCTTTGCGTTTTCCTTTATGGCACTGGAACTTATTATTTGTCTTGTTTATGCTATTTATGCTATTATATTTTACTGTTCATGTTTCATTTTATTTTGTTCATGGTGAACGTTTTGATAAACAACCAACTGAAGTATGAACGTATATTAAAAAAAAGTAAAATCATTAACATATAAATTACACAATTAAACAAGTTAATTAACAATTCCTGAAATGAATTGGTATATGGAAGCTTCCAAAATGTACAATAACAATTCCAATCACGTAGTATTCGTTATATACATATTTCTTTTGAAGGTGCACAGATGCGCCTAAGAAAAAGTAATGTGTTTCTTTTTTCTTTTACACAGATTTACAGGATTTTCCACAAAAAAGGGGATAGATTATGTTAGTTATAGATCCAGGAAAATGTACATTTTGAAGGATTAAATCTCGACATTTCTGGTTTTAAAATATTTTCATTCATTCTTTCATTCATTAAAATAATTCAACAGTGTTTCTAAGGTTGTAAGAGCACATAAATTTTTTATAAAATATGTTCTATTTACAATGCAGCTTTTGGAAAAAGGATTATTAAATAATTCTTTAACTTTATGTGAATTTTGGGCAGGTGTGTCTTCGTGCAAATACTGAACAAATTCAACTCCCCCGAAAGTTGTAAAAATTCTGCTAAGATACATTCTAGCAATAGATTTAAATAAGTTTCGTATGTTTAAAGTTTTTCTGAAGTGCCTACATAGGCCGTAAAAATAGGATTTTGCTTTGAAATAATTCGTAAAAAGTCGGAAACTTTTTAATCTCTCTATTTACTTGTAAATAGAAGAATTTGAAGTTTGCACCAATTTTCTACGTGAGCTGTAGTCGGGGTTTACCGAAAACCACATCTTCGGACTCCGTTTTTTGTGAATAATTCGGAAACAACGCATTCCTTGGGAAATTCGGTCGTTTAATAAATTAAAGTACATTAAATTCTGCAAGAGCAATATCGAATGAGCCTCTCAAGAAGATAATTGAGCTTAGAAAAATTATAGAAAAAACTATAAGAGTCACAAATTTCTGCGTTTTCACTTTAATTTGGTAATCTAGAATGCGTCGTATGAAAAACAGAGCTGTTATAAAAGTTGTAGAGCATCATATTGCGAATCTAATGATTACTTCAAGAAGTACAAGAATCACAAAGCTCCGCTGAAAATTCCTGCAGACCATTGAAGAGACATTGATTTCGCCTCGGGTAAGCGCTTCTTAGCTCCAACAGTAAGCATAGATTGAACACAAAATAGAGGAATAAAGGAGATTTAAAATGATGAAAGAATTGCAAATAAGTTGTACTGAAAACATGTATTGAAAAGTGACAATAAGTGACTTACACTTATTGCCACTTAAGAATTGTGAAAAATCTACAAAAAAGTGAAATTCAACTAAAAATAGTGCGTGTGGAAGAAAATTTAATCATTAGGTTCGTCAGCTGTAACTCCTCCAGTTCAAGTTCGTCGTCATCCTCATCATCGACGATGTCTTCATTAGCAGCAACTTCCACCTCGTCATCAAAACTTGGCCCGTCATCTTCTTCTGGTGCATTGGTGCACGATGTACCCTTGCATTCAAAGCAAATAGTTTGGACGCCTTACAACTCCTAAAGGAAATACTGGCGGAATATTGAAGAACAGCCTCTTCAGTAGGAGGAAGAGCAGTTAAGTTGAAACGGCTCTGAACCAGAGACTTTGTGAACGTAGCGTGTTTCGTTCAGCAAACCCTCTCGACGGGATTAGCCAGTATACAAAGCTGTAATGAATTTCTAGCCAGCAGCAACTACTTCATCTGCAGTAGTACGGAAGTTTTTGAAGATCTGTACAGCCTGTTGTACGTCACGATTTTTTAAGGTGCTTGGCAAATTTCATTTTATCTTACTTAACAATGCAGACGTAGCTGAGAAAAGCATTTAGTAGGACCAATTAAATTTATTTAATTCAACCAAATATTTAGCTAAATAAACTAAATTTTATTTTTTTATACGAGCCCCGTTACATAATAGTTCGGACACTTCTATTTTTGTTAAAGGATACCCTCCTGCAAGAGCAGTTGCACTCTAGCAACAAATAGTGACCAACAAAAACCTTTCGAAGTTAAGATTCCGGGGTATCCTTTAACAAAAATAGAAGTGTCCAAACTATTACCTGTAGGGGCTCGTATTGTCTTTTAATTCCGTAGACATTTTAAAGTGTGTTTGGGAATAACACTTTAAGCTCAAGTATCTTCTGCAACACTTTACCTAATTCGACACTTAAGGTGCTCGTTCGATGCACAATTTAATAAACTTTAATTTATAAGCAGAATTTTCCAAGGAATCCGCCATTTCTGAGTTATTCGCAAAAAGTCCGAAGATGTCGAGATTTTCGGCCTAAAGTTAATGTAGAGAATTAGTGCAAAATCAAATTCTTCTATTTACAAGTAAATAGAAAGATTAAAACAGTTTTCGGTTTTCCAAGAATTATCAAAGCACAGCCAATTCTTGACCTACCTTTACTGGCCTAATAGTAGTCTCTCCGAAAAGACCGATGTATATATTAATTCTCCCTGAAAATTGGCCGTGAATTACAATTACCAAATAATAATTTTGAACAATCCAGTACCTGCAAATTTGAATGATTACTTAGTTTGTCGTGATTTTGAAAAGTCCCGATTAAATATTTTCTGATGTGTCAAAGTATTAAGATGCCGCCTTTATGTCAAAAATATGAAAGAGAACATACAGATTGATTGGCTTATTGATATTAATGCTAATTATAATTAACATTGACTACCATAAGGCTAACCATAGAAATATGAGAGTATACTTGTGCGTGGTGTATGGCGAAGGTTGCCGGGACCGACTGCTTAACGTTTCCTCCGACAGTACGGGACTGCGTACGCACATATGCGACATATTCCCATTTTTTGCATTGATTAAATTAATTTCACTATTTTATCATTGCTATCAAGCACATGTCTTTGACTTTCAAGTATCGTTTCTTCTGAGTCGGAGCACTTTTCGTCCTCCATTTCATCTGTTCCATTCTCCATTCTAAAATACGTATGGACCTATAAAGCTCTACATAGGCCTACTGCCATTCCTATGTATTTCACTGTACTGATATAATAATTATTATATCTCGAAACGAAATAATAGGAGCAGCGCTGGAGAGATGTTTTATAATCAGACGGTTTTGGAGAGTAGGGAGGAAATAGCAAAAGGTTTTGTCGATTACTTTAAATCAGTGCATTTGAATGATAAAGCTAATTACGATATCAGAAACTATAATAAACATGCTACATTACCCTCAACTTTATCATTGTCAGTAATCACTGAAGAAGATATTAAAATTAAAGTCAAAGAAATCGGTAGGCCCAGATGGTCCCCCACCATATCTATCTAAGGCTGTTTTGAATTCCTTGTAGAACCCTTAATTTGTATATTCAATACTATTTTGCATACATCTGTCTTTCCTGATCAGTGGAAATTAACTAAAATATGCCCAATCCATAAAGGTGGTAATTTTTCTGATATTGCCAATTACAGACCTGTGGCGTTACTGTCCACTCCTTCAAAGGTCTTCGAAATGATCTTACATAAGTATTATTTAAATCATATTAAAAACTCAATAATATTTAATCAACATGGTTTTATGCCTGCACGTTCAACATCTACAAATTTAGTTCAATTTACTCACGACTTAATTGATTCATTTGCTAATGGATGTCAAGTTGATACTATATATACGGACTTTTCGAAGGCTTTTGATCGAGTGGATCATGATATCCTTTTAAAGAAATTGCATCCCTACGGATTTTCAGATTCATTACTAAAACTTATGATTTCTTATCTAAGAGACTGTAAGCAATACGTCGTTTTTAAGGGGGCAATGTCGGAAGAATTTGATACCCCGTTAGGCGTACCGCAAGGTTCAAATCTTGGACCGCTGTTGTTTTTAATAATGATTAATGACCTTCCAAGAGTAATACTTTATTCAAATTATCAGCTATTTGCTGACGATTTTAAAATATATAAACCTGTAAAATCATTAACAGATTACAATGATTTAGAATCTGATCTTGTAAGAGTACATCAGTGGTCTATGGATAATCGACTCTACTTTAATGTTAATAAATGTGGTGTTGTTTCGTTTTCGAAAAAAACTAATATTTTAACTTATAATTATAAATTGGGGGACAATATTCTTAAAAGGCAGACGTGTGTAAAAGATTTAGGTGTAATATTTGATTCGAGTGTCACGTTCAATGAACATACGAGGGTGGTCCCAGAAGTACCCGACCCAACAAAGAAAACACAAAAATTTTGGAAAAAGATTTATTTATTTTTCAACGTAATCTCCTTTCAGCTCTATAAACTTTTCCCAGCGGTGTTCAAAAAGTTCGATACCCTTTTTATAATAAGAACTGTCTTGCTCCTCAAAATAGCCATTAACTGCTGACATCACTTCTTCATCGTTGGAAAATCTTTGACCACTGAGCCATTTTTTCAAGTTTGGGAACAGAAAATAATCCGAGGGGGCTAAATCTGGCGAATATGGTGCATGAGGTAGCAATTCAAACGCGGCACCCATTTTGCACACAGCTTTCTCATGTCCACATTTTCAGATAATATGCGATGTACCGCACTTTTTGAAATGCCCGTAATGTCTGCTAGCTCGAGCACTTTCAGTCGACGATCATCAAGTACCGCTTTGTGGATTTTCTTCACCATTTCTGGAGTCGTCACCTCATTTGGTCGACCACTGCGATGCTCGTCTTGGTAGCTCGTACGGCCTCGTTTAAACTCAGCTACCCAAAATTTAACTGTTGTAAACGAAGGAGCAGACACCCAGAGTAGAATCCAGTTCATATATATTGGTTGGGCTGAGGCCTTTCAAATAAAAGTATTGTATCACATAACGATGACCAATTTTCACCAATTTCACAAATTCACTGACAACGTTCACCATTGATGGCTGCCAAACAAATACTGAACAACGTGGCGCTTTCAAACTTGAAACATATGCTTTATAGACTGCGTACTTTCCAATACAGTGATATTTTCAAACAACTACCGCCACCTCTTGGTCAGGTCTGGTACTTCTGGGACCACCCTCGTATAACACAACGGGTGAATAAAGCTTATCAAATGTTGGGGTTTATAATTCGAAATGCAAACGCATTTACTAAGTGTGAATCTTTTATTATACTGTTTAATTCACTTGTAAAATGCCATCTGGAATATGCTTCGGTAGTATGGTCACCTTTTTACGCTTTATATAAAGAGGCGATAGAAAAAGTACAAAAAAAGTTTCTACGTTTCGTATATTTTCGAAAATACGGCCAGTATCCTCACTATATTCGTTCTTATATAATTCGCAAGAATTTAATGTAGCTAGCTTAGAAGATAGGAGGAAAGTGTCTGGTGCATTATTTATTTTCAAAGTTATCACAGGTCTATTAGATTCGCCAAATATTCTGCAAAACTTAAATTTTAAAGTGCCTAAATATAATGTCAGAAACACAGAACTATTTTATGTGACTCATCGAAAAACTAATTATGTTATGAATTCTCCGCTATATAGAATGTGTACTACATTAAATCAATTAAAATGACTGTGATATATTTCGCACATCGTTAAAGAAATTTAAAACAGTCCTCCGCCGTAACCTGTTATTTTATTTCGAGGATTCTTCCGTAGGATGAAAACTAGTTGTTAAGTTGTTAATTTGTTAATCATTTTTTATGTACTTTTTGTGTATTTTGCTGTTTTTCTTTTCTATTTGTGATTGGTAGATACGATTTACTTTTTCGTTCAGTTTGTATCACTTTTATTTATTTGTATGTAATATTTTTGTAACCTGTCATTGGAAATTTTCTGTTGGTTGCAATAAAATTAAATTAAATTATGGTCCGTCTTTTGCTGTTCAATATTTTTATCTATTTTCTACAAACAAAAGCTGAAAGTAAGGCCTGAGTCTTGGGCTTCGATCTGCCAAAAATGCAATTTTCCGATTAAATTATAGTATGAAGGGGAGAAGTCTAGGACTCCAAACTTTTACATTAAGTTCGCCTTACAAAGAGGGTTTACTGCCAAAAAATTATCCTTTATAATTTCACCTTTCTTTTGTAATGAAGTCATTAATATTATATCATATCATATCATATCATAACTCTGGTGGGGGAGTTGCAACAAATCTGAAAATACCAGGTAATCGACGTCCAATAGTAAGCTAACCCAAGTATAGGTTTGAAAATCTAGACTTTGCGGGTATGACTGCTATAAATTTTTAAAACACCGAGAAATTTCTTATGCACGTCATGCTGAAAATTTATATTTTCAGTGGTACAATTTTTAAATATTGAGTTTATTTATGTTAAATTTGAAGTAAGACCTTGATCAATATACATTAAAAAAATTAAATTATAAATATCTCAAATTACACAAATGCATATATAGATTAGTCCACTTGCACCATTGCACCACGCTCTCCAATTATATTCTTGGTTTTATTAAATTAATGTTAAATCACATTTGATTATTGCAAATTTTCATTAGATGCATATTACAGTGTAATAAAAGTTGATTAATAACGATTGCATAAATTTAATGAGGTAGACTAAATGATAGTGTAAATAAGTAATTAATGTGACAGCGATTTGTAACCAGTTCAAAAACTACAGCAACCCACAAATAATGTTTTAGTTTTGATGGATCATTATTAGTATTACACTATTATTTCATGTAGCGAATGAGCCGTGCATTTTTCTTTCGTCTTGCAAGCTAGCATTTAAATATTATTATTATTAAAATGTATTTGTGAAGATTATTTATTGATGGTTGTTCATTTGGCGTCTCCGACCATACTAAAGAGTGTTGTTAAAGATAACAATAAACGCTTTCCGTAAGAATTGAAATAGTATATTACATTACTAGTGTGGAAGCAAGCCGAGTGCGGAAATCACACGAGTGCAGAAAAGTCACTTTCCAACGTGTAATGTACAATATTTTTCCTACGACCTCCCAAGTTTCAAGTTTCAAATTTTCAAGAATATAATTTTTGAAGATTTTAAAGCAAAATCTTTATGGTTAGGTTTAACAAAGAAAATCACACTTAAAGCTAATTTTCTTAAGCCATTTATTTTTAGAATATAAAGTTTAATTTTTTAAACAATTTACAATATGAATAATTATAACGAAATTTATATCAAAACATTTCCAGAAAAATAAAATTAAGTTATCTTGATAACTTAATTTTATCTTTCTGGAGCTGAATAGAAGTTAAATGTAAAAGTATTGTTATCACAATTGTTAAAGTGAATGGATGTTTGTTAACATTTTATCTAATAGATTCTTTTACTAAATATAAATTTCAATTTAAAAAAATCATATCTTCATACCTTATTTAAACATAGTATAAAATTAAACCTTGGGTTTAGCAGCAAAGTTAATTAAATGAATTACTATTGCAATTTATAATATAATAATTTGAGAGGCACATAATTTATTTTTTATTTATATTTAATAATATCTTCATAATTAACAAATATAACTTCAACTAATAACATAATGACAGGTGTGAAAGAGGTTGCCTATCTAAATTATTACTTTTATTTTTCTCCCATTTGGCATCGCTGATTTTAATCTTGGCAAACTTGCTTCAATAGATTTCTTGTAAATAGTGAGGTTACGTTAGGTGTAATCTATTAGATATTTCTTTTTGATAGCTAAAATAACTAATTAAACAATAATTAAAGTTATATTTATGAGAAAAGAATAGATACATAATAATGGTTAAAATGCTTCTCAAAATTGGATTAAACATTAATGTCATCATTTTAATGTAAACAAAATTCATGGATTGCTAGGTATTGCTTAGCGAGACGTATTTTCCTAACACACGTGTTATATAACTAATTTTCTTAATGTCGGTAGCGTTCGCTATTGTTCACTTTCGTATGGGGTCGTAGGAAATAGTATATTACATAACGAGAGTGGAACGTGGCATTTTTCGTACGAGTGTGAAATTTCCGCACGAGGCGTCAACCGAGTGCGGAAATCACACGAGTAAGAAACACACTTTCCACCGAGTTATGTACACTATTTTTCCTACGACCAGAAAAATACAGTTTTTCAAAGAAAAAATTATTTTAATGCTAACAAAAAACAATTTACATTTCATTTAGTAATTTTATTTTTATCATTATTTTCAGTACCAATAAACTTTATAACTATATGATTATTGTAACAATTTGTGAAGTTAATTGGGGAAAGCGTGTGTGTAAGTGCGTTTTGAATATTGTCAGTATTCTTGTTTTATCCGTAAAGGGATTATTATAACAATTAGTTAAATTTCTTGGAATTTGAGAGTTGTGAAAAGGTGTTTGTAAAAATGAGTTTTCAATATTTTAACCATTTTAAACATTTAAACCAAAGAAAAATTTACAGTTAACTACTAACAATGATAAATTAGCCCTTATACTTATGGCGTCTTTAAACAAAAGACTATCATCCGCATATTGAACATTATACAAAGCCGTCTCTGATTATTTATTTATTTAAAATATTGTTAGAAATTAATTATACTCTAAGTAATTATTAAAACTTTTTAACAATAAATCTATAATATATGAATTAAAACTTATTAGCAATTTAAATTAAAATATATTGTTGGAAATGGAAAACATATAGTACATTACATACCGAGGCCGAAAGTAGGTACTCCATTCCTGTCGAGAGAACAATATAGTTTACCGAGAGGCGATAGCCTCGAGGTGAACTAGTTCTCGAGACACAGGAATGGTACTTTTGCCGAGGTTTGTATACTATTTTATTCGCAATCGTCCTTTAAATACTGAATTATCTAAAATTCTTGACAGATGCAAAATGTCATCGGTTGGGATTGGCATAACGTATGTCGCCACTTACATCATCAAATTCGATCGCATAATATTTCGAGGATTTTATTGAATAGGAGTATTTATAAATTAATAATAATACCTGGGTACTCGTTCTTTAGCAGCCAAGGTCCGCAACATTACCAAACATGATTTATACAGCCATTTCTACACCGCTTTTGGCGATGTAATTTTCTGCGCGCCACCTAGTAGCTGAATTTAAAGACACGTAGAGGTGCGAAAATAGGTCGTTTCGGACCATGAGAATGTCAAAGTTACAAACAATGATGCATTTTCGGACCTCTAAATGGTCAGGAATGGACTCATTACCAATACGATTGCGAATAAAAATTATTATTTTGCAGTGAAAAGTTGTTTTGGTGTAATGACAATTGGTGCAGTGAAAATATGTCAAATATCCCTCAATATATCTAATCAATAGTTTTTCATGAAATAAATACAGCTAGAATTAATTAATTATTGTGTTAGTAGATGATTAATGTATCAAAATAGTCAAAAAATATAAGCAGGTTCTTATTACTTATATAATTTGCTATTTACTGCATAGAATTCGACCATGAGATTTGCGAAAGTAAATCGCACAGCCGAAAGTAAAATACACTATAAGTGTGTTTTACTTTCGTGTGTTATGTTCGGTTTTCTAGGCAACTTGATTGTGCGATATGAGCTACTTTCTGATATGGTCGTAGGAAAACAACATTACAACATTCCTGGAATTTGGTAAATATATCAAATAATGAGCTATCTGCCATAGTACACCATAATTCACGGAAAAACAAAAGTTTCTACATGTTTTCACATATTTAGTTTAGATAAATAGGTAAAATACGAGCCCCGATGCATATTAATTCGTCTAGTTTCATTTTTTGTTAAAAGTCACTCCGCAATCTTTACCCCGAAAGTGGTCTAGAAAGTGACTCTTTCTTATTGCCAGAAGTGAAGTACTGCATTTGCATCTGTTTTCATAAAATTCTAAAGGGGGTTTCCTTCTTGCAAGGTTTTTGGGCACTTTTTTGATCTCGAAACGCGAAGAAGCGGTGTGAGGAAACTTCCATGCAGAACTACATGAAACTTGGCATATAGTAGGTGCAGGAGTAATACTTCACTCTAGCAATAGGAAACATCCACCTCAAAGAACAAAAGAAAAATGCCGTATAAAGATTGCTGGAGAGGAAATATAAAAAAAATACCCCACAAAATATATAGTATAATGAACATAGATGTGTATAATTTACACATGAAATGATTATCTGTATACTAAAATGTGATGTTAGGTTAAGAACTATCATATATTGAAAACTATACTCATTTGCTTATATATTTTGTCATATGTTTATTTTTTATATTTTAAATTAATGGCTGTCCCTCCATTTTTACCCCGAGATTCATTTTCTGATCTATGAAGTAACTGTTTTTTGTTGCTAGAGTGAAGTATTAGTCCTGCACCTACTATATGCCAACTTTCAATCAATTCTGTATAAAAGTTTCCTTTCACTGTGTCAAGGTTGACAAAAGCGCCCAAAAACCTTGCAAGAAGCATTGCAAAGAAAACCCCTACGTCGCATGGTGTAGATATAGATGCAGTACTTAACTTCTGGAAACAAGAAAGAGCCACTTTCTATACCAGAAGAAAACTTCGGAGCAAATATTGTGGGTGACATTTAACAAAAATGAAATTAGACGAATTAATATGCGGCGGGGCTCGTAGGCATTAACGAAAATGCAATTTGGTCTGCTAGAATACCATCTCTGTCTTTTTATTTAGAATTAGAAATAGTACTATAACTTGATCGATTCGGTGAAATTCTCGTAAATGTCCAATGTAGTCTTGCCATTAAAATTAAGACTGATGTATTTAAGCTTTGATGGTTGTGCATATGTATGTGTTTTAAAACTGATGTTAAAGAAATCTTGCTAATCACTTTTTTGACTGGTCATTATAGAGAAAAAGTTTATCATAGACAAACTTTGTTAAAACACTGAATAAATCACTATGCTACAATATCCTAAGGCTGAGCATAGTCACAAATTATTATGTCTTGTTAAAGTCGACAACACAAGTATAAGTTTAACAATAAGAACGGAACTTTTAATATTTCAAAAAATTCGTATTTTGTGAAAGTCCATATTCATGTTTGATTACGATACCGTTGTGATTATTTTTTATTTTCTAGAGAATTAGTAATTATTCTGGGGAGGTTTGTTGAAGGGATTTTAAAATTCAAAGTAAATGGTTATTCATTAAATTTTGAGAACCATTTTATCTTTATTATTATTAGAGATAAAAAAATGTTTCCTATAAAAGTTGTTCAGTTGTTGTTATTGTTCCGTCTATATCTCTTACAATGTTATCAATAAAAACAGTTATAAAAACGTGATGCAAAATATGTATATACTTTTTTAAATGAAACACCCTGTACATTGTTACATATTCAATTCCAATAATGCCAATAAGCAATTTTAAATTAAAACATTATAGGTTTCGAAATTTATTTTTTGAAACTTATTAATCAGACATTTCAATTATGAGTATATTGTAATTCTACAATTAACATCTACTATAACATTTTGTAGTTTTAGAGGCATAGAAATGACCAAAGCGTTGATTTGTATAGCGCTCGTTCAATTCATCCCGACCAAGTGTTTTGAACTTTTTTCAACAACTCAAACGTGTTTGCTGGCTGAACATTGTGCGCATAATTTTTTTTACCATGTACTCGTACATTTTCAAAGGGATTTAAATCTGCAGTTTTAGCGGTACACGGTAATACTAATTCAATGTTATTTTCATTCATCCACGTGCACAATTCTGGATGTATGAACAGGGGAATTATTCTGCAGTTAGGGATATTAATATTAGTTATAATAGCTGAATTATTATTAAATTTAGAACTTGTCCATTAAAATATGAAAGGGTTTGGATAGTTGATGTACCGATGCGATGGTAGTATCACATTTTGCAAAACACTACGGTAATAATCATCCGTAAATATAATAATAATAATAATGATATTTATTGGACACAATGTAAAACATTATACATAAATGTACAGTTATTTTAAGCTTATATGAGTGTTTTTTTAAATTTGACGTCGAAGGCGGCTATGGGTAGTTGATTGTGAACGGATCTTGATCGTATTAATAAATGTCATTGTCAAAACGTTCAAATCCAACCTCTGTCCAATAATTCACAATCGACTATTCACAGCCTACGTTGACGTCTAAAAAACACTCGATATGTATATGTACATGTCTACAAGTATAATGAAAAAACACTAATCTACATGCAAATTGTAGTATAACATAATGATTGTGTTCAAAAGGAAAGAGATCGGTATAACCGTTTTTCACTCTCCCCGGTACTATATAGATTCTGTTACAGTATAGACGCTGAAGTTTGTACCAATTGCAAGTTCATTAAGAAAACCCATCGAGACCCCGTTTAAATTGATTGATATCAGGTTTAGAAAAAATATCAATAACAAAATTGATTAGCTTGGGCGCAATGTATTCAAAGCAACATTCAAATTTGCTGGTTTGATGCTGTGGTATATAGTAAACTGTTCTATATCTTAACACAACAATTAGTATAACATAAATCTGAGCGTTTCACCAGCAAGTTCAACAGATAGGACGGCTCGCCGGACATTAAAATTTTGTATAATAGAGTCCCATAAAAAAGCAAAAATCTATAGTCTAATTTCAAAATTTCCGTATGGTACTTGAAAGGAAAACCCCAAACAAGAGTTTTTAAAACTTGAAGCTTTTGTTTCATGACCGCAGTCAGAAAATTGAAGTACACCATACTACCACAATCAATGTAACTTAAAACTAACATGTTTACCAGGTTCCATTTCACGTTTGGTGGTAGGATATCTTTGAATTTCCACATTGTTTTTAGTTTAACATAGCACTCACTGATTTTTTTAATGACATGACACTCGAAATTTAAATTTTTGTCTAAGATCACGCCGAGATTACGAGCACTTTCTGAGAGCGTTAGCACTACATCATTTAACACTATTCGTGTGAAGGTACTCGAATTGGCTTTTTCAAGTGCATAGTTTGTACCAAGACACATCACTACCGTTTTCTTGGGTTTCAACCGCAAACCATTGTTTTGTGACCATTCTGAGATACGCTGTAAGTTCTCGTTGAGTTCGATGATAAGATTATTGATATTGGAGGGCGAACAGGACTTATATAGCTGAGTATCATCGGCGTAGAGATGAAAGCTCCAACTGTTCTCAGTACCCTAGGTAGATCTGCAGTAAACAAGGTAAATAACGTGGGTGCTAATATACTCCGTTGTGGGACACCGTAGATTACTTGCAGTTCAGCGGATACAGTATTATCAATACGCACAGCTTGTGTTCTCTCGGATAGGTAGCTAGTAAACCACTGCACAGTTTGACCATTTAGTCCATAGTAATGTAATTTAGCTAGTAGTAGATTTCTATCAATAGTGTCGAACGCTTCAGTAAAATCTAGCAGTGTGAGGTAGGTGACTTCAGAGTTGTCCATACTTCTTACTATATCTGTAATGATTTTGATTAATGCTGTTGTCGTACTATAATTAGTTCTTAATCCAGATTGTGAGGCAGGTAGAAGCTTATTTTTATGTATTTGTTCTAAAAGCCGGTTGTTGCCTATTTTCTCTATTATTTTTGATAGAACAGATAAAATACTGATAGGCCTAATATCTCTAAGATCTTTGGCTGAACTAACTTTAGGCAATGGATTTATTAGAACTTTTTTCCATATCTGTGGCACCTTACCCCTTTTCAAATGAATAGTTAATGATGTGGGTTAACTCATTTATGCAAAACGGGAGTATCAATCTCACCATATTTAGATTTATTCCATCTACACCAATAGCATTCGATTTCAGACTAATGACAGTTTTTTCAACTTCCTCAGCAGGACGGTATGGTATATAGGTTCAGATTGCAGTTGTATACTGTTGTGAATTTGTTGGCGAAAAAAACTTAATAGTTCAATTGCAACTTTTACATCTTGAATGTTATTTATTAAGTATTGATTGATTAACTCTGGGTTCCTTATCTGTTCGGCTATTTTAGATTCAGGTTTAGTATGTATATTCCATTCGCTAAACTGTTTCCACAGTACACGAGGATTCTTCCTGTTTACTCTAATTTGGTGCTGTATGTAGACAGCTTTCTCATTCTTCATGGCAGTCGATAAAAAGTTCTTCAGTTGAATATAGTATTCTCGGTCTGGTTGTAGTTTAGTTTTTATATATTTTTTGTAGGCTTTATTTTTTAGTTGGATAATTAATTTTATATTATCAGTAACGTATGGTTTGTGTTTATGTCGTATGGAGACCGTTTTAAGTGGACCGTGTATATCGAGAAAATTTATAATTTCTTTGTTCAAATGTGTCACTTTGTCGTCTATGTTATCAAGTTCTTGAATATAGCTCCAATTTATTCTAGCTGCATCTCCACTGAAATCCTCATTAGTGAAATATTTGTATCACGTAGTGATACATTTTGGTGCCAGTTTTCTAATGGCGTAATTGAGTTCGCAGAATGTAAGCATGTGGTGATATTTCGTCAGCTAACCAACAAACTCCTAGCGGAGCATCGATCGTACCTCATGGTACATACTATTATCATTTGGACAACTCTACTGGAATTTTGCCCAATCTGGGGGAATTCCACACCGCCAGAAGGGATTTGCAACGTGCCAAACATCGTATTGACACGGACCTGTAGCTTTATTTTCTATCTGTGTAACGTTACGTTTTTATTAGTTTTGAAATAATGTAATTTTGTGTGCATAGTTACTAAAAATCTTAAATGCGGTCCTGCAAATTTGCGTTCTTCTTGTAACTTAAAATTACTGTCGGCATTCTATATAAATAAACCCCATAAAAATATATTAAAGGTTATCTTTCAAAACCCTCTCAGACTAGTGGAGCCCTCTTTTACAATAAATTATAGTCTCCGTCGTAAATAAGGGTATTGTTTACACACGTGTTTGCATTGTCCAATGATTCCGCTCCTAAAAATTTAAAAGACTGGCGATTTTGGCCAGTGTGAAATCATGTTCTTAAATTTTCTCATATACGTTTCAGTTTTTATTCTACGAAAATATTATAAAAAACCCATCCTGTTCTGATGAACGATTTTTTGTACGTGTTAAATGGTACATTTTAATTAAATACATCTGCGTTTTAAAATACATCACGTCTGCAAATTTCGCTATAAAAAATATTGCGTTCTGAATTCTCTTTGTATGAAAAACATTAATTCTTATTGGCTAATATAAGTCATACCATTTTTCTATTGGTCTGCTCTAAGGGTACAGCCGTCTTAGGATTGGGTTTGCTGTTAAAAATTTTAAAAAAGACAGTCAAGTTGAAGACAGACTTCGTTACCGTTCACTTCAGTCCAGTTGATTTTCAGTCTTCAGTAATAGTATAGGGAAAGGGCGATGCTCTTTAGGCCGGGCTCGGACCACGTGCCGTTAATGAAGAATTTGTATTGCCAGATACAGTTTTCCGGATTCCTGTGTTTTATAGTAGTGGTAAATTCATTTTTTCCTATCGAAAAGTATTGCCAATTTCCGTACCGTTTATCGATAAAATCAATTTTCGTATACTATACTGGTAATAATAATTAACAAGTACAGATTTTGTTTTAAGCGACCGAATTTTCGATTAATAAAGAAATTCAGGTAGAAGTGAAGATTAATCTACGAACAATTATTGAAATTAAGTTAAAACCGTTAATAACGTTCTAGTGTTTTACAAATCCAGTTCGGATTTAAATAATAATCTAAAAATTAACTTTATCTAAGTTACATGGTTATATTAGTCACCTTAATGGGTGAATTTTAATAATGAACACTTCATTTTCAATAGAGTATTGTGGATTTTAAATTTATCGTAAGTTCAAGATAGTAGGATTGCAGAATACTTTCAGACTTATTCCAGTTTCTATCGTCCAGCAGCATCTGTGTTTTTTTCTACTCATGACATTGAAATCACTCATTTTGCAATCGATAACAATGGTTGAAATCGCATTTCAACCTCTAGAGGTTGAAATTATCGGACGATCGCGATTTTGAATTTCAAACTGTTCGACATTCAATTGCTGACAAGAGAAATGTCACTTTAATGTCATGTTTTGTCACTTAAATGTAATATTTTTTTCTAAAGTGCATTAATTTACTAAAAAATCGAAGAAAAAATAGTATATGGAACGCGTGGCTGATAAAATTTCAACGTCTCGAGTTACTTTAAAAAAAACACTCTCAACGTTGAAATTTTATTTCAACCACTTGTCAAATAATATACTATTTTGTGTGTGTGTGTATAAAAGTCATTATTGTGCAATTTTGTGCTGATTTTGTTTGTGAATTACCAAATTAAAATAAGGTATTGTAAAAATGTGAATTCTTTTTTGTTGAACTTGTAAAGTTATGTATGTTTTTTATTCATATGTTGATTGAATATTTTTTTATCATGTGTAAATGTTTTTCAGTTAAGAGCTCTTACTTAGGGTATTGAAGATTATTTCTATGAATTTTTGACAAGTTGTTACTTTTTTTAAACATTTTTTTTGTTAATGAATAAACATATTTTAAATTTAACTAATACGAATAATATTGACCCATATAATTATGAAAGTCTTGATTTATATTTTTTTTCTTTCCCGCCTAACTTTGATACTATTGAATATAATTAACTATTTGAAAAAGATTTATTGGATCTGACTTCATTTTCTGGTTAATGGTCTCAGATCTCATTTTTATCATCCTTATCAATTTTCATAATCAGATGGCGCCCAGTTAATGTATTTTATTGTGTTTTGAAACCTTTATCTATCCTTTTAATAATTAGACAACTGTAGAACCAATACTTACGACCTGAAATTAAATATGTAATTAGAGCAAGATCTCAAGCCGGCAGTTTTGAGCATTATTGTAACGTAAGTATAAATATTTTGATATTTTAAAGTTTTATTGTTAGTTCGAGGAAAAAGCATTAGTTTCACTGTCGCCCAATCGTGGGGCATTTGTTGTGTTCTCGTTCAGAAGAAAAAAGCTTATTTTCACTGGCGCCTCACGCGGGGCTTTGTTTTTGTTCCCGTTTCCCTTGTTTCTGCATTGAAGCAAAAATAATCTTGCCTTTATACAGTTAAGCAAAGCGTTACCTTTATTTTGCAAATTATGAAAGAATAATTAATATCATTTTCTGTTACATCTAACTGTAACATCATCTAAAAAGATAAGAAATTATTAATTACTTATAACTTCTTTACAATATAGTTAGTTAGGTTAGGCCAGTGGTTCCAAAACTTATTTTGTCACGGAACCCTTATATGATCCTAAATATTATGGAACCCTTGTCACACCTAAGTTCTAATGACATTAAATGAACAAAAAGATGTTTAGATACAGAATTTATCAAATCATTTCAAGATGCAGCATACCTAATTATTACTTTAGACATGAATAAAGTCCTTTTAGTTTTTTAATATAATTTTTTATAAAATAAGTTCTTTTAAAATTTTAAGCTCCTTAACTTAATCTTATCCAGTATTAAAAGAAACCTTGTCCCGCGGAACCTTTAAATTTGTTCACGGAACACACTTTGGGAATCACTGGGTTAGGCTATTTAATAATTTAAAAAGCAACATTAGATTGTTTGGGTTTTTACTCTAATTGATAATTTTGATTAAAGGTGTTTACATTTATTTGCTTTATAGTATTGATTTTAACTTTGGTAATGTTAATAATTTATCCTTTTCTTTGTTTGTATGTGTTATTTGTAACTAGGTTAACAGCGCCAACGTGGTAGCCATAACATTCAAAGTACTGGGATTACTAAACAATAATTCTTTTCAGTTCCACAAAAAGCATAAAATTTCATCATTTGTGAAGATACATATAAGTATTTAAGAGTTATATAGATTTTGAATTGTCGACAACTTGACCTCACTTCGGTTTGGTTGGTTTGGCTTATCTTTATTCTTAATCTACCCTTTTCTCTGTGAGTTTTTATAACCCCTTCAGTCGTAGAGTCTAGATTACTTTTCAGGCGTATTCATATTTTATAGGTAATTTTGACCAAATTTAAGAGGTGTAAATTGTAGATGGTTGTTCCATTTTAGTTAATAAAATTGTTTAATTCTGCAACGGTTAAATTGTATTAAGTACTGTTTTGTAATTTTAAAGAAAATTATAATTCTAGCCAAGTTTATGTATTAACTACGTTTTACTATTTTGTACCTTCAGTCAAGAGTGATAAATACGAATGTTCTCTTAGAACTTACTTGGCTTTTAGTAATATTAACATCATTTAATTAACGAAAACGCTCCGTGAAGTATTTTCTGCACGAGAGAATTTGTTAGGGCTGTAGGTTAGCCGCAGCTTGCAGATGAAGTTTAAGTTTTTACACGAAGACTCCCTAAAAATGTGAACTAGATAATAAATGGTCGTATATGTTAAGTCTGTGGAATTAAGCATTTTGTTTTTAACGTCCCTTGATATTACATAAATCACAATTTTAATTACAACAGTAAACAGTACAAGTTCACCAGGTGAAAGTTTTCCTAAACTTACATTATGTGTTTTACTTAAAATGAGAAATATGCCTGAATGCGCTTAAAAGTGTTTAATTTATCTAGTAGGAACAAGCTGGAGTTGTAATGGTAAAGCTACTGTAATTCTGTTAATTAAATAAGAAAACAAGAACCAGAATAATTGGCGAATTAAGGACACTTGTAAAATAAAACTTAAATTTAAGTTAGAAAAAGTGAAATAGTATATTAAAATACAAGTTGCAGAAGGGATCTATTCAAGCACGAATTTGAAATTCCGAAACGAGACGCGTAGCGGCGAGTTGAGGTACAAATGAGTGCTTGAAGGACCTTCTGCAACGAGTGTTTTATACTATTTTTCTATTTTGCCGCTTTATACCATTTTATAAATTAAAAAATAAAAATTTTAAATCTAGGGATTTTTTGGGCGGTTGGTGACATTTATGTGACGTAAATTTAGGCGGCTGTGGAAAAAAATTAATTTGAAACGTCAGATTTTATTTTCGCAATTTCGCGTTGTTTGAAAATGAATAGTGAAGGAAATTTATCACTAACGCCGCCGAAAATTAGGCAAATTGCACAAAAAACGTTAGAAAATTTACTGCCCGACAAGTCCAAATCCCAATATGAAAAAGAATTTCAAAAATTCTCTGCCTCTGCTTTGTGAGATTTATTTTTTTGACGTATGTCAGTTGACAGTTCAACCAACGCTACCAACATCAATGCAGTAAATTTTACTAGCCTATTCTAGCACACCAACCGCTTATTCTAACACTCAAATGACGTCATTTGGGTGCTAGAATCGACTTATTCTAAACGCAAAATAGAAAAACTATATTATTTGTAGTAGTAGCATATTCTAAAGAGATTTGTCGGCAAAGCTTAATACTTTCAGGAAAGCTTCTTTCAAGTTTTATTTGTAAAATCCCCTTAAAATGTTCTTACCTAAAAAACAAAACTTTTCCATTAAATATGTTACAAGTTGTAAATATTTCGTTAACATGTAACAAGTAACAATTTTTATTTAAGACAAACAATAAACACTTTTCTTTTAGTTTCAACAACCTTTTTGTAATTCGTATTGATGTATTTCAAGTTTTAAAATGGAATCCCAAATCAAATAATAGCTTCCTCTATTCCACTTTACTCTTTTTCCTACAAGGCATTCTATTCAAATTTAAATTGTAAAATCGAAATGAAAAGGATTTATGATTATATACATGAATCACATATGTATTATATAAGAAGATAACTTACGTAACACAACATGGCATCGATATCGCATTAAAGTAAAAGTTCAATAAAGCTCCGTTTTCTGGATATTTTCATTCCAGAGATGTCTACTGGGACTTGTTTGCACTTCGCCTGTTTGTCTCGAACAGCACTCAGGATACATAAACCTCTCAGTTTACCGCACACATCAGACTTCTCCTATTACGATAGAACGATTTTAAGCATTTAGTAGATACTAGACACTGTCAAAATTGCTGAATACACAAAACTTATTTAAGACAATCTGACCTAAAATGTTTCCACATTATTATCAAAGAAAGTCGTAACAGGAACAGAACAACTAAATTTTTTCGAACACATAACCATAACTCCTATGTTATCATATATAAAATTTTGATAATTTTACATCAATTACTAATTGTAAGTAAATTTGATATTAAACGTATTTATAGTTGTTTCTGTTTCATTAATTAAAATGTTAATTAAAAAGCATTTATTTGTAAGACTAACATATATGTCCTTTTCGACATGATCCACTATCTGTGACGGATAATACCATTACGGCGAAAATAGAATTAAAAAAGTAAAAACGATTGGAACGGAAACGATCCCCTTAAAAGTAGAACGATCTGATCACTTTAAGTAAATTGCATTCCATTTCGTCGACTGCATGTCACTGATCAATAACATTTGGTGTTATTTACTACATAGATTGTGACCGCTGCAAAAACCGCTTTACTATTTCCAACACCATATTCAACAAAATATTGTTTTGACAATTAACATAGTACATATAGAAAGTTACATTTTTAAAAACTAATAATTCATTCTATAGAGTTATTAAAAAAAACATTATTTGTGTATTAAGAGCGGAAAGAGATAGATTGGCGATCGAGAGAGAAAGTAGACGCGCAACGCGAACTTGAGTCCCTTGGTCTTAATCGTTTCTTCTTCTCTCTGACTTCTAATGCAGCAATCTTCGGAATCCCTCTGCACCGAGTACTTTTCAAGGTTTTGATTTTCATCATGCACCATCCATAATTCCGTATGTAGCAATGAATAGTTTCATTACTTCGAGTTTAACGCAGAAATACAAGACCAATACCAATCTCTCTTAATAGAATATCTTCCGTTTTTCTATAATGTCTTGGTATACATCACAAAATATCAAAATGAAAAATAAGGGTTGTAGTATTTTTGCACTGTACCTTTTCAAGTAGACCCCCCAGGCGACCCGGACGCAGTGCGTAAATGTAAGTGTATTTACAGAAAAATTTATCATAGCAAGCAAGCATTCTAAACGATAAAAAACGTTCAAAACCACAAGGAGGTTCCATTTTTGAGAAGTTTACTTGACATAACTTTGCGCATAGAAGGAATTTTGTGATGCACCACATGACAAAGTTATTGTACTCGCCAAGCTCGTCAAAATGAGCTATAGCATGTAAACAAGAGATGGTTCTACGCAATGTTTGACCTTTACCGCCATAGTATGCCCAGATGATCAATATAAGTGATGTCTTATTTGAGCAATATGGCCTTTATGGGCTAAAGAATCATCCCTGAGAGTGTGAAGTTAATTGGAGAACCTACAATTTTTTCTTGTATTTGGCTTGAAAATTTCTGTCAAAGATACAACATAAGCTTTAAAACAATTTGCGGAGAGTCAGCTGATGTTGAGGTGGATAGCGTTGAAGCTTGAAAGACGGAGCTTCAAGTGATATTGAAGGAGTATTCACCAAAAAATGTGTACGATGCTGACGAAACTAGACTTTTTTACCTTGGAATGCCAAACAAAGCGTTTGCTCTAAAAAGGGATAAATATGGTAAAAAAAACTGCAAAACAAAAATTGACAATTCCATTTTGCGCAAATATGGAAGGTGACAAGGAAAACCTGTTAATCATTGGGAAAAGTAAAAACCCTTGATACTTTAAAGGATCTTATATCAACAAACAGCCTTTAGAATGTGAATCTAATAAAAAAACTTTGAATGACAACAGAGATTATGACTTTGTGGCTAAAGAAATTTGAAAAAAAATGAAAAACAAAATAGAAAAGTCTTTCTGGATAATGCCACGTCGTCGCATCCCAAAGTGGCACTAGAAGATGTAAACATTGTTTTTTTTTCTACAAACACCACGTCAGCCATTGGATCAAGGAATTATCTCCATAACTTTAGGATGGCCTACAGAAAATCTGTAATCAAAAGTTCTAACATTGACAAACAAACGTGCTGAAAAAAATCATTAATTTAACCAGCGCTTTAATTTGGATATCAGCAGTCTGGAAAAATGTTTCGCCAGTTATAATTTCAAAATTCAATTGCAAAAACAAGAGGAAGATTTTGATGAAAAAGACGAAATTCGATTAGTCCAGCTTTTTCCTGTATTAAAAAGTAATTACTGATTACTGATACTGATTACAATGTTTTGACTGAAAATCTCAATTTAAGCATTAAAGAAATAATCGGTGAATTAATTGTTAATAAAGACGGTAATTCGAACAGTTAAAGTGATATAAAAGAATTTGAATTTTGCACGACAATTATTAAAGATATGAGAGAAATGTGTGAAAAACTAAGAGATATACAAAGTTTCCTATTTTGTAATGATAGAAGTAAACTAGCTGTAGATAATGTTGAACAAACCACAATGGAAAAATATTTAAAAAAATGTAATTATGTAATATGGCAAACAATGCTTAAGTATATACATACTATATATGTACACACATATTCTTTTATTGTTTCATCTAATTTTTTAAAATACATACCTCATTTGTAGATATTATATACTTATGTAGTAAGGTTTTTATTTTAATAAAGAAAGCACAAAAATAATAGTATATTACATGTTGAGTTGGTAAGGACATCTTTACAAGCCAAGCGATATTGTTTGACTAGACCAGAACCAGACCAGAAGCGTCCCTAAGGCCGGTCAGCCGGGCGTATGCCCGGGGCCCCGCGGCCTAGTGGGGGCCCGTACCGAGCTACCTTGTTTTAATCAACAACACAATATATATCTTACGCATTAATAAAATAGACCAAGAGAGCGACATTTGATGCAAGTTCTTATACATAAAGCTAAAGCTAAATATTTCCACGGAGTTTCCCAAAAATAAATTTCCGGAAATTTATCAACTCTATAATTATCATTATATATATAATCTTTAACCCCTTACACCTTTCGGTGTCGAGGTGCCGGACGCACCGAGCCACAGAGTGGATATGTGGGCGTGAGACGAGGCAGCGGAGCCATGTAGGCAAGTACACTGCGCTCGTGGTTAACCCATCCAAGTACTTTCCAGAGAAAACTCGACTTAACTCCGTTAAGCGGTATAAATCCACTATAACCATCCTGCCATACTGCCGGCTTATAATTATTATTACCATATATATTTTATTTACTGGGGGCCCCACTCCATTTTCGTGCCCGGCGCCCCAAAATCCAAAGAGCGGCGCTGACCGAGACGGTACGTCGAGGTCAAACAATATCGCGAAGCTTGGAAACTTTACCAACAAAACATGTATACTTTTTATTCGCAATTTACTTAAATAATCAAGTAAAAAATAATTTAAAATTTTATAGTAAATTTTCTGTAAACCGGCAATAAACTCCAATCAGCCATCTATCGACCAACAGAAATTTTAAGTAAGGTTTCACTGTTCGCTGTTAGATGGCCATGTATGCTCTCAGTATTTTAAAATTGGAAATTAGTTAATTCGATCGTATTTAATAAATATAAAATACGGAAGAATTGAATTAATATTAAATAAAAAAGATAATTTTAGAGTTAAATACGTTTAAAAAACCTAAGTTTAAATTGGATAAACGTCTTGGTTTAAATTATTTACAAATAAAAGTTGGACAACACTTTACTGGACAATTTTACAGACATGTAATAGTTATTTACGTGCCAAGTTTGTGGGGCGAGCGACGAAGGAGCCATAATTCAGTGAGCCCAGTAAAGATTAATTGCAAAGCGTGTCGCGTATAAAGTTTTATTTCCACTTTCACCGGCGATTTTTTATAAATTGTATATTTTTTATAAAAAGACATTTTGTAATCAAAGGGGGTAGCACAATTTATAGCTAAGCGCTGTCATGGTGTTGTGGTTAAGCAACAAAGTAGTTTCCATAGCTTTTTGTTGATGAGCATTGTAAAATTTTACAGGTCTCTTTTAGGAGACCGTAATAGTAATTTACGTTATAAGTCCTGGAAATGGAACTTTACAGTCGAGTAAGATGTTACGGACAAGGCGACGAAGGAGGACATCTAAAAAGAACGAGTTTCCATGGTAACTGATTACGTACTAAAACGTTGTCCAGGTGATTGATTGTATTTGCGTCCGGTAAAATTTTTTACAGTCACAAGTCCTGTAAAATTTTTTACAAGCATACTAGACCGTAAAATCGCATGTTCTGGACTAAAAAGTTTGACGTAAAACTGACAAATGTGACACAGTATGAAATAAAGTTACTTACTTTCCAAGGCTTTTATAATGATAGAAATGTACATATTGCAATATGATTGTGAATACAATACTTTTTTCATTTATTCTGACATTTTAGGAGCTGCTATTTCGAGTTTTACTGTAGTTAAAAACTCAAAGAATTAAATAATCATTAGCTTTACAGTTGTGATGCAACACATTTTTAACGAAAGATGACAATATCAACCATAAGAATTTATAAAATTTTAAGAAGCTTATAGAAACAACCGTGCACAGCCTAAAGAATGTATAGAATCTCGTATATCAAAAACCAGAAATATCAATATGCAGAAATCTGTAGAAGTTTTGCATAAAAGCTTTTTGATCTTGGACTATTAAACCTAATGTTATCACTTCCAGCGCTGCTAATGGATAGTGATTGAGGTGTTATTGGGTGGTTCTGTTCTAAGATTTTTATGGATATTTCTGTCTATAAGAGCGTAGGTGTTCTTTGTATCTTATGTCGAAATTTGTGTTTCTTTAACTGTTTGTCCAATATAAACCGAGTTACAAAAAGACCAATTCAAACGGTAAATGCCGGATTTCATGATATATCTTGTCTTGTCTTTAGCATTGCATAAAAATGAAAAAGTATTGGTGTTAGTTTTATAGTTATTTTATAACTGTTGGTTTTTCTTAGTATAGTTGCAATTTGTTCTGATATCTTGCCAAAGTATGGTATTGATATGTAGTGTATGTTTTGTATTTGAGTGTCAATTGGAAATATTCTTTTGATAGCTAACCTATAATCTTTTTGTTTAATTAATGTGTTAATCATGTGATGGTTGTAATGGCTTGCATGTGCTAATTGTTTGATGATTGAAATTTCTTTATCAAAATCTTCATCAAACTCTTACATTTCTGTGGTTCTGAGTGGTTCTGATAATTAAACTAATAGCAAATTGTTACTTTAAGCGAGAAGAGAAGAAGCAAGGAAAAGCCTGACATAAAAGCAACTTTCTTTTGCTATGAAAACAGGTTCGTACCCACATTATTACCTTTAATGAATGAACAAACTGAACTTAGTAATTCTCATTTATTAGAAGTGTTAGATATTTAGTTTTTGTATGTATTGTATCTAGTTACCTATTTTCTGTATGTATTTATCCTTAGCAACGTGTTTGTTTATCAATCTTATCTGCTTTTGACAATGACATTTATTGTTGAAACAATGGTCAGGTTAAGAATTTAATAAAATTTGTGAAACTTTTAAGTAATCTTTGTATTTCTATTACTCGTACATTTCATAGTAAATAACTTCTCATTGAAATAATTTTTAATTCTGTTTTAGTTTACGAAGATGTAATAAGAGAGTATCAAATAGTTTTTAAGCTTCTAATATTATGTGTAATGGGTATGTTCTGTTAAAATACCTTACATTGATCGAGAGCAAGAGTGCTCATTAAACCTTTACGTGGAGGGAATAACATTATTATTCATTGTTAACTTTTATGCAAAGCCTCTTAGAATATGAAGCGATTATCCAGAATATTTTCATTACTTTATATCTTACACTGTAGACTCCATGCAGTAGGTATTAGTTTTATTAAAAAGAATTCCAAGGATACTTCAGCTCACAGGGTATTTCTTATAAACTCAACCTTCAAAAATCTTCTGCTGTTTGATGATTCAGTTTGAGAGTGTTCAAAGGTAAGATTACATTGCAACATCATTCCATTATTTGACTTAATTTCAATAAACAAAGAATTGTTAGTTTTGTGATATTTAATGAAATATTGTGTAGTAAAACATCTTAATAAAGAGGCAGCACAAACACAATTCCACTAACTTCAATACTTTGTTCCTTTCTTTAATTAAATGATCTCCCTCTTAAACTTTAAAACAGCCTGTAATAGATTTAAAGCACATCGAGTTTCTCTCTAGATCAAAAACGTACTCGTGCTTATGCAGATTCTGTTAATGTTCCAGAAAAGCTTAAAGCTTCCCAAAGAAGCATCTTTTATTTTCTCTTAGAGAAAGGAAATTTTTTTCCACTACATGACGACAAGGAATTTTTATTATTATATACCTTTTATTAAAAAACGTCTTTCCTTAGCGCGTTTAAGATGAAGTTAATCAATTTTGACATACTGGATTCTTTAGAGTTAAAAAATGCACTATTATTATTATTACTAAAAAAATTGTAAAGAAATGGTTGTTTTATGTTTCTAAAGGATTCTGAAAATTACAAAAAGTTATGAATTTTCGTGCCTGTAAAAATGCTTGCAACAATGGCTATTTTACAAAAACAATAGTACACCCACATTTAGGGTTGCCGTGTCACGTGGGAGTTGAAACAATTCGAATAAAAAGTAGCAGTTATTTTTAATAATTTACCAAAACAGTAATACTTACAAGACCAAATGTAAAATTACATTTTCATTGTATTTGACGTTTAAAATTCTAATTTGAATTTTACTTTTATTATTCACTTTCTGTGTTAAAATATATATCAAAGGTGAATATTTCCTCGTACTGAGTTTCAACCAGATTCACTCTTCATGTTTTAGCAGCTTTATGACTAAAGATACTTGCAACATTCAGGTTAATAAAGCGGTTCATACAGCTTAAAATTTTCTTCCTTCACAGAAAATAAAATTTTTCATTTTTCCTTAATGTTTCCCAAGAGAAAGAGAAGTAAACTTTTCACCTAAACCACAATTTCCTATTATTTCGCCTTACGTTACCTATATTTACGACGTAATCCATATATTGAAGTTCATCTTTCAATGAATTATCATTATTATCTATTTGGAACTTTGATAGCATGAATAGTATAACATTTCTTTTCTTGAGAGGGCACTTAATTTAAAAGTAAAGTTGTAAATAAAAACTTACTGAAGTTAAATTAAAGTTACTAACAAACGACAACTTTTAGTACAGCATTAAACTTTATTGTTTTTACAAACTCAAGCCAATTTCCAAGGTAAGCAAAAGTATGACCGAATACGCTTTTAGTGGCAGTTATTAAGTTAAGTGCATATACACGTGTATTATGCATGTGTGTATACTTTATAGAGATAGTCTCGAATTTTTTAAAAAATGTACAAGAATTATATCATTATACTTACTTAGCTCTATTTTGTTTAATAATAAAATTCCTTATTATTTAAGAAACTCACTACAATGAAACATCGTTTGCGTCGCGTCCTGCTTTTTATCAATTTGCATGTTCAAGAGCGGGTACGTAATTACTATATTGTCAAAAACAGATATTGATTGACTCGAAGGCTTTTTGGTTTCCTTTACATTTAAACAGCTTAATTGTTTTCCACACCCTTTATCGAAAGTTAGCGGCGTGACCAAAGGTCAAGGGGTTTGGTTAATATTAAACTGTTTGCGACTCCTATCCGTTTTCATTAAACAGTAGAACAAAGAGATGTTCTAAATCAATTAGTTCACTGAATGAAGGTGTAGGAATGATATTCCAAAAAATTCTTTAATAAAATATTTGTACTCTGAAATGGTCAATATAGGAATTCCTCAATAAATCGAACTATTTAATTAATTACTTATATCGTTGTATATACTGTTCATTTAATTAATTAAACCTTTTGATGTTATGAAGTTCATATTTATATAGCAATAGCGATATTAAGCAATTTATTTAACACATACACAGGTCCTTTCATTAGTCTGAAATACTCATTTTGAGATAACTACAGTGCTTCATCATCCACTCAATCTAAGTAAGTACTTACTAATGTAGGTATAACTTCTAGGTTAATAACCACTAACTAATCATCAGGTCCTCTAGTATATTTTTACAGCAATTGTTCTTTGAGCAGACTTAGAGAAAACAATTAAGTCCTACAAAAACATATACTAATCTGTGATCTATTTAGTAAGAAAACCAACATAGAAATAATAAATTAGTGGCAAGTATGGGTTTGATAATGGTAGTTTGACAATATTAGGTAAACACACATAGCAAAGTCAGCTTCAGCATATTCAACAAACTACTTCGCCATAGGTTGAAGCACTACTACTAAACCACGCATTATCATTTGTGAAGTTAAAAATGTCTCAATAAACGCAGTAAAATCAATATGTAACAACATATTATAAAGTACTATATTATCAGTCATAAATTCCATTCTGTTAGCTTCTTTTTCTCTGTTAAGAAGCTTAAAATTAGGTATAATTTTGCAGTCCAGTCCGTAACAGGAAGATATTATGTTCTATAAACAGCGGCTGCAAATGGGCTAGTCTTTACAGCTTAACATAGTCGTAGTTTTTCAGTTGATGATAATGTTTCCAGATTGTTCTCTAAATCCTTAAACAGGGAGGTTTTGAAATTTATATTATGAAGAAACGGTTTTGCAGATAGCCCGAAAGATCTAAACACATTTTATATAGGAATAGTACACATTGTGAAACATTCGACACCTTCTATTTTTTCAATATTTGAAAATTTAAGCTAACCATCACAGATTATTCTCAATAGTATTGTGCAAATTGTAGATAGTTCGACTCTCTCTTTATCTTACTTTGCATATCTGCAATTTCAAAACTTTGATGCAATTTCAAAGAGTTTGGTATTCAAGCTATTCACCACAAATTACTCTCAATAGTTTTCTACAATTATAAATCCTTCGATACCTTCGATACTGTACCATAGGGTGGCCCTTACTTGTATGAGACTTTCCAAAACGAAATATTTCTCACCTTCAACCTCCAAAGTTCTTCCAATCCTTAGAGGAATACTATATGGAACATTTCAGCTAAATCAGAAAATATTAAGGTGGCCCCCAAAGGCCCTAAAATCTCTACCTTACATTACCTGGAAATCGACATTACGTTAGTTTTTAGTCTAAAAACATCATTGTCTCCAGTGTTGGGCATCAATGAATTAAATTCTTAATCAGTTGATTACGAGCAAAATTCGTCGTTAAATTAGATAATTTATTTGATGTTGCCCATGAGAATATGCTGAATATTGTAAAGAGCGAAGAGGATAAGCAATTACATCGCCGACATTGATCGGAAATATAAGCAGCTGAAGAACTTAAACAGAAACTCATAGAAAATGAAACAGAGACAAGAAAGAGAACCTACAAGAAAATGTAACGAACTGTCAAGGTTAAGCTTCCATCATTGTCAAGCAGTAATAGTGAAGATGAAGAAGTTAGCCAGCAACTGGGTAAAAGTAGTAGTGAAACAGGTAAAAATAAGCAATCAGTTTCAAGTGGTACAATAAGAGTGACCGAATCAGGTATGTCTAGCAAGAGTGGTACATCATATTTTTTACTTAGCTTAATTATTATTCGCTAAAATTATAAATTAAAATTAAATTATTAATTTACGAGCTTGGTTTCTTTCTTCGTTCGCTGTGAAAGCTCCGTATCAGGATTACAATTTTTTATAGAAATTATTCGAGTATAAGGAAGTAAATCCGGAAATTGGTAGAGCTGCAGAGAACAGTTTCTTCAACCATCTATGTTATCTGTCACCAGAAAATGCAGCCTTCGCATGCGTTGATGAAGTCCCACTAAACATTAAAGAGAAATGGCGACCAAAATGATAACTACAGAGGAACATAGAAAACTAAATAATTTTTTTTTCAAGATTTTTCAATAAATAAAGACTTTCTAAAAAAAAACCCATCTTATTGGAAAGATAATGTCAACTTCCAACGTGGATTGGAGATATTGAGAAACATAGTAGTGGTTAACGACGTAGCTGAGAGACGAGTGAAACTAATACAAAAATACCACAACATTCTAACCAAAGACGAAAATGAAAAGCAATACATTCTGCAAATTGTCAGTGAGCATAGAAAAAAGTACCCAAAAGCTACCAAAAGAGGCTTAATGAAGCAATGATATTTGGTAAATAATTATATACATATTTTGCATGAAGTCTTTTTTATGTATTGGAAGATAATTAGGGGTTGGGAGCAAGTAATTTCCAAAGTTGGAAAATTAGGGCTACCCTACTGTACCTTATAGCATGTTGAATATCTGCGTTATTTAGTGTACCATAGTCCATAGAGAACATATCTGATCGTAAAGATTCTATCAGTATGGCAAACTGTATCAACATTCGCTAAATAGTCGCTCGATGTACGATAAAGTAGAATCCTTTGTCATCTAGCACAAGAAATTTAAAAATGCACTACGTTCTTCTGTCGAGTCGTTTGCAAGGGCAAGCATTTAATAGACAGGTACTAATTACAATAATCTACCTTCATATTTTTGGTATCTTCTAATATTTTTAGTTTTCTCTCACTGAAGATGGCTTTTGCAGGGGATAACGTTTAATAGTGTGGATTTCTTTGTAATCCACAGACCTTCAGACTTAGGAGGATAACGTTTCAGGATTTTTGCAATAAAAAAAGAGGTTATCGTACGACATAATCTGTTTCGAAATAGTCGTCAAAAGTCAAAACTACATATAGTATTCATTGTAATGCGACAATCCTAATGAAGAACCATGCACATATTTGAATCTAGAAATATGATCTGCGATCGAGCGAGAATGGGAAAAGAAAATGAAAAGAAATGCTTTTGCAGTAGATATACTAAACACGCAAGACACAATTCCATTATCTACAGTAGTTAATTTTGTAACAAGTCAAACTGGATTCAATTTCTACTTGATAATAGAGTAAATACAATTTTGCCACCTTCGGTCTTCCAATGACGTCATTATGTAACTATGTAAGTCGCTCATGTCATTCATACTATTACCATTGATTAGTTTAACCTAATATGTAAAACTCCAATTCTGGTAGAATTTTAGATGGGCTCTGCTAGTTTGCTTTATAATAAGAAATAATCAAATTAAAAGATTAATTCAAAGTTTCACAAGTTTTATTAGTATCTTAAACATTAAATTCTTACATTTTTGCAACAATAAACACAAATTAGACATCTTAGAAGCTTTTGAAATATACAAACATAAACGCACAGTAGCTTGAATGAATGAACAAACTGAGCTTAGTAATTCTCCTTTATTAGAAGTGTTAGATATTTAGTTTTTGTATGTATTGTATCTAGTTACCTATTTTCTGTATGTATTTATCCTTAGCAACGTGTTTGTTTATCAATCTTATCTACCTTTGATAATGACACAAAGTGTCGAAACAATATTGTCAGGTTAAGATACTAATAAAACTTGTGAAACTTTAACTAATCTTTGTATTTATATTATATTTCATGATTATGGAGTTCCACAAAGTAAGGCTGGAGACAGTAAACGCATTCATATAGTAGTTTCCAAATACGTAGTGTGATGTGAGATGTGAGACGTGTAAGAAGTTGATAAGAAACAGAACAAAATAGAGCTATTAATTTTTTGGATTTAACTATTACAATTAATACAAACAATGAATTTGATTTTTCCATATATAGAAAACCCACAAGCACAGACGTCACTATACCTAACGATTCATGTCATCATAAAATGCATAAACTAGCGGCTTATAGATCTTTAGTACACCGAGCTTTAACTACTCCAATGAAACGATCACATTTTGATAAAGAAATTTCAATCATCAAACAATTAGCATATGCAAACCATTATAACCATAACATGATTGAGACTTTAATTCAACAAAAAGATTATAGGTTAGCTATCAAAAGAATATTTCCAATTGACACTCAAATACAAGACACAAACTACATATCAATACCATACTATGGCAAGATATCAGAACAAATTGCAACTATAATAAGAAAAACCACCAGTTACAAAATAACCTATAAAACTAACACCAACACCTTTTCATTTTTATTCAATGCTAAAGACAAAACACAAGATATCATGAAATCCGGCATTTACCGTTTGAATTGTTCTTTTTGTAACTCGGTTTATATTGGGCAAACACTTAGAAATTTCGACATAAGATACAAAGAACACGTACGCTCTTATAGACTTAAACATCCAGAAAATTCGAATTATGCCAAACACATTTTGGAACAGAACCACCCAATGACACCTCAAAACAACATTAAATTCTTACATTTTTGCAACAACCAACACAAATTAGACATTTTAGAAGCTTTTGAAATATACAGACATAAACGCACAGTACCTTTAATGAATGAACAAACTGAGCTTAGTAATTCTCCTTTATTAGAAGTGTTAGATATTTAGTTTTTGTATGCATTGTATCTAGTTACCTATTTTCTGTATGTATTTATCTTAGCAACGTGTTTGTTTATCAATCTTATCTACCTTTGATAATCACAAAATTGTCAGGTTATAAGATATTAATAAAACTTGTGAAACTTTAACTAATCTTTGTATTTATATTATATTTCAATACTATATTAATGCTATGACTACCGATCCTTAGTTATTCTTAGCAAGATATTATCATCTTATTAAGATCGAAAATAAAATGTTTATTACTTATTGCGCAATTCCTATTAATTACTCAAAAACAATGTTGCATGATACGTACATAGTGTAGAGTCTGTAGAGATACGGAAAGCCCTAAGAGCAGCCCGAGAAATCCAGATAGCGGAACAAATCTCTTACTCCATGGAGGCCATTGCTATGATCATATGATCGACCTTACTAAAATTTAGTTAAATTTAGGCAAATTCCATCCCCAGTATGGATTCTATGGGACTACAGTTTTACTTCCTTATACGAAAGTGAAACATTTTTATTTTTTATTCGATACGAAAAATTATCGATTAAGCCAAGCTTATGATTCTTGGATTATTATATAAACATGCTAACTGTTAATCCACCGAAAGTGGAAGGTACATTCATACAAGCATTGAAAAGACGATAATTAAGTGTTGAAAAGCTTAACACCCCATTATTTGGAGTATTTCGCAATTTAGCATATTTTAGCTAATGGATGACAGCACGTATACTATATCCAATAAAATTATTTAAAACACAAAGAACTTTTTAAGATAGTTGTGGGTTTACAAAACAAAAGCTAACGTTCTTTAGCTTCGTCTTCATTACGTATACTTTATTCTTTGTTGTGTCGGCTACACTGCACCCCGCATACCTAAAATTAAACGAAAATTACCAAAGAATAACCATTACCAGTCTCTACGCTTTGTGCTTTTAGGACGAGTGTCTGATATGTTATCGATTCATGGGCTAGCAGAGTTAAAACATGGTAGACACATTAACATACACAATTAAATCATATCATCGTATATGATTACATGATTAGATAGTGGGTTATTAAGAATCTAGCATTGAGAACGAAACATTCAAAGTAAAGAAACTCGAATCTGAATATGCATTCTGTTGTTCTATTTCATATATAAATATATCTTGAAAACATTCAGTATTTATTTCAAAGCTCCTTCATTACTACTGACTAATCCACACTTTTGTTGTTCACTAATTCTGTCACATCTATACTAACTTTCTTCATAAAGTTATACGTGTTCAAGTTATCAAACCAATATTAATACCTGCATGGTTTCGATGCTATTATATATTTTTTGTTTTAGTAGATGGTACATTAGATATACTCCTGTTCATATAAGTTAGCTTTTTTGTGATTCAAAGGTAGTAAACCCTTCTTCCATATATGAGTCAATTTTATAGGTGATTAGTGCCCATTTCCAGAATTATATGAAGCGAAAACCGAGAAACCTCAGCGCTCAGCATTATTTTAAACCCACAACCATTATACGAAATAGAAATGCCGTATTATTTCATGTATAATTAGTTGAAATAAATTCTACAGAATAAATTTGTTTTAAAATTCCTTCTGGGAACTTACAATTAATTGCACAGCGCACAAAACATGAGATTATTCCAACAATTCATTTTTACTTGTTTATCGAAATTGAAAATTTTATTCGTTGTACATAAATTATATCAACTGGCACTGGTTACAGCAAAAGCCATTATTCAGCTAGATCAGGGCATCTGAGAGTTGCTTTATTCTGGTCTACTGTGGTCTCCATTTCATTCGAAACGAAGGAGATTCTCTCATCTGATTTGGTAAGTTGGACAGGTTGGCGCATCTTAGTCTACCGTCAGAAAATAAGATTGATACATTTTCTTATTGCAAGATTCTGTTAATTACTTTTCTTTAACTTTTCACGTTATTAATGGGCGACTTAAATTCTACACTTTTCCCTAAAAAAAATTTGTCTAAAGTAATTCGGGATTCCAAATATATTTTAAATATTTGAATACTGCTCCCTTGCGAATACAAAAAAGATGTCATACTACGGAAATTGTTTTGCAGTTTCTTAAAAACAGAGTTTAATGTCCAATCTTTATTTTCTAATTAACAATCCAATTAAAGCCATTTATTATTAATTTCTTATTAACATCCTTTGTACTCTAGGCGACTTAATGAACTTCAAATATCATTTCATTAATCTTTAATAATGAATTCGAATAATATTGAGATAAATAGGATAATTAATTTAATTAATTCTATAATCATTTCTCCTGTTCGAAGTGCGATAATTGATTCAATTAATTCCAATAATGAAATGTTGGTATCAATTAGTTTTTGAAAAAATCTGGGATTCTAGTCTATTTGTTTTCTTTAAATTGATGTAATTGGATTCACTGTCATATTATTGGAAACAGAACCAAGCTTGTAGCAAAAGGAACTGATTGCTAGTGTTTTTATTGTGAAAGCAAAAGTGATCTTTAGAGAGTTATTAGAATAGTTTCGTTTTTAAAGTAAACGTTTTCTGGAAATTTCTGTTAGATGATATTTATGTCTGTTTATATTGTATATAAATGTTATAATAAATCTTTATGTTTGCCGGATGGTAACAACTTTTACTAAATTTGCAAAAGTCAAACAGATATGAAATTTCATTTAATTCAAATCTTTTTGTTGTTGGTTGCCACCAACATGATAACAAAAAAAGGCCTAATAGCACATGCCATCTAAAGAATAAATTATTAATTTTATTGAAGAAATTTCTACAGAAGTCGGCACAACATAATTCGTGGATCCCGCGCCCAGAAACTAAGTTGTAAATATTATTTGTTGTGTTACAACACACTCGTACACAAACATATAGTTTATGGCCTGAAAGTAAACGATGAGCGGGCGTTATATACTATAACGCCCGCTTATAATGCCCTGGTTGTTATGGAGTTGTTTATATACTCGTAGTTCGTATCACAGGTTTAAAGAACGAATAATATGCAAGTAAAACATAAAAGTTATTAAAATTATTAATTACTTTCCGTTCTAGGAAGTTGTTGGGAGATGACAAGATACATATGCATTACAGATCATAAATTACTATTTCAAGCAAAGCATACTTACAACCTTATCCTATCCAATACCATATCTAGCTTCACCTTCAATATTCTCAAAATAAATAGCTTCAATTAACTAAAAAAAATAGTTAGATGGAAGTTCTATTCAATTCTTATTTGCAGACGTTTTAAAACAGGGAATTCTGTAACGGTTATGTTTTATTACCGTTTGCCAGCAAGTGTAAGTTATAAAATTATACGAAACTTAAGAATTTCAAAAGCTACCACGACATGCATCTGAAATTTATGAAATCACTGTAATATTTATAAAATATATAAAACACACGACTCTACATAAATTCGAGCTGATGGACAGAACACAACGTTTTATTTACAGTTAGGTTGTTCTGTTAGTTCTAACGACTTACAACTAAAAATTTGCACTGCTTTGTTTAAATTGTAATTAATCACAGATCATGGTTTTCAATTTTCAAATAATAATTTAAAAAAGTGCACTGTGGCTAATTACTGCAAAACAAAAATAAGTGATTTCTCAAATCTCGAACAAGAAAGAACACGCAAGTCGGTACTATTAAATAGACGTTGAAATATTTTTATCCTTATTCGTCATTATTCTTGCCTTTTCTTAACTATACTACCTCGCATGAAAATATTTAGATTGTTCTTCTTGATAACCCTCCTTTAACCTTGCTTTCTATATTTTTCATAAAAAATGTACAATGACCTTCCATATCCTTTCTCGATTGGATGGAATTATAATAAATGTGATAGATAACTTATTTCTGTATGCAGTAATTGTCATAGCACACTATTTTAAAATAGTATTTGAAAATTGAACATCATGATCTGTAACTAATTACAATCCAACACCAAGTTTAGTGCAAATTTTTAGTTTTAACCCGTTAGATATTAACAAATTAATTCTTTCAATGAAATAAATTTAACAATGAGGAATTATACATATCTAGTTTTCTTTTTATTTCTATTAATTTCTAAAGATTCTAATAAATTAAATTTTTTATCTTTATTTTCCATACGTATAATCTCTATATTATTATTGACACTATGATGTTCTTTTAGTAAATGGTTGACAAAAGCTGAATCTTGTTTTTTATTTGTAATGCCAGCCATTTTTTATTAAACGATCTTCCTGTTTGTCCTGTGTATATCTTTTGGCAATCACCAAATATTAAGCTATATACTCCCAATTTATTGTTTTTATGCGTTTTGTTTTATTATTTTTAATGAGCTTAGATATGTTGTTATTTGTTGTAAAAGCTGTAATTAATATTGCTTAATAAAGCTCCAATACTATTTTGTCTTTTAAGCTTGAGACTTTAATAGAAGGAATCCCACAAATAATTTTTTTTGCTTTGAATTTAGAGGTCTCTGTGGATTTGATTTTTAGATAAACGATGCTAATAGCTTTATTGCAGAGTAGAACGTATCTTATCTAATATTTGGCGATCGTGGCATTATTGAGAGCTATACCTATATTTTGGGAGATGTAGCTCACCCAAACATATTTGGCACGGATTGCCACTAAACTCCTGTGTATTCGTTTTATACGTATAAAATTATTTGTAGACATAGGGACATTAATAAGTCTACGGTCATATAATTAAATATAACTAATTTATGTTGTATTAAATGTAATGAGATTTTATGAATAGAAATCTTTATGATAAATTGCAAATTCGGATTTATTATTGATATTTTAATGTTCAAATCTTAACAAATGAACGCTGTTCTCGGTTTCTTTTTCTTTTGAGAAACTGTCTTTATTTGATCTCCGTCAAGTAAATGCCGAATTAATCCAATTAGAAAACAAAGCTTGGTAGCTACATAAAATAAAATAATAAGTAATAGTTTAAATTTCACAGCTTATTGTATACTATGTGTTACTCATATCCTTCAAACTAGAATAAGCAATTAAACGGAACACTATGTGATTAATTTGTTCATTTATTAAGGGTACTTTATGTAATCGTGTGAAATCTATATCTCACAAGCTCTTAAGGTGTCGAATATTTTATAATTATAGCAAAAATAATATTTTTATTTTTTGTATCTATCTATTTAAATAATAATAATTACATGAATTCCCTAGAGATGAGAGGAAGATTCGACATTAATCTGACTGGTCTGAATCTGATGATATGAATCTGAGGACCGGTGGATGGTAAAATTTCCTGATTTAAACTTTCGAATTTGTTAGCACTTCTTGTAAATATGTAGGTAAGTTGCCTTACGAACAATTCCATTAATGTATACGTAAATAGGTTTGTGTTATTAGAAACAAAGCGTTTACACAAAATAATGCCATCGTAATGATATTTTTTGTATGTTCCATTTTATCAACTGATAATGAAATTCATTAGTTAATTTTAAATTATTAGGTGGTTACAAAACGAGAGTAAAGGTTATTATTTTTAGAGCTATACCAATCTAAATCAGTCTCTCAAACTAAGTATAATATGTTTCTGAAAATTTCAATAGATGAGCAATTTAATGAAATTACGGCTTGAGTATAATACTAAATCTCAATTGTCATTGAAATAGGATTGATTCGGTCTTTACTTGGTGAAGATCCATATTTAATACAATAACACTATAAAATACTATTAAAATCTTCACTAAAATATTTATTTAGAAAAATTATTCTAACCGTCGCACACTGGGGACCTCTCATATAAGTAAGTGCTCAAAATAGGATTTCTAATTTATAGCCATTTGAAAAAAACATAATGCAGGCATGTAGACAAGTATTTGGCACATTCCTATGCTAAATATCGAATCGGTGACAGTTGTCATCGCGAAGATATGAAGGTGACAAGTTACTCTATTCACTCGGTTTTTCGCAGTTTTATTTTCTCTCTTGAAAATACTCGCGGCTTCTATGTGTTCTTTCTTAAATTCTGTGACGGATTGTTATAAATAACACTATGTCTTGTTAAGAGCAATGTATGTAGATAACATTATCACTTTAAACAAACTATTTTAAACGATTACTTTTGTTTTAAAGACCAAAATTTAAATCAGGTCTATTCTTTCATTACAGGTTTGAATAGATTTTTTTTAATTACCGCAAAAACGTTGTTGCCATTTGATGGGTTGATTGATTACAACACCTTCGAGTTGCTTATTAACCTTTTTATTGATTATATTTAAACTTTAAGTGTATAACATGAAAACACGTCCTACCATTCTTGAGGCTAACAAGCAACTAGCTTGTTATTCGCTGTTCGTGGACAGCTTGCTGCAGGGTGCAGTATAGTATGGCGCGAAAAATTCATATTTGAATATTTGTGCTTGGCTATAACATGCCGCCCACCTTGAAATCTCTTAAGAATTGAACATAATATACATAATAGTACAGGTAAGTACAAGAAACAATAAACATGTAAACAATATAAGTATAAAGAAAATGATTTTGATACAAGTTGTTACAATACTAACTAAACATATCATAATGTCTTTATTTTTCAGGTCTGTGGTTTTACCGTCACTGAGCGTTTATATCACTATCTGGCACTGGAAGCGCACAAATTTTACTAATTGCTCGTTTGATTACACCTTTACCGCACTTCACGGTCACTACACGAGTAACGCTGTCTTTTCCTGGGTGGAGTTCGATGATTCGTCCAGTTTGCCATTTGGCTGGAGATAAGTTGTCTTCCTTTACTAGTACCAGCATGCCTGGCTGTACATTGCTGATCGTTGATTTCCATTTTGTTCTCTGTTGGAGGTTGCTGATGTATTACTTTGACCATTTATCCCAGAAATGTTGCAATAATTTTTGGAGATGTTGATAACGTTTTAGTCGATTGCTCGGAACGTCGAGATAATTTGAATCAGGGATTGAGGTAAGTGGTCTAAATATTAGGAAGTGTGCTGGTGTAAGAGGTTGATCATCATTTGGATCAGAGGATAGTGGTGTTAATGGTTTTGAATTTAGAACTCCTTCGATTTGAACCAACACTGTGTACATTTCTTCGTAAGTTAATATTTGATTACTTAATACACGCTTTAAATGATGTTTTGTGCTTTTGATTCCAAATTCCCATAGTCCGCCAAAATGGGAAGAATGCGGAGGTATGAAATGCCAATTTATGAATTCATTTGATGCAAAGTTCATGATATCATGTCGATTGTTAATCAAAAATTCACCGAATGACTTCATTTCATTGTATGCGCCTACGAAGTTTTTACCATTGTCACTAAAAATGTGAAGTGGTTTGCCGCGGCGTGCAATAAACCTTTTGAATGTATTAATAAATGATTGACTTGATAAACTTGTCACCAATTCAAGATGTATTGCTTTGGTTGTAAAACAAATAAATAAGCATATCCAGGACTTAAGTCTTTTATTTCCTCTTCCAAAACTTTCTTTAATTTCGAATGGTCCAGCGTAATCGACACCTACTGAATGAAATGGAGGACCTGGACTTGTACGATGCGAAGGTAATGAACCCATGATTGTTTGTAGTGGTTGTGCATTATATCGAGTGCACTGTATGCATTGCCTTACGATGTGTTTTGCAGTGTTTTTTCCCGATATTGGCCAAAATTGTTCTCTTACTGTGTTTAATAAAAGTTTTGGGCCTACATGTAATAATTTTTTGTGTTCATGCTTAGGAAGTAAGATTGGATGTTGTTTGTTATACGAAAATTTTGACAATTGTAGTCTTCCACCTACTCTTAGCATACCTTGAGAATCAAGAAATGGTGTTAAACTTAGAATGTTACTTTATGCGATATTTCTTTGTCGTGTTTCAAACTATGAATTTCTTTTGAAAAACATTCTTGTTGAACTACTCGTATTAACAAATTCATCGCATACGATAATTCGATTGTAGATAATGGTCCAAAATTGCGTTCGGATTTTGGCAATAAACAATTTGTTTTGAACCGAATACAAAAAGCTACTACTCTATTTAACTTGGTGATTGATGAATATTTATCGATTGGAAATGTTGACGTGTGTGAAATAACATACGTTCGGATTTGTTTTCGAGCTTCGTTATTTATGTCGTGTGAAAATTTGGACCGTGGATATTCTGATTGAGCTAAAGATAACCAGTTTGGCCCTTTCCACCAAAATTTTAGATTTACTAATTTGTCTGGCATAATTCCTCGCGATACTAAATCAGCTGGATTATCGTGAGATTGCACATGATACCAGTTGTGTATGTTTGTCAATCTTTGTATTTCTGCGACTCTATTTGCTATATATGTCTTCCATTTTGTCGGATGACCTTGTAGCCAACTTAAAACAATTTGGGAATCGCTCCAATAGTATTTCATAGAAATATTTAATTTTAATATATCTTGAAATTTGTTCGTAAGTTGAGCTGCAAGCACAGCTGCGCATAACTCTAAACGCGGTATTGAAATATTTCGTATTGGTGCTACGCGTGATTTTGCTGCTAGCAATTGAATCATAATTTGACCGTTTTGATCGATTGATTTAATATATAAACAAGTTCCGTAAGCTCGTTCGGAAGCATCTGCCAATGCATGTAATTCGATTGTTACAGCGTTTGCAATAATCAAATGTCGTGAACGTCTTGCAAGCATTTCATTTTGTCTTTTATGGTTAACCATTGTATTTGTAAATTTAACTGTATAGATTCGTCCCATTCTAACTCTATCTTCCACAGTTCTTGGATTAATATTTTGAGATTAACTATTACCGGTGCTAAAAGACCTAGAGGATCGAATAATTGAGCCGTGGCTGCTAAAATGGTACGTTTCGTAAGTTGTTGTTGTCTAGCTAACTTTGGGATTGAATACGGAAATGAATCATTTCGTTGGTTCCATTGAATACCTAGAGCCTTTTGTATCTTTTCTCCGAATGAGATTTCATCAGCTTCCGTTAATTCGTATACATTACTTAACCACTTTCTTAATTGAAAACCTGCCGTCCGTAAAATATCATCGAGATTAGCTTTTATGGTTTTTAGTTCGTCAGCTGAGTTCGCGCCCGTTAATAAGTCATCGACGTAAAAGTCTTCCTTGATTATTCGCGACTCGGTTGGAAACTTACTTTGAAATTCATTCGCAAGTTCGTGTAATGTTCTTACTGCTAGAAATGGCGCGGTTGCCGTTCCGTAGGTGATTGTGTTTAATTGATAACTTTGTAATTCGTCGTTGGTGTTATCTCTCCAAAGAATGCCTTGATATTTTCGATGATCTGGATGTACCCAAATACAACGATACATTTTTGCGATATCTCCTATCAATACATATCGAGGGCATCAGATCAGAGGGGCGTATCCGCCAAAATTTTGATCTTCAATTTTTATGTCGTATTGACTTCTGGTATCGACCTGCGTGTTGTCACAAACGGGCGAATGTTTTGTAAGGCATTAATCTGGCCTTACAAAACATTCGCCCGTATGTAACAACACGCAGGTCGATACCAGAAATCAATACGACCTAATAAATTGAAGATCACACATTTGGCGGATACGCCCCTCTGATCTGATGCCCTCGATATGGATGTGTACGAAATCTTGAAATGATTGAAAAGAGATCGTTTTGGATAGTTGGACCTACGCAAAGAATTTCATTAAGCGATAATCCATTAGATTCCGGTTTGCACGATCCATCGAATACTACCCGTAATTTCGTCGTTTCTTTGTCTTCGCGAACTACCGCATGATGTGGTAAGTAGAATAAGATTCCATTATCATCGACCTTGGTCATGTGATTTAGTGTCTCGTATTTGTGAATGAATTCTACATCAAATCGTTTTTCCAACGCAAGAAATCGTAACTCAGCAACTGTTCGTGAATCTCCTAACATTTCGGTTTCTGTTTTGAAGAGTAATTTTACAATAAATTTTCCGTCTGGTGCACGAATCGTAGTTTCTTGAAAGTGCTGTTCGCAATGTTGTTCTTCTGCAGTAAAGAACTTCGTTTTTTTTGTGGAAAATTCATCAATGTTCCAGAACTTAGTGACTTCTGTGTGCAAATCATTTAGCGTTAAACACGTAATTGATTGTGATTGCGCGTTGGTTTGTAGTGATCCCGACACTACCCATCCGAAAACCGTTTTTTGTAATGTAGGTGCGTTTGAAATCCGTATTTGTCCTACACATAACAATTCGTAAAAGACGCTTGCTCCTACTAAAATATCGATTGGTTTCGATTGTGAAAATTCTGGATCTGCGAATTTTATATTAGGTGGAATTTTGATTGCAGTGCGTGCAAATGAAACACAGGGTAAAGAATTTGTAATGCTCGGTACAACTAAACATTGTGGATTCATTGTGAAATTGTTTGTTCGCGATTTTACCGTAATCTTAACTTGTTCTGTGATATTTATGCAATTATTGCTAATACCTTTGACATTCATGTCGATTGGTTTTCTTTCTAGATTAAGCTTGTCACACGTATCTTCCGTAATAAAATTTGATTGCGAAGCTGAATCTAATAAAACCCTTAATTGATACGCTTTGTTATCAGAACCTAACACTTCTACCTTAGCTGTAGGAAGTATTACTGAATTGTTGTTTGTACAATTCATAACTATGTTTGTTGGTTTTTCCTCATTCTGAATCTCTGTACCTTCATCATTTTTGTTATCACCCGTATTGCTTTCATTTGTTTTCTCTTTAATAGAAAACTCGATATGTAACAATGTGTGATGCTTCTTTTTACATATTTTGCATAGATTTTTTGATTGGCATTGTTGAATGAAATGTCCTCGTTTTAAACAATTCAAGCATAACTTTAAATCTTTCGCTTTATTTTGTTTGCTTGTTACATCTAAATCTAAAAATGATTTACAATTTTGAATAAAATGATCTTTTTTGCAATAAACGCATGAAACATTTATGTTGGTGAACGTTTTTGAAACTTTGTACGGTTTACCTTGTACGTTTGTTACCGCTTTTTTGTGTGAAATGGTTTCTAACATGTTTTGTTGCCCTATTAGAAAATTTAGAAAATCTTGGAATCGCGGGAACTTCTCGTTATTTTCCTCGTTTGTATTTAGCTTAGTTTCCCATTCGCGAAATGTATTTTGATCTAACTTTAGCATTATAATTGGGGTTAGAATCGCGTCCCAGGTGTCTATTGGTTGTCCTAACGCTTTTAAACATTCGATGTGACTTTCTACCGTGTTTATTAGTTGTTTTAAAGACGTACTTGATTCTTTTGAAATTTATGGAATGTCTAACAAAGCTAATATGTGATTGGTAACAATTCTTCTTTTATTATCATAACGTTTGTTGAGTTTATTCCACGCAATGGCGTAATTTTGCTCCGTTGTTTGAATTGATCTCAATAGATCTGAAGCTTCACCCTTTAGTGACTGTTTTAAATACGACAATTTTTGAACGTTTGATAACTCATTATTATTATGAATTAATGACAAAAAAACATCTCGGAATTCTTGCCAGCGCGTGAACGTTCCATCAAATGAAGGCATACTAATGGTTGGCAATTTTACATTTGTATGTTTTTGCATTGAGGTGCAATTTCCCCTTGTAGAACTTTGAAATGATCTACTTGGTGATGACGACACATCATCTGCTTTTATCTTTTTAAATTTGGAAAGTATTACTTTCGCTTGGCTTATAGAATCAAAATATTTATTTTGAAACTCTTCTCTTTTCTGAAAATTTATCTGTATATCACTATCATCGATTATGAAATCGATTTCGTCTTGAATTGAATTGAAACAATCGTAAATCGGTTCAATTTTGAACAAACGTTCTTCTAAATTGTTAATATCGTGTTCAGATAAATCATCCGAATCTATTTTTGTTTCTAGAAATTTGTTAAATAACGTTAATTGTTTTTTGCAAGTCGCTCTTTTTCTTACTAATTGGTTCAAATCGTTTTGTTCCATTTTAGTAAAAAATGTTGTGAAATAATTACAAAAGGAATTCTTTGTTAGGAACTTACTTGTGTGAGTGGGAGTGAGAGAGGATGCTCCTCCGCTTCTTGTGCTAGACGAGGAACGCCAACGCCTGTTGTAACTTGTCTGGAACGTCCGGACACGCGGTGCGCTTGGAATACACTCGCCGATGAATCCCCTCTGGTTTCTTACTGCTAATTTCAATTTCTTGTATAATTGTCGCTGATTAGAACAATTATTTATCCGGCTCGAAGGACCAATGATGGGTTGATTGATTCAAACACCTTCGAGTAGCTTATTAACCCTTTTATTGATTATATTTAAACTTTAAGTGTATAACTTGAAAACACGTCCTACCATTCTTGAGGCTAACAAACAACTAGCTTGTTATTCGCTGTTCGTGGACAGCTTGCTGCAGGGTGCAGTATAGTATGGCGCGAAAAATTCATATTTGAATATTTGTGCTTGGCTCTAACACCATTTTATTGTCACTGTAATCTACGGGCTTTTGTTGTTATGAAACTGAACAATTTTGCAATACGTGGTTGCGTTAATTTAAAAAAATCTCATTTTAAGTTAACTGGAATGAAATAATAGACGCAATTTAGTTTTTGGTCTTTAAAACAAAAATAATCGTTTAAAACAGTTTGTTCAAAGTGATAATGTTATCTACATACATTGCTCTAAACGAGACATATTGTTATTTATAATAATCCGTCACAAAATTTAAGAAATAACACATAGAAACCGCGAGTATTTTCAAGAGAGAAGATAAAACTGCGAAAAACCGAGTGAATAAAGTAACTTGTCGCCTTCATATCTTCGCGATGACAACTGTTACCGATTTAATACTTAGCATATGAATGTGTTAAATACTTGTCTACATGCCTGCATTATGTTTTTTTCAAATGGCTGCAAATTAGAAATCCTATTTTGAGCATCTACTTATATGAGAGGTCCCCAGTGTGCGTCGTTTCACTACACGGTAGCTTTTTCAGATAAAGACTGGTTAACACTAAATTTATTCTATACAGGTGTAAAGGTAAAAATATGTATAGTATATACAAACAGGTATTGGTAATGTCTTTTTCGCGCAGAGAAAACAAGTCGACATCAATTGAGTACATTTTGCCGATGTTTGAATTTTTGAATCTTGAATTTTTAGCGGTCGAGTCCCAGTGCTCTTTTAAGTAAACATTTCCTATAACCGGACATAGTCGTTTCTTTTATGCGGACATTTTCAACAAACGGGCAAAAAGTGTGGCACCGTCGGTGTCCGCTTATGGGAAATTTCACTGTATAGGTACCGTACAATCAAATAAATTTTATTTGAATGTCACTAAACAAAGTAAGAGAGTATTAAGACAGAATTAATTAAGAGACAGAAAGACTATTAAATAGGTGAATTAGAGTAAGTTATGATTGGGCTTGTGTGTCTGTTTCTCTCTGTCCAATACTTTAAAAAGCATTAAAAAGGTGAATTAGAGTAAGCTATGATTGGGCTTGTGTCTCTGTTTTTCTCTGTCCAATACTTTATATGGGATACCGCCAATCGACTAGTAAAACTGCATATGGCCTGTTCTAATCGACTTTTCAAAGTCTTGAAGGTGACTATGAACCTGTTGTTTGGTTTCTCGGTAACAAGTAAACAATAAGTCGTACCACTTAAAATTCAAATCTTATGGACGTGCAAAAGTCTCAGAAATACGAATATTCGGAAGTATGAATTTAGTGACAATTGAATAACGAGAATTTTCGTTTAGCGCTTGACGTAGGAACACTGGCGTGACGTCGACTATACTACGTACTCGATTCGGTACTCAGTTTATCGTTTATGGTCGAAGTTGCAAGTTTGTAGCGTTCCTCGTATGTGATTTAGAGATTTCTTTTAAGATTGGTACCTCTGAATTGCATGTCGAAAAAATGAGTGATGTGAAAAAGAACGAAGATGTGTTATGAAATTTAGTGAAATTATGCTAAAAACCGTCGGAAATCGTACGAAATTTGAATACGGAAACCAAGAGGCAGGGTAAGCCGTGGGTGGCAGATGGGGAACCACGATCTACAAACGCCAGAATGACAAAGTCGAAAATCAAGTTCATGATGATTTGTTTTTTTGATGTCAAAGGATTAATCCACAAACAGTTTGTCCCACCAGATCAGGCAGTGAATTCAATCTTCTACATCGAAGCATTGGAGTCCGCAACAAGTTACACCAGAATTGGTCCAAGATGGACGGACGTTACATCACGATAACGCACAGTCGCATGTCTCGTTAGCGGTGAGTGGATTTGTGGCCAAACAGAATATTTCTGTCCTCTTCCATCCACCATATAGCCTATTCACAAAAATTAAGTCTACGATGAAAGGAAACCGATTTGAGGGATCTTACAGATCACTAATTTTATCGACATGCAGTTCAGAGGTACCAATATTAAAAATATCTAAATCACAAATCAGGAATGCTGCGAACTTGCAATTTCGAGCATAGACGGTAAATTAAGTGTAGAATCGAATGTTGCCACACCTCGTATTTGTAAATGAGTATCTAGTTACAATGTTTAATAGTATTTATTACAATCCTTCAAGTTTAACTTGAACTAATAATTATTTTGTATATTTTTTTAATATAACTAACTGAGTGGTTAATATTATGAGAATGAAACATATTTGAACAAATATGTAAATATAAAAATTTTCAATTCCTACCGGTGTAAACAATCCGAACGCATTTCATTTTATGCATCAGCACGCATCCACCATTTTAATTAATCAACCAATAATCGGTAAAATAGTCGTCGAATGAAACGATTTCTGGTATCAGTGGCCGGGTGAACAACTGAACAAAGAAACTCATCAAATCACATATAACTATATGTTATGGGCCATAATATATGTTTTGAGTGAGTTAATTATTCATAATATCAAATTACTATTATTGGAAAATCACAAAAACCCTGCAATTCTTTGCAGGTTTTATTCAATTAAATTTATTTAATATTTAAAAGAGTTGGATCAAATAAAAATATATTTCATTGCACCATAGTTAATGCGCATTGCATGCATAATTTAAATCCATGTGAATAAACGATATTACAGGAAAGGCCAACAGATTTACACAATTAACAAAGCGAATTTTAATGAATTAAATACAAATGAAATTACTTACACAATAGCCTAACAACAAAACCTAGTTGACTTTACTCCAGTATCTAACCACATCTAATAACATATACACCCTGCTTGTTTTCCTAATTTCAAAATTAATCAAACAATCAACACGATCTAGACATGAGTGTTTATTACTTAGTATTGTCAGTTGGTAATCATCACAAAGTACTCATTGTTTTACAGCTAGACTTCCAGCAATTTAAATCACTAAAATGAATAATTCGAATGTACTGTATTCTTAGGAAAATTAGGGAATTAGAATTTTATGGGCATTAGAATATGCAATTATGACCGCGATATATAAACATTATTGTAAGGGTAATTGCTGAATCAACTTACTCAACAAAATACTGTACTTTTATTGACCAGATTCAAAGATTACGGTTAATTAGGTGTAATTACCTTCATTAATCTTAATATGTGTATTTGAATATTGACCCCTACCAGTGGCCTTGTTCTTAAATTCTAAAAAATGTTGCCATCGAGCTTAAAAATTCATTCAAATTGAACCATCCGTCGACAAGTTATTTAAAAAATAGGATTTCAAACTTTGGCGCTAAACATCTCCATTATTTTGCAAAAGTTAAAATTTTGTAGCTCCCCACACTAGATCTCTTTAAAATGCAAAGAAAAAATGTGCTGTGCAAAATTTCAGCCCATTTGGTCAATATCAACCCGTGCCACCGATAGGTTAAAGTTTAAATCGTCCCTTTAGAGCAGAACTAGCATATGTCCACTTTTTAGCAAAAACGGTTTTTGTAGCCTATGTGTTCTTCGACTAAGCTTGCATTTGGGTACAGAAATATTGTCACAAACAAACAGTTCATTTTTAATAAAACAGAATCAAAATATACTATAAACACCAAGCATGTCATGTTTAGTGCAGAACTAACATCTGTTTTCTTAGAATAGTTTTACTATGTTATGGAGATAAGCTGTAGACGGAGAGCCAGCAACGTATTTCGAGTTGTCATTTCAACAGTCGTGAAAATTTGGGTACTAAATCTTATGTACCTGCTGAACACTAAAAGTCGATTCTGGCAGCCCCCTGCGGCCGGGATACTACCCCAAAATTACTAAGAGGGTGAGAAATAAGATTCAATTTATTTAAAGTAACAGTCGTGAAATTTCAGGATGTTACTTTCGATAGTATTCTTTAGGTATAAACAATATTGCCAGAACATTTCCTCCCCTTCTAAATGTTTCCAAACGCTGTAAATGTTGATTTAAAAAGTGACATTTGTGTTATTTTAAAAGTCTTGAATTTTGACACAATAAATAAAGTAGGTATATGTAGGTTTACATGTTAGTGCGAGCGAGACAGTTATATAGCGGCCAGCCTGCGGGTTAGAGAGAGAATCTTATTTTTCACCCTCTTAGTAATGTTGTGGTGGTATAACCCACCGCAGGGGGCTGCCAGAATTGACTTTTAGTGTTCAGCAGGTATATAAGATTTAGTGCCCAGATTTTCACGACTGTTGAAATGACAACTCGAAATACGTTGCTGACTCTTGGTCTACTACTTCTGACACAATAAATATTATAACGCGCATGTCACAATTGACAGGATCTAAACTTTTAAACTTGTTCTGTTCTGTGAATAATACGTTATTTGCATTTAAGTGATTGCACATAGGCTATTTCTAAACACACACCTAATTTAAGTTCGCCTCCTACTATAGTATGTCCCTGATAACAAGTAATTTAATGAATTAGATTAAATTGTCTTTACTGATATTTTTAAAAACCCTTTTGGAAGGTAACATTTCAATGCGGTCACAAAGTATTCTTAAGAAAAAATTTTATTTAAAAAACCTGTGACTTACTCTAGTTCTGCTCTAAGGGGACGAAATGGGATTTAATATAGATTTGGTGTATTTCTAGAGAGTTTCTGGCATAACTTTTTATCTTTCTGTGTTTTAACTTGAAAATGTATAATACATTTAGGTTTTTGGAACTGCTGAACACGAATTTGATAAAATTCAAACTGTCAGAAACCCATTTGACAGTTGACAGCTATCAAACAAGCGGTCAATTTGACTAAAATAAACATTTTTGAGGAACTTCAAAGTTTTTTTGACATCAAATTCGTGTTAAGCAACTTCAACCACCAAAACCAAAAAAGTTATACAACACAGTCTCTAGAAGTGCTCCAAACCCATGTGAAATCCCATTTATACTTTAACTTCTCGGTGGCACGGATTAATTATTGACCAACTGGGCTGAAATTTTGCACAGCACATTTTTCTGACATTTTAAAGAAATCTAGTGGGGGGGGGGCTACAAAATTTAAACTTTTGCAAGATAACGGCCACCCTAATCTCCATGTATGTTTGTCAATCGCATTTTTAAATTCCAGCCCGTTACTGATACTACCCCTATAAAGGGCAATGGATGAAGCTGTCAGATTAAGTGTGTGGTAGAGAAATTCGTGAGAATTCTCGACGGTAACTCATACCGATCAGGGGGAGCCCTGGTAGATGAGACCGGTGTGGGCGGATTCGAATCTCGCCTGGGAGGTCATTTATGGTCAGCAAGGAACCCGCTACTTGACCGAGGTCATTTATGGTCACCAACGGAACCCGCTACTTGACCGAGGTCATTTATGGTTACCAACGGAACCCGGTGTTTGACTGAATCTCAAGTGCGGAGAATCGAAGTGAGGTTTACCCTGCTTTTGGGCTAATGGGAAACTGCAGGCCGCCAGGTAAATGTGCTTAGGAGCTATCCCGACCACCCTATGATCCGGACTGCAGCCGGGTACAGTGATTGGGAGAAGCTCTGAAAGCCATTACACTTAAGGAGAGTTGAAGCGAATACATAGCCTCTCACAATCAAGACAACTTCACCAAATACGAGTACACACCGGGAGTCTATAACGTGTAGACTTAAACGAAGCTCTGTCGAGGGCCCACCAAGCCTAAAATTGGTAGATCGGGGTGGCAAAACCATTAAAAAACCAAGTCCCGCAACAATTGAGGTTGGATTCTATCGGGCAGTGGTCCCACTAGCGCATAGCTGGGGAATAGTCCTATTGCTGGACGAGGTACTACGGTACCGGCGGGTGAGCAACGTGTTAAGTCAATTGCTCCGGCACTAGTCCTGAGTTAGCTAGTAGAGAGTGGATAGGCAAACTCGCTCCGACCAGTGAGCTGATCTGGTAGCAATTGCTGTACTGCCGGTTATGCAACTTGCGCGCTGATTGGGCGTATCTCAATCACTTCCTTCTGGAAGGGAACGTGGGGGTAAGTTCACACAGGTACCCCACGTAAAACAACAATGACATTCGTTACTGATACTTAATTTGCTATGTTATCGTTGAAATCCCAAACGTGAAAGGGTAATGGAGATCTCTTGAGCATTCCTACTAGATATGTAAAATTATCCTGTAATTATCTAGGTGGAAATTTTTATATCGAAAAAATAAATACTTCAAGAATGTGTGGACACATTGAAAGCGATTTCGCAATCACAATATATTTTCACTATAGTATTAGTCACGTAATTAAGTACTCTCAACAAACTTAACGTGAAATCAATTCATTTGCATGTTGATATAATTCGAAATACATGATATTTTTACATTAAACACAGTGTTTCAAACTCAATAATTTCAAACGAAAATTGCAGTATAAGCATGAAAATCCCGAAACCAAAGTTAAATCGTTAACATTGTTTTTAGTACTACAATCAAACGCAAAATTTGATTTCATTTTAAATAAAGCCGAATGGGAGAAATCTCTTTTTCAGACCAATTTGTTTAGTTTTCCGTTTAATATTACGTTCGTTTGGAAGTGCAGGAATTAACATCGAAATTAATCCATTTTCTATTATTATTCGTCCAGCTAACAAATTGTTTAAAAATTAACCATATTTCGAAGTTGTATTTACGAATTAACTTCAAAAGGAACATCAAAATTATGAACCTGGAATAGATGTAACAGGATTTAGATCAGATTTTTTGACTACAAAAAGATGTAGGTATCTACTTTCTCTAAAGTTTATTAATACTTTTAATTTTGAAATCTATACTTATTTCAGTTTTGTTTGTCGAATGTCCTTCGTTTTTGAATTTCTGAATGAAAATAAACGTTACTAATATAGTTTATATTGTTTATAATTATATAATAATATAATTGTTTTCTATATATAATTCTCCATTACTGGAAGTGTTCGATACTGAACTATTTAGCTTAGCTGTCGAAACAATTGTCAGGTAGATTATAAATTTGTAAAACTTTGTACTAATTAGTTTTATTTATTTCATTACTAGTATACTTTGAATGAATATACATAAATATAACTTCCAATACAAAATTTATTTTGAGGTCTTTAAACAACAATCACAACTTTTTATTTAAGCATTTATTTAAAACAAAAAGAAAATACTGCTGTGACATAACAAATATTTGTACTCTTTATAGAAAAATAACAAATTAAACAATAAACCACTTTTCATATATGAAATTTAATAACAAAATTTTTTATATTTCCATAAAAGAAACCAGAGCATAAAAATGCGAATTATTCTTCACAAAAACAACAATTTAACATTTACTTATTTTAAAAATAACTTGCTATAATAATGAATTACTCTTCTTATTGCTTATTATCCATCCTATTCATGTTTAAGAAAAGAAAGACAGATAAATAATCTGATTCAACTAAAGTTTTCAGCTTTTAGCGTTTTATTTAGCTAAAGCGCTTAATGTTAATTTCCATCATTTGGACACAAAAAGGTTATATTAATTGCCGAAAAGTTTTCTTTTGTATGAAGTTTAACTTTCAAACAATTTCTGATGTATTAATTATATTAAGGGATAATACAGTTTTGCTACCGTTAAACTAAAAGGTTTTAATTGATAAACAAGACAATTAGGCATCTCTAACAAGTTCCTTAGAAATTAATTTAAATTTAAATTTATTATCATCCCCGCAAAAATGAATGGAATTGAGAGTGAGAAAATTTTAACATATCTAAACTTTTAAATCCTTGTTTCTGACTGTTTTACTATTCGAAACAGAAACTTAATATAAAACCGTTTTACCACATATAAATGTATAGGTTTATAGCTTTTCCTTTCTGCTATAAAACTGAAATTAAATTTGATACAAGAGAGGCACACTAGAGCGGAAAGAAAAACTTCATTATTGTTCATACCGAAATCTGTAGCAATAAAAAATTACATTTTCCATCTGTATTTTTCCATTATTATTTTAACATTAAAATTACATCGTAGCTGTAATTTCGGGTAATACATTCGGATGAATCCAAAATCACTATAAATTGTGCAACAGCTTCTCCAAATTTAATAACTTTAATATATGGATTAAGTTTTACTAAACTTGGTTTAACTAATACGACAGCTTATTAAGTAATGATATTAATGTGGAAACATTTTGCATGCATATGTAACAAAATTGCAAATCCACCATGAACACTATATACCATACGAATGGACAACGATTATTTAATTATTCCAACAAATGTATAAGATTAAAATTTTAAATAAAGTTAAAAATAAGTTGGGAGAAGTAACGTCAACGAAAAGCACAAGCCGAATTTTCAGCGCGGAAAACACGTTTCGTACGAAGGCTTACCAACCACTGACGTTCGGAAGCTGTGGGAAGAACAAGCGCGTTTATATTATACCGCTGCGCGCCTCCATCATCTCTTGTAGCGCAGCAACAATTTTAAATTTTAATATATAATTCATACATAAAGCCTTTAGAAATTCTATTCAATGACGTATATGTATTTTTGTTAGATCGATGTTATGTCAAAATTTATCAGAAAAATAGTTTTACATGTTATGAATTATAAGGATAAGTCACGTTAACACAACTTAAGATTTATGTATAACACATTAATGCAGAGCTTACATTACGTAAGGATTACGTTTCTGATAGGGAATTTAAGTAATTCTTAATGGATTACTACAGTTTATCTTCTTCATAAATTTGTACCCGCCAACATACAAACATATGTATACAGCAATTTAATCTGTTTACCTATTAAAACTGTAATAACCTTTTCTGTATTCCAAACATCTAGTTAGAATAACACGGCATTATTTACTCTTGATTTAACAGATTAATTAATCAAATTTCTCATTACAAACACAATAACATACCTTATTACTGTAACAATCATTTGCGACTAAATCAAGCTAAATAATTCCCATTCATGTCGAACGTATTAACAACGATTTTCAAAATTGGGTCTCATAAAAAACAAATGAAAAGAATAATAAATTAGATGTAGTTTGTCAATTTGTAAAAAAACTGGTAGCAATGACGTGTCCTCAGAAAACATGTACCATCTAGTAAAAGAATCTATTCATTTTATCGCTTTAGAGCAATAACCTTAGTTTTATTGTCTCTTTATTACGAAAAGTTATGTATGAAGTTGTCTTATTAAATTCTGCCTTTTCGTTTCTTACTTTTATTAGGTACTCAGTTATGACTTTGTGAATTACAATCTAGAAACTACTAAAATGTTATGCCATTTAAAATCTCCGTTAAGGAATTGTATACTAAGCTAATGTCTACGAGTGTGGATCTCTAACTTGTAAAATTATTCTAAAAGGAAACTTCAGAATTAGTTTCAGAATAAAAGTTTTTGTAACCGCCAAAAAAGATAAAATTTTATTTTAAATTCAACAGTGTGGGTTTTAAGATATACTACATATAATATGCTAAGAGGGCGGAATTGGATAGTAAATTTTATTTTTAATTTTTCTTTAAGTCATGTAGTGACTTATTTAAAAACTCTAATTAAAGCTTGTCCCAGAAAGTCTTGCACAGTTTTTGTACGCACGAATGCATATTTAAAATAACTACAATCTTTTTGTTAAAATATCCCAAGCAGCATCTAAGTAGTAGTAACTGAGATCGGAACTTTGATTGAGTAGTTGTTACGTAACTACAACTAAATTTATGACTTTATAGGTTTAATTACTTCAATTTGGAATATTTTAGTAATTGTGTAGTTGTTTATACTATTTATTGGAACTATGTAGTTTCATTACTTCTAAGTAACTTTTGAAGTATGTGGAACGGTATTGCCACTTAGTATAATTACTTTAAAATCGTTGCTACTTCAAAAAGGGGTATTATGATTGTAGCAGTAACTTGCTCGAAGCTACTTTAAAGTTTTTACTTTAAAGTAGTACTGAAAGTTCCTGCCACCTGCCTGGAACCATTGCTTAACCCTTTAAAGTAACGGAACCTAGCAGTAGTATTGAAAGCAAAACTTACGTTTTTGCTACTCAGGAGAATCACTTTAAAGTAATTTTTTATGTATGTAACTTGAAGTTGGCAACACTTATTTGTAGTGATGTAACTAGCCAATCCTGACCTGTCCGTCAGTACCACTTGAGTCGGCTTGGAGGACACATATCTTGTACAGTATATGCATTGTATGTAATGCTCCCTGCTCACTCAATATTAATAAAGGTAATTAATGACAATAATTGAGTATCTTTTATTTAAACACATAACAGAAAGAAACACACAGAAAAGGAATAATATAAAAATGGTTTCTATCATGTGTATCAACTTAAAAGTATTTTTGTCATATTTTATTAAAGACATTTTTAATAAAAAAATCTATTTAAAGAAGGCGCGTTGTTATTTTTCGACCTATCACCATCACATTTAACAGAAAAGTTGCAATGGTTTATAATTTTGGTTTACTGGAATGACAAAATAATCAAACAACTCATCGCTCTTTGTATTAAGTACGTATTACAAATAAAATAGTAATCCATTTTGTGACACGATAGCAGCATTGGTATAGAAAATGATAGAATATTTGTTAAGTTGCAAGAGTAAGAGAGAGTAACCACGCGATACGATGTGTGAAATAGAAGAAGAGAAGGGAAAAGAAGTTTCACGAAAGTAGCAATTACTACGCCGCCGCCACGTATCTGCTACCCAAAAATTGTTCTCCAGTTTGGTTCCAGGCACGTAATGAAACCGTAGCTATTACGTGCTTGTGACTATTGGCAAAAACTTAATAGTTCCACTGGTAGTTGCTGGTACGTAACGATGACTAAAAATAGTAATACATATGCTTCAATTAAAAACCGCGTTGTGGTGGCTGACCCTGCTCAAGTGCTCAGTCTTAAGTATGAGTTCGAACCGTTTTGCTAATTTTGCACGTTTACGCTAAAATTCTTAATATTGGATAATGAATTTATTTTAAGTTTGACTTTGCTACTCTACCAAGTCCACAATGCTTTACAGTAGTCAACAAGGAGAATATACAGATAATCTGAGACAAATTGCAACAGAAAAATTTAGACCGAAGGTACTCGTTTGGCAGGTTAGGTTAAGTGTAGTCTTCGCAGCCTAAACCACTGTTTGCAGAAGACACCATCAATTGGAAAAGTTGTCGCTAAATATTTGCTAGACGTTGCTGTCACTCAGTATAAGAACAATTCCTACTATTTGTACCAAATCATATTAAAGTAACTTTGTTTTGGCCAAACCTAGGAACGGCGCATTATACCAAAAGCCTACAAAGTGGTTAGAAAACTATAATATACATTACGTCCCAAAAAAGAACCCGCCCACTACTGTGCCCTAATAAAAATATATTAAGGGAGAACGCAACCGCAACCAAATCGCTTCAAAAATTTTCCTCAAAGAGGACAGCAATAGCAATAAAGTGGAAAACCGAAGAGCGCAAAAATTAATGGGAGATGTCAAGAGAAAAGTTCCATTATTTAGTAGAAAAGCATTGGTAAACGAAAATTAAATTCATTAGAATGTATTAGCCTAATGTAGTAAATATGTAATAAATATCAATCAAAGTAAAATCTTATGTATGTATTTTTAACTTAGTTAAAAAAACGTGCAAAACTTTCTGGGACAAGCCTTATATGACTGACTATAATTACTAATGTTGCCTAGGTACATATAAATCAAGCATAATGACATTAAACGTTTTTTACCCTTCAAAAAAATTAATTATTTTTTACAAAAACTATTCATTCAATTCCCCTACACGGGAGGCACCTATATAAAATCTTTTGTTTCTCTTGTTAATTCCGTCAAAATCGTACACTTTTAAGCCACTTTTGTGTTAAAAACAGATTTGCAAAATTTTCGCCATGTAGATACGAGGCTGGCTTGATAAGTAAGGTAAACGAGGAGGAAAATAGTATATTAAAGAACAAGTTTTATACGACATGATTTATTGCACGAATGCTAGTTTAAAAAACGACCAATACGACTCAAGCATGAGTGCAATAAATGTCTTATAAAACGAGTTCTTTATACTATTTTTTGTACTTTGCACCTCTTTTTTACTAATTTTATCCGTTTTAAAATAAAAATTTGGGGAATTTTATCGTGGTTGGTACCAACAATCGATAAATGTCAAATTTTGACATTTGAAAATTCAAATTTTAATTTAACAATGATTTCAATGGCATTTCATTTATCATGGTTCCTGACTGACAACCTCGAAAACTAAATTACACTAGTTCTAATTCGAAAATCAAATGAGCTAGTTCAGTACTACTTTCGGTTCTGAATGAGCCTTGATATAAACGCAAAGTACAAAAAAACAATTTATCTGATTAAAATGTTTTTATTTTTTAAACGTTGTCCCCATTTAGCTCGACACACTTGGTCCATCGATGTTCTAGAGCGCTTATGCCATTTTTATAAAAGTATTTGTCGAGCTCTGCAAAATAGCGATTTACAGTGTCGATAACTTCATTATCGGTTGAAAGTTTTCTTCCGCCAAGCCATTTTTTAGATTTGGAAATAGGTGAAAGTCAGATAGAGCTAGATCTGGCGAATAAGGTGGATGTGTCAACAATTCTAATCCCAACTCGTGGATTTTTGCCATCGCAATCACGCTGGTGTGAGCTGAACACTTTCTTGTCAAATGAGGCCGTCCCTTCTTGATTTTTTTCATTCAGTCGCTGCATGAGCTATTGATGGTTTTTCTTTTTTCAAGGTAGTCGACGAATATTATTCCTCGCGCGTCCCAAAAGACAGTTACTTTGCCAGCCAATGAAGTCATTTTTGCCTTCTTTGGTGCCCGTTTTCCTTTCGCAATCCAATATTTCAATTGCTCCTTGCTCACAGGAATAGACTGGACCCAAGTTTCATCGACAGTTATGAAGCAACGGAAGAATTCGTTGGTATTGCGCTTGAAACGATTCAAACACTCAATTGAAGCATCATTTCGACGTTGTTTCTGTTCCAACGTGAGTAATCGCGGCACCCATCGCTCACAGAGCTTTTTCATTTCTAAATTTTTGTGGAAGATGTTATGCACGCGTTCAGTTGAGATGCCCACCATGTCTGCTATCTGACGCACCTTGAGCCTGCGATACTCCAGTACGATCTTGTGAATTTTATCGGTCATTTCTGAGGTCGTCACTTCATTTGGACGTCCCCTGCGAGGTGCGTCTTCACAGCTCGTTCTACCACGATTGAATTCGGCCACCCATGTGTGCACAGTCATAAATGACGGAGAAGGCTCCCCAAGCACTGCATCCAATTGGCCTTTAATCTCCTTAGTCTTTTTACCACCCAAAACGAAGAATTTTATCACCGCACGAATCTCCTTTTTTCCATAATGACTAAAAGCACTGACAACGCTTTCTTTAACAAACGGCTAGACAAAGACTAGCAAGAGTATTAAAATAAAAATTCACATGTAAGCTTCTAAAGATTGACACATGTCAAATATCATTTGTTTTTGGGATTTGTGTCGCCATCTGTCTGCCGTTTACCTTAATTATCAAAGCAGCCTCGTATATTAGGGAATTGGAGGGTATAATTTATTTTTATAACAATAACAACAGAAGCAAAATAAAAGAAATAAAAAAATTAAAGATTAGATTATTTTATACACTCTGTAGCACCTGAGATTAAAAAATATATTTAGATAATCAAAATTTTAATATAAAAAGGTTTTCTAATAATTTCTGCTTGTTTCATTAGTTCAATAACGAAACATTTTTCAAGCTGTTGAGACGCATCTATAGTATAAAAAACTTAATTTGTCATATTCCTGACATGACTGCTGATTTTTAGAGGCTGAAATTAAAAGCTAAAACATAGAAATGCCAAAAAAATAAAAAGTAAAAGTTTTGCAGCCAACTCCTCCCTTGTACCCAATATAGAAACATTTTTAAATCTAGATAAGATAAAACGTCTGTGGTCAGAAGATATTAGTACACAAGTGGGCTCGAATAATAATAAAAATCGGCAATTTACCCAAAACGTTATTATTAAACAAACTGTTATTATTAGACCTTTCTATTATCTTTTTGTTTCAATTTTTAGAGTTAATGTCATACAAAGTTAATTACGATAGGATTGCCACGTAATATAAAAGTATCAGTTACACTCTTTGGTGTTCTTTTTGAAATACGTTTTTATTTGATTTGAAACTACATTAATAACAGTATGTGTTCAATGAATAACCTTATTAAATATGTTTTTTCATAAAACACTACAGAGAAAAGTTTCTGTGTAACTTCAAAATACAAAAATATATTCTTTTGTAACGAAACAAAGGGGATATACATATGTATGCATATTCAGATTACATTACTGGATGTAGTTTAAATGCTAAGCTTTCACTGAGTGTACGAGCTTTTGAAAGCACAGGAAATATCAGATTGAGTAATAAAAGAATAATCTTCAGTTCTGCTCCTAAATTAAAAAATCCGTTTAACTCAAACATCTGCAGATTTTAATCTACAGAGTGTCAATGGAAGAGACTTCCTTCAACTGTTCACTAAGAACTTAGCTTTCTTTCATTATTTACTAACCTAGGCAGTGTATTGACGGTATTCGTCGGTAATAGCAATGCTTATTTTCTATAGTTAAGTTGAGAAAATATTGAAAATAAATTTTAAACAAGCTTCCGAATAGTTAAACCTCAGATTCCTCTAGTAACTTAAAGAACGTGACAACAAGTGTTCAGAACAATCCTACACTATTAAAATTATAATAAAAAACTCGGTGGACGAGTGGTGTCAGTGCATCACTCGTGCTCCAAGGGTCGTGGGTTCGAGTCCCACTTGGGGCGACAGAATCTTTCTAATTGGAAAGTTCCGCCACCTCAACTATGGGTGTGTGTATTCGTGTTGCATGTTAGATGGGGGACATATGACCATATATGTTGGTTCACCCGTAGTGTAGGCGTAAAATAAAAAAAAATAAAAAAACTATGTAGGTTTAGGTCCTAGACGAAAAGAGCTTTACTTGAACAAATTCTTAAAAAATGATGGAAATTATTGAATCTGTGAGTGTGAATTCATAAAATTGTTAAAGTTAAATGTAGGAAATTGTTGGCATCAGGTTTTAAAAAATCCACATACTAATTCTATATTGGATGCACTGAATAAACCAGTGCTGTACGTGGGTTATTTTGGTTTATGTGCAGGATTTTTAAAAATCTGCTGTCAAAATGTTTTTACTTTATGATCTCATTATACGAAGGTAAAATCATTGGTAAAATATATAATTTATTATATTAGCTAAAATTCACTAAATGAAGATAAAAAACTATATGTAAGGTTAAAAGAATTTTGCTTTCCTTTTTTACATATTATTCGCTGCTCTAGACAATCCTAGAAACTTACACCTACTTAACATGAAGCCACGCATTGCATCTCTCTGATTCAAGCCTACTTAATCCAACCATAGATGTGGTTTAACGATGGGATGTAATAGAGTCACTGCATCTAGTTACTTAGGCCAGCTGGTCGACCAGAGTACCGCAAACCGCCGCCATATTGGAGCAAACGAAGTACGAAATTGTTCATTATTTGTTATGTATTGAATTTAATCAAATACACGTTTACTGTAAAAGGTTTTTCTTATTGTTAAAGATCAAAATTCTAATATGTCAAACACGTAAAACGTGGTTTTAATTTATCCATTATCAAAAATCACCCTTCTATGCCCCAATATGGCAGCGGTTTGCGTTACTCTGATCGACCAGTAGGCCTAGGTGACTAGATGCAGTGACTCTAGGATCTAAATGGAGACCCTTCAATTAGAGTCTGGCCAATCAATGCGTTGCCACTGTGGCCGCCATTTTATATCACAATATTTTTCATATAATAATTTTGATTTTGACATCCTAATCATCATGTAATTTTACTGCTAAATAATGTTTTATACAGAACCCACTATCTAGTCAAACACCGTTTACATGCGTGTAAATATTTGGCCGTGTAACTATTTCTGTACTTTTCAAATTTCGCGCCACGTATTGTGATATAAAATGGCTGCCATGGCCAGACTTTAATTGAAGGGTCTCGAGGATCTAAATGGGCTGAGTCTATAAAACTGAGATGCTGACAAACAAATCTATCGCGGCCAGTGACCTGAAGTGACGCCCATAGTCCATACTGAGCCCAACCATATAGGTGGGATTAACAGGGGGCCGAGTCTATAAATGGCCAAAGATACTGACAAACAATTTTGAATTTTATTATATTATAGATCGAACGTTTTTACTAAAAATATAGCTGAAATAAACTTATATGCACGCAAAAGGGATTATGTACAATCTTCTATATAGATTGTTTCAATAGCTTGATACAATTATCATAATTTTCTAATTACAAAAAGAAATTGAATGATATTTCCCTATCTTCAAATTTATATTAACACATCTTTGATTTTACACTTTAACAATTCAGAATAGTAACTTAATCCACATGATGTTTCATCAATTAGACGCTTTCGTAATATTCTCAAAATTCATTAGTATCTTGCTCCAAGTTTAATGTAGAGATCTTAAAATAAATTACATACCTAGTATTTTTTTTCAAAGTAACAAAACGTTACTATATAAAGCATTACTGTAATATTATTTGTATGAGATAGTGATTAATAAAGCCTCTTCCACTAAAGAAGATGTCTAGTATTAATGAAGTCTACGCGTAAATTTATAGTTTCAAGCCCTCGCAGGCTAATGACGCCGCAGTGGTTGGCCAATTTGAGTAAATGAAGTATACATTACCTTAAAGGATGCCTGAAAATATATTCATGAAGCTGTTGTATTTCTTTCTTAAATAAGTTTATATTTATTGTGAGATTAAGAAAAGTATGAGCTGCAGTAACTCTGTATATTTAGTTATCTTATTTTCTCGTGACACTTTAGAAACTTTCATTTTTTAGAATGCATACACTATATGATAAGAATAATAAAAAATTGAGGGTGGTAAAGATTTTTTCAAAAGTATACCTTGGTAATAATACAAACACCTATTGCAATTAGCAACAAAGAGCGTTTGAAATCTTTCGTCTATTTTGTTCAGGTATATGAGAACAAGCACAATATAGTTCGTACAGCATACGAAACTGCATAGTCAGAACAAAGTTAAAAGCAACCACTCTTTTTCGACAGTAATTTATCGATTTTTCATTCTGACCGCCACTTTAAGCTGTCATACTGCCAAAATTCGAAAGTAATGGCTTGCCAATAACAATATCAGGACGTGAAGGAAATGACCGCTTATTTGAAAATTTATGGCATATGATGGAGAAAAACTCCAAAATGACCGTCCAGAAGATGATATTTTTAAAAGAGAAACTTCAAGAAATCCAGCAGGCATTCCTTGAAACAATGCGTAAAAGGCTACTTACTATCATAGCTAACGGGCGATGCCTAAAATTTGAGACTGTGTTTGCATGTATATAAAAACTAGAAAAATGCTTCGATTTGTATCAAGTTTATTACGTTATAGTAAATACGTACTACATTTTAATCAATTTAAATGATAAAAGTTAATAAATTTTCAAGAACAGTGAACATAATCTAGTTTTTTTGGGAACACGTTCCATCATTCTCTGTACCAGGTTCATGCCTATTTTCTTTAGCAATATAAAATTATTTTTTTAAGATTCTCCTCATTTTGAGCTTTCCAACCTTTGTCACATACAAGACATTTTAGAATAAATCAGAAATTCTCAATAGGTAGTAGTTCTGGAGACACATGGAGGAATTCCCTTCCGTGGTAACAAACACACTATTCGGCTGATAAGTGAGCTACAACTGATAATTACTGATTTCGCGTAATGTGATGAAGCCAGATCGGGACAAACACGTAATTATCATCAGAACGATTTTTCCGAATGAATGAAATGAGGCATCTATTGATACATTCATTATTTGGGCTTCCTGATTGATGACTATTCGTGAAGAACAGAAGCAGGGTTTCGAAATCCCAAAAGGTGTCCTTGGTATAAAATTCCCCAATCGTATTTTTAGCAGAATTTTTGAAAATAAAGTAATTTTTATTATCCAAAATAAAAAAAAAATGAGAATTTCTCTAACATGCATGTGCACTTTGACCGACTTTGTTGCTGTTGTTGATCATATCTATTAAGCACTATCAAGCACAGCTATGGAAAATAATTTGTTGCTTAAGCACAAAACCATGACAACGCCTTGCTATAAATTGTGCTACCGCCTTTGATTACAAAATGTCTTTTTATAAAAAATATACAATTCATAAAAAACTGGTGACGGTGGAAATAAAATGTTCTTACGCGACACGCTTTGCAATAAACTAATCTTTACTGGGATCACTGGATTATGGAGGCTCGCTCCTTCGTCACTCGCCTCACAAACTTTCCAACCCACCCGTAAAGATTAATTTACAAAGCTTTGCACGTAATAGTAATTTACGTTAAAAGTCCTGGAAATGGAAATTTACAGTCGAGTAAGATGTTACAGTACATAAGGCGATGAAGGAGCCGAGTCCGGAACATCGAAACGAGACTGTAAGACCATTTCCAAGACGTATGACGTAATGCGTTTTATTTCATACTGCAATTATTGGAATATTGGTTTAATTTAAAAAAAAATTATATAAAATAAATTTCCGAATGCAAAATATGGATATCTATGAAGAACGAGTGTCCATAGTAACTGATTACGTACTAAAACATTGTCCAGTTGATTGATTGTATTTGCGTCCGGTACAATTTTTTATTTCATACTGTGTCACATTTGTCAGTTTTACGTCAAACTTTTTAGTGCAGAACATGCGATTTTACGGTCTAGTATGCTTGTAAAAAATTTTACAGGACTTGTAACTGTAAAAAATTTTACCGGACGCAAATACAATCAATCACCTGGACAACGTTTTAGTACGTAATCAGTTACCATGGAAACTCGTTCTTCATAGATGTCCATATTTTGCATTCGGAAATTTATTTTATATAATTTTTTTTAAATTAAACCAATATTCTAATAATTGCAGTAGGAAATAAAACGCATTGCGTCATACGTCCTGGAAATGGTCTTACAGTCTCGTTTCGATGTTCCGGACTCGGCTCCTTCGTCGCCTTGTCCGTAACATCTTACTCGACTGTAAAATTCCATTTCCAGGACTTATAACGTAAATTACTATTACAGTCATACTAGACTGTTAAATCAAATTTTCTAGAGACAGAGCTCAATGAACAGATGTTTACGAGTTAGTATACCATAAAATATTATGAAAACAACCATGCAATGATAATAAAGCTAAAATTAAAGTAACATTTAATCGCTAGGTGCACAGAATGTCTTTAGTTAGAATCATTTTATTTATTAAACTGGACAAAATGCGAACGACCATATTGCTTTTACAGTAACAGGTCCGTTAAATTTGTTATTGTATGTTATAAGTTAATATTAAATTGTACTGTATCCTAAAATAAACTATTTATAATTATATATAAAATATATTTAAAACTCTTAACACAAATGGCATATAAATATCACGCATATTTATTAACAATATTTTTATTACAAGGTATAGTAAACAACATTTTTCTGAATACACCAACTATTTTTATACGACGTCATTCTTTGTTTACAATGAACGCCCAGCTGCTTCGCAAACACGCGTGCGTATGACCATAAATTTGAGGAGAATCTTATTGCTATGTGTAAAACAGCTGTTATTATAAACGTCAAAGTTTCTTTACCAAACTTTTGTTGAAAAATTTCAGCAAAAATTTGGTTAAGAATTTCGCATAAATTCTCGGATGTGTAAAACAGCTCTAAAGGAAACATAACCGGATTTTAGTAAATGTTTAAATAAACTAATGCATTTTCATGCCATCGACTGTTGTTCTTTCTTTACTTCACTTGTAGAAATAATAATGTACTTGCTTTCTTTCTGGTTAATATAGTGTAGTTATTGATTCAGTGCATATTTTACACATCTCTGCAGCTGCTCTTGAATATATGTAAACTATAAATCTATGTAAACTGCATATACTTAATATTGCGCACGTTATGTCTACAAAAAGTACATGCTGCTTGTAGCTTTTTAATTATAGTGTGAAATTCTAAAACCAAATTAAAAACGTGAACTAAATACGTAAAACAAAACTATTCAGAAAAATCGTAATTTAACCGACAATTACAAACGCCTAAAAATCAAATAACCAAACGCTAACTGGAAATGATATAAACTTGTCACAAAACAAAAACACTTAAAAATAGTTGATTATAAGAGACCTATTTAATCCAATATAATGGATTCACCTAAATTGCTTTCCAATAATTGTTAATTCAATAAATTACCTGAACCTGGAATTATAACATCTTTTATATCACCGAATCAATGAGTTAGTGATGCATGTATGGAGAGATAATAATAAAACTTTAATCTTAATTTTAATACATTTCGCTTTACAATTCTGTATGTTTTGGTTAAAATATACAACGTATATACATTATTTTACCATTGGTGTTTATCTATCTGCTATATTATGTTAGAAATTCAATTTAGAGTATTTGCACATGAAATTGTCGATGTCGGTGACAGCAGTCACGTAACCGAGTTCCATAAAAGCTTCTAAGACATCAGGAATTTATTCAGTATTATTAGGTACATGAAAATCCAAATATTTTCGGAGTTGTATTTTATAGTAATAACTTTCATGAAACCGAGTGATATTTAGATGACAGCGTTTATACTTTAAAGTTTAGATAAACATTATCTATTACTCCCGGTGACACATGACAAGTAACATGTACGTTATTTAGTGCTATTAGTGTTTGTTGCTAAAGTATAAACCCAGGAATTTTAGAAGACCTAGCAAATAGATGTACCCCGCAACAATCCTATTTTATGAAAGCTTTTACTTAATATAATCAATACAAATCAAACATTTATTTAAAAATTGAAATTACATTTTACAATTTTACAGTAATTTACAAAATAAAGCTTTTTGTTTATGGAAAAACAAATTAATATTTAAACTTCAATGCAGCACAGTATACTAGAGGTAAAACATTATATAATTTGTAATTCAGCAATATTTTACCATGTACGGTCGATTGGTAAAGATGTAGGAAGCAACCAAAATTTGTAAAGTTTAATTAAACTTAGATAATTAGTTCACAATTAATAAAATAACCAAGAGCTACGAAAATTGCTTCTTGCAAGTTAAGCATATCTCTGTCAAACTCATGCATAATATTCACGATTTAGTTTAATAAGTGTGATTAAACGAGTTTAATGAAATAAAACTCCGTTTTAAAAACAACATTTTTGAAATTAAAAGATAAACAAGTAGTATGACAAAAATATTATATGTAAGTATAATAAAATTTTACATTAAACAAGAATATGGGTGAGATATACTAAATAAGAAGTAACGGATATTGTATGTATTGTACTGTAGTGATCTTGCTGTATATATGCTCACCATGTATATCACTACATTCCTAACTTCCATCGGGAAGGCACAGATCCGGATTAACCTCCTGGGTACCCCGAAGCACTTTTACGGCTGGCGCCTTCTGATGATATATCATAAAACTTCGGTAGCGTTAGCTATTCAGAAAGCCTAAACAAACAGTGGTAAGGTGACGGCTTAAAGCTACGTTCACATAATGATGCGTTACCTCTTAGAGTATACATTCTAGCACTAGCGAAATCCAAAGGGACGATGAAAATGTTTAACACCAATTAAATTACATCCGTTACGTATCATGACTAATAACAAAGCCGAGTTTAAAAGAGGTGTTTGTCATAAAAAATGACATTTTTACGACGTAGACTCCCACTATTATAAATAAAACTTCCAAGGTCGAAATAGTTGTTGTTATTATTAAAATTTCTTGCAAAATTTGTATTTAACTGATAAAATAAAAAAGAAATAAAAACAACGATCAGCGTTAACCCAAGTTTCGTCAGTAAAAAATATTGATCGTCTTTTTTCACGATAGTTTTTAATTGTTCTTAAAAAGTTTCGGCGCCGGAGAACAATCTCTTTCCGGTCAACAAACATGGCATTCCTGCATCTACAAGCGTATTTAAATTTTAGTTTTTCCTTTAAAATCTTTTCCTTTTTAAAGGAACATTATCAAGGCTTTCGGTCATTTTTTGAATTTGCAACAATACTTACACAATAAAAATAAATGCAATTGCACCGTGGAAGATGAACATTAGTACTGGACGTTTATCCGCATTTCCACGCTTAAGTCATCAGTCATTAAGCGTGCTCACCAATAGCGTTGCATTTGGCTTGTTTACGGTTTCCGAATAGCTAACGCGGCCAGACTCTAGATGAATAGAAATAGGTATCAAAGTCAACAACTATTTTGTGTTTTATTTATATTGAAGTATGTTTAATTTAAATCTATATAATATATAAAAGAAAGTCGTGTTAGTTACACTATTTATAACTCAAGAACGGCTGAACCGATTTGGCTGAAAATTTGTGGGGAGGTAGCTTAGAACCAGGAGACGGACATAGGATTTTTATCCCGTTCCCGTGGAACGAGACATAAAACGTGGTATAACAAAACGCAACTGAAAGCAAAACAAAAAATTAATCAGTCAAAACATAGCCGTTCATTTGTTAAAAATGGTATAACAAAACGCAACTGACATGGAATAACAAAACACAACTGACAGCTAAACGTAATGTTGTCTATGGTTAAGTATGGTTGAAAATTTTATAATTTGAAATTTTGGAGTTGACTGGTTGATGTGTTTGTTTCGAGTTTCAATTAGCTTATTGTGCCGATATTATCATTAACAATACCATGCCGCGACCAAGACGATCAAATCTTTTTCGACAAAGCCGTAATGCAACTAGGATTCGAAACATTGCGAATGAAAGGACTGAAGAAGAACAAGAAATTGCACGTGAAGAGCGCCGCGTTACTATGGCTCGACTTTGCTTCTGCTTCTCAATTATATGTGGCATGTTCACGGGTCGGAAGACCATCTGCGTTAATTGTTCTTGCGCCTGATAATAAAACGAAAAATGTCGTCTATCACAAGGTGCTTCACTGAAGAGTGCAACCCATGCACTAAAATACATGGGCAATAAAGAATCATTAAAATACTTGATTTTTTTATTTATATTTATTATCCTAATAAAAAATTGAACTTAATCAAGTCCAAAATATGCTCATTTATTGCCTCTAAGGCGGAACAAAGTTCGCCGGGTCAGCTAGTTTTCTTATAAATTTGACAATATCAATAAAAAATGTAGTATTACCATAAACTTAAACACAAATTAATTTAAGGAATCATTTTTTACGTGATTTTAATTTGGCAAATCCGCAAATGTATCTATACAATTTTGCAAATCTACAGAATTCTTCACACAGAAGCCCGTCTGCAACCAATTACAGAATCTGACGTTTAGCTACTACATTACATCTACCATCTTCAGAAGGTTACAAGTACTTATTGACCATAATATATCGCTTCAGCAGATGGATGGAAGCTATCCCCTTAAAAGATGCTACAGCAACTTCAGTAGCAAATTCTGTTGTTAATACATGAATAGCACGCTCTGGGATTCCCCAATATGTAACAACAGATAAAGCTCAAATATTCCATTCTCATCTATGTAAGCATTTCACGGACATTTTAGGAATCAAACACATTAAATGCACTGCGTATCAGCCCATAAGCCAAGGGATAATTGAGAGATTCAATCGTATACTTAAACAGGCCATACGAACCAGTGGTATGTATTCTTGATTAAAGAACCTACAATGGGTATTATTTAGTTTACGAGTTACGATAAAATCCGAATTAGATACCTCAATTTCTTCGCCAATATAAACATGATCAGATGCAAAATCAGGAGCTTTTCTTCACAAGGACCTATAAATCGAATTCTTTCGTTCTTAAAGAATTACACACTTGCACGCACGTTTTTATAAGAAACAATACACGTGATTTAAACACTAAAGATAGTTATGTATGTCGGCCCCTATAAAGTGTTGACAAAAACTGCTAAATATTTGATGCTAGACGGGCTCAACCCATATCAATAGGCAGGCTTAAGTCTTAGTTTAATTAATTAATGTGTTTTTATTCGTATTCTCTCTTCGTTCTATTAAGAAAAACCTTCAAGAGATACGTGCTACAACTACTAGTAGGAATTTTGGAAAAACGTTGAACTGGGGAGTTGAATTACATCCATAAGTAAGCATCCTAAAAAATTATGTTTAGACTAAAAAATGTAGTCCGACATGTACACAGTACAATGATTTTTATCGCAGGTCTCTAGGGCCAACCGTTCTTGAGATATCGATATTTACGTTTACATCAAAAAACACAAAACACTTCGTGCACCACGAAGCAAATGTTGGCTGCCATATTTCAATCAAAAGGAATAAAAATAAAATAACAGTGGTTTCGAACTACCAAAACTTAGCGGTGATGACAGACAAAAGAGTATCCTTTTTTGAAATGATCGAGCGATGAATTAATTTTTTTTGGGCCACTTAATAAATTCCATATCAGTCTGAGAAGTTGTAGACGAATTATTGTCCACATTTCTAGAAAATAATTTTTTCTATTTTGCGTTTAGTCGATTCTAGCACCCAAATGACCATTTGAGTGTTAGAATAAGCGGTTGGTGCGCTAGAATAGGCTAGTAAAATTTACTGCATTGATGTTGGTAGCGTTGGTTGAACTATCAACTGACATACGTCAAAAAAATAAATCTCACAAAGCAGAGGCAGAGAACAGCAAATTAATGAAAACAAAGTTTAATTTAAATTATTACCGTGGAAAGTACAATTATTATACACATTAACAGTTACATTAATTAATTAATAGTTAAAGTGGACAATTTATACTTTTGGCGTTGAAGATCAAAATAGGCAAGTAAAATATTCTCGGAAATTCCTTGTATGTTACTTTGCTGGCGCCACTCTTCAAATTTTTGAAATTCTTTTTCATATTGGGATTTGGACTTGTCGGGCAGTAAATTGTATTATTTTTACCTACTAAGTATAACTTAAATATATTAAGGGATTATTGACGAATGCATCATCGGCTATTCGAGATATTTTAGTTATACTTTACAGTTGAGAAAAAGTGCTACAATGGGACTTAAGATTATACGAAGTCTGGCTATTAAATAACGAGACTGCTTATGAAAAAGAGTTTTATTTTAAAAATTATTTATTAAAAATGCTTCCCTTCAATGTACTCCCCTCCCCTCGCCACACATCGTTCCATTCGTTTTTTCCATTGGTCAAAGCAATGCTGGAAGTCTTCTTTTGTAAGAGCATTCAGGAGCTCCGCCGATTTTCGCTTCACCACTTCGATCGACTCGAACCGGGTTCTTTTTAAGGCAGACTGGATTTTCGGAAACAGGAAAAATCACAGGGTGCTAAATCAGGCGAGTACGGCGCGTGTTCGAGCACTGGAGTGCCTCTAGCGGCTAAATAACGCTTCACAGACAGCGCGTTATGGGCAGGTGCGTTGTCCTGGTGCAAGATCCACGACTGGTTTTTCCACAACTCCGGCCGTTTCTTACGAACTCGCTCTCGCAGTGTTGCCAAAACTTTCAAATAGTAAGTTTGGTTTACAGTTTGACCCTGTGGCACCCATTCAGTCATCACGATGCCGTTGATGTCGAAAAAAAAACGATTAGCATGGCTTTAAATTTTGATTTCGACATCCTTGTTTTTTCATTCTTGGCGATGCAGGAGTTTTCCAGTGCATGGATTGCCGCTTAGTTTCAACATCGTATTGGAATATCCATGTTTCATCGCAAGTGATGATGTTTTCCATCAATTCAGGCTCGTCATCTAACCTCTCAAGAAAATCTGAGCAGATCTGTTGACGGGCGAGCTTTTGCGCAGGGGTCAAATTTTTTGGGACCAACTTTGCACAAACTTTCTTCATGTTCAACTTGTCATGTAAAATTTTTCTGACAGTTTCTTTATCAGCGTTTACAGTCTCAGCAATCATTCGAATGCTCATACGACGATCTCCGCGCACAATTTCATTGATTTTGGTCACTGTTTGCGGAGTTGAAACAAAAGACAGCTCGACCTGGACGTTTGTCATCTTCGGTGCTCTCTCAGCCTTCAGAAAACCGTTTATACCATTCGAAAACATGCGCACGAGATAGAGAATTCTCAACATAGGCCTCTTTCAACAACTTATGGCACTCAGTCGGAGGTTTTTTTAATTTAACGAGAAATTTCACATTGGTCCGTTGCTCGTGTTTTTCGTCGTGTTTCGTCGTGTTTTGTATAGAAAAAATACTACTACAGAGACAAAAACGTGTTTTCGTACTGGCATAGTAGACACTTCCAGCTATCCAACGCTGCATTCGTTTCCCCCCTACCCCACTAGGACGTCTTCTGTGCGCGCAGTCTCGTTATTTAATAGCCAGACCTCGTATGTTACGTTATAGTTTACGTGACGTAGCTAACGCAGAGAAAAAAATAAAAAAGAAAGCTAAATTTAACATTATAATAAACTAAACTAACTAATACACAAATAATAGAAGAGTATAGTAACTCAGCATGTCAATTAGAATATTCAAGATATCAAGCTAGTCACTAAACCATTGTTGGTTGAACTCGATAACTGAAGTAACTAATAGCTTGTGGCGAACCTGTTTAGATAAGGGGTCTGTCTTTACGTATAGTGTGCTGACGTAAGCAATTGCTAGATATGTGGCAAGTTCATTCAAATATACGAAGCAGGGTCGAGCACGACAAGGTTTTTTTCCTTCTGTATTCTGAAGCCGTATACTAGTATATTATGAAAGTGTCGTTTGTGTCCCTACTTGGCGCAGCTACGTCACCTAGAAGGGCAATTTGACTATTACCGAATTACGTCCGCCTTGCTCCTGAGAAGTACACAAGCTTGAACGTTTTAATAGAATACTTACTATGCAGCAGATTTTATTCCTGGAATTATTTCTGTTATTATTTTGTTAGAACAAAAAACAATCATATAGTAGTAGTTCATTTGTTTTTCGTAATCAAATTATTTAGTTTCTTATTTAGAGTGACTTTGATAACTAAAACTAACTTCATTTTTAAAGGAAACTCATAACAAGTTACTATTCAAAACAAATTACTTACTAAATTACAAATAAAAAAACTTAAAACCGACAATCTGGACTCTTAAGAACTAGAATTTAGTCGAATCGACCTTTTCAGAAATCTGAACGTGCATCATATTGACACCGAGCCTAAGGTTTTATCCTTTTATCAGAGAAAATAAATTCTTTTAATTAGTTTACTCATTGTTATTCATAAATGTTAATAAACAACAATTAATGTAGATTTTGAATAATGAAGTCAACATCATACAAGCACTGCAGTAAATTATTTTATTCAAGACGAAGTCAATTATTACAGCATATGGGCAATGTTAGAAAATAGCTTAAAACACATTTTTAGTTAACCTCTACGAAGTATAAGAATCAGTCTAAGAAATTTCGTAGATGCCTGATTAGTCATAGTTGTTCAATGGTCAATCACAAGGACAAATATTTTACCTACTGTGCCTGAATCGATGAAAAAATCGTTATAGCCAGTTTTTCAGTTTTTTTTGTACAATGTACTATTGATTTCATAATGATCTAGGACAGCAAGATTAATATGATGTAATGATTTATGGTCTGGGAAATTATCATGTTGATTGAAATTGAAATATTACGGCAGAAGCGAGCCAAGTGACCTGCCCAGAAGGTAGGTCGGCTGAGAACATTTTTATCTCAATCTGGCTCTACAACCGTATATCAAATGTCGCCGGTGTTACAATTTTCTAGACTTACAGATGCTAATATAGAAATGTCCATATATAGACAAAAAAGATGGCCACGGAAGGAGAGCAGTACTATAAAATTAGTTGCTTTTATAGAGTTATATATTACTATTGTTATAAATAGTTATTCAATACAACTTGATCCTCGACTAATATTCTCCTTGAATACATCCGTTATCCGGAGGACAAACGCAATGAAAAGACTTAATGCTGTATAATGTATATACAATGGCTATGTAATATAACTCATGTACTTACTGTTATTGGGGGATGCATCAACAATTTTCTTACCTGAAACAAAAAAAAACAAATTAATAATTGTGTAATAGTACTAACGGGTACGTCTAACTATAAACGATGTCGAAAACTGTATTCAAAGTCAAATAATGGCGAATAATGATAATTGCATTAATTCATAGTAAAGATTGCACAGCTGTTTGAATGATAGCAATTAAAACCGCCTACCATTACCCCCTCTTTTTTGACGAAATCTTTCTATTGGCAGTATTCAAATATACCGCTCAAATAGAAAGACATGTTTAATGGTACCAAAACCTATCACCATAATTCAAGACTAGATCTTCATGTACAAACATTTCGAAAAGTTTACAATGCAGAGATGTTATTGCTGGAACAAACAAAAACCATTCCGGTTATAACATATGACTCATAATAGTAGCCACTAGTCTGCAATCTATGCCTATGGTCTGTAGTATGTATGTATAGTCCATTGTCTACTGTGTATAATCCATGATTTGTAGCTCATAAACATAAACTATGTCTTACCGCCTCCAGTCGATGTGTCATTCATACCAGGTGGAGATTGCCTACGAACGAAATCACTGCCTTGACAACTTCCCCAAATTATTTTAATCAGTTCTGCCAAATGCACTGAAGTTAAGAATAAACTGTGGAAGTTTTGTTAAACGATGCCTAATATAAAGGTTGGCATTGATGGTTTCGCCATGGAGCATTTTCGATATATGGTTGGGATATACTTGCTTCGGCAATAGAGCACTACACTAAATTTTTACCCGATATCTTAATTTTTCCCTTTAATCTAGCTTAATTTGGATACTCCTGTATGTTATCGGTATAAAAACCGTCATTATCTTTTATCTCCGAATTTCTCAATGTGAAATATTTTTATAATCCATGAGGATTGTTTTATTGACAAAATGAACACGTCTTAATCTCCTTCAACATTCTGGGATTCTTTGTAACTGCAGGTATATTTTGGTGCATTTTGTATCATAGTTCCTAAGTTATACCCAGACAAAAAAATTTCTCAAAACTTATGGCATATACGTTGGTCAAAAAATACTGACTTAAAACAGTGCAAATTATCTATTATGAAATCTACATATATAAAACAAAACGCTTATGTTTGTTCCAGTTCTTTTGAGAGTTCCACTGGGCCAATTTACGTAATTCTGTTTTTATATTCAAGCTGTCGCTGTGTAGATTGGTCAACACTACTTCATTTATATATATTTTTAATTTTTATGTTTTTAAAATGAAATAAATCTAAAATAATTAATTCAAGATGCATGAAACCGCATACCCAACAAATAATAATATAAAAATCTTAAAACAGTAGACAAAAATCAATCCAAAATAGGAAATATATGTAGTTATTTCTGTATTAAGACACCAAAGTTTGAGTTTTTATCGTTTTGAATTAATGTACGCTTTTCAATTTTTGAAGTATATAACCTCATTTTTTAGCGTACGACGTTTCTTCGTTATTAATGTTTAGTTCAAAATATCAAAATTATTAAAATTAAACATTAATAAAATAAAATTATTATCATCATTCAACCATTATCAGTGATAAACTAAAGTTCATGAAGATTGTTGGTGTACCATATTAAGTTTTATAATTATTATTGATTATTTGTTTTTTTTTCATTTTGCCTTGGGATGATTTTTCGTTTTTGAGTTTTTTTTAAGTACAAAAAAATCTTGCAATTTCTAGCCAGTTGTTGGTTCACCTAGATCAGTGGATCCGAAACCTGTTTTTCCGCGGAACTCTTTTTACATATATTCTACATATCGCGTAACCCTAACCTTTTCTACAAACATCCTAATCTTAGCTGGGCTTTTAAAAAATAAAAATTACCTACAAATAATTTATTCAAATATTCACGTATAAGATACACAAGACATGTAATAAATAATTTTACAGAATAGAATACAAAAATATAAATTGTATAAAATAAAGAACAAAATAAAATAAAATATAGCAAGACTTTATGAAATAAAAGTAAATGATTAATGAGAAGAATGTATTTTAGACTTCAATATTCTCTGAAAACTTGGTTTAATATTTTATATCGAATTCGTATATCTAGTGCGTGTTTAGTTTATTGTGATATTTCGTTTTTATATTTCACATAAATATGTGGTAGCAAATGGCACCATAAAAAAATTGTAATTAGGCCGAATTGTGGGGACGTTTAAAGCTTTACAAGTGGTATCCTTTTGTTATATTATAGGACTTACAATTAGTCCCACGGAACACCAAAATATTTTCACGAAACCCCTGGGTTCCACGGAACATACTTTGGGAATCACTGACCTAGATACCTTAAAATCAGTTTGAATTTCGTAATTTTTTTGACATTTACCATTTCAAAAAGTTTCCGGAATTATTACCATGAAAAGTTACCAAAAAACTAAATCCTCGGAAATTTGCCAACACTATTTTTTCCATGTTTTTGAAATATGTACTAATAGACGTTTTCATGAATTTTTTAAACAAGATCGATTTTAGATTTTATTCTTATCATTTCGTAGTTTATACGCGTGCAGCATTTAAAAATACTATAATAAATTAATTTGAAATGCTAGAAATAACGCATGCGGCTTCGGCGGCTGCAGCCCCTAAAATCTAGTCTTTCATTATCCATCATTGAGTGTTTAATAGGTATTCGAATTGTTCTGATGTATAGACAAACCCTTTCATGCCGCCATAGTTCTCCTTTATGAGTTCCACAAGACCGATTTGGTATTTATTTTTTATAAGCTTTGACATTACATTTCTTGTCTTTAAATTTTTAAACCATAAATTTAAAATATGTTATACCAATTCAAAACACAAGACTTATTTTTGTTATGCTTCGTTTAAGAATTCTACTGGACCTATCTAGGCAATTCCAAGTTACAGGTTTTACCCTGTAGATTTGCCAGCTCTCTTTAGTATTGCGATTTCTTAACTATTTATTTATATTTTTAAAAGCGTTTTGTAATTGGTGCAATTCCATACGCTCGAGACCGAATGTTTACTTGCATCACTCGCTTCGGTACGTTCAACTAAACACCCTCTCTCTACTTGCTTACTTCGTCACCCATCGTTTGCTTACAAATCATATCACAAACAATTCTCTGCGAAGTGTTAAAGTATTTAATGTGGAGCATTTTCACGAAATTCGATACGAGTGTCTGTCTGTGTCTATCCATTTTTTCGAAATTATTTAATTTTCGTTTCAGATTCGAATATTTGATGAAAAAGTACAGCAGGAATGTCTGAAGAACCAACTAGAAAATTGGTATATTAAGCATATTATATATGGATTTCAATGTAGAATTTCCGTACGTATGTATGTAGAATAATACGGAGGGGAGGGGCAAGCCACAGAGTGTGATGTATCGGAAGAGAGGAGGGTAACTGGTTTTAACTTGGTTATGTTTGGTTGCGTTTATTTAAATGATAATCACTCCTGAAAATCCGAAAGATTGTAATCACACCACGAATGTGGTATATAAGGAAATCCTTCAATCACTTCAATCCTTTTGACCGTGATGTCTTGACAAGGTTTCCCTAGTTATATATAATTCTTCAATGATCTTATATATTTGTTATCCAATTAATTATCCGAACTGTCTGTGCTATTGTGCTAATGCTGCTTACCTGAAACCTACAAATATGACGTGACTCCGAAATAACAGAATAAACTACAAAAGCTTGTAGTAACTTACAATTGATATACGCATTATCTCGTATTAAAGTTCAAACGCAAGCTAACTATTTTAACATAAATGCAAAATATGCATTTGCATGCATGTATACTCAACATGTACAACTGCTACAATAATTTATCTTTCATAGGATTTAGGATCACAAGAGCGCACTTATAAGATATATTTAGGGTATAAATTAAGGAAAAGGACTAATGATGGCCTGAATTAAGACAGTTCTTGTTCAGAAGCAAAACTATACTCTAACTCGTAATAAGTTCACTCGAGTTCACGTTTGGTATTTACAACTAACCCAAATATGTCACTGCTGATTGTCGCAAACAGGGTGTAACGAAAAAATTCAAACTCACCCTTTTTATTCATTATTTATTACTTTTTATTATTGTAGCGTAAGCTACGATAAGAAACTATATTGTAATATAAGATCTCTTATGGAGAAATAATAAATTAATAAAATCGTTGTAATGAGATTATTTACAAACGTAGGAAGTAAGGATTTATTTAGAAGATAATTCCAAAGAGAAGTAAAATATGTTTTGCTTTATTGGAAACAAAAATGTGCCTCGAAAAAAAAACGTGATAACAATGTACTTGTTATTTTAATATGGAACAATACGCTTAAAAACTGAAAAAAGTAATAAATGGATATTTGGGAAACAAAAGATGAAATCAAATGGGTAATGGTTATTGTACCTATATAATGACCTATTGTATAACTTTCCTCAGAGTAATTGCCAGTATATGAAATGTCGACCCCGTGCAGGAACTGAACCCTATCCTGCATTACCATTAATGTTCTTTGATCAGCTGACTGTGGACTTGGACAATTTGTAACTGTGCGCTTCTCTAACAGTATTAAGATCGTTAACGTCATATGCTAAACTTTCATGTTTGTTGATGAAGTAGCTGAATCTGCTTCCTGTTATAGTAAATTGCCTGATGATGCCAACGCTTAGAGGTAGATTGACGTTAAAAAAGTTTTAAAGTGATTTTTTGGAAATCTTGCATTACTCGCTGCATAGGTAGTGAAGTTATTATCAAATTAGAAAAATATTTCTGGAAATATCTCAATGTGGAATTTTCCAATATTTTCCGGAATGAGTCCAAAATTAAATTTAACCAAAAAAAGAAACCATACTGGAAATACTAGTAATTTCTACATACTTATTCTGAACGTTCGCATACCACTATCACCATAGCCATTTAGATAAGTGTGTACGTAGTAATTCCCTTTTAAATGAGCTTCATTCCGCAATTAACTTTTCCTTCGTTTTTAATTATCTAGTTCTAACTATAATTTCCTTGGCAAAACCTTGATTAAATGTGAACATTAAAAATTAGGTCACGAAGGACAATCGGGCAGGATAAAAGCTGGAATCGCGCCACTACAAATCAAGTCCTTTTCAATTATGGTTTTTGTCGGAGGTTAGGCATTTAGTGCTGAAGCATATAGGCCTTTCAGTGTTTAGTGTGTATTAGTGCAGATGTGTTATTTATACTATTAGTTATAAGTATAACAATATTTAAAAGAACACAAGCAATTAGTAAAATTCTGTTAATTTCAAACTTTCTGTTGGTATATTAATTTTAATATACTTTACTAACGGGTCTCTTTTTAAACTTAATTAAATATTTCACTTTTAGAATAATTTAAAATAAAGGTTTCGTTTTGATTTAGAACTGAAATTAAGTATATGGAATCTAATTCGCCCAATAAATAAACAAGATTGGGGCGGCGGTGGACGAGTGGTGTCAGTGCATCACTCGTGTTCCAAGGGTCGTGGGTTCGAATCCCACTTGGGGCGGGGGGATTTTTCTAATTGGAAAATTCCGCCACCTCAACTATGGATGCGTGTGTTCGTGTTGCATGTTAGATGGGGGACAGATGACCTTAGATGTTGGTGCAGTGTAAGCGTGAAATAAAAAAAATAAATAAACAAGAACAGGTTCTCGTTTATTTATTATTAAAGCTACATAAAAAACATGTTTAAAACATGATTTAAAATGTTTGAAAAAGGAAGGGTCTAGCAGCACAAGCATGCTAAATGTGCCCAAAAACAAAAATTTAATAAGGATTATTTTATAAGATAGGTAATGAAACTAGAAAGCTATAAATATAGTTTTTGCTCCGATAGCTCGTAGCATTACTGGAGGAGCATAAAAAGTAGGTACATAAAGGTGTATTTTTAAATGGTATTTTTAAAAATATTTAAAAGGTTTTTTTCTACAAATCTAATAAAGATAAAGAGTGATGGTTCAAAACGTAATTACGTATAGGGGACATCCTGAAAAATATTAAACTTATCTTTTTATATAAATATATAAATATTCTTAACTATAAATATTTTAAATTTGCAAAATTTTGCAATTTACGATTTTTTTCGTAGTGGTAAATGAAAGTGACCACCTCCCAAAAATTCTTAAATAAAGCTTCAAGTTTTCAATTAAATTGTAGATAGTTTCATTAATTTGGACTGCTGCAACATACCCAAAAAAATTCAGAACTTATGAATATAAAAAAATATTACAGTTAATTATTATAATACTTAATATGATTAAAGCAAATTTGTTTGTTTAAATAAGTTAAATAATATAAATTTTTTATTATCTTTAAATAATCATCGTCGCTATGATATTTCATGACAACAGGTACATATCTTTTCCAAATTATATAGATTATAAAAATTATAAAAATATGTACTCCATGTAAATATGTTACTCCTGCAGTCTATGAGACAAGTAGTAAATTTGGTGTAGACCAGACCCTGTCAGTTCCAATGCACGTCACATCCTACCTCATAATCTCAAATGACGTTAAATGACGTATTAAATTAGTATATTTACATTCTTTGCATGAGTGGAATGACTATGTATATGCAACCAATTTAGCACATGTATACAAGATGTTATAGCATTTGGGTCATTAATTGAAATGGCAAATAGTGCAAAGAAAAATAAGCAATTTTTATTAGACAAGTAAGGGAGTAAAATGAATAATAAACGCGAAAAAGGCTTTTCGTTTAATTTACAAGAACTTATTGGGTGTCACTTGAATTAGGATAGGTTAAGATTAATTAAGCAGTTCCAAGAATTATTTGTGTTTTGCTGAAGTACGTACCTTACCATGAACTAACAATACACCAGATGTGTTTTAACTTAAACAAAATATTTAAGTTTGTAAAACAATAAAATAAAGCGATTAAAACAAAATACCGTATTTACTCGAAAATAAGACCCCCCTTTTTTTCTTAGATTTTTGCTCTAAAATGTGGGAGGGTCTTATATTCGAGTCGGGTCTTATAATCGAGTATAAAAAGATATTCAATAAAATGTGAAAACAATGAGTGTAACTGAGTAATGTTTAAAGTATTTATAACAAAAATTGCATTACAATACAATAACATCTAAAATAGCGTTCTGTTGTTTAATAATATAACATCTCGCCCGGTTGTCTGCATTTTAGCCGATATTGATGCACGTAAACCTATGCCGCCATTGTGAAACCCGCGATAAGCAAAGTTTATTAAGACTGCAACAACTACAGTAATTACGAAAATTATGAAATCATATACAATTATTGTTAGCTTAGCACCTAGTCAGAATCGCCGTTGTCGTCATCACCCTCTGTAAGATCGTTATTAACCTTTATAATATATTTTTTTATAACAATGGTTTTACAAATTAAGTTTGACAACTGACAGGATCGATTAGTGGAAAAAACCCAGTGATGGCAAAAACATTTCTAAGAAATTCATTTAAGCCTTTCATAGTACCGACGGAAGAATTGTAATCTCTTAAGTACCTCCCTCCTAATTGTTAACAATAGTAGCACCTTAATCTTTCCAGTAAGTGTGCAAAATCTTATTATCTATTGGAGTGACATCTGACCATTTTTGAATGAACTGCCTACAATTTTAGAAGTTTTTCTGGAATTCAGGTAAACTGCTTCCACAAAGGCATTGTTTCCGCGAAGAGATAAAGGGTAGATTTTTTCCATGAACATAACTAACGGAATTTGTTAACAAAATAAAACTGAAAAATGTTCAATATCTTATATTACTTATATTTTTAGGGGTCCAATATTCGCATACAAAAGTTTTTTTTTAAATTCGCTCCAAAATATAGGGGGGTCTCATAATCGAGGGGGTCTTATTTTCGAGTAAATACGGTAAATGGATTTTTTGAACAGACACCATGTTATGCCTAAAGTAACTGAACTAAATATACAGCATATTCTGAAAATACTTACATTCAGTAACAAGAAAAAGTTTAAACAACACAACTGCATAGTTTTATTTAATTTCTAAAAAGACAAATAAGATACAGTATAATAATAAACAAACAATATACAAAAATATACATTTATTTTAATCGTCTGTACCATCATCGCCTTAGCAGCTGCTGTCATCATCCGAATCGCCGACATGTATTATAAGGGGCTGAGTATCCTCAATATCAAATCGAACTTCCTTTCCCCATTGCTTGTTTATTGTTTGTTCGTGTTTGTCAATACATTTCTTCCATATTTGTGGTGCGATTGTACTTAAAGCTTCTTTCCACATATCCAGGGCATTTTCCATGGAGTACCCATTTCTGCCAATATTTCGGTTATAATATGTTTTAGCTGTTCCCCAGATGTTTTCGATTGGATTAGAGATGCAGTGATATGGTGGAAGAAAGAGTACTCTGTGATCATACTGCAAAGTCGGCCTTTCTGCAGCGGAAATTAATATTATGTATTAAATAGTTAACTAAAACATAAACTTAAAGTTACCGTTGCATTATATGAAGCAATTCTGCCTTAAGTAAGAGGTCATCGAATGGTATATTCATCTTCCGTAGTCATTCTTGTATCTCTGCTTTTTTTATTGTCCTTATTGGGCGGCTTGTTTTCAATACATCGGTGATAACCAGTGTTGTCTAAAAGAATCAACGAAGGCTCTTCTAAATTCTTTAGCAGTTAGTGCTCAAACCACTTCAAGAAGTTATCTTTGTTCATTTTACGATGATAATCAACATTTGCAGTTTTTGAGGCAAATATTAGTGATGCTTCATTTATAAAAATATAATTAGCATGTGCGGATGAGGGTGGCGAACTTAAACTGGAGAACAGCCAAATTATTCATACAAACGTTTCTGATGCATCTCATAAACATTACGGATAGCGACTTGGTCAAAATTGTCTATGTTTCTAACAGGCTTCGTGCGTATGCTTTTCCGTTTAGGACTTCTCACAAGCTGATTGTTTATTGATGCTTTAGAAATACCACTTATTGTGCAAATGTTGATGTTAAGAGCATTTGCGGTTCTCTGTAAACAACCATTTAAATTATAATTAATACATGATGCACATATCCATTGTATAACATTCTTAAACGTACCTACCTCTCTTACTGCAGTGAGTAGTAAGATTGAGGCACCGTTATTACGTGCTTTCTCAAAATAATTAACTAAGGATAATATTAGCTCCTTTGACTGTCGAAAAAGCGGGAGTGTCATTCTAACCTCACCTTAATATTCGTGCAAATCGAAGAAATTACGCAAGATAATGAACTATTTAGTTTTGAAAAACTGTTTTTAATAGTTATGCAACATGTAGACACGTGCACAAAATATCTCGCGAAGCATAGTCGCAAAAATCGGGCGAAGGGGGGCAAGGGAAAATGAAATCAATTAATACTATTATAAAAGTAAAACATTATGAATGTGTAGATATGAATGAACTTCTAGGTGATCTGGAAAAAATTTCAAAATTATCTAATTAGTTTTGTGGAGTATGCCTCCTGGGGATACCACGTAAAAAGGTACTCTACCGCAAGCTGATGAAGAAAAAATGTATAAACCTGGCCTACACATACAATAAACTAATCAATTTATCAATTTTGTTTATTGTTTTCAGCCTTACTTTGTGGAACTCCATAATCATGAAATAAATAAAGATTAGTAAAAAGTTTCACTGTATTTATTAAAATATAACCTGACAATATTGTTTCGACAGCTAATTCCAAAAATTGATGAAAAATATTAGTTTACAATTTTTTTCTTGTACTCGTACAAAATTAACACAAAAACAAAACCTTACACTACTCAACGTGTTACACTCCTTACGCGTTTTTTATTTTCCTCTGGGTATTACCATTCGTGGGATAGGGAGGGCAAAATGTACTTCTATAATTACACAAATCTTACATCAGTCTGGCTCTTACTTCATTTATGTAGTACTTAGTTACCATGTATTAGTAATAAGTAAAAATCCCGAAAATAGCCCCATTCTTTGTCAATAATACTTTTATGGTCAATACAGAAGGAGGAGACACAGTAGCATGCAATCCATTGATATGTAGATTGGTTTAACCAATCTATTCATTCGCTTTTTGGAAGCACTTCTGATATGGCATCCCAAAGACGTCTATATCTATTAATAAAATTAGATATGTAGCTTTATCTTAAAAGACAAATTTTTACATAGAATTTAAAAAACCCTTTTACACAAGGGTGGTCGTGTTAAAACCAAACCCTTATATTCATCTATCAATTTGGTAGAAAATTGATTCATAAACAACTGAAATCATGAAATAAATAAAGATTATTAAAAAGTTTCACAGTATTTATTAAAATATAACCTGACAATATTGTTTCGACAGCTAAGCTGTCATTATCAAAGGTAATATAAATATAAACAAACATAAAAATAAAAAAAAATAAAAAAAATAAAAATATAAAAAAATTTATCAATTAATGTAATATTTCTATATCAATAGTTACTGCCAACATTTTCGAATAGCCAAATCGGGAAAACGAATATATTTGCACATTTGATAGCGCATTGAAGTATTGAATTTAGAAAAAACTTTTTGTAAGGAATTTTCTTCTCTACGTATTTGCTAATAACTATTTTTATCGTCAGAGCTGTCATAAGCAAAATATAATAGAAAATGTGTATAAAGGTGGTACCCAATACGTTCCTTGTATATTTTAACAATCCTGGGATTTATAGGCAATATCGTCAAAACAGGCGGACGTTTCGACCACTTAGCGTAGTACCTTTTGCCTATAAATCCCAAGAGTGTTCCTATTGGCCACCTTTTTATTATTAATAAGTTAACATAAGGGAAAATTCTATTTGTGGCGTCATTTTTCCAAAATGGCGGTGGCAAACCCATTTCCGCCAGAAAATATTCGATGTTAATAAGGACCCTAGGCTAGGGACCGACGCCCCCCAGCCTAAATACAGTCTTGAAAGCTAAAAGAAGCAGACCATATCCTCAAGAGAGGACAAAAAGAAAGTCAACCAAAGAAGAAGAAGAATAAGGACCCTAAACTTTAAATTTATACAGAAATTCAGCTTTTTACAATTAATGCGATATAAAAACCTCATCGATATGACATATGACAACCGCTTTGTCCGTAACATATTATGTAATTGTAAAGATGCAAAATATTTATTGATAAAAATTGATGTTTATGAAGGGTTAGTAATATTATTTATTGAGAATTAGCTATCACTATTTTACAGTTCGGTTTGTTAACAAAAAATATAACATGTAGTAAAAATTAATTTTGCTTTTTAAGAGTTTTTAAAAGTTATCATAACCATTTATGAGTATTCAGTATATTTTAAGCATAAATATTATTGAGGTGCGATACAGTGCTAAAGAACTTATTTCTGTTATAAAGTGCTCTAACATTTAAAAATGAAAAACCATAAAAATTATTATTAAATTATTTAAGTATTTAATGTGTAAATGATTATAAGAAAAATTTAATCAGAAGTCTTAGAAGTTTTAGAGTCCCATAACAGTTTTCATCTATAATATTATAAACTGCTGTGAATAAAGTTGCACAAGTTAAATTTCTTCTGAGTAGTTTGATTTAAGATTAGATTGATTTATAATAGCTCTAATAGACGCAGCGTTGTCGTGGATATGCAAATTATTTAAACTGAAATATTACAAAACTTATCAGTTATAAGCATATGTCGTGTTCATTCTCGTAAGTAAAAATTATACAAAACTTTGAAATTGATTTATCTTTCAATACATTGATATAAATCACAAAAATATGTGATTCTCATAAGACAAATTTTATTATTGTTGCTTTGAACGTCACCAGTAAATGCCACTAATCAACAAGTAGTAATTCTTCAAATGCTTAACAATCTTTAATTATGAACATTACCAAAATAATTCGTAATTTAATTTGTAACTGTAATGAATTGTAAATTATATCTCATTAGGAAATGTCAAAACTAACTGCATTCTCTTATTCATTTACTGACTAAAGTATGTTTATCTCTTTCTTACATAAGACAACTGTAATAGTCCAGTCGGCAGGGAACCAAAAGTATCTGTTTTTGGTTCTTTCGTGTTAACAGTTATTTCATTGCACAAACCTATTCAGAATAGTGGGTAGAGCAATATATGTAGTTGCGTACTAAATCGTAGTGACAGCAGAAAAGTTATTAACAATTTAAGACGCCATCAACCGTTTTCGATGAGTATTTATTCCGTAGCTCATCAGGATGATTTCCTACGAAAAAATGTTCAGTATATGATTTGTTTATAATAAAAATAGCTACAAAATGACACCGGTTCGATTGTTATAACTGAAATAACTAAGTTGCAAAATTGAAGAAACTTCCAAAATCGCGTATGTTTTTAAGTTGGCGTAAAAATTTAAATAGTCAACCAATATTGATGAAACCTACGCTAAGTATAGTTTAGATTATGTACAATAAGCACTCAAAACCCGTATGCCAGGTATGCAAAATTTTTTGATTAACAAGGTTTTATAAATCTACTGCGCCTAAAACTTTGGAAGTTTGCAAAAGCTGTTTAAAGCTTTGCATATTATTGCAAATGTATTTTTTGCCGTCTATTCGAACCCAATGGAATATTTCATAAATATAAACTAATTATTTATAAACGTAGCAAAACTATGAAGAGATGTAAAACGCCACCAAAATTGCAAAAATAAACGCAATCGAATTTTACAAATTGCGTTCGATTGCTAATGACTTAAGCTATATATATGCACATTTGCAATAGTAAGCTATATATATGCACATTTGCAATAGTATGCAAAGCTTCAAACAGCTTTTGCAAACTTCCAAAGTTTTAGGCGTAGTAGAATTATAAAACCTTGTTAAACAAAAAGTTTTGCATACCTGGCATACAAGTTTTGGGTGCTTATTGCACATAATTTAAACTATACTTAATGTAAGTTTCATCAAGATTGGTTGACGATTTAAGTTTTTATGGCAACTTAAAAAACATACGCGATTTTGGCAGTTTCTTCGATATTGCAACTTAATTATTCTAGTTATAACAATCGAACCGGTGCCATTTTGTAGTTATTTTTATTATAAACAAATCATATACTAAACATTTTTTCGTAGGAAATCATCCTGATGAGCTACGGAATAAAAACTAATCGAAAACGGTTGATGGCGTCTTAAATTGTTAATAACTTTTCTGCTGTCGCTACGATTTAGTACGCAACTACATATATTGCTCTACCCACTATTCTGAATAGGTTTGTGCAATAAAATAGCTGTTAACACGAAAATACACTCTTCACATCTCTAATGACTGGACTATCGCGTGCGGACGGTGCGTCGCACACTGGTCTAGAATGCAAAAAACGTGATCGAAAATCATAGCAGAATAATTATTGGACTAATGTTAGTTGAAACAATGCCATTTTATGTTTTTGGGGTCGTTAAATCCGAATATGATAGTATTTTTAAGTTTTATATTCGAATTAATGCTCTAAAGTGTGTATAATTCCAAGCGTATTAGCAGTTAACTGTATTGTAATGTAATACGCTGTGCACGTGAAAGCCTATCATGAAAATACCATATCAAATATGATTATAAAACTTGGGAAATGTGTAGGAAATTCAACAGTAATTATATCATAAATATTGTTGTAAAGTAGGTATATTTATTCTTCTGCCTTAACTGAAAATTCCAACAAAATTTTCATACGAAGTACCAATATGTTGTTAACATCATTCATTTACCTAAACTCGATATAGCAAAACCATTTTTCAACCACCGGAACCACGTTCCATATTTCAATAAGAATAATGAATTTCTTCGTTTACAGGAATCCCAAAAAACCTTTCTCTGATACATATTGTTAAAGCTTTGGATCCTTGCTGGTCACCCTTAATTTTAAAGATATTATGTACAAAGTTAATGACATGCTGTTTTTTAGCTTCACGAGGTGCTTTACCAAGCTCTATAATTTTTTCATGAAGGTTTAGTCGTGTAATATTTACACTCATAATGAAAACAAAGACAAACAAATAACAAGATACAATAACACACGAACTACAAGAAAATTAAAAGAATGCACGAAATAATGAAGAAAAATGAATCAACTCACAGTACAACATTGAAGTGCATTTAAAATAACGATGATAACTGAGCTGATCCATAACATTTATTTTTTATTTCTAGTTTTACAACACTTAAGTGCATTGGACAAAGTTATAATAAAACATTTGCTTTTAGTTTTTTTGGAAAAAATCTTCAAAATGTACCGAAACTGCGATGAATACAAAAGAACCTTTTTACAATACATTGTGGTGGATACCTGTTAAAATTACTTGCTACATGTGTTTTACTTTTACTCATTTATACCTTTTAAAATATTCTGAAATTACTCATTTCTTTCAATAAGCAGGTAGATTTGAAGATAACCTTAACAACACTACGAATATTTTCTTTAATGGTCACTGCAACTACAGCCTCATTAGACTTTTGCTTGCTAAAGGCGCCCATATCTCAAATACCACTCTTACTAACTACAACGCATAAATCAATCTTGAGGAATAAGTTGCAAGTAAGAAATTCAAAGATGATTATTTTCCACAATGTTTGTAAATTATGAAAACGTCTAGTTAATTTATTCCTGATCGTTACTCCGATTTGTAGCCCTACATTTGCTGTTGCGGGGATGGAATTGCAGACTCTCAAGAAAAATGTTATTGTAACTCTAATCGATTGAATTCATGTAATCTTGTAGCTTAAATACTGAACAATAATTATTCTTGATGCACTTTGTTTTACGACTCTGTATAAGTTTATACTTTACGCTCAAAGATACGAGTTTTTGAGAAAAAATTATTTTCATAAGATTTCCTATTTTTGTACATCTTTGAACGCGTTTTGTGATTTTTTATAAAAAGTAAAATGCATTTTGAACATGAAACATCGTAGTTCATACATTTAACTCTACTCTGTAACAATTTGAAACATGCACATGAAAGTTGGAATTTTGATTTTCGATCACGTTTTTTGCATTCTAGACCAGTGTGCGTCGGTGTTTTAACCCATTTTTTAATATTTTCATAGTGCACATAGATCTATTAATAAGTGTTACATGTTTTAAAGTGTATGTATCGCGATTTCCGCCGTGACACATGGTATAAACGGATTAAAATAGAGCTTTATTCGCGAGAAAAAGTTGTCAAGTCCGGAGCCTGTTAGGGTGCATTTAAAATAATTTAAAAAACTGTAAATTAATCTTATTTTAAATGCGCATGATAAATGAAATACATATATTATCTTAGAAATAGTAAAAAACTTAAAGAAATGTTTTTACCACTTATTATTTTATAATTTTTACCACGTATAATTATTTATATAGTTGATTGTTAAAAATATAATTAAAATTGTTTTAGTAGCAAATAAAAAAGTCCATTAGGAAGAAATTGTAACCCATCTTAAGACAAAAATTTGCAGACAAATTGAGCAAGGCTAGTTCCTCTTAAACTTCATTAAAAAGGTCTGAACAGTATCCGAACGCGAATCCAGTTTTTGTACACATTTAAACCCTTTTTATATAAAAGCTTTTAGACATTAAAGCTCTCCATGTGTTTAAAACATTTACAATTACTGATATATTTCCATTTTCATCTTTTTTGTCACTCTAAGTAATGTCAGACATCGTTATACACCCTCCAATTATGAATCACATGACAAACGCGTATACACGCAATTAGTATTAAATGAAGCATGTGAAGATAGTAAAAAGTGTCAGAGACGTCTATAAATAAACGAGAACTATTCTAAGGAGCTGCTTCAGGAATATTTTAATAATTGATAATATACTTTTTAAATTGCTTCTTCAGCTTTCTGTTAGTTATGAAGCATCCCTAAGTTTTTATCTGAGCAAAAACTTGCAGTACAAAACGAGTAAAACGAAAAAGTAATTGGGTACTCCTAGGAGTTTTATATACGTGTAGTTAAAATTGCTATCTAGATGTATGTTAAGTAAATATACAAAATGAGATTCATTCATCAAATTTTAAAGTATAATGAGGGAGAATGAATATTAAAATCACATTCACCATATTTAGTATACATGTTTTGTTTAACACAGAACATACTCCTACAAGAAAGAAAACTTTCATGTCATTCATATTAAAAAAAATAGACTGAGCGTATACAGTACAAAATTTACAAAGTTAAACAATGTCAGGAAAGCACATTTTCTAAGTTCTGTATTATTAGATTACAAAGAAGTATTTTTAGCAAAAGAAAATTAATTTTTGCTCTTTTTAAAATAACTTGAAAAAATTGTTAAAAGTTTTCCAAGAATCTGTGTGATTTTCAGCATTCTTTCATTTGATATTTTAAAATTTCTCTCAATCTCATGTTCGCTTAAAGTGGCTTATACTATTATTATAACCCATAACTACTAAGTGATCGTAATAGTTTGTTGAATTTGTGTAAGTGTATAATAAGTAAATTATCATACTATTATACACTATACTTTTTCTACGACTATTCAATAGGAATTGCACTTTGCGGTGAAGACAATTAATTATTTATTGTTTCGAGCTTTATTTGGTGAAACTTCATAATCATAAATAAATAAATCAGATTATTAAAAATTAATTAATTGTTAAGTAGATTATAATAAATAAAGAAAAAGTGCACAAAATTCTTGTCACTAATGTAATCTTATCATTGTCTATCCAGATACAAAATTTAGTCCATTTGTATGATCATGTAAAAATTAACAGCAGTTTAAATCTTGTTTTTATAATTAATATGCGCTTTAATTACTTGACGCACTTTATTGAGATGTATACAATTTGCGAAAAAAAAATGCTTTGAGAAATTTCGACCAAGAAAATGTTAAATTGAAAACTTAAGATTATAAAACTACATGAATTATTTATTTAATTGTATGGTAAATATAAAACTTTTCTAAAAAAGTTAAAAAACGAGATATTACCAAGTTGGATTTTGGCGGAAGTTTTCCATGAATTTTTAAAGCAAAAAGATTCTGAAGCTTATGAAAAGAGCAACGTAAACAAGAGTACTTTTTACATCCTCTTATATCCCTTACATTTTATATTTGAAAGATGATATAAAATTGTAAGAAGATAAAATTACATAGAGCTGCTGAAACAAATAGATAACAATAATAAAATAGTAGAACACCAGATAATAAATAATCTGATTGTTAAAATTAAACTGTTTCAATAAAAATGATCCCAAATTAAAGACGAAGAATTTTCAGAAAGCAAGAGAGGGAGAAACATTATTTTTAAATTATAATGATTTTACCTTTACTGTTTTATAAAATTTTAGTTACATTTGAAAGTTTGCTTATATTTTTTCTAAACTACTTCTAGTACTTTAATTCACTGCCCATGCCAGTTCAAATATTCAATATTCGCCGATATCTTTGATGCTATATTTTAAGATAGAAGATTATTTTTAGAATAAGTAACATTTGTTTGGTTCGAATTATTTGAACTAGGACGTTCAAGCAAATGAGAAGATTCAAGATTCGACAATCCACGCCTCGCCGAATAAGCAATAGCTTCGTTTGATTCATTCAGAGATGTCATCACCGTCTACACCGAGTCGAACAATCAACACCTCTACTTTAGACATTGGTTCTTCGACTGAAGCAGAGATTTGAAGATTCAACCTACAAATTATTGGAAATACATTATATAATGGCATGATCATGTTCGATACACAACCTTTGCTATTAGCAAAGGTTGTGTATCGAACATGATCATGCCATTATATAATGTTGCTATTCAGCCATGTATGTAGCGAAAATACTTTCCACTTGCATCTAACCAGCGTATGCTTTGCATAAGAGTACAAAATCTTCACTGGCATCCAGCTGGCAGTGTCTCTTATCAGGGTACCAATCATTTGTCATTGGCGTGCTCCTAAGCTATGACTCGTGTCAGAGCACACTTATATGGCGTGTATCAAACTTGCAAACACAAAAGTTTTTCACCGGCGCCCAGTCAGCGAGCGTTGCACATCAAAGTACACAAACAATTTTCAGTGGCTGTGTATATTTAACCTGCATGCGCAAACAATTTTCATTGGCCACTAAGTTGTCTGTGAAACAGCCCACTAAGATTACCGAGATCTACAATCTGGTATTTGAAAAGATGTTTTATTTCACACTGTATTATGCATGTTTACGGGAGCGGTTACAGTACGGAAATGGGATTTTACAGTCTAGTATGACTGCAATAGTAGATTACTGACCGAGGCGGGAAGTAGAACATTACGCGGAGAGCAATGTTGCTCCCCGAGGCGCGAAGCGCCAAGGGCAGCAATTGCTCGACGCGTAATGTCTTCCCGCCGAGGTATGTATACTATTTTATTCACAATCGTACATAATTATGTTCTTACATTGATACCTTATACTTGATATATGTAGGACACAACACCAGGGTTTTTATTCAGGTGGCGATAAAATGACAATTGCTGCAACAATTGTCAAAGTAAATTCGTGTCACTACTAAACCAAATTTAATTAAATTGCTTCTAATTGCAATTTACACGATTTAAAATGTCTGATAGTGAAACTGATGTAAGTTGCACACCACCGGAATTGCGAGAAGTTGCTAAAACAGTGACTGGCTGTTTGTTACCTGCTAAAAGTAAAGATAGATACGAAAACTTCTGCCATCTGTTGAGAATATTTAGAACGAGCAAAAGGTAGGTAAAGGATATTACTAACCAATAGAACTCATTACTAACCAAGAGAACTTATTATTGACTATGGTGTATAATAAACTACTTTCTAACTTTTTAAACGTCAGTAATGAACACATTATGTATCGATTGTGAATAAACATTTTTCCGGACTCAAATAAAATAAATCAACTGCATAATGCTTTAGTATTCAGTTACCATGGACACTCGTTCTTCATAGATGTCTATGGTTTGAATTCGGCTAATAGTTGCCATAAATGCTCGTTGTTCATAGATGTCCATATTTTAAATTCGTATATTTATTTTATATACAGGGTGCGGAGAAAGTTCCGGAACTGTCAAATATCTCGAGACATGCACGTAAGAATAAAAAAACAAAAAACACGTCTTTAATATTTTTCAAAAAGCTATTCAATGATACCACACTCTACCCCCTACCCCTACCCCAGGGGTTCAGAAAGAGAAAGAATAACTCTCCTTATGATGCGGGGGTATGGTGACAGAGAACGATCGTACCAGGAAGTTTTTAATTGAAAACTAACTTACTTTTTAATGGAGAATCCAAATCTGCAATAAGAAATAGGGGTTCCTATTTAAGATTTCAAAGTTGCTCCTTCACCAACCCTGGAGGTGGGGGTGGGGGGGGTCGAGTGTGATATCATTGGATAGCTTTTTGAAAAATACTTAAGACGTGTTTTTTGTTTTTTAATCTTACGTGCATGTCTCGAGATATTTGACCGTTCCGGGACTTAATTAAACCAATAATCCAATAATTGCAGTATGAAATAAACCGCATTACGTCATACGTCCTGGAAATGGTCTTACAGTCTCGTTTCAATGTTCCAAACATCTTACTCAACTGTAAAATTCCATTACCAGAACTTACAGTGAAATCAACGCTTCCCTAGATTACACCCTCTTAAGGACATCCCAAAGAAGGAAGAACGAAGATTAAAGCTTTCATTCATCTTTCCAGCAGTTCTTTTTAGAAGAGTCTTGTTCAATAATGAAAATATCGACAGCAAATAGCAGCTAAATCCCAACGAGATCCACTCAATTGGTAGAAAACGGTCGCACACTAGTCGCCCAACTACCCAAGGAAACAGAGTCAAATCGGCAGTATCCTTAATCTTTTTATGTTTTCAAGATTAAAAGATTAATGTCAAAACGGTGGAGTAGGTGAAATATTTAATCTCAAGCATTTTTCTATAATTTTACAATCCTTTATTAATTAATGTTTGATTTTCATTTTAATTCAGTGTCAAATTTCCCATTTTTTTACATTTCAATTTTCAAATAAGTTTTAACATTCCGTATTAATTACACTCCGCAAAAATGATCTTGCTTTTTAGTAACATGGTAAAAGTTACACAGTGTCTTCCACGCTAACGTGAACCGAATTCACAGGTTAATTTTTCACGCAATTACGTAATTATTAGCTATGACATTTACATGTGTCATTTACAAAAGTCTTTATTTAATTATTATTATTAATAGAAAAAAGCAACAGCGTAATAAATTCACCACAGTTAAAAAGTCTTTTCGTTTGCTATTGTGGTCTAACACTATTGGTGTAGTTAGCACTGCACTTCAATGTGCCTAATCCCAACGTAAATACATTTCAAAGGAATAATATTACTGCTAATTACAAAAGTGATCCACACATAAGCAATGGAAAATACCTCTAATTCGAGTTATTACAATCACATAAACCTAAAACGACGAAAAATTGTAGTTAACTGGTCTTTCGAAAATATTTTCATCTTGTTTGTGATTTCAAATGTGAATACACAAATTAATAATGTACAGGTAATTGTCAATAAATCTAGGATAAGTTTTGATAGTAATTTTTCGTTTTTAACCTGTGAACCAGGTTTTAGATTATATTTTTATAGGTAATTTATTAAATTTATTAAAATTATCAAGGAAAAGAAAAGCAACATGTACACTATGGAATACTGTCTGTCCTAGATTTATTTGAAATCAACTGTACTTCATAATAAATGATTATTTTGTTGAAAGCTTTTTAAATTGATGTTTTAAGCTTTTGCAATATTTTTGTTTAAGACGAATTTCATATTATTTTATGGTTCCTTTAATTCTTTATAGTTTCCAAATGTTTATCCAATTTTGAAAGACATCTTCAAACAAATATGGTGACTGTAAATTTCGAAAGATCGCTGTAAGTTAGCGTGGAACTACATATATAGTACAATCATGAAATGAAGAATCTAGGTCAACGCGTGATCAACACCTTGCAAACACATTAAGATAAGATAAGACTAAGCAGCATCTTATGTTACCACAGCTGTTAAAAATGTCAGCGACGTAAGTTAAGATTTAACTTTTTAACATTTCGTTTGCCATAGGTAACTACATACACACACCCTAATAACGGGTTATAATTAAAGATTTCATCACGTTTTAAATGTCGTAGTGTAATAAAGCCATTTAATGAAAAGTAATTGTACACATTTTTAGTTACAATTCGTTTGGAATACAAAATAGGGAAAATGAAATCAATTTATACTATTACAAAAGTAAAACATTAATCAAGCTATATATTAGAAGTGGATATAAATATTACAGCGATGTGCATTGCTCATAATGATCCTCCCTTTAATTTTTTAATGTACCTACTTATCGTTGAAAATAAACTTAGAAAGCTACCAATCGACGTTGATGTTAGCTCTTCTTAAATAAAACCAGTTTGTGACGGTACGGAATCATTCCAGCTCATCTGCGGTTTGTCTTATCAGTTAAATTACAGCGGGGCGATTACGCGATCACTGCGTGACCCGAGATGCATTTTGCATTTTCGCCCTAGTGATTTCTGTGACCCAGATTCTTCATGTCATAATTTTAGTTTAACAGGTTTCATCGACGCGAATAGAATACGTCATAACAACTAGCAACGTAGTAGCATGAAAGGTTAATGTGTGAAAACGGTTCACGTTATCGTGGAAGTAGAAAGGGCCTAAATGTAAATAAAGCAACATGGAACAACGTACATTTTTTTAATCTCAAATTATGCCCAGAATTCGACTGTTAACCTAATTGCTCTATGACGTCACATTTTTGATATATGGAGTTTAAGAGATTTGAACGGTCGATGTTGGGTACGGTATAAGACATTTGACCGCGGCTGTAATACCGCTACCGAAATACCGCCGAACAAAATACAGCAAGGACATATGACCTATTTACTATTGATATTCCCTTTAGAGCGGGTGGGCCAACCGAAACAGAAATATGATGACCAATAAGAGATGTAATGCTGTGGCAATTGTGGCATAGTAATAAATGACAGCTTGAATCTAGGTTCCTCCTTCTCTTGGATGTTCTAGGACGTTGGAAGTCCAAGGATGCATTAATCCTACTAATGTTCGGTAGAACAAAATCATTAACATGCTAATGTGTTTTGGTAATTTATTTTACAGCTACAACCTACTGTTTAAAATATTTATTAGCATTTTATCATTTATTATTATCAATATATTATGCATGTCTGTCTAGTGTGTTATTAATTATTTAGCAATTGTATAGGATAAAACGTACATACATTTATAATCATAATATGTATTAAATTTCGCTTTATCCACAAACAAGTAGTTTATGTTAGGCACAATCAATAATCAAACAGGCCATGATGGATACATTTGGAATGCTGATATAAATACGTTATACGTTAATATATTATAAACCTATACAGGTTCCTCAGTATGTACGTTTACAGTTAATAACAATGTTATAAAATACATTTCATTTAAAATGAAATTTGCAAAATACTTCGACTATAGCTTTCGAATTATTTCGATAAGTGGAAGTGTATGCTAGTGTCTTGATACATGTTTTCTTTGTTTCTATGAAGTCCCACTGTAGATAGCATAAATTATAACTGTTTAAAACTACAGCACATAATTTAGTATTCTGAAATGTTAAAATTAAATTATCCTATATACAGTATATCCAAATATCGTATTTGTTACTGTGGTTTATTTTAGCAACTTATAGAATAAAAGGACTATTACGTACTTGTCTGATTTATTACCTGGGTGCTTGATAATTTCAATTGAGGGGTGCTAGAATTATCTAAAAACCCACACGCACCTATGTGTTAGACAGAAAGAATGACTAAAACATGCTAGAATGACTTAAAAGGCTGTCTCCAGAAAACTGGAATAAATTTGCCTTGAAGCGTCCCAACGAGAATTACACCATGGTATATGTGAAATTTTGATATATTTTGATATAATATGGCAATTAGTGGTGAGAATTTTTTTTGTGAATGACCAAACTACCTTAATACTAAGGGTAAGCATTACATAACATACATTTTCAGAATTCACTCGCCTAGGAGAATAACTTCCTCTTGCGCATCACCTTAATTCAAGCACTCCCTGAATAGTTACGTTAAGTGATTTTCCTTTATAGTAGGAACTTTAGGTTATTAAAGTATTCTATAAAGATTATAAAATTGAGTCTTCGAGGTCAACTCGGAAGCGGTTAAGTTGTCTTAATATAAGACACCTAAGTAATTTCAACCCAATTACATACGTCTACATATTATGCATAAAGTGACGGGATACCTTTTTCGGACAATATCGACGAAAGAATCATCCCTGCAAATTTGAACTAAATTGGAGAATATAACATTTTTCCTGTCTCCAGATTTTTCAGTTTCTTGGATACAGTCTGTTTAAAGTTTAATTCTGATAAGCGCGACATACCTTTTTCGGGTGTATTCTTCTAACTAATATAAAGTAACCCCGTCATATACTCGGGCATTTGGTCCCAACCTCCCAAGCCTTCACGCGGATGCTTTAGAAATCATGGAAAACCAGGATTTCCATGTTATATAGATATAGTGCTATGGTTTGCTCAGTCGGTAAGCATTATGCAGACTATCAATGTTATGGATCTTGCCTAAAAAAATTTATTTAACGAGATTGTTCAACTTTCGTTTATTTACCACTATTTCTTATTAACAATAATAAATTATAATATCTTTTTCATAAACATTTATTTTTTTCTTCTCATAAACACATAATACAGATATAAATTAATTCTTTTTTTTCCTTTTTTCTTTTTTCATGATTAGTTGATTCCCCCTTCCATAGTTGAAACCCGTTGCATAAATTCCCCCTTTAAATTTTATAAATTTGGAAATTCTAACATTATTTACAAATTTTAGAATTTAACAAAATGTAAACAATGAAATATTAATAATGAAAGTACTAATTATAATACTAACTACACAACACTTAACATAGCAGCACATAAGCTGGGACACATAATAAAGATTGTGAAAACTTCAGAACACATCGAAACATTTTTACTTTGCTTTTTCTTTTCTTTCTCCTATATTTATAATTTCCATTTAAGTCTTCTCTGTTGCTGCATGTTGTTTGTTTTTCTTTATCATGTTGGTAAGTTTCTATTATTACTTTTTCTCTCTTTTTCTTGCGACTGCTGTTGTCAACTGTTTTAGTCATTTGCTCTGGTATACCCTTCCCATATTTGTCAAGTTTTTGTATCATCCTATCTCCTTCTGAGTCTGTTCTATTTTTCTCTTCCGATCATATTTTGTACTGCATTTCTTTGATATTATATTATTCATTAAATGCCCATACAAATGTCCAACGTTTTTGCTTGTTTGCTTTTTCTTGTCAAATTTTCTCTTCAAATTCTCTTCAGTTTTTACGGTTTCTTTATTTCTTTTATGTATACTTATATTAACATCATTCTCATTAAATTTATCTTTAGGTTCTGTATGTTTTCTATCCTTTTTACTTTTCTTCAATGTTGTATCAGTTGACTTATTGATTATGTCAAACTTCAAATTATTAAATGTCTTATCGTGCGCATTATTCTTTTCACAATCTTCTTTCAATTTAATAATTTTTAGGTTATGTTGAGTCAATCCTTCGGTTATTGCTTCCTTAAGGGACTTTTGTATTTCTTGAGATCTTAAATCCATGTTCTCCTTTATCTCTTTTAATGATTTATTTACATTTTTTATTTCTTCTGTAGCCGTATCCATCTTTTTTGCAATTTCTTAAAGTATATTAAAATATCTTCCATCCATCCTGGCGTTTAACATACTTGTTCACTTTGGTCACCTACCTCTGATTCTGTAATTTCTCTTAAATCTTGATTTCTGTCATCTACTTCACTGTCTGTACTATTTCCTCTTTTTCTATTTGCGGATCGTGTGATTCTTTCCATATTTTGACTATTGGTAGACGAGTGGTGTCAGTGCATCACTCGTTTTCCAAGGGTCGTGAGTTCAAATCCCACTTGGGGCGACGGGATTTTTCTAATTGGAAAATTCCGCCACCTCAAGTATGGGTGTGTGTATTCGTGTTGCATGTTAGATGGGGGACAGATGACCTTAGCAGTTGGTTCCCCCGTAGTGTAGGCGTGAAATAATAAAAAAATATATTAAATTATAATATCAGCTTTTTCATAAATATTTATTTTTTGTCTCAAAACTACATCATCTATCTGACAGAACTAAATTAATTTTCTTTTTTTTTTCCTTTTTTCTTTTTTCACGATTACTTGATTCCCCCTTCCATAGTTGAAACCCATTGCAATAGGTACAGTTTAGCATCTAGTTAATCAATTCTTTCATTTAATCACATAACTGAAGCATTTGTCGTAGGCTTAGCAAAATTGTCACTGTTATTAACCATTTCAAACAAATCTCTATTTAATAATTCGTAATAACAACACGAGAATGATGCGAGCGCACGAAATAATTTAATAGTAAATCGACATATGGTTCACGAAGCACTCGTAAATAGAGTCGGGCGCGTGGGGAATTTCTGAATTCAGACCGACTTCTTCAAATCCCACTAGTAAGGCAAGGCTATTGTATTTGTAGTACGACTATTAACAGAATAACGAAACTTTTGTAAGAATCTCTGGTATTCTTGCAAACCGTACTAATTACGTTAACTTCATAAAATATTAAATGCAATTGTATGCTTTTAACTCTAGTTAGTAATTATTTATGTAGAGAAAAAAAAACTTCCATCGCGCGCCAGTTCTTCAGAAAATCATTTTTTCAATGCCAATATTAATTGATTCTTTTTCCTAAGTTTCGAAATAAAACTGTAATATTGTTATACTTTAAGCTGAAGCAAACAAGCATATTGATTCTTCGGGTGTCTCTCTCATCATTTACTAATTGAGAAAAATATTATTTTTCTCAAGACTGTGGCCTCAGTTACTGTTGTAACGATCCTGGCCTGAGGAAGACACAGATTAGATTAGGTACAGGTTAGGAATGGAGAGGCTGCATAACAAATTGGCAGCAAAGCTATAGTTACTTCATATGAAGCTTAAGATTGATGAGAAATTCGAAAAAACTCTGTCGAACGAGAGTATTTTAAATACTTGTGCAACAAGTAGAACTCTCAGAAGCCGAACTTAAGGGAGGTAATTTAGTTCGTCAAAATGGTAACAATTCAAAAAGAAGCGCTAAAAACGTTCAGAGAAGATGCAAAGGAATTTCTTGGAAACTATAAGAACCCGAGTTCAAGTATATTGTGGAAAACATGCTGATAAAATTCAAGTAGGTACTTCTTTCCGTTCGATAATCTTGAAAATCCACCTCCTCAACCTCCATGTGCAAAAGCAGGACAAAGTGAAGGAAGAGGGAGGGAGATGGAACACCAATATTACGGTAGATGGAATGCCAATATGACCGTGGACTAATGTTGAATGCTTGCTTAGAGAACCACCGCAAGCTGTCTGTAAAAGAAACTGTACCACAAAGAACTTTGAGGGGAAAAGCCATTACAACGATTCGTAAAATACAAGTAGCTGTTGATAATAGTTTTTTATCTATATGATTGCAAAAAAAACTATTTTTGCATTTTTTAATATACATAGGAAGTAGGCTTCAACCATAATACCTATTAATAGGCACTTTTCCCATATTATCTCATCTACTTTATGGAAAATCCTGTCCAGTCACATTAGAAAAAATAGCTGAAAATCGAGGTAAGTTCGTGGATTTTTCCATAGACCTTCCTTGGGTTGTTAAATAACGCCCTAAAAGTCAACACCTGTAGGTGACGAGCTCGAAGAGATAATAAGGGTAAGCCACACCTCTTTACAGTTTTTGTCCTTTTTCTCGGAAACTATTAGGTTTATCAAGATGAAGGAGCTTAGGTAAAATAAAGCTTATTTAAATCCCTACCAAGAATTTCCAAATGCTTTTTTGTACTCGCCTTTTTTTTGTGTTATCGAAGAAAGAAGATATGTCATACATTGATTAGCAATTTGTACCAGTAAATTTGCTCAAGGAACTTTCGGGTGTAACTTTTCGTGGTCTTATATTCGTCGTTAAGTAGCTAAGAGAAATTTGGTGAGAGCTGGACGCGATCGTGGTCCAGTCATTTTTTACCTTAGCATCTCCTCGGCAAAACTCATCAGACGATATTATCGATATTCTTGGTGCCAGTCAGCTAAAAAATCCGTATTGGCTAGTTAATTCTTAGGACGAACATGAGTTCACAAAAAGTTACGCCCGAAAGTTCCATGACATATCTTCTTTCTTCAATAACACAAAAGAAGGCAAGATAGAAAAAGCATATTCGGTAGGGATTTAAATAAGCTTTATTTTACCTAACCGCCTTCTTGTCAATGAACCTAATAGTTTCCGAGAAAAACGACAAAAACCGTTAGGGGGCGTGGCTTGCCCTCATTATCTCTTTGAGCTCAGCACCTAGAGGTGTTGACTTTTAGGGGGTTCTTTAACAACCCACAAGGAAACTCTATGCAAAAATCCAAGGGTTTACCTCAACTTTCCGCTATTCATGAAAATTTGTTCTAAATTAACTGGACTCAGAAAAATAATGGTTAACTCTCAGCACACTTAAAAATATATAAATCAGTCAAAGCATTGCAAACAATTTTCAAACGATCCGAACTTCTAATTTATCAAATTATCTAAATCAAAATAATTTAAGTCATTCATTTTTGCTGTAAAAGTATAAAGCTGGTAAAAATCAATTTTCCACATCACATACACATTATTCAATATTGTCCAAAATGTGTAACATGTTACACGAAGTATTTAAACAACGATGAGGATAATTTCAGACACGGATTTTCACTTCCATTTACCACATTCCACTTTTAGGATTTCGGACAATAAAGTTGGTAATCCCACTGTTTCAGCATAAAACCGCACACCAACTAGATACTCACCTTCCCGTCCTTTCTAACAAACCCGAAATGTACCAATATCCAAATATTTTTTTAAGACAGACTCTTGCTTGATCCTTTAATATACTTGGGATTACTTTTTGTGCTCGGCAACGAATTTTTGCAACGTGATACTGACGTTTAATTTTAAAAATTTAATCCCAGATCAGTAATACATTTACAAGAAGCAATGGTTTTAAGATTAACTTTCAAAGTCCTGCAGCGAATATTATTTTTTTTAATATTAAATTTTAATTTTAAATTAGTTCTAGTAAAAGTATGATTTTTATACATTCCAGTTATAATATAAATAAGCATAAACGTGCTTCTACGAATTTTTAATTCGTACAAGTTCGTAGACAAGTGCCCAAAAGAATGTTAATTACAAAGCACAGTTCTTTATTTCGTAAAAAGTTTGCTCAAATTAATGCAACCAGCATCTAAAATAGTGAAAAAGCTTTTCAGAATCGAACGCAGTCTTCCTTCACTGCGTTCATTCCAAACTTTCAAAGTGTTTGTGACTTCCCTTCCGTGTTCTACGTTCTACAACTGAGTTACAAATAAACATCCTCCGAAAGATAAAGTGGACAGATTATATTGTTTCTTAGATTCTTTGTTCCAAACAAGCAAAATCGAGAATGAAAGGGTTTTCCAGAAAAGTAATGTATTCGAACTTTTACACATCCTTAATAGGTCGATAAATTCTTTGTAAAGATTAGATGGTACAAAATCTTTGATGTTGTGCATTTTCCTAATTGTGTTAGTTCTTACGGTTCATTCTTTTTTATGACGCACCTAATCTTAGTAAGAATAAGCGGACTGGAATAAATAGCAGAAAGTTTATGTAAAAGAAAATTAAAAGGCTTGTTAACAGCGGAAGCTGAAAAAACAGCTATTATGTTATTTAGCTACAGCATTCTCTAATAAAGAGGAACCCGACCGGCATGAAAAAATTGGTCTAAGAATTATTGCCAATTTTTGGATACATTTGAAGAATCAATCAATGCCGTAAAGCGTTTTAAAGCACTACAGAAAACGGATAGTACTTAATTATAATAAAATGTCAGCTGAGTACTGTCATTTCTCTGCAGGGTTTTGTTATGGTGGAAAAACCATAACTCGCCAATGAAAACAAAAAAACAAAACAAAATTTTAATAGTTGATTTTAGTTTGTAGATTTAAGGGTGAATATCAGCTATTTTATTTTAGTGTGTCTCCGCAAATATCTAATGAACTGTAATTTATATTATATATAAAATATTCGTAAGGTAGCAATAATTTTGCACTATTAGGCACGTTGGAATTTAAGAGAAAAAGTATTCACAATTTTCTAGCAAAAATATTCGAATGCTGAAAATGTCTCTACCCTGGCATGTCTTTTTACCCGATTTATGTATAAAAGCTTAATTTATTTGTTAACTAGTCACTTTCTAATATTCAATCGTTGGTATTATTAAACCAGAAAGTTTCTTATTATCAATATAAGGTAAGAAATAGTAAAGATTAATAGAAAGTTAAATTATTGAAATTTTCTTCATTGTCCATAAATTCAGTGTCTCCTACCCTGCTTTTTATATTTCAAAGAATCCTGTTTCTTATAACATCCGAAAATATGCTAACCCTAATGACGTCGAGCGTTCAATAGGGTAGTTGGTTACAGTTAACCGATTGTGTTCTTTTACGTAGCATTAGCGACACTTGATGACGTGTTTGGTGCACAAGTGCTGGTGTGCCAGTGAACGCTGTCTTTCTTCTGGTACGTATAAATCTAATAGATTTATTAGATTACTTCTTCACTCCTCGTGCCCAAAGACACATGAAAGAAATCATTAAAATTATACAACATGAAGATTATCCTATTTTGCATTTGTGTGTTATTTTAAGTTCTATGTGAATCCGTCACTTCCCTGGTTCTTTAGGGTAAGTTCTATGTGAATCTGTCACTTCCCTGGTGTCTCTCCCCTAGTTCTTTTTAAGTTGTTATTACGAAATGAGCTCTATTGTAATACTGTAGGTAGTTTTATTGTGGTTACATTATTAGGCACCTTGACTATTTTGGTTTGATTTAGCGTCACCCCTCTGATCAAATTGTCACTACACTAGTTCTTGTGCAACCCCCCTGGGTTGCAATTTTCCCCTGGTCACCATGACACTCCCAAAATGCGTAATAATTACTGGCCCACTTTAAATTAGTGTGGAAATAGGAATTACTTTTTAGATAATAAAACACACAAACTTAATTTTAAATTTTTTGTTGGTCACAAAAATGGGTAGTTAATACACAAATAGCAGACATTCACCCACTATACGTAAAATTGGATCAGTTTGTTTTTCTGTAGAAATATTCAATTAAAAGTATAATGACATTCAGTCTAACTATTATGTTCAAATAAATTATATTATAAGTGTCTTCCGTCGAGTTGAGTCTATTGGGAATTTTCTTTAATATTCTGCTTGGAAAAAGCTTTGTAGAGCAATCACTTCTGCCTCCAAAAATATTGAAATACGCCATGTCAAAGTTGACAGGGGACATTAGATATTTGTTAAATTCGTCATTGTTTTTAAAAATTAAAGTTAAGAGGGTGAACGGACAAGCAGTCATTCTAGGTGTCCGACTCACTAGGATCCGAGGCTAGACCCAGGAGACAGAGGTCTGGGCAGTCGTTATAGATGTCGGGGAGCACTAGTATCCGGGAATAGCTTGTGGGCAGACCACAAAAAAAAATTATTTTCCTTATGTCGGAATACCTCGTTCAAACTCGATATGTGAATGTAAAATGTCATTAGAAACATTTCTCAACAGTAATATTTCAAGTGCATGTAAAATAGGCGAATAAGTATTGACGTTTTCTGATTATACTACAGCGGTATCGAGTTAGATCCCGAAAAATTGGGTGTTTATTGCTTTGAAACTGCCAGATTATACGTACATCTTTACAGTTGGTATTCTATGCCAGTAACAGTTCATAAAGTGTTAATACATGGCAGTAAAATAATTACAACTGCTGCTTTACCATTAGGTTTGCTTTTAGAGGAAGTCCAAGAGGTCCGACATAAATATTACAAACGGTTTCGACTGAACTATTTCAGAAAGTTTAACAGAATTTCCACGAATGAAGATGTTATGCATATGCTTCTTTTTTCATCGGATCCATATATCAACAAATTTCGTGTAAACCCAAAGAAACGAATGTTGAAGATATTGTGAAAAGTTTATACTACAATAACACTGATGTATAGTTGTTGTTATCAATTATTGTATATTGTTATTTTTTTAATTTAAACAAATATATCTTTATATTATTTAATATAATGTTATTGATTATGTTAACTTTTACTTTTTGTATATTATCTTAATTTGACTGTTTTGGTTTAATAAATTATGTACTTGTATATATACCTAATATATAATAAAGTAAAAATTACTTCTGTTTGCCGAAATTTAATTAATTTAGTAATTTTATATTAATTTTCAAATACTTAATAGAATAAAAAATCCCCGTAATAATACACGGAATAACTAACAGCACTTAAATAATGAGTTACTTCGGCACACCCATATACCTTAAACCACTGTGCGGCGTAGTTTACTGAGGCTTTATCGATGAGAAAGATCTTCTCGCCGGTTCCGGGAATCGAACCGGGCCGCCTGAGTAACAGTTGGAGACTTTATCGTGCGGCCACTCACTTCACTCTTTTTGCTATCCTATTAACTATGCAAAATCGATATGCTTATCTTTAAATTAATTTGTGAGATATATTTTTCTGTATTTATTTCAAATTCACAAACATCTCAATTTCTACATTGTACACATAAGTTTTATTTACTTTGTAAATATATAATATGATTTCTATTAAAATGAGTCCATTGTATTAGAGTGAAGTCAAATAAATTATTTTGTTTCCGTGAATTATAACTATTTACTCATCGATCATTGTCAGGTAATCTTTCTTAATCTTCAACCTGGCTTTCTATTTAATTTGGTAATTGATCGATTTGTTTCTAACCTCAAAATAACCTAAACTGTTTATAGGTAGAGAAAGAAAACTTTCTTTATTCTTTTGTTTTCTTGAAAATATTTGTATTATTTTATCATAAAATATTTTTAAAATAAATAAATAAATTCTAAAATAAATAAATATATAATATAAAAGTATTCTTCCACATTACTCTCGCGGAAATTGTTAATTATGAATTATAATAAAAATAATCAACATACTAATTGAAAAACTAAAACCAATAAAAAGACATATAAGTAAAATTAGATCAGAATTAAGCAAATAAAGGGAAAAATGAGTAGAAGTTGAAAATTGGCATGAATGTTCACGCCGTGAATACATCGACGTGTTTGTGGCAGAATGGCAGAAGCGCCAAATTGTATGAAAATTAGGTAGAAGCACAGGCTTATAAGAATATAAAGAAGAATATAATAATACGACTTATAAAGAATTTAATACTGCGTCGAACTGTTGTCTACGTGGTATATTTGCCAAAAAATCCATTTGGTCCGATATCAATTTAAAGTTTGCTTAAGCACCAAATATCAGACTCCTAGCAGTGCTGTTTGGCAATAACACCAGTCGGTCGATCATTGCCTTTACTCAGGTGTAGTTTTCCGTGTTTTTTAACCAGTTTTATTCTTAACAATGAGTTTATGTTTATGTTATAAATGTTTGTATTTTATATCCAAATATTTTGTTTTTACGTTTTAATAAGAAACAGTGACCAATTTAAAGGTTTTAAAAGAAAGGTGGTGTGTGTATTATGACGTTTACGCCTTTTTAACCGATGACAAAAAACTCGAGAGGGCGCAAACTGGTAGAACTGGCATGTTTAATGAATCTTAAAGAGAGTACCGGAAAATGATGTAGTAAAAATCATAATGTTTACACAAGACTTCCTAAATTGGCTGGGAATATTTGCTTAGTGGATCTTCAAGAAAGAATACGGTAATTATGTGGCAACAACTAAATCCTTAGAATACCTCTAAGAATATAGTAAATCTAGTGTACCTATACTATCTAATTTCAAAGCTGCGTTAAAGGAAGATGTAATATTATGTTTAAGAAATCCCAGATAACTCCTATAAATAGAAGTGCGCAAATCCGAAAGGTTATTGTTAAACATGTTGAACAACTACCAACAATTAGCAACATCGAAACGAACCAAATTGCATATTATACCGGAAATTGAAATGAAATACTTGTGGAATTTAACTCGCAAATAGTGTACGATAACGAGCTTAAACATGATAATGAACATGATTTGTTGCAACAGAATAGATATATATTTTTGCTTAGATGCAAGATTTACCGGAGATTATTTATGAGAATTTCGAAAGTATATGCGAAAAATATCATTTTCTCTTTATCTTGATATTTTATAATAGTCCTATTTACCTAATTTTTGACTAGAAATTGTCCGTTATATAATGGTTGGTTATATAGGGTGTAACTAATATAACTAGGTACCTAGTAATGGGGGGGATAGCTGTAATGATTTATATTTCAACCGTGAATAAAAAAATGAGTCACATTCGTAATCACACCATAATAAACAAAGACGACCCGGGGTGAGATAAGATACAACTGCAAATTTCACGTTGCTAAAAATTCAGTGACGTACGTTAGAACCAACAGATTTTCATTAAACATTTTACACTTATTTTTAGTTCAACGCAGTTTGTTCCGCTACTGAATCTTTCTAGCACAATTATAGTTATTTTATCACGTGATTTGTGATGACTCATTTCTTGTATTTATGGTTGAACTACAGAACATATTTTCCTTATCAACGTGTGGTCACTTCCTGCTAACTAATTTTTGAGAAAACCGCATTTTATATTTGAAGTACGCCCCTTGTACTCACATAATATTAAAAATACAAAACAAGCAAAAAACGGATTTTTTCTAAATTTTATAAATTTTAATTTCTTTTTTAATTTTTAAAATTAAGTTATAGTTAAGTTTTCAAAATTTGTTTGGTTGTTAAAAAAATAAGTAAAAAAATTGTTTTACTCGTTTTCGTATTTTTAATTTAATGTGAGTACAATAGGCGTACTTAAAATATAAAATACAATTTCTCGAAAACTAGCAGGAGGCGACGACATGTTGATAAGGAAAATATGTCCTAAATCATTAAAGCTATTGTCCTAAAATCTACAGATTTTAAGTTATTAATAGCGAAAAACTATCATTTTATGCGAAATAACTATATAAACATTTTGCATATTGCTACCTCAAGTGCAACAGTTTCATGTCAACACATTCAGCAATAATGGGCAGAAACGCAACGTATAAGCCAGAAAATCTGCATAAGCAGTAGCATCCCTATTTGTTCTGTAAATCATTTTTCTTCAACTACATGTTAAGTCAACCCATTTTAGAATACATGTTCGCCGCGGCGGCCGATCAGTAATTTTTTGCACATATTTTAATGGGTCAATGTGTTGATTTGAAAGTGTTTGCGCAATAGTGTTGCAATATACACTAACGGGTTTGTATTCTGGGTTTAGTTTATACACGGTGTCTCACTACGGAATAGTCCGACTTTGCCAGTGGTTAGATAACCATTAAAGAAAGAAAATTCCTAGGTACCATTTTTCTCGTACTTTTTTACTTTTGGAGAAAAACAGCAACGAAGTTCAGCTCAATGTTTTCAAATTGAAAAGTAAGTATGCACATGACATATATTTTGAAGTTCAAGTAGATAGACAATAGGTACTGCTTGTTTCATAGGATTTGCAAGGTAGCGTAGTCATAAACCCGTCTTTATTTTGGCCAGGTGTTTCATAGAATAAAAACGAATAAACAAAACAAAACATGTTGGGAGACGATCTCAACATCCAAAATGGAATGTGTGTCGTCTGCATCCTTGTTGTGCTGATTCAACAGACACGTTTTTACTGATGGTGCTAATTTCTAAAGAACATGCATTTAATCCTATTCGATTTAACATTCACCTGCATCAATTATACATTTCTGAAAACGCCGGGCAAGATTTTCGAAATTTTCAAGGTCATTTAATCAGAAAATGTTAAAGTATATTTCTAATGACCAGAAAAGCTTAACCACGAAGTCCGATCATTAAGTAGTGATTCACCGTGTATATATTTAACGTTGTCAGATTCGGAACAATGAAAATTTAACAGGAGATTTTTGTTGTATTCTCATTAAATTAGCATAATTCTTGAAAATCTTTTTGGAAAGTTTGTGCCCAAAGATAGTAACATAACACTCGATAAGTATGCAAGACAAGTGCTAAGAAAAATAGAACAAATAGCCAGGAATAGTTCTGTTACAGTTACATCTAATACTTTACAATATTACAATATAATTTAAGAAATTATTTATATTACAATGTAATCTAAGAAATACCATATTATATTACACGAGCAGTCTAAACAGCTGAATTTGGGTTTGAAAGAAACCAAACAATGATTTTAAAACAGCGCCTTAATAGTTAATGGACCTACCTTCCTGGAGTTCTATTAAATAGTCCATTCCAGCATTTGCAGTTTTTAGTTCTTAGTCTTATTGTTAAGTAGATCACAGACTAGGCTCTACGTTCTTGCCCCCGGCGTGAACATAGGTTCTCGCCCGGGATATGAACCGTGTAATGAGTCAATGTTTGCTGTAATTTATTGCATAAATAAGTTGAGCTTCTAGGTGGTTTATAACATAAAATATAAGTATCATATTTCGTTAAAACATTTTTATCACAATGAAAGGCATTATTGACTGCATAATACTAAATACTTCTAATTAAAGAAAGAGATTTCAGTAGACATTTTATTATCAACTCAATAATTATTTCTTTCATTTCGATATACACGTTTTAAAGAAATACAATACGTATAATCTTATTAAACAATCTCGAACTCCAACTTGTTTATTCAATAAATTGCACCAAATGTAAACGTCCAGTCATTATCCGGTTCACGTCCCGGACGAGAACCTAGATTCACGTTGGGGACTAGAACGCGGAGCCTAATCTGTGGTTTACTTTAGTGTGGCTAGTTTGATTTAATTTAAAGCATAACGGTGTTGACAATTGAGAAATTAATTAAAAATAACATACGTTTTTAATTTCCTAACAACATAAATACAAGAATATTTTGTACCCATGCTATCTTAACATAACATCATAACATAACATCAAATCTTACAGTTTTTGAGAAGCATTGATCTATTATTTCCCGTATTTGAAGAACCTAGACTATCTGCTTCAAAAATAATTCAATGAATTCGCTTAATGCAATCTACATAAATTATTAAGGAATCGATTTTAGCTTTTTATTTTTGCTTTCAGAAGTTTCAACGCTTAGCAAACAGTTCTCCGATGCTTTAATGGATTTTCTGTCAATATTACATAAATATTCCATAATTGATAAACAAAAAAGTAGCAAATTGCTTTTATTTGCTTAACTCGAGCAGTAAAAACAAATATAGCAATCTAGGTCAGCAATTATGTGATATTTGAATTGGTTTAATGATTTTTAAGCTTGTGACTTATTTATAGCTCTTATCCTGAGAATAGATACTGCAAAGGTGGGTTTATCGAAAATAAAAAGCAAACAGATAACAAACTTACTTGATACGTATTTTATATTAATATATCGAACCGAAGATAAATGGCCGGCCGAAGGGGAAATAATCTTCGTACCTTTAACGTTGTTTGCTATTGTGTCACTGGAATAATCCGGTAATACCCAGGCATAGTTTGAATAAGCTCGGTAGTTGTTCGAAGGAAAACAGAAAACGCCAGTGTGGGTGTAACATTATACAAATCAGGCTTTATGTATTTACTCTCAATAACTTTTAACTAATGTAACTTTCGAATTTTACATTTCCGAAATGTTCATCTAATTGCCAACATATTATAAATTTTGCATTTTTAAGCAAACAATAACAATTTAACTAAAACTAATTAAAGGTATTACTTAGGTTTTCCTGAAAACTAAACACTAAATGTAAACCTAAACAAATACCGGTTAAAATTTTTTGTATACAAAAGTAGTAACCAAAATAAAAAACCTTATTAAGCTCGGGGCAGCTGTTGCTTTACTTCAATTCGCTAAAGCTTGCTGCTTTCATTAATTTTAGGAATCTACCTTGTTATTTCTGTTATGTGCTGTAATATATAACAACGTAATATAATGGTGGTTTTGAAAATTGTTTTACATAACAATCTAGTAATATAGTACATATTCAATAAATATAAAAGTATAACGCAGCTATTGTAGCGAGGTAAAATCTCTCATGTATTGGGATAATGCAATCGTGGAGAAGTGCAGCGAATAATTCAAACGTCACAACATTCGTCAATTAATTGCAAATTCACCAAGAACTTTCGGATTTGATATTCACGAAGAAGATTTCGAAATTTTTGAAGAATCTTCTTCCCGCAGAATCGATTCTACCATTTTATGATAGCTATAGACAGAAAACGGCTCAATGCGTCTATTATAGATCAGTTCATATATACATTTTTAGTTTAATTAAGAGGCTTTGTCAGAAAATGCATCTCATCTAGCATAAAAAACATTTATAACATTTTTTCGTATGATCCATCGTTTACGCGTAAAATCGAATTCTTTTACATTTACAAATTTTTGAAAAAACTTATAAATAATTTTTAGTTTTCAGTTAGGTTCATGGATTGATCATACGAAAAAGTGTTATTGAAATTTTTTGTTGCGCTAGATGAGATGCAACTTCTGACAAATAACAATTAAACTAATATTATTAACGCGGCAAAATGATGTTAAAGTTACCAACTTATTATTTTTTTCTGAAAAAGTGGTAAGTGCAAAAAATGCATTGAAAAAATTAAAAAAGAAAAGGAAAAGATGTTCTAAATCATTATATCTATCCCGCCGCCATTTCGAGGTTTCTAGTTATATTAGTTACACCATACAGCATACAATTCTCTTCATATTGTATTCAACACTAACTTAAGAATGAGCTATATATCTTACAAATTGAAGAAAACAGCAGGACACTGGAGGTAATAAAACACAATATATCATAATTCGCGTGGACGTATATAGAAGACTTTAGATTTGATTTTATTTCAAAGAGTACATTGTTTCTATTACAAAAAACCATAGCTCTAAAAAAATATTATATTATATATTATTACAATTTTACTTAAGTTTCAAAGAATAAAGTTAAACTCCTATTAGAAGTTGACGTGACCACGGCAGCTTTATGCGTGGGTGTGGGTATTTAATATTCGATATTAATTTATGGGCGCCAAGTCCAAAGGTAATTGTGGATAATCTTTTTGGTTGGACCACTTCCAAAAAAAACAAAACACCAACAAGAGTATAACCTATTGTTAGAAATAATAACACAACACAGTCTGGTAAATAGTATAATGTAATGGTTATTAATATATAACAATGTAAATGATTAGTAAACAGTTAATAGTAATGTATAAGACGAACAACACAAAAAAATAATAAACAACAATAAAAAATGTAAGTATCACACAATAATAGCAAAAACGCAAGATTCGTTGGTAGTTTAATAGTACCTGATTAATTACATAAAAAAATTATTACGAAGAGGTAAGCTTACGTGTTCGTAGTTCGTAGTATATTTGTAGTTCAATCAATAGCAACAAAATTTACATTAAACAAATCAAATTGACCGGCAACGAATCACGCTCACAACTTTACATATTTATTTTACCGGTGTGGTGATCGTGAATGGAAGTATGAGATAAGAAGTAAAAAGATTTACACATTTTATCAATAAACAAACTGTCAACAGAGTAAATGTAAACAGTTAGCTTCTATTTAATTTAACATTAAAACAATTATGAAAACTGAATTATACCAAGGTAAGTATTTATATCAATGTTTATCAGAACAGATAAATTGTTATTAATTGCAGGAGATGTTGGACCTGCAGCTCCTGGGGTTTATGTGAGCATAATCATCCAGGGTATTTCTGGTTCAGCTGGTTATAAACGATACAATACACAGTACCTTATATTAGGGTTGCCTTCACCCCGAATCGACAACTAGTATACCTGAGGCCACCAATGCTATACTTCTTCAGAAAGGTAAGTTGATTTACACATATTTGCTCCTACTAACTTTTAATCATTCTTGCAGGGATGTTAAAGACATTATAACAAGACGAACCATTACTAGAATTCCATCACAACGTAGAAAGGTTTCTTAAAAAGTATACACCCCAAAGGTATGGGAGACCATCATAAAAAGAGCAATAGATGATGAGTGCCCTCGCCTTCTCAATTTGCGTCTGGATCTACAAAGAGACCATGCGGTCCCTCACCAGCTAAAGAGGCCTCGATGATGGTAGAAAACCAACCAAACAAAAAAACTGCCACCCTCACAGTTGATGGGAGACCACCACCTTCTTCCAGAGATGGAACATACAAAATGGTTCCCTTATCAAAATGACACGAAAAATCCTCTTATTACCCGCCAAAACTAATCTAATAGATAATACTGATAACCAGGATATGCAACCAAACATGCACTATGTTTAGTGAGATATGTGTAATTAATTCTGAATAAACCTTTTCAATAATTTATTCAATAATTTATTATTTAATTAAGAAAATATAAATGCTACACTACCCCTTTCCAACAAAAAAATTATATACCTAGAATTTTTCTTTTTTTTTTTTTATATCAATCTAACCAGATTGAATTATACAAAACTATAGGTTAGGAGTTTACCGCTAAATATCTCTAATGGTTAGTAATACTATTTCATGCAATAAGAACTTATTTACAACAACGATAAGTATCGTGATAAAACTTTTAATTGTTCAATTAGGATTCTAGTAACTACGCGTACTAAACGTCCAAAAGGAGACTAATCAGGAAAAAACACAATCGAGAAAATCATCATAATTAATCAGTCATAATCTGTGAGGTCTATCCTAAATGTACACGATACTATAATCAACGTGAGATCACATGGGACTCAATCGATGTGAAATCACAAGGGAACTCAAGCTTGAGATTTGGGGAGATACATTAGAAAACTATCCTAACTCTAAACCAACATGCAATGATCAGTACCCTTAAACTTAATCCTACTTAATAAAAATCTTGACAACTATCAAGGAAAATTACAACTAATTATCATCCTACTGATACATCAGAGTTTGAACCTAGGTATACCTTTAAATCTTTCACATGCCATATACCAGCATCGGAACCATCTACATTCTTTAAAGAATACACTAAACGTGAAATTTTCTTTTCCACTGTATTTAATACATACTTCTGAGCTAATTTGCCCGAAACATAATTAGCGGCATTTGACAAAATTTTATTTCGTCGCCACACCTTCTCACCTACATTAAAAGTAACATCTCTTTTCCGCATATTATAATTTTTAGCGCTACGCTGATACGCTTTATTAAGTTTTTCCTGAACTACATTAAAAATACCAGAAATTCCTTTAATATCCTGAACATAGCTATCTCGATCTATAGCCTGAAGCTCTATATCTTGCGTTGATAGAATCTTGCCATAATATTCTCCATTATTAGGAGTATTCCTACCAAAATTCAAAAAACTTGGGCTAAACCCTGTAACTTCATGCACAGCCGTATTCACAGCGTATTTAATTTTACTGAGATTTTTATCCCACTCGCGATGATTGTTGCCTATGTATGATCTAATAGCCGTACCAATAGTTCTGTTAGAACGTTCTACAAAATTAACCTGCGGATGGTATCTAGCATTATACCATATTTTTTGCACTTTATACGTATTAGCTAAATTCTTAAATACTCTTCCCGCGAACTGAGTACCGTTATCGCTTATTATAAATTGAGGAACTCCGAAAACAAGAAATACTTCGTTTTCCATGAATTTAACTATATTACCAGCTTTAGCATCTCGCATTGGTAGTAGTAAGGTATATTTCGTGAACCAATCTACGACCACTAACAAATAGGAATTTCCCTTTCTGGACCTGGGCAAAGGACCCATAATATCTACAGCAATTATCTGCCACGGAAATCTCACATTCTTTTGAGCACCCAATAGACCGATACGACCAGCATTTGACGCTTTCTGTTCCCCACATACAGTGCAATTGTTAATATATCTACTAATATCATGCCTCATCTTCGGCCAATAATATTCCTCTTGGATACGACATAAAGTTTTCGCGAACCCGAAATGTGACGCCGTAGGAGGATCGTGATATAAACTGATAACCTGTTTCCTTAGTGCCTTGGGAACTAATAGTTTCCACTCATTCACATTAGACCTAAAGGTAATGTTAGGTGAGACATGCTTGTAAATCAAATTATCTTTGACTTGAAAATGAGGAAATTTCCCTTGGTTATCTAAAATTCGTGTACTCATATTAACATACCATGGATCTAGATGCTCTGGAGCAACGTCAACGACATCTACCTCTAAACAAGGCTGCCTAGAAAGTGCATCTGCTACGACATTAAATTTACCCTTACGATGTATTAAGTCAAAAGGATATTGAGCTAACTTAACTGACCAACGCGCTAATCGGCCTGAAGGGTCCTTAAGTCTGTTTAACCATAATAACGAATGGTGATCTGTTACCGCAGTAAATCGGACACCTTCTACGTACGGGCGAAATTTCTCTATTGAAAATATAAGAGCCAACAGTTCACGTTCCGTCGTGCTATAATTTTGCTCTGCACGGGATAAAGCTCGAGAACAATACGCAATCACAACTTCCTCACCATTTATATTTTGGGTCAAAACCCCACCTATGCCTGTATTACTGGCATCGCTTTGAATAATAAACTTTTGCGAAAAGTCAGGGCTCCTTAGAATAGGAGCTGACACCAATGCTTGTTTGATTTTTATGAAAGCTTCTTCGGCGTCAGAGGACCAACCAATACTTTGCCGTTTTTTCTTTCCCTTAAGGAGTGCATTTAACGGTGAAACTAGACTCGAAAAATCTCTAATAAATCTCCTATACCACGAACACATGCCTAAAAAACGTTTAACTTCTGTATAGGTGGTCGGCCTGGGAAAGTTGACCATAGTGGCAACTTTACTTGGGTCTGTTCGTAAACCATCCCCAGTTCCATCGATTACGAAACCTAAATACTTGATTTTATTTCTGAAAAACTGACATTTTTCTAAATTAACGGTCAAGTGAGCATCCTTCAAACATTGGAGAACATCTTGCAACAATTGAACGTGTTGCTCTAAGGTCTTTGACACAACGACTATATCATCAAGGTAAACGAAAATGTTTGGTTCAAATTGAGGGCCAAAAACGGCGTCCATGAGGCGTTGCTGGGTCTGGGCAGCATTGCATAACCCAAAAGGCAAAACTGTAAATTGAAACAAACCCCGGCCAGGTACGGAGAAAGCGGTCTTCTCTTTAGAAGATGTTTCTAAAGGAATCTGCCAGAAACTACTTCGCAAATCTATCGATGAAATAAATCGTGCTTCTTTCAGCATATTCAAAATTCTATCGACCCTAGGAAGTGGATAGCTATCTAACTTAGTTTGTGCATTCAAGAACCGTCCATCGAAGCAAAAGCGATATTCGCCGGAAGACTTCTTTACTAATAATACCGGAGAATTATAAGGGCTATGGGAAGGTTCAACTACTCCCAACTCTAACATTTTATCCAACTCGGAATTAAGTTGTTCAAGCAAATAAGGCGACATGGGGTACTGACGTTGTTTAAACGGCTTATGATCACCGGTATCTATAGTGTGTACAATCTTATCCGTGCGCCCTAAGGTTTTCTCACTACTAACCGCATTAAATGACCTAATAACATCTTTAATTATTTGTTGTTGTTCTATAGTGTACTGGGTTCGAAAATCATTATCACTAGGAGCACTCTCTGAAGATATCACCTTGATTTCATTCAACTGGCTTTGGACTTCCCAAGTTGCATTTCTAAAATTAATTATTACCGAGAACTCTTTACAGAAATCGCTTCCTAAGATAATACCAGCAACTCTTTGTGCTTTTCCATCAGCAGTGGTTACCTGTTTAACTAAAGGGACTCTAGGTTTTAAATTAAATTTCCTAATAAAATGGTGAGCCTGATTCCCAATAATCGACTTATTAGCTCCCGAATCTAACAAAGCGATTACCCTCGTATTATATATACTTATTTCGATAAATGGTCTATTATCGCATGGTTTACTGATAAAGACTGGAGAGATTTCTCCCTCAGACCTCTCTACAGTGGGTTTACAAAATTTACCTACCACCTCTAACCATCTCTTCCACTCTAAATCCTTAATAGGGCTAGCGGCCTTTCTTTTAACAATTCGAGGTTGATGCCGGCCTATCCTCATCACCTCCCTACCTAGTTTTTTGAGCAACTACATTCTTTAATGGTGACATTTGCTTTACCACACTTGTAGCAAAATTTGTTCCGCTTTGCTAAGCAGTTCCTAAAAGCATGATTAGGCTCTTTACAATTCCAGCACACAAAACTCTTAAAACTTGAAGTACCACCACTACTACTACTACAATTTGCACTATTCTGATATTTATCTGCGTGAGCAGCATTTCTAAAATTTGGCTTACCCTTACCAACCCCACTAGTAGTTGGGCTTGAACGCTCTACTACTGCACTAACACGTACTTTACTCGAAACATGTTGCCGTTGTTTATCCTTGATGGCCTGAGCCTCATCTATCTTTCTACATAAACTAATAAGTTCATTGACACTGCCTACTTGAGCTAAAGCTAACTGTGTGACATAAATAGGTAGTAAATTTCGCTTGATATACTTCAACTTGGTACACTCTGCTACAAAATGTCCTACTCTATTAAATAAATTCTCCATAGCTGCTACGAAAATATGCACGGGTTCCCCTTTGTTTTGGTACCTTAAACGTATTTGTTCCCAAACATCATCTATATAATCTAGCGGTAAAAACTCTTTCTTCAATCTATCTACTAAAGCTTCCCAACTATCTACCGATGACTTAATTGACCTGAACCAAATCAATGCTTCTCCCGAGAATAATTCTACAGCTGAGTCGAACAGCTCTGTCTTTCCAACGTGCCTAGCAATGCATAATTCATCAACGCGCTCAAGAAATGTAATTACATCAAACTCTTTACTACCTGAAAATTTTATATCCCACTTATATACTGGTACTACTTTAACAGTAGTTTGATTAACCTGAGTGTGAACAATTGGAGTATGAGGACTAAGAACTGGACTCTGTAAATTCAAAAGTGGAGTTTCCTCTTTGACCTTATCTGACAGTAATACTTCTAATTCCAAAGCTGAAGCCAAGGATTCATTCTTAAATAGTATGACATCGGGATCGTCATCATCTGGAATTTTAATACGTTTCGCTCGGTTGGTAAGATGAACAATGCGTGAACGGGTACGCTTATATAACGAATCTGTTTCGGGACCTTCGAAGTCATCTATTAATTGTTTAATGGACTCAATGATTTTATTAATTGACTCCTTTTCTAAATCATAATTATAACTTGGATCAACATACTCTAGAAAAGAACGTGCCCTATCTCTTTCTAATAATCTAGCTAACATTTTACGCCTTGTTGCAGCATCTTTGCGTTCGGTTACAATTCCTCTTATTCGCAACTCATAATTAAGTTCCTCACTAAGTAAATCAATTGGCCTCATATTATTCAGTTCCATTTTGAATTTTTTTTTTTTTTTTTTTTTTTTATACTGATACCACAACTATACAAAATTATCCAATCTACCAAACTGTTTTCTAATTAGACTAAAACTCGGGCCCCACGTTCATGGGCTCCATTTCTTATTACAATTTTACTTAAGTTTCAAAGAATAAAGTTAAACTCCTATTAGAAGTTGACGTGACCACGGCAGCTTTATGCGTGGGTGTGGGTATTTAATATTCGATATTAATTTATGGGCGCCAAGTCCAAAGGTAATTGTGGATAATCTTTTTGGTTGGACCACTTCCAAAAAAAACAAAACACCAACAAGAGTATAACCTATTGTTAGAAATAATAACACAACACAGTCTGGTAAATAGTATAATGTAATGGTTATTAATATATAACAATGTAAATGATTAGTAAACAGTTAATAGTAATGTATAAGACGAACAACACAAAAAAATAATAAACAACAATAAAAAATGTAAGTATCACACAATAATAGCAAAAACGCAAGATTCGTTGGTAGTTTAATAGTACCTGATTAATTACATAAAAAAATTATTACGAAGAGGTAAGCTTACGTGTTCGTAGTTCGTAGTATATTTGTAGTTCAATCAATAGCAACAAAATTTACATTAAACAAATCAAATTGACCGGCAACGAATCACGCTCACAACTTTACATATTTATTTTACCGGTGTGGTGATCGTGAATGGAAGTATGAGATAAGAAGTAAAAAGATTTACACATTTTATCAATAAACAAACTGTCAACAGAGTAAATGTAAACAGTTAGCTTCTATTTAATTTAACATTAAAACAATTATGAAAACTGAATTATACCAAGGTAAGTATTTATATCAATGTTTATCAGAACAGATAAATTGTTATTAATTGCAGGAGATGTTGGACCTGCAGCTCCTGGGGTTTATGTGAGCATAATCATCCAGGGTATTTCTGGTTCAGCTGGTTATAAACGATACAATACACAGTACCTTATATTAGGGTTGCCTTCACCCCGAATCGACAACTAGTATACCTGAGGCCACCAATGCTATACTTCTTCAGAAAGGTAAGTTGATTTACACATATTTGCTCCTACTAACTTTTAATCATTCTTGCAGGGATGTTAAAGACATTATAACAAGACGAACCATTACTAGAATTCCATCACAACGTAGAAAGGTTTCTTAAAAAGTATACACCCCAAAGGTATGGGAGACCATCAAAAAGAGCAATAGATGATGAGTGCCCTCGCCTTCTCAATTTGCGTCTGGATCTACAAAGAGACCATGCGGTCCCTCACCAGCTAAAGAGGCCTCGATGATGGTAGAAAACCAACCAAACAAAAAAACTGCCACCCTCACAGTTGATGGGAGACCACCACCTTCTTCCAGAGATGGAACATACAAAATGGTTCCCTTATCAAAATGACACGAAAAATCCTCTTATTACCCGCCAAAACTAATCTAATAGATAATACTGATAACCAGGATATGCAACCAAACATGCACTATGTTTAGTGAGATATGTGTAATTAATTCTGAATAAACCTTTTCAATAATTTATTCAATAATTTATTATTTAATTAAGAAAATATAAATGCTACAATATCTTCAATACATTGGTTAAGTTAACAGTGGTCAGTTTCATTGAACCATGGGAACGAAGCAGTTGGTTTGGATGAATAGTTTAATCTGATCAGAATTAGAAACCTTTTTAAAATTTCTATTTTTGCTCTTTCTTTGTGTTGCCAGCTTTTTACTCAAAATGTTGATGTTATGTTCAAACCTTCTTATAATTTTATTAACGCTTGGGAATTGCTAACACTAAAATCTTGAATTAAAAAAAACGTATTGTTCACAAACTCCTGGAACTTTTTTAAAATTATTTCATCAAAACCATTTTCTTGAAAATTATCTCCAAATATCGCGGGGATCATGTCTTGCTTTAGAAGAGTTTTTCAAGTACAAAATGATTATTTAAACTAGAACCACTGCTGGGGTTTCGGCAGCCTACATAAGAAATTTGAAAAAAGTCCAGATTTGTTCTACTTTTAAAATTAATTGCTGAACAGCATGTTAAGTGAATTTATTATTATTACACCGGAAGTCTCTCAACAGGTAAAGTCAACTGGAGTACCTATATTGTCCGTGTAGTACAAGTCTGATCATGGGTGCCATTTCGTGTCAGCTGGAAATTTAAATTTAGGCTTTTAATCTTAGCGCGCGACCCTTATGTTACGCGACACTTCATACTTGCTGTCATTAAATGTCACGGGGTGGGTGGGGCAGACCACACGGCACCTATCCATAGAACTGGAACTTGCACATCCAACCTCAGGCATCTGGACACCGATGACTCTCTAAACATTCCACTCGGTAGAAAACGGCCACTTTTCTTTACTTGTAGAATAATCTACGTTTGATTCATGAGCGTTTAGCGAGTGAATTAAATCTTCACGAGCTAGAAAACAATTTTTCTTTACTTGTAGAATAAACTACTATTCTTTTACTTTCCAATCATCGGCCATTCATTGGCTACATGATATTCATTTAAACTTGAACTGGTACATTTAAATGCTTGTAGTTCGTTTATTTGTAAGTTTAGGGTATTTATGTATTAATAAATTTTGTTTAAAATTAAATTATCGTTTAAAATGTGCAAAAATATACAGGGTATAACGCGAAGTACAATTATTTTTAAAATTTTACCATCGTAATCGGAAGAAAAAACGCTACTACTTTGGTAGTTTAACCAACATCGTATCTTTAATAGTAACAAAGTTGGCAATAGTGCCGACTTCAATTTGAACACCCTGTATAACAAACTGACCGTATGTAGTAACAGCAAGAATGAAAAGCCGCGTGCTAAGTTTAAAAATTCTAAATTTAAATTTCCCGCTGACACAAAATGGCGTCCATGACCAGACTTGTATTACACAGACAATATAGGTACGCTAGTTGATTTTAATCAAATACTTTAATATTTTTAATACCGGAAACTCCATATACCTCACAATATGAAAATAGACAACATTTTTGAAGCGCCATCTTCGCAGATGGGTGTGCAATTAATAAACGTTGTTTCGGTGATAAACTTAGAGTTAATTAAAAAATAGGACTATTTTTGATAGGCAGTGGTTTATTATTTGTATGCTAGCCTATATCAAGCTTTAAAACTTATCTAAACTATTCAATCTTTTATTACGACGACTATTTTTTAATTACTTTCCAAATATTTTAAAAATAGTTGCACGTCACACCGCAAGAGACGCTTTTATTTTGTCTCCGATATAGCCCTTTTATTTTCAAATAGTAGCGACAACAACTGATCTCGCCGCTGGAGCAAAAGCACTAGAACGATGTTGGCGACATTGAATATTACCAGATTTGACATTCCGTCTTACAATAAATCTTAGATTTAATAATAATCATGCACAGAAATATTCACAATTTAACATTAATTTCATAATGGACATTCATGTTCTGCAAAAACGACCATATTAATATGTTATATATTTACTTCCGTAATTGTAATTTCTGAACAACTTTTTATTGAAGTTCTGTAACATCATGCATGTAGTAATTTCTTCATTATTAAAGTTTGGTTCAGGTTTGCTCCACGATGACGCTACTATTTGAAATAGAGGGGCTATACTTCTGACTTACTGTCTCTAACTTTTCAAAATAAGCTTCCGTTATTAATAATATTAAAGAATTTGTTTTAATCAACAGTTAGAGTCTCTCTATAATAATATCAATTAATAAGAATAATAAGATCTTAATAGTCTGACACTGGTGTTTTTACATTGTATAACAAAAATTACATTACTTTTCACCGTAATACACAATTTTGTTTATGGAATTAAATTTGCTTAATAATATGTATTTTTGTTAGTAAATAAATGTATTATGATAATGTTTAATCCAAGGATTTATGGATTGATCTACACAGAGAGAAATACTTCATAAGAGCTTTGCACAATATTGTTCAAAACGGTGTTGGAGAAATTTATATTATAATTGTAGAATCGTATTGTCCAGCGTTGTGTAGGTTTTCGTTACTGAATTGTCTAACAGGAACGTACGACAATTATTTAACACAGTCAGATTTAGTTCTGCATTCTTTGGAACAATGTTGTAGAGAATAAGCTAGCATATTATGTTGAAGTATAATTGTAAAAAATGTTTAGAAAAATACAATATTTTGTTTGAATGAAATCATAAGCCAGTGTTCAAACTGCTTGCTACTAATTATTGTGTTTCGCAAAGTTTATGGATGACATCCTATAGATGTCACCATTTGTAATTGTCGCTATTAATGTAAATTCGAGATTTATATATAAACAGGCGACAGCAAAAGGAAATTTTAGTGCTATACCTGTATAAACTATACATTGTATAGTTATATACATATTAGTTACATATATTTTAATATATGTAAAAATATATATTTTATTTGTGATACCTAACCTTCTGTATAGAATATTTGTGCCAGAGTATTGCACAATTTGTATAAATGAGAACAAGTAATTGTGTTAAATACTATTAAGCAATTGTGGCACAACTAGCGCAACAATTGTACAATTTTGTATAAAATTCTATGCAACAACATTACACATTCTGTTTTAATAAGTAACACAATTTGTTATGGAAACTTATAGACAACTATTCATTTGATTCTACAAAATTACTATTGACTTCCACAAAATGTTATTTGAGTTTATACACATCCTTACAAAAAATTGAAAACATTATTTAAAAAATCTTGACAAACTAAATGACACAATCTTGTTTTATAATTCTACACAAATTGTCCCTGTCACTTTTTTAAGACCAATTTGTTTTACAATACCACACAATTGTTGATGAAATTTAAATACATTTTTCTCTGTGTATGTACATATTTGAGAAAACAAACAAGATACAATTTGTAAAAACAAACAACTGAAAGTTGATAGGTGAAAATACTTTATAAGAAAGCAAGTCGTTCCTGACATTGGATCCACATGTCCTAACTCTTATCTTATATAACCTATTATTATTATACAGGAACTCTAAACAGGTGAGTTGAGCACCCTCTCTCGAGTGGAAAATAAACTAAAACATTAATAAAAAAAACTATAAATAATAAAGTTAAATTATTATATTACATGCATCTTTTGTATTTGATCGTTTAAAAGTTGGAAATTTTTTTTCTTTATATGATTATTAATTTAAAATTTTTTCAAAATAGTCAATTGTTGAGGATTAATACAAGTAGGAAAGTATGGATACATGTTTATTTCTATCAGTATTATGACTAGTTTCTAATATGTGACTGGTGAAGTTAGAGACATTGGATTTATTAAAGCAAAGTAAGCATTAGAAATTTTAGTATAAAAAGTAGGCCTTTCCAAACCAGCGAAGTAAATACTTTATCTACGACCACAATAGAAAGTTACACATTCAGCACAATCTAGTAACCGTGACAACGACCAATTGCATATAATCTCCAAACTGAACGGTAATGACCGTGAGAAATGATTTCTCACGATCAGTAGTTCTGTTAAAACGTCATAGATGTCAGCACTTGCAATATTATAACATTATTAATTATTTGAAATATAAAATGTTATACATTTTAGATAAAGGTTAATTTATTTTGTTTAATTAATGTTTTTCATTAAATTATATTTTGGACGAATATCCATCTAGAAAAATTATCGGTTCGGCGGGAAATCGAAGAATGCGAGCATACGCAGCGTCCGAGCACTTCTTAAAAGCCTCCTTCAAGCCACTTTCATTACTTGTAATGTAATATACTGTAGTTCTAGTTTTAATTTGACGGTTCGTTTTTTTCAGAAGAGTAAACATTGTTATAAGAAGTACTTCATTTAAACACTAAAACGTTTATTTGGACAAATTTTATTTTTCTTTATTGATTCAATGCCCAGTTTCATTATACGCTTTTTCATTGAGCATATATATTGTTGGCTGTATTCAAAGTATAAAAATATAATTCTGAGACCCTATTACCGTAGAGCTTAAATCTTAACATCACAAAACCTTACAGTATTGATTTTTTAGTTGTTTTATAATAATTCTAAAAGCGCCTATTAATTGAAATCGTGTTTAAGCTTCAGAAAAACAGAAACAAACGTGTATTCCATTTTGACTGGTTTTGTTAGTATGTAAAATTATAAATAAAATCAGCTGGTACGTTCTTTGTGATTACGCCTCTTCAAAAGGCTTTAGTTAATTGGCAAGAGTTATGACTAACATGAAACCCAGTAAATGACCCTCTAGGCTTGTTATGTGTAATCGCAGTAATGTATTATCAAACATTTGGCTTCTAGAGGACATAAATTCATGTGACAATTTATCGCAATTGAGTGCATATAATCTTTGCATCCACAGGAGTAATTTAGCAGTATTTCAACTGCTGTAACTTCTTAGTATGCATTTGCTGCTGTTTGTCTATTCCATTAATATTGGCATTACAATATCACTTAAAAATTGCACTATTGTAAAAATAGCTACGACACTTCACTTTGACCGTTGCAAGGAAAAGATTAATACAATCGAATACATTTTTGCAATAATTTTATCCAGAATCACTTGATAACATTTGGCTCATAATTATGCTCATTACAACTGTATAATATTACTCACTAGCGGAATAAAGTTACTTTATTCTATTATTAAAAGAAGGGACATACAATAATTTTGTCAACACGTATCTAGAATTTGACAAATTACAAAATTAAAAAAAAATTTAATTAAATGTATTGATTTTGGATAACAGTTTCGATTGTGGATAAAACATTATAATGTATTGGTGTTTTATTTAGACTCAAAAAAATTCTTTCGACAACATTCTTTCGTAGATAAAACCTAAAACACATATTATGCATTAAATAACATTAATCAATAACAATGAAACAACATCTATGTACCTCCGAAAATAAGATATTATTATTAAAAATATATTTAAATCTAAAAATCTGAATTTTTTAATTTTAATCTCGCAACTAAAATATTCCAATTTTGCAAAAAATACCTAAAGTTTAAGAAACACGTATAAAAATAAAAATATAATAGGCCTTTACATCTATCTGAAAGCAAAATATAGAAGAAAAACCGTTTCTTTTTTTGTAGCTATACATAACTGAGCTTCTACCCTTTAGGGAATACTTGCGAAACTTGGTTTACGTATTTAATTACGTTATACATTATGAAATATTTCAGAACTCCTTTTTTACTTATTTTCTGAAAGTATTTTGCTGTATAGCCATTTTTTAATGGTCAGAAAACTATTTCATTGTTATTTAACATGATACCATTACTTTAATACATTGTCTTATACATTAAGCCAATAATGAATAATTATGGGATTTTAAATGAGATTATATTAAGGGATATTATTGGGAATGGGAAAAATAGATACCTGTAGTTTTTTATAATGTATATTCTGAAAGCTCATAATGAGTACTGTTTTATCTGCTGTATTACAATGATTAAAAGACGGATTGTTCTTTAAAAGCTTTATTATTTTAATGTTGTAGAGGAGAGAGTGAATGTTTGACTACTTGTTAATCGATTGATATTCTTTTCTACATTTGTTGCCTTGGATACTAAATCTTATCCAAGGCATGGTGATCATCACAGTATTTTCTTATATTATTAATTCTATTGGCTCCGAAAGACAGGAATGTGTCGAAAATCGAGAGCAAAAGTTTGAAATTGAAATATCTGATGAACATTTATAAATATTGTAATAAGTAGTGTCAATTTCTTACAAGAATTTAGGTAAAATACACATATTTACTTCCTTTTAAATTGTAATAATAAAAACGTTAAACATAAATAACTACGGCAAGTTTATCATCAAAATATCAACTTCTTTTGAAAAATGTATAAAATGCATGACTATAGTTAATGTTACAGTTTCACTTTGCTGCTACTACAAGCAAGTACTAATTAATATTGTAACGTGTTCAAATTTCCAATTTTAGAATAATGCAATTTTAAATGTATTAATAGTAAAAAAACTTTAGTACGGCCCTGCATATTCCAATACATTTTAGTTGGGTTACAGACGATATTAAGAATTAAATGGTGTTCTTTTAATACCAAAGGTCACCCAAGTGTTTTCATCCAGATAAAATTGTTTCTAGAATAAAAATGCAGACTTTATCTTCAACCAAATGACGTCCTCGTGGAGATCAAAGTTCACTGCAAAGAATTCCCACGGTTACAAGCTGTTTTTTGTAGCAAAGATCTAGATGAGATTGAAGTTACAAATATCCAGAAATAATATCACCCTTCTACAAAGGAATCTAACGCCAGAAAATATATTTAGTTCAAATTTATAGTTCCTGTGCATGCTCATCTGCAATTCTAGAATTGAGAGTTTAATGGCTGTTTGAGTGCGACAAAAAGTACTCGTGACAGGTTTCTTCCTTCCAAACAATATTGAATCGAGGTTTGTCACAAAAAAGACTAGATATACAAGTCGTCTCTCTAGCTTCGACTAGAGAACTGTTTCATTAAAACTTTTAACTTTAATTCAATTTAGCAATGCGAAATTTGTAACTGCAATATTATAGGAAGTAAATATAAAATAGTTCAAATGAAAGGAGTTTGCAATACCCATATCAAACTTTAATATGCATAAATGTGTAATTTTCGTCCATAGCAAACTACAATTCAATTGTTTCTGAATCATAGGTTACTATTTCTTCTATTTCGCAATAATTTACTTATATCGGCTGATTAAAATAAAAAACCCCATTGAGAAAAGTTCTGCTGTTCTGTTTTCGATGCATTTTTCAAATACAAAAATCCATCAATCGATACTCAATAGCTTGTCGACTACCCAGGATGCACAATAGTTGGGAAAATAAAAGGAAATTATTAATTTATTTTGTTGGAATTAGTTTGCTTTATGACCCATGTCCATTTCTGCTTATTATTCCATTTTGCTGATAAGCGAAATGTTTTTACACAAATCCTAATTTTCGTGGTATCAGCCTAAGGATGCAGTGAGCCTGGTGCGCTAAGACTTTATTAAATGAGTCTTTATTAAATTCTAAATAGGTCTGTATAAGGAGGGTACATGATTGTTTAAAAGGTACATTCTGAAAAACAACTTTAAAGTGTTAATGAAATTTGTTAAACTAAGAGTTATTCTTGGTTTTGTTCTGTAGCTTTTGAGAGTTTCCCTGTTGTTTCTCTTCGCGAGCATCCTGTCGTACCTACTTTAAGGTTTATAATGAGATAAAATAAATAACAACAGCAAACAAAACTAATTAGAATCTTCATTAAACTATGAGAAGTATCTAGACCATGAATAAATATTGTGTTATATACTGATAGTGAGAAACTTGTATGTTTATACAATATATGCGATTCAGCCGTGATGTGTCACAAAGGAATGTCAATATCGAGAGATCGAAACTCGAAATTTATTTAAGTAGCTAGAGAAAAACTAAAAAGCACACATAACTGCTGTTTGGGTTCAAAACTCAAACGAGAATGTTTTACATTCGCCATCGATCAACTGACATATTGTCATTTTAGTATAATGGTAGAACAACTAAAATGAACAAACGTCTCATGTCACACCTATACAGTTCTCTGAATGTTAAACATTTGCTGTTGCCAGAAACAATCTTCAATTCTCTGTAGATTTGTAACATGAGTTCAGAAAAAAACTGTTTTTTAGAGGAGTTATTTTTTATTTTACGACTGCATGTTATATACAGTGGGATTAAAGTATGGAATATAAAAAAAAGCGAACTCAACCGTTTTTTTTTAAACGCGGAAACAAGTCGATTTTGTTTTTTAAAAATACACATTAATATGTGCGATTCACCTTCCGACTTTCATTTGTTTCTAAGTTATGACGTCATCACAAAAGAATTTAAATGAGAATATAGATTTTTAATAGTGGAATCCTATAGTGATTTCTCTGCTCTTATGATTATGCAAAAAAATCATAAGGTTGCATAACAAAGATTTTGAGAAAAATCGAGCTGAACATTGTAAATGTTTGTTAGTCATGACGTCATCACAAAAAATTTAAATGACAATATAGATTTTTGGTAGTGGAATTCGATAGTGATTTCGCTTCCCTTATGATCATGCAAATAAATCATAAGGTTGCATAACAAAAATTCTGAGAACAATCGATCTAAACATTTAATTGTATTGATATTATGGTATCAATATATCAGATCGGTTTTTCTCAGAATTTTTGTTATACAACCTTATGATTTATTTGCATGATCATAAAGGGAAGAGAAATCACTATCGGATTCCACGACTAAAAATCTATATTGTCATTTAATTTTTTTGTGAGGACGTCATAAGAACAAACATTTACAATGTTCAGCTCGACTTTTCTCAAAATTTTTGTCATGCAACCTTATGATTTTTTTGCACGATCATAAAGAGAAGAAAAAACACTATCGGATTCCACTATTAAAAATCTATATTGTCATTTAAATTTTTTCTTGTGATGACGTCATAACTTAGAAACAAATGAAAGTCGGAAGGTGAATCGCACATAATAATGTGTATTTTTAAAAAACAAAATCGACGTGTTTCGGCATTTTAGAAAACCCGGTTGAGTTCGCTTTTTTTTTAAATATTCCATACTTTAATCCCACACTGTTATATCTCCAAGAAAGTGGTGAACATTTCAGCATCTTTCGTAATAAACTAAATGTTGGCAATTATACATTTTATTATTATTATTAGCTATTTTAATTTATTAAATTATTAGTTGTCCCAAGCATACTTGACCGTAGGTCACGGTACTTAATAGTTACCGGTGTAACTATTAAGTTTTTGCCAGTAGTCACAAGCACGTAATTGCTACGGTTTTGTTACGTGCCTGGAACCAAAATGGGGAACAATTTTTGGGTAGTAGGTACGTAGCGGCGTAGTAATTGCTACTTTCGTGGAACTTCTTTTCTCTTTGACATATCGTGTCGCGTGATTGCTCTCTCTTGCTCTTGCAACTTAACAAATATTCTATCATTTTCTATACTATATAATGCTGGATCGTGTCACAAAATAAATTACCAGTTTATTTGTAATACGTACTTAATACAAAGAGCGATGAAATGTTTGATTATTTTATCATTCCAGTACACCAAAATTATAAACCATTGCAACTTTTCTGTTAAATATGATGATGATAGATCGAAAAATAACAAAGCGCCTTCTTTAAATATATTTTTTAGTAAAAAAATGTCTTAATAATAGTAATTTAATATTATTTTGGGGAATCATTGTGTGATTTTGTTCTAAAAAGTGTTTGGCATAATTACAGATTTCAGGATGTTTGTTTCTGTAACAACGCACGTGATTTTTATGTCTTATGTCAAAACTTCTAAGTATTAACGCAATATATACCGAACTACAAAAAGAATAATTTCAACGGTAAATGGCCGATTTATCATGTGTTCTGTCTTTAGCATTAAATAAAAATAAAAAAGTGTTAGTGTTGGTTTTAAAGGTTATTTTATAATTGTTGGTTTTTTTCTTAGTATATGTGCAACTTTTTCTGATATTTTGCCAAAATATGGTATAGATACGTCATTTGTCTTCTGTTTGATTGTCAATGGGGTATATATCTTATGATAGCTAACCTATAATCTTTTTGTTTAACAAAAATGTCAAACATGTTCGAATTGTAATGATTTACATGTAGTTTAATGGTTGATATCTCTTTCCTAAAATCTGGCTGTGTTAGTGGATTAGTTAAAGCTCTGTGTACTAAGGTTCTGTAATCTGCTAGTTTATGCGCTTTGTGGTGACATGATTCATTTGGTATTGATATGTCAGTAGGTGTTGGTTTTCTGTATATGGAAAATTCAAATAGATTATGTGCGTTAATCTTGATAGTTAATCTTGATAGTTAATCTTGAAGAAGTTAATACCATGTTTTGTTATGTTTCTAAAGTAAAATTTGTTTTGGTCGATACTATTCATAAGTATTAAAAATTCATTGATAATCTGAAAAGAACTGTCAAAACAAACTAAAATGTCAACATAACGAAACCAAAAGATGATTATGGAGTTCCACAAAGTAAGGCTAGAAACAATAAGCAATAATATGTAGAAGTTTATTAAATCACTAGAATTACCTAAAATTAACTAAATAAATTCCAAATTAAATTAATTTTATTTGAAATGACAGTTGGCGTTAATTTCATTAATATTACACGTTTAGTACCCCACCACACACGAACGTAGGAGAGGCGCTTTGACTGGTATTTAGGAAGATCAACGTGTCAGAAAAGGATAAAACATTAATTTGAGATAAACAGGATAGAATGAGAATTAAGAAATACAAATAAGTAATGGTAAACAAAACATTAATTAACTAATAATACAATAATTTACCTTTTGCGTTCGTTTTGTTAAGTATATAAGTGGATAGTGGTATATAAGATATAAGTAATACAATGGTTTATGTATTCATTACATTGAAATTATTTTTAACGAATTCATTATAATGTAAATGTATTTTAAGTGTACAACAGGCTATACAAACATAACCTCAAAAGTTTGAGAAGTGGAATAGTATATTACATGTTGAGTTGGTAAAGGATATCTTTACAAGCCAAGCGATAATTGTTTGACCGAGACGGTACGTCGAGGTCAAACAATATCGCGCGGCGTGGAAACTTTACCAACGAAACATGTATACTATTTTATTCACAATAATTAGACTTAAGATAATCAAAATAAAAAGTAATTTTAAATTTTAAAATAAATTTTTTATAAACTGTCATAACACGGCCTACTAGATTCATATAAGCTTCGTTTATATACGGCCGTCTCATTTCCAGTTTTTTCATTGTTGAAAATTATTACAGATTCGTACGTTAAATGGCGCCCATTGGCGGTAATTTTACAACAAAGATATTTGAAGTCAGAGCTCAGTCGTTAATTTTTAGATTATGCTTTATGTCAATTGTGTCAAACTGCCTCCGATTAAAGAATGTTTACTCGAATATTAACAGTAATTACTAATAAGAAATTTATTAACAACGATCAAATATTATTAGATTATGCATTAAAAAACAATAGGTACATTATATTACATTACAAAACGTTATATTAAAATTTTATTTATTATTTTAATTTATTATTCTTTCGATGTCTTTATTTTTATAGAAAAGGCTGCCAGTCCCTAAATAAAATTGGTAAACTATTAAAAAAAGTTACATTAAAACTAAAAAACATACTTTAACAACGACTTTACAAATATTCATGAAATAAATAAAGATTATTAAAAGTTTCACAGTTTTATTAAAATACAACCTGACAATATTGTTTCGACAGCTATGCTGTCATTATCAAAGGTAATATAATTATAAACAAACACGTCGCTAAGGTAGATACAAAAATAGGTAACTAGATAAAATAATAATAATAATCAGAATTAAATATCTAATACTTCCAGTAACGGAGAATTACTGAGCTCAAGTTGTTCATTCATTAAAGGTACCCTGATTTTGTGTTTGTATATCTCAAAGGCTTCTAAAATGTCTAATTTGTTTTTAGAACAAAATCACACAATGACTCCTCAAAATAATATTAAATTCCTACATTTTTGTAATAACAAACGCGCATGACATGGGTCAAAGTTGACAGGTGACAAAAAGGCGAAAAATGACCTTATTTGTTAAAATATAGAAAAATTTCAAATAGTTCCATTCTGTTTTTTAATAATTTTTATTTCATTTCGTATTTCAAACAATCGTTTATATACTACAATTAGTAAAATAAAGTATAACTTGATCTCCGTTGTCAATGACACTGGAGTTCAAGACGTTCTTGAGCTCCGTTGTTGTTGGCAACGTAAAAATCATTTGATGTTGCATAACAGCCACACGTGACATGCTGCTTTTGATCTCCTTGGTTACGCGTATGATGACACAGACAAGGCAACTTGCTTCGTTATACAATAAATTCGGATGAATTTTAAAAGTAAGGAATTAGGATTGAAATACAAAATAAAATAAAACAACTTATGCAATACGCAGATCAAGCTTCTTTAAATCCTCGAAGATGTTATAACGCCTCGGCTGGCGCCTCACCGTTATAATACATCTTCTCGGATTTAAAGTATCGCTTGATCTCCTAATTACATAATATATATAATATTCATGAAAAACACACCACACCATCTAATATTATTTGCAAAATATATGCTATGCAATCGTTGCCTGTCCACTCCTTTAAAGCGTTTGTAATGAATAATCAATTACGGGGGTGTATCAAAAAATATTAAAAAACAAAATTTTCCTATGTCGAAATATCTCGTTCAAACTCGGTATGTGAACATAAAATGGCACTAGAAACATTTTCTCTTATCACATTTTTTTTCCATATTTTATCAAATAAGATCATTTTTCGCCGATTAAAAAAAATAGCGAATTTGACAGATACCTAATGTTACCTGTCAACTTTGACAAGGCGTATTTCAAGTATTTTTGGAAGCAGTGATTACCCTACAAAGTTTTTTTCCTATAAGGAAACAATTTTATGGCAAACACTGTATTCATTGTATAATTGTAATTTTAGTCTCATCCAAGTAATCAATTTACATATGGTTTACGATAATTTGATAGAGAAGAATTAATTTACCAGATGACACCAAACACTAACCTGTAAGTCACTATTTATTTACACTTTAATTAAAAAAATGGATAGTGTTGCTTCCATTCTTTACAATCACTTTTCTTTATAGATTTTATCCACATCGTATGTCTGTCGTCGATGATGGTGAAACTTTCCACTAATGTACAAACCAAAATGGCCCAGATTAGATGCTAATGATACTTTACCAATGTACTAAAGTACTAAACTTTGTTTAATTCTTATTTTAAGAATATCTTTTTCCTTTGTTAATTATGTACCAGATAAATTAATACACAGCAACAATTAATTCATCCAATATATTGATCTTTTATTATGAGTGCTTACAATACAGATCCCTAATAGTTATTGTAATTCTTTCAATTTAATGCATTGCATTTTCTGCATTTTTTCTACAGTTGTCAAAAAATGCGGACATTTTTTCGTTAATATCCGTATGCAAAATGCCACATTGGTTTTGTTTACTTGACAACGTGCACAAAATATTTTTCGGTTTAGAGCGAAAACAGGTACTGCGTATAACTAACAAGAATTTTCTCTTTCTTACAGCTAATACCTTCTGGTTGCTTAGATGCTCATAGACGAAATAAAATAAAATTTGGATGAACTTATAGAATTATACATGCATGTGTAATAAAATTTAAAATCTTAAGTTAAACTCATGGAATGTATATTAGTGAATATTAACTTGATATTGAACCTTTAATAAATAAATCAATAAAAAAGTATCTATAAGGGTATGAAATATTTTGTATATGTGTATGGCCAGAGAGAACCATAGCACCAAATATATAAACTATTTGGCTTATTTACGGTTGGGAATCAATATAGTTTACACATTAGTTTTGCCAGTACAAGTTTATAAAAATTCAGTAGTTTAGTAACCACTAACCCATTTTTATGATAAACCACATTTACAATATGGAAAAATTAAAAACATCTTTAGATTATTAGAAACAGAACTAGATTTATCAATGTAAACTGTATTGATTCCCCAACTGTACCTAATTTGACATCTTCAAAATTTGCAATAAATGTATGTTACACGTAGAATATGGGAATGATATTTATGTATCAAGGGCGTTATGATGACGATAATGCCAGGAGGGCGACGCTGTTCCAACTCAAGGGACTGAAGGACCAGAGGGATGGAAGTCGCCAGATGAGCATTATCATCTAGTAACGCTCGTGCTGCATATGTACAAGGGGAAAATTAGTTTTAATTTATAACTGTTAGCGTTGCCAATGACGTTGTTTATATTCACTCGTATATTTCACTTGCGTATTATTTGTTGTTTAGACCTGTGACACGTACTATATACAAGTCCATAAAAACCAGAGCATTATAAGCGGGCATTATAGCTCATAATGCCCGCTCACGGTTTACTTTGCAATCGAAGCCAGCTCTACGTTCAATAGTAATTTGAATCATTAAGTCAAAAACTATATGTTATACCGGCTTGATTCCGGCCGGATCATTGTGCTTTATCCTTATGGTGACAGAGTTTCTTAAAAACAAGTTTTTAATTGAAAACTAACTTAATTTCTAATGCAGAATCCAAATCTTAAAAATGGGGGTTCCAATTTAATATTTCAAAGTTGCGCCCCCCTCCCACCCCCCTGGGGGTGGAGGTGGGGGTCTAGTGTGGTATCAGTGGACAGCTTTTTGAAAAATATTTAAGACGTGTTTTTTGTTTTTTTTTAAATTTTGCGTGCATGTCTCGAGATATTTGACCGTTCCGGGACTTTCTCCGCACCCTATATGTGAAGAATTCTATATTATTGTTAATTATGCGTACCATGTCTTGTGGGAACCTATCCTCAACTTATGTGATAAGAGATACTAAACTTTCTCCATGTAGATCAAACCCCGGCATCCTCTTCTTCAAAGGAAATTCTACCAATTTTCACACTAATGTATAAAAAACATTGTATTCAACTTGCACGAAAGGGGCTTTTGTGTTCTTGTCTGAGAAATTCCGGAAATATCTCACTCACACGCAAAAGTCTCAGTTTCTATGTATTTAACGTAAATAACTATTTCGTAAATGAGAATTATGTACGGTTGCTCCGCTACAGTAATTTAATATTGTAAGCTAATGTTTAATACTAAGATAAACTGTTGTTAAATAAATATCTAGTGATGTTTAGAGGTAAAAGGCAGTGTAGTTAATTTAAATACTACGCATCAATTTTAAATTATATAGTTTTACCCTTTTCTGTTTAAAATTCTTCAATTAAACAATCTAGATTTTTTAGTAAATACTACTCTTACCGGTCATGTTTTTTCAAACCGAGAAGAGGAAGTGAGACGACTTCGTGAGATTAGTATAGATACTTGATGGTAATGTAAAAGCTGTTTAATGTTTTCTACAGCTGTCAAAAATTGATGACATTTTTTCATTAATATCCGTATGCAAAATTTGGTTTGGTGTTCTTGAATGAGTTTGTGACTCGGCTACGCCTCGTCAAAAGACTTTCATTCTTGACCACCAAGGTAGCATTTATCGCACTAGATAAGGTATACACTGGCAAATAAGCTGTAATGAAGAAAATATTTTTTTATGTCACAACACAACAATAACGTTAATATTATATTCATAGTCATAGTTATCTTACTTCAAAACTGTCAGACATAACACCTGCAATGTTCAACTGACAAATGTTATAATTAAAGAAAAAATAAGATATTTTTGTTTTGTATCAATTTTAGGGTTAGAATTATACGATGTAATCATAGTAATTAAAAACCGCGTCAATAAATATAGATGGCGCCACACAGTGCTGAAACCTGATTCTAGTTGGTCAAAACTCCAAAAACCATTGTTAAAATCAAAGGTATTCTAAGAAATAGTATTTTAGTAGAAAGCTTGGTGAACTCGTAACTAACTGCCGTTTACCGTTACGGCAAATAATACCCATAAAAAAATTCGGACAATTCCGGGAAAGTGCAGTTCAGTGTTAACCCTTCCGAAGGCGCCAATCTGATGTAGATGTGTTGTGATGTAATGTGATGTAGATGTAGTTTATTCGTTAACATGAAAGTTTTTGGTGGAAGTGTTTTTTCATTGATTTCAATAATTTATAAAAACATAATTGAAGTGCTAAAAATTCTTATAAAGAGGTAAGTTTATACACTTCTAATATAGAAATGATGATTTTTACTTTCCGGATAATAGTTTTCTTATTTTGTGGTTTATAACTTACAAAGTTTGCAAGAGCTTGTGTTTGAACTTTTAATATGTTTTTGATATATTATAAAGAATAACATATTTAAAAATAAACATCCATAATGACTCATAAGCTGAAATACAATCGAAATTAAAAAGGATAGTTATTAAACGATTAGCAATACAATTTTTGCACATTATTTCATTTAAATGTTAAAAAAGCATTTTAAGTTGTGTAATATTTCTCAAAATAAAGAAGAATTCGTGTAAATGCTATTTATTTTACGTTTTTACCTTATTTTTTAATAACATAATTATGTAAATAATCTTTTCTTGGGAAAAGTATAAAAGTATCAAACTGATCCAATTCTAGAGGCTAAAAAGATTTTTTTAAAATTTCTTTCTTGATTATTTTATTATTTTTATACTATTCCAGTCATTTGCTTTCAGTTAAGCCTATAAAATAATTTTGACCAGCTAGAATTGGGTTTCAGCCCTGTGTGTGGCGTTGTATAGTAACAGAATTAGGCACAATAACGTCGATATGCGGTAGGTGATTATGCATGCAACCAATGAGATGCATGCCTTAGTTGTAGCATACTCTTCAAACTTTTCAGCATACCGTATAATTAAATTTAATAAAACTCCGCTAGAATGCAGCTCATTTTTGGCGTGTCCCAATTACCAATCATGCTAAGAAAATTTGCCTAGGTAAGGTGGGGGTTAACCAGTATTCAAAATAACGAGATGCGCTAAAACATAAATATACGATTTAATCATACAAAGCATAAAAAACGACTATTGTGTTATAAAGACTTTCACTAAACCACTCCAAAAATTACTTATTCTCTTGAGTAGATAATATAAAATCAATTTTTGTCTCATGCAATAATTTTCATATGGTCTTTATTGAACTGGATAATTAAATAAGTTTGTACCTAACAAATCTAGTCAAAATGGTCTACATTTTATTAACATAAATATTGTAAAGTGTAAACAAACTGCATAGAATTCTTTAAATACCCGCTGCCCTCTTACGAATTCTTTTACAATATAAAAATCGATACAACACGTTTTATCCGAGTTTCTACCGTCGGCGTCGCGTCGCTCTGTTTCAAGTTAACTTCAGCCGGAAAACGAGTTTCTACCGTCGCGTCGCATCGCTGTGTTTCAAGATAACTTCAGCCGGAGAAGTTTGGAAATCCTCCGCGAGAGGGCCGTCGTTACACTACTGAAAGAATTTTCCTGCTGTAATTTTACTACACCCTAGGGGTCTCACACAAGTTTTTCACATTAAATTCAACAGTTATATGAAAGATAACAGAGTGGTCGTGTATGACAATTTAATTAAATTTTAGGAAATTATTGGCAAATACATAGTCTTTCGTTGCGGCTTTTTCGTAACTAATTAATTGAAGGAATTATACTGATACATTTTAAATGGTTAAAGTTGAAAAGTCTACAAACGAGGATTGTCGCTCTTTAGCACTGTGTAATCAGATTCTAATCTTTAATGACGTTTATTTTCGATTTTATACTTCAACAAATGAACGAAATAAATTTTTCGATCTTGAAACAGTCCGTTTAATTCCGGATTTATAGGATGTTATCAACAGTGGGATTAGAGTTACTAAAATCAAATGGACAAGTCAATGCGTATTTCAAATAAAATACTATACTTTTTTATAGAAAAAATACTTCCATTTTACAACAAGAAGCTCAATGGTGTAGAAGACGAATTTTTCGTATTTATTAAAAAGATAAACGGATACTAAACCGCAATGTTAGGAAAAGTATGTCAAACTGTTCCACTAAAAACTTTACAGCAAAATAATTCGAAAATGGAAGGTGCTATTGTATCAGTTCTAAAACTATAATTACGTAAAACAGATGTTTACTTAATTATAAGAAATTTACTTTAATTTTACACATTAGTTTTTTGATATATAAGTTAACCTCCCAACTTCAAACGCACTTTTACCACCGTACCGGCACGACTTTTCCATAAAAAAAAATTATTCCTGATGACATTGAAAATAGGTGATAATAACCCTTTTCAGTTAGCTTCTGCAAATTGACACGGTGGTGTATTTCAGCCAATAAAAAGAAGTTGAACACGACCATATCTGTATTATCCGTATTTACATTAGTAAAGAGACATTTCATAGTCGTGGAGACGGAAGATTTATCATGTCCCAAACCAGGATGTCCTTGGTCCATAACTTTCATAACGCAAAAACAACTAGCTTAACGCAATAAGAGAATAGCTTTTTATTCCAAAAATAGGCAGCTCGTGGATCCATTTGTATGGAGCCTAACTTTGTATTTGGATCCTAATGATGTAGTTACCTAAGTCTGATCGATAGCCAATATCATGAAGATAAATTATCTACGAACTCGTTTTTGCTCAAACCTTACTCCTCCCTATTTTATAATGCAAAATCCTGAAAACACCGAGCTGGGATATCCAATACTTTAGTAGCAGGTACTTTTAAATGACGATCTTTATGAAACATGCCTTCCATTTGTCTACAAACTCCAGGATTGGTGGCGTTTGAAACCGTTTTCACTTCTTGGATCAACTGCAATAAATTATTACCCTGGTCGAAACTGATTAGACCAATATTCTACATTAGAATATTTTGGAGCATCATCACCATACACTAAAATTTATTAACCTTCAAGGACTTTGTTGGCACGTTTACTTCCTTCGTCAAAAGCTTAATGACGCTGCAATGTTCCAATTCCACATCAAATTTTTGTTGCAAAAAAAACTTCATAATGCACAAAATAATGAACTGTTTTTTTTGTTTGCCCTTTATCAATTACGGTATAACCCGGAAAACTCTGGAAAAGCCAAGAAAATATTCTTTGTTTCTTTGTAACTCACTTTTCTTTGCTCTTGATACTCCAATTCCTCTTTTTCATAAAAAATATATAATTAGAAACATTCTTTTTTTGTCATTATAATTTTTACAGGTTCTTCTTAGAGATTTTTAAGAGAAACGTTAATGACTCCTTACTCAAGGGTAAAAATTACAACAAATAATAATGTACATTTTTCTATTTATTTTTATACTGTAAACGGAAGCGTTCAAGCGCATTCCAGGAGTACTACGATAGCGAGGTATGTATATTTCGATAAACAATTTAAATGTTGGATGCTAAAAAGCTTGATGGGATTGCTAACCTGATAGCCTGAAAAAAATGTGACGTGCATGCGAGTAACAAACGTTAGTGTATGTATAGCAGATAATGATCTGGTTTTGGGCAGTCTCATTCTTATTTTTGCTAAAGACACGACACAGTAGAAACGACCAGTGGTACTTTCCTGTCAACGCAATTCTTACTTCCTTGGGAGAAGTGAATGCAATCGCACAGGTAGGATTTCACGTTTTTACTGGAAATATGATATTGTATTATTCTTCAGTTGCAGAGCGATCGAAGCAACCGATGGCCACTGGATTTTCAGGCCAACAATTCTTGGGGGGCTATCGGATGAAGTATCCATTCTACTTGAATTGTTCATTGTCATGTTGTAGGGCAGCTAGAACAGTCACCTGACAGTTGACAAGATATGAAATAATTTTTTCAGCAACAGAAAGCTGACCAAAATATCTCCAATTCCTGATGCTTTGCACCAGTATGCGTTAACAGCTTGCCTGCTGGCGGGTCGCGCATCTCAAAGCGCCCACCGCCCATTAAATGAGGATTCAGAAAGAACAACGGAGAATAGTGATCTGATACCTTAGGTGTCGGAGATCTGTAAAGAGTTCAGTACGTAAGTAAAATACATTTTCTTCGAAAAGCAAAATTTGTCCACACGTTCTCAGACATGGTTCAAATCTCAAAACTAATTCCCTTTCGATATCTCGATATATTTGAGCTAAAGTTAGTCGAAGTCGACTACGAAGTGAAAAAGGTCCCGTTCATTCCTTATGAGAAAAAAGTTTCGGCGAAAATAGCTAGTGTTTTTCATATGTTGTAGATCACAACTTTGTAATTAAAATGTCTCAAGTGCTCAAAGTTCTATAATGAACAGTTATAGCTTGTTAAAGTTGTTCATGCCCTACGAATAATCTAGAATCACCAAAAATGGTCGCCATCTTGATTTCTACTAAGGACAACAACTACGGTTCAAATGAGTTTGGGGGTCCAACACCTACATCGTGTATTATCGGTTTTGTTACTTAGGCGAATAGCATGTAAAAATGCAATGTCTCTGATATTAGTTCCCCTAATTACTTTTGAGGAAAAGTCAATATTAAAAAGTTGTAGATCTTATTGAATACGAGTTTAAGCATCACCATTTTAGCATTCTGTATATAAAAAACCGATAATATATAACCCTGTATATCGATACATGTGTTGAATGATCCTATTGTAGTGATTGTCCAAAAGAATTCTAAAGGCACTGATTAATATCTATCGTATACCATATTTACCCAGGATATATGAAGTGCTAATTTGATAAATAATTTAGGTACTTACTCTGTGCAATTGGTAACAATGTTCTTACCTGAAACAAAAAGAAAAATATACATCTGTATGTACTCCAATGAATTGGAACAATGGATGGGTAATATCTTTAACGGTACTGAGGTTCAATGAAAACTTCCAAGTACATTCAATTGGTGTTTATAGTCTTACCGAATAATTATAATTTCTTACTTATGTAGTTTTCTGTGAATTATTTATTCAGAAGATACATAGCTTTCTAAACGCCTTATATTGTCATTAATCTTCATAATCTTACTTAAAGCAGCTTCTAAAAATATGTAGTAGACTTTTATCTCTATATCTTCCCTATTTAACAGCTAAAGTTTGTTAAAATGGTCATGAAGTCTAGTTGCATAAACCAAATACGATTGTTGTCTCAAGAAATTAAGTAAAGGTAAAGTTTACTGTAGAAAGATGTAATAATAAGGTTAAAGCACAGTATCCGGTTCTGATGAAGACGGTAGGCTACAAACACACTTCATTAAGGTCCAGTTACATAGTCCCAGTAACTCGTACGAGTTCCTAAAACCGAGTGCTTTTCAAAAACAGTTGTTTCTCAGAATAGTACAATTTACACGACATTCCATTAAATCGTCCAAATAACTAAAACCGAGTACTAATTTCCTGCTTTTACATGAAAACATTTTTATTGATTTTATGAACAATAAATTGTACACTGTCTGCTATTACTAAAAACATCTGTTTACACGGGTTTAGCTTTCAAGAAAGTGAGAGTAGGGGCAGCTGCTAGTCCGAGTAAATAGGATCGCTTTCTATTCACTAAACCTGTGTGGTGTACTGGAACACTGGTTTTTAGTACTAAAAATGGGTTTATATTATATTTTAATAAATACCCGGTTTTAGGAACTCGTACGAATTACTGGTACTGTGTAACTGGACCTTAAATTTAGCTGGATAGTAGAGTTAATCCAATCAACCTAGTTTCTTCAATAGACTTGTATTTACTACATATTAATGGTCATATCTACTCAAAAAAATTAGAAAAGTTACCTAAATAGTTATTCTGTTATAGAATATGTTCTCTTAATAGTTATTGTAATTTAGTAAAAATATAACCAGAAGATTTTTTCCTGCCGTACGGATTAAACAACAGACGTAATGTTATATGATTATCTACCATGAACATAATACTACTAGCTTTTCAATGTGACCATTTCTTGTTGTAGTCCTAGTTGTAGTGCAAATCCTTATTTCAGTCCACAACATTTTAGTTGACCTGATTTTACGTTAAATTTGAACGATGGCAACATACAAAAGTTTAATATCACGTAACTAACTCAAAACAAATAAAAAGAAACACAAGGAAGCAAAATTTAAAAGAAAATCATAGAAATTAAGCAAGCTCATTCTTGCGCTCTTCTTCTTTTATATCAACATTTTCTAATAAAAGTCACTTTAGTTCAGAGTTACTGCAAAGCCCCTCAAATATCTCTGCTAAATGAAGATGGACCCCTCCCATTATATATTAAAACGCGGGATCAGCAAATTTATTTTGTACTGACCCGGTTTAGAGGAACCTTGAGAAAAACCTGTTAGCACAGTATTTCTCGAAGTTCCCACCCTTGTCCTTTTAAAACTCTTGTAATATAAAGTTGCGATAACTTCAGGCTAAAGCTCTGGTTTCATGCTCGAGAAAGTTGTTACTTTTATATAACGCCCTTGAGAAGATGTTTCAAATGAACAATTAACTAGCTCACAATGGGTGAGCCAATTTGAAATTTTTATGTAATTATCTCTCGAATTATTCATAACTCGAAAGTTAAAGATGCAGCGTTAACGTGAATAAGATTGAATATTGATTTTCTCCGGCAAATTAAACGTATTGTGCTTCAAAGCACAAGTTGTTTTATGACGACGTTAATGTAAGAAGTGCAAGACTTTATTTAATCAAAATTTGCACGCTCGGAAAAAGGGCACTGCTATCAAACAAAAGACTTTCATTTCAAAGTGTCTGAACAAGGAATGTTTTAATACAAAAAATGGGAACACATATAAAAGAGAAAAAATACGACAGAAAAATCTGCATTTCAGCATTTCATTTATTCTGAAAAAAATTTCCGGAAAAGAATTCAAAATTAAGTAGACACTTAGGTATTCCGACTGAATATATAACGAAAATTTTGAATAAGTAACCAAAAAGATTGACAACAATTTAATATAGGTTTTCAAGTGCTATTTTACTTGCATGCTTTCCAGTAAGAAAACTTGATTGAAAAACTTTAGAATCGTGCGAAAAACACAGGTATCGATTGTAGAAAGGCATCCAAGGCGTTATCTAACCTAGCTTTATATTTTCTTACATCTACGTATTAGTAGGCTTTTTCAATGGCTCCCTATAGGAGTTTCCTTGCTTTTCGCTAATCTGATTAACCACTGATTTGTTCGTCAGTTCCATTAACACAAGCCGTTTTCTCTTTCCCAGTGAAACTACATTCAACTAGAAATTCTATTTCTGAGTTGAAGCATCGCACCACAGTCTTGCTGATGAACAAATAAAGTAAGCTACAATAAATGTTTTTGTCTTGATGAAATTTAAACTCACTTCAAGCAGAATTTTATGTTCCAAGTATTATTCAAGAAAATTATAAGATATAAAAATAACTGAACACCCTCAACAATTCCTTCTTACGGTTTACTCAACGTTACTGCCTCAGCCTTGTTTTTCAGACAACTTGAGACGTACTAGCTAACTATGTAATAGCACTTGTACGTATTATAGAGATAAATTCTGGTGTTAAAGACAGGAGAAAATACTCGGACGCATCCGTTTTTTAGTTAATAGCATCAGTGTCATATGAACCTTTCTAAAGGCGCTGTATTTGTGTGATATGTCAACTGAAACTTATCTAAAACATATTTCACCGTATTAAAAGTGTTTAGAATTGCTAGTGAATGATCTTGTTCCTACCTTGATAACAATACCTATTTCTATTTTGTATATATTTTTAATTATATTTGGTTATGGAGGTAAAAGATTGCTTCCCTGTAGGAACTCAAGTAGGTTATGTTAATAAAACAACTCTGTGTCTTGTCATTAAGAAACGCGTTCCAAATTAGAGAATTCCCTAAGCAAACCTCTAGTACAACAGTTACTTTCGACATGTATTATAGAGTATTTGATTGTTATTCAAATTTGTAAGTGTTCTGATGTCTGTGTGCTAGAAAATATTTGGTTAAAAATACTAACGCAATTTAATAGCAAACTTCTATGTAATAAAAAAGAGCAGATCAGTTTATTAATAAAATTCTGAACATTCATTCATCGATTGGTATTTAAAGTATTTGTTAGGAACGTTAAATACTTTATAGTAAATAGAAAAATGTCGCTCGATATAAAATAACGAAGAGTTCATTTTTTTACATGACAAATCTACAAATGGTGGATTCCATATGAAGACAGGCAGGAGTGAAAAATTCATCTCTCAGAATTTGATTAAATTTGAGTATGTTATACAGGATAAAAAATTAAAGACCCCATATTTTTTCTTTTTTTCTGAACAAAATCCATTTCTGACTTATAAGTGTCCAAAGTTTTTCCAAAAACTGTAGTTATTTTCAAGGTCGAACATTTTAATAGGAATATCTTGAGAACTACTACAGATATTTGAATGCAGTTTGTTTTTGTCTGAAAGAGCACATTTTTCTCTTTCATTTGAATCATATTAGACAAAGATGTGTAAAAAACAACGTGTCAGTGACGCAAAATATTTTATTACAATAAATATTTTTTTCTCAAAAACGCCAATAAAGAATTTTCTAATTTTTTCACAGGAGGTGCAAAACATCATCTACTTTGAGTATGTAAAAGCACAATTTCCAACTTTGCTAGTTATTAATTTTGTGTATGTATATTAACATACGACCAAATACAATCTAATAGACTAACAACTAATAATAAAAATCCATATATTTAAACCATATAAAGTATGAGCAACACCAGAAAATTATATCAAATTAATAACAAGTGTCACTGTCAAAGAACTCTGATTATTTTGTACATTTTCTGGTGTTATAATACACATAAGTTCAAAATTCCAAAGGCACCTTTGATGGAGTTGCTTTTTGCTCATATTATACTTAAACTTGATGATTTAGAAACAACTGTTCAATTTGTTCTGTTTCTATTTTCAAAATTGAATAAAATCTTGCACTAGATCAACATGGAGTTGGTATCTTTAAAGTTTTCAGAATGTTATTCACTCTCTGGCATTTACGACATGGATACTCTTCAGAGGCAGAGGCATGTGGAAAAATAGATTTGAATTTGTCAGTAACATCACATATTTTTTTCATAATTAATTTGTCTGTTTGATACTGAGCGTTTTTATGTATTTTAAAATAGTCCACACATTTGATTCTCGATCATGAGAGAATATTTTGTAGTGTGTAGGTAGTCATGATTAAACATCAGCGGTGTATTAGATGTCACCAGCAGATTCCATACAAAACTGTTATCTATTAGTATTTTAAAATGGAGGATTTTAAAGTTTTACTTGAATTTGTAATTGTATCTTTCAATATTGATTTTAATTACATTAACTAGAATAGTGTACAATCGTAACACAAATAATAACAAATAAGTAACAACTGCAAAAAATCTTCATTGTCTTTAGCCAGCTGTAGCAGAGCGCTATCTTAAAAAACACATTCTGTTTTTATCATTTTATTAGTTTATATGCAGTTTTGTCAGTTATTTTAGTATTTATGGTTTATAATTAGTTTATTACCCAATGGACAAGGACCTTTCATTTCCTTCCTTTTAAAAATATGTATTTGATCTACAAAAACATTCAGTACATCAATTAAATACTTAAAACTTTTAAAATTTAAATTCTACTACATTTTTGGATTTTCAGTTGCATTTAATCAAAAATGATATCATAAAAAGGTTTTATATTTCTAATGATGAGGAACTTAAGCTTGATCATACTTTAATGAAAAAAATGATTATAAAAAATTCAAAAAGCAAAGTTGGAAATTGGGCTTTTACACACTCAAAGCAGATGATGTTTTGCACCTCCTCTCAAAAAATTAGAAAATTCTTTAATGGCGTTTTTGAGAACAAAATATTTATTGTAATAAAATATTTTGCCTCTTTCACACGTTGTTTTTTTACACATCATTATCTAATATGATTCATATGAAAGAAAAAAATGTGCTCTTTCAGACAAAAAAAAACTGTATTCAAATATCTGTAGTAGTTCTCAAGATATTCCAATTTAAGTGTGAGAAAATGTTCAACTTCGGAAAAAATTGGCAGTATCAGAAAAACTTTGGCCCCTCATAAGTCAGAAATGAAATTTTTTCAGAAAAAAAGAAAAAATATGGGGTCTTTAGTTTATTACCGTCTATAACATACTGAAATTTTATTAAATTCTGAGAGATCAGTTTGTCAGATTTCTATTTGCCTGCCTGAGTTGATATGGAATTACCCAAATACGAAATACCGAACGCGACCTATTATCGCATTTAATCAATTTAGGGCTTACTTTGATTTTCGGCAATTATTTCGACTTTTCGATTTCTTTTTATGTAGCAAATCGATTAATTTTGAAATATAAACAAATATCAGTTTCTTTAATGGTGGGATCCTCAATTAATGAACCTGATTCTTACTTTTTGTCAAAACTGTGCAAAATAAAAATTCGATCAAGTTAGTAATAAGATAAAGTACAGTAAGTAGAAGCATAAATTTCTGCAAAGTGGGAAATGGTTCGATTAACTTGTGTAGAACAAATATCTGTACTGGTAAAGATTAAGTCCAAAAATATTTAAAAAATCAATATCATAGTCTTAATGTCGCCTACACCTTTCCTTACACATTGCCTCTTGTTCCCCCTTCATAACGCCAATATCTATAAATGTCCATATCTTTCTTATTTTCACCTGCAGTGGTATTTGGATTGACTTCTTAAGGCTTGTCTGATTCCGTTGGCGTAATGCCATTTCCTAAGGCTTCCAAAGCTAAGGCACTAATGTACATTCGGTTTTTGTAATTTAATGGGTCCTTTCTAACCTAATCGAAGAGATAACCTAACTTGAGATCTATCCTAAAGTATAATCTAACCTACCTACCACGACACATAAACTATCGTGACTTCAAACCTAACCAACCTAACCTTTATCACTAACCTGACCTAATCTGGTATTAACCTAACTTCTAATCTAACGTAGAATGTTACCTAAACTGACCTCTCACCTAATATTACGTAAACTCTAAATAAACCTAACCTCTAACTTAACATAAGTTCGCCTCTAACTTGACTTTACCTACAATCTGATCTAATCTTATATCTCTAATCTGATTCAATCTAACTTCACTTTTGATGTAGCATCTAACCTAAGTTAACCGAACCTCTAACCTAACCTCAACCTACCTTGAACTCTATCCTAACCTCTAACCTATCCTGGAACATAAACTAAGATGGTATCTAACCAAACCTAACTTTACCACTAACATGTCTTAACCTAACCATTAACCTAACATACCTTCCAATCTAACCTAATCTGTAACCTAAGCTGGCCTTTTACCTAACCCAATCTCTAACCTCACCTAATTTAACATTTATTTTAACCTAACTCAAACTAACCTAACTTATGTTAGGTAAATAAACCATATAAAAACCATAAATCAATGGTTACAGACTTCAATGGTTTTGAAATAGGTATTGGTATGCTCCCACAGCTTTTGGCCTCTATATCAAAATTCTTTATTTATTTACAGAAAAACTATTTCTGAATTATCATATTATCCATTCACTCTGTAAAAAGATGAGGATTGGCCATGTTTTATTTTTATAAAGGTATCACTATTGATAATAATTTTTATTATTTTATGGTTTTATAACCTGTGGAAGCAATTGTTTAAAGCAGTGTTGTTTGATATCCAAACATTATAATGGATGAAAATAAATTAATTATGAAAATAAAAATTAAGAAGCTTCTGACATTTATTATTTGTTTAAATTTTTTCTATTTTGTTCCATATTAAAGACATGAAAAAAATAATTTACGTGGAAAACTTTGTAAATGAATCATTACGGGCGAGCGACGAAGGAACAAGCCTTCATAATGCAGTGAGCCCAGTAAAGATTAACTGCAAAGCGTGCAACGTAGAAAGTTTTATTTCCATCTTTACTAGCGTTTTTCATTAATTTATTGTGTATTTTAAAAAGACATTTTATAATCAAAGGACAATTTATAGCTAGATGTTGTGATCATGCAACGAATAAGTTTTCATTAGCTTTTTGTTGATCATCATTGTAGAACTTTACATGTCTCTTTTAGAAGCCCGTAAAACTTTACAGGCTTGTAACTTCTCATTTACTTAGTTACAATAAATGCCTATAAATTGTTATTTATTATATACTGACTCATAAACATCTGTTTATTGAGTTCTGTCTCTAGAGGTAAAAATTCTTTTTACGGGCTAGCCCGTTATAAAATTATTACAGGCTCTTTATCATCAATACCATGGCAACACACATATTTATTTAAAACATTCATATATATCTTACGTTTTGTGCTGTACTGCTTCAGCAAATGTAAGAATTATTTATTAAAGATTTACAATTCAGAATATCATTAAACACTGTATAATGCTCGACTGTTAACACGAACTCTACGTGATTGCACGGATAACAAGGTCGCTAATCGCTCGCTTGTTATGTACCGTGCTCGCAGGTAAAGTTCTAAGTAACGTTCTTGTCACATATAAAAATTGGAAAAGTTCTAAAGTGGCAACACTGCTTTGCTGCCATATGGTTCCCCGAGATCCTAACCTTTCAATTTGTGAATCTGCCAAACACTATACGGGGTGAAATTCAAGGTCCATTAACGTTACAGGGTGCCTCAGTGACGATCAACCAATCAGTGTACACAATGTCAAAAGGCTACTACTCATCTTACCTCACTTATTTAATTTGCTATATTAGTTTGCTATATTTTATGACATCCGTGTCTGCGTTACAGCTTTTCACGTTGTTTTGCAGCTTTTAAAAAGCACATTTTAGTAAGAAACTGTCTTGTATGTCAAATATTTTCTATGGCATGATATTAATTTTATTTTTATTAAATCAATTACTTCAGACATTTATTTAAAGAAGCTAAAGTTTCTTATCCAAAGGAAGAAATTATTTTGATTTAGTAGTTTTCGTTAGTTAAGTATCACTCAATATTTGTTTTGTAAATTTATACCAACCGCTACTTAACCCACCTTAACTACATAAATCCGCCTGGTTATGTAAAGATAACTAGCAAAGCTATTCAATTTTTTAAATGAAAAACCAAAGGCAATGTTTATTATTCAAAGTTTTATTTCTACAACAAAAGTGTTAGTAATACGAAGCAACTGGTATTGTATGTTTTGTTAATACAACACACACAACATTAGCATTAATAAAAAGCACAATCACTAAAGAAATGTACATGTTTCTACAGGGATAATGCTATAAAACAAAACAATCTTGTATAAAAGCCTTGTACTATAATATCAATAAAAACAAATTGTCAAATTGAAAACTTACAAGACATCAGTTGCGGTAAATAGTCACGATCTCGCTGAAAAAAACAAAATACTAGGAATTTTAATTAATAAATGCAGTTACTTCTGACCAGAACTGACGTTTTTACTACAAATTAAATTTGCAAAAATGGCGTGGCAACTGACATTTACTGAAAGCTACATGAATACAACAATAATTGCAAGTGAGAACAAATAGGTCGACAAGTCTTCGTCTGAGGTATTGGTTTCGTCCTTTCCGGCTCAAAGAGACTAACCTATAAAAGTAAATTTGCCCTTGAGTGAAATCTACCAAAAAGTCATACCAACCCTCATATTTTTATAAAGTGAATAGATAATATGAAATTCCGCGCTTTCAGAATTACTTCTGAATGCATTAATTAAGCGAACGTGAGCAGAAAGCGTTGCGTTATCGGTACGTTCCTGTAGCAGTTTCTATCTTTCCTATTCTGCGAACGGCTGTATGAAAACTCCGAAACACTTAACATTTTAAGTGGTATTTGAAAAGTATATGATATTAAAATGGCTGATTTTATTTTCTTATATGAATTTTGTGTTAATAATAGCCTTGATTTTAACCCATTTATCCTTGACGTTTCAACTACAGAGCAGCTACGCAGTTTCGACCACACCATATACCAAGAATGGCAACCGGTTCACAACGTGTTGTACAAGTAACAGTCATGTACAGGTGACGTTTTTACAACCGCTCCACAACTGTTACGTCTGCTGAATGCAAATGTAGTAAAACTAAAACCAAAAGCCAAACAGTTCTTTGTTTTTCAGGCCTACTAATAATTACATTTTCTTCTGCAAGATATGGCGTCTAGTATTTAACAATTACTAACTTAACCTTAAAGGAAGGAGATGCTTCCGTTGCATGTGTAATGGAAAAGATGCATACATTGTATGTGCACTTTAAGCGAAAGGGATGCTTCTGTTTTATGTTCCCTTGCACGTGCACTTAAAGTACGAACTAGATATATTTACTGCATTCCAAGTGTAAAGTGAAACTATGAATTGTATTGAATCGCAACGTTTACAGATTGCGATGCCATCTGTTGCTTTTTTGCTATTTAGGAGTATGAGATCCAAATATCAAAACCGATTTGAATTTGACAAATGCATGCCGGAGAATTTTTTAAATAAATTTTAACACTTAAGATACAATTATTCGATCGATAAAACAACACTTTAGGCACTAATTAACCTTTTCTTTCCGCCAATGATGAAATGCAGAATTAAAACTGGTCTACCTTTTTTACTTCTGAATATTGGCTAACCTTACTGATCTAGTAACTTTAGTTTAGTAACTTATAATGGCAACAACCCCGATATGATTAAACTTCATATATAAACAAAGAGTACATAAAAATAACCTCTGATTTATAGAAGTTTTGTGAGCCCTAAAGCTACAAATCAAATGTAAGTAAAATATTAGGCATTCAAACGTCTTTTAAAGTCAGATTTAAACTTTTATCTGGTGACATCGGCACTAAGAATAACAACAGTATTTACTTTTGATGTTTTTAGCGGCTGCGCATTACATTAACAACTACCTTCAGGATACTTGTTACAGTAAGACTAATAGAACCACAAGAAAGATTCCAGATTTACTACCAACATTAAAAACAAAAAGTAGACCGGCGATTCGTTTGATGAAAAGGTCAATTACATAAATAACTATGTTGCATGACACCAACTGTAAGCAACAAACATTTCTAACAGATGCAGGTATCAAATATTTATTTAAGATTGGGAAACCTAACCTAGAAAGCTACATCTCTGAACGCGAATATTTCCAAAGTTTCTGGATAATCAGAAATTTGATTGCAAGAATGTTGGTACGCATGCCCATGCGGGGCCAACATCGTATGATACATCACTTTGTCCAATCTTTCGGCCTGAACACAAATTTGAAAATCGTTTTCTGCACCGACGCTATTAAGATTATGAGGTATAAAAATTGACTTCTGTCAAATTGGATGATGATGTAACCGCTAATTTTCTTCAGAATTTCATCCTAAGGACGAATCTGATAAGCATTTTTCCCAGAATGTCATGATTATTTAGTTTTTTGAAAGGGATAAGTTTCTGAGTCAAACGTGATTACTAAGATTAAAAAGGTCAAAAATCTCAAATTTCAGATTCTTGATGGGTTTTGGATTGTTTATTTTAAAAAGATTAGATTTTCGGCCAATTTTGCACCATGTTTATTCTAAAAAGGATTAGGTTTTTGACCAATGTTGGATTTTGTTAATTCTAAAAAGGTTATGGCTTTGATTTACCAAAAGAAACTTTCAATTGTCAAACCCATCAGTCCTAATATATGACTATTAAGATAAACTTTGTGACTAAAAGAATTAGTTAAAATTATTTCAATCTGGAAAAGCTTTTTGGTTAAAGTAAAATTGGTAGGAAAGGAAGAAGCTGCTACGTTGAAGATTCTTACAGAAGCATGGAATGAAAAGGTCCGAATAAATTCTAATATAGTCGGTCATAGTCACCCTGCCAATAGGTTCTACAAGCAACCCTTATAATAAATGACTATAATTGTCATTGTTAATGTCAACTACCAGAATTTCATCATCAAGAACATTTCATATTTAAATCTAAACCATATACAGAAGAATTCATACAACTAGGAGGCGTCAGACGTGTACACATTAGTGATGGGTTCTCGACACTACCCGGGTATCACGACACTTGAGAGTCGAAACCATTATGACGTCAGAAGTGTCGACTCTTCATGATACTTTAACGACACTTCGCCTTTACATCATGCACGCGCTAGTGTAAATGTAATCCAATTGAAACGAGAAGCAGTCAAGATTCATAGCTACATAAATCATAAGCAAACTATGGATTAAAAAACAATTATATGAGTAAATTCTGTTATGGTTATATATTTATGCATTAAGTACATTAAAAGACATTAAATTATTTATACACCGTGTTCGTTCTAACATTTGCTATAGGAAATTAGTATGGGAAATCTGAAATATGCCAAATAGTTCGTTCTCGAATAAAAGTCGGTGAAGTTAATAGTTGCAATCGATAGATAAGATATTCTAACGTACTGTCCAAAAATATTACCCTTAATAACAATCCCAATTCTTCAAAAATTATAAATTCATGAATTATTTGCAAAACATTAATTTAAAAGGCGAAACCTGAAAAGTTGACGTGACGCCTCCGTGGTTCAATGGCAACCGTGGCTTGCTAAACTGCACGGGCTGGTGGAATGCAAGATCGAACCCCGTTACAAGCATAACTTTTTTTTAAATTTTATTTGTCATTAATCTTTAATTTAATAACAATTTAAATAATTTGTTATTATTCTTTTATTCGAAAAACGTACAAAAAATAATACATTACAAATAAAAAATAATGGTACTCAATTAATAAGACATGAATTCAAGAATTCTCATTACGTATTTATTTCAAATTAAAATAAATAAAATGTAAAATAAGTACTTGTCAGTACTGAAACTTTAAATGTATTTAAATCTTCAGGATTTTGAGTGTTAATTAACTAATATTGTAAAAATTGGTTTTTGTAGTATGCAGTATGAAAAAGCATCGTCAGTGTTCATTTCTAATTTATTATTTCTTGTACGTTTTTCGAATAAAAGAATAATAACAAATTATTTAAATTGTTATTAAATTAAAGATTAATGACAAATAAAATTTAAAAAAAAGTTATGCTTGTAACGGGGTTCGATCTTGCATTCCACCAGCCCGTGAAGTTTAGCAAGCCACCGTTGGCATTGAACCACGGAGGCTTCACGTCAACTTTTCAGGTTTCGGCTTTTAAATTAATGTTTTTCAAATAATTCATGAATTTATAATTTTAACTAAAAAAATCTACAACAAAATAGTTTTATATGTACGTCTTATTCAATGATTGTTGGCCAGTTCAACAAATCTGCCTTTAATTTCTTTGTAAGAATGATCAAGCAACTTCGAATTACACTCTAATAAGAGCGATACTGTTCGACACGAAGATGTCGCGACACTTCAAGTGTCACGACCACGAACAGTATCACGACACTCGACACCCAAGTTCCCATCACTAGTACACATGCTTATCCCGGGACCTTCGGCCGGTGTACAGAAAGCAGTTGCAAATATACTAACTAATGTACAGTCTTTTTAATGGGAATAGTTATTTCCCACAAATAATACAACAGTAAGCACTAGAGTAACTAATATAGTTATTTAGGTAATTTCCTATTATAGTACAGTAAAACTAGTTCAAAAATTGACGAAACCCAAACATCAAAAAAAAGTTCTACCCCGCACCAAATTGTCCTATACCCTCCTCGTAGTAAGTGATAAAAAGTTGCACACCCAGAAGCGTCGGGTTTGGCGGTAAAGGGGGTGAAAAGAAGATAAAATTGTATGTTTCAACAGTTTTTCGCAAATATTTCGAAAACTATGAGGTCCAGCGCAAACTTTACTATGTAGAAAATTAATCTATATTAAATTCCGAACAAAAATGATGCTATGCATTTTTGTGCTAAGGCAAGGTTACGGAGATATGGACATTAATTTTGTACATAGTGAACTTTGCGCTAGACCTCATAGTTTCGAGATATTTGCGAGAAACTGTTGAAACATACCATTTTACCCCCTTTTCACCCCCCTCCACCTTAACCTGACACTCTAGGTCGTGCAACTTTTTATCGCTTACTACGAGGAGGGTATAGAACAAGGGATGAACTTTTTTTTTGGTATTTGGGTTTGGGCCTTGTTTCACATTCCAATGTGTTTTTAATGCTTGGTGAAATCAAACAATGTAGGTAGTTTAGAAACCAAACTAAATTTACAGACAATATGCATTTTGCAAAATGTGAAAAATGTTATAAAATATTGAGCTTCAAATATAATATTTATGTTTTATTTCAACACTTTTACGAATACATTGGGAGTAAAGCTATATGAAATGATTTCCTTTACAAAGGTATGAACGACTACGATGCCTCATAAAAACGAAATAAACAGCGCAACGTTTTTCACAAAAGCATATTTACACGATGCATATTTTATTATTCGTATTGACCTAAAAGGACGAACAATGGATCCGTTAGGGACGTCAACAATGAAATAAAACCATAAATAAGTTTTTTGCAACCTATAAATCCCTGGAGCGGCTATTTTTCATTCTCAAGGACTATATAAAAATCCAACTTGACCCAGCGAATCAATTTTGCTTTTCGTCAAACCACATATACAAAGATACAGATAGGAGAAAAGTTTTAGCCCAGAAGTAATTTTTGAAATTAGATTTCTTACTTATTACTCATGAACAAATTGGTTGTGAGTGCTTTCCATATTGCGAAAGTTAGACCGTAGAAACTTAACGATAACATAACAACTTAAACCAGGTTGTTCGTAATGTTGAAATTGAGTATTCAATTAATGTAAGTGTACGAGAATATTAAAAAGAATAGCTGACAAAATCATTTTTAGTTTTATAGCTTTAAACCAATTCATTTAGTTAAAATTGTAAAGAGCACTCTCTCAAAATTGAATTTGGTTGATTACTCGCTTAGCCACTAACAATAAGTAACGTTGCAAATTTGGTTAGTAAGGAAACCTTTATTTTCCAAGCAATTCCAGCACTTTGGGTTTATTTTGAGAGCGAAATAACAATAGCTTTGATTAAACCTACATTTTTACAATTGTCTAGAAGAATAACATTGGTTGACATACGAATAATGTTTACTTAAAGACATTTTAATTATTGCTTTAAATACTAACAGCACACAGAAATGACAAGGGCTATGACGTGACAGGAACACATAGTGTGGCCTTTGTGAAAAATATCCAGTTTTTGTAAAGGTTTATATACACGGTGTCTCAGAACGGAATAGTCAGACTTTAACAATAAGTTTCTCAAGTTGTTAGAAATCTTAGTAACATATTTTGATTAAATGCACTTGAAAATTCGGAAAATTTAGCATAGCGTTTTTAGAAAAGTATCTTGATACTAGATCAGTGATAAACGTAGACCTTTCAGGATTCCAACTGAAATTTATACCGTTGTTAAGTAATCAAAAAAAACGTGATTCTTCTTATACGTGACATAATGAAGGTCTTACAAAGATATTACATTAATTGAAATGAGTGTCATCGGTTCAGCAGACGAAATGTGTGTAACAACTAATAAACAGTAATAGTAAAATAGTAACATAGTAAATTATAATCATTAACTTTTCATTTTACCAAGATTTTAATCATTTTAAATCACAATTTGTATGCATATGCATATAGAAAAAAAATTGTGATTTAAAGTAAATCTCTAATTATTAAATTTGAAATTTATCTTAAATTATAACTAACAAATCTAGAATTTAAAAAAAAATTTTGAATGTTTTTATAACAAGTTACTTTAAAGCAGATGTTCGAAAACATCTTATTAAATGCAACTGAGTTCTACTTAGATATTTTGAAAAAATTAATATGACAAGATTTTCTTATTCACATGCGCAAACATGTATTACATATAGAGGTTAATGTGCTTATTAAGAAAAATTGAAATTGTCTTACAAATCGCAACTGTTTTTAAAACAAAATATCACGTAGTCACATAATAAATGAATGGTTGTTCCCAACAGGTTTTGTTTATTTATTTAGTTCATCTGTTATTATTCTACGGAATCACCAAAACTACAAAATAGAAACAAAATGAAAACTGGTTTATTACTTTATTACCAGTTACTATGCACATTTTAGAAATTAAACAGTATTGTTTAATCCCCTTGAGCTTCAAAATATGTGTCAATGTACGTATATTCTAACTATTGAGTTTGAATACAGGGCTGAACCTCAATGCTGTTTTTCTCCAAATGTATAAAAGTACGACAAAAATGATACTATATAGGAATTTTCTTTCTTTAATGATTATCTAACCACCGGCAAAGTCCGATCATTCCGTACTACGACATCGTGTATATTCGAATGATGACATAATTATGTGTTCCTGAACGATTAGACATTATAGCTTTGTAAACGTTCTGTTAGTTATTATGAAAGACAATACTACGTACAATTTACTTTTTAAACCATACAACCACAGCATAAAAATGTACTGCATATTCACTCGATTGTCTGCACTTAGAAGTTGTTAAGCTACCACAATCGGTTCGCCTAGGCTTGCCCTTGTCATCGTTATTGCATGCTGGTAATAACGAGCAGCGAAGGTAACAGCATAACTGTTTAGCCCGATAAGACAACAAGGTCGCAGTCGGCCGGTTAAGAATATTTGCGAGAGTGCAGTTACTGGTTATTATTATACTGTGATAGAATCTTAACAAAACATTTTGTTTGAAATTTCTTCCAATTAAAACAGGTGTTGTCACCTAAGCATTGCCAATTATTGTTTCAATTCTCGTTTCGATCGTACTCGACTGTAAAATTCCATTTCCAGGACCTATCACGTAAATAACTATTTCAGCCTCATTATAACCTATTTTGATTAAAGAAATGTCAAGAAAATATAAACTAAATGTTTACATAGCCTACCTTGTTATTTTCAGTTTAATCACATTTTGACAAGCCTAATATGCTATTGCTGTTTCAAAAGAGGTTTTTTGCACTTTTAAAGTCAAATAATATGTCAGAAAGTCTTAATGATAGACTTGTACTACAATATACGTTTAGAATCAGGGAAAAAGACTATTTGAAAATGAAATAATATACCTACAGTTGTAACGGTATATTTTTATCAGCCCTGAATAAATGTAGTTTTGTCTACATATTTACTGAAAAATCTTAAGTCCGGTTCTGCAAATTTAAGTTCTTCTTAAAATGTAAACTTGTGTTAGCATTTGGTATAAACAATCCTATAAAAATTATTTAAAAAAATGCTGTGTCTCGAACTTTCTGTATTGTTCCTTTCTGTATTTTATTTATGCACGTGTATATTGGTTAAAGTGGCTTCTTTGTTAAAAAATCTTGGAAACTATTAAATATGGTTCGTGATAAACTTAATTTTGTTCAGTTCCCATAGATATTGTAGTTGGGTTTCGTGAACATGTCATAAAGCAAGTCACCTTTATCAAATTTATGTTTGCTATGTGTTAAAAAATCTCCTTGGTTACTTGCATATGCGTTTAAATAAAAAAAATAACTTGAAGTGTCTGCAGTTACACAAAACAATATCTGCATTGCACTATTCGTCCGCGGAAATACAAACTGCGTAGCATTTCTTTAAGGTCAAAGTCTAGTAGTAAAAACTAAGAAAATTTTCTCTATTGACTCCACGTGGACTACAAAGCTCTGATTCGTTTAGAACGGGTCAGGCGTTTTTTTGATTGGCGTACACGATTTGCACCCTCCAAATTACTTAGTATATAATAATATAACCTTCGGTTTTAAGAAGACACTTAAGTTCAGTTGCTGGCCCGAGACACTTCAGTTTCGAGTATAGAGTATTTTCGAGAGTATAGTTGCAGAGAGTCCAGCTAAAGTTTTTTCGCGGCAGCGTACCTCGTGCCTCGGCGGGGTATAATTTTAATCCCGTTAAGTGAATTTAGTAATTTTCCGTTTGAGTATGTTGTGATTACCGTTCGATTTGTTTATTATAAAGTAAAAAACTAACTATTTAAAGTGCCGTTTAGTTTTTCGAGTTGTTTGAATAAAAATACAGTATTACAGTACCGCTTAAATAAAGTTATTTCGTGATTCTTCATTTATAGAAGGATAGTTTAGTTGACGGACATTTGTCATTAGAATTCCATGTTAATTCTCATGCATAATAAAAGAGGATTTTCATTCCGATACACTGATCTTTTTGAATTATTGGAAACATAACAAATAAAGAATATGTATTTGTTATATAATAATTTCCACAATTATTTTGAGCAACATTCAAGTAATTTCGAGTACCGTTCCAGTCAGAAGAATAATAAAGAATTTATTATCAAAGGCAGTTATTGCAAACAATTATGGTAAAGTCTGATGAATCTCGTTAATAACATTTAGTTCAAAATCCAGAAGACTTCTTCCCGCATCGTGGCAGTTCAGCAGTTTGTTATTGTAGCTTTGTTTAGAGCTTTTATGGTGTTTTGAGTGTCAGGCGTTTGAATCCTTCAACTTGTGAAAGGAATTTTGGTATGAACACTAATTTGGACGATGAAAAACTGTTAAGGTATTGAATTTTCTTAATATAATATTGGTTGTATAATATTTAGTCATTTGGGATTCTGAAATCTTACTCAAATTAACGAATAATGATCATTTTGATTTAATGTGTTTTGTATTTTGAATTTGCTAATTTTTTATTAATGTGTAACTATTCTGATGAACATTGTATGTACCATTTTCTTTTGTTTTTAATATACACATTTCAAATTTACTTGATTACTTGACATAGTTTGGCTAAACGGACTGCTGATGTTTTTTGTTTCTTTGGCTAATTAAGATCTTTTATAGTTTGATAAATGTTTTATTAAATTAACGTCAAAATTAAGAAGGAGGTTAGTTCCTTAGCTGATAACCTTCACTTTTTCCAAATCTTATTTATGTTTTTATAAAAAAACATCCTCAGCTTTGGTGGCGCCCAACATATTATTATTTATTCCTGAACCCATTATTTAATTAGAAGCTTTTAGGGTTAACACCTGCGACCTGAAATTTAAATTTGTAAGAAAGAGCTAAATCTCAAGCCGGCAATTTTGAGCATTTTTATATACAGGAAGTATCGTATTTTGTGTCCTAAATTAGTTTAAGTAATGTGAATTCTTCGTTTGAAGTTTTAAGCTTTGTTTATTTTGTTTATTTTAGTTAGGCTAAAAACATATGTTTCAATTGGCGCCCAGTCGCGGGGCCTTTTTTTATTATTTTTATTTTATCGTACAGCAAAACCTTCGTTTCACAGTGATTCATTCAAAGAAATATATATGTATTGTAATGGTTAGGTATTAAATTTTATCTCATATTGCTGTGAGGCTTTAAATTGATTTTGATTATATTGAATTTTAATTATAATAAATACAATGTCTTTATTGGGTTCAGGGCTTATTTATATTTGAACTTGTATTGTTACTGACACCATCTACTGGTTTATTACTCAAAGTCCCCATTTTATTTACTAACCCTAAATTGTAACATGAATAGATTTTTATTTACTGACGTCAGATTCTACTGTCTGGGTATTCTTATTTAATGTTGAATGTAAGTAGGAATGATTAATTGCATTGAACAATATTTTATGGTGACAACTAACGACAACCTGCATTTACTAAATTACATGTCTTTACAACAACTACTTTGTATTTAGGTTTATTATACCACACCTTGACTAACCTGTTATATGGGATATTTGTCTTGTGGTGAGAAATAAGTAAACAATCACAATTAACTATTCACCTCTCTTCTTTGTATGTTTCAGACAAACTAAAACTTTAGTACGACATAGCAGCTCTTTCGGTAGGCAGGCATCACAATCTAAATCAAAACATAAAGACATAACTCCACCTGGACAAGTATTTCCTCTCCTGGCTAATTAAATTTACTTTCTTCTTATTTCTCGTCCTATGAAACACTGGGACTAGTTGCTTGTATGAGGCTTTTATATTGTGACCACTTAATCTTACAGTTTCACAAAGAGAACGTAATTTCTAACAGTTTTTATCCAAATTTATATTTTATACAATTTTTGACATGTTTTACGAAGAAATTTTTATTATTTCAATTCTTGTTGCTATTTTTCAATTATTTTCATTATTATGTATCTAGCTTGTTATGTACTTATCTCTTCCTCTTATCAATGGATAATAAATTATTATTTTAATTGTCTATGCTTAGAAACCTTTATTTGTAATGTTCACTATAGTAAACCCCGTATTAAGATAATTTCTTTTATTGCAGGTGGTGGCAGGTGTATGTAACGATGCTTATATCTAACAAAGATTTTCTCTGTTATAGCCAATGTAATTTGAATGTTTTGGATGGTCATTTGAACAATAAAATCAAATAAATACAAAAAATCTCAAGAAGTGAACATACTCTTTTGTTTGAATAAATATTACTATGTGCCAACTGCTTACCCTAATGGGTAAGCTTTAGTAACTAACGCACTCTTAAAACACTGCTGTTCTTACGTATTTCTTGTAAATTGTTGAAAGAAACTCCTTACTGTGAGTTTCTTTCCTCCAAAGGTCAAAGTGGAATAAGCAAAGCGTGGTGATTGCACGCCACTTGTTGCTTTTGTTGAAATACGAAAAAAGAATTCAAGCTCGGATCCTCACCTCTCTCTCTTACATCGCGTAGTTCAATAGGGTTTGGGTCATCCAGCGCTAGGTAGCGCTGGCTGTCTCCACAGAAAAAATGTACCGAGACACATGAATGAATGAATGAAAACACAATGCATGTACTTCGAGAGTAAGAAATGATATGCATGGCAAGACACCATAGCAGTAAATTTTAAAAAAACATGGGTAAAAATACAATTTTTATAAAAACTTTATCTCCAATGATAACAAAGATAAAGGGGTGGTCAAAATATAATTAATAACCCTGTACAGTACATACGACCTGACCAGAGACGACAAATTTAAGACTCTTTTTAAATCGAACTCAATGAACATGTTGAATTTTCTAACCATGAATCAATGAAGTAGTGACATGGTAATAACCAAATCGTAAGATGATTTTTCTTATAATTATGGTGTTTAAGAGTAGGGCAAAGGAATTAGAAGTTAGATGTTATTCATTATCATTTTCATTACCCTTGTTTAGATATTTTTCATTATTTATTAAGTTATTCGAAGAAACAGCTAGTTGTAGATACGAATTCGGAAGTCGCAACAGAATAAAAAATTGATACAAACTCTTTTTATAAAATAGCCTTTATTTTAGTAATAGAAATACATATTAATAAAAGTAGCAAAACAGGAAATTAAAAAAGTTTCCCAAATTAGAAATAACTTGCATCATTAATTATAAAGCAGTTAGAAACTTTGGAAATAGCTTAATAGCACCTACTAAAAATGCTGTACGTTACAATCCTATAAATCCACAAATAATAAACCCTTTCGAGAATAAAGTCGAGTGGTTGCAGATAACGTTCTGTAAAACTGTGGACACCTCAAAAGTAATTAAAAGCGTAGTAGTTGGGGTTGGTTGGATATATGGAAGGAGGACAAGGACGTTTTCTCGATAGTCGGCGTTATCTGCAGGCTACTGAGCTTATAAGTAAGCAGTGCACGGTGATTAAATTGCTCTAGATACATAGTTTCAGGACACGCAAAAGGTATCCTCTAATAAAAGTCTAAATCACAAGCAACAAATTAGATCGTATAAGAATTACCTACTAAAATACCGTAGTACGTACAAATGAGGTATTTTGTGGAGAAATTAATTCGTAGCGTCGCAAAATTGAAATGCTTTTATAATAATAACTTTTATTATAAAGTTTTACATTAATTGATAATATAGCAAAAACAGCTTTTATCAAAGCTTCACGAAGCGAAAATTAATTAACATTCTAAATACACATTTGAACAACTGAATTTCTCTACAGAAATTTGTACTAATAAATTTATTTTTGTTTATTTTAATTTAATAAAACATTTATAAATTAATTTTTTAACGTTTCGCCCCTCAATGGAGGCTTTTTCAAAAAATTCTATTGTATTGTAGGAATAAAAAGTTGAACATTCTTTTTGTGTATCTTATTAATCATTTATAATTTTCTGTTTGATTTAACATGAAAGTTTTTTTTATTATGAATATTTAAATAATGCAGCTTTTATGTTCTTTTTTTATTTATAGGAAACTTATTATTTGACACAAAAGTTTTAATTAGAAATTTGTCTATTTGATAATTATTATTACCACTCTCAATAAAAGCTCTGTTTCTCAGCTCATTTGACATTCTGTTCGGAACGAAAAAATAACTTATATAAGAAATTGCCAGATTATTCAGAAATTAAAAAGCACTTGCACTTTGCACCTGCAATTTATTTTATCCAATTAGTTATATATACGTTCCGTATCAAAATTTGGAAATTTTACTATCCTTTAATCAGAGCCTACTTACAGGCTCTGTTACAGTGTAATTTGTTGGATAACGATAAATCAAATAACGATTTTGTAATCATTTCATAACATATTGATTTCTAAAAAAAAAGAGCAAAACCTTATTATGTATTACACTTGATATGTTAGATCAGCTTTTTTGATATATAACCATTAACCACCTTGAGTAAGTGTTTATTTAAATGGTTATTTTAGGAAAGGCTAAATTTCCGCTAAGATGCAGGTGCAAAGTTTGAAATAATGAATAATGTATGTGTATTGTGCAACTACGTTCTGTAAAATCGAACAACAAGTTGCATTAAAACAAGTCGAGCAAAATAAACATAGAAATACAAAAAGAAAAGCAGTTTGGTATTAGGCACTCTATAGAAGTTGGATATAAAGTTAGATTATTGTTAGGTTAATATTATAAATGCAATCAAAAATCAAATATTATTTGTAAATGTATAGAAAATGTGACGTATAATAAGAGTACAAGTATAATACATGAACTTATTTTTAGATTACCAAATAAAATTCTTTTTTGCACTCCGTAGACTAAAAGTGCCATTTTAATCTTCCGTTTGAAAGACTAAAGTGTCACTTTTAGTCCCGGAGGGATTAGAATTACTTTTAATCCCGGAGGGATTAAAAGTAAAACAAATGTTAATTTAACGTCGAAGTTGGCCGCGAAGAAACAGTCATTGTGAACCTTACTTTTGTAATGTCAAAGCGTTATTATATGTCACACATTTACACAAAATTACAATAGTAAGGTTAGGTGTGTTTGCGGCATGTTCACAATTAACGTTTCTGGAGGGATTAAAAGTAAACAAACAAATTAATGTTACTATGCCAACTAGTTTATTCAAAATACTAGTTTAACCAAATTCAAAATACAATATGAGCTAATTATTGTGATTTATATGTACAATGACATAGACATAACCACAATTAACAAAACTAAATAGTCAATCTTTAGGTTTATGAAATGTGGAAGCTGTTAGATTATCAACCTTCACTTCTTCGAGTACAATCGGGATGTCAGGTTGTTCGTAGATGTACGGATAGAGGAATTTGTACCAGATCAAGTTTTATTTTAATATTGAATCGTCTGGCAATACTATACTTAGCATTTCCAATCGGTTTTATAATTGTAATTGCATTTATTTAACAACTATACAATTAGATTGTACATTTTTAACTCTTTTTTTATATAAAATAACTTTAACTCAATGTATTAGGCAAAACGGAGTGCAAAAAATAGCGTATATACCACGGAACTAAAGTGCCTTTTAATCCCTCAGGTAATTGTTGCCCTCGACTACGTCTTGGGCAACAAACTGCACCTTCGGGATTAAAAGAGGCACTTTAGTCCCTTGGTATATAATATACTATTTTGCACGTCCTATATATCCGACTCTACTTTAGTTCCCCCAAAAGAGGCAGTAAAGTAGCACTTTTACTCCCTGAGGGAGTAAAGTGTTTCCATGACAACAACAACAAGTAAACAACAAAAAAAGTAATCGCGGTACATGTTAGGATTTATTATTCTGAAACTATGTGATTTTGGCGTTTGCAGAGTTAAATTGTCAGAATGACATGTAACGAAATTTCCGAAAAAATTTTCGAAATTTTGAATTTTTGCGATCACATTCGGGATTAAAAGATGCAGTTTAGTCCCTGGGTATATAATATACTATTTAAGGGTTCTGCTGATACTTTCAACATAAATGTAACCAGTAACTTTAATATGATGAAAAAGTCTTTGGATCAGGGTTGCCATGAAATTAACAAGCTATCTATAAAATTATTTATTTCTATTATTTTTGACATTTACTTCACAACTTTCAAGTCAATAGATAATAGTTCAAAATGTTTCAAAAGGAACATAAAATTTTTATTATTAAATCATACTACATACATAGATCCAAGATTGTTTTACGTGGGGTACCCGTGTTAACATACCCCCACGTTCCTTCCATGAGGAAGTGATTGGGATACGCCCAAACAGCGCGCAAGTTGCACAACCGGCAATCGTGCAATTGCTCCCAGATTAACTCACTGGTAGGAGCGAGGTTGCCTATCCACCCTCTACTAGCTGAGCGTTCACTAGTGACCGAGCAGTTGACTTAACACGCTGCTCACCCGCCGGCACCCTCCCGTCCTCTTTCATACGGGGTCAAGTACCTCGTCCAGCATAGGACTATTCCCCAGCTATGCGCTCTTGCAAAGTGGGACCACTGCCCGATCGAATTCAACCTCAATTGTGGCAGGACTTGGTTTTTAAGCGGTTTTGCCACCCCGATCTACCAATTTTAGGCTTGGTGGGCCCTCGACAGAGCTTCTTTAAAGTCTACACGTTATAGACTCCCGGTGCGTACCCGATATTGGTGAAGTTGTCTTAATAGTGAGAGGCTATATATTCGCTTCAACTATCCTTAAGTGTAATGGCTTTCGGAGCTTCTCCCAATCACCGTACCCAGCTGCAGTCCGGATCAAAGGGTGGCCAGGACAGCTCCTAAGCACATTTACCTGGCGGCTTGCAGTTTCCCAGCACATGGGATGAACCTCACTTCTAGTCACCGCACTAGAGATTCCGTCAAACAGCGGGTTCCTTTGGTGACCATAAATGGCCTCGGGCAACAGCGGGTTCCTTTGGTGACCTTACATGACCTAGGTCAAGCAGCGGGTTCCTTGGTGACCATGATTGCCCTCGGCCAAGCAGCGGGTTCCTTGGTGACCATAAATGACCTCCTCTCTTAGGCGAGATTCGAATCCGCCCACACCGGTCTCATCTACCAGGGCTCCCCCTGATCGGTATGAGTAACCGTCGAGAATTCTCACGAATTTCTCTACCACACACTTTATCTGACAGCTTCGTCCATTGCCCTTGATAGGGATAGGGTAGAAGGCAGCCAGTTCTAGGGGTGAACGTCGTGTGGTCTCCCGTTCACCCAATACTACATACAGTAATGGAAATCGCGGTGAAAATGGTAATTGAGTTTATTCGCCTCGCTTATGTTTAAATGAGTTCCGTGAGAGATTTTCCAACTTCGCCATAATCGAACAAGGTTTTTTTCGGCAAGTTCAACGAACTGTGGACACATTTGAAGAAACTGGTAATATAAGTGATAGAATTCGATCTGGAAGAAGTAGGGCTAGAAACGAGGATATTATTGATCAGTTAGGCAACGCATGCAAGATGAACCTACCTTGTCTTTGCGTAGACTGTCGCAAGAAACCAATTTAAGTTATGGGACATTTCAAACCATTGTTAATAATGTCTTGAACATGTTTCCTTATAAAATGCAGATGTATCCAGAGTTACTGCCACCAGATTATCAGAAGAGAGTATCGTACTGTTCTTACTTGATTTGATGACCATACGAATAATGATATCCTTGACTTAACATTTTTTACAAACGAATCTTATTTTTACCTTTCTGGATACATTAATAAACAAGTCATGCGTATGTGAAGCGAGAATAACCCTAATTTCCATCGTGAGGCTCCTTTACATAGTCCTAAGATTGGTGTTTTTGTTGGAATGTCCCACAGACGAATAGGACCAATATTTTTTTCAAGAAACCATAACTGCCTAAAGATATCGAAATCAATTACTTGAGCCTTTCATAAATCAATTGCGCCATGATGAACTTAATAATGGGTACTTTCAACAAGATAATGCCACACCCCACGTTGCTCGAGAAACTCTAGCATATTTAAGGCAATTCTATGACGAAAGGTTAATATCAGAAGGTCGTTAACCACCTAGGTCTTGTGATTTGAGTCCTTTAGACTATTTCTTGTTCCCATTGTTTAAGTTTGTTTTGTCTTGTTCCCATTGTTTTTATACGATCTTTAAAACTCCAGTTCACACTTTAGAGGAATTACAAGAACGAATTGATGAATCCTGCCGTTCGATAACACCTGATCTTTTAAGAAAAGTTTTTAATAACATGGGTCGAGATGTTAACCTGTGTATTCAACAACAAGGAAGACGTTTTCAACATCCTTTATAATTTTCTTATTGTAAAAGTTTACCTACCGAAATGTTACTGTTACAAGTTCTTTTCTTTCCCTTTATGAACCTGATTGTTTTTATTCGTTATTAAAGTATTGTTTATTCCTATAGTAAAGTGTTGTTTTTATAAATGTTATTAAGTAATACTTAAAATAACTGCAAGCACAAGAAGTAATAATAGCGTACGCTAACCTAACATTTTCTGTGTATTATTTTGGGCTGTGTTTAACGGTGTCGGCGCGTCGTATTTTCTTGACACAGATGACTGTGTCTCCGTTAGCGCTACTCAAGATACATTGGCACTATTGTACAGTTCACAAAAACTACCGAGCAGTAGAAGTAAATAATTCTATAGATGGATTTTACATTCCATGGCTATTCCGATCCAAAGACTTTTTTATCATACAATATTTTTAACATACATTATGCATAAAGGTAGGTATATTTTAATTTTTGCATTCACTAACGTAAGTGCAAATTCTTTATTATTTTATAAATAAAATTTATGGTGCCTTCTTTTGTTTTCTTCCGTTATTTAACAATTACGTTACGAGTATATGATGTTTGACGTCGACATCCTACGATCACAAACTGTAAGAAAGACAAAATTCGAAATAAAAAATTTGAAATCAAAATTCGAAATCAAAATTCAAAATTAAAATTCAAACCAGACTTCAAAATCAAAATTAATTTTTTAATTTTGATTTTGAGAAAATTAGAATTTTCTGAAACGGTCATTGGATGAGACTGCTCGGCTACCTAATTACAATAAAAACTAATAAATGCTAAGAGAGCCCTATAAAATGGCATTAGCTACCAAGCCAGGTCATCAATTGTAACGGGTACATTTTCCACCGGCATTTAGTACATAGAATTTTGTAGTAATTCTTGTTAAAAATCCTAAGTTCGGTCCTGTGGACGTCGCTTAATTTAAACTAACCTGTCATCAAATAAACATCTTAAATAAAAAGCACCTTTTAGGAAGGGAATGTTTAATATTTGCTATAATGAAATAAAGTAACGTCATTCTGTTGTCGTTTTTCGTATCTTGCGACCTGGCATTTTACAAAAAAAAAATAATATCAATTTCTTCAAAAAGAAACCTCGAAAAGAAACTATGAGAAGCGCTTCGTCATCTCATTTATTAAAATATTTCGATAAACATTTTGAGTGTATACGTTTCGTAAATACACTTTCCTTTGTCTATCATTTGCGTTTTAAAAATTTTAAGTCAAGGTGGCGTATGAATATTGTCTACAGCCAGCGTTTTAGCTCACACGTGTGTTTTGGCGGGTAGAATTCTGGTGTTGCTTTTTACACGTAAGGTCGTGAATCCTATAGTAGGCCAAATAAAAGCGCCCTTGCCGCATAAAAACAGATGTCGGTCGCGCGTAGCTAAGGGTTGAGCCGAGCTAATATAAGGCGAGATGATGTCGAGACGGGCGGTCTTCCAAAAATCGCACGCCGAGAGCGTACGTTCGATCTTGTGTTAAAAAATGCCATTTTGTTGTAGTAAAATGGAGTTTGAAAGAAAACTCTAAATTCAGTTTTTCATATTGTTTGAACAATTACCGGCTTTCGGATGGCCGGTGCATTTAATTAAAATCAACATGTAATAGTTATTGTTTAAATAAGTGATCGGAAATTAACCAATAATTCGTGGTTAACAAAAGTTATAGTTATTCCGTTAAGTATTTTTGAGGATGTTCAGAAAAATGGGAAATTTAGTTTCCCTTATTACTGTGTAACATATGTTACGACAGTCTACCGTACCGTAATCTCGTCTAAATAATTATTTTACAGAAATAAGTTAATAATTACAGACGCTTTCTCTGTAATCGAAATTTCGGTTAAATAATAATTCGTGCTGTGTGCCTTCTAAATTCAGTTCAGAATTAATGTTTATGTGTATTGTTTTATTGAAAACAATGAAATTATAAAATGGTTATCAAAACTAATAGCCAAATCTTTTATGGAACTCTTTGGTTGCATTTTGCTACTGCCGTTTGGGGTGAATTTGCAAATTATAATTCGCCATATCCAGTTTCTACGAGGGTTATCTCGTACATCTTTAATGTATGAAAGAAAATTCTCAATATTCCAGTTTCCATTTGCTGTGACGTTGTCGTCCAATTTTATGCAGTTTATCGTTGATTTTGGTTTGTGACTTACCAAAAATAAAAGGTATTGTGACTATTGTTTTTAGTGTTATTCATTTAGATAAATTTCTTGCTTGAATTTGCAGTCATTTTTGTTATTGTTTCTCAATTAATAGAAGTTCATTATAAATGTTTGCTCATTAAATTCTATTATCAATAGAACTCTCGTCAGTTGTTAAAAAGCTTTAAACTTTAATGTAATTACAAATCATTTATTTTGATACTGTTGAACTGATGTAATTTGTCTAATCTCCTTTAGAGATTTGTTTATAAATTTTGTCCAGGAAAATCTCAGTCAATACAAAGGTTAATATTTAAATTAAATTGTTTTGAATAATTTTTATGGTTGATCTAATCGATTCCTTTGAAATATTTTGCGATCATGATCAGTCAATGTAAATTTCTAATAATGGTAGTATGTGTTTTGAACAATTTTGTGGTCAACCCAATCCGATTTTTCCTGTTGGTTTTCTTTATTAAATGAAATGTTCTTGGTGAATTTTTTTATTGATTAACTTCTGGACATAATTATAATCCAATAAATTTAGATTGGATTAGTAATAAATATACAAGGTGTGTTTTATTTGTTTATCTTTGTATGTGTATTTTACCCATTCTTTTGTTAATAAATGTTATTAATTCAAACTGATGGATCTACAAAACGGAACCATATTGGTTATGAATGCTTAAGTTCATTTCTTCAAAATTTTAAGTAAACAAAATTTTGTTTTAACTAAATATTCTATTCATTTTCTGGTTAATGAATTTAATAAATTTTAATGCTTATTCAATCAACATCTTTGAATGGTTAATAAATCATTAACTAAGCTCAGAACCAGATGGCGCCCTTTTTATGTTTTTATTTGTGTTAAACCCTTATCTATTCCTTTTCACAATTTATACAGCTGTGGAACCAATACCTACGACTTGATAATTAATTTGTAAAGAGAGAGTTTAAATCTCAAGCTGTGGCAGATATTTTTTGAGTTTTCAAATACAGTAAGTATGATGTATTTTTATAGCTTTTATAGTTATTTTTTTGTTGTTTTATCTCGGCTGAAAAACCCGCGTTTCATTGGCGCCCAATCGCGGGGCCTAGTTTTGTTTGTGAGTAATTTAGTTAGTTTATTGTCATTTAGTCTGACAGAAAAACTCGCGTTTCATTGGCTATGCCAACGTGTGGCCTGAATAAAATATTGTTTTCACAGTTAAGAAAAGGTTTGAGATATTGGTTGAATATTGGTTTAAGATTTCAGGTGATTTTGTATTATGTATCCAGATAAAGATTCCTTTTTGGAATCAACAATATTGTCAGATTTTTGTGAGGAAACTGGAAGCTTCAATTATAGTCATATAGTTTGTTGTTAAATTATGCAATGAGTTAAAATTCAAAGTATTGGTAGTTCAGATTACAGAATTATTTTTAATTACCGATAAAGTTTTTGAGGATTTGGCGAACTATTTAAAATTTTGTATGATACAGTTTTTATAGGCTTTGCATTTAGAAGGCATTTGCGTTAATCGTCGGAAGGTGTTTATTTTTGAGATTTATTTATAGCTACCGTCGGATAGCTTTGTACTGTAATGTGTTTCGTTGAAGGTAACTGGGTAAAGTTAATTACAGTATGTTACCGTGTGAAAATATGTTAGGAGTTTTTCAGATAAAAGTTTCGATACTTGAAAATTTATCGTATCGTATCGTATCGTACCGTATCGTATCGTATCGTATCGTATCGTCTGTTTGAATTTAGCGATTTCGTTTAGTTAAAAAGAATGACAACGATTTCAGAATTAATTTTGGTATCATTAGGATACTTCAGATTATAGATAAATGGCTTTGAAATTTTTTCGAGTTATAGATTTCAGGTTTTCTGTAGTTAGAAAACCATTATGAGTTTTTCCGAATTGATAAGAAATTTTCTTTGTTAAAATTTACAGTTGTGTAAAGTTTCAGCTTTGTTTGAAAGTTTTAATAATTACCGGTAATAAGTAAAGGTTATTTAAATTACAGAAAGTTTGAAGTACAGGGAGTTTCTTTCTCTTTCGTGAACAAAATTTTGATGTTGAAATTTTTTAGTAATACTATTGGATAGTATCGCGGTTTGTATTTCCAAAATTATATTTTGTTGTCAGTAAATAATAATTAATGGAGAAAAATTATTTTAGAATTTGAATAAATATTACAGTTGAGTCTATTAGAAATTATCGAGCGTTTGGTTCGTTTGAAACTTTATTAAGGTGTAAAGATTCTCCTTGTTTAAATTAGGTTACAGATATGTTAGACAAAATTTTTTGGTTTTGCGTTTTCGAATTTTAGTAATTTGATTACGATTATGGTTAGTAGTGATTTAAAATTTTCTTTTTGTGTTTCAGTAATGTGTTTTATTTCTGGATGAATAAATTAAAATTTTCTTTGAGATATTTTATGAGGATGATATTTTTCAAAATATTTTTGGGTACTTATGGTTTTGTGTCGGCGGGTATGTTCGTGTATGTATTTGAAGGATCCTAAACTTGATGATTGGGAACGTTTGATGGTGTAAGCTGTTGTATGTTCTATGATTGTGGTCTTGCCGGCAGATGAATGGATTTTTGTATGAGATGATAGGGGAGCTTGCTCGCTACCAAACTAAAAATTAAACATTTACCGTATAAATTATCTTTTGGAGTTATTTTCTAACTTTTGCATTTAAATTCTTTTTATGCTTATTGTTAAATAAGTTTTATCTTTAAATAATATTAATTAATCCCTTTTGTGGCGTTAATTCCTTCATAGTTCTGACAGGTACTGTTGAGTTTCTTTCATTCTTTTAGTTGTGGGAGTTACATAAAACAATGATAACGTGATTTGTTGCGTGCCCTCTCCTTGTTGAGTGATTGAATATCTTCGTGGGATCCTTGTGTGGGAGTGTGTTTGAGTGAAGCGTGTACAGGGGATATTCTTTTATCCCTTGGGTGTTTCTTGGTAGGTTGGTCGGAAATCACGCAGGGTGTAAGACAAATTTTTCCCTATTGTGTCCAGTATATATTTACCGATTTTGACAGTTCTGTCTATTTAGAAATTTGTGTGAAGTTATTACTTCATTTTGAATATTCAGAAACATAATAATCTGTTGGGATTTTGTGTCCTTGTACAATTTAAGTTCGTTGAACTTCCATAAGCTTTTTCTAAAAGCTAAATTATAAATCTGTTTGAGATCTATTAGGTCTTGTGGTTTTGAACCATTTTGAAGATGAGTGTGTGAGATTCTGGTGATGCCGTTCAGTTTTCATTTGTACCGTTGGCATCCACCATTTACCGATTTTTGTATCGTTTGTGATACAGTTTGTAGTACAGTTCCGTACCGTACTGCACTTTTGGGGAGACAGTTTCTGTCTTACTATCGTATCGTTGGCATGTGCCATTTACCGTTCCGTGCCGTTCAGGCAATATCGTATTGTACCGTTTTGCAGTGCCGCTTAGTACTGTGTTTTTGGAGGCATTATGGTCTCTGTTTCGTACCGTTTGGTGATTTTGATCACCGCCATTACCGTCTTGCTTTTTGAAGTATATGGTGCTTCGTATGTACCGTTCGGTATCGTTACAGTTCGCTGTGACAATTCAGTATGCGTGTTCCTGTGTTGGAATTTGTATGAGATTTGAGAATTTGTGAAGGTCTTAGTGATCTTATGGTGTCCAGCTTTGTGTTATCGTATTGAGTTTTGAGGTCGTGTTCTTTTCAGAACAAGCTTTCGGGTTCTGACTTCTTTTGTTTAGACTTTGTCTATTATAGCGCGGTGGGAGGCGCTCTAGAAATTCCTTCACCGATGACGGGTTCCGGTAAGAGTCCGGTAAAGCATCTGTGGTCTTCTCTTACCATCTTTTGGCCACTTTTCTCCTAAGGACTTCTGGTCCTTCGAGTCACTTTGTTGACCAATTCAAATTTGTATGTTTCTTTTACGAAATATTCTTTCCCTCTTGAGAAACTTATATTTCTCCAACTTTCTGTTTTAGACTTTGTCTATTATAGCGCGGTGGGAGGCGCTTTAGAAATTCCTTCACCGATGTCGGGTTCCAGTAAAAGTCTGGTAAAGCTGAGGTAGTTCTTTCCGTTACCATCCTTCGACTACCTTCTTTGAGGACTTTTTGTCCTACTGGTCTATGTTGACCAACCAATCTGTCGGTTCTTTTTGGGATGCTCTTTGTGAGACCTTTTGCTCTATGCGTGGTTTGTGTTATCTCTTGGGAGGTTCTGGTTTTGTGGGATTTTGACCCACTACCCTACCTTTTTGTGGGATTTTGACCCACTACCGTACTTTTTGTGGGATTTTGACCCACTACCCTACCTTTTTTGTGGGATTTTGACCCACTACCGTATCCTTTTATTGGAATTTTTGTGTTACAGTTGTTTGTAACGTCTTGCGTTTTAGTGCATTTTGCGCTCTATTCTAATGTCGTTCTAAGGGACGAACTAGCAATGTTGGAATCTGTTCTTTTTAGAACAAAGCACTATTGTGCTTCCTTTTTTTCCGTTTCAGTAGAACTGATACCATCTATTTTATAGTTACAGTCAGTAAGCTCTTTGAAAAGGTTTTCAACCTTCAGCTATATTGTCCTTCGTTGAAGTTAACGGACTTCAATTATTATGAATAGGTTTATTAACCTTATTTCTTTCAGTTAATAGCTACGACCCAATACACTTTGGAGACTATTTGAAAAGGTTCTAGTAACTTTAAGTCGTCCAATAGTTGGTCGGGATTATCTAGTGTTTCATTGGTAAATACAATAAGGGCTTGTTAACCTTAATTTATCCATTTGTAAATATTTAATTCCGAAGAGGTTTATTAACCTTGATTCTTTAGCTTGCAGTTATTGCGTTATATGAAAAGGTTTATTAACCTTAACTTTTAGCTTGTAGTACAGTCTGATGACTTTTCACTAAGAATAAGATGAGGTTTCTATATAACCTGAGGTGTGTAATTGGGAGAGGTTTTATCAACCTTAAGTTCTTAGCTTATAGTTATGACTAACCTATCTTGGGTTTGAATTTAATAGTAGTTTTAGTAACTCCATATCGTTTGAATTTTAGTTATAGGCAACCTATATTATGTTAGAATTTGAAAAGGAGTTTTAGTAACTTTATACCGTTTGACTTTCAGTTATGGTTTACGTCATTTCGTTCAAGTATTGAGCTTGAATTTCACTTTTGGTATACCGTTTGGTATACACTTACCTTGTATAGGTATTTTGAGTGCATGTAGTGATGAATGGGTAGTGTTGACTACGTTTTTGAATGTTTAGACACTTTTGGTCTTATAGATTTGGGCGTTAAGCACTTTTGGGTGTGTTCTGGTTTTGATACCGGTACGGTATCTTCGTATACCTTTTGGCATTTCGTTAGTTTCGAGTATAAAGACAAGACGGGCTTCACAGCTTTTCTTTTTTTTTATTGTTTTTTTCTTTTTCATTGACGAGTGGGCGAGTGTAACGGGTACATTTTCCACCGGCATTTAGTACATAGAATTTTGTAGTAATTCTTGTTAAAAATCCTAAGTTCGGTCCTGTGGACGTCGCTTAATTTAAACTAACCTGTCATCAAATAAACATCTTAAATAAAAAGCACCTTTTAGGAAGGGAATGTTTAATATTTGCTATAATGAAATAAAGTAACGTCATTCTGTTGTCGTTTTTCGTATCTTGCGACCTGGCATTTTACAAAAAAAAAATAATATCAATTTCTTCAAAAAGAAACCTCGAAAAGAAACTATGAGAAGCGCTTCGTCATCTCATTTATTAAAATATTTCGATAAACATTTTGAGTGTATACGTTTCGTAAATACACTTTCCTTTGTCTATCATTTGCGTTTTAAAAATTTTAAGTCAAGGTGGCGTATGAATATTGTCTACAGCCAGCGTTTTAGCTCACACGTGTGTTTTGGCGGGTAGAATTCTGGTGTTGCTTTTTACACGTAAGGTCGTGAATCCTATAGTAGGCCAAATAAAAGCGCCCTTGCCGCATAAAAACAGATGTCGGTCGCGCGTAGCTAAGGGTTGAGCCGAGCTAATATAAGGCGAGATGATGTCGAGACGGGCGGTCTTCCAAAAATCGCATGCCGAGAGCGTACGTTCGATCTTGTGTTAAAAAATGCCATTTTGTTGTAGTAAAATGGAGTTTGAAAGACTACTCTAAATTCAGTTTTTCATATTGTTTGAACAATTACCGGCTTTCGGATGGCCGGTGCATTTAATTAAAATCAACATGTAATAGTTATTGTTTAAATAAGTGATCGGAAATTAACCAATAATTCGTGGTTAACAAAAGTTATAGTTATTCCGTTAAGTATTTTTGAGGATGTTCAGAAAAATGGGAAATTTAGTTTCCCTTATTACTGTGTAACATATGTTACGACAGTCTACCGTACCGTAATCTCGTCTAAATAATTATTTTACAGAAATAAGTTAATAATTACAGACGCTTTCTCTGTAATCGAAATTTCGGTTAAATAATAATTCGTGCTGTGTGCCTTCTAAATTCAGTTCAGAATTAATGTTTATGTGTATTGTTTTATTGAAAACAATGAAATTATAAAATGGTTATCAAAACTAATAGCCAAATCTTTTATGGAACTCTTTGGTTGCATTTTGCTACTGCCGTTTGGGGTGAATTTGCAAATTATAATTCGCCATATCCAGTTTCTACGAGGGTTATCTCGTACATCTTTAATGTATGAAAGAAAATTCTCAATATTCCAGTTTCCATTTGCTGTGACGTTGTCGTCCAATTTTATGCAGTTTATCGTTGATTTTGGTTTGTGACTTACCAAAAATAAAAGGTATTGTGACTATTGTTTTTAGTGTTATTCATTTAGATAAATTTCTTGCTTGAATTTGCAGTCATTTTTGTTATTGTTTCTCAATTAATAGAAGTTCATTATAAATGTTTGCTCATTAAATTCTATTATCAATAGAACTCTCGTCAGTTGTTAAAAAGCTTTAAACTTTAATGTAATTACAAATCATTTATTTTGATACTGTTGAACTGATGTAATTTGTCTAATCTCCTTTAGAGATTTGTTTATAAATTTTGTCCAGGAAAATCTCAGTCAATACAAAGGTTAATATTTAAATTAAATTGTTTTGAATAATTTTTATGGTTGATCTAATCGATTCCTTTGAAATATTTTGCGATCATGATCAGTCAATGTAAATTTCTAATAATGGTAGTATGTGTTTTGAACAATTTTGTGGTCAACCCAATCCGATTTTTCCTGTTGGTTTTCTTTATTAAATGAAATGTTCTTGGTGAATTTTTTTATTGATTAACTTCTGGACATAATTATAATCCAATAAATTTAGATTGGATTAGTAATAAATATACAAGGTGTGTTTTATTTGTTTATCTTTGTATGTGTATTTTACCCATTCTTTTGTTAATAAATGTTATTAATTCAAACTGATGGATCTACAAAACGGAACCATATTGGTTATGAATGCTTAAGTTCATTTCTTCAAAATTTTAAGTAAACAAAATTTTGTTTTAACTAAATATTCTATTCATTTTCTGGTTAATGAATTTAATAAATTTTAATGCTTATTCAATCAACATCTTTGAATGGTTAATAAATCATTAACTAAGCTCAGAACCAGATGGCGCCCTTTTTATGTTTTTATTTGTGTTAAACCCTTATCTATTCCTTTTCACAATTTATACAGCTGTGGAACCAATACCTACGACTTGATAATTAATTTGTAAAGAGAGAGTTTAAATCTCAAGCTGTGGCAGATATTTTTTGAGTTTTCAAATACAGTAAGTATGATGTATTTTTATAGCTTTTATAGTTATTTTTTTGTTGTTTTATCTCGGCTGAAAAACCCGCGTTTCATTGGCGCCCAATCGCGGGGCCTAGTTTTGTTTGTGAGTAATTTAGTTAGTTTATTGTCATTTAGTCTGACAGAAAAACTCGCGTTTCACAATTATCCTCATACTGAAATGGAATAGTGGCCATACTGTCTCAATCTAAACCCTTCAAATTTTTCATTTAAAGATATCTCAAAGACAATATTAATTTACTAGCATAACCCCCGTTGAAAAATCAACGAACACGTCTCTGGTCGCTTCAGCTATCAATACAGTAAGAAAAGTGATCGATTCACAAAAGTTGAGCTACTGTAACTCCGCCGCCAGCAATCTGTGTGTGTACCACATACCCCACATGATTTGTAGGTGCATGCGCACTCAAATAATTGCAATTAACTTATCTGTCTTTGTGTCTTATTTGTCTCCGTAAAAGCTGTTGAATTTCGAGAATCACTGAATAGATTTTAATACCGTTTTCGCCATTCGATAGCTTGTTTCTTGGAAAATGATTAGTTATATATATATCAAAAAGTATTTCGAGAGCCGTATAATGAGCAAAATGTAAAAGAAATAATGAATAAAATTTGCAAAACAAACACAAAATGCCTTACGCTGCGAAAACGGTAACATCAAAAAGATCTACAAAAAAGTTCCTGGTAGCATATATGTATCTCTTACAGATTACTCACAATCAAGGTTTCTTTCACAATTTTCTCGGAAAACCCTTTTCCCCTGGAATATTGTCTTACTCCCCCCCTGGATGAAACGCTGCTATTTCTTTATCTTTAGAATTGCTTCATGTATAATCTGTGAGAATTTGAAGATTGCAGCTTAAGTCATTCAAGAGAAATATAGCCGTAATGATTTTTGAAGAAATGCCTCCCCTGCGACCCCCTAAAATTTTTAGGATTAAAAATATACTCATGCACTTCTTTAGGTAAGGCCTACCTGCCTGTAAAATTTCAACTTACTAAGTCTGCTAGCTTTCGAGATATTTTTCGGTGGACATCGGACATCGGAACTGGCTATTATTTTGTTTGATATTATGTACTTTATATGTAGCATAATATTCGTTGAAAAATCAACGGCGCGTGCCCCCATTAATTTTGTAGTTTTTGTAAAAACCGGTGAATTTCGAGAACTACTGAATAGACTTTGATGCCGTTTTCACCATTTGATAGCTTAGTTCTTACAAAAGGTTTCTATATACACAGATTATTTAGAGGATTTTTCGAGAGTCGAGTAATGAACAAAGTGTGAAATAAATAATTAAGAAAATTGGCTCAAACAGAGACAAAACGCATTAAGCTGCGAAAATGGTAACAGATAAAGGCAAACTGTAAGCGAACGAATTATAGGTCTCAAAAAGATTTACAAAAAAGTCCAGGATGGCATACACGTATCTCATACAGATTACTCACAATCAAAATTTCTATAATAGTTATTTTTGCGGAAAGCTCGTTTCCCCCTGGAATGTTGCCATTCAAGAAATATATAGTCATAATGATTACTCATGCATTACTGTATTACTCGTATATGAATATTGTCATGCACCCCTTTGGGGTAAGGTCCACCTGCTCGTAAAATTCCAGCTCTCTAAGTCTTCTAGTTTTCGAGATATTTTTCGGTGAACATCGGACATCGGACATTGGAACTGGCTATTATTATATGTTTAATAAGGCGGTTCCGAAAAACGGTTCAAAAAGCGGTAATCAGATGGCAAATTGAAGTTATATCACATAAAATGCGTGGTTGTGTTATATTCAATTTCGAAGATAGTCTGGAGAATCCATGTTTAGTCCATATTGATTGAATAAAAACTTCATTCAAACGTCATTAATCAATTGTTTTTAGAGAATGGTTGATATTGCCAACTTTCAAGTCTACCTTATTGTGCGATATTGTTAGGTTTTCTATGTGGTCGTAGAAAAAATCCATTGCAATAGGGTAAAAAAATTTAAAAAATGAAAATTTACCACATGTTTAGTTTCCATAGGAAAGTAATTAAGATAATATGACATTTATTACGTGAGTACATTTTTATGACCGCTACTGAATATATACAATATGGTTTATGTATATGTATAATAAAGATGTAATTTATTTTTGAGCGGGTCGTATAATGTTACACTAAAAAAGGTAGTTTTATTGTACTATAAAGTAGATTTGTCTGTTAATGATCTGAAACGTGATGGAGATATCTTGACCGAATTCCGGTGGCAATAAACGCTGAAATAAATATAATTTACGGTGTTCAAACATGTTCGTGTGATATATGACGCAGCGAGGTATGATTATTTTTATGAAGCAATATTTTCAATGAAGAAAATACAAAAATGTGAAATCTGTGTTGGAATGGGTACAACTAAGTGGATGAGTAAACATTATTTCTAATTATTGTAATGCAATCAAATGAAAAACTCGTAAAGCTCAATAAATTACTTACCAGTATACCAACATAACAATTAACCAAAAAGAATGAAAGCTCATATAAATTTCAACAGAGAAAATACTCAAAAATGGCTACAAAACAAATCAATACAACCCCTAAATTTCAGTTTACATTTGCCCTTCCGCTTCTATACAAGGACAAGCTGCTGCTCCTTGAATTTTTCCTATGCTTTACGCAAATAAGAAAAAAATGTTAAACGTGTTTATTATGGAAATTGCACGCAACGACTTCAAGATGTTTTGAAACCTCCCAGTAGGTCGACAAAATGAATTGAGTTGTTAACAAGATTTGAACCGACTCACCCTTTCCAAGAATCTCTTTTATTGAAACATGTGGGCCTAGAAAGATTACTTCTTATTCTCTCGTTAATAGGGCTTAATCAGTGCTGAAATCAGGAAGCACCGAACTCGAGTTCTCTTCGGAAAAAACAATAGGGTAGAAGGATTTTCTAGTTGTTCGTTTAATGAGTAATAAAAGGGGATGTTTCCGGATTTCAATAAAAAGACGAGTTTTATAACGCAAACAGGAAAAGCACTAAATGGAATGAGCAAAATTTCACAAAGCGAGCCCTAAGCATATCTTTTTTAATACTTTTTAATTCGAGAAAAGCAGAACGAATATTTTGTAAAAACTTCAAGGTTACTTCGCTAATAATCACTTTTGCTAAATACGTATAATAACTGTAATAAAAAAAGTTTTTGTTCTAAAGTAAAATAAGAGTTTGCGTGGAACCCCGACACTGCAAATGCGGAAAGGGAAATCGATTATGTGTGTTTGTACAAAATGTAAGTATGTAAAATATTAAAAATACGAGTTCAAAAAAAGGAAGTATTCAACCAAAAAGGCATAAGTTTAAAGTAATTCAGGTTTGTTATATTTCACAGTTTGGATATGCGTTGAGTTTAGATAATTTGTATTAGGAAAGTTAGTATAGAAGTGCACGGAAGCCTTTGAAATTTATATATACATATATTTGATGAGCATAGATAAATCTAAACATAATGACACCCGTTAACGGATTATGGGACGGATACACCAAAACATAATTAAATCCGTTATCAAAAGCGAAAACAGAGACAGGATCAATGAAAAGTAAAACCTGCAGTCTAAAATACTAAGATAATATAATAAGATTCTACTGTATACAGAGTATTCGTAAAATTATCGAAACAACTTAAAAAATCAGATAGAAAATCATAAATGCTCAAATTTTACTGCCCAAGCTGTGGTTCGAAACCTTAAACTTTCGGATATATTTAATACGTTGCATATGTTGCGTAATGCACCAAATCTTAAACCCACCATACACTATGGTCTGCTTTACATGGTGGACGAGAACCTAGGATCTCGATCGGGACGTGGTCGGGTAATGACGCAATGTTTATATTTGCTGTAATTTATTCCATAAACAAGTTAGGCTTCGAGATGGTTTTTATCTTTTACACAATGAAAAACCATTATTGACTGCGAAATACTAAATACTTCTAATTAAAGAAAGATATTTCAGTATACATTTTTTATGAACTCAATAATGATTTCTTTCATTTGGACATACACGTTTTAAAGAAATACGAAACTAATAATTTTATTATATAAACCATCTCGAAACCCAACTTGTTTATTCAATAAATTATAGCAAATCTAAACATTATGTTATTAGTGAAGACGGACTATAATGCATGTTGGGTTTTACAGTAACCTAACCTCCTGAAAATATTTTGACATAATAACTAACCTATTTGTTGTATAGAACAGTTTGAACAGCTAATTAAAACATGCTAGAAAAACACATTTATTTTTATGGTCCGGTAGCTAGTAATAATTGAACATTTCGAGTTAAAAGCGATTTTACTTTTTTGTGATGTTTGGGTCTTAAGGAGGTATGTACAGACAGAAAATTCTCCCGATTTATCTATTATTACTTGTATACAGCTCCGCAAAAATGGAAAAGAGGGCATAATAGTTCTTGTTTCATTAATCCTTGAATATATGTCGCATGATGCTTCTTTTGAGTATAGCCCCTCTATTTCATATAGTAGCGACATCGTGAAGCAAACCAGGCACAAACTTTAATAAAGAAAAAATCACCAGATGCATATTGTTTCGTCGTTTTAATAAAATTTGTTTAAAAATTACAATTTAGTAGTTGTATATTACATTAATATGATCGCTTTTACATAACATGAATGTCCGTTATCAAATTAATGTTAAATTGTGAATGTTTTTGTGCATGATTACTAAACCTAAGATTTAGTGTAAAACTAAATGTCAAATCTGGTAAATTCAATGTTACCAACATACTTTTGCTCCAGCGACGAGATCAATCGTTGTCACTACTATTTGAAAATAAAGGGGCTATACTTCTGAGGTCGTCAATCCATTGGACTGAATATTGTTTGTTCACTTGATGGATCGGTTCATGGGATATTTGATTATCAGTACGGGGGACTCAACTGAGGAGACGAATCGGCAATGGGCGTTCCAAACATTTGCGTACCCAATGGCCTGTATTTTAAAAAATTTTCGTTAGAGGGCGCTTCGGTCCTTGACAACGCTCAGACCACGCTGGCCATTGTTGACAGTTCGCTGGAGTGCCATATGGGTCGCAATGTTTCATAAAAATTAGCCAGATTTGCGATAAAATTTGCGATAAATCGCATAATCTGTCAACACTGTCAGCGTTGTCCAGAATCGTAGCGCCATCTAGAAGTAACGTTCAAACTTGAATTAACGTTCAAGGTCGGGGACGCTTTATTTGACTCGTTTCGTCTCCTCAGTTGAGTCCCCCGTAATTATCAGGCAATATGAATCTACACACACGTTGAAATCAGACTTTGATGACGGCTTTATCTCGAACACTTTAAAGGACTTCAACGGGAACCTCGCTTCACTCTCATGTGAGTCTCTGCCATTACATTAGGGCTCTGATGTAGCCCCGATCCGTTTATGACTAGGATAAAATCACATCGCGGAAACCAAAAGTTCAAACTGATTTTCTATTTTATTACAAATATTAATAATCTCAGTGTAAGTTAAGTGAATCTATAATGCAGATGGTGCCCTTAACACAAATAATCACACTGGATCTTCAAAAGAAGATAAAGTGAATATCGGCACCGATGAACAAAGGGAGTAGTATTAACCGGTTTCGACAGTTCTGCTTAGTGGCTTACTTAAACCGCCGACAAGAACTGCAATTAAAGGTAAGAAGCTTAGAAACTGTCAGTACGGCCTAAGAGGACGGGTCAGTATTGGATCTACTGGTTCTGTTCATAATCAATGATGTGAAAGAAGTCACAGAATCCTGAAGCGAGCTAGTTTGACAGTCATGTGTAAGCAACCCATCAGTTTCGGAAAGGTATTGGAAAAATCATTCAAAATGATACCTGCTGCTTAAGACAAGATTGCAGCTTTTGTTTCGGCATCATAATACTAACAATGGAGAAGGGATAATTTGTTGAAGACGTATGAGATGACGCCAGAACAAGCATGATACAATATTTGTATATGTAGGAATTAATATAAAATGTGCCTTTTCTACATAAGATATAAAGGACAGGTGCGGTGTTACAGAAATAATGTCACAAACGGAAATTACTTCGAATTAAATAATCCATAATATAATATATATTATTCCGTTAGTGCAAATGTTACGACAAGGTTACGTTCATATCTACAAGAGCGGCCTACGTTACTCACCCGTCTGCAGCAACGACCCACGTTGTTCGACCATCTGCGAGGCCAGCTGCGACCACGCAACCCACGACTGGCCATTTATCTCAACTGCAAGTTGCATTCCAAATAACCTACGCTACTCTCGTCTATGCTGGCACCCCACGTAATTCACAACCAGCTGCACATTCCTTCAGAAGAAACCAGCACACTTCCGCTCAACCCACAGTTTGGTGACTGGTACGGCCAGCGCAAACTATCCACAAGCCTGCAACCAGGAAGCGTGAGCTTCCTTAGTTTCATATTTGGAACACCAACCTACTGATTCCCACTACGATGCTAATATCTTCCGCGTTCAACAGTATATAAACCCGCTTGTTTGGCTTAAAAGGCAGTCTGTGCCAAGACTCGGAAGAAGCCTCATCAAGAAATAAGCGGGTAAGTGAACTTTTCAATAATTAATAGTAGAGGGTCTAGATTCTGGCACCCTGAGGTGCTGAATACCTGACCCTCTACCGCTTAGTTCGGCTTAGTTAATAGAGAGTTGTGGCAAGGCTCTCTATGTGTATACACTTGGTTTGTAGATTTAGTGCTAGAGCAGGGTGGTTCCAATCACCCTCAAGATTATGTTAGATTTAGGAGGACATGTATGTCCTCACACTGTATAACCTATGTTTGTAACCTTTTGTATCCTATTGTTTTATTGTTAGTATATAGTTGTTTTTATGACTTGTGTTTATTTTCCTTTCTACCTCTGACTACGTCCTCCAGTCACGAAAACCCCACGTGGCAATAAGCATTCAGAAAAATATATTTATGCCACACCTTTGAGAATAGAATCACAGAATAATTGAATATGACTCTGACTCTGACACAATTGGACATTTTCGAAACTTTTGAGATATTTAAACACAAACTCAGGGTGCAATAATTCTCCGTTACTGGAACTGTTAGGTATTTAATTTTTTATTCGTTTTATCTAGTCATCTATTTTTTGTATTTCCCATAGCGTTTGTTTATATTTATATTACCTTTAATAATGACAATTTAGCTGTCGAAACATTGTCAGGTAGATTATAATAAATTTGTAAAACTTTTTACTAATCAGTTTTATTTATTTCATTCTGATACTTACTTGTAATTATCAACTCCGACGCTAACAAAAACTAAAATGTGGTTAAACTAAAATTATGTAAGGTCTGGTAGTTTTAAATAAATAAGCAGATTGATTAACACTTAAACGATTATTCACGAACCAGAAGTAACTTAACAAATCAATCCCTACTTCATAAAACAACTCAATATATATATCCCCACCTGCGCAATACATCATAAACGTCATCATTATTACTGTCTTTTATAAATTCAATAATTATGCAATATTGTATTCTATGTATATGTATATATATCTACTAAGGTATTAATAAGCTTAATTTGATTTAGTTCTTTTTATTTATATTGCAATACTAATTACTGTAGAAGTGAATAGAGAGTGAAGATCTTTTCTGTTCCAAATAGAAAATTTTAAATAATTAGATGGAATTGTCTCTCATTTTATTCAGCTTTATTGCTGTTTACAACTACAGCTTTCGCATTTTAATGCCCCATGCAGTTTTTGAAGGTTCCTTGTTAGGAAACTTAAACCAAGTACTTTTTTATATCTTAGACTTTATTATTTTAATTTTTGCTTTATCTAACAATAACATTATAAAGAGAGCAATTTTACATATTAGTTCTAATATACTTATATTTGAGAACTTGACAAATTTTTGAGTAAGTCAATAGCATGCGATGTCCTCATCCTTCATGAAGGTTTCAATGAATCATTTCAGTTGTAACAGTTGCAACTTATAAAAACTGTATCTGGCCATATTATTAGGGACATATAATAATTTTGATGATGTAAGATATGTATTGTTATTATCAGGAATAAAAGATTTTGGGAAATGTTTTACGTATATTTATTAACGCTTGTTGTATTAAGAAACAATTCAATAAAATAATGCTACATAACAAACTAATATAAATGGCGGATTTGTTAAACATGCCGATAACTAAAGGATGTAATGTCTTAGAGGGTATTGAACAAAATAATGAAGAAGGTATTTTACAATTTCTGTAGAAAATAATCGTAGAAACGTTTTCAAGAAACTCTTTTCTACAGAAACAGTAAAATATCTTCTAACTATTTTGTTCAGTATCCTCTAAGATATTACCTCTTCAGCTATCGGCATGTTCAGCAAATTCGCCATTTATACAAATTTATTATCTAAAATTATTTTATTGAATTGTTTGTTAATACAGCAAGCATTAATAATCGTTAGTGAAACACCCTGTATATGTACAATGTACATTATTAGAAAGACTGCTGCCGACAGTACAGATAATTGCAGAATTGCTTCATATATTTTTTTCTTAAAAATTATAGGAGTTTAGTTTTCAATTAGCCGTTATTAACTACTTCGCACATCAGCTAGTGGAGCTGTTCAGAAACTTGTCCACTAAATAACACCAAGGTATTTAGTACAAAATACAGCTTTATTAATATAAGTACTTTAAGATAGATTTCGCTTATTACTGGGTACGTTACTATTTTGGGGTATCTAAAGTAATAAATAGTTCATAAGAACATTACAATCGAAATAACACGGAATTTATTAATATAAGCCATATTCTAGTATCAAGGCTAACACAAATGACACATTTTCAAAGATATCTTTATAGCAGTTTTGCATGTGTGTGTAACACAGACACAATAGATTCATTTGTGGTCAGATTCGATGGTAACACTTCCGGTAAATTTACAGCGAACTCTGGTGTCCCACAGGGATCAAATTTAGGACCCCTTCTTTTTATCATTTTTATTAACGACCTACCTAAATGTATTTCTCATGCCAAAAGCTTATTATTTGCAGACGACTTAAAAATTTTTAAAACCATAAAGGAAAATAATGACAGTAAGCATCTACAAAATGATATAAACGAGGTACATAAATGGAGTATAGAGAATAAGCTACCATTTAACATAAATAAGTGTTCTGTCGTGTCATTTATTCGTTGGGGTGTTGCTGTCGAGTATGACTACATGATGAACGCAGAAAGACTAACACGTAACTTCAATGTAGTGGATCTGGGAGTTACATATAACCAGCACATGCAATTTAGGCAACATATTATGGACATGGTTTCTTCTGCCTTTAGGGTACTGGGGTTTATCATTAGATCTTCGAAATATTTTAATAATGAAAGTACTCTTAGAACTTTGTACTTCACATTTGTACGGCCGAAACTGGAATACGCTTCAATAGTCTGGCTTCCTAGATTTTTGATGGATACACAATTAATCGAAAAGGTACAAAAGAAATTCCTGCGGTATATGTATTTCAAAAAACACAAACGTTATCCGAACTATCTAACTATCAGTACATTAAATCTACTACACGAGTTTGACTTTACATCACTTGAGAACAGAAGACGCCTACACTTAGCTATATTCTGTTACAAATTATGGAATTACAAAATTAATTGCTCGTTTCTTTTGTCTTCGTTAAACATAAGAGTTCCCATCAAATCATCAAGATCTAGAGATATTTTCTGTATGCCATTAGTCAAGCACTCTTATCACACTCCTTTGCTAGTCATGCAACGGACTTTAAATTTACTATACAATTGCACTGAAATAGACCTGGCTCAACCGTACGAGAAGTTCCAAAGTATTATAATCGAGATATATAAATACTCCTAGTTTTAGCTTGTTTCGATTCTTATTATACCTACCTGTTATCCGTTTGCATATAACAAACCTGTGAGCTGGCAGCTTCTGAAACCCTACAAAGTTCTGCTTTCTGATATTTCTGTTAATTCCAAGCTGATGCATTAAGCATTCTTTTCTGAGTTAATTAAGTTTTTATACATATATATATAAATGTCTTTGTCTACAATTTGCGTTACGTTTATACCGCATCAATTGTATCAATTGTATGTACTTACATATTGTATTCTCATGTAAAAAGGCTTACGCCTGTTTGAGAAATGTAAATAAATAAATAAATAAATAGGATAAGATGCAATTTACCCTATCGCAACTGTAACAGGGAGCGTATATGTGCACACATGATAACAATTTAATTGAAAATTAAGGTTGTTTTTCATTGCATCAGATATTCTCTTCATTGTATTGCATACATATAACCAATCATATTTATACTAATCAGTCCCAGGCATGCCCTTACCGATTTTGCAGTTGGTACACAATCCCACCAAGTCGTTCCTAAAAAATTACGAGTGATGAATGGCTTTTCTTAATTTTATACGTAAGACTTCAGAATTGTGTACTTAGCTATGTGTAGGTGCAATCGACAAGATCGTCTCCGTGTCTGATAATAACGTAACATTAAAGGTAGTATCAATATTATGTAATCTGTATGTAGCGATCGTACATTTTCAGATCCATACGTAATACGTATGTTCTGTACATACTTATATAGTAGCTTGGACTTCACCTATCTACTTTCTTCATAAAATATTTCACTGTTTGCATGCGACTTTTACATTTACGTGAACCTAGGCAATTGTAGAATAAATCAAAGGACGTAAAGGAAGCGAAATGTTAGGCACTATCCCCAAGCGTGCCGTAACTACAAATGCAAGCCACTAAAAATATTTGCCTTACCCACGAATGTTGTATTAGGATGAAGGAAATTATTAATTCATCACTGTAATAACACAACACAAATCCATAATTTGAAAATAAAGCAAAAGTACTTTAATAAATAGATGATCATCTGCAGGCTTTCCACTCGATACGATGCCGTACTTGCAGGATATTCTGATTCACTTAAGAATAAAATTTATTATATCCTATCGTGTGAAATACAATAAATACATTTATGTCCGGTCGGGCGATTTTGACTGGTTTATGAGCCTATTTTTAAAGCGTAAATTGTTAAATTAGAGCTCTAGGGCTGTAAAACTTTTTATTCGGAATCATATGGTAATATGTGCATTCCTAACCGCCTCAGAGGGTGGGAAATTAACCATTCCTAACTTACTTTTAATTCCCTCTCTTGGTCAGGAATGTAATCATTCCCTACCTGTTATCCCTCTCTTGGTCAGGAATGTGATCATTCCCGACCTGTTGTAAGTTCGTAGTTTGCTCGGTAGAGGGCGGGTGCATTATTAGGTCAAGTTTGTCACTTCAGTTGTCAGTTGTAAATAATTATTTATTTGTTAAAAAATATGATGATTCCGAATAAAATAGTATACAAACCTCGGCGGGACGTTTCCTCCTGTCTCGAGCATTAGCTCACCTCGGGCCTGGGCCCTCGGTGAGCTATCTTAGCTCTCGACAGGAATGAAACACTTCCCGCCTCGGTATGTAATCTACTATTAGAGTCCGCTAAAAAGTGTTTAGAGCTAAAAAATGGCTACCCTTGTTTACACCGCGTCGTCTTCATAGTAATAATAGTAACTAGACCACTGCACTTACATACGAAAAGTTTTGCACTTTTCAAATTATTTTTATTTTAAATTAAATATTAATTTAAACTTAGATCGGACATAAACTAACGTGTTTTAGAGCTCTTTATCATCCTAGCGTCTCCGACTTTCGCCTCAGGTACTAACTGACTATGGGGCTCTAAAACACTCAATTAAGCCCTTAATACGTAATATTGTAATGGACGGGAGAAACCCCTATGCATTGCAGTTAAACATTCGAGACTGGCGGCGAATTGTATGACGCATCGACAAAGATTCTAGCGCGTTCCAGCAAATCTGATATAGGATATATGAGCGCCACCGCGAAAGCAGTGGGCAGTTAATAACGAGTTAATTAAATACACGCCTCGTGTGGTAGTAAGAAATAAATGTGTATTTATACAATAGTGCAATGAAAATCTCGTTGGGATAAATATTTGTGTAAAGTAAATATAATAAGAAGTATAAGTTTGTTAATAGTTTATAGTTGTTTGTAATTAGTGTTAGTGTAAATATTTTCTCTTGATAATAAACAGCAGCTTTAGTATTATTCAAAAAGAACGTTACAATATACTATTATGTTTTGTGTTACATATTAATGAGTATAAAACAAAATCTGTTTTTTGTTCTAATCGACATTGATATTTTTCAAACATTATGTTTCGTTTAAAATACCATTGTACAAAGTAGGTAAAAATGTTATTTATTTTGTTTTGCTTTTTTGCTCTAGTCAGTGACATACTACAAGTATAATTGTATACATAAATCAAATAAAAAGCTTCTTACACAACTGGGTAGTGCAACAAAATAAATAATATAACATTTCCAGTAATAAAGCAGTATAATGAAGTAAAATATTTTTTGCACGTCCTATACATAAGGCTCTACTTTAGTTCCCCAAAAGAGGGAGTAAAGTAGCACTTTTACTCCCTGACGGAGTAAAGTGTTTCCATGACAACAACAAGTAAACAACCAAAAAATAATAATCGCGGTACATGTTAGGATTTATTATCCTGAAACTATGTGATTTTGGCGTTTGCAGAGTTAAATTGTCCGAACGACATGTAACGAAATTTTCGGAAAAATTTTCGAAATTTTGAATTTTTGCGATTAAGTCATTTAGGACGTGCAAGAAATAGCGTAAATACCACTGGACTAAAGTGCCTTCTAATCCCTCATTCGGGATTAAAAGATGCACTTTAGTCCCTTAGTGTATAATATACTATTCCTATGCCACTTATTTTACCTATGCTATGGTATGATGTTATATATCAATGTAATTCATCGTCCTCCTACGAGGTAAATAATAGTCACTGAGGTTTGAAACCAATTCAAAAGGCTCACCGTTACTTCAGAACTTAAATTATTTTCTATAGATCATTTAGCCTAATGTAATTTTAGTATAGTAGCGATTCCAAACACGGCCTTCGGTTAAGAATTTTAATTTTAATGTTTTGTTCAGATTTTACTTTTCCTTTCACTCTCTGGTTGAATATATCTGAATATCTACAAAAGAAGTAGTAGGACTGTTAGTACTGTTTCAATCTGTAGTTTCATAATTTAATTAATGCTTCTATTTACTTTCATTTAGATTATATATTTTTAAAATAATAAATGAATAAAGAACTGTATGTATTAGTGATGCAGTGCAGAACATTATACAAAGTCACAAGAGTACATTTTTACAATACAGCCAAATAAAGCACTCAAGGTTGAAATTGTTGATATTCAAATTTTAACATCAATTGACAGGGGTAACATCTGCCAACAGCAATTTATATTTACCATTCTTTAAAATCAGCTCAAAATACAGTAGTAGGCTTATTTGTTAAATATTTTTTTACAAGTACAATTTAAAGCCGGTTTTCTTAAAAGTGGAAGTTTATTAATGAGGTACTAAATTTTTAAACAATCATCATCTTTGAAAAATCATTACCAGATAAAAATCATTTTTTGCCTGTTCAGTGTATATTCTTTTTCGAAATGGTTGATAAAATCTACCGATTAACAAGCAAATAAAAAATGGAAACAGGTTTTTCCAACTTGTGATAACTTTTTCTTCATTTCTATTCATTTCTGCAGAAGTATACAGAGTGTCCCGTTTAAAAAATGTTACTTTCGATAATAACTCGAAAACTCGACGTTCAATTGTTTTTTATCTTCGCTATGTTGATCAGCCGAAAAAATACTGGTAATTTAACTGAATTTGTAACTCTAATAATAACGGAGGTAGCAACGCCGATAACTGAGAACAGCCTGTACACGGCGAAGATAAATAACAAGAATAAATATATATTTATATACATAGAAAATAAAGGAATTAGTAATGAAAAGAAATTAAGAAAGAAGAATAAGGGTGCCCTATGTGTAAAAGTAAAAGGTGATGGACAATTAATTGATTTACGCTTGAAAAAATCTTCTTTGCTCTGACTTACATCAAAATTCTTCGTATTGAGGTTAAAAATTTCTATAAATAGATAACACATTCTATAAATAGATAAGTGAGCACAAACATTTACTTTGGAGGTTGAATAGAACAGCTCATCACTTTGAGCTGATTCACATCCCATGCGTAGTAAATTTTTTTGAAGAATCATTATACGGTCACTTAAGTTATTAATTAGTTAAAAAAGTTATTTTAAAACGGTTTATGATGTTCGTTCTTTTGATTTGAATTTAAAGCGTTCTAGAAAAGTCTATAATTGATCGTATTTGGGTGAACTCCTGTCCGTTTACAACAAACATATTTCAAAACTTTCTATTGAACTTCTTCCAGGATCACTATGCTGTTCTTGGTAAAGGGATCCCGTTAGACTGATATTTGTTTCATGAACGCTTCTAGTTATAGAGTTCAACAGATGTTGAATAGATTTGAGGTTACGAATTGTATGGGAGTTTCCAATAATATCTCCCTTCCTAAAACATCCAAGCCCGAAACCCTCAAAGATATAAGACCCATCAGAGTATTATTCACACTTTCAACAATTCGTTTTAGAAAACCAAAGTCTTTTGCATATTGAAAGAAATCATTTAAGGTCTCAAGCCTTACTCAATATTACTGCCGATATTTTACAAGCATACGATCGGGGCTTGTTACATATGTATGATTTAATTGGAATACTAAGGCTTTTGACACTTTGAAACATGACTCATGACATGCTATTGTCTATTTCCAAATATCTTGGCTTTTCTCCAAGAATCGTGCAACTAATTTGAAGTTTTTTGATAGATCGTTCTCAATCCGTAAAATATTTAGATAAACTGTCAGAATCCAGATGTGATTTGGTGATAAATCTGGTGTGCATCAAGGTTTCACTTTAGGGCCGCTGCTGTTTGTTCTGTATACTTCATAACTTTTTAAGTAATTTCTATAAACGAACAACCAATATATGTCACCAATAGTGATTTAAGATTTACCTGCATGTCTCAAAGTGTCAGCAGAAGGCTTACTGCAATCTAAATATTATTTATCGAAATAGACATTCTGTAAGCTAAAATTATTTTATGCAATGCTCTTGTCTTATCTTATTTTGATCATTGTGACGCAGTGCACAATCCACATTTAAACTTCTTTGATAAGGGTTGCATTCAGAAATTACAAAATTCCTGCTTGAGGCTGATTTTTGAAATACGTAAATATGAACGAATCTCTCATAAACTGCTTGAGGCTAGACGGCTCAACATGCTAAAGAGGTGTTACTTGCATACACTGTGCTTACACCATAGTATGATAACTAATAAAACTTCTCCTTACTTGTTCAACAGGATAAGATTCCGTATTGATGTTCATACACTGAATATTAGATTCAAAGGACCCCTTACCCAGCAAACATTTTCAAAATTAAATTTACATTAAATTTATTTTAACTAAATGTATGGTTAATGTGAATTTAACACCCTAAAAAGGCGCACTATATAAACACTAAACTGATGAAATTAAATTTATATAGAATTCCTTTTAAATTCACGTTCGTAAATTTACGCTAGATTTATATAGAATTGATGTTAAATTAATGTAAATAAATTCTTGCATCGTTGTTAAATTTTCTTTTGTGCACTTTGTTCATTCGTTATTAATTTACTATCGTACTCATCGTACATTTCTCGAAATTTTTTTATATTACGGTAATCATTGCCACTTAATTTTCTTTTATTATTGAACATTTTTGATCTTTAAATTAAAATAGTTTGTTTATTTAGAACAAATTCAAAGTAATCCAAAACAGGTTATTAGTGTAAAGGGAAGCTGGACGACACACAAACAGTTTGAAGCACTGTGGTTTTAAAAATATTAAATGTTTTAATATCTGTTTCGCGTACTATTAGTAATTTAAACATCCAATTTTTGCTTTAGCGTATATTTTATGCTTTATTTTATATAACATAGAGAGCGGTAACATTTGAGGTTATACGTGCCGAATTTATTACTTTGACAGCAATCTGGATTGTCAAACTAGAGCTGTCAGATGTGCTAAAATAAACAATCCTGAACAATTCACGTTATATTCACATTAAATTTATATATTTGAATTATATATTTAACGTAAATAGGGATTTACATTAAATTGACACGAGTCATCTTCTTAAATTTACGTTTTACATTAAATTTACTTTAAATGTATAATATCTTTGATCAATTTAAGGTAAATAAGGCTTTACATTAAATGAACATTAACTTCTTTAAAATTTATTTTATATTATTACTAAATTGATTTTAAACTAACCAAAATTAAAATAACATTAAATTAACTTTAAAAGTAATCTAAATTGACATTTTAAATTCACCAATGTTTGCTGGGTACCCAACCCCCAACTTAAGACTGAGGTATTCAAACGTTCATTTACATATATGTACAAGACTAAATACTACAATTCTGTACCTAATATTTTTAAAGACACCTCAAAAAATAGATTTAGAATTTCCTTTACTTTGAACATTTCTAGTATTCATAGAAAATACAGTCTTTGATTACTGCAACCTCTTACGTTTACATGTATGTACTTAGTTCCCGATATTTCAGGATACACACATCGCGTTTGCAATTTAAATGTACAATTCAACTTGATGTCACTGAAATTACTTAAAAGTTACACAGCAAATACTAAATTAAGCTACAAATTGAATGTATAACTGCATTCATATTAATAAAGAAAAATTTCAATTCGTAAACTTGACGTTTAATCAATTGAAAAATATCTCGTAGTAAAGAAAAGATGAGATGGTATAGAATTTAATTTTCGTTAAAAATTATTTCTTAGCTCGCCTTTGACGTTCGCTAAAATTAAAATTTAAAAATTTTAATTAACTTTAATTTATTTTAGCCAGTGAACATTAAGAGCAAAAGACTTTGAAAAGCATGTAGCCTTAGAGGCAAATTATTTGAAAATATCATGTTGACGGCTCATAATTTTCAAGATTTTTAGAGTTACATTTTAATAATAAAGTTGGAGAGCGTTACGAACGGAAAATTCGTTCGGAGGTTTGTTTAAGTGCAGGTCGTTTTAGAAATTAAAATTGCTTTGCGTCGGCGCTTTGTTTAATTATTTTTCTTGGCAATTAAGAGGGGTTACTTATTGCTGTGATGATCTTCTATTTTAATGCATGAAGTGCCTTTCAACGCCTTCATTAAGTTAAATATTGTCATTGACTGAACAAAAGCATTAAAATACTGTTAGTATAAGAAATTAACTTTATTATTTAATTATTATTCAAAGATACAGTTACTAAATTTATGCAATTTCAATTTTAGTTTTATTTTTATGAGCTGTGTGTTTAAAATCCAATTGTTGTCTATTCCGGGAAACTTCAAAGGTTAGCCCCGTTTCACATGGACGCTGACCGTTTTGTTTTCACATGATCAGGATGAAAATTGATATCAAAGCTGATTCATCAACCACTGTTGTCATATCTGCTACTTACATATAGTAGTGTGCAAATTTTATTACCCTTTTCCTTCTTTTCTGATATTTGTCCGTTTGAAAAAGCAAGTACTAAATCATAATTCCAGAAAACCCAAATCCCACCATTGATTTATGTTGTCACTACGTATAAAAAAATTTTAAATTAATTTTAAAGAAATATTTAAAGAAATAGTGTTTTCTATAAGTACTTTATGAATGTTGTTTCGAGTGCAACCCCTAATACAGACGTCATTGGGTTTAAAGGGGTCATTATTCCTTTTTATAAACCGGATGGTGTATAGCTGCAAACTGACATTGTTTTTTTAAATAAGTTCGGTCAGCGCCCTGACTCGGCATACGTGTGAAAAGGTGCATTTTTCCAATGGTCCATCAGCATGCTAACCGTACGCGAGGCTCACGGGCCACGCGTATGGCCGCGCTGACCAAATACGCGCGCTGACCGTCAGCGTGTATGTGAAGAGATCAATTTAAAACTGCAGTCCTTGCATGGCGCTGATCATCAGCGCGCTGACGGTCAGCGTCCATGTGGAACGGGGCTTAGGAAAAAGAGACGCTATAGCTGTATAACACCCTCGTACTAACAGGGTTACTCCAAGTCAAATTATCCACATCATGACACCTACCATCTTAAAGTTTAGTGAAATTTGGTACATTGATAGAAATTTTAGTTCTGAGGATAAAGTAAAACAGTTTGCAGATTGGTCAAGTTGTTCGTGAGTTACGAGCTTTTGAAGATCACTTAAAAATTCGGAAAAGCAATTTTTCGCGAAAGACTCACTATAATAGAAAAAAAAATCAGAACGACCTTCTTATTTTAAAGATTATTATTATTGTTATTTCAACCAGGAACTTACAGTAGTTCTTTTTTTATTGTTTTCACTATATTTATAATTCTCTTTGAGAAACTTTTGCAGTGACTTCGAAATAATTTATTGAGCTTTTAAAGTACAAGATAGAATCTTTATCTAGTCTATAAAAGAGAATTTTGTAATTTGTCTTCTTCCGAGTCTCACACGAAATATTCAGAGAAGCGATATTGTTTTTTGAACTTCTGAACAATGTTAAGAAGTTTGTATTTCACGAACAACTTGACCGATTTTCAAAACGTTTTCATTTTTATACTCAGAATTAAATTCTCCCCCAATGTCCAGAATTTCATCAAATTCTAAGATGGTGGGCGTCATTTTGAAAAAATACTCGTTGATTTGATATAGAGTGACCCATAAACAAGATTTAAAGATTCAATTAAAACCTCAAATGACAAAGCGACAAAATGGTACTAAACGTTCACTTAAATAATTGACCGTATCGACCGTATAGACCTTAGTTTTTCGCTACGCTTGTGAATCTTGAGCTGACAAATTCTTCACTTTCACTTGATATTTGAAGTATTGACCGTAATTACCGTCCGGCATACTCAGTTGCGGAGGTACTCCGTAATCTAATCTTGTTGATGAGTTATTTAAATTTTTAAGATTTCGCTTTTTTGAGGAAAATAAATACTGACTGGTCTATTCCATATTTGTTTTTAAATGTTTCCCTTTATTTATTGTTCTGAACGTATCTTAGATTTTTCCATCAGATAGTGTTGTTTTCTATTTTCTTCCACCAATATTACATCTTAAGCAATCTTTTATTCATATGCTGTTATTTGATAATAATGAGTTAATGATGATAATAATGAGTATGAGACATTTGTTTGTAACATTTTTAATTATTACTGTAGCTTTATCGATCACTATTGAATGGAGGTAAGCATTCGGATAGCGTTACTTTAACGCGGCGTGGTTTGTAAAATAATCACCATGGTCCTCCTTGCACGGACACGAGATGAGATACGCGCAATTAGCGTACTAATGCTATTGCAAAAGTTACCAGTACACACTGGTGGGAGCGAAGTATACTTATCCAAACCTCTACTAGCTCTCCTGGCTAGAACCCGAGTTATACATGTACTCAATCGTCGGGGGTCTTCTCCCTGCATAGGAGACTACCACTAGTTAAGCTTCAGACTTTCCCCACAGATGTGGGACCACTGTCCGATCGAATCAACCTCAATGTGTCTGGGCTTGGACGGTTATGCCACTCCGGTCTACCATGTTTTAGGCCTGGTATGCCCTTGTCAGCGCTTTGTTTAATTCTCCTAGGTAGAATCCCGGTGTATACCCTTTGAGGTGAAGTCCCCTTACGCGTAGTGGCTCCAAACGGTTTCTTTGAATCACAAGACTGGAACTACACAGGCATAACGTGATTCCCATACTCCCGTCTCTGAATCCAATCTATCTGGTGGCATGTCGTTTTCTATCGGCCAGGGTTTACCCCTCCGCCTAACTTGGATAAACCTCACTTGAATTCCCATCCATCAAACTAGGTCAATCACGGGTGACTTATCACTAGGTATAGGATTTCTATGCATTTGCATGTTTTTTCTGCTTATAGCAAACATATGCAGAGTTATATTTCTACATGTTTAAGCCACATATGAATCACATATGTCAATTTGAAAGTGCATATAAATGCATATTTAGGTGTTTTTTATAATGCATGCATATTTTAGCATTTTTGAACGAGTGTGCATATTTTACCACTTTTTGAGCGTTTTACATGCTTTAATTATGAAATTTCTAATATTCTTTAAATAATTTTAGCATTTTAGACAACCAACCAAGGGCGGCTTAGTTGAGTCTAGGGGAAACCCATAATTTAAGCTTATTGTTAAATACTAGGCTTTAAAATATTTTACTGCCTTAACCATCTCTGTACTTGTTAATATTTTCTAAGAAAGAAAAAGTTTCAACTAAAATTTAAATACTTACATCCTGCGGTATTGTGATAAATAGGTATTAGGAAATTCCAAAGACCCTTTGACAACTTCCTATTCATAGAAAAATTTGCCTGTACTTTTGTTTACTAATCTTGTAATCTTTCATTTAAGACAGTTCAGAAATTGCAAACTGCATTTCAGTTTGAAATTTTAGAGTGTAAAGATGGGTAAAGAAAAACGGTCTGTGTCTGTTACACTTCGAAGTTATGTTAAGGAATTCAGTGTTCTTACAACTGACGATAAGGTGTCGTATTGTACAGTGTGCGACGATAAAGTGACTGCAACGAAACGCTTTCAAGTTACACAACATCTGAACACGGTTTGACATCAAAAGTGTGTTGCCCGGAAATCAAAAAACAAACATTGTTACCGGGGTACCTTAATAATTCGCGCGGTGAGTCCAGCAAATCGATAGAATTTAATAAACTATGTAGTGCATTAGTGGCTGCAGATATCCCGTTAAGTAAAATTAATCACTCAGCATTTCGTAATTTTCTGGAAGAAATTTCAAAAATGCCAATACCCGACGAGTCTATACTCAGGAAAAATTATTTACCTCGTTTATACGAAGAGACCAAAAAATCAATTAGAAAACATGTAGCGAATAACTACATATGGGTTTCCATTGACGAATCTACTGACACTATTGGAAGGTGCGTAGAAACTTCATTTCCTTCGTTTTGTTAGTAAAATTTAACTAATTTAAGACAGCAGAGCAATTTACGGATGTTTTATTTTCTATTTTGTTAGTTACATATTTAATCACAACAATATTTTTGCTTGATTAAAATATATTTTTTTTAAATAATAACTGTTTTGCGCTAATTGTTTGTAACCGACTAATTATGTATTTCGATAAAATAAAAATAAATTTTTGTTTTCAGATACGTGGCTAACGTTATAATTGGCGTTTTAAATTCGGAGAACAATCCCAAATCCTATCTATTAGCAATGGACGTTTTCAAGAGCACCAATCATTGTTCTGTGGCAAAATTGTTTAATGATTCGATGGCTATTTTGTGGCCGGACGGCACACAGTACAACAAAGTACTCCTGTTCGTCACCGACGCGGCACCGTACATGATCAAAGCTGGAGCAGGCTTACAAGTTCTGTACGAAAAAATGATCCACTTAACTTGTCTTGCCCATGCAATGCATAGAGTTGCGGAAAAAGTGCGGGAAATATATCCTAACATAAACTCTATAATTTCAGATGTAAAAAAAAAAATGTTTGTAAAGCTCCATATCGCATACAAATATTTAGGGAAACTGCTCAAGAAGTGCCTCTCCCACCTGAGCCCACCCTGTAATAACAAGGTGGGGTACTTGGCTTTCTGCAGCAGAATATTATGCAACTTATTTTGATATTATTAAAGCATTTGTAAATGAACTTAATAAACACGATGCACTATGCATACAAAGCGCACAGGATGCTTTTAATACTAAGGAGGTGAGGGCAGAATTATTGTTTGTTTTGATAAATTTTGTGCGTTTAGCTAAAGTAATTCAGAAATTAGAAAGTCAGGGAAATTCATTAGATGAATCTCTTGAGCATGTAAAATTGTTAGGTGTTTCTTTGAATAAAGTAAAAGGGCTGGGGGTTTGACTATAAAACAAAAATTTAAATCCGTTATAGACAAAAATCCCGGTTTTCACTTAATTAAAAACATAAACGATGCATTATCTGGCCAAGACAGTTTAGACGAGCTAAAACATTATTTGCTTGTAGAATTAAACAATTTTAAGTATGCCCCAATTACGTCTTGCGATGTGGAACGGAGTTTCTCATGTGTTATTTTAATAATGAAAGTGCATATATTTATTAAAAATTTCTAATAAATGCATCTTTCATGATTTTTAAGTGCATATTTAAGTGCATATTTCACGTTTTTATAGTGCATAAGTACATGCATATTTCAGCATTTTTAAGTACCATTGATTTCATAACGATCTAAGACAGCAAGGCTAATATGATGCTATTTTCTCGTTTTTTCTCAGTGTAAGTGTATAGGATAAAATAATGAAAAATAGCATCATATTAGCCTTACTGTCCTAGATCATTATGAAACCAATAGTACATACAAATCCTATACCTACTTATCACAATGAAAAAGTTTACCCGAGGTGAAAATCCAATCCACCCACACCGACAACCATGTCTGCAGAGCTTCCTCCGCAACGTTAATGAGCATCCGTATATAGCACTTACGTGAATCTCTACCACACGTTTTTCCTGACCTGGGCAATCCGTTGCTCAGAGATTGGTTATACCGGTGCCAGTTCTATGGGTGTACGCCGTGTGGTCTGCTCCGCACACCCGAAGCAGTTTTAATTGTTATAACTAGTTGAAATATATACCTTAGTTCTATAGTAAAATCTCCGCAAACCTCTTGTGTAAAATACAAGTATTTCGTCTTGGCCAAATTTAAAACAACTCTCACGCCAGAATATTTTCCCCTCATGTAGTAAATGGCAGCTGTACCATGATAAGATTGTCGCAGTTGTAAACAGCTCAAAATAATATAGCATTCATGTCATTTCTCACGGTCAAGATTCAGTTTGCAGACTGAAATTCATAGATATATCGTCAAGTAATAAAGATATTGAGCTTGTTTTTAGTTTAAAAGCACGTATAAAAGCTATTAATGCTAATTTATTAGTCCGCGACAACTCAAATATCCCCTTGTTCATTTAGGATTCTTTGTGTTCAAGTTAGAAAAAACTGTTTAACAAAAATGTTGTTTATAAAAACATTTCGATGAGAAGATTGAGCCACTCCGGAAATCATAATTCTTTCTAGTCTAAACAATTCGAGTGTTTCAGGTGTAATTCACGACTTGGATACATTTCTTAAAAATACCAGTAAAATATATCTCCAGCATTTTTACGATTGGGGCAAAATAATGTCAATTTATTCCTGATAGGTGCAATTTTAAATTGTTCGCCCCGTAAGAAAATCATAACAACAAATGTTTGCATCCCCTCAAGGAGTCTGTGATAATTTACTGAACAAAGTGTTTCGTTTAATTCATTCAATTTGTGAGAATGAATTATGCGTTAGTTTTCGTATGAATATATAACCATCTTAGGTTTCGTACCGTATTTAAAGTATATTTCCGGTCAAATAAACCTATTAATGAAAATTAATAATAAAATCCGGACAAAACGGATAAAACACCAAGTAATCAGGATTCTCTTTAGTTCTAATGTCTTAATATTTTTAACCAGTTTTCCAGTTTAAAATGTGTCACCAAAGCTAAAGATTACCTTTAGGAAAAAGAATGTTTGTTGTCAGTTTAAATATATTAAACTATTCTAACAGTGCTAATGGAGTTCATGTAAAACTACAAAATCCACGAGAGAATTAATTCCCTTTCGTCGTGAACATAGAAAATTTTATTAATAATAAATATCTTATAACAATTTCAGTTCATTATCTACATTTGTGGTGTCCATTGGTTGATCCTTTTGGGATTTCGTTAAATTTGGATCAGGCAATCAATATTCAAAGTTTAGTTTTTATGAGCGTTTTTGTAGTTACCAGTTACACCTAGTGTTCAGTGATAAAGGCCTTTGAATGTGACTAGTGCTCGAAAAATTATTAACCGATTATGTGTAACAAGGACTAGCAGGTGTTACCAATAAACTTATGCAAGTTACCTTTATATAAATCAACCAAGTTAACATTTGAACATATATGTTCCTTCAGCAATAAGTAACCTGTTTGTAAAACTAAAATTGTCTTAAAGTAGTATTTTTAGTACTTGAAGATGAGTAATTGAGATAATATTGGACCAATTATTTGTTGGAAGTTCTAGTTTTTATTCAAGTCAATGAACTCATAAATATTAATTATAATCTTATGTAGTCAATCAGGAATCACTTCTTACTTGTAGATTTCCGAATTAATAAAACGCAACAAGTAAGTGGCGCCCATATTCTTTTATTTACTAATATTTTCTAATTCCTCTTTGCAATTTAAAAGCTTAATAAACCAGTACCTACCAACCTGAGTTATAATTTTATTAATGAGAGATCACAACCGGAGCAATAAGATTTAAAGTAAATAACTAGGTTTCGCGTACAATCTTGTGGAAGTTTATTGCAGTATAATATGGCTATTTGAGGCATTTTTTAACATCGATAAAAAGCAAAGAATTCCATGTCATGTACTTTCGAATTCATGTTTATTCTATCAATAAACTATCCTGCACATTCAATTTCAATATACTCGAATGTTATCCACAAATCTAGTTTATACAGGAGAGTAAACAATATACTGTTTTATATTCTAACCATCAAGAACGAACAGCAGGATATGATATTCCAAATGGTTTATTAAAGTATTCTAAAGTACAAGAAATAAAAAGATTTCGTATTTCAGAGTTTATACAAGGGTAATGGTAGAGGAGTGCGGATAGACGCTACTGGGTGATCTCTCTAGAGCTAGACAAAACGGAATGCTATATTCATACGCTAAAACTACTCAAGTGAAGTGGTGATATTACAAACTGGCGTTGTACTATTATAAAGAATAATACTTCTATATATTCAACATAATAAACGTTCTACCAGTAATTTATTTTTTGCTATAACCTTAATTAAAATAGTACAATAGGCTATATAATAAGCTTCTAGAAAAATATCTCCAACAAAAGCTTGTTAGTATTTTTCTAAAGCTTTGTCAATTTAATTAAACTATAATATTTAACAATGCATAATTAAAAATTCAAAACGTCAACAAAATTGATAAAACATATAAACATAACTATTTAATATTGTATGTACAAGTATGTGTATATTGTTAGAATTCAATAATAACATCCAATAAAACTTAACCGAGAATATGAGTTGTTTTATTTTTTGCCAGCTTGCCTTTTATTTCTGCTTCTAAATCCATAACAATTATTCTTTCTTTGGAAAGGTTGAGAGAGCAGGTTCCGGATAAAATACTGATTACAGGCACAGTTAACGTCAGTGCTGTTCCATTAGGAATGTGTTGTAATTACCTACTTTTGCAAGTTTTCAAGAAAACGCCTTCGCATTTTCTGGAGATTATGAATATTTGATATAAAAATAACATGATAAAGTTTCTGACTTCGATAATATTTCAGCAAAGTTACCTGACACGATTATGTTAAAAGCATGGAACTGAAGAAACAGGAAAACCGGAAAACAATATTTTTATCGAAAAATATCATTGTAGGCGTATATAACGACAAAAACTAGGCCTTTATGTTGTAAGGTATATATCCTTATTTGGGAGGTATATATCCTTATAACAAATAGATACCAAGACTACGTGAAATAAGAATTTGCATATGAAATTGACAGAACAAATGAATTTACTCTCAAAGTAAATTTTATCTAGGAAGTAAAAAGTTTTATAATACCGGCCCTTGTGGATCGGAAATTTATCAATGTTTTTTTATTGGTAACCTATTTTGCTTATTTAAAGTACACCTCAGCGTGCATAAATCCAACTTTCAAAAACGCGCATTTTAAAGTTTCCATGGCAACATCAACAATCCGAGAAACGCCAAGTTTAAATGTGAACTTTTCAATGACTGATCTGACAGGAGTACCTTGTAACGTCAAATAAAATACTACTAACAAATGTTTCAAAAGCTTTATTCATATATTCAACAATCTTAATTTTTTAAATGAATATGAAAAGTACAGTTGGTATTGTTTGAAATACTTATACTTCGGTTTTTTAAGTCAGAAGAAATGTTGTTCAAATTAACAGTGTTAACATTTTCGGAACTCACTGGGGTTGCGCTTTCACTAATGGCACTTCCAATTATGTTCGAAACATTCTTCTTATTGCTTATACTTTCTTCAACGTAACCAGCCGTCACCGCTGCCGATTTCCATCCTACTTGTCGTTGGATTTGATCTATTGTCATGCCACTATTCGCCATAATGGTAGCAGACGTAGACGTCGAAACGCATGACCCGTGTATTTCTCAGGATCGTCCAATTTAAGATAACGTGCAATTTGCAAGGGACATGATCCAAATGTATTAATACCAACTTGATTAGTGCACTTCCCCTTATCATACCGTAAGAAAACTCGGTTTGTACTTACATTTTGGGGGCGCAATGATAAATACTGCTTCACCAAACGCACATAACTAATTCCATCACTGTCGGCAACAGTAAAACGTCGACCCTTGACTGTCTTGGATGGTCGGATTGTAATAAGCAATACGCTTCCTTCTTCCTGGATGTCATGTAAGCGTAAATCGCATAATTCACATCTTCTACAAGAGCCAAAGATTCCGCAAATGGGTACCATCTTTAAAAATAAATACGTAATGTCCGGTGCATCTATGAAAAACTTCCGCAAATCGTCTTCCTGGAATACATATGCCTTCTTGGCTACGTTATTCTTGCTAATTGCCTTCATGAATGCATGCACTTTCACAAACGATTTTATATCAACCCCTTTGTTTACCCTCAACATACTTTGCAATTTTGAATGGATAGCCCACATAGTTGACGCCTTGTACTGCTCCGACATTTTCTGAAGATAAGGAAGTACAACTCGTTCATCTGTATCTGTTATCTTTTGCTCTTCCATCCATTTGATAAACTTGTCGTATTCTTTTTTATAAGCGTGTTCCGATTTTTGGGGTATTAACCACGATTCTGCTTTGCTGTATAAGTTATCAATATTATGACTCATTTTTAAACGAAATACAACCAGTAACAACTGTGGTCAGAAAAATTATTCTCAAGTGACAGATTGCAAATTAATTTTTGTTTTTTTCATTTTCCATGACAACGAAAGGTATACTGATTTTACATCACTAACGTAACCATTTTACATTATTAGTTCTTATTTCCATTTTTTGTAATATTTACCAGTATTATTTATGATTTCAAAGTGTACCAATAAAAAAAACTAGCGTAAAGTATTTGTGGATAACTGGTCTTTAAAACACTTGCTCTATTTCAAGCACTCCAGCTACGCCGTTGTGCTTGAAAACTCGCGCGTGTTTTAAAGACCTCAATATCCACTTATACTTTAATATACTATTCCTTCTTGAAACATTTCCCATGGAAATTTTCTGGTTATCTTCTCATGGAAATACTTCTATTTGCAACACTACATAAAAACGATAAAAACTCAAACTCTGGTGCCTTAATACAGAAATAACTACATATATTTCCTATTTCGAATTGCTTTTTGTCTGTTATGTAAAATTTTTTATTTTTTTTTAAATATTATAAAATATAATCACTGAATAACTAAAATATAAAGATGAGAGATTAAGATAATGAGATAATAGCCGCAGCAAATATCGACGATTTCGACTCTTAACGCTAATAAAAATATAGTGATGGAAGTGATCTGTTTATAAACGTAGTTCCAAAAGCTTACACGCTGGGTTTTGAAATGGGTTTTGAAAAAAGTTTAAATTGGTTAATTGACGACTAGTATACTCACTTTTATAAGTGAGTATAATTATTATGAATAGTTATTGAATATAGTTATTATGAACTCACTTTATTAAAACACGGTTGTGTTCATTATGTATTTTATATAGATTTAATAGCGTTTAAACTAAAGATTTAATGAGCGTATAGTTTAATCCCTAGAGCGCAAAAGCGCGAGTAATTGCATCGTCATGATTTTATTGTAACCATAGCAACCAGAGAATGTTTACAAATATTCGAAAAAGTTTAATAGACGTTTATTTTTATTCACATTTAAAAATTTATTAACAAGTTCCTATTAAATACAAATTTTAATTTTGTTGTTTATTAAACAACTGATTTAATGGCATGTATCCAAGTAAATAAACATGACTTTATAAGTAAAAACTGAATACAATATTTAACAACAAATTAATATCAATTACATGCATTGTTGACGTATTTTAATTTCATTATAACAATGTCTAATTCTTTAGTGTTATTTAACGTCCGTCAATCCTATTTAAATATCATATTGGATTTTTCTATTTCACGGAGATACATTTTCGAAGTACAGAATTAAATAAACGAATGAGGTTACAAAATAAAAAGAATACTCAGGTGTTTTTTGCTAGATTTAGAAACTTGAATACGATACTTCAACTTCAAACATACTGTATAAAATGATCATGATGAGAGTAATCGACGTTACTTGATCTTAACTTAAACTAGACACCTACATTACAAACGTAAGTTTCTCCTACAGTGAAGTTTTTGTGATATATAAATATTTTACTGCCACAATTGAAATAACATGAACAAAATAAAATGCTTTTTGAGAGCGATTGATACCACATAAAAATAACATATTTCAGAAGCACTTTAAAAAATGATATATGTTGTAAAAAGTTTTCTGAAAAAGCTACCCAAAAAAACGAAAAAGCATTTTAATGTTTTTAGAAGTTTCAGTCCTACAAATTTTTTACTCCCTTGCAAAGTCTGAACCAACATCAGCAGCTTAATGGAAGAGAGAAGTCTTAATAACATTTTTGTAATGTCAGCTGTTCTGCAGTGGAGCGATGTTTATCCGTTCTCGTTTCTACAGTTAAGTTTATAAGTCTTTCGTCAGCACAGTACAGTAAAATGGTTCATATTTTCTTTATTTTAATTGGTGTTAAGTAGGAAGGGAAGCATTATAATATTAAGACAGAACGCAAAAAGACAATGGTGAAAATGCTAAGGGTAGTATATTACAATTACCTTGAATTATGTTCATGTTATATTAAATTAATTATACAAACAACAGTGACTTATTACGACTAACAAGAGGATATAACTAACATAGTATACAGGGTGATTTTTTTAAAGCGGTCGTTAGACGTTTCTCAGAATCTACTAAAGTGAGACGAACGAAATTTGGTATGCGTCTATAACTCTGCACAATCTATCTTGCTAAAATATTTTCATCAAGATTCTACTTCCGGTTATACCGGAAGTTGCCATCAACTTTCTTATTTTAAATAGAACCATACATTTTTTTTATCATCATCGAATCGACCATTCAATTTGCTTAATTGCCAATCTAGGTTGTGCCAATCTAGTTGCCATGGTTTTCAAGATATTCAATTATTTTGGTAAAAATAGCTGCTTGCAGAGTGTTTTTCAAAAAATCGTAGTTTCCGAACCGCTCTTTAGAATAAATAGGAAAAAATTGTGTTTTATAGAAAAAAGTACATTTTATCAGCTCAGTAACCTCTGAGTTCAAATCGATGATTAGAAAGACCGTAAAAAATTGTTGAACTTTTAAAATTAGAAAAGCAAAAAAATCTTTTTTTTCAAATGGAAGCACTAGTTTTTTTTTACAGGAATCGACAGATATTCTGATTTGGAAGATTTTTTCTTTAATGGTCGATATGGCTACGGCCAACCGTTTTCTAGTAATAGGCACTTTTCTGAAAAAAATGTTTCAAATTTGTTTTGAAAGAGCGTAGTAGCCTTTGGACTATGCGATTTTCGGTGTTGCTGTGGTTACCATCATAATATTCGCGTCAAAACTTTTCAGTTTTGTATTAGTTTTGTCTTTATTACGCAAATAACTCCTATAATGCAGAACGAAATTGTTAATCGTCGTTTTCGTTACACAAACGAGCAAATTTTCGATTTGTTTTTATGTTTTGGTGAATGTAACCGAATTGTAGCTAGAACATGTCGACTCTTCAATGAAAAATATCCCCATTTGCCGGCTATGACCCCGAATAAATTTCGAAGATTAAAAAACAATTTTATAAATTTTGGAAAAACAACATTTAACAGAAGAAACACGCGGTGGGTCCTGACAGAAGAGGCTGAAATAAATATTTTGGCTTATTTTGAAGCCCATCCTCGGGCTTCTATTCGATCAGCATCTCTGGATTCTCGGCTGCATTATTCCACAATTCAGAGAATATTACGAAAGCATAAGAAGCATCCGTTTTCGTTTATTCGGCTGCAAAAGCTACGGAGAACAGATTATCCTAGAAGAGTCCAATTTTGTGAAGAAACGTTGCTTCGAATTCAAGAGGACCAAAACTTTTTGAGGAATATTATTTGGACGGACGAAGCAAAATTCGACCAAAACGAAATTACAAACAGACGAAATAGACACTTCTGGGCGTATGAAAATCCCCGAATTGTAGAAACTGTTGACAACCAACAAAAATTTAAAGTTAATGTCTATTGTTTAATCCTGTATGACCAAATTAGATTTGTATTATACAACGACAACCTAAACGGAGCACGTTACGTGGAAATTTTACAGGACAGCGTGGTGCCATTTGTTGATAATTTACCTTTACAACAGATGAGAAGCTGTTGGTATCAAATGGATGGCGCCCCTCCGCATAACACAAGAGCTGTGGATCGGCAATTGACAACCATGTTTGAGGACAGATGGTTAGGAAATCAAGGACCCTGGCGGTGGCCACCGAGATCACCAGATTTAACGCCTCTGGACTTCTATTTATGGGGAGTCATAAAAAGCAACGTTTATGACAGAGTTGTCGATTCTATTGAGGACCTAATCAACCGTATCAACGTTGCGTTCGAAGAGATTGACCCGGCAGAGCTGTCTAAAGTGACTACGCACGGAGTCCATTCACGAATGGAAATGTGTTTGCGGGAAAACGGCGAACACATAGAGCATTTATTGTAATATTGTTAAAATTAAATTATTAAATTGTCATTAATTATTAAATTGTTATTAAATCATTATTTTTCTGGTTTAGTTTACTTTCCACTGTTAAAAAGGACCATTTGTCTTAAATAGTTGGTGTTATGACTAAGAATACTGTCCTGTACACGCCGTTTAACTTGTTCGAATTTGCAAGCAAGAATAAAAAAGACAATAAAAAAAATACAAAAAAAGATAATCTGTTCTCCGTAGCTTTTGCAGCCGAATAAACGAAAACGGATGCTTCTTATGCTTTCGTAATATTCTCTGAATTGTGGAATAATGCAGCCGAGAATCCAGAGATGCTGATCGAATAGAAGCCCGAGGATGGGCTTCAAAATAAGCCAAAATATTTATTTCAGCCTCTTCTGTCAGGACCCACCGCGTGTTTCTTCTGTTAAATGTTGTTTTTCCAAAATTTATAAAATTGTTTTTTAATCTTCGAAATTTATTCGGGGTCATAGCCGGCAAATGGGGATATTTTTCATTGAAGAGTCGACATGTTCTAGCTACAATTCGGTTACATTCACCAAAACATAAAAACAAATCGAAAATTTGCTCGTTTGTGTAACGAAAACGACGATTAACAATTTCGTTCTGCATTATAGGAGTTATTTGCGTAATAAAGACAAAACTAATACAAAACTGAAAAGTTTTGACGCGAATATTATGATGGTAACCACAGCAACACCGAAAATCGCATAGTCCAAAGGCTACTACGCTCTTTCAAAACAAATTTGAAACATTTTTTTCAGAAAAGTGCCTATTACTAGAAAACGGTTGGCCGTAGCCATATCGACCATTAAAGAAAAAATCTTCCAAATCAGAATATCTGTCGATTCCTGTAAAAAAAAACTAGTGCTTCCATTTGAAAAAAAAGATTTTTTTGCTTTTCTAATTTTAAAAGTTCAACAATTTTTTACGGTCTTTCTAATCATCGATTTGAACTCAGAGGTTACTGAGCTGATAAAATGTACTTTTTTCTATAAAACACAATTTTTTCCTATTTATTCTAAAGAGCGGTTCGGAAACTACGATTTTTTGAAAAACACTCTGCAAGCAGCTATTTTTACCAAAATAATTGAATATCTTGAAAACCATGGCAACTAGATTGGCACAACCTAGATTGGCAATTAAGCAAATTGAATGGTCGATTCGATGATGATAAAAAAAATGTATGGTTCTATTTAAAATAAGAAAGTTGATGGCAACTTCCGGTATAACCGGAAGTAGAATCTTGATGAAAATATTTTAGCAAGATAGATTGTGCAGAGTTATAGAAGCATACCAAATTTCGTTCGTCTCACTTTAGTAGATTCTGAGAAACGTCTAACGACCGCTTTAAAAAAATCACCCTGTATAGGGTTTTAAAATAATTTGGGAAATGGGGGAATATAGACATATTTAGAAACACATTTCTTCTAATACAATTTTCACGATTTTATTATAGGAAGATTCAACAGAAAAAAACTATGATCTTTCAATAATCCGAATTGGATATTTTAAACTTGAACTTGAGATTCTTAACTTACCGACTTCGCCTTTGTTCTGTATAGACTAAATTGTTTTACGCTGCCCAACAAGAAAGATTCACTTATAGGGAAATGTGGCTGAGGAGTGGAAAATAAATGTTTGGGAACATGATAGAAACCTTCTAATAGTGTAACCAAATCATATTTTATCAATAATCTACAAATTATAGTGTGCGTTATGTACTCTAATAAGGAGCACTTAAATCTGGAATTAGATTTTGTCTAGCACCCTTGATTAAAAAAAGTTATGATGTTGAAGAGCATTTTAATTGAATTTTATACAAAATAAATTAACAATATTAACAAAAACTTACAGAGATTTTTTCTTTACTTTTACTTTGTCTTTTATAGTAGCTGGAGGTCTCCGTAATCAATGTCTAACAATTGCCAACAATAGTCTGATTTAGATCTAGAATCTACCATAGATGTTATAGATTTTTAATGCTGATTCAATAGTTTGTATTTTTGCGAACGACAAATTTGGGGAAAAGGGACATAAAAGACTTATAAATCGTCATATCTGTGGCGTATTGGGGAGGAGGGGTTAACGGGTCGGAGCCCTCGAAATGTTTTTAATAGTTCAGGTCATTTATGTCAATATCTAAGTATTTTGATTCTGAATTTATATAAAATAGCTACCCCAAAGAGAATTTCTAAATACGTCACTGCTCATATAAGTTATATCTGCAAAATAAATAAAAATGGGATTAAATGGGATGAGAACTAAATAAATAATTTTAAGAGTATGGACAGCAGTGGTTTAAAATATACGCAAGCATCAGAAATGAAATATTTCAAAAACAGAGGGCGCTATAGCAAAACTAATTGTAGAGTTACTACATCTAGTCACCTAGGCCGCGCTGGTTGATCAGAGTACCGCAAACACCGCCATATTAGGGCAAAAGAAGCACGGAATTGTTCATTATTTGTATCTGTATTGCATTTAATCAAATCCACGCTCAGTTTAAAAGGTTTTTCTTATTCTGAAAGATCAAATCTCTAATATGTCAAACACCTAAAACGTGGTTTTAATTTGTCCATTAGTAAAAACCACCCTTGTCTGCCCCAATATGGCGGCGTTTTGCGGTAAAGACGGCATTCCAAAATACAATATATGCCCCACTTTCAAATTAAAAAATTTCTCATTGTTGTACAGTGTTATTAGATCATCTATTATATGGGATTCATTAGTAACCATCAGCACGATTTTTACATTTTCCTTGCGGAAAGAAACTTGCAAAGAATGAAGGTTGTTGGCCCCGAGTCTAGGAGATGAGAGCGCCATGAAGGTCCCTTCCACCTCAAACTATACTTTAGCAATTGAGGCCAAAACGATATCTTGAATGAAAGCTACTCGGTTAGCCACATATGTCTTGGTGTCTGGGGTCTTGCAAGCGATCGTATCGCCAAACGTAATCTGCTTGTTCAAAGCATCAATGAGACTTTACACCAACTCTGCTGCCAACACAGCACCGCACCATTCCAAACGTGGGATGGAGATTGTTTTGAGAGGTACAACTCTAGTTTTCCCGCACATCAAGAAAACTCTGATAGAGCCGTCAGAATATAGCACCTTTAAATACGCTACAGCACTGTAACCAATTCCAGACGCATCCGAGAATGCATTAAGTTTTTTAATAACGGCCGAGTCGAAACTAATACATCTAGACAATTTTAAATTTGAAAGTTTAGTGTTAAGCTTGGAAGTTTTAGCTTGAACAAATTTCAGTTATTGATCACTGCCTCAGAAACAGGTTTATCCCAATCTATTTTCGCCATGCATAATTGCTGTATCAACCTTTTTGCAAAGAGAACCACTGGGGTTAAAAATCTAAATTCTCGGGGAACTTAAATTCTCGCTACTTCCGATAAGATATTTCTTCTTGTGCAAAGGCGACCTATACCGTGACATAAGTAGAAAAACACTTCGGCCATAGGATCCCAATGAAATTTAAAATTTTAATAAAGATAGGTTCTACTTTTTCGAATTGAACTGGCATTTGGACATCAGCTGATGGTACAGCCGCCAGAAGTTCCCGACAGTTACTTGCCCACTTACGCAACTCGAATTTATCGACTCGCATAACCTGTATTAATTCCAATTGAAGTTTCTAGGCAGAACCTACAAAATATCCCCAAATTACGTCATCAATATAAATATGATAAGCAATGCATCCGCAACATTAGGATACTTCGATTCTTCTAAATTAGCGAGTTCTTGGATGGTTCGCAAGTATAAACACGGGAAAGAAGATTAGATTCAATCGTCGCTGTTCCTCAGGTGCGGTCGAGTTGAACAGCGGCGAGGTATATTGTTTCTACTTTAAATATAATTTAATTGTTGGTAATTTAAATTCAGTCGTGTCGTAGGGCCCTTCGAGGCATTTTTCCCGGTATCCCGGCGGGCCAGCACGCGCCTGGTTGCAGTACTCCTTTCGTAAGTACCACTGTAGTTTCAACGATTCAATGTAAAAAACTAACACCGAAGAAAGTGTTAACCCCGTTTCACATGGACGCTGACTATCAGCGATTGTTTCAATGGTTGAAACAATCATTGAAATTGAAAACAATACAAATAAAATCTCATAGTTACATAACTTGAATTTAGTAAACAAACGTATCCTTAATATCTTCGATACACAAATAGAATTTCATAATTCTTCAAAATGTCAAAAAAATCACAATACAATAAAATACCTGGTTCAGTAAACATTAGAACTTTGAATCTGGAATTAGATGCGGCAATGTTGACCTGAACTTTCTGGACTGGAATTCGGGAATTGTTTATAATAGTTCGGAACTAAATCACCATAATAATAATAAACTTCTTAAACTGCAGTAATTCCAAAACTTTAATTATTTATTTCACGTTTTGTTGATAACTGGAATGCATTATAAGAAGGCTGTAAATTCAAACACATTAACGTAATTAAATTCTCTTCTGCAAGTATTAACTAATAAGTTTCTGTATTATTCTTTAATGCGTTGACCGGAAACAACTTTAAAATTCACTAGTAAATTGAATTTCCCACTAGAATTTTCAACGACGGGAACTATATTTTTGGTTAATTTTTTATTAACACAAAACTAAAACTGTAGAATGAAGTCGATAGACTTCCTGTATTGGCGAGAGAACGCAAAACGGTAATTCATAACTTAATTTCTTGATGCGGCCATAACACAGCAACCAAAACACTAAAGCAAGCCCGGTAAATCGAAGCGAAACACCCATGGTTTAAACGGACGGCACCCGCACCACTATTAATTTTATACTTAAGCTTTTTAACTTTATAATTATTAATCTTTAACTCGGGATCTGACCCGGCTACTTTTTATACTGTCTTTACTAACAATCAACTGTACTGCATATTCAAGTTTTTCAAATGAATTATTCAAAACTGAATTATATCGGAAGCTCGCTTCACGGCAAGTGTCTTGGACCAGCAGCTGAACGGAAGTCCACTTTAAAAAACTCAGGATTCTTATTTCCGCGTAGGAATACATTACCAGATGCAAAATAGAAATCAGGCAATAGCGAGGTCTCACTTCAAGAACAAGTATTGATTCTTTCTTAAAAGCTGAAGGTTGTTGCATTATAATACTGCCGTGCTAAGCAAAAACAACCTATCTGCAAAACTGCATTGTAGAAAAGTACTATATAGAATGTAAATGTGAGCTAAGAAAATATATGGTATATTTCGCTTAGCACGGCAGAATAGACGAGTCGCGTGTTTTGCCTTAACCAATCAAAGCACAGCAACTCAAAAGCAAGTATTGATTTTTTCTCTAAAACTGCAAACGCCTCAAGTTATTATTTTTAAACACTTATATGAGTAACCAAAGAGATTTTCTATAATTCTAAGATTTGAAACCAACCTTTTTTTTTAGTAATTTTATAGGGTTGTTTATATCGAATGCTAACGCAAGTTTACACTTTAAAAGAACGTAAATTTGCAGAACCGGAAGCTGACGGTAAGCGCGGCCATACGCGTGGCCTGTGAGCCTGGCGTACGGTTAGCAAGTTGACGGGCCATTGGAGAAATGCACCTTTTCACACGTATGCCGAATCAGCGCGCTGACCGAAATTATTTAAAAAAACAATGTTGTCAGTTTGCAGCTATACACCGTCCGGTGTATAGAAAGGAATAATGACACCCCTTTAAATCCAATGACATCTGTATTAGGGGTTGCACTCGAAACAACATTCAGAAAGTACTTATAGAAAGCACTTCAAATATTTCTTTAAAATTAATTTAAAAATTCTTTACACGTAGTGACAACATAAATCAATAGTGGGATTTGGATTTTCTGGAATTATGATTTAGTACCTGCTTTTCTCAAACAGAAAATATAAGAAAAGAAGGAAATGGGTAATAAAATTTGCAAACTGCTATATGTAAGTAGCAGATATGACAACAGTAGTTGTTGCATCAGCTTTGATATCAATTTTCATCCTGATCATGTGAAAACAAAACGCCAAGCGTACCATCAGCGCGCTGATGGTCAACATGCTGACGGTCAGCGCCCATGTCTCTCCGCGCTATATATCGAGAACTGTTGATCATACGACCAAATGCATTCAATAAAAATTGTAGATAATTTTATGATCTACAAGTTTTATAACAACCTTAAATGACATATGACTCATAGAAAACAAGATAATTGGGAAAAACCGATTTTGAACTTTGACCTTAATATCTTGTGACGCGGACACAGGATTATAGACTTTTATAGACCAAAAGGTGTAAATTAAAAAAAAAGATTTAAATCTTCCTTGCCAAATTCCGTTAGAAACATATATCTCGAACTACGAAAAATGACCGCTGTAAGAAAGTTATTATTTTAATAACTCTAACAATGTAAAACTTTCTGTCCATCTCAGCTCAAAATTCTTATACGTTAGCTGATATGGTAGTTACGTTACACTAATTGAATTTCATTTCTCTTGCATTTTCTATTTAAAGTCAAATTAGCTCCTGTTTAGTTATTCTAACGTATTTTAATTAAACTAGTGCAATGCTGCAGAAGCAAACTAATTTCAAATTAGCTACTTAACAAATTACTGCAAATTTACCATAGAAAATAGGAAAGATCGAGTAGAGCAATTGCGACGCGCAGAGGAGTATTTATAAGACGTCGATATGGGGGAGGGTAGCTCAGTGAAGACGGTGTGGTTTCCTGGTATAAATTAAGCTTATTATACTTACCAACAAGAAAATAATCCGGAAATACAGGCGCCAAGTAATCTTTGCAGGAGAATTACTAAACTCCAAGATACGGTAAGTAGCCAAGACTAAGGAATACACAAACAATAAAAGGATAACGGAATGGTAGGAACGATATAATATTTAATAATAAAGAAATTAGGTTATGTTATAGTACAATGGTTAGGATACAATAAATGTAAGGTTAAGTCAACAAAATGATTAATGCAATTTTAGTTAATAAGTACACACAGTATATATGTATATTTAAAATTCACTACTACTTGTACACACTGTATATAAACATGAAAGATGAATAAAGTTTATCCAAAAGCTCTGAGTATTTTTGTTATGTTTTCTTTTATACATCAACGATTAATTACCTCTTCTTATGTACCTTTGTTTGCAGATGTAAGACAGATTTATCCACAGAAATTAAGGAAATGGCGTTGTTATTTAAAGGTAATAAACTAAAGGTTAATAATAATTAACCGGACTAAATAAAATTCAATGGCCAAATAAACGCGCTATCACGATAACGAACTAGGCCCAGCGTTTACCATTGATAAGAATAAATACTCAAAAGAGAATGTACGGTACCAAATTTTAAATAATAATTTAATTTCTGTTTACAAAACAAGACCAATTTAACATTTACTTAGTATCAGCAATGAACTCAATGGTAGTACTTTGACAGTTCAGTAAATCTCGTAAATAACTGACATGATATCTTAACCTGTATATCCAATGTGAATCATGATAACCCCAAAAAAAATAGAATGACTTCTTTACTATTAAACAAAGAACCTATGATTAATCTTCCCAAAATATACACACAAAATAATAATGGTTATGAAGAGCTGACCTTCTGTACTCGCTTTCTATAAACTTGCACCTGGTAAATGAGTGAATTCCAGTAGCTGTATCTCCCAATGGATATATCTTCTGCTTCTGAATACCGTGGCAATCAGTAGCTAGTACTGAGCGTAGAGGGTAATCCTCGATGCGTATGCACTGGAGTCTACGTTGAATACTTGATCTTCGTATGATAAAAAAAGGTTCAATGTCCTTAGACACAGGCAGGTAGGTAGTCAATCAATTTGGTAGTTAACCAGTTCGATGGCCAAACAGTTCGGTGGTTAATTAGTTCGGGGGTTAAATAGTTCCCTACAAACAATTACAATTTATTCGAGAAAATAAAAGAAAGAATTAAATGATGACGTACCTCGTGGCAATTCCAAAATCCGCCTAAGCGAGCAATTTGATAACCACTAATCAATCAACAATTCCAATAATTATTGTTTCCAAAGTTATCAAATAGTATAAAAAGGATAAATCCTGAAGAATCAGTATCCAAAACCAATTAGATATAAATATTCCTTTCGATTTAAATTACCACAGAGGGCCCACCATTTAGTCAAGTTTTATGAACAACTTCCTTCACGGAAATCGGAAAAGTCACAAAACAAATAAAAACAAAAATGCGTCGTTCGCACAGTTGACCTTTCGAAATTTATTAATGCCTACTAACCATATTTTAGAAAATTTGTTAAAATGAATGAGTACAGTGTGTTCCAAAATTAGTTCATAAAAAAAATCCAATGGAAGAAATCGAAAACTCAAATTTGAACGTTACAAATTCCTCCCCAACTTACAAGGAAATTTCGTAGAAATTTGCTTTCGACGGCCTAAGATATAAAGAACAACAAGTCCAGCTCTTTGGTAACAAAGCATCAAACAACACAAAAAAGACAGAAAAACAAAAGAAACAAAAGTCATTAAGGCAGAGTACCTCCGGTGTATTATAATGCCCCAACCCAGAAGAGCAATATTTCCGATTCCTGAGGAAGAATCACAAACTACTTTCGTCCACCTTGACCGTTTCCCGAATTCTGATCACGCTTACTGGAAAAATGGTTTCTTGTAACAGTACCAGCGCAATCTGGACAACTAAATTTCGTATAACCAAGCTGGCCGCATTTAAAGCAATGTATTTGGCGTGGTTCTCTACATTGAATAGCAATGTGACCAACCTTATTACAGTTCCAACATCTGCTATCGCTAGAAGTTTCATTACACGTAAGACGAGTTTTAAAATCGGTATAAGACAAATCTGGTTCTAGTCCGGAATTATTTCTACTAGGCGAAACGTATGAGTCCATAGCATCTTTATTGATCTTTATTGATCTTATGCTTCGCGTATCTTCCCCATAAGATGAAGCAGTTCTAATATAACTCCTAGGTAGAGTTTCAGTACGGCCTTTCTATCCAAAACAAAAAAAAACGACATATCTAACCAAATATTCAAAACAAAACTGACTATGTAAAGTTCTTCAACTTTGAATGTCTTGGAATGCCTGATTGCTTTAAGGCTCCGTTTGCTTTAAAGCCCAAACGTTGGGCGCCAATTTATCTCTGCGACGCGCAAAGGAGTATTTATAAGACGTCGATATGGGGGAGGGTAGCTCAGTGAAGACGGTGTGGTTTCCTGGTATAAATTAAGCTTATTATACTTACCAACAAGAAAATAATCCGGAAATATAGGCGCCAAGTAATCTTTGCAGGAGAATTACTAAACTCCAAGATACGGTAAGTAGCCAAGACTAAGGAATACACAAGCAATAAAAGGATAACGGAATGGTAGGAACGATATAATATTTAATAATAAAGAAAGTAGGTTATGTTACAGTACAATAATTAGGATACAATAAATGTAAGGTTAAGTCAACAAAATGATTAATGCAATTTTAGTTAATAAGTACACACAGTATATATGTATATTTAAAATTCACTACTACTTGTACACACTGTATATAAACATGAAAGATGAATAAAGTTTATCCAAAAGCTCTGAGTATTTTTGTTATGTTTTCTTTTATACATCAACGATTAATTACCTCTTCTTATGTACCTTTGTTTGCAGATGTAAGACAGATTTATCCACAGAAATTAAGGAAATGGCGTTGTTATTTAAAGGTAATAAACTAAAGGTTAATAATAATTAACCGGACTAAATAAAATTCAATGGCCAAATAAACGCGCTATCACGATAACGAACTAGGCCCAGCGTTTACCATTGATAAGAATAAATACTCAAAAGAGAATGTACGGTACCAAATTTTAAATAATAATTTAATTTCTGTTTACAAAACAAGACCAATTTAACATTTACTTAGTATCAGCAATGAACTCAATGGTAGTACTTTGACAGTTCAGTAAATCTCGTAAATAACTGACATGATATCTTAACCTGTATATCCAATGTGAATCATGATAACCCCAAAAAAAATAGAATGACTTCTTTACTATTAAACAAAGAACCTATGATTAATCTTCCCAAAATATACACACAAAATAATAATGGTTATGAAGAGCTGACCTTCTGTACTCGCTTTCTATAAACTTGCACCTGGTAAATGAGTGAATTCCAGTAGCTGTATCTCCCAATGGATATATCTTCTGCTTCTGAATACCGTGGCAATCAGTAGCTAGTACTGAGCGTAGAGGGTAATCCTCGATGCGTATGCACTGGAGTCTACGTTGAATACTTGATCTTCGTATGATAAAAAAAGGTTCAATGTCCTTAGACACAGGCAGGTAGGTAGTCAATCAATTTGGTAGTTAACCAGTTCGATGGCCAAACAGTTCGGTGGTTAATTAGTTCGGGGGTTAAATAGTTCCCTACAAACAATTACAATTTATTCGAGAAAATAAAAGAAAGAATTAAATGATGACGTACCTCGTGGCAATTCCAAAATCCGCCTAAGCGAGCAATTTGATAACCACTAATCAATCAACAATTCCAATAATTATTGTTTCCAAAGTTATCAAATAGTATAAAAAGGATAAATCCTGAAGAATCAGTATCCAAAACCAATTAGATATAAATATTCCTTTCGATTTAAATTACCACAGAGGGCCCACCATTTAGTCAAGTTTTATGAACAACTTCCTTCACGGAAATCGGAAAAGTCACAAAACAAATAAAAACAAAAATGCGTCGTTCGCACAGTTGACCTTTCGAAATTTATTAATGCCTACTAACCATATTTTAGAAAATTTGTTAAAATGAATGAGTACAGTGTGTTCCAAAATTAGTTCATAAAAAAAATCCAATGGAAGAAATCGAAAACTCAAATTTGAACGTTACAAATTCCTCCCCAACTTACAAGGAAATTTCGTAGAAATTTGCTTTCGACGGCCTAAGATATAAAGAACAACAAGTCCAGCTCTTTGGTAACAAAGCATCAAACAACACAAAAAAGACAGAAAAACAAAAGAAACAAAAGTCATTAAGGCAGAGTACCTCCGGTGTATTATAATGCCCCAACCCAGAAGAGCAATATTTCCGATTCCTGAGGAAGAATCACAAACTACTTTCGTCCACCTTGACCGTTTCCCGAATTCTGATCACGCTTACTGGAAAAATGGTTTCTTGTAACAGTACCAGCGCAATCTGGACAACTAAATTTCGTATAACCAAGCTGGCCGCATTTAAAGCAATGTATTTGGCGTGGTTCTCTACATTGAATAGCAATGTGACCAACCTTATTACAGTTCCAACATCTGCTATCGCTAGAAGTTTCATTACACGTAAGACGAGTTTTAAAATCGGTATAAGACAAATCTGGTTCTAGTCCGGAATTATTTCTACTAGGCGAAACGTATGAGTCCATAGCATCTTTATTGATCTTTATTGATCTTATGCTTCGCGTATCTTCCCCATAAGATGAAGCAGTTCTAATATAACTCCTAGGTAGAGTTTCAGTACGGCCTTTCTATCCAAAACAAAAAAAAACGACATATCTAACCAAATATTCAAAACAAAACTGACTATGTAAAGTTCTTCAACTTTGAATGTCTTGGAATGCCTGATTGCTTTAAGGCTCCGTTTGCTTTAAAGCCCAAACGTTGGGCGCCAATTTATCTCTGCGACGCGCAAAGGAGTATTTATAAGACGTCGATATGGGGGAGGGTAGCTCAGTGAAGACGGTGTGGTTTCCTGGTATAAATTAAGCTTATTATACTTACCAACAAGAAAATAATCCGGAAATATAGGCGCCAAGTAATCTTTGCAGGAGAATTACTAAACTCCAAGATACGGTAAGTAGCCAAGACTAAGGAATACACAAGCAATAAAAGGATAACGGAATGGTAGGAACGATATAATATTTAATAATAAAGAAAGTAGGTTATGTTACAGTACAATAATTAGGATACAATAAATGTAAGGTTAAGTCAACAAAATGATTAATGCAATTTTAGTTAATAAGTACACACAGTATATATGTATATTTAAAATTCACTACTACTTGTACACACTGTATATAAACATGAAAGATGAATAAAGTTTATCCAAAAGCTCTGAGTATTTTTGTTATGTTTTCTTTTATACATCAACGATTAATTACCTCTTCTTATGTACCTTTGTTTGCAGATGTAAGACAGATTTATCCACAGAAATTAAGGAAATTACGTTGTTATTTAAAGGTAATAAACTAAAGGTTAATAATAATTAACCGGACTAAATAAAATTCAATGGCCAAATAAACGCGCTATCACGATAACGAACTAGGCCCAGCGTTTATCATTGATAAGAATAAATACTCAAAAGAGAATGTACGGTACCAAATTTTAAATAATAATTTAATTTCTGTTTACAAAACAAGACCAATTTAACATTTACTTAGTATCAGCAATGAACTCAATGGTAGTACTTTGACAGTTCAGTAAATCTCGTAAATAACTAACATGATATCTTAACCTGTATATCCAATATGAATCATGATAACCCCTAAAAAAATAGAATGATTTCTTTACTATTAAACAAAGAACCTTTGATTAATCTTCCCAAAATATACACACAAAATAATAATGGTTATAGTGTGTTCCAAAATTAGTTCATAAAAGAAATCCAATGGAAGAAATCGAAAACTCAAATTTGAACGTTACACAATATACTATATTTGAATACAATTTTTTGTTCTATATAGAGTGCGCAATAGGTTAGTTATTTGCTAAAGCAATAAGAAATAGCAGAAACGAGTTTGTCGCTTGAGTTCATATAGAAACATCTGTTTCTCCGGAAAATGCTCCTCCTTCAAGCCCTACGATTCTAAGATAATGTGAACAGGTGAACACTTACAGCAACTAATTTATAACTTCCATCTACTTGCACTCTTGTGTATTGTTGTGGAATGTGGAGTTAAATTAGAGTTCTGGCACGGGATCGATTTATATTGTTAGAACAATTTCTGTAAATACGTTTTATAAGAAGTTAGCAAAAATATTTATTTATATTAAAATAGGAAATGCATTGAAAATAATGTAAGTAAGGTCCAATAAAAGCCGGTATTTCAAAATCTGTTTTATTTTATAGATTCACTGTAATGTACAGTGAAATCTGTAAATCTGACCACCTGTTTAAACTGACCCACTGGTCATATTGACCACTTTTTCTCAGTCCCTGCAAAAATCCCATTACTCTAATGTAATTTATACTGTATAAACTGACCACTTGTCTTTTGTGACCATTGACCACTTTTACCTCAATTATTTGTTTAAAAATGTTTGTGTAATGTGACCATTAGCCAAGGGATTACTTTACTTACAGTTATAACTAATCTTCTAAAAGTTTAAATAGGCATGTACATGTAAATTGCATTCAAAGAATTTCTAAGAATGCATCTAATCCTTTAATAGTGACCAGTTGGGTTCAGGTATTTCCAAGTTTTAAGACTTTATTTCTGCTTCTGAGAAATTCATTACCTGCAAACTTTCACATTAGTAACCCTTGGATAGTTTTAAAATTGTTTTATAAAATCAGTCTTGTTTCATCTATTGATTGAAACCCTTGTGTTAATTAGTGCAATCAAGATGACTTCAAAAAAGTTTACAAACAACTAAATTTGAAAGAAAAACGAAAGGTGTTAGTTTTTAGAAAACCACAGTGAAAGAAAAACAGCGGAACATTTTACTATTCAGAACTGCCCTGGAATTCTAACAGAACTGTACCATGCTAAAAATAATATTAATGAACTAATCTGTGCTAAACATAAATGATCTTGAGACAATCTACGTTACATGATTTTTAAATAAATATGTACCTATAAGTAGTATGTACATAACACATATCTATCGCATGAAATAAGTAGGGTAAGTGCTCTGTTGAATAAATATATATTGTACATATACATTTTTTTAACATTTACTATAAGCACAAAAACACAAAATACCTACCTATGTAATGAATATTGCATGAAAATAAAAATTGTTGTGTATAAAAAATTCACACTTTTACAAAGTGGCCACCTGCTTAAATTGACCATTTTGGGTCAGTCCAAAAGGTGGTCACTTTAGGCAGTTTCTACTGTATTTAGAAATAACTATCATGCTGATAAATACATACTACTAAGTTCTTTATTGAACAACTGACCATCACACTAGTATGCCAACAGACACAGTGAAATGACATACATAAGTATTAATTAACTAAATACCAACAAAACAATAATATTAAATTAAGACTAACATTCATTAACAAAACTCTAACATTAACAATAATTCCCAATACATGCAAAGATAGCATCAAAATTAACAAATTATAATAATTTTTTTTATATTAAATAAGTGTGTGAAGTATGTGTTTTTAGTATATGGAAAGGTCTTTTAGGTCGAGACCAGTCTTTTAGGTCGAGACCACAGGTCGAAGCCGTAGTCTTTGCATGTAAAGGGTTCTTCAATTGGGGCGGGTCAATGTTGGCAGCCTGTGGCGGCCATGTTGTTTTGGTGGCGTCTGTCTAATCTGTTGTTTATTATTCAGTCACTGATGCCAAATCACCATGGTAAGTTACACGCTTGAACAGCACGTCCAAATGATAAAACTTTATTATCAAAATGAGTGTTCGTTAGTGCAAACGTTGCGCGCGTTGCGTCCATTTTACAGCAGACGCCGCGCCGTGGCCCCCCTTCAAAGTCGACTCTCCAACGTTTGGTGCGCAAATTTGAGACGACAGGTTCGGTAAATAATCAGCCAACACCCTTACGTCAGAGGAACGCCAGATCGGCAGACAACATCGCTGCAGTCCGTGAAAGTGTGCAGGAGAACCCGAAGTAGTCAATTCCTAGCCGTGCACAAGAACTCGGCCTTTCACAGACTTCAACTTGGCGAATTTCGAGAAGGGACTTGGGCCTACACCCGTACAAGATCCAACAGACCCAGGAGCTCAAAGTTAATGACCATAGACAACGCCGTTTTTTCGCTGACTGAGCTTTGGAGCGTTTGGAAGAAGACCCCAATTTTGGCCGAAAAATCATCTTCACGGACGAGGCGCATTTTTGGATGAATGTCAACAAACAAAATTGCCGTATATGGGACGACGCCAACCCACACGAGGTCACCAGGCAATGCATTCACAAAAGGTTACTGTTTGGTGCGGATTTTGGGTCGGCCGTGTCATTGGTCCGTACTTTTTTGAAAACAATGTTGGTGAGGCCATCACCGTCAACGGCGATTGCTACAGAACGATGATAACCGATTTCTTTTGGCCCATATTAAACGACATGAACGTAGACGACAGGTGGTTCCAGCAGGATGGCGCCACGTGCCACACAGCGAATGCCACGATGAACATTCTGCATGAACGATTTGAGGGTATGATTATCTCTCGCAGAGATGACGTTAATTGGCCACCAAGATCATGCGATTTGACCCCGCTAGACTTTTCCTTGTGGGGTTTCCTGAAGTCGCAGGTCTATGCCAATAAGCCGAAATCGACCGATGCTCTTAAAGTCAACATAACTAGGGCCATCGCTCAAATTATTTTATTGCACTTGAACATCGACCCTCCCTTATTAGAAAACCCTTTACTAACAAACACGTTCCCGCAGGTATTTAATATAAACAACATTTTATCTAGTATGATTACATAATCAGCTATTTTTAAGAACCAAATTTGAAATTGTAGCAAACAAAATATTAACGCAGTGGCCATGCCGTTGTGTTGGCAGCAGAAATAAACAAACAAAATTTTATTTTTGCAAAAAGTGAGTGAAAAGGTGAAAACCATGAAAAATAACCACTATGAACAGCAATTCAAGAGAAGATGAAAATTCAGAGATTTCGGAAGTTGTAAATGCTGCGATAAGCAATTTGTTACCTGTAAAATCCAATAAATTTATGAAAAAACGTATGCATTATTTCGAAAGTGGTGTACTCAAAAAAACGCAGGAAGATCAAAGAGAATGTTATGTTAGCGTACTTTGAAGAAAAATCACATACAGTTAAATCGTCTACGCTGTGGCCTATGTTTTCAATGCTGAAAGCTATGCACTTGAAGCATAAAAGAAAACCTTGACTAAAACACTTTATGTGACAATTTATTTATGTTTTTCTTAGACTGTGTTAATACCGGAAATATCCGGCGCTTGCCGGCGAGAAGGATTGACGAAAATGAGAATTCAAGATATAGAAAATACCGCTAAAATATTAGCTATTAATCTACCTGATACAAAAACTCATACAGATTGAACTTGAACCATCCAACGCTTCGAGTAATCGTCTTTTTCTGAAATACAGTAAAGAACCAAATTTCTGACTGTACTGCCTTCTTTCAATAATGAATCTGGAAAAACGTTAGTGTGTCTGCCAGCGGCGTCTATTTCTGTAGAAAAAAATAGTGAACTTGAAGTTGAAACTGGAAAAAGTGCTAGCAGAAATGTCTTATGAGGTAATCAGTTGCTAACCTGTAGTCTGTGAACCATTATCCAGTAAGATATCATCCGCTTATTCTGGTATAAATATTATACAAAGCTCATGCGTTTAGTTATTTTACAGCCCTTCAACTAATAAACTCAGAAAAAGTTGTGGCGCTGTAAAATTCGACTTATGGTATTCGATTGTAAATAGCTACTTCTACTCTAACGACAAACATCAAAAATTTTACTTTTAATAGGGTTTGTATAAAAAAACACTTTAGCACTGAAGCATATAAGGTTTCTTCTATTAACCAAGTTTCTTTCTGGTCTTTATTTTCCAGCACGATGCCAGGTGTACTCGTTGGGATTGTCTTATCAGTGATGATCAGGTTGTCGTAGTATAGTTTTACGTGATTATTTTCTAATACGGTTGAGGGCTTGTATTTGTAGTAAGGGACTTTGGTAGCTATAAGGTAATACTTCATTGCTACTTCTTGATATATTATTTTACATATGTTACATGTTATGGCAACCAAAAATCTGACCCACGTTGGACCGTCAATTTATAGCAACAAAAACAAGACTAGGCCCCGCGGAGGGCGCCAATTTATAGCAACGCTTTTTTCTGCACGATAAAATAACGATAATAAACAAAGCTTAAACTTCAAACGAAGAATTCACATTGATTAAACTAAATTTAGGACTCAAATTACGATACTTACTGTATATCAAAATGCTCAGAATTGCCAGCTTGAGATTTAGCTCTTTCTTACAAATTTTTTCAGGTCGCAGGTGTTGTAAAAGCTTCTAATTAAATAATGGATTCAGGAATAAATAATAATATGTTGGGCGCCACCAAAGCTGAGGATGTTTTTCATAAAACATGAATGAGATTTGGAAAAAGCGAAGGTTATCAGCTAAGGAACTAACCTCCTTATTAATTTTGACGTTAATTTAATTAAAACATTAATCAAACAATAAAAGATCTTGATTAGCCAAAGAAAACAAAAAACATCAGCAGTCCGTTAAGCCAAACTATGTCAAGTAGTCAATAAAATTTGAAATCTGTATATTAAAACAAAAGAAAATGGTACATACAATGCAAATCAAAATAGTTATACATTAATGAAAATTTGTGAATTCAAAATATAAAATCATCAAATTAAAATAGTTATTATTCATTAAAGTGAGTAAAATTTCGGGATCCCAAATGATTAAATATTATCTAACAATACAATATTAATAAAATTCGATACCTTAACAGTTTTTCATCATCCAAATTAGTGTTCATACCAAAATTCCTTTCACAAGTTGAAGGATACGGACTCTTGACACTCAAAACACCCTAAAAACTTTAAACAAAGCTACACTAACAAACTGCTGAGTTGCCACAATGCGGGAAGAAGTCTTCTGGATTTTGAACTAAATGTTATTAACGAGATTCATCAAACTTTAACACAATTGTTTGCAATAACTGCTTTCGATATTAAATTCTTTATTATTCTTCTGACTGGAACGGTACTCGAATTACTAGAATGTTGCTCAAAATAATTCTGGAAATTATTATATAACAAATACACATTCTTTATTTGTTATATTTTCATTAATTCAAAAAGATCGGTATATCGGTATGAAAATCCCCTTTTCTTATACATGGGAATTAACACTGAATTCTAATATCAAAATGTCCGGCACTTAAACTATTCTTCAATAAATGAAGAATCACAAAATAACTGTAGTTAAGCGGTACTGTAAAACTGTATTTTTATTCGAACAACTCGAATAACTAAACGGCACTTTAAATAGTTAATTTGTTATTTTATAATAAACAAATCGAACGGTAATCACAACATATTCAAACGGAAAATTACTAAATTCGCTTAACGGGATTTATAATTGTACCCCGCCGAGGCTCGAGGCACGCCGCTCAAAAAACCTAGCCGGACTATATGCAACTATACTCTGTAAAGATCGAAACCAAAGTCACTCGGACCAGCCACTGAACGGAAGTGTCGCGTCTTCTTAAAAACTCAGGGTTCTTTTTCCGCGTAGGAATACATTACCAGATGCAAAATCGAAATCAACCAATAGCAGGGTCTCACTTCAAGAACAAGTATTGATTTTTTGTTTAAAAGCCGAAGGTTGCATTATAATAGTTCGTAGGGTATAAATCGTGTATCCAATCAGCGAATCGCGTGTTTTGGCTTGACGAATCAGAGCACAGCAACTCAAAAGCAAGTATTGATTTTTCCTCTAAAACTGCAAACGTTTCAAGTTAAACGCTTATATGAGTAACCAAAGAGATTTTTTATAATTCTAAGATTTGAAACCAACCTTTTTTAAAGAATTTTTATAGGTTTGTTTGTAACAAATTCTAACACAAGTTCATATTTTAAAAAGAACGTAAATTTGCAGAACCGGACTTAAGATTTTTGTAAATATATCGACAAAATTACATTTGTTCAGAGCTGATAAAAATATACCGTTACAATGTTACATATGCCTCTGAGTATAATCTGTAGAGGCGAGAGAGGAGCAACTCGCCGTTATGTAGTGGATGTTTTCCCTTGTGTTTTTATATACTCGGCACGTATCACTTGTTACTGTTTGGTCTTTTATAATATACTTTGAGCAATTGTTTGTTTTGACTACTTGGTCTTGAATCGCCATCATAAATGCATAGATGTTTCCCTTTACGAGTCATTCGTTTGATGTTCTCTTGTCTATATGTGGTTGAGATAGGTGGTGATGGTGCCGTCCATGGAGTTCCTATCTTGCCTAAGTTTGTTCTTTATGTTTTTCATCCTCGATCTCGGTTGTTGGGTGGTAGTTAAGATTTTTTAAATGCAGTGGGGTGAAGTTGTTGTCTTGCCTTACAATGGCGTTATGAAGTGGGCTCGCGTGTTGTTTATTGTAGAAGTACTGTCTCAGAATCTGAATTTGTTCGTGATGTAGGCTTTTAATATCCATGTATCCTCTCCCCCCTTTTGCCCGTGGGAGATGGAATCGTTCAGTTGCAGAGTGAGGATGATGTATTCTGTGTTGGGTGTAGGTTGTTCGTACAATTCTGTTGAGTGTTTCTAGTTCGGTATTGGAACATTTGATCGTTTCGAAGGAACAGGTTAGGATAGGAATGGCAAACGTGTTGACTGCTTTTGATTTATTCTTTCCATTTAATTCAGTTTTCGTTATTACACTGTCTTTCTTTGAATTTTTGTTTGAGTTGTTCTTTCATTGAAGCATGTTGATTTGTATCTGATTGATGATAGGCTAGAATATTTATATTGTTCATCTAGAATGAGTGCATCATTGTGTGTATCTTCAGTAATCATGTTCCGCTTTCTTTCCTTTTTGTATCTTCTTGGCTTCGCATTTATCTATTCCAAACTTTATGTCGATGTCTTTGCTAAACCTTTCAGTAAGTTGTATTTGGTTTTTTTCTTGTGGCATAGATCTTTATGTCATCCACACACAAAAGATATTCAGATTTTTTCCCTATCGTGTAGCCGTAATTTGATCTGTTTAACATTTTTGATAGGGGATTTAGTGCCAAACAGCATTGAAAAATACCGGTGTTTATATCTATTATCTATGGTGTTGGTGCGTATGATTTCAGTTAATGTGTTCACATATAGTTTATTTCTCTATTATTGCATCACAAGTTTCAGAAAGTTTATTATAGTTTTATTTAGTTTGTAGATTTTGAGTACTTCTAAGATCCAGGTGTTTGGGACACTATAGTAGGCTTTTCGGTACTCTACGTATGAAGTATAAAGGTTGTTTTGTTTCTTCTTTGCTTCATCCAGAATAGTGGAGTTAATAATAATTTATTCCTCGCAGCCGTATGTTTTCTTTCTGCATCCTTTTTGTTCCTCCGTAAATATTGAGTTTTGGGTGATATGCGCATCAATGTATTTTGTGAGTACAGAGGTTAACAGTCGATACGTGGTTGATGAGCAAGTTATGGGTCTGTACATTGCTAGATTCTTCTTTTTTTTAATCATAAAGCTTACTCCTTCAGTGAGAAACGGTTGAGGTTTGGGTTAGGATGTTCTAATATGTAGTTAAACGCGTCCGCTAAAGGTTGGTGTGTTGCATCGATAGATTTTATCCAGTAATTTTGAATTTTGTCGCTTTGTCGTTATATGTTTTATTACTGGTCCATATTTGTTTCCAGAATTCTTCAAGTTGTTTTTTGTTGGGGGTTTTGCTGATTTCTTTGTTTTTTGTTTCGGTTAAATTTCTGAACAATAATTTTTGGTTGTTGGTAAACATGCAGCTTTTGATATCCACATCCACCTGCCTTAGGCTAATACACATTTTTCACGTAATAGGACCATTTTAAACCTAGATAATATCTTCATAGACCTCAGCCATGTGCTAAATTCGGGTCGTTGCGTAACAGCGCATTTTTTTAAATTTTAAGTGTACCTTTAACAAAATACATCTTTTCACTTTCTTATTAGAATTTCGAAGAACTATTTTTAAAGATTAATAATAATTAATTTGGTAGAAAATATTGCATGGTTGTATTATTTATTCTCTAGTTAGAAAGGGGCACAATCGGATATATTTGCCTAAAAAGCGAAGTATAAAAGTATCAAACGTCGATTTAAATCAAATTTTTCTTCCCATGTTAAGGGCGCCGTTCTAACCTCCTTCGTCTTGAACGTGAATTATGTTTTCATTTCTTTGTGCAAATATGTAACTTTCAAATATTGTTAAATTGCTTATCCCCGTGACCTTATTAGGTGAAATAGTGATCTTATTAAGGTATTCCTAACTATGATTTCAGTTATCATACGTGATCTTATTAACTTATTAAGCAATACTTATAGGATAAACAAACTACTACAATGACTGTAAAAAACATAAATAACAAATTTGTTTTTGAATTCTAGCTAAGCTAATTCTAGCGAGCTAATTATTTCTTCTTCTTTACATTTGATTCTATGTACATTTTACGTACTTTACACTAATTAAAAACTACTAACAGTAGTGATCATCAGTTAAGTTTTAACCTTAATTAAAGTAATATTTGTAGTTACATGAGTATCTCATAATTGGACTTTGTTATCAGTAGTTCATATGCGGTTAACAGAATTGTGTCCAGTAGTGTATAAATACTTCAGGGAACTCTGGCGACCAATTCCATCAATTTAGTTGACAGTTGCTGTTACATGTAGAGGATTCATTCTAGAGTTAGGTATTGGTTGGTATACATCCTACAGTGGAAACCGATAATTAATTCAAATCAACACGTCGCGTCGCCTCAATCGTCTCATCGTCATTCATCGTCTCGATTTGACTTCGATGACATGAATCCAAACCCCAGCTATTTTTTTTATCTGTTAAACTCAATTTTAATATTTCACTATATTAAAATGAACATTTCAGAAACTTGCATGTGGTATTTAGGATTCAATTTTTCTGTGAGTAGATACGATATATTATTCAGTATTGCTTTCCCTTTACTGTTGCCTTAATGAAAATAGTTCATCGTTGTCATTTTTGGTATATAGTAAGTACCAGCAAAACTCATAAAAACGAGCTTGCATGAGGTTACTTATTATCTTATAATTATAAGATACTTATTTTAGGTATCTAAAGTAATTTTCGAAAACTAAGCTTAAAGAGGCATTGATGTTCTAAAAGGCGGGTACAAAACTTAAAACAGACATAACTACTATGATAGAAAAGAACTATAATAATTTTACAAAATTTGGAAAAATAGCTGAAAACGTATTCTAAAATAAAATAATTGAATATTCAATTCAATTAAAATTCAATTCAATATTTTTTTTAGTTGATATTTAACTATACATTTTCTTAATGTAACAACAAAAAAGTCTTTAACATTTTATAAATTCGATTTATTCACAATTATATTCAAATAAATTTAAATATTTCGTATAGGAATCTCATATATTTCAAAATTCACAAATCTCCAAACATATAAAATAAAATTTAATACCATTACGAAAATCGTTTATCTGTTACATGTTCGCGAGATGTTCCAGTTTTCCCTGTAGAATATGTAAAATCGATATACATCTTCCAGCACGTAAACACCTTTATCTGCAGGAAATGTGAAGCGTTTCATTTTCCTTTACCAGTACAAATATTACTGGAATTTGAAAACTGAAAACCTTCTTAGGCAGCAAAATATACTCCTTCACGCTAGGGTCATTAGGGAGATGGAAAAAGTTTGACTTTCAGGTAGTTTGGAATGATGCATAACTACACTCCCCGTAACCCCTTTAAATCTCACGAAATGCGGTAGCGAATGTTTCTTCCCAAGCATCTTTCGTTTTCCTCCAGAGGATTAACTTCAATACTGAAATTGATCTTCGTCCACGACGATGGAGTTCAGTTAAATATTAAAAAAATATACTCTGTTGGTGTTTGGACAAAAAAGTTTCCGGGTTACTAACCCAAAAGTAGGTTACAAGCATTTTTTAAACAAAAAAAGATACTTTTGGGAAATATACATACAAATTTATATACAGTGAGAAGTTCTTTAAAATATGTACCATTGTTTCCTTAGCGAATAATCGCAACTGTACCTGCCTTTATTTTAAAGAAACACACTGTTTAGAGAGAAAATATATTAATCTAGACTATGGAAACATCTGAGCATATAGAAAGGAGTCAAAATACAAAATTCATCGGTAAAGTTGTAAGTGGAAAAATAATCACTGACTAAAATTTATTAAGTAGTTTTTTTAAGCGACTGATGTCACTTTTTATTATGCAGGGCAATTGATATTTGTTTTATAGCGTACAAACCCTGGGGATCTGTAGGACCTCACTCTAAGCAGAAAAAAAGTTACATGCGGTTAAGTTTTGGCATGTTATCGAGACTCACAGCTTGACTGTACATAATAAAGTTGCGCTTGTCACTCACGAAAATATCTAACTGTGGCCACGACCCCGCACGTGTGATTCACGGATGAAGCACGCGTGAATCACTTTAAGCAGGTATTATTATGGAAGAATGAAAAATAAGAGCAGTTATAAATATAACATTTATTTGTACAGTTACAAATTCGTGTTAGTATGTAAAAATAAAGAACCTGCAACTAACGATAGGCCACAGTGGGGAATCAAAAACATGGGAAGTTGGTTGGCACTTGGCCGGGTTAAAGAGTAGGGTTCGTGCGGGAAATTTGAAATGTCGAAACCGAAGCATCAGCGAATCGTAAGATCGGAGCGTTCAGTGTACGCTCGGTCAAATTCAGCACTACTCACGTTCACTTGTTCCTGAAACTGATATTACCCGCTCACAGTGGGACACACGTAACTCATCATAACCCGGCGTGATTCATGCTAACTGTCCATCACTGATATATACCATTCATCAAATTGTATTAATAGTAGTTGGACGCTAGTGGGGATGGTGCACATATCGCACGAAGATGAAGTTTGGGGCACAACGTCGAAGGCTCAATCATTTGATAGGCATTCCACTCAAGTTGTACAGTATATTTTTTCCTCGACTAAGCAGAACAATTAAAAAATAGATTGTACGTCTAGTTGTAAAATCGACTATTAACCCGTGCTTTTAAAACATGGTTTGTAAAATATCCCTATAATTGTACTGTTTTGTGTTTTGAAAGATTTATTACAATTTTGCAGAAATTTTGTTTTGTAAAAAAAACAGTTGTTTTTAATGGAAAACAGTAGAAACCATTGTTTCTCACTATATTGCTCTGTTTTCTGATATGTAATGGCAAAGAAATTGAATATATGTTTCAATTTTTTTCTCTTAAACCAGTAAGACAACCAGACCAAGTAACAAAACATTGGTTTATGGTTTTTATAAACTTTGTACTATTTTAATTCAAAAATGTAAAATACTATTCATTATTTAAAAAATCAACTTTAAATTGTCATTTTCCATAACTGAGTAACTATTATCTAACCAATGTGTATTTGTGTTTAAGTTAAAATTTATATTTCTTAAGGCAGTAGTTATTTATGGTACAAGTCAATAAAAAGAGCTTTATCAATGTGGAGGAAAATCGAAACACACTAGGCGAAAGTTGTGTGTTCATTTCCCGAGTAGATAAAAACAACTGAATATTTAAGTTCAAATACTAAATTTTAAATGCATAACTTAGTCTAGACATTTTGATAGCAATAAATTTATCATTCCAGCTTGGTCACCAGCTTTCAATAATATTACGCCATGTAGACTTGTGATTGGTTGCTAGTGCTGCCGTTTACACTTTGTTGAAAATCCTTTTGTGCACGACCTACACGAAATGTTTACTATTTCTCTATAGTTGGCAGAACCCAAAGTTAGTTTATGAGAAGTTTCCTCATTGCCTTATACAACACATGTTAAACGCGGGCACGGGAAAGAGTAATGGAAGGGGACAGCGAGACGGCTATGTGACGACATTGATGAACCGTTACTGCCGAATATATCCTGCATTAGTTGTATTAAAACAGTAATACTTTTTGCTGATTGAACGATTTAGCTCGAACCAATTAAGTGCATTTTAAAAAATTTTGTGCCTTAATACTTTCAGCTAAGTACCAAAAAAAATATAGCCGAATTTCGCATTTGTAATCGTTTTGAAAGATAAAAACTGTAACTTATATTAAAGTGATGAGTTATTTAAAATGATAATGAAATATACATAGGAAATGAATAATACATAAAAATCTTATTAGAGAAAGAAAAATCAGTAAAAATGAATTAAATCTGGATTATTTATATTGTTAGGTCGCTGATAAGAATAAATTACTTTTCGGTTATCAGATAACATTATTTTATAGTTTCGTTCTTTATTTTGTTTACTTGAAGTTTGTAGATTTTGTTACTTATAATAAACTGATTTTGTATTGAAAAGCCCATTTTCTAAATTATTAAATTATACTTAAGTTAGAATTCATTTTTGATTCGTAAGAACTAAATATGAAATAATATTACAACGTGTTTTACTTATGATGTTAGATGCTTTATTGAAAATATTGTATATCACCAAATTATTATAGGTACATGTAAGTAGTTATACATGTCCCCAGTGACGTCCAGTCACTTCAAGAAATCGTCACTGCTAGAAATCGTTCGCGAGACTTCACATTCATTAACTTTGGGCAGAACCGGAATAAACGGCATTGCTTAAATCCAATGTAAACATAGTAAACAGCTAACTTAAATTATAGTAAATTTTATTTGACATATCTGACAAACATGTGATACCTGCGGCCGTGTCGTCTCCAGCGCGTGATTAATAATGACTAATTTCTTCATTCTTTTATCAAGTTTAAGACATTTTTGTATGGTAGGCGTTCTGTTTTGTGGTAATGTCCATTCACAATTTATTTTAACTTGATTCCTACTTAAAACACATTGTTAAACTCATTTAGTTTTAGTATCACCTAGAACAGCTTCTTTATTTAGACATAGAAGAAAATCCGTTTAGAAAGTAAAAAGACAGGTTTCTAAGAATGTTAGTCTTTATACAAATATTTCCTAGTGGAGTAACCTCCCACATCGTAACTCTTGAAACACTTAAATTAGGAAAACTAAACTTTAGGATATGAAAAGTACATTTTGAACAAAGACAAAAAAGGAGCTACGATGACATCGCGATGCCCAATATCACAATAATTTTAAATGAAACGATAGGTTGAGTGACTGCTCATTTAAATGCCCTTTTCTTTCCGAGCATGACACACTATTGTTTTTAATTTTAATCGATTTAAACTAACCAATATTTCTTGAGAGATTACATGCTCGAATTGTGCAAACATGTAATAGCATACCTCTAGAGACACTTCGAAAAGTTTTCAAAGCAACTTTTCTATTGTCAAGAAGTTCATAGAATACATTTTGAAGATCTACTAAAATAAATTGATATTTACTGACTTTGAATTTAATCTTGCAATAAATAGTATTTAATCGTTGTTACTTTAGTTCGAATTGGAAAAATTAAAAAAAAGTAGATATCAAACGCAGTATATAAACTTAATATATAAGGTTCCAGGCGCAATGCCGACATTTGCAGCACGACCGAGACGACACACCAATGACCCTTGAACGAATTATAACTTTTTACACGAATAAATGAATGAAACGTCTTCATTATTTCTGCACAACTTACGCTATGTAAACCTTACTACGGACTGTAGTTGTATACAAAGTCATACCTATTATGAACAAATGAAATTAATAAATATTTTCATTAAAGATAACTAAAAGAAACACACGGCATTCGCAAAACTATTCAGTCTGCCTAAAAGCATGTTAGGCAAGAGTTAGAAAATACAAATAATGTCAAAAACTTTATTCCCAGTAATGGCAAAGATATTTTATTAAATTAAAGGTAAAGTTCATGTAAAGGTCAAAATGTAAAATTACTTGCAGGACAATATTTGCCTTTATATGGAATTCTATTCGTGTAGGGTTTTGGGTTTTCCTCCGGAATTCAAAGTTTCATTCGTATCTAATGCACGACATCACTCGAAACGGGAAATTTCTTTGATCGAAGTTACAAATTAATTCCTCTGAAAACTCCGAAAAGTTGTACTCATACTACCTTTTGATGTGGTAGGTCCACCTCCATATTTAGCTATGCCTATAGCTATATAGCTAAATATGGAGGTAGATCTACCACATCAATCACTCAATCAACATATATATGTTGATTCCTATAGGAATGCACAACTTTGTATATCTAGAAGTAATGGATAATTTAACATGATGATGCGGATTTCACAAGCTTCAGTGTCATCATGAGTAGAAAACAAATCCGTAAGTTGATATAAACCGAAATTCAGGATTTTCTTTATTTGATTTATTACTTCAATACTGCCATTAATTCAAGTTTAAACTCTTTTGTGTACTTTCTGAAAAAGTAGAAAGATTCTCAGAGTTTCCAATTAAGATTTCTAGCAAATAATTAAGTTTTATTACTTATAAAATTTTTAAATTTATCAGTATTAATTTATTGTTTAACTAAATATTATTGTAACTAAATATTTTCGGTTGATTTAAATTAAAAACCAGAGTCAAAATTTTTTTTCAAATTATTTATTTCAAAACAAATACTAACATCCTATTTTACTTTTTGTTATGTAGGGCATTTAATATGAATTTTTAGATTGTAACATCTATTAAAGTATATTAAGAATTACAAATAAATGCCCTATCATCTCCTAGACAATTTCCATTGGATCATATTCTAATTTTCGACTTTTTCACACTTTCCTTTTTGGACCCGTTGCATTCAAGTTTTTTTTTAGACTGAAGTCAAACCCACCTTGCAACTGTTCCAAAAACTAAAAATACTCAATGACTTCGCATCCATCGCATCACGTCCATGCATGGCGATTGGGAACATGTAAAATTTTGACATTACTAGAAACAGGAAAAATTGGAAAAGAAGGAAACAACGAAATGAAATTCCGCTACTGAAAAATCACTGAAAAACAACCAAAGATCGGAATAGAAAAGAAAACGAATAAAGCAAGATAAGATAGGATAAAGGCCGCAAAAGCCCTTCAGAGCAGGTCACATTCGGCTTATAAAGCCAAACAAGACAAAGAACTTGAAAAAAAATGAACGGCTCTCTGTTCTAGCCTGGATGGTGAAGAGATGCAGATCAAGTGGAAGTGCATCATGAGCATTAAAAAAATTAAATAATTCACCTGATTTTACAGAATCGCAGATTCAAACTCAAATGCTCGTCGATGCTCTTCAATCGCATTACTCAACGATCGAAATACATCGTTGAACAGGGACTTATTATAAATTAATTATAATTAATTATAAATTTTTAAATGTATTAATATAATATTTATTAATTATAAAATATCCCCTAAACCCCAGAGGGTCGCTGCGCTTAGTAAAACTTGTCAATGGGGTACAATTGATCTTACATTAAAGGGGGCATCCCACCGAGTCCGGCGGTATACATCACGTTGCTGTACAGCAAAGTCCGTCACTTCGCTGTACGTCGACGTACGCATTTAGACATTCCACCAAGTCCGTTGGAATACGTTACGGCAAGTGCTTTAGTTGCTAAATAAATAACAAAAATGTTGACTCTTCGCCTAAGAAAAGTACTTGCTTTGTTGCTTTTGAGAAGACAAAAAAGTAGGCGAGCTCGATATTGAGTTCACTTGATTAATCAAAATCGGCCAATAGATGCCGAATTTAAAATGCTTTGTACCCTGTTGAAATTACTAACAGATAGATATTATACCACATTATAATTGCCACCTTCATGGTAATCTTCATTACGACCATTATAATTATTTTTCTTCCATTTTGTGATATTTTATATATGGCAAGTCATAACATCCGTCGATGTGACGGACAGACTTTGCATTGACGTGTTCGATGGAATATCTCTCATTACAATCTATACAAGTAATAATACACACATCGTTGTACATCAACGTGACATGTACCGACGGACTCGGTGGAATGTCCCCTTAACACATCAGTATTCAGTCGGTTGTTCGCAATGACTACCAGTAGGGGAAACCCGTCCAAAATCGAGCACCGGGGTAAAACCGGAACCTAATATTATTTTTAAACCGGTTTTGAATTTTCTTGTGCCCATGTAACAGCGTGTTTACATTAGTCCGTAAATAAAAGCGAATCGCTATAGGCGTGTGTTTACAAAAGTTATGATCTTTTTTGAAGTGAAAAGTTTTGGAGTTCTTTGATCTAATTTTTCATTATTTAAGAATTTGACTACAACTCACAGAGTATTTAGGTGAGTAGTTTTTGTAAATGTTTTTTCCAATTTGACCGTGGTATTGTGAGTATTCGGCCACTTTTATAAAATCGTATACTGGGGCAAAACCGGATGAGGCAAAGCCGGGTGGTACCCGGTTGAATAAATAAAGAGGAAGGGCCAGAATCGAAAAGAAACCACAATATCGATAAAAAGCCTAGCAGCAAAACAGTGACAGCAGTGAAAATGAAAACATTGAAACGCAAACAATGAAGAAATTTGTGTTTACTTTCAGGTAAGCTATGGCGCGTCAAAACTGAACGAAGACTGGGTGTAGTGCATAATTTGCTCTAGGTGGGCTATGAAGGTTACACTTGCTGGGAGCTTGAAGAATTGGATGAATTCCATTGCCAATGATGCTAGCGGCAATATTGGATATGCTACCCGCTTTGAACCAGGCCAGGGGCAAAATCGTATATTTACGAAGTTTATTTAATACTTTTATGTTTTTGCAATATCCTTGTTCTTGAAGTGTTACATGTAATATAATTTTTGGTTAATAAATCCTTTTTTAACCAGAATTTCAGTTTATTTCTTTTTCTATTAGTTTGAGAGTTATTAGACCTTATTCTTAGGGTCCCGATTTTATCTCAGTTTCCCCTACTACTAACAGTAGTAGTAGTTAGTAGTAGTAGAAATATTAACGCGCGTTAAGCTACACAAGCAAAGGGATAATAATGGGAAATCGGACATTAGAATCAGAATAAAAAGTGAGAACATGAGGACCTACCGCAATGAGAAATACAAGCGAGGCAATGGCGTTGTGAGTTTATTGAAGGTCATTTAAATGTTCATGTCCGCATAAGAGTGCCCGGACAATCGAAACAATTCAAAAAAATTTAAATTTTTATTTTTGATCATCCAACTTATAGTCCTGACCCCGCGACTTCCATCTCTTCTTTCGCCTCAAGAACTAGCTTGCTTCTCAACGATTCAATGAAACTGAAGAGTTGAAGACTTTAGTGCAAAACTTGCTGCAATCTCAGGCGGCGGAACTTTATGCGTAAGGTTGTTTGACGATATCAAAAGTGCTTAGACCGAAATTCTGCCTACGTAGAAAATTAACGTAACTATGTATATATTTCTATGTGTATGTATCTAGTCCAAAATGACACTGTACATCATTCTGAGCAACGATATAGACCATTAATAGACTTATTTATTAATTTACCCCCATCACTACCTACCCATCATACCTTTAGTAAATCTTCAAAATGTTCGTAAATCTTTTCTGAATTAATAACAATTATAATCCATTACAAATTAACTACATATTAGAAAGAGTATGTCCGGATTCTACAGGGTCATTTTATTTTGAGTGCGACGTCTAATCAATGCTGGAATAACGCAAAAGCAGACTAAGCACGTGCTTAGATCTCCAGCCAACTAGGAGATCGTTACCATTGAACATTTTTCTGTCTCTTCATTTTTATCAATTTTCGATTATACAACAAATAATTTTTTGAACTTTGAAAATACACAAATCCGATTTTTAATAAAATCAACAATTTTATGTATAAAGCAATACATTTTTAAAATATATGTAAAATTATAAATAATTTTTCTTTTCTTTTTCGAAATACCTGGTACCCATTGGGGTGTCGGGTTTATTTATCCGTACTGCTATCTCTCACCCACTTCTTCCAATCTTTTCTGTTTCTGGTCATTATTCTCATGTCTTGTATTGTTTTGCCCTTCTTAGTCCTATCTTATTTATCCTCTCCATCCATGTCTTCCTCTTTTTCTCTTTCTCTCCACTCCTGCTTCTGTTATCCTTTTAGCCAGCCTATTTTGTTCCATCCTTACTACATGTCCAAAACAATTTAACTGTCTATTCTCTATTTTCTGCATTATTGGCATTTGTGCTAAAGTCCCTCTAATTTCTTCGTTTCGTATCCTATCATGTTTCGTAACCCCTGCTATTTTCCTCATATACTTCATCTTCATGGCATTTATTGGCGATTCGTGTTTTCTCTGTATTACCCATGTTTCGCACCCAAACATCATTATTGGTGTGATTAATCTATTATATACCTGCTGCTTCACTTTATTGTCTATTTCTCTCTTCTCTAGTATGGTCTTATTTATACTGTAGTAGATTCTTGTTGCGCTCCTTATCCTATTATTTATGTCTGTTTGCATTTTACCGTCTTCCGTTATTATATTCCCCAAATATTTAAAACAAGTTTCCGTCTTTTGATTTATGATAATAAATCAAAACTAAATATATGATATAGTTTTGTTTGTATTAATAACCATTTTCAGTTTGACTATCTCCTCTTGCCATATATTTACTAGGTCCTGCATCTTCTTTCTCGAGTCTGAGATTAATACTATATCATCGGCATACAGTATAGAGTCTATTTTTACAGGTACTAAATGTTCATAAGCGATTATTGTCTGGCTATGGCATGACTGTTTTCTTGTGTTTTTGAGTAGAAGATCCATTATCATTATGAACAATAAAGGACTCATACTGTCACCCTGTTTTATTCCTTTCTGCATGATAAACTCTTCCGATCTTTCTCCTTCAATCTGGACTTTTGCTAGGACTTCCTTGTATATTGATTTTACTACATTTATTACCTTCCTTGATATGTTATATTCTTCCAGTGTTTTCCATAGTATTTTTTTATCAATCATATCAAAGGCTGCCTTGAGATCTATGAACATCAGATATAATTCTTCCGCTTTTCGCAGTTTCCTCTCCATTATGTTCCTTAGTATATGCACGTTATCATTTGTACCTCTTGCTGCTCTGAATGCAGCTTGTTCATCTTCTAATCGCCCTTCTATATCTTTCCTAATCCTATTTCCCACGATTCTAGAGTATATCTTAAAGCACACTGAGGAAAGACAGATTGGTCTGTAATTTTCACAGTTACTTTGTTCCCCATTTTTATGTATCGGAACTATCATGTTCTTCCTCCAGTCTTGAGGCATATTTTCACTGCTCCATGCTTTCTCACAAATCTTCCATAACCATTCCTTCCCCTTTCCCCCACCCATTTTACCAACTCGGGGTCCATATCGTCCTCCCCTGCCGCCTTCCCTATTTTAATAGCCCTTATCGCTTCTTCAATTTTTTCAATTGATATGTTTTCATGGACTTCTTCCTGTTATCCTTCCTCTCTTTGCACTATTATTGTTTCATCATTACCTCCTTTATATTTTTCTGTATAATAACCCCTCCATACTTTTAGTTTTTCTATTACATCTACATGTACTTTACTTTCGCTGTCCTTTGTTGCATATTCTTCCCCTTTTCTTTTCTTTCTGACTGCCTTTATTCTACTCCAAAATCTCCTCTTGTCTGTTTTGTATTGATCATTAAGCTCTTCTTCGAATTTTTCCCAACTTCTTCTTTTAGCTTCTCTCACTGCCTTTTTAATTATCTTACTTTTTTCTATATATTTAAGTCTTGATATTTCATTTTTCCACTGTTGATAGTTCTTCCAGGCTTCGTTATTCTGCTTCACCTTATTTTTAATATCGGCGCTCCACCAGTCCGTTCTCTTGCTCCCTTCATTTATTACTCTCTTCCCGCATGCTTTTACAGCTGCATTTATCACTGTTGTCTTAAGAATTTTCCATATTTCTTCCAGATCCTTATCTTGTGTTCTATCTGCCTCAATCAATCTTTTTTCTATTTCCTCCTGGTATCTTTTTCTTACTTCCTGCTTTCTTAGCCCCTTTGTATTAATTCTACTATATCTTTTTTTGGTGCGAAGTAAGGTTATGTTACAGCATAGATCTGCCACTACCAGTCGATTTTGTGTCTCCAGTTCTGCAAATTTCTCAGTTCTTATATTTCTTATCATATTTAGGACTGTTGTATGTACTATGTAATCAATTAGGCTGCTGGCACTCCTAGTTGGTGCTACAAAGGTGTATCTATCATCTGGATGCTGGTACCAGAACGTATTTCCTACCTTTAAATCATTTATCTGGCAGAACTGTAACATTTTATTACCATTTCTATTTTTTACCCCCTCGCCAAATTCTGCTATACATCCTAAACCTGAATCTACATCATCCCAAACTCTGGCATTCCAATCGCCCATTATTATTACCTTGGTGCTTATTTCTCTTACTTCGTCTACAAATAATAAAAAAATTATATTTTATCCATTTATTATTATAATGTATTATTATATGTAGTATGAGCCCAGTCACACATGGGACCACTGAAAGTTTCTGTAATTAATATTTATTATTCAACAAATAATTAGCAGTGATTAAACGATTATGTTTTTGATTGTGAATGATATTAGCTTGAATAAATAACTTTAAGTCGAAGTAACGAATACAAAAGGTGCGTCCAACACACCGCTGGAAATGGAGCGCTGCAGCAGCTTTCACAGACGTCTTAGATCTAAAATCCAATATTTAACATTTTTATTTTTTTTATCTCATATCTACTGTCAAAATTGTGTTCTGACATCTTTTTGTTATTGACATTCAGTAAATCAGTCGTCTAATGTTATTTGTGAAGGGCTTCAAGCGTTTTATTTGTATAAAACGATGAAGTATTTCAAACGATTTTATTGCTTCAGTGGCATTTGAAATCTAAGGCAGCTGTGGAAGCTGCTGCAGCGTTGTATTCCCAGCGGTGTGTTGGCGCACCCAATGTCAAACACAAATTAAAAATAAAATTTATTGCGTCCAATTCATGTGTGACTATACTCTAACAAACAAATGAAGGATCTAGGTCGCCGCGTGATCACCACCTGATAAACACATAAAAACTAAGATCAGATTTTAAGCAACACTGATATTATATAAGCTGTTAAAACTGTCAGTGACGTACGTTGCCCGCGTGATTCGTGATACGGTATGCAAGTTAGCCCTCGTGATTTCGGCGACCTAGATCCTTCATTTGTTTGTTAGAGTATAGGCTTGTATATTGTACAATATATTGAAATGAAAACTTTAAGTTAGCTCTCACACTAAAGCAATGCTCAACTCACAACAGACAATATTATTGTGCCCACCTCGGCACTGAAGCAACTGATTCCTTTTAGTTTGTGTAGCAATCTCAGTAATCATGTGTGCATCTGATGACTCTGATGATGCGATTATAATTTGGTGGAATTTAATAAACAGAAGAAGGAAACATTAGGTTAGTCCATAATTTGCAGAACTGATAAATCATGGTGCAAATATGTATTTGTGCCAAGGAACTCAGAGTCCATCCTACCCAGTTCAAAAACTGTTATATAAATAATATATAATAATAATAAATAATAATGTATAAATAAAATAACTGTTATGCATGTCTGTTGTATATAAATATTTGAAAAATAAAAGAATACGGCACTCGCTATTTATAATAATAATCCACGTATTACTCGATTGACACGATAATATCGGTTTTCAACATGCAGCGCATACCGCCGGCAATATATATTAACGCAACCGACATTTTCGCAGAAGTGATAACAAGTTGCCCCAGCATGATTTAATTCAATATAAACAACCCGATGGTAATAATATTTCGTGTTACTAGTTGCTAGTTGCTTATTGTTTTAGTGTGAAAGCCGCCTTAGATTCAAAATACAATTTTTAATTATCCGCCAAAAGAAGCACTGTCATACTAACTTGACACCAAGAAATACTACAGGCTATGTTGTGTTGTTTACAATTCAGTAACTGTATAATACTTATATACGCTCTAAAACGTCAAGTAATATGAAGGATTATATTGTTTGGAATTAAAGACTTTTTTGGAGGATGGCCCACACCCCACACTCGTCAGTGCTTAAGGCTCTAAAGATATAACTCTAATCACAGTGATTCTGATAAAGTTTAACAGACTTATATTTTGATATAAAGACTATTATTATTAAAAAAGTTTCAGAACATCTTTCGACTTGACGTGGCCATTGCTATAGCTAAAAACTATTTATTTCTATGTATTGATTACAAATGCCTCTCTTGTCAACCTTCAATCGTACGCAATTATTGCCTGAATGTAAATTGCAATAAACCTCTTTCTTTATATTGTAAAAATAAATAATAGTCCGGTCAAAATAAACTATTCAATTTACTATAATTCGCATAGAGCTGAAAATTGGTACAGGTCTTAGGTACAATATTACAAATAAAATTTTAAAAATCCCCATCGATCCTACGTCTGCTAAAAAATTTATTCAAGGTCAAAGGTCAAAAGTATCGGTTTTTTACATTTTTCTCGTAAACGGTAAGTGTTATTATAAAAATAGGTCAGACAAAAGTTGTAGATCATGCAATTATCTAAAAAAATTGTTCTTATACTTTTTGTCCTACAAGTACAAAAAATACTGGGGTTGGAAATTAATAGATAATACTTTGGAACCAATGCAAACTTTACTCCCACCTGCCCCGGAAAAACTTCTTAACACCATTTTTTGCAATTGTAAAAAGTGTTGTAGTGCAAATTGTGACTGTAAAAAAGTCGCATTATTTTGTTCACCAATATGTATCAATCGCCAATGTTGAATCAAATGCAACAAATGAGGATTTTTATGATATCAATGAGGAGGCAACTGATGTAAGTAGCGTTTGAAGATAATTATCAGTCAGACTAACATTTTCCCGAAATCAACAATAATTCGTGCCACTTGAATCATTTCCAATAGTACCATTTTTTAGTTACATAATAGAATATTTTTGAATATTGCTTAATAAACTGAATCACAATAGATCGTGGAGAGTAGGTATTGTGGTACTTGGGCACGCCCCCACTCTTCCTACTTTTAGCCACGCCTGCTGCGCTCTGATTGGCTATCCCCCACTCCTGTAGCTCCTCCCCTTGCTTCTGATTGGTCGACGCCATCTTGGATGACACGCCTACTATTCTGATTGGTTGACAGCGGCCATTTTGAAAACGTCTACTATTCTCTGATTGGATGACGGCCATTTTGTAACTTCGGGCGCCATTTTACCACACCCTATGAATCCATGACTGGAAACTGTATTACCGACAACCTGTGCATCGTCAATAGATGGCATCATGAAGGAATACCGACAAACTATGTACTACTAGAGGGCGTCATGAAGAAATCTGTATTAGCGATTACGTATGTACTGTGTGATAAGAGTGCGTTTCGAGGTTTATCATTTTATATTAATAAATTTCACCGTTTTCTCAAAATAATTATCGTCATTAATAATTTAATTACATATAATTACAGCATTAAAAATTTGAAATTCAGCTTTAAACGCGAATCACGGACCTGCGCGATATAAACGAACCGCCAGTTTTCTATCTATCTCTATTATTATAAAAATTGTATATCTTTTTAAAATTTCTGATATAATATTTACGTCGAGAGATTGATTGATTATATAGTTGATATATTAATTAGCTACATTTTTCTCTTTCACAGCTGCTCGATAACGAAATAGGTCTAAGAGATTGCGTCATGAAGGAATCTGTATTGTCGACAAAATATGAACAGTCATGATTGTAAAAAGAAATTTACGTGTAATTGATCTCTCTCTCTCTCTGTCTCTGTCTCTGTCTCTCTCTATATGAGCTAATATATGAGCTAAAAATTAATCCTATATGGTGAAAACGCAAATATTCATGAAAATATGGGGCACATGATCCTAATGGATTATAATTTATATTATATAATCGGAGAGACAGGAGTAGGTACAATCGGTTTATGTTATGCTCCCACGTCGTCTTAACAGAATAATTATACTATGCATTTTATAACGAATAAACACTAATTCAGAGATATTCTTAATTTGCACAGGCACAGGTCTATTATATACTAATACTTCTTAAGAAGATAACACTGTGACAGTTGTTTGACATTATTCTAACCAAGGTTTGAAATGTCATATTCTGTTTTGTATGTTTTTGAAATAAATACAATCTAGTGCTCCTTGAAAATATGGGTAAAATTGCAGTGTTGCTGTTTTACATCTCCTGCCTGGTACACTAAAGTCTGCCATGCTTCATGGCTTCATCTTTTAAAATTCAAATATAAGGGTTGGAAATCCAAGATGGAGATTTCAAGAATGACAAATTCAAAATGACAGATTTAAAATGACAGATTATTAACAACGAGTTTTTCGGCAACAGGTTGGCGCGTGAGATTCAATAAAAACTTAAGTGAGTTTCTTATGAATACAATCATCATGGTCTATAATCTATTAACTAAACATAAAATAGTTCATATTTTTAACTATAAAGTTTATTTACTTTTATGAATCTCGCCGACGAAAGGTTTTGCTACTAAAAAATGCAAAATTAAGAATTGTGTTAACAAAAATAAGATATTTGTATTAAGCTATCATGGTGTCTGAAATCTATGTATGTATATTAGGAAGCATCAAAGATTGACCTGTATTCTGATGGAATTTTATCAAATGTAATTATGCGGTAGAATAATTGTCATGTTAGAGATTATGTTACAATTAAAACATGCATCTCATTGGTCTCAGCTACCAATATAATAGACAACGCAGCAACAACAGCAGCCTGTGGATCAACAATTTCACAACTTTGAATGCATAAATGTAAAATAAACTTTTTGGATTATAAATAGTCTTTATTTCCATAATGAAATTGTAATAAAGGTATGAAAACGTGCTGTACAAGCTTATATACCACACAAATTATACATTCAGTTCTCACTATTGTTATTTCAGCTAGTCCACCGTCGAGATTTTAGAGGTAAACATAAAATATAAAATTTAATTTTACAATATGAAAATCAGTTTTACGAGTTGTTTCAAATCCAATTTTACACCCACGTCATACATAGTCCTGCATAGTATAATTATTCTGTTAAGACGACGTGGGAGCATAACATAAACCGATAGTACCTACTCCTGTCTCTCCGATTATATAATATAAATTATAATCCATTAGGATCATGTACCCCATATTTTCATGAATATTTGCGTTTTCACCATATAGGATTAATTTTTGGATTTTAATTTTTAGAGACAGAGACAGAGACAGAGACAGAGACAGAGAAATGAGGCGTGTCATCCAAGATGGCTTCGACCAATCAGAAGCAAGGGGAGGAGCTACAGGAGTGGGGATAGCCAATCAGAGCGCAGTAGGCGTGGCGAAAAGTAGGAAGAGTGGGGGCCTTCCCAAGTGCCCCAATACCTACTGTGGAGTATGCCTACCGGGGAAACCACATTAAAAAAATGCGGCAAGTACACTATCTCACAGGTGGTGCGGAAATGTGTGAATGTTATGTAGAATACGACTTCTTCAACTTTTAGAATCGCGATATCTCAGGAATGGTAATTCGTATGGCAAAAAGTATAAGAACAATTTCTGTAGATAATCGCATGATCTACAACTTTTGTCTGACTTATTTTTATAATAACACTTACCGTTTGCGAAAAAAATGCAAAAAACCGATACTTTTGACCTTTGACATTGAATAAATTTTTTAGCAGACGTAGGGTCGGTGGGGATTTTTAAAACTTTATTTGTAATAGTGTACCTAAGACTTGTACCAATTTTCAGCTCTATGCGAATTAATGTAAACTTACCACAATTTTTCGTCTATTTTGACGGGACTATAATTGTAATAATGTCAAACAATAAATAGTCGTCACAATTCCACTCATATGTAAAAAACACCAATTGCTAATACAAAAATCGTAGTTTGCTATCGGCCAAATAGGAAGGAACAGAAATGCAAGTGGATAAAAAATCGATAATTTTACGTTACCATGATAACGCTTGTATTTATTGTTTATTATATGACGTCGCGTCAGTTTGAAACTTTCAACTGTTAAAAGTAGATTTTATAGTTAAAAAGGACGTATTCTTAAACAGTATGTTTAGGTTAGGAAATATTTGCGAAGCAGAAATATGCAATAAGCGAGATTGAAAATTCTAATCGTGAAAATACAATAGTTATTTACATTACAAGCTGCGATAGTTTACTTTTAGGTGCAAGGTGTTTTTGATTGGCCGAGGCGAAGCGTAAGCGTAGTAGAAGTTAGTTAAAAACACCGAGCACCTGAAAGGGCTTTCGCAGTGTGTAATGTATTAAACTTTTCATTTTCCCCTTGACATTTATTAACCACCGTAAATAAATAAATAAATATGTAACAATACAACAGTATTGTTACTAAGGTAATGTTGATAACAGCCACCTTATAATATTATATTTAAAAAAAATTGACAGCTTACTTCGTTGTTCAGGGACCGAAAGTATTTTATACCTAGCAACCACCTCGCAAATTAAATAAAGTTTAATTGAATTGAATTCAAATATTACTTTATTCATTCATGGAATTGTCTTACCAAACACCATTCGAGCTTAGATTTATAGCCTGATATTTTTTACGTTTGTTTTCTCGTATATAAGTAATTTAACTCGATCTGTTTGACATAATCACTCGAGCTACGCTCTCGTGATTTTTTCAAAACAGCTCTCGTTAAATTTCCAATGAAAGTAAGTACTCGAAAACAACCATTAAAAAATATCCAGCTAAATCTGAGCTCTTATGGTATTACCCCCGACAATATTTTCTTTTAATTTTTAACTTTTGAGCAAGAATCTTGTGTCCAGTGTCAGCAAAGCTATATGCATTTATGTAGAATATATGCTTCAGAAAATTACTATTAAAATTATTCCAGAACCTCACGATCAGTCCTATTTATAGGCATTTGGACGACTCGTTTGAAGTTAAAATTATAGCTAAGCACATCTGTAATTCGCCTGAAGCAGATCGCGCTTCGCATTTCCATATCGAAGACAATTAAACTAATAAGGTAAATGTAAATACACGCGGTTTATTTCTCAAAGGAACCAAGATCTATTTGAAACGATGCAAACACGTTAACATAGAGGCCCTAATTAACTAGACTGTTAATTAAACGATCCAAAACGTAGAATTTTACAGGTGTTTTGTCGTTTCATGTTATAAATTAATGAGAAATAATTATGCGTCAGTTTGAAAGCTGAAAGGGTAAATTTGTAAGAATGGTGAAGGATATTATTGCAGGTAAAAAATTTCGCTATATACGAAAAACAGAGGAAAACCAGGTTAAAGGAAGGTTGCGCTAACGTTCTGACACATTTTTGTTCCCAAACAACTTATTTAATTTCACCAAAAGGATAAAACGATTATATTAGAAAGCAAGACATATTATTGATTCTAGTCGCTAGGAGTATCTTCTTGCCAGTTCAATTTATCAGAACCTTATTAAATCACTTATAAAACCGAAAATTTGTTTCTTAATGGCTACATGTATGAGTTTAGAGCAGTGGCGTGCGGTGAGAATTTAGGCTAGGGAAGCAACCACGATTTAAATTTTAATACACCCAGGTACAATAAAAAACAGTGTTATAATTATTAAGCTTAAAAGTCTTTTAAGGAAGAATTTTTACACTTCAGTAGTATTCTTTTACTCTATAATGATTAATCGGATTGGTAATTTTTAGCACATCTCGTTCTTTTGAATACTGATTAACTCCCACCTAGTAAGATATTTTTAGCATGATTGGTAATGCCCTTACCCCTTTGAATCGTAGAAATTCTGTGATTGACATGATTGAAGCATAAAAGGTGCTGTAACGAAACTTGTAACTATTGCCAACGTTCTTTTGTGACAAAGCATTTACAAATTTTTATGATTGTTTAGATTTAATCACAATGTGCAAAAGAATACGTCTTTTATACTTATGGAATTTGTTGACTATTATTCTTGATTTAAAAAAAAGTACTACTATTTATTTATAATGCAACTCGATTTTCCGGTCTTTTTTAGGAAAATACCTGGTGCAGGTTTTAATCTTTGTTGTTAAATTTAAAAGTTCTGGTTTTGGTCTGCCTTTCTCAATAATTTCCTCCGAAACTGTATGAAGGAAATTTTTTATCAAATAATTATAATACTTTACAAATTGAACGGTACTCGAACCTTCCACCGAAGCAGCTGAATTTGCAGTCATGACGATAAAGTATACAGAATGTTGCATACAGAACCAACTAAATAGAATTATGTCTTTAAAAAAATCCGAACTTATATAAATTGAAATAATAAAATGTTCCAAAATACAGTCTCATTCGCAGATTTACACTGCATAAGTAACATTTAGCAAACACGAAAAATCGAACAAATAACGAAATTATAATAAACATCTGATCACGGAGTACGCTAATAAAAAAACTCGACCTTATCTAATACTCTTGAAGTACAGTGAGATCAAGATTGATTGTCCTGATCCTACACTACTTTCCATCACCTTGATATCAATATTTACATCCAATTTATAAATTAAACTAGTGATATAAAGAATTCTGGGGAATTTATTAGATGTCCCTAGATGTCAATCTGTCAAAATTGTTTTTGTTGTTAACTCATTGCCGTGCGTTGTTAATTCCGTTTATTTCTTTATTCTCGTTCTTTAATTATTTCTATACATAAAAGTCTTTTTCAAGACTACCACTGAAGGATTATATTGAGTGCAAGGTAAATAAAAAATATTTTTATTGTTGTCATAAAGTTATTATATGTAGAAATTGTAAATTACAGGTTACAGGTCAATAACCTCTATCAAAATGCCCATTTCTATTGAACAAGAGAATATTTTTGCAACGGTGAACGAGATGGTAATGCAGAATGGAAATATTCTCCAACGCTTTGTGCAGAAGAATGGATAAATCGCTTCCCTGATATGGAAATTGATGAAGAAACTTTAATTCGACATATACACCGGATTGTGCACCGTTTTCATGAAACAGGGAGTGTTAGTAAGGGGAAGTCAAGTGGTCATAGTACTGTACTTACAGAAGATGTTGTTGCAGATGTGCGTACTCGTGTAGAATGTAGTCCAAACAAACCATTACGCCAACTTGCTCAACAAACAGGTAATCGTAACAGTTATACGAAAATTACTTTGAAATATTAAATGAAAATTATTGTAGGTTTATCATATGGTACAGCTCACAAGACAGTAAAGAAAATACTACACTTCCATCCATATAAAGTTACTGTCGTGCAAGAGTTACTTCCCCCTGATTATGAAAGACGAATTCAATATGTAACTTGTTTAATGCAAATCTTCCTAATGATGATTTATTGGATCTCACATTCTTTTCCGATGAATCGTCGTTTCATTTGTCCGGATACATTAATTCACAAAATTATTCGAAAATATGAAAAAACGAGTAGATGCTTGTCTGGCTGTACATGGAGGTCATTTTGAACACGTACTATAAATCTATTGTAATAATTTTAATTGTAAATTGTTTAATTGTGTTAATTTGTGTAATTTTAATTGTTTTTTAAATGAAATATTTTGTATTTACTTCTTATTTTTGATCGTAATTGATCTTAATGATAATAATTGATAATAATAGTATTGGTTACCAATACTGTGGCAAGAGAAATTGACACGTCTTGTTATTTCTGTTATCAATGGTAACACATAAAACAGTAAAATATTTCAATTAGCATTCAGTAATTCTTTTAAATTCCTGATGTTTATTTTGTATGAAAAGGACAAACTTTTGCATAGTTCAAATGAGAGAAAATAAACAATCCTTATAACCATTTCAATATATTTTTTAATTAAAAACGAACTTGTTTTTCATGTTTTTAATTCCATACAAACCAAGTTTTTCTAAGTTTCTGTACATTACTTTGGAGGTTAGTTTTTTTGAATGTCATCCGCACACCACTGCTTTTGTCCTGACTCTCAGGTGATGGATGTAAATATTGATATCAAGCTCGTGGAAAGTAGTGTAGTGTAGGACATTCAATCTTGATCTGCCTGTACATGCATTGTGTTTTCATTCATTCATTCATTCATTCATGTGTCTCGGTACATTTTTTGTGTGGAGACAGCCAGCGCTACCTAGCGCTGGATGACCCAAACCCTATTGAACTATGCGATGCAAGAGAGAGGTGAGGATCCGAGCTTGAATTTTTTTTTCGTATTTCAACAAAAGCAACAAGCAGTAAAAACGGCAGTGTTTTAAGAGTGCGTTAGTTACTAAAGCTTACCCATTAGGGTAAGCAGTTGGCACCTAGTACGATGTTAACTGTAGCCCACAACGCACCCACGACTCGCCCGCTACCGAAAGCAAGACGTGCAGGAAGCAACGAAATCCGTGCTTATATGCAGTGTAACTAACACATTTGAATCGGTATTACCTTTCCGCGCAAGTTTAATGAGCCTAATTTAAAATAGTACTCTAGATAATTATACTTTTTGCTGTACGGAATTGATATTGAGCTTTAGGTTGATTAAACATTACAAATTTAAATAAACGATAACCATAATTTTATAAAACTATTTTTGTTAGCATTGTTTTTTAATTTTAATAAATTCTTAAGGGAAGCATTGCTTCCCTTGCTTCCATGGACCGCATGCCACTGGTTTTACACTTTTACAGACTTTTACATACCGCCAATAAAAAGAGTAGTACTACTTACTGTTAAAGCGGTAACAGCAATAAATCCATAGTGAATTTGATTTTCCAAACCTTACCTGAAACAAAAAGAGAAAAAATTACTTTAATATTCAAACAACTTCAAAATCTAATATTCCTGGAAAGTTTGAAATAAATTTTCATCTTTCGGTCAATATTTTCAAAAGAGGTCGAAGGGGGTGATCGAAACACGATAGATAACGTGTAAAGATTTCGGTATCATAAAGCTTATAGTAGGTCACGGTGGGTATGATATACGGTTCCGAGGTCTTGTTGGGTCAAAAGTGGAGAGCCCTACAGTAGATATAACAATACTCCAGGGTTAACTTTTCCAGTTTGGTGTCATTTATCACATAGACAAGCAAAGACCATCGATTAATAAAATATAAGGCATGTCTTGAATTATAAATATCATAAACGTATGCATTGATAGCTAGTTTTAATAACCGAAATATTAATTTTTAACATTTGGTTTCTCGAGTAACTAATAATGAAAATATTTGCTAATTATCTCGATCCTCTTTGTGTTATAAATTCCATACCCTACTAACTGATATTTCGCGAAGGTTTATACAATTTAAAATTTCGTATTTACTTATAGCTAGTTTACTTCGATCTCGTGTAATGCTATAAAGTATGAAACTTCTATGTATTCTAGCTATAATTAAATAGCCAGTCCTATACAAGGTGTTTCGTATCGTTATGTCCAGACTTCGGGTGTGTAAAGTAGGTTCAATTCTGAGAGTAAAAACACAAAAGTCGTAGATCAATTCTTATTTGTTTTGGAGATACAGGTCTATAACATTCTTTTGCAAAGTAACAATTTGTTTTCTGAAGAGCTACAAACAAAATGAATGAATGAATCAGCGACTTAAAAATGCTTAATTAATTTTCAAAATGCCCTTCCTCTGCCTGTCTACAAGCTTTCGCTTATCAGCCTGCTGAATGCGTTCAAAAGGTTCTTCTCGGGAGTTTAAAACTTGTGCGAATACTTGTCTTGTATGTACACACTACACATGTAACCCCAGAAATAAAAATAAAAGGGATTATGATCCGGAGATCGAGATGGCCATGCAAGCGGTCCACCACGAGCAATCCTCCTTGGGTAATTGATAGTTACGAAATTCCGGACGACAATTCCGAAATGTGGTGGGACACCATCCATTTGAAGCCACATGGCCCTTCATACTATTAACGTTACTTCTTCCAAATAGGTGACAATGAGTTTGTTTGTTTGATTGGGCAAGATATAGGTTGCGGTACCAGAAAGGTTTTTCTTGAATCATGGATACCCTTCAAAAAGCAATAGCCCTTTATCTCCAAAAATAATAAAAAAATAGATCTACCACTTTTGTGTTTTTTTACACTCAGAATTGATCCTAGCTTACACTCCCAAACTTTGAACATAACGATACGGAACACCTGTATATGTATTTAAGTACCTACTAACGAGAAAAGGTTTAACTGTATGTTAGATTCAGGCCTATAAATTTGAATAACGACTTGTAATAAATATGTAGTTATTAAACTACGTATTATTTCATAAACAGTCACAAGGATTATGTAGACATATTTTTGGGCTATGATTAGTAAATTTTTGCACACAAATACCAATCTAGGGTGGCTATTCGCTTAAAATCACCACGACAGAAGAATTATTATAACTGCACGTGAGTTGATTCCTTCCTATTTCGGTAATAATATACAATTAGTTCGACTGCCTAGTGCCTAGTAGGTGAACGTGTGCATCAACCTCTATAATGACTATATACTCTATACTATAACTATAACGTTTACTGAACAAAATCATACCAGATCAGTACGAGCCTGGAAATGACTTTTCGGTCCCAGTATCGAACTCGTTGGATCGTATGATCTTAGACGTTTGAGCCTCTAATGAAGTAAACAAGTAATACATAAGCTAATAACCATATTACTTCCTATTTTAATGTTCTGTGTAAACAGGAACTAATTTACTAAATGTCAACATTCATAAACGTTATAGGAAAATCAAATAAATTAAAAAAATATTTATCTATTACGGTCGGAAGCTGATTCCATGCAGAGTGTTTCAGTGAAAACAATTAAAACTATAACTTTTGATATGTTGATTTCCAGGAAAAACACAAAAACACGTTAAAAAGCATATGGAAGGGGACATATTTCTGCATACTCGCACTTAGATGTCTTTAAATAGAACACCCTGGAACAAAAATTTATAATACTTATTAGTGACTAAAATAAATAGTCTTCAAGTTACAGGTTATTTTTAACAGTAACGGTTAGTTACTGTTAAGTGTTGTCGTATTAGTTTTATTACAACGGTTATTAGAACCTGCTTCTAATGGGCACCACTCACGGTGTCTCCCCGACGACGTCGGCGAAAACGTCGTCGACGACGTCGGGGACAAGGTCGAAATAATGAGGTAATGTTTACATTTACTGTAATTTAATGCATGACTGTGTATAATAAAATTATGAATATCGTATTTCTTTTAAGACATCAAAATGAAAGAAAGTAGTTTTGAGCATAATAAAATGCGTACTGAATTTCTTTAAAGTATTTCGAAATAGCTTATGCAATTAACAAAACTTTTCATAAGCGGAATAATATTGATATCCATCGATAGAATTACAAGTAACCCTTTATTATAAAACGAAAACTCTTTGTTTTTTTTATTAATCTCATTCTTAATTTAGTTTAAAAATGGATATAATTAACGCAGGATTTAGGATTCTGAGTTCTGGCGCGCAAATAAGGATTTCCTATAAAGGACTTTTGATAAAATTTGGTAGTGATAATCGTCGGAAAAATATCATGTTTAAAAATGTAATGGTTTCACCGTCGCTTCCTTTTCCGTGTAGTTTTAAAATTTTATGCTGATGGTACATAACCTTATACTATATCTATCTTTTTCGGGTTTACTTGAATTATTTCATTTTTATTACATTTGTTTACAAACAACTGTTTACAACTGTGAAAATAAAACCCTTGTCAACTGTAAATTATTATTAGGCAAAATAAACATATACATCTGGGATTACTAAAAAATATATGCTTTCTTTATTATACTTTTTAAGAAAACATTATGAATTCAATATGCTGTGACACTTTCAAGTGATAAGATGGATTTTTATAAATTATCTTTGAGAAAAAAAATTGCAGTTGGTGTGGCAGTTGCCTTGTGCTTCGAAGAAGAAGAAACTGAAACACCACGAAAAAAAAGAAAATAGGCAAAGAATTGGTTTTTAGATCGCAAACAATATTCACACATGTCCTTGTTAAAAGAATTGCGACAAAATGAGCCGAAGGATTTTTATTATAAGGTTATGTACCATCAGCATAAAATTTTAAAGCTACACGGAAAAGGAAGCGACGGTGAAACCATTACATTTTTAAACATGATATTTTTCCGACGATTATCACTACCAAATTTTATCAAAAGTCCTTTATAGGAAATCCTTATTTGCGCGCCAGAACTCAGAATCCTAAATCCTGCGTTAATTATATCCATTTTTAAACTAAATTAAGAATGAGATTAATAAAAAAAACAAAGAGTTTTCGTTTTATAATAAAGGGTTACTTGTAATTCTATCGATGGATATCAATATTATTCCGCTTATGAAAAGTTTTGTTAATTGCATAAGCTATTTCGAAATACTTTAAAGAAATTCAGTACGCATTTTATTATGCTCAAAACTACTTTCTTTCATTTTGATGTCTTAAAAGAAATACGATATTCATAATTTTATTATACACAGTCATGCATTAAATTACAGTAAATGTAAACATTACCTCATTATTTCGACCTTGTCCCCGACGTCGTCGACGACGTTTTCGCCGACGTCGTCGGGGAGACACCGTGTATGTGCTATTTAACAGGATCTAAACTTCGCCTCGCGTTTTTTTTTATTCTTAATATTGTTATTTTTTATCACATATCATGATTATTATTTTCCTTTTATTATATATACAAGTTTGATTTTTTTGAAAGGTATTTATTATTATTATTGTTTATGTAGTATTAAAGTAAAACTGCAATTTAAAAATTATGTGTAGTTCCCAAACTGTTTATTTTAAACATTAAGTATTATACATTTGTGAAATAAGGATGTTCCATTTGAAAATATCTAAGGGTTGACCCTGGTTGTGGAGGGGAGAGAGGTGAAGATTACACCAAGTACGAGTATGCAGAAATAGGTTCCCCTCCTTTTTGACGTGTGTTTGCGTTTTTCCTGGAAATCAACAGATCAAAAGTTATTTAGAGTGGATCGTTTTCGGTAAGACTTACCGTAGATCCGATGAGATCTTAAATGTAGGGGCTGGTTTTTATTAATGATATTAGATAAACAACATGTAATTATGTTGCGCCTTTGGATCCTTCATTGAAATACTGTAATTGGGTTATTATTTGAATTTTTTGTCATCTAAAAACATGTAAATGATGTTATTAAGATTATATTATTTAAATTTGTTAAGATAGTGAGGTGTGAAAAAGTATTTATGAATAAGTTAACAAAAGTTTTAAGGAGATAGGGATGTCATCGATATTTAATTGCAAGGTTAATTTTGTTTGTCCATAGAACTATTGTATATTGAATTGGGAATTTAATTTCCTACAAGTTCATATAATTAGTTTACGAGTAAGTTTTAATTAAGATTTTTGAATAAAAATAGGGTTAAGAATATTTAGAAATGTCAACAGGCATTTGTTTTCTGCAAAAATCACATCACATTCAATTGTTTGGACAAAAAGATGTAAAAGTACGGACATTTTTGTAACAAATTTTCTTTTAATTTTATCTTTCAAAAAGTGCACAACCTTTTGAAGAACATAAAGTAATTTAAGGTTTTTCTTGTTGTTGCATCTAAATATTTAAAATAAATTCATAATTAAAAAGTGTTTCTATCTTTTTGTTTTGTTTGTTGTTCTTTGGGATATGTTAACTAAAAATAAAAAGAAATGTTGTGTTTAATAGCATTTTAAAAATAATAATAATAATAATAAATAATTATTATCGTAACAATATATTAATTAAATTAAGGTGAACATGATCTTTAATATGACCTCTTACCAAAAAGGCCCGCGAAACCATTCACCAGTGATCTAAGTTCAGTCTTAAAACTCACCTCCTTCCTAACTTATAGATACGACTGTCTTTGATGCACTGCACTGTCTGTTTTAGATATAATAGACTGTCGATTTTCCAGAACAGAGATATCAGAAAACATTTTTATCATAAGTAATTGGTGTATAAACTTTAATATCAACGCTCACAGTAAACCCCAAGATTATCCTACGAATAGAATAGATGAAGAAACAGTAAATATGAATCCAAACAGTAGGTAATAATTTAATTCAAATGTCGATATCAGTAAACTGTACGGAGAATCAAATCCTTGCAGCAAAGTTTCCTTATACATATGAGTAGAAAAACTGATACAGCAATAATGATAAAAAAAATTGTCTAGCATTTATTTAATAAATATCCTAAAGATCATAAGGTTTTTAGTTGTTACGACGCGACGTTTCATTGTTTCTCTTTATTATGAATTGTCTCTTGAGATGCAGTTCTATATAGCCGGAGATACATCTAGATTATAGATGAATTTTCAAAAGGCTGTTATTATTTTCAGACGTACGAGATTGCGTGACGCTCTAGAAACCCTGTAATATAAATTAGGTCATCTAAAAAATATAATAAATGAGAACAAAGTACGTGATATAGGCTTGTTTCATCAGAGAATCTCAACACGTTCGCACCACCCACAATCAGCTAGTTTCCTTTGGGTATTTTTCAACATTCACATGAGGAGTTGTGAATTATAAAGCATCACAAAGAAGAATTAACTCCACCTAGTTCGTGTTAAAGATTGTCAAGTCATCAATGGGTAGGTATAGAGTTTGGCGAATTTAGATATAAAGTAATTTTGTTAAACCGTAGTATAGTAAAGTATAGAAGAAATACTTTACATCTATCTTCCATGTTGGTGTAATCACTAGAACAAGAAAATAAGAATAAAACTTGTCTGTTGTTAAACCATTATGAATAATTTACTACTGTGTTGAAACCTGCAAAACTAATTTTCCACGTTAAATTATATATCAACACCTAATAATTAATCTAAACCAAATTGATTTTAACCCCACGAATAATAATTAATCAATGATGTAAAACAATTAAACAGCCTCTACAAAGATTAGCTTTCAAACTGATATATTGCGGTGATATTAGAGTAAAATATAGTATGCCCACCGTTCCAAATAAAACATAAATTATATACGGTGGATTAAAATAAAAATACACCACAAATATTTTTCTTTATTCCAATCAGCCAGCTCAGGGTTACTCGGTAAGGCATAAATTATTTGAGTTATGAGACTCTTATTAACTCTTATGCCTGGAAAAGAAGAAAAACTTAAATTGCACGCACTAGGGCTACTGCAAACTGGACAACGACCGCTAAACTCTAAATTCAAGAAGAAAGAAAACTGAATGCTTGTATATGCATCAATTAAACACATAAGTAAATTCAAAAACACATAAACTTTATTTAATGAATAAATAAAAATTCAAATGAAAAGTAAATGGCAAGAAATGTTGTTCAAATTAATACAATTAACAATTGAGAAATAAATTCCCAGGCTTGCTCAAATGTGATAAAAAGTTGTAATGGCCTGACATAGGGCCAATACGGACATTCACTTGAACAAACCAACACAAGTCAGAAATTGTTTATAAATAAAAATGTTTATCTTAATAAAAATAAATTGAAATAAAAGAAATTGAATTGTTTTATTTAATTGAAAGCAAATAAGTTCTCAAAATAACCTTAAAAACTAAACAAAATAAATTTGAATCATTAAGAATAAACTTTATAAATTTAATATTGTCAATGAAATTAAAGAACCCATTTATTATGACCAACCTGGTATAATTATTAAAAATAAATTCCTTTAAATAAATCCTCAATTGGTATCACTGTGACAAAAGCTGTCAGCTGATTTCCTGTCTTAAAAACATCAATACGTAGATCGATGAAGAAAAATAAATTCTCCTGAATTTATTAAAAAAAATCACGTTCACTTTAAATAATTGTAGAACAATAATAAAGTCTTCTTTTAACTTTTAAAAATATTCAGGTAACACTTTAATTTAATTCAAACTTTATTCATACATGACGTTTACGTCAAACATATGGTTAAAATATCTAACCTCACTTTAAATTACAGATTTTTATCCGGAGTCGGGCATAGGTTTTGCCGTGAACGTTTTTTCGACTGCCTTTGTTAAATTTGGCTCCAACTTATATAGATTACGTTGAAACAAAAGCCTGCACTGACATTTTTCCAAGACAAAAACAAATCAGGTAAAGTTGATGACGTCACTAATCCCGCACAGCTGTTCTTAATTATCACTAATCTTAATTCTATAATTACAGGATTGTAGCCCTTAAAACAAGGATTAAAACAATGTAACACACTTGTATCCCAAAATGCATCGTAACGAAGATACAAGACGAAAACGATTGACAATGTACAAATCTCGTTATAGCTTAATTGGAATAGAACAGGTTTATCCTTAACAAAATAGATGCATAATTACACAATACAAGTAATACATATAAATTCCCCACAGGAACATCTTTACAATTTACGACAAACATAATTTTACAGTGCGATACTACATTGAATTGACCAATTAATGCATTTGCAAGTTCCAGGTTAAATATTAATTCAAATAAAATCTATTTATGATCAAAATGTCCAGCATACAGTTCTCTAAGTGCTTACATAAAAACAATGGTGAGAAAAAATAGGATAACAGTCAATAATCGTCACAATGAAGCAAAACGACAAAATTAAAACCTTCAATAATAAAAATGGTCAGAATTTTTATAACAAAGTTTAAAAACTAATTGTACTATATAAGTCATAACAAGATTGACCTAAATTATCTGTTTTCAGTTAACTAACAGCGCGAAACTGAGTTGGACTCTTGGAAAGTATAGAAATTTACCCTACGCTAAAGATCGTAGCCTCTAAATTTAAATAAGAAGATTACTTCTTCTTTACAAGTGGAAAACCCATCCCAATATGTAACTTGGGTTGCATAAACGTGTAGTATGATAAAACAATCTAACTGATTGATATGCTTTTTAAAAATATGAACCCTTTTTATATGCATAAGAAACTTAGATTATGTTTGCATGAAATTTTTATTTTTGATTTCTAATTTAAATATTAATGAGCCTAACTATGACCCTATATGTAGCCTTTATATTAATTATGCCTATAACTTAGCATGTCCCTCTTTTAATTTAAATCTGATCTATGAAATATTTGTTTTCACGTTTCCGATCTATCGTTAATTAAAATTTTCAATGAGGTGATCAGATATCACCGCAATATATTCATCGACAGTATTTACAAAGAAATATGTAGGTATGATTTTACTACAAAAACTAAGTTTGGTTAATAACGAATTGATTAGATTATGTGTGCATTTTACTGAATATTCAATAAAGCGTAAAATTATTCTAATTCATAATTAATCTATTATGATTAATAATTTATTGCTCCCAAATTTACCATGATGCTCTATTCGTGTTTGGTATAATTCACAAAAATTTCCATAACACAGCAAACAGCTTAGCATCTAATTAAAACAGTTTCTGGAATTATTCTACTTCGAAGTTCCAGCCGTCACATTACGAGTACAATACTATTTATGACATACCCTTTATGTTAAAGCTTTAGAAACATTTCAAATTCTGTCGGCATGGATGACATAATGTCGGATATATTACGGGTGAGTGAAAATTTATGTAACACTATTGTTTCTGTTGAGTGAGTTGTATGAAAAAGAATAAACGACTTTCTTCTTCCTGTTTTGTTATTTCTCTTCTAATATGTATGTGTCATTCTGATAAGGAAATATGAAGGTATCCATCAGAAGAGTATACTTATTTTTAGAGGAACAAATATTACATTTATAAATAGCGTTTCTGTTGTAGAGATAAAAAAGTAGAATCTTGTGCGATGTTCTTTTCTTACATATTGTAACGTTCTTTTTAAAATAATAACAAAAACGCTGTTTAATCGTCTATTCACAAGAGAAATATTATTTACATACACTAATTAAAACACTATAATTATAAACTGTTTAACAAACTTAATGTTAGATATTTACAAACTCAAAGTGGATTATATAAGAACTATTTATGTTCTACAACAATTATTAAACATTTACTTATTCACTAATATATTTGATTACTAACTGATTACACAAAGCACATTGCAATTCACCGGATGAATACTAACTGAACTTCCTTCTATCCGGGACGGTCGTTTTATAACTTCCGTGTAAACGTTCCAGCAAACGCTCGAACATACCCGTGTAATTGTATCTCGTCTCTTCGAGTATGTTCTCGCGGGTGTATGATGTTTCGCTCTGGAATGTTCTGCCGCCTTCGTATAGAGATTCCCCTATTTGTTACAATATTATACAGTGAGCGTCTACAGTTCCACTAACTACCATTTTATTTCAGAAATACTTCAATGAAATTTGAAGCGGTTATAAAAGAGGTAGGATACTACTTTTTAAATTGAATAAATAAACTCAGTTTTTGACCTGAGACCTTCTTTTAAAGGTGTTATATTGCTTAATAAATTACCAAAATTCGAAGGAGCTGTCATTCTCCAAACAAAGATGGGTACGTATTAAAATTTACAATATTTCACCAACCAAAAGGCAACCAGTTGCTATTGTCTTGTCTATGGCGCAGTGCCTTAAGCTTCAATATTAGAGATGGCACCATCATTGAGCTGTTCAAACGCGAGTTATGCAGAATTGCATACCTCTTAGGGGCAAAACATGAAATCCGCAGGAATCATCGATAATTGAGTTGTGGAAAATCCAATCCCAGTGGAGTAAATCAATTAAACAACTTTGAAAAGAAATAACAAAATAAGAAATACGAAAGATAAAAAAGAAGATAAACAAAGTTATGTGCACCGAATGCAATGACTAGGAACTGTAGCGGTAGCAACAAAATTGACTCTGGTATTGGTATAATGTTTAATTTTATTTAATTATTGTAATATAAAAATAAATAGATTTATATTGAAATTATTTGACCAGAAAAATAAAACTGGCGAGCAAAAATTATGTTGTGGTCCACTACGTAAGTAACCAACACTTCGACTTCCAAAGGTTAATATGACATGTAAGGATATAAGTTGATCTGATGCCCATGAAACAGATGAAGAGAAGGAGAATAACCAATAAAATGCGTAGCCTATGGATTAATTATATTTAGCGCCGAGTTCGAAACTTAATTATTGGTTGTACATGTTTTCTAATTTTTGAAAATCAAGATAAATATTGATAATACAATTGTAATTATTAGAATACCAAGTTAATAATAAAAAATATTTAGTTATAAATAGTAAATAAATTAATATTTTTATTCGATTGTACGTAAAATCATGTTTTAGGATTAGAATATTTGAACGTAAAATTAATGATTTCATCAAACGAGTGGATTTCATTTGTGTTTTGATTACGACCTAGGCCTGAAGAATTTTTTTCGGACACATGCTTAAGAGGCTGTCTAAGGTTTACCGGTATTATTTACATTTTGGGTTTTTATAAAATATTAAATTAAGAAGTATTTACATTAATTAAAACTGCATTTTAATTAGCTCCTCACCAATTATTTGTTTGTTGGGGATTTTAACTTCTAAATAGTGTAGGTGTTTTTATAATTTCTATTTAATTAAATTATAGTAAATTTTTGAGAGTGTTTATAGTTTTGTAATGTATTCATTTGTTTGTTTTGTTTGTTTGTTGTTGGGCGAGGAATCAGGATGGCGGAGCATCCTTCGTACCTCATGGCACCGATTGCTATGATCATTTGGCCGACCCTACTCGAATTTAGCCGAATCTGGGGGAATTCCACCCCCAGTAGGAATCTTTATCGTGCCAAACATCGCATTGACACGGGGCCTACAGTTTTACTTCCTATCCGAAAAGAAGGCACATTTTAAATTTTTCTCCGCTATGAAAAATTACCAGCTCGGCCGGGGATCGAACCTGCGATCTTATGTATTCATTTATTTTTACTACTAGACGAAAAAAAGAAACGAAACGGATGAATAATTTGTTGTATATCTTTTAACCTTAATAAGATATTCTTTTTCAATTATACTCTTTTTCTACAGCTGTCAAAAAATCATGGCATTTTTTCATTAATATCCGTATGCAAATTACCACATTGGTTTTGTTTACTTGACAACATGCACGAAATATTTTTCGGTTTAGAGCGAAAAATATTTCGGGCATTTATGCGATATATGCGTATTTGAGCAATGTCATTTCCGTAGCAACAACAAAACTGTCCACTTTGCGCTAAAATAAAAATTTCCTTGTGTTATTATTTATGATTCTTTTCTACTTTTTCGGTTATTTCAATAACGCTGTAGAAAAAACGTTGTGTGCAATTCGTGTTTGAAATGAATTTGGTGGTCTCGAATAAGATTTTCGAAAAGACCTTCATTCTTGACCACCAAAGTAGCATTTCACGAACTAAATACACAAATAACCATTAAAATTAATCGAATAAAAGATAATGTGTGACAGACGGACGAAAACATTTTCTTTCGGACTGACGCATTTGTCCAAAAAAACATAATTTTCGTCTTTGTACTATAAATAACTCTTTGCTACTATTTGAGTTTGATAAAATTATATTTGTCTTCGGCATTGATTTGCACTTACTTTAAATCACTCTTCTTTCAATCGATTTTTAAAAAATATCCGTTTATAAGCCTTAATTTATAAATAATTGTAATGAAATTAGTGCAAATAAATAAAATTGTTTTTTTAATTAAATTGTGAGTAAATCGATTGATAATTACATTAAAGATTAAATTCGAATATTTAGAAATATTGAAAGATTTTATCTAAAAAATTGTATATGTTAAAGTCTAGATTCAAAGAATTTAGAAGAGCAAATAAATTACGAAATTGAAAAAGCAGATAGATATTTTAAAATCAAACTAGGTGGACCCGTGGGCTACGCTCCACGCTCTCATTATATTACTTTTATAATATAGATAAAAACACAATATTTCAATAAATAGCACTAATGAACCACCATGCGTATTATCTCGATTGAACCTGGAACGTTACCCAACAATCAACACAAATGCTGCTCTTCCAATTTCCTTATTTGAACGCACAACTGTAGTGGTCGACTGGACGGACAAATTTGTACCTTACGTCAAGACAGCATAGATACTACGCCGATAGCTTTTAGGCTACGCCCTCCAAAATCTTAGACGATTAGACGATGTGGAAGGGATCGGGAATTATAATATAGATAACAAATCATTAAGTTGCCAATTATATCAGCAAAAGTTAGAAAACAAAAGGTTTCAAGCTAAATTTGCTTACATTTTCAAAGCAGACCAGGCTCAAGCTCTAAGAGGAAGACTTCAAAAATGTTCAAATAAAACATTATAATCACTTCATTAAGGCTTAAATTTTCCCGTGGATTAATCGGCTATAATATGTTAACACAGGTGGGTTTACCATTTCCCATTATTCGACCTTTAAAGCGACGTCTTTGGAACTTGCAATTAAATTCCAGACTTTTAAGCGAAGTCATAGATTTCCTGAAAATAAAAGTTGAAAATTTTAATGACTTGGAAAAAAAGTGCGTGCTCACACTGAATCAAATAGATCTTAAATCTAGCATTGCCGTTTGAGTTCCAACGAAAACTTACTTCGGTGTCTTAAGCATTTGTTAGGTTGTATTAGCACGAGATGGAAATACGTGATAGCATATTACATTATACTGGAGATAGTACTAGTGCAGCTGCAATGGCAGAAATTCTTCTACAAATCATCACTGCAGTAACAACTGCCCTGGGCGCCAGTTATATTAACGTGGTATGCTCCACGGATCCTGAAGACGCTAGTGGAGAATTGGTAATCCAGGGAACTGCTGGGATTGTTGAGGTCGGTCCTGTCTGGATCACTTTTTAATAATAATAATAATAATAATAATAATTGCTACAACCCATAACCTGGTAACCAGGCCCCAGAAGCTATAAGCTTGTGCGGGAGGGAGGGGGCGATTATTATTATTACGTAGGCCTTAAGTGCGGCTGCAGCCGACTTACAGATAGAACAGCGCAAATCCCACATTTGTGTCACAGCTAAGGAAAACTGCAGAAAACCTTAACCAGATCTGCCGCCACCGGGAGTCGACCCCGGGCCGCCTGGGTGAAAGTCCGGCACGTCAGACATTACACTACCAAGGCTGTACCTGCCACTAAAGTTCTTACTAAAAAAAGGTGTTAATTCTAGTATATAAAACACACACAAATCAGTAAACCTAAGAGTTTTATTTTCTCCAATACTCAAGCAAGTGTTATCCATAGTTTACTACGGTAGCCACAGCAAGTGGAGTGCAATACAGCGTACGGTAACCAGCAAGCGTGCAGTAAGGTGTCGGAATACCGGGTCGGAAAACAGGGTGTCGGATAATGGCGGACAGACCGGACAAGGAGGGTTGGGACAGGATATGAGACCTCCAGACTCACGCGCATCGAGGTGTCGGAAAGTGCGAGGGATGAATGAATGAGACCACCAGGCACACGCAGAGTGAGGTCTCGGAAAGGGTAAGGAACGAAAGGATAAGACCACTAGGCTCACGCACCGCAAGGTCTCGGAAAGTGTAAGAGATTAAATCGGAACTACGGTTAAGAGGAATTACTCTTATATTCCCTGTCTGTCGGACGGTTGGCTGCTTGGCTATTGGGTTGGTCTGGGTCGGCTGGCTGGTTGGCCCAGAAGGTTTCGAGTTCCGGGAAGCAACTGAATAAAACGGCTAGTGCCCTCTCTTATGTAGGTGCTCTCGGATCGTGGGTGAAATGTTAAGAGTGAAACGGAGCTACGCACACCAAATAAACGCTTAGGGAAGGGACGTGTGCTCTCGCTTGAGTCGGCTTATCCGGGTGGCTATAGATCGCACGGATAATAAGCTTACTCACTCTTACAACCAAAATAATTCAATAAAATAAAATAACAGCAGGTTTAAACATTTGTGCAGTGACCTCCGATATGGGCGCTCTAAACCAAGGTGTTTGGAAATATTTTTCTATAACTCCTGGAAGGCACAAGAAACTTAGAAATTACATAATAAATTCAGCTATCAATACAATTAACTACATAATATACCCATCAAGAGAAAATATATGTTTTGGCGGTTGCTCCGCATTTATTAAAACATATCAAATAGTGCTTGCTACAAAATAGACTTACTGATATTCTAGAATACTTAAAAAAATACAATTTACCAACAAATTTGATGAACATATAGATTATTGACAATTTATGTAATAAGGATTTGTGATTCGCGGGAAAAGTAAACAGTGACATTTTATTTCCGGACACTTTGATAAAATGAAGGTATCGAACAGTTTGAATGTTATATTGTGGTTTAAAGTTTGTTACCGAAGAAAACGAATATAAATCTGTGCTTACTACGGCATGATTTGTGGAAGTGGTTTATAGATGGTTTAAATTAGTAACTTCTAACTTGGTTCTGTAATTTTTATAAAGAAGGCTTATAAAGAAACTACACTTTTTCTTCGTGAAGTGATAGATTTATTTACTGGTTCAGAGGTAGCTCCAAATAAAGTTCGATAACATCTAATAATACTAATTATCAAAAAGACGAACGAAAATCACTTCTAGATTTTATTATTAAAAGTAACAAACCAATTGCAGAAGAGAATGAACAAAAACATTTGAGAACCCAAACCCTAGTAGATGTAATACTGAAATCAGTTCAGATCACGTTATGGGATCAAAATATTTTTTACAAACGTGCTGGTTACATAGCAAAGATTTTTCTAAGGACGAAACGGACTTTATAGTAGTTGTGAGGAAGCTTTAGGTTCGAGAAGAATTATCATTCAGCCATATACAAAATTTGTAAAATTAGAGCAATTCGAAGTCGGCTATCTTTTTTACGTAAATCCAAACGTCTTGCAAATCTTTATATTAATTGACCATATCTTCGCAAAATTAATTGTCGACAACGAAAATCGTTACTAGTACCCTAAAATCCACACCAGTACCATGGCTCCATATAGTCTTCTATATTGCTCCGCCCGATCTAAGGTAATACATGCACCCGATCGTAAATGGAGAAAAATCGTCACACCTCATTTCATAGAGATGGTATAATCCATAAACGAAAGCCAATATCTGCGGGATCAATGGAGTGTAAAACGGACGTCCATCAACTAACAACAACAAAACAAGCGGATTGACTCAACTACAGTGCCTCTGGGAATGCTAGTTAGGAAAAAAATGGGATCGTTTAAATTTCGTAGGAACTATACATGCCCAATGCGAAACAACGTTCCATAAGCAAGTATTGTTGACCGATCAAAATGTGATTACGGAGCACATGAACGAACAGTAGCCCATATAATCAGAGAATCAGCTAAAGGAAAATTTCAAGACACCTGGAAAGATATTGTACTAGTTACTCCTACATATCTCAACTAGTAGAGCTCTCTGGATATTGACTTATAAAATTGAATATTGAAAATGTTCACTTCTGGGGGTATATCGGAAATTATACAAAATATTTTCAATAATAGATAACACATTTTAGATAATACCGAAGAAAAGTGCTTGAAAAAAGTCAAGCATAGGCAGCTCGATTTACTTATAAATAGGATATGAAGATTTAAAGTTGTCGAGTTATTCAAAATAAATGTTAGCTAACACATATCAATTAAAAATAACTGATGGTGAATACAAATCTGATACTGTAAAACCATATGCATGTTCAATCTAGAACGTTTAAAAGCACATGGCTATATTTTTTCAATGAAATCTTTCTATATTCGAAGTACTTTATATATACTACGTATATGTCGACAGTTGCTGGAGTAGCACAACATAAATAAAGGTGAATGTGTATGGGGAGTGCAAAATGGCGTTGATTTATGTATCTTCATGATCCAGAAATTAAAAACAAACTACCAACATCATCCGGGTTTATAGGATATTAACAACTTCTACTACAAATTACACTCGTTAAATTATATTCAGTTGCTATGTGTTACCAAAGAATTAATGTAATATTCGGTTAATAATTTCTTGGATTAGGTATATAGAAGCTGATAGCATCAATGGATTGTTAAAATTACGATATACAGAAATTATGAAATATCTCAATCACACGTGCCCAGGAAGCCAATCCCATCAGCTAGTGTGTCTCTAAGATGTATTGAAGCTATTTAAGATGTTATAACTACACTTTATGAAGTTTATGAGCTGGGAAAATGTTCAAAGGCTGTAAATGCATTTTAGAGGTTTTGTATTTATTTTACAAATCAAGTTTAAATTTAAAAATTATTTTAATTTTTAAGTCACAATCCTATATACAAACAAAAATTGACCGTGCATAAACTGCTCTTTTACAGACCTATCTACACAAAATTCCTTTCAAATCGTTTGAAGTACATAATATGTCAATTGAAAGAGAATTTCTATAAAAAAATAGTTTTGCATACCCAGTTTGAAAGCAATCTCAAGTCTTTGAAACAAGTCACCAATTACCTAAGAGCTTTAAAAAAATCCCCGTTCAATCGAAACGTTTAGTGTGAACGCAAAATATGTACGATGATGAGGCAATTCAAATGTAAAGCCTCTCGCATACTACAAAAGTTTCCATTTTTTGGCTAGTTAAGTTTGAACGCGATAGACACGTTGATCTGAAGCTTCGGATACTGCAAAAGCAAGTTTTGATATGAGATTATGCTCGTCAAAAATGTCATCTTGAATTCTTAAAGCGACAACATGAAAGAGATACTTCGACTGTGTCCTCAGGGCGATCACACTTCATTATTACTTCTGATGCCTGACACGTCTTCAGCTACATTCAAAAGAGAATCTTGAGAGCCTACTAAGATATGAAGCGAACATTTCGAACATAATAGTTTAGAAGAGGGGCGAATTGGTTTTCCAAGCTGTTAAGCATGAAAATGCTGCTATCCTACCATTTATTGCATTTCATTTTAGTATAAAAGAAATTTTGATTTGAGGTTTTATATTTTATATTTTTTCAGTGATGCTTTAATGGGGGAGTTATATTATGGTTTACTGGCTAATTCCCATTGAACATAAATTATTATTGGTCAAGCGTCGGGCACTTGAAATCGCTTTAGCTGCCCATAGAGACAATATAAATTCAATAACCGTATCCGAGACTACCTAAGTGGTGATAATCAATGTTTATGACAAGTCTATCGTCGATATTTGTACCCATAGAAATGTGATTGACACGAAGAAATTTTCGGAAGCAAAAAGCTTTTCCATTCTTTCTTTCAGTATAAAACGTTAGCTATTAAATAAGTCACGGAGGCAGAAACTATTTTCTAAAATAATTTAGAAGTTTATTAAAACTTCTGCTTTAGTTATGAAACTTTAGAAATTTGATGTAGATGCTTGGGCGATAAAGCAATTATACAATTTAAATTAAACTAGTTTAGGTGCAGTAAAGTAATGGGGTTACAGTTCAGATAACTGACTATTAATGAAATAGTGTTTTGTTCAAACTTACTTTAATACATGCTATGCATTTAATTCCTTTTTTAATAATACAACAAACAACGCAATTAAAAAGTTGTCGAGATGATTTAAATGAAACACTAACAGCAACTGCCGGATTTGTCAATTGATTTTTGAACAATGATCAATTAAAACTACGTAGTTTTACTGCTACAACTAATGATGTTGAAGCATTTTCCGAGATTCATTAAAAAATACTTAATTCAATTCTGCATTTTATCTTCTTTTACGTTGAACGGTCAATGCTCGACAAAAAATTAAAAATAAAGGAAGTTAAATAGAAAATGATTCTGGAAAAAGTAACTATCGTTTGTAATGTAAGATAATTATTGGTGATTGACCTTCAAACTTCATTTCAGAAGCATTATCCTTAATGGGCAACTCATTTTTTATTTACGATTGTAATCGTCAGTTAGATATAACAATTTTTAGTAGTGGTTTTATAGTTAGTTATTGATGTACCAAGGTCGTAATGATGACGATAATGCCAGGAGGGCAACGATGTTCTAGGCGTTTCGCCCGAGGGATGGAAGTCCCCGATGGCCATTCTTACCTAGAAACGCTCGCTCGTGGCGCTCGCCCATGGAAATATGTACGAGTAGAAAATCTTATTTTATAATTGTTGGTATTGTCAAGGATGGTGTTTATATTAATTTCGAATGTAACGCCGGCGCCTACTACAAAGCTAACGCTGGGTCGTTATATATAAAAATGCCTGCTTATAATGGCCTACTTATTAAGAACGTATTTATTCAAATTCTAGACCGCCGAGAAGTACGGTAAAATAGTTTTGACTTTGAAACCCGCAATAGCTTCTCAAAAGTCCTCGGATACTGTATAATATTTCGATACACAATAGTGTGATGTATATACGTCAGTAGTTGGACGCATCATATATATAAAGATGATTATCACTAATGAAGTTTAGGTAATTTAGGTTGTTGAATTTTTTTTCCTTTAGCTTACTGGTCTCAAATGATATTGTGTTTTTAAGCACGTCTTCTTTTCGTAAATAAAAGAATTAAATAATTAAATCATTATTGATCTTGATGATGAATCCAAACAACTTAATTCTTCATTCAAATGATCTAATTTCATATTTCCAATGCGTTTCTTCATAGAACTATTACATTTTTTGGCTTTTCTCCAGTTTGATTTTACATTAGTGTTACAACTACTTTTTTTCTTAAAAAGCTTTCCCCCATTGTGTCACTTTTAATTTAGTCATGCTTTTGACTAGACATTTTTATTGGTTATTCCATATTTGGTTATGCTTCAGTTTGAATTTTTTCATTGACAAATTCTACCTATCACTGTTTTTTGAAAACTTTGCGAAATATAATTATGCCTTTTTACCGTTTAGCTGTGGTTGCACTTGGAAAAAGTAGTGTTATCCTGTCCTGACTTGTGAAGTTTGAATTATAATTTCCCTCTTTAAGGCTATTAGGTGAGTAGAAGTTCAATTATTTCCTGTGGATCTAGTTTGTTTCACGTAGGTGAATTTTTCAGCACAGGAAACCCAATCTGATTGAAATTTAATCATTGCATTTCCAGGTATACTTCTAAACTCATTTATTTATTAGGCTATATTCTACCCGTATGAAATAAATAAAGATTAATAAATTCTATCCGTTCCTCGTTGTGTATGAAGACCTTACCTAAATACAAGAGGATCTCCATTTTTTATGTATTTCGGAATACATAAGTAGATTTGACCTTTAGTTGATAGTGATAACCTGTTACTTATTTGTAGGTTTCACTTTTAGGCCTTTTACAACACGGTTTTACATTAAGGCTTTATCTGGTGTCCTTCAGAAAAACCATAAACGCTTGTCTTTTATTAAAGCTCTCTTATTATAAAATTCTAGTTAACTTTTTTCTTTCCGTATATACCTAATTTCATCGATATTTTTTATAATGTTTTATCGGCCGAATAATTTTCTATTTTAGCTTTCATTTTGTTATTGAAATTCGATGGTTTATTAAGAAGAGGGGAGCCAGTTACAATGCAGTTTTTATACAACTTAACAAAACCCAACAAACTTTAACACGCTGTTATTAAAACCACTTGTAAAAGAAAATTAGAAAAGACTCGAGGACAAAATAAATGAAAAAATGTAGTAATACAGAAAAGTATACATAATAACCACACTTAAATTAAATTAATTGAGCTTGGGATAAATTAGACATCGAATACAATGCAAACACGTAAATGAACATAAGAGAAGGTTAAGTTCCCGACGTGGAGAGTCGAACCCGTAAACCTTCGGATCGACGGCTGCGTTATACAACAACATGTAAAGATAACCTAAATACATCATAGACGCATCCATTTTGCAAGCAGTTTCGTTGTGTTTAGCTTAGAGTATAATCGCCATATAAGTAACACCAAATATTTCCTTTCTAATTTTCTAAAGATATAAACCAGGATAAGAAGATTTCAGTATTTCTACATTTGATAGGTTAGATAATAATATGGTTTTGTTAAAACCGTATTTATATACTGGTGTGATAAGAAATTGATGTACTAGCAATTGAATAGAGTGACACCAATTTTTTTAAACTTGTTTGATTTTTTCGGTAGGTCAATATTTTTATGACCATTTGTGTTTTTTACCAAGTTCAAGCATTATTTATTATTTATTTGCTATGACAAGTTTATCAAAAATCAAAATATGTTAAAAAAATATACTACGTCATCTTGCAAAGATCTTGCAACAAGATTACATACTAGCTATTTATGAAATTGCGTATTAATAAATCCGAACAATTTTAATATGTAAATATTTTTTTGAAAAGAAAATTGAATTTGTATTTGATTACTTATTTGGTTACTATCATTATACGGTGATTGCCTTCACCTCAATCATATATCATCTTAGCCTAATTTTGTCTCTTGTAAATTACTTGAAAGACAGCAGCCTGAGTAGTTCGGCTTGTAATTGCGAGCGAAAAATCTCCAGATTGGTTCTAGTAGTCTTCGTAATAATTTTTAATTTATTTTCGTATTCGTTTTTAAAATAACAACTGTTTCTGTAGTTTTTTATCTGGCGTATATTTTGTTCAATATACATATTGTCATTATTTTCGATCATATTAGGAAGATATAACCCGTATTAAAATATTTAGCAAACTACTCGTGGAAATTTGGAAAATTCATACTTCATTGTTTCATGTTGAAAATTCAATTGTTTCTTGAAATACTATATAAAGGAACTCATTTTTTAACAAATTAGTAGCTCGAAATCGTTGAAGGAACAAGATGCTTGCCTAGAGCGCTCCAAAATCAATTTTTATAAGATCATGTCAGATAATATTTTGAGGTTATAATTTAAACGTCAAACAGAAAGAAGTTATTTAATATTTAAATAAACTGTTTAATTTAATGGTGAAAGTGGATAATAGTATATTAAAGTATTAGTTTCAAAAGACACGTTTTTAGCGCACGCGTCCGAGTTTAGAAAACGACCCGCGTAGCGGGGAGTTTTCTAAGGAGGACAAGTGCGCTAAAACGTCTTATGAAACGAAGACTTTATACTATTTTTTCTATTAGCGTTAGTTTGTTATTAAATAATTAAAAAAGTTACTTAGTTTTAAATAAAATTTGTTAGGGATATTTTGGTAAGTAGCATAACAGTTGGCAACACTAGAAATTATGCAATTGTTTTTTACATAACCTCGCTTAACCCGCGCGAAGTAGAAATTCTCATTCTTATCTCAGATACACAAAGCCCAGTAGTAGCGGGCCGCTACTAAGCAGCAGGATCTCGTTCAAATTTGCCAGGTGTTTTATACGTAATGTTAAAAATTATTATAAATTCAAAGTAGAATGTATGCCAATATATTTGTGACATAAATAATTGCTACTTAATGAATTGAAAACTTGGATGAAATAAGAATTATGTTTCATTTCATAGAATAAATACCTTATTTATCAATATAATTAATGAGGTGTAAATTTAATAGTATTTTCAGCAAAGAATGATTTTCGTTAACAAAAATAATTATTCATTGGATCTTTTGGATATTATAACTTATAAAGTAAATATATATAATTTTATAAAACTGAATTCTATTACGTTAAGTTTATCGTGAGCTATTGCACATACACAACACAATCCATCCCATCTGATGAAAGTATCAAAATCTATAATTTCGTTAATAATAAAGTAAAAACCGTTACGCCCTTGACAGAGCTATTTTATATTCGGCGCATTCATATGGCCTGCAAGACTAGTTTTGCAAGCGTTGCATTCCAGTTATAAGAGTTCACTGCGTAAATAAGATAAGTTTGACATTCTAAGAGCAGCTGTCTAACAGTGATATCAACTTTAAAAAATAAAATGTTACTGTTTACAGTATTCTAAGAAATTTCATTAGGACATGCAAATACGTGTCCTAATGAAGCCATTAGGACACGCAAATATAAAAACAAAGTTTGATAATAACAAGGAATGTATTTTTCAACAATAAAGGGAAATTTTCTTAACGAGATCAAGATTTTTGTAGTCGGGTGGAATTAATGAAACATAAATTTATAAATAATTAATGCAATGATATTGATATTGCAATATAAGCAAATGATGATATTCTATATGGATCTTTTTTTATCATCTAACTATCTAATTGGAATCTTTGTGTTGGGATCGTATGAGGAAATAATAAATAGAAGCCAACAGCTATTATTGGAAATTGAAAAAGATGTGTATAGAGATACCCCATCTCTATACACATCTTTTTCAATTTCCACTTTTTAAAGTTGGAGATGGAATTTGATTGTGGCCAAAAATATTATTAAATAAACCGTGAGTTTTTTTAAATATAAATATGAACTTTTATTATTATTAAGAGCAAGATACCAACATAAAAGAATAATTATAAACAAATTATAATTGAAATCGTTTTTTTAGTTAAAAAATTTAGTTATTTTATTATATGAATCCCCAAATAGAGAATTATTAAAAAATTTGGGGATTGATTGATTTAAATAAGAAGTAAAAACACAGATTTTATGATTCATGTTATTAAAAACGTTTCACAAATTAATAATTCAATTCGTTTATGAGAAAGATTAATCTTTTTGAATCTAAAGAAAAATATTTCTGTTTGGTATCTATTTTTATTGTGTTTATTTGTGTTTATGAAAATAAAGAATTTTATTGTTATTATTTTTTTTATTTATTTTTTTGGGCGAGGAATCGGAATGTCGGAGCATGCTTCGTACCTCATGGGACCGATTGCTATGATCATTTGGGGGAATTCTATCCCCAGTAGGAAATTTACATATATGGACATTTATTTGTATGTTTATTTGAATGATACGATCTTAGACGTCGTAATCTTAATTAGTAGTTCAAAACAACTTGCAGGAGATAACACTACAAAAGGAATATATATTTAGAAGTTCTGAGATTTCTGTTGAGAAGTTCTGCAATCTATGATGGTGCTAAAGGAACATATTCATCAAATCCATGTTCAAAGCAATACCAAAATAGATAATACAAAACGGGGATAGATATATGAGAATTAAATATAATAAAAACAATTAATGGTATTAAAAGTTTAATCATTAAATCAATATTAATTAAAGCTAGGCAATATTCCAGTGAAAAACCTATTCCACAGTGTATTATTCAAACAAGGCTGAATTGAATAAAAGCCTCGAACCCTTTTCACCAAGTAAACTTAAAAAGTTAATTTATTGAAGGGTATAAACTTTACAGACAGTTCAGACAGGGAATAAAATTAGATTAATAGTTTTTCTTACTAGCAGCAAAACAAAAGAATTTCCAACAAAATCAGTCTAGTGTTTTCACAACAGAGCGCTACGGGCTATTAAAACTGTATATATAAATTTGTAACGCGAGCTCTTCCATACTTCCAATCTAAGTAGAAGACTTATAATTTGTACGATAAAGATTTCTTAGAACTTTAACGGAAATCTAAACTTGGTTATAAAATCTTTAAATCCTTTAATAGTTTCTAAAGTTTCCTTCATTTCTCAAAGCGTTCTAATATCTTATAGGAACTTACTCCAAACATTTTATAATAAATTCTGCTTCTTTTCACGTTACTGTCATGTTCAAGTTCAATGTATTTAATCACCTTTATTCAATGATCAGGAATTTCTTTAGTCTAATATAAATTTTCAGAGTTTTATAATAGTAACTATGTAGAATTACGAAAAAAACAAAGTGTTTAAACATTAAATTATCTTCTCCTAGATCACTGCAATTTAATTTGTCTTAATAATGGCAATCCCTCACGGATACACCGTTCAAATAAAAATCCATACAGGGTGGATCTAACTTTAGTAACTCCTAATTTGGTGCCACATCTTGAATGGCATTTATGAATGAAACACCAAGTTCGGATTACTTTATAATGATTATTTTTCGTAATTTATCTGGTACTCTTACTAATATTATGATCTCTAATAGGTGGAATGATAACAAAACTGATTGGTTAACTTATCAAAGTTACATTGCTACTATTCGTACAGAAAATGAGAATGATATTACTCCTTCACAAAAAACAGAGCTACTAATATTTTACATGGCCCAAGACTACTATCGCTAGGTCTACCTCAATGGTCTGTTTTAAGTCTCTTTTTATTTAATATATTGCACCACATTGGAGTGGATTCCTGCCATATAGTTAAAGATGCAGATGATTTTGTCTTTTATGCGATCAAAGATTCATACGTTCGGTGCTTTCATGTTCTAGAAAGCATTATGAATGCTATTAAAGACTCCTCTTTGCAAAGTCTAGGTTTCAACACAGCCGCAGAAAAGTTTGCGGACCTTTTCTTCACCAGACATCGACTAAACACACCTGAACAAATAGTTTTGTCCGAACTTACTATACCAATAGTTAAGCTTTATAAGTACCTAGGTCTACATCTCGATAGTAAATTGTTAAAGACAACACTAACTTATATATTACATAAAAATCAGATGTGAGAAAGGGATTAATATGCTAAGATGTGTTTCTAGAACAAGATTTGATGTCGATATAAAAATTTAATTAATGTTTTATAGAGCGTATATTCGCTCAATTTTGGATTATGGATCCGTAGTGTATGGTTCTGCCAGCAAGTCAAATCTACAAATAATAGATCGAATTCAATACAAAACCATACGTATTTGTATTGGTGCAATGAATTCCTCTCGATGTGTTGCAATTCTGACTGAGACTCAAGAACAGCCTTTGCAACTCAAAGGACAATACCTAGCAAATAAATTCCTTATTAAAATATGCAAAAAAGACAGTTACAATAATTTACACAACACAATGATTTACTAATAAACTTTGAAGGACTAAAAATAATCCTGCTTTGGTCGATGCTTTTGTTTTTACAAACAAATTTGACGTATTCAGATCTAACACCATATTTCACATTATATTCAAATTTAAGTATGATCAATAATAATATTATGATATCCATTATTTCAAATTATAAGAACTATTCTATTATCTACACAGATAGTTCAAAAGATGAACGCGGTACTGAATGTGCCTTTTACCATTTGGACAAAAGATGTTCCGTCAAAATTCGACTACATAACTAAATTCAATTTATACAGCAGAGATGGGTGCAATTTAGCAATCTCCCGTCTATATCATGATAATAGAATAGGTAACAAAGTGATAATTAATAACTGATTCAAAATCAGCATAAGAGTCTATTAAAAAAAAGAGTTATTAGTCAATTCAAAAACTCTCTTATGTGGAACAAATAAAAATTTTTCAGCTGTTAAATAATGCACAAGTAAAAATAACCTTTATAAGGGTTAAAGGCCATGCTGGTATTAATCACTGTGTGGTCGAGACAAGTTAGTTCTTTGGCTTCAAAGATTGTTTTTTTAATTTGATAGGAAACCGTAATGATATAGGCGTTGAAATACTTTCTTTAAATGCTGTAGATAGTCTGCTCTGATGGCAGAAAAATTTAGAACAGAAAAAAACTTTATACAACCGTGACTTCAGATAGATTATGACTTCAGCGATGGAACTGTTCCATGTACTGGTAGTGGTGGTGCTGAGAGAGTATGGATCCTCTACTGGAATTATGCTAATTGATTTTTCGACATCTGCTTCATAAATAGGATCCTGGTATCTTGAATGGTATGCTTGCAAGAGTAAGTTTCTTGACAGATTGTTGCGTGTTCAATTAAAGTCGGCGGTCACCACATGTAATATCTTCTGTGTTTGTTTGTTTGAAAGACTGTTTGTGGTTAATGAATGCTTTATTCTTTTACTGTTAAGATGAGAGAATGAATGCTTGAACTATTTGGTTTCTGAATTATTTTCTGACTCCTTGTTTATATTCGTTGCATTGGATACTACACTCACACATACATATTTATCACTGGATCACAGTACTCATTCATACATATCGTCGACGTTAATGCATACTAGCGGAAGTATTTTCTAGCAATTTTCCAGGAGCGCGGTTTAAATGCTTATAAAAACTTTGTTACAGATGGCATGATGAATTCTTTGAAATCGCAACTAGTAACTAGTAACATTGCTAGTTACAACATTTCAAAGAATTAAGTTCATATGCATTAACGGCGACGATATGTACTATATACCACCAATAAATAACAACGTCGTAGACCATTCAGGGTAAAAATCGTGAGGTGTTCTTTATCAAAAATTACAATGGCGAACTAAGTTGAGCATCATTTGTGACTTTTTTGCTAAAACACTGAAGGAAAACTTTCTCGTCTGTAATTTGTAAGATTACTTAATGGAACTTTTAATGGAAACAGAGCACTCAAAAGGTTCGGAGGGGCAGTGTATGTTGCAACCACCAATTGAATTTCATGGACATTGGTATGGGGTAGATGCAGTAGTAGCACTTCACTATAGCAACAAGAAACGGCCACCTCATAGAACAAACGATAAACGGAATAAATTCTGTGGGACGTTCTTTAACAAAAATGAAACAGGGTGGACTAATATGATTTGCGCCTGGTATATTTAGAACTACATATATTTCAAATGTAATCAGAAAATCTCTGGTGTACAATTCGTCACTAAGAATATAATACATATTCCAATTCACAAATAGCTATTTCAGAATACGTTAAAAATTGATCTTTAACTTAGTACAAGTGCAATATAACGGAATTGAGCAAGGTTTGAAAAAACTTCTTCCCTTCTTCGTTACCTTCCGACGTTTCTGTTATTAGCACTTAACCACCATATAGTGTATACTGTTTTGTATTCAAATTCATTAAACAGAAAGTAGGGATCGAACATTCCATAATTTTCTTGTAACTGTGCAAACGCACAGTAAAAATAGAAACTGCTATTTTTTTAATCTAGGTTAAACTAATCAAATGTAGTGTATTTTGGTCAGCTAAACTTGAAAATGTCTTTATGCTTGATTTGTTCATGTTTACGAGTAGATAATATCCTGAACTTTGTAAAATATCAATATTAAACAACGCCCCCAGATGGATTTTGTCGTTTTATTTTCAAAAACTGTTAGGTTTATGGACTGGTTGTTAAGTGGGTTAGATAAAATAAAGCTTATTTAATTGGCGCATGAATATATATCATACAAGATGTTTCACTTAAGATTCGTATCCTCTGAATAGGTGGTAGTACACATAAAATGCAACAAAAAAGCTGAAAATCATTATTTTCTCTCTTTCATAATAACCGAAAAAAGAATGGTTTTTGGTGGCTACCCGAAAGTGGGTAGCAGGTCACTGGTCTAATAATCACACTTGGAGCTGGAAGTGCCTATCTGATACATTGACGCAGCTGCTGCTAGGTGATGTCGCAGTTTGTTTTGACTACAATTTCCAGCAGTTCCCAAAAGTTGACATTTTTAGCAAATTTTTGTCGATTTACGTAAAAACAAAAAGAGTTTTTTGTTCCTATTGACAAATACTATCACACATGCAATTTATACGAAAGTTGAGTAACACACCCTGTATGTAGACCAACAATTTCTACCTATACATTTGACGGAGCAACTTTAGAACATAACTTATTGCGATCTTGTATTCGTCATCAAGTACTTAGCTAAGAAAAAAATGTTGAGTTCGCAGTGCAACCTTAGCATCACTTCTGCAAAATTCATGAAGCGATGTTGTTGTTATTGTTGGTTGTAGTATTATGATAATTTTGCAGTAAAAAGAATATCTTTAGGAGAATACCCTGTACTGGACAATTATTTTATTATACCAAATTAACCAAAATGTATAGGACATTTCACCTTGTTTTGAAGTCTTTCTTACTTCGTTTGTACGTCATACTGCATGACGTTTTACCTTTATTTTCTTTCTGCATTTTATAGACCATTATTTGACTTGCCACTATTCGACTTGGGTCAAGTATACCTGTTTTGTGAAGAATTAGATTTTGCATTCAATGGTGTATTCATTAAACATATCACTAGCACAGAATTCCGTATCTAGCGGTATCGGGTACGCTACAGCTACCACGAGCACAAAATAACACTAATGTATGTTCCAATAACAACTGTCCTTGAACACAAAATTTTATCCAAATTGCATTTTTGACTTTTTTATTTTGAAGGTCTATAGCTTTGTAACTTTTCATTTTTGAACATAGATATGTTGTGCTTAATGGCCTATTTTGATCAAAGGCATTGACCCTCAGGAATTGGCATCGTCTGCTCAAGATATCCTACATGTAAAATGGGTGAAGTCCCATTTAATGTTAAATATCTAGCTACATTTTAAAGCAGGCGTGGAATTAAGTCGTGAACTTAGAATTCCAAAACAAAAACCATTCAAGAAAAAAATTACTCGATACGAATATCAATATAAAGAACGAAGTAAGAGAGATCCAAAAACCCTGAACTACCCTTTACGTTTTAGGTTCACTAAAAAGATTGATTAGTACAGGGTATACCTCTAAAATGTATCTTGCCAATACGAGAATTACCATATGACTAGCCCCAATAATAATGATAATATCGCCTCGCAGATTTTGCTGGAGATGCTGAGATAGAAGAAGACTGAACCAGGATCGCGTTCGATGCTCAACGAGATTTCCATAGCTATTTCATGATGAACATCAAATCACACAAAGTTATGCTCGAAGCTTCTCGTATAATATGTACCGATACAATTATTTGTCTGTGTGACATATGATCGTTTTTCGATTACACAGAAACAAGACAACATGCACAAAGTTTTCTTAGCTTTTTGGTATGAAAGTTAAATAAAATCCTATTTTACCTAACTGGCTCCATTTTGATAAACCTAATAGTTTCTGAAAGAACAGTAAAAATCATCTGGGGGCATGGCTTACCCTCATCAGCTTCTCTGGTTCACCACTTTTGAGTAGTAACTTTTAAGGGGTTATTTAACATATCACAAAGAAGCCTATCAAAAATCCAAGGATCTACCTCAATTCCCCTCTATTTTTACTAATTTGACTGAACTGTTACCGTGGCATTAAAATATACATATCTTAGAAACTGTTCATTTATGCTAAAAACATAACAGTAAACTATTCAGGAGGTCAAAAGATTTGGCTATAACATTTATTTTTCGAGACACATATACAATGCGTGTCTTCGAAACTTTTAATTGTATACTTGTAAACAAAAATAATCATGTTAAAATAAATTATTTAAAAACAAATTATTAAAAAACAATTATTTGCATAAACCTTATGTATTTTAGAACAAAAGAGGCTCAATGCTATTTTCTCATGTTAATAATAATTTTCAGAGTTACATCGTTTTACGGAAAACGTTAATTTTTCTGCGTTTAAGGTTATTTATGGAATTTACGAACAAATCAATAAAAATAAAGATCACTTATGTGCTTAGCGTCCCGAAATCATTACGTCAATCGTAATTTTATCTCTGATACATTCGGCAACGTTGCTGGGTTCGGTTGGGTAGGTAGGGTGGCTTAAAATTATACAAATGGGTCTGTAAACACTGTAATATGTATCGGGTTAAAGAACGACTGTCAAATATCACCAATATTTTTTTTTCATATATTTTTACCCCTCGAGGATCTTAAATATTGCTTATCAGAAATAGATCAATATTGTGTAAAATATACACATTTGAAAAATCAAAAAAATGCGGGTCTACTAACGACCCTACCATATAACGGGTCCGACAACGTCGATTAAACCAATATATATATATATATATATATATATATATATATATATATATATATATATATATATATATATATATATATATATAAATTAATTAATTGTTGATATAATATGGAAAAATTATTTATCTCGGACCAGGAATCGAACCTGGGGTCTTCTGCTTTCCGGGCAGATGCTCTACCGCTGAGCTATCCAAGAACTGATTCCTGGGGAAATAACAATTTCTCCATATAAGTTGTTTAATGCATATACACAAGAATTGAATTAATGTGTAAATACAGAAGAGAACTAATAATGATAAATAATTTTTCCATATTATATCAACAATTAATTAATTTAAATTTACTCTTGGCGGCTTATACACGCTATTCTAAATCAAATTACTATATATATATATATATATAATATTTAGAATGCAAATTCATATAGAAAAATTTATCGACTCTGCTGGGACTCGAACCCAGGACCCTCCACTGTCTAGGTGGTATCTCTACCAACTGAGCTACAGAGCACGACTACCAGCATAGCGAGAAATTTTCCATATGAATTAGATGTTTAAGCAGACATACATCGAGTCCCAGCAGAGTCGATAAATTTTTCTATATGAATTTGCATTCTAAATATTATTTAATGTAAAATCATTATTCAACTTAACAAAAATTAATTTCAACTAAAATTTATATGTATATATATATATATATATATATATATATATATATATATATATATATATATATATATATATATCAGAAATTAGATTTTAAAGTCGATTTTTTTTATAATTATTTGAGATATCGAAAAGCTGAGTTGATATTCGTGATCAGCGTTAAAAACTACATAAAATCTATATATCACTTCTTTGTATCACTTCTGGATTCTGCAACGGACTGTAACGGACTACAGATATATAGATCCTAGTAACCAAACTTTTTGAAAGTTTGGTTGAAAATGAACTTAGAAACAGCTGGAGCATTATGTGGCAAGATTATGCCACCAGATCAAATAACCCATAAATACACTCTTTTATCCAAATCCCCGTCACAAAATACCACACATTCAAGAATACTACTACCATCACCAGAATGAGACTCAATCATGGTTGCTTCCCCGTCCATCTTGCTAAAATACACATGACATATTCCTCTAGATGTTCATGTGACACTGCTTCCATAGTAGATTTAAATCATATAATATTCTCTTGCAGTAACCATTCAGACCAAACAAATCAGTTTCTGATAACTGTTGTTACCAATAATATTCTTTCTATTCTTTTACCTGCAAAGGGATGGTCAATCCGTCTATTTTCAAATAATAAAAATATTTTAGATGCCTTAGTAAACGTAGTGAAAAGTGCCAACGTTCGAATATAAATGCTATGTTGTATTCAACTGACTTTTGTGGCTGAGGACTGTTTCCTGATGCCAAAACGACAACACACACACACGCATGCTCGTAACTGTGTAGAATTATGAAACCAACAAAGCGTTTAAACATTAAAGTTTCTTCAAGTCTGACTAAAAACAAACCGATATTGAAACGGCTCAAGGCTTGGTAGATGTCGTGTGCAATCTGGAGTTTCTGTGGTTTATTTCGATAGACCTTGTATTATGAAAGTAGCATATTAGATTCATTATGCTACTAGTATTCATGGATATAGATTGCAATATCCAAGTTGGAGACATGGATGCAACCCAGCGTGTTGCCTTCAATCTAAGTGGTCCACGAAACAAACAGTTTTACAAAAACATAATTGTCGAATTGATATCTAGACGTAGGAAAGATAAAATTTCGAAGATAAACGTGGTACCATTGAAATACAAACTGAAGATGTCGAAAGTAGCATTTTTATCAATAAGCATGTAACGATAAGAAACAAGATATTTAAACATATTTAAACACGCTAGGAATGCTGGTTGCCAAGAATATTTACAAATATGTGTGGATCCGCAACGATTCAATATTCGTTCGTAAAACCGATGGATCTAAGTCACCGGTGATTGAATTGGTGAGCAACTTACAAAATTTATAACTTTAGTCATGCTTCTTTTTGTTATTTAGGAATTTACCGGTTTGTTACACAGGCCCACAAAAAAAAAGTCTTGTAGTTGAAAGATGAGGTACCATACCGTATGCTTCTTGGTGTGCTGAAAACGAACCCGGGGTCAGCATTAACCCATCACCCAAGGATTTTGACATAACCTCAAAAAATACCTAAAAAAATTTATAAAAATACATCTAAAAATATCCTTGGGTGATGGGTCAATTCTGACTCCGGATTCATTTTCAGCACACCAAAAAGCATACGGTAGAGTAGCTCACCTTTCAACTAGAAGACGTTTTTATTTTAATGGGCCTGTGAATTCAGAACGTTCCGAATAGACGAGATACGAACAGAAGACACACAGAGAAAAATGTATTTAAATTTCATCAACAATTGTGTGGTATTGTAAAACAAATTGGTCTTAAAAAAGTGACAGGGACAATTTGTGTAGAATTATAAAACAAGATTGTGTTATTTGGATTGTCAAGATTTTTTAAATAATGTTTTCAATTTTTCGTAAGGATGTGTATAAACTCAAATATAACTTTTTGTGGAAGTCAATAGTAATTTTGTAGAATCAAATGAATAGTTGTCTATAAGTTTCCATAACAAATTGTGTTACTTATTAAAACAGAATGTGTAATGTTGTTGCATACAATTTTATACAAAATTGTACAATTGTTGCGCTAGTTGTGCCACAATTGCTTAATAGTATTTAACACAATTACTTGTTCACATTTATACAAATTGTGCAATACTCTGGCACAAATATTCTATACAGAAGGTTAGGTATCACAAATAAAATATATATTTTTACATATATTAAAATATATGTAACTAATATGTATATAACTATACAATGTATAGTATATACAGGTATAACACTAAAATTTCATTTTGCTGTCGCCTGTTTATATATAAATCTCGAATTTACATTAATAGCGACAACACTCTAAAAAATTCCCCTTCAATTTACCCTAAAAAATGGAGGCAACTATGTTACCTCCATTTTTTGGGGTAAATTTACTTCAAAGTGTAATTTTCATAGGAAGTGGGAAATTTCAATATTAGGTTAAATTTGCATTGTCATGTTTCCTTTTTAAATAAATTTACAGATTAAAATTACGATCTCAATGCAATTTTACATTTTAACATTAAAACACCTGCGTAAAGTTATAACTTTACCTAATATTGACCTAATATTGAAATTTCCCACTTCCTATGAAAATTACACTTGGAAGTAAATTTACCCCAAGAAATGGAGGCAACTACGTTGCCTCCATTTTTTAGGGTATAATTCACCGGTAATTTTTTAGAGTGAATTACAAGTGGTGACATCTATAAGATCTCATCCATAAACTTTGCGAAACACAATAATTAGTAGCAAGCAGTTTGAACACTGGATTATGATTTCATTCAAACAAAATATTGTATTTTTCTAAACATTTTTTACAATTATACTTCAACATAATATGCTAGCTTATCCTCTACAACATTGTTCCAAAGAATGCGGAACTAAATCTGAATGTGTTGAATAATAGTCGTACGTTCCTGTTAGACAATTCAGTAACGAAAACCTACACAACGCTGGACAATACGATTCTACAATTATAATATAAATTTCTCCAACACCGTTTTGAACAATATTGTGCAAAGCTCTTATGAAGTATTTCTCTCTGTGCAAATGGTTTATACATTAACACAAGTGATAGCTTTTACGATTTTCTGTGTATCACGGAAACGTGTTCGGATAGTGATATAGCGGATTACGATCTGTTTAATTCCAATTAGATTGTTTATCTCCGAGATCGTTCAGCTATTGCTTCCGATTCTAATTGTGAGGGAGGAGTGTTAATAGCTATTAAGAAATGTATTCATTCATCACATTATTGGAGTTTCAAGGCAACTATGAAGATGTTTGGGTGTGCATACTAATATATGGAAGTACTAGAGATTTGTTCTTGTGTAGTGTATATTTACCCTATCGGGATATAACTGTAGAAGATAACTTTAGAAATAATCTAGTACGTAACATAACAGATCGTTTCCCAAATGATCTGTTTTTAATATGTGGAGATTTTAATTTTCCGGAAATTATTTGCTTTTGAGTTTGTCAATACTTTCTCGTATTGTAATCAGTGTTAAATCAGTTTAACTGTTTTAAAAATTGTGATAAAGGGATTTAATTTTATTTTTGCTAAATAATTTTGTATAGCCGATATTAAAAAATGTAATACACCGATTATTAACCGACCAATACCATCCTCTTATTCAGTTAAAACATTTAAACTTGCAACACTCATAACTTTTTCCTGTATACCGCTCTCTTCAATCGCTCGAAAAGTGTTAATAAATACTTTCCAGATAAAAAGATGCACATTGTTCCAGTCCTTCTCTCTACATTTAATTCAAACTTGTATTTTTACGAGTCAGGTATATGTATCGAAATGATCCATTGGTCAGTTATTGAAGTTCACTCGAAGCATTTCCGTAAATCACAAAAGTAGTATCATGTGCATAGTTTATAATGTTACAGTAGCGCTTAAATTGGTATAAATTGTAGGGGAAGCCATTTATATAAATTAGAAATAGTAGAGGTCCCAATATAGACCTACGAGATACACAGAATTTATATGCATTGCGTAATAAATCTAAAGTAATTAATAAATATGTTAGTGTTGAGTTTACTTATAATCAGAACGCCGTGTAAGTATTATTTATATACATACATAACCTTTTATTATTATAATACTATCTTCATATTCATTTTCAGAAAAAATAGTTGTGTATTCGTTGGATACTAAAAGGTACGTTATCCACTTACTATTTCCACTTGAATTTATTTTCGTGTCTTTTATTTAAACAAACACTTGCGAAGTAAATCATTTTTTGTAGAATTTTTAAATTCAGTTATCTCTGAAAATTTTTTATTATGGAATATTCTAATATGCGTATACTCAAAACCCAACAAATGGAAAATTTATTTCTCAATATATTTACTCCATGTCTAACAGATACCAATTATAGACGCTTGACCGTGCTAATAAGAGAAAACCTGAGCAAAATATTATGAAAGTAGAATTAAATGTTTAAAACATGCCAATTATGCAGGGATTTATCAAAAATGATTAAGCAATTTTCATGTTACCATACAACCCAACAGATTTGTATGAAAGATTGCTCGTGCCAGACAGAGCTGCAAACAGGATGAAATGAAAACGAGCCTTGAAGAGGGATTTATAATGTCATTAAAGCGGGCTGAATGTCTCATGGGAATGCAGATTTAGGGATAAAATTTTTTTAAGCTGGAACGTTGAAGTCAATGTGGTGATTTACGTAACGGGAAAATATTTGAATAAAATAAGATGTTCAAGATTGGAAAACACTAAATTTGATTACGTACCATATACAATTATAAAACTTTTTGTCTCTTCAAGAAAAAAGTTTTGTGTGTTAGTAGGTGTACTCAAAGGGAAAACCACTTCTTATTGTCTAGGACCTTTACTGTTACTGTCGCTTTTGTTAATCTTTTTTATTGACTGGATTATAAAAAACGGAACAAGCCAGTGTTAGGATTTATTGCCTGATTCTAATGCGCGATCAAAATTTTTTTCAGCTGCCGGCGGTTGTGAATGCGATAATATATGTCGTTTTAACATGTATCAACTTCACTTAAAACGTCATATTAATTTGTAATTGTAGGAGTGGAATTTATAATTGTCTGGCGTTTGTTTTTTGTAGTTCCTTTGGGTTTTTATTCAATCGTTCCATACCAACCTAAAACACGTTTTAATGGGATCAATATTACTATGAATATGTGGGAATTAAAAAACCAGTTGAGAATGCGCAGAGCTAGCATTGCCATGACGAACTGTATACTTAATAAACTAATTTATTTTTGAAAACTGTTGACCTAACACATTAGTTGTCATAAAAACTAAAATTCTAAGTCCTAAGACTTTTCGTTAAAAAAAAGTTGCTAAAAATGTTTATTTTCTCGTAAATTTTTAAAAAATACAAAATTTTTCATTTTTCAAAAATTTACCGAAATCTTCGGTGGTCAATTTGACCACTTTCCCGAAGAGATACAAAAGAATGTTTCAACCAAAAGTCTCTTAGAATTCGATGTACTATAAGATACCAAAAAGAAAAATTCAAAAAAGTCAACATGGAAAAAGGCGACAGACCGACAGACAGACAGACTTCACGAATTCAGAGACAAACTTTTTGTTCGTCGAAAATAGTGAATAACATAATTCCACTGCATCGAGATTCTCTCAAGTTTGGGACGCTAATGTAGAATATTCGTATTTAAATAAAAGTTGGTTATTAAACAAATAAGATTACACAAATTACAAAATACACAATAAAGAACAGAAGATTTTATTTATTTAAAAAAAACTTAATTAATCACATAAAACGAAAATAAAAGAACAAAATTGATACCAAATTAAATTTTGAAGAAATTCAGAAACAAATTATTATTAATTACAAATGAAAGTAACTCAAATTAAACTTATTACTTAATAACAAATATCTAATATTTAAACGGATAATCTTTTCATTTATTATTTTATTGGAATGTTATCTCAACGAAAATTATTTAAATTTGAAAATATTATCTAGACTACAAATCTGATTTCTATAATTAATAAAACGTAGGTATATAACATAAATTAAACTAACTTTGATTTAAACTCACTTTTTCTTTTTAAATTTGGGACCACATATATCTTATTTCTATTTATGTTCGAGTTGCTTGACAAACTCGTTAATCGGCACCCATCTCTGATCCAACAATTGTGTCAAAAATTATTTTGACATCTCTATATTGAGATGTTATTATAAATTTTATTTATTCTTTTTTTTAATTGTTATTGGTTAGTTTTATATTTAAAAGAATACCTTTTGATCTCAGGGTCGCACAAATTGTATATATATATATATATATATTTATATAATAATATCAATGTTTAACTTTATTTATTGTTCTTACTACGAGACTGTTAATTCGATCATCTAACTTTGGGTTCTTTTATTAAATGATCCAAAAACTTTACCTATTTGTGGTTATTGAATTTTATTAAATAAAGTGGGGTTAGTGACAACCATTGACACATATACCCGCAATGTCATACATGACAGTTCCCAAATTAAAGTATATAAGATCAAGTAAGCATAACATAGAATAAATATTTGTTTAATCTCTTTATTTACCACTCTTTTGTTTAGGATGTTAAAAGAAAGAAATCTTACCCTGTCAACTTACAGTTATTCCTTCCTTTAGTTAAATCTGCAATGTATGATTTTCCAAGTAGGTTAACTGATAGACCACTCCCTTTTAAACCTTCTATAACTGTACTTTCACATCACATACGCTTCTTACACTTTTCAATCTTCCTCCTCTGCACTCTATGATCATGGACCACCAAACCTTCCAACCCTTCAATCTTTCCCTGCTGGATAGGCAACTCTATACTTCTTTCATATAAGCCACCCGTTACTAGCTTCTTTGACAGGACTATTATTACGGCCACACTTCTTCAGCACCTCCGGTAAGTAACTTATGTGAAACTTGATAGTGGCCTCTCACCTTATTGGTACTCCTCCGATACAGGAACTGCTGCTGACTACTATTCTTCCACACCTCAGTAAGTATTGATGATGATTTTCTTAAATTGTCTCACCATTATGGTTCTTTACTTATTCCTGAACCACTTAAAAATACTGTTCTTACACTCTTCTGTATATATTTCTTTATTACTTCTTATTTGTGTTAACTTTTTCCCCCTTTTATGTTTTATTCTAAATTTTCTCCTTTTCAGTAGTATTTTAATAATTTATATTTCTTCCTTCAATTCTTACACTTAACTCTCCTTTTTCAATAAAACACTATACTTGCATTTAATATTTATTAACTTATAATCCTTTTTTTAAGAGCTTTTTACAATTACAACCATCTTTTTCTCAAAAAAAAACTTAATTTTTAATCTCTCGGAGAAATTTCTATTTCATTTATTTTATTTGTTATATTTATTTTCATTAGAAATATCACCTTTCTATGATCATGCTTACTGCCCTTTCAATAACAATGCATATTTCTATAGTTATGAAAAACTAATTTCTTTATTTAAAATTTCAATTTTGCATTATTATTGAAGGTGCAGTTTTGATTTTCATATGATCCTTTAATATCCTTAACTAATATACATAATTTTCTTTTTCAGGTTGACCTTTGACTAAGATCTCCTTCCTCCTACCATCCTAATTTGTATTTAATATTGTAAACTGTTATACTTTAATAAAGATTATGCTATTCCAACTTGATTTATCGTATTTCAATTTTATATCGTATTCAATTGAGTTTTCTAATCTTAATATAACGTTAAGACATTATTTATGGTTTATTTAATGATATCCAAGAAGCACAGACTTGGTTGGAATCATTGTTCAAATGAACAATGAATCTCCAAAGTTTATAATCGAATGCACTTTCTCATATTATTTGCTCTTTAGCTCAAAAGTGACCATTGCAATATGTATATCAATCGAATTATAAAATATTGATGGATCCAAATATAAATTTCAGATCAATTAAAAACCAAATTATCGTTGTTTCTTAGAAAGGGGCCTTCTTCCAATTAAGCAGGTAAGTATAAAATTCAATACTTCCTTTTGATATTTCCAAAAATTAATTTAATATTGACAAGGTTAAATAAAATTACGAATGTTATTATTTTTAAAATAATTTAAAAAAAAGTATTGTATTCGATGAGCAACTATATGTTCACAAACAAAACAAAATGATCTATTATCGACGTTTCACATAATCTGACTTGTTTATTATTTTCAAAGTTAAATTCTAACATTTTTGACCTATTTCTGAAGCAGCTAGAAACACACTTTGTTCCTCTGATAGAATATTGCATACTTAATTGTTAAAAATGGGCTCCCTTTATATACTATTTTGGGAAACAAAAGATTTCTCCCAAAAAAACAAAAAAGATTCTGACATTTTAGATTTTACATAACCCAATTATAATTTATTAACTTTCATAAATGTAAAAAGTAATTATATAAATTTATATTATTACAACATCTGGGTTGAAAAATAGAATAATACCCTTAATTCCAATGTCGACGAAAGAACAATTTCCTATTACCTACTAATAATTAACTTAATTTCATAAAAGCACATTCCTTTCTCTACAAATCTAAACATTTAATCATTAATATTATCTGAATGTTTTTAGTTTACATTAAAATGTGCATCAATGTTATAATGTTACTCTACTTATTTCGACTAAAACAACTTATCAAAAAGTTTTAAAATTATAACTATATTTATATAACAGATAAGTTGCTATACATTCGCATACACCTTCAATACAGCATATTTTGTCTGTTTCAGATGATTTATAACATTAAGATTAAATTAAATCCTGTTAAGTTGAAAAATGCATCAACGATCCCTAAATCGTTAAGTCATGAAAAAAATGACCTATTTTCTATGAAAATCTACATTCTCACATATCCTTTATCTGCTTAAAGATTTTTGTATGCATGTTGGTCTTAATTAAATAAATCTATTTTTAATTCAGAAAATCTTTTTCACAATTTATTATTTTAAAAGTGAGCTTATGCAACCATTAAATCGGGTAGTTATAGAATTGCATAAAATATGCCAGTTTTGATTATATTCTGTGGCCGAAGCTTTTTTTTAACTTTATTTATTGAATATAATAAAACACATTTATATATTTCGTTTGCAGTCGTAGAATATATTTTATTATTTTTAATCGAGAGAAAACTTTATCTCTTTTTAACATTTAGAATACAAATGTATTAATATTACTTTGTCAGTAATTATTTAACGAGTTTAAGACGAGTTTAAATAATTAGATTTGAATTAACACACTTTACAGAACAATTTTATAATTCACATTTAAATGACATTAAGCAAAATAATTAAATAAAACTCGAATGAGTCTTTATGTGTTTACTAGCAGGACAATTTTAAAATCCATACCTAGTTTTAATACTCACTCAGAATAAACACTTGTTGAATAGACTTGTGAGTTGAATAAATACTTAATAAAGACTAGAGACTTAAGATTAAAACAGAGGTATTTATACCTTATCTGCCTACACAGTTCTCATGGTCATGAGAGAATAAATGTTAAAGAAGTTCTGATAGAGATAACGTAGACTTATCAGAAAAATGTAATTTGATATAGTGTGTTCACATTCCTAAACAATTCTCATGAAACATGATCTTATCTATAGTGTGATTATACGTACGTTACTTGCCTATTAAATATTATCGTGAGAGTGCATTCTCCCTAGTATGATCAAATATCATAACAATATATACCTGCTTATATTTAATTAACAAAGTTTTTCTTTTAAACGCAATCTTCGATGATGTTTACAAGCACGTTTTTCTACAGTAAGTAATAGTATATGTTCTAGCATTTAATGATCGCCTGTAACCGAAAAACATTTTTGATCGCATGTAGTAATACAACCAAATGTAATCTGCTAAATTACCATACTTATACTTATACTTATACATATTTTGTACAACTACTTGCAACCTATTGCTGTACAGTACAAGTTACATTTCGACAGAAAACCTTAATTCTATTTTTGCATCAATGTGTAACCTACATCAGCTCCGATTAATCTTTTTAGCTTAAATATAAATAATCATAAAATGATACAAAAAAAGAATATTAAGCAAAGAATAAATTATTATTAAGATCTTTTAGGCACAACTAGCACTTTGTAGTAGCAAAAGAAAACGGTAATTCTCATGACATTGGTAGCGTTCGGCAAAAAATATAAAATAAAGCACAGGATGAAAAACTGTCGAACAACTTCAAAAAAACGAATATTAAAAATAAATTAGGTTATAGAATTATAAGTAGAATACTCCAGGGATATCTCTACCGCCAAGCAAACATTCGCATATTGAAATTTTGAGTGGTAAACTGGAACATTCTACATCTAAAGAAATAACGGTCTTCATAATGAGATTCCCCTCCTCCTAAAGTGTTCAACATTTTCCACGAAACTTTTACATAGTCACTAGGAATCTAGCTAGGTCAACATTTTTTTCAGGTATTTTTTCGTCGTAAGCTTTTACAATTAACATTGACAATTCTTTGCTTAAATATGTGTCATTCTTGTCAAAAATGTAACATTGTCAAAAATTTCTCATATAAAAAACACAGTCGCACAATGGAAAAGTTTGACGTAGATACGTAAAAAGGAACCAACCTACAAAAACCCAACAAATTTATTCTATACAGATACACCGTTACATATTTAAAAGTACTAGTTATTTACATTTTGGATATGTAGAGTAAAGTCATATGTAGCTCTGATTTTTATACAACTAAACTTGAACCAACCAATATTACTTATATAAGAATTAATAGTACAAATTAACTTTGACCCACAATTTCTCAAATATGGAAGCGTGTAGCTTGGTTCGTTTTTTACAGCTATGTCAATTTGAAGATTTACTAATAACTGTTATTATTACACTCAAAAAGCATGAAAATCTACAGGAATAGAGCTAACTGATCTTCAACAAAATAAAAAATACAAAACAAAATTAAATCGTAATTATGAATTACATCTATTAAAATTGTTTTATTAAGACTTTACCAACTAAAATTTACTTATTTTATGTTTCACTTGCATAGTATTTGTTGTTTGTACCTGTGATACGAACTATATAAACACTATATAAAAAGTCCAGAACAACAAGGGCATTATAGTTCATAATGCCCGCTCACCGTTTACATTGCAATCGGAGCCGGCATTACGTTCAGTAATAGTTTGGATCATTAGACCAGAAACTACATGCTTGCATACGAGTGTGTTGCAACAAAACAAAGAACACGAGTATTTTCAATGTAGTTTCTAGGCGCATGATCCATGAATTCGTTTGTGACTTCTACAGAAATTTCTTAGATAAAATTGACTTATTCTTTAGATGCCATGTGCTATTAGGATTTTTGTTGTTTTCATGTTAGTTATAACCAACAACAAGAACACTTGAATTTAAAATGTTATGTCTCTGTTTGGCTTTTGCAAATTTAGTAAAAGTTGTTACCATCCGACAAACATAAAAATTCTTAGTTTTATAAATATAAACAACGTCCTTGGCAACGCTAACAATTATAAATTAAAACTAATTTTTGTACATATTCTCGTGAAAAAGAAAACCTTGTATGCACCACGAGCGTTACTAAATGATAATGCCCATCGGGCAACTTCCGTCCCTCAACCGACCCTTCAAACCCTCGAACTAGAACATCGTCGCCCTCCTGACATTATCATCGTAACGCCCTTGGTAAATAAATAACTATTAAATACTTACTTATTAAAGAATATAGAAATTCGGTTAAATTAGAAAAGTTATAGTAATTTTTATGTCCAGCTTATATCCGGATAAAAAACTGACTTTGTGAATACTGCCCAAAAAACCCTAAACAAAAATTAGAACTGACGATTTTCTTTTACATCGTGCTTTTATTTGGAAAGTTATTTAAATAATAACTATTTTACTTGTCAAGCTAATCAATATAAACATTCTTCTAGTAACTTTTTCTCCTCTACCAAGCTGCCACATTGGTTTTTATTTCAACGTTTCGGCATGTAACCTCAAAATACTCAACGCAGTCCTGATTTTCTGTTCATTTATTTTTTAAAGTGAATTACATTTTTGTGCATTCTGAGACGCTATAAGTTTTCTCCTAACAATATTACCTTGTCACGTGACCAACCACTTGCATAAGCACCGTCCCAGCTATACCCAGTGAAGATTGGGGGTTCCCAAAGCATTAACCTTCATGAAGACAATAAGGTATTTATCGGTGCTAATGCCAAGATATCTTGTACCACTGTCCTAAATACTAATGACAAGGTGGAAAAAATTTTAAAAAAACAAAAAAATACACAAAAAAATTTCGTGACCTAATGTAATATTAAAAATATAATTTATACATACATATAAAACGCATAGATGGATAGTGTTCGTAATGCAAAAAAAAAATACTGAAATAATGTTTGTATACGTATTGAATCTCTCAACGCAAACCTTGAACATTAAAACGCCAAAATAATCAAGAATACCCACGACAATCAAAGTCAAGATAAGTACAGTGTGCATGAACCTAACTTCATCTAAACGTCAAAGTGAGAGCTATGATAATACATAACATAAAAAACCAAAATGTTTGCAAGCAAAATTCATACAATTTATTTGATGTAATTAAATTACTGGTGAGTAAATTAGAATGATGCACAGATGCGATAGGTTTAATTATCTACATGTTAAATATAAAATTAATGCAATTATGTACAGGTAAGTTGTATAAATTACCAAAACATTCAAATTCTAAATGCCAAGTTACAGTCTGAATAATTAACTGAACATCAAATTACAAGACAATTACAATCTCTTTCTCTTGTTGATTTTTTTCCTTATTGATATTTCTGGTTGCCCCTTGTAGGTTTTGCATAAATAAATATGAAACGGACTGACCTGTACAGTCTTCCGATAGTCAAGTTGAGATGCTCCGACCCTGCGATAAGAGATTTCCTTATATCCAGTATGGAAGCTCAAGTTCGGTGTAAATAGATGATACCACCAAGCTTCCTTACAGGAAAATTCAGAGCATAATCGTACAGCCTTCTTACAGCAAAATTCATGACATTAAACCGTAGCAAGTTTTCTTCTATCTTGTAAACAACCTCTTCATAAAAAAGGAAGGGAAAGGGAAAAAACCCTAAAATGCAGAAACAAATCTATCAAGAAAGATACTCTTAACTAGGGCATTAGTTTAAAAGCCTACCTTCTAATCCAAAAGGGTTTTCTTAAAAAAAGATACTAAAACAATGTGATGGCAATAATCCCTTTTCAGGTACAAATGTTGGCCCCATAAAAATACGCACTTCAAAAGATAGGTGGACTAAACTGGCCTCCACTTATAATGATGATGATCTAGGGGTTTCTTGATCCCCAACAGGACGGATGGAAATTTAAAATTATCCCTAAACCCTCTTCATCAGCCATGCACACAAAAATGTTTTATCTTTTCAAATTTCAAAAAGGAAGTGAGTGAGAGAGGAAACCTATTTGAAGAAAACTAGTTTACCAATTTTCAAGCATGTATAAAGATTTCTTGATTTTATTTGTTTTGTAAATAAGCGGTTTGCCCAATAGGTAGCAATAGGATTATACCTTTTACACGGCCTACTAAATTCATATAAGCTTCGCTTATATTAATCTAGTAGGCCGTGACCTTTTATTGAGTCACCGCATCTAGTCACCTAGGCCAGCTGGTCGATCAGCTGGCCTAGGTAACTAGAAGCAGTGACTCTAACCTTTTATAGAGTGACTGCATCTAGTTACCTAGACCACCTGTTCATTTTTCTTATTCTGAAAGATAAAACCTCTAATATGTCAACCACGTAAAACGTAGTTTTAATTTGTCCATTATTAAAAATCACCCTTCTCTGCTCCAATATGGCGGCGGTTTGCGGTACTCTGATCGACCAGCTGGCCTAGGTGACTAGATGCAGTGACTATAACCTTTATTAAAAATAAAATTGAGTTTCAATTTCCATTAAAATAAATACAGTTTAAATGTTACCACAAAACTGTTATGTAACAAGTCTAACAATACTACTGTTTAGTGTGCTAAATTTCACAGTACCAATACCTTGGATTTATATAAATACTACGACTATACTCATATAACTATTGTTACGATTGAGGGATGTCGTGACTAGGGACGTAGTTAAAGTAGTTAAGTAAGCAGTAGAGAAGTCAAGTAATCACAAGTTAATCTTGTCAGATTCTAAACTTACCCTACAGGTAAACTACAACCAAAGTAAAAATAAAGTCCTATTAAAAATACGTTCTCTTAGAGCAAAAGCTTGTTTATCTAGGATTCAAAAAGCAATATCAGCAGAAAAAGGCGAAGTAGAAATTATAATATTGGCGACTTCGTAGCGCCTGTTTATTATTAGCATTAAAAACATGTAGGGTAAAGTGCTAGTGCTACATCCATGCTAGTGGTAACACATGTACAAAAGCAATCCACGTAAAAGTTCTGCGTTGACACATTTTTTAAGTATTATTGCCATATTACCTTAACTATTTTGCCCTATGTTAATTCCCATTGAGAGTACCATCTGCCTATGTGAGACCACATAAACTTTAGTAGGTGTGACATCATCGATACGCGAGGACGGCTTTGGAAACCCCTTCTTTTTTATCTTTTCAGGATAGGATTTTTAGAAATATTATTTCTTATAGTTATAAGAACTAAAAATAGAAGAAAAAATTGTTCTTATCCTATAGGTACATTTCCGACTTTCAGAAACATAATCGAAAATATTTTTCTAATAGCTGAAGAAAGGGGAGCTGATTACCTGGTAAATACAAAATGTATATATAAAAAATAATTTTTTATGTCGTGTATCGCATTTCTACCTCTAGCAAAAATTAAAAACTTTTTGTTTATTCTAGTGCAGCGCAAAAAATCAACAGTAGATTTACTTTGTTTTTACTTTTTACTTGTTTTACTTTTTTTACTTGTTTCTTTACTGGAAAGTAATTTTTATTAGGAAAGCATTTTAATTTCATAAATTAAAAATATCCGATTCGTTTTCTCAAGTTCTTATTGACATTCCTGCCATTCTATAATATATTTTAATAGGAAGATAGCATTTTGATTACAAGAAAATAGTTGAGTTAAGTGATAAATGTATTTTCGTATACAGCGTACTCCAGAGTGCTCTTACAGTCTTTTTCTATTGCTTTTCCTTTTTTGTCAATTGTCTTTCAATGTGTGTCTAATGTGTTTCCAATGACAAATAGGGAATGTTATTTGCAACATAGCTTTGACATTTCATAATCTGGAAAGTCATTTGCTAAATATGGAAACGCAATTGACAAAAGAGGAAAAGCAAAAGAAAAAGACTGTATTATGTTGTGATTTCAGTTTGAAGTTCTAGCAACCACAATTTTTGCTTTCCTTGTCTGTACCTGTTATTATTCCTAAGCAGTAGTACGATAACGATAAGGAATAAAAATATCAAATTTCAAAATATTCGATTGTTAGGAGAAATATTGCAAAATAAAAAACAACATACAGCTACCCTTTGATTTATTTATTTTTTCCCGTTTGTCATTTTTTTTAAATTACTTCCATTGTATTGTCGGGAAACGGTTTTTTGTACACGTTTATGAAAAGAAAATTATATAATAATTATAAATAATATTTGCACTACTGACCATATCATCACAGGTACTGGTATGAGAGATACCATATTGCTAGATTTTATTAGTTGCTTGCTGGTTTCCCATAAGTAAAATAAAAGAATGGTTAAGTTTACGTGTTGGTTGTTATTGTAACAAAATATCATCCAATGCCTATAAGCCATAAAATAGGTATTAACGCCATTTTGCTAACACAGTGATGACGGATTTCATTATGATGACGTAGCTTTATTTGCTATATGCGGTGTGGCTTAGTTACCGTACAGTTGGTTTCAAAATAATCGAGTACAGCCTTTTTAAGTGGTATAAATCATGTTGTTACAATGACAAATAAAATGTCAAAGTTAGTTGTCAACTTATGTCACAAAACATAACCTAAATAAATAAAGATCATTTTACATTGTAAAAAATTTTCATAATCATGGACTACTGATTTATAAAGTGTATTCGATTTTTTTGAAACCAACTGTACGCTAAAGTCGAGCATGAACGAAAGAATAAATTTAAAAAATCCGACCACCGCGCCACCCCCAGCTAGAATTTGTAACTTCCCAGGACAGATTGCCAGTGCTACGGAATAATTTTGAAGCAATTTGCAATGGAATCTTTTAAATAATAAAAGTAATTAATTAATGGTATATTCTCTTTTATGCACTTACATGTAGAGTAAGTGTTCTCTATTTTGAATCACACTTCCTATACCAATTTCCATAGTGTAGGTATATATTTGTCAGACATTGAAATTTAATGTTCGAGTTATAATTATTGTCATTTAAATAAGAAATATTTAAAGGCACTTTGTCTAAATCAATAACAGACTCGATACAAACATTTCCAGGGACTTGTTTCATGATCAAATGACATTTCAAACTTATTTTGCGCTTCGGTAGTTGAAGAATACTATATTCGATATAGTATTACTAGTACGCAAGAATACTATATTCTTAAGATATATCTTAAGGTTTCTGATAAATTCCAATACTTATATTTAATCATACAACAATCCTGTGCCGTTGGGGTAAGATTGAAGCTTGAATAATGTATTAAAACTTCAACCTTCCCGTTCGATTTAACTCTATAACAGCCTTGTAATATTCAAGCCTGGTGTACTATCGCGATGCGTTTCCACACCTCAGACCTCACTTTTTGCTGTATTTCTTTTAAACTATTTCTTCGCACTTTTCAGATTCCAGTAGGTATTATTCTAGAAGGCTTCAGATGCTTAAATTCCCTAAACCACTATCTACCGTCTTACAACACTTACACAAAAAATTGTTGTTGGGGTACTCCAATAGCTTACGATAATAAGTATATAACGTTATAGATTTTGAAAAAGCGCAATTTATTAACAGGGATTTACAGGATACATATGTTCAAAATAAATATGTAGTTTATGCTAGAGTTCCAAAATGTGAACTGACTTCTGTGTTATATAGAGTTAGGCCATGGATGTTAGATTTTCCTAGTAACATTTCACATTTTGGAACTAAACATTAAATTTGTTAGATGGTTGCTATTGATGAAAGTAGGTTTTTAATATATTAAACTGTCAAGATGACAATTAAACAAATCTGTGACTTGGTACAGTTATAAATTGTTAAAACAGTCAAAATTTATTACATATTTAACATTGACCGAATAGTCCAGTGAATGAAGGGATTTTACCCTGCAAAAGGTCGGGTAGTTCTAAATTTTTGATATGTTGTATAGATTGGTGGGTTAGTGAAAAATCCAAGTTTTCCAATTCCATCCCCCTCCGCGCCCTCCGCCATCTTGAAAAAACCGTCGAAAATCGGCACTTTTTATAGTTTCTCGTCTATAACTTCTAGACGGAGAGCCAGCAACGTATTTCGAGTTGTCATTTCAACAGTCGCGAAAATTTGGGTACTAAATCTTATATACCCGCTGAACACTAAAAGTCGATTCTGGCAGCCCCCTGCGGCCGGTTTATACTACCCCAAAATTACTAAGAGGGTGAGAAATAAGATTCAATTTATTTAAAGTAACAGTCATGGAATTTCAGGAGGTTACTTTCGATAGTATTCTTTATTTATAAAAAATATTGCCAGAACATTTTCTCCCCTTCTAAATGTTGCCAGAACGCTGTAAATGTTGATTTAGAAAAGTGACATTTTTGTTATTTTATTTCCCCCTTCTATGTAAATGACACTTTACAGGTCTTTAAGCAGCTAAGTAAATGTGTAATTACAGCCACAGCCCCGTAAAACTTCACGGGCTTCTAAAAGAAACCTGTAAAGTTTTACAATGCTCATCAACAAAAAGCTATGGCAACCAGTGTGTTGCTTAACCACAACACCATGGCAACGCCTAGCTATAAATTGTACTACCGCCTTTGATTCCAAAATGTCTTTTTATAAAAAATGTACAATTCATAAAAAATTGCTGGTGAAGGTGGAAATAAAAGTTTGTACGCGACACGCTTTGCAATTAAACGTTACTGGGCTCGCTGGATTATGGAGGCTCGCTCCTTCGTCGCTTGCCCCACAAACTTTCCAGCTCACCCGTAAAGATTAATTTACAAAGCTTGGCACGTAAATAACTATTAAAAGGCTTGAAATTTTGACACAATAAATAAAGTAGGTATATGTAGATTTACATGTTAGTGTGAGCGAGTAAGTTATATAGCGGCCTGCGGGTTAGAAAGAGAATCTTATTTCTCGCCATCTTAGTAATTTTGGGGTAGTATAACCCGGCCGCAGGGAACTGCCAGAATTGACTTTTAGTGTTCAGCAGGTATATAAGATTTAGTACCCAAATTTTCACGACTGTTGAAATGACAACTCGAAATACGTTGCTGGCTCTTGGTCTATTCGTTCTGGTGCATCTTAGCGCGAAAAAAGTTATTTTGCGACTTGTAGAGGACAAGATTTTCTAAAACTTTGGTATATGAAGTTGTTTTGCACGATGAATAACAACGGAGCTGTAAAGCTCGCAAAAAAGGCTAAAATTGACTACTTTGCAAAATCTTGAGTTTCTTGCCACTTAACATAGCGATAACTTCGTAACACTTAATTTTAGCATAAAAGTCTTCAGAATCAATCTTGCAGAGAATTTAATTAGCTACAAATTCTATGTATCAATTTTTACGCTCAATACAACGGAGTGAGGGTAAATTTAGAAAAGAAAACGAAAAAGTGGCTTTTTTTAAGTTTATGGCAGCAAATCTCTTTGGTCCATTATTTCTAATTATGAAAGTATTGCCTTTGATTTCAGGCAGAATAATCTTTATAGATGCAAAATGAACGTAATTACTGACGTTGGTGAACGTCAGTGATGTCTCGTGCAACAACTAGAAAAAACTTAAAAAAAACTGCATTTCCTTCTTTTATTTGTCTGCGACTTCTCTCTACTGCACTTTAGCGCCGAATGAGTTATTTGTGGAGTATTCTAACTCATTTTTGTAAAACTTGGGCATATTATGTCTTTTGTGAAATCAATAGCGGTGGTGCTGTGCCGCTCCCAAAAAGGCAAAAGTAGCGATCTTAGAAAAATATAGAGTTTCTTTCCACTTTTCGTAGCTATAAATAACTAAATAAAACTCCTCCTGAATAGAATCAATCTTGTAAGAAATCTCTTTATCATCACCTTTCATTATATAGTTTTAGTTGTATTCGCCAAACATCCATTTTAAAATTTCGTTATTACCATTGAATAACTTAATCAGCACAATTATACACTATAAGCCTCATGTAGAAGTTGTATATATAGCCATTCAAGGGTTTCACATTCAAGTTTGATTAATTCAAAGTTTTCAACACAATATAGAAAATGTGGAAACTCAAGGAAACATGGTAAAGAAAACAAAAAATATAACAAAAGATAATTAATACAATATTTACAATTTCCTACGTTTATAAGGGAGTTGAGTAGGAGGGGAGGAGTTGTCGTTAGAGTCTGCTTGTGCTGGTGGTATTGGATCGATGTCATCTTCGTCCTCGTCGAGAAGAACGTCTTCATAACCGAACTTGCAGAGACTGACTGACTTTCCTGCAACCACAAGCTCCCATGCACCCAGTTATATATTTGCAGGATACTGTTTTCAGTAATTCGAGAGGAGCAGCATCTCTCGCAGTCTTGATGGGTTGTAGTCCTCGGCTCCCTCTCGTCCAGCCCCAATCCAGAGGATTTTTTCAATTACTATCCACGCCATGACTTGGTACTGCGCAGCATCTGTTGTAGGTGGTAGCTTTGCCAAATTCAGTTTGGTGATGCTGCTCATGAATTTGACATAGCGGAGAGAGCTGAGGGATTGGTCATTATCCCCACCATACAAAGCCACCAAAATGCGCTCTCCTACCTCTGAAATTTTTGGTGCAACTGCATATGGGTTCCGAAACTCCTCTGCAAGCTCACACAAAAGTGGGTTTTTTGGGAAAGGCGGCAAAACTTATTCTTTCCGAAACCAAAAATGTTGGAGGTGGTGTCACATCCACTTATGGCGTGAAGGAGCAGGATGTTCTTCGGCGACTTGTACTTTCATTTGGCATCTATAAAGATTATTTCGTTTGAACTCAAAGGCAATACTTTCATAATTAGAAATAATGAACCGAAGAGATTTGCTGCACTAAACTTTAAAAAAGCCATTTTTTCGTTATTTTTTAAATTTACCCCCACTCCGTTGTATAGAGCGTAATAAAAAAATTGATAATAGAATTTGTAGCTAATTAAATTGTCTACATGATTGATTCCGAAGACTTTTAGGCTAAAATGAAGTGTTACGGAGTTACCGCGATGTTAAGGGACAAGAAACTAAAATATTTGCATAGCACGCAATTTTAGCCTTTTTTGCGAGTTTCACAACTCCGTTGCTATTTATCATACTAAACACCTCACATACCAAGTTTATAGGAAATTTTGTCCTCTACAGGTCGGCAAATAACTTTTTTTGCGCTATGATGCACTGGAACGATGTTATAGGCAAAATACTAAAAAAAGTGCCGATTTTCGACGGTTTTTTCAAGATGGCGGAAGGCGCGGAGAGGGATGGAATTCGAAAACTTGGATTTTTCACTAACCCACCAATCTATACAACATATCAAAAATTTAGAACTACCCGACCTTTTGTAGGGTAACCACCCTTTTTCAACCTCCGTTCACTGGACTATAAATAGGATAATAAAAAAAGTGAATAAACATAATTTCTGTAAATAAAAAAGGTTCTTCCATTCATAAAGAACGGATCAAAGATCCCAAAACGCATGTTAATATAATTTTTTATACAGGGAGTTTTTTATATAAAGAGTTTTGGCTTAATGGGTAACATATGAATAAAGGAAAAAAGCAAAAATGCATAAAATTCCGCACTATCTCAAAAATAAATTTTCATTAAAAATTGTTGGGCACCCGAAGAATTAATCAAACTGAAGACGGCCCTGGTGTCTGGAGGAGCTACTATTTCTATGCTGATCATTCATTTAATTTATGTCAAACAAAACGATGTTTACTATTTAAACTGTTTATAGGTAGTAATAAATACATAAATGTGTCAAGTAGACTAAACAATGACAGCACCTAAATAAATAGGGGTTTTTTTGTTATTATTACACTGCAACTACTGAATTTCCGTAATAGGTTGCAAATCGTTATTCTTATTAATGATAATGAATTTGAATTGTATTTAATCTTGGACATCGTTAGAAATAATAAGTAAATTGGCAGCTTAATAAAATCAATTAACAGTTAAATTTCTGTAAAACGAAATATTAAAAACATGACATGTCCTTATCCCGAAATTATTATTTGCATAACTGCAAATAAACTACTAAAAACGTACAAGATCGTTCATTTTAAAAATAACAATGGCATGGTAATGGTATACGATCATTTCTATCGATTAAAACAGCGTAATAATTAATGACGTGACGTAATACTTAATTCAGTCAGAAGATAGTTAGATGTAAAAACTACCTCTTTGAAAATAACTTTTACATTCTCCTCTTTACGAAAGTGTAACTTTCAATCTTGATACCGCAACTGAAAGCGAAAGTGAAACATGCGAGGTGGTTGCTAGGTATGAAAAACTTTCGGTCCCTGGACAACGAAGTAAAACTGTCAATTTTTTTAAATATATTATAACATTACCTTTGTAACAATACTGTTGCATATACAAACATTATTTTATTATAATCACTGAATCATAATTTTATTTATTTATTTACGGTGGTTAATAAATGTCAAGGAGAGAATGAAAAGTTTAATACATTACACGCTGCGAAAGCCCTTTCAAGTGCTCGGTGTTTTTAACTAACCTAGGCTACGCTTACGCTTCGCCTCAGCCAATCAAAAACACCTTACACCTAAAAGTAAACTTTCGCAGCTTGTAATGTAATAACTATACTAGTATTGTAAATAAAGCTAACAAAATATTGAGAATTCGTAGAAGGGATAGTACCGCATTCCTTTGAAAAGCTTTGTGATCTGTTTATTGAATTGCCCGTTTTTAGACACCTACACTATTATTATCTGCATTTTTATATAGTTCCTTAAATGTGCTCCTTCAAGCAGGCATTTCTAATCTACGTTCAAATCGTTGAAGAAAATATGACAACACTTGTGCAAAAATTAATTACACCTTATTATTGTAAGTTGACGGATTGACCAAAATAAAATATTTTGTGTAGATAAACACATAACCCATTTGCTGTAAAATAAACCTTCCATAACTAATCATCACCGTTAGGTGTAAATGCCCCATGTTTTATTATAACATCTGTTAGTTAATATCAACACAAATGAATATTTAATAAAAGTTGTTGCATGACGCATCCCTTTCATACTAACGGATCATATTTCTAAAAAAGTACTTTATTTACGTGGACATTCAGACATTCATAAATTACTTTTTTATGTGACATACAATAACAATTTTTAAAAGTAGATCTAAAAAAAGGTATCACATTTTTAAATTACATTTGTACGCATTAAGGTAGGTTAGTGTTACAGGGTCGGACTTGAAAATCAATGAAACTTTAAAATAAATTTTTTCGAAATCTATTCATTTGAAGAACAAACTTTATAAGGAAAATTTGCTCTACTCTATTCCACCTATCTACCATTCGCCCAGAAACCTTCAATCAAATTACACCCTGTATTATAGTTATTATATGGAAATTTAAAAATTAATTATTAATTGCCTATCATTCATGATGGTACTATTTATTCGGTAAAATTTAGAATTTTATTATTATCAGCATCGTCATTATCACTGTCTGTAAAAAGATTGGTAATAGTTATTTACGTTGCAAGACCGCTACTTAGAACTTGCGAGCACGGTACCTAACAAGCGAGCGATCAGCGAGCTTGTTATTCGTGCAAACACGTAAGGTTCGTGTAACGGCCGAGAGTTTTGATTATATTCTGTGGCCGAAGCTTTTTTTAAAACTTTATTGAATATAATAAAACACATTTATATATTTCGTTTGCAGTCGTAGAATATATTTTATTATTTTTAATCGAGAGAAAACTTTATCTCTTTTAACATTTAGAATACAAATATTAATATTACTTTGTCTGTAATTATTTAAAGAGTTTAAGAAGAGTTTAAATAATTAAATTTGAATTAACACACTTAACAGAACAATTTTAGAATTCACATTTAAATGACATTAAGCAAAATAATTAATTAAAACTCGAATGAGCCTTTATGTTTTTACTAGCAAGACAATTTTAAAATCCACATCTAGTTTTAATACTCACTCAGGATAAACACTTGTTAAATACTTAATAAAGACTTGTGTGTTGAATGAATATTTAATAAAGACTAAAGACTTAAGACTAAAACAGAGGTATTTATACCTTATCTGCCTACACAGTTCTCATGGTCATGAGAGAATAAATGCCAAAGAAGTTCTCATAGACATAACATAGACTTAGCAGAAAAACTGTAATTTGATATCGTGAGTTTTATTATCTTAAGCAATTCTCATGTAACATGATCTTATCTATAGTGCGATTCTACGTACGTTACTCGAGCATTGTACAACGTTTTATAATATACCGACTCGTAAATCTTTAATAAATAATTCTTTCATTTGCTGAAGCAGTACAGCACAATACGTAAGATATATATTAATGTTTTAAATAAATATGTATGTTGCTATAGTATTGATGATAAACGAGCCCGTAATAATTTTTACGGGCTTCATAACGGGCTAACCCGTAAAAAGAATCTTTACCCATGGAGACAGCGTTCAATAAACAGATGTTTACGAGTCAGTATACCATAATAGTATATTATGTATTAAGGGCTTGATTGAGTGTGTTAGAGCCCGCAGAGTCAGTTAAGGCGCTAAGACGATACAGGGCTCTAAAACACTAATTAAGCCCGAAATACATACGTTAGTTTATGTCCGGCCTAAGTTTAAATTAATATTTAATTTTAAAATAAAAATAATTTGAAAAGTGCAAAACTTCAAGTAGGTAGGTGCAGCGATAAAACTTCAAGTAGGTTGGTGCAATGGTATATAATTACTGTTATTACTATGGAGACGTTGTAAACAAAGGTAGCTATTTTTCTAGCGGGCTCTAAAGAGTTTTAGAGCCCTAGAGCTCTAATTTAGCAACTTACGCTCTAAAAACAGGCCGCTAAGTAGGTCATAATCGCCCGACCGGACATAAAAATATATAACGAACGACAGCAGTCTTTTAAGGCTATTGAGATTTCTACGCTTGACATTTTCTGTGCTCTGTATCGGTCTTTTTGCACTCGACACTATTTTGTACTCGATATACTCGCTGGCCACAAAATGGTCTCCACTTTTTAATCTGCTCTTGAAACGTAAAACTGAACGGATGAATTACAATAAACATGACATAAAGCATATCCTAAAATTTACAATTAACATTTATAAATTTATAATTGAATTTTGTCACTAGAACAAAACGCAGCAAAAGTAGTTGTGTTTCAGGGAGTTCAGTTTTGGTCTAGAAAGGGTAGCTGGACACTTCACCGTGACCGTGGGCACTACGCCGACCTCTTGCAGTGGACACTTTGCCGTCCGTGGACACTATGTACTACGCCTACCCTTAAAGTAAATTTTGTTACTGCACACTACGCAGACCCTTAAAATATTTTTTTGTTGGACACAATGATGACCGTGGACACAACGCAACCGCAAGCGATAGACACTGGGCGACCCTTAAAATAATTTTTGTTGTTGGACACTTGTTCGACCTAGAGTCACTACATCTAATTACATAGGCCGTGCTGGTCGATCAGAGTACCGCAAAACGCCGCCATATTGGGGCAAAAGAAGCACGAAATTGTTCATTATTTGTATCCGATTGCATTTAATCAAATCCACGTTTACTTTAAAAGGTTTTTCGTATTCTGAAAGATCAAACCTCTAATATGTCAGATATGTACAACGTGGTTTTAATTTGTCCATTGTTAAGAATCACCCCTCTCTGCCCCAATATGGCGGTGTTTTGCGGTACTCTGATCGAACAGCGAGACCAAGGCGGCTAGATTTAATGACTGTAGCTCGACCATGGGCACAGCGCCGACTGTTGACACACCGCTGACAACCGGCTACATTTCGACGGGCATTTATTTTTTTGCACTTTCATTTATTTGAGATCTCATAATCTCAAATTTATTAAATAAAAATAAATAATTCTTGATGTCATTCGATAGAGAATGTTTTGCTGTTTTCAGAGATGCAGTGGCGGATTTAGCATTTACGAGGCCGCAGCGCAGGCGCAATTCAATTTTAGGTCTCCGTCTAAATATTTTTACTACAGTGTACATTCTACGCTCACATCTTTACTATAGCACGTGCTCTAGATTAGTTAAGATTTTACGAATCTTATACACAGCAAATCAACTACATTACGTTTATTGGTTGAAACAAAAAACGTAAATGAGAACTTTTTAATTAATCTTCTTCTAACTTCTAAATTGCAGTAAACTATATTTAATATGGTATCCAACGGAGTTATCTTATTTTAATTTGACCGTGCCAATTATAAATATCGCACACTTTATTTGGGTTGAAATACAAATGCTGAATTAACATTAATTACAACAGATAACCGTAGCAGCATCTATATATTGCCAATTACATATATTATCAAACAAAAGCAAAATCTGTAAAATAGGGGAAGCCCACTCAACTAACAACAGGTACTCTTGGCAATGATGAAGACATGAAAAAGATGTATTTTTTACGTAATAATTTTAACGCACCAAAAACATACCGGGAAGCATGTAATTATTACATGCCACTGAGCATCGCTTGGAATATTAATTCTGGCATGCAAAAAGAATAAGAGAAACGTAATTTTCATATGAATTTCTATTACAGCGCTATTTGGACACAAAGCATCTGGTTACGATAAGTATAAAAGATATTTAAATGTTACTGCCTCGTCTTCTAAGTTACAAGATTTTTTCGTAAAACTAATTTTGTAAACAATGAAAAGCAATTAGCGTTAACTGAAAGACTGTTTGAAATTCATACTATTAATAAAAATCAGTTTCCGGTCAATGATTGCACATCTGAAATTCATTTAAAAATTGTTCGAAAATCTTACTTAACAAATTATTTATGTGGGAGGGGGGGCATCCGTAATGTCCCGCTTTATTGATTTTGAAACTGGTCACCTTATCCTTGGGTCGGTTTTGGAAGTAATAATAATAATTGCTAACCACTACAAACAAGATTTTCCCCAAAGTAGGGAAGATGGTAGCGGAGAAAAAATGACAAGTGCCAGAAAAACACCATTAGTTTTACCGTTATTCTTGTTCTTTTTTTATACTGTACTTCTCAAAATATTTAAACCTACGTTTTTATAAAAATTGAAGTTTTTTGCGGTCCACGTAAACTTAGGCCTTGTTTATTTGGCCCTTATGGGCCTTTGCGTTTAAGAGTGAAAGCAAAGCAAATTCTTATTAAATCGTGTAAAATTTAATTAATCAATTCTGCAATTTGGAAAACGGTAAGTAATCTCAGTTTCTATATCTTTCTATTTGCATTTATTTCTAGTCAAACCAATTAACACACAAAATAAACGTTCGTTCTCGTTATCTACCATTTCTATTAGACAAACCCATCATGACGCAAACTGTGAACATTTCAGCAGTTGTGGTGGATTACGTTCAATAATAGTCATTTCAATCTCCATTGATTCCATTTGGCTTTTACCAAGCAGCTCTGTAGAACTATCAAGGAAATTAGACTTCTAATCCATGTGGCAGAATAGAGCAAATAATGTAAGTGCAATAGACATATTTCCTTGCCAACTACTTACACACAGCACGCTAGTAGAAAAAATAAACATTAATTGAACTAGTTTACATTTTGTGCTCGAGAAGATAAATGAATACTATTTATTGCTTACATTTAACTATGGCTTTCATTCTCTGGAAACCACATTTTAAAACGGAAACAGCACGCTAACATATAATCAGGATTACTTTAACCACTGCATAAAACAAAAAGGACCAATATACAGCTTGGTTGCAATGAATGATTGTTGAACATTTGTGTATATTTCATAGAATAAGGCTAAATAATAAAAGATTTTCATGTTTTTATGATTATAATTAATATCTAAAAAACCACTTGTAAAAAATTGTAAAATGTAAAACTGTCTAAATTGTAAAATTATTATAAGAAGACTCACGTACTTAATCGAAGTTACCGAAAACAATATTATTCAAAAGCTAATTACCGGTATTGTTATTTATTTCCCTTCCATGCATTATTTAGCATATAATGTTACCAAAAATAGCATTTGAATGAATAAATTTCTGCTTTACTAGATAGCTTCAAATGACAAAATATCTAGAAAAGTTATTTTGAAAACAGCTGCATTTTACACTAACTTTAAGGAAAATACTGTATTTGAATTTTTCATTTTGTGTTGTACAAGCAAGAAATTTATGAAAAATCTTTATTTCTTTGTTTGAGATAATCCAACAGAAACCTCGCATTAAAGTCGTTAGATAAATGTTTTTATTCTGATTCAACATTATATGGGCGCAACAAATGTTTGTACAGAATTCTGTAGATACAGCTTTTTAAGCTTGCAGAAAAGTGTTGCGAAAGCTTCTTTAGATATAACGTTGAAATGGACTGTCCAAGTATCCAGATCTAGGATTACTTCACTTTCCTCGAAAACGAGGCTTTTACTGCTTCGTTGTTGCCATTGCCGGTGTGATTATTAAAAACCTTTTAAATTGGCATTCTGTAGCACGAGTTTTGCAGGAGTAGAAAAAAAGGTAATATTATAATAAAACGCATTCCGATTTTTGCTGGATCTCGTGGCTTTATTATAAAACAATAAATTATAAATGATATTGTTAGGGTTTAGTTTACATATTTAATTATTTATTGTATCATTGTGTCTTCTCTTAATTAGGTTATAAATTTAGGTTAATAATTATGTTATTGTACAAATTTGTTGTTAAGTACATTTATTCGGCTATGTTCGCCTATCGTCGACTTATGCATGTTTGGGGCGCATAGCTCAAGGGTTACTTGTCCGGGAGAGGGGTAGAACAGTACATTTTTTACTCACTTGTATATAAGTTGCTGTCCTGTACAGTCCAACAAAAATCATTAGTTCAAATAAAATTATTAAACGTTTAACTAAGAAGTGTTTTTTTTATCTTTTAATTATTGGTCCTTCGAAGTGGATATTTATGTGTAATAAATAAATAATTACCCGGTGTTATATCGTGTTACCATATTCGTTGTCGATACTGTAAAAAAGTGTGAAAAAGTTAAAGTGTACCCAGTGGTATATCGTGTACAGTTGTCGATACCAAAAACCAAAGAGATTATCATTAATATCAAAACATCGCTTGAAGTTATCAAACTGTTAAAAAATTCTAAAATAAAGAACGACGCACAAAAAACCGTTACTTTGAGTTTCAACAAGCCAGCATAGCAAGAATACCCTTTTGTACTTCAGATACCTGCTTACACCGGTGATTCAACCTACCAGGAATACCCAGCGTTTTGTCCACTGCTAGGACAACAACAGCAGCTTTCTAGGAAGGATTAACGTACGTGGGCTTTTCCTTGTAGCTCAATACTCATTATCCAAAACCTGTTGCTTTTATTTGAGTTAGAAACGTCGTACTTATTCAAATTCCTATTCTCAATTAAATAATGGAGGAACTAGATTTAAACAGTTTAACTAGAAAACGCGGCATTCTCAAAGGCCATATTACTAGATTCCAAAATCTAGTAGACGCTATAAAAAAGGTTTCGAATCCTGATGAACTATCATTATCACAACTCAGCATTCGTTTGGAGGCAGTACAACCTATTTTAGATGATTTTAACGATATTCAGTTTGATATTGAATCGCATCAAACAAAAGCAGAAGAAATACAGGCAAACCAAAAAGAAAGAGAAAATTTTGAAAATTCATATTTCACTAACCTAGCATTAGCACAAACTCTTTTAAAGAAGAACAATTCTAATACATCTTTCACATTCCGTGCCTCATACTAACAGCAGCTTCGATCCTTCAAACCTTTTAAATCAGGTGAAGCTACCTACAATTAGTCTTCCCACATTTGAAGGCAACTACGAGAATTGGCTCGAATTCCGTGACACCTTTGATTCACAACAGTAACAGCATTAGCAATGTACAAAAATTTCACTATTTAAAAGCATCATTGAAGGGTGAAGCCAGTCAGATTATACAATCCTTGCAGCTTTGCGATGCTAATTATGCAGTAGCATGGAACGCATTATAGATAGGTATAACAATAAGCGCTTGATAGATAATAATCATATTAAATCGTTACTCAATTTTCCGACTTTGTCCAAAGAATCACATGTTTTATTACGCCAACTTCTAGATGGGATTTCAAACCATTTACGATCATTAAAAATTTTAGACCAACCAGTTGATCAATGGGATGGGCTATTAATCTATCTTATAGTCTTAAAATTAGACATGACTACAAAGCGTGAATGGGAATCATATAAAATAACCGGGGAATTTCCTACTATTGCTGAATTAAAGGAATTTCTAAAAGGTAGATGTGCATTATTAGAAACATTAAACATGAGCTAGGGCAATGAAGTAAAGTATAATAATAAACATAAACCATTTAAATTTCAAACCCATACTGCATCTAATACGTTCGTAACTACCAACGAGTCAAATGCAAACAAACAACCCATCTGCGTATATTGCAAAAATAGCCATAGCATTTACAACTGCGAAGAATTCAAATCACTGCCTGTTCAGTCAAGAATAGCTCAAGTAAAGACGCATAAATTATGCTACAATTGTTTAAGAAATTCGCACTCCACACTTTATTGTAGATCTGCTGGATGCAGATCCTGTAGGAGAAAGCATCACTCACTCCTACATATTAATAACAACCCAGTTGCCGAAAATTTTCCAAGAACGGCAACCCAAACAATTTCGTCAGCAACAGATAACATAGATCCAAGATTGTTTTACGTGGGGTACCCGTGTTAACATACCCCCACGTTCCTTCCAAGAGGAAGTGATTGGGATACGCCCAATCAGCGCGCAAGTTGCACAACCGGCAATCGTGCAATTGCTCCCAGATTAACTCACTGGTAGGAGCGAGGTTGCCTATCCACCCTCTACTAGCTAAGCGTTCACTAGTGACCGAGCAGTTGACTTAACACGCTGCTCACCCGCCGGCACCCTCCCGTCCTCTTTCATACGGGGTCAAGTACCTCGTCCAGCATAGGACTATTCCCCAGCTATGCGCTCTTGCAAAGTGGGACCACTGCCCGATCGAATCCAACCTCAATTGTGGCAGGACTTGGTTTTTAAGCGGTTTTGCCACCCCGATCTACCAATTTTAGGCTTGGTGGGCCCTCGACAGAGCTTCTTTAAAGTCTACACGTTATAGACTCCCGGTGCGTACCCGATATTGGTGAAGTTGTCTTAATAGTGAGAGGCTATATATTCGCTTCAACTATCCTTAAGTGTAATGGCTTTCGGAGCTTCTCTCAATCACCGTACCCAGCTGCAGTCCGGATCAAAGGGTGGCCAGGACAGCTCCTAAGCACATTTACCTGGCGGCTTGCAGTTTCCCAGCACATGGGATGAACCTCACTTCTAGTCACCGCACTATAGATTCCGTCAAGCAGCGGGTTCCTTTGGTGACCATAAATGGCCTCGGGCAACAGCGGGTTCCTTTGGTGACCTTACATGACCTAGGTCATGCAGCGGGTTCCTTGGTGACCATGATTGCCCTCGGCCAAGCAGCGGGTTCCTTGGTGACCATAAATGATCTCCTCTCTTAGGCGAGATTCGAATCCGCCCACACCGGTCTCATCTACCAGGGCTCCCCCTGATCGGTATGAGTAACCGTCGAGAATTCTCACGAATTTCTCTACCACACACTTTATCTGACAGCTTCGTCCATTGCCCTTGATAGGGATAGGGTAGAAGGCAGCCAGTTCTAGGGGTGAACGTCGTGTGGTCTCCCGTTCACCCAAAGCAACAGATAACAGTGCAATTCTTACTGAAGCTAATCAAGTTCCATCCACCAATATTAATCACGTTTTAAACGATTACAATCAACAAGTGCTATAGTCCACTGCAATTGTAATAGTTGTAAGTAATTCTGTATCGTATTATAAATGTAGGGCTCTTCTGGATAGCGGCAGCCAGTCAAATTTATAACTCAAGACATGTGTAATATATTAGGCTTGCAGAAAACCAAAATTAGTTTAGCTGTTAATGGTATTGGCCAAATTTCAACGCAAATGACTCATAAAACGGAGGTAGCAATTAAATCCAGATTCAACAGTTACGAATCTTCCTTATCGTGTATAATTGTTCCAAAAATCACGGGAAATCTTCCCAATCATTCATTTAACGCAAGGTCCCTGGAAATACCAGAAAATATCCAGCTAGCGGATGAAACATTCAATATCTCAAACAAAACAGATTTATTAATAGGGGCTCAGGTATTTTGGAACTTAATATGTGTCGGTCAGTTAAAGCTAGGGGTTGGTCAATTAACACTTCTGAAAACCAGATTTGGTTAGGTGCTATCAGGTCCTCTCAGTTATCAGGTTAATCATATCAATAATCCTCAGTGTAATCTGAGTACTGCTAATGACAACATTGAGGTTCAGAACCAGCTAGTTAAATTTTGGGAATTGGAGGAATGCCGATCTATAAAGGCATTGTCACGCGAAGAAAATTATTGCGAGGAGAATTTTATAAACACAACGTCTCGCGGTAAAGACGGACGATTTTACGTTTCAATTCCTCTAAAGGAACCCGTTGAAATGTTAGGCGACTCAAAGGAATTAGCAATAAAACGGTTTAATTCACTTGAACATAAATTTCAAAAAAATCCCCATCTAAGGGAATCGTATATAGCTTTTATGGATGAATACCCGCGATTAGAACTTTGCGCAGCCCTTTTACTTGCCAGACTTAGCGAAAAAACCCGTGCTGCTCTGGTCTTAGATATAAACACGGTTAACTGTTGGTGCGATTCGACAATCACCTTGGCTTGGATAAAAACGGCTCCAAACTTATTAAAAACATTTGTAGGTAACCGCGTCGCGGAAATTCAAGATCTTACTTCACAATATCTATGGAGACATGTTGATTCGAAGCAAAACCCTGCCGACTTACTATAGCGTGGCGTCAGGCCGCTTAATTTAATCAATGCCGAACTTTGGTGGCATGGCCCGGTATAGTTAGCAAACTTTTCTCCACATATCCATCCCGAAGATTATAAGAATATCGAAAATTCTCCTGATTATTTAACAGAACGGCGACGTCAGATTACTGTATTGGCAGCCAAAACTGAACCTCACATGCTTTTCGACAAATTCTCGTCACTGAATAAGCTTCAAAGGGTGGTAGCATATTGTTTGCGTTTTAAGAACAATGCAGTCAATCCAAAAAATCTGAGAGTTATAGGTAATCTAACCGTTCAAGAACTAAAGAATGCTCTACAATTATTAATAAAGATACCCCAACAAGCTGAATTTAAGCAAGAAATCTCAGACTTATGCAAGCACAAACAAATCAATTCTAAAAGCAATTTACTAGCTTTAAATCCCTTTATCGATCGTAATGGACTTTTAAGAGTTGGTGGTAGGTTAGCTAATTCCTACTTTTCAGGCAACAAAAAACATCCTATTTTGCTGCCTAAAAATCATAAGTTGACATTGCTTATTATCAGAAATATGCACGAGGCAACTTTACACTCTGGTCCGCAAGCCCTTCTGGCGTATTTAAGAGAAACATATTGGCCAGTCTCGGGTCGTAATCAAGATAAAAGGATTGTCCACACGTGTGTACGATGTTTTCGAGCCAATCCTCGAACTGTTGAGACATTGATGGGACCTTTACCTAAAGAACGCCTGGAACCCCATTTTCCTTTTGAAATTTGCGGGGTTGATTATTATGGCCCCATCTTAATGAAAAACAAAAAGGGTCGAGGCTGCAAGAGTGTGAAGGTTTATATTTGTATATTCATTTGCTTTGCTACCAAGGCAATTCATACTGAATTAGTCTCTGAACTCACCACGGAGGCATTTTTAAGGCGATTTTCGTCTCGAAGAGGAAAACCCTCAAAAATATACTCCGACAATGGCTCCAACTTTGTTGGTGCAGATAATTGCCTAAAGCAATTCCTAACGAGTCTAAATTCTCCTGCCAAAAATAATAATTTTCAAAATTCATTAGCCTCTGAAGGAATTATTTGGAATGTCATTAGAAGTTTCATTGGAAGTTAGGGTGGTGAGTGTTAAGTGCGCGAACGGAACAACAAAACGTGCCATATCTAAAGTGTACGTCCTTCCAATAGACAATTAGTATAGAACTAGTGCAGCGAATTGAACTTTTCTCATTAGAATTTTACGCATTATTTAATAAATCTTTGTAATAGTTAATAGTAGAAACAAATCTATTGAAAGAGAGCCTTTCAAGGTGGGGGTGTATGTTAGGGTTTAGGTTACATATTTAATTATTTATTGTATCATTGTGTCTTCTCTTAATTACGTTATAAATTTAGGTTAATAATTATGTTATTGTACAAATTTGTTGTTAAGTACATTTATTCGGCTATGTTCGCCTATCGTCGACTTAAGCATGTTTGGGGCGCATAGCTCAAGGGTTACTTGTCAGGGAGAGGGGTAGAACAGTACATTTTTTACTCACTGGTATATAAGTTGCTGTCCTGTACAGTCCAACAAAAATCATTAGTTCAAATAAAATTATTAAACGTTTAACTAAGTGTTTTTTTAATCTTTTAAACAGATATATTAAAATGAAAAATATATCATAAATGAATGGTACTTGAGCGAAGAGAAATCAAGTCGTCAAAGCACCAAAAAATTCACGAAATTCGTTGCAATCAGATTTGAGATAAATATTTCAGGCCACTTTTGAATTAAAATTTATTGTTGCAGATAGCGAGGGCCAAAAACGAAATGCACTTTTTATAGAGAGGACATTTTTCAAAATCTACCGCATTGCTACCCAATTCTCATTAACAATAATCATATAACAAGCATCATCGATAATCACGTTGGCTTATTTTCAAAATCGTAACGTTATATATAACTTTTATATCAAACTTACCACATTTGTTATGCGTGTAGTATCGAGGAAAAGATTTACTCACCTGAAAAGAAAAAAGATTAGTAGTAGATTAATCTAGCAAAACTGGTAAAATAAGTTTAAATAAGTTAAAATTGGTTGGGAATTCCGGCAACACTATTGGTTAAAACAAAATTTGGACTACACTTCCAAGATAAGAGCGGGGATGATACGTTTTTTTGTACGTCGCGTTCTACCAAGTCTACCTAAAGCCTTCCTGTTTCGTGCGGAATAAAAATGATTATGAAATAAAGATTATTAAAAGTTTCACAGTTTTATTAAAATACAACCTGACAATATTGTTTCGACAGCTATGCTGTCATTATCAAAGGTAATATAATTATAAACAAACACGTCGCTAAGGTAGATACAAAATAGGTAACTAGATAAAATAATAATAATAATCATAATTAAATATCTAATACTTCCAGTAACGGAGAATTACTGAGCTCAAGTTGTTCATTCATTAAAGGTACCCTGAGTTTGTGTTTGTATATCTCAAAGGCTTCTAAAATGTCTAATTTGCGTTTGTTATTACAAAAATGTAGGAATTTAATATTATTTTGAGGAGTCATTGTGTGATTTTGTTCTAAAAGGTGTTTGGTCTTTATTTCATGATTATGGAGTTCCACAAAATAAGGCTGGAAACAATAAACAATAAAAATGATTACCTGCTCATATCTAAATATAAAACAATCGATGGCTTTTTAAATTCTTTTTGTAAATCGCACTTTATACATGAAGCTTAGATATTTTTGTAAAAACAGCAAAAGGCATGAGGCAATCTAAGACTTAGCTTAGGTTAGGTTAGAGCAGTAAATCTCAGGTTATCATCGGATTCACTCATGATAAATCTAGAATTTCGAAAACGAAAAAGTAAATGTTAAATTTTTAAAGACAATAGTAATAATACGTTTACAATCTGTATAATGTCAGTCAATCTACTATTTAGTACTTATAGAAAAATAATTATACGTATGTACTCGTTTACAAAAAGTAATTTTTTATAAACAATTACAACTTAAATGTTAAGGTTATTAACCCCTTAGCTGCGAAATGTAAACATATTCTAGCATGTAAACATATTGTGATGAGAATGAAAGTAGCTTTACGTGTACCCCAAAAAGCTTTCATTGTTTTTATTGTAATTTAGCAATAATAATGAATAATATTATATTAACCATTATATAATAATGTAAAAATTAATCAATTTTACGCTAATTAAACAACAATTTCATAATAACTTTATATAGTACCTAATAATAATAAATTATTTTAGGCCGTCTAGATAGGTGAACGGTATGAGGTCTGGCTTAGCAAGCAGATGGTCAAGGGTTCGATTTCCGAAGCGATACTTTTTCTAGACGGATTTGCAATCAAAATATAATTTAATGTAAAACAATAATTAAACAAAATAAATTTACCTTTATCTATAATTTATAACTTTTATATTTCAAATCATAATATAATATTGCATGTGCTGACATCTATGGTGTTTTAATATAACTGCTATCGTGGGAAATCATTACCGTTCAGTTTAGAGATTGTGAGCAAGGAGTCATTTTCACAGTTAGATTACGTAGAATGTGTAACTTTCTATAGTGGTCGTAAATACAAATATATTCTTTACTGTGGTTTTTTTCTAGCAAACCAATAACCAGCAATAATTGCTTGTCTCAATGCTACAAGGTTAATCTAGGTTACATTAGGTCAAGCAGTTGAACTGGTTTAAGAAATCACATGATCGCATAAAAAATTATAAGAAGCCTTATTATTTTCTGGTCTAAATTAATACTTTTTATTAATACTTTCGATTTTGGTGTAAAAAATAGATACAATAATGAGAAGAAAATCAACCATTTGTATGTGAAATCTTATGGTATATTCTTGTTTCGTGCGTCGGGTTTCGTGCGCCGACGAAAATCTACCTGAACCTTTCTGGTTTCGTGCGGAATTAAAATAATGGCGTTAATGACTTTTTATTTCGTGCGTTCCCTGCAAATGTTTACCTGATCTTATCTGAATATCAAGTATAATATCAACTTTAATATTCTACATTTAAGGGAGTCAGCTAAAAAGGAAGCAAATTCCTCTCTCTTTGGTAGTTTCTTTTACTTAAGCATCATTCGTTTACCATTAGTAGCGCTAAAAAGCAAACGGAAACTTTACTCAATTTAGAATATTGATGGATAATACAGATCTACATACCTACTTTGTTATGTACCGCTAATATTATCTGCAATTTCCTTGAAATTCATAACGTCACTAAATTTGCAATGTGAAACAGCGATTCATAATATACAGGATTTAAAGAAACACTAATATGGGAAAACCTTACTTTCCTTAAGTGTCGATGTGGATGCTTTGTAAATTGACATCTGTTAAACCTGATACATTTTTATTCTTAATGTCTACTACATTTCTTATTTATATGTACTTATCCATTATTATTTCCCTTTTATTAATTTGGATCTAAAAGTAGCTAAACTAAATAGCTTTAATTTAGAAAATCAATATAATTGATGAAGCAATCGAAATGGTTTAAAAAAATCAGATGACTATTTAAAAAATTATGAGAATAATTATTTACTCGTATCTGGTCTAAACTAATAATTTTTATAATACTTTAGATTTTTGTATTTGGTGTGAAAACATACATGAATAAAATACTGAAAAGAAAATCAACAATTTATATGTAGAAATCTTATTTTAAAAAGTATCCAAAGTCAGCAGGTAAATTTTCGGTGAGCGCACGAAACGAGAAGTCATTAGTACCGAACTTGATTATCCATCTGGTTGACGCACGAAACCAGGAGATTTTACAGTTCCGCACGAAACACTAACAAATCAATCTTATTTTAAAAATATTTGATTCACTGAAGATTCATATCCTCTGGACGGGTTATAGTACTCGTGAATAGGAACAAAAAATTCTTATGCAGTTTTTGATTTTAAAAAAGATCAACTTTTGGAAACTGCTGGAAATAATAGTCAAAACAGACTGTGACATCATCTAACATCAGTTGCATCAATGCATTCGATATCACGTTGAAAATGGAGTTAGGTACATCTAGCTCCAAATACTATTCTTTCTTCAACCAGTGACCACCGTAATCCACTTTTCAAAAACTATTTTTTTTATCGGCTATTATAAAAGATTAAAAAGATATTAGAAAAGTCACTAATGATATTAAGCTTTTTTTGGTGCATTTTATGTATACTCTCAGCTGTCCAGAGGTTACGAACCTTGAATGAAACACCCTGTATAATAGATTTCTTTAATATAATGGTACATTTACAATCTGAACTATATTATTTCCAAAATAATATTTCTTTCGTTCTATGAGTTAGAGCGCATAAAACGAGAAGTCATTAGTACCGAATGTTATCGTCTATCGGGTTTACGAACGAAACGAGAAGATTTTATGGCGAAACGAAACGCTACGCACAAAATGCTCACAAATCAAGCTGTCACACAACAGCTGTCAGGTAGCTAGCTAGTAAATCATACTATAATGACAGTAAAAGTAGTTCTGCCTCCCAACTTCAATCAGCGTTAATTTCAAAACGGACCTTACTTACAAAACGTGCTTCGTATCAAAGCTCCTACTTTAGTACATTGCGGAAAAGAGAAATGTCTTTGAAGATTTTCCACAACTGCATTTCATTAATAACACAATGTATATAATATTGCTATTGGTATTGGCAAATACCACCCAGTGAAGTATGACATAAGAAAAGTGAAGAAGTGTACTAAACTTTTACACAACTTTTGTTCTGCTAATTGATTAACTTATACGCCATCTATTTATACATTTTCAATGAAAATCACGGCGAAGATTCTCATCTTTTATTCTTCTTTATAGAGATATGACGTTTCGAGCTGAAATACACAGTCTTCTTCAACAACACTACTAGAACATTACATAGTAAAAAATGCAGTGGTGGTGAAAAACATATTTGGTGTGGTGAAATATCTGAGTGTGAATTTCTACACTCATGTGAATGAAATTAACAACCAAAATTAACACGCAGCAACAATTTTCTTATGAGTGTTATCTTAATTTAAAAAATGGTTAAAAATAATGTTTTTGGTGTACAAATCATTTGAATTTGGTAAAGATATTCTCGTTAGTGTAAGAGTCATCTTTCAGAAAATGTATTTCAGTATTCTAGCATGTTAACAGCAGTAAAGAGTGTTAATGAGATTGCCAACAAAACCGATTTAACCCTCGCGAGTGTCATCCACCGAACATTCACCTCCAACGCGAATAATCACGATTGGACGTGAGCACTTTTATTTACTGTTTGTGTTTGAATGTAGTTAGTTGTCTTTGAAAGTCACAATGATTTTTAAGATTCAACTAGCCAATAAAAGTAAATATGCTAAAATAGAAGGGGATGCATCTTTCTACGATATTGTGCAATTAGGTAAGATTTTAAAACTATAATTTCCAGTCCTGGTCGTGTCTATTCAGCTTTTTCTTATGTAAGAGTTTTAGCAGCCATGTTGATCCTTTGTAATTTCAATCATCATTATGCATAAATATAAATAATAATGTTTACGTGAATTATGGATAAATAATAGATAAAATTATTTTCAGATTTTTGGTTTACAAAGAACCATTTAAGTGTAAAACCGTTTCTGGTTCCTGCTATGTAGTACCTACATAAGTATATATGTGATGAAGTATATATGTCGGTATAGTAGGTCGGTACTTGGACGGCCGAACTCAGCTTAAAAAGATGGCGCATATGTGTTTATAAAACGTGTGATTATTAACATGTGATTACTGACATTGTGATTAGTGACATTAAATGTCGTTTCTATAATTACAGGTAAGGTTTGTAATGTAAATTAGAATGTGTAAATAATTTTAATAAAACTTTAATTACAGAAACTCATAATTACAAATGATAAACACAGTCAACTTTGAACATTTTTACATTGGGTAACAAAATTAAGAATTCATGATTTTCAAATAATGAAGGAAAATCATCACAGTATGTATTTACATTGGATTATTTAGATTTAGAATGTATTTATATTTTGCATTTTGTTTTAAAATAAAACTAATATTTGTGTGCATTATTTTTTTACTTTTTTCTTTTTGTACACTCCAATAAATGATTGTAACCACTATAATTGGTTCCTTTTCCATTAAAAAAATGTTCCTTACCATTATAAGCAATAATTTTTACACTAAAAGAATGGGAAATTAACACTCAGTTCGTGCATACTTTACACTCAACAAATGTTTTCTCGCACAACAATATGGTTGTCATTTTTACACTCAGTGTCCATGACTTTAACCTGCATTGAAGGTTAAAGTTGTTATATATTTTACCACTTTTAAGACCAATGTTATTTACACTCATCAGTGTGGATAAATAGGAACCACTCTGGGTGTTATTTGAGTGTAAAAGTTAACACTCCATTTTTTACTGTGTATTACTACATAACCCAATTTAATATTATTAATGGTTGCCTTTCTTTTTTTTTAGTTAAAACAACTAACAAAATTGCATCTTAAAATATTTATATCTAGCTACAACTGTAGCAATATAATAGGTAAGAAGAGTAATACTTGAAGACAGAGAGACTTTTGTTATTGTAATTTGTTTTTTTGTCGAGTGTACATGGGGAACACCTTGAACATCTTTTACAATAACAAAAATGTTTATAGATAAATTAGAGTAAGTATCTTCAGGTTTGTTATTAAATTTCTCAACACCTACCTATGCAAATTTTGATTCTGCTACATTGTTGAACAGTTAAAGTTAAGACCTTTCAAACGAGGTATCACCCAACTCGGTCTAGGACATTTGGGCGCGGCCATCTCGGCGCGGCCGTTTCGGTGTGAGAACAGTTTGGCGCAAGGACACTTCGGCGCAGGCACACTTCGGATCCGGGACACTTCGGAGCAGGCACACTTCGACGAAAGGTCTTTAAACTATTAGTCTAATTTTTTGTGACAAGCTACTATATTATCAGAGTAACCATTTTTATTTTTATATACACATATACACCTTCTTAAATCCAGAATTTTGCTTAGATTGGTTAAATTGCATTATTCCAGTGCTTTTTGTCTTTAAGCACTGGACTATATGCACTAAGCAGTATTCATTTATTTAAGTGTTACCTAGTGAGACGAAACTCGTAAAGTGGGACAGGTATTTATCAGTGGCACGGTATTCAATGTTAATATCAATTTTCCTATGTCATTTATTTGATTTTATAGAATTTTGGATTTTTTAAAAGTTATATAACATGATTATCAGACATGATATTCTTATAAACAATAAGGAATTTATAATAAACAAATTTAAATTCTTATTACACATTATTCCCTTATACAGAAGAAGATTGATTTTTATGTATTGATAGCTTAGAAAAATGAATTTTTCTTAAATCTGGCAGTACATACGAGCTTTTGTGGTTGGCAAATACTGAGTTATTTTTCTCCATCATACCGTATTTATCGAATTCTGTATTGCATGGATCATACTGTATTTATTACCTGTAAGTATCTACAAATATTGTTCAGTACAATAGTACTAGACAATTTTTCGCGCCGAAATATCCCTGAGCCTAAGTGGTCCGCGCCGAAATGACCGCTCCTAAACGGCCGCGGCCAAATGTCCGGCTCCGCACCCAACTCCCCCTTGCTGTTGAAACAACTGAAGGGATAGCTGTCATTCGGAGAGGGTTGAGGGTGGGGGATGCAATTTTTACATTCAATGGCAGCTTACTTAAGAAGAAGTTAACTTAGAAAAGTCAATAGCGAGAGGGTTGGGGGCACTTAATCTTTGCACTGTATAAATATATATACAGTGCAGTATTTAATATAGATTTTCTAATTTATACAATTGCCAATTCAGCACTAGTGCTATACATGGCGGTGTTAATGTAAGGTAATTAGCGTCTATATGACTAAAGAGGTAGTACATATATGCCTCTATCGCCAGAACGATATCATTTCACATATTAATACTATACTAGTACTTAATTTTTAATAGAAAGTATTTGTTTTGAGGCCAGGTTGGGTTGGAGACCCTTTTCATCCAGGTTTAATCAAATAAAACAAAATAATGTTGCTTCAAATATTTGTGGACGACGCGACGTTTTGCCTCAATTGTGAGTATTATTAAGACAATTATTTATATAAAAGATTTTTTGGTAATATTAATTAATTTAGTTATAATTGGTCAATTTTGTATACAGTTTACAGGGTGATTCACAAATAACTAATATCCTTTAAATGGTAAGTAGAGGGGAGACAGTAGAGCTAATTTACCTTGACAAGTACAGGTCAAAAACAAATAGTTTTCAAGAAAATGAATTTTAAAGTTTGATCCAAAAATTCAATAAAACTTGAAAATTAATTTTCCGTAAAACTTCGTTTTTGACCTATACTTGTCAAGGTAAATTAGCTCTACTGCCTCCCCTCTACCAACCATTTAAAGGATATCAGTTATTTCTGAATCACCCTGTAAAATCTTAACATTGAAATTTGTAATTTCCAATCCATATAGATTATTTTATATTTAAATAATGATGACATGAATTGAATACATATTTAATGAGATATTGATATGAATTTCAATAATTATCTTGGTGTTTTATTTCCGACGTCATATTAAAATCGGATCTACGTTAACGGATAACATTATATGCAGCTGTATAAATTTAGTATTTATTAAATTGTGTAAGCGCATGAGATAACTATATACGTAAGGGAGCGGATGATTATGCAGTATAAGAAAGTTAATTCAATTAAATATTAGTATATTAAATTGTGGTAAATTGTACTGAAATTTTCTATATCAGTTCTGAAATTCATTGAATCTGTATATTTTCTAATTTCTATCATTTCTAGAATTAATCTATTCGTATTTTCCTTCAGTAAGTAGAATTTTAGGTTTATTGAAATTAAAATAATAATTTTTCTTTATACACTGTTCGTTAAAGCAGTAACGTATTTAAAATGTTGTTTAATAGATTTTTTACGTTATTGTATTCTTTTTTATAATTATTTACTTTGTCCTAGGTACTGAGCTTGATTTTTCTTGACATTTTATGTAATTTATGAACTGTGTGTGTTTGTTAATTGTGGTTTTATCTTTTAAATTTCTCAAATTCTTTTTTAGTTTATTATTGTTGTTATAACCAATTTTATAATTTGATCTATTAATGATTCTTTTAGTTATTCTAATAAGTAGTGTGGTGTTAGTGTGGTATGAAGGAAATAGCAATAATTGTATTAATTTGTGTGCATTCATTCCTATTGTTTTCTATTATCATGATATTAAATAATTATATTTCTGAAGAACTTTGGTTGTAATGTGTTGGTTATTAATTTATTTGTGAATTGTTTACAGTGGATCACTGGCTAATTATTTTCTAATAATATCGTTTTAATGTTGACAATCCAACTCGAAAATTTTTAACCAATCAAATTACAGAATTTTTCAAATTGGGACCAATGAAATTAGTGTTATAGTGAAAAAACCACTAGTGGTTTTTTCTTAGTGAAAAAGTTTATGTCAAAATGAAATGTCAAAATTAATTAATATAATATTAACTACACACGCTAAATAAAAATTTGCTCGATGGATTGTCAAGCCGAATACAACTCGTGGTCTAATTTTTTCTTGCAAAATTTATCATTTAAGACATTCGTAGCTTTTGCTTTTGGAAAATTACACTCGTCTCCTGCGTCGACTCGTGTAGTTTTCGTTGCGAAAGCTACACATATCTGAAATGACAAATTTTGTCGGAAAAAATTAAACCACTTGTTATATAATATATGATTAAATTTTCTTTATAGAAATATATTGAAGATAAAAGGATGTTATGTTGTTAATTTTTGAAATTTTATATTAGTTTCACAGTGAAAATTTAATAATCGACGCGAGTGAATTTGTTTTTTATAATATTTTATTTTGAGTGTACCATTGGGTTGCCTATATTGTAATTTTGGATGAAAAGCGTTAATCTTTTGTAGTATGCCATTAATGCAATTTTTATTATTTTTCGTTTGATTAAACCAAGCTTCAAGTTCTTGGAAAATAATTTCAATTAATCATATGTATTTAAACAGCCTTAAGTAAAATAACTAAAATCAAAATCATGGTTGCCCTTGCTTAAATTCTCACCCCACGCCATTAATTCTGCCATAGCATCTTGACATTACAATTTATTTAAAATATTGTTAATAGTTCTCGGACAATACAAACGATAGTAAATTATTAGTAGGTATTAAATAATTTTAGGTACTAAATTATACAGTAAATTAAAATCATCTGTCCACACAATGTGTAGTTCGATTATGATAAAATATTTTCAATAAAGTTTGCATAATATGTTAATTTATTTGACTTTAAAAGCAGTATTGGATTATTAATTAATTCGATATTTCCGTTTGTACAACAGATAAAGGTTTCATTCGTTGCTATTTACAAGGCGCGTACTATTCATCATAATAGTACGAAAGGCTCTGCAAGATTGTGTTCTGATTATCGATTAAAAATTGTGAAATAATTCTCCAACAGAATTTTGTTTTTTATTAATGCACATTTTTTTCTTAGAAGCTGACTACAATTTTTATAGACCTTTTTTCAATTGATATTAAGATTATAAAGGAAATGTGCAGTATTACAGTTATGGTTAGCATACCAATTTCCTTAAACTCTTATTCACAAAAATCCTCGACAAAAATCTGACAATTGTGTGGGTATACGAAGCGATAGCTCCTTAGAAAACAGGTCCGTAAGAAACTACATAGGTTTGTATACCTAAAAAGATTGTTTCACTTTTATTAAATTTCTCTTGATAAATTCCTTTTTCTTATAGAAATTCCTTTGCTTGCGGCATTCATTCAAATTTGCCCTTTGTTCGTTTTTTTTTTTTAATAGATTTAAGATGTGTGACGTAATCTTTTACGTGGTTTAAAATTGAAATAGTCCACACCAACTTAGTTTTTTATGCAAATGAAACATTCCATATTCTTCCATATATTATAGTCCGTCTTTTCCCATAGTGTATTTACAATAGATAATAAACATTACAACCCACCTAATATTTCAGAATATGTATAAAAGGCTGAACGGGTACATACTCAAATAAATTTTATACACAAGTTCAACAATTCCTTTAATCCAATATTTGCATGATGTATTGAGCTATTTTTACAGTAAAGCAGCGCTCCCCTGACAATACCAAACACTTGCACACCAAACCAACTGCTGTGTGCTTAATATTCTTGAATTTTATTAAGTGTTGAAGATTTGTCATAATTTCTATTATACATAAGAGACTTTCTAGTTTATTGATACCATGGAAAGAAAACGGGCTATATTTTATCTGCTTCCTCGGATTTTAAAATTGTATAGGTTATCTATTTTTACGTCATAAACAAGAAAAACGCACAAGACCGATATGGGGATCTTTTTTAACATACAAAACCGTCTCCCAAGCTAACTCGAAACATTATGTTGCTGGCTACGGTCCGGGATCCGAGGACGGGATCGGCCGGCGGGGTGTCGGGGGAGCCCCGATCCGGAAGATTTCCCTCGTAGGCGATCGATTAACGCGCCCGCGAGCGATCGAAGTCGCGCTCGCGGACTTTTTCGCGGTCTCTAGGTGGCGCATAGGTCGTCCGATCGGGACCGTTTTTCGGGGGTAGATGCGTCCGGCCCTCGGCAGCTTAAGTTCGAAGTCGGCGCGTTCCCCGGTAGACCGTTTAGGCGGGGGCGGAGGAAAACTGCCCCCGTCTTAGGGTAGGTCGGAGCGGAAATTCGCCCCTCGATTCTTTGCCAGCGACGGCTCCCGATCGTGTTTGCCGAAACGCATTTCGTGCCCGCGCCGCTCTGGAGGCGGGGGCCGGGGGCGGCATTAGGTTTCCGGGAGCTGGCGGAAATCTGTCGACGGCGTTCGACGTATCGCCCGCAGCTGCGACCGACAGCTCTATCGGTTCGTCGATATCGCCACCCGCCGCCGCTCTACGGGGCGGCGAGTACCCAAATGTAGACCCCTCTTCGAGGGGCGGTATCTCGAGAACTATAGGAGCCAAAACAAATTTTTTTGCGTCGAACGACGTGAAATCTCAAATACTCCCAACGGTTCGATTTTTTCCCGAACGGGTTCGGTAGCGGGAAAATTACTGCAGAAAAACTCTAAATCTTTGATTTTTCTTTCGCCCGAAAATCTTGCACGAGTAAAAACGCTGCCGCCGACTTGATCTTCCTTCTAAGTGGAAACGGCTTCACGGCATCTTTAGGGATCTCCTTCCGCGTCGATCGAGCCCTATCTCGACCTCCTCGCCGCTCCCGTTCCGGTCCGCCGCCCCCTCAACCAACACGTCGACGCTATCGGCTGTATCTCCGTCCCCGGTATAGATAGCGCTTCGTGGTCTTCACCGTCTGATAGCCCGATTCGTCTAGTATCCCGGCGGTTCATCCTATGTGTTCCTGTTATGGTCCATTTCCGATTAATATCGGAAAAACCGTGGGGGCAGCCATTCTCGAAGCTGTACCGCCGCCGTCCGCTGTCTTATTTGCGATCCGAAGAGCTCTTATGAAACTATGGTTTGTGGGCTATAAAAAAGGTTATTAGGTCCGATCGTTAAAAACCGCTCCTTATACGCGAAAACCGCGAGTACGCGAAGGTCAACGTGTCGGGGGGTGGCGTCTGTCCGACGACTAAACTTTTGGTACGGGTGGGTTTCCCACGACGGATTGGACGCCGTAACGTCTAGAAATAGTATCTGGGTGGCGGCGTTTCGGGGGCAGTTGGGAAAATCTCTCGGAAAGCCGCCCCCTCTGACGCCGTCAATTATAGAAGTATCTCGAGGATTTTCACTGAGTGGCCTTGCTCTGGTCGTCCTCGATAGGGTCGTCAAAACGTCTTCCCGCTCGGATGTATGGTTCTCGAGTAATCCGCGGTTCAATGTTTCTCGCGGTTTTAATTAATTATCGCGGATTCGGTGCGAGATATCCAAATTCTGTTGGCACCACTACCTGCGCAGTGCAAAGATAAATAGAAAAGGTCCTATGACGCGAAACCGTACGAAGCGTACTTTAGAAGTTATTTGCGATTAACTGTTGAGAAAGTGTTAAAAATCGCGGAAAAACACCCCGGATGTAGGTCTCTCTGGCGGCTTTAATTGTGGCCCTAAAAGGTTAACTTTTGCGGTTCCGGGTAGCACGTACGGTCTTCTACGCGGATTTCCAAGCGGATTCGTTTTGGCTCCTATAGTTTTTTAGTTCTAGCCACTTAATTAAAATGGTCCGTTTAAGCTGCTTAATTAGCGTGTATGAAGGTGTATTAATCACTTTTTGTAATTAAAATTGTGATTTTCTTATAAAGCTCGACCAGATGACAAAAGTGTTCCCATGTGTCGAAGCGGAAAATTCAGTCGTTTACGAGGAAATCAAGAAAAACTGTAAAGTGTCAACTAACTGTAAAGTGTTAATAATGGTATCCCTTTTAAATAGTTCTAACATGGCGCTGCCATCTGTAGAAGGTGCTGGCTCAGATGCATGTACTCCGATATGCTGTCTTATGCACCCGTTATGGCAGTATTGTTGTTGGTTCGAATCTATCTCACTTTATACCAAAAATTTTTTTAACTGGAATAATGGCTGAAATTTTATTTTTTTTTTTGTTAATTCAGTAATCTTTTTTTTAAGTTGAAAAATTAATTTATACACAATATAAATGGGGAAAATATGAACATTAAGGCGGATTCAAAAAACACAATGTTAGATGCGTATATTTCCGGCTAGAAAATGTTTTTACCGAATATCTCTCTTGATTCGAATTCAGTCTTAAATCTTTTTTCACTACAGCATACATATTGTATGTTTGGACTAGGGTTGCCCTTTTTTTCAACAGTATCGAACTGGAGCAATTGTGTCTACCCTCCTATCGCTCCTACAACACGCTTCCACTTTTGGTCATATCTCGGCTCCGGGAAAAGATATCTCGTTTGGGTTTTCAGCGATGAATAGCCCTAAGTATCTGGAAGGCGGCTATCGACATGCACACCGCCCCCGTCTTAAAGGGGGGCGGCTGGGAACCTTCAAACGTTTCGAGCGATAACTCCGCTTCCGGCCCAGATATCTCGTTCTGGTTTTCGAGGATGGACCGGCCGAAGTGTCTGCGACCCAGTTATGGTCTTCGAACGACGCTCGTGTCCCCAAGGGGGCGGCTGAGGACTCGCAAACGTTTCAGGTCGTATCTCAGCTTTCCGTCCAGATATCTCGTTCTGGTTTTCGAGGATGGACCGGCCCGAGTGTCTGGGACCCAGTTATGGTCTTCGTACGCCGCCCGTGTTCCCAAGGGGGCGGCTGAGGGCTCGCAAACGTTTCAGGTCGTATCTCAGCTTCCCGTCCAGATATCTCGTTCTGGTTTTCGAGGATGGACCGGCCCGAGTGTCTGGGACCCAGTTATGGTCTTCGTACGCCGCCCGTGTTCCCAAGGGGGCGACTGAGGACTCGCAAATGTTTCAGGTCGTATCTCGGCTTCCCGTCCAGATATCTCGTTCTGGTTTTCGAGGATGGACAGCCCGACGTCTCTCGGACCCGGTCGTGTACGTAGGCCACGCCCCCTCGACGACCCCGCCCCTGCGACCGCTTCCCTCGTTCGTTTGGCGAAAAGAACAACTCCGTCTGTTTTCTGTGTATTGGTACCCGCCGATTTCGGGCCGTTCATGTCTTTGACGTTAGAGGTTTTGTATGCGGGAAGCGGATGAGGACACGAAAACCGACTTTCCACCCGAAGCGCTTGTTTTGATATTAATTTACGATGAGTGTTTAAAATGAAACAATAAGATATATTCACAATAACTCAATAATATGATATATGAACTGACGATCAGTATAAAGAACTCACAAGATATAAAAGGAATATCATTAAGTCTGGACTAGTGCTGATTCTTAGAACAGTTAAATTGATTTATTGTTAATTGATTCTTACTAATACAAAAATTAAAAATAAGCATACAGAAAACAATAAAAGGGTTCCAGTTTTTGTGTCAAGATAGTCTTAATAAACTGTTTACATACATAATATGTACATTGCAGGTTTCGTGTGATTCTTTTTTTGTCTTACTTTAATTTTCTAGGCTTTTCTAAAAACTTTTAAATTTTTCGTATTTTCGAAGAACAATGGAACCTCATGCTTCATTACAGAAGCTTTAATGGAGAGAGAACATCCCAACAATACACTTCTAAAATACTATCATCACTTCTTTGTCCTTGTAAGGGAATAGAGATGCAATCCAGACTAAAATTTCTAAAACCTATGCATAAATTTCCATTGTAACACGGATGACGCTCTCTTTTCTAAGGTGCCTTGATAACAAATTCCTTTTGAAACGCAATTTAATTTAAAATTAGATTCTAAAGGATTTCTTACGACCACATTTTTCAAATTCAACACTCCTTCTTTTATTTTTTATTATTATGCCATCCGAAATGACAAAACTATGAAATCGTTAGGAATGAAAGCCGTAAAAGTTAAATATCGAAAACTGAATTGAGATTTAGCGGCAGATGGCGCAAGGTGTGTTTTAACATTCCGGTATTCTGGCTCCGGCGCTTCCGGCTGCGCCCGGAAACTTCAATTAGAGCTAGAGCATTGCTGGAAGGTACGGCGCTAGCGCATAATTATGTGACCGAATTACAAATCAATAAAACTGACATTTTGTTATTAAGAATTGTAGTTTTACCTTCAGTTTATAAAGTTAAAAAGCATTAATCTATTCATAAAATAAAAACAATTTGTTTGTAGAGATTCATAAAAGTGCAATCTATTAATTCAATAATTGCAAATAATATTTCCCACGGTTTAATTACTAGAACATGAATTTATTGTATTGCTAGATTGCTAAATTCCCTTCAATGATAAATCACGGTTTGTGAACAATTACCAAACGGTAACAATAGTATTTAATTGTTTTTGAATTAATGGCGTGTTTACAAAGTAATGAAAGAAACTGACAACGTTATAATTAATTATCAATTTTATTTCCGTTGTATTGTAAATGCATCCCGTATTTCCAAATGTCCTAATTGACTGATGGTGAGATGTTATTTTTTTGTAATTGTCAAATAAGAACATATAGACATAAAAAATAAAAATCTTTGAGTAGAATCAACAACATAAGCTATCGTATCTAAAGCTCGAAACTTTGAATATTAGAACTTAAATTACATTTTCCCCAGGTGGTTACCACAGTGGAACATTTTGTATACATATAGTTGGTAAACATGTTTTTGTTGTCTAGATGTATAATGTTAGTTTCAGGAGTAACACGAAATGAGATGGCAATGAAAACTCACTTAATGTTGAACGACCTTGTGATGAAGCAGAGTCTCAAAATAGAATTAATTCCAGAAATACTATAAATAGTGGTCTATATTCTGAGTTGTAAAAATTAAATGTAAACTAATCTAGGAATAAGAATAAATTGAGCACATCCAAACAGTAATAATAATAGCTAGGCATTTCATTATTGGGTAATTATGTATTCCAAAGACAACACCAACAAAATTTTGAAAATTTAGAATAGTTCTCTAATAAAAAATGTTTAAATAATGAACTACCTCGAGAAATCGAGAAACTGTTCTATTCTCAGGAGAATCAAAGTAGTGTTGGTCGGCTGTAAGGATATCCGCAAGTCCCTCAAGTACCATTTCCAGTAGTAAGCAACTACTAAAATAAGAAAACGGAATCTAGATGCAAATCTTTCAAACACTGTGCATCTTTTTAATTTCTCAAATTGCTTACTTGACTAATTTAAATTGTGGGAACTGTATAAAAAACAGTATTAGCAGTAATTACCTCAAGATATGTTTTGCTAACAGCAAATATCGTAAAATATTAAAATATCCAGATACTTTAGATCAATATTTATCTGTAGCATTGAGGTTACTAGTTGCTAATCAATCCAAAAGTAAAGAACGTGCGTGGATAAACTACTTGACAAGCAATTGGATATATCTTAGTTTGTTATAAAAAATGAAAAAAATAAAATAAAAAGTTACTGTCTACCTAGTACTACCTAACCTACATATATATTGTCTGCTTACTGATGCTGAACAAAAAAACTTTTTTTTCTGATACCCGCTCTTAAAAGTCTTTAAACTCTAGAAATATACCTTCATGTTCTTTTGGTATCAATTTAAAGTTTGGGTTTCCGCCTGGAATTTTATATTATATTTTTCTTGTTTAAGAAAGTTTGACATATACCAGTAAAATGTAGATTGTAAATTACAAGTTAAAGAAATTTCCAATTTTTCTTGTCGTAAAAATATTTGAAAATCTAGTTAATATTGAAGGAGAACTAATTAACTAAGGTTAATTTAAATTCTATGTTTTACGGTAATAGTTATGTAATATACAACCTCAAAAAAGTACCGATTTTCCAATTGATTTGATTAGTGCTTTGGTAGGTTTAATTAATAAATAATTTAGAAACAGTATAGTTCTTTTTGTGCGGAGAGGCACTGGCAGTGTTCTTGGCTAGGTCGAGGGGTAACCCAATTAACAAAATTTGAAACCACTGTAATATAGGCAGTATGAAGCTAAAAAGGGTAAGAATTTACGTCAAACTATTTAAGGTGAATCTTAGTTACGATGTTATCCATAAAATATTTTCGCATTGATATTTAAACTATTTAAAGATGTTAAACGAAGTAAACCATCATTTAACTGCTACACCCACGAACAAAATAAAGTTTTATTGTCAAAAGATCTCTTGAGACATTTTCTTAAACTTTTAGTTACTTTATGGCTTTCACTCTGTTGTCTTAAATTCTTTATTTAAGTCTTCTTCTGTGTGTTTCCTCCGTTCTTCAGTTTCGTAGAACATCATTCTCTTTGATTTGTTCTTATAACTATAAAACAACTTCTTGACTTTAGTAAACCTTTGAGAAAACTTTAACTTAATAATTTTGGTATTGATATAAAATGGCGCTGTTGTTTCGTTTCATTGTAGTTTCATGAGAAGTAGCCATTAGGCACTTAAGCAGAGACCTTAACTACCCACGAATTTGTACGTGAAAAGTTTTTTGAACAGTTTCGTTTTGAAATAACTGTATACTGAGAGGTTACCTTAGACTTGCTTTACAACTGCTTGTAGTGTTTTCTTTTATATGATTGTTCATACAGGACTTACATAATAAAATTAAACAATTTGCACTGTTTTAGACTATATCAACAACGACGGGAATTGGTTCATAAGTCAATTATTTCAACAAAACTTTACTTCCTTTTTTAACATTTTTTGCATATTTCTTAATTCACCGGGTTCCTTAATCTATCATTTATTGTAAGTTGCTTGTTGGCTAAGATTGGGGTACAACCGTACTAGAATTTATGTAAATTTGAGAAAATCCCATCCTTAGCAAATATTTTGTGTTAACGTATGGGGAGAAAAAATTGCAAACTATAAAGACATGAAATAGTAGTACAAGTAAAATTTACCTATGCCCTTAATGTATCCATAACTTACGTTCATCAGGACAGTCATACTTTGGTTATTATTAAGACCAACTATTACGTCAGTTGGCATTATATAAAAAATTAATGTCATTGAAGAAAACCTCAGAAACAATCTTATTTCTGCAAATTTTTTGTCCTTATAAATTAGGGACGAGGACCACTTAATTTCTTCTTTATCAAAAAACACATACTTTTTGAATTTTTCTCCGCTATTACGATAAGCTACAATTTTTTCAACTCCCGGCACCGTAAGTTAGTTTTGTGTACTCGAATATAGTGGAATAGTTGTATGTAAACTCTGTAATCACTAGAATTTCAAATCTAGGGTACCTTTGCGTTGTATGGCTCACAGCTGGTGATATTTACACAACCTTTAATTTCTGCTGTGTTCCGTTCGTTGAAATTTTTGTTATTAAAAGGTTATTGACACTAAATGTTTACGTATGTTTTATTTAACCTGTTTATCAAGGTAAAACATAATCTTAAGCAGAGTCCGAAATATCAAATTCCTATTTTAAGTCTATTAATAATTTGGTTCTAAACAAAAGAAATCTCCTAAATATTATGTAATTTTATCTGTAGGTAACTTTACCAAGATAATTAATCAATTTTCAAAATGTTTGAGAAATTTCAGCTTTTCTAGAACACAATGTAACATATTTACAATTCAACAAGAATCAGTCAATTTCAATAATCTTTCAACAAAGACAAAAATTTAAAATTAAAGTATGAAATTCAAACTTTGGAGTGGCTTACAGATTAACATAAAAAATAACTAACCTTTTCTGCCAACCCGAACCTTAATACAAACGGAAATCTAGTAACTAGATATGATTAGCACAATATTATTATTATTAGAAACTGTTTAACTTATGAATCTAATTTGACATATGTCAAAGCACAGCATAATAAAAAAACGGCAGATTCACTCTACTGTCGACGCTTTTTCAGCTTTTTCAGCTAGTTTCGAATATTGTACACCACCATCAGTTCGCAGATGCTTGCCGATTAACGAGCAGTGTTGAAAATATTTGTGAGAGTGTACCTGCTGTTTATTATAATTAACCTAACCTGTTAAAATTAACCTAAAAATTACAATAAATTAATGGTTTTTACAAGTTTGTGTAAAAAAATACAGAAGTTATTGTTCGACAGGCGTGCACTACCAATTTTAAATAATTATTGATGTGACAGCGAACTTATAAGGACAATAACTATTACAGTTTATTCAATAAAACTTCACTGTATAATGTATAAATCGTGTTATCATAGAAAAAGCATGCTTTGATTGACAAATGTGAAAAGTTTAATCAAATCAAAAATATTACCGATTAAATATTTATTACAATAATATCAGTATCGACCGATACATGCCAGTAGTAATGAAAATGTTCTACGTGTCTCGTGTTTATACGGTTGCGTTCGTCCGGCAAAGGATGAATTAATTAGGCTAGTGAATCTTAACCTGTGGGGCGCGCCCCCTTAGGGAGGCGCAAAACAAAAGGGGAGCGCTGTAACGGTATATTTTCCACCGGCCTCCAGTATGTAGAATTTTACATTTATACTTATTAAAAATCTAAAGTTCGGTCCTGTAAGACTGCGCTTTATTCGAAATAGAATTTTGTCATGTAAATATTCCCTATAAAAAACATTTTAAAAAAAGGATTGTTTTAAATTTGTAAGAATTTGAAGAATGTAGCGTCATGATAATGATGTCTTTTAGTATTTTGTTCACTTATATTTTGGTGTAATATCAATTACATTGTGAGAGACCTTGATAAAAACTATGGGAAGTACTTGGTCATCTATTTTGTAAAAACACTTCTGTAAATATTCTGAAAATACAGGACTTAAAAACAAATTCCTCTTTGTCTTCCACACGTGTTTGCAATTTAAGACGGGTTGGCGCGTAGTAATTTCGGCGAGACTACATCTGGGTGTTATTTTGCACCAGTCTCGATGTATTTTCCGTGTACTATTTTTTTATTCTTTTAGGTCGAGAGTCCTGTAGAATGTTAGTTAAAAATCTCCCTTACGGACAAATAATATGCGTTATTCCGCGCGCTGCGACAGGGGTAGCACCTGCTTGTTTCCCGCTGAAGCATCGAGTCAGACACTTTCGTTCGATCCACCAGTAAAGAGGGTCGATACTATTGAATTTCCATTCTTGTTTAAATAATTAAAAAGATAGTTTAGTTAAAGTTTTTGTGAATCTTATGCCCTGACCTCGGCAGGGTATAATCCTTCTAGTTTTGGTTATGTGAATTAATCAATTAAACTCTTCCGTCAGAAACTTTAAGAAAAACCAGTCGACTTGGGTCGATATTATCGATTTACCATTAGTTAGTGGGTGTTTGGAATTAATGGAAATTCTATATACAGTTTCGTACCGTTCAGTTCACCTTTGTAGTGAGTGAAATTTTTAGAAGCAATTTATGATTGATAAACCTCATCTGAAAGGTTTGTCATTACCGTTTCGTTATTAAACAACTGGAGTTGCTTTATCGTGCAGAACTATTAAAGACAATTATCTCTCTCTGTTTGTGCTCCGAGTTAATACAGTTTTGGTTAATAAGAATATTATAGATTGATCTATAGTTTAAAGACAGTTTCCGGTTTCTTCAGTATTTAAAATCTAATAATTAGTGCTTTACGGGAAGAATTTAAGAATAGCAAGCGCTATTGGTGATTAAGATCATTTAAGTTTTTGTAAGACTTCACCGTTATGTTTCGACTGTTTAATTTGTGCATTAATGAAGATGGTTCGTGGAGGTATTTGGGCAACCGGCCGTATTTCAGATGAATCTTATCCTTGAGACCTGCTATTGTTTTGCAATAATTTGAATGCAGTTAAAATCAATTTTGGTTTTGAAGAATAAAGGCAACTTTCCAATTTCTAATGGTTTTGATTCAGCATGTTTTTCGTCAGGTTAATGCGGATAGAAAATTAAGGTATTGTACTGTTTAGAAAATAGTTTATTATTGCAATTTAGTTTATGAATCCTTCATGCAAGGAATTTTGTAATTTTTCTTTAGGACGAGAGCTCTCATTAGCATTTAAAAATTCAATTTATAATTATTGCTAGTGAATTTCAGAATAATTAATTTTGATAGTATTTAGACTAATCGAATTTGCGTAATATCCTTCAGATATTTGTCTTTTGAATTTGCAAATTTAGCTATGTTAATATAATTTCAACAATCATTTCTATTTTTGTAGAATAATTTTGGTCTGTCAATATCAACTAAATTTGTTCTTTTTGGTTAATTAACGTCTTATGTAAATCTTTTTGAGTTGTCTTGGTTTAAATTATTTTTCGAGCAGTTAAATCATTGTTTAACGTACATTGATTTTTTGTGTAATAAACTTATGTTGTGTGTATTTTTGTTATTCATGTGTATTGTTACCCGTTTTATTTTCTTATTGTTTAATAAATGTTTTCAGTTTATATTGAGGATTTAAAAACGGAACCATATAATTATGAACATTTTATTTCATTTTTATTCCAAAATTTTTAAACATAAATAAAATCTTTTGTTTACAATCTAATATTTAATTCATTTTCTGGTTAGTGAATTTAATATCTTTTAATAGCTTATTCAATTATCTTTGATTGTTTATTTATACTAATAAACACTTTTAAGCTTCATAATCAGATTGCGCCCTTTTTGAGTTAGTATTTGTGTTCTGAAACCTTTATCTACTCCTTTTCGCAATTTATACAACTGTGGAACCAATACCTACGACCTGAATACTAAATTTGTAAGAGAGAGATAAATCTCAAGCTGTGGCGAATATTTTGAGTATCTATGATACTGTAAGTATGAATAATTTTATAGTTTTTTCAGTCCGACAAAAAAGCAGTTGTTTCAGCGCGAAGAGATGAAAAACAGACAAAGGATTCGAAAAAACTTATTATTGAAACCAAAAGAAGAAGAAGAATACATTCTGTTAATATCAAAATAAAATTCCACCCTTAAAAATAAGTAAATACTTGCAGTGACTGGCAATAAGTATGCACCATATGGGTAACTCTTTTTACTTCCATTTTTGAAAAATCTTATTCTCGATAAAAGTGTCAGATACTTCTAGAACATAAGAAGATGTTAAGCAAATGATCCCGCAATTATTAAGGTCGAAAAACTGAAATCGCATTAAGAATAAACTGACCTTAAATTTAAAAATTGGGGGAAATGTTATTAAAAAAACTTATTTTTAATAATGTTTAATGTTCAAATTCCAATTTAATATCTAGGTCCGACCTTGAAAACTTTTTCGATTTTCGCTTTTTTATTTTGCTGCTACTTATAAACGAATTGTTTGTAGCATGGGTTATTCGAATTCCATCAAATGTACTGACACTAAAATGAATGCGTGAAAACAATATCTGTCGTTTATTTTTGCTAATAAGTTTATCTAAATTTTGGTGCATGCGATTTGTAATTTTTAAACTGCTTTCAAATGATGATTTTTGGATTCGCAAATTTTTTGGGTTTGAATAGATCATTTTAGTTAATTTTTCCAGGATAAAACAATTTCTTTTAATTTAATTGTTTAGGATTATGTGATTGATTCTACACAGGTAAATCTGCAAAAATATACAAAAATGTTTAAAATGAACGAAAATGACGTTTCAAAGTTGGACCTTGATCACTGGAATTTGAGGACAAAATATTATTATAGGTTTTCTTAATAATATTTTCCCTACTTCTAAAAAGGGTAGTTTACTCTAGGAGCGATTTAAGTTTTTTGAATCTCGTACACCAAAATAATATCAAATTTCTTAACATTATTTTCTGTTTTAGAAGAATCAGAAACTTTCATCAAGAATAGATCTTTTCCAGAAATCGAGAATAAAAAAGTTTCCCATACTTTTCCAAAAGGTAACTTCTCGTGAAAGCGCAAGAAATACGGTGAGGGGGCAGTGTTGCCAAATGTGGCGTAATTTTGCTATTCGTACGGAATTTTAGACTTGTTGTCGCGTATCAGCAGCAAGAGACAAATAGATATAGGAAAGAATATTAGGACTCCAAGAAATCATTGGAAGGAGGGCGCACTTAAAACTGATATAAGAAGTTGGGCCCCAAATATTAAGAGGTTGAGAACCGCCGAATTAAGCATTTTCCTTTTTAAAGAGTTCATAGCTGTGCGCAACTTGCCAGTTGAAACTTCTTTTGTGGAACCGGTTAAACTTAGTAACCTAAACTAATGAACAAGATAACTTCCAGTTTGTAAACAGTAAAAATTTATACAGTGCGGACGTTTTATTCTTCTTCTAGTGCTTCTCCTATCGGAGGTTTGCTATCATCACAGCAATCCGGACCTTATTAACTGCAGCTCGAAATAGTTGAGTGTTACTGCAATTAAACCAGTCCCTCAGGTTATTGAGCTAGGATACACGGCGTCTGTCAACATTTCTCTTTCCCCTAATCTTCCCTTGAACTATTAACCGGAGAAGGTATTGTATTTGGGGCCTCTCATTATATGGCCTAGGTATTGAAGCTTTCTCTTTTTAATGGAGTTAATAATTTCACATTGTTTTTGCATTTTATTTAGAACTTCATAGTTTCTGCGGTAGCACCACATTTCGAAGGCTTGTAGTCTATCTGTGTGATTTTTCTTGAGGATCCAAGCTTTAACTCCATACAAAAGCCCAGAAAATATGTAACAACGCAGCATCCTCATTCTTAGAGTTATATTAATATCTCGGCTAGTGAACTTTTTCATTTTCAGAAATGTTGACCTGGCTATTTTTATTCTCGTTCTTATCTCTTGTTTGATCATCCGATTGTTCCATCCAGGTTCCTAAATATTTATATGACTAAACATTTTCTACGACGGTGTTCGCTATTGTCAAGTTTATATGTCTTTGATTTTGATTTTTTTAAGGACTTGGTAATTACCATTAGTTTGGTTTAACTAAAATTTATTTTTAGACCATACTTGTTATCTCGATCATTCAGTTTTCCCAGATGTTGCATGTCACTAAGACTGTCAGTTAACAATACGGTATCATCAGCATACCTCACATTCAGGTCTATTCTGTAAGCAAATTGTTGAGATTGTTACGCTTGTTATGCTTGATATGAAACAAGCATAACAATTCATGTGTCAAAAACGGTATTCTGTAAGGATTTATTTTGTTCAAGTAATTGATATGGCTTAACAATTTATTGAAATCTATATCAATTGTTGGGTAACAATTGATATGAATAACAATTCACCACTTCGAGATTTTGATGTTAGTTTTTACTTTTAAAACGCATCGTATATGAACGAAAATACTTGGAAATTATTTAAAATATAAGTAATTTTAAAATAAACGCCCTAGCAATTGTTGTCGAAGAAATAATTTTCCTCTTCTAAAAACGTTCAGTGCATTTCGACTTCGTAGGTTGCGATCAGCGGAACTGTTTGTTGTTATTAGTGGTATTGCTACTAAACGTAAGTAAATTTTTTAATGATTGCCGTTGATTCTTCTTATTACAATAATAATGGATTTAGAAGGAAACGTGTTCCTGGGTAGAGTAGAAGAAGTGGAAGCAGCAAATGAACGGTAAAAATAAATAAATAGTATAGTATAAAAACTTAACCTAACATTTTACACAGAAATCGTGTTTGTATATCGCAAGGCAAGTATGGGATAGTAATGACCCTTTCTCTTTGTCTGAACTTTGTCAGATGCATCCGAGGTAGCAAAGAATGATTGATCAAGCGATGTTGATTGCAGAAAACAAATAAGAAACAACATATTACAAACAACACTTCTTATAGAACGAGGTAATATTTATTTTATGTGATAAAGTATCGAAAGTGTTACCACATTATTTCCTATTATTGTTTTTTAGAAATTGTAGCAAGTTGGCTACAGCATCAATAACAGCAGCCCTTTAATCTCTCTATGGTAGTAGTATTCTTGCATATGCAGTTGTAGTCCTCTTTGCAGCAGAGAGTAGTGCAGCAATACGACGAATGGTTCTTCGTCGCACCCCTGGATCTTTTAGTAAACTAGAAAGTGTAACTGGTTACTTGAACATCCTCTACTTTGACTTTCATCTTGGGAGATTGTACAAGTATGATTTCATTACCTTCCAAAACATCTTGTAAATTGTAACGTCTGTTGCAGTAATCACTTCTGCTGATATGTTGACGGAATTGGTGGTTCTAAGAAAAATGGCAAGTTCCACCCTTAAGGTTCGAGCTCTGTTTCTAGTGTTGCATTTATATACATTTTGTAAATTATTATAAATAAACTGTGAAAACGTTGATGTAGTTTTTTTAAATGAAGTGTTGAAGTATTATTTATCTTTAAGTTTAATTTTAATATCTTGGAAGTATTATTTGCTGTCGTCGCTTGATATGTGTATTTTTAGAAATTGTTGCTAGCCAATATTTTCTAGATATTTCTAGATTATAAATTCGGTAAATGAAAGTTTTTACCCCCAATTTATTAATGCAATAGTAATACTTAGGCATGTATATTTCCAAGTCAATGTTTTAGATAAAAACAAATCACTTATTCAACTTACTACCTAAAGAACTGATTGTGACCTCAGATTCCCAAGAAATTGCATTATATTTTTATATCCATTGGGGTTCTTTCACACGATTTTGCAAAATTTAGGTATGGATAATAATAGGATTTCTTTCTTACTATTATTGACATTATAAAACTGTAGGTAATATTGTTTATTTTAATACTTTAGAAAGAAAACACTGTTGCGACTTTCTACACACACAGTAATTTTTTAACGTTCATCCAGTCATCACTAGTTGTTGCTTTTCTGGTTCATTTGCGACAATTTAGTATACTAGTAAGCTCTTTCCACAGTTTTTTTAAACATTCAGGCCCTTTTCCCGGGCTCATTCTTTCCGTAAGCAATAAATAAAATAATAAAATTGGTGGACATAAACTCCAACATTACATAAAATTGCTTTTCGGTGTGTCGGGTATTCTTCTCTATGTTTCAAATTCGCGCGTCTAACTATTCGAAACTGTCAAATGGAAATGTCACTGCTCGAACGCGCATGCACAGTCGGTAATATAGTTCATAATTAGTTTGCATTTCAGTTGTTGTGATTCATTTCAATTGGATCATAACAAGTGCAGTTACAGAATACCAAATATTGCAGGAATTGTTAAGATTTCGTAGCAATCGGGTTCATAACAATTATTGTTATACTTAACAATTGATATGAACCAGTGCTTACAGAATACATGTAATTATTAAGAACTTCTCCATTTATAACTATTCCTACTGTTTCTTCTTCCAAGGTTTTTTAAAGATAGCTTCACTATAAAGGTTAAATAGAAGTGCCGACAGAATACATCCTTGTCTTACTCCACGGCGGGTCTTCGACTTTTGCTTTAGCCTTTTGTCCCCAATATAGATTGTCAATTATTCTCATGTCGTCCGAGTCAATGTTTTTGTTTAGTAGTAGTTGGTGTAATTTATTCACTTTATCAAAAGCCTTTTCAAAGTCTATGTAGCATGCAAACACATCTTGATTTATATCTAGACAGCGTTGGAAAATAACGTTAATCCCAAAAAAGACCTCTTTTGTACCGAGTCCTTCGCGAAATCCAAACTGTGTATTGCTTATGTCTTCTTCCAGTTTTCTATACATCCTTTTGTGGATGATCTTTAGGAACAGCTTTAAGGTGTGGCTCATGAGCGCGATTGTTCTGTTGTCTGAACATTCTCTTGGATTTGGCTTTAATGGCCATTTTTGGGATCATCAAAGAGTTTAATAAGCTCTATAGGTATAGTATCAGGGCCGACAGCTTTAGCGGGTTTCATAGTTTCCAAGGCATATTCTATTTTTGATCTTAATATCTTTAGATATTAAGATCAGAAATAGAAGTGTCGGCTAAATACACTAAATAAAATGTTTCTGGTTTATCTGGGGTCGAAATCCTCGTACAGGTAAATCTTGTAAGTCTGTAATGGCGCATCGTTTTTAAATTAAAAATTGTTTCTACCCCCACCCTTTTGTACAGTGACACCTTAATATTTTTAAAAAAGCAACCCCTACTTTTCGTTGCAAACTCTGGTTCTCCTGGAAATTCTACGTACTTAAGGCAGTATGCATTTTCATGATCTGACGTGATATTTTAGAATTATAAGACTATATGAACGTTTTAAATTGTTAAGTTTAAAAACAACAATTTACACTAAATTGTTTTTTGCTAATTTAATCAAAATACAATAATATTAAAATTCAATAAACATAACAAAAATTAAAAAGAAAACATTAATAGTATATTAAAGTATTAGTTTCATAAGACGCGTTTTTAGCGCACGCGTCCGAGTTTAGAAAAGGACCCGCGAAGCGGGGAGTTTTCTAACGGACAAGTGTGGCTGAGAGCTATATTGATGCTTCAGTTAAAAAAAATGAGGTAGCTGAATTGCTATCTAATAAGCCATGTACTTCCACTTCAACTCAAGTGGTAATTGACCAGTCTTCCACTCCTTCATTTTTACATGAAGAATCACACACTTTTAGCAGCAACCCAATAACGAGTCAACAAAACATTATTGAGGGGCAAAATTTACCTTCATTTAAGATTAATGCCCAGGACACTTCTGCTGTTACAATCAAAGTGTATAATAACTGTACTTTTAATACAAAAGATGTATAAAGAATAATTTGTGAATTTATTAAATAATTTTTAATTTAATTAATTTATTTTGTGTATGTTTATTTTATATTTTAAAAGTTTGGCATTTTATCACATAACAACATAACCGCACTTTTAAATATAATAAGTTTGACATTTAAGAACACCTGTTAGGTGCTACCAACTTTAAAAAACAAAATTTTACTGTTTCCAGTACCCTAATAAATCTCATTAGGACACGTAAATGCGTGTCCTAATTGAGTTCATTAGGACACGCAAGTATAAAAAATTATTAAATTAAATAAGTGTTCAAATTGTGATCCATTAACTTCTTGACATAAAGCCGTCGATAGATGAACTTATTTCTAACATTTTAAAGCTTCTCTGGCGTAATCGTTCTAATTTCTTTTCTAATTCTTTCCTTTATGGTATTATTACTAGGATTTGGTTAAAATACACCTTACTCTCCAGGTTATCTCACTGAAAATAATCTAGGGGTGTAAGGTCAGGTGATCGTGCTGCCACTCTATTGTGCCTTGTGTAACAATCCATCTAACTGGAAACACTGTATTTAAATATTCCCGAACACAAACACTATAATGAGAAGGTGCTCAATGTAGATTTACATTTTAACATATTTTGAACTGAAATTTATCATTTCATTTTTTGAAAAATTTATTTATTCCTATGGTAAGTAAGTACCCAGAATCAACAATTTTTAATTGTATTAATTTAAAGTTTTAACTTCGACATTATTACTGTCAGCGCATAAGAGAAACTTTGATTTCGTGGACTGTATTTGAAAGTAAATAAGATTATACGCCAACATTTATAAACACACACAAATTGTAATCGCTATAAGTTCACTAAGGGCACTTACCGTGAGCGTACTCCGTTGGTCTTTTCTAAACTGCTGATGGTAGGGATCCCCTTATTTCATACTATGCACCAATTGCCAATATATTCTTGTTCTTGTGGTCTCACAATTGTTAGTTTTAAGAAAACTTAGGAAAACGAGTCTCAGAACTAGTAGAAACTAATTCTTTTTTTCTTTTATATTGACTGACAACTCACGCACTTGATCAAAAATTGAGCGCGCACTTCCAACGTGCCCTGATAAGTACATAAATGTGTGTGTCGCAAAAATAATAATTAATTCGAAATTAAAAGGAAACAATTATGCACTAACAATTACATTTCTCTAATAAAAATCTAGAATGGTAAATGTGCACTTTGAGGAATCCGATTAAATATTTCTTGTTCAACTTCAAATATAAGTTGTAATTTAAGCACGTACAAATGAGATAGCTCCGTTTCTTAAAAAGCAAATTTTTGCGACTTCTCGATCCCTTTATGGTCTATTATCTCTAGAAATAGAGTTTAAATCTAAATGAATTCATCTAGAGAATTTCGTTATTATGAAATCCTTTAGAATTACGTTTGTACCTTTTGCTTTGATGACACAGCTAATTCGGAGATAAATGTTAGGCTCAACAGGTTTCTTCGACAGTTTGTATCCATTCAGCAAGCAACAGTGGTCTTTCATGAATTATCAAGATTGGTGAGGCTTTTGCCTTTAATCAATTTCTCGTAGGTATTTTGATATATTATTCTGCCATATAGGTAAATATAGCAATCTATGTTTTCATATTTAATTAATATAATATAATAATAGAGTAATGAAGAATAAATATAACATCTTCCAACACTGTTAACAAATAGATTGATATATTACATGGACTAGATTTACTGATCCTCAATCCTCAACTTTTAAGAGAGATTGTGAAACGAATAGCATTAGTGCGTGAAGAACTAGACGAATAGGAACTTGAAAAAGTTGGATAATGTAAAGAAATGTACTATAAAATCCGGAATAAAGACAATAAAATTTTCGTAATCGTCTATAAAAGCTTTTATTGGGTTTGTGTGGAACATTGAAATTTCCTATAGTATTTACTTCAGTTTTTTCTATGACAACCACCGCTTCGGAAGCAAATAAAATCCAAACAAAACCTATATTTTGCACACGAACTATTTTTTTGCCATGTGGAAGGATAATAAATTTCTACAAATTTACATTTTATGTTGCTATTTGCTGTTGAGGGTTACATTTAAAAAAAGGCAGTTTTGTCACTAAACAAAAACTAGATTTTCATTCATCTGCGTGTTTTAAGAATTTCTTCGTTACAACAGAGCAATTTAAATTCTATTTAAATTGGTATTGAACTAACAGTGTTAAATTTATAGTTTTAGTTTTCGGAGATATTTTCAAAGGAATCGATTATGGCGTTACTTACGTACTTCACACTTTGTGAGAGCAGGTTAAACTACTGTCAATATCATTTCCAATAAGTGCAAGTTGATTTATATATGACATTTCTTAAATAAGGAAATTATGGAATACATAAAAATATTCAAATGGATTGCACTCAGTAAAAAAATATCTATGTAGTTACAGGTGATTTCACATGTTCGACAGTGAAATAAAATTATTTCATTTCGCGCTGTGTTTAAACAGACATTTTTTATTTGTCAATATAACGCAAAATGTGTCGTTAATGATATGGGACGCAGAAAAAGCATTTCTTACTCTTGAAGTACATGCATTGTGTTTTCATTCATTCATTCATGTGTCTCGGAACATTTTTTCTGTGGAGACAGCCAGCGCTACCTAGCGCTGGATGACCCAAACCCTATTGAACTACGCGATGTAAGAGAGAGAGGTGAGGATCCGAGCCTGAATTATTTTTTCGTATGCGCTCACCGTAAGGAGTTTCTTTCAACAATTTACAAGAAATACGTAAGAACAGCAGTGTTTTAAGAGTGCGTTAGTTACTAAAGCTTACCCATTAGGGTAAGCAGTTGGCACCTAGTAGTATATTATTAACCAAGGTTTAGACATACGCTATTATAGCCCTAGCGTCGGTAACGCCGAGTGATTTAAGACGCGTGGGCTATAATAGCATGTCTAAACCATGGTTAACATAATATTTAGATTTTCCACTACTAACATGTTACCTTTGCTTTGAAACTTACAAGAATATTTTTCTTTTGTTAAAAAAACATTAACCTAGTGTCATACTATTTAACATGCAAAAAAGAAATTCGAAGTATATTTACGAAATTTCATAGCGACACGTTAGATCGGTTTCATATGTATAACACCAATTTTCAAGATAATAATTTTTAGTAATTTTTCTTTACTAAAGTAAGGTACTGATATTTATGATTAACATGTACTTAGTACATTATAGTCAGATGAAGGATATGTGGAAAACTTTTCCATAGAATTTAGTTAGTTTTCCTCGTCTATTAACGATGTGGAAGACATTAATCTAATTTTTCAATTTAATGAAGTTTAGACCAATTTTAATGTAAGATTTAACCTAAAACAGACAAGGTTTATTGCAATGGGGAGGTATACAAATATTTACTATTTTACCTTATTAATTAATAGTTAAAAATGTGTTTTCATGTTAACGAGATTCCTCAGTTGCATAAGGTTCTTGTATTTCAAAATTTTGCAGCTCTTGGTTAAATAATTTTGGTGGAGGTTCGTAAAGCTGCTTCATTATTATATATTTGTTACACTCTTTAATGTAGGGGCTATATTTTATTCTTGATATATAAAAACGTGTCATTATATTGCACTTTTGGAACGTTCAATAAATATTGTTATTTGGTTTGAATTTCCATGTTGTTGATGACTGAGATTATGTAAATAATGTTTATTAAAATACAATGTTTAAATTTGTGAAGATAGGAAGGTGTGAAAAGGTAATTTTAAGTAATTAAGTTAATAAAAGTTTTAAGGAGATAGGGATGTCATCGACATTCAGTAGTAAGGTTAATTTTAGTAGTTCATACAACTATTATATATCATTGATTTCGAATTTAATTTCCTATAAGTCTATCTAATTAGTTTAAGCGTTAATAAAGATTTTGAAATAAAAATAGGGTTAAGAATATTTACAAATGTCAACAGGCATTTATTTTCTGCAAAAAATCACATCACATTCAATTGTTTCGATAAAAAGATATAAAATCACAGCCATTTTTGTAGCAAACTCTCTTTCGATTTCAATCTTTCATAAAGTGTACAACCTTTGAGAGCATAAAATAATTTAAGGTAATGTTATAAGTTAAAATGTAAACAGAATATTTTTGATGATATTTTTGTAAAACGTTAGTGATATTAAAATTAATAAAAGAAAACAAAAATCAGTGTTTAATTAACAAGTGCTCCAAGTTAAATAAGTGTTTGATTTATTTTTCGATGGAAATATATTACTAGAAAGAAAAAATTATGAAAAATTTGACTGAAATATATATGCATTTGGACTTCAATAAAAATTAATATACTTACCATTAATGTACAATTAAATGGATTTGAAATTCAAATTAGCAATGACCTTTATTTGGAAATATTTGAAAGAAGTCATTGGCACACTTTCTTGAATTCTTTGTCAAGACTAATAAAAGCAAGCACGAAAACACAACAAGGGGAGTTAATAAAAGTAAAATTGGAAATCTTGTGGCGTCAAATTTTTAAAAAGGAATTAAAATATAAACGTGAGTTTATTAAAGTAGTTAGTTTTATTATTAGTAATTAAAAAAATGATGATACCTAAAGTATTAATCTCCAAATAAAGAAAATTGAACTATTTCGGGATTAATAAAAAATTAATGATATAGAATTTAGTTATCGGATTTTTTGTTTTTATATTACTGTGTCCCTAAATATAAGAATTTATTTATCCATTGAAACGACCCGCCTGAGAGAGTCTCAGTTCGTGGAGAGTTACAGTTAGTCTTTTCAAGTCATTTTAGTTATTTCAATTGAAGGTAAGCAAGAAGTCAGTGTGTATTTCATCTTTGTTACGATCGCATCTATGTCTGTAGATAATATCATTTAAAAATAACATTGTAATAAATAATAATCACCGTATGAATAGGTTGATAATAGAAGCATCTGGCAAATGGAAGGTGTATAATAAAAGCTTCTGGTAAGGGGTTAAGAAAATCAATTTCTGCAGTCACAAATAGGTTAATAATGGTTTTTTTAAAGATTAAAACAATTTTATTGAATAAATTAAATCAATCTCAGTCTTTTGTCTATATTCATTGGCTCGTACGATATGTTTTATTTTTGGGAATTCCAAAACTGTTGGATCTCAATACCTGCATGTGAATGTATACACTTAATTTGTGGTAACTAAACTATTCTTCCAATTTATCTTGAAATAGTTATTGTAAAATATTTCAAACTCCTATTTACAAGCAACAATTTCAAGTCTTTTTCGTTAACTTTATGCTTAAATAACTTGAAGTAAGTATGGAAATCTTACAAGAATTCTAATTAATTTTCTCGAAAACTGCCTTGAATATAACATAAATTTCGCCCATCCACGATGCGATAAAAAGCGGCGTTTGGAAAATCATTTATTTAGTAGGGTCTATAGTAAATTGCATTACGCGTTGCGTGCAGTCAGACAGAAGACTAAAAAGAACCATGCTGATATTATTTATGACTTTTTTCATAGCATCATCATTGCTCTATTTGCAGCGGAATATAAATCAACACAAAATTGTACGTAGAGAGGGAACACCGATAAGTTATAGCTGCTTTCAATGCAAAATACACAATTTAGACATAAAATTTTTCGTAAATTAGAGAATGCCTGGAAGCGTAAAAGTATGGAAGATACCCGAATAGTAAAATAGGGTCAGTAAGCCAGTAATTTACCATCACCCAGTAGTAGACCAAATTTCATTTTAAAAGAAAAAATAAGATACCTGTACATCTTTATGAATATTTTATGTTTCACAAGCGATTATTGCACCTCTAATTACTATATGTGCCACATTGCTGTATTATCTTGGTCAAACGGTTGTCTAAATACATGTGGAATTTGTATTCGTTTATTTGACAGGCTAAATTTGTGCTTTTACAGTAAGCATGACAAGTAAACAACTCTATTGAAATCTGCAATCATTCGGGATTTTAATGAAAATCGTTATATTATACATATTGTGCAAGTAATAGAAAGGTCGAACTAATAAATTTTTGTTATATATATTTTTTTAATTGACACTTTTTTGCAAAAAATGTGGTGGTCAATTACAGAATTCGAAATCTTATCAGTTTTCCAGTAGTTGACCAACCACTAGTTTTATGCAAATTAAGGAATTTTGTTTTTTTTGTCACCCCTACAAGATTAGTAAGTTACTCTTGTTCCTGTTTTTCTCAATAAAATTTCAAATAAATAGCTGTTTGCAGTATTTGTTCGCACAAAGCTACTGCTCACTGGCTTCGTAAAGTGGTCAACTACTGGTAATTTTTCTTTCCATTTTTGTTTTTAGCAAAATGTCATCAAAAATAATATACATAACGAGGGTGGTCCCAGAAGTACCCGACCCAACAAAGAAAACACAAAAATTTTGGAAAAAGATTTATTTAGTTTTCAACGTAATCTCCTTTCAGCTCTATACGCTTTTCCCAGCGGTGTTCAAAAAGTTCGATACCCTTTTTATAATAAAAACTGTCTTGCTCCTCAAAATAGCCATTAACTGCTGACATCACTTCTTCATCGGTGGGAAATCTTTGACCACTGAGCCATTTTTTCAAGTTTGGGAACAGAAAATAATCCGATGGGGCTAAATCTGGCGAATATGGTGCATGAGGTTGCAATTCAAACTTTAATTAATTAATTTTGGCCATTGCAATAACGGATTTGTGAGCTGGCGCGTTGTCGTGATGAAACAACACTTTCTTTTTAGCCAAATGCGGCCGTTTTTGCTTGATTTCTTCGCTCATACGTTGCAATAAGTTTGCATAATACTGGCCGTTGATAGTTTTTCCGGTTATCTAGTTGGGGCTATGACAACACTATAAGTGTTCAAACAAATCTTAACTTGAATATTTTTTTTAATATTTAACTTTTTGTGAATATTAATCTAAAGAGATCAAGATCAAACTTTAAAAAAATAGTTTTTGCATGTTTAGTATTTTTAATGTAATATGAGTGGAGCGTACTTAAAATTTCAGTACTTCAGCGAACATTTACCCACAGATATCACATTGATTGGCGCAAAAATGAAATCGTCAGAAATCAAATCATAAGACCTACTTCGTTTTAGTCAATGTAATATCACGTTACAGTGACTAAATCGGATTCATATATTTAGATAACGAAGAAAATATTTTTATCAATAAACACACATTAATTGCAAAATATTAAAATCTAGTGTTGTGAATAAAAAATTATGAATTTTATTTGTCTGAATATTTATAGAGCTCCAATTTTTAAAGGTAAAAAGGGATGTTTTGAGCTAATATTGGCCTGCTTGTTATTATTTTTTATTTGATTACGGGCACTCACATCTAGGTCATACGAGTTCGGTGTTGGAATCAAAAAATCTGTTTCGGATTCTTTTGTCTACGTTTGTAATACAGATGAATAAGAGATATTCTAAATTTCTGATCAAGTACTCATTGACTACTGGGACCTCATTATCAAAACTCTATGGTACTATAACGTTTCTTCGGGTCTTCGGCTGAGGACCAACGTTATGTTCATAAAGATACTTATCTTTTAAGCTACAAAATCAAAGACCATGTGCTTTCAGATCTATTTATTAAGTTGCTGTTGCATTGCTATGGTAACCTTTGTATCTGTTCAATGCCTTTCAGATAATATACAGAAGATCATTGAAGTACTTATCGAGGGAAGCTGTTGATCAGGGAGTTACACTTTAATCATAGTGTATCTTGGATCACCTCTATATTTTCCAGGTTGCACTGATATGTGTAAAGCAATTGTTGAAGTGTTTCATGCTTTACCATCCAGGATGCAATGTAAATCTGGTTTTGTAGCAATATTATACTTAATGAGTGCCTGAATTTACAAAATATTTTTTGACTGTTAATTCTGAAGTTTTCTATATTTAATTTCTGTTTTTTGGATCCTTGTATTAAAGTTAAAGAATCCTCATTCTTTTGGCCTGTTTATTCTGTATGGTCTGGTAAGTAAAACTACATGTTGTTTGTAGATTTAAACCTAACCTCTAAGCAGTGTACCTCAGATCACAAACACATCCTGTATCATTGATCAGTGGTACCAGGCACACGATATTAATTCTTTTGATATTCTGTTTATAGATCACTATGCCGAGGAGCAAAACTAGTAAAAACCGGGCACCTGTTGATTCAGTGGCTCTAAACAATGCAATGGAAGCTGTCAATGTTCCAGGAAATAAAAAAAATCTTAAGAGAAGCTACAATGTCAACTTTACAACTCTAGTTCGACATTTTCAATCTCCTTTAAAAATTTAAACAAAGAAGAAAATTCATATGATGTTAAATTTGATACTAGAAAGGTATTTAATGACGCACGCTTACTATAAAAGCAGTTCAAGAACTTGCTTATCAATTTGCAGCTGTTAACAACAAGAATCCAGCGGCCAAAAATGCCGAAGAAAAACTCGAAGAAGAGGAGTGAATGGAAGGAAGCCAGAAAAAACTAGTTTATCGAGATCCACAAGCTTCAACAAAAATAATGTTAAGATGTTTTATAACAACCTTAAAGATGTACACAGGCGATTAGGTCCATCCCTACCTCATAAATATAGAATCAAGATGATACAAGCTTGACAACAGTTCAAGGTCCCACTAAATTGTCCCAAAAGGGGTAAAACAGATTGGTGATGCAACTTCGGGTGAATGAAGTCACCTGGTAACACTTTATGAATGCATAAACGCAATAGGTAACCACATCCCTCCAATGCGTATTTTTACCAGGGTAAACTTTAAGAATCACATGCTCAAAAAAGCTCCTCCTGGAACCATCGGTGAAGCTAATCCGTCAAGCTGTTCAAACTACTCCATTTACCCGTAGCTTTTTGACCATTTCATAGCTCGTGTAAAACCATCTAAAGAAGAAAACGTCTTTTAAATTGTGGAGAACCATGAGACATTGCCGTTTTAAGCTGTAGAAAAGGCACCAATGGCTGGCGTAGTCTTCTTCCAAGCTCCATTCTTCGGATGTCTCCATCTACATCTCTCTAAAGACTCACTACAACACGCTACAACCAAGGCGTTAAAACATGGCTCTTAAACAACCCTGGTATAATTTAAGTTGTTGGTCAAGTTTACTCTCAAGCATTTAGTACCAGTAACATTTTAAGTGGGTTTAGGAAGACCGCCATATTTCCATTTAATAGAAATAGATTTGTTGATGAGGTCTTCCTACGATCTTACGTTACTGATCGGCCAAGCCAAACATACATATAAAAGAATTAAACTTATTTTAGGTTCCAAATGTATCTTATAATAATTCTACGCAAAAGTTCAATTGTCAAATAACCAGAAAAACCATCAAATTAAGAAGACATAACCTCGTTCTCGATCCCAGATACATGAATGACTTTACATCTCATGTCAGATGATGATTGAAAAGAAAGAATACAATGTTTCAACGTAATCTCCTTTCAGCTCTATACACTTTTCCCAGCGGTGTTCAAAAAGTTCGATACCCTTTTTATAATAAAAACTGTCTTGCTCCTCAAAATAGCCATTAACTGTTGACATCACTTCTTCATCGGTGGAAAATCTTTGACCACTGAGCCATTGTTTCAAGTTTGGGAACAGAAAATAATCCGAGGGGGCTAAATCTGGCGAATATGGTGCATGAGGTTGCAATTCAAACTTTAATTAATTAATTTTGGCCATTGCAATAACGGATTTGTGAGCTGGCGCGTTGTCGTGATGAAACAACACTTTCTTTTTAGCCAAATGCGGCCGTTTTTGCTTGATTTCTTCGCTCATACGTTGCAATAAGTTTGCATAATACTGGCCGTTGATAGTTTTTCCTTTTTCGAGATAGTCAATAAAAATTATTCCACGCGCATCCCAAAAAACCGACGCCATAACCTTGATGCAGATACATGAATGACTTTACATCTCATGTCAGATGATGATTGAAAAGAAAGAATACAATGTTTGCCGTTGCCTAGATAAGAATAAACTTTCTTGATCACGGCCTACGTGAATTAGAAATTTAAATAATCACCGTGAACCTCAAATGAAAATGCTTCATATTAGTATCTTATTAGTAGCAGTACCTTTAATATTGTAGAGCGTGTATGTGCAATAGTTCTCTTCAATAACTCTAATTTAACATTCCATTTTACTTCTTTATACTGTCTATCCTGTTCTGTTCTTTAGTCTCATTTAATTTCACTTGGTAATCCTTACCCATAAAAGAACGGTTTATTGAATCAAACCAAATTATGTTTTGGGTAAAGTGCGTAAATTTTTATTTAAATTGGTCGCAATGAGTCTCTTTTCAGACAAACGCTATACATTACAGCACCGAATACACATTAAACTAAAAAAAGAAAACCCATCATCGATTAGAAACACCGAATTTTAAAATTACCTGGCTATACTCCACGGTTTAACCAGCGCTCATCCAATTAAGCATGTTGTGGCGTATATGTATTCTGTTCCCATGAGTTTGTTGTAAGCTCCTTTATCCCTTTAAAACAGTAATTAAAAAGTACTTTATGGGTAAATTATGTGAAAGGTGTAATGAATGGATATATAAAATAACAGACCTTTTCACCATTATAAACTTCCTTCGAATTTGTTGCTTGTATATTGTAGAAAAATATATACTTAAATGAAATAATCAGTAATGTAGTTAATACAGCAGGGACGTAGATGTTAAGCTGGATATATTGAGAAACCTGAAACTCAGACATTTCTTGTAAAAGACTCTCATCAAACTAAGCCTCTTCCCCTCAATAAAAGTTGAGAACGCATTAATCCGACCTATATTCTGAAGCTCTCATTTAGATCAACGATACACCCAAAACCGCAACAGTTTTCCATTTCCGTTTAGATAAACAGGAACAGTAAAAACGTTATCCATCCAAACAGTTCGTGTAGGTACGTACATGGAATAGTTGAACTTACTGTGAAATGTATATTACCATATTTGAAACAATTTCCACCATTTCTATTTTAAATACCTACTCACTGTAGACAGAATATACTCGACTACAAAAAATCCGCTGCTCGTTTTAAAGCAAACTCTTGAAGGCAAACAGTTTTTCATTATAATTCCTTGTGCGTGGATTGTTGAATACTAAGGGTATTTTCATATCATGGTCTGATCAGGAATGCTAATTTCGGATAACGATTTAGAAGGGTAGGACCTTATTGCTGTCGACATCGTTTTAAACGATCAATTTCTACATGAACTGTCGGCCTGAGTAGACGTACGTACGGTGCTCTCGTAAAGAAAAGTGGATGTTATTTATTTGTTTTGCAGTTGTGTACATTTACTTTTAACATTTAATATTTTTTCCTTAAGAAAATTAAACTACTATTTTATAGTAATTTATTATACACAAAATGGTTTTTACACAAAATCAAGTTGTTGATATCAAAAGCAATGCTCTGCACGTGGTAGAAGAATACTTTAATAAACAAGATAATATAAATACCTTGGTAACCAAAATATCGGAATCGGTTGTAAGTAAATTGCAAATAAATTTTGAGAAGATAGAAACCATTTTAAGTAATTATAACGAGATGGAGAAAAAAATTACAATCTTAGAAAAAGAAAATCAAGAATTATCAAAGAAAGTAGACAGTTTAGAGCAATATACAAGGCGTAACAGCATCCGACTATTTGGAATTAAAGAAGAGAAGAATGAAGATGTACAAAAAAAGGTTCTTGAAGTATTTAATAATAATTTACAATTGCCTATAATTGCAGATCATATTGACCGATGTCATCGCGTAGGACCTATATCACCAGAAAAGAAAACAGCCCGACCTCGTCCGATTATCATCAAATTCTGCAGCTATCGTCATCGCAGTGCTGTTTTTAACAACAAAAAGAAATTAAAAGGTACAAACATTGTTATTAAGGAAGATCTAACAAAAATAAGATTAAACATTCTAAATTGCGCATCGGAACAATTTGGAAAAACAAATGTTTGGACAATCGATGGTGGTATTCATATCCTGATAAATAATAAAAGAAACATAATTCATTCAATAAACGAATTAGAAAGATTAATTGAAAAAAGCACACTTAAATAAATATATTACTGCAAATTGTGTCAGTGGGAAATTATGCGGGAGTACCGTTTTTCTAGTTTTTCTAGTTTGTCTAGTTTTTTAGTTAATTTTAATATTATCGTTGTATTATTGTTATATAATCAATATTTTTGTTAACTTGTAATTTCTTATTGCTTATTAGATCTAGGTTTTTGTATGTCAAATAGGAAACAGTTTAAGTTTGCGCATGAACTGTTAATTACCCATACTAATATTCAATCACTTACATCGAAATTCTCTAAACTAAAAGACTTTGTTGATAACTGTAAGCCTGACGTAATTTGCATCGGCGAATCATGGCTAAAGCCGCATATTCCTACGTCCACCATAGAACTTACTAATTATAAATTTTTTAGACAAGACAGACTTTTACAAGCTGGGGGTGGTGTTGGGATCTATGTTAGAAGCAATCTCAGGTGTAAATTAATAAATGTGGACAACTCCATTGAACAATTATGGATCAAAATTGACTGCCCTAATCAATCTCTTGTGGTAGGTGTAGTTTACAATCCGCATCGCAAGCTTTATAAAGAGTTTCTAAATAATCTTCATAATTCACTTTTAGAAGTTAGTTATTACACAGAGCAGATTCTTATCTGCGGAGATTTTAATATAGATTACGACAAAACTGAACTAGCTACATCAGAACTAATATCCTTTTGTGAAAATTTCGAATTGACTCAAAATATTCACGAACCTACACGACTTCAATCCCTCATAGATTTAATTTTATCTTCGAAGTATCTAAATATATTAAAAGCTGGGGTGTTTGCTGATGTTAATCTGTCCGATCATGAGGTTATATACTGTACGCTGAAGCTAATTAGTCGTAAGCCTGCGCAGTTCTTTAAAACATATCGCAGTTTTCGACACTTTAATTATAATATGTTTTATAACGATCTTCTTTCTATTAATTGGGAACATATATATACCTGTCCGGATATAGATTCAAAAGTTCAATTTTTCAACGAGAATGTATCTGCTCTTTTTTCAATACATGCGCCGATTAAGCAAGTTCGAGTCTCCAAACCTCCCGCCCCTTGGCTTAACGAAAACATCAAGTTTCTTATGCAAATGCGGGATTATACGTATAAAATTTATAAAAGTAACAAAACAGAAGAAAACCGTCAGCAGTATGCACAACTCAAAAATCAAGTAACGAATGCTTGTCGTAAAGCAAAAAAACAATATTTTAATAATCTCTCGAATAATAACCAGATTAATATACTTTGGAAAGACCTTAAAAAAAACAACATTATAGGCAATAAATCAAATCAAAATTCCGATCTACCTGAGCATTTATCTAACGTAAATGAAATTAATAATTTTTTTATAAACTCTCTTCCAAAACTACAACGTTCTAACAATAACCTAAATAATTTTTATAACAGTAACGTAAAAGCAAACCAGACGTTGTATTTCCATCCTGTATCGGAAGCAGAGATATCAAAATGTATTCATACTATAAAAACTAATGCTGCTGGTCATGATGGAATTACAAAGTACATGTTGGACCTGTGTTTACCTCGTCTTCTCCCAATTGTGTGTCATATAATTAACACATGTATACTTAATTCAGTTTTTCCTTCCAACTGGAAGAAAGCGTACATCATTCCCTTGAATAAAATAAACAACCCCGAGAATTTTAAAGACTTACGTCCAATCTCTATTTTACCGATCTTATCAAAAGTTCTAGAAAAAGTTATCGAAAATCAGTTACGCAATTTCGTAGAAGGGAATAATATTCTCCCTGACACACAGTCTGGGTTTAGACGTGGTCACAGTTGCACCACCGCTTTGACTAAAATCACAGATGATATTATTACGGCTTACGATGGAAAATTAGCAACTGTTCTTGTACTGTTAGATTTCTCTAAAGCATTCGACACAGTCAACCACAATTTATTATTGTCTATTTTGCATTTTATAGGTCTTTCTGCAGAAGCCATTGAATTTTTTAGAAGTTATTTAAAAGATCGCCAACAAGCGGTAATATATAAAAATAATACGTCGGAATTTTTATCTTTAAAATCTGGAGTTCCTCAAGGCTCGATATTAAGTCCATTGTTATTTGCTATTTACACTTCCAATTTTTGTACACAACTTCTACATGTCAACTCTCACTTTTACGCTGATGATACACAGCTGTATTACTCTTTTCAGTGGTCAGATGCCAAACAGGCTAGTGAAAGGATAAATCAGGATCTACAGTTAATGTCAGATATCTCAGCCAATCATTTACTAAAATTAAATCCAGATAAATCTAAAGCAATTTTAATTTGCAGTTCATATGTATATGATAAGTTGAGAAATGACATTAATCTAAAAATAGATGGCGTAAAAGTGGGAATTCATGATGAAGTTAAAAGTTTAGGTTTAATTGTAGATAAAAATTTACGATTTAAGTCTCATATCAACAATGTGATTAAAAAAGGTTTTTATAATCTTCGTATTATTTATCAAAGTCGGGAATTCTTAAACTCCAACATTAAAAAGATGCTATGTAACACTCTGGTATTATCACAATTAAATTATTGCGATGTTGTTTATGGACCGTGTATAGACAAAAATGATACGTGTAGAATTCAGCGATTACAGAATGCTTGCTTGCGTCTGATCTATGGAATACCCAGGACAGTGTATCAGATCTCGGACAAATTGACAACTGCAAACTGGTTAAACATGTCTAACAGACGCCGCTTTCATGCAGTTATATTTTACTATAAAATTCTGATCAAAAAGAGTCCTCAATATCTATATAATAAAATTACATATCGTACAGATATCCATCATTTGAATTTACGCTTCAGAGGGCTGCTGTCCGTCCCACCCCATAGAACCAGCATGTTTAAGAGATCCTTTTCATATACACTACCGAATTACTTAAATCAAATGGCTAACCACCACAAGATTATGACAATTCCCACGTTAAAAATGAAATTATTTTCTGATCTTATGTCATCACAAAATGGGTGATTCGCAGTGCTTGCGCAGGACTTACTCTGTTTTTTTTTTACCTACTTTATCTTTTTTTTTAATTAATTACGTTTGAAATCATTTTTTTGTTTCACAATTAGAATATGTACTTAGGTCTACTTCAATTTTTTTATTTTTTTTCTTACATTATTGAGGTTAAGTGGCAGAGCAGAGCCTGCCTCAAACAGGCTCTGAACTTCGCCTCATGTATTATTTTATTTAAGAATATATATGTTTAGTTTTGTTTTTTTTGGGAGTATAAATAAAGGCATTTATTATTATTATTATTATTATTAAACTAGAGCTTTAAAACCTTTCAATAACGAACAAAGTTTAAAATCGTTTCTTCAAAAAGTCTCGATAATCACGGAACTAGGTGAAAAATAATAATCGTTATAAAAGATTGATTTCTTGTCGTTTCAAATGCGATTAAAAGTTGGAGTTCTTAAAAAGTTTCTTTGGAATAAGTTCAAATAAAATCGTCGAAATCGCTTTCCTATTAAATAGCTTGCAATGAGATTTTCACTGAAATGTAATTCTAACTCAAGAATATTAATGAAACAAAATCAGAAGAAATAAACTAATTTATTAAGCCCAACCACAGCTCTGTACGTCCAATATTTTCTGAGATATGGCACTTCCAAAATCAGCCTTTTTTCAAAAAATGAAAATTTTAAGTTTTGCTCTCATTTCGGGCCATCTCCTTGGCATTGGCCAATCCATTGGCATATCCTACGAGAAAAGTTATTGGAAATGAAGTTGTAGTAGATTTAATCTTCCATTTAAGTACAGAACGAAGTCTATAGACCCATTAGTTCTCTTGCAATAATAAGAAACCAAAAAATCAGAAAATCGGATTTTTGAAGAAATGAGCCTAAACACTTCTAATTTTGCGAATGCCCTCAATGTCATCAAATTGTTATTAGAAGTGTTTAGGCTCTTTTTTTCAAAAATCCAATTTCTGATTTTTTGGTTTCTTATTATTGCAAGAGAACTAATGGGTCTACAGGCTTCGTTATGTACTTAAATGGAAGCCAATTAAATCTACTACAACTTTATTCCTTCAATGACTTTTCTCGTAGGATAAGCGGTTATGCCGATATTCGGCCCGAAACGAGAGGAAACTTAAAATTTTCGTGTTTTGGAAAAAATAACCAATCTAGGAAGTGCCACATCTCGGAAACTATTGGACGTACAGAGCTGCAACTGCGGTTGAACTTGGATTGTTGCAAATTTGTAATTTATATATGGTAAGAATGACTAATATCGAAAAACGTATAATTTACGAGTTATAAGGCAAACAACTGGAAAAAGTAGCAAAATTTTGCAGTTTTTTACGTATTACGCGAAGGGTACAGGTTTTTCGAAACTGCAAACTTGGATTCACACTGCCCTAACTGGTCCTAACAACATAATCAAAAAATCAGAACTACACCATCAGACTTTGCGATTTTTGCCCTTTTTTACTTACTATTTGATTGGCCTAATAACTAACTTGCCTACGTTGTGTAAAAACTTATGTATTACTAAAGCACTTGCTTGAGCAAGAACTTTAACATAAAGCACATGATTTGACTCTAGGTTCTTTTCAAAGTAGTGCTCAGAACTAGTGTAATTTGAACGTGTTAGAGGATTCGTCTCAATAAAACAAAACAACTTCTCGAAGAAAATTATATATGTATATTTTATATTTTTATTATTATTTTAAATTCAATTTCCATTATTTAGAAATAGATAAAATCTCGTGACTACAGAGCCAAGTAATATTTGATTGGGTTCTGTAATATAAATAGTGGGTTCTGTATATAAAACATTAGCAGTAATAGTGTATTACATTACAAGTCATGAAAGTGAAACTATGCAGAAGAGGAGGCTTATTGAAGAGTACGAGGATGCGTAGCATCCGAGTATCTCTTTAAAGCCTCCGAGTCAAGCAGAGACACTTTCATGACCAGTGATGTATTATATTTTTTCTGAAATCGTTTTTCAAAACTAAAAATAGATTTAAACTGAAAAAATATATCAACATCAAAGTCGTATGAGAAGTTAATATCCATGACAATGAATCAACAACAAATCAAAAATATTTTGTTGTATTTGATTGTTAGTGTTTTTAATTATATTAAATAAACGTTTCATAAGATAAGTGACGATTTCTAATTCAATTGCAGTCTAAAAATGACAGATGAGTCTTGTAAAGTGACAGGAGTCTTGTAAAAATCATGAAAGTGACTAGTCTTTAAAGTGACACTTTCATGACCAACCTGAGTTCTGTCATGACAAGCTTTCTTGACGATTTCAGAAAAAATTACATTAAAATTAGGATATCAAAATCAAAATATTATATCAAAAATATTGCAATATAAAATGGCGGGCACCGTAGCAACGCATTGGCCATACACAACAGTAGAAAAGAACGGTATGAACTAAAAAAAGGTCATACCCCGCGTTTATTCAAACATTTTGGTAAATGACAACTATCATTCTTAGTTCAGGCTTTTGCTCACAGAACGCGTTGTATGCGGATCGAGTTATAAAAGCGGGAAGTTTCAACGAGTTTGATTTAACTGTTAATACATTTAACGCATTTTCGTTGTTGTTACATATATTTTTGTGATTGTCGATGTAAAGTAACAGATTATTGTTTATATCCCTTCCCATATTTTAACTTTCCTAATTTTTTATTATTAGTTATAATAGTTATTATAGACTATTATTTAATAAATTAGCAAATAAATGTTGTTTTTCTTTACTTAAGAGCATGTGACGGTTAATTTTTGAATAAACTATTTCACTCTTAATTAGTCTTGATTAATTTCTTAAAACGAATATATATTTTCAATATGTATTTTAATACTTTTAGTATAGTAATACTTCTCTTTTTCTTAAAACCAGCAAGAACAACTGATATTTTTAAAGATATTTAGCAGTTTTATATTCCCCTTTTTAATTTTACTACCTTAAATTATTCCTTGGGATTTAAAAATTAAAAATTTCAGTTAAACTTTAAATATTTTGAAAGTTCACGCATGTCTGGCAACACTGTAAGCAGACAACTGCGATTTTCAAATTTTAGTTTTAAAGGGGTGCCTGGACACTTCGCCGACTGAACACTTTGCCGACCGCGGACACTACGCCGACCGTGGACACTACGCCGACTGACTGTTTTGGACACTTTGCCGACCGTGGACACTACACCGACCGCAAGCGGTGGACACTTTGTCGACTGGGGACACTCTGCCGACTGGAAGCGGTGGACACTTTGCCGACCGTGAACACTACGCCGACCGTAACCGGTGGACACTTTGCCGACCGTGGACACTACACCGACTGGCCGTTTTGGACACTTTGCCGACCGTGAACACTACGCCGACTTTAAAAATAAATTTTACTATGGGACACTTTGCCGACCGTGGACACTATGCCGACCGTGGACACTACGCCGACCGCAACCGGTGGACACTATCGACCGTGGACACTACGCCGACTTGCCGTTTTGGACACTTTGCCGACCGTGGACACTTTGCCGACCCTTAAGAGCCACTCATTTAGTAGTTGCAATTCTTATGGATATTTTAACGTAAAGCTCCGAAGCTTAAACTAATTAATCTAGTTGATCAGCCTTAGTAGTGTAATGTCTAGAGTACTGGACTTTCACCCAAGCGGCCCGCGGTCGATTCCCGGTGCCGGCAGATATGGTTAAGGTTTTCTGCAGTTTTCCTTAGCTGTGACACAAATGTGGGATTTGCGCTGTTCCATCTGTAAGTCGGCTGCAGCCGCATTTAGGGCCTACGTAATAATAATAATCGCCCCCTCCCTCCCGAACAAGCTTATAGCTCCTGGGGCCTGGTTTCCAGGCTATGGGTTGTAGCAATTATTATTATTATTTATTATTATCAATTTTGATACGGTTTTCACAAATATGATGCTTTATACAATATCACATTAGCAAAAATTGCAAATTACACTTCTAAATGCTAATAAAATCTTCTTGAAAGTAGTTCGCCTAACAGAATTGTCACCAATTTCTTCTTTGCAATGTTTTAAATAGCAACATGCATTTTTTTCTCGTATCTATAGTAGATATTTTATTTTTCTAACGATGTAAAAAGTTAGCATCTATTAAACAACAGCTTTAATGCGCATTTTATGAATTCGTAATTGTTTCGTATTGTTATAGTGAATATTTTGTTTACTTTCTTGAGTCTCTTTCTACGTATAGTACCAAAATATTTGCAGCGTCCGACAAGATTTATGATATTATTAGTGTCTTGTCGATGTTATATCCCATAAAAAAGCTTGTACTCAAGGTAAAAGAAAGTTATTAAATAAATACAAGATTGCATATGTTTGTATTCTGCAAACATATCAAAAACATTCGTTTAGACTGTTAGAACACAATTTTTCTAATTGTACAAAAGGTTGTGGTGGAAACTGTGGATGCGAAAAAACCGGATTATCTGGTTCCATTATTTGCGGCAATAAAATTGTCATGTACAATTATGTCGTAATGCCACACCTGAAGCTTCTGTCGTTGATTCTTCCGATAATTATTCCACTAAGCATGATGAGATCAACCCCATTGATCTGTTGGTAGCAAATATAAGTGAAGATGATAAATATGGTGAAGATGAAGAACTCAAAAAGGATAACGAAATACAGACACAGGAAATTGACAAAGACGAAGACGAGACATAATCTTTTAACACTAAACGTGGATTAGGCCTACTGGGGAAACCATGTATTGCCTAGTGCTGCGGAAACGAATACAACGTACAGTGGGTGGCCATATTAACAGTTACACTAAGCATCAAATTAAATTTCATTTATTTGCAGTATTGTGTTTGTAAAACAGAGTTTATGATATATCTATATCTAATATCTATGATTTCATAACATACATACCTATTAGGGTGGTCCTTATTTTTCGATTTTCGAAATTTATTCGGGACCGTTGAGAATTCGGTGACTTTTTGTATAAAAACAATATATTCGAAAGCCCATTTCTATTGGTCAATTTGTAGAGGTCGCGCAAGAGGGTTAAAGTTTATTTTATATGTGTATATCTTTCTTACTTTGCAAATTGAACATTTACCTTGTTACGAAGTTGACGTTTCTAAAATACTTTACATAAAATTAGTGCTAGATAAGTAGGGGGTAAAAGTACAAGAAGTCACAAAAAACTGTATTTAACTGGATTCGAGTGTTCCAAGTTAAAACAGTGTAAACTTCCGTCAAATCGTGAAGTTCTGCTAGTTTTTTCACCATCACAAGACCTTACACGTGACAATACGTGAATGTTCGAGAGACTTAATGAGGGAAGCTACAGTTTTCTGGGAAAAGGCTCGGATTCTAACTATGAAGGATTAAAGAGCAATTGATAAACTGAAAAGGATTTTCAAGGATTGTATCAACCTTAAAAAAAGTTCAAAATGAGTCACAAGCCCAGCAGAAGAATGAAATAAAATTTATTGAAGTATTAGATGATATTTTTGATATTTCTTGGTCAGATGATTTCGAATTGACAAAAAGGGAAACAGTTCGTCGTGAAATCTTGCTAGGCACTGACAGTAAATTAGTCAACACTGAGGCCATAACCGCACTAGGGCAAGAAAGAGTGGAAAAACAAAGACAAGAGAAATAATACGGCTTGAAAATGCAAGTAACAATGCAATTTTGGCATCGAGCTAAGATGCTAACGATTCTGATGTTTTTATTGATTTTGATAATCCGGAATCCTCTTGTTCGACTTCCACACTAAAAAGAAAGAGATCTCGAAAGAGTACCATGCTATCATGACACCAGAATTAGAATCATTTGACAGGAGCAAACTAAGCGATCGAAAAGCCGCTCTCGTTTTATCTGCAACTGCGCACAGTGTGAGACACTGCGTGAAAGGCATCGTTATAAATCGTTCTTCTATCCGCCGACAACGAAAGCTTGCACGAGGTGAATGTTTCCCAATTATGAAGGATCTCTGTTTGTAGTTGAAAGCTCTTATCGTGCACTGGGGTGGGAAACTGCTTCCAGCACTTACTGGAAAACAATCCGTCAATCGTCTTGTGGGGTTAGTTACCGGTATAGGTATCCATCACCTTCTTGGAGTTCCTGCGTTATCTTCTGGAACCGGAGAGCAGAAAGCTCAAGCAATTGCTAACTTGCTAAAGGAATGGAACATCGTGTCCGTGCAATGTGTTTTGACACCGCTGTATCAAACACAGGTAAGTGCTTCGTTTCACAATAAAGTTATACAAAATACTTGATTCTTATTTATCTGTAAAGTTATCTTAAACTAAGAAAATAATATCGCAAGTCGCTAGTAAAGGTATCCTTTTATGGATGTTATCCGGAACGCATTCTAAAGAAGTAACTTCTATACTTTGCCTGCAGACGACATATTTTCGAGCTTGTGCTGGAAGGCGTTTTTAAAGTAGTTATGGGACCTTTATCCGGACCCGATGTTTTACTTTTCAAAAGATTCCAGAAGGTGTAGAGTACTACAGACTCTAGAATATATCAGACAACAATTGATGACGATACGATTGTCAGAGAGTTGGGTGACACGGAAATTTTTTATTCGTTCAGGAGTATTATTAAAAAACATTATAACAAAGTCAAAGAAAGAAAAGCAGTTACTCCAAATTGTAACTAATCATCGAAAGCGTCTCAGCGACTCGAATAAAAAAACACTAGTAAATGAGTACGACAGTTAGATTTGTTTCATTCTGCTGAAAAAAAAGGAAAATTTCTAATAAACCACTATTGCATTTAGTACACTGAAATATTTTTGAACCTTCTACAGTTTTACAAGCTTCAAACTTTGGTTCTGCTCCGTCAAATGTAAATGGAAGTAATGTTCAGCGCATGTAGTGTAAACTATAAAAACTTTAGACCCATTGAGCGACCTCTAAATTTTATTATATCGATTTAAGTTTTTAATATAATTTTTTTTTGTATAAAATGTCACCAAATTTTGTACGGTCCCAATAAAAATTATGAAAAAAATATTTTCCCTTCTTAATAAGGACCACCCTAATACCTATAGTAATTGGTAATCCAATTGAGCCAAATATCAAAACACTAACAGGATTTAAATGATATTGTCAATTGAGGGTAAATGCCGTTTAGCGGAACAACTTAGAATTATTTGATTTACTGCTCGCTAATCTCTTCTCTACAAACACAACAACATTTCTTCACAAAATGAATTTTAGGACAAAGAACTCAAATAATTCTAAGTTGTTCCGCTAAACGCTATCTACCATCAATTGACAATGTCATTTAAATCCTATTAGTGTTTTGATATTTGGCTCGATTGGGTTACCAAATACTATATGTATGTTATAAAGTCATAGATATTAACATACATATATCATAAACTCTGTTTTACAGACACAATACTGCGAATAAATAAATTTATATTGGATACATTAAAAAAATGCTTAGCGTAACTATTAATATGGCCACCCATAGTAATAAATCTTTAATTTGATACATTCAAAAAATGCTCAGTGTAACTATAATATGGCCACCCACTGTACAGTATACGGGTACATCTTCTTTGCTGTATATCTCGCAAACGGTTCGCTGTACGTAAACAATATGAATATAACCTTTTTTGTAGAAAATTTAATTATCTTTCATTATTATAAAAACCTTAATAGATCTCCGAGCCATAGGAAGTGAGATATTCGAAAACAACGAATTTTTTGACATTTGATCTTTAATATCTTTTGAAGCCAACGCGATCTCACCCTCGATTTTTAATATATTGTTTAAACCGACAAACTCAAGCGATTAAAACAAAAGAAAATTAGTCGCGATTTTCTTAGAACAATAATCCTAAAGTAACTGGACTGTTTTCCAAAATCTGGCTGTGTTGGCCACTAATAGTAGTGACTTTATTGTCCCGACAAGAACACTAAAAGGTATAACTTTAAATTTAAATATCTAATAATATGAAAATAGATTTTACATTAAAATATATATTTTGAATGCAAATCCATAATATAGAAGAATTATCACCCCAGCTGAAAATCGAACCCATGACCTTCCGCTTTCCGGCGACCTGAGGCTATTACCTAGAATGATGATTTCTTCATATTTCTAAAACATGAATTAAACAAAATAAAATAAATAAATTTATGAAAATAGATTTATTTATATAAATTTTACATATGTTGCCAAACGTTGTTTACACCTTTAGTAATCTGCAGTAATAGTTGCGTCAGTTTGTGGAGCGCTCATTTATTAGTAACACCTAACACCCCGCGTGCCCACCTTCGTAGGATTAATTTATTTTCGCGGAGTTACGAGTCAGTCATTTTGATTACTTCGCAACTACTCGATTGCTTCTGAAGAGTGGAAATCTAAAGAATCTGTTAAAGAAAGGTGGTTTTATTTCTTGAAGAACACCCTTAACAGAAATCCCAATATTTGAAATTGTGCGAATATTTATTTGCAATTTCCGCCCATAACGTCTACGTACAGAGGGTATTTTCAGTGATGCCTCAGTGGACCGATGAAAAATACTAATTACTCACAGAGACTGTGGAAGCCATTTTATAATGCCAGTTCACCTATAATATGACATGCACGGAACTTTACAAATAGGTAAAAGGGCAAAACGAACTGTTGAAAAATGTACAATCGTCTGAAATGCATGGTCTGTTAAGTAAGTACGTTTTCCACATATTACATTCATGAAACTGATTGGTACACGTATACACAGTAAAACAATAGTCATAGTATTGCATTTCTTTTCATTTCTTAAATGTCTCTCCATCGGCCCCATCCTAGAGTGTTCCAACGAGATCGTAGCTAAATATGGTACACTACTATCCATTTTTTTCTAGAGAGCCCTCACTTTAAAAGCGTATTGCTCGTAAACTACCGTTCAAGATTAAATAATTCAAAATGAGCAAATAGTAAATTTATTTCTACTTTTATTTTTATCAGACGATATGTTATAAAAGGTGCCCATTTTTAGAAAAAATTTTATTAAAAGTAAATTAAATAATTTTTTTCTCAGTAAGTATATGCCACATAATTTATGAAAGTTTTTAAGGGTTACAAAGAAACCTTGCGGTTTGTATGCTACTAATTTTAGACTAACGACAAAAAAGTGTTTTATTTAAGCTTTATATGAAAAAATAGTGAACTATTTTTTCTTGTTTATTAATAGAGATAGGGTCAAGGTTTTTTCGTTAACACTTCATATGTAGGCATTATTTTCCTCAAAGAAACGTTTCCTAGTTTTAACAATAAAAATGCAACAAAACAAACGATTTCTTTGTCTAAACCGCTTATTACTAAAAGTGATCGGCATAGTGCCCACGGTCGGCAAAGTGTCCAAAACGGCTAGTCGGCGTAGTGTCCACCGTCGGAAAAGTGTCCAATGATTGCGGTCGGCGTAGTGTCCACGGTCGGCAAAGTGTCCACCGCTTACAGTCGGCGTAGTGTCCACGGTCGGCAAAGTGTCCAGTAGTAAAATTTATTTTAAGAGTCGGCGTAGTGTCCACGGTCAGCAAAGTGTTCAAAACGGCCAGTCGTCGTAGTGTCCACGGTCGGCAAAGTGTCCACCGATTGCGGTCGGCGTAGTGTCCACGGTCGGCAAAGTACCGCTTACAATCGGCGTAGTGTCCACGGTCGGCAAAGTGTCCACCGCTTACAGTCGGCGTAGTGTCCACGGTCGGAAAAGTGTCCAGTAGTAAAATTTATTTTAAGAGTCGGCGTAGTGTCCACGGTCAGCAAAGTGTTCAAAACGGCCAGTCGTCGTAGTGTCCACGGTCGGCAAAGTGTCCACCGATTGCGGTCGGCGTAGTGTCCACCGTCGGCAAAGTACCGCTTGCAGTCGGCGTAGTGTCCACGATCGGCAAAGTGTCCACTGCTTGCAGTCGACGTAGTGTCCACGGTCGGCAAAGTGTCCAAAACGGTCAGTCGGCGTAGTGTCCACGGTCGGCGAAGTGTCCGCGGTCGGCAAAGTGTCCGCGGTCGGCAAAGTGTCCGCGGTCGGCAAAGTGTCCGGTCGGCAAAGTGTCCGGTCGGCGTAGTGTCCTATGTCCTTTAAAGGAATTAATTCCCATTTGGAGACTGTAGCGCCATCTTTAGGTGTTTATAGTTAATGAAGCTTCCTATTATTAAAACTGGCGGCGATAACGGGCCCTTAAGTGGCGCCCACTAACGGTCATTTTGCAACAAAGATGGTTTGTAGTCAAACTACAGTCATTAATTTTTAGGTTATACGTCATGCCAATAATTGTCATTTCCTTGATTATTATTATACTTGATTTATTAATTTATTGGTATTTGTACATACATATTTGGATATAACGTACATAAATATGACAAAAATATGTTACAGTAGATTAGGAAACCAAAATATCCTACACAGTATAAAGGTAAGTACTCACAACAGCGGATCAACAGGCGGATGTCATACGATTGGTTGGTTTCAGTCAAATCGACTCAAACCGACCAATCGTATGACATCCGCCTGCGGATCCGCTGCAGTGAGTACTTACCTTAAGAAAATTATACTGCGTTTGCGTAATATTTACTAATGCCCCAATTCTTAAACTAGAAACACCTCAATAACCACATGATAGCCACAGTATAAGTAGGTACAGTTTCCTATTTCGCAAATTACAAATGCTCTTTTGGGTGTTCTAGCACTTGAATTAACACAGTAGATGATGTAGACACCTAATGTTAATGCACGATCTACGAACTGAAGCTATGATTAGAAGTATTCATTAAATGATGAAATCCCACTGTGGCAGTCATTACTAAAAATAAATATGTTTTAGACGTAAGATCTGATAAAATCTACTTGAGTTTTTAAGACCAATCGTTTCAGTAAACGAAATATAAAACTGAGAAAATTTATCTCATAATGCCATTACCTTTATATAGAATTTTGTTGATATGATATAAATCAAAAGCGATGTCGGAAAAAGTATTTAAAAATTTTAAAGGGTGGTTAAGAATCTAGGATAGCGATAATTAAATAATGATTTTGGTATCATGTCTTAACAGATTTTGTAGTAAGAAGGTAGAGGAAGTGTTCCAAGAAGATGGAGTCGAGAACTTTTCTCAACTAACTAAATGCATGATCTATCAGCGGTATAATTTGGCAATACTATCAAACTAGGACAATAGCAAAGAGTGAAATGAGACGTATACAGGGTTTTGAGTTATAGTGCCAGAAAGATGCTAAAGGCGAGATGGATTAGACGAATATCGAACAACGAGATACTAGAACAAGTAAAAGAAGGTTAATGAAGGAGACCACGAGAACTAGAGATAGAATAATAGAACATACTTTATGGCATTCGGGTATTATCTAAAAATGATAATAAGACATGATCGAAGAAAAGAACACTCTAGCTAGACCTAGACTGCAATGTATGCTTCAAATAATAGAAGACTTAGACTGCTGCGGCTATAGAGAACTAAGTATAGAGAAAAGACTGCTAGAATACCGAAATGAATAGAGAGATACAGTGCTGAGATAAACCAATCCACAAGATTGATTACTTAGCGAGAAGACATTGAGTGTAAAGAAAAGGTGTATTTGTGAAGCGATTGTTAAAGTATGTTGTTTAGTTTTAATATAGGTAATGTTTTAATGTAACATTTTGTAATGTAATATAAATGTACATATTGTTTTTGAATGCATAATTTAATAATATTTGATCGTTGTTAAGAAATTTCTTATTATTAATTACTGTTAATATTTGAGTAAATAAATTTATTAATTATACTGAAAGTGAAGTACTTGCTTCAACAGTGTTCTCTTTAATAGGAAGTAGTTTGAGACAGTTGACATAAAGTAAAACCTAAAAATTAACGACTGAGCTCTGACTTCAAATAATCTTGTGGTAAAATTACCGCTAGAGGATGCTGCTTAACGTACGAATCTAGAGTCACTACATCTAGTTACCTAGGCAAGCTGGCCGACCAGAGTACCGCAAACCGCCGCCATATTGGAGCAGAGAAGCGTGATTTTTAATAATGGACAAATTAAAACCACGTTTTACGTGTTTGACATATTAGAGGTTTGATCTTTCAGAATAAGAAAAACTTTTTATAGTAAACGTGGATTTGATTAAATTCAATACAGAACAAATAATGAACAATTTCGTGCTTCGATTGCCCCGATATGGCGGCGGTTTGAGTTACTCTGATCGACCAGCGCGGCATAGGTAACTAGATGCAGTGACTCTATACGAATCTAGAGTCACTGCATCTAGTCACCTAGACCACGCTGGTCGATCAGAGTACTGCAAACCGCAGCCATATTGGGGCAGAGAAGACTGATCTTGAATGAACAAATTAAAACCACATTTTACGTGTTTGACAACATAGAGGTTTAAACTTTCAGAATAAGAAAAACCTTTTAAACTAGACGTGGATTTGATTAAAGTCAATACAGATAAAAATAATGAACAATTTCGTGGCTCTTTTGCCCCAATATGGCGGCGTTTTGCATTACTCTGATCTGCTCTGAACTAAATGCAGTCAGTGACTCTAAACAAATCTGTAATAATTTTCAACAATGAAAAACTGGAAATGAGACGGCCGCAGTGAAAAAATATTCAGGTTAAATTAACCAAAAATGAGTTGCAGCAACCCGAAAATATGGTACGAAAAGTGACAACAATACTTATGGGTAACACGAACTATACGATTTGGTTAAATTCGTGTTTGTTAAATTTACCCAATAAGGTTAAATCAATCACACTCCCATATGGTAGAAGCAACCGGTAAATAGTTAAATTTACCATACCGTGTTAGGTTGTTTCAGCCTTGCATATAGTTAAAATAGTCTTAATAGTATAGTCTTAATAATATTGGATAGTAAAAATACCTATATGTCAAGTTAATTCAGCATCTTTCTAAGGTGGAATCAGCTACATATGATAGCAGTCATGACCATTGCATATAACTAAAATACCATTCTGCTTAGTTGATTTTACCCATCGATTCAAGTTCACATTACTATATTTTCTGGTTGTTTCTACCAGATGACATTGGTGATTTCAACTCACTATTTTTGGTAGTTTGCCTAATTTTCTCTTCATAATCTCCAAATTTCCCCCACTCCCTCAAAGTCTAATTTTAAGCTAATTCTAGGAGAAACCCTGTAATGATATGGGAGGAAAATGCACATTGAAAATATGAATGTTTTCAATTTTTATGCCCCATTTCTATGTGTATTACCTTCATCTGCTATATAAGGTTTTCTCACAGAGATAGCTGACAATATTTTCAGAAGCTGATGGAAATCTAGTAATTCTGAAGAGCAAATATGGCCAACTAGCAATAATAGTGAGTTCAAATCACCAATATCATACTTACACAAAAAAAGTTGAAAAGAAACAAATTCAATAAAAAAAACTGTTATTGTTCAAAAATGAAGGCAAGACACAAGACAAATAAAATAAAACGATATTTACTTAAAAAACTTACATTAGAACGATTAATTATATTGTATTCATTATAGTCAACATCCTGAAATAATTATCCTAATAATTATAATTATGATAACATGTGACAATTATAAGTACAAATTAAAGATTCCAATAAAAATGTAAATCTAAAGACGCGACTTTTTTCCTTGGTTCCTCGCTTAGCTCTCGTCAACTATAAGGTGGCATAACCTCTTTCTGGCTGTCTGATCTAGGCACCTTTCTCGATGTACAGATCTAATAAGGTTCTGCCCTGTGGGGCTAGTTGGAGTGTTACAGCATACACTTCCTGCAATGAAAAGAAAACATTATTTAAATTTCAGAACTGATAGGTATGTCAAAAATATTGAAGTAAAAAATAATAGTCAAATCAATATAGTACAGTCAAATTACAAAAAATAGCGGAAAGTCGAGTCGAAGTCCGTGGATTTTTGCATAGGGCTTCCTTGTGGATTGTTAAATCACCCCCTCAAAGTCTACACCTGTAGGTGGAGAGCTCGAAGAGATAATGAGGTAAACCAGGTCCCCTAACGGTTTTTGTCGTTTTTCTCGAAAACTATTAAGTTTATTGAGATGGAGATTAGGTAACATAATGCTTATTTAAATCCCTACCAAAAATGCTTTTTCGTACCTCGCCTTTGTTTTGTGTATTTGAAGAAAGAAGGTATGTCATACATGGATCAGCAATTTGCACCAGTAAATTTGCTCAAGGAACATTCGGGCGTAACGTTTTTGGTCTAATATTCGTCATGAAGTAGCTAAGAAAAATTTGTTGAGATCCGGACGCGATCGTGGTCCAGTCATCTTTTACCTTAGCATCTCTTCGTCAAAACCCATCAGGCGAGGTTATCGAGATTCTTGGTGTCAGTGGGCTGAAAAATTCGTATTAGCAAGTTAATTCTTAGGAGAGTACACTGTACCAGTTAATTTTTGTATCCAACCCAATACGTACAGGGTGTTTTGCCTATTTTGAAATCCGAATTTCCTTTATTTATAAGACCTTGGTATCGAGCAGATTTTTCTCTTGAATGATTTTTGATGTAAAATTGAAATACACGATTTAATTCCTGATTTGCTCGTATTGTACGGGCGCCACAGTAAGGCAACAGTTTCGTTTTAAATTGTATATTTCAGTTTTACAGCAAAAATCATTCCAGAAAACTTTACTGATCTTATAAATAAAGGAGATTAGAATTTCAAAACAAACGAAACACCTTTACATAATGAGTTGAATAAAAAAATTGTCTAGTACAGTGTACTCTCCTAAGAATTAACTTGCCAAAACGAATTTTTCAGCCAACTGGCACCAAGAATATCGATAATCTCGCATGATGGGTTTTGGCAAAGGGATTTAAATAAGCTTTATTTTACCTAATCTTCATCTCGATAAACCTAATAGTTTTCGAGAAAAACGACAAAAACCGTTAGGGGCGTGGTTTACCTTTATCTCCCCGAGCTCACCACCTACAGGTGTCTCTTACAATCTCGAGGTCAGGAATATTTTGAAAAGTGCCCCGAGTCACAGATGAGGAATAATTTTCTTTAAACATTCCTGATCGAGACAGAATTTCTGGTTACTAATTCAACTGCGTGTGAGATTCGGTACGAAGATTTCACACCAAACTTCAAATTCAAAAAAATCAAATATGAAAATAAATTGTCAAGAATTTTCCAGTGTAATTACCTACTGTCAATCAAAATAAGACTATCCTAGTGGTCAAAAAATACTGGTATAGAATTTTCTAAGATATGTATTTCTGTTTAAAGAGGTTTAGATCGTTATACAGTGATCATGAAACAGTTGAACCAACTGGAGGCAGCGGTGAAACACTTTACCCTAAGCAATGTGTTAAATTACTGAAATATCACAACTATTCATACTCACACTTTCATTATTCCCTTCGACCTGGGAGATGGTGTAGGAATGCTGTATGTATCTGCGGCAGGATCCAAAGAAATACTATCCTGGCTGAAGGATGGATTAGAACTATAGGCGGCCTCAGATTGACTTTGAGTAGTGCTGGTGAACTGACCAACTGGTGATGGCAAGTCTCCAATATCTACGTTCTGAAGATCAGTCGTAGCAGCTGACTGAAAAAGAACAATGTAATTCTGTTACTGTAATAAATAGTAATTATTGGTTCTTGAAGTTCAGTCTGTAATACTACATTTCTTATGGCAACATTTCGAGCGCCCTTCCTTGCAGAGACCAGGTCCAGAAATGTTTATTTAAAATGTTATTGCCCAAAAATTATTAAAAATCACGTTTTTACGTTGTAGATAATTAAATTTTAAACGTACTAACTATACTTTAAAGCGTACTAACCTTCCTGACTGCTGTCCCTTGGAATGTAGATTTCTACTGCTATAGGTTAAACATAAAAACAGAGCGGTTCCCTGCAACCGGTATCAAATCTCGGGAGATAACTGCTGTCAGGCATTTTTCTAGTAACAATAAACGGCATAATTAATTTTCAATAACAATGAAGTAGTGAGAAGTTCAACTTATAAAGAATGAAATACGTTAAAATTATGCTTAAAAACAAATACAAGAATCAATCTTTACATCTAGAAATTCGATAGGTTTGCTCTTTAAAAATTTATGAATTCGCTGAGACTTGAAAACCGGAAAAGTAACAAGATTTTACGCGTTAATGACTGTGGAACAAGTTTATTAAAGTACATAAATACATAATTAAATTATGCTTAAAGACCCGACTCATTGTCAGATATCGAATTTTTAATTTTTCTTCTTGTCATTGTAAGACAATTAAATATTATTGGTATCATTAACAAATAAAGTGACTTACCTTTGAAGTTGTCTATGTACTCCTAAAGCCCCTCTGCCAATAAACCATCGCAATCGAATGATAATTAAGGTACGTTGTAAAAAACTTTATATTCACTTGTATATTCACTTGTTATATTCACTGGATAAACTGAACTCGCGTTTGAAAGACACAATATAAAATGTCTTTTAATTTTCGCAGGCTAAAGCTGATATAGCATTTTTAATAGGAATGGTTATAAAAGCAACTTCACAAATACTCAACATAAGCTATATATTTAAAATTCGAAAATACAATTTAATTCCACAGACGTTTTATCAAAACATAAATGCATATTGTACGTGACTGATATATGCTATGGATTATCAAATAACAAAGCTACCTTTGTTTTTATGTACGTATGTATGACATCATTATGCTAAATACAACTTGTTATTACAAAGTGAAAACTACTATTTCGAATGGTAAAAATTTTAACCGTAAGGTTTGGTTTATTTTACCTGTTTATATAGTCGATTAAATCAATTTTTTAAGCTATTTTAGCCAGAGTTATAGACTGAAATAGCCAACTGTACGTGTAGATTTGACACAACTAACGTAAAATCCTTGTTAAGCTGACTTTACCCATACTAATGGTTGATTTTACTAGAAGCCCAGTAAGATCTGCCAAAGACCGATTGACCATAAACAAATAGTTCACTTTACAAATCGTTTGTTTATTTTGACCTAGATTTTTAGGTAATGCTGCTAAAGTTAAGTTAGAACAACAAAAAATCGGTTTACTATAATATAGTTAGTGATATTTTTCTCAGTGCGTATATAAGCCAAGCTTATATGAAGCTAGTAGGCTGTGATTCTGATCATATTCTGGTTGGCCATATCAAAATAAAAATTATAAATAGTCTTCATAAACACATATGCTCTGTAAAGCTTGGTAAAACCAAAAATTTCGTAAATAATATAACATAAATAGTAATTATATAACTAGCAGATCTGAATATTTACATCGAGGTGTTCGAAGAAATTAAACTTCCAATCCAAATTATTTCATAATGTCACACTTTTTAAATTTAATTTTTCCCGTAAGAATGTCTACATTTAGTAAATTAACGTGATTATCAAAGGCTCATATTCGGCTCATGTTTTGTTGACAGTCCATGAGCTACACATGTAGCATTTACTTCATACTAAGCAACGCTAGCAATGTTATAAATTACACAAATAATAAAGGACAATCGCTTCATAACTGAATGGCAGTAAAGATACTCCGGAATCTGTTCTGTACATTACATCATGATATCCCCTTGAACTCTCCCACCTGTTCCCATAATTATAAAATCAATACAATGAATGAATGAGAATCTGTGCCATTTATCTACTTCGTTCTTACGTTTATTGTTGGAATTGACAACATGTATAACAAATATAAAACATAAATGTCTTTGAATTAAGTAACATACATTTTTAGGATTTATTACCGTCTCATATTTAAGAATTATGTAATGCACTTAAAATTTAAATAATCAAAAGTATGTAATAAGAATTTGATTAATATTAATACACAATTAACAGTTAAAATATTATTAGGATACCAAATAATTCTTTATTAGAAGTACTAATTAATGCAATTGAAAGGTCTAACGGAATGGAGGTATGAGTAAAGTGATTTATGAGATTTTTACAGTCTATTGTATCGTCCTGTACATGTATTGTATCCCTGTGGGTATTTAGGGATTGTACACTATTCTAGAGCATTGTTAACAGAAATCATGGAGTTGCCTTAAACTTCTCTACCATACAAGAACCGGTGATGTCCTGAAGCTATACTGTAGATATCCAGTTTTGGTGCTGATTAACAATTGAAATATAGCTAGGTATGTAACAGAACTGAAATTATGTTCCAATACCTGCTTCCTGCCGCCAAAAGGATAGAATGACACACATACTTATTTGTAAAACAGCGATATAAATGATATGTAAAAATACAGAAATATTCTTCAGAAGTTTACTAAAACTCTAGGATTTGTTAATCCTAGGTTCAGTGCCGTAGCTAGAGTTGGTGTTACCCGGGCAATGTTGATTATGTAACCCCCCACCTCATTTCAATCGAATATAAAAATTTATATTATAGAAGTCTAAAAATGTTTTTTTTTAAATGAAAATTGTAAATAAAAATTTAAAAATTGTTTTGCTTATTTAGTATTTTTAATGTAATGTAACAATGGGCGTACTTAAAATTTAAAATGCGACTTTGTCAAAAACTAGTAGAAAGCGACCACATGTTGATAGGAAAAATATGTTCTAAATCAAATAAAGCAAGTTATATTCGTTACGCCCTGTATATAGAGAAACAAACCTTTATCTTTTTGGTCAAATAAATATCATCATGATGATGTAAATAATTGTTTCTCATTATTACATGACTAACAAACATCCAATCATATAACAGTAATAAAATTTATTTCAATTAAGGAAGTTGCACCTTTTACTGTAATAATAGCTTCGAATAATTAGAAAAATTCTTAATTAAATTAATTTATAAAATTATAGCTAAAATTCAGATATATGTAATTTTTAAATAAAACTTTTAAATTATATAATTTTAAATTCAAATTTTCAATTGGTGTCACCCCTAGAATGGTGTCACCCGGAGCGAACCGACCCCTGCCAAGCTGGTTATACCATCATGTCGACTGGGAAAAATCAATGAAAACTTTCTCACTAACGATGTGTAAGATCAGATCCTCCACCTGAGCTATTACATAACATCAGCTTGAAACTGAGCATAATTCTTTTTGATGAATTGTCTGTTATATGTAAGTTTCACGTTCTTCCACAGTAGGAAATCCAGGGAAGCTATTGAGATTTATAATTACCTACGCAACCTCAATCAGATGTCATTTGTAAATCAGTCATCAGAACGAGGCCTGCCATCTCCCACTGTGACCCCAATCTAAAACATGATACTTCTGTCTTAACTTAGACAGACAAGATCTCTGGCACTAAGGCTGTTCATAAAAAACTTTTTTTTTTAAATGTCTACTCCAAAAGTCTTATTTTACAACAATAGGGTACAGATTGTTATGTCTAAAATTTCATAGGACTGTTAGTATCTTGACCCTCCACCTCTGAATTGATATTTCAATCTTCGCCAGACAGGAAAATGGTCAAAAACAACTATTTTTGTAACTTTATTACAAATTCAGCTTTATTAAGCAGGAGTTTCAATATTTTTATACACTAATAATATGCAGAATGCAATTCTGTTTAAAACAACAATTTTTAATATATATGTTTTTTTAACAACAACAATTACGGCCCAAAACGACAAAAAAGGTCCGTGTTCTGAACGATCATTCCTTTCAGAAACACATCTTTCTTATTTTTGAAGTCCGAAAGATCATTGGGATCCAGACACTTTGAATTCTTATACCTTCTGGCAGCTAGTATTCGGATTATACGACGTTTTTCATACACGTTCAGACCACGGACCTTAATTGTATATTTTCGAACAGTTGGTATGGTATGAATGCACGTTTGTAAATACTTTCAACTTTCGACACAAGAATCTCTGCAGTAAATGAGTTGGTGGTTTCTTTTTTTGCAAGAAGCTTTTGGAAATATTTAACTCCGTTGTAAGTACATTCACAGGCAACTACGGCGGCAAAGGCAAGGCGGCTAAATTGAAGATGATCTTAGGTTATTCTAGACAATGTTTAAGAATTAGAGATATTGCTTTAAAAAATCTCAGTTTAATCTACCGAGTTCATCAACGGTCAGTGTAGTCAATGGTGCCTTATAACTAATGTTTAAGTGAACAGCTTTCAGAAAAACTCATAATTTTGTCCTCCACAGATCATCAAAGATCATTCTTATTTACTTCAATATTTAAATTATGTGTTTCGTTCTGAACATGTTTAAAAGTATGTATATGAGTCTTGGTTAAACGTAAAGTTTTCTGTAGCTCGTAAAATTTTAATTTTAAAATTCAATCAGCTCAAGAAATGATATTATAGATTGTTAAGGTTATCTGAAGATACACATTTTTTTATTTATTCCGATATCATCTGCTATATTACTAATATAACTCAGTAGTCTGCTGTATAACTCAGGTAGAATCTACCAGACGCGTCAACTGAAAGATGTCGTTAGATTCAGATTCTCTCGAAAGAATTTGAAAACGCTGAATTACCAGAGAATTACTTGTAGTCACTTGTACAATAACTTTATAAGAAAACATTCTCAAAATCAGTGTTAATAGCAAACTTGAATAAGTCAACACTCTCTGCAACATATTATTTAAGAAACCGATCATTCAAACATTAGTTATATCTGTGCAATCCATGTAAAGTAACTTATGAACTTTATCAGTTAAACTAACTGAACTTGATAACTCTCAATTATCTCTACAGGACATAGCATGTAGTTATTAGAAAAGTCGGGAACCTACCCACTGACGGTTGATCAACTTTAAGCAGGTAGGTGTTCTTTGACTTAATTGATTTTATTTAATTTACTACTTAAGCTGGCATCGACGGTGGTAGTTAGCAAGCTGCATAGATATAGGCTGTGACTTGCTTCACATTTACATATCATCTTTGACATACGAAATAAGGAATTCACCCATTCAATAGTTTTAAATGAGCTTATATATAAAATTTCAATGCGACACGTTAGATTAGTTGCATAACCTCACTTTCAAAATTATAATTTAGATAAATTTGATCTTTTATGAAATTTAATTATAATAGGACTATAGCGTACTAGTGTGCATGTTAAGCACACTAGTACACTATAGTCCAATAAAGCATATCCGTAAAACTGATTTTTCCATAGAATGTAGTTAATTTTCCTTGTCCATTAACAATGTGAGAGACGATAATTGAATATTGCATTGCAATTAAGTTTAAGCCAAAGTTAACGCAAGATCGGAGGCCTTGTTAAATAATGAAAACCTAAGTGTTTTATACTATTAGATTGAAAATGTGATAATCTATAAGTTTATTTATATAGTTTTAGGATTAATTAAAATTTATAAACAATAATTTGGTTTTGTTATAAATCAAATGTCAGTGTTCATCTGTTTCAATGAAAATTTAGTATAGAGTTCATTTGTTTCCCCGAAAGGTATAAAAATCCGGCCATTTTTGTAACAAACTCTCTTCCAATTTCATCTTTAGAGAAGTGCAGATCATTATAATGCAATAAAATAAATTGAAGATTATGTTTTGAGTTAAAAACAAAGCCAATGTCGAAATTTTGAGGTTCTTGTTATAATGTAAACGTCAAAGTTTTTCAATAAGTTTTAAGGAAGTTGGGAAATTTATAACAATACAGTTGGCAAGCTGGGGGCGCCAAAGATTTAAATACGTATATTTAAACGTGAGTTTTTTTAACAGTAGTTATAATTGTTTATAGTAAGTAACAAATATGTCGATGCCAGAATTATTAATCCCCAACTAAAGTAAATTAAACTAGTTTCTTTGTTTCGTTATTTTTTAAATTTATAAAATAAATTTGTGTTATTATTTATGAAAAATTGTTTTGTACCTGTTGTATATTACTATGTTCCTAGATTTATATAATCATTTGGTGCCCTGTTGAAGCGACGCGACCGAGAGTTTCAATTTGTTGAGAGTTAGACTTTTCACAACAATTTTATTTATCCGAAGCAATTATTTTAATTAAAGGTAAGAAAGTAGTGAGTTGTGATTATACTTACCATTTTTATTATGAATAAACCCATATTGTCTGTTATATACGCGTATAAAATATTATAACCAAGCTTAGAATTTGAGTGCATAATTTGCAATAACGTATTTACGCTGACTGTACATTTAGATAACCTGGCTTTGCCACCTTTTCTACGTATTAAACATCTGATAGATAAGAAATGTGTAATTTTATAAAGATCAACATTCTGTACAACATATTTTCTCTTCGCCTGATTTTTATAAATGTTCGACAACGTTCAAGCAATACGAGGGGTATTGATAAATAGTTGGCCTTGAAAAGTTCTAGCAGGCAAAAATAAATCGCGTTGCTATGAAAACAAGTTGAAACTTTGACAAGTGCACGTGCAAAGTGTCAGCCCAAAAGGTGATGTTATTTTGAAATTGTGATTAAGAAAAGTAAACCATGTCAGATGAAGATTGGAACTTCAGCAAAATCGAGTATCGTTCGGTTATCAAGTACCTGTTTTTGAAGGGATTGTCTGGTAAAGAAATTTATGATGACATGTTAACAAACGTTAGGAGATCAATCTCCATCCTATTCAACCATTAGAAACTGGGTTGCTGTTTTAACCGTGGAAGAAAAGATGTCACCGATGAGAAGAGGTCTGGGAGACCGATTTCTGTGTCAACGCAAGAAAACATTGATGCTGTCCATGATATGATTTTGGATAATAGACGAATCGGCCTAAAAAGCATATCAGAGACTTTGAATATCTCATACGAACGCGTTTTTCATATCGTTCATAATGAATTGGGAATGAAAAAGCTATCCGCAAAATGAATACCTAAATGTCTCAATGCTGATCAAAAGCGATTGAGAGTGACAACATCTCAGTGGATATGCAATCAATTTAACGATAGAAAATCAAACTTTTTGGATCGCCTTGTTACAATGGATGAAACTTGGATTCATCATTATGATCCAGAAACTAAAGAAATGTCTAAGGAGTGGAAACATTCTGGCTCTCCTCGGCCCAAAAAGTTTCGTGTGCAGAAGTCTGCTGGAAAAGTTCTTGCCTCCATTTTCTGGGACAAAGATGATATAATTTTAGTGGATTACTTCGAACAAGGAAAGTCAATCACGGGAGAATATTACGCATCTCTATTAACCAAACTTCGAGCGAAAATTGTGGAATCACGGCGAGGAAAACTTACCAAAGGCGTCTTGTTTTTGCAGGATAATGCGCCCGCACACAAATCACTTATTGCCCTACAAAAATCAATCAAATCGGCTTTGAAATTGTCGACCATCCGCCATATTCTCTCGATTTGGCCCTATCGGATTATTATCTCTTTCCGAAACTCAAAAAATCATTGAAAGGACGAAAATTTACATCAAACGAGATGGTAATTGATTCTGTGGAGTCGTGGTTTGCAGAACAGGATAAAACTTTTTCTTCTAAAGGATTTACTTTTTGATCGATGCTTTAAATGTATAGAGTTGAAAGGTGATTATGTTGAATAAAATACTATTACTTCGAAAACATGTAGTTTTTTTTCTAGGCTAGGCCAACTATTTATCAATACCTCCTCGTATGTCGAACAAATAAAGCTATTATTTTCATTGAGAGCTTTGTTAGTGAGTTTTTACAATGTAATAATTATTTTGGGGCAGAAGCAGTATAAGAATTGAATGTTATTATTACTAAAAACCTGTAATGAATGTAAGAAGAACACATACGAATTTTTCAACATAAAAATAGTCTTTTCTTCAACACCACTGTCTGTTTTCCGAATGGATATTATAAAAACGCTAGAAAAGCTGCTCAGGTAAAAATATGTTTAGGCATCAATAAAGATGGAAAATCTATAATCGTAGATACGGTCTACCTAATGAAACTATCAACAAAAACAGGATTTCTATTACTAAACCTTTCAGCTGCCAGTTTTAATATAAGAACGACCAGACAACTTTTCACTACAATCATAAGAAAAGATTCCTAAGCTGAAAATCAAAAGCTGTTGAAATGAAAGTAGGTATGCACCATTTACAGAAGAATTATTGACAGAATTAACTGAATTAATTTATATATGATAATTATTTATAGATTTCATTGATAATCATGTATAATCTAACCTTTTTTATGCTTAAATTCAATACAACCTTTACTAAAAAAAGGCATGACACGAAATATTTTAAAAGCTACATCCATTTACATAGTAGTGAATATGGCATATGAAATAACAATTTTCCAAAGCTAATGTACAGGATTTTAAGGGAGCCGATAACTGCCTTATAGTGTCGTGCTCCTTCCTCAGTCAATATTTATGTACAATCGCAACCCAACCTATTCGTCTGCTTCTTATGGAACTGGTTTCAGTAGGTCATTTAAGCTCCCATGTGTGGTTACTTGTTGCTATGGCTCCACGTTTAATTTCAGGAGCTTTCAATAAAAGCGAGTATATGTACGAAAACGGAAAAAACGGCCATGCTGTTTGATAACATTAAAAATGAAAGCGTATATTGCATGGTCAGCTGAATTTCGAGTTCCACAGAGGCAGTTTTAAATACTTCAATTCCTAATATGTACGTACCTATATTTCTTTATTGCTATTAAATTTCATGCTAAAATTAGCAAATTTTTTACAACAAAAGATTGATGGAATTCTGATAAATATAAAGCAATTGTTTCTGTATGAAAAAATAACAAATAAATTCAATAGATTTTGAAATCAGATTTAGATTTTTTGTACAAATTAATAGCTAAATTATACAGTCTGTTTGGTTTAAAACGCCCCAAACTTTATTTTCGGTCAGAAATGGTATGAACCATATATATTATTAAACGGCATACAATTCTCTATGGTTTGGTTGTATTTACTATTATTATTATTATTATTTATTTATTATTTTATATTTACGAAATCGGCGTAAAAAATAAGTAATAATTAGTAAAAAACTAAAATTGATAGAGTTTTATGTTCTCTTTACAGCCATGCTAAATATTCATACCTTATAAAAAAGAAATTTCAAGAAAAACGTGAAGGATTTACGGCTTGTATTATGTTATTAATAATAAAACGAAATTATCTAGCAAACTTAGATAAATAACCAAACTTTAGTTATTCTCTGTTCCATATCTGTCAAATTTAGTAATTGGTTTACTTTGCATTCAAACTAACTTCTCAACTTCAAACTAAGTTTTAAAATTAAAATTGGATAATTTTCTCCCGGCGACTAATATCTATTGCTGTCTTTCTTTTTTATAAAATTTTTTGCATAGCTTCATTCCATCCCTTCTTTTTTGGCTTCCATCCCTTCTCGTGGCTGCTATTTTATTTGTTTTTTGGTTTTCTGGTTTTTGTTGTATACAGTTAATGTAGCCCTATCTTACTTAATAGTATATTGTGCTTCTTTATTTCTTCTTTTATATCGTTCGTTATCCTGTCATTCAGATATTTAAGAGACATTCTCTGTCTCTTAAAAGTATCTACTGTCCTTCCCGAGTATCCAGTTTCCAATATTTTTAAGGTGCCTTGTGCCTTTTACTTAATTGCCACAACTTCTACCCCACATAGTACTATGCTTTGAAGTGCTATTATTTCTTATTAAAACAAATGTAGGTGATACATACGGTATTGGTAAAACTCCGTTTTGGGTCTGGGTTTTCATGTGTGAAATAAGAAAAAATAACGAATACCAATTCATCTGATAAAGATAGATATCATCACATACTTGGCAAGCTTTACAATATAGTAACTGTTGGTTAGTGGTATAGTTTGAAACTTTTTTAAGGCAACCATACCTGTACGTTCAGTAACTAAAGATAAACAACTAATAATTCCGCTGCACTCGCAGAAGATTAGTACTATTTTATAATTTATATATAACCTAATAATTATGTAACCTAACCAAATTGTTTTAAAATATTACCGTTAATTAATTAAATATAGTTTTATAATTAAAACACACTTTGCAAATTTTGCGTACTATTATTACTTTAACCTTCCTCGCCTGTTTGTGTACTGAAACCGAATACAATATATCAAATTTATTCAACAATTCATATACATATACAAGCCTGGTTATCTACGTTATGCAAAAATGTGTGAAGTAGAACGAAAACTGTCATTCGGCGCATGTAATTTCGGTAGTGGTTTAAGACAATAATGTCGGTGAGTTTAGCTTTAAATTGCAGTTCATTGTTATGGAATAATAAAAAAATGTATTATACAAATAGACATCTAATAAGTTTAAAGAGATTGTGTCTAAACTTCATTAATAATATTGAATGAAACATGCAATTTTTGGTATGTCGCTGTACGTAGCGCATGTGACATTATACGTAAAGCCAAGATATATAAAACACTGGTAGGTCAACTACCCTATGCTTGCCATAATAGATTTTTCAGCCAAAATTGAAACGAGATCATTAGTTCGAAAGTCGCCGCTAGATGCCGCAACAGTGAAACGTGAGCACGGCCTACTAGATTCATATAAGCTTCGCTTATATACCGCCGTCTCATTTCCAGTTTTTTCATTGTTGAAAATTATTACAGATTCGTACGTTAAATGGCGCCCACTGGCGGTAACTACAACAAAGATGTTTGAAGTCAGAGCTCAGTCGTTAATTTTTAGGTTATATTTTATGTCAATTGTGTCAAACTGCCCCCGATTAAAAAATTTTTACTCGAATATCAACAGTAATTATTAACAAGAAATTTATTAGCAACGATCAAATATTATTAAATTATGCATTAAAAAACAGTAGGTACGTACATTATATTACATTACAAAACGTTACATTAAAATTTTATTGATTATTTTAATTTATTATTCTTTCGATGTCTTTATTTTTATAAAAAAAGGCTGTCAGTCCCCAAATAAAATTGATAAACTATTAAAAAAGTTACATTAAAACTAAAAAACATCCTTTAACAACAACTTTACAAATACACCTATTTTTATGGTATTTTTCCGGTATGCTGTCAGTCTTTTCTCTAAAGTCAATTCTCTATAGCTGGAGCAGCCTAAGTCTTCTTTTATTTGAAGTATAAATTGCAGTCTAGGTTTAGCTAGGGTGTTCTTTCCTTCGATCATGCTTTCTATTACTATTTTTAGATAATACCCGAATGTCTTAAAGTGTCTTATTAATCTATCTTTGCTTCTCATGGTCTTCTTCATTAACTATCTTTCTTTTTGTATATTATTCTATCTGCTTCACTAATCTTTTTTCTTGTACTTTTTCTAGTATCTCGTTGTTCGATATTCGGTCAATCCATGTTTCCTTTAGCATCTTTCTATAGCACCATAACTCAGAAGCCTATCCTACGTTTTTTTTCATTCTTTGCTATTGTCCAGTTGCGTTTGAGACCCGTATAGCGACACTCCATGCGAATATGTGTAAAAGTTTGATAGTATTGACTTGATTTTATACCTTTGTATAGATTATTATGCATTTAGTTAGTTCAGAAAAGTTCCCGACTCCATCTTCTTCCTGGAACACTTCCTCATTCAAAACATGATACCAAAATCGTTAATTAATTATCGCTATCCTAGATTCCTAACCTCCCTACAAAATTTCTAAATACTTTCTCAGACATCGCATTTGATTTATATCACATAAACCAAATTTCGTATAAAGGTAATGCCTTATCAGACAAATTTTGTCAGTTTTATATTTCTTTTACTGAAACTATTGGTCTTAAGTCTCAGTAGATTTTATCAGATTTCATGTCTAAAAAATGTTTAGTTTTAGAAATGAGTGTCACAGTAAGATTTCTTCATTCCATGAATACTTCTCATACTTCTAATCATAGCTTCAGTTCATAGATCGTACATTAACATTAGGTGTCTACATCATCTATTGTGGTAATTCAAGTGCTACAAAACCTAAAGGAACATTTGTAATTTGCGAAAAATGAAACTGCACTTAGTTAAATGCTGTGGCTATCGTGTAGTTATTAAGGTGTTTCTAGTCTAAGAATTGGGGCGTTAGTAAATATTACATAAACTAATAATTACATAATAAAATAATTTTCTTACATATAGGATATTTTGATTTCCTAATCTCCACTGTAACATATTTTTGTCATATTTACGTACGTTAGATCCAAATATTTATGTACAAATGCCAATAAATTAATATTATACAATTGGAAATGACAATTACTGGCATTACGTATAACCTAAAAATTAACGACTGCAGTCTGACTACAAACCATCTTTGTTGCAAAATTACCGTCAGTGGTCGCCACTTAACGTACCGATCTGTAATTTTTGGATCCTAATTTCAACAATGAAAAAACTGGAAATGAGACGGCCGTATATAAGCGAAGCTTATATGAATCTAGTAGGCCGTGACGTGAGTGTCAAACCAAACCACATGTGTTAACCTTCAAATCTTATTAAGCTTTTTAAATAATAATAAAATTTATATTTTTATTATTGTCATTCGAGAATTTAATTGATGTTTCTTATGCAGCTTTGTTTCTGTTTATTATAATTAACAAGCCAGAATTAATAAAAAATAGCGCGTTCTCAAATGTACAGGTAAGTATAAATGAACACTTATTTCTAAACTAATTTGTCTGGTTTGTTTTCGATAGCAAAACGCCATTCGTATCATGTGAGAAATTTTACCAGTAAATAGTTTGATGTTTAATTGTTCTATTAAAATTGCTCTTTTTAGGAATTCCACCTTTCTGTATGTGGCTAATGGTAATGGAGTGAGGGCCGTTATGTATTTCTCAATCACAATATAAGGTACTTAGAAAATCAGTTATCAAAATGTAATTTTTAAATTTATCATAAAATGAAATCGCTTTAATCTAAACCTCTTATACTTTCAGGGACATTGCATGGAAGGTCTTGTATGGATTCTCATGGAAGTGACTGAGGTTCTTAAAATAACTTCAAAATTTGGTTACCAGAAAGAATTTTGTTTCCAAAATATGAATATGTCTGTACTACAGGGTCAAACCAATCTTTACGTACATTACATTTATGTTTAGAATTTATTGTAATAGTGATCGATGTCGACTTCACTTTCCTTGCCAGACCACAATTGGTCTGGTATATCATTGATTTCGTTGTTGTCATCATCGATGGCCTTGTTATTTGTTATTTTATAAATGTTTGTAATTAAATTTTTAAAATATAAATATTTCATGGATAGTTTTGCTGTAATTGATCTTGTTTGTTACAGAGTTAGATGCACAATAATATAATTGTTATCAAGTCAAAAAACTATTGCTTTTCAGTACAAAAGTCTATGTTCTGCTGTGGTATTGAATATTTTTGTCCCTTTCACATGTGGACCATGTTTATATTGCTATTTAGCTTCTTGTTGCTATAAAAATTATGCTGAGATGTGTGCTTTATTGCTATTAATCACCAGTAACAGTTTTACTTAACCTGCTTAATGCATATAATTAAAAACATGTTTAAGCATTAAGTATATATAATTCGACTTATACCTACTCTTTTTAATACTTGAAGTCTTTAGAGCGTCTAATAGGTTTGAATTTCGCATATAGATTTTTTTATAGTGGCACACAAGGTCTTTACTTGTTAATAAAACTCCTGTTGCGTCAATCCATGCTTGCAGTTTATCTGCTTTCCGTAAAATATTACAAAATAATTGATGAATTTAATTACAATTCTCAAAAGAAATGTTTGCATAGGTCAATTTGTATTCTTATTATTTAAGTTAAATGAAAATAAAAAAAGATGTTACCTTAGTTTGCTGTAAAAAATAAAATTTCAATTTAGTTTTATTACCAAAGATGTTTTAAATAAAGAAGAGTCACAATTTAGCATTTTAATAGTGCCAAATAATCTTGTACCTCTATCATCATGAAAAAGTTTATATAATTTGTATTACGATAAATACGCCAAAAGTAAATATTCATTATTACAAGTTATGCTGCTGTAGAATGACAATCATGCTCGCACGTCGCACCATCTATCAGAAATTTAGCTCGCGTTAAAATTGGTTGACGAAATGACGGCGAGTTGACATACCATATGTTATATATATCTTGCGTAAAGCCTTAAGATTTAAATTGATCATTAAGGACATTTTAAAACAAAACCGTAGGTATGACAACATTTTTTGGTGTTATTTCTAATATTGTATAAATGATCAACTTGTAAGTATTTTTTATGAATAGTTCGCAGATTATTGCAAAACTTATATTAACCTAGTATTTCATGTCTCCATTTTATCACTTGTACGTAACGCACGTAATAGCTTGTTTTGCTTGTAAGCATCAGATATAAAAAAAACCAAAAGTATTTTTATTGAGAGCAAAAAATTCATCAAATTAAACTTGTTGCTTAAAAATAAATAGTGAAACAAGCTTCTTGTGAAACATTGTTAATAATAGTTTTAAGAAAAACTGTTGTATTTAAATGCTTCCATAAATTATGCAGAATACTCTACACGTGTTTCGGCCTAATGAACCTTCTTCAAAGACTGTGCTTTCAAGCGCACGCATGCCATAGTAATCCTTTTTACTAGGTAAAAGTTTTTAAAACTAATGGAAGTTTGTTATTCTGTCATGTAAAGCTTGGCAAGTATGCGATGATGTCTCTCTTTCTCAGACGTGTTGCTATTCGCTATTTTTCCTTTAATCACACATGTAGATTCAATCCCAAAGTGTTAGTTTTACTAACTCTTCTACTAGACACCTTCTACACTCCTTTTAGACTGCTAGACAGACTTATATAAGCAGGTGACGTCATACGAAATACGCAGAACCTGTCTACCTGTTTGTCTAAAAGCAGTCTGTCTAAGCAGTCTCAAAGGAGTGTACAAAGCTGAAAATGCTTGGGGCCGGATGCCGCTTCATCTCTGGACCGGATGTCACCTATAGTCCTTATCGCGAAAGTTCGCTGGGCAGGCTCAGACCGGAAGTAACTGCGTTTTTTTGGGCCCATGTTAAATCCCATAAGAAAATGGTGCCGAGGTGGCTTTGTTTTAATACTTTTTGTATATTAGATATTCTTCATTTTTTCATTGATTCTGTTTCCATATTTCTTGCTTTTATTTTCTTATCATGTTACACTATACTACTCTATGTGATTCTTTATATTTCTCTTAATCTGCATCTAGTTCGGTGTTACTACATTATATATAAATCTCCTATAGAAAGATGGAAGATCTTCCCGGTTTATTCAATAATTCTTAGGCTTTCTTCAGTGTTTAAAGGATACTTCCTTTAATATGTTCATATTAATTATTAAAGTTCATATCGTATTGGTGCCTACAAAGTTTTCATTTAGGTGTTGTTTTAATGTTAGTAGTTTGTTTAGTCTGTTTTTGGGTATTCGGGTGTACTTTATGATATATTTTGCCCTCTATCCGTCTATTATACTTTACTATTTAACTATGGTTCTTTTAGCGAATTCTATATAAAATTAACACTGAAATCGCCCAAGAAAATAATCTCTCTAGTATTCGCTATTTTGAATTTAAAACAAAATTAAATATATTTGTACTCGTATTATTAATCAAGTCTCTACAATTTAACTGGCGTGTTATAATATGAATACGAAAAACAAATAAAGTACTTAATTACGAACTTCACTTCTTCACATTTTGCTTAGTAAAGCACCTCAACCATAAATTACAATAAATTATTTGAACCTTTTGAGTATAAACACTTAATTAACTTAGATCCAAGTTCGTAACTAAAACTTAAGTGTAAATAAATTTGTAGGTAATTTTTCTACCTTAAAATAATATGACCTGAAGTTTCACAAGAAAATTGTTTCTAGCCAAAAATTAATGAGAAACTGAGCGCAGGAAAAGGGGCTTTTCATGCTAATACTTAAAAGATTAAACATCTAAAGAAACTATATAGTAAATGCAATTAATTTTTTAGTTCACATTAGCATCGTTTTCAAAAACATCGCACTACTTCGCAAACTTCAAGCCAACAATTTAAGACCTTTAGTCTAATTTTACTTAATCGTCGGCTTCATATGAAAAGGGCGTAAGTGCCAAAATTGAAAAAACTGAGCTTTTAACGTTATCTGGTTAACTATTACTTTTTTTATAAAATAAATACGAGAAATTTCGAAAATAATTAGTAGAAGTCGGTTGAATAGCAAAAATAAAATCAGGCACAAGTGCAAAAGCATTGACAAACAACATGAAAAATGTTACATTTCTTGTAAACAGGTTTTTCGGACTTATGCACTTTTCATGTGAAGCCGACGTTATGTTAGATTGAAGCGTAAAACACATTTCCAAAAGCTGCGTGTATGAGACATTAATTTTACTGTAATAGTTTCTGCATAACGAATCTGCAATTAAAGCGTTTACAAACAATTAAAATTAGGACAGTAATGTAATGAAACATGTATTTTATAATCTAAAATTCTCTTATCAAAGGATGTGTAATAAGGAGTGGTAACTTATACTTCAATTTCAAAATAAGTAGTACGCACAGGTGCTTAAAAATTCTTGCGATAACTTTGTAAATTTCAGATTTTTGCGTGATTGGTTGCTTTAATGTACGATAAGGCCTTTTATATTTTGAAATGTTTGCTTGTTTGAAATCGCACTATTTTAATTTTTTATATATAAAAGTATAAGTACAGGGTGCCCATTATGTATGGAATATAGTATATATCTCGGTAAATATCGACTTTATAAAGAAATTTGTTGTATAAAAGTTGTTTAACATTTTATTTTCCATAATAAGATAGCATCCAATTATTTTTATCTCAGAAAACAAATGAGTAATTAATAACACTTTAATTTTTTTAAATAGCAATGTACCCTTTCATTAGGCTCATTTGATAGAGATTTCTTTTCTCTTTTCGATGACCTAAAATCTTAGTACCCTTATAACAGAAATATTTGAAAAAAATATAAATAATGTTTATTAAGTTAATTTCACCAATAACATGAATCTAGATATCCGAGATCGTAAAGTATCTCGAATTATTACCCTAAAATAAACAGATGTGCATCTACATAATCTACAAAACAAAACAAATGAACAAAAAACAAAATAAAACAAATGAACAGAAAATTATGTACGTCTATTATAAAGCTTGAAGACAAAACGAAATTAGCAATAAAATGGTTTTCATGGCAATAAGTTCAAAATGCCCACCATTAACTGCAAGGCAGTGGCCCAACCTATCACGAAAAGATTGAAAAGAATTTCTGAGCGATCTGGGAGAAATTGGAGCAGCTTCATTTTGTATTCGTTGCTCTAATTCAGCCAAATTCTGGGGTCGGTTTGTATACAATTTTGATTTTAAATATCCCCAGAAGAAGAACTCGCAAGGTGTAAGATCCGGAGATCGCGGAGGCCATTCCACAGACCCTCTTCTGCCTATCCAACGGGCCGGAAATACCACATTAAAATATCGGCGTACATCTAAATGATAGTGGGGCGGTGCTCCATTTTGTTGAAACCAAAGATCATCAAGATTTGCTTGGCAAGCTGGAATAATTTGCTGTTGCAATAATTGCAAATAACGGTCACCAGTTAGAGTACCACGGATAAAGAAAGGTCCAATTATGTGATCTGCATAAATTCCCACCCATACGTTTAATTTTTGTGGTGTTTGGGTATGATTTTGGATCATCCAATGGGGATTTTCAGCGGCCCAATATCGACAAATATGCCTATTTACATTTCCATTTAAACAAAACGTAGCCTAGTCGGAAAAAACAATATTATTAAGAAAATTTGGATTGTTGTTGATTCGCTCCATCATAAATTCACAAAAATCAACACGTCGATCGTAGTCATCTTCGGATAATTCTTGCAATAAAGTCGGTTTGTACGGATGTAATTTTTCTGAATGTAATATTTTCTGTATTGAACCTTTACTTACGGCATGGTTTAAACTTAACTGACGAGTTGAAATGTTTGGATTTCTATTAAAACATCGAGCTTTTTATCTGCATTTGTCGCAGACCTCTGCGGACCAGTCTTCACCAGATCTTTAACATTGCCAGTTTCCCTAAACCGTTTCAAGGTTTTGCTAATTACTGACTGGGTGATTGGTTCTCGATGTGGCTAACGCTCATTAAAAATTTCACATACTTCTAATTGTGTTCGTTTGCGATCCCCATAACCGACCATAATTAAAATTTCTAGTATACGTTCAGTTTCTGTTAAATGAACCATTTTTATTTTTCCATGCACCAACAACTTAAATAAACAAACTTCTGTCACAATAAAAGCCTACAATCAATTGTTAAGACAAATGAAAGAGATCTCGGATATCTAACTTTCATGTTATTGGTGAAATTAACTTAATAAACATTTTTTACGTTTTTTCAAAAATTTTCTGATATAAGGGTACTAAGATTTTAGGTCATCGAAAAGAGAAAAAGAATCTCTATCAAATGAGCCTAATGAAAGGGTACATTGCTATTTAAAAAAATTAAAGTGTTATTCATTACTAATTTGTTTTCTGCAATAAAAATAATTGAATGCTATCTTATTATGGAAAATAAAATGTTAAACAACTTTTATATAACAAATTTTTTATAAAGTCGATATTTACCGAGATATATACTATATCCATACATAATGGGCACCCTGTATAATACTATGTAAAGTCACCTCAAGTACGGCTATAATCGTAAAAACTTGTGGCATATTCTGTTTGATACTTGTCATTTAGATCCGAGATTTCCAAATTGTGGTACGCGTATGCCTAGGTGTACGTAGCAAATAGCAATAATTATAAAAAGTATAACAATTTAGTAAACTGTTACGTAAGAATTGGTCTTATTGCTATCCTAACAGCTAGACATTATTAAACAATACTTGTTCATCTCTATCGTATACTACCAGTTATACACCTAGACGAAGCTGGCAGAATCTGTGCTTAAAATTAAATCAAAAACAAAACTTACTTATGTAAGAGATTAACTAACTACCTTTAAATGCAGTCGATTGTTATTTCACCTGTTGTCGAGTCCAGTTAGCCAGTAGATCCTAAGCTAGTTGCAAGATGGGTTAAGAAATCTCAAGAGACCAATAGTACTCCTAACCAGTTTCCTGTGTTTTCGCGTATTGTGCAAATACCGAACAATATCAAAAGGATAAGGTGGGCAATAGAAGAAATTTTAACTCCTTCAAAAAGACGTTCAGAAGTATTAGATTTAGCAGATTTCACTGCACTTGTTTACTTTACACTAACACAGGATCTAAAATTCAATGATTTCAAGGCATATTTAACTCTAAGCTTAAACATCAAAATGTGACCAGAATAATAATTTGTAAACCATTTTTAAAACTGTGTGTTGTTTAAAATGTTTAAAACCTGAAAAAGAGAAATCTCAAGCATAATAAATAATTCATAAAAATCCCATACAGACAAATTCATCAAATTAAAATCCATAACGCTTGTTCCGGAAACTTGGTCCTCAAGAGTACTTGTAATCAGGCTCTCTCAAAAATGAAAACACCAAAAACTTCTCACGGTTGAAATCTTGCTGTGGCACGTATTCTTAAAAATCTCCCGATAAAAAACAAGCTATATTCCCTTTTGCAGTAATAAAGAACGAACGTTAGTAAATGTCTTCTAATTTATGACTTGATACTACCTAAAAATGCATTTAACCAAATTGAATTTCTTTGTATTTTTTAGTTGGGAACAAATTTTGTTTATCTTAAAACCTCAATATAGAGAACTCAGTGCTCAAAAAGGTAATGATTCTTTCTAGCTAAAAAACTTTTATAGTTTTAAAATTTCGCTCTGTTGCTTTGTTGCACTTTTAAGATTAATTTAAAGAGAATTCTGTGTAATTTTCTTATTGATCGAACCTGTAGTCAGATTTCAGTTCAAGATGTTAAACGCATATTAAGTCACTTAAAAAGCTAACAAAGGCTATGTAAAAGTGCACTCCTTCTATACAGTTCCAGTATAGAGTTCTAGTCAATCGGTTCGGCTTGAGTTATCATCAGGACATACGTTTCTTAACGAAACAGGCGCAGGAAGTTTGCTATGTTCGATGAACCAAACAAGAGGTTTTCGTTATACCCGTCGCCGCGAAGGGAGTAAGTGTATTTTTGATTACCAAACTAAATTTGTAATAGGGAAAGATAATGTAACTATTTTCCTAAATTTTTCTAAGCTCATCGTTCGCGAGGGATTTCGTATTTCGTGTTACTATTTAGAATCAGTCCTGCGAGATTAGTTAATAACAATTAATCAAGAAAAGACTCTGAAGAGTGAAAGAATTCATCGAGGTTTCTATAAATTCAGTTTGTACGGTAGCAGTTATACGCTACAATTATTTAAGTTAAGTGTTAACAAAATTAACAATCCCTTGTTAAAGCCGGAGTTCTTCGATAGAAATTAATTACAAGTATTTCTTAAAACTGACCTTGTAATAAAAAAAAGAGAATGAATTCTTCTGTAGGATTAAAATTTGCCAAAAAGCAGACATATAAACTTTAGTTCGTAACAATTATTACAGCGAAATCGTTTGTATGAAATTCATTTGTTTAAAGTTAACGTATGCGGTTCAGTGTTCAATCTGAAGAGTTTGAGAAATTTCCTGTACCTGGGTTTCCTTCCTGCCGTCCCATCGAAAAAATAATTTTAGTGTTGGTGAAATAATGGTTTATTTGTGAAGTGTTGATAGGCATAGAAATTATAGATCGATATTAGTGAAGCAGGATTATTGTGATACAAACAAAATTCTAATAAGTCAACAACGTATCTTATTCGACATGTATCTTTTGTGTAACAAGATTTTTCATTGTTTTTGTATTATTTAACTTGCCCACATATACTTAGCATGGTATCATAGGTAATGATAACATGAAACGAAGGTTTTTTCTGCACGAGAGAACAACAATAAAATGCCCCGCGATTGGGAGACAATTGAAACGAATGTTTTTTGCCGGACTAAATAAACAATATTAAACAATAAAAATTATACTTACGTTAAAAGATGCTCAAGATTACCACGGCATGAGATTTAGCTCTATCTTACAAATTGTTAATTTCAGGTCGCAGGTATTGGTTCTACAGTTGTCTAATTTATAAAGAAATGGATAAAGGTTTCAAAAACACAAAAACATACACAAGAAGGGCGCCATCTGATTATGAAGCTTAATAACGATAATTAAATAGATCGAATAGATTAAATAAATTTAATAAATCTGTCTGAAATCACTAATCAGAAAATGAAATCAGACCGATATAAATTTAGTGCAAAATATTAGTTAATTTCAACAAAGTCAAAAGTTTAGTTTAATGAAGGTATGATTAAAAACTTCCATAATTATATGGTTCAGTCTTACTGGTTTTAATTAACTTTAAAATCATATTTATTTAAGAAAACACCAGAAAAAAATATAAAAAGATTACAAATTTTAACTCAAAAAATTTAAATAATAATTCCCTACCTAAGAGCTCTTGACTAATAAAATTTTGATGGATAAAAGTTGTATACTAAAATACATATAAATGAAAAACAAACTGTAGAAATATTACAAAGATTCAAAGAAAATTTACATAATTATTTAACACTCAAAAAAAATACATAAATCACTGTACCTGTAGTTGTCAATAATTCGCAAACCAAATTAACGCTAAACTGCACAAATATGACTCCTGCATACATCAAACAGTCACTGCAGACGGAAACTGGAATGTTAGTAGATTTCTGCTTTCACATCATACTAGATTGCAATGAATTAACCCTCGTAATGTCTGTAGGTGGTGAACTATTATTCAGGAATTCACCCAAAATAAAATAACTGAATACAACCATAAAATTTCCATAAGATTTTATTATTAAGTTAATTTTGATAACCATCGGCAAACGTTCGTTGTTTTCCTTTAAAACAACCCACTTATTATTTAAATCTGAACTGGATTTATAAGGCACATAACTCGAATTTCATTATTAATCGAGATTTCGATCACTGAAGATAAAGTCTGTAGTTATTAATTTTTTTATCGGTGTTTCGGTACGAAAATTATTTAAACTATAAACGATACGGTAATTATTTCAATCGATAAACTGTATTAAAGCTGTTACACTTTTTTTATAGGAAAAAACTAGATTTCCCATTCTTTAAAAACACAAACATCCGGAAAAATATTAAACTGTATAACGATACTTTCATTGACCGCAAATTCCTAGTTAATATCCGGAAACTAATTACACAACGGTATGTTCATTAACTGTAAATTTTAACAAATAACAAGGCTCGGCACCCGATACCGGCCATTGTCTATAAACTTTCTCGGACCAGCAACTGAAGGCAAGTGTGCTTTCTGAACCGCGCTCAAAAGCAAGATGTGTTTTGAAGACTAAAGATTATATTATTGTGACTTGGGGTTTACAAATCTTCGTACTCCAATCAAAAGGACGCCTGGTCTGCTCTTATCGAATCAAAGCAGAGCAATCCACGTGGACTAAAAAATACTACGTAGTTTGTTATTCCCACAGACGGAAAGTGCAATACAGATGTTGATCTGTGAAACTGCAAACGCTTCAAGTTAAATCTTTTTTTAAACATGTAGCAAACATGAAATTCGATAAAGGTGACTTCACTAAATTATTATGAAGCATATTAATTTAGTAGTTCCCAAGATTTTTAACAAAGAAGCTACGTTAGCCAAAGCACACGTGCGTAAATAGAATACAAAAAAAATAAATTATTGCCCAAATGCTTTTTATAATTCTAAGAAAGTTCGAGACACAGCCTTTTTAAAAATAAGTTTTATGGGGTTGTTTATATCGAATGCTAGCGCAAGTTTACATTATGAAAAGAATTCAAATTTGCAGAACCGGACTTAAGATTTTTTGTAAACCTGGGAGCAAGACCACAATTATTCAGAGCTAATAAAAATATACCGTTACAAACAATTGTAGTTTTCAAAACGATTAAATAATTTTTTGCTTTAACAAATAAACATATTTAAACACATTTCTCATGATGTTACATTGGCAAAATTAATTTTTAGTGTTCTAATTATAAAATATGGATTATTCTCACAATACAGAGTTATTCAACTTACATCAATCAATACCATTTTTTTTTGGAAATCTTTTCCCAGTATGTACTTTTTCAAAATTTTTATTTAATACCTAACAAGTTAGTGGCGCCCTTAATACTATTTATTACTTTCTGCTTCCTATCAGTAATTTATAAGCCTTGGGAACTAACACTCATCATAATGTATGTATAGTTTCTATGCATTGATTTGTTTGAATATTTTACTTATTATTGAGTAATTCGTGGGATTTTTGTTTTTTGAATTTATTAAGTGTTGTACAGAAAAATCTTTGTTACAGCTGGCACCTATGCGTGGGAGATAGTCTCAGAATTGCGTTAGATAGAGCTGAAAGCACGAAGCGTATTTCACATAGAAACTTGTATTTGAAATCTGAACTAAGGTGCTCTAAAGAATTTCAATTCTTATGGGCATAAATTTCCCTAGATTACTAGATCTACACTCCTATTCATGGCCCACCAAAAACTTGTGTAAATATTTAAGACTGCAACATAATTTTATAATTAATTTGCTCGTACTGTTAATTTAAATTAAGGAAATCGGTTTTTTTCCAATTCGTTTTTAGCTTTTATTTTGCATTTAAAAAATAAACAATTATCTTGCATAGGGGCTATTTTACCCTCATTTATTTCCAAATCGATTTTCCGTTTTATTTTTTATTTTTAACACTGTTTCTTTTATATGATTTAAAAAATATTTTTATTAAGCAAGCTTGACCATCCAAACTAAAAGAATATATAACAACTAAATAAGTTACAACCAACTTCACCAAAAAGCACTTTAAAAGCAGGACCCCTCTAAATAAAAACGATAAAAGCATCCTGAACTCCACAGACATGTCATTGTAGACTAGATAGTACTCTTTATTTGTTTTATTCTGTTCTAACAGGAGCCGAGGTTAAACTTTTTAACTACTCTGCAAGTTAGTAGATCACAACAAACTCTAGAAACACATTTTGCTGATTGTCACCGTTGCTAAGGGCATTAATCAAGTTACAGTTGCTGTCAAACGCCGATAACTGTAGTGGTAATCAAGGAGAGCTTAATCGAACTTTGTTGAAAGTTAGGAATTTCTTAATATTACACTGTGTTCATATTTGTTGCTTGTTTGGCAGTTTGATACATTTGTATAACATACATGGCATATGCTTTACTAGTAAATATTTGCATTGTTAACTTTCTTCGACGGAGTAAATTTTAAATAAAAGACCTTTCTTAGATATTTTGTATTGTTTTAATCAATTCTTGTTAATAAAATAAGGATTAGTAAATCAATTAATAATGTATAAATTTGAAAACTTATATGGTTAGTGTTTTCTTTTATATATTTCTAAAAAAATCAATACATAATCACTAATTTGTTTTATGATGTCACATTCAATGTTTGCTAGAACATAATAGTGTTTCGTTTCATCATTAGTAATATTGGCTGTATGAAATTAAGATTCGATTTGGATAAACCAAAGCTGCCCATTTTTCTTCCAGAATGTTGGGATTTTTACTGAAACACTAGCAATGCCAGCATTTACAGGAACAGTAATGATAAATACATAGCTCGAGTTTGCAGCTTACTTTCTTACACCTAAATCCTGCGAAACTGATCTTTGTATGATTTAGTGGAACGATTGAAGCACTCCGCCTTCGGCGTGGTGCCTCAAACTTCGTCTTCGTGCGATATGAACATCATTTCCACTCACATTTTACAAAGTACTATTTCCTACGACCGCACAATAAGGTAGGCTTGAAAGTTGGCAATATCAATCATCCTCTAAGAACAATTAATACACAACGTTTGCGTGCGATATGAATAGTTTTCGAACACTAATGTGATTAATTTCCTCACAGGCACACTAATGTCACTACACATTGCAAAGTTTAAATTATTCCATATTTTATTGAACATTTATCTTTCCAATTAACTTTCTTTGGCTACGCATATAAATAGGTGCGTGCATTCATCTTAATAAAACATTAGAGCCCGCAAAGCGAGGACAGCAGGCAACTAAGGACTGCAAATGCTTTGCTGTCAGTGATATGCAAGCGCTGTAGACGTAAGTCGGCAAATGTAAACACTGATAAATGTAATAACTATTAAAATATAAAAGCAATTCTATATCACATATTTATTAACAAACCAACACCATAAACGTTATAAATGAGAAAAATTAAAATTTTAAATTATTTTGTGATTTTGTGATATTAAAGCATTACCATCTATCACATATTTATTATTTGCTACAAAATTACAAAAGCAAGGTTAGGTATGTTTGCAGCATATTTGCAATGAACGTTTTGTAGCCAACTTACGACGTTAAATTTATGTAAACACCCGTTACTATTCAATCCTTCCGGGAAATTTGATGTATTAAGCGTGTGATTTATGAATTAAAAATGAATTTTGATGGCGAATAAGATGGTTAACTCGGAGTGTGAGTAACTCAAGGAGAGGAAGGTTACTCGGAGGTGAGTGGGTGACCCTTTAGGTAGATGGGTGACCCGGAGGGGTTTTTGGGAGACTCGAGGGGTAGGTGGATTACCGCAGGGGTAAGTGGGTGACATGGGAGATATGCAGATAAACCCGAAGGTATGCCAGTGAACGGGAGTTGTTGAGTGATCCGGGGGGGAGGGGGACTCGGGAGATTGACGATGTTAAATAACATCCCGGAGGACTGGTAACGGACTTCGCTTTGCAATGCTAGGCTCAGCATTTTCAACTGATGTTGTAATTTTGGTTACATTTATTTAACAAATATGGAATTAAACTGTCCTGTTTTTAATTTTCTTTTTCCAATAATACACTACTGCACTCTAATTTTTAGTTAATTACAAAAAGTTGTAATTAATAAAGTAAATACTGCCCTATTAATAATGTGATGTAAGAGCAAAACTCATAAGCCAAAGGGCGTGGGTTCAAATTTCACGTGATCAGAAATTGAAAAATAATGGAAATAATAAAGGTAAAATACATTAGACAATTCCACTCAAGTTGTACAGTATATTTTTTCTTCGACTAAGAAAAACAATTAAAAACTAGATTGCATGTTTCCTTCAGAAATCGAATATAGAGATTAACCTGTGTTTTTAAATATGGTTTGTAAAATCTCACTGCAATTGTACAATGTTTAAGAGGATTAATAAAACTTTGCAGAAATTGAACATTTTCGAATAGTAATTTGACCAACTAGAGAAGAATGTGACTCTTTTCACTCGAGCTCAAAGTGTGCCTCTCGAGCGTCAGCAAGTTACGCATTTGAGCGAGAGTGAAAAGTGATTTCCTCTGTTAGACACGGCATTTTAATAATAACAATAATAATAATAAAGTTTAATTACTCAACAGGGTTATGCCCAATTACAAAGTGAAAAAAAGAAAAATTAAGAACTAATTTGGCAAGACGCTCTTAACTAAGAAAACAAAAGAAATTATATATAGGTATAAATATTAACAACAATAATAATAATAATAATTGCTACAACCCATAGCCTGGAAACCAGGCCTCAGAAGCTAAATGCTTGTGAGGGAGGGAGGGGGCGATTATTATTATTATTACGTAGGCCCTAAGTGCGGCTGCAGCTGACTTACAGATGGAACAGCGCAAATTCCACATTTGTGTCACAGCTAAGGAAACTGCAGAAAACCTTAACCAGATCTTAACCGAGAATCGACCTCGGGCCGCTTGGGTGAAAGTCCAGCACTCTAGACATTACACTACCAAGGCATTTTTTTAACGTTTAACGTTTAATATTTTTAATATTAATTTAATATAATTTAACGTTTCAATATTTCAGTTTCCGAATGTACCAAAACGTCAGTAGATACCTTATCAACAAAATTACTATTTTTTTACCTATAATTAAAAAATAAAAAGAAAAACTAATTAAATTCCTGGATAGTTGCGTAAGTGCTGCTTTTCCTAGCCTATTATTACATTTAAACGGGTTCTCAATACTATAAGTGACATGTGAAATATATGTAACTGCTGCTAGTTTTCAATTTCACCAAACTTATTACAAATTCTTATTACAGGACTATTTTCCCGATGGTTCTAGCTAAGTCAGGTTGAATGGTTAACGGATTTCTTAGATAAACTGTGGGAACATGAAAATTAATTGCTCCTAGGAGGTTGGAATCATTTATACGCCGTTAACAATTTTATATATAAGAATAAAAATTGACTTATCAATCGTCTACTACCGATTTTTTCACGACGTCCTAAAACGATTGTCTCCATACTATAAATTTTCTAATCTTCAACTTTAAGAACAAAATTGATTCTACAAATATGCAATGAATTAATTGCGTCATGAATGTAATTTCGAAAATTTGCTTCTCAAAAATTAACAGTCGAGCACTTGTGCAAGTGTTTGAATTTTTCCTCTCTAGAGAGGAAGAGTGAATTTTTCTCACTATTTTGCAATGTTCCTCTCTAGATAGGGAAAATGAGTTTTTCTCTCTATTTTGCAAGAGGAAAATCGCAGTTTCTGGGCATGAAGTGGAAAAAACTTTGAATTTTAAATTTTGTTTTATAAAAAAAAATAAAAAAGAGTTATTCTCCCAGCTAGAATGGAACCTGCGGCGACAGCAGGCTGATCTACCAGGCACATCACAGACCGTAACTACTATACTTATTATAAAAGTAGGTTGTATTTATTTAAATGATTTAATATTAATGTATTTTTAATTTGAAAAGTACAATTGTTAAAGCTACAATTTTACACATCACGTTATTGTTAAGTAATTCTTAAATTCTTTCAGTATTATTACAGAAGAAAACATTGATTTTACTTCTATATTTCTGGCAGGAATTGTCAATAAATGAATTACAAATGAAGAAATGTCAAATTGAACTGCTTTGATTGGTTGTTTTCATATCCACACACGTGTGGATATTAAATTATATTCGTACAGCTTGCGAGTTTCCTAGTTTTCCATAGAGTGAAACGTGAAGAAAACAGGTGATATACATGTAGGAGTAGAAAATAGTATATTACAGTACAAGTGGAGAAACTAAAAGTTTTACTCACGCGTGTGTCGAGATTACACACGAGGCGAAGCCGAGTGTAGAACGACACACAAGTGAGTGAGTCAGTTTCCCACGAGTGCTATATAGCGTTTTGTTCAATCCTGCTACTAGAAATTTAAAAAAATAAATAAATAAATTTAAGTTTTTAGAATAATTGCAGAAAAATTAGGAGGCGGTTTTCGTTGTTATGGTTCTCATCATTCGTCATTTTAAAACAAACAATCAATTTGTCATTACTTGTCAACTAACATCAATTTCCTGGTATTAATCAACCGATTTTTAACAATTGTAATGTTAACTTTCATATTTATAAGTAATTTTGTTGATACGTGTTACTGTTGTGAATAAAATTTATTAAATATTCAATTTATGACTTTGCTTATCGGGAGTGGGTGAAAATTTTTTCACCCACTGCTTTCGCTCACCCGTTGCTATGTAAGTAGGTTGAATGGACAAAACAAACGCTTTCACCTTTGGTATCTATGTAAGAAACAGTAATTTTCAACGACAGGATTGAACAATAGTTAGTTACAGTAAGAGTGAGGAAGGTGAAGCTTTCGTTCACGCGAATTGCGTGTTCGTCCACGAAGCGAAGCTGAGTGGACGATGCAATTCAAGTGAACGAAAGCGACCTTACTCTCGAGTGCTGTATTTGGTTTTGTTCGATACCTCCTTAGAAAATGAATCTATAACTTTCGAAAAAAGTTTGAAATTATTTGCGAAAAAATTGTCATTCTTAATATAAATACCTACAAATCAAGGTTGAAGGAATTTGTTGTCAAGGAAACAAACAACAAACAAATTAAACAAATTCTACAATTTCATTGAACTGATTGTGACTGTGAGTAACTTTTGTGCTATTATTCTTTTGAAAATGGATAATGAAGATGAATTATTTGTCCCTGAGGACGTCCTGGGACAAGCTAATGCGGCTAAATATCAAATGTTGCCTGAAAAATCAAAAGTACGATATCAGAAAGAATTGGAAAAATTTACACAGTGGCAGACGGAGAAAAGGATCAAAGGAATAGACGAGAATGTTATGATGGCATATTTTAAAGATGTAGGAGCAACATCAGCGTGGTCGCGGTATTCAATGTTAAAGAGTACACTGTTTGTGTTTCAAAATGTCGATATCTCCAGGTAAGAAGTTTTCTAACAAGCTATTGGTAGTTTTAATATAATAAATGGTACATACAGGTTCAACAGTCTTACATCCTTTTTGTAAACGAAATGTAGGAATTATCAACCTAAAAAGGCTGCAACATTTTCAAGAAACGATGTTTACAAGTTTTTGTTGGAAGCGCCGGATCAACGATGGATTCTTCAGAAAGTTGTACTAATCATGGGCATATTCGGCGGCTGCCGTTGTGATGAATTATCTAGAATGACGATCAATGAGGTACAAGAAAATTTTGAAGACATTAATCCAACATTAGTTGTAAAAATTCCATTCACTAAAACTGGTGTAGCTAGGAGTTTTACAGTCGTTGAAAATGGAATGGGAATAAATTTTCTAGATTTATACAAAAAGTACAAAAAACGGAGACCCATTTCTGATGGACGGCTTTTTCTTCAGTGTCGAAAAGGAACTTTTATTTCTCAAGTGTTAGGAATCAATTCAATAGCTAAGGTACCAGGACAAATTGCTGAGTATATGAAGTTGCCAGATAAAGAAAATTTTACTGGTCATTCTTTACGTCGAACCTCTGCGACGCTATTGGCTGATTCAGGAGCAGACATATTAACACTAAAACGTCATGGCTCTTGGAAGTCCAACAGTGTTGCAGAAAGTTATGTCTCTGCATCTAAAACTAGCAAAATAGAGATTGCCAAAAAAATTTCAGAAAATGCACCAGGTTCTTCTACGTTTCATATAAATAAAAATTCCAATATTATTAATGTAGTTGCTAATGGCATAACCGCACAATCGCACTTGGATGTTGCAACTACAGAAGTAACAAAGGATGTCGACGATGTTTTGAAAATGGTTGAGTTTAATAATTGTAAGATTGATAAATTAGATATACATATTGTAAAAAAATTATGAATTGTTAATTATTTTAAAAATACATTTCTTTTGACAAAATGGAAATTCAATTATGCGTGGATGAAAACGCGAATTATATAATTAAATAATTTGGAGGCCAGAATTTAATAGAAGTATTTATTGATAAATACACAAATAAGTCAAGTCGACAAATTTGACTCTACGTTTATGCAGACACTACACTTATCGCTGGCTCGGTGGTCTTGAACGTTGCTGCTCGGTGTCGGACTATTTCTAACAAGGTTACCGCTGGAACCTGCCTTTATAGCTGCTGTTTCTTGAGTGTGGGTTTGTTTGTTGCTCCTGCCCTTGCTTCGACTTTCATACGATTTCCAGGAACGTCCGTGGGCGCAAGTAGAAATGCATAGCGTACGTGACTTGATAAACGTGGCTATATTTAGATTGTGCTCAGGGTCGGAAGACCTTGGCTCTTCAGAACGGACTTAATAGTTACATTAAATGAAATATTCTTCACAGCAAATTGTAGTATATTCGACTGCATTAAATATTTATAGGTAGTTTAAGTAAAAAGTGACTTAATGTAATAGAAATTAGAGCTATATGTAACTCGCGTGAGCAAAAATGCGTGAGCAAAAGTAGACGTGAGCGAAAGTGAAACCTTCACATGCTGGTAACTATGGCTACAGACCTACTTTCTAAGGAGGTATCGAACAAATATTATTACATGTGTTGTTTAAAAACCTCGACCTTCTAGATTTCATAAGACACAGACTCTTATCCGGCTTGGGCAATTAACGAGTTCAGATGGTTCCGCTCTGGCTCCATTTGGCACAAAACAAACGGAACTTAGTAACGCAACTGAATATAGAAAAAACTTGAAAAAGAACTTGCGAACGGGCGGAATTGTTCGATTTCAGAATTTCAAAATTTATTCCTATAACTTTGCGCTTGCGCTTTATGTAAACCTGAAATTTTGTATTGTACGTCGCCAAACTCAAAACAGCCGTAGTAGCATAACAGCAATAGTTACTCTCAGATACTTGGTGAAAATACAAACAATATTTTTCTACATAATCCCAAAAGTGTTGTGGTGCGGCCTTCGATATTTATTTAATTAGAGAAAACTGGAATCCTCAGGGATTGTACAACAAACAAAAGGTGCGAAATAGCGGGATACACATTTAAAATACAAAAAATGATCAAAAAACACTCACCGACTCTTGACTCGTTTTATCTATCTACCATTTCTTTTTTCTCTTTTCTTCCATGCCATCTTGATTTATCAACCAAAATGCACGCACGTAGCGGTGATTTAGAGGTAGAAGAAATGTGTACATTATACACGCGTAAACACAATATAAGCAAATTAACCAACAACATTTTGTTCGATTAACTTAAAATCTCTGGTTTCGCAAACTATGATTTAGATGCTTTAACGGTTGACTGCTCTCCATACATCTCAGGTTTAGTTTCTAACAGTTAGTAATGGAAGCTTATGTAAGCTTTAGAACAAGAAATGGGAAGCTTTTAGTGCTTGAGAGAATTATTTAAACGCTCGTTGTAATAGTATGTTATTCTAAATTGTGGAAAAGTAGTTTCAGGAAAACGACAAATGATTTCTTCACTGGAATTGGTTTATCATATCAGGTCGATAATAAAAGGTTATATAACAATGCTGTGTATTGACAGAAATGTATGAACATTTTTCATAAAGATACACATTTTTGTACAAATAACCACCAAAAAATCCTAGTAACAATTTTCAATAGTGAAAATTATACAGCATCAACAAAGCAATAAATAAAATGAAAGGAAATGTGATTTATCAGATGGTTTGAAACAAGCTAACAGAGTTTGTTTACGGAACATTTGCATAAATCTCTATCACAGCTCGACCCGCAGTGCGAGGCGCATAAATGCTCTGCGGATATTAAAGTATGATGTAAAGTATGATCATAAAATATAACGCAATTTAAGAAATATTTTTAAAAGTAAAGTAGCATATTATATTAATTTAAATTTTTTAAATTATAGCTTTAAAAATTATTGTAAGACTTTGGGTTTCCCTTTAACTTACAATTTTTTAATTATCCTTACGTTTTCTTATATTAAGTTTCGATCGTGTACAAAATCTCCAGGTAATTATCCTTGTCTCATTCTTAACAAATATAACTTATGTTTCTATGTTCCTTAAGCGTTAAGGTCGCTCATGTAATTAATTATTTTGTCCCCGAGCGGCACAAAACCTAACCTCGCTGATCTAGCATAATGAAACTTCTTATGGTATACTTTATGGCTTCTGCAAAGACATTGCAAGAAGGGTTGTTTTTGTACTTATTATTAACAAGAATAGATAATACAAAGACTACAAAAAATATACAATGGACGGTAATGCTTTTTCCATTTAACTTATCCATACACATCATTGCCAGAAAGAAGGTATTGAATAATTAATCGAATAACTGATTTTCTAGGCAGGTACATATATAATAAAGCTTTTCCCAAACCCAGCTAAACCAACAATTCTAGGGAAATCCCTAATCGTTTTGCTTTCTTCAATCACCATGCTATAAATCAACACCACTTTTTTACAGATTAATGGAAAATAAAAACGTAAGGGATGTTCCTGAAACGTCGGACAACTAAAAAACGTATTGAAAATTTAGGTCATACATATCCAAGACGTAAAAATTCGTAAAATATGGTGTCGTAATTTTTATCAAATCATAAAGTTGGAAACAAGATCGACCAAAAGCGATAGTTATATTCTGTGACAAATTGATCTAAGTTTGAAGGCTGCAGGTCACATGGCGCCAGACTCATGATGGATGGCGAAATTCATATGCGCCAAGTGCGCTTTAGTAGAATGAGCTTTACGAAATTTTTCAGTGAAAATATTGCCGAAGTAATAAAATAAATATAAGGTTTTCCGTATTATAAGCAATTTACTGTTTGTATGGGGTTTATTGCATCACTACCGAGAAAATAAGATAATAAAATCCTAAGCATACGAGCACTTCACTTGCGAGTAACTTCCCAGATTATTTTAGCAATATTGATGTGTTATCTTTTATTGAGTCATTTCGAAAGCCTATAATAATTTATTATTGTTAATAATATATCAACCACCGATATTAATCGTAAAAATAAACAATAAAAATAAACAGAGTTCAATAGGATAGAAAGAAAATGAATACTGTCTAAGAAGTATATCATTCTATGTAAATATAGGTTTTGGGTGGTGTCCAAATACAGAATACTTCTTTAAAGATTTACATACAAAAACTTAGTGCATAAAATTCCCATAAAATTAATTTTGACATTAAAGGTATTATTTCCATTAACAAATTATTCGATTTTCGTATTATTTCAAATCTTCGTTCAGTCTTTGTTCAGTTCAGTTTTTATTCTCGTTTTCATTTTCTGCCAAATCATTATATTTGAGCAGATTCGATGGAGCGGAAACTTAATTTAAAATTAGAAATCTAGATATTCTATAATAATAAAAAAATTATTATACAGGAACTTTACAGAAATCTAAGGACTGGTAAAAATAAATTCGGTAAATTTATGTCATACTCGTAATACACGAAAACATATCGAAAACATACAAATTTGATATAAATAGATAGTACAAAATGCAACATTTTTAAATGTACAGTAATCATTCAGATACTGAAACGACCACTTGTAAAAATGAATCCAAACGAACGGGTTCGCGATGTAATTTTTGCCAAATTACACTTTATCGTATACAAAATTAGCAAAAGAAATGGGAGTAGATGGACTTCGCAACATTAGCAGGACCTCGGTATTATTCCGTGGTGCCGGGTCAAGATCTAGGTAGTACTAAGAAAACAATTGGTGTTGAGAAGATTGGAAAATAAGCAAATATGGCAAGCAATATGCCAGTATGAAAAGAAAAATCAAACTTTTGTTACCACGTCTTAGAAGCCACAGTATACCAGTTTTAACGCCCCTACATTACGCAAAAGTAACTTTAAACTGGTATGCTGATAATGAAGTAGATACATAAATCCACCTACAGTAGCAGAACTCTAAGAACTAAGAACTCTTATAAATAATCTAGTGTGTCGTTAGTTGAAAATTTGCAAAAGGAATTCAATAATAATTTGAATTTTAAAACTAGATAATGCAACCTTCTGATAATTAAATATGTGTCAGCGTGGAAAATCTTTGAATGGTGAACATTTTTATTAGAATTATATTGGTTCAAATCTTTTCTAGAAAAAGGATATTGCCAATTTAAGTAAAACATAATTACCGTAAATTTTAGTTAATAATAAACGGTTATAAATTTATCATCGATACCAGTGATCCGAAGTTCTACATTTATAGGTGTGAGGTACTTAGTACCTAAAGTTAAGTGAAGAATAAAGGCATTAGTGTGTAGTATTATTTTTGGTTTATTGGACTATAAAACCTACCGTTTTATAAAAGATTAGCTGATAAAGTTTGTAAATAAAATTTATTTGTACCATTTCTATAAAAACTTTTTGTTAGTAATGCAAGCATGCTTTTCTAACTAAGGATCCTTATTAGAACATTATCAAGATTGTTCTTAATATTGTCTTTTTAGACAACAGATATTTCTTTCTCAGCCAATGAAGTTATTTATTCACATTAACCTGCTCCAACGTCAACCTGACTAATTATGATTAGTTATTTAATTTAATCGATTTTGATCTAATCTAATCGAAATCTTTTTCGCTTGTGGGTTTCGATCCTATAATATAATGCTGTCAAGTGAATGGAGCCCATATTCCTTATTATTTCTAAAACCTTATGTTTTCTTTAAAAATCTATGAGCTTAAGAAATCAGTACCTACCCCCTGAACGATAATTTGTCAACAGAAAGAGATCTCCGTCGGTGTATAAGTAAGTACAGTAAGTATCGTTTTTTGCTTCCAGTGAATTTTTAGTAATTTTTAGTGATGCCCAAAGGTGTGACGTTTAGTATTTTGAGTTAGAGTAAGTAAAAATCGTTTGTTACAACAATCAGCTCCAGACCATTAATTTGTCTTTGAAAGGGCATGCAGACCTGTGGCATAATGTTGTGGAAAACCATTATAAGAATTATGAAGAGTTTAAGAAATTATTCAGACAGCAGTTTATTGGAGTAATTCACATCAACCAAGAGTAAGAATAAGCTTAACCACCAGAAGTTACGACCGCAACAAACGATCAAGGGAAATGTATGTGAAGTATGTGTTTATTCAAACTCAGCACTTAACACCTATGATACTGTAGAAAGAAATTATTCAACAAATCTCCAGACATTTTAAAGCTGAAATAACTAGGACTGTACCTGATCAAAATATAATCAGATTTCTTGGAAATAATACGAAACTATGAACATGCTACGAGTAACGATGAATATAGAAAAGAAGGACAGGAAAGAAAGAGAACACAACAAGACATGACGTACTACTACAGACAAAAAGGAAGATTTGAAGAAGGAAGGAAAGTTGAAAACATAAACAAGTATTAAATAGAGTATCAAATTGTAGATAGAGATGACAACAGGATAGGGTAGAATAGGTATGAATCAAATAGGTACAATTTTCATTATAAAAATTGGTACAACAAAAATAGATTCAACAACAATCAAGAAAGTAAGTACAATAATAACCAGAATTATCATAAACAATATAGGTATGGGAATTCTTATAATCAAAATAAGAGTCATTAGGATCAACAGAAAACAAGAAAGAATACGGGAGAAGAGAAGATGAGATGAACCAAACTACGATGAAATTGAGGTGGTGGACATACATCAATAATATCCACCTAATCAAAAGAAAAAACGTCAATGTAAAAATCTACAATGGTAGTCCAACGAAGTTTTTATTGGACGAAGAAGAAGCGTCACTTAAATTATCATACTTAAAATTGAAAATTCATTAGTCATTGTTAGTCTCATAAAAGAGGGCAAAAATAAGCAAAAGATTATTATCGAATAATTTACAGTTATTAATTAATCGAATTATTTACAGTTAAAACGACCTGAGGTAGACTTACTGTTACACTTTTACGATTTTGTGTAGGTTTGCAGATTAGCAAATCAAATAAAAAATTTTCTTTCAACACAATTAAAAGTCTGCAATATTGCAATATATAGTACAGAGTAGTCTTCTAAAATAGTTATTTACGTTATAAGTCCTGAAAATGGAATTTTACAGTCGAGTAAGATGTTACGGTCAAGGCGAAGAAGGAGCCGAGTCCGGAACATCGAAACGAGACTTTAAGACGTAATATGTTTTTTGCACGTCATATATATAAGGCTCTACTTTAGTCCCCCAAAAGAGGGAGTAAAGTAGCACTTTTACTCCCTTAGGGAGTAAAGTGTTTCCATGGCAACAACACCACGTAAACAACAAAAAAAAGTAATCGCGGTACATGTTAGGATTTATTATACTGAAACTACGTGATTTTGGCGTTTGCAGTGTTCAATTGTCAGAAAGGCATGTACCGAAATTTTCGGAAAAAATTCAAGAAATTTTGAATTTTTGCTATTAAGTCCTTTAGGACGTGCAAAAAATAGCGTAAATACCACTGGACTAAAGTGCCTTTTAATCCCTCATTATCGTATTTCACTCATGTAACTCACATTCGGGATTAAAAGATGCACTTTAGTCCCTGGGTATATAATATACTATTTTGCACGTCCTATATATAAGGCTCTACTTTAGTCCCCAAAAAGGGGGAGTAAAGTAGCAATTTTACTCCCTGAGGGAGTAAAGTGTTTCCAGGACAACAACAACAAGTAAACAAAAAAAAGTAATCGCGGTACATGTTAGGATTTATTATCCTGAAACTATGTGATTTTGGCGTTTGCAGAGTTCAATTGTCCGAATTGTCAAAAGTCCTTTAGGACGTGCAAAAAATAGTGTATATACCACTGGACTAGAGTGCCTTTTAATCCCTTATGCCTCACATTCGAGATTAAAAGATGCACTTTAGTCCTTGGGTATATAATATACTATTATTTCATGCTGCAATTATTGGATTATTGGTTTATGGTTTAAATTTCCGAATTTAAAATATGGACATCTATGAACAACGAGCATCTATGGCAACTATTAATCGAATTCAAAACATAGAACGAGTGTCCCTGGTAACTAAATACTAAAGCATTGTTCAGTTGATTTATTTTATTTGACTGACTGTAATCGCTACCGTAATCATTAATAATACGATACAGCATGAAATAAAAAAATGACGACACTAAATTACCATACGACTAGTACCAAGAATAGTAGCAAAAGTAGCAATAAGCAACTTTCATCGCAAGCAACGTTGCTGTTGTGTTGCTTGAGATATTGCTGCCATTTCAGATGAACGATATGGAGCAAAAACAAAACATTTTATTTGTGCAATTAGTGCAAAAGTATCCATGTTTATACTATTGCACCGCCCCCAAAATATTTTAAACGGAGTGCAAGTAAAAAAGCCTGGCATTTAATTGCCAAAGAAATATATCTACCTGGTAAGTTAAAATAAAACTACAGTATATTTGATTTGTGTTTGATAAAGAATAATTGCTTCTTTCCAGTTGCATGTTGTTGACTGCTTTGGTGTGAAACACGCTTAAAGTGCTGGGGATTAAGATCACTAAACCAAGATCGCGTCCGAAATAAAAAGGCGTGACAGAAAGTTTCTTGGGCAAATATGCCAGTAAAAATTGTCGAAGGAATATAAAAATATCCCAAGCTTTTCTGTGGAAATTTAAATTATCATTTTATTTAACCGGTTTCATATTATCTATAAATCCAATAATTTTTGATAATAAACAGACAAAAAACTATTTGAAGGCATGGTTTACCCTCATTATCTCCTCCGGCTCAACACCTACGGGTTGTGGCTTTTCAGGGATTATTTAATAAGCTCAAGGATTAAACTTCAAGGAAGGCCTATGCAAAGTTCCAAGTTCAGCTTTCTGCTCTTTTTTTATAACTACATTCTAGCAGCGAACACTGCACGCTTACTTTAAATCGTGCGTTAGGTTTACTAATAGGGAAACTATTAGGTTTACGTAAATAGGAATCGAATAGAACATTTTTTGTAGACAATAAAATGTTTTTTTAGCTTTTATGAGGACAGCTTAATTTCTGGCCTAATTCAAGATATCGGCATAGTTTATTGCCATATTACAGACACCGGTAAAAGTTCAAGGTTGCAAAAATGATATGTTTCTTCAGACCATATACTAGACAGAATAATCAATTTGAAACTTTCCAAAATTATTTTACCAAACATACTAACAATTTTACCCAGACTGAACTATTAACCATAAAGCTAGATTTATTATAGAATGGTGCCCTGTTGACACAAGAAAAAAATGGAATAGGGACAAGTAGAATAGTGTCTGTAGGTGGCGTCAAGAAGGCTTCTCTAATGGCACTCGTTGGATACTTGTCAAATCTGGTCGAGTAATAAAATTGTCTTATCAGGTTTGAGAAGTAACCAAGAAGAATCAACAAATCTACCTTCTTGACATCACCGATCGACAGTTGCGTCAAAACCACATGTTCCAGTTCCATTTTTCTTTGCTGACTCTCAAAGTTGGAAGAAAAGATTTCCCTTGTACTACGCGTATCTAGAATTCTATAGGACTTAAAATTAAGAGATGGGTTGTAGCTTGCTTTGCCCAAAATAAGTATTTTTTACTAAGATGGAATAAAATATATAATTTCTAGGACCATTGTAAAAACTACCGACAAATTACATCAATAATAATAATTAGTAGGATAACAAGCTGTTGCTGCGAAAGTTCCTGGATCGAGGTAATGTACAGTATGGTCCTTTTTAGAAACTTCTTTGTATTTTTTTTATTTTTCTACAATTAAATACTTTTTGTCACTTAGACAAAGTGTTCCGTATCCTTACGTTCAAAGGAGGTAAAAATTGGGCGTTTTGAAATACACACCACCACTGACCTTGATCTTGAATCTATCTCTCTCTAACACATGGTGACCTTGAACCTATCTCTGTCACCTAAACGTGGCAACACCGCATTCTCAAGGTCACCCAATGGTGACCTTGAACCTATCTCTGTCTAACACATGGTGACCTTGAATCTATCTCGGAGTGTACTTCGGGAGTGTAAACTAGGCTCAATTCTGAGTATAAAAACACAAAAGTGGTAGGTCTTTTTTCATTGTGATTTTTACTCCCTAAATCGAACTTTACACTCCCGAAGCTTGAACATAACGGAACATAACGAAACATAAACGAAACATAACGGAACGGAACATAAACGAAATAATGTTCTCATAACCTTAGAACTTACTTCACTAGAGACCATGAAATAGTCCAAAAATGGTCGGAGCAAAAACTGTATTCTTTATTCGATAAGACAAGGCCTACTATGTTTTTGCGATTACCGATAGGAACTATTTGTTTTATTTGCTTGACACACACCAAGATTAAAGAAATAAATAAATTCTATATCTATCTGAATGCTTCGATTCGTTTACAGCTTTTCTTTAAGCAATTTACAACTTCTACGAACATATGTCTGCACCATTTACCATTTAATTATTTACTGTGCTTTGTACTTCTATTGGATAATTAATAGTGCAGTGTTATTTGGTGATTACTTCTGTGTATAATTAAGTTGAAAATAAAAATTCAATTTCTGAAATGTTCTGGATTATTATTATACAATCGAAATTCATTACCGATTGTTCCAATTACTTTTAATGTTTTGTAATTTAGTAACATTTCGGTTTCAAGATTGTAAGTACTAGCAGCTAAAGGAACGCTAATGCATATGTATTTAAGCATTGGATATCTCTGATTAACATTTGAATCTGTGCTCCATATGAACAAAACGCAGTATCTTTTTAAAAGATGCAGTCTGGATTATCATGCCATACTCACTGTTGAAAATGAAAAATCTGAGATTTTCTCCATCTCTTTCTAAGGCTTTTAAATATGCTTATTAAAATTTTTCTTTGTCAGGCACCTTTATTTAACGCAACAAAGTTTCAAATTTAATTTAGCGAAACGAAAACCCATAACGGGCTTTCTCTTCAAATGAACAAAGACAAAAGATCGCAAAAGAAAAGATGGAACAACCTTCTTAAAATCTCATCTGTCAGCTTTGAATGATATAGTGCTTTACAGAATTTTTGCTTCGTAAACATATTGTTTACACTATTATCCTTAATACATTTTTTATAAAATATAAGCAAAAAGAAACGACCAAAAACCTGAAGCAATCATTTGTCAAAATGTCTTGTAGGTATTAGTACTTTCATGCTTGAAGAGAATACAATACAGAAATATTGTTTTTTTTACATTTAATAATACGTACACCTACTATACATATAACACAAAGAAAATCCTGAATAATAACTGGAAAGTGTTCGATTGGATTTTGTACTAAACAAAATGAATTTTATAAGAATTTAAAAACTTTACTTACGAAATCGAAAAAGGAAAAGGTCTCATACCTGAAACAGAAAATATGTATTAGCTTAGGAATGAGTTTTATAAATATATACTAGTTATACACACATGAGAGTACTATTAAAAGTCTCTAAAAATGACACTTAACTAAATAGGAACTTTGTAACTATGAGTTTTACTACCAAGATATTTGATTAATAATCTCAACTAAGTTAAGATACATTACCTAGTAAGCCCTGAGCTCAAACGTAAATCCATTAATCTTAAACAATTCTTATGTAAACTGAAATACATTTACCTATAGCCTATACATTTAATTATACAAGGTATTTATTATGCCCCAAAATCTTCTACAAAATCTTTCAAGATTGAAATAGCTACATATGCCATACGTGTTCGTAGCTAAAATATGTTTGTGTCACAATGACCGTCTGCAAAAAACTATGGGTCTAGCAAAAGCGGTAATATCAAAATTTTGGGTGTCCATATCTGAAGCACCTTTACAGATGCCTACTTCAAATTTAGAAGAGAGGGGTTTCTAAGATCAGTAAATAACAAAATATAGTATTAATTTCTACATAAAGAAATCACCAATATATTTTTTCAAAAAATGGCCCCTTTATTCCATCCCAGAGATACCTATGACTAAGATCAAATTTGGTCATATTATAGTATGTTATGCAACAAGCACATAATGATAGTTATTAATACACGAGAATGACGATTAATACGAGTGCATTAATAAGCATTACGTGCGAGCTGCATACCCTATTTTTTATCATAACTGATTTATTACTCCTAAGTGGACTTCTACTTTTACTAGCAATGTAACTACTAGATTGTCTTAACTCTCATTGTGTTATAGAAACCCGTGACGAATTTAATGATTACTTCTTAAGGCAGACTGTAACATGTTAAAATTCTCGATTTAATTTTAATGCAAATTTAAATGCCTTAAATTGCAGGCGATATCTCGAGTTAAAAAGGGTGTTTTCATTAATATCAAAGGTCATCCCAAAATGTTTTCAAACAAGATGAAATTGCTTCTAGAATAAAATACAGAAAAAAGTGAGTTTATAATGATTCAGAAATAAAATTAGCCTTTTTTAACAAAGGAATTATATGTCAAAGAAAACATTTATCTTAAATTTATATTTCCTGTCCGTGTTTATCTTTAATTTGGATGAATAGATTATCTGAACGCAGACAAATAAAAAACGGTCTGAAACCAAATGTAAAATATCAGGTTTCACCCTGCAACGCGATTTCCAGCCGCTGTGAATCCTCATAGAAGGTACTGGAACGGGCCTACCATTGGTTTAAAATATGTCAGCGTAATATGTCTGATAGGACATTTAGGGTTTCCCTCTCTTAAGAAATATGAACGCAACAACAATTTTTAAGTTTTTAAGTCAAGGTGCCTGACGCGTCTTGAGAATTACGAAAAGTTAAACAAATACAGTAGAGAAGTCCGGTAATGTAAATTCAATACAGTACAAAAGTCTAGTCTTGAGATTAGAAACGTGTCGAAAAGTTGAAAGGAATTCATTAAGCAGAACGCACGCGAAGTGTTGAAAATAATTCTCCGAGCGGAACACCTAATGGCGGCGACCGTGATTTTGGCCAGTACTGCGAGATTTTGGGTGTATTTCACTGTATGCCGTTAGTTGAGTTTTGGGTGTTTACAGTAGTTATTTGTTTATCATAGAGTTTATTGCAAAGATATATGATAATAATTTATGATACCAAGGTGGTTTTCTGAAGTAATAAATGAAATAAGTAAAACAAAGACTTTATTGTACAGTGCAGAAAGTTATATGTTTAGAAATAACGCGGTGTCAACATGGTAATTTTTTCTGCGTTGAGGAGAATTTCTTTTGAAATTATACGGGTTCCTTTCTTTATTAAGGGAACGCTAGTGGAAGTATAAGAATGACATCACTATTAAAAACTTTAGTTCATCAACTTTCGTTATAACTTCTGCATCTACAACCATATCTTCAAAGTTCTACGGTTTTAAAGTTGTGAGGTATTTTGCACCTGATGTTAAGTGAATATAAAAGCCTTTTTTTGTGAAAGTGAAATAGGTGAACTTTAAAGGATTATAACGGTTTATCGATTTATCAAGGAGTAACGATCATACTGTGTAATAGAAGTAAGTTTGATGTTAAAATTTATTTGTAACATTATTATGAAATTTGTTTGTCAATTACATATTAATCCCCTTCTCACTACGGATCCTTAAGAGAACATTATTACTTTTGTTCTTGTGATTTTTATGTGAAACAATTCATTATTTTACCTGTGAATAAATAAGAATTTAAATTAATTATTACTGTGATAATATTGGACCGTTCACTTGTGAAAGTATTTAAAATATTTATTTATGCACAGATGCATTATAATTAGACTATTATTGCAAGACTCATCTAAACATAAACGTCTTTTTATGGCCCAAGGGCCTCTTTATGGTCAGACGGGCAATAACGAAACGTGAATTAAATGTCAGAAGTTTTTTTGTAGAACTTTATTGGTTCTTAATATAATTTGTAAACTTCTCACCAATGAAAACAAGCCGAAATTAAACATTTTGGAATAGTAACTATAGTAACCTACTTCGTATAAGCACATAAGTATACGCACAGCGGCTTGATGTACCTACGTACTCATTTAATTATGTTTTTACACAATAATAGATTTGACATAAAAACTTAATCTGTGCATAAAATAGTGTATGTATAGCGGGCATAACTTGCTTTTATGGCTCTACAGCCTTTTCCTAGCCCTCGGCTAACGCCTCGAGCTAGAAATAACGCTTCTGGCCATAAAAGCTTCATTATGCCCTTAATACTTAAATAACTATTAATCAACCTAATATTAACGTAAATAAACATGACTAGTTATTGAATTCATCCAATATGACCAGCATTCTTTTTGTTTGCGGATACTGAGTTTTTTTAAGGACTTGTAAGCAAATGACGTCCATATCTTTTTTTATGTCTACAAAAACGTTATTTCTTTATAATCTATAAGCTATGAAAATCAGTACCTTCGCCTGTGAGATAATTTAAATTGAGAGATTTTAAGTCTTGCCTGTCGGCTCACCGGTCATCTCCTTCTATCACCAGTAAAAACAGGTTTACCTTGGTAATAATGTAAAATACTATTACAGCTTTTTACAATCTCGTGTAAACATCATATACAAAAATATTGTTCGAACACAAAAAAGAATTACTACTATTATACTCGCTTTACGCCTACCCGGAACACTCTATCACCACACTTAATAGTTACTTCTCTCTTCTTCATTTCATCTGTTTCATCCCTGCATAAAAATTCTTCGCCTGCAATTTTCAATATATTTCTGCCAAACAAATAATTCTTATATTATAAATACCACAAATGTGTAACAGTAACAAATTTAATATAACAATAATTTTTTATATAATAAAAAACTTCAGAATATGTTAAAGAAATGTTTCTGGTTACATTAATAGGGCACGTACAAATAATTTTTATTCTTTTTATTCTTTTCTCTGCTGTATGATTAAAAAAATTAAAAACCAAAATATTTTGTTTCAAACATAAATATCTGCTTTAAACGGTAAAAAAATTCGACCGACGTGGGATATAGAAATGTAATTTTAAACACTTTTTCTAACTAAAGAAAATGACACTTAATCGAAATCTCAGCGAAAGCTATTGTACATTTCATTTTGGCTATGGCAGCAATTAATCATATCTTGGTTTAGTTCCGCCTCACAGATAAATCAAAATGTCTAAAGTCAGAGGGAATAAATTATTTTCATTGCGCGTAGGAAATGTAAACGTCATACTTAATTGTGGGCTTTGAAATTTTAGATCTAATTATTTAAACAAATATGAAAGGATGTAAACTTTTAATTGTAGGAAAATTGAACTATAATAATCTGCAAAAAAAACTTTTCCGAAAACAGGGTTGCATGGTATACATTGTAGATAGTAAATAATCCATAATATGATGAACTATTGTAAACACGCCCTATATCATAGCAAAGTGTCACATGAGTGACACTTTCTATATTGTTGAAATATTAGATTTATATTTCGTCATTGTTGTAGTTTATCTGCTTTATTGATTTATTGAGCAGACAAGGGATAAGCTTTTTAAGTTACGAGAAAACGAACTTTATTACTTCCTTTCGATATATAACGACATAAATTATAAGAAATCAATATTGAAAACTTACAGTAGGCATAGTAGTAGCTATAAAATGTTTTTTAACAGTTTCGAATTATAATGTAACATGTGTTTACTTACAAATAATACCAAAAGTTAGCAACTATTAGAAACATGCTCCAGGATAATTCGTTTTTGCACGCAATTTGACGTTTCCAGACGCATCTCAGCGGTGCGTGCGGAAATTCTAGCCACTGCGCAGAAGCAAATTATTCTGAACCAACTTATGTATCATTTGTAAATAAACATTGTACTTGTTCTTCTGTGATATCGACGAAAGTCTCTTTACTATAATATAGCATATTAAATTTCGATGGTTGTAAGGCTTGGGTGTATTTCCACAAATAGTATGGTCTTACAATTAGAGTGATGTGCTATATTTTTTCTTCGACCTCACATTAAATTAATTGTGAAATTATGAAAATCTTTAATAATTATAAGTGCTCCAGTTTTTCGAGTGTATGCTTGTGAAATGTATAATTAATTGTTTTATTAATTGTTTAAGAGTGATAGCCATAAACGAAAATTATACTAACTATAAACAAACGAAACAGATAAATAATAAATTCTTTAATTGCGCTATTGTACATTTTACATGGGACTGTGCGTAATAATACGTTTACGTAGGTTGTACAATATTGATCGTTTACAGTAGTGGTCGTAGAAAAAAGTATAAAACTGTCAAGTGCAGATTTTAGTTTTTGAAGTGAATATTGAAATCAAAGTTCCTTGTCCTTGGTTGCCCTCCTGTTAGTCTTCCTGAGCTGCATAGACTTCACGTTTAGATATTGGCTTTCTTATTAGCCACTTTACAAAGTAATCTCTTTCGTAAAAACAAAACATAAAATGCTTGACAGTATTTTGCTTTGTTCATAGCTATTAGCGCAGTAGAAATAAATGAAAAAACACCTTGAGGTGGAACTAATTGCAACAAAAATGATTTTTGTTGTAAATGGTAGATAACACGCTCCTTATCAACATACTAAAAATATACATCCGTACTGTTGGGCAAAATGTGGTTTTTCGCCGACATCTTGAAAAACATGGAAGATTGAAAAAAATAATAAATAATTATTTGTGTGGTATCAAATTAGAGGAAATTTTGTGCTGGAAAAGAATATGATATTGGTTTAAAAAAATAAAAGTAAATAACTAAATGGTGGTAAATCTTTATATTAATATAAGCGGGTTTTTATAATATAAAATCATATTTATTTCACCAAAATCAAATCTCATCTTCATCTAAATCAAAACTGTCTCCTGTGTTTTCTTGTAACCACTCGCATGTCTTTACAAAAGCCTACTGATGTGGGCAACCGCCCACTACTTTCAGGAGTATACTTCACAGGAATGGGCTTGCCGCTCTTAAAATTGACACTGCACACTTGGTGATACCGAGCTTCTGCAGCAGGTAAATCTATGGCTGAAAGCATCCTCGCGTGTATATTTGCTGCCCATAGATCACTTCTAGTACTGCATAATTTCAAAATTGTCTCGCGAAACATTACGCACAGGAATAACTGCCATTTTCTTACGCTTTTCATAATCCATAATAATCTGGCTACTAAACAAACAATTCTTTTTGAAATTAAATGACCCAACACTTCCTGGCAGCGTTCTCGAGCTGGTCGAAGGAATATCATCCTGCGATGTTTTCAGTTTTATATCACCTTTAATTTTGATAGGATTGACGTATACACGTCGACATTCTGTATGTACGTTAACAGCGCCAGTAGGCACGGGATTGAAAAGCTCATGAATTTTATCATCTTCTTTGTTTGCTCGCGTTGATAATTCCCGTCAAGCCTTTTTCAGTTAATGCAACATAGGGAGTATCGTCACAAACGGAACATTGAACTATTTTCCCAGAATTTTAAGAAAATCGTATGTCTAGCGACTAAATTATTGCCAAAAAACCTGTTTTTTGCCAAAAAAAACTGCTTTTTTTGGCAAAAAGGAGGTAATAGTTTAGTCCCTAGACATACGATTTTCTTAAAATTTTGGGAAAATAGTTCAAATACTATGAAACTTAAGTGGTATTATTTTGATTAATTTTGAATGTACAGTTTCTCCAAAATTAATTTTTCACGTATAACATGTGAAATAATTTAATTAAAAATTTTTTTTTTCCAAAACAAGTTAGGTAAGTAAGTTTTTAACATTCCTCGACTATTAACTTAAAACCAAAGTTATCACATTATTATATTATTTATTAAACAAACAACACACGTTTTTTGGGTACACTTGGACCTTAAAGATTATGCCACAGATGTACTGATAAATGGAGCCATTCACAATCATTTTATCTTAATCCCTACAAAAATAGAAGAAGTTGTTAAAATGTTCTGGCAATACTATACCCATAATCTGCCTAGGCATGTTTTCTACACCTTGTATAATGCATGTCACATTTTATATTTCTTTTTCACAATCGGTTATGTACTCTGCAGCAAGATATCTCAAAGTGTATTAATAGCTACTATTGCTTTAAGCTACTAATTTTAATCTTAAAATATAGTCTGGTTTGCATCGCTATTGGCAGTCAAAGTGCAAAGCACCAACATATTGTAACGGGAGAGAAAAGGAACGAACCTCTTTTCGAGCGACAGGTGGTGTGTTCTGCCGCCTTCGAGAAAATGACGCATCGCACAAGCATGTAAATTAGACGTGGTTTATTCTAGCATTTTCTAAGAATACATAGAAGGTTCCAGCGATTTCTGGTGCGTTTATATGAAGATATAAAAGCGGATGGCGGATAAAAGAGAGGCAGTCACCTGCAAGTCATTAACTGGGTATTACAAAATAAATAGTGAATATAAATGTTGTATTAGAAATTCATAGTCTGTAAATAATAGTTTTTAATGGTTTATAATTATAGCGTTAATTTATAGTGTATTCATTAGTGTATATAAATAAATATTTGTTTGTGAATAGACGATTTAAACAGCACTTGTATTATTATTTGAAAAAGAACGTTACAATATTTATTTCCTTTTCAAATACCTCTTTGATCGCCGGGCAATAATAGTTATTTCTATATCAAGGCACTAAAGTTGTACTTTAGTAGTTGTACTCATATGGTTGTTCTTAATTCAGTTTCCATATTCGTGATAAAAAATCAACTTTAGTGCTAAGGTGTACATTACGTTTTTTTCTGAAATCGTGAGATTGAGAATTTAAAATACAAAATGTGTTTTTAATAACAGTAGAGTAGGCAACCAAATCGGCTGTGTGCGACTTACATGAAACACATGTGAAACAATGCAAATGAAATAGTCCGAAAAAGTGCTACTTTACGGACTCAAATGAGTCAGTCTGTAAAGTATTTATTTTACGAACTATTTAAAAAAACTACTTTCCCTGATACGTCGTAGTATCGTCAAACTTTTATTTTAGAAATTCAATTCCTTTACCATTCTAGCACGTTACTAGGCACACTCAGACATTTAAATGCTTAAAAATTGTGAGCATGGAAAAATATATAAAAAACAAAATTAATAGGGACTTCATAAAAATTATATATGTAAAGTACAACTAAGAAATCTAGACGAAAAGTAGTTTCAATACCTAATCAAGAACCTATAAACTATTTTTTCCCAAAATTCTACCTTACCGCGAAGCGAACTTAATTATCCTGACCTTCATTTCTATAAGAAAATTCAGAAAAACGAACTGACAAAAACATTAAAACTTCCAGAATACCGCAGTACCGATGCAGATAGCCGTCTCCCAACAGCCATCATGTTATCCACGTAGGTCTGTCAAAACGTTAAATATACGTCCAACCAACTCATACAGTTTGAATAATGGTAATGTCGTTTTACAATAATTAATTGAAGTGAAGTCAATAAACGTTCACTTGACATTGGAAATCTAACATATCTATGGATTATTGTCTAATTAATTATGGAACCCATGAAATATAAATTCCATTAATTTTTGTAGGGTTCTTACTTGTGTCTTTAACGATTACATGCAAATATTTATGTTATAATTCATTTTTGTTGAAGCAAATGTCGGAGTTTAGATGTCCAATTCATTTTCTCTTTTGCTTTACACTGTAGTGAGGATATAAGATCGACTCTGTCGCATTTGTGAAGCTTTTGACGATTTGCACTTCGTTTACCATATCTTTTTCAACCAATAAACTTATTATATAAATGTTATATACATTTCTTACTGTTCGAAACAAGCTACAGAATCTTCTTTGAAACACCTCCGAATCCAGATCCGCACACGATAGTTACTACTAGCCAAGCACTATCAATTTGTTAAGTTTTTCGATCTGGCCAGGCTTCTTATATCTGGTCATATTTGTGTTAGTTTGGATGTCTTGAATAAAAACCGTTATTCAAAACATGAAAGATGTGGCCTATTTCTTTAAAAAGATTGGCCTTTAATATCTCATAATCCAATCAATGTCAAAACGTCTTAAAATGTACAATCTAAAGATTGTAGCGTGCAGACAATTTGAAGAATCAATTTATAAAGATAGTCTTATTATGGTGCTGTATAACATCGAAATTACCTGGGTGGGTTAGATTTGAATTCATTTTCCACGATAATTCGCGTGGATTTGGAAATTCCTTTCACTATATTTACAGATAGCTGCATTCAAAATTGTAAACAGTTTAAGTTTATAAAACTCTCATTTCAATTCTCAAAGGTAAAACTGTTTATGCAGACGAAATTCTGGATAATTTTGTTAAGTAATTAAGATATTGAGCTTCTTTTTAGTTTAGGTCTCATATAAAAATAATGTTTTAGTCTGCAATATTTTCTTGTAATATATTCCTTTGTATTTTAAGCTAGAAATAAAACTTTCAGTCAACCAAATAATAAATTCCGTTTCATGTGTCAAGTTTGTGTTCTCAGATTTCCGGTAGGTTTTGATTAGCACTCGAAAATGCAAAATATAATAAGTAATTTTGCATTTTCTTTTATTGAATAAAAATGTCGTCAAATTGGTTTGTTTGAACAGTTTAATAAACCTCTCTCTTAAAATGATAAAAATGCAATAGGTTTTGTAACCCCTTCAAGTCAATCGAGCAGCGGCTCTTGGGGACGAACACGTCGACCTATGCCTGGAGTGGTTGTTGTTCTTATTGTCATATCATTAATATTAAAATTCATATGAATATTTTTGAGCATTCCGTAGCATTCCAGAATATGTAATTCAGTAATGAAGAATAATAATAAATTCCGTATTGTGAATTGCGTTTGGCATCAGTTTGTGTAAATTTGTGTCTTACCGTTTTGTTTTCATTCAGTAAATCTAATTATAGATTAACAGTTTTGTTATGTGGAGAATTAATTGTATTTCGGTATAACTTATTGAGAATAGAGCTTAGTGTTAAAGTTCTCTCATTTGATACTGCATTGGCTTAACGAATCAGTTTAAAGTTAGTAAATCGACGCATTTTATTAATAATCATATAACGCTTTATGTAGTACAAGGAAGCGTCCAATAATCATTGAAGCTACATTCTAGTTAGTTCCACGTACCGTTCAGTTTGAAGCTAGTTTTTATAATTCAACAGTAAATACAAGAAATGAGTCATTTTCGTAATCACGCTTGAATAAACTAATACGACCCGGGGCGAGATAAGATAAGAGTACAAATTTCACGTTGCTAAGAATTCAGTGACGTACGCTAGAACCAACAGATTTTCATTACTGATTTTACATTTATTTTTAATTAAAAAGGAGTTTGTTCCGCTACTGAATCCTTCTAGCTCATTAATTGTTTATTTTATCATTTAAATTACAGCGTGGCCTTCGCGTAATTCTAGATGCTTTTTACATTTTCGGTCACGTGTTTGTGATGACTCATTTCTTGTAGTTTTGGTTGAACTATAGTATCGCTAAAGTTAATAATTACAACGAATTTATTTCGTATTGGAAATTTTTGCGCACTTTAAACGTTAAATGTGAAAAACAGTTCAAAATTCAGAAGGTAGGTATTTTGTAACTTTAGTTCCAGTCAGCAGTTTTTATGCGAAGTTTTGCGTTATGGTTATTGGTTGTAGTCTTTAAATGGTTTGAGCCATTTTTGTGCGAAGTTTTCAAAATTATGAAGTGTTAAGGATATAACTGTATTCAGGATTATGATCAAGTTGTTTATGTAAGTTTCTAAAAATGTTTAGTTCAGATTGTCTTTCCTCATTTAGATAAATTTCAAGTTATCTATGGTATAAGTAAAATATTTGTGTAAAGTTCATCTAACTTGGAATCCCGAAATTAAGTAATATGTAGGAATTATTATTGCATTTAGGAACGACGAATTTAAGTAGTATGATTTTTGTGTCATATATTTTTAATCTTTTTTTTATTCAATACACAGATTTCAAATTTAATTTTCTTTGATATAGTTTGCTCAACAAATTGCTGATGTTTAGTTTAAAGGGTGTGCACGAAAAAATCTGGCCCCAGAAACATCAACAAAGTAGGGTCTTTTGAAATTATTTATGACTTAAAAATATTTTGAACGCTTAACATATATGTTCCTTTTGAAACGTATTTAAATAAATTGTACATTATTACTGTCTATAACTAAAATTTTTAACTTTTCGTCTCACATCAGACATCAAAGTTTGTACAGCCGTAGTAGTAATTTTTTTGTCGCGTAACGTACAATATCTTTAGCAGTTTCTTTTGTTTTTCAATAGTGTGTTTGCTTTACAATAGCCCAGTATTGTTCGATCGGCCGTAGTTTGGGACCGTTGGGTGTATTGCTATCTTTAGGTACAAAAGTAATCCCATTCTTTGCATCCCAATCAGTGAATTGTTTGATATAGAGATATATGGCCCGATCTGGCCAAAATAGAATAGAAATATTATGACTTCTTATAAATGGTAGCAGGCACTTTTTTAAAACATTTTAAATAGATTTCAGTGTTGATGATGCCTTTCGTTACAAAGCTTCTTCTTCTTTCTCGCCCGTAAGTGCAAGTCGCTTGCCAGTCCAAATATTTTCTAGAAGATTCCAAAATCCTCTTTTGTTTGTATTGGTCCTCAACTCTGCAAAGTTGTTTGTAAGTAAGAAATTATTGACCGGAAATGTGTTGAAAGTCATTTTTGATGTACGGCCCGTCGCCCATTGTTACACAATCTGCTTTCATTAAAAAATTGGTGTTCAGTTTTTATGCGAGGACCCTTGACTTGGACTTTTGTTTTGCATCCCGATCCGGAGCGTTCTGCACCTTGAATGTTTTCAGTCCACCACTGTTTTTTACTTTTTGAACATGTAATGAAAATGTTCCAACCTTTTAGGCCACATCCCCCACTGACAAGTTCGGATTCTGCGTGAAAGCTTACATCACTTAGTTCCTTTCGGGTTTTTTATATATTCCACCCGATTTCCTAGCAGAACCTGGCTGCCTATCTATTGTTAAGCATGCAGAGAAATTGTTTACAACATTTTCTACGGCCAATTTTGATATTTTTTACATTTTCCGATCGCGGAATATGACATTGCAAGATTTGCACAATGTTTGCGCAATATTTTTTGACGACGTTCGTATTCTTTTGAATCTATTTGAAAACTACACAACGAAAATACTTTGAAACTGTCATTTACAGTAAGATATAAATTCAAAGAAGCTGTTGCTGCAATGCCACTTTAGTAACTGCAGTGTAGGGGCTACTCATGTCATATTTAAGTGGCCAGATTTTTTCGTGCACACCCTTTATTAACAAAATTTTTGATTATTAAAGAAAGTTGTTCAAATCAATCAAAGGAAATAGCGTTTTTTATTTGTTCTTAAGCCTATTATTTAATTAGAAGCTGTTGTGATTAACAACCACGACGCCTGAGTATAATCTGATTTAATAAGATGTCTCAGTCGGAGCATTAAGATCTTTAGTAAGTATCGTAACGTAAGTATTATGGTTTTGTTTGATTTTTATTGACCGAGTAAAAGTAGAGTTTTATGGCTGCTGCAAGATCAGGGAAGTCAGATTTTTAATAAATGCGTGTCAAGATTTTTGAACCAGTCTTCCTCGTCGATTTTGCTTAACTCTGATGCAGTTTGTTGATTGTCTTCGTGACAGTAGCGGTATTCAATAATGAAGACTTAGTTAGATTTTTCTAGGATAAATATCTCAAAAAACATCTAGAATTGAGCGCGTACGTAGACTGTTCATTATTTTCGCACATGTATAATTTCAATAGCTTTTCAATTTTACTTCAATTAACTTAGTGTAACATCCAATGTAATCGATGACAGCGACGAAAATCAATACAGAAAATATAAAGATTTTCCATACAATGTTACGTACAAATGAAAAGAAGAATATTCGACAGACCGTATTTTTAACAATCTCATTCTAAACAAAAATGCAAATGAAAAGAAACTAATTACGATTATATTAAATATTGCTAAAAATAAGCGTCGGCATTTTTTTAATATTTCAACTTTACAAGAAAAACGTCAGATGTTACTTTCAATATTAATGTAAATTTGTTAAAGAACTGTGCAAGGAAACGAGGTGATGCTTATGCCAGAAGTATACAGAATTTCAATTAACTCAAAACATTGCTTAATTGCTTCCATTTTCAACAATTCTAAACTTGTTGACAGCTAATTGCTTTTTTCTTTGCGAATAGAATAAATAAAAGCGCTTGTAAGCAACATTATCGATTTGGCAAACAAAACAATATCAGTAGTTTTTTTGAAATAAAAGTCAACGATAAATGCACTTGGAAAAAGCACTCACTAACTACATAGTCACAATTTTGGTGCGCATTAACAAAATTGTTCAATTAAAATAGTTGCAAGTAGCGTTTACAAAAAATGGCTTTCTAATTTACCCCGCTGCTGGGTTAATCATGAACATGACCTACTTTTTAGGACGTGCCTTTCATTAAACACATGAAAAGTAATGAAATATGAGTATGAAAATTATCATAATAAAGTGTATAATTGTCGTAAGTAGCAATGTTGCTAAAGTAGCCGAGAGAGACAATGTTGCACGTTGGTAGTTTTACGACTAACGATGCCCTAAACAAACTTTGCTGAACAAGACAATTCCAGGTGGAGCAATGCTGTCTGCAATGAAGGTATAACTTCGCTGTGACTTTAGATATAAAAACAAAAAGTATTTTATTTATAGCATTACTATTTATAAACAGGAAAATAAGTATGTGTCACGAGATGGGAAAAAGAGCAATGTAAAGTTTAATATTTCGTCAAAACTCACAACTAAGAAAGAAGCAAACTCTACTTGGTATACATTTACGATGAAAATATAAATTTTTAGTCTAGTTCGTTGATCGTTTTTGTTGTTAAATGTATCTGGAAAAACCTCAATTCAGTACCTCTATTCTATATGATTCCATTTAACTTTGATGATACGGGAAAAATAAAAATTTTATTTCTTTCTGTAAATTTTGACTGAAGACGTAAGTCATTACACCAAAAAAGGTTTCTGTGTACATTTTATGTACACATCTCTGAAATTCTGGTTTTTTAAATTTTATATTAACGACTGAAAGCTCATTTATGCTCTTTGGTGTAAACACGTTTCGGAGAACATCATAAACATTTTTAATGTATGTAGTACGTATCTATTTAGTTATAAGCTAAAACTTTAATGTTGGCTAAAAACCAATGAAAGAGATTCATGTAGAGCATTTCCCTATGTATAATCGTGGATTGATTGTTAAAGTGAGATTTCCTACAGAGCTTACTCAGCATATGACGATTTATCTTATGTAAATATAAAACAACCACTAGGGTATCAATCCTTGCATAAAAATCAAATATTTAAAACGATTTTTTCATGGGTTTATGGTCTATTTTTTGTTGTTCAGCTTACATTTATATAATTGCCTACGTTTCGACGTGGTTTTTCATCTTCTTCAGGGCCAATAAGACCAATAATTAGTAGTAACAATACACCAACATATAACATCTCTAAATGTTTAGGTGACATCCTAAGAAATATCACCAGAAACGCACAATATTATACAAAAAACAGCTTTGAATTAACCTCAGAAATAAGGAACATTACACTACCTAATAACTACAGACTGGTCAGTTTTGATGTCATCAGTCGATTCACAAATATTTCATGGGACCTAGCATCGTCAATAATATGAGAAAAATGGGATGACATTCAACAATACACACAGATTCCAAAAGAAATATTAATGAAATTATTATCATGCATTTTTAATAACTGTTTTTCACATACCAACACACAATCTATCAACAAATAGAAGGCCTTCCTATGGGATCTCCGATTTCACCAATAACAGCAGACATAGTGTTAGATTATTTATTACAAAAAATACTCACCTTTGAAATTCATATATTAAAAAAATACGTAGATGATCTATTACTAGCATTACCAAAACATGAAATTCAATCAACATTAAATAAATTCAATGCCTTTAATCATAAAATTCAATTTACAGTAGAGCACAAGACAACTCAAAAATAAATTTTCTAGAACTCACACTAACAAGGGCAAATGTAGGTAAATTGAAGCTGATTGGTACCGTAAATCAATAGCATCACTTAGATATTTGAATTTCTATTCACAACATACACTACAACAAAAAATAAACATTATAAATACATTAACCAAACGAATACACCACATTCTCGGAACCACACAATACAGAAAACAAACATAAACTACCCAAACTACATAATCAAGAAACATCTACTCACAAGTAAACCAAAAACACAAATTACAATAAAATAACAAAGAAGAATCAAACAAACATTAGAAACAGACAACACACACATAACATTCAACAACTAATATGGAAAAACTATATACAAAAATTAAAGATCCCACACCAATAAATTACCAGACGAATACCAAATACTCGATACAGTGTAAAACATGCTCAAAACAATACGTGGATCAACGCAAACAGTAGCTAAAAAATCGTATAAGTCAATATAAATCAGATATTAAAAAACTTAAAGAAAACTATCAAACAAAATTAACCAAAATTCAACTCCCACCACAATAAACATAAACACAACAGGAGTAGCACAACATATTATGAATAACATAGATCATATTATTATAGACATAGAAAATCCAAGCATACTCAACATACAACCAAATTACAAAAAAAAAGATTAATTACTGAAGCCCTATATATAAAACCAAAAATAATATGAATTTAAAAACGGACATTGAAGGTAATGTATGCTCAACAGTGTATGCAAATATAATAGATATCTTTTTGGATACAATGTAGGAAACTAACCCATGCATTAGTAAATAATTACACCATACATCTCTGACAAGTAAGGTTTAGAAACTTACTATTATAATCTACTCCATAAGTATGTATAGTACAGTTGCGATCATTCGCTAAGGAACGATGAAAAAATTATAACCGCCGATTTTCCAGTTTTTTGTTCAATGTAAACGTAAGTTTATTGCATGGTATTCAATAACATTTCATCTTTCAACATTTTAATTGACCAGTTCATAAATCAGGTCGAGTTACAGCGTACATTGTACAAAAGACTGTAAAACGACGATCATTATTTTTTCATCGTTCCTTAGCGGATGATCGCAACTGTACAAGTAATCTTTTGCAATCACGTGATAATTCTTAACCAACAAAAATTTTAACATTAATTTTTATATTGTATTATTTTGTGTTCATTAATTTTAAATAAACTGCTACACAGTTAATGTAATAAATTAACCATTGAAATCTCAAACAACATAAGAACTATGGTCCCAAAGTATATTAGACAGTTAGCTTAATATATAGAGTAGGAATTTAAAAAACATGTATTATTTGTTAATTATGTAATATAAACAAACTAAATTATAGGCATTGAAGAACATGAAAAACCACATCGAAACATAGGCAAGTATATAAATGTAAGCTGAACAACAAAAAATAGACCATAAACCCATGAAAAATCGTTTTAACTAATAATTATCTAGTCATAATATTAACAGCTTAAAAATTAAATATGTGGTTATGAAATAGTATTTAACATAGATTATAACAAAACTATCTAAAATATCAACGCGATTCAGAAATATTTTCATCTTCACTTGAAACCATAAAATGACACGTATTCTCTAAAAACCATTTCATATCAATTGGTATGCATAGCAATTATTGAAGATACTGGAATGGATGGTAAACCCATAACAAAAAACATAGCAATTGAAATGCCACGTGTTGAGAACGTAAATAACTGCGCATGTACGTACTATCACCATCTACCGGTCTAGCGGTACTTGGCATTTGATATGTTTAAACATCAGAGCGGAAATTTGGTATATCTTAAAAATGGGTAGAAGAGAAATGAAAAGTGCTAAAAACTAGTGAAAACCTGTTTAATTTTTTTTATTAGATTTTATGAACAACAGTAAATTGTTAATTACGGGAAAACTACGCCCAATATGCGATAGGAGTATCTTAAATAATGTTCCTGAGTATTTCTTGCATTTACAATGCATTTATTTTCATGCATAAAAAATTGGTGTTCAGTTTTTATGCGAGGACCCTTGACTTGGACTTTTGTTTTGCATCCCGATCCGGAGCGTTCTGCACCTTGAATGTTTTCAGTCCACCACTGTTTTTTACTTTTTGAACATGTAATGAAAATGTTCCAACCTTTTAGGCCACATCCCCCACTGACAAGTTCGGATTCTGCGTGAAAGCTTACATCACTTAGTTCCTTTCGGGTTTTTTATATATTCCACCCGATTTCCTAGCAGAACCTGGCTGCCTATCTATTGTTAAGCATGCAGAGAAATTGTTTACAACATTTTCTACGGCCAATTTTGATATTTTTTACATTTTCCGATCGCGGAATATGACATTGCAAGATTTGCACAATGTTTGCGCAATATTTTTTGACGACGTTCGTATTCTTTTGAATCTATTTGAAAACTACACAACGAAAATACTTTGAAACTGTCATTTACAGTAAGATATAAATTCAAAGAAGCTGTTGCTGCAATGCCACTTTAGTAACTGCAGTGTAGGGGCTACTCATGTCATATTTAAGTGGCCAGATTTTTTCGTGCACACCCTTTATTAACAAAATTTTTGATTATTAAAGAAAGTTGTTCAAATCAATCAAAGGAAATAGCGTTTTTTATTTGTTCTTAAGCCTATTATTTAATTAGAAGCTGTTGTGATTAACAACCACGACGCCTGAGTATAATCTGATTTAATAAGATGTCTCAGTCGGAGCATTAAGATCTTTAGTAAGTATCGTAACGTAAGTATTATGGTTTTGTTTGATTTTTATTGACCGAGTAAAAGTAGAGTTTTATGGCTGCTGCAAGATCAGGGAAGTCAGATTTTTAATAAATGCGTGTCAAGATTTTTGAACCAGTCTTCCTCGTCGATTTTGCTTAACTCTGATGCAGTTTGTTGATTGTCTTCGTGACAGTAGCGGTATTCAATAATGAAGACTTAGTTAGATTTTTCTAGGATAAATATCTCAAAAAACATCTAGAATTGAGCGCGTACGTAGACTGTTCATTATTTTCGCACATGTATAATTTCAATAGCTTTTCAATTTTACTTCAATTAACTTAGTGTAACATCCAATGTAATCGATGACAGCGACGAAAATCAATACAGAAAATATAAAGATTTTCCATACAATGTTACGTACAAATGAAAAGAAGAATATTCGACAGACCGTATTTTTAACAATCTCATTCTAAACAAAAATGCAAATGAAAAGAAACTAATTACGATTATATTAAATATTGCTAAAAATAAGCGTCGGCATTTTTTTAATATTTCAACTTTACAAGAAAAACGTCAGATGTTACTTTCAATATTAATGTAAATTTGTTAAAGAACTGTGCAAGGAAACGAGGTGATGCTTATGCCAGAAGTATACAGAATTTCAATTAACTCAAAACATTGCTTAATTGCTTCCATTTTCAACAATTCTAAACTTGTTGACAGCTAATTGCTTTTTTCTTTGCGAATAGAATAAATAAAAGCGCTTGTAAGCAACATTATCGATTTGGCAAACAAAACAATATCAGTAGTTTTTTTGAAATAAAAGTCAACGATAAATGCACTTGGAAAAAGCACTCACTAACTACATAGTCACAATTTTGGTGCGCATTAACAAAATTGTTCAATTAAAATAGTTGCAAGTAGCGTTTACAAAAAATGGCTTTCTAATTTACCCCGCTGCTGGGTTAATCATGAACATGACCTACTTTTTAGGACGTGCCTTTCATTAAACACATGAAAAGTAATGAAATATGAGTATGAAAATTATCATAATAAAGTGTATAATTGTCGTAAGTAGCAATGTTGCTAAAGTAGCCGAGAGAGACAATGTTGCACGTTGGTAGTTTTACGACTAACGATGCCCTAAACAAACTTTGCTGAACAAGACAATTCCAGGTGGAGCAATGCTGTCTGCAATGAAGGTATAACTTCGCTGTGACTTTAGATATAAAAACAAAAAGTATTTTATTTATAGCATTACTATTTATAAACAGGAAAATAAGTATGTGTCACGAGATGGGAAAAAGAGCAATGTAAAGTTTAATATTTCGTCAAAACTCACAACTAAGAAAGAAGCAAACTCTACTTGGTATACATTTACGATGAAAATATAAATTTTTAGTCTAGTTCGTTGATCGTTTTTGTTGTTAAATGTATCTGGAAAAACCTCAATTCAGTACCTCTATTCTATATGATTCCATTTAACTTTGATGATACGGGAAAAATAAAAATTTTATTTCTTTCTGTAAATTTTGACTGAAGACGTAAGTCATTACACCAAAAAAGGTTTCTGTGTACATTTTATGTACACATCTCTGAAATTCTGGTTTTTTAAATTTTATATTAACGACTGAAAGCTCATTTATGCTCTTTGGTGTAAACACGTTTCGGAGAACATCATAAACATTTTTAATGTATGTAGTACGTATCTATTTAGTTATAAGCTAAAACTTTAATGTTGGCTAAAAACCAATGAAAGAGATTCATGTAGAGCATTTCCCTATGTATAATCGTGGATTGATTGTTAAAGTGAGATTTCCTACAGAGCTTACTCAGCATATGACGATTTATCTTATGTAAATATAAAACAACCACTAGGGTATCAATCCTTGCATAAAAATCAAATATTTAAAACGATTTTTTCATGGGTTTATGGTCTATTTTTTGTTGTTCAGCTTACATTTATATAATTGCCTACGTTTCGACGTGGTTTTTCATCTTCTTCAGGGCCAATAAGACCAATAATTAGTAGTAACAATACACCAACATATAACATCTCTAAATGTTTAGGTGACATCCTAAGAAATATCACCAGAAACGCACAATATTATACAAAAAACAGCTTTGAATTAACCTCAGAAATAAGGAACATTACACTACCTAATAACTACAGACTGGTCAGTTTTGATGTCATCAGTCGATTCACAAATATTTCATGGGACCTAGCATCGTCAATAATATGAGAAAAATGGGATGACATTCAACAATACACACAGATTCCAAAAGAAATATTAATGAAATTATTATCATGCATTTTTAATAACTGTTTTTCACATACCAACACACAATCTATCAACAAATAGAAGGCCTTCCTATGGGATCTCCGATTTCACCAATAACAGCAGACATAGTGTTAGATTATTTATTACAAAAAATACTCACCTTTGAAATTCATATATTAAAAAAATACGTAGATGATCTATTACTAGCATTACCAAAACATGAAATTCAATCAACATTAAATAAATTCAATGCCTTTAATCATAAAATTCAATTTACAGTAGAGCACAAGACAACTCAAAAATAAATTTTCTAGAACTCACACTAACAAGGGCAAATGTAGGTAAATTGAAGCTGATTGGTACCGTAAATCAATAGCATCACTTAGATATTTGAATTTCTATTCACAACATACACTACAACAAAAAATAAACATTATAAATACATTAACCAAACGAATACACCACATTCTCGGAACCACACAATACAGAAAACAAACATAAACTACCCAAACTACATAATCAAGAAACATCTACTCACAAGTAAACCAAAAACACAAATTACAATAAAATAACAAAGAAGAATCAAACAAACATTAGAAACAGACAACACACACATAACATTCAACAACTAATATGGAAAAACTATATACAAAAATTAAAGATCCCACACCAATAAATTACCAGACGAATACCAAATACTCGATACAGTGTAAAACATGCTCAAAACAATACGTGGATCAACGCAAACAGTAGCTAAAAAATCGTATAAGTCAATATAAATCAGATATTAAAAAACTTAAAGAAAACTATCAAACAAAATTAACCAAAATTCAACTCCCACCACAATAAACATAAACACAACAGGAGTAGCACAACATATTATGAATAACATAGATCATATTATTATAGACATAGAAAATCCAAGCATACTCAACATACAACCAAATTACAAAAAAAAAGATTAATTACTGAAGCCCTATATATAAAACCAAAAATAATATGAATTTAAAAACGGACATTGAAGGTAATGTATGCTCAACAGTGTATGCAAATATAATAGATATCTTTTTGGATACAATGTAGGAAACTAACCCATGCATTAGTAAATAATTACACCATACATCTCTGACAAGTAAGGTTTAGAAACTTACTATTATAATCTACTCCATAAGTATGTATAGTACAGTTGCGATCATTCGCTAAGGAACGATGAAAAAATTATAACCGCCGATTTTCCAGTTTTTTGTTCAATGTAAACGTAAGTTTATTGCATGGTATTCAATAACATTTCATCTTTCAACATTTTAATTGACCAGTTCATAAATCAGGTCGAGTTACAGCGTACATTGTACAAAAGACTGTAAAACGACGATCATTATTTTTTCATCGTTCCTTAGCGGATGATCGCAACTGTACAAGTAATCTTTTGCAATCACGTGATAATTCTTAACCAACAAAAATTTTAACATTAATTTTTATATTGTATTATTTTGTGTTCATTAATTTTAAATAAACTGCTACACAGTTAATGTAATAAATTAACCATTGAAATCTCAAACAACATAAGAACTATGGTCCCAAAGTATATTAGACAGTTAGCTTAATATATAGAGTAGGAATTTAAAAAACATGTATTATTTGTTAATTATGTAATATAAACAAACTAAATTATAGGCATTGAAGAACATGAAAAACCACATCGAAACATAGGCAAGTATATAAATGTAAGCTGAACAACAAAAAATAGACCATAAACCCATGAAAAATCGTTTTAACTAATAATTATCTAGTCATAATATTAACAGCTTAAAAATTAAATATGTGGTTATGAAATAGTATTTAACATAGATTATAACAAAACTATCTAAAATATCAACGCGATTCAGAAATATTTTCATCTTCACTTGAAACCATAAAATGACACGTATTCTCTAAAAACCATTTCATATCAATTGGTATGCATAGCAATTATTGAAGATACTGGAATGGATGGTAAACCCATAACAAAAAACATAGCAATTGAAATGCCACGTGTTGAGAACGTAAATAACTGCGCATGTACGTACTATCACCATCTACCGGTCTAGCGGTACTTGGCATTTGATATGTTTAAACATCAGAGCGGAAATTTGGTATATCTTAAAAATGGGTAGAAGAGAAATGAAAAGTGCTAAAAACTAGTGAAAACCTGTTTAATTTTTTTTATTAGATTTTATGAACAACAGTAAATTGTTAATTACGGGAAAACTACGCCCAATATGCGATAGGAGTATCTTAAATAATGTTCCTGAGTATTTCTTGCATTTACAATGCATTTATTTTCATGCATAAGGTAAGGTTAAACAAAACGAACAATCTGTAACGGATCCATTCCGGGCTAGGGGCGCAAGGTATTCGTAAACTTGGAGATTTACCTGCTTGTCAACAAAACAAAACGACCAAAAAGTAAGGTTAGAGGAAATGGCTTTGAACGTAATAATAAATAAAATTTGTGAAATTACTTTTCTTGGGGTTTTTTAAAAATACATTAGTTTTCTACTCATAAAAGACTTTTTATAGAATTATTAACGTTTTTGTAAAAATAGAACACAACAAAGTTTTGAAGTACATAACAACTGCTGGATAGCAATTGAGGTGGCTCTTCAATTTATTGTTATGATATAGCAATCGATTGGTACAGAATGTACTTAGAGAATATCACTTTTACAAAATCGCTTGTTATGGTTCGCATAACTATCAATTGAATTGAATTGCTATATATATGATTATGTACTTACAGAATAGATCTGGCCTGTTTTGGATATCTTAGCATGATCAACACAGTTCCTTGGCAATTACTTTGAAGTCTGAGTAGATCTGTCTAAATAATCTCATATGAAATCAAATTACTAAGGTTATTCAGCAATTATTTGGCTATAAAAGAGGGGCAGCAAAAGGTACTACTTTTCGACAGCTTCAAAAAGTAAGCTATTTCTTGCACTTTTGCATTTTAAAAACTCTAACGCAGGATATTTAATGCACCAACATAGAAAAATCAATAACCATTTTTTTGTATTTAGAATATTGAATTTACAAAGTATCTTACAAGCACTACTAAAGAAGCAAAAGTGAAAATAAAGAGAGAAGAAAAGGTAACTAAGTAATCTGTCCCAATCCCGATTGAAATAGAAAAAAATTACAGATTTTGGAAGAACATTTGAATTCAAAACAAAAATCTCATTAAATTGATGAAATACTCACCCTCTTGGCTTTCGTCTATTAGGCAGCCAACAGATCCCGGATTTACAAGGAGAAAATCAGGCAAATTCCTAGGTCTCCAAACTGAAATCCGTCGTTAGTTATGGATACAAAGAAAACAAATGAAAATAAGAATGAACAAATGTACTGTTAACGCAAGAAAACCAACGAGCATGTGTGAATGAATGTTGTTGACGTCATTTATACGTTTTTTATACAGACGTATAATAATAATAATAATATTACTTTATTCAACAAGCTCAAGAGCTCAATTACAGAATAAAGACAAAAATAATAATACAAAAACATCTATATATACATATTAGAAAAAAAAGAAACAACAAATTATAAAAACGAAAAATTATGAATACATTAGTGAAAACAAAAACATATGTAGACACTAGGTACTTATAAAAAAGAAAGAAAAACTAGATTAGTTTGTATTTAGTTCGCCATATCCGAGGTGTTGCAAATTTTAACAAGATTGTTTTTAAATTGTTTTATAGTAAGGTGGAAAATGTCTAGTTCAGCATTTACTGAGTTATAAGATTTACACATAGCTACTACTGGCGATTTCATAAAGTAGTTTGTTCTTGGATTACCGTATGTGAATGATTCCGTTTTTCGTGTAAAAGCTACTGGTACATGTATATTTATTAAGGAAAGTAAGTGTGGAACAGACATTAGACCATTTACTATTTTATACAAGAACATTAATATGTGATGACATCGTCTGTTTTCAAGCGAGATATAACTCCAATGAGTTAGTAGATCATTGTAATTTAATTGGTAAACGGTTCCGTGTTCCCGATAATAACAATATCTGAGAAATCTTTTTTGAATATTTTCAAGCTCTTTCTTTTGGTAACTATAAAAGGGGTTCCAAACAACTACACAATACTCCATTTTGGCTCTTACATAAGAATTAAAAAGTCGGGTTAAAACTGTACGATTAGTGAAGTTTTGAGTGTTTCTAATGATAAAGCCTAGTTTCTTGTATGAAGTTGAAATGAGTTCGTCAATGTGGGTCTGAAAGGAAAGTTTTGGATCAAACAAGATACCAAGATCTTTAACTGAAACCGCTCGTGTAACTAAAACTGAATTCATATTGTAATTATAGATCAAATTTGATTGTTTTCTGGAATAGGACATGGCATTGCATTTGTTAATATTGAAATTTAGTTTATTCTCTACTGACCAATTGTAAATGGAATTAATATCTGCTTGTAGTTTTTCACAGTCTTCTATACCTTTGATAGTTTTAAATATTTTTAAGTCATCAGCATATAATAGATATTCCGAATATGTGATATGTTGACAAACGTCATTTATAAAAATAGTGAATAGTAAAGGACCTAGTACCGAACCTTGAGGAACTCCAGAGGTAGCATAAAAACAGTAGATTTATAGCCATTGTAGTAGACGTACTGTTGACGCTCATTTAAATATGAATTAACCAATTCCAATAAATTATTATGAAATCCAGAAGTTTCCAATTTTGAAAGTAACAGACAGTGGTCAACCGTATCGAAAGCCTTGGAGAAATCAGTGTAAATTACGTCAACTTGGCACTTATCCTCCAAGGCTTGCAACACATATTGAGTAAATATACATAAATTGGTGGTGGTAGATCGATTGCTTATGAAACCATGCTGGTTTGGTGATACTAAGCAAGAAATTTGTCTAAAAATATTATCATGTATAATTGTTTCAAAAATCTTAGCAAATACCGATAACAAAGATATCGGTCGATAATTTCCTACGACATTCTTTTTTCCACTTTTATGAATCGGAGATATTTTCGAAATTTTCCATTTTGTAGGAAATGTGCACGTTTTTAAACTTAAATTGAAAATTTTATATAAAGGAAGACATAGAAGTTCAGAGCAGCCTTTTACTATGTAAGTTGGAAAATTATCTGGTCCCACAGACTTGGAGTTTTTTAATTTTTTAATCGCTTTTCTGATTTCATTTTCCGAGATTTTAGATAACATAACTGAATTAAAAGTAACATCTTTTGAGCAATTATTAAGATTATTAAATGATTTAGGTAAGTACACACTACTGAAATATTTCGAAAATCCTTCAACGATATCTTGAGGCGAGTTTGAAATATTGTCGTTCATTACCATAGGTATCGTAATACTCGTGTTTTCCCGTTTAGACTTTATGTGCGACCAAAAGTTGGATGGATCGCTTAAAATGTTTTCTTCAATATTGTAAATATGATTAGAATATGCTAACTTTAATTTAATCTGTAGGCCGGGGTCGTAATTCAATAATGATTTAAATTGATTAAACATGCTTTTGGTACATTTATTTTAAAGAATTCTAGTTCTCACAAATTAAAGTTAATCCCCAGTTCTGAATGTTACATTTGACAGGTCCTTTCGGGTCGTGTTACTGCTTGCTCCGGAGTGGGCGGGAACGGTCGGTTACGCTTCACTGGCAGTAATTCATATGCGTTCCATTTTGAGACCAAAACGCAAAATACCACAGAGCCGGATTAAGGCACACATGAAAAGATAATTACAACACATTAGTCGCTTACCCTTTAAATGGAAATTAGCAGTACTTACGGGGGGATTGGGGATCCCCCGTGCCGTCTCACGTTGATTCTGGATGATTGGAGTCTTCGGGTGTGAAGACCTTCAGTGCACTACCACGATCATGATGACCTGAAACAGATGATGCTTGCCGCATCGGGCGCCCTTTAGCCGAATTGCTAACAGGACCAGGTACACACTTGGGCACCGTCATGTATTCACCTCCCCCGAGACCGCCCCTCGGCGGGATTGACATACAGGAAACTAGAGGGGAATAAGCACCCCAAGACTGCCCAGTGATCAGCTGGGGCCACTGGGTGACACACTTGGGCCACCCAGGTCGAAGGAAAACGTCAAGATCCGCCCATCTTTCCGTCTCCTAAGAATACAGTATACTGTGCGGTTAATTTTACAGAGCTCAATTCACATATCATCAACAACAACAGCAATTCCACAAATTGCCAACAAATCAACACAACAACAACAGGCAATTCCTCAATTGCCAACACATCAATATAATACAGCAATTCCAACCAATTGCTAACATCAACATAAAGCCAATATCACACATTGGCCAATAATCACAATTCAAGCAACAACTCACGTTGCCGAATAATAACAAGAACACATATAACAAACACAGTAAATATTAGCGTTACGCATCTGCATTTTCGGTCCCAAAGCGCGCAGTAACTATACCGTCGACCGACCGTCCGCTAAACATACCAGAACACTACTGGCCCTTCCGGCATAATCTTACCACCCCTTGAATACTTGTTGGATGTTTTGTTTCTCACAACGTAGGGTGTGACAAAAACCATAAAGACCAGATTTAGGGTCAGAAGGTGACTTATTTATAGCAACACATTCTTTCGTATTCCCTAAATATATTTTAGGTTCCCACAAAGACTGTAAAACTGAACTTATTTAAGACATTTCCTATTATCATTTACTATTAATTAATCACTAAAGATGCTAAATTCGCATACAGAAAATAAATATCCCACATTCGGCCATCCTGAAGACTTCTCGTCCCCGAGAATGGTAGGCTATGTTTCTAGACAAGTGTCTTATGGACGGGATCCTATTGGAGTGCCATCTCCATCGCGTTTCTTTGCTGAGTTATCCGAAATTCCAAGAATTGGAATCCAACTCTTATGGCGATCTATAACCACAACGTTAGGAAATGCCTGATCTACAACCATGGGTCTCACGTACTTGGGAACACGCTTTTTAATATGGCTATCAGTAGTTATGGTCAGTATTATAACAATCCACTAGATGTTCTATGAATCACCCTGTCAACGATGTAGTAATCGTAAATTGTACCTTGGGGACCGCTTTGTCCCAATTGACATTACATCTATTACCGTGAGATCTAGCTACCGCATACATGCTGAATTCTTATTTTGCGGCACATGTTAGAGAACTCTCATGACGCATGCACATGGAATCACGATCTGATCGTCTTGTTGTTCTAGTGACATAGAACTGAGTGGCGAGAAACCGAACAGCATATGTAGATTTTGTTGATCGTACCGTTGATCAGAGCCTACTTGGTGAATGTATTTACCATCACTAGCGCATAACGCAAACTACTTTTAGTTTTGGTAAATGGACCCAAATAGTTATATGTAGAGTATAAAAAGGAATAGACTGTTTGAGAATAGGATGGAGATATCGAGGGTACTTACTGGAAGGATTGTTGGTGTGCAAACAAAAAGGACAACACGCAATGTATACTTCCTACCAAATACTAATAATTTTCAAATTAATTTCTTATAATACCTTTATTATAATAATTTCTTTAATGCTCATTTCTAACGAAGTCACCCACATCATCATGGGCACTTCTTACCACGCATTGACACATTGCTCGTCACCTGAATTATGTCTAGAATTGTAATGCGATACACATGATATTGCAGAAAGATCGGCAGATCTTTCTGTCGTATTCGGTATTTGGAGATCGAGAAAGAACCTCCTGAATGTCTCGCATTTTTGTTACGTGTTACTATACTGATGATATCCAATTCGCTGGCTCGATATGCAAAGAACGAGTGACTGCTCTTGTTGAATTGGATTCATGCTCAGGGGATCTACGTGATTCATTGTCTATCCGCCCTGTACTCTACACCGAAATCATATTACTAGAGCAGAAGCCACCACCTAATAATTCTTTTTGTAGGAGCTTAGCATTACAATCGGTAGCCACTTTGAACTTACACGAGATATACACGAAACATTTCTAAGGGTCTCTACTACAACTAAAGTTTCTAGTTCAAAGCATTTGTACTTATGTTTACTATATGTTTGATGGTTATTGCCATCTCTGCATAAGAATGCAGAGCTACTAACTACCAGCCAAACCTACTCGCCGCTGTATAGATCCCAGTGTCAACGAGGGGATTGTATATAGCTGTACTGGACGGTGTCTATAATCCATTGTAAACTTGCTAAGTAATTAGAGCATAACCTGAACGAAGTATTTAAGAAAATTCGTTCACCCTAACTATTGACGCACCTAACGATTTCCCTTTGAAGCTCAGAAATATTTTACCAACTTCGCCCACAAAATAACTAAACTTAACCAATTTCTCTTCGCCCAGTTTACCAGTGCTCGCAGACACTTCCATATCCACGTAGTTCACGCTTTGTTGAAGGCATGAATATTACTTCAAGTAAAGTGGTAAACATTTACCCTATAATCCTTGCTGCGCCGCTGCTAACCTATTGAGATTATATTGCACAGTGACAGATGGGAGTAATATATCGCTGAGATACACGCCTGCTGTATCTTCACAAGTTGCCATGACAGGGTTCTAATCGCATGAACACGCAAAGTGCATTGAAGATGCCAAACGGGATTTTCTTCAATTTATAATGTGGCACAAATACTGTATACTGTGTTTCACGCGAAACCCCTTCTACGGAAACCTAATGATAATCCGATTCTGAGATCTGATGATATGCAACCTGTGTTTCTGAGCATTCTATCATCCGCATCTATCTATCTAGCTATTCTGAGATCTGATGATATGCAACCTGTCTTCACCATGTGTCTTGTTTTCTTTTTATTTACTAATGAAATATAAGATGCAAATGAAATTTGGAATACAGTTTATGGATAGAAACAGTTCATCGTTAGTTGACCTCATGTCGATCTCTACACTGACAACAAATCCTACTTTGCGCGAGTCTAACGCAAAGCAACCTCTATACCAACGTCTTACAAGGTCTCCTATCCTTGAGTTTACTGTTTCAAGTCGTACTGTGTGAAACTCTATAATCGTGAAATGAAATAGAAGCAAAATAACTAACATCAGTCTCACAAGGCCCATCGAGAACCCTACACCTAAAAAACTGCCCTAACACTACGCATCACTATCAAATGCAAATTATGGATGAGAATGATACAACCGCACCGAAGCAACCGCCAGGTAGAAAAGTCCCAACAACTCCCACGAAATTCCCATCAATTATTTCCTTCTACCTATGTGTACCTAACTAACAATAAGTAAGCTATATTTCAGTAGCCTAATGTTCTCTCTTTCTTGGCAAAAGCTTACACTATAAAAAAACAAAAGATCTCTTGATCATGAGGTACCGCACACGACTTGAGCGTCTATCATTTCCCTGGCACTACCTACGCTTAGTTAGTATCGATCTTCCATATTGTTAACACTTACTCGATTTCAAAACTAATTGAACAGGGAGAATAATTTCCGATAATCTCACCTATTTGAAACTTTTAATGATTTTGCTGGTTATTAAACCACATCTAATTTCATTCTGCCTTATCCTAGAAAGAAACATTGCGCATCGATGCCCGAAGCTCAATTGTATGCATGGATCTGTTTAGTTGAATGGATCCAGAATGTCCATTACAAAAGGTTGTGTAGTAAGTGATAATTACAGTAAGATTGGATAAGGAACAAAACAGGAATGACCCAAATGTAATAACACGATAATGAATAGGCGTTAAACTCAATAATAAAATTAACAGAGCACATAATGGATCATGATTGTTGCATCACATAAGTCAATAAACCATTGAATGATCAACCACCGATTTAGTTCACATAAACACCCTTGTATCTTTTTTTTTGTGAACTATTTTACTAACTGTGTACTTCGTCTAAACTACACAATGATGCTGTACATAACTCAAACGGAAGTAAAAGTAAAAACTTGAATTGGATACTCATTGCAGTACGTGCTCACATAATTTGAATGTACGTAAAATCAAAATTGCAAATATCAACGAAAATAACTCAAATATACGTATAATTATAAACGCTACCTGGATTAATGGAAACATGTGCGTAATTAAAGGTAGGTAAAAACAAAACTCCGAATAGATCACTTAAAATACATACGCAACTCAAATCTAGGAAAAATTATAAACTCTAATGTAATAATTCTACGTAAAGCAATTTACATAAAGGTAAAACTCCGAATAGATCAATTAAAATACGTACGCAACTCTAACTGGATCAATTGACACATGTACGTAAATTAAATGTACGTAAAATTAAAACTCTGAATAAATTAATTAAAGTACGTACGTACCTCTAACTGGATTAATTGACACATATACGTAAATTAAATGTACGTAAAATTAAAACTCTGAATAGATAAATTGAAATACATACGTAACGCAAATCTAGGTAAAATTATAAACTCTAACGTAATAATTCTACCTAAATCAAATGTACATAAAAGTAAAACTCCGAATAGTTAAATTAAAATACGTCGGTATCCCAAACATGCCTGAAATTAAAAACGCGCAGCATATTTAACGATACGTACATACATAACTCAAACGTAAGAAACATTAAAACTCCAATCTAATAATTGAAACATATACGTATTTCAAATGTACGCATGAGTAAAAACTATAATCATATTAAGAAACGTTTTAAGGGTTTGCCCTCTTTACGGCATAAAGTCACACTTGGTAGTCAATGTGGTTTGTAACGATACGATATCATTTAAAACCCTCATAACCAATTACAATGCAATATAGAATTTCACGCAGAAACATTAATTTACAACGTGTGTATGAAAGGAGCAAGCAGTTGACCTAGCAATCCCACTTCTGACATTTGTAGGCCGGGGTCGTAATTCAATAATGATTTAAATTGATTAAACATGCTTTTGGTACATTTATTTTAAAGAATTCTAGTTCTCACAAATTAAAGTTAATCCCCAGTTCTGAATGTTACATTTGACAGGTCCTTTCGGGTCGTGTTACTGCTTGCTCCGGAGTGGGCGGGAACGGTCGGTTACGCTTCACTGGCAGTAATTCATATGCGTTCCATTTTGAGACCAAAACGCAAAATACCACAGAGCCGGATTAAGGCACACATGAAAAGATAATTACAACACATTAGTCGCTTACCCTTTAAATGGAAATTAGCAGTACTTACGGGGGGATTGGGGATCCCCCGTGCCGTCTCACGTTGATTCTGGATGATTGGAGTCTTCGGGTGTGAAGACCTTCAGTGCACTACCACGATCATGATGACCTGAAACAGATGATGCTTGCCGCATCGGGCGCCCTTTAGCCGAATTGCTAACAGGACCAGGTACACACTTGGGCACCGTCATGTATTCACCTCCCCCGAGACCGCCCCTCGGCGGGATTGACATACAGGAAACTAGAGGGGAATAAGCACCCCAAGACTGCCCAGTGATCAGCTGGGGCCACTGGGTGACACACTTGGGCCACCCAGGTCGAAGGAAAACGTCAAGATCCGCCCATCTTTCCGTCTCCTAAGAATACAGTATACTGTGCGGTTAATTTTACAGAGCTCAATTCACATATCATCAACAACAACAGCAATTCCACAAATTGCCAACAAATCAACACAACAACAACAGGCAATTCCTCAATTGCCAACACATCAATATAATACAGCAATTCCAACCAATTGCTAACATCAACATAAAGCCAATATCACACATTGGCCAATAATCACAATTCAAGCAACAACTCACGTTGCCGAATAATAACAAGAACACATATAACAAACACAGTAAATATTAGCGTTACGCATCTGCATTTTCGGTCCCAAAGCGCGCAGTAACTATACCGTCGACCGACCGTCCGCTAAACATACCAGAACACTACTGGCCCTTCCGGCATAATCTTACCACCCCTTGAATACTTGTTGGATGTTTTGTTTCTCACAACGTAGGGTGTGACAAAAACCATAAAGACCAGATTTAGGGTCAGAAGGTGACTTATTTATAGCAACACATTCTTTCGTATTCCCTAAATATATTTTAGGTTCCCACAAAGACTGTAAAACTGAACTTATTTAAGACATTTCCTATTATCATTTACTATTAATTAATCACTAAAGATGCTAAATTCGCATACAGAAAATAAATATCCCACAAATCTTTAATTCCTTTCTTAAGCGTTTGAAATCGTTTGCATGCCGAACATCACCATTTTTACGTAAAAGCTGTCTGCTTTTTTCTTTTAACTTGATAAGCTTAATTATTTCACTATTAAACCAGCGTGGATATTTGCTTTTTCTTTTAGTTGCCTTAGGGACGGTTTGTTCAAATATATGATACAACAATTTATAAAATTTATCAACCATTTCATTAACGTCCGTATAGCTGTCTAAACATTCCCAGTTAATTTCTCTAATTAGATTATACATTAATAAGAAATCTGCTCTTTTAAAGTTGAAATAAGTTTCCTTGTTAAAATTTACAACATTAATCCTGGAAACCTCTATTTGAAATTCTATGTTTAAACAAGGATGATGTAAATCGATAGGTACTAAAGCATTCACCTCTTCAGTAACAGTAAGGTTCATATTAGATAAAACCAAATCAAGAATGCGGCCATTGTGATTTGTAATGATATTATGTTGTTCAAGTCCCAGAAAAGACACAAAATTAATAAGATTTTTACATAATTGAGAAATATTAACATCATCTTTGTTATTTATATAATACTGATATATTTCAGATAAGTTGAAATCTCCCACGATTAGAGCTTGGGATGTAAAAATAAAATTTCATGCTGAAATACTATCAAAAATTAAATTATAATCTTGTATATTTGTTTGTGGTCGTATATATAGAACTATAACATAAAAATGAGTGTGCGGACTTATAGATATTTTAACGCAAACGATATCACATGTATCGACGGAACACAACACTGGAATTTCTTCGCACATAAAATTAACAACGGCAATTAAGACGCCTCCCCCACAACGAAAGCCAGTAGCTAACAAATCGCGATCTTTTCTGAAAACCTGATATCTATCATTACATAGTTCGCTGTCGAAGATTTTTGCATCCAAGTTCGTTTCAGTACATGCAATTAATGAATAATCACTAGTACATGTTTCCAGATAGAAATTATTAGTTTTAGTTCTTAATCCCCGAACGTTTTGATAACATACCGAAATTTCTTCTTTAGGATAACATTTACTGACTTACACATCTGGATTGGGACAACCTTATTGCGAAGGTAAATCTCTTTCGGTTAAAATTTTTATCGAATTAGAATTGTTATCCTTTTTCATGTATATAGTTCCCTTTTTAGTCCACAAATATTTATATTGTAATTCCTTTTTTACAAGAGTAGCTTTCCAAAGTAAATTTTTATTATGTGGTGTTAAATTTTCATTTATGAATATGCGTTCATTTCCAGAGTTAGGCACAACATCATTATTGATAATATTTATGTTACTCTTTCTTTCTATAAAATAATCTCGTATCGTTCGCCTTTGAAATTGAACTATAACGGGGGCTGGTCTGTTATTGTTTCTTGTTGGTAAACGATGAATAGCTTCAATATCTGTTCTATTATATTGTTGAATATCTAATTTTTCAGCAATTATATCTAGTTTATTTAGTAAATTCTCATCATTGTCATTCTTTAAGCCATGAATTTCTATATTCTTATTTCTGCTGTACTGATCAAGGTTATTTAAAGCAAATCTTAAGTCTTGAATTTCTTTATCCTTTTTATCAAGATCTTCTTGGAGGCCAAGAACTTTAACTTCGTTTACATTCAGACGATTTGACATGTCTTTTATTTCAGTTTACCACGTATATATAAGCAGAGAAAGACCCATTTAATTTATTTTTTTTAAGCACTTTGACATTTGTTCGTAGTAGCAATTTTATTAATTAGTCCTCGACATCAGCTGCGTGCTCTTAATTTTGTGATTTTACGTGTGTAAAATAACATTACTTTTATAACATCGATCAAGAACTCACTGGTGTCGATTACTAGATTTACTTTTGTTTAAATATTTCTATGATGGCTAAGTCGAAAATCAGCGGGGCTCGTAGAATATTTTCAGAAAAATGTCCATTTCTTATGACAACCTATAATATAATGTATCGTTTCTAAATTTTACTATTGCTTGAAAATGAATACACGTAAAAATAAAAAAATCCAGTAAATGTTTGCGCAAAGATTCTAAAAATGCCATTTTCTAGGCACGTAGGTATTGTAGAATTTTTGATAAAGCATGCCAAGAAGGAAGATCTATAGAAGTCGTCACCAAGAAACACAGGACTGTGAAGAAATAAGTATTAATATTATAATACGTATATGTACATAGATGGTTCAAAGTATAGTGAACTTGTACTCCTTTGACACATTCTAAGAAACAAACGAGATCAATGAAATGGCACTATTAGGCTCACTACTCCCGAAAAACAAATAGTTATACATTCTACAGCTGGAATGACACCGCACTTGCGTATTTACCTCGAGTTTGAACTTTTGACCTGTAGGTCAATAGCTTTACCTTTCAAACGTTATGACTGGGAGCCAGTATTTGTTCTTCGTCCAAAAAACCAAGTGCATTTCAATAAAATCTAATGCATGCAAATATTTGGACCTGGGTGATACTGTCTTTTCTACACGTACTTTTAATATATTTTTATTACGTTTACTTACACGTACATATGTTTTTTACTTACACCCAATATATTAGCTGAATTAATATAGCTTATAACATTCATCAAGTTACACTTGTTTTTTATCTCTATATTGTGTTTGATGGCGTTTCCATCTTTCTCATATTCTTTTGTATAGTCTGTCACAGTTATCTCTTCTGGGTGGTTGTTTAGGGGATGCCTCGGTTAACACTTGTGGGTATACTTCCAACCTCTTTCATCTAGGTATTGTGTTCTATCTCTGTCCTATACTCTTCCTATCTGTAATCGTACTCTTTTGTGCAGTGTTAGATTCAGTGTGTCTATCCTCTCTTGACCTCTAGATATTTACGCTTTTGTCTTCTAGTTTCTTTTCCTTTGATCCTGTACATATTTAAAGCAACATCTAGCCATAGCTAGTTGCAGGTTGTTTGGCGAAATAGTTCAAGTTTTAGATCGTTTGTTCATTTTTTTGCAATTGTATATGTAACCATTCCGGGTTGTCTCGTAGTATTACATCACATGAAAAGATGGTCTTTTCATTTAATAAAGCGGGCAGATCTACTGTGGATTGGTGTATTTAGTTTTGTGGTTTTTAGTCTTCAGGCGCCTTAGTCTTCAGGGGCTGGGTTATTTAGATTTGCGGTATAGGTTGGTATCATTGCTTTTTGGTTTAGCGGTTGAGTGCGAGTTTATTCACGACTCTTTCCTCTACAATCTAACACTGACGGTTTCCACTTCGTTGACTGCTTTTGTTTTTTAGCTTTTATTTAATTAGCTTCTCGGTAGCTATCGATTGTTTAAATTGTTGGATGTATTATTTTAGAACTTGTTAGCTCTTTAGAGTTGTTATTTTAAAACCTTGTTATTTTGTTAGACCCCTTTGCTCTGTGGTGAGTATTAAAATTGTGTTGGGTTATCTTTTAATTCGTACAGTGTTTTTTGGTGTGCAAACAACACTGTTTGTGGTTGTGCATACTGTCGTGCGTCGAGACTGCATAAAAAGTGAATTATTGGTTTATACACCCGGTTTGTATTAGATCTATATTAGAAATTTAACTGAAGACTAATCTATTGTATTAATTTATTTTCTTTTCCACCAGTCTTCAAAGTAGTTTGTTTCAATACTATTAATTGTGAAATAAATAAAGATTAGTAAAAAGTTTTTATTAATTAGACATCTAATATATAAAATTCTCGTGTCACAGTTTTAGTTACCATACTCCTCCGAAACGGCTTGACCGATTTTGATGAGATTTTATATGTATATTCAGTAGGTCTGAGAATAGGTTGTTATCTATTTTTTATACCCCTAAGTGATAAAGGTGGTCCACTCCAAATTTTTTTTTATTTTTTAAACAAAATTTTTTATTTTTATTTTTTTATGATGTGGCATTAAAAAATACATACAACCCTAAATTTTCACCCTTCTACCATCAACCCCTATTTTTTAATAGCGATATTAGTAATTCAATCATTTTCATTGGTCGATAACTGATCAATTATCACTTGATCAGTTATCCCCGCCAGGCGTCTATCGGTGTCACTTCTGACCCAGTAAACAGCACGGAGTAGGGATGAGATCTCTCTCACACAATAAGCCGTTTCTCACTCCCTACAGTTTTCGGCCATTATTATTAGTGTTTGTGCATCAATCGTAATAGTGACGTTTACAATTATCATTTTACTATTTCAGTGTTATTTTCAAATAAATGCGATGTGAATTATCCAGCAGAGTTTTAAAACTCATTAGATTTACCAGGCATGCCGCCGCATAATTTACAACTGAAGGTTGGATCTCCGGTTATTTTGCTTCGTAATTTGAACCCACCACGGCTGTGCAACGGCACGCGATTAGTTATTAAAAAACTAATGAAAAACGTTGTCGAAGCCATAATTTTAAATGGCAAATTTCGAGGTGAAAATATATTACTACCACGGATCCCTATTATACCCACAGGTGTGCCAATTCAATTTAAACGTCTTCAATTTCCAATAAGATTGGCATTTGCGATGACTATCAATAAGTCTCAAGGCCAAACGATGACTGCTTGTGGCTTAGATTTGAGCACACCATGTTTTTCACACGGACAATTATACGTGGCATGCTCTCGAGTGGGCAAACCATCCAGTTTGTTTGTGTTAGCTAAAGATGGGATAACAAAAAATATTGTACACTCTATTGCGTTAAGGGATTGATATTGTTTTTTAATAAAATTATTATAATTAGCGATATATATTATTTTAAAAAATAAATTACAATGAATTAAAAATATAAATGTTTGGTATTGTGTTATTTTTATATTCCATCATCGTTCACAGCGCTCCATGCCTCTTCCACTCATATATACCACATCCTCACACACTGACAATAAGTAGTCATTTTTTTCTATTAAAATAATCCTAGGAATAATTTATATGGCAAAACAACGTTTGCCGGGTCAACTAGTTTTAATATACATTAATAATATAATTACAGTATTTATTAAATTATAGCCTGACAATTATTGTCATTAAAGTTGATGTTTTTGTTATTAATATAAAATTGTACATGTTGCTTGGAAATACTTTTTACTCCTAGGATTAAAAGTATTTTAAGAGAAGAAAGTAGATTCTGTTTATTTGTAAAGTGACATCAGTTGAACCGATAATGGTTTTTTGAACGCTGGTTATTTCAATTAAATGTGTTTTTGCCTTTTTGTTGGCAATTTTTTCTTTGTTTGAATTGTTGAAAATGCTTGTTTGATAAGACACAAATTATTTTAGAGTATATTTTGATAATTGCATCAGGCTTATATATTTTAGTACCTAAATACCTATATTTTAGCAGTTGGAGAAATATGACTGCATTTCCTTAATTGTTGGTAAATTTAGTGTTTCCGTTTTACTCTGTTTAAGTTTAAGTTAAGTAATACTGACGAATACTTATTGAAACTTTTCTCACTTGTATTAAATTTAAGATAATTTGTGGCCTAAGGACTTGTTATACCTGGAAGGACTTGCTATAGAATAATATTTACTTATTTTCCGATCTATGGATAACAAGACTTTTCTACATTTATGTACATATTTCTGAATTATTATTATAATATTTAAGTTATAGTTTTATTGTATCAGAAAATATTATTGAAAGTTTTATTGGTTGCCAGTTGGTAATTTGGTTAATTAATAATACATTTTTATATGCTGAGTGTCTAATAGGTTTAACAAGTAAATACAGATATTAATTTTATTTAAATTTAAATTGAGGAGTATTGTTACTGATTCATTTGCATGTCTATGATGGTGTTATATATTACTACTTTGTTAAAAGCTTTTTTACAACCAAATTGGCGATCCACTATCCAGCTCTTTCTCCTGGCTGAGCCGAAGCGACTATTATTATATTGCATGTGCTCGAGTTGTGTCACAACTTTTTATCGCCTGTAGCTCAGTCCACTTTCTGCTAAACAAGTTGCGACATGGACGGTCAAGGATTCAAACCTTATAAACGGTTTTCTTCTCTATAGAGAACTTTAAGCAAAAATAAACTAACTAACATAAATGAGTAAAATCTAGGTAGGTTATTTTTGTTATCATTCGTCTTTCTTATTTTATAAGATCAAAACAATAATCTGTCAGCTCACTGTGAATTTTGCTCCAAAAAAATCTTCGAAAAACATCTAGACGCGATGTGACCCAAAAAATTGTTCTGTGCTTAATTTGAAATTAACTATTAAAAGTTTCTTGCACCTAGCTATCTAGTTTGATTCTCCAATAATTTATAAAATTCTATCATAAAACTGCTTCTACAAAACAATTTAATAAGTTTACTTATTAGTTCAAAATAAATAAATCCACATTTAAAATCGTGCATCCATTCGTCAATAAATACCGATGTCGTTTCTTAAGAACGAATCAATTGCAGCAAATTTTCCTAGGAATTTGTGCACTCGAATTCCTGCTATTGTGAATACCAGTTTAGTGGAGATTGCGAATTCTACGTGGAACACATACCACAGCATAGCATAGCAATTGCTTCTAAGTTTCTGAAATCAGTTACTCTACGTTAATAACGCCAATTCCCAGGCGGCAATGCAATAACATCCAAAGTACATATCCACCAGCAGTAAATTATCGATGCACCGACATTATTGCCGCCGCAAAGTGACAAGTATTAGCACCGAAATTGAACTACTATACTACACAGGGTAATTTTAAAGTTTTAGAGTTTTCACCGCTATAGTAGAGAACTGTAAAACGGGTAGTTTTCCTATATTAGAAGAATAGTATGTCAGTATCACCTATTCAAAAATGAGAAAAGAAACTATTTTTTTTTATTTTGCTCTGAATTTATAGAAAACATTTCGATCCGGTTTAGGCTTTTTATTTTAACTTTTCAATGTATAAGATGTATATTTAAGAACTCTCAGATTTATAAGGGCTAGAAAAAGGAAATGGATAATAATGATATCACCCTTTAATTAAATCAAATTTAGAAAAAAAACTACTAATATGGAAGCTATTTAATATAACAAAAATTAAGTTTTAAAAACATCTATTAAAAGGAAATCATTTAATTTATGTACATTACTGCTCTTCTCAAAAGATTATGCCATGGCCTTTCTGAACTGTTATACCCTCGTTTTTTAATATTCCCAAAAATAGCAATTAGCTAGCTAAATATTAAATGAATTGGTCAGCAAATAAAATAGAGATCGTGAATATTTCACCATCTTTTTGGTGATGAATTAGAAATGGTTCCCATTACATTGATGTCTTGAAAAGTTGTTAATTTTTGGTAAATTAACAATTAACTCCCATGTTACATAGTTATTTTCTGAATTTTAAAGTATAGCATTTGAATACATGTCCTTTTCTTAATCCTTAAACATTCAACATAAATATGTAAACAGAAAACTCCATAAAACAAATTCCAAGATGCAGGTTTGCAAGTTTTATGAAAGAACTAGCATAACTCAAGTTGATAAATCAACGGTTCGTCAGTAAGGAAAGAGATTAATTTACAAAAGTTGAGCTGGTAACGCCGCCGATGGCATACCACCCCGCATCATTCCAAGGTGCACGTGCACTCAAACAATTACAATTAACTTATGTCTCCGTAAAAGTTGGTGAATTTTGAAAATCACTGAATAGATTTTAATGCCGTTTTCACCATTCGAAAGCTTGTTTCTTGAATAATGTGTTTTTATATAAAGGTTATTCAGAGGGTTTTTCGAGAGTCAAATAGTGAGCAAAATGTAAAAGGAATAATTAGAAAAATTGCAAAATAAACTCAAAATGCCACATATATAGATAGACTGTAAGCGAACAAATTGTTGTAGGTCTCAAAAAGACCTACAAAAAGTCCAGGGTGGCATATATGCATCTCTTACAGATTACAATCAACATTTTTTTAATAATTATTTCTTCCGAAAACCCTTCTCCCTTTGGAATGTTATTTTACTCCGCTCCTGGATGAAACGGCGGTAATTTCTGTATTTCTTTACCTTTACAATTGCTTCAAGTGTAATCTGCGAAAAAATTTTATTTTCGAGATACTTTTCGGTGGACATCGGAACTGGCTATTATTATAATGTTTGATATTAATTGTTAATTGTATCACCTTCTTTCAGTATTCGTTTGACAAAAACTAGCTTATTACACGTGTTGTGTAACAGGTATACTGTTGTTAGAAATATGCTTGATATGAAATGTTAAACAAATAATATGTCTGTATAACCACTACCAAAAAAATAGTATACTAACGTACTAATAAACTAGCATTAATCAATTTAACGCTTTTTTATAATTTTTTTTATAATACACTTCGGAATTTTGACATTAGATATAAAGAGCACGTGCGTTGTTACAGAAGGAAACATCCCGAAAAATCTAATTACGTCAAACACCTTTTAGAACAGAATCACACATTAATGACTCCCCAAAAAAATAATAACAAATTCCTACATTTTGTAATAACAAACGCAAAGTAGATATTTTAGAAGCTATCGAGATATAGAAACATAAACATAGGGCACCTTTATTAAATGAACAGATTGAGCTCAGTAATTCTCCGTTACTGGAAGTGTTAGATATTTAATTTTTTATTATTTTTACTTTTTATCTAGTTATCTATTTTTTGTATTTATCTTAGAGACGTGTTTGTATATACACACATATAACTAAAAAAGCTTACTCGAAGCAGTCGAACATAAGATTTTGTATGTAACTTTGTATAACAAGATTTTATGAACTCGCCATATTTATCTGCCTCGTTTGCCGACGTATTCGGTCATAAAAACTAGGCTCCTCCTAGTTACATAGCTATTAAAACTATTTTTTATACTGTATTTTTGCAATAATCGTATTTTCAATAACTAATGGCTGAATGCTTACAAAGATACTCACTTTTCTTTTAGATGTCTTCAGCAATATTTGATTAATATTAACAAACGTCGCGTCGTGAGGCTGCAAGAATCAATGATGTAAATGCAATAGCAATAATAGAAAAATTTTAAAATAGGTAAGCTAATGACTTTTAACATCAGAAACCACTTTATCACAGCAATTCTAGGACCATGTTTTAAGGACTTCCTATCGTAGTAATTTGCAAGTGATGGTACTCTTAATAGTAGTAATATTTTTGACATTTTATAGCTATATAGAAGTCCAGAATGCTGGTCTCGTATTTAAAGATTTCTCGAAATACTGAAAAAAAAAGTTGCTTGTTTAAAGCATAGACTTTAAAGTTACAATTTGAATGTAAAATCGGACTTTTCTATTAAAATAACTGATAATCTCTTCTCAGCCGATTTTAAAGTAATAACTCAAAAAGTGGTAGCCAAATTTAATAAATAATTTGTGCATTCCATAGAGCTAGTCTTGTTGAGTATTTTAAGTTTATTTTCACCGGGTCAAAGAATTGGGAAACATCCACGTTCAAAATTGATTTGAATAGGTTTTTAATATTTCGAAAGGAAACCCAACGTTATTCAACGCCTGCATACCGCCGACATGCGCTGGGGCTATTTTTAGCAGTTGTCATTTTATATTTCAGTGGCTATAATATTCAGAAAATATAAAAATCGTTATTTACGTAATAAGGCACTAAAGTTAGACTTTTTTTCACGAATGTGAATATAATTTAAAATTATAATAATAAGATAAGATAATAACACAGATGTTAGTTATAAACGAAAATTCTCTTACTAACTATAACGTAACACATAAATACATACCGTCTGTCATACTTTGACTAGTACATATTGTGATGATCTTTGAAAAATGTTAATAATAAGAACGTATCTTAAGTAAGTTTAATCGTAAGAAGAATCTCAGGGTCTTGTAACCTATACGTTGCTTTATGTATTTTAATTTGTGACTACTGATTATGACTGAGTCCTTAACAGGGTTCTTTAATTAATAACTCATCTTTTTATATAATAATAATCTTATACAATGGGATCGCCCGTAGTTTTGTTTTGTGACAGTTCGGAAAGATTTATCAAACTTGACAGATGAATTTGACTTAACCTCAAATAACTCTATGAATTAATATCTAGTCATATTAATAATCAAGTAAGTGTTAGATATTGCTTTTAAATAAAAATCTTATTTATGATTTATTATTTCAGAGAATATATGAATGCAAAAACCTAAGTGACTTAGGTTTTTACAGTGATCTGAATTTCAAGGTAAGTATTCACTTTTATAATAAACCTTCTTTGTAGCAACACTGTTGTAACTTTCATATAGTAGAACAAAAACTCTAAATCTTTTTTTCTTTATTTATTTAAAACACTTTTTTATAACACAAACCTAATGAACTTAGATGTGGTTTTCTTCCTAGCTTCTTTCAAGTGCTGTCTGTGGTGAGTGTTGTAGTTGAGCCCCACGTTTTACTTTTGCTACTGACATCCTGCACTCAGCCTCCGGTCTCAATGTCTGGGAGTTGCTGAAACGTGTAGGTCACCTTGCCCAGAAGTTTATTTTACCTTCCAACGTCAATTTGTATTGTTGACTTTGAACTTCTCCATCTTTTCAGTTTACTGATGGATGCTGCTCATCCATGAATTTACATTCAGCTTGCCTCGATGTCTCGCCTTTAACACCTCAGGACTATTGGTATGTTTAGACAGCTTAGATAATTTTTCTTTATTTTACTTTCTTCTTATATTATGATAATAATTAAAACTCGGAGACTATGTTTGACATTTATTTTAACTTTTTTACCAAATTTTAAATGGATACATCAACTTTACATCTTGAATTCATTTTGTACAATTTTATAATAAATTTTATTTACCTTAGAGACCAATAGAACCTAAATCTTCTTTATTATCTCAACATAAACCAACCTTGGTCATTATTTGGGTGATACGCATTGTATTTATCTTGAGTTCATAGAATCACTTTTCTCTATTAATTCAATGAATTAAATTTTAATTATTGTTATTAAATCATATGAAAATTGTCATTTTCTTATTGGTACTAATTACAGTTTCTTTTTCAGAATTAAACTGAAAGTGAACTTCTACTATCTCTGAACAGTTTTTTATTTGAATTATAATCTTGTATAAATACCAAAATCAATGAACCTCTACTTTGCCTGAATCCTTTTGTGATATTTTAATTTATGTGGTTTAAACAACGAGTTTTCTCATAAACTTTTAATGACCAATGGTCATATAGTTAACTCAAATCTCAAGATCTACTACCACGGAATCTTGAGTCATTACTAACTTCATATTTGTGGAAAATATTCCTGAACTCATCTAATTAAATCTAATAATATTCATGAATCACATTCTGAAAATCAACAATCTATGTAATGATCAATCAAAGCAGAATGATTTTAAACAAAAACCATGATGGTAATGTAACATCGCAATATATAGAAGGTCATTAAATCATTTTACTTCAAATTAACTTAATAACTTCAAATTAAATTAATTTTATCGGTTTCAGGATATTAAGCTTTAGTTTATATATACAAAAGTAGACTGATAACTAAGTGATAACTGTATTTGTACGGTAATATTACCATACTGACAACAGTACCATGATGTCAACAACAGTCAACAAAATGAAAATAAAATAAAATAATCATGCTTTGACTGGATCACTTGATAAGAGAATTTAAAAAAATAATATTTATTAATAACGTCTTTATTTTCTGAAACCGATAAACTATTGAACAAACCACGAATGTTATGAATCATAACAAGCTCATGAAAGCTCTTACAAACCGACATATGTGGCAGTTATGATACTCCTAACATGCCTGTGTCTGCTAAAAGCTATTATTTTAAATGTTGATATTAATTTTTTTAACTAACATGACGTGATGCTACCTCACCGCATACAAACATAGGAGATGTGCTGGATACTTGGCTGGTATTACGAAAGATCAACATGTGGGAAGAAGATAAAACTAATTTGAAATACAATCTAGAAAGAGAAACACAACTAAGTAATGGCAAATAAGTAAAAGTAACAGGGTTCGTACTGTTCTCTCGGTTTTACTTACAGGAAGTAATATGCGTTCCTTTTTCTAACGTTAATAATCACATGTACCAGACGTACGATTATGACCCGGATAGCCGTATATTACAGAACAGATTTTCTTTTCATTACATAATAGTGTTTGCAATGACAGATTAACAACTTACTTGCTTATATGAGGGTAGAAAATAGTTCGTAACTAGTTAGGAAAGTATTAAATTACAGGATTAGTAAGCAGCATAAGCATGTTCATTTTCCTAACAGTTTCAGAAAAAGACAGTTTATTGATTTTTGTTTCAGATTTTTAATTTCTTGGTTTTTTTCCGATTGATTAGCAGATGGTGTTATAATTACTAATTTCTGACAATTCAATCGAAACACACTGTATGAAGCAATGTAAATGAGACTGGGATTCGGCTAATAATAATATTAACAAAAAAGAACTATAAAATTATGTTATATTTAAAAATTGCCAGCTTATTAAACAGTATTGTAAAGCAAAATGTCCCCGTAAACGCATTTATTAAATTAGCTTTCAGTATAGTATAATGTATTTCATTTTTTTTGTCATTAAAATTTTAAACCCAATTAGTAGAAACAAAAGACTGCATTTCCTTCTTTTAATTAAATTGAATCTAGCTCTTAGTTGGAAATGTAATTGTGGTTTAAGCTGTCGCAGTCCTTAATCGCTGCAAATAGACAGTTTATCCAAATGGAGTTGAATATTCAATTTTATTGTCTATTCGTATTACATCCTTTTGTATTTTGATGGTGTCGAATAGTTAGTTGCAACCGTACGGAATATACAATTAGTATAGTACAAAGAGTGTAATTTTTTACTGTTGAAGTGCGACCAGGATTTGTACTTTTGCTAACACATTGTATCATATAACTGTCCATTTAGATAGAGTGTATACTATATAAAAGCTGTTAGATGTAACATCAATTTATTTTACAGCAGCCTACGTAGTACATATGTCTAAAGGGGTTTACAATTTGTGATTTATTATATATCTCAAACAATGTAAACCTTAGATTTTTTCCATGAAAGATATTTGCTGCTATTGAGAGAAACATAGAAATTTATATGTCATCTTGAAAGTTGTAAACGGAAAATATTTATTCATCGATTTCTAACAAAGCCAAGTTGTCTGTGCCGCTCGTAAAAGAAACCTCTCTGCTAAACGACTCTCGTTTAAATTTTTAATTTTGTTTCTGCTCTGATGACCACTTACTTTTATTTTATGGTTGTCCCGTTTATAAAAGAAAGGGCAGTAGTAGTCCCGTGTATTTAATTATATTTCTCGGTAACCTTACTCGATCTTTTCCAGTTTTGTGAAAAACAGAATTGTTTATGTTCACAAAGCAAACTCTAACAATCACAGTTTTCTTGAATCTTTGATGTAAATTTAGATAAAACAGTAGGTAACAACGTTTTTCCTAACAGCTTTGTTTAACGCAGAATTTTCATTTATTGTAAGCCACACAAGCAAGAACTTTATTTAAGTATGAAACTTAAAAAGTGCCTTTTCCATTCGCGCAATTTATTTGCGTAGGTCGTTAGTTTTATACAGTAACAATAATATATCCAGATAAGATTATACAATTAAAAATTGAATTATTTAATTAATTATTGTTAAACTGATTATTTTAGGAATTAAAATTTATTTTCTTTCAAGGAATATAAAGAAATTTTGCTGATGAGTACATGTACGGGTAACAATCAGCAAACGTAGTTCGTTAACGGCGTTTCATCAACCCAATTTCCCTTAGACTGACAAGTTAATGTTCCTCAGTAATTAGACGAATGCACAAAGAATAACTGATCTAACATTATACATCACATAACAAAAAAAAACAATGGCTTTGATTGCAAATTGTTACACGCTGATTTCGTAGCACCTTATTTAGTACTGATTTTGTAACACCCTGCATAATGTTTTGGTAATGTTTGCGTATTCGTTGTTTTAGCTGCCGTTCTGACTGCTAAAATTATAAAAGTAAATTCCTTTGGAAATCTTATACCAACATTCTTTTTCTGGGGGTTATAAACCACGTTTCACAACTCACGAATTATTGTATTTACCACGCTTAAGTTGCTTCCATTTTCATTTGTTACATTATATATGTTTATACTATGTTATCCTATGTTAGAATTACCATGCAAGTAAACACGCTTACTTGAAATAAATATTGAACAATTTTATAAACTATTGCAACATCTGCGACTGGCCAATATTTTCTCATCTTTCTGTGTTAGCATTGTCCTTTTATTAAGTTTCACTGATTAAACGTATTCATTAGTTTTAGGTAATCATTCACGCTCATCCTAATTCAGTAAATTAATGATTTAATAATTTCAACGGTTATGTTTGAAGTTGCTATTTCAATGATTTCTATCGTAAAATAAGCTTGCTGTTGTGATATCTTTAAGCTTTGATTTTCCACTGTGCTATTATAACATTAGCGGTACTTAAGAACCTGTTTTACTCAAATTTATTTAATTTCTCTTTTTGTTTGTAATATAGCATTTTGTATTTTACTGTAGGTAACACAATTTATGTTAGCCAGGAATTGCATACCTTTAGCATTAAGAAAAGTATAAAACAGTTGATCCAACTTATATAAAGAATGATTATAGAAAGAGCTATTCATACATTTTTACGTAGATTTGGATCTGTTTCAACGTAAGATCATATACAAATAACTATTACGATCATAAACAGTTGCTGAGAAATAAATAAATAAATCTAATTTTATTCATCCTATATACTGAGATGATATGGAATCATCGATTGAAAATTTATAAAGCATTAATAAAACAATAAAATATTTGAAGGTTACGATTAGACTCCGAAAACACAAAAATTATTATTTCATGTTTTAAATAAAAGATAGACATGCTAGGATACTAGGTTTATTTAATCTAAAAGGCTGCATGCTAGGCTACAGATAGAATTATCAAGTTAGAATAGGTTTTTAAAAACTAAGAAATTTATTACACACACATAACCTCAATTTCATATAAAAGATTTATAGTATATAAAAAGGATATAAAATATTTATGTTGTTTTATAGTAAAACACACTTTCTGTAACACAGGTTACGAGTTTAGGATAGTCTTCCTACTCTTCTTGAATGTTTATTTGATGTTACATTTGAACCTTGACGTTATAACTAACGCAAGATAGATTTTTATTTTTCCCACAAAACTAAGTCAGTTTCGGGAAAATATTTCACTGGAAATATGTAAAACAGATCATTATTGTGATGTCTATAACAGTACATTTAACTTAAGAATTCCTGTATTTGAAAGCATTGTATTAATCTATATGGAGGGATCGGCTTTGCTTATATTCTTTAATTTTGTCAAATTTTGAGTTTATTTTAATGTTTTTCACCATTGTTTGAATGCAGGTACTTGAAGTACTGTATTCTGGACAAGATTAGTTGGAGTCTGATTCCATTTATGTTGTTATATTATATTGGACTTGTATAGCATCATTTGATGTCTAAAATGGAAGGTCATGTTCTAAAGTTAAGTTTTTGTTTATTACTTTGTTTAAATTTGTGTGAACTCCATATGCTTGGGTTAATTTGTGTAACTATGTAAATATTGTATGTACACAAATAGCTGGAAAGTGATGAGTGTTCTGTATATAAATTAGTTTTAATGAGATTTGTGACCGTTGGTCCTTATCGCTAATTTTCTTTCTTATTGTTCATTTTAGACCACAAGTGTGTTATGCCATTTATTCGTCTCTTTGCCAGCTTTTGCCACCTTTTTATCTTTTTAGAATTAAGATTAACGTTAATTTTAAACACATGTTTTCGTTGTGACGTCATGATAAAGTGTGATGTTCCGTTGTTTGTGAAATCTCGCTGCGTTTTTCAATTGTCTTGTGAAATCATATAAATGTACCCCGAAAAAAAAACAATTTCAGTCGATAAAACGCATTGGAGGAATCCATTATTGTTTAACCATGTTTTTCTTGTAAACAAACGTCAAGTCTATTAAAGTGACTTTCTGAAACGAATATTTACCTGTATTTACAAATCAAAGAAGATTTATTTTTACTTTCCAACACTATTATTTGGAACGGTGTTCGATTATTTTTATAAACCAAAGAATATAAATTTATATAACTACATATCAACAATTATCATCGATTTGTATATTGACATTTTATGTATGGAATATTGTTTGGATCAGCTAATTTGAATGGAAGCTGCTTTACCGATACAACAAAATTTTCTTATATACAAGGTTGGTCGAAATAAAAATTGTTACCCATTGGGAACAATTTATAAAACTAATTTTTTTTATTTCACTTTTGTAAAAATCAAAAAGGTTCTTTATGAACAAAGTCTGTCGTTTTGGCAACAAATTAAAAATTAATTTATCAATTGTAAATAATTTATTGAATATATTTGATGCTAGTTTGTTTAAATGAATGGCTGCAACCCACATGACAGGTTGACAACCACCAGAGTTTCATTTAAGCAAACTGAAGGAAGATATTCCTGTTTATTTCTTTTTAAGGAACTTGCTATTTTCCATAAATTTATTTAACGTTAATAAAATAAAGATGTATGATTTTTAATTTGTAAAAGTGTTTATTATTTTTATTTGATGTGGATGCAAGTATTGATTTTATTTATACAGAGATTAAGATTACTGCTTGTCCAGTTGTGGGATCCCAAGTGCAGCGATCCAGGTGTGGCTGGCCAGGCATTAATAAAATCTACAATTTGTCTATCTCATGCTCTATCAAATTTAAAACCGAGTTAGTCTATTGAGAGAAAGAAAAAACTTGTGAGCTGTTATATTTTCATTTTTTATTGATGCTTCCTTAGCATCAATAAAATCTCTATCACCCTTTGTCACATACCGATGTGCTAAAACCATTTCACGCACAGCATCTATATTCTACGCGACAACAGAGGTACATGGAGGACCTTCGCGAACATTGTCATCAAACGTTGGTCTTCCACGCTTGAATTCTGCGAACCATTTGTAAACCATAGTTTTGTATGGTGCATCATCCCCAAATAACGAACTAAGTTTTTTCACGCAATTATTACTTTGTTAAATTTTGGGACACAAAACTGGTAGGTTTGGAATCGAATTGTCAACTGAATTATTGGTGAAAAATGTTAAATTTTACGAATATGACAATATTGTAAAACCTTGGCAATACTAGGAGTACTAAATTCTTTTTATTTTTCACTAGCGCCCAGTATCTTTCAATTCTCCTAGTTTGTGGAAGACTAGGAGGGTTTTTATCTTTAGGTATTAAAAAGATGTACTCTTCCTCCATAGCGTACAACCACTGCGTGTGTTTCTTGTTCTTATAATTTTCTCTTATACCAATCACTCACAATTATTCCACCAATCACCTTTGATATTTGACATTCACTGTATTTCGGCGCATACTGTTTTTTGTATGCTTTAATACACAGATTTTGTACTTTCAAATGACATAGAGAAGTTTTACATATGCCAAATTGTTTAGCAGCTTTTCTTATTGAAACCTTACCTTTTCCTTCAAAGATCTTTTTCACTTTGGCAATATCTTTTGTTGTTCCCACACTCACAGGACGACCACTTGGTAAATCATCAATACGGTTTTGTCACCAAGACTTACTAATTATTTAAGTACTTTTCGGAGCACCTTGCTCTGTAAAATATTTATACACTTTTGATTTCCCCCTTTCTCCTTTCCGTTCATTTTTGTATTTTAAACAACACTAACCAAATGACATGTTATTAATGATGAAAATTATTAAAACAATTTATATATATTGAGATGTTATATTCAACAAATAAAAATAAATAAGATTGTATAAGAATTTGGCTAGTTTCAATAAAAATCAAAATATAACAACCCAATAGCTTTTCTTTTTCCAATAGGCTGACTCGATTTTAATGAGATTAAAAAAATATTGATCTTATTAATTCCTGTACCTGGAAAGAGAAACTTACTACAATCGCACTTGGAAACCGCACCTGGACGTGGACAAGTTGTAATCTTAAGCTCTGTGTATAAAGAAAATACTTGCATACTTGCATACCACATCAAAATAAACACGTTTATATATTAAAAACAAAAATTTTTATTTTATTGAAACTAAATAGGTTAGGAGCCGAACGTGGTCTCGCCTAATGCTTTTATCGACTGACTTTGTTCTTTTACCGAGGCCCTTTGATATGTTCTAGCCAAAAACAATCACAAAACACTAAAATTGAACAACGCGAATATCATGACGTCACAAAAATAAACATGTGCTCATAATTAACACTAATCTTAATTCTAAAAAAATAGAAAGATAGCTGTCTAAAAGACAATCAAAACAACATAAGGCACTTATGGTTTAAAATTAATGTTTATCGAGAAAATCAATAAAAACGAAGAACTGCCCCAAATCTCATTAAAACTAAATTACATTCAGAATACAAGAATTCCCAACTATCTCTGTACATGGGATATTTACATAGTTACACAAGGTAACATGCTCACGTGGAGCATAGATTTTACAGAAATTATAATTACATACTAAAAAAAACCCAAATCTAGCGAGAAGATAAAACCTTCTAGAAAAATGACTAAATTATTCTATACATGTAACCTGAGTTACACGCTTTACTATAAAGCAACATGATTGCCTGATATGCCTTTTTTATAAACTCGATCCTTTTTATAAAAAGGGAGTTTATTCACGAAGAAGATTGTACTCCTATATTCTGTTTTATACTAATAATTCTACACGTAACCTAGCATGTATTCTAAAAATGAATAAAACTAGTATCCTAGCATGTCTGTCTTGCTCTTTATTGCATGAATTGCTTATGTCTGTGCTTACGATCGTAGCCTTTAAAATATTCTTATAATTATTATTAACTAAGTAAATTTTCAACCCGATGATAGGATATCATCTCAATATATATAATGACATGTGGTAACTGCGAGTCTTACTTACGCAAAAACTTTTTTAATTTTCGGTATGAAGGCTTGTGAGACAAACCTTATTCATACTAATAGTTAAAACTAAAGATGTATGTAATTAAGATTACATAGATGGATGTCAGTATGGATTCTCCAGTTAGTTAGCCCCAAATATAACTCATTATCACTGTATTTCCCTAAAAAGAATATTTCTCAACTCATTTACTCACTTGATTAGTAAAAACTTTAATTTGTTTGCATTTACTTAATGTGATATTAGAAAAAAATATTAAAACAAAATTTAACAACCATTCACGTTTCTATCTAATACTAAAAAGTTTCCCATGGCGAGTAATTTAGATGCGACATGATAAAGTTTTAAAAAAGCCACGTTAGTGAGGAAATAACGACGAAATGAAAGCTTTTTACGCCCAAGTGCGCTTGATATTGGTGGCCTGATCGATATTAATACACTCATTTGCGCGAAGTATTGTAAGGGCAAAAGTAAAGCAATGAAGTATTACCGGGGTGCTCTGCTGGAGTTCTTTGTTCGTTTGCTTCATAATACGGAAATCAGAACAGCTACTTGTAGTAAAAGAGAAACTCAAAAACGTATTATATTCTCTCACATATAGTGTTCTCATAAATAATTCGTGTAATAAGAGGTTATGTGTGTTTATGTTTTATCAAACGACTAGAGTAGACATATTAATAATTTGTAGTTTTGCAGTTCAACACTAAATTCAATATTATCGTTAATTATGAATTTCTCCGAATTTTGTCTTCTATAATTGAATTTGAATTGCGTACCTTATGAGCTGTAGGATTCAAAATCTGTTTGTACAGGGTAAACAATGATGAGTATGTTTCTATTTTGTATATCTAAACTTTCCCTTAACTTTAATACACATCAATGCCTTCGTTCCACGTGATGCCGTACGGTTCTATAAACCATCATTGCTCACTCGCATGTATAGATAGCCAAATTCGTCCTTTGGTATTAAAGATAAAACTTCCCTGTTTATGACCACCGAGGTTTTTCCTACAATCAGCTGAAACTGCAAATCTTTCAAAAACATTATGGTACAACGTGATTGCAAAACTTGAACTTTGATAAAATAGTTTAGTTTTTAATTTGATTGATTTATTTTGTATATATTCCTGTATATATGTCATACTTACTATACTATAGTAAAAATCAAATATGAATAAAGTACGAGTCCTGACGCGTATTTATTCGTCCACTGTCGTTTTTTGTTAAAAATCACCCCGTAATATTTAGTCTGAAGTACTGACTTCCCTTCTGGTCTAGAAAGTGACTCTTGTTGCCAGAAGTGAAGTACTGCATCTGCATCTACACTATGCGACGTTACATTATATTCATTATATCACGGGGTTTACTTACACTGATTGTTTGCAAGGTTTTTGGGTACTTTTGTCAATTTTGAGACAGTCTAAGGAAACTTCCCTAGTGTAAGTGCAGGAGTAATACTTCACACTAGCAACAAAAAACAACTACTTTGTAGACCAGAAGAAAAATCTCGGGGTAAAAATGGCGGGGCGGGGCGTCCATTGAGTTAAAATATGAAAAATAAATACATGATAAATATATAAGCAAATGAATATATTTTGCAATATAGGATAGTTATTAATCTAACATCACATTTTAGTATACGGATACAATAATTTAATGTATTATTTATTTATAAGATACCTATGTTCATTATACTATACATTTTGTGGGGTATTTTTTTTATATTTTGTATCCAGCAATCTTTGTTCGGTATTTTTCTTTTGTTTTTATGTTGGTTTCCTATTGCTAGAGTGAAGTATTACTCGTGCCCCTACTCTATGCCAAGTTTCATTGAATTGTGCAGGGAAGTTTGCTCACACCACTTCTTCGCGTCTAGAGATTGACAAAAGTACCCAAAACTCTTGCAAGAAGCGGTGTAAGGAAACCCCCTGAGAATTTTATGAAACGTTGCATTGTGTAGATACAATGCAGTACTTTACTTCTGGCAACAGGAAGAGTCACTTTCTATGCCAGGAGGGAATTTCGAAGTAAATATTGCGGGGTGATTTTTAACAAAAACTGAAAGTAGACGAATTAATATGCATCGGGGCTCGTGGTTAGTGCTTCGGTCCAAGTTACATTTACACACCTAAAATTAAAACTGCAGAAAATTTAAACATTATTCTTCTTCTTTAGTTTTCAAAATGTATACTGAAGAATATATAAAATTTATTTCTGTGCTTTTGTACAAGATGCCAGTATATCTTATGAACAATTTATATATAACTAATGAATAATGCACGCTCTCGTGGCACTATCATTCGAAAAACGATAAAAGTTATTTTATTTATAGTGCCACATTATCATCTCTATTCGTCTGATTCGTTGGGTTGGAACTTTCAGATCCTAAATTTATAATATTTTTTCCGCAATATCCTCTGCTATTTCGTCTAAATTCCACATTCTTTTTTCTTCGTTAATTATGTGGTATATGCAATCTTTCCATCGTTTTGTAGAAGTTCCTTGATTACAAGGCGGTTTCACGTCAGCAAGTGAATATGTTGTATGTATTAACTATTAGCAGTTATGTAGTACTTAGTGTTGTGAATGAAAGAACGTTCTGAAAATGCTGATGAGAACGTTCGCGCATGATAAAACCGTATCAAAAGAACGTTCTCTTGGGGACATAATCAAGCACGTTCGCGAACGCTCTCATAATAATTCTTGAGAACTTTCAGAATAATACAGCACAAACGAGCATAAACATTAAAAATCGAGAATAAAACCGAAACTAAACGATCTTATACCGCATGCCCACGCAAAATGTACACGTGTTACTCGCAGCTGCTAAGAGCATAGTCAAGCACGTTCGCGAACGTTCTCATAATAATTTCAAATAGTTTGCACAATTTATGCCTTTGATAGCATTGACGAGAAATTTAGGTTGCCGCCTGGTAGCCCCTCTTTTGTTTTTGTTCTAGTTATATATGATCATTTTATTTAAATTTTTTATATTTTGTTCATACAAAAAGTGACAAATGTTTATCAAGTTTTTAATAAAATGTATTACTCGTGCATACGGTGGCTGGACACTGGACGCCGACCGTGGTCATTACATCGACATGCGGTTTTGGACACTTTGCAGACCGCAAGCGGTGGACACTTTGCCGACCATATTCGCGGTCATTGTATTCTCCACGATCGGCAAAGTGAATATAATGGGACGTATTCACATGTCATAATTAAAGATATCTCTAACTAAAGTTCTAATTAAAATCAACAAGAAAAAAGATAGCTTTATCTTATTCTAATAGGTGGAAATAGATTAGAATTAACCACCATGGTAATTAAACATCACATTATTAGATTTTCTACTATTACATTACTTTTCAACACATACAGCAGTCAAATTAACTACTACTAGCATTAAAAATAAGAAGAGATCTATCTAAAGAACTTTTGAAATTATCCTTATTTTGAGTATATTTGCAAGTTAAAGGTATATTGCCCATTATTATTAGGTATACTCTCCAGTCCTGCTCACTTTTGAGGGTTTATTCTCGTTTGTGCTCTGGGAATATTCTCCAAAAGTAAATGCTCCAGCATTTTCCAACACTAGTAGTACTACATGATGTTTCACTTGTGCCCATAACAACTCGATTGGATTTAAATTACAAACATAAGGGGGCAATCCTAATATGGTCCTTCCGCTACTTTTCACCATTTCATCGATTTTTACCACTATGAATTACTTTTCCTCTTGGATTTTTGAAAGATTGTCGTTCAGCGATGGTTAAAATTGATTACTGAAATATTATTACGTTTATTTAAAACTACAATTAAGATTGTTACAATAAGAATAGAACCGGTAAGTTCTAAAACAACTATTGTTTTAATAAACGGAATGGAAATTATGAAGGACTTACGAAAGAAAAACTAGAATTAAATCATAACCTCAAAAATTGTCAGTATTAATATCTAGACATAGATGCAGTGTTGACAAGGTACTATTTAACTATTTAAGACAATTAGAATTTTGGTTATTTTTTATTGGTATTTCGCTTATTTTTTTAATAGTTTTTCTTAAATCTTAAAATAAAGTGAAGCTGACCAATTGTAGTTTGTTTTGCAAAGCTTTGGCTTTGTGTCATTGTAATAATAATGATTAAAATCTAGTTATAAAGATAATAAATAACAATTATAAAGTAATAAAATTTTGAAAAAGTATACGAGGGTGGGATTCGAATCCGCGATTTCTTATTACGAGTCTAATACATTAACTGCTGGACCAATTCGGAGTACAACTTAAAACTTAAAACAGGTGTCTAGTTAAACTTTGCAATTTGAAAAGCTACTAAATTAGCGGGAATTTAAAAATTTTACAATTTTAAACTTAATGTATGTACTATTATTTATGTGCAGATACCTGTTTTTGGTCTAGTCAATAAAATCCTGATCTCTAAATTTTGCTAATTGTTTATTACGTTCTAAAATGCACAGCTACATCAAGTTATTTCGAGATTTATAAAATTTTGAAATTCCCTCCAATTTTAGTAAACAAAGCTTTAACAGTTATAACTAGTCAAAGTCGAATACAACAGCAGCTCATAGTCGTCATTCTTTGTTAGTGTCGTTATTGCGCACACTCTTCTCTTGCTAAATACACTGCCAAGTGTATATTGATGCCGATTCGTTTTATTTATTCTAACTAGAGTAACAGGGGCACTAGCCAACATTATTTTACCAATTTAGATTACTTTTTAACGGCTTCTCTTCTCATAAAAGAATTAAAATTAGAGTGGATTTTGTTATACTTTTACACCAGAATACTATTATAATGAATATTCAATCTATATAGAGTTAATTAATAATATAGAGAGAAAACAGATTTCAGTAGTAAAGAATTATTTTTGTTATAAGAATAGAGTAAAGCAATATGTTTTACCACCTTTTTCAAGTACATGTCTTTGGTTGTTATTGTTATTTTGGTTGTACTGCATTATACAAAATAAAATTGTATAATAAATAATAAAATAAAATAAATACAGCATGACTGTATTTATTGTATCTGTTTGAAAAACAAGCACTATATACAGAATTAAATTATGCCTAATGCCTAAAATGAAATGATGCCTACTGCAAAGGCAGAATCGTGTAAAATTATTATCCCAATAACTGTTTAATGATTCACTGAATGTAAATTGGTATTTTCTTAAAATATACATAAAACACCTGGTAAATATTTGTATTACAAAGCGTTATACACATCAACCAAAATTAAATTATTCCATTTTCTATTGTAAATATTTATCAGCTGTATTGACTGAATTCAATAGCACGAATTCTGATCAGTAATGGGAATGGATGATTTATGAATGCGACCTGGTCAGATCTTGTACGGTGAACACGACCAATTAACAGCTGAAACTTACAGAAGTGCTAAAGGTTTACACTGTAATGTAAACATGGAAGGATTCGAAGGGATGTAAATTGAACAATTTAGCTTGTAACGCTGAATGATTTAGCCTAGTTTTAAAGAAATCGCAGCTAAAGACATCAGTTCAGAAGAATGTGGTTGTTACAGGAAAAAAATTATTAAAATTTCCATTTTGCTTTAAGCTAAGCTAAGAAATTAAATTTGAATGATATTTGTGATTCTGTGTTTTATATTCGCAAGACTTGCATAAAAAGGATAAATTTAAATAGAAAGAAGATTTATCATTTCTATGAGCATACGTATATTTTATTTTGGAACAAACGTTACATGCTTCAGGAAAATGAAACTGTGGAATAGATATTTTTGAGAAGACAATTTTATGTTTAGTAAAAGCAGAAATTGAGAAAACTGAAAGGCTGAATTATGCCTAAAATATTTATGCCCTTCAAAACTTTCCCAACTTCTAGAATACCTCGTCATGTTTTCACATAAACTGAGATTGCATTGACAAAAGTGGCTTTGTTGAGAAGTTCTTCCGTGGCGCGCGTTGATTTAGTCAGCACACGGTTTCTTGGTATGGAGAATCAATATAACCGCATAATGCGCAACGGGGAACATCAATAACAAACATCAACGTGCAAGAACGTGAATTTAAATCCGGTTTTCTATAAAATTAGTTCGAGTTCTCTACCAAGTAGTAGTCAATATTAGGTTTGAAGTTACGTATATAAATGGCGGTATAAATAATACCTTAATTTCCATTTATATCAAAAGCACGGCAGTGTCTTATATAACAAAAGGAAATAAAACAAGATGGAAGATCGAAAATAAATAAGACGAGCTATTTATTTCACTGTCAATGGCAGCTATTTTCTAGATAAACAAATTCATCAATTTAGACAGTAGAGATATATTACTGAATTGTGGCGAAATTATGTAACATAAATATTATATTGCACTTGCCATAAGGGAGAGCTTTAGAATGCCCTAATTAAGAAATTATTTTCTTACATAATACTGCAATGCTGTTATAGCTCACCCCCACATTTTCAGGTTAGCAGATTTTTCCAGAGATAAGAGTTTATTTCAGGGGTTGCCCATAATTATACATTTCCTTTAGAGGTATGTTAATTTCATCAAGTGCGTTTTGCGCGTTATGCGCCCTGAGTAAGTCGTAAATTTCATTGACGGTCTCTGTGGACGATTGGTAAATCAATAAGAATCAAAACGTCGATGTCGATGCTTTTCCCTGACTTACATTTCCTCTTGCATCTGAATGGGAAAATGCAGGCCTCATTGGTTACCTAGCTATACGTGAAACAAAAACTCCACAAGAGCTCTTCACTTTCACTTTCCATACAAATATACCGAAGTAGTGATAAGTGCAGCTATACATACTTATGCGAAAGTCCGTCGGTTGATAGCAAGCGGTACACTAAGTATAAACGTAGTATTATATGTATATACGAGGCTTATTCGTAAATTAAGAGCCGTTTGAATATTCCCGCCGAATTAGTAGTTAACTTGTGTAGTAGGTACAACTCGTCAAATCTTGGATGGCAGATGAGACTTGGGTGCGCAGTAGCAACGCGAGGAGTGGGGAAGTCACTTGTTCTAACGGCGCAACAGTGTTAACACTAGTACAGTCGAAAGTTGAAATCATACAGGGCAGAAGAACGGGCAATTATTATGTTTTATTTTTATTACCTTTTCTATTACAGTTTTTTTTTTAAATGTACTATTGTAATTTATGTATATTATAAAGGCAGGTTAGTAAATAAACTGAAAGACACCTGGGACCTGACAACGCGGAATTATGACGAGTCGATTTGTGTAGCCGAGTGTACTTTTAAGAATTCTACCACACTTGGCCGCTTTACCTTCTAACATCTCTGTTCCACATTTTGCATTTCATTCCCTCTTTTGCGCATCCTATCTGCCATCCAAGATTTGACGAGTTGTAAGTAGTTCCCCGGGGAAGTAGTTAACTTGTTGCGCACTAGGGAGTGCTTGAGTGGTTCTGAGGTAAAGTCACTGCATCTAGTTAGCCAGCCATGACGCCATTATAGATTGAAAAAAGCATGTTCTTTAATGAAAATTATATTTTACAAATTTGGTTTGAAGTTTTCAGAATAATAATGAGGTAGAAAAACATTTTAAACTAAACGTGGGCTTAACTAAGTTCAAGGCAGATAACAATAATGAACAATTTCACGCTTTATTCACCCCAATATGGTGTCGTTAGTAATACTCTGAACTGTCAGCGCGGCCTGACTGACTTGGTGTACTGACTCTATGATGATCTATTCTCTAAGCATAAAACGAAAAGTGGAGAAAGGCGATTCAGAATAAAATTCGATGATTATTGACCTCTGGAATTATGCTTTTGCACGATAACGGCCGACTACATGCGGCGGCTCGAACTGTACAACTCGTTCGGCAATTGGGAAATTTTTGACCATCCTCCGTAGTCCCGACCTAACGCTTAGTGACTATTACCTTTTTTCTTCATCTGAGTTTTTAAGAACCTGCGACCATTTTATCTACGATAACGATCTCAAAACAACGGTCTAAAAGTAGTTTTAATCACAGGGGACTACCTTCTATGACAAAGGTATGCAAAAACTTGTTTTTCGATATGATAAGTGTTTAAATTCGAATGATGACTAGTAGATTGAGAAGGTGTTTTTAAAATTTAAACATAATAAATAATAAATTATACTCGGGACGGATACGGCTCCTTTTTAAATTAAATTGTGCAATTAATAGCGATTGCCCTTGGAATCATACACTGCACAAAAAACGCATAAAGAATCTTAAAAACAAAAAAAATAATGCGATTTTTACACAATAAGTTAACTTTCAGCGCATATCAGTTGGACTTCGAAGTTGGAAAATATACATTCCTATGGTAGGACGTAATATATCCTAATGTCATGCCAAACTACACTGCACACTGTATCTATGACACTATCAATGCCATCTAGATAGGAGTAAATATTTAGATGGCAATGACACTATGTATCAAACAAACGGATTATACAACTTTTATGAAATATAATCAAATTAAAAGATTAATTTAAAGTTTCACAAGTTTAATTAGTTTATCTTAACCTGACAATATTGTTTCGACACTTTGTGTCATTATCAAAGGTAGATAAGATTGATAAACAAACACGTTGCTAAGGATAAATACATACAGAAAATAGGTAACTAGATACAATACATAACAAAAACTAAATATCTAACACTTCTAATAAAGGAGAATTAATAAGCTCAGTTTGTTCATTCATTAAAGGTACTGTGCGTTTATGTCTGTATATTTCAAAAGCTTCTAAAATGTCTAATTTGTGTTTGTTGTTGCAAAAATGTAAGAATTTAATGTTGTTTTGAGGTGTCATTGGGTGGTTCTGTTCCAAAATGTGTTTGGCATAATTCGATTTTTCTGGATGTTTAAGTATATAAGAGCGTACGTGTTCTTTGTATCTTATGTCGAAATTTCTAAGTGTTTGTCCAATATAAACCGAGTTACAAAAAGAACAATTCAAACGGTAAATTCCGGATTTCGTGATATCTTGTGTTTGGTCTTTAGCATTGAATAAAAATGAAAAAGTGTTGGTGTTAGTTTTATAGGTTATTTTGTAACTGGTGGTTTTTCGTATTATAGTTGCAATTTGTTCTGATATCTTGCCAAAGTATGGTATTGATATGTAGTGTGTGTCTTGTATATGAGTGTCAATTGGAAATATTCTTTTGATAGCTAACCTATAATCTTTTTGTTGAATTAAAGTGTCAATCATGTTATGGTTATAATGGTTTGCATGTGCTAATTGTTTAATGATTGAAATTTCTTTATCATAATGTGATCGTTTCATAAGAGTAGTTAAAGCTCGGTGTACTAAAGATCTATAAGCCGCTAGTTTATGCATTTTATCATGACATGAATCGTTAGGAATAGTGACGTCTGTGCTTGTGGGTTTTCTGTATATGGAAAAATCAAATTCATTGTTTGTATTGATTGTAATAGTTAAATCCAAAAAATTAATAGTTCTATTTTGTTCTGTTTCTAGTGTAAACGTGATGTTTGGGTGAAGACTGTTAATAAGAATTAAAAATTCATTGATAACCTCAAAAGAACTGTCAAAACAAGCTAAAATGTCGTCAACATAACGAAACCAAAAAATAATGTGTTTAGAAAGATCTAATTCAAATATCTGATCTTCGAAATTATCCATAAATATGTTAGCTAATAGAGGACTCGGAGAATTACCCATAGGTAAACCACCTTTTGTAAATAAATTATATTATTAAAAGTGAAATAATTTTGACTGATACAAAGATCAAATAATTGAATTAACTCCAATCTTTTTACTAATTCTACATTACTATTAACTAGGAAATTATCTAACAAAGGAATACAGTCTTGTGGTGGAATCTTTGAAAACATGTTACAAATGTCAAAGCTTACAAGTTTTGAATGTGCTGGAAGATGTATGTTTTGTAGTTTTTCTACTAATTCTAATGAATTATTGACCGAATATTTCGATTTGTATCCTATGATGTTAATAATATGGTTGAGTTTCTTGGACAAGGTGTGATTAGGTGCGTTGATATATGATACTACTGGTCGTATAGGCATGTTGTGTTTATGTGTTTTAATCAGTCCATATAGTCTTGGTGGTTGTGGGTTTTTATGTATGATTTGTTGTTTTTCTAATTCGTTAAAGCAGATATTGCAGTTTGCTAAAGCTTGTTTTATTTCTTTTTGAAATTTTGTGGTTGGATCTTTGTTTAAAACATCTAAATTTTCTTTATCAATAAAATCATTAACCTTTTGTGTGTAAACATCTAAACTTTTAGTTTAGCTCAGTTCCGCGGTGGATTAGTAGTTAACGTGTTTACCTCATACTCCAAAGGTCTTAGGCTCTCTCTTCATTCGATTTGTGAGTGTTTTGCAACATCTTCTCGTTCCGTGCGTAAACCAGATCGATAATCAAATTGGGTACTAATGGTTTCACTTTTACTTTCTAACTTTGGATACTTTTTTAAAGCAGGATTTCTAATCTGAAGTATTAATAAAAAATATTAAGACCAAATAAATAATTTTTCTCATAATTTTTTAAGTAATCATATGAGATTTTCGACTGCTTGATCAATAAATAAATTTTTTAAATTAAATATTTAGTTCCTTGTAGATCCTCAGTAACATATAAATAAGAAATTGATTATATATTAGGAATAAAAATGTATAATATATAATTATACGAATACTTGTTAACACTCAAACAGCTTTAACAGTTATGACATTTTACAAAACATTCCCATCAAAACTTAAGAGAAGTATGGATTTCCCGTATTAATGTTTCTTTAAATCCTATATATTATGTATTCTTGTTTTGATATTGCAAATTTAATTATGTTATAGTTTTCAAGGAAATTTCAGGTATATAACAAACTAGGTATTAGTCTCTCTAAAACGAAACTCTTTGAAAAGAATAAATTCAAATACAATAGCACTCAGAATATTTGACGCTTTCGATATTTCTGTACAAAGAAATACACTATCGATTTAATATAAGTAATTAAAAAAGAGTTCTTAGTTTTTTAGTCAAATTTTTGAATTGAAAGAAATTTAAAAAGTACTTAGTCTGTATTGTGTACTTTCCAGTAGATCTGTATTATCCATCAATATTTTAAATTGAGTAGTTTCTATTTGGTTTTTTAACGCTACTAATGTTAAACAAATGATGCTTAAGTATAAGAGAGTACCAAAGACTTGCTTTGTTTGCTTTTTAGCTAGCTCTGTATTGGCTGAAGTGTAGAATACTAAAGTTACTATCCTACTTGATATTCAGATAAAATCAAGTAAACATGTGCAGGTAAATAACGCACGAAATAAGTCATAAACTCTATCATTTTAATTTCTCACGAAACGAGAAGGGTTTAGGTAGATCTTCGTCGGCGGACGAAACGAAACTGCGGTAATAAAAGATTTAATTAGTTTTAGATTGATTGTTTGTATGGTCACGTCGTTTTAACGGATGTAATATCTTTCTTGATGGCTATTCAGTAATTTGGATTTCGCTTAGATAGATTTCATTTGGTTAGAATCTCTATCCATATTTAGAAAATATTAATGACATGGATCAGCTCCAAGAGTGTTTCAGGGATCATGTAGATCAGGCCCTTAGCCTTTGCGCTAAGTTTCGAATTGCTATTGTCACAAACGGAAATATTTACAATTCAATATTATATACAAAACTCAACTTCTCGTCCGTTCGTACAATATATCGTGAAGGCCACACTCAGTTGCCCACGTTAGCCAAGCGGCCGCGGTCTCACCGCCAACAACTTGGAGCCAGCTGCGCGGTCCTTCGAAGAAACGCTCCCGCTTCACCCACGACGGGTCATTCCTATGTTAATCTCAACTGCAAGTTGCATTAGTTGGCATGCAACATATCTGCCTACGTTACTCCCGTATATACTGGGAAACCTACGTAATTCATGAACAGATGCACATTCCTTCAGAAGAAACCAGCACACTTCCGCTCAACCCACAGTTTAGTGCCTGGTACGGTCGGCTCGAATTCAAACTACCCACAAGCCTGCAACCAGAAAGCGTGAGCTTCCTTAGTTTCATACTTGGAACACCAACCCATTGATTCCCACTACGATGCTAATATCTTCCGCGTTCAACAGTATATAAACCTGCTTGTTTGGCTTAAACGGCAGTCTGTGCCAAGACTCGGAAGAAGCCTCATCAAGAAACAAGCGGGTAAATGAACTTTTCATTAATTAATAGTAGATGGTCTAGATTCTGGCATCCTGGGATGCTGAATACCTGACCCTCTACTACTTAGTCTGCTTAGTTATGAGGGGTTGCGCTAAAAGCCTCTCTCTGCTTAAGTTATGGGGAAGTTGTGACCAAGCTAGTTTATAGATTTTGTGCTAGAGCAGGGTGGTTCCGACCACCCTCATGATTATGTTAGATTTAGGAGGACATGTACGTCCTCACGATGTATAACCATTATGTATGTGAACCTTTGTACTCTTCTTATTGTTGTTAGTGTGTAGTTGTTTTCTATGTTTTGTTTACTTTCCTCTCTACCTCTGACTACGTCCTCCAGTCACGAAAACCCCACGTGACACTATCTACTTTGTCTTCCTACGGCGTTTTTACGCTACTTGACGTGCAATTTTGCGAATTATCAAAAAGCCTTATTCAGGGAGTATATTTGAATTATACGGGGAAAAATATTTGAAAACTATAACACACGTACAACAAATTAGATAGGTGGATCTTCTGTCAAGACTCTTTCTTATAAGAATATAATTAAAAGCGCGTTGCGTAGTTATACCGCTAGTACAAGACGAAAAATCAAACATTTGATAAGCACTTTAAAACTGTCGATAGAAACTAATAGTACAACAATTAATAAATAAGCAACGTATGAAAATAGATCAAACCTTGGAACTATATTGCCCGGGGAGTTGATTATTATAAATTGTTATTAGACCAAAAGCAGTTATTCTTTCTTTAGAATATTAGAATGCGCTGTATATTAGATGCTGAAAACTCGTAGCTTTTCGATTACAAATTTAGAACAGAAATGATGAACGATGAGATGATATTAAAGATTAAGTACGTAAGAAATAATAGATGGAAATGAGATCTGTTGGTTTAATTTATTTCAAATGAGTTTTTGAAAAGAATGAAAATTTACAAAGAGCATATACCGGATTTACGACCGCAAAAAATATTTGCATAAAACAAAAGAGAGATAAAATAAACAGCGAGACATTCACATTAAACATGAAACTCGTTTCATAAAAATGGTAGATACGAATGGCAAATATTTCTAATTTAAATAAAACATTTAAATTTGAACGCAATAACATTTCAAACCTGGTACGCTTTCGAGAGAACTGCAGTAACCTACTAACTTGATGCCCTACATAAACTCCAGATATTATGTATTTTCCTTTTAAGAGCATCCCATTTCACTGGATGCACGCAAAAATAAATGTCCTGGAATTGATGTAATTGAAAATACTGAGACGTTTCAAATTTATTTCTTACATTTAGGTCAAACTTTCTATTAGAAGAATTGAATTCATCTTTCATAAATACATATTTTCTGAGAAGAACGACGAACTGTTTCTAGAAGAAAAATTCGAAAACAAAGGGACGGTTTTAAAATTATGGATGTGGTAATGTTAAAATCCAGACGCAATAATTCCAGTAATTTGTATGTTATAAACTCCGTTTATAACTAAATTATTGCAGTACGAATATTTGCTACCGCCAAAATGTAATGGTGATGGAACATCGCGAAACGTCAAGCGCATTATTACGAAAAGCCGCCTCACTGACTATTACCATCAGTCACCCAGTCGTCTCCTATTTGTCAAGGGTACAAATTACAAAAACCACGCCAGAATACTTAACAAGACAAACTCTGTGACTGACATAAACTTCTCTTTGTTGATTTAAACTGGCAAAGATGTAAGATGATCAATGAGTTCTTATGTAGTAGTAATCTTGAATCACTTATAGAATTCGATGCTTGTAGCTGACGTTTAGGAATTTTTCTAGATTTAAAAACATTTTTCAGACACTCTCCTACACGAGATTCGAAGTTTCTAATACTATCAATTTATAGAAACGTTAGTTCATCAAAACTTTTACTTTAGCACGTTGAAATGGAACCTAGCCACAAATGCTTCAGTACTGAGATATTCAGAACAGTATTGTCTAAATACATTCGTTTTTATTCAGTTTATTGCGAATAACCTTATGACGGTTACGTATAGAATAACTATAAATTGTGTTCCTCCATTTTTCAACAACATTTTTAAAAGTACTAAATTATAATATTTTGTTTTCGTCCACGGTCGACGCTTCTGAATAACTGGGCTATTCCATATAAGAGTCCCTCATGTACTAGTAACTACGCCACTGTCGTTTGACAACTAAATCAAGTCATTTTGCAAAGAAAAACCCAATAAAGAATTTAAATCTGATGCTGTTATACACGTATAACGGGTTATTATGCGTTAGTTTTAAGGGATGATAGAAGACATAAAAAAGAACAAAAAAGTCTTATTCAACTTTGTTCTAGGATGTGCTGCTTTTAAAAGAAATGCAGTTGGAAACTTTAACATCATTTTTCTGCGTTAATAAATATAGTCGTTTAATTTTGGGGCTTTAATAAAAACCTTGATAACATTTTTTCGTATGATCAGTCGTTTACACTAAAAAATAATTTTTAATTAATTTACTTAATTTGAAACGTGACAACCCTGCAATGTCTTTAATGCAATATGGTGTCCTAAACAGTTTATACCTGCGTTGCGTAAGCAATTCTTAAAGGAGGGTCGCAAAAACTCTTTTTATATCTTCTTATCTATACTTCGATCAGTAAGGTCTTTCATTGTTAGTATGTTTTACTTGTGTGTTTCGTCATTTGTTGTTGTTTGTTTTGTTGCTTATTGTTATTAGTTTTTGGAACTCGTGACAATGCAGCGGCAGCAACTGTTCTATGTTTAATATGTTTGTATTTTGTATTTATAATAGGTGACAAAAGAGTCGACAGTTTTTATGTTAGAAATGCATTACGTTTTCAACCTTTTTGAGAAGAAGATAATTGCTACAAAGGTAGAATTTCATATGAAAAATAACAATAAATCTATAAATATTATAATCCCCTGGTGGCAACCTTATGCAGTTTCTAATATTCTTTTCTAATTCTTCTATACTTTAAAATTATTAGACAAACAATCGGAATTAGCACTAACACTACGAGATACAGACCATCGACGTTTTGTAATAAAACGCAATAAAACGTGATTAGTTTCGCTTGTGCAGCAAAATAAAGCTACAGCATTCAACAAGTGTGCTACAAAATACAAACAACAAAGTTGATCGGTTTGTTTAGACTAAACGATTTAAACTCAGAAACAAGGTGATGATCTTCAACTATGAAATGCGATTCATTTTAAGCAAGGTTGCCAGATATAGCAATGGTTTTCTATAAATTACTCGAAAGCTAATTAAGACATAAAAAATATTAAGTTTTTATTCCGTTTCATGTCTTCTAATGCCTCTTAAAATGATCGCGTAGTAACGCCTTATACTCTGATATTTACCACACGCTTTTTGAGAAAAAAAGAGACCGAAATTAAAGTGACGATGGTATCATCAGCTCTAATGAATAATGTTGGCAGGCATGATATTCATGATATTTAGTAGATGGTACGCTAACATAAAACCACACCTAGAAGTACTACAAGCAATCTCATTTTCAAATTATATTTGTACGGTTTTTCGGTATATTAAATTGGATTTTGGTACTATGTACATCACATAGTCTTTTATTCGGGATCTTTCTTTTACATTTTTTTATCTAACAATTTTGGTTTCGTTTTATAATACATAAGTTTACTAGATTTCACAGTACTCAAACTTTTCCATACTTTCCTACTTTTCCCTTTCATTCATTTAAAATGTTCGGATTTTAAGTAAGGGTTATGAACAAGTTGAATAATCACTATACGAGTACACGCGACGTGTTTTTCACGTTGTAGGTAATCATTTATGTTTATGCTTTGATTGATATACGAGATTAAGTAAGAGTATGTCTATAACATATAGCATAGCAAAACATCTACGAAAAAAGGAAAGTACTTCTTGTTTTTACTTTCCGAAAACTATAAACTTATTAAAGTAAATGCAATTCCAACAAAAAACTAGCAAATTTTCATAGAAAATATTAAATAAAAACATGGACGATAGGAGATTTGCGGTAATTATAAATTAACAATATAAAACTCATATTATGCTACAATTAAAAGTGCGATCTATGAAATTATTATCTTACATTAAATAAAAAGCATTAGCACGATCCACAGTTTTATATTTACTATTATTATTTGATACACACAATTTGTACATGTAAATATCATACTAACGTTCTTATTAATACCTTATAATCAGAGACGAAAAAGATTTGCTGATAAGCTTGTGCAATATGTCGGATCATTGTCATACCAATAATCTTGTCTAGTAATGTTTCTTTATGTGATTTACATGGAATAAAGGTGTTACGTAAAAGCTCCACGCCACTGTCTTAATTGTATTATGTTTTAGATGATAATGAGAAATTCAAAACAAACAGGTGCTGCAGTGGAGCACCTGGTAAGTCATCCGGTTTCTTTATAAATTCAATGAACATGAATATATATATAATTGTTTGGACGATTATCTAAATGTATCATTTATTGATATTTGTCACTTTATTTACGAAACCAGGCTAGGGGTGTATAAAATTTCACATTTAAATTATTATTTACATGTGTTTATTTCGTTTATAAATAAACACAATTGATTAAAGTTAGTACAGGGCTCTTAATGTTAATGTTCGTTACAATGATAAGAACTTAAGCTATAGAAATGAGCTAATAAGAATAACGTGAGAATCGAATCAGATAATTGAAAACGGTTAAAATTAAGACAGCAGGTTCTAGATTTTAGGGCTCGTTGCAAAATGTAAATAACTAAAACTTAAACTACAAAACTTAACCTAAGAGGAACGTATGAGGATTCTGTTGGACTTGTAGGTTGTTGGTTGGATCATAATCGTATATGCAACATAAAAGGAAAATAGTAAATGTATGTACACAAATATGTCTAACAGGTAACAAAAAGTAATTGCGAACGTTCTATACATAAACGGCACAAAAAAAGATAAGAAGGATTTGATTAATCAATTCGCTGCTTTGGACACACATTGCATCATTTTACATTCATTTCTTTATTAGCTTTTAATTCTCGTTTTTGCTTATAATTAAAGATTAAAATTCTATTTTCTATTGCACTATACAAACCGGCATACATACGAGCCCCGTCTCAGTTAAATTCGCACACTTCTATTTCTGTTAAACGGTGGCCCGCAATTTTCACTCTAGATTTGTTTGGTTTTTCGAGGTAGCTATTTCTTGTTGCTAAAGTAAAGTACTGACCTCCTATATTATAAGTTATGTTGTTTTATTGTTATATTTTATTGTGTATTTATCTTTTATATTTTAAAACAAAGTACACCCCACAATTTTTCCCCAAAATTTCCTTTGATCTTCGAAGTAACTGTTCCTTATTGTTAAAATAAAGTATTGCTTCTGCACCTACTCCATGTCACGTTTTTTTTTAATTTTACTAAGGCAGGGATCCCCCTTATCGCCTCTTTGCGTCTGCAGACTGTTCGGAATTGAAGGGGCGGCGTGAGGAAACCATTCGATAAAATTTCATGAAAGTTAACATGGAATAAGTGCAAAGACAGTACTTCACTCTAACAACAAGAAACAGCTACTATGTATATCAGGGAAAAAATGCGGAGCATCCTTTAAATAACAAAAATAGACTGTGCGAACTTCAGCGAGACGGGGCTCCTACATTGACTTTGAGCTACCAGCAAGATAGTATGGATAAAACTGCCGGAACATAAACAATTTAACATATCGCAAGTTATATATAAAGGTTGTTCAATATATAAAACTCTTATCTGATTTTACTTATTCAAAGACGTATTATATCTATGTATTCTTCTTCTCTTTATGCCATATTTACATATCATAGACTTTTCATTTTAGGTTTACGAGAAGAATTTTCCTTATATTTCCTTTTTGATTGTAAAAGCATACTAAATTAAACTCCTTTATAATATTCCAATGTAATATAATGTTTAAGTCGGTAGAAAGCCAAGGTTATAATCTGAAGCAAGATAGTAAGTTTATTTCTATCCAAGATCTTGCTTGCATCCTCTCTCATTGCAAGGCAGGTGTAACCTCTAGATGTCTTGAGTACAGCTGAGAGTCATCTACTAACAATAGAGTCATCTACGAACAATGGAGTTACTACTGAACTACGCCGTCTATAAAAGGAACTGAAGCTTAACAATCCAGAAAGTGAATATGTAGTATCAAGACAGTGAAAACTAAAGTTCCTAAATGAAAACTTTAACTGTGTTATTTTAGAGTTAGGACACGGATGTCAAAATCTATCTCTTTCTAGGCCAAAACTAAGCTGTCTGAAACAGAGATACTTTTTTCTCTCTTTTTACTTTAGTGACAACATTCAGCAGCTCAGTTATAAATTTTAGGTTATGGTGTCATGTTTATTTTTATGCATGTAAAATTTTTTAATGTGCACATCATCATTTATTTACTGTTTGTAGAGAATTTTTAAAACTACTATAGTACACATATCTATTTTACCGCAGCTTTTATTAAAGTATTATATATATATATATATATATATATATATATATATATATATATATATATATATATATATATATATATATATATATATTATTTATAAAGTTTTTTGGGATTGCAGTCAATTCTATAATAAAAACCCTTTTTAGATGGTCAAGCTTTCGTTTTATTGTTTAAAACTTCTTCAGGACCCTATAATTGACATATATAATATTATGAAGTTAATGTACATGATGTGTTACCTCTAGATGAGTCTATTGTAATATATTTATGGAGGACATTTTTCTTCGATAATGAACAAATAATCACTATAACATTAACACTAAATGGTATAAATAAAATTTCTTTAAAGTAAAAAAGTTAGTTAATGTATAAATAAAATCTTTTACGTCATTTTCTAAATTTGATAACAACTATCATATGTAACTATTTTAATATTTTTGAACTTTTTTATATGGCTGAATTGGTCAATCGTGTTTTAAAGTTACATTTATTAAAAACTTTTTATTTATTAAAACATCAAGACTGTTTATGTTTAGGAAATAGAATATACTATATTCACTATGATGGTTTATATATAGTCGAGTTAGTTATTAATAAGGTATTGGTAAAAATGAAATATTGATATTTTATATGGTTTATATTTAATGATAATTAAATTTTAATATCATAGACAATAGAAAATCTGATCAATTTAAATTATGTCAAAAGAAGTAGAATTGTTTTATTACATGGGTTTTTTATGTAGAAGGTATGCATATATTGAACTCATTTTAGCTATATCGGTACGTTTGTTTAAAGAGTTTTCTTGACGTCTGATGTAAATCATTTCTAAAAATAACCGTTTTGTATGGTTATGTTCAGTAGCAAGTACTTTAACATTAGAGTAGTCAATTTTGTGACCTGTAATTTGATGATGTTCAGCTAAAGCACAACAATTCGACTTAGACATATTTCGGCAGTCGCTCTTGTGAGAAGTAATGCGAGCTTTTAGGTTTCTACAAGTTTGACCGGTATAGGTGTTGTCACAGTTACCACATGGAATTAAATAAATAACATTATATTTTTCTAATGATTCTAGAGGAGATTTAATTGAAGGAAAAATCATTTTTAAGGTTAATAAATTTCTATTGGCTATAAAGGTGTTAGGTTTGAATTTTTTTATTATATGTTGAAGTTTGGGTGTAAGGTTTTGTACATAAGGTAATGAAACGAAAGTTTTAATATTATTGTCTATCTGATTGTTATTTTGGGTTGTTCGTGTGATATTATTGATATTATTGGTGTTTGTATTGAAAAGTAATCTATTAACAAACTTTTTGGGATAATTGTTATTAATTAAGATTTCTCTAAATTTTATAAGATTTTTATATTTTAAGGAAGGGTGAGATATCCTTTCAATTCTATTTTTTAGTCCTTTAATAACATTTATCTTCATTTTAAGTGGATGGTATGAAAAAAAGTTTAGGTATCTGCCTGACGACATAGGTTTTTGATACCAATCAGTTATTAGTACATTGTTTTCAGTTTTTATGATTTTGGTATCAAGGAAAGCGATGCTATTATTTTCTTCTTTCTCTATAGTAAATTGTAAGTATGGATTATAGCTATTGAAAACATTAATAATCTCATTTTCACTATCTTTAGGTATAGCGCAAATTATGTCGTCAACAAATTTTTTTATAAATGGTAACTCAAAAGAAAGTTTTGGTATGCAGATGGTAAGTAAATCATCCATTATGTATTGTGCAACAATTGGTGATAAGCTGCTTCCCATCGGCATACCAAAAACTTGTTTATAAAATATGTTTTGAAATTTACAAAAAGTTGAATTAAAAATAAAATTTATAATTTCTAAAAAATCTTGAAGATTAAGTTGACAATGAGATTTTATTGTTTCCCATTTGTTAATGATTATATTTCTAACAAGTTCAATTGGAATATTACTGAATAATGAAACAACATCCAAACTGACCAACATAAAGTTTTCGGGTAATATAATGTCATTAATGAATTGTGCAAAGTGAAAGGTATCTTTTACATAATAAGCATTCTCAACATCATAAGCTTTCGTTAAGATGTCAGTAATAAATTTTGCCAATTTCGAATTTGGAGAATTTATGGAGGATATGATAGGTCTTAGGGGCATTTCTGTTTTATGGACTTTAGGATCTAAAAAGGGTTTTTATTATAGAATTGACTGCAATCCCAAAAAACTTTATAAATAACATTATCTAAACAGTCAAGATCATCCTCCATTTTATATATATATATATATATATATATATATATATATATATATAATCATAACCTTATCTACCGTTAGGTGTTAAGGTGATTAAAGTATTAATGGTACCGAATTTCAGATTTATATAATTGTCATTCTGACAGTATAATTTATTAAACCAATTTTCATGATTACCAACCTTGTAATAAATAGTTTCAAAATATGAAATGTCACTAGGAAAATTTGACATGTGTGACTTAACTCTAAATAACACAGAGCTCAGTTCATATTTAGGAACCCTAGTGAAGACCACCCAGAAACCAAAGATCATCCAGAAAGTCAAGCTGCTGTACAGTAGTGGCAACCATGTATTATTTATGGGGGTGCGCTTTGTCATTTTTACCGTTACGTCTTTGTAAGAACAGTAACTGTTTTTCGATTAACAGTTAGTCGCCAGCCAGGTACCAACCAGTATACCCTTACTTAATACTTATACAGTCCACTAAAGAGCCCCTTTTAAGAGCTCAGGCTGGTGTATTCACTCACAGTTTATATTTTTGAAGCTGAATAAATTCCAATAAAATTATGGAAGTGTTTTAATCATTCGCAGTGGTGTATTCTCTATATATAATTAGGGAACATTACAAAGTGGTATTCAACCCAATTCAGCTGCTGCGAATGGGATGTGGCCGAACGTACCATAAGCTTATTATGGAAGATTACACACATTCTCTAATGCTTGAATGTCAAGAGAAGACATTGAGTGTAGTGAAAATATAGATTCTTGCCAATTGTAAAAGCCCAGTTTGTCGGACGGAATAGAATAGTTTGACAGACTTGTACTTTATTCGTCAATAAATATACTTCCAATAATTTTGGTCTCCAAAACTTTAATTAAAAATATATATTTCGCATTATAAACATTGATTAGTATTCCGATACAACTCCTAAATATATTGTGTGATATGAAAATTTCAAGAGCAGATCTTACTTTAAAAGTCACTAATTTAGAAAATATCATCAAGAGTCTCCATATGAGTAGTAGACACCATAGTAAGAATTTATCATAAAAAAAGTTTATAATTATGCGAATAAACGCGTATATTTTAATAAAAAAATGAGTGGGTTATCCTTTATTTCGATTTGAGTAAATCAATTAATTACCCGTGATTGGATTTACCAACCCTCCAGGAAATTAAATTTAACACAGTGTTACGAACGGCACATGCATATTAATTTGGCAGTTGCTGTAATTCTTTAGGTCGAGATATTTCTAATTCTAGTATATTATAAACTTTGTAACAAAACTTCTTTCACCACAAAGTCAATAACAATAACAGTACAAATTAAAACTTAATTGCTGTGAAAATACGTATGTAATTATTACCAAGAAGATATTGTACTGCGTGTAGAATTATATCTAATTCATAACTGAACCTACAAACATTAAAGGGTACTCTAATCTCTGTTTTCTACTCCCCACTTAAGTTAAGTTAGATTAATACAAACCGCAAACAAGCAATGTAATTTAAAATTATTTCGCACATCACTTCTAAAATGTTGCATCTGTTTTTGTACGAATTTCAACTTAAATACGTCAAGAGGTATTAAAACCCAGGAGAACAAATAACTGTTAAACTGAAAATGTATCCATTAATTTTCATTTAAAGCAGTATACAACAACAATTTTCCTTTAAGAAAATACGTAAGTAAAGCAATATAAGCAGAAACTTTTAATTTCAAAGCACGTACTACAATTATAATTTTGGAAATAGAAACAACGGTTTCGGTTGCGATGCTCCTAATTACCTTTAAACAAGGATTATCTTGAACTCTCCAGCTGCAAAGCTCATTCTAAAGTTTATAAGTAAGTTAGGTTATATGAAGTGTGGAAACCATCCACAGTACAGATAACAATGTTTTGTTTTAAAGTACATCTTTCGAGGCGGCAAACAAAATGTTCCAAAGCGTAACCCAATTTCCATTCGTGGAAAAGCCTACCATCTAATAAATAAATTAATTATTAAAACTGTTCAAATTTTAACGTGAAACTATAGAAAAAGCAGCTTTTGTAATATAAAACAAATGTAGTTTTTACAAGTGAATTTAGCATTACTGCAAAACGAGTTATTAGGTTATTTATATTAATTTAAAATTAATATCAAAAATTTTTACACAGCACCCTAAAATATTAAAATACTAAAGACCATCTGAAACGTATAACTAAAGGATCTAACATTCTAACATAAACAAAAATACACAATTACTACGTACATATGTCAACCAACATAACTACAACCAAAATCAGAAGAAACACATCTAAACTAGAATGAAAATGACGAAAATCCTAAAGAACACCTTCCAGATAGTACACAGTAAAAAATGCAGTGGTGGTGAAAAACATATTTGGTGTGGTGAAATATCTGAGTGTAAATTTCTACACTCATGTGAATAAAATTAACAACTAAAATTAACACGCAGCACCAGGTTTCTTATGAGTGTTATCTTAATTTAAAAAATGGGTAAAAATAATGTTTTTGGTGTACAAAAAACATTTGAATTTAGTAAAGATACTCTCGTTAGTGTAAGAGTCATCTTTCAAAAAATGTATTTCACTATTCTAGCATGTTAACAACATTAAAGAGTGTTAATAAGATCCAACAAAACCGATTTAACCCTCGCGAGTGTCATCCACCGAACATCCACCTCCAACGCGTATAATCACGATTGGACGTGAGCACTTTTATTTACTGTTTGTGTTTGAATGTAGTTGGTTCTCTTTGAAAGTGACAACAATGATTTTTAAGATTCAACTAGCCAATAAAAGTAAATATGCTAAAATAGAAGAGGATGCATCTTTCTACGATCTTGTGCAATTATGTAAGTAAGATTTTAAAACTATAATTTCCAGTCCTGGTTGTGTCTATTCATCTTTTTCTTATGTAAAAGTTTTAGCTGCCATGTTGATCCATTGTAATTTAAGTCATCATTATGCATAAATAAAAATAATTATTTTTACGTGAATTGTGGATAAATAATAGATAAAATTATTTTCAGATTTTTGGTTTACAAGGAATAATTTAAATGCAAAACCGCTTCTGGTTCCTGCTATGTAGTACCTAACTCTAAGTAGCTATGTAATGAAATTATACTTCCATAGTTTAATTATTGCCGCGCTCTACGCATTGGTATAGTAGGTATTGACGGCCGAACTCAGCTTACAAAGATGGCGGCGATGGCGCACATGTGTTTATAAAATTCACGTGTGATTTTTAAGAACTGACATTGCGATTAGTGACATTAAATGACGTTTCTATAATTACAGGTAAAGTTTGTAATGTAAATTAGAATGTGTCAATAATAAATTTAATAAAACTTTAATTACAGAAACTGGTGGTCATGATGGTGATGACTGGGTCATTTACCCTAATCATACAAAGGAGCTCATAGGTAATTGTTCAAAACTAATGTTGATTTCCTAGTAGTAAAGATTCACTTTTTTATTATTTTAATATTATCAGCCGTACTTATAGAAAGATTTACACGCGTGCAACATTAATAAACATTGTGTTACAAGCGTGTAATTTATCTATAGTACGGCTGTAAATAATAATAATAATAATCTTTATTTAGCATTCGCTATAACTTTACATATAGGTACTACAGTGGTCCCTTTCATTACACTTTCTTACAATAATTACCAACAGCACAAGTTACAATAACAGATAAATATAAAAAGTATACAAATAAATAATATAAATGACTATATGTATAAATTATATGACTAGATGCTAGATATAAAGAATTCTTTGACTTTTCTTTTAAACATTTTCAAATTTAATCCTTTTATTTGTTCAGGCAATTGATTGTAAAGAATAATTCAATTATAAAAAAGAATTTTGTGCTTTTGATGAATTTCTTCGGCTTAAATAAAAATTATTGTTAAACCTTGTATTGTGATTGTGAATTTCATTTACTAATATTAAATTATCTGTCAAATATTGTGGTAATAACCCTAATTTCATTTTATGCACAAAAACAACAACCTGAATTTTAAAAAAGCAATGTATTCCACTCTTGTATATCTATTACAATTAAGTATTACTCTCATTGCTTTATTTTGTAGAATTTGTAATTTATTGAAATCCCCTTTATTTCCCATAAATAAAATAGTAGCGGCAAAGCAAAAGTGAGGTAGTATTATTGTATAAACACCAATCTTTTTGACCAAGTTGACAAATAACCACTACATCTCCTCAAAACCCCAATTTTTTTCGAAATCTTTTTACAAATGTAATTAATGTGTTCATCAAATTTTAACTTTTTATCGATAATAATACCCAATATCTTATGACTGTCTACTGTTTCAACTATCTCACCATTAACATTAACTACAAAATTATTAAAAACCTCTTGATACCCACTCCCTTTACCAATAATTAACGATTTAGTTTTACTTACATTATGTTTTAATTGATTACTTCCTAACCAATTACTTATATTATTTATATCCTCATTTAAATCCCTTTGAATACCAATATTATCCCTCCCACTAATGTACACAACCATGTCGTCAGCAAACAGATGAAATTTACATTTTTTAATGACATTACTAACATCGTTAATATACAGACTAAACAAAAGGGGTCCTAAAATACTCCCTTGTGGTACTCCATAATCTATGTTCCTGTCTGATGATACATTTTGGTTACATTTTACATGCTGCTTCCTATTATCCAAATAACTTTCAAACCAATTTAATACAATTCCTCCCACCCCGTAATTTTTTAATTTTATTAGTATTTTATTTATATATGTAAATAATATAATATACAAATTATAACATTTTGTCTATAAGGTATTCTATAATATTTAAATATTGTACCTATTATATTGTACATATTTTTATTTATTAATTCTGTATTTATAATTTAACCATTTATCTTTTTTAGGCCATAATTTTTTTTAAATTGGATTTATTTTTCTTTCTATGAGAAACACTAGATGTGCTTTATATACACTTGTTTCTATTTCCACAAACCTTATTCTGTGATTCACTTTATTTTCTTTTGTAGCTGCATGCTGCTTGGTGTTATGCCCTTCAAGATTCTGCTGCTGTGGTACTCCCAAAACCGTTCTCTGGGCTGGATAGCTGTCAATACTGAAATGGTGAGCTCAATTTTCTTTTTATTTATTTACCTTTCTTAAATAGCATTTCTTGATTACTATTCAAGAAACATTATTGCTAACTTCTTCTTCACTTGTTGCTGGTTTCTTGAAAACAACCGTATGTAGGATACTAATTAATATTTTACGTTCTTCTCCTGTAGTTCTTTTTTAATTATTTTGACCAATAAACTATACACTATTAACCCAGGATAACTTCTTAAACTTTTATTTATTATTTTCTTTATAAATTATACATTTATTTTCTGGACAAATTCATTTACAACCATTTTTATCATTTTATTAAATTCATCTCCCCCTTTTATTTACATCACTACCCCTTGGTAACTTAATATTGTTTTTCTTGCAATTATTTTTCATATATTTTGATAGTTTATAATTTTATTCAAAAAATATCTTGACCTTGATCATTACTTCAGTAATTTGATTATTGTCTATAAAGCAATTGTATTATGTACCTACTAACTATATATGGTCGTCAAGACTATTTTTATATTGCTGTTAATAATGTTTGTACTGTTTTATAAACCTTTGTAACTAATACATTTTCTTTTTCAGATTTAACTGGAAGTGAAGATCCTGTAGACCCAAAATTGTTTTCCTGGTCAAATTTTGTTACTATATACATGTATCTAATAAATAAATTAACTCAAACTTAAATAGTTTTAACAATAAATCCTTTTAAAAATTCAATTCATAATTACAAATGATAAACACAAACAGTCAACTTTGAACTTTTTTACATTGGGTAACAAAATTAAGAATTCATGATTTTCAAATAATGAAGAAAAATCATCACAATATGTATTTACATTGGTTTATTTAGATTTAGAATGTATTTATATTTTGCATTTTGTTTTAAAATAAAACTAATATTTGTGTGCACTATTTTTTACCTTTTTCTGTTTTATCCTAAATTACAAAAAAATATCTGAACCAAAAAATAGAAGTATATAATTACACGAACAAAATAGTTATTTACACTCCAATAAATGATTGTAACCACTATAGTTAGTTCCTTTTCCATAAAAAAAATGTTCCTTACCATTATAAGTAATAATTTTTACACTAAAAGAATGGGAAATTAACACTCAGTTCGTGCATACTTTACACTCAACAAATGTTTTCTCAACAATATGGTTGTCATTTTTACACTCAGTGTCCATGACTTTAACCTGCATTGAAGGTTAAAGTTCTTATATATATTACCACTTTTAAGACCAATGTTATTTACACTCGTCAGTGTGGATAAATAGGAACCACTCTGGGTGTTATTTGAGTGTAAGATTTAACACTCCATTTTTTACTGTGTACCAAGTATTCGATGACATGCACAATCTGCATGAGAAGATTGTTATTTGTAGTAAACGGGAAAAAAGGCTTTGGACTAATTGAGAAATAATAGAAAACAAATAGCACAATCTTCAGTATTACTGACCATAACACTTTTAGTTTTTTCGATTTCCGGGTTGTAAAAATTCTTGGTTTGTTTAAGACGTAGTTTATAAACGGAAAACCTTTTTTAAATGTTATGGGTACAAGATTTAATCACTCCGTTGGAGGATGTATTAGTTTTCAAACAGTTTCCCGTTTACACCCTTTATGGACATTTTGGGTTTATCTCGTGAAGAGCATTTGTAGGGAAGAAGATGAAGAAGATCTAATCGTGTCTCTTACTGAGATATGATGATATATACGTACATACATTACTCGCATAGTTAGTACCTAGTTTCTCCAGAGGCTAACAAGTGGTCCATGGTAAGGGTTTACGAGATTGTGGAAATACTATATGGGTATTTAACAGATAAACGTTTGATTCCGTTGTGTAAAGCCGTTAATAGATCTCCTTATTGTTTAGTGGTTGAGCCAGTGGCGCCTTATGTATTTTTTTGTTTGTGGAGATACCTAAACAACACGGAATTATCCGATGATCTGCAAACCCCACGACCATCAACTCCAGAGCTAGTTATTACTTTGTGGGAGCATTTCCCATATTACCTAAATAATCCCAAGTTATTCTTTTTGTTTAAAAGAAAAAGAACGTTAATGTTTAGTTTATGCGTCTCCAAACGATATGCTGTTACAGCGACAAATTTAAACAGTATTACTTAAGGATTCACATAAAGTACGATGGTATTCATTCAAAATTGTAACGTGTAGAAAATTTGAAGATTCAATTTATACACATAATGCTACTACGATCCTGTATATAGTGAGAAATTTCTGTTGGGTTAAGTTGAAATTCATTTCCCATCCCATTCATTTGCCAAATATGCGTTCGTTTCAATATATTTACAAAAAACTGCATCCAAAGTTGCAAAGTTTAAGCTGATAGAGCTATAATATGAATATGAACTCTCAGAGTGAAATTGTTTTTGCAGACAAAATAAGTAATACAGTGATATCGAGCTTCTTTTTCGTTTACACGTACAGACCTCATATAGAATATAATTTATTAGTCTGCACTATATCTTGTCATATATTCGTATTTTAATACTACATATTTGTATTTTAAGCTATGAATAAAATTTGTAGTAGTCAACAAAACAATAAATTCAGTTTCATCTGTAAGGTTTAGCAACCTTTTAGAACGCAAAATATAATAAGAGTTCTGCGTTTTCTGTATTGTTTAAAAATGTCATTAAGTTTGGTTTGTTTGGACCGTTTAAAAATCGCTCTCTTAAATTAATAAAATTCATATACTTTTCACATCCCTGTAAGATAGTATAATAGGAGCTCTGGAAAGTCAACACGTCAACTTTCGAGCTAGCGTGAATGTTGGTTTTTATTATCATATCATTAACATAAAAATTGGTATGAATCTTTTGATTTCGTTTAGTACCGATGTGTGTGATTCTGTGCATTTCCGTCTCGTATAATTAAAATTATAGTTAAATGATGTTACCGTATTTGTATTTCGCTACAATCTATTGAGAATACTGCTTCGTGCTAAAGTTCTTTCATTTGAACACTGTATTGGTTTAAAGAATTAGTTTAAAGTTAGTAATCAGTGAATTTGTGTTATTATTAAATCAACGCGTTTTATTAATAATCATATAACGCATTATATCGTACAAAGACTGTCAATAATAACGATTCAAGCAGCATTCTAGTTAAACTTTACGCACCGTTCAGTTTAAAGTTAGGTTTTACGTACCGTTCAGTAAAGATTAGATTTTAGTTTCGTTACAGTAAATAATTACAGCAAATTTATTCCTAAGTCTGTCGTCAAATATGAAAAACCAGTTGCTTCCCGCAACTGCGGTTCCGATCAGCAGTTTCTCTTGTGCGAAGTTTTGTGTTTATGACCAATGGTTTTAGTTTTACAAGATTTGAGCCATTTTTGTGCGAAGCTAAGTGTTAAGGATAACTGTATTTAGAATTCTGACCAAGTTGTTTATGTAAGTTTCAAAAATAATGTCTAATTATTAAAGTATTAGTACTTGTGAAATTTTATTATGGTTTAAATTTTTATTTAATTTGGTATCCCGAAATTTAAAGAAATATGTAGGAATGATGAATGTAAGTAATATAGTTTTTGGTGTAATAATTTCAAGATTTTGATTCAATATACAGATATTAAATGTTTATTATCGTTTGATATAGTTCGGCTCAACAAACTGTTAATGTTTATTTTCTTAACAAAATGTTTTGAATTTAAAAATATTTGCTCCGGGTAATTCAAAGTAAATATAAAAGGGAGGTCTTTCCCAAACTGTGCATTTCCCACCTTTATTCAAATAATGTAACATCTATTTAGTTTGGTGGCGCCCTCTATCTGGATTTATTATCTAATCAGAAGCTATTGTGATTAACACCCACGAAATCTGAATATAATTTTATTTAATACGATGTCTCGACCGGAGCATTAAAATCTTTAGTAAGTATTACGCATTTATGGAGTTAATTGATTTTAATTATTGTTAATATATTGCTACAATTCTCCATAATCACAAAAGAAACGATAGAAGCTATTACATCCAAAGTTGGAAACTATCATCATAAACCTTCTCTATAAGGTGGAGGCGTAGTTCTAACTCCGCACTTAGAAATTTCAGAAGTAGTATTGTAAGTGATGAATGATAACCATCATGGATAAAAAGGTGGTGGTTGATTGATATACGACAATCGAGAGATACAAAAACAAAGAGCGGCAAGACGTGACCAAGGTCAACTATTGTTGCTATTAGTTGTTGGAATTAGGTTAACTGATCTTCACTAAAATGCCTTTATAAAAGCATTGATGTAATTATGAAGGTTATGGGGTTGTGAAAAGTTCCTGACGAGTTTGTTGAATGATTTATACAAGACGAGTTTTCTTTGTCTCACTATATTCACTTATACACACACACACACACACACACACACACTCTTTGTTAATTAGTATATAATAACTGATTAAAATAAATACCAATTCAGCAATATGTTTCTGTTTTACTAGTGGAGTCAATTTACTTAAAGATTTTAAGAAATTTCAAAGTTCCTATTCTTAATATATCTTATCTACACTTCTAAATTCTATGTCATTTATAACGTGCCAACAATATAACTTGAAACCTGTGGAACTAACCATTAATTTTCGAATGGATGCGTAGTAGATGCTACACCTACTGCAGATGAATGTAAAAAATTAGGAATAGAGCACAACATTAATCTAATCCGTAGTAGACTCTTTGATGTTACTCCGTAAGAGTCTGTCATAGTATAAATGCATCGACACTTATAGAAATATTCCCTTTTCCGTCCATACCTTAACATCGTTTTTTGTAGTTTTTAATAGGTTTATTTGAGGTTAGGGAGTAAAATGCTTTAATTTAAATTTAAAAAAAATTGAAATCAAATGAATTTTACTTTGCTCGTTCTCATAACAATCAATTTTCCTCAAAGAGCCACTCAAACCTTTATAATAGTTATGTCACTCCATTAAAATCGCATGAAAATAATAAGCTTTACATTAAATTTCACCGTAATTTTACGAGTACATTCATTTCAACATTGTATATCCGACGATGTCTTGTTTCTTTTTATTTTTCGAAAAGAATGTAGAGATAAACTACGAACACAAATCATAGGTTTCAGCTTTCACAGCTTCTTTCATCTATTCATTTCTATATAATCGTTATATTAACTGACTCACGACCCATATACTTTGAATAGAGCGCTTGGATGAATATTAATGTTTCATTTATTCTAGGAACTCGGTTGATCTATGAATTTGAAAATGCAATCTGAATATTAGCTAACGCTTGAGCTATCACGTTTTGAAGAACTACCGCATCTATTCTGTGTAACCATAAAATACGACGTTCGCTTTAACTAAATTTATGTATATCTAACCGGAATTGGAATGTCATTTGCAGGTACCATAATTCTAAATAGATTTCATTGAAACAGCGGAAAATATTAACCGTAAATTCTAGCTTTAGTGGAAAAAAAGGAGCTCAGGAGTGGTTATTTATAATGGAACTGTTTCCTAGAGAAAGATCATCTTGGTTCACTTCCAAACACCTTGGACACCTTGACATTTATTTTTCTGCCTATTTTCTAGTGAAAACTCCGCAGTGGCGGAAAAGCTGTTTCTTTGGGAAACAACTAAATCACGCTTCTGGAATTTTGTATTCCTTTGATTCGTTTCAGATAATCGGATAACCTTTGAATATTCCGATACTCTATCCGATCCGTATCCGACTGGAGTCGAATCGGATTAGTATTTCTGGTATCGAAGTCGCACTTCTACTCCTTAATTCGATGATTTTAATCAGTTTTGTCCGTAATCAAGACTGATAATTTTTTTAATCTTCGATGTTTTTGACCTAAGAATTCACTAGAATCATATATAAATAATTTTAACTTTGTTCAGTATAGATTAGATCAATCTGAACAGAATTCACTTTTACCTGGCTTTAGAATTAATAAATTGATTTTGCATTTCATAATGTTGGATATTTGAAACATGCAATATAATTGTACATCTAGTAACAAAAGTAAATTAAAGGTTTAATCAAGCCAGGAAATAAAATTTTTTTTACTAGCACTTTCTAATTTTCAATTAGCCTACATTATAAAAGCGTATAAATATAAAGTATAAATAAAAACTACAGTTTTTCTATTTATAGAACAGAAGTTTCGATAATTCATATAGGCCCTTTACACGATCAATCGGATTGACAGCCCAGCCATGAATTGACAATCTGATTGGCCGTGTAAGGTCAAGATTGATGGATTGATGAATTAAATAGATAGATTTCTAGATATTTTAAAATTCAAGCTTCAATCACGGGTAGTGGAGGGACGACTGTCATTATAATTGATGATGATATGACTCGCGATCAATCTTTCCGTCAGTCTAGTACTTACATGCCGCAATAGAAAATGCTAGCTAGCTTTTGTCATTCGAGTCTCCTGATTGCGGTGATAACAATGACCAAGTGTTGAGAAGATTGGCATCAAAGAAAGCAATAATAGTCGACCCCATAGCAAAAGAGTTAGCGTGCGAATACCTGTTTTTGATTCTACAAACACAGCACATCCTGAAGTACCTGAGTACCTCAACATAGTCAAGGTATTTGGTATATTAATTGTGACATGCAAAAAAAAGAGAGACACGTAATTTTCATGTGAATTTCTATTCGCGCGCTACTTGGGTAAGAACCGCAAAGTCAGCGTCAATCTTTCCTCTGCCGATACAGAATCGCTTATATTATGGTTGTATTTGTTTGGGATACACGCGGCACTATCTTGCGTAGCACTACAAACATCTTTAGCATTGGTCTCTGAGATCTCACGCAACAAGTTTAAATGACTATACTTTACATGTTTTTTGTATTATTTTTTCACTCCGTCCCCGTTTGAGTTTTTTTTTGGCGATAAACCTTCTTTTTACTCGACATCCGCACTTGATGGTACATACTTCACTGTAGAGCTGAAATTATTTCATGCCGACTGCCAGTCTGATTGATAGTGTAGGGTCTCTCGTGATTGAGTTCAGGAACGTCAGTATGATTATTTCAGTCAGAATGTCAATCCGAATCATCGTCTAAGAGACCCTATGAAGTAAGTCCATCCGCAAACGATGCGAAGTAATAAATTAAACTGACAGCGGAACTCATAGGCGTCGGTGATAATTTTTTTGAATAAGTAACATAATAGTATATTATATACCAAGGTTGTGAAGAGTTTTTTCTAGAGCCGAGCATTATTAGATCCCGAGATGCGCAGCATCGAGGGATATAAGATGAGAGGCTCTAGAAAACACTTCACAACCGTGGTGTATATATTATTTTTTTCACTACTAGTACTTTTATTCCTTTTATTCTTCTCACATAAAAAACGTACTATCGCGATCACGGATTTTTTCCTGGATGCCAGTGTATAATGGGATGAATTTTTGCCCCGTGTTACACTAAAATCTGGATTATTGACTAGTAGTCAATAATAAAAAATTATTTACCACTAGGCAAGAAGGCTAACTTCACAAGGTGACAACAGACTAGATAATAGTATGTTTTAAAGCTAGTAGTGAAAAATAGTATATTATATACCAAGGTTGTGAAGAGTTTTTTCTAGAGCCGAGCATTATTAGATCCCGAGATGCGCAGCATCGAGGGATATAAGATGAGAGGCTCTAGAAAACACTTCACAACCGTGGTGTATATATTATTTTTTTCACTACTAGTACTTTTATTCCTTTTATTCTTCTCACATAAAAAACGTACTATCGCGATCACGGATTTTTTCCTGGATGGCAGTGTATAATGGGATGAATTTTTGCCCCGTGTTACACTAAAATCTGGATTATTGACTAGTAGTCAATAATAAAAAATTATTTACCACTAGGCAAGAAGGCTAACTTCACAAGGTGACAACAGACTAGATAATAGTATGTTTTAAAGCTAGTAGTGAAAAAAAGTATATTATGTATTAAGGGCTTAATTGAGTGTCTTCTCGTTTAAGGAAATTAGTTTCAGTTCTGAGTTTGATCTGAACAATAGTACAAGTGAAAATGAATTTATTGCGCGATTACATTCCACGAGCGTAAAGTTGTGCGTTATCCATTAATATAAAATATTGAAAGAAGATAAGAATAATGCCGTAGAGGAACCAATCATTTGCAGCGGAAAAAAGAAAATTGATATTTCAAAAGACGACAAAAACGTTATTCGACGTAAGGCATATTCATTTTACTTAAACAACTCTTTGGAAAATATTGAAGGAACTTAATTTTTGTTGTGAAAAACCTAGCAGAAACTCCCGCCTAATTGATAAGATGAAAATTGTTTCGTGGAGAAGAAGATATCTTTGGGAAATTAACCTACCACGAAGACATGAATGTAGACTTTTTCGAGGAATATGTTTCACAAATGATTACATTACTTCTCCAGGGCTCTGTTATTGCGATGGATAACGGTTGTTACCATTCGCGACTTAGCGAACGTTTGCCAACAACCGCGTGGAGAAAATAAGATATATCTAATTGGTTGCATGACAAAAAAAGATCCGTTTCAAGAAAACCTCTTGAAAAGAAAGTTGATCGCCATAGCTAATATCGTTAAGTCTCAATATAAAATGTATGCAATCGATAAATTAGCGGAGAAAAATGGTATTAAGATTCTTCGTCTTCCGCCATACACAGTATAAAATCTTTACACTAGAGTGCACTAAACCACTCTAAAAACTCAAAAACATTCACAGTAAAATATCTAATTTGTATCTTCGTGTAGAATGTAGATCATAGACTAACTTCAATACAATGTTGTAAAAGTGTAAATTTATCACATTCCAAAACAATGATATCTTTAATCATTTGTGGCAACTTTATCAGTATAAAACAGTCAAATAAATAAATCACACAGAATAAAAAACTACAATACTTTTACTCTAAGTTTTATTACTTTCTAAAATTCCAATCCAAACAGAAAACAAATTATACAAAAGTTTTATAACAATCAACTCTAAACAGGCAATATTTTATTCTAAATATATTGGACTTACTTTTAAAGTGGTCTCGTGTTAAAGTTTTACACTAAATTTTTTACTGTGTACCACTGCGAAATTTTTGGTAATTTCTGTTAATACTGATGATAGTGGCCGTGATTATGATGATAACGAATAACGTGCGGTATCTTAGTTAAATGCTCCGAACTCATTTATGTATGTTTTATGCATGTATTTTATATTTTATTTGTAGTTATGTTATTGTATTTATATTTAATAATTATATTTATTACATAATAAAGTACTTTTTTAAATGTTTTTTAATAACTCACTCATGTTTATTTTGCCTACAACTTTACGTAAAGTTCCTATGGGACGCCTCGGGCAAGACAAGCAGCGGAAGGTAAGCGGATTACTACAAGGGTTTTCTATTGTCATTTGCCAATTTAAACCGTAAATTCTGCTGTTATTATAAGCAGCCGTAAAATGATAGTAAAATTTGTAAAAATATGCATACAAGTTTGAAAATTAAAGACCCGCTTCTATGAAAACTTAACATTACTGTTTCTTTTGATTTACAACTTGGCGTCGTTTGCGGACGGACTCTAGAACAGGAAAATCAGAACCAAAATAATTAATTTAATTTAATGAAGGTAAAAACAGAAGCACGGTAAAAAAAGACTGAATAGGCAGAAAGTATTCGACAGTTTCTTTAATTTTTTAATTTGTCAAACACTGTGTATAAACGTTTTAATAGTGTATTTAGAATCCTGCCTTAAAATCAATAAATGATAATACTCCGCTGTTGTATTGCAACCCCGATAAAGTGGGTCTGAACTATTGTATATCAACTATTGTTGAGTTTTATATTAATCCGTAAATAATTCCTTAAAATATGGAGATTTTGTATAAAACATCACCGAGAGATTAAACGAAAATAAGGCAATTTGCATAAATTACCTGCAGGCTTTTTATGTATGCAGAAACTGGAAGACATTTTACCCCTAGGAAGGTTGTATAAATATTTAAAATCCTTTGACTGGGCTTATTCTGTGCTATGCACACCTTAACCTAGTATAACATATTAATAACAATGTCAGTATGTTCAAAATGTTTTTATATCAGTATTGAAGTTCCACAAACGTGGTTTTGTAGTAACTTAATGTATAAATAGTAACGATGTAGTAGAAGTGTTTAAAGATAAAACTTTAAGCAGTAATTACAAACGTATAAGTTAGTAGCAAATATTATTTTGCAGTTTACTAATAAGTACGTTCTTCAATAAATCTAACAGATTTCTTCTAAAACGTCGTAGGTTCGAAAATCTTAGTTGTAGCTTCCTAAACGAAGAAGACCTAAGAAGAAACAAAGAAAGCTATTATTATACGAATTTAAAAGGGGAAGTAGCGCCGCAGAAGCGACTCGGAATATTTGCGAACAAGAAGGCCACGGGTATAACAATACAAAAAATGGTATATATAACTGTAGTGTAACATATTCATTTATATGTTACACCTAAATATATTATAATACAATTAAAATTCAAATTTAACTGTAGAGTGGACAAATGTAAAGATATCAGCAAAAATCCGACGACCCATAGATGTACAAGAGGCCTTTCGATAGCAATGGCGATGGCGATAGCGGAGTTGTGATATTGCATAGCGTCGCCGTTAATGCATACTGGCGTAACTATTTTTTAGGAACTATAGGAGAGCGCGGTTTAAATGCTTATGAAAACTTTATTACACAGGACATGATGAATAATTCAGTTACAACATTTCAAAGAATTAGGCTCATATCATCTGTAATAAAGTTTTTATAACCAATTAAATCGCGTTCTTGTAAAGTTGCTAAAAAATAGAAACGCCAGTATGCATTAACGTCGACGATATGACTCAGTAGCACATAGTAACAGTTGCTTGAAAATAGTCACAAAATGGTGCTGGCAGCAATAATTCGCAGTCTTTATGCAACTTGAAAGCAGTGGATTGCTGTTATTGTATATATAATCAAGCAGTACCTGTGTAGTCTTAAGATCTGTGATATATCTAAATCATTTGCGGTAAAGATTGTGCCCTTAGAGGCCGTCGACTCGCTCGTTCATATCAATTCGTACTTTACCAGGAATCTTCACCATTGTTTCCATGCACATTATAACCGATAGCATAATAATAGCCATAACACACCCAGCAGACACACATACGTTTAATTTACGTCGAATCGACGTGGAAGTGGTTAAAAAAAGGTTATCCGTTGAAAATTAGACGTAGAATCTTAGTTGAAATATTAACGTCATTTTCGCAACCCTAGATAATCGTTAGTTTTTGGTGATTTTTAACTTCTTACATGATTATGACGTTTATTAGACGTGTTGGGTCCAATGTTTCCTAAACGTGTTTATATGACGCTAATGTCGTTAATTTAATGTCCAATTTATTTAACGGATAAATGTTTTATATCGATATGACGTTTTTACAAAAACGTGATTATAACGTTTCTACATTACGTTATTATGTCGTTGGAGACAGGCGTTTTCTAAATCAGTAGTTAACGTTAAACTTTCACATGAAGTTAATCACGTCAATATGATAACTTGATATTACGTTAAAATGACGTCAAGTTAAGGTGCCTTTTGGATTAGTAGTTAAAGCTTGACGTAAATATGACATTAAACAATAATGCAATAATTACGTTTCTACATTTCATTGTTATATCGTTAAAGGTAGGTGTTTTCTAAACCAGTAGTTAACGTTAAACTTTGACATGACTTTCATGACATCCCGTCAATATGACAACTTCACATTACGTTAAAATAACGTTAAGCTAAAGTGCCTCTTAGATTAGTAGTGAAAGCTTAATGTTGAAATGACGTTTAACAACAACGTGACAATTACGTTTCTGCATTACGTTATTATGTAGTTGACGATAGGTGTTTCCTAAACCAATAGTTAATGTTAAACGTTGATGTGACGTAAATGAAATCTCGAAAATATTGTAACAAATAGGGGAATCCCTATACGAAGGCGGCAGAACATTCCAGTGCGAAGCGTCATACACTCGCGAGAACATACTCGAAGATTCGACACGGGCTGCGTATATGACGCATCAGGCGGTTAGACGAGATGTATACACGGGTATGTTCCAGCGTTTGCTGGAATGTTTACATGGAAGTTATAAACGCCGTCCCGGATAGAAGGGAGTTCAGTTAGTATTCAGCCGATGAGTCAAAATGTGCTCTGTGTAATTAATAACCAAATATATTAGTGAATAAATAAATGTTTAATAATTGTTATAATAATACATAAATAGTTCTTATATAGTCCTCAAATAAATTTATAAATATCTAGCATTTAAGTTTGTTAAATAGTTTATAATTATAGTGTTTTTAACTAGTGTATGTAAATTAATATTTCTCTTGTGAATAGACGATTTAAACAGCATTTTTGTTATTATTTTAAAAAGAACGTTACAATATGACAACTTTGTATTATAAGATGTCTCTTGGATTAGTTGTTAAAGCTTGCCGTCGATATGACGTTGTAGAACAACGTAGTAATTACTTTTCTAAATGCTGTTGTAATATCATTGAAGATAGGTATTCCCTAAACCAATAGTTAACACTAAACGTTGACAAGAAGGAAATGAAATCTCGAAAATATGACAACTTTGTATTATGTTAAAACGGGCAATAATAATTTCGACGCAAAGTGCTTAATGCAATTAGATATTAAATTAAATGCTGCATTTAATGATATAATATCAAATGCAAACCCGTCAAAAAACTAATTAAACCTTCTTTTGTTAATATTGCAGAAGCCGTCAAACAGAGTCTTCACGAGCGTGCCAGTGAAAACGAAAAAAAAAATTATTCTGGTTTTATAAAAAATGTTTGATTTGAAACACAAATATTTTATTGTTTCTTATAATTAAATGTTATATTTAAAGTTCTTATTTTGTCATATGGATGTTCTTTCAAGTTTAAAGTTATATTATACAATTTATAATTAAGTAAGATTGCTTGTTATACCTTAATCTGTTCAACTCCTCCACATTCACAAACTCCTAAGCAGCTGTTACTAACCATTATAAATGATTTTCTGTTTCTTATAAATGAAAATTCGAGTACCAAATTTCCAGGCTTTGAGAGTCGGTATTGGGTAAGTACCTAGCCAGTTTTTATTTGACCGTTAATTTGCGTTCCACATTCTGATGCAGAAAATTCTATAACAGACCCCTGATGATGATTGTAATTGTATTGTTAGGTGTGCAGGTCAAATTGGCTAGTTTAAGATTTGTGTTTTAAATTGCAGATCAAATGCTAATATATGGGTCAAACGTCAAATCTCAATAGTACATAAACAGTGCAAACTGAAATTAGGATTCAGTAAAATGAAGTCATTTTAGCGTTAAAGGTACATCAAAGTTTTGTATAAAAAATAGACGTTTATATGTCTTCGACTTAAAAACGTCATATAAACCTATACAGTACGTAAATGTTTTGGTCCAAAAGTGACGTTCTTATGTCGTCAACAAATGAGCTGAGTCAAAAATGGTGTTCATAAAACGTTATTATAACGTATTAAACATGTGAAAGTTTTGGTGCAAACGTGACGTCTTTTTGTCGTCAACGCATTACCTACAATGGCGCTAACACATCGTCATTATAACATGTACAAGAGGTTACAGTATTGGTAAAAACATAACGACCTTATGACGTCAATAATGAAACGTAAAAAACACGTCAAATAGGTGACAACAGTGTTGAATGTTCACGTGTTTGGGGTGCGATTATAACGAGCTAACATGATGACCTGATTTGGTCATAGGACAAACGTTTTTAAGAGACCGTCATAATCTGACGTCGAATCAAATGTATAACGTTGAAAAAGTAGTTGATTTATGCTCCACGGTTATTTCTTAACGTTAATTCAACGTGTCTGTGCACACTGGGCTGTAACGGTCGACGAGAAATCATTAAAAATAGTAAAGATTTTTAAAGAAGAATCGTAGCACATGGTCAAAAAATTGTGAGAAGGTCACAAGACAGATATACAGAGCTTCGAAGGAGGCTCGAACAAACTTCTTAAGTATTGACACTGGTCTCAACTAAAAGAGGTCGGGGCACAGAATGCGTTGGACCGGACTGGTAGGAACGCACCTGATGCCTACCTAATAATGCCGCACCGCGTGGAAATGAAACCGATTGTCTTACGAAGCTATATATCATGGAATCATATTCAATTTTTGATTGGATGGCTGCACGATGTAACTGCTACAAATACTCTATGTCTGCGCCGCAATTACCAGCGAAAATTGAAAAACTGTAAATACCATCTCAGTTGACAAATCAAAATTGCGAAACTGGCCCAAAAAACTGTTTCGTCAACGAAACTGACCATTTCGTCCTTTAGAATGATTTCAGAGTTTATATGACGGAAGCGTATATACTACTACAAAAGTGCCTCTCTGCATTTGAAAGGTAAAACCATTACTATTTGATTTGTGCGCTAATGCATCGAGCGCTAACTGCAATTGTTCTTGGGCATCGTTTAAGGAGACTAGAGGATATATTGACGTAGACGGCCGGACTCCGGCTAAAAAAGATTGCCAGCGGTAGATATATTAAACAGATAACACTTAATTAACAAATTTTGAAGAATAAACAACAAAAGTTGGTGGAATTATAAGGTATCTGTCGCTTAGAAGATCGGCTGCGAACTTGTAGATTACCCCACATTGCATAGGTTTTCGACGCATAGAACGCTTTTCTACCAAACGAAAGTTATCGGGATTACCCTATCTGAATAAATAATGTTCCCTGAATAGTGCTAAATAATTTACATTTGAGACCGAAATAATGTAAATAGGCAGTGAAAGAGAACGAATCAAATATTGAGTAAAATAATCACATTACAAATTTGAACCAATGAAAGCATACCAGCCACGACGCATACTAAATGTAGAGTTTTACAGACACATAATGCGACTGATTCTTTCGATTTCTAGGCCTGCAGAAAATTTAAAATACCTTTTTAAATAAATCTTTCAAAAAAGCTCATGAATGAATAAAACAACATGCACTGACAATTAAAGCTCTGAACACGGAACTGGAGATAAAACTTTCAAAGAATTCATTAAAATTTATGAGAACCAATAAACAAGTTTTGAATTCGTATCGGGAAAACGTACAGAATGGATAGATTTTCAGAAATTCATTCCTGTCAAACCAGGAGCACAACGATATTTAATATCGTTTAAAGAATGCAATTCTTCCGAATCTAAAAGTTCATTAAATGCAGATTTTGTAATTAAATAAGGTATAAAATTTCTTTATAACCTAAAAGCATATAGAAGCAGGTGAAATCAATACCAGAATTAATTTATCCCGTTCCTCCTCAATCTAAACATCGTTTGGATAGGTTCTCTATTAATTTTCGAAGAACATTTCGCTTAGTCGAGCAAATAATTGATTGTCAAGTTCATATTTTTGTGTTTAATAAATTGATGTCTTGTTAGAATAGAATAGACTCTTTATGTAAAAACATAAACCCATTTAAAAAAATTATTAGAAACACGCCAATGCAGTATAATAATCTAAACCTCCATCCGTTTCGATGCACCATGTGGCCAACCCATAATTCTGACATGAAAAACATTAATACAATATGGGGAGAAAATCAATTTATTCATTCCGTTATAAAATTGATGCACACTTTCAGCATTGCCCTACTATACTTGATACGAATAAATTTCTCTTGATAATAATATTATACAAATAATAAAATCGCATTTCCATCGAGAATTTACTTGAGTTTCTCATTTTGAATGGCTCAAATAGCAAGTAACGTTAGCTTTTGTTAGCTATATGTATTTGCAGTTTACTTTGAAGTTTGTATTTAATAAAGGTCTATTTAAGAGATTCTGAGCTCGTGATGCTCGCGCTAAGATGACTGACAAGTGACATTACAAAATAACATAGAACGTCAGGTAACAATAATGAATCAGTGTTTAGTAACAAACAAATCACGAAAATGATTATGAAATATTAAAATATTACAACGTAGTTATCTAATAATATTATTCTGTTTCCTGAAATAAGACATAACATAAAAAACTGCCTTAGGGTGTCTGATATGCCACGCTATGCTATACTATGCCTGTGAATTTTCTATTTTTGCTAAAACTGTGGCGCATGTGGTAGATATACATACGTTCTGTCATATTCTGTGCAATATAAAGAGGATTAGAAATAAATTGAATGCTTGCGATGCAATATAAAAATGATATTGTTGAAACTAGTTGTTCGCGTAAAGCTATTTTGTGAAGAAAATGAGCATCCTTTTGTAACTGCTACTGAAATAGCTGTATATTGGAGTGTCATGAAATGTGGTAACATAGTATAGTCTACATAATCCCAAAAACAATTGCTTCTGTCTTCTGTTTAGGAAGCTTCATAAGTTCCAAGTTGGTTTGTAACTTAATTTTTTAAAAGTAATACAAGTATTATTTATCATAAATTAAAATCAATTCCAAGTTTAGTTTTGGAATAGTATATTACCAACAAAATCAATAAGTGCCTTATAACAGATCGAAAAAGATTTATTAAGATTGTTGTTTTTATAGCAACCGGCACTGATACAGAGTTCAGCATTCAGTGACAGTTGAAAAAAATATTGTTTAAATATAAATAAACTCCTACACCGTACAATAACATCTACAGGGTAAGATGTCCATTTATTTACCTTAGTTTGGAAATTGGAGTTACGAAAAAAGTAACATACCAAAGTTGGTTGATTTAAAACTTTAGGTTTTATAATATTTTTGTATATGCTGGGTGCTTATTATCAGAGAATGAACATTTCTTGAAAATCCCAGACACCTGGGACCCCTGCCAGAGTTATTAATTTTTAAAGTTAATCACTAAATCTGGTTGCTTTAGTTACTCTTCCCGCAAACCAATAGGTTATATGTGTTTGTGAAGTGAAGCATAAGATTTTCCTTGAAGGAGCGAGTTTTTAAAAAATAACCCACGATGCTAGGCGCATCGTGAATTATAGTGCAACAAAAGAGTGGACAATTACTTTCCTTATTTAAAATGACCAAAGTAAACATGGTATTTATAAAGAGCGTTGGATAAAAGTAATTAATCCTTAAAGTGCACTAGTAGTTGATGGGGTTAAGGATTTATCGTTCGTTTTTTATACTAAAATATCTTTAGCGACTGGCAGCTCCAAGAAACTGTTGAAAATGAGTCCAGAATACATCAGTAAAATAAACAACTATCAAAAAGAAATAATAAAAATAGAGAAATATTTTAAGAGAAAATATGTATTTTCTGTAAGTTCAAAGTAGTTAACATGTAAAATATAGAAGTTGACGTTGATACCTTTTTGACTCAATAGTTGACACTAACATGAAATTAACATTTCATGCTCTAAAAGAATATACAATAAAGCAAAAAACTAGGTAAAATATTAATTGCTATGTAAACTAAACTGTCTCCCGAGCAGACATTTTTATTCGCTATAGCCACAGCTGTGCTATAATTGAATAACAGTAACACCATTTTCTTGAGTGTGAAAGTCTTTCTCAGCATTGCGACTTTTTATTGCTAGAACTTCATGGTCGGGCTTTAACTCCTGAATAACTCACACCTAATAGCAGTTTTTATCATCTATACTCTTCATGAAATACTTTACTTTCAATAACAAAACTTTCTTCCTCTGAACTATCTGATGCTTTCCATTCTTCCTTCGTTTCTGATTCCGTGTCTGTTTTTTAGCCTTCTTACTTTTTAACCATTTTGGCTTTGATTCTTTGTTTTTCAATTTGACTTCTCATTTTTTGTTTTCGGATTTTATTTTCTCATTTAATTTACATTTAAAATTTCTTTCTTAAGCTTTCCGTTTCGTTTCTCCCTCCTTTTCCGTTTTTTTCGTTCTTTTCCTGCATAGTATAATTTCCAGTTTTTAGCTGTTGCACCTAACGGTATTTAGAGAATTGCTCAGAGAATTTGGAGCAAACCAAAATAATTATACTTAGTTTCTAATCGCATTCACTAAAATCTAATTTATTCAAAAACAGTAAGTACATAGTATGTATTAAGCAAAAATACGTAAACTGGAGAACCGAAAATAGTAAAAATGTATAAGGCGTCCCAGTTTATATAAGAAAGTTGATAGTATATTATAAAAATATTAAAAATTTGAATTTGTTTTATATCAACCAACTTTCATATTTAACATTTTCTAGTAATTCTTTAAGTTAAGTAATCAGTTTCCAAGATACGGTCCTGGTATCATCATAAGGTATCACTCATACGTGAGCACGATCAATATACTTAAAGTATTGAAAGTATTCACAGTATATACCATCAATTATGAATATGGGTAACATCAATGAAGCGATCCTTGGCAGGTTTATAAAACAATCTTACCATTACAATTATGTACAGGGTTATTCATTATAGTATTTTCATCACTTTTCATCACCTTTGTTATTATTGTAGATAAAAAAGTTTCATATAAAAGTTGTATTGCTCTACCAATATATTTTTTAACTATCATAAAAAACAATTGCATATACAGGGTGTAGCTAATATAACTAGAAACCTCAGCTGTAATCATTTAGATTATTTTTCCTTATCAATATGTGGTCGTTCCCGCTAGTTTCGAGAAAATCGGATTTTAAATTTTAAGTATGCACATTGTACTCACATTACACTAAAAATACGAAACAAGCAAAACAACTTTAATTAAAATACTTAAAATTTAAAAGGATTTTCTCTAAAACTACAAGGAAATGACCACAAGAAAATATGTTCTAAATCATTACAGCTACCACGCAGTACGAGGTTTCCAGTTATATTAGTTACACCCTGTGTAGTTCAGGTGATACGGAATATACATATATTTTTCATCGAGGTTTATTTCTAACAGACTTGGGGACGTAAACATCCGTATTCTACATAATTTAATCGTATTAGTAATGACTACAGTTATTTCATGCGGTAATGGTTAAGTTCCTCAGTAAATAACTTTTGTATGATAACATGAAGTTAAAAAAGTTAAAATATCTCGAAAATGGTTGAAGTTAGGTATAGAGAATGCTACACAAACAATGTGCAGAATTACTGAGGTGACCAAAAAGTAGAAATATACAGGGTTCTATCTAAAATACAAAAGTTGATAAAGCTTCCGAAAAACCTACATCTTGGCAACACATCTTTCATTTGTTTTATATCAAATTAAGGGTACTCTGTTCAAGATAACAAAGCTATCCAGGCTATTACGATTGATGGCGCCATTTCTAAATTAGTTCTGGAATATAAGCTTACGCCCGGTCTTTGTTGCCATTTATCATAGGTGCAACTAGCATCTAATTCTTGGGGGGCTAAAAATATTAAAATATTTTCTTTTTCAATAAAGGCTATCTATTTATGCATAATTTAGGTACAAGGTGGCTCACATAAGATGACCTTAGAGACTGTAAGATTTACGAAAAAAGCTAAATACCAATATTGGTTAATATAAAAGCAATTTAAATTTTTTAATACTTTTATATATACAGGGTGAACAATTATGCTATGACTACTGTAATTTTTTTTATTTTACTTCCAACAACCTGTATCTTTACGTTTTTCGATTTTACACTTTATTCTAAGTATTTTTAATTATATATATAGCGCGAAATTCTGCACAGTTTCTGAGTAAATTCAGTTTCACAGATTTCCTTTTCAAAATGTAACTTTTCTTAAAATAGGTTATTTTTGATTCTAGGTTGCGAAGTTCGCTTTTGCATTCGAGAATGTAATTTTTTGCGAGCGCCTGCGAGAAAAACACCATTCGAGAATCAGAGAATGTCAACATTTTGTGACAGTTTTCGAAAAAATAAAATATAATTAACAGACTGCAAGTTAAATTTAACTAATTATAATAATGCAAGATGCTTATAAATATCTAAATTATAATTTTTTCAAAATTTTATTGTTGAATAATATACGGGGTGTTCAATCCACTAGACCAAACATACAAATCTTTGAACATAGAAATATCATTCTTTTTAAATCGCTGCACCCTGCATATTAATATTTTATAAGATGCGCGGGTTTCAGAAATTGGACAAAACACTTGTACGGTACTACTTTTACAGTACCGGCTATTTTTACACAGCCAGGTCCAGGCTAAAACCTGACCCTGGCCGGATTGTTGATTATTATTATACGACTTTTTAAGGTATAAGGTACAGATGAATCGGAGTTATGTTGTTGAGGCATTTATGATTACACTGATAAATTCGCTATTTATAAGCGCCGTGTTTTATTATTATAATTAGTTTAATGCAACTTGCAGTATGTAAATTTGCAACGGAAGCGTTGTATTTAAAAAAAATTAAAGAAATTGAATCTATTCAAAATCTACGAGGAATTTCGAAATACAATGCATTAACCAAAACTACTTATAATAAAGTATAGAAACAAAAATCGTAAGGATATACAAGGTGAATCATTTAAAATAAAAAGTTGATACTAGCCGTAGCAAAACGACTCACACTGTATGTACAAAAATATTATAAAATTAAAACTTGTTTTATACGAACTAACTTTGGTATTCAACTTTTTCTTGTAACCCTTATAGTTTCCAAGATAGCCTTCATATATGAGCCACCCTGTACATATTATATATAGTATCTACTTATGACACAGCTTGTAGTAGATACCTAGGTGCAACAACTAAAGAAAATAACTTAATATACCTAAATCACAAAAACGGAGGCGGGCCGATCTACTAACAGTGTCGTGTCATGAAACTTCCACATCCGCTGAGAAGCCTATCCGTCTTTGCTAATTCGATTACTTTTTTGTGCCTTTTTTAGTTTTTACAATAAAATATGTGTTTTTGATGGTTGTTTCCAGTTGATTTGTTAATTAACAAAATGACAAATATAATTTGAAAATTATTTTGATTTGGGGGAGCTATTTTTGATTTTGGTGGTGCTTAGTACCCCCCCGACCCCCCTAGTTGCGCCTATGCCACTTATTCTGATGTATTTAGATTAGATCCAAAGTCAATACTGAACGTGACACAAATGTGATACTAACGCATGATATTATATTTAAGTATTAGGTTACCAATTTAGTTTGACTATCTTTTTCTGTATTACCTATGAATAAGATAAAAGATACAGGACGTATCGTTTATCAATTTTTGTGTGTGTATCTTTGTGTGATTTTTTATTGTTTATTAACCAATTAGAACGTTGGAAAACATTTATAACCATATAGGGATTATTGAAAGTTCTGCAGGCAAGATTCCTCACACCGCTTTTTAGCGTCTAGAGAATGACAAAAGTGACAAAACCTTGCAGAAAGCGGTGTAAGTAAACCCCCTGATAGAATGTTATGAAACGTTGCATGATGTAGATGCAGATACAGTACTTCACTTCTGGCAACAAGAAAGAGTCACTTTCTAGACCAGAAGAGAATTTCTGAGTAAAGATTGCGGGATGATTTTTAACAAACAATGAAAGTAGACGAATTAATATGCGTCGGGGCTCGTAGAGAAATACATAAAGAAATAAAGAATTGCAACATCGATGTATGTTTATCCTTCGTATGATTTAGTTTTATCAGCAAAGAAAGACTGTTAAGAATTACGGAAAGTGAAGCAGAGATTGTATTACAAGATGTTTTAGATCTTACAATGAGAAGATTGATGGTTGCACAAAAGGATGTATTATTACAAATAATAGAGGGATCAAATGAAATTCATCTAACTGCATTTCATAAATGGGGATGTGATAGGGCTGCTGCGTTCAATAGTTACAGGCAGAAATCTCAGGACGAGAATCTTCAATAGAATGACATTTTTATTTGAGATTTATTTTGTTGCTTTACATGTGTCTTGCATTAACAACAAAATTATTTGGAAAAACCCGAGAGCATCGTCGTTTCGACTTCGCTCCATTAAAATTATGTTTTCCAATGAATCCGAAGATTTAGTAAAGGAAGAGATATCTAAAATAGAAGACCAAATAGGTAATTTCACTCCCACAATTGTTGAGCTAGGAGAAACACACGTTGCTATCAAGCATGAGGTTTATCTTACCAAGATTGATGGAAAAGTTTGTAGTTACAAACAAATACGGATACAGCACATTGCTATATTAGTGATGCCAAACCTAGTCAGTGCGTATGCGTAGTATGCGTTAAATACTCATTCGCTACGATTAACTGATGAAAAGTCTTTGAAGCTCGAATTTCAAGTCTTCATGCATGGATAAAATGCTATGAATGCAATTTACATATCGGATACAAACTTGAAATTAAAAGTGATGAAAATAAAGTTAAGATTTGAAAAAAAAGGTCCAAGAAGATTTCAAAAGCAAAATGGGCTTGTTGGTTGACAAACCAAAACCCGGATTTGGGTCTACGAATGACGGTAACACTGCTCGTAGATTTTTATCAAATTCAAAATTAGCTTCCGAAATTACTGCTGTTGATGAGGAGTTGATAACCAGACTTGCTGTAATTCTAAAAATTATTTTTTGTGCAGTTAAGATACATACTGATAGATTTAAGCAATATACCTTAGATCCTGCTAAGTTATACGCAGATAAGTATAACAGGTACAATATCCCCATAACCATGCACAACATTCTAATTCATGGCAGTGACATCATCCAATCATGCGTAGTCATCCAATCAGAGAATTATCCAGCGAAGCTATAGAAGCCAGACACAAAGACTCCAAACGTTTCAGAGTCACATACTAGAAAGTTTCTAGCAAGGCAACTGTGTAAGATTTATATACATGCTATTAATTACATCAGATCCCTTAATTAATTCATACAGAAAGCGTCCTGATAAACCCAAAGGATCATTATCAAAAGAAGTAATTGTTTATTAGATTCTATTCTAGATTACTTGTAGCTGTTTCGGAATTGAAAGATTCAGACAGTGATTCCTTTATGTCGTAAATTTTGATTTGGAATTTGACTTCAATTATATATTTTTTAAACAATTAACAGTAAGCTAATGCTAGTTTCCATGTTTCGTGTTGAGTTTAATGAGTTGTATTGTATCTTGTAAATTTATTATTATATATTTTATATTTCAGATGTTATTAGTATATTTCGAGTAATATTTAATAATATTTTATGACATCTTAATTTAAAAATCATTTTCAAAAATTTGCATTTCTCTTAAATAGAAATTAACACACGCTCTTTATCTGGAATGTTAGGTTTAACAAAACGCGCGCAATGAGGTAAAAATCCAACTTGTGTAAAGAATAAGAAACATATTGGCGTTTGATTATAAAATGTTCAGGGCATCTAGAACCGGTGGCGAAATTTAAAAACCTTTGTTATTGATAAAAATGTTGATGGTTAAACTTGTCACTACTTTGAACAAACAATTTCTCGACATCTCCAGGCTGAGATTTAAAATTAAGTTACTTTTGTTGTATGGAACTTATTGAAACCAAAATTAAAAATGAAAAAGAGCCATAGTATTTGTAGCTACACAACTTAAAAAAACATGAAAATGTGTTGTATTTTTTATCTTTAAAAAATCCTAAATTGTAAGAGCTTTTATTTTGCTAAAATTCAAATTTTGCTGGAGTTATAAAAAACGCCTGCATATGCCCGCTTTAAAATTTATGCCGAAGAAAGAGCCAAAGCTTCCTGGTTATTTTCATAAAAAACCAAATCCAACTCGATCCAACTTAAAAAGTTAAGAGCCGTTGTTGTAGGCACCGCAAGAAATATTTACCGGTATTATTCGTATTACTCCATGCATAGTTGTTGATGATGCAACATTGTGTTTATGCACCTTATATCTCAACTGTTAGAAACAACTAAACACCATCCCTTAAGAAGTTGGCTTTTTTAAGTTTTACCATGATCCCTACCTACGCAGAATGGGGTTTTCTAATAACTGCAATAAAAATTTAACAAAGCTGAAAGCATCATAACAAACAGCATGATTGAAACCTTTTAGTAAAATGGAAAATATTTATGAATGAAATATTGGCAATTATTGTAAATAGTTACAAGTACTGTTATTTCTTAAGGGATATTAATTTCTTTATAAATACGGACTTAAAAATATTTTCTAAGTTCTTTCTTAAATATTCAAATCTCTCATTGTGGTATAAAATTCATGGCAAAGTAATTGAAAATTGAATTACGTATCTTGAAAAACTCATGTCGCCTTTATTAATTTTAGAACGTCTTCTCATATACTTCTAAAAACATTACAATAGAGATATTATAGAATACCGTTGCTGGAATAACATAAATCCTATCACTTTTTCTAATAATATAAGAAAATAGATAAACTTCCCCTAACTAATATGAAGTATAATGCCATAAAGTATTAATTGTACTTAATGAATAATGCTCTTACATCGTTATATCAATTCCTATAACTAAAAAAGTACATATGAACAACAAAAATCGGTAAAAATTATTTATTTTACTTCATTATAGGTCTTGCGTGCTCTTCCCTATCTTTCGCCTCACAGTGTGTCGTCACAAGAGACTTAGCTGAGACACATGCACCCAACTATGAATACACTATGTTCTATGCACCAACTATGTTCTTCTGAATGACCCTTCATTTGTGCCATAGCCTAAGACACTAGTTCAATTTTCTTGTATTTTGATATGGCATGTTCTTATGATTTAAGCTAGTTGAGAAAAGCTAAAGCTTTTAAGTGAATTTTCACGTTTGCTGTTGGGGCTATTCATATAACAGCCAACTTGAATGTATGATATTAGTTTCGCTTTCAGGATGCCAATGCTAAACAAATTTGTTACCAAAGACAATGGAATAGAATTAATGTATAATATTATTATTTGTAAATGTAATATAGTGTTACCGTAACAAAAGATCTGTTACTCAAACTATAAATAGCTATTGTACTAAACTAGTGTTTAAGTCAACCGTTCACGAGTAAAGATTGAATTCGTTGTTGGGTTTCTGTTGTAAACTAACGCAAGCATTACGAAAATCAACATCGCCACAAATAGTCTTCTCGGCGTTTAAATAGCTTCAAGATATTTACTACCCTTCTTGTAATTCCCAAAGGAAATAAGAGAAGCAATTTATGATTCACTATTTTCAACGAAAAATCATATACTCAAATGGAGCAAATAAATATGAACCGTCTGGAAAATACTTACTTATAATTTGTATTTACTCTTGCGAGATTTTATTTAAGCATGCATTCAAATTAAACTATATTGGATAGAAATGCTTATTCCGAAATGTTCTGTGCTACTTCTCTTCTGCGTGCATTAGGTATGCGTTCCAAACCTTTGTAATTTCCTTTACGTTTATTTTTCTAATAATATTCGTAAAATAGTGTTACTAATGGAGGTTACGTGAACGGATCAGAAATGGTTAGGTACTTACGATCTAAGAAGAGGACTGGAAGCACCTACCTGAAAGAAAAAATAAAGATTAATGTTTTGATTTTGCTTTAAAGTACATATAATTATTTTTCTTGTTTATAAACCCTAAGAAAGATCTTAAGGATTCTTAAGGATGATCAAAAATTATTTAATAATGTGGACGATATGTACCTTACAATATAGTTAAGTTAAATACTTCATTCTATAGACTTTCTTCTAAATGTTTACATAAAAAGTTGTGGTAAGCAGATTTTAACCATGTGAAAAAGAGATTGCCTTCAGATGTGCTTGAAACAGCTGACCATTTAATATAATCGACAAAAACGCAAAATAACCCATTGAAAATTCTGTATTAGAGTGGCCTTAAACATTTTTTTTGTAAATTCAAAATTTCCTTCTTCCCATCCAGAAACCACCGACAGTAATAGCATGTTTGATATGTTTATAGCATGTTTTGATAGTGAAATAAGGTTACTCTACTAACATGAAATTTCAGAAAAAAACACGTTTTGTGCATTATTGTGGTTGGTTGTATTACGCAAGGTGTCGAAAAATCATCATAAAAAATCATTTTTATGTATCCTGTGTAGAAAAATGAAGTAAAACCTTCAGGTAACGTGATTGATTAGGTTCAATATTTTTCTAGTGAGCGACATACGAGGGTAGATTGAAAAGTTTCCGGAATGGGCAAGAAAACGCAGTAATTGAACAGGTTTTTGTTTTTATTTTTCAACATAATATCCTTGCAGGGCGATACACTTTTCCCAGCGGTGCTCCAACTTTTTTAAGCCTTCAGAAAAATATGATTTCGGGAACTCTGCAAAATAAGCTTTAGTGGCGGCGATGACCTCCTCATTTGACGTAAAGCGCTTGCCTCCGAGCCAAGTCTTCATGTTTGTGAACAAAAAGAAGTCGCACGGGGCCAGGTCTGGAGAGTACGGGGGATGCGGCACCACCTCGTAGCCCAATTCAACCAATTTAGCATTGGCGATTCGGGATGAATGGGCCGGCGCGTTGTCGTGATGGAAGAGCACTTTTTTTCGCTGCAAATGAGGCCGTTTCTCCTTCAAAATGCCGTTGAATTGATCCAATAAATCGCTGTAGTATTGTCCCGTGATAGTTCTTCCCTTCTGCAAAAAGTCGATGTGTATCACACCTTGCGAATCCCAAAAAACGGTGGCCATAACCTTTCCAGCAGATGGGACAGTCTTTGCCTTCTTCGGAGCAGATTCGCCTGGAGAAATCCACTGTTTCGACTGCTGCTTGGTTTCTGGTGTGTAGTGGTGGATCCATGTTTCGTCCACGGTCACGAATCGGCGAAAAAAATCCGTTGGATTACGATTTAACAAGGCCAAACACTCTTTCGAAGTGGTCACACGATTTCGCTTGTTGTCCATAGTCAGCAAACGCGGCACCCATCGCGCCGAGAGCTTCCTCATGCCCAAATGTTCGTGCACGATATTTTGCACACGTTCATATGAGATGCCCGTGGTCTCTACTATTTCGCGCAACTTCACTCGTCGATCGGCTAACACGAGATCATGGACTTTATCGACCATTTCTTCATTTGTGGCCGTTTTTGGACGTCCACTGCGTGGTTCATCCTTGGTGCTCGTACGGCCACGTTTGAACTCGCTCACCCAGAAACTAATAGTCGAAAATGAAGGTGTGGATGTGCCATGAACTTTCTGCAAAATATCTCGTATCTCCGTCGCCGTTTTCCCGTCCATCCAGAAATGTTTGATGACTGCACGAAATTCGTTTTTATCCATTTTTGCAAAAGTGCCTGAATTGCTTCACAAGATATCCTAGTAAACATAAACGGAACGACGCACTTGTCTGAAAATTTGACAGCTTTCCTAAAATAGGTTAGCCTTGACAACCATCATAACAATTTCACGATACGCGCGCCATCTCTTGCCCATTCCGGAAACTTTTCAATCTACCCTCGTAGTTTAATTCTTTTAAATTAAAATCGTCATTTTAATCCACCAGCACATTTTGATAAAACAGATACCTTGATAAACATTTTTGAGAGCATAAAATGGCAAGTTAGTCTATGCATTTCTGAAAACAAAAAATGTTTTTGATTTTTTGCTAATTGTAGTAATTTTATTTCAATATCATTTTTGACGTTTGAGGCAATAGTTATTTATGGTACCAGTGAGTTACGTATATTATCCACGAACGAATAATTGAATGGGTTAATTTTTCTGAGTTTAATAATCTTATGCAATATACGTTGGTGATTGGTTGCTACCTATAATAGCAGCCAATCACCATTCTAATGTAAGTACAAGAATGTTTTTCTGCCCACAAGTAAGTAAACATCAACTTTAATTGCTTGCAAACATGAAGTTTTAGTCCTCTTTATTTAGAGGTGTTGAATAAAGTCTGTTTTCTTATTCTCTTAAAATTATCGTTTTGATTCTTTAATGTAGTTGTTATTTCTCTTTTTTTTGTTTGCGCTTTCGTGGCTTTCGATAGTTTCCTTGCTGTTTTTCCATTCGTTTTATATGGCTCGTGTTATTTGTAGCTGTTCGTTTTATTCCATTAATGAACGTTTTAATCAACCAAATATTTACTATTAAACTTTAGAATAAATAATAATTAGAAACTAAAATATAAATTTTAGAATGTACACTACCGCTCATTTGAAAGTGCACGATATACTCATTTTTTAATTACCTGGTGTAAACATGACCTTTAGTTACTTTTGAGCATAAAAAACAAGTATCACTTATAGCTGTTGTTTTACTGTCATTTTGCTGTCAGTTCAGCCATTCAATTAATAAAGTAATAGTCTTGCTTACTGAAATATTGTGATAATGCCTGTGTTGAGGGAAGTAAACAAAATGATAGGAAATACGATGTATTTTAAACAAGTACTTGAAAATAAGCAAAAACATTTAATACCGTTGCAACTGTTATAAACGAATGGCTAATGAAATCCTGACTTACACGATGTCATTTTAGAATATTTACGTATAAAGAGTCGTGCACTTTCAAATGAGCGGCACTGTACCCCAAGCCTATGATACTTTGAATCAGCATTCACAATTGCTGACTCAATATATGGTTTCTCATTCTTTATAGTTTATAGCAACAGGATTATATGGATTTACATGTATTAATCTGGGAAATGTAATTCTACATAACTCCAATTGCTTCTTCGGAGATGATCACAAAGAAAACTCAATAATACATCTAATTCTTCAAAAATTGCTAAAACCTTGTTTGAAAAACATCGCAAAAACACAAGCAGATAAATAGAAGTAAAGATATGAAGATATTTAATAAATAAAATAAATTCGTTATCACACTTGATCTGTTTTAATATTGTAAAGTAGACTTCAATTATATTATTAAAATTATAAATTAGGTTTAATTAACGTACTTTATTAGGTTATTCTTTTGCAATAGACAGTATATTATCATACGAGTTGTATAAGACGGTCTCTTGTAGCACGAGTTGTTTGAGACACGATGAGAGAAGTGAGGAATGTTACATACGTCTTATAAAACAAATACAGTGTCTTCCATAAAGTTGGATCCATATGAAAATTCTTTTTAATATTCTGCTTTGAAAAAGACTTTGTAATGACGTCTGCTTCCAAAAATATTTGAAACACGCCATGTGAAAGTTTACAGGTGGCATTAGGTATCTGTCAAATTCGACACTGTTTTTCAAAATAGAGGAAAAATGACCATATTTGTTAAAATATGGAAAAGTTTTATTAAGAAAAAATGTTTCTAATGACATTTTACGTTCAGATACCGAGTTTTAGCGAGATCTTCAGACATAAGGAAAATTTTGTATTTTAACATTTTTTTGATACGCCCCCGGTAACTTTAACGCTTTAAAAAAGTTTTTCTAATAATTTTGGATGATGTAGAAACTCTGAAAAAACAAAATGGACTATTTTCCAATTTCCAAGAAAATAAGCATTCATTTATTAATCTTATCTTTTTATTAAATTTTTAAGTAGTAGTTTAGTGTTAAGTTGTTTAAATTATAATTACAACAATTCTTGTATTATCCAAACGTAGCTTAATAAAAAAAGATTAATACAATTATAAGTTATTTTCTTGGAAATTGGAAAATAATCCAGAACTTTCCAATTTCTTCTTGATAATTTTAATATTTGTCAAAAATACCTACACTATCCAATATTACTAGCAAAATATGATATGCAATTGTTGCCTTTCTACTCATTTAAAGCGTTTTTAATGATTTCAAAATAATCAGTTACCGGGGTGTATCAAAAAATGTTAAAAAACAAAATTTTCCTTATGTCGCAATATCTCGTTCAAACTTGGTATGTAAACGTAAAATGTCATTAGAAACATTTTTTCCTAATAAAAATTTTCCATGTTTTAACAAATAAGGTCATTTTTCGCCGATTTTATTTTTAAATGGCGAATTTGACAGATACCTAATGTCACCTGTTAACTTTGACATGGCGTATTTCAAGTATTTTTGGAAGCAGAAGCGATTGCCCAGCAAAGTTCTTTTCCAAACAAAATAATAAAAAAATTTCCCATATGGATCCAACTTTATGGCAGACACTGTATAATATACTTTATTTTTCTACTTTGCGTCATTAATTTTATAGAAGTTTGTAAAATAAAGCTTTTAAAACCGTTGCATTGCAACCTAGCGGTTTTTGTGTGTATATGTGGTAACACTATTAAATGACATTTACTGTTTTGTGAGGTTAAAATGTGTTAAATTTAAATGTGTTTATATATAGTTTAAAACAAATGTTAATAATAGCATCTATTATTAAATCGTTTTCAATACTACAATGAGCCTATTGTTAACGAAAAGTAGAAAATAGTATATTAAAGTATTAGTTTCATAAGATACGTTTTTAGTGCACGCGTCCAAGTCTAGAAAACGACCGACAAGTGAGCTGAAACGCCTTATGAAACCTTAGAATATAATACTTTAGGAAGGAGCATAATCATCTACCACATATGACCCGGATGGAGACTCAATATGGCGGAGTAGGTGTTTCCGGTTTTGTTATTAGATATTTCAATTGGCGGTTGTCACTAGCGTGAAATGCGCACATAAACTACATAACCTCAATTTTAAAACATAGTATTTTGAAATTAATCTTAGAATCTAAATTTTATATTTAATATTTTAAACAAACGAATACTTACTTACGAAATATAATTCTCTTCTTCGTATTTGTCAGAGTTTGAAAATAACCACCGAATTATTTACAACAATGAATACCATAGAAACCGAGCTCCTCGAAAAAGCAAATTTAGGTGGTGTCTAATGGCGTCCAGTGTGACATCATATCTGCTGCTATTGAAGCTCATTGCGTCGGGTAGTTATGCTCCTTCTTACAGTTTTATAATCTAAGTATAAAACGAATACTTTATACTATTTTTTCTATTTGTGTTATTTTGTGATCATTTAAAAAATAATTTAGTTTAAAAAGGGTAGGGATACTTTGTTAAGTGGTTTGACAGTTGGCAACGTTGAAAATTCTAATTCTGCATTTGTTTCTCAAATAAACAGCATAAGTATGTTTGCCATTTTAGGAACAGCTGTTCAACAATGTCATCAACTTTAAAAATAGAATGTTACTTGAAATAAATCTGTTGGACACGCAAAATGCGTAGTGCAAAATATAGTCATTGTGATTCTGTGATAAATAATAGATGTTATTAGTTAATCGTTTTTGGAAACTTTGTGTTTTGTAATGTTGATAACATTTGTTTTATACTACATATAAACATACAGTAGCCGCTCAGTTATGTGAACTAATTAAAACCAAGCTTGTTCATACAAACGAGATGTTCACTCAAATGAATCTTGAATTGAACTTAAATACATTTTATAACTGAACAACACTGCCTGGTATGCAAAAATTATTACTGAGAGATTATTCATACATGCGAATTCAGCAAAGTAAATCAAATATTTCACTAATTTACTTTGTTGCTTAAATTTTTGTTGTTCATATAAACGAATTGTTCATTTAATAGATTATTCACTCCAACGAGGGGCTACTGTATTCAAATTTGACACATTTTAACTTTACAAAACGTCCAATGCCATTTGATAGGTTACCACATATTACATGCAAAAATTGCTTAAATCTGCCTTTTGTCGATTTTCTTTGCCAAAAGTTCTCTATTAGATAAAGATCGGGGGGATATACAGGCCAGTCTAATCTTCTAATTATTATTGTTATCGCCAAGCCAGCTAACGACTAAAAACGTCTCCATCATGGAAAATTATCTCCAAATAAATCATTCCTTGGCAATATATTAAGCAGGTTAGCTATATCTAAGACAGCATTAATCGGCATTAATTAATGGTGATATTTATTTTAGGTGTTGGCAACATATATTTTGGTGAAAACTTTTCTGTGGGAAGTCGTATCACATACTCATGAATTTTCACCATGGTTATTTATATTTAATAAAAGTTGATAGAACCTCGCGGGTTGGGTATCGTTCAAGTCCAAAGTTCAGAAGCATTTTCTCATAGTAGAGGTACAAACATTTCCATCTGTAGCTTCAAGCCATCGTTTAGTTAATTTTGATTCTGCTTCTGTTAAGACGTCCAAATCTTTGTAAAGTCCACATAATAGAACTGCAAATAACTACGTCACGAAATGTTAAAAATACACGAAGCTAATTTCCACTCTATAGTCCTAATAAGAAACTATGGATGATTATTCTTCATTTTCATTTCATACTAAAGTTCTCGACTGTGAACAAGCTAAGATGCATAACTTTGTCACCTAAAGGAGTCTCAACACTTCAGCAGTTCTTAATGGTTTTGGTTACAAATTGGCATTTGAAACAACGCCAAATAGAGTTATCAATTTCTCGACATCTCGCAAAATTCGTACGACACAAACCCGTGTTACAATATGGAAAGAAAGCAAACCAAGGTGCGAAAGGTTAAAACGGTCTTCCATTCCAGGCGTCATGATAAAAATCGCCTTTTCCAGCCCGTCGTTAATTTTTTTCTAAAGGAAAGTTTGATTTCTACAGTTTCGCCCCATGTTATGAAATAATCGCACAAAGATTGTTGACAATGATGATCTCGAAATATAAGTGGTGGATAGAAATGCAATACTGAATGTTTGAACTTCCGATCTTCATACTTTCAATCACCCGTTAATAAAGAATAAAATGGAACCATGTGCAGTTTTCTTGATTTTCTTAATTTCAAGGTGATTTTATTAATATTTCAAAGTCAATCAACAGGAAAATAAATATTTCATCAGTCCGAGCTCCGAGCTAATCAGTTAAAAGCTACCAATATTAAAGAAAGATATTTTTTTAATACAAATCTTAGACAAAGAATAATCTTGTGATTGCACAAGATATATTGGTGTAGATATAAACTCGTAAATTTAATCGGATGCTGCCATTTGCATTAACCTAATTAACACTTTTGTAATAAAACTTTCCAGTGTAAACTTTACTACCGGTAATAAACAAGGAATACTTTGAAACTAGATAAGTTTTAAAGTTAAATATCTATATATAATAGTTTACCACGCAGGTGTTAACTTCGAAACATGTGTTTTTTACTTATATAGTGTACTTACCTATAAGGTTCTACAGTTAATTAATGCATACCGATTATACCTATATCAAAATAAAAAAGGCATTTTAAATCTTTGAAACTAGCTACTTCTAGAAACAACTCTTCCAATATCAAATATAGGGATATAAAGATCTAATCCTCAACTAAGAGACTATGATAAGAGTGTAATATAATATCGTAGATAAAACTTTATCGGTGAAATTCACTTTTTCAATCCAAGAAACAAGGTCATTGAGAGCAATTTTTGACTTTTGGGATAGTACCATACCAATTTAATTTTCGTTTATAGCATTTTAATGTAGGTTGTCAGAACAAAATTAAGGTATATACTGAATTACCAGGTATAAAGGCCCAACTTTGAACTAATGGATTTGACTTTCAGAAATTACCGAGAAAAGGATTATAAATTGAGCTAAACTAAATCAACGTCAAGTAGAAAATGGTAGTTAAGTACACTCAGGTTAGATGATTACATTATTCGTGAAATGGTTCTATTAAAATTACGGATTTATAAAGGAAAAAGATATATCCTCTTTCTTATTAATATTTTATCAAGAGATATTCAGTTTTTTTTAATTATTACAGCTTCTTCTCTTATACATACAAGTACTTCAGCATCTATTATTTCCTCCATTACTATATTTAAATCATTCAGAATTTATAATAATGTTATAATTGTTATAAATTAATTTTTATAAAGTTTAAGTTACAATTTATATGTTATAAAGAGAAATACTGGAAATTCTGATATAGTACTTTATTTTAACACATAGTTTATTGCACAATAACTGGAACAATAATAATGAATTCATAAGCACTGACAAATATGGAGCTCTTTAAATTATAATTTTATTCAAAGATTTTGGTTTTCTAAATTCAAAATATTTGTAATCGTAGAAAAGATATAGTCTACAACGCGTATGGAATAGCTATTCTGCCCTCGTGGAACCGTCAAATTTGCCTTCAGCTCGTGTGGCAAATTTTCCATTTGTACAGAATATGCTATATTCTACACTTGTTACAGAATACACTATTTTATCTACTTACCTATTTTTTTGTATTTACCTTAACGACGTGTTTGTTGATATTTATATTACCTTTGATAATGACAGTTAAGGTAAACTAAGCTAAGCTAAGCTGTCGCAATAATTATCAGGCAAAATAAAATAAATTTCTGAGACCTTTTGTAATCTTTTTCATTTAATTCATGATTACGGAGTTTTACCAAATAAGACAGGAAGCAATAACAATAACTGTGAAATGTGTTAACATATGGATTTGTTTGCATGGGGTTGTATGGATTTGACAAAATATATTTTTTTATTTCATTAAATTTATGTATTTATTCTTGTTTATATAGTATAGCTCTTTGAAGCAGATGATAAGCAAAATCTTCTTACTAAATATTGATTAAATAAACAAATACATCATTTAAACTAAAGAAAATATAGTTCACTCAGACGACTAAAAGAATTTTAAAAAGACATGCCGATTGAGGGCAATGATTGTCAGTTCGAAGCCGACAAAGATTCCTTAGTTTAGAGTTGTTTTGAAAATTGCTTGCTGACAGTCTAATATTTATTTATAAACTAATCTAAATATTTACTGTTTTTAGAAACTACATTTCAATAAAAAGTACTCAATGTTATCAAAAGATTAATTAGCGAAATTAAAGTCGCGGTAGGCTCCTTGTGAAACATTGTATATAATAGTTTTAAGAAAAACTGTTGTATTTAAATGTTTCCATAAATTATGTAGAATGCTCTACGCGTGTTTCGGTTTGTTAGACCTACGAGTATCTCTTAAAAAAGGTCTAACAAACCGAAACACGTGTAGAACATTCTACATAATTTATGGAAACATTTAAATACAATAACGGATTAATATTAACATACAAAAATATAATTTAAAAAACAAAACTTCAGATATCCGGGCTCGATGCGAAGCTCAAATCGCCTACCCTAAATGAGCATTCTAACCACTAGACCACGAAGACGAATAACTAGAAATACGAATGGGATTTTCTTTACAGTGACACTCACAATTATTTTTTTAATTTGGCTTTTATTATTTTTTTACCAGATTTGACATTCGCTTTCCATGTTATTATTATTATTAATAAATTTCATATTATTTATGTAAAGCAAATTATTCTATCATTTTTAATAATAGAAAGTTACGCTTCTTTTATTTGAATACATAGTGTGTTGAATACATACTGAATAGGGGCACATACGAGGCGTCGCGTTACTTATTTCTGTGACTGTACCTTAGAAAATTTTAAATATTAACACATCCCGTCACACATTGTTTTGTGTTGAACAGTTCCCAACTTGGAACTATTAAAATTACCACAGTTGTACTCATAAGTAGGTACATCTTGTACTTAAATACAAGACCCTTCATTAATAATTTGCTAACCCTAGTACCAACTTTAATAGAATCTCGGAAGCGGAAATCTTATTAATGTGTTAAATTTACATAACAAGACAATCCTAATTTTGGCCTTAGCATAAATCACCATAAAAGGGGTGTTTTTATTGTGTATAAATTTTTCGAAAAAGTCCACCAAAAAGAACTCTATCCATTTTAATTTGTAAACGACTAAATTACGGTAGCGTTTAATACATATACACGAAAGAAATGATTAATACGCAAGTAGGTAATTATTTAAACGCTGGCACAAACAAACATTCGTCGTCATTAAAAACGTGTGACAATAAAATGCACATGTTGCACTTTTCTTGTAAGTAATGTGAGCAAATGAAATACGTTAGGGGAGGAAAATTGAAATCTGAAGCACACACCCACAACCGTCAGTTATCGCCCGTGGCAGTTCCTTCCAAAAGAAAATTTAATGCTCTCGCTTTACAAAAAGAAACAAACGTAAAACCCAGAGGTATTTTCAACACTGCTATCGATAAGGGGCTGCAAGGCGCGAGCTGCATTTATATTTCAATATATTTTTTCGACAAGTAGAATGTCGATGAAGCAAACTGTGCTGTTTCAGACTCTATAGATTAGAAACAACAAGAAAAACCGAATGTATGCCAGTAATTCTTTCAAGCAAAGATTTGCTGTCGCTGTTGCAAAAGTTTTTTCTTGTACAGCTTTATAATATTTATAATACAAAATATTTTTTTAATAAAACTAGGGAAATATACTCCACAACTTTAATAAGGTGTTGAAAATTGTATAAAATTTTTCTACCCGGGATTATGACATTCTATTTTTTCTGTTCTCTCTTACTTTAGTCGACTGTACCTATATTTGCGGTTTTGATATGCCGACTCCACTGTATGTAAACATTTGAGAAGAAAATTGGAATTACGTGCCCCGTAGCTATGTTTGGAATATGTCTACCACAGATGCTGCAAAATATCACTGTAACCAAGTAGGTTAGTTAGCGAACTAAACTACCTAAAGAGGACTGACGGAAGAAATTAGTTCACGGTTTCCCAGTAATATTGTTTGCTACACATAATTTCCATAATGCCGTTTAAAATTATGGTTATATAAGCTTTCCTTTTAAATCACGTAAGTTTATATGGATGGATTTGTAGGACTTAATTGTTAAAGTTGCAACCTGGTTATGGAGAATTTAACCGTTATTAAATGATATACACCGCTGATACCGTAGATCCGTTGATAACTAAAATAGGACATGCAGCCACGTATACAGAAACGTACGTTTAAATCGTACATGTCTATTTGAGATATAGTTTCGCTACCTACCAGTCACACTTTTTAAGAGTAACGTAAATAGTAGATACTACTACCTCGTGCAGTAGATTAGATAGAACGTAGAAATAAGTAATGTATGTACATCTGAATGATCTGGTTTCTTTTATTAATGAAGATGATTAATTTGAATTAATGAAACTGTTAACAAAGCAATTATGTACTGTTACTAATGTATGTAGTTATGCTACTACTACAGATGTAAAAATCTAAACTATCAACTATTTAGATCGAAATTAAAAAGATTTCAAAGACACATGTAACAAGGCAACCAAAATCGGTTTATTTGCGCTTCCAAAAAATATAATTTCGCGGGAAAAAATAAATAAAATAGTAGTAGTACAGAGAGCGTGGTAGCGAAGGGTAGCTGCTCATAAAGAAGCTACACCAAAACGAATTTTTCTAACAAATCTTAGGAAAATTCGGATGCCAAACTAAGTAAATAGTAGTGATAGAAAATTTTGTTATTCGGGAGTTCTTAATCCGAAATATTGGGTATTGTGTAATTAGTGATTATAATTAAAATAAAATACAAAACATAGTGACACAAGGGAATGTTACTAAATTTCTGTCGGCGGCATCGTACACAGAACAAGTCGGAGTACACAAGGAAGTTCGGGAAAGCAATGGCTGAGGGGCCATTAGCGACCAAAGACGCCGCGCCGCGACTTTTAGTAAGCGAACCACCTGCAGAAAAATATTTCAAGTGAAGATTTTCTTACAGGGTAGTACCTTTTGTTTTAAGTGAAAATTCATTATTATATTTTTGATTGGTTATATTGGACTCGTTTTGTTTAAAAGAAAATAACGAAATCTTATTAACAATCAACAATTATTAATATATATATGTTTTTGTGTTAAAACTATTTATATTATATTTAAATAATTAAAAGAATAATAGTTTTAATTACTTTCTGGACGTATAAAGCAGTGTGTCTTATTTAAAAGAAGTTAACGAAATATTAACAATCAACAATTATTTATATATATTTTTTATTTAAAAATTTATATTATTATTATTAGATATAGTCATAACCAACAAGAATTAAACCATTTTTTGAGATCGGAGGATATGAGTGTTGGTTTGAATATATCTCTATAGAAAGGGGACCCTGATTAAGTGAATTTTGTGAAAAAGGAGTAAACCGATATTTTGTTTAACATTGTTTGAAATATAACCCTATGTTTTGTCGTTTAGGATATTTAAATGTGTGTTTTTTGTTGTTTATTATGTTCAATAGATGTTATTTAATCCCACTCTATTTCATTTTTTCATTTATGTTAAAAGAAAGGAGTCCAATAAACTAAATAAAAGAAAAGAAGGGCAAGATAAATATGACCATATTCAAATACTGAATTACATAAGCCTAAATTTTAAAAAACCCATAAATACGACCCTGAGAAGAAATTAATTTTTTTTATTTAGCTCCGATCCGCTTTGTAATCATAGGTAAAATTGAAAACCCCGTTACACACAAAAGAGCATGTTCAAAAAGTATATAGGAGCTGTTCAAATATTCTTTTAGTCTTCGAGGGAGGGGGTATGAATCGTAAACGTTTGAGGTTTAATACGAATGTGGGGGGGAAGGGTGCAAAATTACCAATTTTTGCGAACGTTCTTTTTGAATGGCCCCAGTATACCACGGGTAAGTCCGGCATTCAGATCTATTTAACTCGAAGAGCTCGGCTTCCATAATATCCATTATTGAAAATAATTTTAACTATAACAATAGAGCTTTTGGAGCAAAAAGAGTTACAATGCCGAACTTACTCCAAAACGACACAGCACAGCACAAATTAGGGCGCAGAAACCCCACCAGAAATGGACGTTGAGGTCATTGCTACGTTACAAAGAACTAGACAGAAAAGAGAGGTTGCTTAACAATGTGATATTCGTTAAATTAATTCCTTTTTGTCACTTCACGGATTGATTTCTCCTGCCCATACTCTGATCACATTCATATGGGGAACAAGAAACAAGGTTCTGTTAAGAAGTGTGAGTGGAATGAGAAAAAGAGCATGTGCAAGCGTTCCAGAAGACAAAGGGCTCTACAAGCTTTAAGGGGCTGTCTCCGAGAAACTGTACAAATCTTGATACAGAAAAACATTTATGTTTCCCAATTTGCTTCAAAATTACAACAAAATTTTCTTTCTTGTCTATTTCGACGAATATCACTCCAAACTAGCAAAGTTGCACTGTAAAGGAAGATCAATTAACCTAACTTTTCAGGGAGTGCTTGGGTTAAGGTGGCGCATAAAAGAAAGTTATTCTCCTAGGCTAGTAGGTTCTGAAAATGTATAATATATTATGTTTATCCTAAGATTAAGGTAGTTATCGGTCATTTACCAAAAAACACATTTCTCACCACTAGTCGTAAGTATTATGACGAAGATTAAAAACCACCTATACTATGGCATGGCTCACGTTGGGGCGCTTCGAATAACACATAACGCTACCCTACACTAGTTTGGAACGATATTCGTCGAAATAGACAAGAAAGAAGATTTTGTTGTAGTTTTGTACTATACATTTTGACTAGATCCCCCATGCGACAAGGACCCAATGCATAAGTGTAAGTGTATCTGAAGTGCAATTTATCGTAGATTTTGAAAATATACAGCTTATGGTGGGAAACATTCTGAATCAGGAGGTTCCATCTTTTAGTAGTTTTATTGACATAATTTTGCGCACAGTAGGAATTTTCGCACCACGTGCCAAAGTTGTTCTACTCGCCGAGCCCGTCAAAATGAGCTATAGCATCTGAGTATACGATGCTTCTACGCAAAGTTAGCATTTTGACCTTTACCGCCCTGCTACGCATAGTTTATCAATGTAAGCGATGCCTTTTTCAGATAGTACGACCTTTATGGGCTAAAGAATAATCCCTGAAAGTTTGAAGAAAATTGGAGAATATATATTTTTTCTGTTTCTCTAGGTTTGACCAAGGTCATCTATGGTCACCAAAGGAACCCGCTGTTTGACTGAATCTTAAGGAGGAGAATGGAAGTGAGGTTTATCCCGGTATTGAAGGAGTGCATGCCTATGGGTAACTGCATGCCGCCAGGTAAATGAGCTTAGGAGCTATCCCGACCACCCTATGATCCGGACTGCAGCTGGGTACAGTGATTGGGAGAAGCTCTAAAAGCCGTTACGCTTAAGGAAAGTTGAAGCGAATACCTAGCCTCTCACAATCAAGACAACTTCACTTTACTGAGGTACACACTGGGAGTCTAGTAGATTCGATCGGGCAGTGGCCCCAACCCCCGTCTCGGGGAGAAACTTGTGAAGGTATGAAATAGGACTGAAGGGTTCCCTCTATCAACTGAGTTATGTTGGGGGAGTAGTCCTATTGCTGGACTAGGTACTTCACCCCGTATGAAAGAGGACGGGAGGGTGTAAGCGGGTGAGCACGTGTTAAGTCAATCGCTCCGGTACTAGCCTGGATAGCTAGTAGAGGGTGGATAGGCAACCTTGCTCCGACCAGTGAGTAACTGGGAGCAATTGCTATGCAATTGCGCGTTGATTGAGCGTATCTCAATTACTTCCTCCCAAGGGAAGGAACGTAGAGGTATGTTTACACGGGGACTCCACGTAAAGCATGCAGTTAATCTGTTTCTCTAGGCAAAATATCAATTTCTCGGAGACAGCCTCTTAAGGAAGTGAAGAAAAATAAGATGACTTACAAACATCCATCTATCCTAGTTCCAAAGAAAGGAATTAACTTCTTAATAAAGTTGTCGTCAATTCATGCAAATAGTTTGGAATGCGCTGATGCTGAGTTGGTTCTGGTCGATAAAACCAATAAATACTTTCTCCAATGGTGCACCGAACTGAATTGTGCAGGAAGAGAATGGATTTACTTTGTCGTTTACTACGATAACAAAAATATCTTGATTTCTGTAGTAGACATGGGATCTTATGGACTCAAAGTTAGACAACTTTTAAAGAAAAGAGGTTCTCTCAGAAATTGTGCATCCAGGTTTACCCGGGGTATATCATTTCGTCAACCCTAGTTTAGAGAGAAAGCCATCGCCATGGTGAAGGAAAAGCAACGGCTCAAGGCTGAACAAAAGCGGAGGATAGGGATAGTCGAGGTGGCAGAAAATTAATCTATTCCCATTCTAATGCTAAATAATCTACAATTGTAGTTTCTGATGATTGAAACATCTGCGTAATTTTAGTTTTAGTAACAAAATGTTGTCTGTTGAGAAATGGGGGTTTTGATTGATGTATGTCAATTTTTCCATTTTTGACATGATTTGGGAAATATGAGAACCTTCTAGTTACTATCCAAAATATTAATTACTCATTTTTTTAGTTAGCTAAATATCCACTCTCTCTTGAAGATGAAACCCCACTTAAGTTAGTGAAACTTTAGTGTCCCGATTTGTTTCCGCATCGGTACATATAGTATTTAAAATGATAGTGTATGTTAGTCATACAACTAGACTGATAGTTATATGCACTTATAGAAACATAGTTACAGATAAAAGTGCGTGATGCGAGAGCTGCTTTGTTAATAATTATTATGTTAACCTTAAATGCAAGGGTGATGGTGTTTTAACTGCAATTAAAAATTCAAACAACATCGTCCTTAAGAACAGAGGACGTATTGAACATAAAAACATAAATAAAATACACCAGTGATGCAATAAATTAATTCGTAAACAGGCAGTCTTTATGCACAATCCTAATAACCGAAACTTCCTGACTGACTGGCTCGAGGTGTCAATAAGAAGTCCGGCTATATTAACATTTATAACGTTGAAATTCACAACCCATTGTTTGTTTGATGGTCACTGTTTAAAACCAAGCTTCTCCGTTGTTTGGTTGTCACTGGTTTTCCCTTTCTTTCTGTTTATCGTAAAGTCATACCTGCGCGGTTAAGCGCTCTCTCGATAGTGCCGTTGATAGAACAAAATGGCTGGTTTTTGGTACAAGAAGTTGAATGTTCGAGATATGTTAGAAACTTGATTTTGGATATTAATTCGCTTTAGCGGAATAAATCTCGCATTCAACAGAATGATCGCTTGATTAGTTATATGCGATCAATCGTCAACTTAGACGGATTACGTTCTGGTGCTAACCATTTTAGGTAAATTCTTTTTGTTTGCTCCAATGTGCTAAAATCTTACAAAATGTCTTTTTATTTTAGGTAATATTATTTCCCTAGCAATCACCTTGAGGGAATTGTATTGTAAAAGACCTTTCAGTTTATAGAAAGGTAAAAATCTTCAAATATTTAAAATTAATACAATATACAGGGTGATTTCTTTGTAGGTCTTTTTCTTTTGGGTTTTGTTCGTTTATTCTTGTTCCTACCTCTCTGATCGTGGGTTCATTTAGAAGGTCCTTCCCCTTTGGGTCCGTACCTACATTTATACATGTACCGGGTTGGAATAAAACGACCAAATATCGAAGGGTGAAGCGAAAACCCCTAAGCAAGGCTTTAAATAAAACAGCCGTGGGTCTTCAAATGGTGGGATGTTTGTCTAAACTTGTATGTATTCTGTGTCATTTTATTTATGTTTATATATATTATTAAATGTGTACAAATTTATTCATGCATGTTAATTTTAAGAACAACACGTGATCTCGAGTAGTGGAATTGTCTTAGGGTAGTTTTAAACCAACTGTGATACAAATCACCATTCACCGTTTTTTTTATTAAACATTAAAATTTTTGATCTGCACAATAGACAATAGTTACAATTAAAATAAAGCCCTACTTAGAAAGTTTACATTTCACTACGTGTGTTTTATTTATTTATTTGTATGATTTTAATATTGCTTTCCAGCTAGTCATTTGTAAGTATATATGTACGGTACGGTTATTGTAAAGGCAGCAGATAAACAAAACCCAACGTTCTAGACGGAAACTTCCAGTAAGGGCATCAACATGACTAAACGTAAAATGTAACATAAGAAGCTGCAGTCTAATAGGGATTTCTGCAATAATTTAACAATTTCTCATTAAAAACCAAATCATACGAAATAGGTGGTATTATCGACTTGAACAAATCCAGGAGAATAAAATTGCCTCTTGTATTTATGTAAGATCTTCATACAAAACAAGGAATTGTTAAAATTAGCCATAATAAATAAATTAATTTAGAAGTAGGTATGGGTAGGTACCTTGAAAATGTAGCGATTAAATCTCAATCAAAATGGATTTCTTGTGTCTAGAAACTCCACCTACGTGAAAACCAAACGAGATCCACAGGAAATACATAAGCTTTTACCCACTTAAAAACTTCAAAGAGAAAAATTATAATCAAACTTCACAAGTGATAAAAGTGAGCGCTAGACAATTTACAACTGAATTCCTAAAAGCGAATAATTTTTATCCTGTGAAAAGGTTAAAAAAAACAGTAATATGCAGAATTTACCAATGAAGAATTCTGAAATGAAACAATCAAATAAGGACTGAACAATAAAAGTGTCTAAAAGAGTGATAAAAACACAATTTGGGGAAAGCCCTTTTAAGAAGAAAGTAAAATCAAACTGGGGAAAAGCCAAAAAAGAAATTGTAACATCATCAGATAGGTCGATTTCAATTTTTAATTGCTCATCTTTTCATCTCCGTCAAAGATGTGACGTCATCGATGTTTTTTAACAGAATGTGAAAAGTCTTTTAATTTCCTATCTAACCATCCAATTAATTAACCGTTGCAATTAATGGAAATGTACAGAGTGTCTAAATAACTAAGTATACTTATAAAATATAAAATCCAGCAAAACATTTGTAAATTATTGAAATAAGCCAAATATGGTAAAAGCCGGTTCTGAGTACAAAAATATCTGCTTTTTTGACATTTATTCAAAAGAAATTACTTTAAAAAACCTTCTAGATATTTGTAAATTTACATATTGTTTGCTCACCTTTTTTACGTGTTAATTAACTAAAAAAATCACATGACCCATATTTCCATTAAAAAAAATCAATGATGTCATTGACACAAATACTTGACTTGAAAGAGTTGTCTGGAGATTTTGCTCAAAACTGCCTGTTTACGAAATAATTTATTCTATCACCCTACTACATGTAGTATATACTATACATAATAAACACAATGAACATACTGAAAGTTTTATTATTGTAGATCAGTAAATCGTAAGTGAAATTATGTTACCAAAGAATTTACGTCTGATGTTATTGGGTAACGTACGTAATGTAATAAGTATATTTATAATATTAGCTATTAATATACCTAGGAATGTTATGAGTATCATAACTGCCGCAGATGTATGTCGGTTTCAGAAAATGAACGTTAAGTGATCAAGTCTGTATTGGGTTGATTTGCCGCCATGGTTATTTTATTTTCATTTTGTTGACTGTTGTTGACATGTCAGTATGGTAATATTACCGTATGTTACAGTATTACAGTGTAATATTACAGTATTACCGTACAAATGCAGTTATTACTTAGTTACCAGCCTACTTTTGTAGCTAATAGCTATTAAATCGGATGCGGAAAGTCGAAATTTACAGCGTGATAACTTTGAGGCGCGATTGTTGGAAAGCTGTAAAATAACATAACGCATGATATTTGCATGAGATTTTTTGGGCGGCAAGCTCTAAATAATCATTTTTTAGTCAGAATATAGGTTAGGTTTTAGATACTCAGATACGTATTAAATTCCATAATTTTTACTAGTAAATGGACCCTAAATATTTTATCAGGGTTCATGCCTTGGTTCTAACATTTAATTCAAACATTTTAACTATTCTTTTCGATAATTTTTTTCTTGAATAGTTATCTCTAACCGTCCAGTGTTTCTGTTTTCGTGATTTTACCGCATTTGCTACCGCATGGTGTTTAAAGATCAAGCTACCTTTAATGTATGGACAACTGTCACATACGTTTTACAGTTCAGGAGGCCAAATTAGTATATTATATACCCAGGGACTAAAGTGCATCTTTTAATCCCGAATGTGGGATGGGGATTAAAATAACATGAGGGATTAAAAGGCACTTTAGTCCAGTGGTATATATGCTATTTTTTGCACGTCCTAAAGGACTTAATCGCAAAAATTCAAAATTTCGAAAATTTTTCCGAAAATTTCGTTACATGTCATTCTGACAATTGAACCCTGCAAACGCCAAAATCACATAGTTTCAGGATAATAAATCCTAACATGTACCGCTATTACTTTTTTTTGTTGTATACTTGTTGTTGTTATCATGGAAACACTTTACTCCCTCAGGGAGTAAAAGTGCTACTTTACTCCCTCAGGGAGTAAAAGTGCTACTTTACTCCCTCTTTTGTGGGACTAAAGTAGAGCCTTATATATAGGACGTGCAAAATAGTTATTTATATTGACGAAATATTTTTCGCTCTAAAGCAATAAATCATTCTGCGATTTAAGCATATTTTAGCAATTTTGGTTTCGTAGCGACAACGAATCTGCCCACTTTGCGCTTGAATAAAAATTTCCTTGTTTTATTTATTATGATTATTTCCTACTTTTTCGATTATTTCAGTAACGCTGTAGAAAAAGCGCTGTGTGCAATTCGTACTCGAAATGACTTTGGTGGTTTCGAATTACTTTTTGACTCGGCAACGCCTCGTCAAAAGATTTTCATTCTTGACCACCATGGTAGCATTTTGAGGACTAGATACTCAAATAACTATATCGTTCTTAGCAATTATACCACACAATTCTGGTTATTTTTATGTCACAATTTAACATTAACCTTGAATTAAAATTTGTAAGCTTAAACTTAAGAGAGTTCTAGTTATACGTACTGTTTCTGAAAAGCGTAAAATTTTCCACAATAAGCATTCCCACCTCTTGTTATTTATTTTATGTAAACAAAGAAAGTTTTTGGCGTAGTCTTACTCTTCGCTGTGTTCAGGTCTAATAAGAGTCTTATCATATTGTTGGAAATGAAATTTGCAACAAAAAAGGAGTCTTTTCTATTTTTACAATAAATGGTGTATTCTTTTTTACTAATGTACGAAGTTATCTAATACTGCGCACAGGTTGGATGGAGCTACGTTTATTCTGAATTAATTATTTTCCAGTAAGCGTACCTAAATATTCTTATTTTTTTAATATTCATCATTTTGAATGACCGAAAAAATCACCCCGATGCACATTAAAACAAAAATCGTTGGTTGTCAGGGTCCGAATTCGCATTTTGACGATGCGTATAAGCTAAACCAATGATTTGACGATAACTATTGTTTTAGTCCAGTAGTTCCCAAACTTGCTTTGGTTCCGCCAAAATACAGTACCCTTATACATTACAATATTTTACATATCGCGGAACCCTTGCCATATCTACAAACTTTTTAATCTTAACTGGACATAAAAAATACCTACAAATAATATACTCAAACATGAACGTATAAGATACACAAGACATGCAATAATTTCATGTCATGACTTATAATTTCTATTTCAATCTTAACTTAATGTAAAAATTTATTTCACAAAACTACATTTCAAGAAATTATTATTGTCATACATTATCTTCCTGATATTATGGCAACTCGTCTCGCGGAACCCCAAAATATTTTCACGGAACCCCAGGGTTCCACGGAACACACTTTGGGAACCAGTGCTCTAGTTATGATATAATTTTACGCTCTATGAATAAGATACGTATAGTTTGATACCCTATGTTGCTTGATTTTCGAAATATAAAAAAAAGAAACAAATTGTCTTTTTTTGTTTAGAACATTGTTAATAACTTTTTCTAGTCTGTAAATTTTGCAAAACAACATTAATCTTACTTATATTCATGGTGCTTGCAAACCGATTTTTAACACGAGTGGCCTACTATTATAGGACTTTAGTTAGTTGTTACTTCAATGTAACAGATTTCCGTTACTATGCTAAAAGATCAGCTAGGAAATCAGCTAATAAAAACTATTCCAAAATGTTTAAATACATCCGCCAGAATTATTTATCTTTCTTCTTTAAAAAAAGTTCATATTTCAAGTATATTATTTTAACCTAAGTAGTCCGAAGCAGCGGCTCCATAGGAAGCATTTTAAAAGTAGCTTATACAACTCGCGAACACACATCTAAAAAATAGTTAATATCATGTAAAATGACCTGCTGGATTCGAATTTTGAGTTCGGGAACAGATCAGGAATTGCGAAATAGCCAAAAAGTCCATATTTTTATCATTTTTAATAAATTCGTTTGCGATAATTTTGAAAAAAATTTTTACATTTTCTCAACAATGAATAGAGCTCGAGTTCTGATTTTTTGACCCAGTGTAAGCCATGGTGTTAAGATGATGGTAGTATATTAAGGTCCAAGTGTACCCAAAAGCGTGTGTTATTTGTTTCATAAATAATATAATAATGTGATAACTTTGGTTTTAAGTTAATATTCTAGGAATGTTAAAAACTTGCTTACCTAACTTGTTTTGGAAAAAAAAATTCTTTATTTAAATTATTTCACATGTTATACGTGAAAAATTAATTTTAGAAAAACTGTATATTCAAAATTAACCAAAATAATACCACTTATATTTCATAGTATTTGAACTATTTTCCCAAAATTTTAAGAAAATCGTATGTCCAGCGACTAAATTATTGCCAAAAAACCTGCTTTTTGCCAAAAAAACTGCTTTTTTTGGCAAAAAGGAGGTAATAGTTTAGTCCCTAGACATACGATTTTCTTAAAATTTTGGGAAAATAGTTCAAATACTATGAAACTTAAGTGGTATTATTTTGATTAATTTTGAATGTACAATTTCTCCAAAATTAATTTTTCACGTATAACATGTCAAATAATTTAATTAAAAATTTTTTTTCCAAAACAAGTTAGGTAAGCAAGTTTTTAACATTCCTAGACTATTAACTTAAAACCAAAGTTATCACATTATTATATTATTTATTAAACAAACAACACTCGTTTTTTGGGTACACTTGGACCTTAAGAAGATTCCAAAAATATATAGATTTCTAGAAAAAGATTATTTTAAGTTAATTTTTAAGAAGTGATAGGTACATAATCAAGAGAAAATGTGACTAAACGTTCAAATTTATTTTTGAAAAAGAAATTAAACCATAATGTCGTTCCTAAAAAAAGTTATGACGAGTTGAACATAAATATATCTGCGCGCAAAATGCATTCTAGTGTTTACATGCCGTAAGTTCAGTGTGGACACCTCGCAGACGCTTGAGGGAGTAGGTGCAAACGAATTATTGAACTTTTTAATGTTTAAACGATAGAGATACTTACAAAAGCATACAAATTTAAAAAAATATTTTTTTAAATTTGTTCCTTTTTCCCCATTTTCCTTCACATAACTTATGTTACGCAGCATCTTAGCTTTGCTACACTTTGCAGCTTGTAGTATAGTAAAATAATTTGTATTTACAAAATAGAGTTACCTCAATAAAAGTATGGGATTACTTAGCTTTTTTTTTTTTTTTGCCAGTCTCGGTGGATTAGTGGTTTGCATGTTTGCTTCATAATCCAAAGATCGCAGGTTCGATCCCCGGCCGAGCTGGTGATTTTTCATAGCGGAGAAAAATTAAAAACATGTCTTCTTCTCGGATAGGAAGTAAAACTGTAGGTCCCGTGTCAATGCGATGTTTGGCAAGATAAAGATCCCTACTGGGGGGTGGAATTACCCCAGATTCGGCTAAATTCTAGTAGGGTTGGCCAAATGATCATAGCAATCGGTGCCATGAGGTACGAAGGATGCTCCGACATCCTGATTCCTCGCCCAAAAACAAACAAACAAACAAACTTAGCTTTTTATTACCTTTTATTTTTGATGATAATATGCCTTTTCCTTAATAAACCATCCAAAATCTAAAATATTTGGAATCTTGAACTTAATCTGGTAGGCCGTTCTGTAACATAGAACATTGCAAAAATGATCTTTTTATATTTAAATGAAATTCATCTTTGGTTGATAGTAATTTAACATGGTCATTTTTACTTCGTCGATAATGTGCCTCTACATCTGTCAGTAGCAATCCAAACAAATTGTTGATAGTTTTGAGGATAATTTTTGAGACGCATTCATTGGTAACTTGTATTGAATCTTGATCTGAGCTGTACACTATAATGTCCCTTTTTAAATGTTTTGGAAAATTATTCAAGCATTTGATTGCAATTCATGAGGCGAATAAAGTTGCCTTTGCAGAATACACATAGCTAGATAATTTGGCACCGCGTGGAACAAGAACTTTACCCTCAAAACTGTTTTTGAATGTTATATACCTATATCTTCAGACGTAGGATAATTTGGATTTCAATCTAAGCTAGTTTATCTAGTTAATTTAAATAATTTAGTATAATTAAATTTGTCCATTTTTCAAATCAACAGTTTAGCTACTCTTTGAAGAATAATCTTTATTATTTTTCGCAAATTAGGGACTTTTCTTGATATGGAGGTGTATTATAAATATTTCGGAGAAGGTTGAAGATTACTTTTTGTCAGATTTTCTTTTTTTAATTCAAGAGACATAAATTATGATAACAACAGTCTTAACAATCATACCCATACAAGTATCGCCAAACCCTTGGATTCTGCGTAATGTTTCGTTATTTTGCTTTAACGCATATATCATTTGGCCTTTTAAAAGTTGTTACCATTTCTTACGTTTTCATTTCCTACATCCTTTACTATCACGATCTTTATTACAAATAATACAAGTTTGTGGACATTTTTTATTTAAACTTTTTGTCCATGTGAGTGCATTATCGATAATAATAATAGTATTGCATACTGTTTCTGATTTTTCTCTTATAGGCGATTCGGGTATAAGATCTACACTTCACATGATAAACTGGATTTAAGATTTAATGTCAAAAAGAAATCTTTATTTTCTATTTCTATAAAAAATAGCTGAACACTTTGATGTCTTATTCAAATAACTTACAAAATCTTATAATACTTATTTAAAGTGAAAATTTATTGTAAATTTTATTACAAGAATACTTTTAAATATATTTAGATGTCGATTCCATACCTAGGTTTAATTCCCAGTCGGCGATGATAGTTGTTTTGCATTATAATAACATCTAAATATGTTTAAAATTATAATAATTATTAATAAGTATCACTAAATCTCAAATAATTTTCAAGCGAACGAAGCCACTTATACAAATGACCATAAAAGAGCTGGTGTAAAAATAATGCCAAGACGCACTCCCAACAATGCGCTTAAATATCAATAAATATCTCGTCCAGGAAGCAAAATTTAAAAAAAGACCTTAATAAAAAATCTTATTTGATTCATTGGGAATATCTTTGACGCTTATAGTAACCACCTAACTCTAAAAATAAAAAAGATACATCGATGGAACATTTTCCTCTGTAAATGTTAAAGATTTCGTGTCAATGGAACACAATTAATTTTTTTTAAGAAGGAGGTAAATTCAAATTAAATTTAAGAAGAATTTTTTTAAGAAGTTTATTATTTCCAAGACAACTTTTTTCGATGAACTTGTCAAAGAACACTTGAAGAATATTCAGTAAAAAATTGAGTTTAATCGAAAGCAGAATAAAGAAGATATGATGTGTTATGTGAAAAATAAAAATTAACACGTAATTTGTAATTTTTTTCTTAAATTGGCAATTCGGCTGTTTTGGCAATCTCAAATCAATGGGCGAACTAAAAAATCAAATTCAGCAGATCATTTTACATTAGATTACCTATTTTTTAGGTGTGTGTTCGCGAGTTGTATAGAAGGTGTCGAATTCAGAGGGTCTGCTCTCCGACTATAAGAGAGTTGCTATTTCACTCACTATACTTCACTCAGAAAATTTGCATAAAAACTCGGTTTTGAAGAATTTTCGGAAAGCGTACGGAATGATGTCCAGTTACAAAACTTAAAATGGATGAATATGGTTACATGCATATGAAATACCATATTTTATAAGAATTGCCCCTTATTCTAACATTAATATCGCTACGCTAGAACTTAAATTTTCGCGATACCTTCACTAAGTATGAAAGATTATTGGTTGATACAAAATATGGTATTTCATGTTCTGTAAATATTCACCGGTTTTAAGTTTCATAAGGTATGTGTAGCATATTTCAGCATTCTGCATGCTATTAGCATGTACACATACAGTAACAATTTACAAGAACGTCTCAAAAATCTAAAATTTTAATCATGAAATAAATAAAGATTATTAAAAGTTTCACAGTTTTATTAAAATATACCTGACAATATTGTTTCGACAGCTATGCTGTCATTATCAAAGGTAATATAATTATAAACAAACACGTCGCTAAGGTAGATACAAAATAGGTAACTAGATAAAATAATAATAATAATAAAAATTAATAATAAAAATCATAATTAAACATCTAATACTTCCAGTAACGGAGAATTACTGAGCTCAAGTTGTTCATTCATTAAAGGTACCCTGAGTTTGTGTTTGTATATCTCAAAGGCTTCTAAAATGTCTAATTTGCGTTTGTTATTACAAAAATGTAGGAATTTAATATTATTTTGAGGAGTCATTGTGTGATTTTGTTCTAAAATGTGTTTGGCGTAATTCGATTTTTCAGGATGTTTATTTTTGTAATGACGTACGTGTTCTTTATATCTTATGTCAAAATTTCGAAGTGTTTGTCCAATATATACCGAACTACAAAAAGAACAATTTAAACGGTAAATGCCCGATTTCATGATATCATGTGTTCTGTCTTTAGCATTAAATAAAAATGAAAAAGTGTTAGTGTTGGTTTTAAATGTTATTTTATAATTGTTGGTTTTTCTTAATATATGTGCAATTTTTTCTGATATTTTGCCAAAATATGGTATAGATATGTAATTTGTGTCTTCTGTTTGATTGTCAATGGGATATATTCTTTTGATAGCTAACCTATAATCTTTTTGTTTAATTAAAGTGTCAATCATGTTCGGATTATAATGATTTGCATGTACTAGTTGTTTAATGGTTGATATCTCTTTGCTAAAATCTGATTTTGTTAGTGGAATAGTTAAAGCTCTGTGTACTAATGATCTGTATGCTGCTATTTTATGTGTATTGTGGTGACAAGATTCATTTGGTATTGTTATGTCTGTTTGTGTTGGTTTTCTGTATATGGAAAATTCAAAAAGATTGTCTGCGTTAATCATATCTATTACATTGATTACATATCTATACCATATTTTGGCAAAATATCAGAAAAAATTGCACATATATTAAGAAAAACCAACAATTATAAAATAACATTTAAAACCAACACTAACACTTTTTCATTTTTATTTAATGCTAAAGACAGAACACATGATATCATGAAATCGGGCATTTACCGTTTAAATTGTTCTTTTTGTAGTTCGGTATATATTGGACAAACACTTCGAAATTTTGACATAAGATATAAAGAACACGTACGTCATTACAAAAATAAACATCCTGAAAAATCGAATTACGCCAAACACCTTTTAGAACAAAATCACACAATGACTCCTCAAAATAATATTAAATTCCTACATTTTTGTAATAACAAACGCAAATTAGACATTTTAGAAGCCTTTGAGATATACAAACACAAACTCAGGGTACCTTTAATGAATGAACAACTTGAGCTCAGTAATTCTCCGTTACTGGAAGTATTAGATGTTTAATTATGATTTTTATTATTAATTTTTATTATTATTATTATTTTATCTAGTTACCTATTTTGTATCTACCTTAGCGACGTGTTTGTTTATAATTATATTACCTTTGATAATGACAGCATAGCTGTCGAAACAATATTGTCAGGTATATTTTAATAAAACTGTGAAACTTTTAATAATCTTTATTTATTTCATGATTATGGAGTTCCACAAAATAAGGCTGGAAACAATAAATAAAATTTTAATGCAAATCTACGTCGTATTGTCATAGAAACCCTCTGAAATATTTCGACTATAGTTAAAAATAATAAAATATCTCTAAATAGGTGTTTTTATACGCTACCCTAGATTCCCTATAATGCAATCTCTTACCATTTTAATATTTAAAATAAGCAGCATCGTGTTATTCTACTGCTCTATTACTTAAACACTAACATTTCCCCAATATTTTTATTTCAACGTTCGGTTATTTTTCTTAACATCCCGCGAGTTATCCAATACCTTTTATATTATATAAAACACGAAATTCCACTTTAAAAGCTTTTCACCTTCAATAAAACTTAAAATAACAATAAAAATGTCGCTACAGCTCTCTGCCTTGTGTTTGTTGTGTATTTTTGCGTTATAAGATTTGACTAATTCTCCATTAGCTTCTGTTGTTGCGGAAAATTTAGCATTTAGAGGTTACCTACTGTAGTATCGTATTTGGCTGCGCTGTATTATATTTTCAGAAAACCTTTTTTAAATTTCAAATTAGGTAACTTTCTGTGACAGAAACATAACATTACACTAGGTTTGTTTAACGATTAGATCAGCTTTATGCATTATACATAGAAAGATGTTCTAAAAATATTCTGGATACATCTAGGTTTTCCGTTATATCAACCTCATAATTTTCGTATAGTGTTTTAAACTTTAATTAAACATAGTACACATCTACTTCTTATAAAGGCGAGTTATTTATAATTAAAGTTAGATTTTTGGATTTTATGCAAGCTGTTATTATTGGACATAACAAACTCATAAAAATCTATCCGAAAAAATACCTAAACCTATTGGAAATTCTTGGAATCACCTTTTAAGTGTCTCTTCTGGCACTTTAAAATAAAATGTTCTATGTATATTATTCTAAAAATGCATTCCAGTCGATTAATTTTGTTATTTATCGTTATTCGCCAAACGACTTCAATTTAAAGCTTTTGCAACAACTCACCATTATTTGTACAGCTATATTATATTGAAGTCAACCTAACCTGTCTAAATATCTTTTATTTTTATTCGGTAAAATATTATTTTGAAACAGTTACTAAAATATTATAAGTAGATCAGAAATCAAGTATAGGCCTACAATTGGTCAACAGATTCCAATTTATACCCACATTGTACAAAAGTATTTGTACACAAAGATTTCAATTTACAAGACAACTTACAAGACTTATACTACATCTAACAGCTTCCTCCTTAGGAATGGTTATAGCCCAGCATGTGCTTCGAACACAAAAGCATACATAAAGGCACATGGAATACATGGAAGTCTCCAGATGGCAACACAATTAAGACGTTGTACGGGCATTATACGGAAAAAACAGAAGAGAATTCAATGTAGACTGTGACCACTATTTAGTAGAAACAAGAATCAGAGCAATAACTCCCGTAAAATTACATTTTACCTAGTCAATAAAAAGGATCATATGCTAGTTGGGTGCGGCCGATAATCCGGAACCCCCCATGCCATTAGTAGCCTATTCGAAAAGTTGAAGAGAAAAGCTGTGGAGGGCATAACAGAACGCCAAATGAGGATAGATGGATCTTGAATTGAGATGTAACGAAGCAGAAAAAAATTTAACAACTGCTGATGTTAAAAGAGTAAAAATGAATTTGTATTGAGTAAGTACATATATAACGTTCTTATTTTGTAACGTTTGTCTTTTTCAACCAACTCACCAATATGGGAATTTATATTAGTTATTTTAAATAAAGTATTAGGTGCAGTTCAGTTGTTAAATATAGCAAATAGCCTAAATGTCACAATCATTGCGGCATCGATCATATCATCTACAAATAGTTATACCACATGCGACACGTGATTACTTCAGCACCCAAGTCGTAACACGGCGAGGGTTACCTGCGTGACCCGGCACCCAACTCGTAACCACCGAAAAGAACAATACGACACAAAACTAAAAAACCCATCAAAAGCAAGCAACAAAGAGATAAGAGCCGGAAAGAGTGTAGCGAACATAAACATGCAACAGATTCATCGAACCAGGCAGGCAGAAAAGATATACTGTTAATACAGGCCCCACTATCCAACGTAGAGTGTAAAGTACGTATACAAAATGATCATACATATACAGATTATGTCGAACATCTTCACTACAAAAACAAGATTAAGACAAGGAGACATCCTCTTGTGTGCTCTGTTCAACCTGATCCTAAAAAATGTAATAAGACAGATTGAAGTACAGAGAAGAGGAAACATCTTAAATAAAAATCTGCATATTTTGGCGTATGTCGATGATGTGGACATTGTATAACTTCTCTACATCAGCTGTTGCACTTACTCATTCTTTTCTAATTAACCGGTTTCAGACGGTGAAACTAGATGGACAAAATTCAAATACTCGCTGTAATAAACTAGGGGTACATCAGGGGTCTGTTATTGTCCCCCCCCTACTTTTTATAATATTTATGAACAATATTTCTAGTAATGTGAGACTCTCAAACGTAACCTTGTATGCCGGCGCCACCACAGCGATAACTTCAGGTAAAAATTTAATTGACACCAATTGTAACGATAGTTTTCTAATCTCAAAACAAAACAAAGCCCACGTTAGACCGTCAATGAAACGCTTGTTATTTTGCACAAAAAACAATGCACCGCGGTTGGGCGGCAGTGAAATGCTCGTATTTTAACTCAAAAAAAACAAACATTACTTTAACTTCAAAAATTCTTACGCAAACTGTACAACACAAAATTTTTAATACTTACTGTACAACTCAAGATTGTGTCGGCTTGAGATATCCTTCTACACATTTAAATTCAGGTCGCAGGTATTGTTTCCACAGCTGATTAGGAAAGTCCAGTAATTTTCATAAAAATATTGACTCGACACCAGTAACCAATAACTGGAATCAGATCTAATAAATTTAATTTAATTTTGTTTAGTCATAATCAGTTATGTCAAAGTTAGGTTGAATAAAATATTTAAGGACTTTCATAAATATATGATCCTGTAATACTCAGACTAATTAAATTTACTTATAGATTTATTGATAAATAAAAAAATAAAAATGAAGTTTCCAAATAAAACATCGTTACAAAACTTAAATATATAAAAAATGATACCCAACGTAAGAATTCTTAATGACAGGAAAATAATACACATAATAATGTAGTCAAAATATTCGATACAGAAATAATGGTTCAAATTACATCAATAATAACAAAATAAAATTAATTAAGTCACAATACCTTATTCAGATAGTTCAATCTGATTTCACCTTACAAAGCAATTGAAACAATATTGCTGTTCCATCAAAACAAACACATATCACCAAACTCGATCGCTCGATGAAATTGCAGAATCTGGAAAACACCTTACTACTGAATTTGATCCAAGAAAATAATGTTCATAATAACGGTTTCTCTTTAGAACTAATGTTTAATAACGTTCTTCTTTTCTTATAAAAAATAGCCGAAATAACCATAAAAGTTCAATTGTTTGATGTTTATTAAAAAACATTCTTCATTAATAATGGTAACGCCATACTAAAATATATTATTTGGTTTAACAGTTCCGAGTTTAGATTATGTTAAAAACGGAATCCAATAAGAAACTTATTTCACGATAAGTTAAATTTGATAACTATAATTGTTCATTCCAATAACTGTATGTATCTGTAACAAATGTATCTGCTAAACGTTAACTGCACTGTAAATACAATCGACAACACGTATGGAATTATTTATTAAGTTTCGGTCAGAGCGATTCCAAATTAATCACTTAAATTTCTGTATATTTCACAACTTCTAAAGAACGGGAAACTTTATAGTTTGGTTAACTTATTAACTCCAAAAAGTCAACGATAAATTGAAGCAAGTCAGCTTCCGATTCGATAGCGGAACTGAACACACAAAACGGTAGTAGTATAACTTAATTATACTCTTAAAGACGGTGACTTTGTTCATATTAAAAATTGTAGTGTTTAAAATAAAGATTAACATAAACTTTACCTGGGGCATGTCTCCGAGAGAGAGCCCCAGGAAAACGCGAGAAATTATCTTCCACTCGGCCCGTCTATCTACTTGTTTACTGTTCAAGATTCTGTTGTCAACTCTTCTAAACTACAAACTATTTCGCGGTAGTATGATTTTTGAGGAGGGCGAGATTTTAAACCAACCAATAGAAAAAAAGCGGGATTTCTCATCAGCCAACAAAATACTTGTCTGTCATAATAATAATATTGTATGCCATTTGTTAGAGAACATTCTTAACTAAACTTAAGGTGATTTCCTTTTGAATTTATACGCAACGGAAAGCAAATAACCTCCACAGGTGCAGTCTAGACAGCCGGTTCCAGAAAATTTCTTTTGTCGGTATATTATTTACTAGTAGAATTTCAATGCAATGTGGTTTTAAAACTACAGATTCAAGGTTTATTATATTTTAACTGTAAGGAAATCTTTGTTAAAGCTAAGATTTTCGCCCTTATAAGCTCGAAATTAGTAAACAATTTTGTTTATTCTGAAACATTATATTTCTCGAAAAAATAAGCATTTGTTTGACTTGAGAACGATTGCATCAGTAAAAATTCTGCTAAAATATGATATAATGCTTACGAATATATTTCGAGGTGACTCTTTTGTACTTGAGAAAAAAACATTATTTAGATTAATGTAACATTTGCAGTTCCCGCATAATGGAAATTTTACTAAACTGCCAGGACCGTACTAAGATTCCTTTAATATTTGTTAGTTTCAAAAAACGTAACGTTACACAATGAAATGCTTGAATATACACATTACACATAACCTGTCTAGATAGTTTGAAACGAACTTGTTATAAGTTAATACTTTAAAAACTTGTGAAACTTTAATTAATCTTTGTATTTATATAATATTTCACAACGATATTTGTTGAAAATTAACAAACTATATTTACTTAGTTAGACAGTTGAAAGACACTGTAAATCTGAAAACTCTAGTTATTACTTATCATGCAAACTGTGAAATCCACAGTGTCTTGTCACGCTCTATCTCCGTATGCTAGCTATACCGAAAGATTTTTTCTATGCAAAGAACGCTTATACGAATTATAGACAATTTACGGTATAGTGCAGATTGTCGAAAATCATTTATAAAACAAAGACAGCAGCAAAACTAGAACACTGCAAAATCTTACTGCAGATACTTACAATATCGAAAGTGTGTCAAACTTCATATACATCGACACGCAGGTTTCTAACACACTAGATATAATAGAAATTAAACGCAGGATATACATGGCAAACAAAGCGTCAGATATCTATCTATGTCATAAAGGGTTCTTTGCAGAATCATCAACAAGAACTAATTTAATAAGAATATATCCAATTGACTTTTTCGGAAACAACTAACAAATGTCACGATAGATATGTTATCCGAGACTATATCAACTCTATTTAAAGTGGTCCATTTTAAAATATCAAAAAGCTTGTACAGAGTATAGAATCGCCTAACGTGCTTTTTTTAACCTTAACATTATCTCCCCTAACTATTTTACAATAACGATATTAAGGAATGTTAAAAAGAAAAAAAATACCAATCGAATGATGCCTTTGGTTACGAATTGCATTTGATTGCAACCGGAAAAGGTAAAGAAAGAAAACTTATAATACAAAGATCAGTTATGCCTTGGAAACATTTCAGAAACAAGGGAAAATATTTGCTACATAGTCGGTTTCCTGGAGACAAAAAAAAGTGATTCCTCGGAATTCTGCTTTTGGGTACCGATTTTGATGAATTTTTAAAAATTGTAGGTAATCGACTATATTTCAAAGTCTAAATGTTGGATTTGTCCGCTAATGCCCTGTTTAATTGTTATTAACAAAATAATATTTTTTGCATAAGGGGCTAATTCATAATTAAATAATTTCATCAAATTTTATTATAATTGTATAAAATTAGGTACTTATAGGTTTTTGGGGTCGCTGATTACGAATTGGGTCAAAAGTGCAAAAGACAGCTACAAGATGGCCGCCGAGTTCAGAAATTTATTATTTCAAATGGCAAATGAAAATAGTACTTACTAGGGTATTTTTAAAGTCGGTAATTTCGATGTTATAGTTATTTCGTATTAAGATCTATTAAGATAGCTACTAGGCCAAGGGAGCTGCTTGAAGCCCGACGAAGGAGGGCTTTAACGCTTCCGCGGTCAAAAAATCGTAGACGCCGTTGTCACCTTAGCTACAAAAATTTTGAGAAAAGAGGGTCGTTAAAAAAGGCCGTCTGTTGAAACCTCTTTTAACAGCCCAAATTGGCCCAAACTCTAAAATGGCGGTTACAAAATGACCGCCGGGGTCAAAAATTTAATATTTAAAATTTCAAATGAAAAATAGTACTAGGAATTTTTAAAGTCGCAAATTCCGATGTTAAGCTAAAAAATGACTGTTACGTCCATAATTGTGGACCCAACATTTATATAAAAAGAAGTGTTGAAACTTAACTATTTATTCTAAATTATATGTTACATTTGTGTTCTTGACTGTTTGTGTACAACTACTGAAGCACACTTGTCGACTTGCTCGTCTGTTGTGTCACCAAACGGTAAACTACCCCAAAGTGGGGGTGTGAAAATGGAAGGGAGCGTGCATGCATTAACATACTCCCCCGCCCCTTAAAAGGCTGTAGCCTTTAGATGCAAAGTGCCGGTCACAAAAGGGCACCGAAACTAAATATGATTAAAATTCAAAATGTTTATTTTCTCGGATATGTTTGTTTAAGATGGATTTATATACGAGTATATATTAGTTAATAAAATTTTAAGATTGTTCCAATTATTAATTAGAGTATTGTTTATTTAAAATTCAAATTGGTGGAAAGAAATTTAGTTTGAATAGTGTTAAAATAAATTAATATTCCATAATTTAACCATAATTCCGTTTAATATTGAAACTTTATTCATTGTCAGATTTAAAAAAAAAATATTGTATTAATTATTATTTACTTGTGTTTCTTTTAAAATACTGTTAGTTTCATGATCTATACTTCTGGCAACGACAAAATCGGTTGTCCATTAAATGGACAACCGATTATCCATTAAATTTTAAGTAACCATCCCCGTTGAATTCTCTGCAAGCTGAAGTAAATCTGAAGTACAAGTCCTATTTCTTACACACACATGCTGTTCCACGTCCAGTTTTGCATCCGCAAAATATAATCTGTAATACATTTGCTAAAGCTGCAGGTTTTGCCATCCTTATGGGGTAAAAGATTACATTCATAATTGTTCAATCCTAGTGTTATTGTCATACTATTTTCGAATCATAGTTGAACTTGCAGATATACCCTCTTTAAATGTTGCTGCGCAGAATCGAGTGCTGGACACAAGTCTGCTAAATTTACAAAATTATTTTTCCCCGTGGCTTTGGTAAACTTACAAGACGATATCACGAATCGGTATTGCTGACACGCAGGGTGCGAGTCAGGGCGAAACACGTTTTGTCATGAAAATACATTTTTTGGAAACCTTTTAAATTGCATGCGGCAACTTGTTTTGGTAAATATAGTTACTATACCTAAAAAGCTTTACACTCATGTTTTCATCACATTGAATATTTATACTACATAAAAGATTCGCGGAGATTCCTTTTTAACACAATAAAAACTGAACACTTAAAATAAACATACACTAACTTTAGCAGACCAGCTTTAAATACAGGCTTTTGACCACAGAAATCAAACACAATTTTTTACCTATAATTTTGATACAATGGTTTCAAACGTTTTTAAATAACGCAGTGTCAATAATGTAGTGTAAAAAAATCGGGTCCAATTTCTTTGATCAAGATTCTGTGAGGTGTAATAGTTTCTGAATGTTGTATGTAAATATTTAGTATTAAAGTGTTAAGAAAATATTCTATGCAAAAGTTTCGTGTTGTATATTGATGGTTAAAATGTTAGTGTAAAACTTTCTCTGTATAGTAAACTATAGCTTCCCTTGTTACGAGATAATCATTACACCATTTTTAAATTTTAACGACCATTTTGTGACCGTCACTTTGCATCTAGGTCATTTTTTAACTTTTCGCAATACTATGTTGTTGTAGAAGGAATAACGTTCAAACACTTGACAACCGTTAAGCTGCCAATAACACCCTGTTAACACTCAGAGGTTTCAACAGACGGTTTTTTTAACGACCGTCTTTTCCGACCGCGGAAACATTAAAGCTTTAAACAGCTTCCTTGGCCGGTTATACCTATCTTAACAGATCTTAATACGTAAATAACTATAACATCACAATTCGCGACTTTAAAAACCCCCTAGTACTATTTTTCATTTGTCATTTCAAATAATAAATCTCTGACCTCAGCGGCCATTTTGTAGCCTCCATTTTGCACTTTTGACCGATTTGAATTCCCTGAATTCGTAATCTGCGACCTCAGAAAGCTATAAGTACCTAATTTTATTCAATTATAATAAAATTTTGATGAAATTATTTATTTATTAATTAGCCCCTTAAGGAAAAAATAAAAATTTGTTAATAACAATTAGCGAACAAATCCAGAATTTAAACTTTGAAATATAGTCGACTACCTACAATTTAAAAAAAAATCATCAAAACCGGTGGCCAAAAGGCGAATTCCGAGGAATTCTTCTCTAGGAAACCGACTAACAATATTCTTTTAAATGTGTAATATGTGTAAATTTCGTGTTGTGAAATGTTCGTGTCCGCTGTTACAATCCACACTTGTGCTTCACGACATAAATTTACCGATAATATCTCAAACGCTAGCAGTATTACTATTGATAGCATAGGTTAAGACAAGTACGATCAATCGACAAGACAAATGAGCTCCTATTAGAATACAAAAGAAAGTCTCTTGTAGCTTCTTCTGGAAGCTTAAACTAAGCAAAATTTTGTTATAAGTTCTATTTTTCATACGAATATTTAATATTTGTTTGGTTTTGAACATTTACATTTTTTTTAAATTGTTTGTCACAAACATCAACTTTCAGAGAAAATTCTTTAAGTTTCTAAAACCAGCCGACGTGTATTTTATTTTAAAACCATTTTCGTAAATTTAAGGTTACGCTACGACAAAAATACAATTTTAGTTGAGACCTTATTTTTAAAACTACCATAATTGAATTGTACCTACTTAATTAATTACTTAATTGTAGACCTTCCATTTTACGCGTTCCATTACATAAATTAGGTTATGTGCTTATGTGACGTAAACAAATGTATTTGAAACTGTTTCGCTTTTGCAAGCACAAGTATTGTGACGTGATGAATCTTCGTTGAATATATTTTAAATAGTTATTTATCCAACTAGAGAGGAAAGCGGTTCTTTTCACTCAAACTCGAAGTGAGCTTCTCAAGCGGCAGCGCATTTGAGCGAGAGTGAAAAGCGCTTTCCTCCCGTGTTATTTATTAGATGCTACATTTTTGTCACGACATGTCCCAAAAGAATTTTCTCTACAGTATACGATTTTCTAATTTTCAACTTTAAAATATATATATATATATATATATATATATATATATATATATATATATTTTACATTAAATAATATTTAGAATGCAAATTCATATAGAAAAATTTTATCATCGACTCTGCTGGGACTCGAACCCAGGACCCTCCACTGTCTAGGTGGTATCTCTACCAACTGAGCTACAGAGCACGACTACCAGCATAGCGAGAAATTTTCCATATGAATTAGATGTTTAAGCAGACATACAAAGTAACTAGATATTTTTTTGAATATTATTAATGAAGATCAGCAAGTCGCATGACAACAACATCAATATTCAAAGTATCTAGATTATTTTTAATCATTCCGAAAGGAAATTAATTATATATAAATTTTATATATAAAAAATTTTTATATATAATTAATTTCCTTTCGGAATGATTAAAAATAATCTAGATACTTTGAATATTGATGTTGTTGTCATGCGACTTGCTGATCTTCATTAATAATATTCAAAAAAATATCTAGTTACTTTGTATGTCTGCTTAAACATCTAATTCATATGGAAAATTTCTCGCTATGCTGGTAGTCGTGCTCTGTAGCTCAGATGGTAGAGATACCACCTAGACAGTGGAGGGTCCTGGGTTCGAGTCCCAGCAGAGTCGATGATAAATTTTTCTATATGAATTTGCATTCTAAATATTATTTAATGTAAAATCATTATTCAACTTAACAAAAATTAATTTCAACTAAAATTTATATATATATATATATATATATATATATAATATATATATATATATATATATATATATATATATATATATATATATATATATATATATCGAAGTTTCTGGACATAACGTGAAAAACTCAGTATAGTATTTTTAAAATTGAATGGTTAGTAGTCTTTTTTGTGTTGAATATTATTTTGAAATATAATCAACGAGGATTGGCCATGACCTTATGATACTTATATTCTCAAAAACTATTGTATTCAAATACATCTACTTCAGATACCTAACCTAATCAATATGAGCAAAATTGAAATTCTACAGTTATCTTATGTTTGCCTAATTTCAACTGTATCATCACTTCTGGTATTTTTGCGGAAACAGTCTCAAAAAGTGACGAAACTGAAAATTAACGGTTTAATTAAAACGGGGTTTTGAGGTAACCTAACTTCAAATTCACGAATTTTAACACGTCAACGGGTTTTAAATTCGTACGAATATTTTTTGAAACATAAAAACTGTAGTATCACCAATTCTATGTACAAGAAAATGCAAACGTGACTACACTAAAAACCAAATATTTACAAAAATATTCTCTGCAAAACACGTAGGCATGTAGGCCCAATAGAAAAATAACAGCTGAAACTTAAAATAAATTGTTTGTAATATTTGTCGCTATAATCTTCTACGAAGAATTTGGTATTGCTTCACTCTAAAGAAGATAGTCCTGATTATAGTTTGGATCAAAAGCTTTGTCTCTTCTACTTTCCGTCTACTGCGAATTTAAGGAAATACTCCACCTTATCATATACTTTAATCGTGACTCGATAACTCTATTCTTGAGAAGGTTTGAAGACCATCCGGTATCTGATAGCAGTATAATTTTATCGCAAAGAAATAGAATTCGAATTGGTTAAAAAATAAAACAAAGGACTGCTTCCTTTTGTCACAAGTCAATTTGGATGAGCTTTTCGTTTGTTTGGCATTAACTATTTAAGTTCTATTTACTGTGAATTTTTTGAAAATCAAAATCCCAACTTTCATGTTGAAAATACGTTTTACTTTTCATTAAAAATCACGAAACGTGTTCAAAGTTGCACAAAATAGCAAATTGTATGAAAATGATTTTTTCTCAAAAACTAGTATAAAAAAATTGATGGTACACTTTCTTAGATATTCAAGGTCAAAGATCACATCATGTTACCCTGGAATGAAAAACTAAATATTTTATTATAAAACATTTTTATTATTAAAATATTTTTTATGAAGACTATGCTCTTTTACCTTTAAAAACAGTCTAAGATAAAAGTTCACCATAATGAGAAGCAGAGTTATGAATTGTTTTTGTTCACCTTGTAAGCATAAATCTTACATTTTATATCATATTTGCAGCCCTGCTATGTGAATACTACCCATACTGTATCACTAACGGCTATAACTTTACATACGTAAGTTACTTTATATCCTCGACCATCCTAACAAATTTCATGAAAATCTGGTCGCGTTGAAAAATACTTTTTTTTGTGATGATTTGGCATGGAATGACCCTAGTATGAAAATGCTGTTAGTATTTTCAGTTAAGGTAGAAACTATAACAAGTATACTTTACAAAAATATTCCTAATATAATTACTGTTGCATTTCTTACACATTTTCCAAGTTTCATAACCATATTTTAAAATATATTTGCATGGTAGGCTTTTACATGCACGGCGCATTATATTGGAATACAGTTAACTGTGAATAAGTTTGCAATTATAAACAATTTAGAGCATTAATTCGAAAATAAAGCGTAAAAATACTATCGTATTCGGTTTTAGCGACCCCAAAAACATTAAATAGCATTATTTGAAGTAATTAGTTAAATAAATTATTCTGCTATGATTTTCGATCGCGTTTTTTGAATCCTGGACCAGTATGTCACGTGTCGCCGATTTCAAAATGTAAATTCGCAGGTTTATAGTTTTCGGTTCATTTTTCAGAAATAACTAAACGTTATGTCAATTACTCGAATATATATAAATAAATCATTTTATTAAATTTATGGTAACTCTAACTATATATTATTCGTAGGTTCTTCTGCAATTTTTTGCATAATAATTAGAGAGAGTTACAATTACGATCTAGGATCTAGGCAAGACACGACTTATAATCGTAATAATTTTTAGCGTTTACTGTCTCCAGACTTAATTATTATTAGAAGTGTTAGATATTTAGTTTTTGTTATGTATTGTATCTAGTTACCTATTTTCTGTATGTATTTATCCTTAGCAACGTGTTTATTTATCAATCTTATCTACCTTTGATAATGACACAGAGCGTCGAAACAATATTGTCAGGTTAAGATATTAATAAAACTTGTGAAACTTTAACTAATCTTTGTATTTATATTATATTTCATTAGTAATAATTTTTATTGAATTATTTAAAAGTATAATAAAAGCCCAACTGTAAACTGGGATGCATTTTTACTAAAAAACTATTTAAAAAAAAATAACCCAGCTGGTGGGAATCGAACGTTAGGTCCACCGTATATAAAGCCAAGCGGCCATCTTATCGGTTGCGAGTAACGTTTTAACTCCACGTAAATACGTTGCGTCTTGTTTGTGTTAATTTGTTTTTTAAATAAGCCTCATTAGATTAAATACAGAAACATGTATTTCCTGATTTTTTTTACTTTTAATTAACTAATGATTTACTTTTATTTTAAAAAAGATTTTTGAAATCAGCGAAACGTCAGTTGTAAGGTCCCATTGTTAGTATAATTATTTTACTCGTTGCAACTTCAAAGTGGTATTATAGTTGTGGCAGTAACTTGCCCGAAGCTACTTTAAAGTTTTTAAAACTTTAAAGTAATACTGAAATTTTCTGTCACCTGTCTGAAACCATTGCTTAGCCCTTTAAAGTAACGGAATCTTACAATAATATTGAAAGTAAAACTTACGTCTTTGCTACCCAGGAGAATCACACAGAAAGTGATTCTTCGTAAACTGCCCCATCTACATATTTACTTGTAAAATGTTGGAGGTCATTAATCAATTTGCAATTTGTTATGATTGTTAATAGATGCTTTACTATATAACCTTCAATAAAAATAACAAATTGGTGTCAAATTGTGCCTTAGAAATAATATAAAAATGGTTTCTATCATCTGTATCAAGTATTTTTGTCATATTTTATTAAAGACATTTTTTTATTAAAAAATATATTTAAAGAACGCGTTGTTATTTTTCGATCTATCACTATCACATTTAACAGAAAAGTTGCAATGGTTTATAATGAATGACAAAGTAATTAATGATTTCATCGCTCTTTGTATTATTAAATACGTATTACAAATAAAATAGTCATTCATTTTGTGACACGATTGCAGCATTAGTTTAGAAAATGAAAAGAGCAACATCGCGATACGGTTTTTCAAAAGAGAAAAAAAGTTCCACGAAAATAGCAATTACTACGCCGCCGCCACGTTCCCGCTACGTAACTGAACAAGTTCCAGAGAGGTTACTGCAACGTATCTGCTACCAAAAAATTGTTTCCCATTTTGGTTCCAGGCACGTAACAAAACCGTAGCAATTACGTGCTTTGTGACTAGTGACAAAAACTTAGTTAATAGTTCCACCGGTAGTTGCTGGTACGTAATGATGACTAAAAATGTTCCTAGGGGTATTACTCAACGAACAATAAAATTTAAAAATACAGTTAGTTTATTTATAATTGAAAATTAAATATTTTATTTATTATAGACAATTTTTGCATATAACAAGTATCGTTTTAAAAATGCTTCGCATATTCTATTTATCCAGTCTTTCCAGTATAAATAGGGCAGTATGTTCTGTTGTACGTCATTTTAAGTACACGCAAAACAACGTTATGAGCTGCAAAATCTCTATTGTATGTATTGTTATCTGTTCTATAATAAAACTCTAATTCTAAGTTCTAATTCTCTAAGTTTTAAAATTCATTTGAATGCGATTTTCTTTGCTCGACTTGTTTCTAGATATATGGGAAACAACGGTGATGATTCATTCGGTAACTATTAAGTAGCGGCGATGAAGACTTCTCATAACAAAACATAATTATCCGAAAACGTTTAGGGCACACGATATAGCACATAAAAGGCAGGCTCGGAGATAAAAGCAGAAAAAAAGGGAAACCAATTGGTAGCAAAGACACCATTCCATAAAATCTTTATAATTTCTCTCATTTAAGTTCAGCTCAATCTTAAGATGGAACTATTTCGACCAATACATGTAGTTTTATTTTTTTAACTGTAGTACGGTGTGATTTGTATAAATGATATATAAATGTTCACCACGTATTATCATTACATTCATAACTTCCATCCGGAAGGCATTGAAGCATATGAATTGCCATAGCGACAGAATAAAAAAAATAAAAATTCTATAAGATATACGCTGTTTCATTGAGCTTAAACTATTGTCTTTAAAAGAATCTCTTTATAGTATACCAAAAGGTAAACCGACACTACATACACTATAGTAATTATTTTTTTGATGTAACTTAATATAGTACATCCCAAATGTTACAGCTTTTATGTAAAGACATACAGTTTGCAATAACATCGCTTACACTTTATTAATTATTATTACTCTTGAAGAAAGGAAACTTTTAATTTAAATTATTTACTTTGATTCAATCAACAATCCTATGAAAAAAGATAACTATACCATTTCTTATGGGCATTTCCAACTTTACCGCCATTTTAAATTAAAGCAAAGTCTAGTCAGTCAACTAATAGCTATTCAGAGTATTGATTTAGTGGACGGTACTCTTTGAGGCCTCCGCATGTGTAAGCAGGACTAATAAAATATTAACGAAACACCTTTGGGAACTGTGATAGGTGATTTGAAACAGGATTTTGCAATATTTTGTACCCTGCTTTCCTTTTCCTATACATAAAACAATATTATTACAACAAAATAACTTATATCTCAACAACTGTAGTATCGTGGTAACCTCTAAAATTGTTAAAAAAGGTGATTATTATTTTCAAATACTACTCAAATAAGGTCACGTACCGAAGAAAATCTATCTATTTAAAAAATGTTTTCTAAAATCATGAAATATACTTCTTTGATTGGATTTTGTTTTGCCTTTAGAAATTTCTACATTCACATTTTTTAAAAATAGTAATACATTTACATTTGAATCGCGAACAATTTGAATGGGTTTTAGAAAGATAGTGTTTTCGGAATGGTTAAGAAATCTTCCAACTCGTTACAATAAACTGTATAAATTATTCGCTATAAGAAGGTCAGCTGTAAACGCTGGAAAAAGTGATAAATGCAATTCTAAAAATTCAAATGTCAAAATCGGTAAAGGTGTTCATGTTAAGTGCAAAATCTTACAGATCATAAATTTTGATTACGCAATAGAGAAAACCAGCTCGAGCAGCTTGTTATACAGCTGTCTGATCGCGTTTGATCATTTCAGAACTTCCCCGACGTGAGTTTCGTAGGCTGTAATGTAATGAAACAACACCTGAAATCGGGGTTTAGATTTCCAGAAAAGAGGAAATTTGAATAGCATTTATTGGAAAATGTTCTCCGCAGTGGTATATTACAACACAAAATAAGCAGAACTGTTAAAAATTGTGCGAAAAAACTTTGTAAAGGTACTCTAGAATTAACGTCAAGGTGAAAATGAGTCTGATATTTATGCACAGTCCGGAACCAATACAATGTCGAAACACCTTTTTTTAGCATATTTATTGATCCTGCTTCAACATTCAACAAGTATTTCGGAAACGAAGTTACCTTTTTCTCGGCATAAAACCGTCTTTTATGTCCGGTTTTATGCTGAGAAAAAGGTAACATCGTTACCGAAATACATACTGCCAATTAGTCAAATACAATGTGTGGTTAGGAGGCACCGGTAAATATAGTGTTGTGATAAACCACAGTCTTTACAATCCATTATTAGTATTCAAAAAGTTATCACATTCTTAAAAACCAGTAAATACAGAATTCCTGTTGTATAGAAATGGGAATTATTTGTAGTTAAATTAAACTGTTATAAAAGCAAAAATATTGACTGTAAATAATAAAGTAATTTTACTTGGTTAGACTACATGTTACCTGAAGTAGAAACTAAATATATAGTTTTCAACTAGCATCAGTCTAATAGTATGTTAAGAACTTGTATGGCATAGATAAACGTCATTGCATATCGTGCAGTCTGCACCTGCGACATTACATTTATCAGCAAGTGTAAATATTCATCAATTTTCATTTCAAGGAATGGTGCAGCCAACTATGTAATTTGACATAGTAGTCTAGTTGCTATTATAATCCTCAAACAGTAAGTAGTTTCATAATAAAACATGGTTTATATGAAATATTTTGCCTTCAGGATTCAGCGTGCATAACTTTACTATTATTGTCATTTAGGTTTGTTTTTGTCTGGAGGATTTCCAACTAGCACTCGTCTAGGGAGATTTAATAATAGGGTATTATTAAATGCACAGTGATACGTTTGATAATAATATGTGAAACTTTTAATATTGCATTCAGCTAGCAGGATAAAAGAAAAATATTTCTATTTTCTATTTATCCTTTAAAAAGCTTTTCACAAAAACCTTTCTCCTTATTTTTCTCTCCTTTCTTAACGCTGCAGAAAAATCTAGTTTATTTACTGAAACCTTACCAGGCCTAACACTAGCGTTATCATAAAATTTATTAACCCGACAACAAAATAAAATACAAATTGTGTTTAACTTATAATCGACAAACTCGACTTGCTTAAAATTTTTTGTTTTTATGTAAAACAAAACCCGAAAATAAATAGGTGTCGTTTGGGAAAACTATTCATTATTTCCAAAGTAGGTACTGGAACTTTCAGACACTATTTCACGGATAACGAATAATTGGAAAGCATATTTTAAATTCATAGACATTTTTGCAGAACAATAAAAATATTCAAATAACATAATTTGCGTAGATTACAGTTCATGTTAGACAGACTCATTACAATTTGCAGTAAAATTTTTTATTAGTCGGTTCAAAATGTACATCTCCTCTATTTAAAGATAAAAGGCGTCAGTGCATTGCAAATTTTATACTACTTTAATATTTCTGTCTCTTAAATTATTGAGCTCTTAGTAAATTCAGTTTTTATGTACCTAATTCATTCTCACATAAAATTAAATATTCTATTTTTTACGTCTTGCTTTTTATTTTTCCTTATTCAACCTCGTTACAGAATGTTTTAACGGAATTGAAAAAAACTGGAATTTGTGTTATTACACAACATATTATTAGAATAGTTATTAAAGGTAACAAGGCATCAGGAAAGTGGTACTTTGCAGGATGAGTTGGTATATTCCAAGGAGAGTCCTGAAAGTCTGCACGCCAGGTTAAACACACTTTCCTGACGTGATGCAACAAAAATGAAAAACATAATAAGTTTTTAAGAATCCATAAAATATTATTTCAGGCGAATTTTCACCATCATACCACAGCTGTTGAAGGAGAGAAGTATGTCATTACGGGACCAGTCAAGATAAGTCTTTACCGTACTCGTCCGGTAATGACTATTTTTGCTGCCTCAACAGAGCAATGAAAGTAATCACTTTCCTGACAGTTGAAAAAAACATGTTATACAAACTTCTTACTTTGCTGACTGCGTGTATTTATGTTTGATACGTACTGGTATAGATCACGATTATTCGTCAATAACTGTTTAAAGTCGGTGCTTACATAAGTGATTAGGATTATCATGCTACGATGGTGGTTCACCCCAAAAATGATTTTTTTGCAAAACAATTGTAGTGGCTAATAAAAAAATAGTAATAAAATAATAATAAAAATTAATAGTAATAAAAAATTAACCTATTTTTATTCTGTTTTACTCGACCTTCGTTCACATCAACTTACTTTTTCATTTATCTAGCAACACTGGTATTCTTAAACTCGAAATGATGCTGTACGTACATTTTCTGTGGATAGATTCACCGATAAAACAAAATAGCAGTAAGTAATAATGTAGTATAGTTCATTAAGGTTCCTCTTAAAAGGCGATTTAACACTACTTCTTCCTGTTATAATCTACAAAACCATAAGTAGCTTTATTCCTAGTAGAAAGTAAGTAGGGATAAGTAGCTTTCAAGTCGCCACACATGCCCTTTTAACGTCATGATTCCAATGATACCATTGCTTAAAGACCTTTGGTCTGTGTGGCAAAGTCCTAGAGTAGGTTTTATAAGATACAACAATCTTATAATCTACTTTCCAAGGTGTATAGCTTTTTATAGCTTCTGGTAGAAAAATGTTTAGCACATCTATAGAAAGGTTGCCATTCTCTGCTCCAACAATATCCTGTTCTAAACCTCTTGATTTATACGACCTTGAACATGCATTTAATCTTAGATTTTTAACTAGGACCGTACGCTTTATCTTCAATATCAACGGTGCTACGCCGATTAATCTAACGAATGATCACAGCCTCTTGACTCGAACGACAGCAAGTTGTTTGGACCTTTCTAACCTTCCACAGGTAATTTGTGGGAATGATGATTTTCTTTGTACGTCCCATTCTTGGGTTTGACTTTGCGTTTTCTGCATATTAGATCTACGAATTCCAAAAACAATGTCTCCAAAAGTTCACTATACAACATTTTTACAAAAATAAGACCGACTCTATCCAAAATATTGCAATATCTTTGTAGAAACATATAGAGTTGTACAGGGTTATTCATTATATTTTGATTTCGTACCTATATATATTTTTTAAATAATATACACGGTGTTCCATCTAAAAAATATATTTATATTCATTGCCACTGGAGAATACCTTATAAACAGGATTTTTGTGTTGTTTCGAATAGCATTGGATAGGTCTGAGTGAACTGAAAAAAATTATACCAACAACCCATATAACGTTGAAAAGTGCGCTGGCGTTACACAGTTATATTCATTTAGATCTATGTTATTACATCATTTACTCAATGTCAATATCTTTCTTAAAGGTAGAGTATATTTCTACAAAGAAGCGATTACTGTGATCTCTTTTGTTTCTCTAATTTAAGCTTGTAGAAGTAGAAAACAACTACACCTTTTCCAGTAGTATTTTAGAAAGCGTCAATTGTATTTAAGAATTGCCATTTAAGAATTTGCCAATTTGAGAAAGTATCATATGAATTTTAGAATAGTCTAATTAAGTTAATTTCACCAATAACATGAATCTAGATATCCGAGATCTCTTTCATTTGTCTTAACAATTGATTGTAGGCTTTTATTGTAACAGAAGTTTGTTTATTTAATTAAGTTGTTGGTACATGGAAAAATAAAAATGGTTCATTTTTTTTTATTTTTATAAATATTTTTTACGTTTTTTTCAAAAATTTTTTTAATAAGGGTACTAAGATTTTAGGTCATCGAAAAGAGAAGAAAAATCTCTATTAAATGAGCCTAATGAAAGTGTACATTGCTATTTAAAAAAATTAAAGTGTTATTCATTACTCATTTGTTTTCTCAAATAAAAATAATTGAATGCTATCTTATTATGGAAAATAAAATGTTAAACAACTTTTATATAACACATTTTTTTATAAAGTCGATATTTACCGAGATATATACTATATTCCATACATAATGGGCACCCTGTATACGGTTCAACGCGGAAGAAATTAGCATAATAGTGGGAAGTCGTAGGATGATGTTCCAAGTATGGTAGGAGTTTCCTGCGGAGGCGAGTTAGCCGTGACAGACACGGAGCTTACGGCTTCCTGGTTACAGGCTCGTGGGTTGCGGTGTGCTGGAGCGAAAATACCTTGAAGAAATGCGCAGCTGATCGACTAGCGTAGGCCACTTGACTGCATGTGGACGAACGTGGGTGGTTCAGCATAGATGAGAGCAACCTTAGTAGATAAAATGAGTGTGCAGCTGGTTACGAGTCGCAGGCGACGAGACCGCAGCAGCTTGACTAACTAAGTGTAACCTTGCACGATATTTGCACTAACAGAATGCAAGTTGTAGAACGTATAAAATTATTCGAGTCAAAATAAGTTCCGTTTGTGACAATACGACAGTTGTTAAGAGTGATCTTAAGAGTGAACTTTCAAAGAAAATTTGATCTTTCGAAACAAAGCCCGAATTTCAATCCGAAACAAAAGTTACTATATCAAATAATTAGTATTGCATACAAAATAGAAAATATTCAATACATACAGTCGATACTTGAATTTTTATCTTACCCTTTATTATCAACTTATCCAGTACAAAGTACGTTCTTCGAAGATTTAACATAGATAAAGAAATTCCATAAAATTAAATTAATAATCAATGAGTTAGCTGAATAATCGACTAATTATGGATATTTAATACATAAAGCGAAAAAATGAATTAATTAAAGCAAACTAATTTACTAACGACTAACCCACGCGTCACATAACAAGCGTGCGGGCGCACGCTTTCATTGCTAGTAGGTTACTTGTTCTTACGTTCATATGTTCGTAGGTTCGTAATTAATTAAACATAAATTAATAATAATTAGTCAACTTTCAGTTGAATTACACCAGACACGTATATATTCAACCTTACCAAATCAACTGTAGTACAACTCCTACTGTAACACATAAAGTAATTACTTTAATATAAGTTTCAAGATATTAAGGCCACTCGTAGTTTTCTTACGGTTGATATTTAGTTAATTTCGTAGTTTGAATATTTTGTACTAAATGTGATAAAAAGTATTGCATCATGTACGTCTGCATTATAAAGTACCGTTTATAACATAGTTTTGCGTCTATAAAGTAGCTCTTTATAGTACTAGTAAAATAAAGTATAGCAATAGTAAATGCACTTATAACATATCTAGTTTTCCAATGACAACTAATAACAAATTTATAAAGTGAATTTTTTTAAATAATTATAACACAATCGGACATTATAAACCCAGTCACCCTTTTTATAGGGTGACTGGACTCGTCCATAAAGTCCTACATTATTTACTTGTTAGATAAATTAATTTTATAATAATGTACCTTTATGTCCGACTGCGTTATAAAGTACCGTTTATAACATAGTTTTGCGGCTATAAAGTAGCTGTTTATAGTACTAGTAAAATAAACTAGTAGTAGTAAAATAAAGTATAGCAATAGCAAAAGCAAACTACAACATATCCAGTTTTCCAATAGCAAATACATATATATTACAGGATATAGAATTGAATAACTCTTCTAAGGAACACCCTAATAAACCATGAAAAGAAATCGCTATAAAGAAAACACTCCGATGAGGAAAACTGAAATAAAGATCCTTTTCTAGCCAAAATATTATTTAAACAATCATCCTCTTTGCCCTACTCTAAGTTCCCAAGAATCATTTCTGGTTTGAATACCGGCTTGTTCCAAGTGGACGTATAAGCAATTTTGCAATAAACTTACAAAAAGTAGGTATAGGACTAGGACAAACGTTAGTATAAAATACCTTTTTTTTAGCCAAAAAAAAAGACAAAAAACTTGTTACTTGTATAAAAACTGTATCTTTGTTTGCAAACAGGAAAGGAAATAAAAACCTCCACAGGCCCACTTGAATAATGGGAATTTGAATATATCGAGATTTCAGCTCTTTCAACTTTTCAAGGAGGTATAGCCCGTTTCAAATTTTAAACGTGAACCTGAAATATGAAAAGTTGATATATTTGTAACCTAGGATTCTACGCGCTGCAACGGTTCTGTTACACTGAATAAACTCTGGAATCATTTCAGAGAGAAATTCAAAGTAAAAACTACAATTTTTGCTAAGTTACGTTACTACAAAGTATTGAGTGCCTTTGTAATATAGACTACTTTGGCAGTATCATTTTATTTCACTTGGGGAATGCTTTATCTACACATTTGAAGTAAACATTCTAATTATAAATTGAATATTTCAACAGAGGATGCATGATAAAACAGCAAATAAATGAAAATAAGATTTTCAGTGGTTTAGTATTACTATGTAAGTACTACCTAATTATCCGTTAGCTCTGTCTATTTATACTATTGTAGCTCAAAATGTGTTTAATTCGTGTGGACGTTTCATCAGTTTAAAAAACGATAAATAGACCAATTTCTTTTTCCAACATCCTGCAGAAGCACTAAGGAAATAATTGGCACACATTTACGTAAATTACATATCGTTTGTCTTTCGCAGTAAATGCGTAAACATTTCTAGAAATTACGATTGCATTAGTTGACTACGCTGCGGTTGATTCGTACTGGAATTTATATCCTATTACACTAATTAATGAAACTCACTTTGTCATCACATAGTGGGAATCAGCATTTCTTATCATTAAAGTCATATCATGCGGGATGGGATTTGATCGGATGAGTGAGTTTTGTGGAGGCCATCAGATGCGACGCCAGCATTTCCAAGTCGCAGTCCAATCTTCCCGTTCATCTTCCTTGAGTTGTTCCCTCTAGAGGGTTTTAGATAGACATGGACATCGTTACATTATCCTGCTTGTTAAATCGATTGTTACACTTTTCAGGGAATTTTAGATTGCAGCAGTCTTTCCTATTGGTCGGCAAGTTTTCTGTTTCATTTATTTTAACAAATGCTTTAGAAAATTGAATATCTCTATTAATAAACCTGCCAACTGTTCAGTATCTGACCTCCAAAAAAAAAAAACTTGAATGGTATTATTGTTTTGAGATATATACAGTTAGAATAAATTATAAATTAAGTAATATACTATATTAAGTGGATGAACTCCTCGATGTAAATTAATGGTTGGGTTTAAAGTTTAAATTGACTATAATCGCATTAAGTTTGACAAAAACGCTGTGCTGCTTACATTTTACAATCGCACACCTACACGTTGCCTGAGTAGTATGTAGGTAGGCAGCCATTATCTGTCTCTACACACTACACATAGGCTTGATGGAAATAGGGTTTATCCCTTTTCCCTGTTCTTAGTGTAAAACCACCAGCTAACCGCTTGGATAAAACCTCAAACCTCAACAAAAGCAGTTTTGTACGTAGTTTAAAAACTCTTGTGGTGGAGTTATTTTAAGCGACTGAAATCAAGAAGAGATTGCATCTTTACCGAAATCTGCAGTCTCCATTGAAATTATGTAAATTAATTATTTGTGAAGCTCTAGTTTTCGATTTATAAATTTTTGAACATTTTTTGCTAGAGTTATTTTGCTCCTTCAGTTTAGTAAAGGTTTTAGTTTTATTCGGCCCAACTTTAATGGAATGTAACAAACTTATTTTATTAATCATGAACCTTACTTGATCATAGAGTCTAAATTATTGAATTATGCACGTAATGCTTTTCATTTTTCTTTATTCTTTATGCTATACTTTGCAGAAATATCGTGTAGCACTTTGCTTCGCGAAGGAAGAGCTGTTATATCCATACAACAAGAAGTTAAAAATAACTGAAAGGGAAACTGGCGTTTAAAGTAATTAATTGCTAAGGACAAACGATTTTTGCAACAACCAAAACTTTGTTCTAACTAGATAGGAAAATGCATGATGTTGCAATAAACATTTGTTGACGTTGTGACTCTAACATTACCCGATCTGTAGGAAAGATCTCTTGGACCTGTGTGTCAATTGACACGAGATACCTGTTAAAACGTTAGCATCCTGTAGTACTGTAAACTACCAGCTTGCTAAGCAGTGATTGTTACTAGTACCTGAATTGGTAGCTTAAGATAAGAGTAGCTCACTCAGATTGCAATTTAGGTTGCAGTGACGTATATAGGGTTGATTCACTAATACTATCCCTTACATTGTAATGATCTAATAGCTTCCAAAATATTACCTAACAATAAATAAAAAAAATGTTTCATTTGGTATAAAAGCACAAAAACCTACAAAACATCTCAATTAGGTATTGATAATTATGATAGTTAACAATGTATTGTTTGACTATTACACAATTTTCTGATAAAGTATAAAACAACTTCAGTTAAAATAAAAAATCTCTGAGAAGACCCGGGGAAAGCTTATTTTAGCATATTTAAGAATACTTCGGTTTCTTCTTTCGCTACCAGTGAAAATAATATGTCTTCTAATATGTCTAATATGTCTGTAAAAAATATTTATGTCTTACCCCTTACTCTCTAGTTATCTTTGGTTTTGGTCAAGTATTTTGGATTTGTTCAATGAGATCCGAAATATTTTCAATCAAATAATACGATGCACACGGATATACGTTGTAGGTAAATATATTTTAAATTTTCTTCAGCATGGCAACTGTCGCTCCGACTGGAAGACCTATATTCTCGAAATGTAGCCATTCTACACCGTTTCCACTTTTAGTTCAGAAATCGTCAAGTTTATTACTGAAAACCTCAATTGTATTTGAGAATAACCACTTATATTTCAGAAAGTATTAATTGTATTTCAGTATAGTGAGTTGAATTTTAGAAAATGTCAATTGAATTTCAGAATAGTGAATTTAATTGCAGAAAGCATCAATTGCATTTTAGCGAGATTTTTTTGCGTCATCATTAATTTACTCGAAGTACACTAATCGTTGTTCTATAACTCCTGGTGCAGCTAGCTACTGGAGGAATTTCAGGAAGAGTCTATAGATGTTTTTAAGTATTTTGCACAAACCCGCCTCTATGGGCTTCAGCATGGGCGAATAAGGTGCTAGCTATAAACCTATTATTAAACCAACTGGTTACCTGCATTCTGCCATTGTGTCACAAGGTTCACAATCAGTCAAATTTATAATTTCTGAATTGCAAATGATGCTTTCTGAAATTCAAATGATGTTCTCTGAAATACTAATAAGGTTTTCTGAAATACAACTGACTATTCTGAAATTTAAATAACGGTTTTTGAAATTAATTTAGCTATTCTGAAGCTCATCTGATGATTTCTAAAATCAAATTGACCGTTTAGAAATACAAATGACGGTTTCTTAAATTCAATTGACTATTCTGAAATTTAAATGTCGCGTTCAGAAGTTCAATTGACTATTCTAAAAATAGTCAATTGTAACATTTTTTACGTTTTTTCAAAAATTTTCTGATATAAGGGTACTAAGATTTTAGGTCATCGAAACGAGAAAAAAATCTCTATTAAATGAGCCTAATGAAAGGGTACATTGCTATTTAAAAAAATTAAAGTGTTATTCATTACTCATTTGTTTTCTGAAATAAAAACAATTGAATGCTATCTTATTATGGAAAATGAAATTTTAAACAACTTTTATATAACAAATTTTTTTATAAAGTAAATATTTACCGAGATATATACTATATTCCATACATAATGGGCACCCTGTATAAACCGCTTGCTTTGGGCTTAGAATTCAGTCAATGCCATGACTCGAAGAAGCCACATCCATGCAAGCGGGTAAGTGAACTTTTTATTATTTATGGTGAAGGGTTGAAATTTGGGGCCCAGGGACCTTGATTACCATACCTTTCACTACGCTTAGTTCTGCTTAGTTATGAGGGGGTTGTACTAAGGCTTAGTTCTGCTTAGTTAATAGGGAGTTGTGCCAAGGCTCCCTATGTGTAGACGCTTAGTTTGTAGATCTAGTGCTAGATAGGGTGGTTCCGATCGCTCTGAAGTTTGTTGTTAGAATTAGGAGGACATGTACGTCCTCAAACTATACATATAACCACCATTTGTAATACCTTTGTATTTTATTACTTTGTTATTAGTATATAATTGTTTCTATGCCTTGTGTTTTCTTTCCTTTCTACGTCTGACTACGACCTCCAGTCACGAAAACCCCACGTGGCAGTATCAAAGGTAATTTACTACAAACAATTTCTGGCGACCAATGCCATAATGACCAACTAAGAAAACAAATGAGTCTTTCCGTAAGCTATGTATTATGACATGACATTTTGACATTTTATTAAGCACTTCATAATTAGCGCTTACCCAGTTACCTATACAAAAAGCACTTTACGACACGTCAGCCAAATGTAGCCAAAAATACTGTATAATTCAATTTACTTTTAAACGTGTATTTATAATATTAATAATTATCAAGTAGTTTTTTCACTACTTGTATTAATATCTTAGATCGTACGGCCGGCCCAATGACATCGATCAGGACCGAAAAATCTTTGCCGAATCCAGGCTCGATCTCATGTTGCCCATATACAAGTACTCTTACTTGCAGATAAATCGTCAATCTTTATTCTCAACTTAGTATCCAATTTTGTATTTTAGATAATTCAGGTGATAATGTTTTCCAGTGAATACTGTAACAAATCTCTTATTTGCGCGCTCCCCTTTAAGACACACACGATACCCTCAACCGTTACAGGATTAATACCTTCAGTCAAACAAATGTCCCGATATAGGGCGTTTAGTCAGAAGTAGCAAACAATACTCTCTGAAGAGTTGCCAATACTATATAAATAATTAATTGACTTTTGAAATGTACAAAAAAATTATTAATAAATTGTTTTGATATCGTTTACTCTTTTTTATTTAGGTTATGACTTTAGTTATATTGGTTATTATGATGAATATAAACGGAAATCCACAACTAGTGAGGTAGAGACATGAAACTATTGCAGGGCGTGGTTCATAGGTTCTTTAAGCAGGAAGTATCATATCCAATAGTCATCAGTTTACACAAGACTTACCTTTGGTTTCGCAAGTACAAAAGCTTATTTAAAGCATTGTTACAAATAAATAGAATTAAGTCTCAGAGAAGTTAAACATTTATATTCAGGTTCAAGAACTACTCACAAATTACTACACAGTTTGTTCATAGTGACATAAAAATCTAAAAGGTACCTCAGCTTGTTTTTTGAAAATTGTTTCTATTTTAGTAATATCTTAATTCAATAGCAGAGCTGTGTTATAAAGTTTAATAATAATTCTTTTTTTTTCTTTAAAATTTACATAAATTATATCGTTTCAAATGATAATTGAATTTTTTATGGTTATAATTTTCTAGGTATTTTATCCAAAATCACTACAAAATATAGGACCTTATGTCCTAACAGGTACTTTATTTAACCAAAACAAGTCACTGTAATTGCCACTTACTTGAAACGTAACCACCAATAGATGATATGTTATTATAATAACAAGATTATTTCTTACTGATGTCCGATTAGTTCCCAGCAGCTATTATAATGAATAACTCTTTCTTGAAATCATTACAACCAATAATAAACTTTCCTGGAATCTTCAAAACTTTATAACAACAACGAATTGTAACCTTCCTTAATGAAAGATCTGCCGATTTTCCCTCTTGGAAGGTTGTTTTAATAAGTTTATTAATTATATGCAAACTCCCAAGTATATTTGCTTGGATTAAACATTAAAACATTTATGTATTGATTATCAGTAGTTATCAACCAATTAATAACTTTTTTGAAACAAGTAGAACTATAGTTCTTTTAGTACTATCAGTAATTCATAATATTTTTCATATTATCAAGAAAATCAAAAATTAATTTGATTAATTATTCTATAACTTTTTAAAAATTAAATATTGAAAATCTTTTTGAATTGTTATTCATAGCAACAAGAAAAAAAACAAAACAAACGAGAGTACATAGGTTACTCCATTTTCTTTTTAGACGTTTTCTTATAAATAAAACTTTTGAAATACCCAAAATCCTGCCAACCTGTCTTTCTTCTTACTCTTGCATCTTTATCCTTAGGTTTTCTCTTAGGCGGTAAATGTATAATTACTGGTGTAAGCTTTGCTAAAGCGTCCTCTCCTTCCTCACCACTAAACACAGCGCCAAAGATTGCCTTCGAACAAGCTTGATCATACCTAGATCAATTAGTCCATCTCGGGAATTCTTCAAGGGCATGATTGCACGCCATACGCTGCCTTTGCTTGACCATTGCTGTAAACATGATTATTACCACATAATTTCTAGGAGTAGGTTTGATATAAACACGAAATGTAATACCATTAAGTTTAAACACCGCTTTTTTCTTGGCTATTACTTTAAACTGTTGGACCCTTTCAGACGTCGAGAGACCCTGTCTTCTTTCTTGACCGTTAACATGATATCCAAGAAATATCGAGCACAACGAAAATAAATAACACACCAACGAATTCATGATAATTTTTTAACACACTAGTGTATTTTTTTTAACAAACACCAGCATAAACAACACTCAGTCGATGCAACCGCCATTTAGTCATTTTGCAGTTTTACCAACACACATTTTTACATGGTTACCAATCCATTTTTTCCGCCAGTGGCGTAGATGATAACACTGTCGCGCCAGCGGTACTGTCACAATACGTAAAATTACAAGAGCTCAATAGCCTTATTATATATAATATCAATTACCAGACTAATTCGCTCAATAGCTGAAGCAGTTTTACTGAATTGGCTTGGTGATTTTGTGATATGTATTTCTTGCTGGGTATTATTTGAATGTATTGATTGCTAGATTTACATTTATGGTAATTATCACAACAAATGAAGGTTTCCTATTGGGAGCTTCTTGTGCAAAATCTTTATAATGGTTATTTAATATAATACAATGGCGATTTATGAAAATACCCAAAATTTAAAAAAATAATTTTTTGTTTGGGAATCTCACATTAAGTACCTCGTATGTTATAATTTTTAAAGGTTCTTCGACGATCTTACTTGAAATATAAACTTATTTCAAATTACTGAATCTTGAATATGCAAAAATACATATAACTACATATTAAAATATTCCTCCCAATTTTGTTTTTATAAATGTGAGTTAACTAGCTTTGAAGTTCATTAAATTAGTTAGGAAACTTTAGACACTAAAAGAAAAGCTTTATCAGTAACTCAATATTATGCAGCATTATAATAACATCATTACAACGTCCAAGTTGCTATACAGTTGGCTGTGGTACGAACTCCATCAACATTCCAGAAAATATAGATCAGACATCATAATCTTGTCAGAGGATGATTAAATTGGGTCCGCTTCATCATAGTGATGAACTGGAGATTTGTCCATAGTAATAAATCTATCTGAGTACTAACATAAGATATTTGTTTTGTTTCGGTTTCCTGTCTCCATAACAAATGTTGTTCCTCCATATCTCGGTTTATTTTTCAGATAGCTACAAGGTAAAACTTTTATTAACAAAATTACATTTTATACAAACAAAAAAGAGTTCTGTTTTTTTTTCAATAATATTTGAACTACGTAGCGGACGCAAACATATGTTTTACATACAATGTTTTACCACTTTGCAAGAATCCGTATATGACATGGGCGTACCACTGTTTAATAGAGAAATATAACTCACCAACATTGTTGCGAATTTTTAACATTGCAATAGATATTTTAACCTTATTCATTTTTTTCGATTTAGGACCGTTTTTATAAAATTTGATATACATTTATTTAACGTGAGAAAATTTTATATTATAATTAATGTTTAAATCTAAATTGCATTTCTCGAGTTTTAAAAACGTATCACACAGCATACCGTATGTACTATCTCTACCATACGTTTTAGAAAAAGGAAAAAATTCACCATGTTATTACCAAAGACTTTATTTAAAAGTTATTTAATAGTAAATACTGTAAGAACAATTTCTAACATAGTAATTCTTATTTCTATAAAATGTTTGATATTTAATTTTATGTATGTATTCTATCTACAGTTGCTCACAGTGAAAATCGTACAGCCACACTTTAAATAAATTTTATTCCGAAAGGAATATGTACACATACAGAGTGTTTTATCTTTTTGTTATATAGGCGAATAGCATGTAAAAACATAGTTTCTCAATTATTGGCTCCATCAGTATAGCAAAGTGTTCGATCTTTTTGATTACTGTTCAAAACACTCACACTGTAGCATTGTGTAGATGTAAAATTACAAAAACCCAACATCAACCTGGTAGTGATTCTTTAGATTAATATGAAAGCTATTGTCGTAGCTTATAATACTTTAAAAAAATTTAAAACTTTGCTATACACTGATTTTTCCTTTGAAATAATTATGGTAGACAATATTTGAAAAATGTGTTTTTACAGATGCTATTCGTCTATGTAACAAAACCGACAATATACCCTGCTAGTAATCTCTAAAATATTAGAAATTATTTGGGAAAATAAGTAGACTTCTATAATTAAAAAAGATCTAAGTAAGATTAACAAAATTATCATCACACTCAAAATCGTCCATTTAATTAAATTTCTGAAAAATTTAGAAATTCGAAGAAAATTTAAGCAATGTTTAGTTGGATAGTACCCTCCTTATCCAATACAGTTTGTAATCGGCGTGGTGTCAATTCAGTAGGTTTTTGAGATATCTTATTCTAGATATTCTTCGAAAAGGGCTGTTCATTGTTTGAACATTTCGCAATTGCTGATTTTTATTTCCAGATTGTTCCAAATATTGAAATCTAATGAATGAGTAGGTAGTTGGATAACTCTAGATCTGTTAAGAGTGTCCATCCGTTGGCCACAACAGAAAAATGCTTGGGATCGTTATTGGCATATAAGTGAAACGTATCTAAAATGCCCAATTTTTCGTCACTACTTCTGAGATTATTCTTCAATATGTCAAGATAACCCCATTTTTGCATTATGCCATCAATAAATATTAAATTTCTCGCGCCATTAGCCGATACAAAACCCCAAAACATTTGCAAACCACATATATCTCTGACAGTACTACCGGTTAAGGTGTTCACTTTTAATTGTTCATTGGTTTCTAATTATAAATTAACTTTGACATTGCAGTTGTGGAAACACGTAATTTCGACATTTGTGTAAAAAACGTTACTAATTATTCGATATACGGACCCTTCTGAACCCAGGTAAACCAATGATACTGAGTTGTAGAGGATAACTCAGAGAACAATAATCCGAGAAAAATCGCGCCGGTCGCCAGTAATTAATAAGAAAAACAATGCTAAAATTGCTATTTTGAGATTATAATGTTATGATGTTAGGTTACAGTTAGTAAAAAAGTTGGTTGTATTTACGTGAAAATGGTGTTTGTGTCATCTGACGTCTTTCCAACGAAAACTCTTAACGTTTGGTATTTCCGTTGTGGTTGACCACAACTTCCGCACCTTTATCATCAATTACTTCAAAGAAAACTAAAGAAGGGATACAGCACCTAAATGTCAAGAAATCACAAAAATCGCGCCAAATTACATCTAAAATATTAATAGAAATACAAAAAAGACATCATGCTATTTGCCTACATTTTCAATATTGTGCCACAATGCTGCTAAGACTTCATTATTGTCCCAATCAATTTAAAAAACCTGAAATAATTCTTAATACCTAAGCCCGACAAAAATCCCAACAACGCAACCTCTTACCACCCTACCTTCTTATATTCAGTGATTTTAAAACTATTCGAGATGCTAGTGATACAAAGAATTGACCATGAATTTACTTCAACAGACTGGATGCTAGATTACCAGTATACCAGGTCACACTCTCAACAGTATCACTGCATTGCACACAAAATAAACACTGCTCTAGAATAAGAAACTTATTTCATAACTACTTCTTAGACGTTAGCCAGGTTCTAAATAAAGTCTGACATAATGGGCTCTTTTATAAAAACAACCAACTTCTGCCATCGCAATATTGCAAATTATTAGAATCTTACTTAAGAAACTCATAATTTAGAACAAGTCAGCGATTGAGTTTCAACTGTGTATCCTATCCAATCGGGAGTACCTCAGGAAAGTGTCTTGGAACCTCTTCTTTATATTGTGCACCTCAGATTTACCAACAACAACAAGCACAACTAGAGGCACTTGCCCTGATGGCACAGTCATTCTTGTAAGTCATGAAGATGTAATATTGCATCACTTCACGTACAAAACCAACCTTAACCAATTCAAAAACTGGCTAAAAAAGTGGAAAACAAAAGTCAATGAGATAAAGTCAAGTCATGTGACCTTCACTTGAATCGTGAAAAAACAGTGTCAACCAATTCACTTAAATAATATTGAAATTCCCCGCCAACTACCCCGAAATATCTGGCGTTCCATCTTGACAAAAAGCTCGACTGGAGGAACACATAAAAAAAAACAAATAGAACTAAGACAAAAAATGCACATTGGCTAATCCGACGAAAAACACATTTATCCCCAGACAACAAAAAACTGATTTATAAATTCGCCATCAAACCTTCACGGACCTATAGAGTCAAGCTGCGTAAGTCCAGTAATTCGAACATCATCATCATGCAAAGATGCCAATCCAAAATCCTAAGATTAATAGTAGACGATCCTTGGTACATAACCAACCAAGTGGTACATGCAGACTTTGGCATTCGGTTAATAAAGACTATTATACACGAAAGAACATCGGAACGCATTGAAGCGTTACCCCCACACCATGTCAGAAGATTGAAGACACGTCCCGTTATGAAAGAGGATAATGTCATACTACGCACTTATTTTAGTGATGAAGTAATCGGAGTTAAAGTGCCAAACCTTTGTCAATTGCCTACTTGCTTTTTATAATTTCAAGTCTCTAAAAAAAAAGGTATCAAGATTTAATGAGGACCAATTCTTCAAAAATAATTAGACATACGCATTGAATAAGAAATATTTGATATATTTTCCACGTAGATTAACAAAAACAAACTATGTTTTCATGATGTATCAAAATTTTAGGGCCATTTGAAAGCAACGAGATAATTTCGACTAATCAAGTACGAAAACATGTATTTTCAAATATTTTCAATTAATGTAAATTAATTATTAATAAATTAATGTAACGAATAGTAAACCCACATCAAACAGTCTAGGTGTATGAGTCATCAACTGTATGACTCATCAATCAACACCTGCGAGTATGACTCATCGACACGCCTCATTGACGTCACTTATAAACAGCTGCATGTATGACTAATCAACACGTCATCGAACATTCTAGATGTATGAGTCATCGTATGAAAGATATAAATTGAGTTCGCGAGTAGAAGGGAGTTAGTTAATGTTTAACCGGCGTAGTGTTGAAATGTACTCTGAATAATTAGTTAATAATGATTGTAATACATATAGTTTTATATAAATAGTCTTCATATAAATTTGTAAATACCTAGCATTTATTTAAATGCTTTAGTTTGTTAAATAGTTTATAGTTATAGTGTTTTTAATTAAGTGCATTGTAAATAACCTTTTCTTTATTAATAGACGATTTAAAAAGCATTTTTGATTATTATTTTAAAAAACGTTACAGTGGTGTCAGGTGTGGAGTTTTAAAATAAATAAAAATCGCGTAATAAATAAAGTGCTGTGAGAATAAATTTATAGTGTTAAAAACAATCCCAACAAATAGTTAATTAAAATGGCGATGAAATTGTTAAAAGATCTCTTAGTGATAGATTTAAAACGGGAATTGGACGAGAGAGACTTAGATAGTAATGGAAAGAAAGAAGTTTTAATAAAACGTTAAGAGAATGGCTTTTAGAACAGAAGGAAGATCCTGAAAATTACCGCTTCGAGATACCTAAATCCGGAATTGATACTAGCTTGTTGTTAAGTAAAATGGAAGAGAATTCTAGAATGTTAAAAGAAGAACTACTGGAAAAGTCCGAAGATAATTCTAGGAAGCTAATGGAAAATACTAAAGCACTGGAAGAAAAAGTTTTGGAGAATTCTAGAAAGTACGAAGAAAATGTTAAAAGAAGAGTTGCTGAAAAATTCTAGAAAGCTAATGGATAATACTAAAGCACTGGAAGAAAAAGTTTTTGAAAATTCTAGGATGCTTAAAGAAGATTTACTAGAAAACGCAAGATTTCTCAAGGAACAATTACTAGAAAAGTCCGAAGAAAGTTCTAGAAGGCTTAAAGGATAATTGCTGGACAATGTCAAAGTGTCAGAAGATAAGGTTTTCGAAGAATTGTTGGAAAATTCCAGCGCGTTAGGAGTATTAGAAATTAAATTGGCGAAACAAGATAGGGTAATAAAGATGGTAGAAGAGAAAATGCAATTACCACCAACAACTAGGAAAGATGATATAACCGAAATGCTTGAAGATAGAATGAGGCAACTACGGTTTCCCTCAACTTCTGAGTGGCCGTCTAATGAAGTAAAGAAACAGTTTAAAGAAGAAAAGGGTCGTGCCGTAGGGATAAAAGTAAAACCACGTTCGATGGAAAAATACCTTGGTCCACCTACTACAAACAATTTGATGCGTCCGCTGGGGCTAACGGATGGACAGGCAAGGAAAAGGCCGTTTCTTTAACTGTGGCTTTGCGTGGAGACGCGTTGAACGTCCAGCAAACAATCCCAGCAGGACAGGAAAATGATTACCAGTTGTTAGTGTCTAGATTGGAGATGAGATATGGAGACGCGCATCTTCAACAAGTGTATCACGCACAAGTAAAGAATTGTGTCCAGAAGAATGGAGAAAGCCTTCAGGAGTTTCTTTTCGTTCTTTTTAAAATAATAATCAAAAATGCTGTTTAAATCGTCTATTAATAAAAAAAAGATTATTTACAATTAAGACTTTTTTTTAATAACATATCTCGTCTAATGACAAAACACTTAGACGAATATGTAATATTTTTGTTCATGAGTTTATGATAAAATGCAGGATCCGACAAAAAGATGTTACCACTTAAATAGGCAATATTGATGAGCTTTAAGAATGCATATTCCAAATTATTTGCGCTTTGTCCCAAAAAAATATGTCAATGAGTTTGGAACTCAATGATAGGGTATTTTGTGTGCAGGTTGAAAGAGTATATAATACTCCCTAGTGTTTTAATTTTATTAAATTGCATTTTTGTTCAATCATGTATAATAAAAAGGCTATTCTAAAATATAATTTAGTTTTATTATTTGAAACAGGGATAGCTATATATGAATCAACCTGTTTAACATAATATGTTCATATAAGGAGTCATGTCTAGTATGGTGATAACTTGGAATTCTTTGGAATTTGACTTTTCATCTTATCTAGTTAGCTTACTGTATACCAATTTCAATAATTCTAAAAGACTGCTACAGCATCTTTGGCCTCCTTGAAACCGAACTACAACTTCGGTTTTTTATATTTGATTTCCTATTCCTAGTATTTGTCTGGGCATTAAATACTTCACACGATTCAAACTGTGAGTCCAATTACATAAGCCCCGAAACAAAACAAAATTTATATTTATACATACAACTAACTAAATACATAATAGAATTATTTGTCTAAGATTACCAGCTAGATCGCGATGTTAATAAGAAGTCCTGCTTTATTTAAATTTATAAAACCAAACATTCACCTGAAACTGTACAAAACCTTTGCCGCCGTTTTGCTGTTTCAAATCAGCATAAGCAATAATAAAAATAAAAAACACAATACAAAAAAAACAGAAAAAGATTAATTTAAAAATAAAAATAATTGGCAGTAAAAAAATAAATATCAAAAATAAACGAATTAAATTAAAATTATGATAGATCACACAAAAATCAATTATTTCACAAATAGCATCTGTATCACTACACATAATTCGTCAATATAAGCGATACTATTATTCAGTTCTTATAATTCTAAACACACTCTTTTAAAGCATTCAAATTGGAATCAAAGCAATCCGTTTTTTACAACAATAAGCAAATAGTCCTGGAACACTAAAATTAAATAGTAACAGTCACTCAAATTTATTTTAGAGCTAAACAATAAATTATATTAGACACGATTTCTGCAGAAAAGGTAATTCAAATTGAATCTGCCAACTGTGTAAACGCAACAAATATTTGCGAATCAAATATTCGATAACAACAAAAAATGATGTAAAATGTTTATACAGTTAGAAGATGAGTAGGGTGTATAGAAGTGGTCGGCTTTAAAAAATAAAATCGACGTGATTCAGCGTTTTTAAAAAACCGGTTGAGTTCGCTTTTTCTTTAATATTCCATACTTTAATCCGACACTGTATATAGCATATGTAAATCTTTTAAGAATGTGTGATAAAACGAGTATAAGGTATAGATAGACAAGTGCCAATATTCGGTATTACCTATTTTTATTTTTGTAATATACTTTTTTCTAGGGTCTATAGATGTGCTATTATGATTCTTAATTAAAAATAACTAATATATTAATTTTTCATTAAACAAATACGTAAATTTAAGCAAAATTATTATCAATTTTTAAGATTATTATGAATATAAGATTATATTAAAATCCCACGCTTCCTGTGACAGAAAGAAAAGAACTTCCCTTATTAAATATTGTTATTCAGAAATGTAATTAAATTATATTTTGATCAGATTTACCTACCTAGAATATAGGTAAAGTCCACGCAATAATTTTCACTCAGCTCACGTGACTTCGCTTTAGTTTACGCATTTTTATTTTTCATCCTTTGAATAAATGGACTCCACCTCAAATCTCAATTTAGCTAAAAGCGCTATTTAGAACATAATGAGTGAGTTTAGAAGACTGAAACATTCTGCGCTAAACTGAGAATGGCCACCAAAAACGTTTTCGAACATTTTCTGACGTTTTGTGAAGTGTTGTACAAATATAGTTAAGAAATTATAAACCTAATAATAGAAAATACATTTTTAAAAACAGGAATTAAACTGAAAAAGAACGAATTCGATATTCAAGAGATTTAAAATTTTAAAATACTGGTTGACATCAAACTACAATTAGCTGAAAATGTAGAGTGTAAAGCTTTTTTTGCCATTGTCATACAATTATCACAATTTGCAAATACCCCTTTTTTTGCCATTGTCATACAATTATCACAATTTGCAAATACCCCTTTTTTTGCTTTAAATTCGTTTTAAAGCAGTAGCTACACTAAAAAGGACTAATGAACTAGCATGCATGAATCAAATGTAAGGTGAATTAATAACTTCACAAAGACATTGTCCTCTACTATTATGCACAAAACAGAATGTAGCTACATAAATAGACATCACTTAATGTTGTTTTCTAAAATTGTAAATCCTTCATTGTCATGAGTCATGTTCAACTAGATGTATTATAGTTTTTAGTGGATAGCAAACCAACAGGATTAATTTGCAGAAAACGACCATTTCAACGAATGCTTCATAGAACTAAAGAACTTCTATTTCATAACTTTCTCGCAAAATATTCATATTTAATTTTTCTATTCATTTGTGCGAAACCATCATAGCGATTAAAATAGTTAAATGCGCATGCACAATTAAAAAAAGTTTGCTAAAAAATCATTTAAGATTAGAGTTAATTGCTATAATTAATATAATACGCCTCATGAGGCAGGCATTACCGCAGGCGAACGTAGTAATTCATCCGAATGAGTAATAGCCATTACACGCCAGTAGAATACTATACTTTTTCTATGACTATTCAATAGAAAGCTGCAGTTTTTGAAATCTGACCTTTTACGGCGTTTTGTACTTCAACATATACTATAAGTTATTACTGACGACCCGTATGTAATGAATTTTATTACTCACGGGTTAACGTAAGAGAATGACTATATTAATTATAGGAGTAGAAAAAGATAATAATAATAATGATACAGTTATTAATCTTAGAATGATGATACAGTTAGGTTTGGTTATCCAACTAACTGCAACTGTAGACATCATTTTAAATACCATGTAGTACCCGGTGTTCAGCTGAACATTGTGAACACTATGTCTGATATTGTGGTTTTGATATTTATTTTTGTTAAAAATATAACTTGTCAAAGGCCAGTGATGTCAGAATCAAACAGCTGTTGTTGCTTCCCCTGACAAGCTGGAGCTCCCACTGCGCTCCCTCGGCCGCACCGGCGTACGGCGACAGCGGTCATTGATGTTCTTAATAATTTTTAAATATACATAAATAAAAAAGCAATTAATAATTAATCTAAATAGTTTTTAAAATTTTTATTTATTTCACTTTTCTGCTTCTTTTTCAATTTTATAACATAAGTAATTCGCTAAGTTTATAATGATTTTTTTTCACTACTAGCTTTAAAACATACTATTATCTAGTCTGTTGTCACCTTGTGAAGTTAGCCTTCTTGCCTAGTGGTAAATAATTTTTTATTATTGACTACTAGTCAATAATCCAGATTTTAGTGTAACACGGGGCAAAAATTCATCCCATTATACACTGGCATCCAGGAAAAAATCCGTGATCGCGATAGTACGTTTTTTATGTGAGAAGAATAAAAGGAATAAAAGTACTAGTAGTGAAAAAAATTATATATACACCACGGTTGTGGAGTGTTTTCTAGAGCCTCTCATCTTATATCCCTCGATGCTGCGCATCTCGGGATCTAATAATGCTCGGCTCTAGAAAAAACTCTTCACAACCTTGGTATATAATATACTATTAAAATTCCGTGCGTGTAAAAAGATAAGATAATGCAAGTAATTCAATGAACGTTGTCGCTGTCGGCCGAGTGCGGCCGAAGGTAGCCCACCGAGAGCATGGTAGGAGATACAGCTGATCAGAGCAAGGAACAACAGCGGCTTGATTCTGACATCACTGTCAAAGGCAATGTCAAGACTGATAAATACTAATCATTGAACTATATATAAGTGGTGAAACTTTTTACTGATTCTTAACGTAGATTAAGTTTTATTTTGCGTGCGACCAAATGTTTAATTTGAATCATTGAGTTAGAAAAGGATGAGGATCCTACATTGTGGCGGGTTGCATAAAATTGTATTTGTCTCAGCTCTTTACACAAGGCATCCATTCCAGTTATTTATATATAGTTCAATGATACTAATATGCACCCCATAATTCATCTCCTACGGTTTACACACATGTGTATATTAACATGTTATATTATAGTTAAAATCAAAATTTTTGACAATGTACTTGACTTTTATCCTGATTAAATAATTGATAATACTGTAAGCGGACCTTCTTACCTTTAAAAAATTAATTGCTCCGGCTTTGAATTATTGTTGTGCGTAAATCTTTTCAACAAAACTAATTTGCTTGAGACTTTTTCCAGGATGCTATTTTTATCAAAATTGTTATGATCGTAATAATCAAAATTAATAGAAAACAAATTATACAATATACAAATGAAATGTACACAAAGTAAAGGACATTAAATTTTATTTATTAAATTTTAAAATTAACAAGAAACAAAAAAAAATAAAATATGTGAAATTAATGTCAAATTAAATTCTTTTGATAGACTCATAAAAACTCATGAATTGAAATTTTTAAAATTTTTCTAGGTTAAATGTTTTAACTACAAGTCAGATAATATAAAACAGTATTTAACTTTCTTAAATAAATAAATTTGAAAGCTAACGTTTTAATTTTATTGAAATTCTCATCTCTATATTTAAATTTCTTGACAAATTCAAAATAATATTTTCTTCATTTCTAATCCAAATCAGCTGGTTTAAATAAATTAGCAGCTCTTTCAATGTCGAGTCAAAGATTTTCATCGATCCAGAAAATAATTTCCATAGAATAAATAATAATTTGTTATAGTTTATGAACATAAGATCTTTATTATAAACAGGTCCAATTTCTCATACATCTTTAATAATTTCTTCTTCAAATAAACTTATTATTAACGTTGTTAATTAAATTTCTTTCCTTATTAAATTTATTTCCTTATTTTTCCAATATAACCTTAAATTTTTTCAGTTTAATGCAGCCAAAGAAATACTTTTCATTTTGTGTTTTACAATTACTTTTTTTATTTATTTTAATTGAAAGTTGCTTTAACCTCACTTTTTAATTTAAATTAGACTTTACTTTTGAGTAGCAAGAGGGAATACCACCTTTCCCTTCGATGTTTAGCTACTAATTTGTTTTTCTAGAACTGTGTCTTATATAGCTTTGCAAAAAAACAAATCAATCTCCATTTAAAACCACAGAAAATTTCGACTTTTGATATACATAATCAAATTCTGATTTTAAAATTTAAATAAGATACAAAACTACAAATACAGAAATGAAGATGTTAAATTCCTAATTCTAAAAGCATAATACTTAGGTTCCACTTTGAATTTTTACATCCCTATTGAATGTTGATTGAAAACTCCTAATGTACACATTTGCACACTGCTCTATATTATTAAACACCATCATATTGTGTTTAGCTAATTTAATTAAATACTTTTAGCTGCATCTAAACATGATCTGCAACCCAAATTTCATAAATCTATTCGGCACTAGTGGCGATCTATGGCGAAAACCACCAGTAAGTCATACAATTGAAAGTAAATCAAACACATTTGACACTGCTGTTATAATGAAAATCAACAGCTAACAATAATTCTTCCATGTAAGTTAGTTTACCCTTGCATACAGCTTAATTACAACTTGCTTTGCCTATTCCAGATAAAATATTACCAGAATATAAACCAATAGATTCCTACTTCGTGTTATATCATTACGAAGTTCAAATCGTTCCACTAACATTATAAATGTCCTTTGATAAATTATATTTTGCTAAGAAATTTGAATGCTACAGTATCTTACATCTGTATTAAGTGTATTTGTGTGCATGTTACTTTTAATTGTTTATTATTTCAATTCAACTAAAGAAATCCTTTTCAAAATTTATTTTATAAATTCAGGTTATGTAAACTTTGTTCTAAGTTTTTAATAATATTTCATAATAATACACCATACTTAGTATGTTCAACCAATGTTAAAGCTTTATTTTTTATATTTTTATCGTTTTTTCCTGGAAATAAACCAAGGATATTAATATTAATAAAAGTATATATAATATTAAATAAAAATGTATTTTAAATAAAAAAAATTAAAATTTCTAACCTAGACTGTAATAGCAAAGACTGTAAGCAGAACAAACTGACAACACGAAACAGCATGAGATCAAAAAACTAAGGAGGTGGAAACGATAATTCAACTACCATATTACTGTACAATACTTTCACCATTAATTACATTAGGAAAAACTAAACTTGCAAAAGCTAATAAAGGAAAATATAATTATTCTCCCACTTTCCTGTTCAGGGTAGAATTAATAATTATCTCACCTAAAGTCGTCGGAAAAGTATAGTGTACTCGTGTGAATGAATTTTAAGTAGCCGCATTTTACGGAATTATAAACATGTAAATACAGACCAATCAATTGTAAACTAAATAAATCGTAATTACTAATCTGGGAATTTCCAGACTCAGATGCAATACTCACTATCTCGTTCTAAATAGATATACATAAAATCTATTACAGTCTTACAGAATTGGTAGCTATAGAATTTTCATTGGCGCAAGCAAAAATCCTAAGAAAATCGTAAAACTGTTTTGCTGCCATATGATTATTTAGATTACTAACCTTACAATTGCTTTCTCAAAACACTATAGAGAGCGCTCTGCCAAAAGGTCATGGCCAACCATCGTTTTACAAAGTGAAGCGATAATAGGTAACTTCAGCCGCTGTAGCCTTTTGTTACTTCAAGAATTTGTTTTTAGCAAATATGTTGCGAACGGTGGCACCTAGGAACTTTTTCTACAAAACAGGTACATGTTATTGCCAATACATTCGTCCCTCTTCAAATTTCAATGAGCGTAATTCGATTTTGTGAAGATTGAGAAACGGTAAAGTGCTTAGGAACAAATGTTTTTAAAGTACAATGTTAGGGAGCTTCTTCCTTGCTAAGGATCTGATCGATCGGAAATTTTACAGTTGAATTTTTCTTAGCTAAGCTAAGTTTGACATGATGTATTTTCGGAATAATTCTTAGGGAAAAATTGATGTTGTTTTGATCATATTTAGAAAATGTCGACAATGCATATGTAACTTTGATACTATTTAACTTGTTTAATACCATAAATAAGTATATATGTATGTACATAAATACTAGTTTGTAGTTTACATTAATGACCTTTTCTACGCTGGTTTGGGTTTCAAACAACAACTAAAGCCTAGAGAGAGTTAAACAACGGAGTGCAAACCTTACGGTTCCAAAACCTAACTTACTGTACGTTACGGGATAAAAAATAAAGTGGCGCTCAATCTTTATTTCGGGGTTTTCTTTCGCAAATTGATGTATCTGGCTGATACATTATAATCAAGTCAATTTTGTAACCACAATATAGTATATAATTATGGGTATATAAAAATACGGAGTTCACATTTTATATTTAATAATCTACAAAATAGTGAACGAATACAGACCTAGTTAATAAAATAAACTTTTAAAAGAAGTGTACCATCCTTAAATATTTATATAACAAATTTACTTTTTATAGCATTGGGGTTTCAACCTTTATCTTTCTCTCCATTAAAGCTATTACCACAATTTATAGAAAACGATAAGTGCTGCTACTGCAATATTTAAAAATTTATGTGAAAAAACTGGGCCCTACTTTAATTATTAATGGATGAGTCTTAGTTTATCTACACTGCTGAAATGTGGTTTATATTTTCACGCAGAAGGTCGAAGCAACCTTTTTTCGAATACAAGAAGTTTCGAACTGCCTACTTTTTCAGGAGTAATCAATTAGTGCTGGCTGTAAAGATAAAATCTATAATATCATTGCTTCTGAAATAAACAAAGCTAAAGTTTTCAGAGGCAATCTTATATTTTATAGAATTCATCGTTTTGGAATATAAATTAAGGGAATTTGATTTGGTTACAAAGTTACTAGTGGTTTACAAATAACAGCTGTAAGTTTTACAATCTATACATATTCAAACAATCTGCATAAAATGCAAATACCCGTTCATTTCCGGGGTTAGTTTACTGAACAGTGGTCAGATGCGCAAATGGTAATAAGTGTTTATTATTTAACGTGTAGTTCACTACACCGTGATTTAAACTGCACTTATAATGTAGTAATTTGTGTAAAATGCACTACTTCCATGCAATTAAAAATAAAAATAAAAACCAAAACAACACCACAGTGTCCCATATTAGCTAGAGTTCAGGATTTTACGAGCGACCCTTTTGCATGAATGCATGCAATTACTAACCTGATTGCAAGAGGGCGTGCGAAGGTCTCGTTTAGACAAAGATTAAAGTCATTTGCAACATACCACGTTGAATTTGACAGTTAATTTTATATATTTTTTAACGAGCCCGTCTAAACTTTATAAACAGGATATTAGATTTTTAATTAAAAAAATTAAATTAGAAAACAAGGTGCGTGAAATCCGGTTACGTAGCATTTGTTGCTGAAGTAAAAAAATATTATTTTTCCATTAAGATAGTAGTACTCTGCAATTCAAAACGTAGCGTATATCTCAAATATGCAAACATTTGAGATGCTCTCAATTACATCAGTTATACAAGTTTTTCTTGTATTCGTTTTGTCAGATACATAACGTGAAAAATGTATATGTTACGGTAAAAGTGTATAGTTAGAAAATGTACACATTTACCGGTAAATGTGTACATGTTCCGGTAAAAGTATAAATAAAAGAAAATACTTGTACAGCTTAAAAATAACCTAATATTAAATTCTAACAGTAACCTAACATTCTAGGTTAGGTTATTGGTTAGTAAATGATTATAATCTAATTAATAAGTTTTGTTAGTATTCAAACTTCTACTATTAAAAGGTCTTTTCACATTTACCAACTAGGCAAATGTGTATGTGTGAGATCTGCGATCGGAACACTTCTAAGCACCAAAACATTATTGCTTTGCGCTTATGCGTTTCCTGCGATGTGGACTGCTGCCTGTGTTGTTATAGTTTTGGATTAAGAAAGTCATTTAATCTCAAGCTTTGGAAAAATACACACACTGCATTACACGATGACACTTTTCCTGTAGCAATTTTTGTTGCTTAAAATCTATAAACTTTGGTGTGTTAATGTATCCATCAAGATACATCAAATGATACACGTTACTCCTTACTCCTAATAACTGCTTAGGAGTTATTACTCCTAATACGTTAGTTGCCCATAATATTTGATCATATCCAGCAGCTGTAATGTTGAATCCAAGGTGGTTTCCGAGAGGTTTGCCCCCCAGAAAAAAATTCTTAAGTAATAATAATTGTGATTCTGTATATGTAGGCCAAATAAATAAATTTTTATTCTCAGCTTAATCGGCGATTTTTAATAAAACAAATTTATCAACACTACCACTATTCTGCTTGCTTCCAATGCGTACGTTTTTAAAAAATCGTATTCGATAGTTTTTTATGTAAATTGCTAGCAGTTAATCCGCTGCTAAGTAGTTCTAACTAATTTTATCCTAGAATTTTACGGTTCCTGACTATAGCACTAGCTCTAGAAACTCTAGCTCTAGAACTCGCCAAGTGCTTGTTATTCTGATTATTTTAAACCAGTTTCATTTATTTAACGAACTAAGACCCACTATGTTTTGAAACATAAAATTTCTTTACTCTACATTATTCTGAATACTCAAAACATAGAAATATACTCCGCGCGTTGGACGTCACTAAAAACTCTATAAAACCCAAATTACTCAATACTTACTATAAAACACATAAAGGCGATACTTACGTTACTTTCTAATGCTCCGGCTAAGAACATCTTAATTACAACTTATAATTAGGTCGTAGGTCTGATTTCCACAGCGTACTTATTATAAAGGGGAACAAGGGTACTATAGTCATAATAAAACAAAAGTTTAGCGCCATTTGGTTGCAAGTTGTAACTTCAGCATTAGCAACCAAAAATAAATGATGAGTGTATTGATGGAATTCCATAACTAATCATTATTAGTTGAATTATTATTAGGAAAGATAATTTATTTCATTAACTTTTGCAAATAAATGGTCCCACCTCATCATAGTATGGTTTGATTCAAATATTAATTTCTTTGTAAATAAAATATTCTTTTGTCTCGAAAGACAATAATAATGGTGTTGTTAAAAATACCGTAATAAGAATTCTTATTGAAGGAAAAAATAGATACATACATTTACAGGTAATAAACATTAAAGAAAGAAAATGGTACAGGTAGTTTTATGTAAACTTACTCTAATCAAACAAAATATCAATTACTCCTTGATACACTGTGCAAATATTGTAATTCTTAGGACTTTCAAAGGATTTAACTTAATTACAAAATACAAAACTTTAAAATCCCGTAAACTGAGTTATGTGTGTTAATTTATTAACACCGAGAATTTAAACGATAACTTGAAGCAAGTAAACTTCCTGTACTATACGATACTACACAAAACGGTATTAGCACAAGTAATGAATACTTTTCAAACTGCAACTTTGTTCCCTAAATAAGACTTATAATATTTTTTTGACGCGAACTATCATAAGAATTTCACCAGGGGCTTCTCCGAAGAGAAAGCCCCTCTTCTCGACTCTCTAAGTGAAGCTTCTAGTCAAGACTGCATCGGGGATGAAGAACTCCTATATGCATTGTAAATAAACTTAAGGGGGGAATTTAAACTAGCCTATTGCGAAATAACCTGACTTTTATAAACCAATCAGGAACAAGCATTCAAAAAAAGCTTCCAGAAGTTTTAAGGCAATTTACAGCGGCTTAAATCTGCCAAACAAAGAGAAAACCCACAACTGAACATGTGGCCTCGACTATTTTTTATACGCCTGGATTTTTGAAAGAAATTATTTGTGTAAATTAAAAATAGCACGTACGGGGAGTAATAAATATAAACTAAATATCTTTTTTGACATTTTATTCCCTTGTTAAAAAGGTGACACTATTGCTGAATCGTAATAAATTCATTATTATCTGAATCTTTACTAGGAAAAAACAATTCGTAACCGTGAGAACACTTTAATATTTACAAAGACGTCACTACTTTAAAATAAAATCTGCATTATTTGTTCTAAAAGAAATTCTATTTATACGAAAACATTTTATGAGGTGACCCTTGACATTAAAAACATTGTTCGAATTAAACTGAAGTCTGAAAATTTTTAACTCAACTAAAATACATTGCTATTAATGCATTTAAAGTTGCATTATTATAAAATTGAAAATTTGAGCATGCTACAATTTGCCACTTTCATTTCCACCAAAACGTATTTGCTATTTTGCAACTAATTTACTCTTATTGCAATATAGCCGCTTGATAGAGTCAGTCAGTTCTTCTTGTATAAAATTACGGATGTTCGTCGTTATGCTTTCTATACCATATAACAAGTTTAAATATTTTAAATAATTTGTAGTCAATCCAAATTATTTTTGAGAAGTGAAGAGGCATTTAAGAGTATTAAGAGTTTAAGAGTTTTAGTTAAGAGTTTAAATTGCAGAACTAAACTTTAAATATCTGTTGAAAGTAAACCACCACTCCTTCCCTTAGCATGCAATTATTAAAAGTTCTGTTAGTTTACTCCTTATTTGATGCTGCAATGTCATTCAAGATTCAGAACTATCTGCAATAGTCTGAACTAAGAAAATATCATGTTGAATTCTGCGAGAGTACCAATTATAGATTAGGCGATTTGCAAATGCTTTGATATTTTCTTAGTTGTATTATTTCAAGTGGTCTTATAATCCCTATGTTCATAGAACATAATTATAAAAAAATTTGGTTAATCGAAAGTTGAACTAAAACTCTATTCTTATACAAGGTGAGTGGCAAGCGGTGCAAAAATTATCCTTATATTTTTATTTTTTATGATTTTCTTATCTTATTATTAGACAGAACCTATGATGAGAATTTAAGATATCTTTCGTAATGTTGATTAAAAAATAATTCTTATCACTATTTTTGTATTACTATCCATATACCTAATTAAAAAAAAGTTACTAATAAAAACAATTTATTCTGTAAGTCTGCACTGCACTTTCAAATGACAATCTGTCCTGAAGCTTTAGTTTAAATTATGAATATGTTGTTGAAAAACTAAAGTTCAACAATTATATGAAGAATCTCAGAAGAGTCACAGAAATCACGAGGGCAAAAATGCAAAATGCATCCCGGTCACGCGGCGATCACATCCTCGCCTCGTGTAATTTAACTAATAAGATAAACAGCAGGTGAACTTGAAATATTCAGTAGCGCCCCTTTTTAATTGCAATTAAGAAGAGAAGTAAACTCATAAAAATAAACATCTGTTGCCTCTATCCATAGTCATATCGTACGTCGCTGACATTTTTAGCTTAGTTAGAGTGTTGTGCCAGCCTCGGTGGATTAGTGGATTGCATATTTGCTTAATAATCCAAGAGGTTCGTGTCCCGAAGGACCTGGTGATTTTTCATAGAGGAGAAAATTTAAAAGCATGCATTCTTCTTGAATAGGAAGTAAATCCGTAACTCCTGTGTCATTGCGATGCTTTTCGCAAGAAAAACTCATGTCAAAAGATGAGTTTTTATAAACAGTTTAACCACCATCGTTCCATCGCTTGGTACAGCCCGGTTTCCAAGGTATATTTACTTGTCATTAATGAAAAAATTTGCTTACTTTATGTTCGTCTAGATTTTAGTATTCCACTAGGTTACTATTGTAACGGGTACAAAATTTATTTTCTCCACAAGGTTTTATTCCTTGTTATTTATTGATAGAGAAATCAGGAACACCTGGAGTGTAAATTTTGTTAGAGATATCTTTCTCAGGCTTTGGCAGCTAAAGCATAAAGATGTTTTAAGTTCTTTCTTAATTAAATTTTTGTTTAATTCTGTTTCTGTTTAACTATGTGAAAACCTATTTACATCTAGGTATGTAGCTTTTGAAACTGTAAAATCTGTCTTTTGCTAACAGAAATATTTAGGTTTTTAGTATCACCTATGGTATAAAATGGAATACTAAATATTGGGTTTTTTTCTTTGGTAATTTATTTGCTTGCTGGAGAAACTGTATGAACTATGGAAGGACGGCTGTCCGACAATTTCATCTTTATCTCTCCAAGCATCATCTTCAACTGATAAGTTTTGCAGCACAACGGACCTTGTCTGATGTAAAAAGAAAAAGAAAAACTCATCCCTCTGGTGGACCTGTGACCATTATAGGTATTTAATTTGATTAAAAAAGGTATACATCTTATCATAAATAATTTCTCAACTAAATTATGTTTAATTAAACAATTGTACACTTGGTGTAAATCATTTGGGTGGTACCATTTAATTGATATATTTTATTATTTGTTAACTAATTGGAGATTTTCGTAATTTGAAGATATCTTAATGTAGCTAGTCCATCATACGTTTTGTTGGAAGTTTTTACCTTTATCTCTATGATCTTAATGCATTTAAAGTTATTTAACTGTAACTGGTACAGATTAGTTCTGTTGTGATAATTTTTTGTTCTATTCACATATCTTAGATTTTTTAACTTTATTAATTTACGTACATAGGTGATACATATTAAAACTTTATATTTTTTGTGATCAATTTTTTTAACTTTTATTTCATTATATCTTAAACTATAGCTGCAAATGTCTGTTTTTCATTTCATCGCATTTCATGTGTTCCTGACCATTTTTGGTATTTTTTTAATGGTGAAAATAATAAAAAATACCTGGCGCCTTTTTTAGTAAATAATCTTATGAACCCACAATACCCTGCTCTCCGATCATTTGGCTTCCGAGGTAAATGTATAAATGTAATTCTTTAGGAGAATGGTTATACAAATGACGCCTGTACGTGGGGGCCCGAGAATTATTTAGTATGTGATTTTATTAGAAATGTTTAGACAATTGGGTTAATTTTGAGTAATTTAATAAGGATAAGTAGTAGTTTTTGGTTTCTACTAAACCTTTAGTTAGTCTTTATACTATTTACATAGATTTGAGATTGCCTATTATCAGGTTTGCCTCTAAGATATTTAGTGATTTCTTTTCTATTGTAAAATTATCAACTAGTAAACTAGAATTTTTCCTTATTTATAAAAGAAAGTTGAGAACAAAATGGCAAATTTTTATGAATTAGAACCAAATTTTTTGAAACTTTTTGAAATAAATCACGAGTTACTCGTGAGAGGTGTAAAGTCTGATAGATTAGATCTAGACACAAAACGCAAAAATTTAAGACGCAGGCTGCGTGACGATATAAATAGACGAGAAATTAAATATCCCACGCCAGATTTTAACTTTGAAAATGTAAAATTAGAAGTAGGGACTACTATTAAGGATATTGAATCTTTGTTGGAAAGTTTTGATGGTATTAGGGCCGATGTAAATAAGAAATTACAGACGAAGGTTAATCACGTTCTAGGAAGGCTAGATCGTTTTGATACTTCTGAAGATACAGAAGGTAACATAGAGGAATATAAGCAGCACCAGACGTGGGTAGTAGAAGCACTGGATGAAACGCGAATTGAAATAATAGAGCAAAGTGACCTTGACACTTCTAGTCATGATATTTCCACTAATAACGTTGCCGGATCTTGTGCGAAATATACACCGGTTCATAAATGGGGAGTTACGTTTGATGGGAAATTAGTAAACGCGTTTTTGCAACGAATTGAAGAACTACGAATCGCGCGAAATACGCCAAAACATGAGCTATTCAAGTCTGCAGTTGATTTATTTCAGGGCCAAGCTTTAGTTTGGTATCGTTCGATTAGGTCTACCGTTCGTAGTTGGGATGCGTTAGTAAATGCTTTAAAGAAGGATTTTTTGCCGTCCGATTACGATGAGGAACTCTGGCAGGAAATTCGTAGTCGAACTCAAGGCCAGGGTGAACGAGTTACTTTATATATCGCGGCGATGTTAAATTTGTTTAGCCGATTATTGGAGTCGCCTTCCGAAGAAGTCAAGTTAAGAACCGTGAAACGCAATCTGCTTCCAAAATTTCAAACTCAATTAGCACTATGCGACATTAGGTCTATTAGTCAGTTATCAGAAATCTGTAGATCCCTGGAAGGTGCGTTTTTAGCGCAACAAAAATTTCAGCCTCCCCCTAAGAAAAATGTAGCATTGTTAGAACCGGATCTTGCATATGAGGAGATTACGAGCGAACCTCAATTATCTTCATCTTTGCCTAAGTCATTTTTGTCTCCGAGAACCTCGTCGAGGGTATCTAAAGCAGCTCAGCTTTGTGAAATTACGTGCTATAATTGTAAGAAAACTGGTCACACTCGCAAGTTCTGTCGAGAATCGAAGAAGGGTCCTATCTGTTGGGGTTGTGGTCAGCCTGGGGTAATCAAACCGAACTGTAAAAGGTGTTCAAAAAACTAGTTAAGAGACAGTGCGGTTCCCCGAGCCTACCTCGACTGTCTCATTTAGCCACCGAGGCTTGGAAAAATCCACGCTATAGTCCTGATTGGAAGGAATGGCTTCGTAAGGTGTCGAGATTTTGTAAATCACAACCTTTGTCTTCATTTCCCCGTGAATTAGAACAGCGTTGCAATTCGAAGTCACAGTTGCTAGACCAAACCAGTAACCAAACCGGTAATCGTGTAGGATCTTTAGAATTTGTAGATAAAGAGTGTGATGATAGACCTCATGTGAGTGTGAGAATTTATGAACGAGAAGTTATAGGGCTTGTTGATAGCGGTGCTTCGATTTCCTTAATTGGAGAGAACGGGTTAGAATTAGTTAATATTTTTGGACTGAATGTGTATGAGTCTTCATCGTATAATGTAAAAACAGCCGAGGGCAGATCCCAGCAAATAATCGGATATGTTGAAGTGCCTGTATCTCTTGATGGGGTATGTAAAGTAGTGAGATTGTGGTTAGTCCCCTCTATTCGCCATGCTCTCATATTGGGGAACGATTTTTGCAGTCAGTTTAGGTTAATGATTGATTGGGAGAGTAGAACCATTTCTGTAGGTGATAAGGTCAGTGACTGGTGTGGTCATGATAGCGTGAATGAGGTGGCAGCTATTAATAAAATTATTTGTAGATGTGAATTGGATTCCAAACAATCTACAGCATTAGAGGATGTTCTTAATCTATTTAAAACATTATCATGGGAGTCCGGAACTAAGTTAGGTCGAACTAATAAAATTCATCATAAGATCGACACAGGTGATACCGATGCAATTAAACAACGTCATCATAATTTATCCCCGTATATGCTAGAGCATCTAAGTACTGAACTCGATAAAATGTTGGAGTTAGGTGTGGTCCAGCCATCCTCTTCGGCTTGGGCTTCTCCTGTCCTGCTTGTGAAAAAATCTTCAGGTGACTATAGGTTATGTTTTGATGGCCGTCGTCTTAACTCAGTTACCAAGCGCGACGCGTACCCACTACCTTTGATTGATCATATTTTAAATAAATTGTCAGGTAGTCAATATCTCAGTAGCATTGACCTTAAGGCCGCGTTTTGGCAAATTCCTCTGGAACCTTCCTCAATAGAGAAGACAGCTTTTGTAGTACCATCTCGAGGGCTTTTTGAATTTACAGTTCTTCCCTTTGGTCTTAATAATGCTGCTCAGACACAACAACGGCTTATGGATGCCGTTTTTGGACCATCATTGGAGCCGTATGTTTTCGTCTACTTGGACGATGTTATAATCGCCACACCTACTTTTGAAAAACATTTGGAGATATTGCTGGAGGTATATGAGAGACTTCAAGAGGCAAAACTTACCATCAATCTTGATAAATGCGAATTTTGCAAATCATCTTTAAAGTATTTAGGTTATGTTGTCGATCGAGAGGGTTTAAGGACTGACCCAGACAAAGTTCGTTCAATGTTGGAGTACCCCTTACCACAGAATGTTACTCAAGTAAAACGCTTTATAGGGATGTGTGGATGGTATCGCAGATTTATTGCTAATTTTGCATCTTTGACAGCACCTATAACATCATTGATAAAGGGAAAACATAAAAAGCAAACTATCTCTTGGACTCCTGAAGCCACCGAAAATTTTCAGAAAATTAAAGAAGCTCTCGTGTCTGCTCCTGTTCTAGCCAGCCCGGATTTTAAGCGGTTATTTACGATCCAGTGCGACGCTTCAAATGTCGGTTTAGGGTGCGTGTTGACCCAGGAGGATGTTGATGGTAATGAGATCGCCGTTGCTTTTGCCAGCCGCACACTTACTCCACCAGAAAAAAAGTATACAGTAACTGAGAAGGAGTGTTTAAGTGTGTTATTTGGTATCGAGAAATTTCGACCTTATATAGAGGGAGTGCACTTTAAAGTCATTACTGATCACCACAGTCTGTTGTGGCTTAACCGATTACAGAACCCTTCTGGACGGTTAGCTAGATGGGCAGTTAAAATCCAGCAGTTTGACATGGTTATAGAACATCGCAAGGGTGCGCTAAATGTCGTTCCCGACGCCTTATCCCGAGCTCATGTGGAAGTTGCTGTCTTAGAAATGGAACCTGAAAAATGTCTGCTAGATAAAAGCTACAGTAAGAAGTTAGAAAATGTTTCAAGTTCACCTGATGATTATCCTGAGTGGTTGATACGTGAAAACCGCCTGTATAAATATTTTGAGACGGAGAATGGTTCTCCTGCTTGGAAATTGTACGTCCCCGAGTCCTATCGTCTAGATGCTTTACGGATGGTCCATGATGATGTTAAAGCTGCTCATTTGGGAATCCAGAAAACACTTTACAGGTTGCAAGAGTTGTTTTATTGGCCACGCATGCGGATCGACGTGAAAAGGTACGTTCAGCAATGTCAAATTTGTCTAGCTCAAAAGACCCCCAATCAAGCACGCCCAGGATATATGGGGCAGCCTAAGCAAGTCTCGTATCCTTGGCAGATGATAGCGTTGGATTTAATTGGACCTTTTCCACGTTCGTCTCAGGGAAATCGTTATTTACTTGTCGTTTCAGATTGGTTTTCAAAGTTTTGTTTGTTGCATCCACTGAGAGAAGCTACTGCCAAGAGAATAGTGAAATTTTTAGAGGAGCAAGTATTTTTGGTTTATGGATCGCCGCAAATTATTATTTGTGATAATGCCACATCGTTTACTGGTCATATGTTTAAGGGATTGGCTAATGAGTATGGGTGCAAGTTGTGGTTTAACTGCAAGTATCATCCCCAAGTGAATCCTGTAGAGCGTGTCAATCGAGTTGTAGAGACAGCCATTCGTTCATATATTAAAGATCATGATCATACAAAGTGGGATCGAAATATAGCAAAGATTGGGTATGCTTTGCGAACAGCTATACATGAATCTACTGGCTATGCCCCTTCCTTTCTTAATTTTGGTAGGTACGTTCCTGCGAATGGCTCGGTATATGGCAAAATTGAAGAACTTAATGTTAATCATCTTCAGCCTTATAATCGGGAAGAGTACGCTGAAAATATGGCCCAGCTTTCCGAGCTGTATAAAGATGTAAAGACTAGACTTGATAAGGCCTACAGAAAGAATTGCCATACTTATAACCTTCGGAAGAGGGAATCTCCAATTTATAAAGTAGGAGATAACGTGTGGAAGAAAAATTATATCTTGTCTGATGCTTCGAAGAAATTTATGGCTAAGTTGGAGCCTAAATATATAAAGTGTAAGATTGCAGAGGTGATTTCACCTTTAGTTTATAGACTGATGTCAGAAGATGGTGTTGATCTTGGTCGTTACCATACGAAAGATTTAAAGACAGATGTTGATGCGAATTGGACATAAGTGAATGAAAAGTATTGTATGATAGAGTTAGGTTGAGTGATCTCGTGTAAGAAGTGCAAAAGATTGGAGTGAATGATATTTCTTGTGTCTAGTTTCGAATTTTCCTTGATAGAGACAAATTTAGCCATGGCCATGGAATTATTATCCCGGATTGAGTTAAGAATTAATTTAATATACCATTGAATCTTAGAATTCAGTTTATGATGTAGAGTGTAAAGGAATATTGCACTGTTAGGTGTAGGACAGGTGTAGGGTAATTTTTGTTAAACTGGATCTGACACTAAATGAATCATGTGTTTCGGAATGCTCTCTGCATAATCCTATAACAATAATGATTTTATCGATTATTTATTTTCAAGGGAAGTCGATTCCTTCTATTATTGTTTGTTTATGGGTAAATTAGTTTACTGGCTTTTTGCAGATATTATCTCTGTTGGCTGATATTACAGAGAGGTAGTGCTTTAGTGGTTAGAGTTTTTTGTCAATCTTTGATAAAGACTTACTCGTAGTGTAAATAGCTAAGGGTAGTTTAGGTATATGATGGGTTATTGTATGGTGGTATAATTACTAACATTAGTTATTTAAGCTGTTAGCAGAAGTTAGGAAAATAATAAAAATTAACTGCGTTAATTTTTTTGGCACCAATCGGGGGGGTGTAACGGGTACAAAATTTATTTTCTCCACAAGGTTTTATTCCTTGTTATTTATTGATAGAGAAATCAGGAACACCTGGAGTGTAAATTTTGTTAGAGATATCTTTCTCAGGCTTTGGCAGCTAAAGCATAAAGATGTTTTAAGTTCTTTCTTAATTAAATTTTTGTTTAATTCTGTTTCTGTTTAACTATGTGAAAACCTATTTACATCTAGGTATGTAGCTTTTGAAACTGTAAAATCTGTCTTTTGCTAACAGAAATATTTAGGTTTTTAGTATCACCTATGGTATAAAATGGAATACTAAATATTGGGTTTTTTTCTTTGGTAATTTATTTGCTTGCTGGAGAAACTGTATGAACTATGGAAGGACGGCTGTCCGACAATTTCATCTTTATCTCTCCAAGCATCATCTTCAACTGATAAGTTTTGCAGCACAACGGACCTTGTCTGATGTAAAAAGAAAAAGAAAAACTCATCCCTCTGGTGGACCTGTGACCATTATAGGTATTTAATTTGATTAAAAAAGGTATACATCTTATCATAAATAATTTCTCAACTAAATTATGTTTAATTAAACAATTGTACACTTGGTGTAAATCATTTGGGTGGTACCATTTAATTGATATATTTTATTATTTGTTAACTAATTGGAGATTTTCGTAATTTGAAGATATCTTAATGTAGCTAGTCCATCATACGTTTTGTTGGAAGTTTTTACCTTTATCTCTATGATCTTAATGCATTTAAAGTTATTTAACTGTAACTGGTACAGATTAGTTCTGTTGTGATAATTTTTTGTTCTATTCACATATCTTAGATTTTTTAACTTTATTAATTTACGTACATAGGTGATACATATTAAAACTTTATATTTTTTGTGATCAATTTTTTTAACTTTTATTTCATTATATCTTAAACTATAGCTGCAAATGTCTGTTTTTCATTTCATCGCATTTCATGTGTTCCTGACCATTTTTGGTATTTTTTTAATGGTGAAAATAATAAAAAATACCTGGCGCCTTTTTTAGTAAATAATCTTATGAACCCACAATACCCTGCTCTCCGATCATTTGGCTTCCGAGGTAAATGTATAAATGTAATTCTTTAGGAGAATGGTTATACTATTCTGACCAACTGATTTTATTGTGCATAGTTTTTCATACTTTTACAAGAATAATCTTTGAGTATATTTCGAAAAATGCATAGCCTATGTAATTTTTGGCGTTGGAGCAATATTTTAGGATTCTGTGCAGATTTGAATTTTCAAATTTATACGAATTTTAGTTTTTGTAAAGTAATTTAGGACACTGCGCTGGAATAGAAACAGCATAATTTAGCAGAAATTTAGATCGGTAGTTTATGTGTACACTTGTACAACAAATGCTGTACACATAAACTACCGATCTAAATTGAGAAACCTTTTTTAACTATTCACATTTAGTAACCTACATAATCTACTGCGGCTATTTGTGATTAAGCTTGCTAATAAGGTATACATGCGTTCTTTAAGTAAAAAAGGTCCTGTAGAATTATTTTCTTTTTAAAATCTTACGTTAGAATAAGAACAGACGTATATCAAAGACGCTACAAGCAAAACGAGTGTATATATAGGTTAAAATAGCTGGAACGACGCCAACCCCGTTGAGATATCGTTAGAAAAACCTTAGAAAAGGTTTAACAAAACAAGATCCATTGAATAGAAAAGAAAACCTAGAAAGGATTTTATTTTTAATAAAAATAAAAAACGGACGTTAGTAACGCATTCTTCTTGCTTATAAATACAAAATTTATTTAAAAGTAAAGCAAAAATATATTCACCAAACCAATCTATTGTTAGTCAGAAAATATCAATTTTAAATGCAGTATCTTTTTTTTATGAAAAAAGTTATTTATCTACCATTAGGTTCAGTGAAAGAATTTTTATACATTGGGATTATTAAAAGCAGAGTTATTTCAATCTATGTCACAAAAAATAAATATCTACATGGTTTTATTAACTTTCATCCCAATAATGGATTTCCTGAAACCAATAACGGCATTACGCAGTAATTTTTTGTGGTTTTCCCGGAACTTGTTGCATGCGAGTCGTAAATTTATGGGAGGGAAATTCGAACATTTCTCTCCCATCCACATAAAGAAACCATGCAGATAAATTGATTTTTATTTCCAGAAACAGTTAACCATAGAACGCTAATGATTTCATTAGAACATTTTTTCAGTAAAGTTGTTAATGCAAGTAAAATTCCAAAAGTATCCAATAGGTATGCAAATATGCATGTAATATATCGACAACTCCGACAACAATAACAAATCGGTTTTCCAAAAGTTTGCATGCTATATGGATTGAAATGGTCACATGCTTCAAATTTTCAAATAATCTAGCACTAAACTTTAGCGTACTAAATACACCCGTTTTGTAAATAAATTGGAAGTTCTATTGCTGTTAGTTTTCCATTTAATTTTGTTTTCTCTTAAATGTTTGTTCTGCGCAATATGCAATTAAAATGAAAACATATATGTAAGGTATAGAAATTACTTAAATTTTCGTCTGCTATTATGTAAAAACTCAGGCTACCACTCAGTGCTGAGCTCTTTCTTCGCTCATGATAAGCTGAGCTGATTAAAAAACAAAAACGTCGATAAGATGAAATTTTGTAACCTAACCAAGTCTAACTTAACCTTAGAACTACAGCAATCATATCTCTAACTTAACTAAACTTTACCACACTCCCTTGATTGTTACGTATACATTGGATAGATCTCATTTTCCCCAAAAGTCCAAAAGGTGGTTCATTTTGAGAAATCTCTTCAATGTAGTTGACGAGTTTTTTGTTCTTAAAGTGATCCTATATGAACATTTTGCAGCAGAAAATTTATGATACAATGCCCCAATTCCAATAGCGTATGCACGAATTGAGCTACCATGTTCTAACTTTGTTGCCGTTTGTCCACGTATTTCCAATTATTTTTCCAAACGACCTTCTAATTCTTTAATCGCAATACAATTAAGTTATATTATTGCCCATTTTTTTTTATTACATCTTTAATATTGTAACAAAATCTATACTACATTTAGAATTTTCCAGATTTTTCTACCAGAACAAACAAAACTATTTTTACCATTAACTGTAGTCTTTATTATTTTAGCAGTATGGACTTTAACAATATAATACCTCATATTATGAAGGACATATTGTATCCTTTATTATACATATATCATACCTGAATTTCTAGATGGATTGAAATAAATGCCTAATTATCTAACCTACGGCGGATTCTACTTATAGTAAGTAAAACAGATTCCACTTAAGTTCCAAAACTAAATAGTTTTTCAGGTAATGCCGGAATAAGAATTACGATCTGTTGTTCAACAAGAGTATGCATCTTGCTTGTAACTGCTTTCCAGTTTCTCAGAAGTAATTAACCTGCAGATGAAAAATATTAGAATATACTGAAAAGTAGGTACTTGACCATGCCCGCTAGACTATCCGATTGCCACAACAAAATGTTGGATGGGTTTAGACAAAATATTAAACACAAATTGTATTAATAAATTTTGGACCATTGTGTTGGATGTGCTAGACTAACTTAAACGATAAAATTACTTAGAGAATCGCACGACGATGCCGAGAACCAATAGAAAAATTCAAATTTGAATTGTATCCATGACAATCACACAATTTTCCGGAAATTTATATATATATGCTACCAAGGAGTAATTTTTTGGAAATTTTTTGGAAATTATACTTGTAACATATATAGCTACATAAAACATGGAGTCTCTGTACATAAAACACTGATTTTAGAAATAAAAACCAATTAATCATAATGCATTTTTTCTGTGCGTCCTGCGATTTTCTTACCGAATATAGCCTCGTGCATTGATTCTGCCTGGAAATTTTGATTTCGTGCATTTCTGCAACGTAATTGCACTCCACTCCGTGTCGTGCAATTAAGACGTTGCAGAAAGTCACTCAAAAAATTTCCGGCAATAATCAATGCACTAGGTATATTATAAGTGAGAATCGCACGACGATGCCGAGAACCAATAGAAAAATTCAAATTTGAATTGTATCCATGACAATCACACAATTTTCCGGAAATTTATATATATATGCTACCAAGGAGTAATTCTTTGGAAATTTTTTGGAAATTATACTTGTAACATATATAGCTACATAAAACATGGAGTCTCTGAACATAAAACACTGATTTTAGAAATAAAAACCAATTAATCATAATGCATTTTTTTCTGTGCGTCGTGCGATTCTCTTACCGAATATAGCCTCGTGCATTGATTCTGCCTGGAAATTTTGATTTCGTGCATTTCTGCAACGTAATTGCACTCCACTCCGTGTCGTGCAATTAAGACGTTGCAGAAATGTCACTCAAAAAATTTCCGGCAATAATCAATGCACTTGGTATATTATAAGTGAAAATCGCACGACGATGCCGAGAACCAATAGAAAAATTCAAATTTGAATTGTATCCATGACAATCACACAATTTTCCGGAAATTTATATATATATGCTACCAAGGAGTAATTTTTTGGAAATTTTTTGGAAATTATACTTGTAACATATATAGCTACATAAAACATGGAGTCTCTGAACATAAAACACTGATTTTAGAAATAAAAACCAATTAATCATAATGCATTTTTTTCTGTGCGTCGTGCGATTCTCTTACCGAATATAGCCTCGTGCATTGATTCTGCCTGGAAATTTTGATTTCGTGCATTTCTGCAACGTAATTGCACTCCACTCCGTGTCGTGCAATTAAGACGTTGCAGAAATGTCACTCAAAAAATTTCCGGCAATAATCAATGCACTTGGTATATTATAAGTGAAAATCGCACGACGATGCCGAGAACCAATAGAAAAATTCAAATTTGAATTGTATCCATGACAATCACACAATTTTCCGGAAATTTATATATATATGCTACCAAGGAGTAATTTTTTGGAAATTTTTTGGAAATTATACTTGTAACATATATAGCTACATAAAACATGGAGTCTCTGAACATAAAACACTGATTTTAGAAATAAAAACCAATTAATCATAATGCATTTTTTTCTGTGCGTCGTGCGATTCTCTTACCGAATATAGCCTCGTGCATTGATTCTGCCTGGAAATTTTGATTTCGTGCATTTCTGCAACGTAATTGCACTCCACTCCGTGTCGTGCAATTAAGACGTTGCAGAAATGTCACTCAAAAAATTTCCGGCAATAAATCAATCAATGCACTTGGTAGTAATAAGTGATTATTTTTTAATTTAAAAGAAGTAGAAATAGTCTAGAGTATACAGAGTGTTCATAGATGGACCCAACCATACTTGAAAACTTCTTTATTTTCGACCTTTAGAGAAAAAGTTTTGCTTATTTTGAAAAGTTGTTAAACGCAATCGGAATGTTGATAAAACTAAAACGGAAAGTAAAAAATGTGTCAAAAATAAACTGTCAGTTATTTAAGAGTAAATTAAAAATGTTAAATTAAAGGTTGCTCCTGATCCAAAGCTGATATTTGAATTGAGAAAAAAGTTTACAAATGTAATGAGATCCATCTGGTTCATCTTAGGTGTATCCAATGGAAACACTGTAAAAAGGGAAATGGTCAGGAAATGACTTCACATATTTTCAATAAATATTTATTTTAGATAAATTGAGATGTTCTTGAGAAATTTAATTGTTCATAACCTAGCGCTGTATTAAATAGTCTTTAACAGAAACAGAATTTCTACAGTTTGTTGATTAACTTAAGTGATTGCAGTCACTTAAACTCTATATACGCAATACCCTTTTTCCAAGGTAGATGTAATTAAAGACTTTTTTATTTCACTAATGTATGATTTCGATTTAAAAAATCTTAACAATTCCATCAAAGACTGCAGTCGAGACTGGAATATTCTATTAGTCTATTAGTAAAATCCAAAGAGTTTTACGCAAATATAAGTACACGGCCAGAAAAACAAAAAGTTCAAAAAATAACAGAACCCATAAGGGGATAAAATTTTTAGACACCAAGAATGAAATAATACAAAGAACCCTATCAAATTTGTAAAACAGGCTAAGGCTTTGTGTTTAAGAAAACAGCGGACATTTCTAGCATTTGTTAAAACAAGACTGTGTGTTTTTCGTTTTTCGATTAAATTAACTAATATACGAGGTGTGACAATTTAATTCCCGGAATGACCGCGTAACGGTCTACATGTGAACTTTGCCGTAAAAATGACTGATCCAAGTTTGGAGCAGGGTCTTAACATTAAATTTTGTATAAAAATAATAAAACTACCACTGAAACGTTGGAGATGTTGAAAATGGCATACGGAGCGGATTCTGTGAAGAATTCAAGTGTCTTTGAGTGACATAGCAGATTCAAAGATGGGCGAGGAGATATGAACGACGAACTGAACATATTTTCGAAAGTTATTACGGGTGATCCGGATACAGATGAAACCTGGTGCTTGCAGTACGACCTCGAAATAAAACGCCAGAGCATGCAGTGGAAAACTCCAACTTCGCCACGCCCGAAAAAAGCACGCATGTCACGTTCGCAATTTAAGATCATGCTGGTGTGTTTCGTCGATCACAAGGGGGTAGTCCATTATGAATTTATTGAACAGGGACAAACGGTCAACCAACATGGAACATGCTATTTAGAGCTCAGCAGCTCAACAAGATTACGATATTATGTTCGGAGGAAAAGATCTGAATTGTGGTCTGACAAATGGATCATCCGTCAGGATAATATAGTCATAGTGCGGTCCTCGTGAAAGAACTTCTAATCAAAAAATCGACAGTCACCTCCGGTCTCTTAAAAAACTGGAAATCGGAGTATCACATTGAAAGATTTGAGGTTCGTTCTTCCAGAGATTGGAAGGGACGGGGCAGAACAGTGGCTAACGGTTCTGCTCTTGTCAGACATTCGAAAGAGTCTAATACTACTGAAGTGGAAAGGACAGTTAGAAGCCTATCTTAAGGTAGAAAGGATGGAGTACCAAGCAATGAAGTACAAGTTTCCGCATAATGCTCCGATCAAGCGGTATGATCGCACGTGTGAAACCGAAGAATGAACAGCTGGAATATGTGTTCACGTCGTAAGTGTGTTTAGTACATGTTTACCTATAAAATGGAGTGCACGGCATCTTTTTTTCTTCAACTGCTCTAGGGAATAAATACACCATTTACCACTACTTACAGTGGTTTTTTATTTTATTAAATTAGAACTGTATGTAATGTTTGGTTATACAGTCATTATGCAACAGCCTTGGTAGTGTATTGTCTAACGTGTTGGAATTTTACCCAAGCGGGCCAGGTTCGACTCCTGGTACCGTTTTTCCCTTAGGTGTGACACAAATGTGGGATTATTTCTCTTTTCAAACGTACTTGAAATCCTTTCTATTTTATCTTCCACAAGAGGATCTCTTTTGCAATTGAAATTTTCTATTTAATTTCCCTTCCGTTCCGTTTCCAACCACTAAACCCCAAAACCTAACTAGTTAATGAAATAAACGTAAAAATACTTTTATTAAAGGTGAAATTAGATTTAGTAATCTACTATTATCCAAGTTAAAATATGTTTAAAAGCAAAATAAATGCAAGTTGAAGTGCTGAAATGTTAGACGTAATATAGCAAGAAAACAGCTAATTATGTTATATTTCCTTCACGAGAAACTGCTAAGAGTGAAACACATCTAAAACTTCCAGCAAAACTTTTATAAAATCATAAATTAATCTTCACGTGCAGAACAGATTTAACGTCATAAACTTCTTGTTAAACTTCCATAAATCTGATGTTCAGAAGCGATTTTAGAAAATCTTAAATATCCAGCGATTTTCATAATTCAATGTTTCTAGGTATTCCAGGCATGTGAACTGGGTCGCGGCTCGTAGAGAATATTTAGTGAGACTATAATTTAGTGTAAAGATTTAAACCAGAAAATTTAGCGCCATGTTCAAAAATACTTTTATCCCGTACTACAATGTACTGCAACAAGCAACTTAAATTTATGTTCGAACATTACAACTAGCACAAACTTACCTTTACATTTTCAGTAAACCGTTTCAACTAAAAAGGTGGATTTTCAGAAGCGACTATAAAAGGGTGAAATACGTAGAGAAATATTAAAATGGCACTCTACAGTGTCATACTTATCGTTTAATACCTTCTTGAAAGTTTTACGATCGTGATTAAGTTAAACGTCATTAAATGGCGTATGCTTGCTTGCAATGAGGAAATTTCAATGAAGCTTTATACATTATGCCAAGCAGTTAATGCTAACATCGTTACTGAATTCAATAAAATGGTTGTAAGTAATTTGCACTAATGTTCTGTTATACTGGTTACGATTAGTATCCATTGATCCGAAGGAAATATTACACAACCGAAGTTTCTTGTAAAACGCGGCAGCTCAAATTTATAGCGACAGTTTTAGGCCAAAAGTACACCAATAAACCAGAATGATTAAATCGTGCCTTGAGGATATTTGATTAAGGTATTTAGTGGACTTTAGGGCTATTCATTGCTGAAGTTAAATGTATTGTGTGCATTGCATTCGCTAATTTCATAATGCCTTTGAAAATCTCGGGTTTTAGCTATAGATTGCAATTTACGCTAATGCTATTTTATTGTTGTGCTTCGAAACACGAAATGAATTTTTGGGATTCACTTTATGCAGAGATAAACTGATGACATAACATAATAAACAGTTATTGATACATTTTATCAATAGCAGAGCGGAGAAGTAAATAGAATGGTTAAATACGATCAAATAAAATATATTTTTTCTGGTCATGAAACGAAGAACAAATAGTTGACGCTATATATGGAAAGGATGGAAATTATGAAGTGAAACTAGAAATATAAATAAGCCTTTCATTCAAAGAAAAGATAAACTGCATAACATTAGGAATAGCTACATCACCTAATGTTGCTGTGAAGATGTGGTATGGGAACCACTGGTACCATCAGTGTTGACTTCTTTCTTAATCAGTGAATACAAGAGATTTGCAATATTCATGTCATGCTGAGTATGCTCGGATCAGTAATTACCCTGAATCATTAAAAAAGAGCATTGTCCTATATGCAGCAAGCAAAGTGGAAGATATATTCAGATATTATGGAAGACTTTACTCCTAAGAGAGCCCGAAAAAAGAAAACCTGCTAAGGTTATGCAGATAATTTTGTAGATTTCGTAAAGCGGGAGGATATTGACAAAAGTGTAAGTGTATACCATTAAAGGTGTTTCTACAAATTTTACACTGATTGAAAGTTAAACCAACACTATCGAGTTACCACTGCTCTACTTGATCACACCACTGGATAACAAGTGGGTAAGTAATAGGTATTTATTGGCAAGATGCAAAATGTTACAAAACTTGAAATCGATTCTTTACACAATAAACTCTCAATTGAACAACCTCTTATTTCACTGTCAACTGCCTCTTGTTTCATGAACGACAATTTTGTAATTTATCTTTCAACTAATCAAATAAATTAGCCACCCTAGGTGATTGATAACAGCAACAGGCAAACTACCTGTACGCCCAAAAAAAACATCTGTTGGAACTGATAGACTGGTCTGACATCTGGGTATATGAAGCTCTTTTGACTAAACTAATTTTAGAATTGAATCCTTCACATCCAGAAAATCTTTGCAAAACCCTAGGCTGAAGAAATTTGGAAAATGTAATTTTCACTTCCGAAAATGACACGTATTATTGTAGTAGGTATACTATGTACATATGTTCTATTGATCTCAATCAATGACCATCAATCGAAGGTAAACTGGCAGAGCTACTTTCTTCTCTGTACAATTTTTCTCTGCGGAAAGCTGTGCATGGCAGATAGCAGCAAGGGAAAGTGTACCTTCATATACTTACAATTAATCGGTCATCTTAGAATTTTGGTTTTTTTGGTAATCCTCTCCAAGTTTCATTTCAACATACGTACCGATTGTATACCACTGAATTCTTTATTATTTTGATAATCCTCTCCAAATTTCATTTCACATACGTACCAATGATACCACTGAATTTTTTAGTATTTAATTAAGTTAAAATTATCTCAAATTAAGCATATTTATTACTTTGCATATGCTGCGCATAAAAAGCATATTGACCTACTAATCTATTCATGCAAATACATTGAATTCAATGAGTGAGTTTATGATACAAAATGATATTACAACCCTAAGTTGATGTGAAAAAGTAGAGGTAGATTAATATTAACACTTAAGATTACCAAGAAATCGTATACGATACACAGATAGCATTCCCATGTCAGACTTTGAAATTCATTATCTGTATTATGAAGTACAGATACAAGATATCGACTTAGATGGACGCTACTTCACGGTATAAAAAGGAGACGGCAGACATCTAGAGATCTAAAAAATAAGGAAACTTACGAGTTAAGAGCTTAACTAATTTCGCTTAAGTAACTAGAAACCTCGTAGTGGTAGAGGTAGCTGTAATGATTTCACAGAGAAAAATGTATTTAAATTTCATCAACAATTGTGTGGTATTGTAAAATAAATTGGTCTTAAAAAAGTGACAGGGACAATTTGTGTAGAATTATAAAACAAGATTGTGTCATTTAGTTTGTCAAGATTTTTTAAATAATGTTTTCAATTTTTTGTAAGGATGTGTATAAACTCAAATATAACATTTTGTGGAAGTCAATAGTAATTTTGTAGAATCAAATGAATAGTTGTCTATAAGTTTCCATAACAAATTGTGTTACTTATTAAAACAGAATGTGTAATGTTATTGCATACAATTTTATACAATTGTTGCGCTAGTTGTGCCACAATTGCTTAATAGTATTTAACAATTTAACACAATTCCTTGTTCACATTTATACAAATTGTGCAATACTCTGGCACAAATATTCTATACAGAAGGTTAGGTATCACAAATAAAATATACATTTTTACATATATTAAAATATATGTAACTAATATGTATATAACTATACAATGTATAGTGTATACAGGTATAACACTGAAATTTCCTTTTGCTGTTGCCTGTTTATATATAAATCTCGAATTTACATTAATAGCGACAATTACAAGTGGTGACATCTATAAGATGTCATCCATAAACTTTGCGAAACACAATAATTAGTAGCAAGCAGTTTGAACACTGGATTATGATTTCATTCAAACAAAATATTGTATTTTTCTAAACATTATTTACAATTATACTTCAACATAATATGCTAGCTTATCCTCTACAACATTGTTCCAAAGAATGCAGAAGTAAATCTGACTGTGTTATATAATTGTCGTGCGTTCCTGTTAGACAATTCAGTAACGAAAACCTACACAACGCTGGACAATACGATTCTACAATTATAATATAAATTTCTCCAACACCGTTTTGAACAATATTGTGCAAAGCTCTTATGAAGTATTTCTCTCTGTGTTAGAACATATTTTCATATACCTACACCTTTTTACCATACAAATGACCAAAAGAAATTTATTTGGAGTAGGAACTTGGATGTTTTAAAACTCAGCAGTTAAGTACTTGCAGATTTAATCTTATAAAAGTTTCGACATTTAGATGTTTCGAGATCTTAACAGAATTAACAGATACGTACATATATCACATATTAAGAGCTTTTTTAAACTCAGATCGCCTTCTTTTTTTCTATTTGTAGAATAGTTAGATCAAAAAAATAAAAATTTTGGGAAAGTCAAACACCACGTGAATGCGTCATGATTTTGAAATTAGTGAAAGACCGGAAACCCTAGTAAAAGGTTATTACACTGCCAAATGTAAAACTAAAAAAAAAAGTTGGACCGGAAAACAAAATAATTAATTAAATGAACTTTAAAGCCCTACTATATCCATCATATCACTATACACGGTGTAACTAATATAACTAGAAACCTCGTAACGGCAGTAATTATAAACATGTCATCGCTTCCTGCTGTTTTCCGAGAAAATGGCATTTCAGATTTTAAGTACGTCCCTGTTGAACACATTTTGAATTAAGAATTGTAAATAAAGACAGAGAATAAATGATATGGAATCATCTGATTGAAAATTTACTTGACGATCTGATCGTCAACACAAATATAACTATTTCATGCAATAAAATAAAATAAAGGATAGATATGCTAGGATATTAGGTTTATTTAATCTAAAAGCTCACAGGTAGATTTATCAATTTTTGAAATAGAAATTATAGAAGGATAAATTTCATGCAGACGTAACCTCAATTTTTATATAAAAAGTTTGAATTTATAAAAAGGATATCAATCATTTAGATTGTTTTCATAGTACTACATGTTTTATGCAACCTAAGTCACATGTTTTTGGTTGCCATTAACATATGCAGTGTTATTTAATATGCAATGAAATTTAATAAATAAAAAAATATATAACCCCAATATTTTTTCTTTTTCCCAATGGGGTGCAACCAGCTGACTCAGGTTTAATTCGATAGAGCATGAGATAAATGAAATAATAAAATCTTATTGATTCTTATACCTAGAAGAAGAGAACTTAATGCCAAGACTATATTTTATATTGACCTACTTTACATATTTTTAGTTAAATATAATCCCGAAACTGAATCAGTCGCATGGGAAACAGAAAGAGATTCCCTGCGTAGCCCATCGTTAAACTCAGGTTTAATCAAGAAAATAAAATCTTCCAGAAAAATGGAAAAACCATCCTAACATGTGCTTAGGTTGCATAAAACATGTATTACTATGAAAACAATCTAAATGATTGATATCCTTTTTATAAATTCAAACTTTTTATATAAAGATTGAGGTTACGTCTGCATGAAATTTATCCTTCTATAATTTCTATTTCAAAAATTGATAAATCTACCTGTGAGCTAACATGTAGCTTTTAGATTAAATAAACCTAATATCCTAGCATGTCTATCCTTTATTTTATTTTATTGCATGAAATAATTATATTTGTGTTTACGATCAAATCGTCAAGTAAATTTTCAATCAGATTATTCCATATCATCTCAATAAGTAACTCATTTTCAGGGTAAAATGAACAAAGAACAAAGATGTTTCATACAGCTAAGTTATAATTGGTTTATACAATCAATTACTTAATTGCTGCAAAAACAAATTTTGGTGTTAAAATAACTATCAGTAATCAGTTAGTTATGTTGCTGATATTACCTCACTTCAGCTTACTGATACAAGTCATAATGATCATAATCGTATCTGCAAGGTAATCGAATTTAATAACTAAAGCTTTTTAACAGAAATCTTCAGAAAATTAAAAGCATGTATTTCTTTGAGAAGAAACTTTGTTGCTTCATATCAATGGATTTACTTTTCATTCCAACACCAATACAATTATTATAAAATAATTTTTAAGTCTAGAGAACTTTTTGATCCCCCCCCCCAGATTCATTTTAATGAAACGCTCTGAATCTCTACCGAAGCACAAAGGCGAATCGCTGACAAGTTTTGAAATTGTTTTCCCGTAATTGCCAAACACTAAAGCATCATCGAAATTATTACAGAACATTAATAAACGTTCGTTATGAATATTCGATCATAGATAATTTCTAAGGCACAGTAGGTATTATAACAAGCATAGAATAGCAACTGTACCAAAAAACAATGAACTAACTGCTTTAAAACTACAACATATGAAGCTGATATCAATACTAAAATAATATCATGTGTTACGCTTTTGCTTTACTCTATTTTCATGCGAAACTGATAAAATTATTAACTTTCATCAATAAAAAAGTTATAAATCGCTACAGTTTAATATTGCATATACAGACTGATGTTTGTGTATATGAAGGTACTCGAAAGGCTAGAAAAAGAGCACAGCTTCATTTCAGCAGAAAGAATAAATTTGCAGTTTAAACAACCTCCATAAATACCTATTGAATAGAGCCAGCGCTTCAGGAATTAACAAGCTGCTGAGAAACATTTCAAACCCAAACGGATTCGAAAAATTTTAGTACTGACGAGATTTAGAAGGATTCATTGAAATGGGTTGGATTAGCGAATTGGTATTGAAATGTTATCTGACAGATAATTTTTTGCACATTCTTATGATTTAGATTTGTATAATATAATTATAGTTTCACTGGTAGTATAGTAGAAGAACATTCCTCATACAATATCGTATCCAGATAGTTCATTTTTGTGCAGTTAAATTAAAAGCGATAATAATTTCAGAAACACAAATTTTAACAATAAAAAAAATTATTTCATAACGTAGTATTACTAAACTAGGATACATATTTAAGCAACTACACCACAGGATATCTATCAACTCCTAAATTATACCCTCGATCTACGTGTAACATGCAAACAGGCGGCAACACTCATCAGAGCGATGAAAGTTATTCTATCACCAGTCGGAATTGAATTAATGCACCTTACCCGCCTCTAATGCACCTAACATGCAGCATAATTAAGCCAAGTAGTGCAGCTGCCTCAATATTATGGAAATGCCATTACTCATTTGTAATGAGTAGGTAACAAACTGTCGAAAATTAGATATGTTATTTGAAGTGTAATAGCTTTTAGTCATGGTAGACAATTTTACATGTATACTAGTGATGGGTTCTCGACACTACCCGCGTGTCACGACACTTGAGAGTCGAAACCATTATGACGTCAGAAGTGTCGACTCTTCATGATACTTTAACGACACTTCGCCTTTACATCATGCACGCGCTAGTGTAAATGTAATCCAATTGAAACGAGAAGCAGTCAAGATTCATAGCTACATAAATCATAAGCAAACTATGGATTAAAAAACAATTATATGAGTAAATTCTGTTATGGTTATATATTTATGCATTAAGTACATTAAAAGACATTAAATTATTTATAAAAGCAAATACATATTATGAAACAGAAATTTAAAAGAAAAGAAACAAATTCTATAAATAACTTGTAATGAATAGACTAGATTCGTTGGATTTATTATAAAAACTATTTAAAAATGTAATTTCGCTGACGACGTTGGTCTTTAGAGAACGTGTTTTTGTTAAGATTGAAGATGATACATACTTTTATTTTTGTTTTCAGCAAAATAAATTGAATTAATTAAAATTAATGATCATTGTATTTATTTACACGTGTTTCGACAGCAGTCTTTCTTCAAAATACATTATAAGGTATAAATATAAGAAGCTGAAATAATAATTAGGTACACGAGGAACTTATTCAACTTCAATTATTGATTTTAATTTATTTTGCGGAAAACCCAAGATAAAATTATCACCGTCAATATTCTACTAATACAAAAGAAAAAAATCCACAACAAAATATTTTTATATGTACGTCTCATTCAATGCTTGTTGGTCAGTTCAACAAATCTGCCTTTAATTTCTTTGTAAGAATGATCAAGCAACTTCGAATTACACTCTAATAAGAGCGATGCTGTTCGACAGTGTCACGACCACGAACAGTATCACGACACTCGACACCCAAGTTCCCATCACTAATGTATACACAAATTTGCACCTAATTGCTAATGAAAGTTAACTTATTAAAGTAAGACTTTGAGAATTTCACACTAGCAAGGAACCTTTTTCAATTATCATATTCGCACAGACATTTACAGGATATGTACCACGGACAAAGAAATCTAATCAAAATTATTGAATTGTGACCTACAGAGGCCACGAAAGATTGCGTATAAAAAACAAGGAAATAGTTTAAAGTAGTTGAAATTTGATATACTGCTACATAATGTTGAAATTGAACAAAACATTTTAGTCAAAACTGTGACCTTTGTTGTCCTATGGGCTATGAAGGACCAGTTTTGATGTGAACCACTCTCGTATTAACATGATCACTGAGTGGGCTGTATTTCAAACTTTTATCTGACCCTTTATAAAGCCCATAGAGCCAGTTAGTGCCAAGACGATAAAGGACTCTAAAATTACACTAATGAAGCCCGAAATGCACACGGTAGTGTATGCCCGGTCTTTTTAAGTAAGTCTCTTTAAGTTTAAATTAATATTTAATTTGAAAAAAAATTGAAAGTGCAAAACTTCAAGTAGGTAGGAGCAGTGGTCTATAATTAGTTTTATTACTATGGAGACGGCGTAAACAAGGGTAGTACAAGGGGGTGCTCTAATTTAGCAATTTACGCTCTAAAAATAGGCCGCTAAATAGGTCATAATCGCCCAATCGGACATAAGGAAAATTAATTCATCACTAAGCGATTAAGATTATCACGGCTACCCATCTATTCTGATCTGTTTTCTGAAAAGCTCAACTTTTTGGTTAACTTTTCCAGGTTTTTGCAATATTTTAGATTGATACATACATATATGCTAATTGCAGAGTAAGATCATTTACGGAAAGAAAAAAATCTTAAATACTCTTCTTATACTGTCGTGAAAGCATGGGATTTAGTGTCTCACGAAAATGACTATAATGCCTTACCGCTACAAAAAGAATTAGAAGCACTAGAATATCGTGTTTCCAAAGTAAATTTTACTTTTAATTTGTTATAGGTCATTTTTATACAAAGGGTACACTGGGATGCAACTAACCTCAACGAGTTTCTATTGTCCTGATACTTCTACGACGTATATATAATCTTTAGTATGTTTTTTTATACATACTATTGGCAACCTCGACTTTAGATCGATTCCTTACCGTCTTTTTAATAATATATTAGATGATTATTTTTCTTCTACTGCTTCTGCTGTACCTTCATGCAACTAAATATTTGCTGGGCTGAATTGTCACTTTCGGTTTTAACTATAGAATTTTGAAGAATCAACACCTTTCCTGAATGTTTATGTATTAATAAATAATTCAGCAATTTCTACAGCATCCTAACAAATAGCGCTGCTGTTTTTCCAAAAAATCTGTTTCAATGTAATTAATTGCTCAAGCGTTGTTTACCATAGAAACTTAATGAGTTTTAAGGGGGTCTATAATGGTGTGGGGTTGTTTTGGTAACCGAAAAGTAAGAGATCTCCATCGTGTTGAGGGAATATTGAAAAAAGAAGGTTATCTAAAGAGTTTTGAAGATTATGCATTACTTTCTGGACATCGTTTAAATAGAAATAAGTTCATCTATGTACAGGATAATGATTGGTAGAAATTATTTGGAAACAGAAGAGCGCAGGCGGAAACTGTACGTAATGGGTTGCCCCCCCTCAATCAGCCGACCTGGACCCAACAGAGTTATTGTGAGAAGAGCTTGATAGGAGGGTTCGGAAAAGCTGCCTGACCTCTAAAACAGATTTGTGGGAGATAATACAAGATGCTTGGAAAAATATTTCATCGGAAATTCATTCATAAAAATAGTCAATAATACTTGTTCCATGCATTTAAATATCTGTACCCATTCATAAGCTTAAGCTATGAAAAGAATTCATGGTTTTAAAGCTTTTGAGCTGTAGTGTATGTAAAGGGAGATTATTTCATTAAATAAATAAAACATAGATTAATAGCTAATTTTCATCAGTTTATACCGAACGCTGTTAAATGCAAGAAACCACGAAAATTATATCCCAAACTTAAACCAATTCTTTGAAGTGTACTATCGGTACTGCTTGGTACTAACAAAATTACTCTTAATAAACTATACAATATAATTAAATATATTTATAGTAATATGGAACTGAAAGTGATACTAAATGTAATCTATCAATAATGAGATATTTAATTATTGAAAAATTACTCTTCATCTCTCTCTATCAACTTTTATTAATATCTTTGATTATTAAGAATACTTTATACAATCATTTATTGAAAAAATTTATTTTCACAGAAGAATTGTCATAGTTAATCTAATCTGTAGAAGTTATCCAATGACGAATTGGTTCATTCTCACAGTTTGGTTCTTCTTATTAATGTAGTGAACTAGAAAACAAGATGTATTTCGGAGCGTCTCGTTCAGTCTAGACTGGTGGTGAAAGCAAACGTTCTCCCGAACGCAGGAGAATACCAGAACTCGGCGGTAGGATATAAATGCAATTGAACAGAGGGACACCGAAAGCTTCGAGAGTATCGCGGGAAGATTCGAGAATGTACTGCACCAGATATATTAGTAGAGGGAGATGGCGGGTTCTGGGACCACACCTCCACACCTCTAGCAGGCAACCATGCATACACGCGAGCATATGAGATAATATACGGTTATCGTTCTCATACAGGTGCGTACAAGAGAAAAATATGAAAGGGGGCTTGAATTAAATGCTATAAATCAGGTCAGGGGTAAATATATCTTAATACTCACCCTGCTTCTACGTTTATGAATCGTTTTCATTCCCTTTCTTTATTATTAACATATTACTTTTACTCTCGTTAAATTGGAATGTATGTGTAGGAGAGAGACATCCTTCTTAAATGATACAACATAGTATAAAGGTTTATATCATATATTTATGCATACTACATATACAATTATAGACTAAAAATAGAATAATTACATAGGTATAGGGTTTATATACAGACGTATATAATACAAGTTATACATGTAGACTTAACTAGTTTCTAAATTATCATCATTAGAAATCCTTTAATTTCCCCAAGCTAAGGTATTTATACATATCACATATACAATTTATAGATTAAATAAAATAATTACATAGGTAGAGGGCTTATATACAGACTTATATAATACAAGTTATACATGTAAACCTAACTAGTTTCTAAATTATCATCATTAGAAATCCTTTAATTTCCCCAAGCCAAGGTATTTATACATATCACATATGCAATTTATAGATTAAATAAAATAATTACATAGGTAGAGGGTTTATATACAGACTTATATAATACAAGTTATACATGTAAACTTAACTAGTTTCTAAATTATCATCGTTAGAAATCCTATAATTTCCCCAAGCTAAGGTATTAATACATATCACATATACAATTTATAGACTAATTACTTTCAAAGAATAATTACATAGGTAGAGGGTTTATATACACACTTATACAATACAAGTTATACATGAACACTTGAAATCCTGTAATTTCCCCAAGCTAGGGTATCACCGTTCCCACCAGCAAAAATGTATCGTTTATCATCTTTCCATGATAACGCTACTTTATTTTTTAATTCTGTATAAATTTGGTGGTTGTATGAACGGAAAGATTGAACTTGTTTATAAATATCTATATTGCGTAATACCACGTTTCTATAATCTTCCAAACCCAGTTCTTTCTTGATAACTTCCTTCTGAACACCTTTAGCTGTTTTGGTGAGCAGGCCCTCAACATCTACAGCATATGCTTTTGCCCCTGTTCCCAGAAATTCCCAGAGAATTCTACCCGCATACTCATCTTTCATTCTACCAATTATGGATTCATTCTTCGGAATTCCAAATTGATTATCAGCCTTAAAGTTTGATGTGTCATACTTGTACAAATATTTCTTCATGTCTTCATAAAAATCGTCTGTATACGTCAGCAGAATTAACGAATCGGTATCTGTGTACAGCAGCTGGACCTTGCTCCCGTATATTTTTTTAATATGATTATAGTAAAAGTCATACATTATATGCTTAGCTAGATCTAGCACACAGAACCCAATATATATCGGCTTATCGTAGTGAACTTGTAGTTTCTCCATATGAATGGCTACCAGATCCTCCGTAAAGATAGCACACTCTTTAAATTGCGGTTTTGAAATCATACTCTCGGCTCCCAGTCTTCTACCTTTATTTTCCCAGTGTGTAATTAGTCGTATATCTGATCTATTTTCCATCGTTTTTCCGAAAACTGAATTATTTAGTAGTTTATAAAACATTTTCCCGAACTCACTCGTATCAGCATTTCGCATATTTGTGTTTAGATCAATATACCCTTTTAACCACGGAGATTGTTTAAAAGATAAAACACGGTGGATCTTTGTAACTTTCAAGCCTGCTGCTATACACTGTTGTAAATTTCGGTAGTGAATTACATACATGCTCTTGTCAAATAAGTTGGGAATTAGTTTTGACTGCTTCGAATTTTGCGGGATAATATTTTCCGGGCAGAATGGTAGCTGATCGTGATCATCGTGAAGCTCTTTGGGGTAATGCAGGTCTACTTGTAAAATGTATCCAGTCTCAGATTTTTTCGAAACTTTTAAAATATCGAAATTTTCAACTTCGTTATCTGTCAACCATGTAAACCCTGAATGTGGTAAATATTCAGACATCGCAGCACCATAGAGATTGGTAGCATCAAGATAGTTAATAAAACATGTGGGCTTGGATTTATCATAATCTGTCATAAATTTTTTGTTGGCGTGAGCATATCGCTTACTACACTGGCTAACACCCCCTCTAATTCCTTTCTTAATAAAATGTATCATATCGATATCGGTCAGAAGCTCTAACTCAACCTTTGTATATTTAAGCATGGCAGACCACGATAAACCTGGTGCAGTGAAAAAATTGGCCGGGTCTAAATGATATACTTTTTGGCAGATATATCTGAAGGCTTCAAATATATCTGCCAGCAGCAGCACATCACTTTTCAAGTATATATCTGAATAGTCACCAAGAGTTTTACATTGGAAAGTATCCCACACAACTGAAGCTCTATTATAGTCCTCAACTGATACGTCTTCATTTCGTAATTTATCAAAAAATTCTTCTCTCGTCGGTAATTTGTTATAATTTAGCTTTTCGAATGAATCTACAAATGAATAAGGGAAAACACCCTTTCTTCTCATGAGCCTAAATTTATGGTTTTCTGGAAAATACTTTTTGGTAATCTGGCATTCGTCATCTGTTAAATTTTTTGTTAATTTCTCTAACCCCATAGGCATAAAGCGAAACGAGTCTAAAAATCTTAATTTCAAATATTTGTTTTCCATCGTTCCTAAAGTGTTAACTACCGTGTCAACATGTACGTGTTTTGAAAAAGATATATATTTTTCTTTGTTTACTGCAATAACATCTATTTTAGAACCGTCGACACCTGATGATTTTATGAAGAGGTGAGCATCATAATTTGATAAATTGTGAAAAAATACCGGTATAAAACTCGGATTCTTAAAATGCAAATTACATATAGGGTGTGCAGGGGCTCGATATTTTCCCGTTAAATGGCAATGATCACGTACCCTTTCATCTTCCTGGCGGAAGGGTTTCTCGCATATATGACAACATTGAGTGAGTGTATGAATCAATTTCTCGTTTTCCGTGAGTTCAATCATTGGGACAATACGTTTCAGGTGGTCGTTGTAAATACGTTTGATGTCGGCCTCTAACCTGTTACAGAAAACGTCAGCACAGTCTTGACCGCGATAAGTAACATATTTTGATAATGAATCATCATAGCTACACTTTATATAATACCCAAATGAGTAGGGTTGATGTATAATTGTCTTTTCTGTAAATGATTCATTGTTATCGTTCTGACAATATTGGATAGGTTCAAGAATAGTCTCAAAATCGGCATATACTACAAAAGGGTGTTTTAATTTATGTTCGACTGATTCAAATTTTAAAATGTTACCGGGAACTGTATTCCCAAACTTATCAATGCGCGGTTCTGTTGAAGGCAATTTAGCACTAACATGCTTACAATCATGTTTTTGATGTTCGAATAATTTATGTTCAGTATTAAAATTAATTAAACAACCATCGCACAGAAACTTTTGTTGTTTCTTTTTTGATAATTGGGAGCTGATTAATCTACTTAAGCTTTTAATTAAGCAATAATGAGAATTACCCGCAGTGTCGTCTATTACCAGCAAGTTTACATGCTGCTGACGTCTGTTTTCTGTAAAATGTAGAGGCCCAACAACTTCAAAAGCTACTTTAGAATTATCATAAACCTGATTAAGCCCGTACACGTTTACTGATATGTTATTTAATTTCTCAAATTTGTTGATATCTTTTAACTTAATAGGAAATTCTAACCCGCTAAAATTTAGTTCGTCCTCATATATTTTATATTTTATAATACGTTCAGGGTGTTCTTCAGTTGGGTGTATAGCAGCTAAAATGCTCCACATGAAACATTTTTGGTCAGAATTCTGAATGTTTATTACAGCTTTCTTTTTCTGTATAGGTTTCGGAAGCGGTATGTATGACGAAGCTTTCAGGGGATTGTATTTGTTGATATTCAGCTCGATAAACAGCAGGTTTTTCAATGTCCACCCGCTCTCCTTCTGCTGAAATTCACTGATTTTATTATCTACCTCGTCCGTAAAATGGTTGTATGCAAGATCTAAGGCTGTTGAACCATTAAAATTTCTAAATTTTGTATTAAAGGATTTCACCTCTTCCAAATCCTTTGATGGCAACTCAAACAGTCCGAAAAGTTCAATATTAACTTTAACAGCCGAATACTTATCTAACACAGCTCGCATACAATTTATTGCTTTTTGTTTTAGCATAGCCATGAATTCTTTCACGTCCAAATATACCCGATCGTCTGCAGTAATGCGATATGTAGCAATGCGATTTTTAAACGCCTGCTTTATTAATGAAACCCCTTCACCAGTCACAATACACGTTTTATTCTTGTGTTGTAGACTCAGGCAGTGTTGAGGTAGAAATCTTGTTGGTATATCGATTTCACAAACTTTACATTTTGATAAAAGTTCTTTCACTACAGTTTTAGAACTAGTCGAGGTAATACAAGTCTTCTTAGGACTGTTAGCTGATGCAGCCTCGTCCCCCGATAATTTTCTTTTATGCAAACTATGTTTTTCGACCTGGTGCTTTTCGAAGTGGCCTTGACTAGTGTATAATATACCACACCGATCACATAAAATAGAAACTGGCTGGCAATAACCTTTCTGGTGTCTTAGTAGACTGTCTTTTCTGCTAAACTGCTTATTGCATTGTTCACACGCGATCATTTTTCAGCTCTTGATGAGGACACGTCTGACTGATACAACCCGCAAGAATAGAAATGATGAAGTGCTTCGGTGATGTTCTTTATATACTGTTTCGATTACCCATAATGCATTGCGATAGTTAATCATATACCGCGCATGCGTAAAGCTGCTTTGATGTAATACACATAAGATGGTCACGTGATTTTAAAACTAATTACGTAATGATGCTGATTTCCAAGATTCAGAGTAGCCTTCGGTTGGGACCAGCTAAAATCATAAACATAATAATAAGTACAGACGTTAAAAATATGTTTAGATACGCCGAAATACCTTCAATTATAACAAGTGACAGCCAGGCAATTCACCACATCGGATGTACCCTTCGTTAAATGTTGCGATTCCAGACGGTTGACGGAAGAATGCAGGTATAGCTGAAAATAACATAGAATAAAAAGAAAAAACATAACTCTGAAAATACCTTAACTCATGGCAAATATCAGCAATGAGTAGGCTATATAGGCAGATAAATTGCTCTGTTTGCAGCTAGGAATTATAATAGATCATCTGTAGCAAAACACATAATTTTAAATAAATTTAAATTAACTTACAAGATTTAGAAAGAACAGAAATATTGTAGTGGTACTCTCAGTTTAGGGAAATGCTAAATTTAAAGACGTCGATACGAGGCAAGTTGAACTTCAATTTATACAAATCTGGTAGGATAAAAAGTAATTCCTAGAAGCAGCATTAAAAGGACCGCAATATATGAAATCATAATTAAACAATCACGCAATATACTTTCATACACTACACAAATAAATATTCGATAGCAGGTTATAATTTACAACGTTAAATTATTTATTACTGCTAAGAAATCATTTCAGCATACCTGTTTACACCAGCGCTATCTTAAAAATTTATAGAAATTCAACATGATTCGCAGCTTTAAATTAATTAAATTTTAACAATAGATAGTCCCAGTTCAATCAAATTAAAAATATCTTTGTCTTATAAAAAGGAATTATATATAATTATATCACTAGCTCTAAAAAATACTAGCGCTATTCAGAAAAAATATATAATAATAGGCTTACCTCCAGGTAGGAATATTTTTATAAACACTATTAAATTACTTCAGAAAACTGCATATTTTAGACACTGATTAAAACATCATTCAAGCCACTATAAGATAATTTCTATCACGTATGTAACTGCAATTATACGTAAATAATTTAACCAATGAAGCGCACGTATTCTGTATAACACACACAATGTTTAATTCCCCATTAAAAATAGCTTAAATTTAACCAACTGAAACTACTCAGGACCCAGATCAAATGCAAACACCAACGATCTCGGATACCTGCTGCAAACTAAATATAATGCAATATTACTCACCCCCTTTATATACGATAAGAAATATTCGAGCTCAGACAGGCCAGACCCTGTATCAACACGCACAATCGTGTCTGTATACACTCAAACGTAAAGGTTAACTCATTATAGTTTACAAACAATTAAATATGATGCAGGTAAGAACGCGGGACCATATTTCAATAAAAGATAAAGATCTTACCCTTTACAAAAAGTTTCTCCTTTTTAAAATCGCTAATAAATAACACGAATTCAACCTTTTAATGACATCCAGTCTGTTTATGTGAGACGTGAATTAAACTGATTGATCTAATAGATATGCGTTCATGCAATCTTGCAGTGGGTAAGATCCATTGCAATAGTTCTCCTTTTTAAAAATAGTGAAACATTTTATAATTTCAAGACGGATTTAAATATTTGATGATGGCATATACAAAAGGGCTGTTTTAATTTATGTCGTAATACATTTTAAGAAGTTCTCAGTTATCAGGTTATCCGATCTGCACATATATAAACAGACTGGATGTCATTAAAAGGTTGAATTCGTGTTATTTATTAGCGATTTTAAAAAGGAGAAACTTTTTGTAAAGGGTAAGATCTTTATCTTTTATTGAAATATGGTCCCGCGTTCTTACCTGCATCATATTTAATTGTTTGTAAACTATAATAAGTTAATCTTTACGTTTGGGTGTCTGTTTATATATGTGCAGATCGGATAACCTGATAACTGAGAACTTCTTAAAATGTATTACGACATAAATTAAAACAGCCCTTTTGTATATGCCATCATCAAATATTTAAATCCGTCTTGAAATTATAAAATGTTTCACTATTTTTAAAAAGGAGAACTATTGCAATGGATCTTACCCACTGCAAGATTGCATGAACGCATATCTATTAGATCAATCAGTTTAATTCACGTCTCACATAAACAGACTGGATGTCATTAAAAGGTTGAATTCGTGTTATTTATTAGCGATTTTAAAAAGGAGAAACTTTTTGTAAAGGGTAAGATCTTTATCTTTTATTGAAATATGGTCCCGCGTTCTTACCTGCATCATATTTAATTGTTTGTAAACTATAATGAGTTAACCTTTACGTTTGAGTGTATACAGACACGATTGTGCGTGTTGATACAGGGTCTGGCCTGTCTGAGCTCGAATATTTCTTATCGTATATAAAGGGGGTGAGTAATATTGCATTATATTTAGTTTGCAGCAGGTATCCGAGATCGTTGGTGTTTGCATTTGATCTGGGTCCTGAGTAGTTTCAGTTGGTTAAATTTAAGCTATTTTTAATGGGGAATTAAACATTGTGTGTGTTATACAGAATACGTGCGCTTCATTGGTTAAATTATTTACGTATAATTGCAGTTACATACGTGATAGAAATTATCTTATAGTGGCTTGAATGATGTTTTAATCAGTGTCTAAAATATGCAGTTTTCTGAAGTAATTTAATAGTGTTTATAAAAATATTCCTACCTGGAGGTAAGCCTATTATTATATATTTTTTCTGAATAGCGCTAGTATTTTTTAGAGCTAGTGATATAATTATATATAATTCCTTTTTATAAGACAAAGATATTTTTAATTTGATTGAACTGGGACTATCTATTGTTAAAATTTAATTAATTTAAAGCTGCGAATCATGTTGAATTTCTATAAATTTTTAAGATAGCGCTGGTGTAAACAGGTATGCTGAAATGATTTCTTAGCAGTAATAAATAATTTAACGTTGTAAATTATAACCTGCTATCGAATATTTATTTGTGTAGTGTATGAAAGTATATTGCGTGATTGTTTAATTATGATTTCATATATTGCGGTCCTTTTAATGCTGCTTCTAGGAATTACTTTTTATCCTACCAGATTTGTATAAATTGAAGTTCAACTTGCCTCGTATCGACGTCTTTAAATTTAGCATTTCCCTAAACTGAGAGTACCACTACAATATTTCTGTTCTTTCTAAATCTTGTAAGTTAATTTAAATTTATTTAAAATTATGTGTTTTGCTACAGATGATCTATTATAATTCCTAGCTGCAAACAGAGCAATTTATCTGCCTATATAGCCTACTCATTGCTGATATTTGCCATGAGTTAAGGTATTTTCAGAGTTATGTTTTTTCTTTTTATTCTATGTTATTTTCAGCTATACCTGCATTCTTCCGTCAACCGTCTGGAATCGCAACATTTAACGAAGGGTACATCCGATGTGGTGAATTGCCTGGCTGTCACTTGTTATAATTGAAGGTATTTCGGCGTATCTAAACATATTTTTAACGTCTGTACTTATTATTATGTTTATGATTTTAGCTGGTCCCAACCGAAGGCTACTCTGAATCTTGGAAATCAGCATCATTACGTAATTAGTTTTAAAATCACGTGACCATCTTATGTGTATTACATCAAAGCAGCTTTACGCATGCGCGGTATATGATTAACTATCGCAATGCATTATGGGTAATCGAAACAGTATATAAAGAACATCACCGAAGCACTTCATCATTTCTATTCTTGCGGGTTGTATCAGTCAGACGTGTCCTCATCAAGAGCTGAAAAATGATCGCGTGTGAACAATGCAATAAGCAGTTTAGCAGAAAAGACAGTCTACTAAGACACCAGAAAGGTTATTGCCAGCCAGTTTCTATTTTATGTGATCGGTGTGGTATATTATACACTAGTCAAGGCCACTTCGAAAAGCACCAGGTCGAAAAACATAGTTTGCATAAAAGAAAATTATCGGGGGACGAGGCTGCATCAGCTAACAGTCCTAAGAAGACTTGTATTACCTCGACTAGTTCTAAAACTGTAGTGAAAGAACTTTTATCAAAATGTAAAGTTTGTGAAATCGATATACCAACAAGATTTCTACCTCAACACTGCCTGAGTCTACAACACAAGAATAAAACGTGTATTGTGACTGGTGAAGGGGTTTCATTAATAAAGCAGGCGTTTAAAAATCGCATTGCTACATATCGCATTACTGCAGACGATCGGGTATATTTGGACGTGAAAGAATTCATGGCTATGCTAAAACAAAAAGCAATAAATTGTATGCGAGCTGTGTTAGATAAGTATTCGGCTGTTAAAGTTAATATTGAACTTTTCGGACTGTTTGAGTTGCCATCAAAGGATTTGGAAGAGGTGAAATCCTTTAATACAAAATTTAGAAATTTTAATGGTTCAACAGCCTTAGATCTTGCATACAACCATTTTACGGACGAGGTAGATAATAAAATCAGTGAATTTCAGCAGAAGGAGAGCGGGTGGACATTGAAAAACCTGCTGTTTATCGAGCTGAATATCAACAAATACAATCCCCTGAAAGCTTCGTCATACATACCGCTTCCGAAACCTATACAGAAAAAGAAAGCTGTAATAAACATTCAGAATTCTGACCAAAAATGTTTCATGTGGAGCATTTTAGCTGCTATACACCCAACTGAAGAACACCCTGAACGTATTATAAAATATAAAATATATGAGGACGAACTAAATTTTAGCGGGTTAGAATTTCCTATTAAGTTAAAAGATATCAACAAATTTGAGAAATTAAATAACATATCAGTAAACGTGTACGGGCTTAATCAGGTTTATGATAATTCTAAAGTAGCTTTTGAAGTTGTTGGGCCTCTACATTTTACAGAAAACAGACGTCAGCAGCATGTAAACTTGCTGGTAATAGACGACACTGCGGGTAATTCTCATTATTGCTTAATTAAAAGCTTAAGTAGATTAATCAGCTCCCAATTATCAAAAAAGAAACAACAAAAGTTTCTGTGCGATGGTTGTTTAATTAATTTTAATACTGAACATAAATTATTCGAACATCAAAAACATGATTGTAAGCATGTTAGTGCTAAATTGCCTTCAACAGAACCGCGCATTGATAAGTTTGGGAATACAGTTCCCGGTAACATTTTAAAATTTGAATCAGTCGAACATAAATTAAAACACCCTTTTGTAGTATATGCCGATTTTGAGACTATTCTTGAACCTATCCAATATTGTCAGAACGATAACAATGAATCATTTACAGAAAAGACAATTATACATCAACCCTACTCATTTGGGTATTATATAAAGTGTAGCTATGATGATTCATTATCAAAATATGTTACTTATCGCGGTCAAGACTGTGCTGACGTTTTCTGTAACAGGTTAGAGGCCGACATCAAACGTATTTACAACGACCACCTGAAACGTATTGTCCCAATGATTGAACTCACGGAAAACGAGAAATTGATTCATACACTCACTCAATGTTGTCATATATGCGAGAAACCCTTCCGCCAGGAAGATGAAAGGGTACGTGATCATTGCCATTTAACGGGAAAATATCGAGCCCCTGCACACCCTATATGTAATTTGCATTTTAAGAATCCGAGTTTTATACCGGTATTTTTTCACAATTTATCAAATTATGATGCTCACCTCTTCATAAAATCATCAGGTGTCGACGGTTCTAAAATAGATGTTATTGCAGTAAACAAAGAAAAATATATATCTTTTTCAAAACACGTACATGTTGACACGGTAGTTAACACTTTAGGAACGATGGAAAACAAATATTTGAAATTAAGATTTTTAGACTCGTTTCGCTTTATGCCTATGGGGTTAGAGAAATTAACAAAAAATTTAACAGATGACGAATGCCAGATTACCAAAAAGTATTTTCCAGAAAACCATAAATTTAGGCTCATGAGAAGAAAGGGTGTTTTCCCTTATTCATTTGTAGATTCATTCGAAAAGCTAAATTATAACAAATTACCGACGAGAGAAGAATTTTTTGATAAATTACGAAATGAAGACGTATCAGTTGAGGACTATAATAGAGCTTCAGTTGTGTGGGATACTTTCCAATGTAAAACTCTTGGTGACTATTCAGATATATACTTGAAAAGTGATGTGCTGCTGCTGGCAGATATATTTGAAGCCTTCAGATATATCTGCCAAAAAGTATATCATTTAGACCCGGCCAATTTTTTCACTGCACCAGGTTTATCGTGGTCTGCCATGCTTAAATATACAAAGGTTGAGTTAGAGCTTCTGACCGATATCGATATGATACATTTTATTAAGAAAGGAATTAGAGGGGGTGTTAGCCAGTGTAGTAAGCGATATGCTCACGCCAACAAAAAATGTATGACAGATTATGATAAATCCAAGCCCACATGTTTTATTAACTATCTTGATGCTACCAATCTCTATGGTGCTGCGATGTCTGAATATTTACCACATTCAGGGTTTACATGGTTGACAGATAACGAAGTTGAAAATTTCGATATTTTAAAAGTTTCGAAAAAATCTGAGACTGGATACATTTTACAAGTAGACCTGCATTACCCCAAAGAGCTTCACGATGATCACGATCAGCTACCATTCTGCCCGGAAAATATTATCCCGCAAAATTCGAAGCAGTCAAAACTAATTCCCAACTTATTTGACAAGAGCATGTATGTAATTCACTACCGAAATTTACAACAGTGTATAGCAGCAGGCTTGAAAGTTACAAAGATCCACCGTGTTTTATCTTTTAAACAATCTCCGTGGTTAAAAGGGTATATTGATCTAAATACAAATATGCGAAATGCTGATACGAGTGAGTTCGGGAAAATGTTTTATAAACTACTAAATAATTCAGTTTTCGGAAAAACGATGGAAAATAGATCAGATATACGACTAATTACACACTGGGAAAATAAAGGTAGAAGACTGGGAGCCGAGAGTATGATTTCAAAACCGCAATTTAAAGAGTGTGCTATCTTTACGGAGGATCTGGTAGCCATTCATATGGAGAAACTACAAGTTCACTACGATAAGCCGATATATATTGGGTTCTGTGTGCTAGATCTAGCTAAGCATATAATGTATGACTTTTACTATAATCATATTAAAAAAATATACGGGAGCAAGGTCCAGCTGCTGTACACAGATACCGATTCGTTAATTCTGCTGACGTATACAGACGATTTTTATGAAGACATGAAGAAATATTTGTACAAGTATGACACATCAAACTTTAAGGCTGATAATCAATTTGGAATTCCGAAGAATGAATCCATAATTGGTAGAATGAAAGATGAGTATGCGGGTAGAATTCTCTGGGAATTTCTGGGAACAGGGGCAAAAGCATATGCTGTAGATGTTGAGGGCCTGCTCACCAAAACAGCTAAAGGTGTTCAGAAGGAAGTTATCAAGAAAGAACTGGGTTTGGAAGATTATAGAAACGTGGTATTACGCAATATAGATATTTATAAACAAGTTCAATCTTTCCGTTCATACAACCACCAAATTTATACAGAATTAAAAAATAAAGTAGCGTTATCATGGAAAGATGATAAACGATACATTTTTGCTGGTGGGAACGGTGATACCCTAGCTTGGGGAAATTACAGGATTTCAAGTGTTCATGTATAACTTGTATTGTATAAGTGTGTATATAAACCCTCTACCTATGTAATTATTCTTTGAAAGTAATTAGTCTATAAATTGTATATGTGATATGTATTAATACCTTAGCTTGGGGAAATTATAGGATTTCTAACGATGATAATTTAGAAACTAGTTAAGTTTACATGTATAACTTGTATTATATAAGTCTGTATATAAACCCTCTACCTATGTAATTATTTTATTTAATCTATAAATTGCATATGTGATATGTATAAATACCTTAGCTTGGGGAAATTAAAGGATTTCTAATGATGATAATTTAGAAACTAGTTAAGTCTACATGTATAACTTGTATTATATACGTCTGTATATAAACCCTATACCTATGTAATTATTCTATTTTTAGTCTATAATTGTATATGTAGTATGCATAAATATATGATATAAACCTTTATACTATGTTGTATCATTTAAGAAGGATGTCTCTCTCCTACACATACATTCCAATTTAACGAGAGTAAAAGTAATATGTTAATAATAAAGAAAGGGAATGAAAACGATTCATAAACGTAGAAGCAGGGTGAGTATTAAGATATATTTACCCCTGACCTGATTTATAGCATTTAATTCAAGCCCCCTTTCATATTTTTCTCTTGTACGCACCTGTATGAGAACGATAACCGTATATTATCCCATATGCTCGCGTGTATGCATGGTTGCCTGCTAGAGGTGTGGAGGTGTGGTCCCAGAACCCGCCATCTCCCTCTACTTATATTAACTTCGGCCGCGTGAGAAATGAAGAAATGAAATTGGAAGTGTGCAATGTAAATAGAAATACCTTCAGTATAAATAACTGTATTTCAAATAAATAATCTAGTTGATTAAAGAAATAAATAACCTTTAAATAAACTAATTTGTTTATTGTTTCCAGCCTTACTTTGTGGAACTTCATAATCATGAAATAAATAAAGATTAGTAAAAGTTTCACAGTTTTATTAAAATACAACCTGACAATATTCTTTCGACAGCTATGCTGTCATTGTCAAAGGTAATATAATTATAAACAAACACGTCGCTAAGGTAGATACAAAAATAGGTAAGTAGATAAAATAATAATAATAATCAGAATTAAATATCTAATACTTCCAGTAACGGAGAATTACTGAGCTCAAGTTGTTCATTCATTAAAGGTACCCTGAATTTGCGTTTGTATATCTCAAAGGCTTCTAAAATGTCCCATTTGCGTTTGTTATTACAAAAATGTAGGAATTTAATATTATTTTGAGGAGTCAATGTGTGATTTTGTTCTAAAAGGTGTTTGGCGTAATTAGATTTTTCAGGATGTTTATTTTTGTAATGACCTACGTGTTCTTTATATTTTATGTCAAAATTTCGAAGTGTTTGTCCAATATATACCGAACTACAAAAAGAACAATTTAAACGGTAAATGCCCGATTTCATGATATCATGTGTTCTGTCTTTAGCATTAAATAAAAATGAAAAAGTGTTAGTGTTGGTTTTAAATGTTATTTTATAATTGTTGGTTTTTCTTAGTATATGAGCAATTTTTTCTGATATTTTGCCAAAATATGGTATAGATATGTAATTGGTGTCTTCTGTTTGATTGTCAATGGGATATATTCTTTTGATAGCTAACCTATAATCTTTTTGTTTAATTAAAGTGTCAATCATGTTCGGATTGTAATGATTTGCATGTGCTAGTTGTTTAATGGTTGATATATCTGATTTTGTTAGTGGAATAGTTAAAGCTCTGTGTACTAATGATTTGTAGGCTGCTATTTTATGTGTATTATGGTGACAAGATTCATTTGGTATTGTTATGTCTGTTTGTGTTGGTTTTCTGTATATGAAAAATTCAAATAGATTGTCTGCGTTAATTTTGATATTTAAGTCTAGAAAGTTTAAAGTGGATACTGTTAAAAGTAATTAAATAATTAAAAATTCATTGATAACCTCAAAAGAACTGTCAAAACAAGCTAAAATGTCATCAACATAACGAAACCAGAAGATAATGTGTTTTAGAGAGGTTTAATTCAAATATTCGATCTTCAACTTGTCCATAAATATGTTAGCTAATAGAGGACTTAGAGAATTACCCATAGGTAAACCATCCTTTTGTAAATAAATTATGTTCTTAAAAGTGAAATAATTTTGACTTATACAGTGGTCAAATAATTGAATTAACTCTAACCTTTTAACTAATTCTATATTACTATTGATCAAGAAACTATCTAATAAAGGAATACATTCTTCTGGGGGTATTCTGGAGAACATGTTGCAAATATCAAAACTAACAAGTTTTGAATGTGGCGGAAGATGTATGTTTTGCAGCTTATCTACTAATTCTAATGAATTTCTAACAGAGTATTTCGATTTGTAACCTATCTTGTTAATGATCTGGTTCAGTTTTTTGGATAAAATGTGATTAGGTGCATTGATGAATGATACAACTCGTCTTATTGGCATATTCTGTTTATGTGTTTTGACTAGTCCATATAGTTTAGGTGGTTGTGGGTTTTTATTAATGATTTGTTGCTTTTCTAATTCTGAAAAGCAGATATTGCAGTTTTCTAAACCTTGTTTTATTTCTATTTGGAATTTTGTGGTTGGGATTTTGTTTAAAGTTTCTAAATTTTCTTTATTAATAAATTCATTAACTTTTTGTATGTAAATATCTTTTGAAAGAATTATCAAAGTGTTACCCTTATCTGCTTTAACAGAAATTAGATTGTTCTCTGTGATTTTGTGTTTTATAAATTGAAGAAGTGATATGTTAGATGTGTTGTACAGTTTGTCCTGTTTCAAAGACATCTCTTTTAACAAATTCGAAATTTGGAATTTTGCATAGTTATTATGATCTTTCTTAAGTATAGTTTCGCATTCAACGGTCAAAATTTCTTTAATTTTGTTGGTAAATTTTGGAAAAAGACAAAATTTGAAACCTTTGTTAAGAAATCGTGTTTCTCTGTCATTGAATGTTATATTCGACAAGTTTATGAAACGAGGATAAAAGTTTGCAGTGTTCTGACAATTAAGGTTATTTTGTAGTGTACGTTTTTGTTGTACAAGTCGATGAAGTTTATTTTTCTGTGTGGTGTATTTTTTGAATTTAATGTGACTGACGGTTTCTCTAATGTCAAAATCTAAGATGTCAAATTGGATATTGTGTAATTTATGAGTAAGTTCTGTATGGAGTACCTTTATATAAACGTGCATATTGTCTCTTATACTAAACCATTTCTTCGATCTTCTTTGAGCCATCTTCTTTTGGCATTCCTAATCACTTTTTCTATATATTGTACTGTTTAAATATCTTTACCATTCACTCTGCCTCACACGTTCCAGTACTATGAGAAATTTAAAATATATTATGTCAAGTTGTTAATTTTCCTTATAAATCTCAGGGTCTATCTATTATTAAATCATTGAAGTTATCTATTAATTTTCTTTATTAAACATTAATATGAGACTTGCTTTATAATCCTTCAGTATGGGGTTCAGATACTGAAAGATTAAATCTTACCAACCAAGAATTAACTTTTATTCATACACCTGCATTGGTTATTAGTTCTCAACAAATAAAGTTTGGTTATAAATCATATCCTTTGACATTTATATTTGAAATGTCAAACATGACAATCAACAATCAAAATAATTTTAAGACAGAATCAATAAATAGAGCATATATGGATTATTAGTTTTATTTATTTTGTATAAATCTTTATTTTAGGATTTTAAATGGAAAGAAATCTTACCCTTTATCAACTTACATATTTTATCTTTCCTTAGGTAAGTATCCCTTGCATGGACATCCAATAGTTTTGTAAAACCTTGACACATGTACCCTTCTTTATGTTCCAACAAACACCTCCACAATCACGACCTATAAATTCCACAATCACTAATATCTGCCAAGCTCCGTGATCCACCGCCTTTGACTCAGCCCAAACCACCTCTCCTGACAACTGGACTGCCTCATAAACGCCTACCAGACTTCCTTCTGATACAGGGCTCGAACGATGGTAGTCAGCACTCCCACACCTTCAGTAAGTATCTACGACACTATATCTTCCTGTTCAAATTACCTTAATAATTGTTTTCCTTTCCAGGTATATTACAGCGACTTCTTTAAAACTTTTACACCTTGGTGATCAACCGACCCAGCTCGAAGACAGTTTCCAAATAATTACTTTACTTTTTCCACAACTCTTACCATGTCATAATACCCTTTTAATTTTATTTTGTATCCTAATGTATTTTTTCTTCCTTATCCAATAAAACAACAGACCTCTTTTTATATGTTTTAATTTAATAAATTTTCTTCTTGGTTCGATATAATTTTACAATTTTAGTATACACCTTTTGTATTACATAACTTTTATATTCATAAATTTCTTCTTTTTATCAGTTTTAATTAAATTTTTAACTCATACATCAAAATACACCTCTGTTTTTTTCTTAAAATTTTATCAATTCCCCTTTTTTTCTTAATTAATAATAATTATATCTCCCTGAGATACCTCTTTTCAACTATTTTCTCTTTTTTAATTCAAATACTCTCTATCTTAGGTGATTCTTTTACTTTGTTTCTAACTAATGTTCATAACCATAGCAGTGATTGAAATTATTATTATTGACTACAGAGAGGATTTTAATTATGCAAGAGAAAATCAATATGCCTTTAAATTGTTACATGATTTTTTTTTTCAGGTTGACTGATGGCTAGATATCCTTTCCTTTTATTATCCTTGTTAATTTTAATACTGTATCATAATACTATAACCAATATATGCTATTACGTTCTATTTCCTTGTTTTATGATCATATAATAAACTTTTGTATTCATGGGATATCATTATGACTTTATATGTAAGTTTATTTGTTGAACCTCAATAACCACATCTGTGTAATAATGATCCTTAAATTTTTCTATACTTATGAATACGCTCATATTAAATTTCCTACCACTGATAAATGTGAACATCACAATATATATCTATACCATATTTTGGCAAAATATCAGAAAAAATTGCACATATACTAAGAAAAACCAACAATTATAAAATAACATTTAAAATCAACACTAACACTTTTTCATTTTTATTTAATGCTCAAGACAGAACACATGATATCATGAAATCGGGCATTTACCGTTTAAATTGTTCTTTTTGTAGTTCGGTATATATTGGACAAACACTTCGAAATTTTGACATACGATATAAAGAACACGTACGTCATTACAAAAATAAACATCCTGAAAAATCTAATTACGCCAAACACCATTTAGAACAAAATCACACAATGACTCCTCAAAATAATATTAAATTTCTACATTTTTGTAATAACAAACGCAAATTAGACATTTTAGAAGCCTTTCAGATATACAAACACAAACTCAGGGTACCTTTAATGAATGAACAACTTGAGCTCAGTAATTCTCCGTTACTGGAAGTATTAGATATTTAATTCTGATTATTATTATTATTTTATCTAGTTACCTATTTTTGTATCTACCTTAGCGACGTGTTTGTTTATAATTATATTACCTTTGATAATGACAGCATAGCTGTCGAAACAATATTGTCAGGTTCTATTTTAATAAAACTGTGAAACTTTTACTAATCTTTATTTATTTCAAAACTAATTTGTGTTTTTAATTAGTGAGTTCTAGCTTATTAAACATGGTAAACAGCAACTTTAGTTTTATTTAAAAAGAACGTTACATTAATATTAAAAATAAAATAGATCAAAGTGCGCTCAAGCAAAGCTTATCCGTTTAATAATAAGTGCAGTGCTACATCTGTTTCAGTCACAATAATTGAAAAAATTTTAAAAGGCATCAGGTTTATATGCTTATAGTCGGCTAAAGATGGCCTTGTTATCTTGCACTTGCATCTTGTTATAAAACCAATTAATTTGTTTGTGCGGATTTTGAGTTATTTTATTTTTAATGTCAATAAATCATTAAAGTTTGAGGCTTTGCTCCGATTTGCAGACAAAAGATAAATAGGGCCATTATTTAATTGCTGCGTATTTGAGTGGTTTGGTTTGTTCAGTGTTTCCTTCTCTTCAAATATTCAATCATCTTGCAGAGTTTCAGAACATTAAGAACCTTATAATGAACACCAAAAGAAACTACCTTTGAGAAGCATATAAAAGTCTCGATTCCAGAAATTGATTACTGTAACTTTTAGGAAATACTCAATTACAGATTGTTTGGTGATCATCTGTATAAATAAGTTGTGACACTGTACTGACTCGATGATACTTTCAACCGAGTAAATTCTAGATTTGTCATGTCTTGATAATTTTAAACGTGCTATGTCATTTTAAGGTAATATTCACAGTATTTAAACAACCATAGATAGATAAATTGGATAGAAGGGATGATTACTACTGATGCTTGCATATGCTCAGTATCATCTGATCAGTATCATTAAAAATGTCATTAATCGTTATATCGAGTGTTTTTTTAAATTTGACGTCAACGTAGGCTGTGAATAGTCGATTGTGAATTATTTGAACGTGAGTAATTTGAACGTTTTGATTGAATGACATTTATTAATACGATCAAGATCCGTTCACAATCAACTACCCATATCCGCCTTCGACGTCAAATTTAAAAAAACACTCGATACTACACCAATCTTATAGCATTCTTCTCATACTCTTCTTGAGATTTATAAAAATATTCAGATCTGCTACATTTAAGAGTTTTCAAGATATTTAACATCAATTCAAGTTTAAAAGTCTGGTTTCAGCAGAATGATATGCTCCCTATTCAAGTGTTTATTAAATTATGTTAGTCACTATTTGAAATAACTACTACTCCTGTTAATGTGATGCAGGTTCATTTTATTAGGTGCTTTTAACAATTATTAAGAGCACGATAAAATAATTCTTACACATACCATTTCATTCCCCTTGTCATATTTATATTCATTCAAAAATTGATAAAATGATCGCAAAGTTATAAAAATTTACATTCGAAATATTTTATTGCATGCTATTGCTTGAAATCCCTTTGAATCGTATATACAAATATAAATATTCATATGATAGTAACAGCGTTACCTCTCTATTCCATACGCTTTACAAGAACTTTATTATTCGACCTTGGTTCACAAACAACTCATATCAAAAACTTTTCCAAAACACGGGAGCATAAATTGGGACATGGCACATATTCATCCGGATTTGTTAGTTTGTAATGAGTAAGCGGAACGCGCAGACAGATTAAGTTTTAATTATTCACCGGGTGCCAGTACAAATGACAGTGAGGAAAGCCAATTATACAAGTGACCTTGGAAAGAAAAAACGTTTCATTTGTATGAAATGTAAGCTCGGAAATTCCCCAAATTTGCATTTTGCTACGAACCGCTTTATAAATTACCTAAAACGAGTAACCTACCATAAATTTTACCAAAAACATTTCGCCTAAAGCGTAATAAAAAATCATATTTACTTTATCCGGCACGTACTTGCTAGCTATAATTTTGTTTGAATAAGATTCCTAACAATAGCCTTTCGAACTAAGTTTCAACTTGATTAATTTCATTCATGCCATGAATAGAAGCATTTCATAATTCTTGAACGCAATTTGAGCATTAGTATATAAAGTTATAAAAACGGCTGAAGACATGTAGAAATGTCGGTATTCCGTCAGAAATGACAATCACGAACACACGCAGTATACGAACAAACGAGAGACGGATACCAAGATAGATATGTGACATTGCGCCAACGGATCAATACGCTTGGCACGTGAATTTTACCACAGTTTTACCACAGGAACTAATGCCATTTTGGATTCACAATTTTATGACATACAACATCGTTCAATAAAGAAGGTCTTGTAATTTTGAACAAGATTTCCTAAACAGCGGCTTTTAAGCTTCTTCCGAAGTTTCTGATATGTTGTGCTTTCAGTAAGCGATGCTGACGGGAACGCTGCTTTAACCTGTCAGGTATTATCATCTTTATCTTTAACAACACATCTTGGATAAATTATGTTTGACACAATATTAATCACTTTGCTTATGTGTTTTGCGGGAGAAAGTTATAAGCTTCAAGTTTATTTTCAAGGAAAACCATACATAAATTTTACTAAAACACTAACTAGAAGACCTAAGGTAGGAAACAATGTAATCTTAACAAATTATTCAGGAACAGTACTGTGGAAGATGCTGAAAACAAGAAGAAAGTTCTAATCGATTCCTTAAAGTTTCCAGCTTGATTAGGAAGCTGAAAACTTCTTACATTTTAGTAAACTATTAAGGGTGTTACTATAATTTGTTCTGAAGCAATTTAACTAAATGAAATATTTCTCTAACACTGAACTAGGAACCATAATAATGGTTTACTCGATTTCTAATATTACATTTGTAGCGAGGCCTTCTACTAAACCGCTAAAGTAAATTAATAAAGTTTACGATATTTACATATAAACATTAACTGTGAGGTCTTCCACTAATATTTGTTTAAGGAAATAACTCGACCGGTAACAAGGGTTAAAGCTATCAAATCAACTTTATAGATTACTAACAATACAATTACAGACTATCTAAGAAAATAGCAAAATTCGCATTCAACTGAAGTTAATCACTGTACTTCAGATTAACTATTAGACAGACTAGAAATAACCAAGAGGAAAATATGTGGTCGTGTAAAGTCCGTTACCTTAGAGAAGATGACAGGTACGTCATCAATTCCAAAGTTATTCTTATGAGAGCGCGATGACGAGCTGTACCATTCTCTAAGGAAACGGAATTTAACGCTACATAAGTAAACTGACATTTTTTTGAAGCGAACATCAATTCATGCATTTCTTTCACTATACGCGGAAACAGTATAAAATAAACACCAGTGCGCCGTGTAAAGAAAAATGTAATAATACCGTCAAGCTAAATTTTAAATGCATCTTTTTACAAATAGGCTGGTTGCTGGGTAGTTGAAAACGGAAATAATTCATGGTAAGAGTTTTATTGTTTTAATGACTTCAGTTATAGCCCCCTGCAGTATATTCCTAGGTTTCCCTTCTCCACCGAGAAAAGCTTCAGCAGTTAGGTAGATAAAAGTGTCCTAAAATGGGATGTTTGCCTAGTTTTTCCAAAATAACTCAAAAAAACAACACATATAATCAAAAGGTGGTCCCAATAAAAGTTATAGAGCTTGAAATTCTGTATAAAATGAGTACAATTTGATGTATTGTGACGAAGTACTAGCTCTTTTCGAAGTTGCAATGAGTTTTCAACTTTCGAATAAATTCGTTATTTTTTCAAAAAACCACACCTTAAATCAAAGAATTGGTCTAAACAAAAGTTGTAGAGCTTGAACAGCTGCATAACATAAGTACTAGCATGATATATTTTGGTACAATATTGCTACTTGTAACATGATCATATTCTCAATTTATTAAAAATATAATTTTGTATGCATAAATGATAAAGAAAACCTTAGTGCGGCCCTGGACATCTTAGTATATTTAAGTCGAGTTAAAAGTGCGACGATATTACGATTTATCTGATGTTCTTTTAAATATCAAGGGTCACCTTTATATATTTTTATACAGACGAAAATCCCTTCTAGAATAATCTGCAAACTTCACCTCAAAGTAAATGACGTCTTTGCAAATATCAAAGCTTATTGTACAACCTATCCACGGTTATAAATTGTTTTTTAGAACAGAAATTTTCGCTAGAACTGAATTTATAATTATTCAAAAGTGCTGCCGCCCTTTAAACAGAAGAATTGTACGACATTTCGTTGAAATTATTATTTCCTGAACGTACTTATCATCAACTTCGTATAAACAAACTCTTCAAATCCAGAGTCATAAAAATGGCTAAGGCCACATGTTAGGTTTCGGGTTTTGTTTACAGATGCAGATTTTAAAATGGTTAACCCCCCCCGTGAATTCAAGTAACTTGTTCTAGAATCATTTTAAATGCTTGTTCCATATTGGGTTAAAAATCACGCTATTTCGCAATAGGTTAGTTTAAAAAATTACCTCCTTAAATTTATTTGTCAAGATATAAAATTTGAATTCCTTAGTTAGTTAGCCACAGGCAGTCAAAGAAAGTAGAGCTAAGAATAGAGCTACAATTATATAGGGTAGTTTTACCGACGGCATTTTCCGAATACAGTAACGTGTACAATATAGGACATTGCACAAATAACTTTTTAAGACTGGAAATATTAACCAGTAGTATTCCAATAAACTTTTTCATAGCGAATATAAATAGTGTTGAAATTATATGGTTTTTACGGTTATTCAAAAAGAGACTGCTAATCATATTATAATTTAAAAACAATTAGTGTGAACTTTGATTCGTTGGTCCTGACTGAGGAGCAGTGTCAATGATTAAATACTTTCCAGGTTTTCCTGTTTCATCTTGCCGATTTGTGCAGTGTTTTGTATTTAGTGATTAAGAGGTGTATAGGCATTAATGTATTAGCTTTCCTGTGGAGTAGCATTGAATTATAAAATTCGATCAATGTATTACGAACTGAAGGATAATTTGCTAGACTAAAGTAAGTTTATATAATAACAAATGTATCATTCTTTTTTTTATTGACTATATGAGTGATAAAGTATGGGGGGTGTAGTGTACTTGCTACAATAGCTCCATTACCTCCGTTGCACTCCCATAAGAGTACGTGTGGAACCTGACACTGCAAAATGCGGTAAAAGGGGAATGGACTATGTATGTATGTATGTACTTGCATATGCATATTTTCCCCTTAAATAAGAATTCTTATTTGGGTATTTTCTACTAAACCTATAATTATATTTCAAATGAAAACTACTTATTTTATTTACAAAGAAATTTGTTCTTGAATTAAACCATATTGTGATAATATTGGACCATTCATTTATGAAAGTCTTTAAATATATTTCAACTAGCTAATATTTAACGTAACTTAATATGACTAATAACTTAATTTAATTAATATATCCGATATTCGTTTCTGTTTAAGAATATTGAGATTTAATGACTTTTCTAAACAGATGGCGCCCATTAGCCGGTGTATCTATGAGTTATCAAATATTTATCAGTATCAAATATTTTGTGTTACCATAAAACTTTATAGTTAAAGTACTTATAACGTTCTAATGACAGTCCACCGAGGGGCTTTAAGGTGTTACATACTATATTTCAAGTTTTGAGAAAATATAGGCCATTGTGTTGTTTATGTAACGACCGACGCACACTGGGGGCCTCTTACATAAGTAAGTGCTCAAAATAGGATTTGTAGGCAGTTAAAAAAATAATGCAGGTATGTACATAAGAATTTGACACATTCATACGCTTTTTCATTCATTGAATAGTTAACAGTTGCCATCACGAAAGTAGAAAGTGCAAATTATTCTATTTATTCGGTTTTTTGCAGGTTTATTTTCTCTCTTGAAAATACACACGGTTTGTTTGTGTTATTTTTAGAATTCTGCGTCGGATTGTTTAAATAAGACTGTCTCGTTTAGAGCAAGGTATGTAGATAAAATTATCACTTTGAACAAACTGTTAAAAAATTCATTGTTTTTAAAAACCAAAAACTAAATCAGGTCAATTCATTCATTATAGTTAGTTACCTTTGAATGAGATTTTTTTTAATTAGCGCAAAAAAGTCGTCATTTTAGTATCACCGTAATTAAGAACGTTTATTGCTTGTGTTAGCGATATCTTATTTTAGTTTAAACAGATTTTAGAATTTTGGCCATTCACTTGTATGGGAGTTCCCAGCGTGCGACGTGTCTAACCAAGGAAAGGGATAAAAACGGGGTTGTGGAATCAAAATTGTTTATCATGCATGTACAAAATAAATCAAGGGATAATAAAACAACTGTTCTTAATTAATTCAATGGCGCACGTTTAATTAGTGGAAATGTCGGTTCACATTCCATTTCTTCACATTTCATCTGGGTCGTCTGCGTCCTCACTCAACTGGAGCATCTGTTCATTGTTGTCATCATCTATCTTCTTGTGTAGTATTCTTTACATCAGCTTCGGAAGCAGCGTTAGTGTATGAATGCCCTTTACAATTCGCACAAATCGTTGAAATTGTTATTCCAGCTCTTCTGCAACTTCAAGGTGCTTTACACCCTTTGGTACATTTGCATGATATATTCATCAAAAGCGTCTGCGGAGCAGGCTCTAACTGGAGCCGGGCCATATTTGGTAGTTTGTCAACCCCAGCTCAACGGATTCATCTGGTTACCTAACCACATTTGAACTTGGTATTAGGTATACCCTCAAGCAGTGTTGGTGTACAGCTTCAGTGTTGGAGGTAGTGAAACCAAATTCAAATTCATTTTCACAATCGGCTGAAATCTTAAAGCTTTCAAAGTATCATCACTTTTACCTTCATGCAGTGCTACCAAGAATTTTTGCCCTACAATTACTCTCTGTCCGGGTGAGCGTCTTTCCTCATGAAAACTTGAGTGAAGAAGAAATGAGTTTTTCATTCTGAACGATCAGCTTAACAAACTTCTTCTTTCTTTTCTTGTAAAGTGAGGAGGTGGTAACACAACCACTGACGTGAATGAATAGAATATCGTTTTTCACGCTTTGAGAATGTTGGAAACTGCTGACAGAGTACGGGTTATTCGGTGACTTTCCTTTTCCTGCTTTCAAGATTTCTGGTATTCGTCTTGATTGCTCTCTATTTAATTCCAACTAGGTTCAAAAGCAGCAGTTACATTTTCATCTTGGGGCCTTCCCCTCTCTTGTACCTACAGGTACCAAAGATTTCTTAAAACATGATTGATGGTATTTCCCATCTTGCATCTTTCCATAACTGGCATTTGAGTCGCTCACATGCCGAATCCGGAAACTGATGTCATCTCCCCACTTATCGCCTATGCCTTGAGCTACTTCTAGGATGCGGTTCTTGAAGTCCGTTATGGTTGCAAGACTTACTACATCTCGTTTTCCGATCGGTTTTTTATTTGTTTGGTGAGAAAATCTTCAAAAGCATCCTCAGCACAAAAAAGCATTGGTTTTTAAAATCAAAAATCGGTTTTTACAAATTTGGAAAAATTATACTTTCCCTATCATCCATTGGGAAATATATTTCAAAAGACTAATAGATAAAGATACGTTCGGCCACTATATCATACTGATTTTAGTAATGTAAATAAGTGTTAATAAGCGCTCTTCGAGAAGGTAGAGTAAGTTCCAAAATTGACCCCAGAAGCAGATACCTTGCTCAAGAACCAACAAATTATTTTCTTTAAATTACTGACACAAAAATCTTAGTTAATCTAGTCCATGTTCGATTCCGAAGTTTTAAATCCTTTCTCGACTCCTAGCTTGATTTCATCGAGGTTTCCCATTTATCCAATTATCCAAACCGATAAATTTCTTAATCTATTTCCGTGAGATAAAACCACCTATTTCTAATTTATTTTTATAATTTTCCACAAATTGTACCAAAAGATTACAAAAAAACCCAATACCCAAACACACTGCATCATAAGACAAGATTTTACCGTTATCAACTACATAAATACTACCTATTTAAATAACTTCCTAATTTGTACGAAAAAGGAACAAAAACCTTTTATATACCCCTTAAAATATTTTTTGGGAGTACGCTTTATTTTTCAATAAAATTGTTGGCTGTAAAAAACCCTTTGACATTTTCAATAAAATTTACGGTTAAATTTACCTTATAAAAGCAAAAAAAATGCTTTGACAACTGCAACAACGTCGGTCACAAGGTTTCACTATGCGCAGTTACTTTAAACCTTAATCCTTTTCCAATTTATTTCAGCAAAGAAGATTTTAAAATTTTACCCAAAACGATATTATCAACAAATCATTTTGTAGCGACGAAAACTTAAGCCTTTTTAACATTTTAATCTTTACAATAAATCTTTTTAAAGCTGTTCATTTTGCAGGCATGTAATGAGAAAAATATAAGTCAACAAGCCTTTTGTGATTCGCTATCTTATTAGAACTCGATGAGCTTAAGAATTTACAATTAGCTTAACAGTTAATACTAAAATAATTAGAAGAGTACAACTAGCTAACTCTTTGAAAGTAGTTAAGTTTTATACAAAGACTTAAAACTTTAAAAGAAAATGCAATTTTCTGCTCTATTCCCGCCACCAAATATTTTAGTATTGATTTGTGGATGTTGGGTACGTGATATTTGGACAGTTATCTAATTTCCTGGAATCTACTATTTTAGAGACCGTCTATCAGCAACGTACCTCGGGTACCTATGTATGTTACAAAATTATTCTGATAATAATTGTACGACCATTTCTAAGTTTAAAGTAAAATTGTCATTATTATGGCTCTTATATGACTTGCAAAAGATATATTGAGGTATTGATTAGTTGGTATCTCTATGACGAGAAGGTGTCTCCGAGTCGCTAGAAAAATCTTTGGGTTGTGAAGTGCACAGATTTTTAATATATCTTGCTTGTCCGGTATAGACTCTAAAAAGCTTTTGAAATTCAGTTTTTCAAAATTTTAAACTTCCCTTATTTCCAAATTTCATTCGATAGTTTGCTTCAAATATATTTTTAACAAACTTTCATAATTGCTATGTTCGAAACTTTTTACATTTTCAATTAAAACAGTAAAAGCAATATCAATCGAAAGTAAAGGTAAAGAATTATATATATTTTGTTTTCTAAGAATTACAACTTCAATGTTTAATACCCTTGCCATCTCAAATTTTTGGTTTTCTAGTTCTGAAGCGACAAAAGATAAGAAACCATAGAGTTGCGGTTCACAGCTTTAGAAATTCGTAGTTTAAAATTCTTATTTTCATGTTTCAGATTTCAAGAGTTTCGATTTATTAGAAACTGAAGAGATAAATTTTAAAAACGAACTATTTAATTAAAAGCTTTGAAGGAACTGCGCAATGTTCAGCGCTGCAAAATCTAAAAATCTTGATAACGTTTTTTTCTCCCAAGAGAATGATGTACTACTAGCCACTCTAATATAACCTATAGATATATAAATGTTTTTGGTAAATAGCTTAGAATACGCTTATTTAGAGATTGGATCAGTTCGCTCTGTGCGAATTTACCCCAAAAGCTTCGGTTACGTTCTGAAGCAGATATTATGATCAAAACATATAATACAAAAATTTTTGCATTATTAAAAATTCAAAGTGGGGAAATTATTTTACAAAATAAGTCAAAGTGTGACAATATTAAACCCACAAATATAAACGAGATGTGTATAATTCACAGGAGACACTCTAGGACTGCTGTTTCGATCTTTTTAGATCTCATCAGCTAGATATAGTCTCCTGTGAATTATACACACATCATCCAGGCTTATATACATAGCCGGAAATTTGAATTTTTAATAATGCAAAAAATTTTTATTATATATTTGATTTTAACTGTAACGGTTACAATAAAAAGTTGCGTACCAATCTTCATTGGTATAAAACAAATTTTAATTTAATATATTTTGTATATACGGGGTGAGTGGTTTCGCTACGGTTAGTATCATTTTTTTTAATTTAGGGTGGAACATCCAGTATGTTTTAATAAATTCAATTTCTTTAATATTTTTTAAGAATGCAACATTTCTTAACACATTAAATTTACTTACTGCAACTCGTATTTAACTAAATATAATAATACATGGCGTTTATAAATAGTTGTTAGCATCATAAATTTACTGTTGAATACTATAGAGGGTGTTCAATCTAATAGACCAAAGGTACAAATTTCCGAACCTAAAAATCTCATTTTCTGAAATAGAATTCCCGTATATTGTTATCCACAAAATGGGAACTGCTTATTGGGAAACGGTAACAACCTTTAACCGCAGTTAAATCTGTCGGCTGCCAGCTAACTAGTGGGAGGTCGTGGGTCTCACTAAACGTTTTCTGTAATGGGCGCCAAGAATCGTCTAAAATAGCTACAGTGTTGGCCGACAAAATCTGAAAAGAACAACACATTTGCGACTACTACCAATGTGGTCGACTTTTCCCAATAATGGCTCCTCGATAGCTGAAAGTATAAACCCCAAACACCAAACATACAAATAATAAGTCGTCAAGTAAGGGATGTACAGTGCTTTATTAACAAACAAACAAATTATCAATTAAAACAAATTAATCAAAGTGAAATAGCCTTGGCAAAAACTGAACGCAAGTTATCGATTTCTATATACAAGTTTGATCTAAGTGAGGATTGATGCGAGCGGTTTGTTTACACTAAATCTGACTTGACTTCAAGTCTCAAAAACGCAATAAGCAAAGGGCACGGTAAAATTTAACGCAAATACCTGTGATGTAGACTGCGCAATCGTTAACTTAGATTTTTAATTGTTTAACCAATTCATTACGGAGCAAAGTCATACGTATTCACTCGCAAATATTCCTAACAAAGTAATAAAATAAGTAACATGTGATAAGATAACATATATATGAAATATATACCTAGTTATGAGTGCTACACGCACACGGGGAAAAACCATTTATCACAAAATTATAATATACAGAAATGTTTTATGTACAATAAGGGTTGTTGGACGTTATTGTTGTTGTAAATAGTTGCTACAATATATCTAACTCACGTTACTGACGGATGTTCTTCGAACTGAGGAGGAACGTCACCAACCAGGTCGAACGTAGCGTGATCCAACGAGACAACAGCAACCACGTCTGCGTCATGGTCTTTTAACAACCCAAATATACAACGTAGTGTATGTAATTATTGTAAGACAACTAGGAAGTTATACAATGAGTAAAGGTAAACCCAAAAGAAAAAAAAATGTCTGTAACAAACAAAACCAAATTACCAGAATGCTCTACACACTTTATAAATACCTTCGGTATAATGTGACCTTAAGAGATAATTATATCGCCTCCATGTAATGACGATTATGCATCGAAACCTATCAAAATAATTATAGTATAAGAGACTGAATGATAGAAAAATTAATCTATAAACACTTACGAGAATGTGTGATTCTAACTTTCAAAAGAACAGTGGAAAAAATCCCATTAAGGTTCCAATCTAACAATTGGTAAAACACCGCCACAAATAAATCATAGATCTGCACCAACACAATTCACAACATAAGGGAAGAGATTAATTAAACGGCGATGTCCACAAAAATATTCTTCGAAGAAGTTCTAGGTTTACGAGCGAATCGAACACAGTGAGGTCTCTTATCAACACAGGAAATTAGTTCCACAACAAAATGGCAACTACAAGGAGAGAGAATGCGAAAATCCCTAAACGCTATACAACTTAACACAAAAGCATAGCTAGCTATACAGGGTGCTACGAGATTAGCACGTAACAATATTTTATTATGTTTCACCGTTTAGATCCTTAAGAAATAATATAAAATTTTTATATTTCAAAAGTGAAGTTTCAAAGAAATCGGCGTTTTTATATTGTTTTGCTATTTTTCTAGAATTAATTTAATTTAGTAGTCTAATCAAAAATCCCTCATCAACATAAATAAATTCCGATTCATCTACACCTTAAACATTTAAAAAATCATATTATAATTAATAAAAAATTATAAATAATGACAAAATAGCCATAATAACAGGTGTCCCATTAGAAAAAGTGAGATGTTTTCTGTTCAAAGATACCCAGATTTGCATGTTTGGCCCAGTGTATTGAAAATCATGTATATTATTCAACAATAAATGTATGAAAACACATTAATTTAGATATTTATAAGCACCATGTATTAGTACAATTAATTAAATGTAACTTTCAGTGAGTAAATTTATTTTTTTAAGAAAAACTGCATTTTTAAAAGAAAATCTAGAAAACTGAATTTAGTCAGAAATTGTGCAGAATTCCCGGATATATGTATTAACCAAAAAATTTTCAAGTGTAGAATCGAAACACGCAAAGAAATACAGGGTGTTCCATTTAAAATAAAAAAGTTGAAAGTAACCAAGCAAATGGCTCGCCCTGCATTTACAAAAATATTAAATAAATTTAATTTGACTTATACCAACTAAGTTTGGTACTTTCGTAGCTCTTACAGTTTCCAAGATAAGAGTCATCTTATATGAGCCACCCTGTACAACGTATTTAAATAATCATTTCGGTGTCACTATCTCAAACAAGTCTATCAGGAATAGTGACGGACTAGGCTATTCAATACCCAGAAGCAACATATTCTATTTATCTTACGACTTACACATTCAGCGTAAATTGGAATCCTTTTGTAAAAATGGCATTCTGTTCAACCATCATTGATGACTTACCTGGAAAAAAAGAAAAATTAATAGTATCAGTTTCAATTATAATCGTACACAAAATAACTCTAGCTATACATCCTAGCATTTATTTCTATTATTTTGAATCCACTATCAATGTTCCTATTTGAAATATTAAATGGAGTAGGAAAGAAACATGTCCCTAACAAGGTTAATTGAAGCAGACTTTTATTTGCAAATGCGTTTTTCCTTCTCGTTACGATAAAATAAAACAAAAGTAAGTTAACAGTGAAATACAAAGTAATTCATAACGTTTATGCGTGGGGCGTTAGCAATTTCGAGCGTCGGGCGCAAGCGTTAGATTTACGATATCTCATTCTCGCTCGTAATATGGATCCATAAACGTTAAATTAATTTAGTTGCAACTTAAAAAACACCATCAAAAACTGAGTTAGACTTATAATGTACCTCTGTTAGTAGTAGTAGTGATATAGTATTTATGGGAGTAGCCCTTTGAAGTACTATGACCTACATAAAATGCATTAGAATCTCTTTGAATAATTGTTATGCAACAAAAGCAGTCCAAAGAAATAACTGAATACAATTTTATATAAATATTAATCATTGTTCACGTATAGAACTGAAATATGAACACCAATGTGCGTTAAAATTTATTCCTTGTTTAGGTAGGGATACAAAACCAATTTAAACAAAAACATAGACCCTCCTAAACCGTAACAAACTAAAGTAATACCCCAGTAGACACGGATGAAAATGACAGGAATATTATACAGTTTTTGTTCTATAATAATAATCATTACTAATTTAATCTGTACAGAAACTATAAAATTAAGCTTAAAAAAGTTGGAAGGTGAAGAGGTAATGAGAATTATTGTTTGGTAGTGAATCCTTACAATCCTTTTACCAAATAAATTTCTAGTTCTAGAAGCTCTTGTATGGTTTAAAACATAAAACTGTTGTGAAAAACTAACAGAAATACCAACAATATGAAATCCATAACGCTGTGACCATATTTAAACTTAAAAATATACAGTGGATTAAAATTTTTCCACTCGGCAGTTTGCCAAAATCTACAGAAGTTAATGATCAAAATAATTGATACTGTTAGTCAGATAAGATTTATTATTCTGAGAGTTTTCTCTCTGTTCCACATTTAAGTAGATTTTTTAACTCCTTAATTTCCTTTTTTTCCATAATTATCTAAACAGATTTTCTTTTCAATTCAAAGCATCCATAGAATAACGCTTGCTTCCTTTATTATTTGTTTGTTATAATGCAATACTTTCTTTATGTACATATCCTGTTTTTGACACACTTAATGCAGGTAGTTTACTACAAAAACATCCACGGATTCAAAAATTCGCAAAACCATAAAAATCAAGATGCACGCCTACTATATTCCAAGCAGCATTTTTAGTTATCGCTACGTACTAGCAACTACCGGCGGAAACTACCTATTAAGTTTTTGTCACTAGTTACAAGCACGTAATTGCTACGGTTTTATTACGTGCCTCGAACCAAAATGTGGAATAATTTTTGAGTAGCAGATACGTTGCAGTGACCTCACTGGAACTTGTCCAGCTAGGTTTCGGTTACGTTTAGGCTACGTAGCGAGAACGTGACGGTGTAGTAATTGCTACTTTAGCGGAACTTCTTTATTTTACACATCGTGTCGCGTGGCCACCCTTTCTTTCTCTTGTAACTTAAAAAATATTATATCATTGTCTATACTAATCTGCTGCGATCGTGCCACGAAATGCATTACTATTTTATTTGTAATACATACTTAATAATACAAAGAGGGATGAAATGTTTGATTATTTTGTCATTTCAGTATACCAAAATTATAAACCATCGCAGTTCTCAACCATCAACTCATCGCAACCAATCGCTTTTCTGTTAAATGTGATAGATCGAAAAATAACAACTCTCCTTTAAATATATTTTTTAATAAACAATGCCTTTAATAAAGTATGACAAAAATACAAGTCGTTATTTTTATTGCAGGTTATAAGTAACACATCTATTAACAATTACTACAAATTTCAAATTGATTAATAGCATCCAACATTCTGCAAATAAATATGGGGTAGTTTTCAAGAAATCACCTTAAAGTAGTAGTATTTACTGTAAAATGCTTGTCTAGAATTTGTGTCACTTAATTACCAGTAATGAGAACTAAACAAATTCTACTTCAAGGTTGTTACCACGAATGATAAAATAAGTTTTAAAAATTCTGGAACCTTCAAGTGACTCTTACTGTATAACCACGCCAATGTTTTTATAACCACTTTTCAGTGCGTAATGTCTCTTAAAAGTTCCCCTTTGGAACTTTAAAAACGTTTAAGTTTAACCTCACATTTAACCATAAATAATATATTTTTTATGATGCTACATAATAATTAGATATGCCATATTTTAAGGTTGGGGCAACCAACGAAAAAAGGGAAGTATGCTTAACCCTTATTTCCTATAAATAATAGCAAAATAATATTTTTTTGTGTTAGCCCCAACTACTATCAGCGCAAAAGCACAATTACCCTCCAAATTCCAAACTAACCTACAGCACATAGATGACTCTATTAGGTAATCTAACTACCAATCAAATGGTGTTTCTGTGACGCCGACGAAAACGTTTGCCCACAGCTTCAATCATTATTTGGATCGATTAGGCTAATTATTATGTAATCCAATGGTCTGTCAAATGGTGATTTTATGGCGATAGTGGGAATGTTTGTCAACAGCAATTATATTGGTTTGGATTGCCTAATAGAAGTTTCTGTCACTTCATTATAATTTTTCATAGTAACTGGAACTATGGAGTACATAGGAACTGGAGTACTGTGATCTGAAGCAGCTCTAAAACCGTACACTTAAAGAGAGTTGATGCGAAAAGGGGTATCATAGCCTCTCACTCTCAAGACAACTTCACCTGAATAGGGTACATACAGGGAGTCTAAAACGTAAAGACTTGAAAACGAAGCTCGACCGAATAACTGGAAGACCGGTGTGGGAAACCACTACTGTCGAACAAAGATCCCCGGCTTGAGTTGGGGACTAAATACTCAGGAGGGGCGGTGCAGACCACACGGCGCCTTCCGATAAAACTGGTCCGATCTCTCCTATCCCTGGATTGTCTGGGTAACGGTTATTAAGTAAAAAATGCCTAGGTCCCCTGCCTAGGCTTCCAGGATAAAATGTGTGGTAGAGATACACGCAAGTGTACTCGGCGATTACTCATCAACGTTGCAAAAGAAACTCTGCTAACATGAGAACCGGTGTGGGTGGATTCGATTCTCGCCTGGATCACGGTCATTTATGGTCACCGTAAGGAACCCGCTGTTTGATTAAATCTGTAACGGTATATTTTTATCAGTTCTGAATAAATGTAGTTTTCCCTACATATTTACCGAAAAATCTTAATTCCGGTCCTGCAAATTTGCGTTCTTCTTAAAATATAAACTTGTGTTAGCATTTGGTACAAATAAACTTTCTGTATTTTATTTACGCACGTGTTTATTGATTAAAATGGCTTCTTTGTTAAAACCTTGAAAATTATTAAATATAGTGCATGATAAATCTAATTTTGTTGGGTTCTCATAGATATTGCAGTTTGGTGTTCCGTGAAAATATTATAAAAAAAATCTTCTTTCTCTATTAAATTATGTTTGCTACGTGTTAAAAAATCTCTTCGATTATTTACATTTGCGCCTAAAAATATCATGTCTGCAAAACTCGCTTTAAAATAACATCGGTTTACATTCTCTCCCGCGTGAAAACAAGAACTGCGTAATTTTTAGTCTTTTAGGCTCAAAATCTAGTAGTGGAATTAAGAAAACTTCCTCTATTGACTACACGTGGACTGTACAGCCCTGATTTGCTTAGACCGGAACACGCGATTTTTTGATTGGTATATGCAGAACTGCACCCTACAGAATATTCTGTATATGATAAAATAACCTTCAGTTTTTTAAGAGACTTGACTTCCTTTGTTGACTCGAGACAGTGCAGTTTAACAATTCAGTCGTTGGTCTGAATACGGTACAGTTTATAGATAATAATAGTCCGATATTTCGTGATGGGCCATTAAATAATTATTTCTATCGTTCCAGTTGTATATTAGTGAATTTGTGTTATTAAAGAAACCGAGTGGTTCTTAAAGTTTTCCAGAATCATCATTATTATTAAAATTACAGAACACGTATTTGTTCGGGATTATCGCTTATTTGCAGACGGATCCATAATAAAATTAATCAGTTCCCGTTCTATATGTCGATAAGAATAAATAATTATCGATTTTATCGGAAGTAACTAAACTAGCAAGTGGTAAATGAGTTTAAATTGTTTAAAACTTTAAAGATATTACCGTTAGTTATCGGATGCAAGTTCTTATAATTAAAATTACTAAAGAACAGGATTGTTTTAACTGTGATTTAATTAAGAAAGTTAGTTGAACCATATGGATTGTTTTGAACTTTTGTTTGGTTGAAATTAACTACCAAAAAGTTTCTTTGGACCTGGTGCAGTCAAGTTTAATTCATCAAAAGTCACATTCAGCAATTATCACCTAATAAGAAGCATTTCCAGTTTTTATCAGTCAATAGTAATGGTTTCTGTGATGCAAGTAATTATTGGCTTTGTATGAAATCGATCTAATGGATCAAGGTATTGTAACTTAAGAATTATCTATTTTGTGTGTAACTTTTTGAGTAGTTTTGTTCTTATGTATGGATTATTTGGATGGTTGATTTTTATCATTCATTATCGTAAGAGAGCTCTCTGGTAGGGTTTAATACTAGAATGTTAATTTCATTAATACTTGAATATTTTAACTTCAATAATAACTGAATATGTTAATTTCTTAAATTTTAAATAATTTTATGTTCAATAAGTTTTGAATAATTTTAAGTTCAATAAATTCTTAATATTTTCCGTTCAAGAAATCTTGAATATTTTCAGTTCAATAGTAGTGGAATAATTTAAGTTTAACGATACCATTGTCTCTTATGTTCTCTGGTTATTTCTGTATTTTAATCTTTTATTTTTTATTATCCAATAAATATGTTTTCAAGTTTAAACAAAGTGAGCTAAATGAAACCATATAATTATGAATGCTTTATTCATTTTTTCTATTGTTGATACTAAAAAGTATAACAAAATTTTTGTTCAAAAACCTGTTAAAATTTGAGTTCATTTTCTGATTGGTGAATTCAATATCCTTTCTGGCTTAATTAATGTTATTAAATTTCATAATCAGATGGCGCCCTTTTAATGTATTTATTTGAGTTTTGAAACCTTTATCTACTCCTTTTACAAATACGACAACTGCAGAACCAATACCTGCGACCTGAAATTAAAATTTGTAAGATAGAGCTAAATCTCAAGCCGTGGTAATCTTGAGCATCTTTTAACGTAAGTATAATATTATTATTATTTAGTTTGTAAATTTTGAGTGTTATAAATTGGCGGCCTCCGCGGGGCCTTGTGTTTTTGTCGTTATAAATCGCCGCCCAATCGCGGGGCTTTTTATTGTTGTTTTCTCGTGCAGAAAAAAAATAAATTGGCGGTCCAACGTTGGCCAGGTATTTTGTTTGCTATAAATTGGCGCCCTCCGCGGGGCCTTTTGTTTTTTGTCGTAATAAATCTAAGAAGGAGAATTGAAGTGAGGTTTATCCCGGTCACAGAGGGGTAAATCTGGACCAATGGAAAACTGCATGCCACCAGGTACTGGCTCCGGAAACTGCTCGGACAAGTATGACTCGAAGTGGCTCTAGAACCTTTACATTTAAAGAGAGTGATGCGAGAAGGGTACATAGCCTTTCACTCTCAAGACAACTTCACCTGAAAGGGTACATACCGGGGGTCTATAACGTGTAGACTTGCAAACGAAGCGCTGTCGAGGGCACACCAAACCTATAATTTGGTAGATCGGGGTGGCAAAACCATTAAAAAAACAAGTCCTGCCACATTTGAGGTTGGATTCGATCGGGCAGTGGTCCTCGATTCTACAGAATTGAGGGATAGTCCGAAGCTGGACGAGGTACAATCCTAAGAAAGAGTGCCGACGGGTGAGCACATTTATCGCTCCGGTACTAACCTGGAAAGCTAGTAGAGGATGGATAGTAACCTCGCTCCTACCAGTGAGTGACTGGTAGCACTATCTTTGATAGTCGCACGCTAATTGAGCGTAAATCAATTCATGTCTAAAAGACGGGAAGGAACACCCGAACGTTCATAAATAAAAAAGTATAATAATACAGCCAAATCAACTACGGTCTATTATAAACTATAAGGCGATAGGCTATAAGTCACTGTTAGAGTGAACTCACTCGTCTGAAGATCACTCTGTTTTTATATCCTGATGATTGTCTTCGAGACTCCTATGCAGCGAAGTAGGGCGGTGAAATTCATTCGTCAGAACAGTTAGTCATACAGTAACTGGAACTTAGTAATAATTCTGTTACAAAACAAGTAGTAAAAATCACTTTAAAATGATTCTCCTGAGTATCAAAAACCGTAAGTTTTACTTTCAATACTACTGTAAGGTTCCGTTACGTTTTAAAGCTTACGTAATAGTTTCAGACAGGTGGCAGGAACTTTCAGTACTACTTTAAAGTTTCAAAAACTTTAAAGAGCTTCGGTTAAGTTCCTGCTACAATTATAACACCATTTTAAAGTTGCAACAACTTTAAAGTAATTATACTAAGTAACAATACCGTTCCACATACTTGAAAAGCTGCTTAGAAGTAATGGAACTACATAGTTCCATTAAATAGTAAAAACTTACTAATATGTTCAAAACTAAAGTAATTAAACCTATAAAATTATAAATTTAGTTGTAGTTACATAACAACATCAATCACTCAATCACAGTTCCGATCTCAGTTACTGCTACTTAAATGCTGCTTGGGTTGTAGGTACACTCTTAGAAGATTATACAAAAAACGCTTTTTTCTACAATTACTACAAAGTGGCACCTTTTTGTTTCTCGTTTTAATATCGAAATGTATCACTTTTTCGCAATAAAGCGAAAAGTAGTCTTTCGTACGTTGGAAAGTGACTTCTGCACTCGTGTGATTTCCGCCTCGTGCGTGCGAAAAGTTTCCCTTTCCACACTAGTAATGTAATATAATATTAAAAATGAACACCGAAAACAAACAACAAAATAATTCGTATTCTGCGTGTCATGCTCTGTTGCAGAGCGTTTGCATTTTCCTCATATACCTGTGTTGTGCGTGTTCAGTGATCACAAGTATAGGGGACCTACAGCTTAAGGTGGACTCCGAACCACCCCAAATACATAGTAGTTGGATTTCAGGGAAATTTTCTGGGCAAAGTATACCTCGGTGGTTTGCCATTGCATTCCGAGGGAGATGCGATTTTTAAAAATTGGTGATATATGGGCCGGGGTTCGAATTTTATTTTGTGCGAGACTACCGACCAAGGGATCCGGGCCCGCACAAAATAATTAAAGTATTCAAAAAGAATAAATTTTGGATAGCCTGAATAAATGAAAAATCAATCCTAGGAATGTTAATGCCTTTTATCCGAGGAGTAATATTTCTCGCATCCTCATATTATTTATTTAGTAAATTATAATTAAAGAAATACCTTAAAATTTTCTAATTAATACAAAATTTGGCGCCAAACGTTTACCAACTGATATAGTAAAAACAGTAATCCTCCTTTTTTCCATATAGTTTATAACTAAAATGGTTGAAAGATAAACATTCACCTCTCTTTCAAATAAATGGTATTAATAAAATTATTATAATCCAGCTGCTTGCTTAAAATATGGTAAGTCAATTTAGTGATTAAATTTATAAATTACCTTCCAACACCCAAATTATAACGAAGGTTATATTCCAATATCCATATAGATTTTGTTCTTGTAAGTCAATAATATTCCACTAATAAATTCATAACACTAATTATTATTTCACCATGCACTTGTCTGTTTCAGGTCAAAACCTGCCTTAATTTGGTCTCTACTTTATTTTAATTTGCATAAATAGGTAACGATATCACATCGTTAGCTGAACAATGAAAATTCACCAAGACTGTAAAAAAATTAAACTTTAAAATTTATCCTTTTTCTGCCTAGTGTGTTCTAGAATGCATATTTATTAAATTAAAAGCTTTCTTTTGGCTTCATTAAAAAAATGTTCTCCTTGAGGTTAGCAACCCATCTAACATCTTTTTGAATAGGGGTGCATACTTTCTATTGCATGTCAAATATCATGACAATATATATGGAGTGTCCTATTTAAAAAAAAGCGTAGCTTCATTTGTCCCGCTTTTCTATACCCTTTTCAATACCCGGTCTAGTTGTAAATATTTTTAAACGATGACCAAGAAACTTTTGAAGAAAAGATATTGAACAGGTTGAGATATTAAACAATTGTGCACTAAATGGACGCCCTGTTTCTATAACTTACTGCGGTTACATAATAATAAATAATTATCAAACTAATGCTATGACTAAATAGTGTAATTGTCTAAAATAAGTATTCCCAAGTTGTGATGATAGTAATTTTCTTGCCTTATATGTCGGCTACAAAAAGCTCATTAAAGAGGATATGAGCGTTTTAGAGTACAACGTTAACATCTTTTATTGCTGTTAATTGCGTATGCCGAAGGGAAAAATGTCTTTGTTGTATTTAATGAATTAGTGAAAGACACCATACTGTTTGAAAGAATTTCAAGTACCCTTCTGCAATAGAATATCGTGCAGTCTTATTTTTTTAGAAACAATAATTAGTGCATTTTTCTGGCTAAATGGCTATTTTAAATATTTTAAAATTCATCATGATGAAATATATTAAAGTCATATCTTCATTCAGTGGTCAAAACACTATAAATACGTTTTCACGTATTTTGAGAAAACTTCGTAAGCTAGTGCAATTACTTTTCACTTCATCAAATAATTATTCGTAGTGGTACACATATGTGAATTGTTGCCTAATCAATAGGTTTATATTCCATACCGTGTAATCAAGGTCGGTAATTGCACATGTGGCTCTATAATGTGAATGTAGTACACTATAATAGTATAAGTAATGTGAGTAATAACATGCTTTTATTATTAGTTTGCAGCTTAATTTTCAAAAATCAAAAATACTTACATGCGTTAGATTAATTTATTTATTTTTGGGCGAGGAATAAATCAGGCTGCGGAGCATTCCTTACACAACACGTTATAAATCTGATACCTATAAAATATTTCATTTTAATCCATTCAACACATTGCAGTTTTGTGAATTATAAGATACGACTAAAATACCTTATTACTACCATTACTAAAAATTACCAACTGTTGGATTACGAGATCAACATGCCTACCACTAATCCACCAAAACTGAAAAGTCTTGTTTCTAATGTTTTAGTAACCATTATTGATTAGCCATTGTTTTCAGTTAAATATTGTTGATGAAAATCCGGAATAAAGATTTTCGTTGACAGTATTCTATGTCGTTAATTATAGTCGCCAATGAATTTCCAATCATGAATTATAGCCACGATGAGCTGTTAGTGATTGAACGGATGATGGGTGAATTGATTTTAATTAGACTTTATGGAAATCTAACATAATCTACCTACCACACTTTTTAAAATAACAACAGCACAAAATTAGTTGCGATCCCATGACGTCGTTCTACAACAATTAACAAAATTTGATTCCATACATAATAATTACATCACTAAAAAAGGGATGTCCAATCTCAGATCAATTATCTTTTACCCTGCTAGCACTAATTTTGTTTAATGTAGTAGATTCCACCCTTACACACAGTAAACAAAATAAAATACTTCCTCGTTGTTGTCATTACTGTTTTCCGGTTGCAACCATTAACTCGTTCCGCTTCGTTTGTTTTGCTTAAAATTGATTCGACCATCTCCTCTATGTGATTCAGTTTCTTCTATTGGTTTACATCCTACTCTTGCTAAGAACTGCTAAAAATCAATATCTGCTATTCTAGTTTGTATATTATCAGTTGGATGATTTCTATATTTTCATATATATTTCATAATTTTAATTATAATTACAATTTTTATATTATCTATTTCAGCTTCGTCTTATAAATAACTTTTAAGTAATTGGAGTCCTATACTCCTAGACTGAACCACAAGTTAAAAGTACACACATAAAACAACAAATACATATGTATTAACTAAAATGTATGTCATCGGTTACAGGATTTAATATTTTGATTCTTTATTCGTGCGCCATTACATATCAAAACGTAACACGTTACTGTCAACTGTCTATAAGCAGCTGTAAAAGTGGTAGTGGTTTGAACAACTCGGAAGTTAAAAAGAAAGCCGAATAGCTTAAGATACAAGAAAAAGAGGCAAGAGACTGTGTAGTGCACAGAAAAGACGTGAATTTTCCGAAGACACGAAAATTGATTGGAGAGATATAGCACCCGAATACCGTCTTCATTGCTAGTTACATATAGCTATTATCTCTACCCATTAATCAGGAATTAGCAAGGGATAATGGCGAGATAAATCATATTGATAATGTACACCATGTAATGCCATTAAAATTAAATTCATTCTGTTTAAGGTATTCGGCCTCGTAATTGTATCTCCATGGCTTACACGTAAGGAAAGGGGAGTTACATATAGCTATTAATTACATACATATATTCACTTTTAATAATTAAACTACATATATATTTTATGCAGAGATATATCTTCCTTTTTTAATATATTGTAATTTATTGTAATTATATCCCATGTAATGTAAATGTTATTTTATTAAGTCACTTCTAGCGTGTCACAAGCACGTTCGATGTGCATTTCCTTACGACTCTTCTCAGAACGTTTGGAAGTCAAACTAAGGACATCAAACAAACTCATCCAGTCACACCCTGGAAGCACAAACTATAAATATAGCTGTATATACACCGTATTATACACATTATACACGGTATAATGAAAAATTTCAACAAAATATATCATACATAGGTAACGTGTAACATGTATAACAATAGAACTCCTGTAATATTTAACGAGAGGTGTGTGACATCCGTTGTCGAAGATCCAGATTATTAAGCAATGAGGTTTTAATTTTATTGGCACACAATGTGGCAAAGAAGCCTAGTATGGGCTTCCTCCTTTGAATCAGTATTAGTTGATAGATGGTTATGTATAATGAAATAGTGGCTCACCCGAAGAAAAAGATCACTCTTCTAAGAGATTCTCCTTCTAGTACACATTAATTGCTTCGCGGCCCGAAGTTAAATCCGCTTGCCTTCGCAACAGCACATATTTCAGACTCAAAGGAATAACCTACTACAAGCGCTACAGGTGCAAATTGCAGCTAGTTTATCAGCCACAGGTTTGATATCGGCGACCTGTTAATAGAGAAGGGAGAACGTAAGCGTCCCCTACAGTGCGTACAATTCTTATGCGATTCGAGACGATTATTTATTATTAGCGGATATTCACCACGCCGAGGCAAGGATACGTCATGAATTGGCAGCTTATAAATTAAATAAAGATTTTGACGACATCTTAAATAGATAAATGAGTGGTTGTTTGAAGCAGACCTTGACGAAGGAGTGAAAATCACAAAGATACTTCCTTTCAATGAAATATCCCAAAATCCAACCAAACAAGATCAGTTAAATGGGTTTAAACGTCAAGGGTCTGTCTTAGTCATTCTTGAATAAGATATGTCAGACAAAAGCTCCCTGTAATTGCAAGAATCAGCATCACCAGACGTCGCAACACAGATACGACGAGAAAAGAACCAACGACAAATGTGCAGGACAGTGAAATTGCAGGGCGATTATGTCACCTTTACAGAAGCTGGAGTAAAGTTGCTGAAGATCGAGGGGTCAACCACTCTTCCAAAAAATGTACATGTATTGCCGAAATCCAAGATTGCCTCGCAATCTCTATGATTTTCGAGGATTGCCTTCGCAATCTCTGATTTCCAAGGATTGCGTTTACAATTTCTAAGATTGCCAAGGATTGCTTTCGCAATGCCTATGATTTCCGAGGATTGCGGGATGATTTCTAGAATACGATAGCTTCTTCTTTGACGTGCTAATGTGAATTTAACGTGAAAAGTGATTTTCAATGTGACTGCTAAAGATTAGAACAAAATCGATAGTATTTATACTCATTGTTTTTTACAAGAACAGTACTATTAATCAAAATGTGTTTGTTAGGTAAATTTATTTATAAAGATATTACAAAGGACATTACTTTACACTTCACAAATAAAATGCTTCATTTTACTATATACGATTATTAATTTTAACGTTACACAAGTATAAAATAGTATATTATTATACGAGTTGTATAAGTCGGTCTATTGTAGCACGAGTTGTTTAGGACACAATGAGAGAAGCGAGGAGTGTTCCTCAGGAATGAGTGCTACAATACGTCTATAAAACAAGTATAGTATACTATTTTTTATACTTTGCGTCATTAGTTTGATAGAAATTGTAAATTCAAGCTATTAAAAACATTGCATTACAATCTAGTGATTTTTGCGTTTAACATGTGGTAAAGCTATAACATGACTTTTCACGTTTTGTGAGGTTAGAATGTGTCAAAATTAAATGTGTTTATATGTAATATAAAACAAATGTTACCAATCTTACAAAACAAATCCCCAGAAACGATGTTATAATAGCCTCTATATGAAATCGTTTTCGGTGTCACAATAAGCCCATTGTGAACGCAAAGTACAAAAATTAAGATTTTGGGGTTACAAATTAGACTTTAATTAGTACTAAATGACAGATTAGGAAATTTTCATTTTGATTGCCAGTTTGCGCTGCCAGTCTTGATATGTGAATAGCGACTATAGAGTTGTAGTTGAGAAAAAAGTTTTTGTGGTACAAATCTGTCCTTAATTAGTAGTTAATTATGGCTTTATTATTTTTTTTGTTCAAAGTTGAGTTGAGTTCAAGCTAGCATCCCCAATTTTGAAATGCGAATTGTGTCTAAATGGTTTTAGTCACAAAAAAATAGTTTCTTTTTGGTACTTTGTCTTTAATTAGCACTAAGTTATAGGCGGGTTTTTCGTTTTGCTTGAAGTGGGAGTGTTAGCTTTATTGACGTATTCACTTACCGATTCTCAAAATGCCGCTTTTGGCAAAAGTACTGATAATAAGTATGAATAACTATCAAATTTCCCGCAAATTAATGATGACACCACTTCTACTATATTGGATTTCGTCGACTTCGATGATGATTGCGGGATTGCGAAAGATTTCGCTGATTGCCAATAAAGACTGCGAGATTTCTGATGATTTCCTTGTGATTGCTAAGGATTGCGTGCGATTGCCGCCAAAATGTACATGTATTGCGGCGAGTGGTTGACCACTCGCTGAAGATAAAGATGTGTTATCTTGAATAAACTTTCATTTCGTCATACTGAAGCAATTTTCATGATTCTTTTTTTAATAAAAGTTACCGATCTAAAAATGTGTCTTTACTGATTCCTGTCTTTTCTTTAATCATTACTTCCACGTGTAAAAGAAATTTGTATTTAAATACAATAATATAATGTACCTAATTATTATTTGCAGCGCCATCTCCTTTCCGAGCAGGGCTGAATCGGAACTACTTAGTCCTCCGGATTACTTCCCAAATCTCTTGTTAAAAACATCATTTTAAAGATTCCGGTGCCTACTTTGGAAGATTTACAACAAAGAATCGTGGAAGAATGATAAAAAATAGAACTTGAGTTTCAAAGTTCCCCAATATAATTCTAGAACTTCTGAGGTATATACATAAGCCACCAATGACCTAACTTTCTTGCAGTATAAGTTCTCCGTTAAGCCGAATATATACTTTAATCAACCAAATGACCGATTGTAATATTTAATAAATATCTTAAATGCCAATTATTTCGTTTCGAGGAATTACCTAAATAACTCAATTGTCAAATACTCTTTCTTGTTTTTTATGTTAAACATGTTTTTAAGTTTACTGTACTACATATTTCGTTGTGGGATATTATAGTATGTTTCTGGGATAATTCTTTATTTTTGTTGTTGTTATTATTATTATTCTTGTTACATTGTTTCTTTATTGCATAATTAATATTATCTTATTTATTTTTATTACATTGTTTTATAACTGCGTTTATTTGAATATGTAATTTAGGCTTGTGGCCTGAAAATGGAAATGTATTTTTGTTGGTGTCAATAAATAAATAAAAAGATTACACGTCACCGTTTAGAAAAAGTAATAACTTGTAATGATTCACCAGTGATAAATTGATAACATGAGGAGACGTGTTGGATTGTGTACTGAAGAAGGCAGACATTTTCAACATCGTCTGTAGTTAGTTAAGATTAGTCGCTGGTATGTAATTAACATAAGTTAAGTTAGTAAATAAACGAAATGCTTGCGTGTCAGCATAATTTTAATTTTTAGGTTAGATTTCAAGTGATGGATTTATTTAAATTTTTCTGATAATATTGTTAGTTAAAATGGCAAGTTACCAAGAAAAGAAACAGTTTAACTACAACATGATTTTAAAGTTACCTTCATAAAACTGAAATATTTATGGCGGTATTGTGAACATATAAATTGTTGTATAAACCGGTAGAATTTTCTTAGTTATTACTTATTAGTTGCTCTGTTAATTCTTAGTTGTTAATTGCTGTATAAACCAGGCATTTACATTGTTTGTATGTGTGAATTGGTTTATTTCAATATAATATTCTAATACGATGGGTAAAAAGGATAATTCTATTGAATAATAAAATTTCACAATTTGAATATGTAATAATTTGTTAGAATAGTTATTATATAATTGGTATTAATATTATTATTGGTGGTGGTTATTATTATAACAATTACTATTATTGTAAGTTGATTATATAAAGTACTTGATAGTTATTTAAGATATTATTCATTATTATTAATCATACATTACCTAACCATATTAAGTCACCTGTACTTACATAAAAGATTCTATATAAGATAGCAAATTCATTAAGAAAGAGTATTCAGTATTTATTGCGAGCTCTTTGAGGTCGAATATAATATAATATAATATAAGCGATTAATTTGAACTCCAATAGTGTTTTATTTATTAGCTTTAACAAATTATATAAATATTATAACGTTATATTCTTTAAATCTAATAAACACCATTTTATATGCATAAATAATAAAGGAATCCCAGTACGGTTCTGTGCAGTTTAATAAAATTTGGTTGCGTCAAAACTGTAAACATTGCGTTAAGTTGAATAATGCTTTCTTGCAAGTATTAAAAGTCACGTCTGTGTATTCCTAAATAATATTATAGAATCAGCAAAGTTTTTGTTGGTGAGAACGGTCATTTTAAGATCCTCCCAGGCTTATAATCTTCATTTCGTAGAAGAAAAACATTAATAGAATTTGGCCTTAATTTATGATTTTCCCGTACGTGTTCTTTAGCAGGTTTGGAAAAATAAATAAACTCTCGATCCCAGTGTATCAAATAACTGCAAATACTGCAGACCTCAATTATGAGTGAAGTCCCTTTATTTCAAATATTCTTTGTTCTGAAATATTAATCTTCGATTGGCTTGTGAAAACCCTGTTGTTTTGCAATAGGCCAGTTAAAAATTCGCCCCTCAACTATGTATGCAACGTACATAAAAAGGCACGATCGCTTCATCGTCAGTCTTAATTAGAACTTCAGACAGTGTAGATCAAAGCTTCACTTAGAGAGTCGAGGCGGGGGTCCTCTATTCTGGAGAAATTATTATAGAAGTTTTCGAATATAGTAAAGGTGTTATTTTGACGTCTCGATTAAATTATAGTACAGTTTTTGGTAAAGTTAATTTAGTACCGTCCAGTAGCCTAATCATTCTGATGTGGTGATTTTGATGTTGATTGATGAAGTGTTTAAAAGAAAAGTTTGAGAGTTCATGTTAATATCGTTTTAAATTCGTCGAATTAATTAATAAAGTTATCGAAATTCGAGGATAAACTAATCATTAAAATTCGAAGCAAAATGTGTTAATAATCAGTAATCTTATTTTAAAGATTTATAATTTAAAAATCTACAAGAGGATATACTGGTTAGCAATATTGATGATAAAGAAATAACCTTTCAGTTTAGTAGTGTCGCAATAAATAAGATTATCTTTTAGCTGGGTGTTTTTGTAATAAAAATTATTACGGAAATAATATTATCGTATCATTCGATATAATCTCGTGTTGTGTTCTGCGTATGGTCAGCACTTAACATTTTCCAAGTTCTTCTAGCTTCATATCTGTAATTTGTGAGTATTTGTGCCTGGTGTATGTGAATCAATGTCATTATGGTTTTAGTGAAATTGGTGAAATTTCAAAGAATTATGAAATTCTTCTACGGTCTTAAAGACTGATGAGGATACTTGTTTGTTTAAAAGTAAGTCTTATATCGAATTTATTTTTATTATGTTCCCGAATAATTATGCTTTATTAATTTATGTTTACATTTTCTATTAACAAGAATTTTTTATTAGAGTGTTATCAAAACCTTTATTACTGTCACTTGACTATCACTGACTAGTGATTATTTTATTTGTTAATAAACGAATATTTGAATTAAATCTTACTTATGAATATTGGACCATTCACTTGTGAAAGTCTTTTATAAATTTTAACCAACTTAACATTAATGTAATTAAAAATGACTATTATTCAAATCCAATCATTATTGTCGATATTCTTTTCTACTTGTGAGCATTGACGCTATCAAAATGACTAATATATATATATATATATTGCGATGACTTCGCATAAACAGAATAATTTTGATTTCTTTTGCCCCACCTCGGCTAGCAAATAAAAATATAAGCGTTGAATTCGGCTAATTAAAAATAAAATATTGTTTTTATATTCACTTATACATTCAAATAATGAATAATTGCTGTTAGCTTGTAAATAGTTGATTTATAAATAAATTAAATTAAAAAAAACTGTGTACTTTGGAAATGCTTCTCAACTTCCCTCTTTTATAAATTCTTATATGATTCAAAAAAATACCTTTTAATAGATTTAATAATGCAATGGTTATATAAAATTAATGTTACGTTAGTTCTTGACTAACTCAAGTTTACGTAAGAGAGTTGGGCGCCAGTTAAATAACTTAAAATTAACAGAATTAAATTTAATAAAGACTCATCTCAGGGTGAATGTGGATTCCTGTAGGTTTTAAAAATATACAAATTGAAATTGAAAACACTTTTTAAAATTGAAATCTAAATTAAGTTTAACTATTATTAAATTGTTCAATCCACTTAATTGCACTTCACAAATTGTCTTTTCTTTCACAAGATACCAATACAGAAGGAATATTTCCTACCTTTTATTTAGCGATGCTTCTTCCTTTCTGTTATATCCTTTCCCAAATCCAACTGGCAGAGCAGGTCACTTTATGTTGTCCCAGTGCCCATTTCCAATTCCGGTTGACTTCCTTCCTTTTGCATGGCTTTCCCACATAACACCATCCACACTCTTGGTTTTGGTAACTCACTTTTGTTTTATTTTAATAACGGGCACTATATCCCTTTTTCGAAGAACTTGTATTTTCTTTTTGTGTTTAATTAAATAAAACACCGATTGATGGTTTTAATCGAAGATTTATTATCTTGCTTACTTAGCAAGTAAATTAACTTTAAACGGTTCTTTATAAACGTATACACTTTTACAACTTATAACCTTTTTAATACTTTCGCTGTATTCCATTCACCAACCAACTTAACTATCTATTTACATTTGTACTATGTTTCTTACACGACTTTTACTGCGTCGTTGTTTACCATGAAGTGTCTATTTACATTTTATTATTGTCTTTAACACGACTTTACTGCGTCGCTTTATTTTACTGACTCCTTACTCTTTCGTCGTTTAACAGTAAGTGTCTAATTACATTAATACTATATTTCTTACACGACTTTACTCCGTCGCTTTCTATTACTGACTCTCCTAAAATTATAATTTTCTAAGCTTATATACAATTGACTATTTACATAATTATATTACACAATCTGACGTCACCTTACGAACTAATACAAACTGTACACTCATATAATACATAATAGCAGATTAATATTCTTTATAAAAGTGACACATCTATTACACATTATTACACAACATTTGCAATAACAATGAACTAATTACATGAACAAAAAACCTTAAAAGAATCACATAACCCGTCGATATACACATTTGAAATTATCATAACTGAATTACATCATAACAATAACTTGCGCACAACTGGATGTTACGTATACTTAAGTAATCGGTGAGTAAGCTGTTTGATAATAAATAGAAACATGTATTATTTAACCTTATTAAAAAGTATACACATTGATTTCAAAATCAATGACACTCCATTAAATAACTTAAATTTATTTTTAACAGGAAAAGTTGATAAAAATGTTTCAAAAGTGTTAGTATTTAACAACGATTTTAGAATTTTCCAAAATTTTCCAAAATTTCCAAAATTTTGACACTAAAATCCACAGCAATATATATATATATATATATATATATATATATATATATATATATATATATATATATATATATATATATATATATATATCTATCTTTTATTGTGTCTTATTAGCTTTTATTTTCCCTTAGAATCTGAAAGCTGTGGGAACCAGACCTACGTCGCTGAATCAAAATCTGATAGAAAAAGATTTTAAAAGTCGGAGCATTACAGTAAGTATTTAGTATTTTGAGATTATTTAGTTGCAGTGACGTCCATAGAGCGGTGTATTTTATAGTTACGTATTTTGTTATAGTAAATTTTGTATTTGAAGTGGAAAGTAACGTTTCATTGGTGCCCAAGTGTGGGACTTATATTTATTTTGTGTTGAGAAATTATATTGTTCCAATATGTGTAAGAGCCGGTTCCATAAAGCATAGTTAACCACGTTCTTAAATTGATCACGCTGTTAAGCAACCTGATTGGATAAAACTTAATAACGGGTTTAAAGCCAATCACACTTCAACACTTGCTTTGAATTAACCAATTACAGGTGTTAACAAAGCGTCTAAATAACCATGTAGTTAACAATGCTTTACGCAACCGACCCTAAGTCAGTTGTAAAGGCGTTGGTTTGCATGCTATATATTAACGCATTTGTCCAGACGCTAGATTAAAGCTATGCTTCATAAAAGTTGATGAAATAAAAAAATTGTTGGTTATTTCTCTAAACATATCCAATTGCTTAACAATTATTTACGAGACAAGATAATTACAAGATAAAACGTACGAGTTCGATCCCAATTATATGAAGTCACGTCGAAATAAATAATCTCCTCCTCAAACAACCCCTTCCAATCAGATTTTCCTGCATTAGACTCTAAACCAAATGAAAATATTAAATTATCACTGTGTCCGATAACATTCATTAGCGTCATCTTGTTTTTGTGGTTTTATTTTCAATACGTTTTTTCTAATTTTAGGTTTACACCTGAGGAAAACAACATGTAAGATTATATGTCTCCTATCCAACCTGCAACACAATTACACTTACCCTTAATTTAGGTGGCCGAATTCTCTAATTTAGTGGAACTCGAACCCACTACCTTTGGAATACGAGAAGGGCTCTCACACCACTCGTTTACAGTCCACGCATTGTTTAACAATTATTATTTATTTCGATCAGGCTTCATATAATCAAGATCGAACTGCATTAAGTTTGTTCGATCTTGTAATTGTAATATTGTTGCAATATTTACCTCTTGTAAAATTCGAGAATTTTCTGTCTATTTTCGTAAGTTTTTATAAACTAGCCGTAAGAAAACATCTAGTGAAAACAGAAAGAATCCTTATAAGAATTGCCACGTTAGTGTTAACTGCTCAGCAATCATTGTTATAAAAGTAACATTAGTAAGTTAGTCCTACTTTAATTGTAGCACTTATTTCTACAACCTCTTGTAAGATGAAAACCCTAGTTTGTTCTCTAATTGCAGTAAATCTACTTAAACAACATATACTTCAGAATTAAATCAGGCGTATAATCACATTACGTAGGAGTACTTTTGTAGGAGTAAACATTCAAATATTTTTACATATCTGGAAATAAAGGTCAGGACGAACATAGACACATAAGAGTTCAAACATTAGAAAAAACAAAAGGAACAAAACTTCTACTCCAATTATAATTTATATCATAACGAGATGTTTTCGTGAATACTAAAAAATAAATTTTAATAATACCTACAGAATTACATAGCTCTTCTAATTTTGAATGCAGGTCAGGTTGTATACTACGTTTTTTTTTACATTTCAAAATAAAATAACAGGGGAGAGCAGTTTTGTTTGGACATTTGTTACGATAAGGTACACAGATTTTCCGGTTTTAACAAATTTCGAATTTTCCGATTCATAACGCATTTTCAAATTGAGTTTTCTCTTTGAATATTAAAACGTTTCCAAATTTTTTTCTGCTTTGCTGGCATATACATACATATAGCATGTATGCATACGTACGTATATGTTTCCAAAGTTTATATTTAATTATCCTAATTAATACTTTAAAATGATTTATAAGTTGAATGCCTACGTAGATAATATCTGATTAATTAATTGCGGTATGTAAAGTATTAAAATATTTTTTTACATTTTTACTTGAATATTTCTATTGCCGCCACTTTCACTATGATGTTATGTATCATATGTTATGTCATGTTACATATTTTTTGAAAACGCTGATTGATTTGGTTAGAATATACGGTGGAAATGGTATGATTCCATTTTTCTTCTGTACACAGGTTTCTCTGTTTCCCTAAGTAAAAAAAAAGGTTAACCAAATAAAATTTAATTTTTGTAAGTGGCTCGTCTCCTCCCTTGTCAGTCGTCACTATTAAAAGCAAACGGAAAGCTTTAGCTTCTTTAACCACTTTAAACATTTCTAGGATAGTAAAAAATCGATCCAAAACTGAAGAAAATCTTCAATCTAATCTGAACTGTGTTAAATCTATAAAATAAACCAATACATCTTTTAAAAATCTGTGCAATAAAAAAGACGTAATGCACGGGCATCTAGTTTTTGACTGGACCCAGTCAGAAACTGAACCTGTGAGAATCCAGAAAAAGGGATCAAGCTGTCATTGATACTGTATATTAAAATCTAGGCAAGAATTTCTTAAGTTAACATAAAATAATAAACGAAAGGCAAAAGGAAAATACCGAAGCTTGGTTAACTCGACTAGTAGGTACAGCAAAAATAAAACCGTGCCCCTTCTAATGTGTCGTCTTGTTGCAGCTTTCCTTAAAAAGAAAGTAGTTCTTTCATACACAAGAATACAAGAACGGCTTCAGTAAGACTTAGATTGACAGTTGAATGAGTAGAAAATTGCGAACAGTAGATTTCCAAAAGATTTGTAATGTGCAATTGATTCCCATCTTGTATTCCGATTTTTAATATGCTACTTACTTTAGCCCTGTATATTGAAGTTTGTATTTACAGCGTTCAAATACTGTTTAAGGTTTATTCTACTAAATTACTTAAATCTCAAATAATAAATCTTAGTAGTTTTATTTAGCCAGAAAGTGCCTTAGTTTTTATTTTCGTTGGACATACATTGTAAAAAGTATCACCCTAGCTCATGTTGTAGTCTATCCCTAAGTTAAACTAAATTTACTTGTCAAGAAAAATAACTGTGCGGGGGAGCGGGAGAGGGGGTTTTAATTAAAAAGGGGTGAAATTAAATTTTTATGTTATTTGTTGCGGAACATCATTTGCTATGTTGTGACAAAACTGTAAATGGTTACATCGATATTTAAGTTGTCAAAAAAACATTTAAGATATTTATTTACATTGTTGCTTACGGGAATTCCTACTTTTAATTATATAGATTATAGATTATATAGATACATATTAAGAAAAAACGACTGGAATAAACGTTTTGCGTTGATTTTCTGTGAACACAATGGTGCTTTTGTTTTTGTCATAGGTATTATAAAAGCGAAGATATCTGCAAAACAACGTAAAGAGTACCACGTTTCGTTTTTGCTGTTGGTTAACGAAAAAGTATTTTAGCACGGTAATAATGCATAGTTGAAGGTATGTCTTACCCACGGTAAACAAAATATATGTTCTTATGCGTTTTACACATTGCATATCATACAGTGGCGTATTTATTTATTATTTCTTTCTTAAATTCATACAAGCAAAGATATTCATCAATAACTAAAAGCCGTCCTAGAATATCATCTGTGGTTTTATATACTTACAATTAGTAAGATACAACTATATTACACCAGTACTTTGTATGTAACCACAGAAAATTTGTATGTAATAAGTTAAATATGTTGACTAAGAAAAGGCAAAATAAAAAAATCACATTTTGGATTTAAAATTATTTCTTAATAAAATCATGGAAATATTTTGGTACTTACACCTACTTCATGGATTTTTTTATAAAATTACAAAGACAACTCAATTCAAATTAAAAATACATATTGTGTAATTATTACTTAACTATTTGAAATGAAAAAATTAAGAAAGAAAAACTGAGTACACGCATTCACTCTGAATATTTGGAATTCCGAATCTGCTTCGCTATCTGCTTTTGGTAAACCATTTTTCATGTTTTTCCATCCTCCAGGACGTTTGCACGTTGGTATGCAATAAAATTTATATTTCATTCAGCAACAAATTACTACACTGTGCAAGTATTCAGAGATATAACATTTTTAGGTACTGATTACAGGGTTGCGAGAACTTGAACTATTCCAGTTTCCACTTTTTGTTTGATTATTACTACCCTTAGAGATATCTCAGCTCACTGTGCGTTTATCGAAGTAGACGCATTTCGTTAATTAAAAGACAACCCTCTTATTAGAATTTTGGCAAGTATACATTAATCTTGTAATCAGGTTCATACAGGGTATATTGATTTACTAACTAAAGATAATATAAGAGAAAATTTATCCACCTAAATCGTTTTAACAAAACTTCCAAATTGCTTCATATTATTGATTTATCTCGCGCGTCTTTCATAATTTAAAATCCGCTATAAATTCTGGAGGACGATCATCAGAAGATATAAATTTTTTATAGCTTCATCTCAAAAAATCCGTGAAAATGTTTGACTGGAATGTTCCATTTTAATTTATATTCCCATTTATATATGTCAGTGTTGCCACTGCAATATACATGCATGAAACATTCAATACGTATATTGTAGGCACGACAATGCATTTCGTTTAATTAAATAAGCAAAATACGACTTTAATTAAATTTCAGATAAATTGTTGCTGTAAGTCACTAATGATTTCTTTCAAATACTCGCTAGACATTTTAGAACAAAGTTGGAAAAATCCATTAGTTTTCCAAAAAAACATTCATTTCGTTTTAGTAGCCACTGAAATAAAATTGCATTATTTTGTACAAACAATATGCAAACTATTTCCGCTTACAATTTTTATGGTTTCATAATCGTAAATTGCGTGGAAGATTTAAAAATTCGAAGAAAAGAGAAAAGCTGCATGCACAGCAAATTTAAGTCGTGCAACTTTATTGAAGCTCATTTTTGTGAAATGTATGCTTTTTAATCGTCGTCTGTAACCCTTTCGGCTTAGATGCGACATGCTAAAACACTTAGAACTAAGAGGATTTAAATCCTCCTCCCTCAGACAGCTACTTTCGATTCGGCTTGGGGGTTATGCAGTTTTAATATTCAGAGACTATTACGTAAAGAAACGCTTTTATGATCAATTAAACTAAATTTTTAATGCAATTATTTATGCACAAGTAGCTAATTTTACAGCTATCAAAGGAGGCGGTTGGTTATTGAGAGAAGTACATGTATTCAACATTTACTACTTAAAAGCGACGAACTTTATTAGCCGACTGTATGTTAATTATTTACATCCTTTTGCAACAGACTGCTTAACTTATATAAGATTCTTACAGACAGAGCGATTTAAATTTAACTTTTTATCAAAAATAATACTGCAAGCTACACTGTTGCCATAAATTTATTAAAAGAGTACAATTTAACTTTCATTGTTAAAATAAAAGATACCTGAGCTTTTATTAAATTACCTAAGTGAAGTATACCACACAACCTGGAAATGAAATAAAGCTCAATCCTTGGTCAGTTAAGCTATACAATAAACACAAAGATAAACACTTATCTTTAAATTCTGAGCGCGACGTTAAGATTTCTGAGTTGTGACAAAAACTCGTGAAGCTACCAGAGCGTAAAATTGATGACCTTGTGGCATTACATGGGATGAAGGCTTTAAAAGCTCACGTTTTAAGCGCTATTACAATCTGTTGCGGACAAAACTTCTAGAAAAATTTTTTTTAGACAAACAAATTGTACGTTGTTACTTCTTCAATGTCTTTTATGCGTTTATATCCTTTTATAATATTAAAAAGTAAATCTTGAAATCATTCTAAGGACCGAGCGTTCAGATAAGAAAGCTCTAAATAAATAAGAAAATTAAAAAAATTTAATTGAGGACAATAATATATCAAGCCTCTGCTATTTAGTTCAGCATATTTATAAATTAATTTGCTAAAAGCAACTTGTCATGGAATAACTGTTGTGATTTTATTATAATACATAGATATAAATAGTTTATCATAAAACCTTTATACCAAAATTCAGATTTGCTGACTTTTAGAGATTGCTTATATTGGCAAACCATTCCTGCCTAAAACTTTTTTATTAAGAGTCTATAGTAGGTATACACGAGCATTGATCGTTTTGGACATAACCTCGAAATAATCTTCTGTAATTTCGTTTGCTAAAATTACAAGCCCACATTGAATAGTAATAATTTTCCTTTTTTGTTATACATACAATTCCAACACCGCAATCCATGAAATTTTATATTTTAGATAATATTTTTACACGCGTAAACAAATTAATATTAATTAATCAATTGATAAGTTAATATACTGTAATTAATAATATTGTAAAAATGAATTAAAAAGTAATTAACCCATTTACTGAAAATGTTGCGTTAACGCAACACTGCGAATTAATTTTTTTGAGTATGTATGTACAAGTATGTTGAGTCTAATTTAGATCTGTTTTCATGGCTTCTGTGTGATTTTATAATATGAAATTAAATGTAGCATATTTTTTCTATTTAAATTCAGATTTTATTTTATCAAAATTACAGCCTGAATTTATTGAATTTTGAATACCACTACATGGGTGACAGAAATGTTGTTAAAAAATTAGTCTTCCAAACAGAAATTTAAATTTTTATCTAGAATGGCCTGGAAAGATTAAAAAATGTTACTGTCGATATAAAAAGTAAAAAACTTATATAGTTTTGAAAAAACGTGATTATGAATTAGAGCCTAGCGTAAACGCAACATTGGCTTGATGAGTAACACAAATGTACTATTGATTTCATAATGATCTAGGACAACAAGGCTAATGTGATGCTATTTTTTATTATTTTATCCTATGTATTTACATTGAAAAAAAAGAATAAAGTAGCATCATATTAGAGCCTTGCTGTCCTAGATCATTATGAAACCAATAGTACATACCCTGCATTATTAAAAATTCCTACATTTCTGGTGTTAAATGGAGAGTCTCTTTCAATCTGTTGTGGTTGAGATGTTTTTTAGCAAATTTATATTCGAAAAAGGGCATAGGATACTAAGTCGATCGGACACTTTTCCGACCGTGGAGACTACGTCACTCGCAAGCGGTGGACACTTTGCCGACCGTGGGCAATACGCCGACCGCAAGCGATGGACACTTTGCCAACCGTGGACATTATGCCGTCAGCAAGCGGTGGATACTTTGCCGTACGTCAACCCTACGCCGGCCGCAAGCGGTGGACACTTTGGTGACCGTGGACACTATGCCGACCGCAAGCGGTGGACAGTTTGCCAATCGTGGACAACCTAAGGTCATATTGTAGAAAACATCTCAGAGATTATATTTGTGTAAACCATATCAAAATTGACCAACAGGTTAGTTAGTGTTATGTTAGCTTTAGCGGAACTTTATGTTTGTATTCACATCAGAATTGTAACTATGGACGGCTCTTAAGGGTCTCCTGTTTGTGACCGGCGCTGTGTCGAAGATCGACGAGGGGTGTTGCGATATTTATTTTTAAGGGTTCGGCGTCGTCTCCACGATCGGCATAGTGTCCACCACTTGTGGCCATCGTAGTGTCCACGGACGGCAAAGCGTTCACGTTTGGCAAAGTGTCCTCAGGTTGCGGTTGGCGTATTTTCCCCGGTCGACAAATTTTCCACAGCTTTCGGTCGGCGTAGTGTCTACGGTCGGAAAAGGGGACTTGGGGACACAACGCCCTGGGTTGGCGTTGTGCATTGGCACAAGTGCTATCCACCCAATGTTGCGTTTACGCAACGTTAAGTTTTTTGTTCTAATATATTATTTAATTTTTTTGTATTAAACAACTTCAGTTAATGTCAATAAAAATATCAAAACACAAAAAAAATAATTTGTAGTTTTTCTTTACTAGTGGTTTTAAATGAGTTAATAATAAAAAAGAAATAATATATACATAAAAGCTCTAAAGGCCTTTAAGGACCATGGCTTGTTGGAGAAGTTTTCTCCATTCCGCTCGCCCTTTCGCCAAAACTTCCCAATCCTTCACTCCCAACTCCTTCAAATCCTCATTAATATCGTCTATCCATTTTCTCCTAGGTCTTCCTTTACTGTTTGGCTAGTTCTAACGACATGCCCTTACCAACCTATAATCTTTACTTAATTGTATTTATGATACTCGGTTCGTTGTACCTATTTCTTAAATCTTTGTCTGTTCATCTTCTCCATACGTTCTTCTTTTATGCCACCGTAAATTCTTCTTAGGATTTTTCTTTACCACATTACCAGGGATATCTGATCTTGCTTTCTGAGGACCCACATTTCACTTCCAAAAGTCGCGGTTGGCTTGACCACAGTTTTGTGCAGCTTCACTTTCACTTACCGAGTTACGTTTTTGGCACTGAAAATATTTGATAATGCACCCGCACTTCTGGGACCTATTGTAATTCTTTTTTTCTATCTCATCACCTCAGCCCCCCTCACTAGTAATTCTCGATCCTAAATAAACCACACTTTCTACCCTCTCAAATTTATGTATTTTTTGACTTAGAGTTTTTACTTCTAGGCATTTTTTGATTGCTTGTGAGACTTTCTTCGACACCATATACTTGGTCTTTTCTTCATTAATTTGTAATCCATATTTACCTGCTTCTTCTATTAGGCTTGTTGTCAATTCCTTTAGTTCATGTTGTGTTCTTGTTATCAAAACCACATCATCCGCATATGATAAGCACTGTTGTGGTCCTCTCATGATTTTATCTTTTCTCTTTTGATTATACTTTTTCTTATTATGTCTTTCAATACCATGTTAAAAAGGGTTGTCGACATAGGGTCACCCTGCTTCAGTCCACCATTTGCACAGAATTTTTCGGATATCTTACCCTGAATTCTGAATTGGCTCCAAGTTTCATTTAAGGTCATCTTGACCAGCTCTACTAGTTCTGTTGGTAGCTCTAAATTGTTTGTTGCTTGATACACCTTTTGTCTTATAATCTTATCGTAGGTCTGCTTGAAATCTATAAACACCATGTGCCACTGTGTGTTCTTTTTATCAAATTTTGTATTTGTCTAATCAGGAATGTCTGGTCTATTACTGATCTGTTTTTCCGAAAGCCACACTGATAATTTCCTATTACATTTTCTGTATACTGTTTAATTCTTATATTAATTATCGTTGCTAATACCTTGTACATCACATTTAATAATGGGATAGGTCTGTAGTCTGCGCAATCTAATTGACAGCCTTTTTTATAAATTGGACTTATAATTGCTTAATTCCATTCTGTCGGCATCCTATTTTCATTCCATATCTACTTGATTAGCTTGAAGACCCTCCGCACTAATTTTCCGCTCCCGCTTTTCAGTAGTTCAGCTGCAATTCCATCTTTTCCAGGGCTTTTATTGTTTTACAATTGTTGGATTATTTTTTTTACTTTTTCAATTGTAGGCTGGTTCACCATATCGTTTCTCTGTACTAAAAGAAATAAACAAACATAAAAGTATGCTAAATGAACATTAATTAAAGAAGAAAGATATGACAGCAGCAACCATACCCGAGTGGAGAGCGCGCTAGATTTCTAATTACAAAACGCAAGTTCTAATTATAGTTTGAATTGTTTTTTATAAGAATATTTATAAAAACGAATATCTACATAAAATTATCCCTTAATTTTATAGTCTTTCTTTAAATTATGTATATGTATGTAAAGTAATTGAAAATAAAACTAAACGATTACACATATAAAGCATAAATTACATGTAACATTAGCTCTAATAGCATATGATATTGATTATTGTTTTTGAATTACTAATTTATATAATGTTGTTTGTTGTATAGTGTAGATCTTAATATTGATTTATATTATAAATATTTTAAGTACTCTCTAAACTGTGACACACATTTGGTGCATACAATAAACTATAATTTTCATTTTTATATTTCTAAAATAAAATTGTTCTCACAGGGAACATCGCATCCAGTATATCGAAAAATGCAATTTTTTTGATGATTGTAGAAGCTAAAGAAAATATACGTGTCTTGGTGTTTTGTCGAATGCTCCATAGTGTTCCACTTATAATGTGTGGAAAATATCGTATTATACAGTATAATGATTTATGAATACGCGCGCTAGCGCATTCAACAACTATTCCCTATGACTCGATGTGTAAGGTGTTTGCATCGTAACGCGTGGTTGGCAGGATCGATCACTGCTCCGGTAACTTTTTTTAGTTGTAACTAGTTAGGTTTGAAAAAAATAATTAAAAACGTCATTTTGAAGATACAAGAAACGTGTTTTGAAATAAATAGAAAAAACACAATAAACAAATGCAAATATGTGGTATTATAAATACTAAAAATCAAATAACATTTAAAAGTAAAATTCAAATAAATAATTATTTTTTCCAAAACTAGGAAGTTCAAATTAAAAGAAACGTTACTGCAGCAGGAATCAATATTGCAACCCACGCGTTACGCAGCAAGCACGCAAGCACACATCGAGCTGCAGAAGATAGTTATTGGATTCCCTAACGCATCTATTCATAACTCGCTATACTGTATAATGCAATATTTTCAAAAATTTATTAGTTCAACACTACCGAGCATTCGACAAAACACCAAGACGACAAGTATATTTTTTTGACATCTACATTCTACAATCACCAAAAACATGACATTTCGATTCTCGAAGTATTGGATGCGATGTCCCCCGTCAGAATAATTTTATTATTTTAGAAATACAAAAATGTAAATTATATTTTATTGTATGCACCAAATGTATTTCACAGTTTAGAAAGTACACATTTATAAACATTTATTAAATACTTGAAACATTTATAATATAAATCAATGTAAAGGTCTACATCACTACACATTAACAACATTGTATAAACAATTCAATACCAATATCGTATGCTATTAGAGATAATGTTACATTTAATGTATGCTTTACAATTAAATAGTAATATCATATGTTTAATTGTTTAGTTTTATTTTGAATTAAGATAAATATACATTAGTTTAAACAATGATTATAAAATTAAGGGATAATTTTATAATAATATAATATATTATTATATATTTTATATAATATATTAAATATTCCTTGTTATAAATATACAGGGTTAGTTCAAAGTATGGAGACGGCGATTTATTGTCGTTAATATTCATTTTACAAAATAATGTTAAATACAAAAGTTTTTTAGGAAATTTTTGTATTGTATCAAGTATTCTCAAATCTACATTTGAGAATACTTGAAATATTTTTTTCTTCAATTGTTTTTTAGTTACGCCTTTCCGCATTTTTTTTAAATGGAAACCTGTTAATTTTACGCTACCATTCGATGGAACATTTTTTCAAGGAAACGCCGGTACAAGTATTTACGAATAGTATGTACATATGTATATCTAAGATCAAACTCGCCATTGCTAATTTTAACAGCAATAAATTGCATACAATTATTGCATATAACTATCGTATGCAATTTGTTGCTGTTAATATTAGCAATGGCGACTTTAATTTTAGATGCACCTACTAGTCGTAAATACTTGAACCGGTGTTTCCTTGAAAAAATGTTATTAAAATTAAACAAAATTTAAAAAAATAATCCTATCGAAAAGAGAAAAAAATGTTCTATAGAATGGTAGCGTAAAATTAACAGGTTCCCATTTAAAAGATTTCTTTGGAAAGGCGTAACTCAGAAACAATTGAAGAAAAAATTACAATTATTCTCAAATGTAGATAAAAATTTTCTAAAAAACTTTTGTATTGAACATTATTTCCTAAAATGAATATTAACGACAATAAATCGCCGTTTCCATACTTTTAACTAACCCTGTATTTATAAAAAAATATTTATAAAATATTTAATAGTTCATAATTTTCTAGAAAAAATTACCCAAACGGTGATTTAAATTTGAATTTCGTAATTAGAAATTTAGCGCGTCCGCATTCGACTATGGTAGTATTAAAAATGATACATTCATGATGATTTGTAATAATTGTAGATTATATTTTGTAAAATTATTTGTATACAAATAACCCCTATAAAAAAGTTTTTTAAAAATTGAATTGAGAAAAATTGTTTATTATAAGGTATATTAAATATTTCAAAACTTTATTTAAAAAAAAGTAGCTGAACCGGGATACATCCACGTGCGAAACAATATCGCACGCATGCCTGTAGAGTAGGCGGAACTAAGTTTGGTAGGTATTAGCAAATGTAGTGGATGCAAAGGCCTCTTTTGATTTCAAAAATAACTAAAAGTCTAAAGAAAATTGATATCCTATTATTTGTACCCTGATCTTATTAACTCATCTATATAAAATTGAAACAAAAAGCAAAGTGAAGTACGATTAATAAACTACTGTCGTGTATTTGCTTTTTTCACAAATACGCTTAGTTAATATTTTAGGATATTTTTAAATGAAACAAACGGTTTTCCTTGTTTTTTTGTAGACTTCTTTTTTCAATGAAAAATACTTATTCCTGAAATTCTAAAAAACCGACGGATATACTGGACTTTCCCCGTTGGGTGTGGAGATTTTAAGAAATAACTGAATGAGAAGTATTGCTCGAAAAGCATTTTAGGGATCATAAATTCCTACGTAGTAGACCCTTATATCAAACTAGAACACAGAATGTATCGATTAACAAGAAGATCGCTGATTCAAGGTTTTAAGAGAAACGTCTAGCAATATAGCGGAGAGATTTGTTACATAACAAGATAATAAGTCTGCCAAAAGTTTTATACAAAACTTATCTGGTTGAAAAGAATCCGTTAGCTGCCTTTAGTGGATCTATACAATATAATAGATCCGATTCTCTTCCTTTGCACAATTCTTTAGTTGACAGAACAAGTAAACAGATGTTTTGAATAGAAAATATAAATCGAAAATTATTGTTAATTATGCACATCTCCCCTTTCGAAATATATTAAAATATACCGTTAAATTAATCGTTTTTCAAAACATGATTAAGTACTTTATTTTTTTAAGCATCCGTAACAGATTATCGTAAAGCATGATATACCAAACCATTACCCAAATGCAAAATTTATATGCGTGAAAAACCCCGCAATAAAGGAAAAACATTTTATTTTTTAAGTTGAACTTGAGTTTTTCTAAAGCCTGTTGAATTTCATTTGAAATTCAAATATTCGAAATGATTCAGCAAATTACCTTCACTTCAAGAAGCAACAATAAATAAAACTAACCTGCGTTAGGAAAAAAATCTAGACGTTTTAACATATTCCGCAAGAGATTGATTATGGCTTGGTTTGCAAAGGTGACTTTTCCTAACACTTCCAGAAAGCATCCTTAAATGAAAATCTATATATGTATTAGGAATTTTAAGGGAAAGTGTGTATTTGGTATATGGGTTGAATTAATGTTGGCTACAAATGCTGAACAAGACTAATAAAGACTTTTGACATAAATACTGAAATTTTCATCAATCTTGGTGAACAGTTTCGTCTGGTTATTATAACAAGGATAGGACCAACGTTTTTTGAAGAAATCTTATAATTGAAAAAATATGGCATTTCAAAGTTTACATTGTAGTAACTAGTAAATCAAAGCTTTGGGAAAATTAAAGATTATAGTTCACTTCCACAATACAATTTTTAATTTCAGTATTTCATTATCAAACACATTATATTCTTACATCTGACTAACACCCGTAACCACTTAACATACTTGTAATGTAAACATACGTGTTTCAGTCAAAAGGTTCTCCTTGCCAGTAAAGGTCAGTATATGAATTGATTCTTAAATCTTCAAATGTATAATAGATTCATATAGTTTGTTACATTGCAAATTGCACAGAAATCCGTATCTATATCAGTAGTATCCTAAAAGCATTTCCTCTTAATTTTCTAGCTATGTAATAACTATTAACTAAGTATTAACTAACCATTAACTATTTATATCTTATAACTATTAAGGAATTCTAAAGTTTATTCGGTAGAAAAAAATTGTCATTTGCATTGAATTCATAAACAGCTTTCATAAAATTGTGACCCTTTAGTCTTTGTTGCTAAGGGATTTAACACAGCTTAATATTCTTTCATCTCTTACATGTATAAATTCACTTTTCAGGTTTTTAGTATTTTATTTGACTTTGCTCCACGAATAAAACTTTTTGGCAAATTCTGGCTCTTTCTAGAGAAAGGACCCCGCACAAATCTTATGGAAATTGAATTTCGGTCAAATTAGCTGAAATTTTCAGAATAGTTTCTTGAAGTTATGCTGAGAAAAAGTCTCCATGGGCACAAAGTGCCAAGATGCTTCGGAGCCGAGATATGAGCGATGCGAAGTTGAAAAATGCGTTTTTCATGTCTCAGGCTCCCATAATCGGTTTCACGGCATCTGAACATTTTCACTGGAAAAAAACGTATAACTATAATCACACTAACGCATTTTATACAAAAGAAAACTATTTTTTAAGTCATTTCATACCGAAAAACGTTGAAATCTGATCAAAAATAAGCTTTTGACAAGGTTTCGTTATTGTTTTCTCTAATTGATATTCAGTATTGTAGTTATAAGAGTTGAAATACTTAATATTTAGTCTAACAGAATATTATTCTATTGTAAAAGACCAAATCCCATTCTTTCTTCAAAATATCATTTGTTATATATTCATCATTTCTTTTTATTATTCAATCTGAATAATTCAATGCTTCGTCTCATAACAATGATGTAAAAACCCTCCGTTCTTTTCGAAAGTTGATCTAAACTATAAGTTTCCTAGCATTTTTTCTATTCACTATACAGCGAGTTTCGGTGTCCCTGAAATACTAGCAGATTGATATGTTTTTTAGACATGGCTGGAAGAATCCCATGTTTTGTGTGTGATACTGCTCTCATACCACGAGCTATGTCAAGATTAATAGGAGATCACAATGTTCAAAAAAGGGAAATTGCAATAAATAGGCGAGACGCAGCGGGTAGGCCTGCTTTGGAGATATTAGGTGATACTCGGATGTGTAATAATTGCAATATCTCGATAACAAATGAAATCCGTATGATCGAAAATGACCCGGCGTGCATGAGACTCAATGTTTTGGCTCAAACATCTTCCAATACTTGTTTAATATGCAACTCCCCTCAAGACATTCACCGGCTGTCATTAAAATGTAGAATTGATATTTTTGTTAAGCTGAATATTTACGTTCCAAGTAATTGCTTATCCTGCCACCATCATCTGGATGCTAATGGGTTGTTATTGAATTATTTATTACGTGGACTAAGATTCGTCAACAGACCTTATATTTTAAAAGGAGCAGATTTGTATGCATTCTTACAGGGTTTTCGTGAACAGGTCAATTATGTAGCCAATCACAAGTATAGTGACGAAACCGATTTTACAGATGAAGAATTTAGAACAATTTCCCCCATAAACAAAGAACATTATAATGAATTGTATACTTATTGCGATCCTATAGTAGAGGAGAATGGTCATAGATACGTTCACAAGAAGGATCTTTTATGTTTTCTTTGCAAGATGCGGCAAGGTGTTAGCGATGAATTCTTGAAAGTAATTTTCAATTATACTTCAAGACAGTCTACGAGTTTAGCCATCGCCACAGTAAGGCAATCACTGACTCTAAGATTTTCTCCAGAAAACATAGGATTTGGAGCTATTACGAGGCAAGAATACATTGCGAATCATGTCACTGAATTCGCGACGCATTTGTATAATGAAATACCTCAAGAGCCAAAAGCAATAATCTACAATGATTGCACCTACCTTGATATTGAAAAAAGCTCTTGTTTTGACGTTTTAAGACGCTCGTATTGCGTTCATAAAGGCAGACATCTTTTAAAGCCAGAAATTTTCGTCGCTCCAAATGGCTATATATTGGATATACAGGACCCATATTGTTCTAACGCAGCAAATAATGACGCGAATATTTTAGCTAACCGTTTAAGTCGGGATGAAGATGTAATGCGTGATTGCTTACAAGAAGGCGATATTTTTATATTAGATAGAGGGTATAGAGACGTGATTCCATTACTCGATAGATTAGGAATTAATTATAGAATGCCATCATTGCTAGATCGAGGTAGGAGACAGTTTACAACAGAAGAGGCAAATCTATCGCGAATCGTAACAAAAACAAGATTTGTCATTGAATCTCGCTATGGACATCTGAAGAATATATTTAAGATTTTCGCAAATGTCACTAATGTAGCCCATGTTAAGAACCTAAATGATTTTCTATTGATCGCTGGAGCAATAATCAATCGATACTGTGGACCTATTGGATTGGCTGATGCAACTGTTGAACTAGCATTATGAATGCGAGAAAAAATAAATGATGTTAATGCAGTTCAAGCCATTGTAGAAGTTGAAAATATGCTAGCAAGACGAGCAAGATGGGTTGTATTAACAGAAGGCCATGTGCCATTCTTTCCTCAATTAAGCATTGACAATATTAGGAATATCGCTTGTGGGGTGTATCAGGTAAACTTAGCTCCTTCATACATCCAAGATACTTTACTAAGAGCAGTTGAGGAGGAAGACGACGAACAAGCAATACAAATAGATACGAATATTAATCTACCGGGCTTTTTAAGGTTACGACTATTTTCTCGCTTTCGCAGAGCTATTTTTCACCAGGTTTTTATTACATTTAATGAAGAATACGTGGAAAATGAATTGAATGAGTTTGATCCTATTGAGGGGTATTATTGCACATGCAAGTCAGGTGCACGGACATTAGGAGCTTGTGCTCATGTGATCGCAGCGATTTGGTACTTGGGGTGGGCTCGTCATCAAGGTTATGTCAAATATCCGTCTATTCAGGTTTTAGAGCGGGTATTAGATGTTGGGCTTTAATTTTTTAAGCTGGAGATAAAAAAGACAGTAGAGAGGGTTTGGAGTCATAAAATACTACGGGAGTGACGAACCGTGGGGTCCTTATCTTTACTGTCAAACGTGAAAAAATATTTACTAGTGAGAGGCAAGGGGACTCACGATAAACAAGCATCCCAATGAGATGAGTCTCCCATCACGTCCACGTCGTTCATCTTGGGTTCAGCTGAGAATGGGATTTGGTCTTTTACAATAGAATAATATTCTATTAGACTAAATATTAGGTATTTCAACTCTTATAACTACAATACTGAATATCAATTAGAGAAAACAATAACGAAACCTTGTCAAAAGCTTATTTTTGATCAGATTTCAACGTTTTTCGGTATGAAATGACTTAAAAAATAGTTTTCTTTTGTATAAAATGCGTTAGTGTGATTATAGTTATACGTTTTTTTCCAGTGAAAATGTTCAGATGCCGTGAAACCGATTATGGGAGCCTGAGACATGAAAAACGCATTTTTCAACTTCGCATCGCTCATATCTCGGCTCCGAAGCATCTTGGCACTTTGTGCCCATGGAGACTTTTTCTCAGCATAACTTCAAGAAGCTATTCTGAAAATTTCAGATAATTTGACCGAAATTCAATTTCCATAAGATTTGTGCGGGGTCCTTTAAAAAAATCCAGTTAAAAAATAATCTTTATTAGTTAATCAGGTACAAGCATGTTATTTACCTCAGTTCTTCCAACCAACCAAAGCATAGGAGTATACTGAAGTCTGATGTCTTTTTATTTATCTACTCCTACTGAGTAAATATTGGCATAACCAAAAGGCTCAAACAGATTGCGATGCTATGTAGACCTATTGCTAAATTCGTCAGTCTGTTTTTTTAGTCTCGTATAAAATAATGATTTTAGTTTAATCTAAGAATAATGAAAGTTTGACATTTAAATATACAATCTTTCTGCCAAAGATTTTTGGTTTAAGGATACTAATGGACTCCGAAAACATAGACATTTTAACTATGTCTGACACATAGATTAGTCCTAATATTCACGATGCCAATGTTTATATTGAATGTTATACCTTTCTGAGAAAAGATAAATTGGTGGGGGGGGGGGTAGGACTATATGTTCGTAACTCACTCACGTATTCTATAATTGACGTAAGTAATAGTAACATTGAACAGTTATGGATTCTACTTAATGTTTCAGTAGTCAAAATAGCTGTTGGATCGGTATACAGGTCCCCGAAATTTTGAATACAAGGTATTTTTAAATGACATCAAAAACTCGCTTTCTGCTTGTCTTCCGATTACGGAGCATGTTCTATGTCTTGGAAATTTCAACATTGATTTATTAAACTTCATCTTGGTATCTGAAGCAATATCAATAACAGATAGTGGTGTGGTTGAACGTAATTTCTCTGATCATTATATGCCTTATTATAGTTTTAATTTACAAATATCTAAAAACGCAACTTATTGGGGAACATTACGAAATTTCTCAAAAATTAATATGGACTTATTCAATTCTGACTTAAACCGTATCCCATTTCATTTCATATTTCATATGAACAATGTCAATGACAAAATAAATTATCGTAAAACTAGTATCGTACAGTTATTTGACAAACATGCTGCATTAAAAACCAGGAAATTCAATAAAAATATAAGTCCATTGATCACCGATAATATAAAGCTACTCATAACTCTGAGAAATAAAGCAAAAGCAAAGCTTAGGAACTCAAAATTGCCTAAGCATTGGGATTATTATTATAAGCAACTTCGCAATTATACCACTACTGTTATAAATAATGAGAAGAAGGCGTACTTTAGTCATTTAGCTAATACTAACGACAATAATAAGTCGCTGTGGAATAAATTACATTTTCTTGGTTTAGTAAAACAAAAGCTCTCATCAATTCCAACCGAAATTGCACAGGTTAGTGAGATGAATGATTACTTTGTTGATGGAATTCCTGCAATGGACAACAATATATTACTAAATGCTCCTCTAACTATTACTGTTAATAATGAACCTGATAGTAACAAATTTTCTTTTAAAACGGTTTACATTGCCTCAATATGCAAAATCATCAATTCAATAAAATCTAAAGCTTATGGCAGTGATGGCATCAATATCAATATGATTAAACTGTGCTGTCCTCTGATTCTACCATACATTACACATATCATAAATGAATGCATGGAGAATAATATAGTACCAGATTGTTGGAAGGAAGCTATTATTATATATCTGCCAAAAAAATAAAAAATCCTTTTGAACTAAAAGATTTCAGACCAATTAGTATTTTATCGACCTTATTTAGGATACTAGAAAAGATCATTTTTTTGCAAATATGTGAGTATGCCAATAAGAATAATATTTTGCCCTCTGTACAATCAGGGTTTCGTTCAGGTTACAGTACTACTACAGCATTGTTACGAATAACTAAGGATATTTTAATTGCTACTGATAGAGGTAATACCAATATTCTTGTATTGTTAGACTACAGTAAGGCTTTTGATACTGTCAATCATGATACATTATTAAAGATTTCGCAGCACATGGATTTTGGTAAAAATGCAACATTTTTAATTAAAAACTTGACTAATGAAAGCAAAAGGTGAAGCTCCATAATAATCTATCTGAAGCTTTATCTGTCGTACGCGGTGTTCCGCAAGGTTCTGTTCTTGGACCACTGCTGTATTCTTTGCATACCACAGTACTAATCAATTCAATTCGAGATTGCTCTGTTCATGTATATGCTCCACCTTACCTTTGCAACTTAATTACTTATAGATGTGCATAATATCACTACGAAATACCGTATATCCCCTTCTCCATAAAACTGCTTTATTTCAGAGAAGTTTTTCATATCAAATTTATCACGAGTACAATTAATTGTCAGATAATTTGAAGAATTATGGTATTAGAAAGTTTAAGTCAAATTTACTTAATTATTTATGGAATCAGCAAAGGCAGTAATTGTGCATCTAATTGTGTTTTACGTACTCTGAATTAGATGTTATAAATAGAAAAGTAGTATGGTAACCATATCTGGCATTAACATTGTAATGTTTTTTTTCTTGTCAGATCAAGGTTTAGGTGGAAGAACAGTAACTACGCTGAACTTCGCCTTGAGATTGACCTTATGATTAAATATTTCATTAATTTTGTTCTCATTCCTGCTGTAAATACACAAGAGGAATAAAGTCATTTATTATTATTATTTTTGAAAAAGCAGATGGAAGCATAGAGTAACTATAGTAAAACCAAAAAATGTTGTTGATTGTGAACGAGCCTTGCTCCCAAATTGTCAAATTTAGACAGTTTGAAATAAAAATAATAGACAATGCAATCTGCCAAAGTTTTAAAAGGCTTTTCACAACTCCAATTGTTAATTATTAAACTACTATTAATAAATATTAATTGAAGTTGTGAAAATTTTTTTAAGCTGCAACTAATGTCGTGCACACTTTTGCTATCAGAGGGTTATTTACTAATAGTAGTTTAATAATTAAAAATTCGAGTTGTGAAAAACCTTTTAAAACTTTGACAAATTGCAATGCATATTTTTTTATTTCAAACTGTCGAAACCTGACAATTTGGGAGCAAGGCTCGTTCACAGTCAACTCCAACTGCTAGTCTGCGGCTGCTAGATTCACTCCGGTTTAGTTTTTTCATTTTTTGGTTTAGGTATAGTTACTGTATGCTTCAACAACATTCAATAAGTACTGTATACTTTAACCTGCTCTTCGTTAGGAGAGCAATTTCGAGAGTTCTAGAAGGCCGATGCAGTAGTGTTAACAAACCAAAAACTCTTAGGAAATACTATTCGCAGGCAAAAGATTCTAAGCATAACTAGTATTTATACAGTAGATAACGTGGGTTGTTCCAAGTTCTTACGTATTTGTCAAATTTATACCGTTCTGGTACTTTTTGCATAAGTAATGATAAAAAAAGGTATTTTTGAATTTTATATTATGCTACCTGATGGATAGATAGCGTAAAACACTTTTCGTTTTTATCAAGAATTTTTCTTAAGTAGCATGAAAAAGCTAAGATATATTGAAATGTAATCCTCACAGGACATTTTTTGGTTACTCAACAGCGAAGCTTTTGGTTGTTTAGGGAATAAGCGTGTTTCTTCGTAATAAATGACGTTGTCATGCGTGCATAGGGATAACTCAAACGCCTAATCCACATTAAGCTGATAAATAACGCTGAAAAGATAGGAAGAAGCTCTATGTTGTAAGTATTACTGACAAGCTATTTATCAAATCAAATTTTTATTTGAAACTAGTATTCCCTATACGTGAAATTGAATATATGGTTGTAAAGGAACCTATAAATTATATTTATTCAAGATTCATTTCATATTCCAAAAGGAATACACTTCTTTTGTAGAGTGTTTTGAAGGTAAACACGAATATATTAAATAAATTTGCACGTTATGCGAGGAATGTACTTCTAGAGGAACGTTTAGCTAAAAATCCTGAAAGTTCAATATGAAAAAGGATTTTAATTAAAAGTTATGCTGTACGTTGCGCTGATATACGTAAAATCATTTTTTATAATTTAAAGCAATTTATAATATCTATCAGGTTTAATTAAAGGAACAGTAAACTGAGCTGAAATTTAAATTAGGCTTGGCAATCAATTAATAATACCGCGAAAAGAATTAAATACAGAAAATGTTATAAAAGTGAAAATTTTAAATAAAACTCAAAAATGACTTTCCTTAATATGAATAAACAGATAGTTACCAAGCGGATGTCAAATTTAGCCACAAGGAAACTTTTAATACGATATCATGGTCATTAGCAAAATTCCACTTCAACAAGATTAAAAGTTTGTAAAAGCAATGTCAGAAGTTCGCTTCGTATTGTGGAATTTTGGTCATTTCATATTGCTAAAACCTTTTAAATCATCTAACTACAGAGTTGAATAAACTGTAGCGCGGAATATAATATATTTACCTGTTATTTATGTTACAATCAATATTTAATCTGCAGGTTTTTCTATTTATTTAACAACTACACTATGGGGTAACCAACAGCTTAGATCGTATGTCCCCCAACTAACATGCAACACCAATTACACACATCCATAGTTGAGGTGGTCGAATTTCCAATTTAGAAAAATTCAGCCACCCCAAATGGGACTCGAACCCACGACTCTTAGAACGCGAGTGATACACTGACACCACTCGTCTACTGCCGGCCCATCTACAGGTTTGCTCGGTTAATAAAGTGATTAGATTCTGGTAAACCAACCGTTCTTCATAGACGAGCCAGGTATGATCTTGAGACCGAAGAGTAATACGAGGTTTTTATATTATACGAAAATAATAAAAGGTTTTGATTAAGTGTTGAAAAATTCGATGGTCATTGAATAGACTGCCCAAAAATTATTAAATTGTAATTTAAAAACCTTGTGTCACCTTCGTAGTTTTATACCTAATACATACGACTCCTAAAAATTGGATATTTAACTACAAGGCTCTGGTCATAAGTAACTGACTGCTTGAAAGAATAAATGTTAACCGACGATTAAACTAGAACTCTCGTCAAAGTGTGCCATATTTTTATAAATAGTAAGTGCATTCAGATCAGGTCATTCAGCTCACCATCGGAAATATTTAGTCAGTTAACGGTTCCCCTGGATGAAGAAAGTGTTGAACAGCGGACTAAAACCTGCTATAGCTAAGAGGATGACTTGATGGGACGTACGACTCGAAATTAAAGAAAGGAGTTAAAGCATTAAGTTTTTTATTATTTTTCAACATACTAAAGTGCTATTATGTCATTTTTGTAATGATCTTTCTCAAGATCCTCAAAATACTGCTCCGATGCTGTTCTTAATGGTAAATCTAAATGGTAAAGTACGGTCCTGTGTAGTTTATCATATTTCAGTTGAATTAAAAATGCAGATGATATTTCGAATTAAATGGTTACTGTTTTCGTATAAGATAAAATGCCTTCTAGAATAAAATTTACTAACAACATTGCGCCGAAAAAGGTAGGAAAATACGATCGGCTTTTGAACAACGGAATCATTTATCTGAAAACGCATTAAACCCTAGATTTATACATCCTGTACGTGCCAATTTTTAACTTGGATAAATAGATTTTTAAAAGTACAGACGCATAAAAAACATTATATGGCCACCTGCAAAATACCGATTTACTCCACAAATTTTTAGGCGGTAATGTCCCGCTATTGAAACGGAATATTGTAGAAGTTTTTTTACGCGGTTATTTTCCTGATTGGTTGAAAGAAATCTTAACTTCCTTTGGACTGATTGGTTTCAGTTTCCCTCTTTTAAATTCAAGCTTAGCATAGGGTTGCTTTCTTAATTTCAGTCAGTCTAGTACAGAGTTTAATAGAATCAACAAAGCGTATAAGTAACGGGCCGGGCGGAGAGCGGTTTCTCGCGTTACCCTGGAGCTTCATCTCGGAGAAGCCCCCGATGAAGTTTTATGTTAGATCGTGATCTAATTATTACCGTTTTCATGTATAAAAAAAGTTACAGTTTGAGAAATGCCAGTCAGTTTTGCCGAAGGAAATTGATTACAGTACGTTTTTCCACTGTTTTTTTAAATACAGTGAAGCGTTTTGTTAAAGTGGATTTAGTATCGTGCCGTGATCTAATAAATTGATTAGACAAGTGCTAAAAAGAATGTTGTAGAAATTTGATAAACAAATTTTGTGTGAGATTTAATATGAGTTCAAATCAATAATCTAATACAGCCCATGAACTTACCGTTAAGCGCAACCAGCGGTTGTTAATACAGTTTTAATTCTTCAAGTTGATTTAATTAGTAAATTATCGAAATTAGAGAAGTTTAACCTTAAAACGCGTAACGAAACGTTTTAATAACCAAAAAAATTATTCCGAGGATTTACAATTTGAAATCTATACGAGAATGCAATGGTTAGTTAATTTTGAAAATAAAGAATTAAATAATATAATTAAATAGTGATAATATTGGACCATTCACTTGTGAAAGTCTTTAAAATATTTTAACCAATCTAATATTAACGTAATTAAACACGAATCTTAATTGAAATTAATCAATAAAGTCAGTATTTCTTTCTGTTTGCGAATACTAGGTTTAAGGACTTGCAAGCAGATGGCGCCCATATAATTTTTATTATGTCTATTAGCTTTTGTTTTTCTTTACAGTTTGTAAGCCATGGAACTCAGACCTACGCCTGAATTATAATATGATATTAAGATACCTTAAAAGTCTCATTGCAGTAAGTATTCAAATTGTGAATTTTTTAAGATTACAGTGACAGTCCATCGCGCGGCGTATTTTATGTTCAGTATATTTTATGTTTTGATTCAGTACTTTAGAGTAACGAAACAGTTACGTTTCAATTAATGGTATAATGGTAATTTATGGTCATAATTATGGTATGAGAAGGCGCGTTATCTCACGAAACAAATCTTTTTAGGGGCCATTCCAGGTCGTTTTTCACGATTTTTTTTTACTTGTCTAGTAATTAGAGCTGCATAATAGGGCGCCCGTTAATGGGTTGACCCTTTGCAAGAGAGGCTATGGAAAGTATCCCCTTCGAATTCCCAAAAATCGTTTTTGATCACAATTCAAGATTCACAGCTCCCAGCTTGCTGACAGCTGCGTATACAATGTGATGTACGGGTTTAGTCAATGTGCCCGCGACGCTAGCTATCTCCTTGTCAATTATCCGGTCGTTCAAAAAAACTTTATTTAATATTTTAGAAGATGTTACAGTTTTTGATAATCCTGGTCGCACATCATCTTCGAAACTGATACTACCACGTTTAAATTGCGTAAACCAACGACAAATTGTGGCTCTCGAAGGAGCATTGTCACCCAGAGTTTGTTGCATATCAGCCAAAATTTCAAATGTGTTTAGTCCTTTAAAAAAAATATATATATATTGGATTGCACCACTAATTGCAAGTTTATCCGTTTTAGGATCTTCTATTTGGACACTTTCTTCATACTGCTGTTTATAACGTTCAAATCAAATGTCAGAAATTAGAAATTAGAGTCACCGAAAAAAAAATGACAGAATTAGAATTGAACGCTAAGTTTTTTCGAAAGATGGCGCTAGTAGACGAGTCTCACTAGAGTTCCTATATAATAATAATAATAATAATAATAATAATAGGTCATAATATTATTTATTATTATACAGGGACTTTAGTTCTCACTCACGTCACGCCAAATCGTCCTCGTAATTTAGTCAGTATATAATATTTACACTTCTTTGCTAGTGCTTTCAAAAAGAGTAAAGGAAGGTTAGTTATAGCCATTGTAGCATTATTATAAACTTAAATAAAAATTTTAAAACACGGTTAGATTACACGCAATTGCTGTTGCCAGAAACGTCAGCAACTCAGCCTATCAAGACAATTAAGTGTCAATTTATTTTAGGTATTTAAAATATTAAATATTTAGTTAAAGAGCCGCAATAGAAAATCATAGCTGTATTTTTACCATACCAGAACTTACTAATCTTACAATATCGAACACTATACCTAAACCATAAATATAAGAAATGAGTCATCACCAATCACCTGGGCAACGATGTGAGACTTCCAAAACTTTAGTGCATTCCATCTCTCTCTGTCTATTGTTTACTTTTTTTCTTTTCATATATGCGTTACACAATAGAAAGAGATGGAATACAATAATGCTTTGGAAGCAACCCACTGTCACGCAGGTGATTTGTGATGACTCATTTCTTGTATTAACGGTTTAGGTATAGGAACAAGAATATGGCCATAAGGAATTTGCATTTCAGGCGCCCTGCAGAGGGCTATAGCGCGATGTTGTATCCATTGTTTATTTACTTGTCATTTGAAAGTTCATTAGCAGCAGTGATATTTTTCTGTGTATTCTTTGTTTCTTATTAAATTATAGTGATTTATTTAACTAGTACAAAAATTGCATGTTTTTGGGACGAATAAGATAGTTCTTATTCAACTTTGTGGGCCCCACAAACATTTTTGTATGAATTAAACATATTATTTTTTTCTCCAAGGGCTTGTACTTAGTAAACTCTGCGGGAGGATGGTTTAGAACAAACGACGTGACGTTCTAACTACTTCTACTTCTTATTTACTGTAATTTGTGAAGAAATTCTTTGTTCCGGGTAGAAAGGGGCAATTGTAATATTAATAAAATATGTAATCTTTCAAGATTAATCTTTTCAGTTTATAATTTCTGCGATTAGTAAAAATGTACGCTGTAAACCTCATTACAAAATTGAAAAGCTAATGCAAATCAACGAGAATTTCTAAACACGTATGAGGTAACACGTTGACGTTGGAATGTTGTTTTCCTAGCAGCAGATTTTGAACAAAAAAGTGGAAGCGCATAGAAACGACACAAAAACTTTCTTCCCAATAGAATATACAATGCAAAGTTTAGAGCAGGACGAAGATTGCATAATACACGAGAATATCTATCAGTATAACAAGAGATTCTGATGAATAAATAACTAAAAAACGAGGCAACCTTCACGTATCTCCAACCCGTTTTTGACCTTTGAAATGTTATTTGACCTCAATTTCCACGACAGCAGATAAGCAACCCAGAGGATATATGCAGTTTGACATTTTTTTTACTAATTAACATAAAATGTTTTTGGGGTGGAATGCTATTTTGTACCACAACAGATAACTTTTGTTTTGATTATAGTCAAATTTCTAATAATTATTAGAAATTAGTATCAAAAACAATTTCTGAATAAAATCCCCAAGCTGCGAAGAATTTTAATCCCATCGTTGCGATTATATACGAGCTATAAAAACTGATAAAAACAGCATTATCGTTCATACGGTTTGTATTGTTCAAACATTCCAGAAGATTATGAAAACATATTTAATTAAAAATTAAATTAAAAACCAGAAAAGTAGGCGAACAGCTCGTGTTTTCGCTACAAGCTTGTATTCAGTTATTCGAGGAAAATAAAGTTCTATTTCTCTTCTACATTTAACTTCGTCCACTGTCGGTTTTAAATATTCATATGTTAAGTACCCCAGTTCTTGCAAAGTATTTTACTGTTCCCTGCTAATTTTGTTCCTAGTTCATACATGTATTTTGTATTTTTTTAAAAGTGATATTACAATTCTTACTGTTTGTGTATATTCTGCTTCTTTATTATGTAAATAATAATTATTTTGTAATATAAGTAAATAAAAGCAGAAAACTATCCCGTCCATTTTATCTAAACAATGTAGTGTGTGTAACAATAAAACATTTAAGAAAGTTTGGGGTCTGTTAACAACAGCAATATACAGTTATATTGTTACACTTACACTCAAGGTTTTGTAAATTATGAAGAGGTGATAATAGTAACCATATTCCTTTCTAATTGCAATGACACCCTTGGTGATATGAAGGAAGATTATTATGTACTAGTTAATGTGAATCTTTAGCACTATATTGCTAATGTTACACGGTAATTGTGTACAATATTAAATTGCTTACGATACAGTTAGGAGGAGCACACGATTCTAAATTGTTTTATTAAAATTTTCAAAAAACAACAGTTACTACTCTTACTAATTCAATAAAATGAATAAACGCCATAAGGTGTGCGCAATAAATACAGCGACTTTGATTTTATAAAACTGCACTTTCAGTTTAAACATACAATGAAATCAAATGATTCCAACTTTTAATCGATAATATATGAACAATGCATAATTCTGTTATTTAAATACATTAATTGTTTGCAGATAAATAACTAACAAATTTTGAATTTTGATTGATTAGGGTGTGTACCGGCATCCCCTGTAGATCGACCTATGATAAAGCCCAAAGTATGCTACACACGCAAGTAAGTGGAAACATAACAAAATGTACATTTAAAACAAATTTTTATTACATGACATAATGAATAGGTAGATAAACAAAAAAGTATTTTACTTAACAGAATGTATTAATTCTACTTCAGAATTTATAAAAGCATCTGATATTAGGTTTTTGAATTTTCGCGAATTTTGTTACAAAAAGTCGGATGTTTTAGGAATTTCGACGTAAAGCGGGTCTTTAATAATAATTAATATTTCAATAACTACTCGACAGAATTGAATGCAATTTTATATGTAAGTATTTGATATCTATAATATTTCTTAAGTTATTGTATAAAATAGATGGTAATGCATTCTAGTGTTCTGGTGCCTTAAACAAAATCTTTTTTTTACACAAGATAGTAGTTTTTAATCAAACAACAAATACGTCAAGAAATTCACGAATTAATTAATCAATAATTCTTTTAAAATTATTTTGAATATATTCGGGAATGAATTAATAAATAATTTTTTTTCTTCACGTATTTGTTGTTTTATTAAAAAATGCTATATTTTGTAAAAAGAGATTTTGATTAAGGCACCAGAACACCAGAATGCATTATACTCTATGATATAGAATAACTTGAGATATAATACAGATATAAAATTAAAAAGTTTCCACTTGCATACATACAATACTATTCGCTACTTACATATAAAATTATATTCAATTCTGTCGAGTAGTTATTGAAATATTAATTATTAAAAACAGGCTTTACGTCAAAAGTCCCAAAAACCGGGCTTTGTGTAACATAATTCGCGAAAATTCAAAAACCTAAAATTAGATAATTTTAAAAATTTACTATTTTATACAGAAATAAATTGTCTATCTAACTGTTTCTGTTTGAATTAAATTAAGTTGTTAGTTTTTTTTGCTATGTGCATTCAACCTCAGGGGTCAGAACTTTTGCATTCGATAGTAGTTGAAATTCTGTCAATCTGTATTTGCGGTAGGTGTGTTTCCAATTGTTTAGTTAAATCAGTACTTCTTAAGCAGGTTTCCTTGAATACTGGCGGTGGAAAATATCCCCTATCATTCTGAAAGCGTATTGTTCCCTATTTCTCTATCAATTCTTTTGGCATCCCAGAGACAACGTTCATTATTATGTGCTTACTTATCCTAATAATCTCTTTCACCTGTCTACATAAACTTCATAGTTTGAAACATAGCAGTTAAATTTCCCAATAGTACTCTCACCTAAGTCCCTCAACATTATGATGTAATCTACACATACTTATGTATATTAAGGAATTCCATTGCAGTTGCGTTAGTGTGATGTGACATGGTAACTGTTACTGTAAAAAACTTCGCCGCCTTCCTCCATTGAATAAATCGAGAAGATAAAATTAAAGAAAAATTCTAGTTATGAAAGTGCGAAATTTTGGAATAATTAAAGTGTATAATGCAAGTATGTATACAAATAGTATTAATTAAAAATTTTCCTTGGTGACCTTAATAATTATTCAAAATTGATTTGGTTTGGAAATAGGTCAAGGACTAGAACACATTCATTTTTCCTTTGTCAATGTTTCTACACCATTTAAAGTGTCTACTTCAGAACGCTATAATAATTAAAAGACTTACTTTAGTATAAGATTTTTATAATTTGCAATTACGATAAGATTAATAATATTAACAAATACATATTATGTGTACAGATATTTATAACTAACATGATACTTATAGGAAAAACATGTGTTACTTGTCTACAAACAATATTAAAAAAAAGAACATCAATAATTCAAATTGGGATAAATGCTTCAGTTACAACACCGTTTAAAACTAAAATGTAGAATATATAAACGTCTGGGTTTTGTTTGTCTGCAGGTAGACATGAAATTTAAAATGTAAAGATTTTTAAATCACTTTTGTTTCTACTCTACAGTGTGTTTTTATTTTGTTTTGTATTTCTACTATTAGGTTAAAGGTGAGTGTGGCGTCCTGTCCGCCACACTAATTTTATCATTTCTTAAATCTGTCTGTTTTTTGAGATTTTTTTGTTTTCCAATGATACTGGAGTCTTCAAATATTAATTATCTATTACTATAGGTTTATACGGTTAAAACACTAATTAATACATAAATAAAATACTGCTATAGTATACAGGGTGTCCTGAGTTAGAATGCATTAATTTTAAGGGGTGATAGAAGACATCAAAAGGAACAAAAAAGTCTGAATAAATTTTTTTCTATGTTAATAGGCTTTCAAGTAATTTAGAAAAAACCATTGCTATATCTGGCAACCTTGCTTAAGTATAATTGCAGCTGGATCTTGACCTTGTTTTAGAAAATCAAACAAACAAACTGATGATGACATTCGTCGTTTAAAAATAATAAACAAACAAAATTTGCACGTTGTACGTTAAAAACACGCTGATTCATAACAAACCAACTGTAAAAATAAAACAATAATTGACCTACATTTTATATTTATTAATTTCCGGAATATTTTTAAAATTTCTTGACGTATTTGTTTTTTTATTAAAAAATACTATCTTATGTAAAAAATTTGATTAAGGCACCTAATTACCATAAAATTAAAGATTTTTTAATGTAGCCAAAACAAGGTGTCAACAAAATCCCTTAACCTAATTACCTAATTTAAATTAGATAAATCTTCTCTTTAAAAGATATTCTCTTATAAAATCATTAAAAACTGTTATTAAATAAACAGCAAGTTGCAAATTGCGTAGACAAATTATTATTTCAAAGTTCAACGAACTACAAACTCAGTATTATCTCGAGGGTACTATTTACAAAGCTGTGATCAGGCATTGACCCAAATATTCTTAAATTGCAAGGTTGTAAGCAAAACGTGCTTTATTTCAATGTCAACAAACGTCCAGATCAGCATTTTGTGCGGATGTGGAGCAAATTTTATTACAAACTTTACAGGGTTGTCACGTTTCTTAATTGAGTAAAATGAATTTTTAATTGTACGACATACGATACGATAAAATGGCACTAAGGTTTGTTGTTGTGATAGATGAGATGCATCTGCCGACAAAGCGCCATAATTAAAGTACTATTATTAACGCCGCAAAATAATGTTAAGGTTTCTAACTTGATTATTTTTTTCTGAAAAAGTAGTACGTTCTAGAACAAAGTTGTATAAGACTTTTTTGTTCCTTTTGATGTCTTCTATCACACCTTAAAACTAATGCGTTCTAACGCCGGACACGCTGTATATGAATAAGTAACAGATTCTTCATTGTATAAATACTTAAGATTTTATTAAGATTTAGTACTTAGTGTGCTAAGTTAAAAAATGAAATATAAAAAAGAACATTAAAGATTTTTTAAAGAAACCTTTTTCATATTTTAGTACTGCGATTTTTCTCACGAAAACAATGTCGAGTAACTTTCTTGTAAATCTTCTTATTTTTTAAAAAGCTATCTAATTACAATAATTAAATTTAGAAAACCTACGCTTTGCTCGAAGTTGTGGAAAATCTAATTACACCACGTTCTAAACTAAATGATAATTTCAATAAAATTGCACTTTCTACTGCCACTTGAAAATTCGTTACTTTAAATTCATTAGGATTTATAAAAAAATGATTACATTTCATTCGAACGAGATTTTAATTAATATTTATTTCATGGAGTATTTCTCTAATTTTGTAATTCACAAAGTTTTCCAGCCTTTCCAAAAACGGTGATATCCTTATTTACTTACCCCTCTCCGTGCGACAGCACTCTTAAGTGCAAAGAAGCCGTGAAAAAAGCGGGAATGACTAAGTTTCGGTATTAAACTTCGAAAAGTAAAATCCTCAAGGGACTTGATACAATTTTGTGTGTAAGAGATGTTGGCTAAAAGTTCATCATGAACGTTTACTTACGTTTTTATCTAAGAAACATAAATTTATGAGTGCCATTTTTTAACATAAGTGCAAGGGGTAAATTCACAAATGTAGCCATATATAAAAACTGCAATGTCTTGCTGAACAGTTTTCTTTTTTACAGCATTGTGACGGTGCTAGTCGGCATCTCGAAAAATTTATAGCGAATAGTAAAAAGAAAAACTGGTTAAAGAGTATGTTACCTTGGAAAATCCACCACAAAGAATGGGTCTTATTTAAATAAACTAGGTTTCCACATTGATACTATAAAATACGGTGAAATACTGTATTCTGGTGTAAATCTGAGATATCCCATCCAAAATAGGTATCGATGTTGCCACAAGGTGTTTACAATTTGATGGAGATTAATCGATTATTCTATACTTGGTTATAGTGTTGACCTAATTTCACTCTGGAACAAAAACCACGCCTGGAAATTTCACCTAACCTGTTTTCAACAGAAAAGGGTACTCCATATGTTTCAATAACAACGCATATGACATACGACCCACAATTTTACATCTCTTCCAACCGGTTGGACTTAATTAAAATATTTATAACCTGAATTCCACTCTGTCATAAATATATACGCATTTTGGAAACGCATTTTATGTTATTCTTTCAATTCTTGTGGGAAAATGCGCAAGACGCAAGTAAAGATAAAAACTATAATCGTCTAGGCGAGAAAATAATCTTAAGAGATATTCATAAGCGAAACATACAATTCTCTTTCAACTTCATAATAAATATATACCTTTACTTTATAACGTTCTAAGAGAAGGGAAAGCTTTCTTAATCACTACGTGCCTTATTCCTAAATAGGAAGCTCTGCATAAACACTATAAATTATTCTAAACTTAAAGATAAGTACGCATTAAAATCTTAAACATGTCTGATTATATGCAGAAGGTATTTATCAAGAAGCAACAGAAAAAGATAGCTACTCTCCATAAAACTGTACGTAGAAATACCTGCACTAACCAATTATTGTTTATTACCTTACTAACAATGCGTTACTTAGGATATTTATTCAGAACTGTCAATAGCATGTTCCAGTGTTATGCGCTACTATATAATGTTTATACAATACAAATCCCATATTTTTTTAAAAGAAAATTCTGAAGTTTTGACTAAAAAAACTGCGAACGAGGATTTAACACATGTAGCTACCTACATCAACATTAATGTTAAAACACAGGTTTTAACATTAAAAGCCATCGATACATCTCCTACAGCTGCTTCCTACTTTTCCAAATGCTTTTACATAGAGTATAGAAAGCCCAGAATAAGCCAAAGGAACTTCTTTGAAATTTTAAATTTCAGATTCCCAACAAACCCATTTATAGTGACTGCTACAAATTTTTCTCGTTAGATAAAACTGATATCAGTTACCCTTCTCATCGAACAGAGGCCTCCAGAATAGTTAGATCAAGACGTAGTGATAGCCATACAGCCAGCCGCATTCAATGAAATTGTGTAGGGGTAGGACGCGTAGTACAGAAAATACAGATCGTTTATTGTATATCTCTTGTATGTAGAATTCTTTTTCTGAATAACTTCTTACGCACAATTTGTTTTAAATACAGAAAGAAATACAGTAATAGCTTATTAAATTGCGTTTCCTTTGTTAAGTTTCGTTTTTCATTTCATTAGAGATAATTGATACACAGCAACAGACTTAAGATCTTCTACATAAAAGACTGAATTTATAATGGTCTAGAAATTTATTTGAAAATTCTCTCTTAGATCCAAAAACATGATTGGTTTACATTTAAGAATTCTTCAGTTTATGAATTCTCTTTTATTTTTCAGATTCTTTAATTTTTAAAATATTGCTTTCCTTTTCGTTCTTATAAGAATAGCGTATTGGATATTATGCTTCGTTTACTATCTATACTTATAAAAATAAAAATCACCTGCGAATGATGATGCGAATAACAGTCAGGTCCCCCGTTGACAAAACGAAAGCGAAAGGGACTATGTACAGGACAGGTGGCATGAAAGGGACTGTCAACCTGTCTAAGTGGTGGCCCCCCTATTGGAGTCACAGGATCGGAAGACCTTCCAGGACGGTCGCACCAATACACAGGCCCTCCCACCGCCCCATGGTGCGAGTGCGGCTGGGGGGCCCATCCGCCGGCCCCGTAAGGATCCAGGACGCACGCACCCTAAACTCTCCCAGGAGTCACACAACTTTAATAATACATCTGCGACAAACCGGCTTCGACATCATAACCAAGTACAATGTTATTACAAACTGGTACTGGATAAACTATTTGAACCACCGTGCTAGCCGTATTGGAGCACACTGAAGCTGCGACGCGCGTACGAGGGATGCTGGGGATGCTGAAATCGCGCAGCCCCAGAAACGGCGCGCGTCCGTTGCTTAGAGACAAACTCTACGCATGAAGTTTCCACGCAGATTTTTCCTCAAAAATGTATAAAGTAAATATAGACACACGGGTAATACAAAGGTGCCACAGTTATACTTCCTATTGGGACAATGCTCATTGCTAACCAACATTAATAGACATAAAAGCCTTCTGTTGATGACTGAGAAATACTATCTGAACTAATTACTTTGTTTGTTACAAACTAGGTGCGTCTCCGTACATTCAAGAGCTAACATAAATCATATTAATTGGCCGTACAGCTGTAAAAGCCGCAGAGAGCACAAGCTATCGATTGGCGCCGTGGGTATAACTAAAGAAGATTGGGACCGCTCTTTCACATTGGCGCTTTACCAAGCGACCCTCAGTCCTACTGACCCACTACGTACGACAGGGTCGATGAGGGAGATCTAGATTACACCTATGTGGCTGTGCAATTCTCTTTATGATTATATTCCGAATGTATGACGCGGTGAAGGCTACCAACTACATATACAAGTTACACAAATATTTTTTCAACAATATTAGAAAGCTTAAATTAATGTCATCTTGAGAAACCCACACTGGTTATTTAATGACCGTTAATATAGCTAGCAACTTTTGGTAGTCTTTTGCCAAACAATTAGTATAATTTAATCGTAACAAAAATGTATTTAGTTGTTTCCCTTTTTGTGAATGATGACTTTCGAATGCAATTATTGATTTACAGGAATAGTAGGTTTAGATTAGACAATTACATGGGAAAAACAGAAAATCAGTTTAGTCTAGCAAAGCACATAAAAATTTTACAAAATGCTTTAAGGAAATTTTAAGTGGAGGGTTAATTAAATTGCAAGAGCAAGAGTAAACTTAGTAAGTAAATAAGGATAAGTTGGGAACATAGTACAGGCACTAATGGTCTTTGCTCATTTCTGGATACGGAGTAAACCCTTCAAATTCAACGTCACCCTCGAACTAGCAAATGTTCTTAGATATTGCTCATTACTCACATTAGTATAAACTATCCCAAAATGACATACTTTTAGAAAGACTATCTATGTATGTCTAATCACAGGTTGCTAATACATTTACATACATTAAGAATTCAAGCTGTCATCAACTGTCACTCATGTCTTCTGTTAGTCTTCCACTTTAAATTCTCTCTTTAAAAACTATATTTATAGTTTATCTTAACACTAAGTTAAAACTTGTTTCTATATGGCTACATAAACAACATAAAAATATTTCCTTGAATTACTTTTATCGCAAGTGCCTACAGCAAAAACAAACATTTTTTAAAAGGATAAAATATCTTTCAATAAACCATACCCGCTCTAGCAATTTCCGTCTTGAGCATCAATCTTTCCCATCACGAAATTTTCTGGATTTCGAAATGAAGTATTTTTCTTCTCCGTTTTGTTGTAACTTTAGGTGTGCAGACTTTTTCATTAGTTTACAAACGCAATTCTAAAGTTACGTTGAATCTGTATCCCCGTATACTTTTATGTTGCGGCTTGCTATTTCTAAATTAAATAAACGAAGTTGTAGACTAGTGAAGGTGATTAAGAAAAGTTTGTAGATTTATTATCGCTTTGGCGTTTCTCAAACGTATAAAATAAATTTATTATTAATATTATAAATGAATATTGTTATATAAGATTACTAAATTGTTTAGTAATAGTAGTTGGTATCAGAAAAAAAACAATGCTTGAATCAGGAATACCATAAAATAATTCTAGGTTATCCATACATCTGTAAGCTACAAAAGTTTTCAGACAAATAATCTTATAATCTGTTTGCTGAACATGAGTTAAAAGATAAGGGAAGTATTTTAACTGAAAATAAGCAATAGTCTAAACTAGGCCATTAAAAGTTTAAATTAACCTATAAATTGAATAACTAAAACTGATAATAGTATATTAAAGTATTATCTAAGCACAAGGACAAGTGCGCTAAAACGTCTTATGAAACGAATACTTTACACTATTTTTTTTATTTGTGTTATTTCATAATTAAATCATTTAAAAAATAACTTCGTTTTAAATAAAATTTGTTAGGGATTCTTTGGTAAAGTAATATGACAGTTGGCAACACTGAAAATTGTAATTCTGCATTTGCTTTTTAGCTAGCTCCCTTCAGGCAACCAGCACGACGTAGCGATTCCCATCCTTGCCTGATACACACAAAGCCCATTACCATTACGATTGTTTCATATTACTAACCGTTTCTACGTTTTACCATTTCATCCAATAATGACGTGTTCAACGTTTTTACGTTTTACCATTTCTTCAAGTAATGACGTGTTCAACGTGATACCTCAACCATGTAACGTATTTTGCTGCATACGAGTTTTGCTGGCCCTTTATAAGCAAACCACACCTAAATATTAAAGAAATGAATAAAATATAATTTAGCAAATTTACACTGCATCCAGCAGTAATAGAAAAAATATTTTAAAAAATTGTAGAAGTAGTAATCTTTAGGGAATTTTCTTCTTCCTGTGGAGTAACAGTATTATGTTGTTTGTGTTTCAGGAATATAGGAAATTGGCCTGGGTACAAAATCCAAAGCGCGCCATAATCTGATAACATTAGTAGAAGTTCGAAGAGACGAGAAAAGGATATCCAAGAATTGTTTGTGTTGTGGAATCTCAGAACATTGGTCTCGACACAAAGTATCCAAAGTGCTCCTTTATATATACAACTGGTAGAAGTCAGGAACAGTGAGACGCAGAATAACATGAAAATCATAAGAATAGTGATCTTTAGGGAATTTATTTTCTTACTAAAGAGTAACAGTATTACGTTGCTTGTCTTTCAAGATCATAGAGTATTGGTCTTACCACAAAATATTCAAAGTACGTCATTATAGGTTAAAACTGTAAAAGTGAGAAGCGATGAGAAACAGAATACAAACATAAACAAAATGATAGTGACCTTTAGGCGTTTTTTCTTATTAGGAAATAATTCTATTACGTTATTTTCATTGTATAATTATAGAATATTGGTCTGGACACAAAATCTCCATAGCGCTCCGTTAGCTAGTAGAATTAGGCGGAAATTAGCAGCGGTGAGATAAAGAATATCGAAAAAACGTAAAAATAGTTACTTTAGGATACTTTTTTTCTCATTAGAAAATAACAGTACTAAGTTGTTTCTATTGTGGGATTATAGCGCATTGTTCTGGGCACAACATATCCAAAGTACGTCATTATATGATAGAATTGGTATAAGTTAGAGACGGCTAACCACAAAAATAGTCAAAAATGGGGTGTTTGGGCCACTGATGGCACCCCTAAACATAATTACGAATTATTATCATGGAGGCTCCTTTTTCATCCAAAACTATTATTTTCTTGCCAAGCCGGTGAGAAAAAAATTTTTCGATACACCCTATCCTACACCCATATTTTTTTACTTGTAATTTATTTTTAAGCAGAGGACCGGCATAATGCGTAACTGAAATGAAATCTTAATCACTTAATTAGAAAGCAGACAAGACTGTTAAAATCTAACATATAACTAATACGTATACAGTAACCATAATGTAAGACTGTACATATGATCCAACCTTTTAGTATTGGCCATGCTTTATTTTTATAAAAGAGTCACCTCTGACAGTAGTTTTTTCCTTCTTCCTCTTACGTAAGTTAAATTTAGTATTTTGACAAGACAACTGCAACCGGAAGTGAAACAAGCAATGTTCTCGTTGCTAGGTACGACAGTAGTACTTACGTGGCCAGGACAAAAAAGTGAATTATAGCTTTAATTATTATGCGAAGAAATCTGCTGTTTGAGAATTTTGGCGGATCGCTATGTGGTTACCAAGGTTCTCACAACAAGCCATCTCATAATTTTCAGCCGCGGTTTTAGTTTCAATTAATCTTTTTCATTATTATTAATTAAATATTGGGGGGGGGGATTTAATACAGTTTCTCGAGACCTTTAAGGATCTCGGCTGTCCGCCTCGGTCCTTAAAGTGTCTCCTTAGCAGAAAAGTTTACGCATCTCGCAATGTAAATAACTATTATTATTTTATGGTTATACGATATCCTGTGAAAACAAATTTTTCATTTGTGCAATATTTAGACATATTTACAAAAATTAAATCGGGTTGAGGAGATTACTATTTCTGTAATTGCTATTGATATTAAAAAGAAAAAGATAGAAACAGTGATCTGACCCAGCAGATTCAATTTTGCAACCTCCTATTGCATTAGTATGATATTATTTTCCTGTATTATTACAATTTTTAATTTATTCACTGTGATATTAAGAAACATAACCATAGCAACTTCAATTCGCAATGTTCAATTTTAAATGATTCAGTATATTAATTACAGTCTCTATAACAACCACCGTTACAAGGTGATCTGATGTACAGTAATATATAAAGCTCACTGTATAAATGTAAAGCTCAAATTTTAGTTGATTTCTCTTCTATTCAAGTGTTTTCATTTTAATTTATTAACAAAAGTTATAACAAGAAGCCATGGTAGCTCAGTGGGTATGACACTTGACTACCAATCTTAAGGTCCTGGATTCGAATCCCAGAAATAATACATTGGAATTTTAAAAATATCTAAGGCTTCCAGGTCAACTCAGCCATTGAAAATGAGTACCTGGGAAATCATTTCCTGGGGTAATAATAAGCGGTCGGTGCGTAAAGCTAACCACTTTACCACCCTTGAGTACCGAACGGCTCGAGAATAGCAGCCTACCCTGCTATACCCCAATAGGCCTTCATGGCCTGTGAAATTAATTTTCAATTATTTATTAACTTGATTAACAAAAGTTACAAGCAGCTTAATAAAGGTCCACTATTGGTCCGCAACATTGGTAACGATCCGGACAGAATGACCTACTATACAAGGAACATCTGAAGTAGTGATATCTTTTTAAGTTCCAGAAAATAAACTTTGGAATTCGGGCACAGTTATATATATTGCCAGTTAGAGAATGTTCATGAGTTAAACCTAATAGTATCTACTTATGAGTGGCTATTGAAAGTCGTTGACCATTCGTACTTCATGATCAACTGTCAACTGTCATGTAATTTCACAAAATAATTTTATTTTTAATTTATTACGAGGTCCACAATTGACCATGAACTAAATACTCGTTATTTACCAGTTACCGACAACCTAATTACGTTTTTATCTTTCTTGTCTCCTCATTTAAGATGCCTCAAATCGAAGTTAACCTGCATTGGCGGTAGGAGATGGGCGCCAGATCAATTGGTTCAAATAAATGAGTGATTAAGGATAATCCTCTTCAAAAACGGAGTTCTACTATAGTAGGATGATCCAGCTTCAATTTCGTAAAAGCCAGATTTCCTTAGCTCTTATATCGCATAAGTACACAACATAATACATAACGTAGAAAATCATTAACACCAATTGATATACACAAAGTAAATCGTTTATTCATTTATGAACACAAAATAAGATAAATTATTATCAATAATTGTTTGGTAGTAACGAAAGTCTTCGTATGGTTTGTAATTTATGTAAAGCTTTTATATAACTAACGTCGATCAAAATAAATCAACTTTACTTAACAATACGTACATTATGCAACTAATGCTTCTATAGAATAACTTAAGACTAGTACAAAATCTACTTTATTGACCATTGATAAGATCTTTATTGATTTTAATTTTACATTGATAAATTTTGATTGCAAAACTATTTATAAAATGTCTAATCTATAAAATGTTTCTAATATTTTGGAAATTATCTCAATTGCAACATCATTAGGGCGATAATAAATATAAAATATTGCAAACTATTTTTCATTAAATTTCGGCATGCATATGAATAATTAATCCTTCCAAATTATAAACAACATAGTATACAGGGTGACCCGTTGAAACTGTCCTATTTAAAATTTCACATTAAAACAAACAATACGATCGAAATTTAAATTATTGTGTATTAACATAAACTATATTTATAATATTTTACATTTTATATGTCTCGCTTTCAGCTTTAATTAGGACACGTAATCTTTTAAAAAAAATTTCACAGGCACAACCTTGTAGGACATTTCATCCCTAACGTTTATCAAACGCTACTTGAATTTAGAAAGTGTCATATCCTGTGTATTCCCAAGCTTGCCTAACATATATCCCTCTAGGCAGAAATCTAAAGGATTAAGGTCTGTGGAGGAAGATGGTCATTCTTCTGCGGGTTTAAAGTCAAGCAAGTTTTCACGATACCAGTCTTGTGCACGTTTTGTTTTATGTGATGGTGTACAAAACAAAAGTAGTCAACTTTGTAAATATATTCTCTTGGCATGTACTAAGAGATGATTATTCAAAACTTGCGTTATGTAATAGTCCTGGTTAGTTTTTATGCCCTTTTGCTCCTCAGACCATAAACCTACATGCATTTTGGAAACTTTACACAGCCCACCTTGTAATGATTTAAGAAAATAAACCTGACTTTGTCAGCGTCATTTCAAATGGATGCCTCGTGGAAGTTGATTTAGATCACTAGGTATTGCTTTGAATTTAACATTTCACAACAGTAAAACTGACAGGAAAAAACGTCCATCACTTAACTCCAGCTCTCGTAACCCGGCTAGCTGATAAAGGCAGCTTCGTGTGTTCCCGAACAAAGGAATATTCGGGGATTTTAGTAAAATAACGGTGACAGAACAAAAAACGTTGACGGTATCACAAAAGCAGGTACCCGACAAAAACCGTAAAGAAAATAACTATGTGTTATAAGTGTAGCTAAACAATTTAATGATCTGATCATTAACGAGAGGGGAATTGTTAATAAAACAAATTACCTATCTTTCAGAATACTGGCTTTTCAAGATGGCGATTATATATTTGACTTATACAACAAAATAATGTTGAAATATCGATAGTATTCTAAAACAATAAACTAATATTTACAACTTTCGGGATTACACTTAAATCCAAGCTAATTTCGCTTCAGCAGAGGGATTTACATAAAAAATCACAATTTGAATCACATGATTATATCTTATCGAAATCTTGAGCAAGAAGAACGTTTCAACCCAACTTCACTGTTGCTTAAAACGGAGTGGTAACCGCTTCTTTTTTAATAACCTAGTTGCAACCATGTCTTACCGCGAAATTTAGCACTAAAGAATTTTATGGCTAATTATCGAATCAGAGCAGCGGAAAATCGCTACGACCATATTTGGAACTCGAATATATCGAAAAATTGATATTTTTAAGTCGCTCAAACTAGATGGAACTATTTAGAAAATATAAATTCGAACTTCATCGAAGGAAAAATATTAATTAAGCTGGTACACAGAGTGTAGAACAAAAAAAAGGGAAATAGCATAGACAATAACTTAATTTCATCATATGAGGTGTATACCAAAAAGACGATCAGAAAATCTGTCCGTTAATTCGAACTTCATGCAATTACTATTGTTTTTACTATTTACTTATTTACTATCTGTTTAATTAATCATTATTCCAGTTGTGAGCGGGTATGAGATCTTTCATACTTTGATTATTATTCACCAAAGCTGTAAAACAATTATCTTCTCTTCCTGTCTCATTATTCTGCTTTACATAATTCCCTCTTTTATTTATTAAAGTTTCTTATTAATATTAACCTTTTTATGATTTGGTCGTCACATTTTATTTTGGTCAAGTTTGTTGCATTAAAAGTTATTGTTATTAAGTACTTTCAGCGTTGTTTACATTAACATATCAGATTGTAAAACTGTCATGATCCATGTCTGGTTTCAGTAAATCCTTTATAACTCTTCTTTTGCTATGTGATTGCCTTTGAATAACAGACGTTCTCTTTCTTGACTAACTGTTGCTTGTGACACTTAACACTAAACACTACTACAAAATATCTAAAGAGAAAAGAAAACGAAAAAAGGCAGTTCCTATGTTGTTGTTGATAAATTTTACCGAACAGGTAAACGCGACAGGGAATATCTTAATGTAATTTAGATTTCATTGGGTAATGCTTTTTTAAAATGTTGATCCAAGAGCAACGCCTACATTCAAGTTTGCGGAAAATCGAATTTTGTATGTTTTCACTAAAAGCCTACATTTTCTACTTTTATTATAATTTTTGAAGTCCCTTAATCTTATCAAAAAGTTTTGTAAAAAGAATTTATAAAACCCAATAAATAAAAGTAATCTGATATTACATAAATTTAAATAGAAAAGATCAGTTTTCTAATGAGAAACGTTGAAATATTCCAAGTATCCTCGAAATTTTCTTAATTAGAGAAATGCCGAGTTAGTCTGCGTAAAATTCAGGCATTCGTACCTTAGTACATTAAACTGGTCCAATTGAGACAACTACCTTGATTACAAATAACGGGTGAAATTAATTTCAATATTTCAATACCAAGTAGAAATGAATTAATGTAATTCATTTAAACGAGTAAGGGAATTTTTCATTAGAATTTTCTCCATTAAATAAGTTTAAGTATTGCACCACGGCATGCACCATTTATTCATATTCAGAATATTTTTTCGATAACGTAACTTTTTCATTTATTTTGAAATTATAAATTAACTAACTCTGAGGGTGCAAAATAAGTTTATCTAGGGACGGTGGGGATATCCGTTATTCGACAAGGAGTAACTCAACAATAAGTCAGCCGGCACAGGGAACTACAGCGAGAGATTCTAATAATCGAATCTGTCAGTAACATTCAACTTACAACCCAGTGAACAGATAGTAAAACCAAAACGGTTAAGGGATATCTCTCTTATTGATGTTCGACAGAGCAAAAGATAAAATATGTAATATTGAAGCAAAATTGTAAACGCCGTAAATATAACATATATGTTAGTACTTAATATTTGTCCTTTCTTAATTTTTTATGATCTACAGTTGTGCATTTTCTTATTAGTTTATCATTTTAGTATTCCTGATAGAAAAAAAAATTTATAAATACTAAACTTAAAACTGCCTGCAGCAGAGTTATCTGCGATGATAAATGGTGGGCCATTGAAGAGGTTCAAATTAATAGTTTGGTTAAAATTAAGGATATAATTAATATCCTCCAACCAAATGACTGGATAACTTCTAATGCTGTTCCCTTGCATAGTTGTAGTCAAGAACTAAAAGTGCAATTAATATTAGTAAGCAAAAAAGCTATCTTATGGGTACCATACACGGTCTTCCGCGACCATGTCGGCGAAGACGTCGGGGACGTGGTCCGGGTAATGAGGTAATGTTTACATTTACTGTAATTTATTACATAAACAACTTGTGCTGCCAGCTGGACTGTATATAATAAAATTATGAGTATCGTATTTCTTTAAAACATCATAATGAAAGAAAGCATTATTGAGTTCATAATAAAATGCGTACTGAATCTCTTCCTTTAATTAGAAGTATTTCGAAATAGCTTATGCAATTAACAAAACTTTTCATAAGCGTAATAATATTGATATCAATCGGTAGAATTACAACTCAACCCTTTATTATGTAACGAAAACTCTTGTTTTTTATTAATTTTATTCTTAATTTAGTTTAAAAATGGATATAATTAACGCAGGATTTAGGACTCTGAGTTCTGGTACGCAAACGATGTACAATGATTTCCTATAAAGGGCTTTCGTTAAAATTTGGTAAGTGATAATAATCTTCGGAAAAATATCATGTTTAAAAATGTAATGGTTTCACCGTCGCTTCTTTTTCCGTGTAATTTTAAAATTTTATGCGCTAAGGCATTTGATTTCCGATTACGCAGTTAAGTCTACAATTTGGTGTAGTTATACTCATAGAATAATGAAGAGCTGTACATCATTCGTCGTAATTTCAATGCAAACCACAAGATCGCGTACTCAACTACGGTATTAGCAAGGTCACGCCTAACTCTGGTGATCACCATTTGGTCAGTACATAATAGTTTTAAATAATATAAATAAAAATAAGATTTGTGTAAAATACTAGTTTTTCTTCATATAACAAATATGAGGTACAAATAAAAATATTCTTACCGCCATAAGCCGACACTTTTAAGGTTAGGCAAAAAAAACTCTTAAAGCCCAAAAAAAGCTCTTTAAGTTCGTCCGTAGATATATACATATACATTACATATATTACAGAAATCGATTCGAATATCTCCCTTAACAGACGTTCACAAAAAAGATTGCTGCAAAATAGGTCATGTCACATTAACTGCACGAGCTGTTGCAACGACTACGATTTATTATTATTCTGGTTCGTAGAAAGAAAAGATCATTATTATTTTTTATAAACTTAGGTGCATCGTAAAAATACTTACATTAATGATAATTTTGTTAGACATGTGATCTACAAACTGTATTCTGGTAAACTAATAGTAAATGATAATAGGTAATGTCTTAAATAAGTTCAGTTTTGAATTCTTTGTAGAAACCTAAAATGTATTTACGAAATATGAAACAATGTGTACTCATAAATTAGTCACCCTTCTGACCCTACATCTGGTCTTAATGGTTTTTGTCTCACCCTCCGAAGCTAGAGAAAACACATATTCAAAACTTTACAAGAATTAGGGTTGTTAGGGAATCAGGCGGTAATATTATGCGAGGACGGAGAGTTGCCTTATGGTAGTCTTGGACGAACGGTCGGGCGGCTTCGAACGTAAAAAGGCCTTTAGCGGTTTCGAGTGTAGTGCGTGTATTCTGTATTGAGACTACAAACGTGGATATGCGTGATGCTAATATTGACTGTGCTTGGAAATGAAAATGGCACGTACATGTGCTGGTACTTGTTAACTGATTGTTGTTAGACAACATGAGATGTTGCTTGAATTGTGATTGTTGCCAATGTATGATATTGGCTTTATGTTGATGTTAGCAATTGCTGTATTATATTGATGTATTGGCAATTGAGGAATTGCCTGTTGTTGTTTTGTTGTTGTGTTGCTTTGTTAGCAATTCGTAGAATTGCTGTTATTGTTGTTGATGATATGTGAATTGAGCTCTGTAAAATTAACCGCACAGTATACTGTTTGCTTGGAGACGGAGAGATGGGCGTGTCTCAAAGTTTACCTCGACTTGGGTGACCCCAGTGAGTCACACCAGTGGCCCCAGCTGATCACTGAGCAGTCTTGGGGTGCTTATTCCCCTCTAGTTTCCTGTATGTCAATCGCAACAAGAGGCGGTCTCGGGGGAGGTAAATACATGACGGTGCCCCAATGTGTACCTGGTCCTGTTAGCAAATCGGCTAAAAGGCGCCCGATGCGGCAAGCATCTGTTTCAGGTCATCATGATCGTGGTAGTGCACTGAAGGTCTTCACTCCCGAAGACTGCAATCATCCAGAAGCAACGTGAGACGGCACGGGGGATCCCCAATCCCCCTGTAAGTACTGCTAATTGATTATGTGGTATTTTACGTTTTGGTCTCAAAATGGAACGCATATGAATTGCTGTAGTGAAGCGTAACCGACCGTTCCCGCCCTCTCCGTAGCAAGCAGTCATACGACCCGTAAGGACCTGTCAAATGTAATATACAGACTTGGGATTAACTTTGATTTGTGAGAATTCTTTATAATAAATGTACCAAAAGAATGTTTAACAAAATTTAAATTATTATTGAATTACGCCTCCGGCCTACACAAATGTGGGAAGAGATTTAATGCTCTTTTCCATTCCAACAAAAAAAATTACTTTCTCAATAATTCTTGCATGAGTATGTATCAGTATATCTAGGATACTACTCAAGATGTTGGTGTCTGATTCAGTTGTAACTCATGGTTAACTTTTAACTGTTACTGACTATACGACATTCCTTGTTCTGCTTTATAGAGCTGTTTTTTGAAAAGGCAAGATGTAAGTCCGCTTATACCATCGGATTGAAATAAAAATGAGAAACCTTCATGACAGAAGATAGGTTTCCTGTTATAAATCTTATATAAAACATATTTTTTAAAACACTTATCACAAAAATGATTCTTGTTACAGCTAATTGGAATATCATCACTAAACGGAAACTCCAAAATTAAACATAAATTCACGATTAAACTGATTAATTCATTCATACTGTAACTAGTAGTTCATTCTTATTTCAGTGTTATACACCGTGTCTCCAGATGAGAATTCACAAGCAGATAACCTTTTTATTCTTGATTTTATGACAAAAAGTCAGTCTTTCCAAATAATTTTACTTGTTTCACACTGACTTATGATTGTAAAGCATTTCAATACTACTGATAATAAAACAGAACATCTAGGGGAAAAAACTATCATTTAGTTAATAATTGTCTAAAAACCATGTCAGCCGGAATATATTCACACTGTTATTTTGTTACTGTTACTGTAGTAACATAAACATACCACTGTGATTTTGGATTAAATAAAAAATGATTGTTGTTCATTGGAAAATAATGCGATATTTAGACTTTCTACTATTATATTGGATTTGTATTTATAATAGTAATAATTAATTAGTAATATTAATTAATAGTAATAACTAACACGTCTAACTATAATTGGCCCATGCTAGCCAAAACGATGCATATGATGTGATGTTAGTTCATTAGTATATTTTAACATAACAGACAAAAATTGCGTTTGGATTTTTCTTGAATAACATTCTACACATCTTGTTATGACGTTTGACACCTTAAGGAAGTTCTGGCTCTAGAAAGAAATTATGAAAATGTAAAAAAATTAGTGTAGTTGATAGATTTTAATGCACAAAATTCTTTCCTGAAGATTTTTTAATGTTTCGAAAGTTTGTTTATACAAATATTGTATTTAAAAATAGCACATTGACACATTTATTATAATAACTTCATAAATAATGATGAGAAAAATTTGACATCAATACACTTTACGTAAAAGCGTTGTAATACTGTGCCGTTAAAGTTTCAAATTTGTTAGAAAGATAGTTTTGCAAAAAAATTAATACGAAGAATTAGTCGATTGAACGGTTGATATTGCTAGCAAAGTAACAACGTCTCAGTAAGGGAAACGACCGGGAAATTTAAATGCTTTATATAGCTACATGCAACTCCACTGGCCGCTCGTAGTTTACAACTCGAAAACAAAATCAGTTGTGTTAAATAAAAAGATACATGATTCGGAAATTTTCTACTGCTACGTTTTAAATGAATCTGAGTAAATAATATGTTTCATCCATCGTTTTATGTTCAGATATTTGTAATATTTACACAGATAACCTCAAAACTTAAGTGAAAGTAATTAACTGCATTAGTTTGTTTTCATCAGGACCATTTTTGTAATGTAAGGCAAGTGTATAATTTATATTCTAGCACTTCTTTATTTTTTAGTGTATATATTGAGATGATATGGAATCATCAGATTGAAAATTTACTTGAAGATTTGAAATTTCGAAGTGTTTTAAGACTACGATTTGATCGTAAACACAATTATAATTATTTCATGCATTAAATAAAAAGATAGACATGCTAGGATATTAGGTTTATTTAATCTAAAAGCTACATGTTAGGTTACAGAAAGATTTATTAATTTTAAATAGAAATTATAGAAGAAAGAGTTTCATGCAGACGGACCTAAATTTTTACATAAAAAGTTTGAATTTATAAAAAGGATATAAATTATTTAGGTTGTTTTATAGTAATATATGTTTTATGCAACCCAGGTCACATGTTAGGATGGTTTTCCATTTTTCTGGAAGACTTTATCTTCTTGTTAGACATGAATTTAACGTTAAGTAACGTACAAGTCTTTCTGTTTCCCATGATACTAAATCAGTTTCGGGTACATATTTCACTGGAAATAGTTATATTAGATAAGTAATTTAATATTTATAATGTTACAATTTGCTTACGGAGTCTTGCATTTAGAAGGTTTGAGTTCATAAAGATGAAGGTATCAGCTTTGTAGATATCTATTGAATTTTTCAAATGTTGGTTTTATTTTGATATTTTGCACGATTGTTTGGATGCAGGCACTTGGGAGGACTGTATTCTGGACAAGTCTGAGTATAGTTTGATTTCATTTATGTTGTTATTTGTATAGAGTCTTGCAAAGCATCGTTTGACCTTAAAAACGTGTAAATAGTTTTTCTTTAATTGTAAATATTTTTCTATGTAAATTGCATATGTATGAGTTACCTTGGGTAGCTATATAAGCATTTCTTGTACAGGTATAGCTAGATTTAATGAGCTTTCTTTGTAATTAAGTTTTAATGAAGTCGGTGATAGCTGATCGTTTTTATTGATTTTCTTTGTTGTTGTTCAATTTAGACCATAAGTGTCTGATGTTGTTTTAATCGTTATTTTGGCAGCTACATTTCTGTCTTTTTATAATTTAGTTTAGTGTTATTTTTGAACACATGTTTTCTGTTAGTGACGTCATGACATTTGTGATGTGCCGTTGTTTGTGAAATTTCGCTGTTTCTTCAACTGTTTTGGAGGAAACATATAAAAAGGGTTCGAAAAATTAACAATTTCAGTCGACAAAACGTGTTTGAAAGATCCACGTCGGCTCGTATAAGAATTTTCTGAAATAAAAGTAAGGTTATTGTAAACCATATGATATTTGCGTTGGAAGTCAAACGTCAAATTTTAACAAACTGTTAATGGTATTGAATAGATACCTGATATAAATTTAAAGAAGATTTATTTTCGTTTTTCAACAATTATAAGGAATTGTGAACGATTTATTTTAATTAAATCAAGAAGATATCTGTTTCCATTATTGATTTAAATAATCGACTCGTATGAATTTTTAAAATCAGCTGTTTGGATAAATGCTGTAGTACCAATTGAAATAGATTTGAAGTGGATTCGATGACGTTTAGATACAAGGCAAATCAAAAATAAAAGGATTTGGTTCACATTAGAACCACAAAATCATAAACACTATTCTATTCAAATTCAGAATTTATTTTTTGTGTGAAAAGTTTTTCAATAACAAAGTTGTAACATTTAAACAATTTCAACTTGTTTATTCACAACGATAATTAATTTTCATTAGATAAATTGATTTAGCATTTGTAAATATTTTTCCTCTTTGATAAACTTAATTGATGTCAGTTTGTTCAAATGGAGATCGGTTGCAACCCCCATGTCAGGTGGCAACCATAACAAAAATATTTGATTTTCTTCCTATTTCTAATTTTTATTTTAAACAATTGTTTTTATTTTTCTTGTTGGATAAATATTTTATCTATTGTTAATAAAAATAAAATATCTGTGTTTCAACTTATCAATGTGTTTATTTGTCTTGGTGTTTATGCAAGCTTATTTTTATTTTCTTCATATACAGAATTTAAGATTGCTGTTTGTCCAACTGCAGAATTCCAAGTGTATTGGTAGTAAGTTTCTTTTGTTCCAGGTGCAAAAATCAAAAAGATTTTTATAGTTTGTTTATCTCATGCTCCATCAAATTTTAAACCTGAGTTAGTCTATTGGAAGAAGGAAAAACTATTTGAGCTGTTACATTTTTATTAAAGCTAGCCATTTCGATTCGACACTATATTCATATTTTTATTTATCTAGATAACACCTCAATATATAGTGATATTATTTTACTTTTCGTAATAAAACAGTAAATTGAATGAAATTTTTGATTAGAGGAATTGTTTTTTCATTATTTCTTCATGTTTTTAAGTTTGGACTAGACATTAAAAAGTTAACCTTTGTTAGCAATTGGTAGAATTGCTGTTGTTGTTGATGATATGTGAATTGAGCTCTGTAAAATTTGCCTTAAAAAAATAATTAATTAAAAACATCTATAAATATTAACTAAACTATTCTCACATGAGTTCTGATCGCCAGAACCATTGTTTGAAGCAAAACTATGTAATTATTTTATCTCTATTTGTCAAAATAGGGCATCTCCAAAACTTTTGGCTCGGACTATTCCACCACAACTTCCTTAAACCCATTATCGTAATTATTACTATTAGGGCGAAAATCTAAACTATCCACAGAAAACAAAATACTTTTATACAAATGTATAATAAAACCTATTTGGTCCTATGGAGTTCAACTCTGGGGGTGCGCAAAACCATCTAATACGCAGATAATACAGAGAATCCAATCAAAGATACTCAGAATGATCTACAATGCACCATAGTATGTCAGTAATAAGACCTTGCACGACGACTCTAGTATACCGCCTACTGGAGATGAAATCAATAGAATAACAAGAAACTACTTTACTTACTACATCACATTTACTTATAGCTTTATATAGCAGGTTGTAAATATTGCATAACATTAATTTAAAAAAAAATTATCGTAAAAATGTCCATTGGTCGCTTTCTGTTAAACATGGTCCAATTGTAAAACATCATTTAGATTTTTAGAAAGAAGAAACTCTATTTTAAGCATACGCGCTCGTATAATGTCTGTGAACCATTGTCTAATAAGAAATTTGATTATCTGCAGTAGGTACTGTTTAATAGCAAATGTTCATATTATTTATAATTTGTTTAGAATTCATTCTCCTGTTCTGGTATCAGTTGTTAATGGTTGCTGATCCGAGATGAAACAATCTTGGCGTATTTCATTGAAAGGTTGATATGATAATTACACAAAAATCATTAAAATTTTCTGTATATCTATATTGACGGGAATGATTTAGAGAAAGTGCTGTTTTAAAATATCTCACTAAATTAAAAGGCATTAGTTAAAAATGTTGTGACACTGTAATCCACTTCAGATAGTTACTGTATATATACGCTTGCCAAATCATTAAAATACGTAGTTAACTGTGTAGTGTTCACTGACAGATTTAGTACTATTTTATTAATTAATGGACTATGAAAAAACCCTATGACTATCGTTACAAGTATAATCAAAACAAATTGCATTGACAGATTTATCACTTCAATAAAAAACAAAAAACGATTTACACATCGCATGCCTTTGCATGAAAAATTCGTGTTAGCTCGCGTCGTCTTTATATTTCACGTCGCTTGAAAAACAGAGCTTTAAGGTTTCTTTTATTCTTTCAGCTCACGTATCTTTGCTTGCACGTTACCTTTCTGACCGCACAATCTTTGGGACAATCGTTTGTTATGTTGTACTAATAATGGCTTGATTTCAGATTGCTGACAGATCGTTTCGCTTGCTACACTTGGTATGTAGTAGAAACCTACTTTTTTAAAAGTGAATCGTAAATAAGTGTACCCATTAATAATGTGAAAAGTATAGGAAAAATAGTAGGTTAATAGAAAACGAAAATCGTTAACTATTTACTGATCGTGAGAAATGTAACTCGAAAATACTGCCATTTTTCTTCAACTCTAATTTCACATGCTGAACAGCAGAAAATTCATCTTTCTGTTCGTTTAAACTACAACAAATGTTCAATGAAAAGGAAAATTGAACACATTGGTGTGGTTTCTATCCGCAAAGAAATTCTCTGGTAGATCTCACATTCATAATCATTCTTTGATGTCAGTAATTTATTGTTTTAAAAGAGCTCTGGAAGAACATCAAGCGTGAAAAATCGGAAATTCTCCTTTAATTGTAAATTTAGAAAACAATGCGGAATTGATGTCGCATATTTTGCATTTAGTTCCTTAATTACAGGTAGTATGTAAACCATTTCCAATTTATGCTCCTTTCCCATTCGGCTACTACTACGAGAATACAATCCTTAATAAAATAGGGACTTGGTATTCTAGACTCGTTACAAATCTAGTACATAACAAGTATTGTTCATGAATAATAATGAAGATTGGCATCATTATTCACAGTACAATTATGGACCTCTGACGATTTAGTTTCCTGCTTTGTGAATGATAAATTTGTAAATACATACTAAAATGACGCTCCTTTAAGGTTGGAAACGTATGTTTCTTTTTGTTTTTTTATTATACCTTGAAAGCACATTATTAGCGTTTATTCTAAAGCATTTTGATTTTTATATAGCTTTTGAAGCTTGATTCTCCCTGGAATGCAGGCAACACTTCCATAGTATTCTTAAATGCTTATAGGTTGTTTACATTTTGGTTGATACTACTTATGATTTGATGAATATCCTTGCTATGTTACATAAACCTGTACAATGGTGGTGTTGTGAAAGGCTCACAACTTGCATTCATTGCGTAGATACGGGATGGTACTAGGCAACGATAATAATAAACAAGTCGAATAAATATCTCATAAAAGTTATTACTTGTGTTTTACTACCTCCTACAAGAGAGACATATAAGTAGCCCTAACACTACATTGGTGTTAACACCATCCCTACATTTGGTGACCGTACGTTCCTGAAGAAGAATTTAGCAGCACTGGTCTTTCCCTGCTGCCCTGAATTCTCCAGGTGAACAACTGCTAGTTCTCCCTTCATCGTCTGTCATCAGATACTACTCGACTTCTGTCATCGTGAGATCCTGCTACCTGCTTCGCTTGCGTGACTTGTCGTGGCTGGTTAGAGGTGACCGTTGGAACCGGAACTAGTGCTCCTTTTCATCCGATAAGTTTCAAATTATTTTTACTTACTTATTTAATATTTCAAATGGCGACTGTCAAAGTTCCATTTCCAATTTTTACGAGTAACGATATCGACCTATATTTTATTTTGGTAGAAAGATACTTTACTCGTATGCTGATTAATGATGAGCTCGCCAAATATAACTTATTAACACTAAACTTACCTTTCGACGTTTTAGGAGCTCATCGCGACCTGACCATTAACCCCCCTTGACAACGACCATACACTACCTTGAAACGGGCAGTGGTAAAATCTGTCCTAGGACCACGAGAATCTCGAATTAATAACCTTTTGGAGACTCTTCAATTCTCTGGTAGTGTCAAAGAACTACTTTTTAACATCCAAAAATTGGCAATTGATCTGGATTTAACTGAGGAATTAACCAAAGATTTTTTAATAGCTAAACTACTATCAGAACTTAAGATTCAATCCTTAAATTTCAATGACTTACCGTTAATATCCTTTGTAGAAAAATTAGATTTAATTTATTTTATGCAACAGGCACCACAACCTTTAACTACTCCTGCATTAGAAGCTAAGCTAGACAATTTGACGACTAATCTTACTACCATTTCCAATGAGCTTCCTACCATGAACAAGCGACAATCCCCTGTAACTCCCACCATATCTTCGAACCCCCGAAATCCTCAGCATTTCAATAAACGCCGTTCCATGCCTTCGGGCAATGCCAATTCCCAATTGCAACCGTGCTATTATCACAGACGCTTTCAATATAATGCACGTAATTGTACGGGAAATTGTTCATACCAAACAAAAAACTAACTTCGCACTCTCCTGGCTTCCAGGGAGGGCCATGCAGGGTTAATTCAATACCTCCAACTTCTCCTTTACCAATCACTTATTCTTCAATCTTGTTACAGGACCTAACCTACAAAATTAATTTTGTGGTTGACACTGGTGCTGATTATTCCATTTTACCCACTCACGTTGCAGGTTCCTGTAACCAAACCATCACGCCTGCCAACCTTTCATTTATGGCCGTGAACAACACGTCAATTCCTGTGACAGGTATTGTAACTTTGAGGTTACATTTCCCAATTCCTGGCCTACAGCCATGCCCCTGGAAATTTTATGTCGCTGACATATCTACAGCCATTCTAGGCCTGGATTACAGCAGCACAACCTAACCATTGACTGCTTTTCTCGACGAGTCATTTGCAAGACAGATGTTAAGCTCGCCCGAACCCGCAGCCAAGGTTGTCAATTTCCAGCTCCAACAGTGAATCCTCTCACTGACTGCTCTTCTGAGCGGGTCATTTGCACAGCAGATGTCCAGCTCGTCCGAACTCGCAGCCTAGGTTCCACAACCCCCCTAGTTAAGACTGGCACTAAACGCAAACTATTTTCTGCTCAGGCTAATGTTTTGACTCCTCCTTCCGAGTCAATCGTTACTCCTGCGATTTCTTCCCCTTTTCTTCCCTTACCTTCACCCATTGACGTACCATCTTCAGGTACTGTTAACAACATGTCTAGCGATCTTGATGTTTATAGCAAAATGGTAAACACAGACTTCCTGGAGCTTTTACGTAAGTTCGACTACCATCAACCCGTAAAACATACTGTAGTCCATCACATTGACACGACCGGCCCTCCGGTTAAAGCACGCTGTCGCAAACTGAACCCTAATCATCTTTCTTTTCTAGAAGATCATCTTAATGAGCTCTTCGACGCTAACGTAGTACAGCGGTCATCATCTAGCTACGCTACGCCAATTCACATCGTCGGGAAGCGAGCAGTGGGCACAGCAGAGACGCTACCACCTGGTGACGACCAGGACATCACATCCATCTCCCCATCAGACAGTTATCGCTTGGTTGGCGATTATAGGAAACTCAATTCAGTGACAGTACCAGATCGTTACCCGATCCCTTTTTTAACGGACTTTACAAGAAAACTTGCTGGCGCAACCATATTTTTTAAGCTAGACCTCCAAAAGGCCTACTTCGCAATACCAATCGCAGCAGAGGACATTCACAAGACTGCTATTATCACACCTCTGGGGCTTTTTGAGTTCAAACGGATGTGTTTCGGACTACGGAATGCAGCCAGCACCTGGAGTCGTTTCATGGACACTGTATTATCAGGGCTTCCATTTTGTTTTTCATACCTAGACGATATCCTAGTCTTTAGTGCTGATTCGCCGCAACATATTGAGCATTTACACGAAGTGTTTTCCCGATTAAAACACAATGGACTAATTATTAACCTACCAAAGTGTCTCTTTGGAGTCAATAAGCTCGATTTTTTAGGACATCACGTTAATACACGCGGTATCAAACCAATGGCTTCCAAAGTCCAGGCTATAATTGATTACCCATTGCCTTCAAGTCAGAAAGCACTCCGCAATTTTATTGCTTAATTTCGTATTACCATAAATTTGTACCAAACTGTGCGAAAATTTTGGCACCGTTAACCTCTATAGTTATTCCTGGTAAAGCTTCGCTAAAGCCTGTCCAGTTAAGTAGAAGCCTTTAGGCACGCGAAGAATGCTTTGATTACCGCTACTTTATTGGTACATCCGCGAATTAATAACCCTCTTAGTATAGCTGCAGACAGTTCGTCTTCCACTATAGCTGGAGTATTACAACAGTTTGAAGATGGCATGTGGAAACCACTAGCTTTCTGTTCCCGGAAGTTAACCACCACAGAGAAAAAGTACAGTATTTTTTCTCGGGAACTTCTTGCAATATACTTTACTTTAAAGAAGTTTTGTTACTACGTTGAGTGCAGAGACTTTCAAATCTTTACGGATCACAAACCTTTGTGTACGGCGATCAAAAATGATGGTGATCAATATTTACCACGTCAAGAGAATATTCCGGCGGACGCTCTGACAAGAGTTAATCTTATTAACGTCCCTGGACCAGATCTTAATTACGACGAAGTCGCTCTATCTCAAGAACAAGATCCCGAGTTAAACCAGCTCCGATCTCGTAGTAATTTTCAATTCATTTCCCTTCAAACTGCCAACAAATCAAACCTCTGGGTGAATGTTAGTATAGGCCAACCACAACCCTATATCCCGTTCAAATTCAGGTATCCTTTATTCCAACAACTACACAACATCGCACATCCTGGCATCCGTGCTACTAAAAGATTGATTACTCAGCGATATTTGTGGCCATCTATGCACCACGATATTCAGAAGTGGGTCCTACAAGAAGTACCTCCTACAAGAGAGACATATAAGTAGCCCTAACACTACATTGGTGTTAAACCATCGCTACAGTGGTATTACCTCTATTTATATCAGAAAATTTATATGAATTCCTTTCGGATATTTAATGTTCCCTTGACGTTAATATATTAATTTTCAAAGGCAATCTAGAACCAATTAGGTTTGTTTATTAAAGGTTTTTATAATCTGTTTCAATTCTTTCAGTTTACTTCAGTGGTAAAATTGGTTAAATTTAGCTTTCGAAACAGATAAGTATTCCTTTTTCCGACTTTTTTGTCTTAAAACATTTTGGAAGTTGAGCTTAAAACCATAAACTGCGCTAATCACGCTGTGCTTTCCTCAACTGACAGTAGAGAGCGATAATATATATTATTATGATATTTCTAACCATAATATTAGAAAATCATAGTAAGGATTTTATAAAGTTTTTTTTAAATTTTAATTAATAATTTATATCACATTAATGTTAATTGTACAGTTCAGATATTATCTTTGAATTAATTTTTTATTTGTTAAATTGTTTGGATACCATACGTTCACAGTGGTAAGCTCATTTTTATTAGCTATTGTCATGCAAACAATTAGTGTGTATACACTGTAATAATCATTAAAAAAAATGTTAAAAAATAAAGACTGCTTAGAAAAAAAAAATAAAAAAAAGAAGGAAGAGAATAATAAAAAGTCAAAAGGTTGTATTTGTGAAAAAGAATCATTTAAAAGAAAAAATTACGTTAAAAAATATAAACTATCTGTAGAAATACAAATATTGTAATTAATATAACATTTTAATGGTATAAAGATAGATATAAAATGTTATAATAGCTTGGCACATATTGGATGTATAATAAGGAAAATAAAATGTACAAACACTTGGTAGAATAACATTTGAGTATAATTCTTGTCTTGGTAAAATTATTATAGAAAAATTAAGGCAAGGTAATAAGATCAGTGTACTTGAGAAGAAGAAAAGAGAACGATATAATTCTGACATCTAAGTCATCATAATTTGGAATATCTGAGACGAAAACATATAGGTAAATGGATAATACTTATAAAAAAATATATATGCTGTCATGACTTGTCAGGTTTACAAGAAGAGATGGTGTAGAAGTATAAAAAATATATCCTTTTTATGAAGTGGTTTTTCCTTAAGTGCGAAAACAAACTTTTTAAGTAAAACGATACTTGTTGATAAATAGGCATTGTCAAGTCCATGAGTGGAGTTGTGATGGAGGAGTGAAGAACAGAAGAATAAAAACTATCCTTAGTGTTATGAAGTTGTGAGTGCAAAAAACATAAAGGTTAGTCATAATAGAATAAACAATTAAAAAAAAAATTTAAATGAGAGTAAATTATATTATACAATAAAAATTAATATTATTTCTACTTATTGTAAACGTTATGCACATAGGTTATTTGAATGACCTCGAATTAACGTTTCTTGACGAAGAAAGGCGTTTTTAAAAATAGTACTTTATTTAAAAGACGCAAAAGACGGAGCCCAAGTTACAAAATGAACACAGTTTACAGTTAAGTACAATAAGATATTTATTCGTCGTGAATTTAGACAGTATGCACTTGCATAATCACTTAAATACTATTATAAAATTTCAACTTAAAGCTGGTAATTATGATGTTCAGAAAGACCGAGGTAAACAGTAACCATGGCTACCAGTTTCTACGGCTTTCTGGGTAAATATTGCTTGAAAGGAGGTAAACATTTACCCTGGTAAACAGTTTCTACCTTTCAAGCTTCGTTGTAACTCAGACTGAACTGTCCCATAAAGTGCTGGTCTTTATACACTCCTTCTGTGGGCGTGAAATCGTGGCCGTGTGCCTACGTGACTTCCTTATAGAGTCCCAAGTACTGCAGCTGCTGTGGTCTACGTGACTTCCATATAGAGTTCTGCGTACTGCGGCTGCTGTGGCCTACGTGACTTCCTTATAGAGTTCGGCGTACTACAGATGCTTGCTATGCACACACGTGGCCGTGGGTTTGATAAGTACTGCAGCTGCTGTGGCCTACGTGACTTCCTTATAGAGTTCTGCGTACTGCAGATGCTTGTTATGCACACACGTGGCCGTGGGTTTGATACCGCGCCTGCAATCGTGGGTTTGATACCGCGCCTGCAATCGTGGGCGTTTGAGGCGTTTAGGTCGCATACATTTATAATGAGGTCGCACTTCGCTTGGGTAATGAACAAATGTTAACTGTCGTAATATAATTATGATAAAAAAATATTAAATAAATGAAAATATAAAATATTAATTAGTAGGCGAATAAAAGAAAAATTTTGACATTTCAATATTGCTATTCAATATTTTTAAGGTTATGTCTTATACCTGAATTAAGGTTATAATAAATGTCATTGGTGTATGAAAATTTAAATGAATAATATCTGAACGCATTAATAGTAGAAAGTGTTACTTTATACATCCCTGAACCCAAATATTATGTTATGATCTATCAAAGATATTAAAGTCATTTATTAAAAAAGAACATTACTATGTTACACATGCTGTATCATAATAATATAATTTTGCTAAATAATTTAGCATAAATAAATAAAGTATTGTAATTAATTAGGATGGTAAATAAAAGGGAAAATATATTAGAAGAGATAAATAACAAACTGCATAGCATGGAGCAAAATAATGCCAGGATAGAAAACGAATAAACATGACTGATGTGCAATCAGAGATAAAAAATTTTAAATTGAAAATAATACCCTTAAACTTGAAAATAGGAAATTGAAAAAAGCAGTGAAGGGCCAAAATAAGAAAATAAAATGTTTGGAGAAGAAAATGAAAAAGAGAAATTTATTAATTTACGAGATAGAAGAAAAAGGGCAAGAAAACGAAGCAGAATTAAATGGAAACATTGAAAAAATAATAAAGAAAATGGAAGTAAAAGTAGACATTCAAATGGTGTAATAGAGACAAGAAGGCTCGGTCTAAAGCAAAATGGAAAAAAACCTATATAAAGTTTATATCTAAAGCTTAATAAAGCTAAGAAAACAACATCAAGATGGATATACTTAAAGCGACGAAAGAGTTGACTGGAATTTGTAATATTTGTAAATAAAACTGTTTCCAAAGATGTATAAGGATTAAATAAGTAATTATGCCACCGATATGAAAGAGGCAAAAAAAGGAATATAATGCGCGTTAAAAATATGATAAACTTATATCAGAAGTATATAGAAATACCTTGGCGGAGCTTGTAAAAAGAATAAACATCGAAGAAAGAATAGTAAAACAACAATGCAAACTAGTTGACAGAGAAAAGAAAAAGAAGAACAATAAGTGAAAGAACTCCTCAAGAAAAGAAAGTAAAAACGCCTAGGCATGAAGAATATGAAATCTCAACAGGATCAAAAAACTAATAAATGACGGGCACACTGGAGATAGAAATAATGAACTGGCAATGGAAAATGACAAGCATTTGGAAATAATGTCAAAACTAAAGATAAAAATATAGGATTAAAATACTAGCACTACAAGAGATAAGATGGGAAGGGGAGGGTAAAATAGAAGATAATTATACGCTGTACTACGGAAACAGGCTCATAACGGAACGGGATTTATAGTTAATAAAGACACAGATAGAGAGAAGTAAAAATTAGAATAATTAATTAAAGAATAACTTATCGTATATGTATAAGAATAAAAAATGAAATCTAAAATGCAACAAAAATGAATGTTTATACACCAGCAGAAGTGGAAAATGATAGTGAAAAGAATCAGTTCTATGAGGCACTCATAAAAGTATGCAAGAAAACGTTAAAATATGATATACTAATGGAGGATCTAAACGCGAAAAATATTAGGAAAGAGGATTATTGGAATAATGTACACCAAATATAGAATATACAATACATAAAGAAACTAATAGTAACGGAGAAAGGGTTTGTAATTTAGCTTAAGAAATGAACATGTCTGTAATGAGTACAAAATGTATAGATAAAATACAACACAAAGAATCAAATCAAATTGATCATGTGTTAATAAACAAGAATAGAACAGAATACATGATGTACGATCATACAGAGAGGCAAATGCCGACTCTGACCATATCCTAATTATACCAGAGTTACTTGTAAGAATTTTTATTATTAACACCAAAAAAAGAGTGAAATGGGAAGAAAGGATTGCAAAGTAATATTAACAAGTAAAAAGAGAAAAACTAGATTAAAGTGGTTAAGAACAGCACAGGCAAAGAATTAGGAATTGTACAAGTACAAGGTAGCAATGAAAGAAACCAGGAAAATGATAAGGCAAGGTGTGGCTCCTACATCAATATTAGGAGTATTTTGTTTGTGGTAAGTAGTGTATTTAGCAGATCAGCATGCAAATGCTCTACCTGGTAGTTATAGTTATAAATACAAAATAGCGGTTAAATTACATCAGAGGTTTTGATATCCCAAAAACATAAATTACTGACAACTTACTTAATAATATTTTATTCACTTTCCAAAGAATTGTCACTAACTAGGATTTATGGGTACACGTCTTTTAAGTACTCATATGGGAGGCGAGGTGATGGAAAATTGCAGTGGGCACTTGTGAATATTATTAAAGAAGTTAAGAGGCTGTTAAACTTATTAGATCTTTGATATTTGGAATTTGCAATTCTGATTCTAGTAGTGTTGCAGATAATGCGACGTAGTAATGATGTTTTCTGCATTTTCTGCAATTAATATGGCGACGCTACCGGATGTATGTTGGATGTAAGAATTGTGTTAATAAGTGAATTGTCACTCAAGTATTGTGTTGTGTGTGATCTTGGAATCTGATGCTGTTCGCAGAATGAGATTCAGCGCAATTAACACAAGTAGGTATTTAACAATTGTATTTAACGCAATAGGGTTGTAGACGACAATAATTATGTGTGTGTCCATATCGATGACAGACAGCGTGTACACTGAGGAATAGTTTAATTTAAAAATCCCGTCCGCTTTATCATATTTTGTTAACTGCACAACGAAGTTAACAGCACAACTCTAATTAGCGGCATAGCAGCTTTGGCTTTGTTCATTAATCTACATAGTCACTGTTTGAATGGGATAAGTTTTAACAAGTTCATTATAAATTTCTTGCACCTTAAGAGAGGTTGGCACGTTGCGTAGGATGCCATTTGGAGTTTCTTGTTCTGGATTATGGCATGGATTATGTATGGAAAGGTAGATGGTAGATTGTTTTCTGTGAAGTGTTTGGATAAATTGGGGTCTAATAAAAGTCTTCAATCGTAATCTTGTTTATGTTTCGAGCCCTTTTTGTAAATCTTCATAATCATGACATAAATCAAAATGATGAGTAAAATGTTTTAATAATAAATAATAATAAATTTATTATAATCTACTTGACAATTGTCTCGACAGCTAAGCTGACATTATCAAAGGTAATAAATTTTTATCTAGTTATCTATTTTTTGTATTTACCTTAGCGACGTGTTTATCTATCTATCTAAACAATTGTCAGGTAGATTATAATTTTGTAAAACTTTTCACTAATCAGTTCTCATTGACTATTGCTTGATAGTTATTTGCGTCATGTAAATACGAGAAAAATTTTTGAATGTTATGATTGATTGTTAGTTTCTTCTGTTAACTAATTTTCTAAATAATAAATAATGATTGAAAACGCTTGTTTAATTTTCCTGTATCTACCCATTCCAGTTATCTTTTGTTAATAACCGACATTTATACTCCTCACGCCTTCATACAATATCTTTAAAGTTGAAGATTATTCTTGATGCACAGGTTAATACTGTTCAGCTGTATTAAATTATTTCCGTGATGAATTAGTGTTGTTCTGTTTCATTTGCAGCTTTGAGTGAAAACTGAGTACAGTCATACAAAAACTTTTCGTTATTAGTAGAATTATCACCTGCAGTACATAATTATCCTGTGCATAGGGTTTCTTTAATAATAAATATAAGCCACATTTAGTAGTACTGCATTGTATTCGATCTGTTATTAGATAGAAAATATTGTGTGGTTTGATTAGAGCTTTAGATTGGCGTTCAATTAAGTGACACCGCATAATCAATTTCAGTAATCAAATCTAATCACGCCAATTCCGCATTAAGTTCCATTTCAAGCCTTCTTAAACCTTGCCTATCAAAATTAGAAGAATACATCATGACAGAACAGTTTAGATGTAGCTGTTAATGACAATGATTAAAATTCAATTTTGTGAAACTTTCAAATCAAAACAGCTGAAGCAAATAATTGCGTGAGCTCTATACTAAACAAAAGCAATTAAGATTTTCTTCGTCTCTAAATTTTTAATTGGAAACGGGGTCAGCATCAAACAATTTCAAATAATTCAATTTCACAGTCTTCGAAAATTAAGGCTTTATTCCGATAAATTCTGCCGTATCTGTATCTATACATTTTCGGTTATCAATCATAGTGTAAGTAATCCTATTACGGTAATTCCTAGCTCGCAACCATCATCAGTTTTATATATTAAAGATACATACTTTTCAGTAGAGGGATATCGATCGCAATTCTGTTATAAATATTATTTGTATTATCAAATAATGGTTACGTACCCTAAAGATATAAATAAAAATATAAAGATAACTATAACGTTCACACCCCATTTGCTCGTTAATAAAGATGATAAAAAATATCATTTAGACAATAAAAAATCCCAAATACATTATCAGGAAAAATGGAAGGCTACCGTGTATTTAACAGAATTTATCATTGGAATGATACAATCTTTTATGTTGAATATAGACCATTTTGTACGATTTACCTAAAACTTTCAACTAAAATAATAATCTCAGATTTAATATACTTCGACTTAGTCTCAATTTAACTATTAAAATGGCTTTATGTCTCCGATAAGCTCAATAAGCTATAATTTTGACAGTAACTTAATCCTTCTAATAGCTTCCTTGGTATAAATGATTGTAATTTGATACAATTCAACCAGCAGTCCATTAAAGAATTTAACGATCTTACTTTATTAGTTTGAAAACTCAACAATTTTATGTAGGTGACCATTTGCATAAAACGGGATGATAAAATTCTTTCATATTTTTTACACAGGATGCTGCAATAATGGTCAAACAGCTATCATAATCCGCGCTTTTGGCACTTTACGACGCAGCAGATAAGCGCCAGTAATTAATGCCTAGCAAATTCGGCATTATACATATTAAGTAAGTAGTGGTCTAAAGCAAACGGTTTTAGTGCAAATTAAAATTAATGAGAACGTATACTATAAAACTCGACCAGACGTTTTCATAATTGCGAAATACATTTCTAAAATAAACACCGGAAAGATATGTTTAAAATGTAATGTAGGTGTACGGATTCATGGTTGCAATAAAGCTTAACAATTCCTGGTATGCAGCACATCAAACCAAAATTTTGTCTACAGGAATATAAATGATGATATGCATACAATTTTCATGAATGGTATATTACATCGTAATTAAACTGTAAATTTTGACAACGGTGTGAAATCGCTCTAATTTATCGAGAGGTAAACACAGAGAGAATTAAGCCCTTTTTTGTAAAACTCGTAACATTTAAATCATTAAACCACCAAAACCATAAAACTGAAAAAAAAATTGTTTTAAAAAAGTGAGTTTGGTGGACACTGGTTTAAGAAACACAATTGTAGCTAAATACACCGATTAGACTACATTTTTAACATGGTAACTGATACATTGGTGTACCTGACGGTAGGTGAAGTTACAGTTTTTGACTATTATTTTCGTTTGATTCTAGTTAGTTTATGAAGACCTAGACTCAGCGTCCGTTAATGTTTACTTTAAACGTGTTCATCATTTTGATCTTCCAGCCAGTTTTTACAATATTGTATTGAATTCTTGGTTGAGTGATGTAAACAATGTTACCGATCGTATTAAATATATGATTAATTAGTTACACTTCATGTTAAAAGTAGTGTATCTAACACAACGGATAATATTTAACGATTAATTTTATCGCTAGAAATAAAATCACCAATAATATAATACATTATTTATAAATTATAAATACTGTCACGTGGGGTTTTCGTGACTGGAGGACGTAGTCAGAGGTAGAAGGGAAAAGAAAACACAATGCATAAAAACAACTATGTACTAATAACAAAGTAATAAAATACAAAGTAATAAAATATTACACATGGTGGTTATATAGTGTGAGAACGTACAGGTCCTACTAATTCTAACATATTTAACCATGAGGGCGGTCGGAACCACCCCATCTAATACTAGATCTACAAACTAAGCGTATACATATAGAGAGCCTTGACACAACTCCCTATTAACTAAGCAGAACTAAGCGAGAGAGAGCCTTAGCACAACCCTGTCATAACTAAGCAGAACTAAGCGAGGTGAGGGGAACGGTAACCAATGCCGCTTGGCATCAGGTTCCAACCCCTAACCATAAAATAAATATAAAGGTACTCACCAGCTTGCTTGGAGATGTAGTCTTGGAATCATTTTACTGACTGAATTGTAAGCTCAAAGCAAGCTGGTTATATACTGCTCAACGCATAAGAGAATAGCATAATAGTGGAAAGTCGTAGGATGGTGCTCCAAGTATGGAATCAAGGAAGCTCACGCTTCCTGGTTGCAGGATCGTGGGTAGTTTGATTGCGAGTTGACCGTACCAGGCACGAAACTGTGGGTTGAGCGGAAGTGTGCTGGTTTCTTCAGAGGAATGTGCAGCTGGTTGTGAATTACGTGGGTTGCCCAGCATATACGGGAGTAGCGTAGGTAGATATGTTGCATGCCAACTAATGCAACTTGCAGTTGAGATTAACATAGAAATAACCAGTCGTGGGTGAAGCGGAAGCGTTTCTTTGAAGGAATGCGCAGCTGGCTCCAAGTCGTAGGAGACGAGACCGAGGCTGCTTGACTAACGTGGGCAACTGAATGTGGCCTTTCACGATATTTGCGCAAGTTGTAGAACTTATAAAATTATTCAAGTGGAAATAATTTCCGTTTGTGGCAATACATATTGGGAATACAATTTCGAGCAAACGGCAGTCTCGTTTATGTTGTATGAAAAAGCTTATTTATTTGTAGGTATTTAATATTAATAATAATAACTGCGCATTCTATTATGATTTACTTATTATTAGAACAGTTTCCTTTTTTGCAAACATTAAAAGCAGATGTTTGTAAACAGTAATACACTGATTACAACCACAAATTCTGTTTGTATAAATGTATATTCGATAAAAGATAAGGAGTGAGTATAATTGTGGTGACCTGTGTTGGTTAAATAAAATCCAATCCGAGACTTTCAATTTTATTCATGATCATTCACTTCGTGGTGTTCTAAATAAATGTTAGATTATGTTAATTTAGTATTAATTACTTAATGATTATTTTTATTTAAAATAAATTAAAAATTAAAAAAAGAGTACAACGTGGCAACCAGACAATGAAACTATTAAATATATATATGCACGAACAAAAAAGAGATTGGCGTATGGCAGATTGTGCTGTTTAGTACTCGGTTTTCAAAATAAAGGACAAGGTTACGAGACAGTAAAGAAACTTGTACCAAATGCAATCATAAAGACTTACCCATACGAAAGTAAATATTCCATTTCTTTTTTTGCCAACTCATTTATTATCAATACACAGACTAAAATCACAAACACAATAAAATGTGATTCAATGCATATAATTGTCTAAATACTGTTTTTAAACGTACTGTAATATCTTCTCTGTTTTGGGTGGAGTAAAAGACGGTTTGTGGTTAATAAGCTTTATTCTTGTACTTTTAATGGTGAGAGAATGAATGCTTTGACTTTGGTTTATGAATATTTTTCTGTTCTCTCTACTTTTCGTTGCCTTGGATACTACAAATTATCCAAGGCACTGGTGATCATTACATTACTCTTTAGTTTGGCAAACACGGTATTTAATTCTGTATGTGAGGTAGGTCGTGAAACGTTCTAGCAGTCTCCAAAATAGTACCTTTTTAGCAATTTTTTGATATGCAATCAATAATAGCTTAAGGATGTTTTGTTCCTATTGACGAGTACTATTACACATTAAATGTATGCTGAAGAACAATCTGTATAATAATAGTACTACAAGATAATATTAGATAATAGTTATGTTTTGACTTCTATACCCGAAAATGATTTACAGGGTGATTATCACAGACCAAACCGATGGCTGATCGACAACTACACTAAACTGCTAATGACTAATCACTAAGTCATTAATAATGAATTCATAAAATAGGAATTCAATAAAATTGGTCAGAAATCAATACATAATTTTGTTCATGTGCTAAATCTCTTCAATGCATTCTCTACTAATCTTTAGTTCTTCTTAGAACTAGCGAAAACGAATCCTTCGAACTCCCAAAATCTATTTCCTATCTTTTCGAAATTTTCATCGGTTACTGCCGTGAATGATAAACCTGAATACTTTGCATCTTGTTGAAATAACCCAGTTCATATTGTAACAGTGACATAGAAAGGTGTAGACTGTTAACATATCGGCAATAATTCGTCATAAATATCCGTGACCGTTTTATTTTTTTACTTGTACTTCATTAGTGCTCTGTAGAACTTCCGAACACATCCATTTTCACTCGACATGTTGTTGAGGAACATCTTACTGCTCTAAGACAAATCTGTCGATTGGACTCTAATTCGGTATAAATACTAACAATGTATGTACGCATGCGCAGTAGTGATATTAGTACTATAAAATAATCTTTTATATGGTAGACTCATTCCATCAGACAGCCCTCGTATTTACAAAAACTGACCATATACTGTTGATTTTAACAATGTTTCCCTAACTCAATTTGTGTTGAATATTGCAGTGGTAACTTAATGTAATATCAATTCAGTGATAAAAATAAATAGGTTACTTTTAAAGTCAATAGGGGTATATATCTTAAAGTAACTAAAACCGTTTAGTTAAGGGTTCATATTTCAAAACCTGTATAAATCTCCCTGTAAAGTTTTACTTTTAAAAGTTATAACTTCGAATTGACATTCCAATTAAGCCAGTAGAAATCTCTAATTGAAAGGTTAACAAAACACTTCGTTCGTATGGCTGTGTTATTTCAAAGTAATTGTCCACGCCTACGCATTTTAACAAACATTAATCTATCCCGTTTGTCGATTGGCTTACACGTCAATGGATTAGCCATTATAATAGACCCCTATATTTGGACTGAAAAAAAACTCGTTGCAGATGAATGATACTAAATCCAATTCAAACTTTATTAGTATATCTATATGTCGAACGAATGATATATTATGTAGATACTGTCACAAACGGAAATTACTTCGAATTAAATAATTCATAATATAATATCTATTATTCCGTTAGTGCAAATGTTACTCCAAGGTTATGTTCACGTCTGCAGCAACGACCCACGGTTTGGAAGCAGCTGTGCATTCTTGTGCATTCTTCGTAGAAGCGCTCTCGCTTCGCCCACAACTGCATTAGTTGGCATGCAACATATCCGCCTACGGTACTCCGTATATGCGGGGCAACCTACACGATTTACAAACAGGTGCACATTCCTTAAGGAGAATCTACCACACTTCCGTACAACCAACAGATTGGTGCCAGGCACCAGCAGCTCGAATGCCAACTACCCACAAGTCTGCAACCAGGAAGTGAGCTTCCTTAGTTTCATACTAGGAACTCCAACCCACTGATTCCCACTACGATGCTAATTTCTTCCGCGTTCAGCAGTATATAACCAGCTTGCTTGAGCTATTCAATTCAGTCAGTGAAGACGGCTCTAACACTACATCTACAAGCAAGCTGGTGAGTACTTTTTAGATTATCTAATGCTTAGTGCCTAGTATGAGTGGGTTGCGCCAAAAGCCCACTCTGTTTTGGTTATGGGAGTTGTGTCCAGGCTCCCACGCTTAGTTGTAGATCACTAGGAGTTTCAACTCCTACGCTTAGTTTATAGATCTAGTGCTAGAGCAGGGTTGGCTCCGACCACCCTCGTGATTGTATTAGTTTAGGAGGACATGTACCTCCTCACGATGATAACCATTATGTATGTAAACCTTTGTACTCTCTTTATTGTTGTTAGTATATAGTTGTTTTTTTTGACTTGTGTTTATTTTCTCTCTACCTCTGACTGCGTCCTCCAGTCACGAAAACCCCCACGTGACAATACTATGTATTTAAAATACATTAAATAAGTATTATTAAACTTTATTGATATCTTTATAGTATTAACTATACTATTATCAAAATCAGCATCTCATGAAATTCGCCAGAAAAGTGTACAGCAACATATCTGCAGATGCTTAACACTGCCACTGCACTATCTTCCCAGTTGGAACAACTCTTACCTTAAATTTTAGAAATAACTAAATATGTTGTCATAGATAAATAACTAAAAATCCATCATTTCTGATTTTAATGATCATTTTCCTAACTTCAAACGTTTCCAAGAATAAAGTTTTATTTTCATTAATAGACAATTTTAAACAATAATAATTAAAAGCCTTATTAATACAAATATTTATTCCTTCCATTTTAATGTTAAAGTCAAATATTGTATAGAGGAGAAAAGAATGCCCTTGGTACGTGCGTACCAAATTTAAATTTTAGATAATTTTAGTCTATTTTCGACACTAAAATATAGAAATAAAATGTTTATTTCAGGTTACACTTTCAGATAAGGATTATTACTTGTGTAAAAATAATTCGTTTCTCACATGTACCAAGTTCCTCTTTTGGTCACGTATTCCGACCTTTTCGTTTATTATCCAGTCAACAGAAGTATCTGTACAAAACTATTTCTTTGAAGCACGGTAATAATATCTTGAGTAAAACCTTCGACAGTTCACAAAAGAATAATTGCCTTCGGAACTATATTTTATAACGCATAATTACAGTAAGGTTGGTTTCATTCTGATAAAACTTTTTTTTCACGAAATTTTGCACCTGCCTGTATTTTTCGATAAAATATAAGAGGAAATTTAGTTCAATTTAGTTATTGGTTCTAATGATATCAGGCCCAACTTGTGATTAGAATCTTGTTAATTATAATCGGTCCCTTTTCGAATATGTTTTACCAATTTAACAATAATTTAATAATTTAAAAAGTGAGAATTATTGTAAAGTTTAAAGATTTATTTAAAAAAGAAAGATCACAGTTCCCAGCACATCCTCGTCTGATTTTGCCGTACATTGTCTTCGATACATCCGCAACATTTACAACATTTTTGTGTCTCTCAAACAGACGTGTACGTAACATACATTCATTTCCGTAATCTTCAGTTAGTGTCTGTGGGAGTTTTGTTCCAATTTCAATCAAATTTCAAATTGATTCATTGTTATGTTTTCTAACAATTAACTAAGAAAGCCAAGACTATAAAATGAAAATTACTAACATATGTTCATTAAAAAGAATTTAAGTTCCCTTTGACTCCTATATACTCATTTCACTCATAGGTGAATTAATAATAAGGACAATTTGTTATAAAAAGTTTAAACATTGCAAACTATAGAAGTACTTACAATCTCAAAAAGAACTTTTTTAAACATCCAAATCATTTTATTGTTGAATGACTATTCACTCTAGGACAAAAGTATTAAAAAAAATTAGCATTTATGAAACAAGTTGTAAAAGCTGTCTTGTTTGTTATATAACGCAACATCCTATTATGAATTTCGCACTATTAATAAAAAAAATGAATATAATAATTCAAACAACAATTGTTTTTGAAGTTTGAAGTGAAGTTTTTCCTGTTCTATATTCATTGAACCCGGCTACAGCTGAAAAAGTTCTGAAAGTTAAACTAACACAATTTCGGATACCAAAGACTCCGTAAGTTCGATTTTTTTCTTTCAATTCTGTAAATTGTATATTCCTTAGAAAATCAATACGACAAAATCATATTTGCATAAATTTACGAAAATATTACTTTGGGAGTTTTCATATAAATTTCGAAAATTCGAATCGAACCGACTAAATGGTAGGTTGAATAGCGGCAAGCAACTAAGATAAACGGAAGTGTACCTATTATTAATAGGCACTTCTTATCCTGATTACGTGTTTTTCATACAAAAAGATCATCGTGAGGATTATAAGATTTCATTAGCAGGCATAGGAAGTTTTTGCCGTCAGCATTAAGCCTTTTCTGGGGATTTTTAAAGATGCTGTTTCAAATAATTGTCATTAAAATTGTTGTTGCAGTCTAAAAATATTTTTTATATAAAATGTAAAATGCATAAGCAATGAATTTAAAGCAATTGGTCTTTTAAAGGTTCTGTTTGTTCGACAGTTTATCTAAGTAACATGAATCACCACCAGAAATGAAATAAGACGGGAAATCATTATATGACTTAAAGTACATTAGGTCAGTAACTTACATTAGGTAAATAGATAACTGTAGAGCCACAGTAATGAGTAAAGTACCTATATAAAGACCATAAACAGCAAATATTTTATATAGAATAACGTAGTTATTCTCTATTTTGCTCAGTTTAAACAACACGTCTTAAAAGCTACCGACAGCTTTTAAGACGCCAAGTTGCATTAGAGAAAAAGAAGTGTCGAATATAATTCTCAAGAAATTCAACTTCAACTTGTCCTTTTAACAACAGCAATTATTGATGAAATCAATTTTAAATGAACAAACTCCGAAATTACAAATAAAAGAATATTGAACTAGAATTTAATAGAGAACAGAGCTTTTATTATTTCATACCTTTTAAGTGGAACGTTTATTTCCGCTCTTTTGTTTGTTCAACTTTTCGTTTTCTATTCATTTCGATTAAGAAAGCTCAATATATAATACTGATGACATTTTTATTATCGCGTTCATAAAGTTTTCTGGTGGAAAGCATTTATTTAGGTGAAACTTTTAAAAATGAATGAATATGCAGATTGGTAGAGCGAAATAGGATTTTAGAGAACACAGATTCGATTTCGGTTTTATGAAACAAATAAAACGAGAAAACTGAGTGCAAGCCCAAATGACAGTATAGCAGCGGCGGGATTTTCAATATGCATGAAACCTGGAGGGAATCTGTATTTACTCCGATGAAAATGTGCAGGTGAAGTAATACATTTAAATTCTTCAGACACAGGTAATGCAAGTTCACATTAATTTTTTACTATATTCTCAGGTTTATTGAGATATTAAAAACAAGGAATAACAATAAGTGTTTAGAACTAACAATAGGATTACCTACACATGACCAGGTTTTATTTTATTTTCTTTTTTTATTACGTTTGAAACTCTAACAAAATAACAATTTTATGTTACACTAATTAAAATTATACGCATTACGTATAATGAACACGTAAAAGGGATGGAAAGCTCAAGGGTCTAGTTTGGATTTTGACGGGATTACTGTGAGATTATTTCAAAGTACCCAATGTAAACAAACAGATTGAAATGCCTCCACCTCACATCATCTAGGTTAAAGCATAGTTCATCAAAGATTTATCATGTACCTACATACATAACAAGAATATAACTTTAAGGGTGTTAATATATTAATAAATACAAATTCGGATTAGAATTTTAATAAAGTAAGTGAATTTTTAAGCAGGTAAGTTGGTTACCATTAGAGCCAAATAAATTAGTCAGAAAATCAATTACTCATCTTTGTATTAAGGTTATAACGAATTAAGTATGGTTCTGGTAAATGTCTCTGGTGTCATTAATTACCCACGAAAACGGATTAACACATACTAGGTATGCCCAAAATTAAACCATCTTATAATAGGTTTAATAAATTACACGATATGAAGACGACTGTTTTAATAAGTGAGGATCCAGGGTTCATTATGTGGAGTGAATAGTAAATAACTGTCTAATATTTATATAACAGGAAGTTATACGAATAAATCATCAGTAACTTAATAAATAGTACATACGTACTTTTATTACTACCTCACTATTAACTTTATTAAACCGAAAATTGGAAAATATAGTTTACTTTAATCGTTGTTTAGGTTAATATGGGTAAAAACTGGATGAAATACGAGTTCTAAATGAAAATGAATTTTCTTAAAATTAAGTTTCTACAGAATAACGAGTATCAATAACATTTATTGATTAACATTAATATATTTTGGTTTTCTTATGTTGATGTCATTTTAGCTTGTTTTATCCTTTCTTTTAAGGTTATCAAGGAATTTTCAATTCTTATTAATAGTCTCCACCGAAACTAAATTTTACATTAGAAATATAACAAAACAACGCTATTTTTTATTTTTTTTTTAATTTATTAAGCTAGCTCAGCAAACTAATTGCTATACATAGCTAATTTCATGGATATAAAATTGACAATACGGATAAGTTAGGAACAGTTAATATAAACAATACAGTTTGATTAGCTAATCACTATCATCTGTTAAATATAAGTCTTGTGGTAATCTTCGTTTGAGTCTATTATGTATATTTCTTTGTCCAATGTTATAATACACTGCACTTTCACTTTGATTTATATGTAGAAAGAATTTTTTAGTTAATTTGCTTATGTGTTCACTAATTGTTTCCATACTTAGTTCGTAGTGGATCTGATCATTTCTCACAAACCATGGAGCATTGATTGATATTCTTAAAACTTTATTTTGAACTGTTTGTAGTTTTTTAAGGTTCGTTTTTGATGCATTTCCCCAGACACAGCAAGCATATGTTAGAATAGGTCGTATGATTGACTTATATATGAGTAACGCACATTCTATGTGTAAAGGAGATTTCTTATTTATTATGGGATATAATGATCGAAGTCGGACATAGCATTCATTAATCTTCTTATTGATGTGGAAACTCCAACTTAGACGGGTATCCATATATAAGCCCAGGTATTTAACGGCCGAATCTCTGTTGTTCCATATAATTGGAGTGCCATTGATTGTTATATTTTCTTCTATATAGATTCTGCGCAGAGTAAAAATCTTTGTTTGGCATTTAGCAGCATTTATTTTGATTTTCCATTTATTGAAAAAGACTGTTACTTCATCTACTGCTGTTTGTAGATAGTTAACTGCACTGTGCAGGTCGTAGTCTTGTACGATTACTGCTGTGTCATCTGCAAACGTGGATAGCATAGAATTATTTGGAATTGGAATGTCGTGCATGTAAATATTAAAGAGTATAGGACCTAATATACTCCCCTGCGGAACTCCTGCTTTTATAGGTTTTATGTCTGAAATTAACGAGTTGATACGCACAGAAAACGTTCGATACTGTAAAAATGATGATAATATTCGGATAAGGTAATCTGGCAATTTCAGTTGTATCAGTTTGTAAATTAGACCATCTATCCATACTTTGTCAAATGCTTTTTCAATATCGAGAAATATTATGACAGTATAGTATTTATTTTCAAATCCACGTTCTATAATCTCAGTGATACGGAGCAGTTGTTGTGAACTGGAACGGCCTTTTTTAAATCCGAATTGGTGATGTGGTATTATGTGATGCTGTTCTAATACTTTGTCGAGCCGAATAAAAACTACCTTTTCTAGAACCTTTGATAAAGTTGTCAATAGACTTATAGGTCTGTAACTGTTTGAATAGTTTTTGTTTTTTCCAGGTTTCAAAAATGTTACTACATGAGCATATTTCCAAACACTTGGGAAATAGCCTATACGTAGTATTGCATTAAATAAACTAGCAAAAAAAGCAAGAGATTTCGCTGGTAAATTCTTTAAAATAATATTCGTGATTAAGTCATGTCCGGGAGATTTTTTATTGGGAAGCTGTACAATAATTGACTTAATTTCTTCGACCGTGGTTGGTTCAAAATCTGTACTTTCGTTCATTTCATAGTTACTTAGCTGATTACTAACTTCTTCAGCAATTATATCATGTTCTTCTATATCCGTGGTGAAAGTATTTTGTAAACAAGTTGCTAAGTAGTTACATTTTTCTTCATCAGAGCTGTAAAATCTATTGTTTTGGTCTACTAGAGGTGCTATTATGTTTGGTTGCCTCAGAATTCTTTTGGTAGCTTTCCACATTGTTGGATCACCAGGTTGCAGTTCCTCGATGTATTTTTTATAAGAGCTTATTCTTAGATTATCTAACTCCCATTTTACTTGACGAGCAATCTGATTAAACAATCGTTTTGTTTGAGGCAGTCGGGTTTGTTGCCATTCTCTTCTCACTCTATTTTTCTCTCTAATAAGATTAAGAATTTGTATAGGGGTATAGTTAGAAGTTCGCTTTCTGTATGAATGCAGCGTTGTAGATTCAGCGATTGATTGCTTAATTGCTTCTGTATAGTGGTTAACTGCTATATCGATTTCTTGACGATTATATATAGGGCCAACGTTCTTCATGTTGTTGTCAAGTCTGGTTTGAAATTTAGTCCAATCAACCTTGCCGTTTATTAGCCTGGGAGGTAACGTTGTCTGAACTGGAGTTACATAAAACGTAATTAGAACCGGCAGATGATCAGAATCCATTTCAGTAAGGACTGTCTGGTATATAGGTAAGTTGAAGTTCTTATATAGGATTATGTCGAGAATGTCTGGTTGATGATCGGTTCTGGTTGGGTAGTAAGTGTATTCGTCTGGTGCTGCTATTTGAATTCCGTAATTTGCAGTAAGATTAAAAAGTCTAACACCATTTGGATTATTCGTTCTGCAGTTCCACATGGTGTTTTTGCAATTTGGATCACCTATCACAAGTACAGATTCATTGGTTTGGAATAAGATTTTCAAATCATTTTCAAGCAAATGGAGTCTAGGTTGTTTATACGCTGCAATTATCACCAAGTCTTGATTGTTTTCTATGCATACTTTAATGGCGACTGCCTCAATGTTTGTTAAAGATAATGGTTGAAGTTCATAGTGTTGTAGTTTCTTTTTGATGACTATGGCAACGCCTCCAAATTCTGTTTCTCGATCTTTTCTATAAACTACGTAATTTGGAATTTTAAACAAATCATTGGTATTGAAGTGTGTTTCGGAAACACAACAAATGTCCACACCGTATCGATCAAGAAAAGATATAAATAGAGTTCTTTGGGATTTTAACCCGTTTGCATTAAAGTTCACAATTCTTAAGTTGTTGATTACTCTCACATTATTTTGAACCATTGCTTAAAAATCTCGGAAGAATTGCTGTTATAAGAGGAATAAGTTTATCTAAATGTGGGATGAGTAATTCGACAAGTTTTTCCAAAATAAAAGAAAGACTATTTATGCTTTGGCTGTTGTCGTCTGATGTAATAGTGTGGGTTGTACCTTTTGAAACCACGTTAGCGTATGTTGTACCTGGTGTTACTGTACTATTATATAGGTTGGGACCATTTGAAGATATGCTGTTACTATTTTTTGATTCAGATGTTCTCTGTTGATTTACTTGTTTCTGTGTAATTTTTATTAGTTGGGGACAGCCCTTATAGTTTGCAGGGTGGTTTCCCTCACAGTTGACACATCTCGGCGTTTCATCTCGATTTTTAGGACAGTCTGTGTATAAATGTGCTCCAAGACATTTTACACAACGTGGTTGTAAGTGGCAGTAATTTTTGGTATGACCCCACCTTTGACAGCGTTTGCATTGAGGTGGGTGATTTAAAACAGCGCTATTGATTATTTGGATTTAACTATTAAGATTAACGCACACAATCTATTTGAATTTTCCATATATACTGCGGTGATTTCCACAGATAAAAGAATTATGAAAAATAAATATATTACTTCACCGATGAAATATCTAAATTAAAATTACAGATACGGTGAATTAAATTATGAAAACACCACAGATATTCTTTATTTCTCTCAGCTAGCTCAGGTTTGCTCAGTAAAGCATAAATTATTTGAATTGAGACTCTTATTTGCATTTATGCCTGGAAAGAAGAAAATAAACTATCGTAAGCTCTAAAACTTCTGCAAGCTGGACAACTGCTACTCAACTCTGAATTTGAAAGACAAAAATACTGGATATATGTATCAACATCAATTAAACACATGTATGGAATTTACAACACAAGAGCTTTATTAAACACACAATTAAAAATCAAATGGAACTTCAAAAATAAAAATAAAATGTTTTTCAAAAAAAAATACAAATATTAAATTGAGAAGTGCCTTCTCAGGTTTGCTCAAACGTAATAAAAAGTAGTAGAGATCTGACATAGGATAACTACGGTCATTAGTTTGAACAAACCAACATAAATAAACTTTGTTTATAAATAAAAATCTTATTAAAATAAAAATAAATTTTTATAAAAAGAAATTTGATTGTTTTCTTTACTTGAAATAAAGTAAATTCTTAAAAGAACTTAATAAATTACATCAATTAGACTTTTATTATTTATCAGGATAACTTTGTACATTAAATTTATTTATAAACTCGATAAAGATCGTTTATTTTATTAACCAAACTGGTATAATGTGATATATATTCCCCTCTTAAATTAATCCTTTTTATGGTAACACTGCTATGAAACCAAACAGCTGATTTCTTATTTACAAAATCGATATGTCAATCGATAAAAACAAATTAAATTCGCTTGAATTTATTTAAACGAAAAACACTTTCACTTTTATATATTCGTAGCACAATAATTAAATCTTCATTAAATTCCTGATATTTATCCAGGTAACACTATTATATTTATTTTCAAACTTTATTTAAAATATGACACTTGTCAAAACCATGTGGTTATAAATCTAACCTCAAATTTACAGATATTTTATCTGGAGTCGAGCATGGGTTTTGCGTTGAACGTTTTATCGACTAATTTTGTTCCAAAAATGCACCAGCTTATATAGGAACAGCCATAACAATTGAAATCTATGACATTTTTATAAAACAACATAAGATCCAAATCGCGTGTGACGTCACTAAACCAAAACAGCTGTTACTGGTCTTCACTAATCCCACATCTGTTATGATGAAGTTGTAGATCTTAAAACGCTGATCAAAAAACTATTGTACATGTATAGTCCAAAAATGAATGGAAGAGAAGATATTCACGAAAAACCATTAGAAGAACGTACAAACTCATTACGATCTAATTACATGTACAAATTAACAAAACAAGGTTCGTCCTTTTCAAAATGGCTATAGAAATACATGATATCGGTAATATTAACAATTTATTTATAAAAATACCCCTACAACTTACTATAAACATGATTTTTACAGTATACAAACTACTATAAATACGAATTGATACTCATACAAATACCAGCATAATATCTGAGTCAAAGTTAATCAAATTATGCATAAAATGTCCAGCATACACTGCTCTAGGTGCTTACATAAAAACAATGGTGAAAACAGCAGGATAAAAACCAATAAAAGTCTAGCACGAAACGACAGGATTCAAATACCTTCTGTAATTGTACTGGTCAAAGATCTAGTGAACAAATTCAAAGATTAATTGTATAATGCTAGTCATAATAAGGTTGACCTAAATAATCTATTTTTAGCAAAACAACACTGTAAACTGAGCTGGTGTCGAGGAATATAGAAAAAAATCTGTCTAACGCAGAACATCGTAATGTCTAAATTCAAAAATGGAAATAATTTCTTCCTAACAAGTGAAAAACCGTTCCAAAGTAATATGGGTTGCCTAAATATAATTCTAATTAAACAATCTAACTAGATTATGTCCTTTTCTGAAATTGAAACCTAATTTTATTTATTGCGCATGAAAAAGCTAGGTTAAGTTTGCATGAAATCTTTATTTTTAAGTTTTGATTTAAATATTATGAACCTAATTGTGGTTCTAATTATTCTTCATTAATCATAATTATAACATGCCATGTCCCTCTTTCAATTTATGACCGATACAAAATATTCGTTTTAACGTTCACGAACATTGTTTTATAATGAAATAAATAAAGATTATTAAAAGTTTCACAGTTTTATTAAAATATACCTGACAATATTGTTTCGACAGCTATGCTGTCATTATCAAAGGTAATATAATTATAAACAAACACGTCGCTAAGGTAGATATAAAATAGGTAACTAGATAAAATAATAATAATAATAAAAATTAATAATAAAAATCATAATTAAACATCTAATACTTCCAGTAACGGAGAATTACTGAGCTCAAGTTGTTCATTCATTAAAGGTACCCTGAGTTTGTGTTTGTATATCTCAAAGGCTTCTAAAATGTCTAATTTGCGTTTGTTATTACAAAAATGTAGGAATTTAATATTATTTTGAGGAGTCATTGTGTGATTTTGTTCTAAAAGGTGTTTGGCGTAATTCGATTTTTCAGGATGTTTATTTTTGTAATGACGTACGTGTTCTTTATATCTTATGTCAAAATTTCGAAGTGTTTGTCCAATATATACCGAACTACAAAAAGAACAATTTAAACGGTAAATGCCCGATTTCATGATATCATGTGTTCTGTCTTTAGCATTAAATAAGAATGAAAAAGTGTTAGTGTTGGTTTTAAATGTTATTTTATAATTGTTGGTTTTTCTTAGTATATGTGCAATTTTTTCTGATATTTTGCCAAAATATGGTATAGATATGTAATTTGTGTCTTCTGTTTGATTGTCAATGGGATATATTCTTTTGATAGCTAACCTATAATCTTTTTGTTTAATTAAAGTGTCAATCATGTTCGGATTATAATGATTTGCATGTGCTAGTTGTTTAATGGTTGATATCTCTTTGCTAAAATCTGATTTTGTTAGTGGAATAGTTAAAGCTCTGTGTACTAATGATCTGTATGCTGCTATTTTATGTGTATTGTGGTGACAAGATTCATTTGGTATTGTTATGTCTGTTTGTGTTGGTTTTCTGTATATGGAAAATTCAAAAAAGATTGTCTGCGTTAATCTTGATATTTAAGTCTAAAAAGTTTATAGCCCTGTTTTGTTCTGTTTCTAGTGTAAATTTTATATTAGGATGGATATTGTTTATAAGAATTAAAAATTCATTGATAACCTCAAAAGAACTGTCAAAACAAGCTAAAATGTCATCAACATAACGAAACCAGAAGATAATGTGTTTAGAGAGGTTTAATTCAAATATTCGATCTTCAAACTTGTCCATAAATATGTTAGCTAATAGAGGACTTAGAGAATTACCCATAGGTAAACCATCTTTTTGTAAATAAATTATGTTATTAAAAGTGAAATAATTTTGACTTATACAAAGGTCAAATAATTGAATTAACTCTAACCTTTTAACTAATTCTATATTACTATTGATCAAGAAACTATCTAATAAAGGAATGCATTCTTGTGGTGGTATTCTGGAGAACATGTTGCAAATATCAAAACTAACAAGTTTTGAATGTGGTGGAAGATGTATGTTTTGCAGCTTATCTACTAATTCTAATGAATTTCTAACAGAGTATTTCGATTTGTAACCTATCGTGTTAATAATCTGGTTCAGTTTTTTGGATAAAATGTGATTAGGTGCATTGATGTATGATACAACTGGTCTTATTGGCATATTCTGTTTGTGCGTCTTGACTAATCCATACATTTTAGAAAAAAAACTGAACCAGATTATTAACACGATAGGTTACAAATCGAAATACTCTGTTAGAAATTCATTAGAATTAGTAGATAAGCTGCAAAACATACATCTTCCACCACATTCAAAACTTGTTAGTTTTGATATTTGCAACATGTTCTCCAGAATACCACCACAAGAATGCATTCCTTTATTAGATAGTTTCTTGATCAATAGTAATATAGAATTAGTTAAAAGGTTAGAGTTAATTCAATTATTTGACCTTTGTATAAGTCAAAATTATTTCACTTTTAATAACATAATTTATTTACAAAAAGATGGTTTACCTATGGGTAATTCTCTAAGTCCTCTATTAGCTAACATATTTATGGACAAGTTTGAAGATCGAATATTTGAATTAAACCTCTCTAAACACATTATCTTCTGGTTTCGTTATGTTGATGACATTTTAGCTTGTTTTGACAGTTCTTTTGAGGTTATCAATGAATTTTTAATTCTTATAAACAATATCCATCCTAATATAAAATTTACACTAGAAACAGAACAAAACAGGGCTATAAACTTTTTAGACTTAAATATCAAGATTAACGCAGACAATCTTTTTGAATTTTCCATATACAGAAAACCAACACAAACAGACATAACAATACCAAATGAATCTTGTCACCACAATACACATAAAATAGCAGCATACAGATCATTAGTACACAGAGCTTTAACTATTCCACTAACAAAATCAGATTTTAGCAAAGAGATATCAACCATTAAACAACTAGCACATGCAAATCATTATAATCCGAACATGATTGACACTTTAATTAAACAAAAAGATTATAGGTTAGCTATCAAAAGAATATATCCCATTGACAATCAAACAGAAGACACAAATTACATATCTATACCATATTTTGGCAAAATATCAGAAAAAATTGCACATATACTAAGAAAAACCAACAATTATAAAATAACATTTAAAACCAACACTAACACTTTTTCATTCTTATTTAATGCTAAAGACAGAACACATGATATCATGAAATCGGGCATTTACCGTTTAAATTGTTCTTTTTGTAGTTCGGTATATATTGGACAAACACTTCGAAATTTTGACATAAGATATAAAGAACACGTACGTCATTACAAAAATAAACATCCTGAAAAATCGAATTACGCCAAACACCTTTTAGAACAAAATCACACAATGACTCCTCAAAATAATATTAAATTCCTACATTTTTGTAATAACAAACGCAAATTAGACATTTTAGAAGCCTTTGAGATATACAAACACAAACTCAGGGTACCTTTAATGAATGAACAACTTGAGCTCAGTAATTCTCCGTTACTGGAAGTATTAGATGTTTAATTATGATTTTTATTATTAATTTTTATTATTATTATTATTTTATCTAGTTACCTATTTTATATCTACCTTAGCGACGTGTTTGTTTATAATTATATTACCTTTGATAATGACAGCATAGCTGTCGAAACAATATTGTCAGGTATATTTTAATAAAACTGTGAAACTTTTAATAATCTTTATTTATTTCATGATTATGGAGTTCCACAAAATAAGGCTGGAAACAATAAACAAGATTGTTTTATAACATTTTCAAAACGGTGATATTATATCACCTCAATACAGATAACCAATACATACGGACATTACCATATCAAATGAATCCTGTCACCACAAATTACATAAACTTGCAGCTTACAGATCCTTGGTACACACAGTTTTAAGTATTCCACCCAAATCGTCAGATTTTAACAGAGACTTCAACCATTAAACATCTACCACATGCAAATAAATCATTATAATCTAAACATGATTGACATCTTAGTTAAACAAAAATATTACAGGTTAGCTATCGAAAGAATATATCCTATTGACAATTAAACAAAAGATACAAATTACGTATCTATACCATATTTTGGTAAAATATACTTAAATTATACTTAATTTAATAAATCTTGAGAAACTTCTTATTATTCTTTATTTATTTCATTCAAAATACAGCATTTTGAAGTAAAATAGAAAAACTGGCAACACTTTAATATAAACTTTAATATAGAGCAAGTTCAGAGAAATTTTATATTTTGCAATTAGAGACATTTGCCAGAAGGATTCAACACCAACTACATACAGTATTCCTAAATATACGTAATGATAATAAAAGTAGGTAATACTTCGAAATTTCTCTCATTTCATAAATTTAAAACAAGTCTATTTCTAATTCAAATGGTCAGGTTCTGAATGTAAGATTTAATTAGAGATTGATGTAAAATGATGCAATATACGATTGGTACTGAAAAATAGTAACCCGCCTACCTTGCTTTGCAAACTATATCTTAAATTAAAACATCAACCGTCTTTCCTATACATTTGAAGAAATGCGATGCAATTTGAAAAGCGCCAGCTTTTTAAACTTGTAAAACAAAATTCGTGAAATCAATTGAGATATTGAAATAATAATGATGGTAATCAATCACCAGCGGTATTTTATAGTATACTGTGCGGAATTGTAAAATGTACAGATAGCCTACCAAAATCCTTAATAAGATACATTATGACATCCTCTTGAAGAATTTGCATGGAGCTGATGGAAACATATCTCAAAAGACGCACAAAATGCATTGCTTTTAATAATGCTCAGTCTGAGACGTTTTATACATTTTCTGGAGTTCCACAAGACTCAAATCTCGGACCTCTATTGATTTTATGATAAATAATCTTCCCGAAGAAACAGTATCCTCAAAATATCAACTACGTATTTGTAGATGAATTTCAAATTATAATGTTAGCAGTTCAGAATTGTAAACAAATAAATGGCAAAAGGAATTGTCTGCCATTCAATGTGGATTGAAATGTGATGTGTTGTAACCATAGTCGCAAAAATACGGTTCTCGCTGAGAGATGCTTCTATACTTTACAAAGCATATCAACAACTCGGTATCATAACTAGAATTACTAAAGCATTTTAAAAACACAAACGTTTGAGAAATTAGATACTACGTTTGTTCAACCAAATTTGGAATAATGCTTCCATAGTACGGTCATTATTTTATTCTGCGCAGAAAAATCACATTGAAAAAATTACAACTCGAGCTTCTACGTTCCTATTTAAAAAACATGGGTATTATTTGTTTAATATATCCAACTGCTTGTTAAGACAAGGATTCAATTTTTTTAACTTTAGAAAGCAACCGTAAACTTGCTTCAGTAATCTTAAATAACATTATTGATAGCCAGAATTATTGCGTTACCTAAATCTTTTCGTATATCAATATAATTCAAAAAATGCTGAAATATTTTATATAGCATCATTCAAAACTAAGTTTTTATCAATTGCTAGCTTAGGGATCTTTTTTAGCATAAGTTCATTAAAATTTTGTTTTTTTAACTCTTTTTTCCTTATTTTTAGTCGTAAAAACCGCCTGTGTATAGTCAGCCCACCATTTTTGTTGCAACCTGTATAAAGGAAGTCACTTTTTTAACAATTTAGTATCTCTTAATCGTTAATGGAACAATAACTATGCTTTCCTAGAGTGCTCCAAAACCAATTTTTATAAAGTTATGTTCAATAAAAACAAACAAATGCAATAGACGTCAGATAATATTTTGAGGTTATAATTTAAATGTCAAACATAAAAAAGTGATTTAATATTTAAACAAAATGTTTAATTTAACTATGAACGTGGATGAACAAAATGTGATTATAACAACAAAGGTATTTCTCAACAATAAAAGGAAATTATCTATAGGAAGTTGATTGGAATTAATAAAAAAAAAGAACTTAGCTTTGGTTTATAAATAATAATTAATTGATATTGCAAAACAAGCAAATAAGTATATTCTGTATGGATCTTCTTTAATTAACGAACGAAATGGAATCTCTGTGTTGAGATCGTATAAGTAAATAAGAATGGAAGCTAATAGTTGTTATTGGAAATTAAGAAAGATGTGTATAGAAATCGGGTCACTTTTTAAGGTTGTAGATGGAATTTGATTATGGCCAATAATTTAATTCAATTAAATAATAAACGGTGAGTTTTTTCAAATATAAATATTAGTATATTAAAGAACGAGTTTCATAAGGCAAGATTTATTACACGAGTCCAAATTTAGAAAACGTGCCGCTTGCGGCGAGTTTTCTAAAGGACGAGTGCAATAATGTTTTGGGTGCTGTTTGCGCACTGTTTTGGGTGCTTTAACAGCTTTATTATAAAGACAAAAGAGAAAAAAAACTTTTTTCTACTCCTGTACTCTAATTCAATTATTATATATGCAATAGCCGTTTCACAATGAAGTTCATTATGCAACGAGTTTCCATTATGCAATGAGTTGTTGACCAATGAGAGTCAAGAATAACGAGCTGCTGACCAATGAGAATCACGAATATCAAATGGTTGCGTAGAAACGAGCCAAAGTTAGTAAATTACTAAACTTGGGAACGTATCTCATCCTCCATCGTCACGCAGTGAATAATAAATATTACTGATTACTATTGTTTTAAATCTGTTCTAACAAATTATTCTTATTGTTAGTTTTTTTAATTATTGATTTAAAGAAATTCTGAACGTATTTTTTGGTACTTTTATTGATGAATTTCAGAAGTATTAAAGTAAGAAGTAAGTCTTAAAAAGTAATAATTAAATTCGTCGCGAATTTTTATAACACAATAAGGGTTTAAAAAATTATAATTAGTATAGAAAAGTCCTCGTTTGATCGTCACCCAGTTTGCAGTTTGAGGTTACACCTTATAACAGTTTTAGAAGTCCACTTAGTAGTAACAAATCAGTTACGGTCGAAGAAAAAATAGTGTATGCAACTCGCACACAATGGTTATTAATACACTCGTATGAATTACAACACTCGCTGCGCTCGTGTTGTAAACATCATATTCGTGTATTAATAACCATCATTAAGTGAGTTTTATTATATTCTGTGGCCGAAGTTTTTTTTTAAACTTTTATTTATTTAATATAATAAAACAAATTTATTTATTTCGTTTGCAGTTGTAGAATATATTTCATTATTTTTAATGAAGAGAAAACTATCTCTTTTTTACATTTACAATACAAATGTTATAAATATTACTTTGTCAGTAATTATTTAAATGAGTTTAAGACGAGTTTAAATAATTAGATTTGAATTAACACACTTTACAGAACAATTTTATAATTCACATTTAGATGACATTAAACAAAACAATTAATTTAAAAGTCGAATGAGCCTTTATGTTTTACTAGCAGGACAATTTTTAAGTCCACACCTAGTTTAATACTTACTCTGGATAAACACTTGTTGAAGAGACTTGTGAGTTGAATAAAGATTTATAAAGACTGAAGACTTAAGATTAAAACAGAGGTATTTATACAGTGTTACAATCTTATCTGCCTACACAGTTCTCATGGTCATGAGAGAGTTAATGCTAAAGAAGTTCTCATAGAGATAACGTAGACTTATCAGGAAAATGTAATTTGATATCGTGTGCTCACAATCCTAAACAATTCTCATGTAACATGATCTTATCTATAGTGCGATTATAACGTACGTTACTTGTGTACGTTGCATAATATACTATTATTATTAAAAGCAAGATACCAATATAAAAGGATAAGTGTAAACAAATTATAATTGAAATAACTTCTAGTTAAGAAATTATAAAGTTAAGTTATTTATCATATGAATAGGGAAAATAGAGAATTATTAAGGAATTTTGGGGATTGATTGATTGATTAAAATAAGAAACAAAAAGACAGATTTATGATTGAATTTATTACAGACATTTCACAAATTAACAATTCAATTTTATTTATGAGAAAGATCAGTCTTTTGAAATCTAAAGAAAAAGATTGCAGTTTCGTATCAATTTTTATTGTGTTTATTTGTGTATTGGTATTTTTTAATTGTCTGTAAAATGAAAACTTAAGAAATCTTTAAAGCGACCCAATCTGAGAGAGTTTGAATTTTGTGGAATATAAAGATTACTCACTACAATAAAGATAAGCCAGAGCAGAATGAATTCAGACAAGGTACGGAGTTGTATCTTCTTCATTTGAATACATTTCCTAACTTCATTTAATTGTCTATTATATTTGTGTTATATTTTTATATTCATATTCGTGTTTAAGTAAGAAACGCCTGTTAAGTTTGCTTTTATGGTAATATTTAACTAGGTAATTGTTTGTGACATTTAATTGTAATATTTTATTTTTCTATTGTGCTCGCACAATTTGATATACTATATGTATGTTGTATTGTAGTTAATTATGTAATAGTAACCTTTCCTGCACATATGTTTTACAATTAAAAACGATTCACAGTGTTTTCACCAAAGCGACACTTGTATGGTGCATTTTTGGATTTGAATATTAGGTCTGAAAAGAATGGAACTAGTCTGTTATAGGCTAATTTGTAGTTGCTCTTACAAACCAAGAAATTATACACATACCAAATTAATATGTGACGCGGTACGAATAAAGAGAGTTTACGGTCTAAAGCCTCATTTTTTTCTTTCTTTTTCTTTCCATAGATTATGGAAATGACTATTGTTTAGTATATATTTTAGTTTTACATATTTTAATTCCAAACAAAATATTTAAGCTTTTGTTGTGACACACGGTGCAAAAGTTTGAAAATTATTTTTTGCAATTGAAGGGCTTTGTGCAAAAAGTCCCTAAGTGACATTTTTACGTTTTCGAGATTTTGGTGACATCTTACGTAGAAAAGTATGAACTTTCGATTGGTACTTTCAGATTTGTGCTAAGAAGTCCCTAAGGTACATTTACGGGTTTGTACTTTTTTCAAACTGTTTGTGATTTTTGTGCAAGAAGTCCCTATGTGTTTAAAAAGTAGTAGGTGTAAAAGGTTGGTTGAGGTTTTATTCTGTGCTTATAACCTAAAAATAATTAATTAATGTTGTTTCACGTGTTAGTTAGTTTAGTACCTATTGTTGTGAGATTTAAGTGATATATTTTGCTTGCCTACTCTTCAAAAGGACAATGAGTGAGTCTGACAAAAGTGTAGAGGGTAGGTACCCCTGTTGTTCTTCAAAACATTAACATTTCATTTCATTTAGAGCCGTTCACGCCCTCTGAAGATGAATGGGTTCCGGACAGCAATAATTTAACTGGTCATGATAACGAGGAGGTTGAATCTGAGAAAGAAGAAAAACAAGCAAAAAAAAAGAAAATCTGACCCTGCAATGTGGAAAAAAACGCAAAAGAAGGAAAAATTATGAATATGCCTGCATGTCGCTGCAAATGTTACCAGAAAACTTCTAAGGAAAAGTTTAAAAAGATATTTAAATATTTTACCAATTTAAATAACCACAATGAACAGAATATATATCTACGTGGTTGTGTACGTGTAAAACCGGCTCTAAGGCGAAAAAATAGAAATAAAATCCCGAAAAAAGTTTTTGAATATATTGTTAGAGTCAAAGGTGAGTCAGTTAAATTATGCCAGAATATGTTTTTAGCAATTCATGACATAAAAAGAGATCGATTAAGAAAAAAGATTTTAAATTTTGATAAGGTCGATGATGTAAGAGATTATCGCGGAAAGCATTCCAATAGACCTAACCGTATTAAACATGAAAATATTGCACAAGTTCACACCTTTTTGGATAACTTACCAGCAAATGAATCCCATTATAGTCGGTCTCAAAATAGGTATAGAAAATATCTTTCTCCGCATTTGACTATTGCAATGTTACATAGGGACTATCAACAGAAATATCCCGATCATACAGTTTCATACGGGATTTTTCATAAAATATTTAACGAAGACTATAACTTTTCGTTTTCATATCCCCGTAAAGATATATGCACGACCTGTGCCAAACTAGCGGCTGATATAAATTCGGCCACACTTAAAAAGGATGATTCTGAAGTCAAAAAGCTTAACTTTCAAAAGGAGTTGCATCTTAAGAAAGCTCAAAAGTTCTTTGATGCATTAAAATAAAAAAAAACAGAATTCTGACGAAACAGAACTGGTTATCTGTTTTGATTTTGAAAAAAACTTACCTTTACCAGTGACGAATATCAAAGATGAATATTATCTTAGACAGTTATGGTTACATAACTTTGGAATAAATAATATAGTTACCAATCAAGCCGAAATGTTGCTGTTTACTGAAAATTTCGCTACAAAAGGTCCAAACGAGGTAATTACAGCACTGGATTATTATCTAAAAAAATATAAGACGCCCAGACAAACGAAAATGACCATATTCTGCGATAACTGTTTTTCACAAAACAAGAACAGATTTCTATTCACATATTTAGATTCGTTATGTGCTGCTTCGATTTTTAAAGAAATAGAGGTAATGTCCCTATTCCAGGACATTCTATGATGCCCATCGATCGGTGTTTTGCTCTTATTGAGAAAACCAGGCTGAAGCACGAAAAAGTAAACACGCCAGAATATTATGTGAAATTAATCGCTTCCGCAAGAATAAAACAACCCTTTGATATAGTATTTTTGGAGCATACTCTATTCACACCTGGAAAGGCCATTGTTGAAGAAATCCCAGTTCTTAGAGTACATGACTTTAAAAAAATGTATGGAACAAAAATTAAATCCAGCATTCCTGGCATATCAAAATGTCGATCAGTAATATTTTTTGCAACATCAAAACCCAAGATGAGGGAAAGCATGGGGGGTTTGCACAGTGAGTTTCCTTTATACAAGATTGGTAACCAACGGCTTACTGCAGGACTTATACCAGACCTGGCATACAAGGAATTTATAAAAATTAAGGATAAAAAGCGAGAAAATATAGAATTTCTTGTTACTCATATAGAAGAAGAATCTGACCGAGAATTTTACAAAATCTTGCGTGATCAGTCCACTGAGAAACCCAAAAGTGATGACGCCCTAGAATCAAATGCTGAAGAATATGAGTAGAAATTTTATTTTTTATATGTTAACGTTAATGTTCAACATGTTTATTTAATTTTAATGCTTTTTTCGTTATGTGTAATAAAATATAAGTTTATAACAGCAAAACTTTTCTTATTTTTTACTAAAAAGTCCCTAAATACAAAAACAAACATTTTCTCCAAAAATCGAAAACACAATATCTTTTCAAATTTTTTTTGCTATACGTTATCCTTCATTGGGCTCTATCTGTAGAATAGCAAATTACTTAAATAACATATCAAACCTGATTTCAATAACAATTCGAAATATTCAAATGTGAATAACTCAAAACTGTGAAAAGGCACTTAGGGACTTTTTGCACAAAGCCCTTCAATTTGACTTTTTGTTTCACTACTCCTGTGAATATAATTACCATCGTGTTTTATCGTACTTCAAAACTTTCTACAAATATTAACCTCTCAGAAAAACAACTGATCAAATTTGTAGATGTAATTACTTAACAGTTATGCACATTTTTTTCCATGATTGACGACCCAATTAAACAAAGTAATAATATTATCATGTATAAATGTTAATTGTAATTAACATTGTCAAACCACTGAAGTATGAATATCCGACATCCGACAGCACGGCGAAGTGTACCGAGGCTTTACATATCGACGAGAAAAATCTTTATCAGTCTTTAGTTTTCCAATAATACTTTTGAAGAAGTCTGGCTTTATTTCAACAACTCAATTGATGAAAACTCAGCAGCATTACAGAACTAATCAGCCTTGGAACCGTTGTTATTATTTTAATATCATTTTTTGTTTCACAGAAATGAAAACCGATTTAATTAGCTTCAGAAAATAAGTAACGTTTACGGAAATTTTTATTTTTTTAAAATTGTAATTATGAATGATCAAAGTCATATTATGTGACGCGACACGGAATGGGGATAAGTTCATAATAAGCCTTACTTTGTGAAATTTCATAATCATGAAATAAAAGAGAACTACATTATAATATTACTAATATTTGTATATTTACCTGTGATAATTACATATTATAAGTTGAAACAATTGTCAGGTATAGAAATATCCATAAATCGTGTAAAACGTTTATTAATTTCTATTTTATTTTACTATATTATAGTAATAGTAATAGATCTTATTTTCACACTGAGTAAGTTTTTCAGGGCAGTTGATAAAGTCATCTGACTTAAAAAAAACGATATTTTTATATTATTGCAGCAAACTTAGGTCGTTTAAAATTAGGTCTTAGTCTTCCTATTCCGTGTCACATATGTGGTACTACTTTTTAATTCATACTTTGGTATAAAACAAATGATAAAATAATTAACATGAATGTAATTTTATCACACGGTATAGAGTGGTTTTATCTTAAACTCCATACAATTATAGCCAAAGAGCTGGCGACCAAAAAGTGTAAGAGTTTTGTAAAGGCTAATATTTTAATATTAGCTTATATTTAGGGTGTAAATAAATATCCTACACAATATAAACTCGGATATGGGGACAGTCGGCGTCAGCGCACCTTGAAAGTTGTAACAAGAAGTAGCGTCATCTAAGTGTTTTCTAAAAGCTGAAAATTGATCACTAAGCAGTTTATGTAATAAGAAACTGGAAAACAGTCGTCAGACAGCATAATGATCAAACGCGTTGCATCAGCACCAATGCACTGGTCGCATGTCTTCAAAATGAGGTCAATGTAAAGAAGTGATTTGAAAAAGCTGAAATTTGGTACAGTGTTATTTATTGAATATAGTTTCTCAAAAAAACAGACTTCATTTTGATAGAACCGAGCTCGTCAGCAGTCGCTAGAAGCAGTCGTTACTTCTAACGACTGCTGACTAGCTCATGGTGCTGATGCAACGCGTTCGATCATTATGCTGTCTGACGACTGTTTTCCAGTTTCTTATTACACAAACTGCTTACTGATCAATTTTCAGCTTTTAGAAAACACTTAGATGACGCTACTTCTTGTTACAACTTTCAAGGTGCGCTGACGCCGACTGTCCCCATATCCGAGTTTATTTTGTGTGGGATATTTATTTACACCCTAAATATAAGCTAATATTAAAATATTAGCCTTTACAAAACTCTTACACTTTTTGGTCACCAGCTCTTGGGCTATTATTAGCAAAGATATGTGTCGAATTACTTACATATTCAAAACGAACAGTCAGTCTTCTGTCTAAATTGGGATTTCCAACTTACCTAAAAGAAAAAGGATTGATTAGTATTTTCTTCAGTTATAATAAATGTAGTTAAAAAAATACAAAAGTGTATTGCCTAGCAGTTCATCAGATTGTGTGTATCAATTATTATGATAGTACTCAGTAAGAACAGTCTGAATGATTGGTTAATCAAATTAAAAATAATAAATAATAACTCAAAAGAGGCATTCTAATAATAGGTAATTCAAATCTATATCAGAAATAAAAGAAAGTTCAAAAGTATTTTATTTCGTTCATTAGTTTTAAAAAGAAAGAACAAAAAATTATATGAAAACTAATGATTTTCTTTGAAAAACGTCAACGATTTTTTTTTAATTTATAATATGGAATAAATCGTTTCCATGGTTTCTGGAGCAATCTCAATCATACCAGAAGTTGGCTTTATTGTAAATACATTTTTAATTATGAAAAATAAGCTAATGAGTAATGCAGTAGATAACTTTAATGTATTTTAATTCTGGTGGATTAGACAATACGAATTCCACTGGTCAATTAATAAAAGAAGAAAAATATTAGTTTCAGTTTTACAACCACATGTTTTTATGCAAGCGGAAAAGTTGGTACCTGTTTGAAATGATAATTTCAGGAACATGAGTAGCCTGCTAATTTTATTAAAAGAAAAACTGTCATGATATGTGAAAGTATCACATCTACCCTATTTGTTTCATTCTGAATTTCTTGCATCTGTTTTATTTACAAGAAGTTTTAAAAATGTTAATGTCTGGTACGCCACCAACAGTTTTCATGTTATCTCGAATTCAAACTGTATTTAGAACGTCTCTCAACATTTTCCCACGAGTATGGGTTATATACTATAAATACTTCTAATCGTTTTTAAAATTTCATTAAGTATTTCCACGTAGTAACTTTAATTAAATTTGCCTTATCTTAAAATAGATTTGTTAAACAATTAATAAGTTTCCTAAAATTTGCGCAGCAAATGGTTATTATTCAACAAATAATTGATTCGCATTTAAAATTATATTTCATCTTTTAAATAAGGGGAAACCAAGAAGTGCAGTTAAAAAAACCCTTTCAAAAATTCTCAATGCGTTTCAAACCACTGGCGGCAAATCTCTTCCATCTATTGGATACCTAACACCTAACAGCCTTGGTACTGTAATGTCTGGCGTGCCGGACTTTCACCCAAGGGGCCCGGGATCGACTCCCCGCGCTGGCAGATCTGGTTAAGGTTTTCTGCAGTTTTCCTTAGCTGTAACACAAATGTGGGATTTGCGCTGTTCTATCTATAAGTCGGCTGCAGCCGCACATTGGGCCTACATAATAATAATTGCCCCCTCCCTCCCGCACAAGCTTATAGATTCTGGGGACTTGGTTTAGGTTATGGGTTGTAGTAATTATTATTATTATATTATTGTTGTAAACTTGCAACTAAGGCACATATATAAAGTAACCAATTCTCCTATCTACACAAATACACACATTAAGGTGGGGCAAAAAAAAAGTTTGTCAGAATCTTGCTTTCCAGGCATTTTCCCATTTCATTCATCAACATAAATGACCATAAAAAAATCAACTCAATCAGAGTACTCTAAGCCTTGCCCCTGGGTCTGGTCTCTTTACCATTATTACCATTTACCATTAAAGCAAACTCGAACGGAACATACACATTTTTAATCAACGTAATCTGGTAATTAATACAATAAGTATAATACATGTCCAAAAGAAATATAATTACAGTTGGCTCCACATTAGTGATTACTGAATTACTTTTATCTGAAATACTTTGATAATCTTCGATCCTATGAAACAAAAATACTTAACAGAACAAACAGTCAAACACTTAATACGTTTTTGATTATTAACGCGAATGTCGTTGAGTTCTACACATTTTTAAGAGTCTTTTTCTCGAAGTCTGGAATAAGGCGGCGGTATTGCTCAATGACTTGCAAAAGAAACTGCCTCTGTACTTCATCCTTTGTAATGTTGTGAGCATAATCTTGGATGAGCTTAACCGCTCTTTCTGACAGATCATTAACTACTTTAACATGTCGTACAAATTTTTGCAATGTCCTGGTAAGCAGCGTCTGCCTCCCATTGACAAGGTGGTTTGGTCAACCAGTCAGAGCCGAATCCAAGCGGGGTCCCATCAAGGATACTAATTTGGAAGATGGACTCAGTGTGGGGAATACAGGAACTCCTGATTCCAATAGTTCAGAATGAAAAGGCTTCACTTTGCGTAGTTGGCACGCTATTTTCCGTTCCTCTGCTTGAGATACGTGGTTAGAGAATAATAAAAATGCAGCCAACTCCTCTGTGATATACCAGAAATACATCTCCATTGCGGAAACAGCTGCATCTGCTATTTATGCATGGTATTCTTTCAGGTCATGCAGAAACTTGAACGTCTATGTATGTGTGTCAAAATTCAACATATACTTAATTTAATTTCAAAAATTCATATACCATTGAAAAACTCTCATTGAGAGCTATTAATACTTTTAGGTATGAATGGCTATTCTTTATAGAGAAGAACAACGCCAAAGTTTGAAACCAGTATAGAGGGTATCTCCAAACGGTCTATAGAAGGCGCTACCACATATTCCCGAGACCAAAATCACGATTTAACCGTTTAAAGATTTAAAAATTATAATTTTTGAAGTAACAAAAGAATGCTTTTATCAATGGGGATGAAACTTGGGTTGTGAATCTGTAATGGTGAAAGGGGTTTTTTGACGTAGTTTTTTGCTCGAATGGATGGATCGGTAAAGGAAATTGGCCAATATGCTCTCCTGATATGACGCCGATGAATCATTTTTTATGGGGAGCTTTAAAAGCCATGGTGTACTGCAGACCCGTATATACGAAGAGGAAGAGGGATACTAGAGACGAATTTAAAATGAACAGACATACTAAAAGACCATGCTGAAATGAAGCAGAGTCCAGTTTTATTTTTTACGTCGCTTTAATCTCTGTATGCGTGTAAACGTGGTCAGTTTGAACCTTTGCTGTAAGAGCTTTTTGTTGCATGACATTTACTTTTTATGAATCCCAACTCACTCTTCATTAGATACATTACGGGCTGCAGTGCAAGGCATGCAAATTACATTTTTTTGCATAAACTATGGCAGATAGCAAAATCGAACAAGAGACAAAAAATGTTTGAAATTAGAATGTTTATCTAGAAACACTTTTCAAATAATATCTATCCTAACAGTATATTTATTTAATTGAAATAAAACCTTAAGGTAATACAATCAGAATATGGGCCTTTTTAGCCACCAATAGACATGTAAGTATTATCTAAATTTTTATAATACGTTTTCATAATCTCAAATCTTGCAACCGCAACAAAAAAGCAAAATTTTCAAGATATGCCGAAACCCCCTATCACAATGCACTTTAATGTTGTAGTTAGGGCATAAGCTATACATATTGTTATGATATAGGCATCCCGAATTACATGTATGCAGAATGTGTTGCCTATCTGACAGGCGACTGAAATTCTAATATAAAGAATTAATTAGAATTAATTTAAATAAAATAGATTTAACTTATTTAAATTTGGTTCAATTTATGAAGGATACACATTACAACACTATGATATGAAAAGGGATAGATTTTAAACAGATTCTTCACTTGAATTTCACAAACTCAATTTTAAGATGAACGATTTTCTGTCGTTGGTTGATACGTATTTTGACATTTAGATATTTTGAAGCCATTTTATGGCATGTTTTCACCTGAAAATTATTAAAGGCATAATTAAGAAGGTATACACAAGTAGTTATTACTTTACTTACAGCTTTTATTATTGAATTTCAAGAAAATGTTCTATTTCTTTGACGATTCATAATTTTCCATAGTAAATGGATATTTTTCAATGTTACTTGAATTTCTAAGTAAAATATTTTACTGCAATATTGGTAACCAAGTTCTAGGGTGAATTCGACACTAGAATACACTAAGAAGTAAAAAGAGCAAAGAGAATTAGAATGTCTCTTAATTCTTATTTTGTTAAATCTATTTGACAGCAAATTGATTTTGTTTCACGTTTGTTTAACTGATTTAAATTTAAGATGTTAATAATTGTTTTCATTTCTCTCCAATGAATTTTAAATTTTTATTTCTTTTGTATGTTCATAAATAAAATTTATCCATTTAAACGTTTAAAAAGAAATTTATTTGTGTATTTATTTGTGTCTGGTCCATTAACAATCTTTTAAAGATTTAATTTAAATAGTTTTCCTAATTAATTAGCGACCCGCCTGATTTCGTCTCGTGCATTTATGGAACTTGTTTTCCAGTTTAGAAATTATAACCGGAGAATTTTTTTGTGATAAAGGTAAGTGATATTTAGTTGTGTATATTTTCGGATTGTTTTACCATGATTTTGTGTTTGTGAATTTCAACAATAACAAATTTATTTTGGAATTTATAACCTTTCATCTTTTATCAAGTGTTGGCGGGTTTATTATTCCCTACGATAATTTTTTTTGACATCATATAACAATACCATCCTCCTATATCATAACAATATGTATATAGTTAAATTTAATGAAACAGCACATCAAGTACAATGTCCTTCTTTTGTTGTTGTATAGTCCATTGTAATTTACAGGTTCACAGTTTGTAGAAATATGTAATTACGCTTTGCCTGTATGTTTCAAATAAAGTTTATATAATAAGTCCTTTCTATTAATGTAGTTGTTTTGTTCGGCATTGTAACAGAAACTCATAAAGTAAACTTCCAGGACACAGGTACTACTTATTTAAACAAGTAAAACATTTTGAAAGTTCAAATGTATTACTACTTGTTTTATTCCCACGAATGTAACATGTTACCATATATTTAACATGGGTTTGTTAGGTAATCAACAGCCTTAGTAGTCGGTTTCCTGGAGACAAAAAAAGAGTGATTCCTCGGAATTCGCCTTTTGGGCACCGATTTTGATGATTTTTTTTAAATTGTAGGGAATCGACTATATTTCAAAGTCTAAATGTTGGATTTGTCCGATAATGCCCAGTTTAATTGTTATTAACAAAATAATATTTTTTGCATAAGGGGCTAATTAATAATTAAATACTTTCATCAAATTTTATTATAATTGTATAAAATTAAGTACTTATAACTTTCTGGGGTCGCAGATTACGAATTCGGGCTCCAAATCGGACAAAAGTGCAAAATTATATAGATAATAAATGTCTGACCTCGGCGGCCATTTTGTAGCCGCCATTTTGCACTTTTGACCGATTTGGGACCCGAATTCGTAATCTGCGACCTCAGAAAGCTATAAGTACCTAATCTTATTCAATTATAATAAAAATTTGATGACATTATTTATTTATTAATTAGCCCCTTATGGAAAAAATAATAATTTGTTAATGACAATTAAACAGGGCATTAGTGGACAAGTCAACATTTAGACTTTGAAACATAGTCGATTACCTACAATTTAAAAAAAAATCATCAAAATCGGCGCCCAAAAGGCGAATTCCGAGGAATTTTTCTCTAGGAAACCGACTATAGCTGAAAGAAATATTTTTTAATCAACACCTCCTAATAATGACGCTATTCCTATGCAATGTGTAATGCGATATATTACTTATGTAAGTTATGTGATATATTACTCATTAGTAAGAGAATATTCAAAATGTCACTAGTTAAAGAATTCTCCTTCATGGCCCCCAGAATGCAATTATAGTGCTTTTTCACAAATACAAAAATTAATTTGTCAAATCGAAGAGATAATTATTCGAATAAAAGCTCATTAAAAAGCTGTTGGATAAGATTTTGTATTGCACACGTGTGTAAATGCACATTAGTCAGGCAAGAAAAGTTTAGTCACGAGACCGTCAGGTCGAGTGGTTAATTTTCTTAAGTTTATACACTAGAACAATAAATAACTATTAATTGCTCTGGAAATGGGAATTGAATAAACAGAAAAAACTCCTAGTCCCAGTATCAACTACGTATTTATCACACATTATTAAATATCATTTAAGGAGCAGAAATCTAGGCAGAATCCCAATGTAAGTGAAACGCATGTAAATTTTACATTTTGTAAATCTAAATGTCTATTTAATAAACCCAATTTTCACTATTATTTGTTAATTCCATTTTTTAATAAGTCACTGTATATATTTTATAGATTTCATAAAATCTATCAATTTACATAAAGTCAGAAAAGGAATATAAAAAGTTCAATCTATCAAATTACAGTAATAGACGACACTTGTTCAGAAACTTTCAGAAACGATTACAATAACTATCTCATACATCATTGAAGGATTGGTCCTATCAGAAAATAATGTTACGTAGTAAATTGATTGATTATTGTAAAATAGAACCTCTATAAGAATTTCAGAGTCATCCATCCTTAGTTGCGCGCCACTTTTCTAGCCACATTTTCAGATAATTCATATTCATCATCAATTTATTCTCATAGGCACAGCTGCAATACACTTACTGTTTCACTTAATGTGTTTCAAAGGAATATGAATACAAGACGTGTGTATAACACATAACGTTTCAATTGATATCCTTCGAGAATTGCAATCATGCATTTCAACATAGAACAGACGAATTTACAGCAACTATCAGCGCGGATGATTTAATACTTTTGACGTAAGAGAAATGGTGTGTCTAAATGATTTATTGAAAATTGAATTCAGATCCAAAAAGGGAAATAAAAACTAAGAAACCAAAATATTGAGCTTTTCACGCATTTAATTAAGATTTATTTTAGAATATTAATAGTTCAAACAGGATTATTATTCGTAAAATAAATTGTTCTAATTACATACTTTATAAATTATTAAAGTACTTATTTTAGTGATAGTTTATTAGCCATATTATTAATTTCTTGTGGGTAACAATTAAACTTCAGCCAACATTAATGTGACTTAGTTTGCATCTGCAATATGCTCATTAGTAATAATACTACCTACCTCCCAACTGCACTGCATAGTTAAAGTTTCACATATTCAAGTGTAGGGAATGTGTGTCATTTACAATTTGCAAAGAGAATTTACATCGTAAACTTCTAAAATCTTGCTTTAGAAAGTATTTACTAGCGCAATGGGATAATATGCTACGTATAAAGTAGGATAACTAAATATTATTTAGTAAGCTAACTATTTAATGTAATTAAGAGCAGCATACAAGACAAAACAAAAATTACACGAGTATAGGAGAACTAAAACCATGAAAACTTAATTCAGAACTCTAACGTAATAAAAGATGTCAATATGAAATTGGTTTTTGTTTACTCATGTCCTTTGGGAAAATGGCTTGTTTTCGGCTAGCTGTATACAATCGTTTCTAACAAAAGATCGAGAAACAAACAAGTTATTCGACGCATCAAGCAGTATGTTGAACTTATTGTTTCATTCTAGATACTAGTAATCAATTGGTTATATTATAAATTGTATTATACTTTTAAGGGATGCTATGAGTATTTAGCTAGGCCTTTGGTGGCAATATTCATTAACAAATCACTTAAGACTTCTACATTTCCAAGCAGATGGAAAGCAACTAAAGCTGTATCTATTTCTAAATTTGGAAATCGTAGCAATGCATCTAACTATTGGCCTTTTTCAATACTATCAGTACCTGCAGAAATATCTGAGTCTATACGAGGGATGCTCTGTTAATAGTTAGTAGCAGGCCATGGAAGCTCAATTGGCTAAAAACAATTGCAACAATTGAATGTCGCAGTAGTTGACATTCGTTACCCACAATTGTCAAACGTTCCGATTTCCTTGTGAAACGTAGTTAATTTTGTAAGATAAGTATTTGTGCATTTTTAATTCAGTTAAGATGAGCATTCCGTGAACTGCCTTTAGAGCTATGACTTTCTACGACTATAAGACAGTTAGAATACCAGCAAAGCCATGAAAGTTTGATAGCAGCTTTTGGCGATGCTGCCCCTTCATTATCCGCAGTTAGTCATTGGTTCAGCGAATTTCGACGAGGGCGAGAGCTGCTAGAAGACGAAGCAAGACCTGGAAGACCTGCAGAAGCTGCCTGTTCAGAAAATGTTGATCGTGTGGCAAGTTTGATTCGGTCCAATCGAAATATTACTTATAGGGAGATTCAGGAGGAAGTGAAGATTGGATCCTCGGCGGTGAATACCATTTTGCATAAACATCTTGGGGTAAGAAAGCTAGCAAGCCGTTGGATACCGCATTTGCTCTCAGAAAGTCAAAAACAGGCTCGAGTAGACTGATGTAAATTTACGAGGGTAGATCAATATTTACGGTCCCTGATATAGAAAGAGAAAGAATTTTTAAAACATTATTTATTTATTATAACAATCTCCCTGGACTTCAATGCACTTGGTCCACCGATGTTCCAATGCTTCAATGCCTTTCAGGAAGAAGTTTTCCGGTTGCTCCTCAAACCAGCCATTTACTGCGGTCATAACTTCATTATCGTCTCCATATTTTTTTCCACGCAGGTTTTCCTTTAATTTTGGAAATAGATGGTAATCACTGGGTGCCAGGTCTGGTGAATATGGAGGGTGTTCTAGGATTTCAAAGCCAGCGTTCTGTATGGCAGCCATGACAATGCAGCTCTTGTGGACTGGAGCGTTGTCCTGATGGAACAAAATTTTGTGTGCCAACTTTCCTGGTCTTTTTCGGTCGATGCTTTCGCGCAATTTTGGAATTAACCCTGCATAATAAGAACCCGTTATTGTGTGTCCACGCTGCAAATAATCGATCATCAAAATTCCTTCTGCATCCCAGAACACTGTGGCCATAATCTTTCCAGCCGCCCGTTGAACTCGAAATTTGCGTGGAGGTGGAGAACCTCTGTGATGCCACTCCATACTTTGTCTTTTCGTCTCAGGATCAAAATGGTGCACCCATGTTTCATCCACAGTCACAAAGCGAGTGAGAAATTGCTTACGATTGGCCTTCAGGTACTCCAAATTGGCTTCCGAATGCAGCACTCTAGAGCGTTTCTGATCGACGGTCAGCATCTTTGGAACCCAAAGCGCCGAAATTTTTCTGAGATCAAGAACATTTCTTAAAATATTTTCAACTGACCCATAAGAGATGTTCGTTATTTCCGCGATATGGCGAATAGTCAGTCTTCTATCTGCCATTACCATATCATGGATCAAATTGATGTTTTTGTCAACGGTGACACAGACTGGACGTCCCGCACCTTTCGCATGTTCGCAAGTTGTTCTGCCTAATCTAAACTCACGAGACATATTTTTCACCACTTGGTAAGAAGGGGCAGAGTCCCCTAAAACGTCTGTCATATCCTTGTGAATTTCAGTAGGTGTTAATCCTTTTTTTTGCAAATACTTTATCACCGCTATGACTTCACTTTTTTCCATTTTTCAAAATTGTCTGTTATCGACCAGCTTAATTATTAATAACTTTCAAAGAACAACACGCACCTACGCAAAACTTGACACAACAAATAATTAGTAATGACAGTTCTCATAAAAAAATGAGTGACGATATCATGCAAAGCCTACTATGTCAGGGACCGTAAATACTGATCTTCCCTCGTATGTTGCAAAAATTTGACGGAGGAGCTTCCAAGCAAGTGGCATACATTGTAACTGGTGACGAATCTTGGGTATACAGTTACGACCCTAAAACTAAACAGCAGTCTAGTGTTTGGGTATTCGAAGATGAAGACTTGCCCACAAAAGTAATTCGTTTCAGAAGCGTTAATAAGAAAATGATTGCTGTTTTTTCCGCCGAAGTGGTCCTGTTGCTGTTATTCCACTTGAAGATCGCAGAACTGTTAATTCTGAATGGTACTGCGAAGTGGCTTTACCACAGATGTTTGCAAAATTACAGGCAGGTCGCCAAAGGACCGGTTTGCGTAACATCTTAGTCCATCATGACAACGCATCCTCCCACACTGCTGCCAGAACATTGGATTTTTTGAAAGATACGGGAGTTCAATTGGTAACTCATCCTCCGTATAGCCCAGATCTGGCGCCGTGCGACTTTTTTTGTGTCCAACTGTAAAGAAATGATGCGAGGTAAAAGATTTTCTAGCGCAGATGCAGCAGTTACAGACTTTCAAAGAATTTCTGAGGACCTTTTAGTAGGGGACAGTTTATGTTTGAAAAATACTATTCAGCCCAGAGATTACCATGTAATGAAAAATTTTAGTTAAGTGAATTCGAGATGTCAAATTATACATTTGTGACAGTGTGATGTGTGAAATTATTTTGAGATGCTAACTATTTATTGGACTTATTTATAGGAAATCGTGTTACAAGGCAAGCACAAGCTTATTTTAGCTTCTTTGTCCAGCACATTGCATAATTATTAAAGATATTAAGATATTAAACCTTTCAGAAAATGAATTTTCCGAACGTTTTAAAAAGTGGTTTCAAAGAATGCACAAGTGTATTAGTCTGAATGGAGATTATTTTGAAAAACAATTAAGATTTTTTGTTAAAAAATGCAACGGTCTTTTTATAACTAACAATTTTCAGCGCAACCCTCGTAATATACAAAAAAGTTTATAGACACATAAAAAGTAAGTTTTATTTGTAACGAACAACATGGCTTTGTTATACGTCGTTCTACTGATACCAATCTAATCGTAGGTTAGTGTTAATCGTAAACAGTGTCCAAACGTGTTTTTGTGGAGAGGAATGTAAAAGTTTGGAAGGTGGTGGTCAAGTGTATGATATTTATACAGACTTATCGAAAGCTTTCAATAAAGTTGATCATTTGATTTTATGAAAGAAATTGTCGACTATTTATGGATTTTCTGAATTTATTATTAACTGTTTGGCGTCTTATTTAAACAGCAGAAAACAATATGTGATTTATTTGAGTTCTAAATCAGCATCATGCCTTGCAATGTCTGGTGTAAGGCAAGAGACAAATCTAGGTCCATTGCAGTTGTGCTCTTTGTTACTGGAAGTGTTAGATATTTAATTTTGATTATTATAATCATTTTTATCTAGTTACCTATTTTTGTATCTACCTTAGCGACGTGTTTGTTTATATTTATATTACCTTTGTCAATGACAGCTTAGCTGTCAAAACAATATTGTCAGGTTATATTTTAATAAATACTGTGAAGTTTTTTAATAATATTTTTTCATTTCGTATTTCAAACAATTGTTTATATACTACAATTAGTAAAATAAAGTATAACTTGATCTCAGTTGTTAATGACACCGGAGTTCAAAACGTTCTTGATCTCCGTTGTTGTTGGCAACGTAAAAATCATTTGATGTTGCATAACAGCCACACGTGACATGCTGCTTTTTATCTCCTTGGTTACGGGAATGATGACACAGACAAGGCAACTTACTTCATTATACAATAAATTCAGATGAATTTTAAAAGGGAGAAATTAAGATTGAAATACGAAATAAAACAAAACAACTTATGCAATATGGAGATCAAGCTTCTTTAAATCCTCGAAGATATTATAACGCCTCGGCTGGCGCCTAATTACATAATATATTGCGGTGATATCAAATCACCGTATTGAAAATTTTAACGACCGAACTGAAACGTTAACACAAATATTTTTATATCGGATTTAAATTAAAAGAGGGACATGCAATGTCATGGGCATAATTAATATAAAGGTTATATATAGGACCACAGTTAGGTTCATTAATGTTTAAATTAAAAACTTAAGAATAAAGACTTCATGCAAACATAACCTAGCTTTCTCATGCATAATAATAATAGGTTTCATTTTCAGAAAAAGGATATCAATTAGTTAGATTGCTTGATCATAGGTACGTTTATGCAACCCATGTTACTTTGGGACGGTTTCCCACTTGTTAGGAAGAAGTAATTTCCATATTAAAATTTACATATTACGATGTTTAACGTTAGATAGATTTTTCTATATTCCAGGAGACCAGCTCAGTTTCATGTTGTTAATTAGCTGAAAATAGATTAATTAAGTCAATCTTATTATGACTGATACAATACAATTAATTTTTGAATTTGTTTATAAGATTTCTGGTCACTACAATTAATGAAGATATTAAATCCTCTCGTTCGTGTTGATATGACTCTTATAGACTCTTATCCTGTTTTCCCTCACCATTGTTTTGATGTAAGTGTTTAGAGTACTGTATGCTGGACATTCTGAGCATAATTTGATTAATGTTGATTTTATATTTAAATTGGAATTTGTATATGCATCAATTGGCTTATTCATTGTATTGCGTACTGCAAAAATCATGTTTATATTAAATTGTAAAATGGAGAAATTATTTGGATTACCTGTATCATGTATTCATGTAACTAGTTTGTAAAGGATGAACCTTGATTTGTTGAACTTTATATGTAATTATATCGTAACGAGATTTGTACATTGTCAAACGCTTTTCTCGAATATCTTCGTTACGATACATTTTGGGATAATGAATGTATTATACTTTATTGATCTTCGTTTCAAGGGCTACAATCCTATAATAACAGAATTAAGATTAGTGATAAAAAATATCAGCTGTGCCGGATTAGTTACGTCACGAGCTTACTCGATGTTTCATTGTTTGAAAAAGTGTCATAGTTTTCTTTTGTTCTGGCATAAACTATATAAGCTGGGGAAAATTGTAACAAAGTCAGTCGATAAAACGTTCAACGCAAAACCCATGCTCGACTCCGGATAAAATATCTGTAATTAATTTGAGGTTAGATAGTTAACCATATGTTTTGATATAAATGTCATTGTATAAATAAAGTTTAAAATTAAACAAAAAGTGTTACATGGACAATCTTCAAGGATTAAAAGAAGATTTAATTATTGTGTAAAAATTATTGAAAGTGAAAGTGATTATTTAAATAAATTCAAGTGAATTTATTTTTTGACATCGATCTACGCATCGATATTTTATAAACAAGAAATCAGCTGACAGGTTCTGTCACAGTGTTACCAATAATAAGGATTAACTTTTAAAAAGGAAAGTATATCGTAATATACAAGGTTGGTTATAATAAATGATTCTTGTCAAGTTCATAAATAATAATTAACTTGTAAAGTTCATCCTCAAATATAAAATTATTTAGTTTAGTTTATTAAGTTATTTTCAGAATTTATTTGATTTGAAGTAAACAAAACAACTAAATTTCTTTTATATAAAATTTATTTTCATTTGACAAATATTTTTATTTATAAACAAATTTCATTTGTGTTGGTTTGTTCAAACGAATGACCGTACTGATCCTATGTCAGGTCACTACAATTATTTCTAACGTTTGAGCAAACCTTAGAATTTATTTCTCAATTACCAATTGTATTATCTTGAATAACATTTTTTTTTTTATTTTGACGTTCCTTTTGGATATTTATTTTGTTCATTAAATAAAGTTTATGTGTTTTCAATTTTACATATGTGTTTAATTGATGTTAATACAAGCATCCAGCGTTCTTTTCTTTTCAATTCAGAATTTAGTAGCAGTTGTCCAGCTTGCAGTAGCTTTAGTGCTTACGATATAAGTTTTTCTTTCTTTCCAGGCATAAAAGTAAATAAGAGTCTCGTACTTCAAATATTTTATGCTTTACTGAGCAAACCTGAGCTAGCTGAGAGGAATAAAGAAAAATATATGTGGTGTATTCTCATTTCAATCCACCGTATATAATTTATGTTTATATTTGGAACGGTGGATATATTGTATTTTATTTTATATATCACCGCAATAAATTATTTATTTCATTCTTAAGAATGTTAAATAAATTTTGTCGCTTTTTTTAATTTTCTTTTAATCTCGAAATTTAAATGTTTATATTATAACAGCATTTTATTTTTTGACGTTTACATATAACCCCACTTTATTTTGCAATGTGACCTTAAAATTTTTAAATTTGAATAGCCAAAGGGAATACATCTTTTCTCTTCTGTGTTTTATGGCTACTTTATTGTTTTCTTTGAGCTGTGTCTTTTATAGCTGTACAAAAAACAAATAAACCTTCCATTAAAAACAAAATGAAATTTTGACTTTTAAAATACATAACCAAGTTCTCAGTTTAAAATTTAAATAAAATACCAAACTACAAAGACAGAAAAGTAGACTTTAAATTCCTGATTTTAAAAACATATAACTCTTAGGTTCTATTTTGAATGTTTACATTCCTTTTGAACGTCGCTTGAGAAGTTTCAATTCAGATACTATTAACTAACTTAATTTACTTTCAACACTTTCATTATGTGTTAAGCTAAATACTTTTAGTTGCATCTAAATTTATTCTGCACCCCAAGTTACATAAATCTAGCGATGGAAAACCGTAAGTCTAAAAATATGTTTTCCAATAATTTTAACAAAGAAACTAAAACTTTCCACTAAAATCTGTCCAAAGTCTGTGGTTAATATGGTATTACACGTTATTCCAGCAGTATATTCTATCAAGTTATAAAATTGAAAATAAATCAACAAATCCATCTGCAATTCTTCTAGGTATATTTACCTATGCATACACCTTAATTATAACTTGCTTTATCTATTCCAGATAAGATGTATTCCACCAGAATACAAACCAATGCATTTCTGTCTTGGGAAATACATATAGTACCGTATACAAATCATACTACTAACGATGAAAAATTATCTTCTGATAAGAAAATTTGAATGTTAAGTATCCTTTGTCTGTATTAAATGTATTTGTGTGCATTTTACTTTAATTTTTCATTAAAATTCAACTTAAGAAAGCCCTCTTCAAAAAGTATTTTATCAATTGAGGTTACGTAGCCTTCTAAATCGGAGACCTGTAATTATGCATAATATTTGACTAGTAAATCTAATTAAATGCATCATATCTCCTACTTAGCTCCTAAATATCATGATAATATGTTTCGTATCCTTCAATTGTTAAAAAGTGTATGTTATGTAAGAGTAAAATTATCCCCGCAAGACCGAAAGTAACGCATAGCATTAGCGTATTCGGTTATTTTAACGTTACCCTTAAAGTAGGTATTTCTTAGAGCATTGTGATGCAAATACTCAAAGCTGCTGAAAAATTCTGCAGGAACATATTTTGAGTACCTACTTGGGCTTCAGAACTTCTACATCTTGGATACTGCAAAAACACAACATCAAAAATCGACATTTTAAGTGCATTACTGTCAAAATGGTTACGTTCAAGCACGTTGACACATAATTGTCATGATTTTCTTCTTCAAATGCTTACTGAAGATATTGGCAATAAATTGCATGACAACTTAGGTAAAGAATAAACGTAGCTTGTATAATGCTGATAGATTAGTTACAAGCAGAGGCAGGCGTAACCTTGCTCATACCGCAGCTAAGTGCTCGATCCCGTGCAGTCTGCATATAAAATTACGACCAGTGATGGAACCGTTTTTGGTTATTCTATGCGTATAATTACATCGCATTGTGCGTCCGTTACTGCATTTGATGTATGTATCTTATTAAAATGTAATTTTCGTTTGTTATTGCCATAGTTTATAATCGGGAAACGTCATAAATCAAGTCGAATACCTAAGTCTGCCCTAACCTTCCATCAGCAATTTCTTTTTTGTTAGCCAGATTCAAAATTGGAATTAATTATGTATATCAAATATAAAAAAACAATTACATATTTGTGTGGCAAGTGGGTTACCAAGGGAACGGGTTGTTAATTTGTAACGGTACATTTTCTATCGGTCTTATGTACGTGAATTTTGCATGCATACTTATTTAAAAAAAACTTAAAGTTCGGTCCTGCAAAACTGTACTTTATTCCTAGCTAAAGTTTTGTCGTAAAATACATTTATAACGAACATTTTAAAAGATTGTTTTTAAATTTCTACAAATTTAATGGATGCGGAGGTAATAAACAATATTTTTAGAATTTTGTTTGTCCCCTCCTAATAATGGTTGCGTTGCTGAAAAAATTAAAAGACCTTGATAAAACATAAAATGTACTCAAGTCATCTCGCTTTATAAAAACATTTTCGCTTGTATTCTGGGAATGCGTCAGTGAGGGATCATTTTCTTCTTTGTTCAAAAAAAGTGACACCTACACGTGTTTGAAATTCAGCTTGGCTTTTGCGTATTTATCTCGAAAATTGCACCATCAGCAAGTCTAGCCAGCACATGTGATACAGGGTTCCCGCGTTTCTCTCTCCGATCCCTACTTTTGTTCGTTAGGTCGAGAATGATGCGTGAATGTTAGTAAAAACCTCCTTATTGCATAGAAAAACATAGTTACTTCGCGCTAAAATAGGGGTCCAAAATATTAAAAAACAGCTCTTCACTTTCGATCCAGCTTTGAAAAGAGTCAGTTGACTCTGGGGTCGACTCTATCGAATTATAATTTAGCGTTAATTATTTAGAATTAATGCAATTTCTAAATACAGTTCCCGTACAGTTTAGCGGCTATTCGCTGTGAAGTGAATTTTTTTGAAGTTGTTTAGTTTTTGATAAATCTTGTTCGAGATTTACAAATACAGTATCGTTAATAATCACTTATGGTTTGTGTTATTGTGATGAACCATTAAAAACAATTCCGTCTTTCTGTTCGCGCTTTAAAAATAGTGTAGTTTTGTTATTAAAAATTACGTAATTTGGTTAATAATTTAAACTATAAATTCCCGTTTTATCTGCAGACAAAGACAAATAACTATTTTATTACGGGAGGAATTTTAAAGAGTGGCAAGTGTTACTTGGGTTAAATCTGTTGAGTTTTTAAAAGATATTACCATTATTCCTCGTGAATAAATTATAAACAATAAACAATAACAGAAACAGGATTGTTTAAACTGTGCTTAACAAAGATGATGGTGAAATCGTACGGATGATTGACTATTTTGATCACAAAAAGTATTTTTTTGGACCTGCTACTTTCAAACTGCAATTTAAAACCATCTAGAATCAATCACGGTTTTTTCCAAGTGAGGCTTTTCCAACTTCTAGCTGACCAGCATGGCTTGCTTTGTAAGGCAAATAAACAAAGGTTTAATGGGATAAGACTTAAGGTACTGTAATTTAAGGACTATTTATCATTGTAATTTTTGTTGACGGATTATTTGAACAAGTGAATTTTGTTGTTTCCTACAAGAAGAGAGCTCTCTAGTAGTATTTAATTTTAGTTCGTCACCATTAGTGAAATTTAAATCCATTAACTTCTGTAATATTTAAATAGATTTACTTCAGTATTAATTGATAGACATTTGTTTGTTAAATTTTTCAAAGGATCTCTTATCTAAATAATTTCTTGACTTTCAATAATTTTGGAATACTTTATGTTCAATAAATCTTGATCTTATTGAGTTTTTGGATAATTTATACTCATTAAAATTCAAATACTTCTTTCATTCTGAATAAATTTTAAATTACCTTTTTTGAATCGCTTTGTGTTTGATAATTCTGAAGTAGTTGATAATTATTTACTGAATGACTAATCTTAAGTTTAATAAAATTATATTGTTCATGTTTTGTTATATGTGTTTGACTATTTTATATATGTGTTTGACCATTTTTATGTTCTTACCATCCAATAATACCATCCAAATAAATATGTTTTTAGTTTACATCAAGGATCTAAACGGAACCATATAATTATGAATGTTTTGCTCAATTATTATTTTAAAATTTTCTAAACAAAACCAAATTTTTTTGTTCAAAACCTATTATATTTAATTCATTTTGTGATTAGTGAATTTAATATCTATTCTGGCTTAATTAAACATCATCATTAAGCTTCATAATCAGATGGCGCCCTTTTAGAGTTTTTATTTGAGTTCTAAACCTTTATCTACTCCTTTTCACAAAATAAGACAACTGCAGAACCAATACCCGCGACCTGAATACAAAAAATTTGTAAGATAGAGCTAAATCTCAAGCCGTGGTAATCTTGAGCTTCTTTGCTAACGTAAGTATGATAATTTTATAATTATTATTTCGTTTACAGTTTTTGAGGGTTACAAATTGAGAAATCGGTGAACAACTATTAACCGTAGTTGATTCTGTGGACTACCAGATAGCTCGTCGGGAGGTTAGGGTTTTCAAGACATGTCATTTAAAAGATCTATCAAGAGTCGACTGTAAAATTATGAATCCGACGCCAACAGTACCTATTAATCTCAACACATATTGGCGAATACTGCCAATAGCAGTCTTACCTGTAGACCTAAACGATTTGAGAGAAGGAACAAAGTACAAGTAAGGTGCAAAATGCTTCATTAAGAGAATAATTAATTACTAGCTACAAATATGCTATTATTGTACTGCCTTATCATGGTTTTAAAATCAAAAATATAATAACAATTAAATTATTAATCGAGAGAAATTATTAACCGTCTTAATTAATTAACTAATTATATCACAATTATTGAATTAATACGAGCTCAGATAATATCAACAAGGTAAATAAGATAATAATTAAACAAACAAATTCAACTTACCAAAAATTCACAGTCAAACTTTAAATAAAGTCCGCTAATAACTGCAATTAAATATCTAATAATCTAAATCCTAGTAACGATCCCCTATTAAATGATAGATAGGGTATTAATAGATAACCAAGTGCTTTACTAAACATAACTGAACCTTGATATCAGGCTTTCAATTGTTATATCCAAAAAAAACTATTACATACAAATTCACAGTATCGAAAAGCCATTTAAGATTTAAGTCTAACATCAAATTAGACAAGCCTGCAAGCAGGCAATAAAGCCTACAAATCTCCGGGATCGAACGGAATTATTCCTGCCATGCTACAGAAGGGTTTGTACCTTCTCATCACTAAGATTTACATGGTATTAAGGGCCAGTTTGGCCCTGAGCTACTTGCCAAAGATTTGGAGACTGACCAGAGTGGTATTTATACCTAAGCCCGATCGGGCTCAATACTCACAGGCAAAGAGCTACAGACAAATTAGTCTGATGTCTTTTCTGCTTAAGACATTGGAAAAACTGCTTGACAGGCATATTAGGGGGGAGATGCTGGTACACCACCCGCTGAATGAGAACCAGTTTGCCTACCAAGCAGGATACTCGACAGAAACAGCACTCCATTGCCTTACATGGAGAGTGGAGAAGACTCTGGATAACAAAAAAAATCCTTCTGGGTGCCTTTTTGGACATAGAAGGGGCTTTTGACAATACATCCTTTAACTCCATAACCATGGCCCTAAGAGGCCGCGGGCTAGAGGAAATTTGCTGCAGGTGGATAGACTGTATGCTCAAAGGAATGATGATGTATTTGACTATACTGTCGACTGTCCCCAGGGGGGAGTACTCTCTCCCCTATTGTGGAACCTGGTGATGGCAGGGCTAATGAGGAAACTAACAGACGAAGGATTTTCTCCCTTAGGGTATGCCGATGACTTTGCAAGCACGATCAGGGAGCGTATGCAGAGGGCCCTGAACGTGGTAAGTGAATAGACTGAAAGGAAAGACCTTAGGGTCAGTCCCGGGCGACCCCTGCGGAAATGAAATAACTCTATCAGGAGAAGTAAGTTATTTGAGAGTCGTTTTCGATTCTAAACTTGCCTGGAACCGACATATTGAAAAAGTAGTCAACAAATCGGTGACAACCTTAGCAGTTGTCAGACGTATGTATTTCGAAATGATTATACAGGATCGAGGGGAGAGTGAAATATCCAGGCAGACAATCCCGTCTGGAGGTGTAATCTGGTACACGGACGGCTCTAAATCCGAGGCGGGTATCGGAGCAGGTATTTATAGTGAGACCCCCAGGACGGAGCTGAAATTCTCCTTGGGACAATACGGCTCTGTCTTTCAGGCAGAAATATACGCCATCCTACAATGCGCGTCTGAAAACAGAAAGAGGGCTTACAGAAATAAGCGGATCTATATATTATCGGACAGCCAGGGTGCTTTAAAAGCCATATCAAACTCTCAAGCTTCATCAAGACTGGTATGGGAATGTATTAACGAACTCAATGTGCTTGCAGAACATAACACAGTTAAACTGTTGTGGGTGCCTGGGCGGTTACATGTCTAAATATCACAGTCATAATATCACACGACAATATATCATAGTCAAAGTACCACATGCTAATATATCACATGCAAAAATATCCTAAGGACATGAAAAAATATCCTAATACAAAATATCACTATTATGTTTAAAATATAATAATAATTTATTTTACTCAGTAAAAAACCTCTATCGACATTTAAATACTCATATACAAATAATTGCATTTACGTTCTTATTTACAACTGTAATTATAGTATGCGTACAAACCATATTTCCTTAAACCTAACCTAACATTGTAATTAAATATATCCCTCGATATTAAATACAGTATCACAGTAGTTCTTACTAACTTTAAGATATTTTTTCATGTGATATTTCCTATTATATTAATACATACTATAATATTTTATTAAAAATAAAATTTTCTCTTTTTGCTTTAAAATAAATTATTTAAACATATAAAATTAAATCTTGGGTATAGCAGCAAATTGAGAGCCACATAATTTCACACTCTAAAAAACACCCTTAGACAATTGTTTCGCCCTCACTTTGGGCTCCTCAGCAGAGACTGGAACCTTTTACAAATATAGGTTCCGGTTCCAGTTCCGGTTTTTGAAAATTCGAAATAAAGGTTTCGGTTCCGATTCCAATTTTAATTTTCTAAACATTAAGGTTCCGGTTCCAGGATTTTTTTAGGTTCCATAAGGGTTCCGGAAGCAAAAGTAATGACGTCACATTTTATGTTGGTATATAGTTCCAAATATCTCCAAACAAATATGACCTTGATAACTGACAGTCGATGCATGTTAGGTTAAAGTATTGCTTATAATATAGGTGATAATTGATAAATATATTTGCTCTTCGGTATTTCAACTCTTTTTACTCGGGAAACTCTAGTGCTATAGTTACAATTATTTACAACAATGGATACCATAGAAACTGAGCTCTTGGAGTAAACAGATGTGAAGTACCGAACGTGGTTATTATTGTAGATTCTTTTCAAGATGAAATTTGTTTGGAAATATTCAGGGCTACCAATATAAAATGTGACGTAACACTTTTCTAGTCAATTCACACACTGCTATTGGTCAATTAGTAGTGGAAATGGATCTAGTATCAACATCAACTTAGTAAGAAATGGTTATGGTAGCGCTATTGGGAGAATATTGAACTACTTTTTTTATTTACCAGTAGAACCGAAATGTGAAACCGAAAAATACCGGTTCTCGTCTTAACATTAACACGAATTTTAGTAAGTGTTCCGATTCCGGTTTCAGTTCCATAAAAATAATCGGTTCCGGTTCCGATTCCGGTTCTTTTGGGTTCCTGTTCCAGTCCCTGCTCCTCAGTATGGGAGGCATTGTATGAAACCCTGAACCTCTGTACCTGTTGCTTCTCTATATGTAAATCTCGAATTTACATTAATAGTAACAATTACAATTGGAGACATCTATATAATGTTGTCCTAAAGCAAACTTCCATGTACACCCGGAAGTAAATATTATTAGGTAATTATTCGATATACCGACCCCGATCGTACATTCATACATACGGAAATACCAAGCGCTACGGATTTTCGTTGAAAAGACGTCATAAAAACAGGTAAAAATTATAAAATCTTCCTCTCATATGACACAAACACCATTTTTACGCCATTTTCACGTAAATACAGCCAACTTTTTTACTAACTGTAACCTAACATCATAACATTCTAACCTCAAAATAGCGATTTTAACATTGTTTTTCTTATTATTTTTATTTTCTTATTTGTTCTCTGAGTTATCCTCTACAACTCAGTGTCATTGGTTTACCTGGGTTCAGAAGGGTCCGTATATCGAATAATTAATTATTATTAAATATCAAATTTTACTAAAAATAAAATTTTATTAAAACTATTAGCATATCTCGTCAAGTGATATTTTGTTCTTGAGATATTTTTTATTATGATATTTTATTCTTGGGATATTTTTTATTATGATATTTTGTTTTGTGATATTATAAACGTCATATTTCGTCGGATGATATTACGTCTGTGATATTTAAGCGAGACACCGCCTGGGCATTGTGGCATTTACGGTAATAAAAAAACCGATGAATTGGCCAGGCAGGGATCTGATGAGGCCTATATTGGCCCAGAACCTAACCAAGGAATTTCGCGTAACGTGGTTCGAAACTTCATTAGGAAAGAACACGCATTCAACATGAAATTTACTGGAGAAATCGACCAGGGCATGAGTATAGCAAAACCTTTAATAAGGGATCAAGCAACAAAAGAGCTGAAGAACTACTTAATCTAAGTAGGTCTCAACTCAAGTTAACCACAGGTTTTCTCACAGGGCATGCGACTGTGAAAGAACACCTGAGGTGAATGGGCAAATTCAATGGAGACCTTACATCCAGACTCTGCAATATGGAACCAGAAACAGCCGTACATATTCTATGCAGATGCGATGCGCTGTGTCGAAAAAGGGAAAACATATTCGGGGACCCAATCTTGGAACCGAACGATTTTCTAACACACCCTGTAAAGGACTTATATCTATTGATTCAAGGGACGTCAATTACAGATTGGTTGTGATCACGCAATTAGGGTAACCACAATAAGCCTTAATGCTGCAGTGTCTATGGATCCGGAAAGGAAGACATACCCTAAACGAGGGAAAAAACATCAAATTAAGGTATTGACGTATGCAGATATGTTTTAGTCGCAGTCGTTAGATTCTAAATGTATATACAAATATTATTATAGCTGGTTAATGCAAGGCCAGCCAATATCAAAGGCACAACGCACAAGTTGATAAAAATATCCAATGCAATGAAAACGTAAACAAATCAAATAAAAAAAGAAACCAACGAGAAAAAAGTCCGCAATAAACAAGCGAATACCAAAATGCAAATACATCAAGATGCAATACATCCAATAAATAAAACCTTAGTTTTAGAAGAACTCCACTACTGACAACGCCTTTACTCTCAAAATCACACGAAATCAGGTTGTAAGGGCATCGTATCATTGCGATTAAGAGAAATGTTTTGGACTGAGTCGCTAGGCGAGCTTGTGAGACAGCAAAAACACGACATGTCCTACAACAGAATCTTCGACGGGGGGCATTTTAGAGCACAAGTTTATTTATAAACTTTTTACAATAATTTGGTTGTTGGAACACACTCGTGAAATTTCCCGAAATAAATCTGAGCCCTCTCTGATATAGTATATTTTTTACCTGCATTTACCATTTTATAGTGTTCAATTTCACTAGTCAAATTAAAGAAAATATTTTTATTGATTAAAAAGGCTTCAGTCAAAATGATAGCACAAAAGCTGCTAAAAACATTTCTGAGTATTGTACATTCTACATTAGCCTAATAACCCTAGTGGTATATACCACCTCTTTGTTTGGTGGTACTAGAATAGAAACTGGTCACAACCGCATTCTTAGGAACGTAGAAATTAGTAGGTTATTCAGATCATGCAACTCTTTTAAAAATTTCGTTAGAAACTTTTCGATGCCATAAATAAACACCTGTCATAAAAAACAACACCTTAATTTTGGCGACTGTGGAACTTTATAATTCGTGGAAACCACTTGTGGTGTGTCCACTTTTGTACTGTATTGCATAAATGTTAATTGCAATTAACATTGCCAAACCACTAAAGTAAATAATACTTGTGCATGGTATAGGGAGGTTATTTTTAATGACAACCACAGAAAGATGTTTATGTGATTGTTGAGACCGACTGCTTAACGTGCTCATCTGATAGCACGGCAAAGTGTACTGAGGCTTTATCGACAAGAGAAATTCACTCGCTGTTTCCGGGGATCGAACCAGGCTGCCTGAGTAATGTAGGACATACACGGTTTTCCCCGACGACGTCGACGAAAACGTCGGCGACGACGTCGGGGACAAGGTCGAGATAATGAGGTAATGTTTACATTTAGTGTAATTTATAGCTGGACTGTATATAATAAAATTATGAGTATCGTATGTCTTTAAAACATCAAAATGAAAGAAAGCATTATTGATAATAATCAAGACGTATTTCGAAATAGCTTATGCAATTAACAAAAGACTTCATAAACGTAATAACCTTGACGTCACCCATCGGTGGAATTACAAATCAATCTTTTATTATGAAACGAAAACTTTAGTTTTTTTTATTTCATTGTTAATTTAGTTTAAAAATGGATATAATTAATTAACGCAGGATTTAGGATTCCGAGTTCCAGTGTGCAAACGATGTACAATTTTCCGAAACCAAAAGGAAGATTATCAGTTACCAAAGGACAATGTTAAAAATCTGCTGATTTTTATCATATCTGTCATCATTTATTAATAGTAGTAAAAGCATTTGCTACATTTTATTCACATGAATTATAATGCTGATTCTGGTAAAATAAATGTTTTGTCACATCTATTAAATATGTCCGTTTACCTTCCAAGGTTATAAGGTTATGACCCATATTGTAAACATGATTTGTAAAATTAAGAATCAGTTTACATCAAATTCGGTTGAATTTATTAAACGGTCTCTACAAATGCAACAAAATATTTATTTTACTAGAATCAGCACATTCTTGATGAACAACACAAACAAAATGATATTTGATACCTATATAATAATTTGTCCATTGACCTCTCCTATACCAAAATTAGCAGATTTTTACCAGTGTTCATTTACGGAAAGTTCTTTATAGGAAATTATTGTACATCGTTTGCGCACCAGAACTCAGAATCCTAAATCCTGCGTTAATTATATCCATTTTTAAACTAAATTAAGAATGAAATAAATAAAAAACAAGAGTTTTCGTTTCCTAATAAAGAGTTGATTTGTTATTCTACCGATGGATATCAATATTATTCCGCTTATGAAAAGTTTTGTTAATTGCATAAGCTATTTCGAAATACTTTAAAGAAAGAGATTCAGTACGCATTGTATTATGCTCAATAATACTTTCTTTCATTTTGATGTTTTAAAGAAATACGATATTCATAATTTTATTATATACAGTCCAGCTATAAATTACAGTAAATGTAAACATTACCTCATTATCTCGATCTTGTCCCCGACGTCGTCGCCGACGTTTTCGCCGACGTCGTCGGGGAAGACCGTGTATGTCCTACATAAGGGTTGGACTCTTTACCGTGCGACCGCCCACTTTATTTAAAAATATTTCCCACAACAAAACTGAATCTGGTAAAACAGTCAAGTTATCTAATTTAACAAATATACATAATAAATGGGGATTATTAATTTCCCCCAACAGATATTGAACTTATTATTACGAATCCTGAAATGTTAAGCGACGGTTAACTAACAGTATCGCTAAATAAATCTAAAGAATCTGAGGATTATTTTACATTACTCCTTGATGACGGAAGTAATGTAAAATAAATATTTTCATTACTACAACATAGTTTAAACAATAACAAAGGAAGGATGTTTCAAACTTACCCGTAAGCTTTGTCGTCGATAACTTCGTGTTCGCGCTAAATAATATTTGTAGACATGGGGTGGTAGAGAACGTTTTGTTTCTTCGCCAATCCACAAATCCCGGTAGCCGCCAGGTGACACAGGACACAGTGGGGACACAGGTGGATAGAAATCCCTCACAAATGGCACACGGCTCATACCAATACCCGGATGTCCTTACATTATAATTCCACATACAAACCACATTACCCAAAGAAATCAATTTCACAAGTATTATACAGGAGCACTAATCATTTTCGCATTCACACTTCCCATAGCGATATCACACACTCACTTGAACACCATAAAAACGTTATTTAAGTAGTATACTTTTTGGACGTTGTACAAGATTATCTTCGCAATATTGTGTTTTTGATATGAAATACTATAAAATTAATGTCCTTCAAAGATTTCGAGTTAATTTCCATTTGTTATTGCTTTTTTGATAACAGGATGTATTTTCTGAGGTTATGCTAAAGTGCAGTCTTTGTTATGGAAGAATATGGTTTATATATTTAAAATACATCGTCGACTTTTATAAATGCTTCTGTAACATTTTTATCCATCTATACAAATAAATACTACTTTAATATAACTGAATTTATACGCATAAAATATTTTTTTCTTTAGGTGTTTCAGTGGGCAACCACGATAATAACGTTTGCTCCTTTTGTACTAACACTTTTATTTGATATTCAAGCATAAATGCACACAATTCTCAGAAATATTATTCAAAAAGGATTAGGCCGTTAAACGTTTGCGCTTTGAAGAGTTACAACTTGAAAATTAAATATCCACCTAACAAATGCAAACGTACGGAATTAATTAAATGTTCCCAGAATTAATTAAGCATTTTATCGTCTACCCATAAGCTCATATAATATTTTTTAGAAATGACAAGTCATGGTGTTACCTGCAGAATGTAAATGGAAAGCTTTAAAATTTCATTCAAGGTTGACACTAAATATTTAATTAACCAAAGTTAATGAAACAAGCATGATTCAGGTTAGCTTCACCAAAATCCTATTTGTTGTTACAAAGGGAAATGGGATACCATAAAATGAATAATTCATCAGTTGACTTCACTACATCCTTTTCAGCTTCGATATTTGGTTCAAAACGTTCGCTAGTAACACTTACGTGCTTTAATTAGAATTCAAAAGCAACTTCTTTAACGATTTTACTGATAATTCTAATTTCGATGAACGGCATAAACGGAGAGTTAAGAAGGAATTCGAATAACTACAGTAAACATTTTTGCATATGATTTTACAAAAATAGAATAATGATTATTGGCAGATTATCTACAATTCATATATGCGCAACCCTTTTTTAACAAGGTCACGTTGCAATATTATGTATAAATTTCACTTTAAGGTCAGGGAAGTCCTGAATGTCTGATAAAATCGACTGTATCGATTTTCGTCGTATGTAAAGAAACTTGAATTTTTGACGAACAAGTTTTTAGCGGAAAGGGTTGAATTTTAATATTCATGCGTTTATGTTTTTCTTTATTAACGAATTTCAAATGTATTATCACACTGCAGATAATGGTTCATTTGTCTACAGTTTACAAAAAAAACAGCTATGGTATATTTACCTAAAAGTTATCGGCAGTTACCTAGCGAATGCAAGTCGTGTAGGTCCATCAAATGAACAACAACGTGTTCGAGTAGGAGACCGTTGATTAGCTAAGGATCACAACCCAAACCACTGTATTGGACCAAACAGCTCGATAACCCTTATAAGTTGTTCCCTTGAGATAATTAAGACCTTCCGTGAAGCTAATTTTGACACGAAATAGCTTGTGTTGTACAACCACCCACTCACGCTCAACTAAAGTCTTTGTATAATCAGCATTCGGAAAAGGTTCGACCAGTAGATAATTCTGTAATTATATTCCCTATATTGTCATCATCTGTTTCGCTTTGTAGCCACAAACTTGCCATTGGCCTAAATACTACAAAGCAATTTCCTTTGTCGGATTTCATAAACAGATGGATTCAAACATATTTACTGTAATAAGTCATGGAAACTTCAATAGTTTATCATTTAATACAATTTAAAAGAAGGGTTCTATATTGGTAGTACTTACATTTTTGTAAAAGAGTTGATTAGCTTCTAGACTAGATTATAACAAATCATTGAATAACATTATAGTTAGTTGCTTTTCTTTTCATTAGCTATACAAGTTTTAATCCTGTGTGCTGGAAAAGTCCATATTATTATTCTCTTTGAACAGATTTCCATTAAAGATAAATGTATTCACCAATTTTATACGAACTGTTTATTTCATAGCCAGTCATACTATTTAGAAATCGGCTTATTATATTATTTCAAGCAAATATTTTAAATTAAAATCGCATAACTCTTTAAAATTATTAGAATCGCGATACACATATTCTACCCCGAGAGAAATTCCCATCATACTGCAGCATATCTACCAGAAAATTACTTTGATTCAATTTTCGGGAAGCTCACCACTCCTGAAAATCCTTGAATGCGAACATTAATAACGGCCAAAGTTACCCTTGTTCTACAATTTAAATTAGCAGCAATTATATTGCGCAGTATAATAAAATAGAAAGGGAGAATTATTAATTGCTCTATATTTCGAGGAAGAGAAAAATGCATAATGTTAATAGGACAAAACGTTGTCTCTAAAATTAAAGACAGTTTACTATTGGAAATTCAATCTTTTCACAATTCAATACATTAACCGCGTGTTTTTGTCAGCTTTTGTAACCACTATCCAATGAGTTTCCCATTACGCGACCCTAAATTAAGTTCCTGCCATTAAGGTTAATTTCTGTGGATAAGTGAGTATGTAGAATAGTTAATGACATATGTTTCAAGCTGATAACAAATTCTAGGAACTTCATTTCAATATAGTCATGGTGTTCGTATTAAGTTGCATAAGTTCGCCGAGAAGACTTTGAAAGTCCAATTGAAACTAAATATTTAGCGAGATAGACTATTTACTTCTGGGAAACTTAATAACATGTCTTTGAAAACGTTTAAGCAATAAAATATCTTATCGATTTCTATGGAAGGGTATCAGAGATTCTTAACTGTAAATATCGTCTATACTATTTATCTCATTTACATTTTCAGTGATTTCCAGTTTTCTTTGCGTTTTAAGGCCTTCTAGAAACAATTATGTAGTACATAAAATATTCATTTAATAAAATTCTTGAATTAAAATTTTCTTCTCAGTGGAAATTTTACGGAAAGTAGGCGACAATTAAAATAATCAATTTCGGTGCAGAAATTGTGGTTGTAGTAAAGTTAAAGCTGATAAATACGTCGAGAAATATTTATAACTGCACAATAAAGCAGAAATAATATAAAAGTTGTGGGTGAAATACCAGGCATTTTTTTAGGAAAGTATTTAAAACGACATTTTTTTGTACAAGCTAATAATGAACTCAAACTTGCTTGATTGCAAGATACCTATTATATACACATAAATTCCATATTTATACAATGTGTCTCGTTTCAGAACTATACATCCCTGTACCTTTTGGTATTTGCGATTGAATTAATACCAAACTTTCGTAGTTACACAGTTTCATAAATTGAATGTCTGAATAACTTATTTTACTGGAAACCATAGCATGACCCGAATAAAAGTAGGTGCCAAGAATTTGACAAAAATAAATAGTATGCCTTGATTAAAGACAAAAGTCTTAAGATAAGTTCTGATTACTGTATTTTTGACCACGTGCGTCACATTGACGCACGTGGTGCAACGATTTCAGAAGTAATTAGACAGTCTGTAGTGAAAATAAATAAGAAAGTAATCTCAAGTAAATTTCGTAGTAAAGTACTTATTTTACTAATAAACTACAAACTAATAAGAAAGAATTTTAAAGAGTTATAAGCTACAATTCTCAGATACGGATTAAGCTCCTGGGCACCCCGAAACTATTCTAAGGCGGGCGCCGTCTGATAACTCGTATCATATCATTAAACATCGGTCGTGACAGCTATTGTCACAAACGGAATTATTTCCAATTGAATACTTTTATAATTTCGCAACTTACGTCCCGTTTGGTACAAATATCGTGCAAGGTTACGCTCAGCTGCCCATGTTATTCAAGCAGCCGCGGCCACATCGCCTACGACTCACAGCCAGCTGCGCACTCATTCGAAGAAAAACTAACTAGCACAATTCCGCTTCACCCCACGGCAACCCACAAGCCAGCAACCTCAGCTGCTGCAAAATTCCCACCGATCCCGGAACACCAACCTACAGATTCCCACTACTATACTGTTTTCTTCCGCGTTAAACAGCATATAAACCCGCTTGCCCTAGCTTAAAATTCAGTCAGTGCCATGACTCGAAGAAGCCACATCCAGAAGCAAGCGGGTAAGCAACCTTTTTATTAATTAATATTAGAGGGTCTAGAATCTGATACCCTGGGGTATCGATTACCTGAGCCTCTACTGCTTAGTTCTGCTTAGTTATTAGAGGGTTGTGCCAGTCTCCCTATGCTTAGTTGTAGTATTCTATGAACCCAGATTACCGGGTTTCCTAGCGCTTAATTGTAGGACTTAGTGCTAGTACAGGGTGGTCCCGATCGCCCTCATGCTAATCTTAGATTTAGGACTTGCCTGTCCTCATACTTATTTGTAATCCCGTACTCATTGTATCCTGCTAGTTTATTGTTTAGTATATATTAGATGTTTTTTGACGTGTGTTTACTGTTTAACCCTACCTCTGACTACGTCCTCCATTCACGAAAACCCCACGTGACACTATTCGGAAAGCGTAAACAAACAGTGGTCAGGTGACCGCTCAAAGCTACGTTCACATGATAATGTGTTACCGCTTACAGTATACGTTCTAACGCGCGAAATCCAAAACGACGATGAAAATGTTTAACGCCATAATTAAATTAGACTCGTTACGTATTCTTACCAACTACAAAGCCGAGTTTAAAAGAGGTGTTTGGCGTAAATAGGGCATTTATACGACGTAGACGGGTCACTATAGTAAATAAAAGTCCGAAATAGCTGTTATTATTAAGATCCTTTCCAAAATAAGTAACCAATTAAATAACTGGTAAAACAAACAATCCTCATAGGCGTTAAACCAAGCTTCGCCAGTAAAAAATATCGATCGCTTTTCTTCGCAATATTTTTTAATTGTCCTTAAAAAGTTTCGGCGCCAGAGAGCAATCTCTTTCCGGTCAACAAGCATGGCATTGGCATGGCATGACATCTATGAGCGCATTTAAATTTTAATTTTTCCTTTATAAAGAAAAATTATCGAGGTTTTCGACCATTTTTTTGAATTTTCAGAGTCACAATACTTACACAATAAAAATAAATGCAACTGCATCGTGTAAGATGAACCTTAGTATTACAGGTTTATCCACATTTCCGCACTTAAGTAAACGCACTTAATTAGCCATTAAGTGCACCCACCAATAGCGTTGCATTTGGTTTGCTTGCGCTTTCCGAATGGCTAACGCTACCAGACTTTAGATGAATGAAAGGTATACATAAAAGTTAACAACTATTGTGTGTTTTATCTATATCTAGATATGTTTATTATAAATTTTCTTATAAATTTGACAATATTAACAAAAAAATTGCACTACTACCATAAATTTAAACCCAAATTAATTTAAAGGATCTAAGATAATTTTTTATACTTTTGAGAGCTCGAAATGAACGATCTTCAGAGCAGTTTTGTTGTAGCCATTACGAATACTTCCGGTGGTCTAGTCGCAACACTTTCTAAGAATTTGTGATTCTGCGAACCTTGTCTGGCTCTGGCGCTCTCAAAGACGTAGCGCCTGGAGCGCGAGCTTCGTAGGCTTCAGTGTTAATCCAGGCCTGATAATTCTTCAACAAACTGTTCCCCGTGAGCATGTATAAATATTGCATGCATATCTAAAAATATTTAAGTACAAGCATTGTGTTTTCATTCATTCATTCATGTGTCTCGGTATATTTTTTACAGCCAGCGCTACCTAGCGCTGGATGACCAAAAAAGAGGTAAGGATCCGAGCTTGATTTCTTTTTTCGTATTTCAACAAAAGCAACAATCAGTAAAAACAGCAGTGTTTTAAGAGTGCGTTAGTTAGTAAAGCTTACCCATTAGGGTAAGCAGTTGGCACCTAGCCCAAATAAAAAGTAAGACTTATTAGTTCCAAAACGTTTCTGATGCAAAGATATTCGAAAATATAATATTCACCTTATAACTTCTATTCCATTTGCTTACATAGAAAACAAAATGCGAGACTAAAAAGACCTGACGAAACTTACAAATATCTTATGCATTATCGATTTCTGGCTCGTAGAAGATATCAAAAGTTTCTAAAGAAAATATTTTCTTGTTGGAGTTTATACGCTGTGTTGAGAAATAATAAACGTTTGAACTGTTTGAACCCCTTTTAAGTTTCCATAATAATGAGTGTCTTTGATGCGATTAATCAACTAACTTCAAAAGGAGTAACTAACACTGGAAAACTTAACAAATTAATCAAGTTGATAAGAATTTCTAGATCGTGATTATGCCTAACTATGCCTAAAAGTGGGTTTTACAATATCGCAAAAAACTATTGGATAAGAATTCGTAGAATGTTATACTAACTAGAATTATTATCGAAAATTCTGTTCTTTCATGCACAATACAGTAATAAATAAAAAAACTTTGTAGATAATGTATAAATGGATTTTGAAACTGCGTTTACGCACGCGGTTGTGACGTCACAGACGATCGAGGTAAACAATAAGGTATTAAGGTTGGCGAATCAAATTCTTATTATAAATGTTTCGACTTTACCATTTTAGAAGTAATAATGCACGTACCTATACCTTGAGCTTTAATGATGTTATATTTAAACAAATTTAACTATAATAATGTACATAAAGAATTTACATTTATTATTAGAAGGCATTAATGGCGACGAATTGCATAAAAGAAAAGAAGCGTTAAAAAGCAACAGGTACGATAAAAAAGAAATAATAATCTTTATCAAAGTCATTGAGTAGCATAATCAATAGATTAAGGTATATTCTACATGAAATTATTCTTTGATAGTTTTTCTTTGGGTCAAAACAGTTAAATTGTTGACCAGATGAATTCAATATTATTTGTACGTAAAGCCGTAAACGTTTGTACAATGTAAGATTTATATAAACAGGATATTTCCTGTTATATCTTTCTTGTATTACATTAAGAGATATCTCCATTTTGTATTAGTATTTTTTGTTTAGTTTTAAATAAACTTTAAATAACTGTAGTTATTGATTAAAGATATTGTTTATCTCTCTATCTTACCTTACTTTTAGTAGTCATTCCTGTTCTACAACAAATTCCTTAAGGATCTATAGTACGTAGGAATTTATGATCTCTAAAATGCTTTTGGCTCTATACTTCTCATTCAATTATTTCTCAAAATTTTCAGACCCTACTTCAACCAAAATAAAGAGGAAACTCCTTTTTAGAATTTGAGAAAAAAATATTTTTCATGGAAAAAAGTTTACAAGAAAAACATAGAAAGATCAAATGATCTCCTAAAAAATGATAAAATATTAACTAAGGGTAATTCTGAAAAATAAAAACGCTAGAGTAGCTTATTAATCGTTCTTCACTTTGCTTTTTGTTTCATTTTAATAGATGAATTAATAAGATCAGGAGACGAATAATTGGAAATCAATTTTCTTTGAATTTTTAGTTATTATTGGTGCCAAAAGAAGCCACTACGGCCACTACATTTGTTAAATACTAAACGTAGTTCCGCCTACTCTAGAAGCATGCGCGCGATATTGTTTGATACGTGGATGTAATGGGATTTGGGTAATTTTTTTCAAATATATTTATAAAAAGGAATAATTACTTAAAAGCATCCCTTACTTTTAATAGTCATTCGGTGATCTGAATAAAATGTAGTGAATGCGTTATCTTTTATGAAAAAGGATGAAAGATACGTACCTGGATAACCTTTAACCCCTTATATCTTTCGGTGTGAGGTGATATGAGAGATATGATTTTTAATTAGTAAAAATGAGACAGATAGTAAAAGCATTTACTAAATTTTATTCATATCGCCCATTGTTTAAATTAAACTTTTTAATTATTTATTTTTTATTTACGTTAATTGAAAATAAAACTAAACGATTAGGTAAACATATACTATTATTATTTAATGACAAATCATAAAGAAAATCTAACATCAGGTCTAATAGTATTATAAAATGCGCGTTAGCTCGTCAAGCAACTATCCCTCGTGCGTCGATGTTGAAAGTGCTTACTTCGTAATGTGCGTGTCGCATGATCGATACTTACTCGACTAGTTTTCTTTGATTTGAACTTGTTAATTTTAAAAAGAAAAAAATATTTAAGTAATTATTTGAATTATATTTTTAAATGTTATTTGTTTTTTAGTATTATTGTTAATTATAAAAAAGCTACCGGTCAGAGATCGATCCTGCGACCAAAATAAAGAGGAAACTCCTTTTTAGAATTTGAGAAAAAAATATTTTTCATGGAAAAAAGTTTACAAGAAAAACATAGAAAGATCAAATGATCTCCTAAAAAATGATAAAATATTAACTAAGGGTAATTCTGAAAAATAAAAACGCTAGAGTAGCTTATTAATCGTTCTTCACTTTGCTTTTTGTTTCATTTTAATAGATGAATTAATAAGATCAGGAGACGAATAATTGGAAATCAATTTTCTTTGAATTTTTAGTTATTATTGGTGCCAAAAGAAGCCACTACGGCCACTACATTTGTTAAATACTAAACGTAGTTCCGCCTACTCTAGAAGCATGCGCGCGATATTGTTTGATACGTGGATGTAATGGGATTTGGGTAATTTTTTTCAAATATATTTATAAAAAGGAATAATTACTTAAAAGCATCCCTTACTTTTAATAGTCATTCGGTGATCTGAATAAAATGTAGTGAATGCGTTATCTTTTATGAAAAAGGATGAAAGATACGTACCTGGATAACCTTTAACCCCTTATATCTTTCGGTGTGAGGTGATATGAGAGATATGATTTTTAATTAGTAAAAATGAGACAGATAGTAAAAGCATTTACTAAATTTTATTCATATCGCCCATTGTTTAAATTAAACTTTTTAATTATTTATTTTTTATTTACGTTAATTGAAAATAAAACTAAACGATTAGGTAAACATATACTATTATTATTTAATGACAAATCATAAAGAAAATCTAACATCAGGTCTAATAGTATTATAAAATGCGCGTTAGCTCGTCAAGCAACTATCCCTCGTGCGTCGATGTTGAAAGTGCTTACTTCGTAATGTGCGTGTCGCATGATCGATACTTACTCGACTAGTTTTCTTTGATTTGAACTTGTTAATTTTAAAAAGAAAAAAATATTTAAGTAATTATTTGAATTATATTTTTAAATGTTATTTGTTTTTTAGTATTATTGTTAATTATAAAAAAGCTACCGGTCAGAGATCGATCCTGCGACCGGCGCATCTTCGATGCACAACGGATAGTTATTGAATGCGCTAACGCGTATTACATGCCATATTAGGGCTTATGTTAGATTTTATTTATGCTTTAAATATTATATCATTATATTTCATCGTGTCGTTTTATTTCCAATTAACATAAATATACATAATTTAAACTTACAATGGGATCTTATAGCTGACGTCCCGCCGCCGATTTGAAAAAATCTGTTTTAAATAAAAGTAGATCAAAAATAAGGAAATACGTGTTTCTGCATTTAATCTAACGCGACTTATTTTAAAAATAACAAATTAACGCACAGTTACGCGAGTTACAATTCTGAACTAGGCAATGCATGATTTACAATAATTTTTATTGAATTATTTACAAGTATAAGAAAAGTCAAATTGTAAGCAGGGATGCATTTTTACTAGAAAGATAAAAAACAAAAAAAAACGTAGTTAACGGGAAGCGAACCCAGGATAGCCGTTCACAAAGCGACAACTATACTGTCGATCCAGCATCTTTCTTGTTGGTGGATTGGAAAATTTTTGAATCGGAAATTGAAATCGGCGTCACGTCAGCTATAAGCTCCCCTTGTTAAACAAATGTCTATAAAATTAAGGTATAATTTTATGATTATTTTTTTATAAATATTATATTTATAAAAAAAATGTTTATTTATAAAATATATTAAATATTTATTAAAAAAATGTACCCAAACTGGGATTAGAACTCGGGTTTTTTAATTCGAATATAGCAAGTCCTGTATTCGACTATGAAGCTATTGTCATTTTGTACATCTCTTCGTTAATAATTGCCAATTTGTCATACTTGTTTTGGTATTATCATACTTTGTTTCTTTTTTTATTATTAATTACTTTTTAATTCTTTTTTACAATATTACTAATTACAGTACATTTACTTATCAATTGATTAATATTAACTAATCAACAATTAATATTAATTCATCTACGGATGTAAGATATGCTTTAACAATCTAATTTAGTTGGAATTCTATAACATAAAAGGGAAACGAGTAAGAAAGAGATTCATGATTCCCGCTGCTTAATATGGGCGTGTAATTTTGGCAAACGAAACCGCCCACATTACAGAAGATTATTTAATGCTGCTGCATAGTGTAGGTACTTAAGAAATATAACAAATTTTGCTCAACTACTTTCGGATCAAGTAGGATAGACGATTATCAGATCATACCATAATAGGAGTTAGTAAATAGAATGACGTCGCAGAGATATAATTATTCAATTTTAACGTAAAAAGCACTGTAGGCAAACTATCATTTGGTTTACTGTAAAATAGTATGTATAAAACGTATAATTAAGTAGTGTTCAAAAAACAGTATGTCGGAAATTCGTATGCGTTCCAAAGTTTGTTTATTTTCAATTAGCCAAATAAATAGTTACAAGTCCATAATAATAAATTGTAGGAGTTGTTTGTGTTTTAAATTTGTTCAGTACTATTTCATCATAGGTTGTTATTATTCAAAACTGTTGCACCATATATAATTTTTCGGGAAATCATTTATATATTTCAAAATGTTAACATTATTGTCATCTTTCATAAATCCAGCTAATAAAACGAATACAAATGATACATGCGATTCATTAAAATCTCTATATCAATCAATTTTTATATTAAATATCAAACAATTTACTACTATAAAAGCAAATATTTATGACTTCAATAATTCAACATCATCAAACCTGTCAAACCTGACGCAAAGCACATTTTGTCCTGAAGCAAAACAACAAATCCAATTCCCCTATTTCGGATTTAACAATGAAAGAAAAAAGTCGATAACATTTCAAGGTTAGAAATTGCGGAGAAAAACCGCACAACTTGAAAAAGCTTCCAATGTTAACATTTATTGATTTAATTTAAGTTTACTTTGTATTACTTATATTACTGCAAGCAACGCAACACACAATAATTAATTAGACGGTATTGTTTTGTAGCTAATAAAGTCATCAAATAATAGCAAATTATTCTTAATTACCTTAGTTATGAAAATGTAGAAGTAGAAGTAAATCTTAATTAACAAAAGAAAAGCCGTTTCTGTTTTCAATAATATTTCTACAGTTTAAATTAGCGACTTATTAGTCATAGAGAAATTGAAATGGCGATGCAAATGAAATTCAGAACAAGTCAGTTTAGAAAAAGGTATATTCAGCACGTTTTTGTATTACAATCTATTACAAAACAGCAGCGAATAACATACTAAACTATATTAACGGCCTACTGTACACCCAAAAGGTAGAAATTAAGAAGATTAGACCTTTTAACCTTTCTGTTATTTAACCGAAGCCACGGATTAAATAATTTTAAAATATATCGTATATTTGTTCCCTAAACATTAAACCTAACTAAACTAACTGGACAATTGTGCTTAAATTTAATCCATTTCGAGTTAAATGATGAATTTTGTTTTTATAAATCAATATATACCATCTAAGTATACGCTTCTCTGAATTTGTGCCATATTTTTTAATAATGTAATAAATGTTTAAGAGATATTAAGGAGCAGTTTTACCAGTTTATGTTTCGGGCGGATATATTATCCATGGTATACTGTGATGCCAGCCCATGAGTGCCTTTGTCAAGTTGCAATAAAGGTTAACTTGGAATATTGACGCAGTACATATTGTCATGATTTTTATGACATGATTAGAAATATAGGCATCACGATGCACAAACATGTTAGTTGGGTTGCATAACTTCCAAGGGATATCATTTTCTATAAGATAAATTTTAGTTAAAATAAAATAATTATGTTTCATGTTGTTAAAAGAACACTCAATACACAATAAATAGAAAAAGGATAAATTTTAAAGTTGATTTTTCTCTTAATTTTGGTAAATCTTCTTGGTCAGCTGACGATTTTCTATCGTTACTTGATTTTGAAAGATAAATAATAAGTAATGAAGTCGTTTCAAGGCATAGTTTGACCTGAAACAGACAAGGTGCATGTGCAGTGGAGATGTATACAAGTATTTATCACCTTAGCTGCTGGTTTAGTTTATAAAATTTGTAAAGATTTTCTTGACAGTTAACGATTTGGGCAGTTTTATTATAATTTTATTGTTTTTCAAAAGTAAATAGTCTGTGGCCTTAAATATCTTAATATTATGTTGTCAAGTAGTTCCTTGAGTACAACTGAGATATATATGCAAATATGGAGATGATGTCTTATAGAAGATCTATGGGTTTAAAAACACATATTTCTGCGTTTTACCTTGATAATCAGACATTATGTGATTTAGTTGTTATTTTGTAGTTTGGATATCTAAATTTGTGTAAATAGTGTTCTATAGGATATAAGAAAGGGTTTTGTAATCATAAAACGAGGTAATACAAGGATATTAATATTAAGATTATGTAGTGAGTTAGAAATGCCAGCGATAACTGAACGTCAAAATTTTGAGGTTATATTTTGATGTTACATATCATCATTACATACAACATGTTTATTATTTATGAAAGTTTTTGAATTCAGTAAATGATTTTAATAATAAAAATTTAATTTAATTGAATAAACAGTGCTGTGTATTTAATAGTGACTTAATTTTTTTTGTGGAAAGAATTTTTTTCTGCATTATCAGATTAATATTGGTCATTGGAACTTGGATGGAATATGAAAATTTATCATTGTATAAATCTAAATGGATTTACCTTATGTTTGAAATACAGATGTTGTTTATAATTTCGATTTTATCCAGTAATACAAAACTTTTTCATGAAGAGAGGTGAAATCTTGGTACATTTCAACCATTTTGGCATTCAATCATGTGGCAGCAAGAACATTTACAGGTTACAACTAATTTCAGCCAGTAATTTTAAAAGGCGCCAAAAATTTGAACTTTGTAGATCATTTATTTAAAGATAGTAATACAAATAATAGAAATATTAATTTTAAAGATAAAAAGAACTATACTGTGTTAGAATTAATTTTTCTTTTATTGAAGATAACCAAATTACTTGTCATTTTTAATAATTTTTAGCATTTCAATTTTAATTTTGTGTGTATTGGTGTCAAATAAATTTTATCGTTTAAATATTTTAAAAGTACCCTTCAGTTTAGTATTTACTAGCGGTCCGTCCCGGCTTCGCACGGGTGGACATTGATTTTTAAACATTTTGGGATAAATGTAGAGTAAATGTATCTTTATGCAGGACATATTGCATTAATATTGTAGAACATTTTTTTGTTCTATCATCAATAGTTTCCGCAGCGCATGCGATGAAAGACATTTTATGGCTAATATTTGTACACCTTGGGTTACATTATTTAAGTTTTAATAGAGATCCCTAATTTTTTTCTAGTAATAAATGTAGCCTATGTTACTCAGGGATAATGTAGCATTCTAATGGTGAAAGAATTTGAAATCGGTCCAGTAGTTTTTGAGTTTATTCGTTACAAACATATAAATCTTTCCACTTTATAATATTCGTATAGATTAGTATAGATTTGTGTGTGTAGTATTTATATATTTATTCATTGCCCTATTGAAACGACCCGAAAAGTAGACTCATTTGTGACTATAGTCTAGGTTCACAATTAATTTAATAACAGCAGGAGCATTTTTCTTTTATGGTAAATGTAGGTGGTTTATATTTTGTATATGTCTTCACTGTGCTTTTACCAAAGTCTGTTTCATATATGTGTGTACTTTTAATTAGAAGATCAATTTAAATCAATTTAACGGTAAAGATATGTCATATAGTGCACATTGTCCACATATATTATAGCAATATTCTATCGGTTTTTCGCGATATATGAATTTTAATATTTATATCTTCAGTTCGTGAAACGTAAACATTACTAAGCATACAATTTCCCTATCAAATTAATTAATATCATGACATCATGAGTTAGTGATTCAAGTAAAGGACTTGACATGAGCATAACGTTTGATGGCCCATGCATGTGTGCTTAGCAAGCTCGAACTCTCCAGATAGCTGCATACAAATCCTTTACATTGTGTGCTTTACCAACAGCTACTATTTCCTATTCTAATATGAGAATGTCTCTTCCAGGTCACCAAGTACGTATACATACATAAAATTGCTGAAATAGCATTTGCGGCTTGACAACAACCTACTGGTACTTACTGGTAATATAAAATAATATGAAACATTTTGAGATTAAAAGAATTCCTAATAGTTCGGTATAAATACATCAAAGCTTTTGTACAACCCTCCTTTCTCTCAGGCGGTAAAATAACCTTGATATGCTGAATGATTAATAAACTCTACGAATTGATCGACTATTTCCTTCGTCTCTGTTGACATTATCTGTTTCTTAATTAACTGTATCGTACAATTTTCCCTTTCGATTAACGGAGGATATCCTTTGGAAACTTCTGAAATCTTATCTCTCTTCGATGTCATCTATTATGCATTCTGCAGATGTCCTAATTTTTTTAATAGATTTTCTGGTTAACATTTATCTAAATTTTTTCAGACTAATTAAAACATTTACAAAAAGTGTGTTGGTAAAATATTGAGTAAACGAAAATTCTGTTTTTGCATTAACCAGTATTAATTACACGGTACAACACAAAAGAAATTCCAGGTTTTCATATAGTTTTTCTAGAGCTTTTTGGTATGAAGGTCACGAATTTGCTATTTATTTTTTCGGGTCAAGTGAAATACTGTTGTTCATTCCATGCCAAATCATCACAAAAAAATGAACTCTTCAACCCGACCAGCGCAGATTTAACTCAAATTCGAATATATCTGAAATATGACCTGACCCGAAAAAAACCATAGCAGATTCATGATCTGCATCTTAAAAACCTCAAGAAAAAGTGTATTAAAACCTGAATGCTTTGCCCAATTTTGTTGTACCTTGTTATTTTCCAGATTATTGCAAGTAAATTCGTAATGTAAACCCTAGCTGGGTATTTATTTGGTTTTCTATATCAGTTTTGTAATAATGTAGTAACTAACTTCATAATCAGTACAAAAAGCAATATATGCACCGAAAGTACAGAAATAATAAAATGATTAGAAATACTGTACATACAAAGGCCTATTACAGCGACTGCTTAACTAAAGCTTAATACAGGTACTACATATGTATGTATTTACTAAACAGAAATTCATAGTTGGTTCAATTCGAGAATGGAATTTGACGCAAAGAATTGAATGAATTTTACAATTTCATATCTCTGTTTGACTTTTGCAAATTGGCAAATTCTTAGTTTTATAAATATAAACAACGTCCTTGGTAATGCTAACAATTATAAATTAAAACTAATTGTTTACTTTTACATATTCTCATTATATTACATTATATCTAGATCATTTTCTAAATAGAGCTGGATGGCCCAAACGATATGACCCGGGGCTCGTGTATAGTACATGATGATAGGTACAATGATCGAACTGATGCTCATTATTTGTTCTTCGAACAGAAAACAATCGCTCTATTATCACATTTAGTTGAATTGCACGTAGGTAGCATAAAAGGTTGTATGATTAAAATGGCCACTTATCAAATCATAACAAACGGAAAGCTCCATTCGGGAGAGTCCATCGCGCAATGGCCTATTACAACTATTTTCATCTTCTGTTTCGCATCTATCTTTGGAATATGTTGTGCCTGATTTACAATGTACAGTGACCATTATAAGAGAGAAGTTGTAATTTTTTAAGAATTGTAACCTTGCCTCGTCCTTTGCTCTTCACTATTCCATGGCAAGAAATTTTCGTTTTGTTTGATGAAAAAAAATTCAGAGCTTACTTAATTCGGTGTGCCTATTCACTATTCAGTGACCTAGACGTGCGCTATTCTGTCTATATTGGCTTTCTTCAGACTTTTCTCTATCGATTCCAATAAATGTGTGATATCTATTCTGTGATTATTTTCAATATTTGTAACAGACCAGGAGCAGACTATTTACATCGTTTGGACCTGGATACCTCCGAAAGACAAAAATAGTTTCGTTAGTACAAATTGAGCTAGTGTTTGTCATGAATGACTGAATTCAGAAACTGGGACGATGTATACATCTTTTACTTAGAATACTCATTTTATTAACACGAACTGGAATGGACCGCGTTTTGTGTAGAATAATACCGCTTTACAATTGATGACCAGAGTCATGATATACCGATTCCAGTTGAAGATATCAAACTTCACATTTAGCAAGCCGGATGGAACCGATAAGAATATCTCCAAATACCTGCAAATCAAAAGATTCCGTGCTTATACTATTCACGGGGACGGGGCTCGAAGAGACAAGAGATCCCCTTTTTGTGGTCACGCATTGAAAATGATGGTGTACTACGTGTATTAGTCGCCATACTTTTCGGCCAATATCTACGTTTGTCTTTAGCTAACTCAGCTATCGAAACTAATTAATTATATTTCATTTTTCCAAAACATGCAGTTTATTAATACTTCAAACTATACAAATGCATCAAAGACTAGTAAAACTAGACCCTACGGGGGCCATTAGTGGAAATAACTATTGGAAAGCGGGAGATCGTTTTGATCGCTTCATTTTACGTCAAATAGAAGTATCGTAGGTTTGCATGGTTCCTCGATGCCAGCTTACGTGAAGACACAGAAACACGAAATTTCCACGAAAAAACGAAACAGTGCTTTCTAACGTAAACTTCACTCTTACAAGAATTAAAGAGAACTAAATTCTGTGTCGAATTGACTAAAAACTAAATTTAACAATTTTTTGATTTTCCGTCCTACGCTCAGCAGCACGCGAAAAAGTCAAATTTTATTAGACGCAATCCAATACGACCCTTTCACCAAAACTATAACTAAGACAAAGATTAAACTGGCGTCCCTCCCCTCGAATCAGGCAGCCGCTCGTAAACACCCCCACATGATAGACATCAGGTCCAAACACATCTGGACATATGTATGTGGCGTCTCAGCCACAACTGGGACTCGAAGAATATCCCCTCAAGTGGGGATAGAAAACAACAAAGCACAGCCTGCTCCCCAGAACTACCAGCAAAAAGCCAGCTCTACCAGAAGTGCTTACAAATGTGTCCTGCAGGTGTGAGAATGGATGATGACATTTTGACTGTAATCAATAACGAAGCTAACGTAGAATAATTACTGCTCGTTGAGAATCTGGAGAAATTTACAATTACTCCACCTTTGTTCCATATCCTTACATTCATCTCGTAATGTCCATCAACATAAATAGTATTATTTACTATACTTAGTATTTACTCTGACTGATAAATCGTCCTTTTTATATTCCAGTTCTTGAAAATGAAGCACAGGAAAATAAGGTTGACATGATCCCTGAATTGCCAACCAATGAAGACTTAGTCTTCATGGACAGCCGTGAGCAGCTGTGGGCCTTCGACTTCGAAGCTCCGAATGCGAAGTGAGACCGAATGTACTTCGTTTTTTGCAAATGCCTCCATTATAAGTAGTTAATGTTTTGCATTATGATTATGATTATAATTCATTGAATCATTCTTTCGCTGTCTATGAAAAATCGGAAATTTGTAAAAAAAATCGGCCGTCGGTTTCGACCATACCACTGGACCGACGTTGTGTATTCATTCGACGCAGAAAGATTACATTAGGAGGCACTGTTTTGGAGTTAAAGGCGAAAAACTGAAAGAAGTCCAAAAATTTCGTGGTTTTTATGCCCTCACGTAAGCTCGCGTCGAGGGACCGTCAAACCCAGGATACCTCTATTTGACGTCAAATGAATTGATCGAAACGATCTCCAGCTTTCCAACATTTATTTCCACCAACGGACCTTAGTTTATGGGTCTGTTAATGTTTCTAGTGAGAATGTTTTAAGTAATTATTGTTTTTTTTTAATTTTTAAAGTTGTATTTCCCCTTTAGTTGTATAGAATTTAATTTTTAAAAACGGCATATTTAAAACTTAACATAAGTTTATACAATTTGTGTTAAGTAATACACTTAAATGACTGTTTAGGACTCCACTAAACATTTAAAAGCTATCGGACAGCCTGCTGTCGATTATTTATAATAGAATTGTAATAGACGGACTATCGCTATTAACATTAGCGTGAGTGCTTTTAGCTTCAAGTGTAAATACATAAATGACGATAAATTGGTAAAGCAATTATTAACTTAGTGAAGCATACGTCGCCACCTATTGTTGCTAACATTGAAATGATTATGTTACAAACTTTACTAAAATAGTAATAAAATAAACTAATTTTTGAACAGCAGAAAGTGGCAAATAAAATAAATTTTAAACGTAAACAAAAAATGAATGAACTTCATTAATTTTCATTCAGCAAACGCAAAACACAGAGCATTTTCTTTTATATTCTTCCACGGTGCTATACCAAAAATGTAACTTTACTGTTACTGTACAAGAAATGTAATTTTACAGGTATAAACAAGTAGGCTTGTTTTGTAAAAGGCAAGGTAGAAAAAGAGTGAAATAAATTGCCCATTTTCCTAAGAGCTTTGCTATATCAGATATAAGCATTAGGTATTATGAAATATTCGTGCTTCTTTTCAAGTAGACATTTATTAAAATTTACTATAACCTCCTTTTAACTAGTAGAAAGCTTTTAACTTTGATAGATTAAAAATTGTTTAAGCATATTTTTCGGTCAAAGACTACTTCAAGAAATTGGCTATTCTTGAATGTTGTTAACCAAGCAGAGACAGAGACTAGCTTTTATCACTGAGAACAATCAACCTGTATTAATAAACTATGAGTATTTACACAGACCTGGATAATGGTTGAATATAAATGGACTGTTGTTATTGCGAAAACCAAAATATTTTGATTAAATGTATTCGAGCATGTAAATGCAACCTCCAAACAGGATATGTTCGTAAAGCTACAATCCCCTAAAACATAGATAAAGCTGGAGAGTTGGATGGGCCACCGGACGATAATAAATTAACTTTGAGGTAACTCTTTGTGCTACTATAACAAACAAAGCTTTGAATAAAACTTCAGTGATTTCAGAATTTTCCAATTAATAAATTAAATTTCAAATTAAAACCTACGTTTTCACTTTAAAGGGTATCGCATTTCATGTATAAAAAGAGTTAGATTATAAATGTAAACTGCTAAAGGTATTTTTTGTAAATGATGTTATTTTATAAACGACAGTATGTCCTAACTGATGATAAATGGGAAAAATCCATCATGGTTAATTGAACTGGATACCAATATAAGGTCGTGTAATACATTATCGTAAACGGATGGTGTAGGAGGAAGGTCACATTAAAATGGAGAATCAAGCATCTGAGAATATTAAAATGTGGTTAGAAGACATGTGTTAGTTAGGGTTAAATATTTTACAGCAATTATAATTAAAAATAATGTCGAATTTTTATATGTGCGACTTCGATCGTAACTTCTCTCAGATTGCTATACAAATGTATTTTTGTATGTATGGATATCATTCATAACAAGAATTAATAGTTTCCGTGCATTCCTCTATTGTAAAAGTGCTATATAACTAGCATAGAAAATTCAGAAAAAAAAAATGACAAACGCAGCTAACATTAGATTTATTAAATTCACGTTTGACTATCTATTTAAAACCTTTCGATCTAACCATCACGTAATTGTATTCATAATATATAAAAGATAAAAGGTAAACCTCGAGATTACAATATTGTCTTATCGGGGTTACTTAACAAACATTGCGTTGCTCCCTCACCCCCACCAAGAAAAAATTACAAGTGGATTATATTCCGTCCGCAAACGATGCGAAGTGTAACGTGTTAAGATCTCGAGACTCGATTCCATATAGTTAAACAGAAATCTATAGAAATAATCTTAGTACAGTCCTGTATATTAAGAAAATATTTCGGTGCGTCTAAATATTAAAAGTTTTCTCTTTGCATTTTTGCACTAAAAAATATTTCCCTTTGTGTTTAAAGTTAGAAATGATATTTGGATCTTGTTAGGCATTTTATTCTCAGAATTTTGTATTTTTGCAGATAAATAAAGTAAGTAATGTGTCTAGGCTTCAAGATTTATTGCGTGCCGTTTCCGGTAACCTTTAATAAAGCAGGTCCTAAATGTAGAAAGAAGATTTAAAATTCAGTATTTTTCTTATTGGTTTAAACTATCGTCAGCTTTTATATTAGTGGTTATTTTAAAATACCTCTCTCTTAATTTTATTAAAAGTTGGGATAGTTTTCGAATTCCCAAGGCAGTCGGACGGCGGGTCTCGTACCCCAAAGTTAGCGGGCGTTTGCCCCTAACATTTTGCTATGGTTGCGAGTAAGTAATTTTACGGTCACACATCTACAGTACACTTAGAATGTAACAAATTTTAGTGTTATGTCATACCGAATTGGTTGTTAGGGAATTAATCTCCAGTGAGGATTATTCCGAAGTTTTAGTTTGGTGGATTTTCATTCACGTAATAATAGTATAGATGCCAAATATTGTAACGGTATATTTTTATTAGTCCTGAACAAATGTAGTTTTGTCTACATATTCACTAAAAATCTTAAAAAAATCTTAAGTCCGGTTCTGCAAATTTACGTTCTTTTTAAAATGTAAACTAAAAATTATTTTAAAAAAGGCTGTGTCTCGAACTTTCTTAGAATTATAAAAAGCATTTGGGCAATAAATTATTTCTTTCTGTATTCTATTTATGCACGTATACATTGGTTAAAGTGGTTTCTTTGTTAAAAATCTTGGAAAACTATTAAATATGGTTCGTGATAAACTTAAAGTAAGTCCCCTTTATCGAATTTCGTGCTTGCTATGTGTTAAAAATATAATAACTTGAAGCGTCTGCATTCTTAACAAATAAAATAACATCTGCATTGCACTATTTGTCCGCGGGAACATAAAATGCGTAGTACTTGGTTCTTTAGGGCCAGAGTCTAGTAGTAAACACTAAGAAAATTCTACCTATTGACTCCACGTGGACTACATTAGTTCTGATTTGTTCAATTTCGGGCGGGCGTCCTTTCTATTGGTGTACTCGATTTGCACCCAGCGAATTATAATAATATAACCTTCAGCTTTTGAAAAAAGACAGACACTTCCGTTCAGTTGCTGGCCCGAGACACACTACACTTCAGTTTCAATCTTTACAGAGTATAGTTGCAAATAGTCTAGCTAAAGGTTTGGCGCGGGAGCGTGCCTCGTGCCTCGGCGGGGTATAATATTAAATTCCATCAAGTGAATTTAGTAATCTTCCGTTTGGGTATGTTGTGATTACCGTTCGATTTGTTTATTATAAATAACAAATTTACTATTTAAAGTGCCGTTTAGTTTTTCGAGTTGTTCGAATAAAAATACAGTATTACAGTACCGCTTAAAAATAGTTATTTCGTGATTCTTCATTTATTGAAGAGTTGTTTAGTTGCCGGACATTTGTCATTAGAACTCAGTGTTAATTCCCATGTATAAGAAAAGGGGATTTTCATACCGTTACATTGGTCTTTTTGAATTATTGAAAACATAACAAATAACGAATGAATATTTGTTATATAATAATTTCCACAATTATTTTGAGCAACATTCAAGTAATTTCGAGTACCGTTCCAGTCAGAAGAGTAATAAAGAATTTACTATCAAAGGCCGTTATTGTAAACAATTATGTTAAAGCTTGATGAATCTCGCTAATAACGTTCAGTTCAAAATCCAGAAGACTTCTTCCCGCATCGTTGCAGCTCAGCAGTTTGTTATTGTAGCTTTGTTTAAAGCTTTTATGGTGTTTTGATTGTCAAGAGTTCGAACCCTTCAACTTGTGCAAAGAATTGTACGAACACTACTTAGGATGATAAAAAAAAACTGTTAAGGTATTTAATTTTATTAATATTGTATTGTTTAGGTAATTAAAAATTTTTTTTTTCTCTCCCTTAATTGGGTGTAATGAGGACTAGCAGTCAATAAATAATAATATTAATAAAACAATTTTTTTTTTAAATCTATTAAAGTGACGTTTCGCCTAATCAATGTAGGCTTTTTCAAACATTTATAAAATTTTACATGATACATAATAAAAACATTTAATCTGAAAAAAAGGAGTAAGATTAGGTTTGTGAACGTGTATACCATTTCTTTGCTATGCCTTACCTTAATATTTTCTTTTTCCCTTATTTAATAAAATTTTAAAAATACAAAATTAACATTTTGAAATTGTACAATTGTTACATATATAATATTTGTGAGATTTTTTTGGTTTTTTCTTTTTTTGGTCTCATGATGATGTAGATATAAGCGAAAAACAAATTATTTATTGCTTAACCACTTCTTTAAGAAAGTTTTTTTTTTGTTTTTGTAAAGATATGACAGGTAAAAGTTAGATGGCGTAGTTTTGTTATGTTTATGGAATATTTCCTGCGCAAGCGTATAAGTATTTGAAATTAAAGAACGGACATATATGTAAATTATATTGAAAATAAAAATTTTTTTTTTTAAACAGGTTATTATTATATTAGGTTATAATATATTGAATTAAGGTTTTGTATATCAGTTCTGTAATTTATTGAGTTATTATGTTTTTTGATTTCTATCATTTCTAGTATTATTCTATTTTTATATTTTTTTTCCGTGTGCAAAATTTTTGGTTTATTGAAATTAAAGTTGTGATTATTGTTTATACAGTGTTCAGTTAAAGCAGTTGAGTTTTTTAAATTTTGTTTAATTGAATTTTTATGTTGTTGTATTCTTTTTTCTAACCATTGTTTACTTTGACCAATATATTGTGCATTGCAATTTTGACATTCTAATTTGTATACAGTATGAGTTTGTTTATTAATTGTTGTTTTATCTTTTAAGTTTGTGAAAATTTTTTTTGTTTTACTGTAATTTTTATATGAGGTTAAGTTTTCACAAACTTAAAAGATAAAACAACAATTAATAAACAAACTCATACTGTATACAAATTAGAATGTCAAAATTGCAATGCACAATATATTGGTCAAAGTAAACAATGGTTAGAAAAAAGAATACAACAACATAAAAATTCAATTAAACAAAATTTAAAAAACTCAACTGCTTTAACTGAACACTGTATAAACAATAATCACAACTTTAATTTCAATAAACCAAAAATTTTGCACACGGAAAAAAAATATAAAAATAGAATAATACTAGAAATGATAGAAATCAAAAAACATAATAACTCAATAAATTACAGAACTGATATACAAAACCTTAATTCAATATATTATAACCTAATATAATAATAACCTGTTTTAAAAAAAAAATTTTTATTTTCAATATAATTTACATATATGTCCGTTCTTTAATTTCAAATACTTATACGCTTGCGCAGGAAATATTCCATAAACATAACAAAACTACGCCATCTAACTTTTACCTGTCATATCTTTACAAAAACAAAAAAAAAACTTTCTTAAAGAAGTGGTTAAGCAATAAATAATTTGTTTTTCGCTTATATCTACATCATCATGAGACCAAAAAAAGAAAAAACCAAAAAAATCTCACAAATATTATATATGTAACAATTGTACAATTTCAAAATGTTAATTTTGTATTTTTAAAATTTTATTAAATAAGGGAAAAAGAAAATATTAAGGTAAGGCATAGCAAAGAAATGGTATACACGTTCACAAACCTAATCTTACTCCTTTTTTTCAGATTAAATGTTTTTATTATGTATCATGTAAAATTTTATAAATGTTTGAAAAAGCCTACATTGATTAGGCGAAACGTCACTTTAATAGATTTAAAAAAAAAATTGTTTTATTAATATTATTATTTATTGGCTGCTAGTCCTCATTACACCCAATTAAGGGAGAGGAAAAAAAAAAAAATTTTTATAACCAAAAGTTTACAGCCAAAAAGAAAATAAATTTCACCAAATGAAAATTTATTTCAAATCAAAAAAATTGTTTAGGTAATATTTAGTCATTTGGGATCCCGAAATTTTATTCATTCTTTGGGACAATAACTTTTTAATTTGATGTGCTTTATATTTTGAATTTACAAATTTTCATTAATGTATAACTTGTTTGATGTGTTTTGTATGTACCATTTTCTTTTGTTTTTAATATACAGATTTCAAATTTAATTGACTACTTGACATAGTTTGGCTAAACGGACTGTTGCTGTTTTTTGTTTTCTTTGGCTAATCAAGATTTTTTTATAGTTTGATAAATGTCTTAATTAAATTAACGTCAAAATTAATAAGGAGGTTAGTTCCTTAGTTGATAACCTTCATTTTTTCCAAATCTTATTTACGTTTTTATGAAAAACATCCTCAGCTTTGGTTGCGCCCAACATATTATTATTTATTCCTGACTCCATTATTTAATTAAAAGCTTGTAGGGTTAACACCTGCGACCTGAATAATAAATTTGTAAAGACAAGATCTCCAGCCGGCAATTTTGAGCATTTTTATATACAGTAAGTATCGTAATTTGTGTCCTAAATTTAGTTTAAGTAATGTGAATTCATCGTTTGAAGGTTTAAGCTTTGTTTATTATAGTTATTTTATCGTACAGAAAAACCTTTGTTTCAATATTTGCTACTAGAGTTCAGTGTTATATACCGCGTATTTGAACGTTGTATTGGCTTAAAGACTTTGTTCGATGCTAATCAACAGTGAATTTTTTATAATAACACATTAATAGAAAGTTAACAATAAGACTACGCTATTTGTTAAACAAAAATTAAAACGAGTATCTCAAGCAACATTCATGTAATCTAAATACCGTTCCAGTTAAAATAATAATAATAATAATAAAGAATTTATTATTAATGGCAATTATTGCACAGTTCGACGAATTCCGTTAAGATGAAATAGTTCAGAATTTAGAAATAAAAAGTGTTCCCGCAACGTTCCTGCTTCGGTTTGCAGTTTGTGTGAAAGTTTGTGTTATGGTCAATAATGTGTTTCAGTGTAATGGTTTGAGCCTTCTGTTTGTGCCAAGATTTACGAGAATCAAGAAAAATTTGGGAGAACTGTATTAGGATTATGTCCCTGTTTAAGTATGTTTAGGTATGTCTAAATTAATAGTTGGTTTAGGATCCCGAATTATTATATGATGAATTACTATTGTATTTATGAAAGAAAGAGTTTATCTAACATGTTTCTTTCCAATTTTTCTACTTTATTCAATATACAGATTTTAAATTTAATTATCATTTATTATAGTTAGTCTCAACGAACTGCAGATGTTTTTGTCAATTAAGATTTTTTTATTAAATACTAATGTGTTTAATTAATTTAACGTCAATTTTAAGTGATAAGCCATTTCCAAACTGGGACTTTTCGAATTGTATCAACATCAGTCGGTTTGTTCCAGATTCTATTACTTAATCGGAAGTTTTTGGGCTTGACACCCACACCTGTACTTCAATCTGCAAAATAAGGGATCTTTAGGGGTTTTTAGTTAAGTTAGAGTAAGAAAACGCGTATGGTACAGAAGTTGTAAATCAAAATTAAAAGAATTAGTAATGTTAAGTTTTCATAGAAGCGGCTCTTTAAGATTCAAACTTGTATGTACATTTTTACAAATTTTTAGAGTAGTTTCAGGATCTCATGACACGCGAAATGCGCGCAGGCGGAGCTTACTTCAATAGAGAGGTTAGAAATTACTCGCCATTTTTAAAAGCATTACTAAAAAGATCGTCCCAAAAATGTGATGTCTCTAACAAGACACTCTGTTTAGTGTATCAGTTTTAATATTACAATCTTAGCAAAATTATATTGTTAAACGATATTTGAACTATTTACATTGTTAAGCACACCAAATGAAATAATTTCATTTACTATAATTATGTGTTAGTTAAAACGAGATGTCCGTGTTAAAACGGACGTCAAGTATTGAGCCCGCGCGTTGCAATCTTCAGTTGAGTGCAGTACTATCAGTTGTACATTATTAGTCAATGCTTTGGTTCTTATGGGTTGTGAAGTTTAATATGATGTGGTTTAATTGTGATGTTTTCTGACAACAATCCGAAAAGAAGTATTTGACAGTTGAAGAAGATTCTGACACCTTTGTTAAATGTTTTGTAACTGATGTGACAATTAGTTTTAATCATCTGTAATTAAATGTTAATTTTATGTTACGGTTTTATGTTTTTTTACCATTTCTTAGTTCTTATGTAGGTATGTAAACAATGTAAGCAATATATTTTTATAAATTTATTAGTAGGACTCATTGGAGTGGTTCATTCAATAAAATAGTACATGGTGGAATAACAAAACTAGTATCTTTAAATTCAACCTAATAATATAGTCAGAATTATGATCTAGTCATAGTTGGAGTAACAATATGGCTATCGTTATAATGATAATATCTTTCCGTTCAACTATACAACTAAATTATAATTACGTTAACCAAACTTTCTTTGATACAATACATAACTATATAATATTGCCATAGCAACAATACAAGTGTAACTATGTGGTTTTTGTTAAAGCAACTATCTAGTATATTCGTCACAAAACCAACCTTCTTGAACGGTGATGGATTTTTACATTTTGGTCTGCTACGTTTTCAACACCGTGTATCCTTCATTCACACAGTTTTCTAAATATTTTGTAGATTGGTCGCCCTTCTGCACGTTAACGTTTAATTTTCCGAAGATATCTTCTTTTCCACGAAGCCACTTCGGGCTTATCAAATATAGAGGAGTTTCTGCAAGGTTTTTCCCAATAAAAATTAAGTTCCTTCAATATTTTCCAGAGTTGTTCTACCCATCTGTGGTAACGTATCATCTTCTTGGATCACTTGCAACACTTTCTTTAACGTTGGTATTTCTTTATAGAAGTAAAATGAATGTACCTTACATCGAATAGTTTTTGTCGTCTTCTGAAATAGCCATTTTTTCCGCTGGAAGAGATTGGTTCCTGTACGGCATTATTCTTATCTGCTTTCAATATTTTATATGCAAAAATTAACACCAACGCCTATGACTGCACGCTGTCAGTTTAATTTATTACTTCCCATCGTTTGCGAACCGACTTACTTATATGAATTATCGAAACTTCTGTTCTATAAATATAAACAATGCAGTATTTATCTATACTTTATATTTATACGATTATATACGCTTTTATAATGTAGACTAATTGAAAATTAAAAACTGTTAGTAAAAAAATAACTAAAGATAAAAAAGTTAATTTCCTGTCTTGATTAAACTTTTAATTTACTTTTGTTACTAGATGTACGATTATATTGGATGTTTCAAATATCCAACATTATGAAATGGCAAAATCAATTTGTTAATTATAAAGCCACGGTAATATTTAATTCTCAAACAGATTGACCTAATCTATACCGAACAAAGTTAAAATTATTTAATATGAGAATTCTGGTGAATTTTTAGATCGAAAACGTCGAAGATTAAAATAACTACCAGGAAGTCTTTATTACGGACAAAACTGATTAAAATCATGGAATTAAGGAGTAGACTGCGACTTCGATACCAGAAATTCTAATCCGATTCGATTCGATTCGGATACGGATTGGATTGGATATATCAGTTTATCCGAAGAGTATTAATATCCAAAGGTTATCCGATTATCTGAAATGAATCAAAAGATTTTCAAGAATTTCAAAAGCGTGATTTAGTTGCTACCAAATGACTAGAAAATAGGCAGAAAAATAAATGTCAAGGTGTGTCAGCTTTTGGAAGTGAACCAAGAATGTTCTCTATGAAACAGTTCTATTATAAACAACCACTCCTTTTTTGGACGGACTGACACAATACATTATGAATTAATTAATGCATAAGATACAAAGCAAATAACTGCAATTAGATCATGTATTCGTACATCTAAGTCTTAGTCTCCTTGTGTTGATATCTGGTGTACTAATGAATACGTTCTACCAGTACTATGATAGTAATTGTCGAATTATTTTGGAAGAGCTGCTTACGCAACAGGAGAATAGAAAGTTTCGGCATGTTTGGACTTCCGATAAAAACGAAAATTACTTCTAAATACAATAAAGAAACAATGCGAATAACATAACTTGCGCTGAAAGGTCTTGTCGCCGAAACGACCTTGCACCGAAATGTACCTTCGCCGAAAACGTCGACACCGAAACGATATGACGCCGAAACGTCATCGCCAAAACCTGGATGGATGGATCGTATATCGCATCAAACATGTCGATCAATTTATCAAAATTACTGATCTTTCGAAACATCGTTATAGAACTCGCATAAAGCGCAGATGAAGAACGTATATTGTTTGTTATTTCGAAGCTACTTCTTTTATTTTCAGATGAACGGATGGGGATTCGGATGAAAATGCGATATTCTTTTTCTATTACCATAGAACCATTTTTTTAATTTTTAAATCTGAGCTACTGGTCACCTACAATGCCCGCCAATCTATCAAAATTGTAAATTTCTCGATAAATCCTCTAAGGACGATATTTAAAGTTCAACCACTTTATAAAATTCATCCTAAGCAAACCAGAAAAATTTAAATACACCTAAAATTGTTCTCAATTCTATTCTAGTTTGAAAGCTACAAAAGGTGTTTATCACTAAACATCTAGCCAAAGAAGTATAAATAAGTTACTCTTCTTACAGAAATCGAATAAAGCAATTTGCAATGTATGTAAACATGAAGCCCCAACCTTGGAGCGTTATAATAAAATCGGTTTTGGTATGCAACGCTGTTGCAATATCTTGCAGTCTACGCTTCTCAACGCTCTCTGTATTCACACACTCCATTAGTGTGTATATTTAATCAATAATAATTTTATACTGAAACTTCAAAAAGTGCAATACCGAAGTTAAACCTAAAGACACTAATGGAGAAAAAACGCAATTTCCTTACCACAAGTTTGACGTCAATGTTATTTAAACTTTAAACCTATTTTACAGTAAACAAGCTGTTAAGACAAGGTATTTTAATTTAAACCAATATTACATTTACATAATATTCGGGCGCGGCTTCATCTTTTCGATTAACAAAATTCAGATGAACGTTAAAACAATATAAATATTTATATTCTCAAGTAGAAACTTTCAAGACAATTCAAACACTTTACTGTGTTACATCTCTTTAAACGTTATTGATTATAACTCTAAATGGCCCCAAACTCATTTCGGTGTTGGTAGATTCAAATAAATAACTAGCAATTATATCCTGGCAAACTGAAATCCCCAGTAAGAGGTAGGCGAGTATCTTTTCATTCTCCTTTACTCTTCTATACCTGAGTATTCCAGAACCTCTAAACTCCACTAACTTGGAACAATGCCCTATTAATTCTGAAAGATTAATTCTGACCCACGGCGTGCGTTGCACTAAATGTAATTTCTCTGTGTCAAGTTACAGCTGAAAATGTTTTTGGAACACTTCCTCGCTTTGTTTCATAGGGTATGTTGTACTGTCCCCAACGAACGACTTGTTGGGTCCAGTAATTTGGGAAAGAATTCTATGAACGAATCAAGAATTTATGGAGGACTATTGTCCCAATTTGTTGTTCCACACGTGAGTAACCCCAGGTTTAATACATTATCACTCCAAGCGTAATTTCGTTAGCGAGATAATATCTTGTAAGATATTTTTTGTATCGTTCTGTTTTTCTCGAGAAAATACAAGTAAAAATATATTGGGATCTGGTAAGAGTAAATGTGAACCTCTTGATCTGACGGCATTTGTTTTACTTACTTCGGTATGTAATGTAAATTACAGCCCTGTCGAAAAGGTAGAACGTCTCATGCATCTCTTCACAGTTCGCTGAAAAAGACATTTCTCCTTACTACTTAGAGGCATATCATTTAATACATTCGAATCAATTTCAAGCGTTCTGAAAAATTTAAAACTCCCACGAGAAACGGAAGTATATTTGTAAAAAGATAGGACTTTGTTCCCGTTAATCAAAATCTATTACCCACCCTCATCTGGCATTCCATTGCTGTTCCATCGCGTGCGGCCTTGTCACATCAGCCACCCTTGATGTTCTCTCCCTCGTGCCTACATTTAGTAGAAATAAGTTGCTACGTATTCATGAGGAATATAAACCGAAGTTTGCTGTATTTGTCTCTTTTACTAACAAATAAAATATACCTTTAAAAGGACGTCTAGTGTAGACTGTTTTCAGGGACAATATTTTTTTGTCGACTTTTAGATTTTTGTTGACGAACTTTTCCTTCATAAAGTTTTCGTCTTACGATTGTCCCACAATTCGATAACTTCATTTAGTTGTTTCGTATACTTTTCTGCCGGATGTTAGAGGTTGTTAAAGCTTTCAAGCTGGGGGTTAAGGTTTTTTTCAGCTGACACCAAGAAAAATGGATTTGACATTTTCGTAGGAATTGGCCTTAAAAGACTAGATTATGAGAAATTCCGGCCTCTCCGAATTTAAAATTAAAATGAACCGGCTTAGTAGCGTTAATACGTATAAAAAAATGGAAACCAAAATGTAGTCTGAATTAACGTTAATGGTTTTCAGAAGGGTGTTTTTGTTGTAATTTGCTTATGGGCCAGTCTTACAATGGTTTTCTCGTTTTTTACTTGTATTATACTTCTTTTAATATGAAATCCTGTGTACTCGTGTTTGAATTGCTGAAATTATATTTATTGCAAATGATTTGTTTATTTAATTAAAAACAGGATTTTTTTATATTAAGTTTAAAAAAATTGAGGATTTGTGATCGTGTTTACACTTTTAAAAATACGAGACGCCAAGAAGTATCTTGCTCCATTTGGCACGGAATCCGAAATATTAAATTACTTCCCAGAAGAAATTGAGCGGTGCAACAAGGGTATAATTTATATAATCCCACGTCTCCGCAAAAACCTAAAAAATTCTAAAGGACTAAAAACCCTATTAATTTGAAAATCTTATAAGTTGAAGCATTAGAACTGGAACCACTTAAAAATTGGATTATGTAGGCTGAATAGGTTCTTCCAGATAATTGGGAAGTAAAATGCTGTAGATAAGACAATAAAATAGTTATTTAAGTATTAAGGGCGGTAGGTACGCTTTACCAGTCGAGGCTAATAGTGTGGAGACCGATGCGTAGCGGAGGTCTCCATATTAGCCGACACTGGTAAAGCGTACCTAACGCCCGTAATGCTTACACTATTTTTTGCCCGATCGGATCTATGAGTGAATTTTAAATATATAGAGTAAACATTAAACACATCACACTGAAAATGTGCCTGGTTGTCGTGGAGTTGAATAAACAAAAACAATTTTTGTCTCAATCCGGACGAATTTTAGAATGATAGTTAGTGTTTTTAGACTTAAATGACGAAATGACTTTATTACCGCGCCTTGGGCGGTAAATTAAACTTACCGCCCTGAGAGCAGAGCTTGTAAGTGAACCAAAACGCCCGATCGAGCAAAAAAAAGATTTAAGTAGGTATATAAAAACAATCTATTTTTTAATTATTACGAAACCACAGTTTGCTTGATTCTTAAAGTAAGTAACAAAACAAGCGAAATGGAGGATATATGGGTAGAAGATGAACATGGAACAGCAGATATTTCTGAATTAGTGCTGCTGCGCACTAGACCCAAGTCCGATTGGGGACGGCGACAAAAAAGTTGCGTAACCCGCCGTGTGTCAGTCATTCCCGAGAGACCCAAATAATTTTTTCTACAACACCGTTTGAAAGTAGGCTTTTTCAGTTGCCATTAGGGAATTGAAAGTTGACATTTTCTAAGAAACATGCAGAACTGTCAGTTTTCCACTCGTCTCAACGGCAATGCACGGAATAGTTAGTATATGCAATGAAGCATAATGCGTGCAAATGTAGTGAGTGGCACGAGACGGAAGTCACTTCTTTTAAACAATGTCGTCTATTCTAGTATTATTAACTGCAAAGAAATAGTTAATAGAGTTCGTGTACAATAGCTGTTGTTTATTAAGAACGCAAAGTGGCAGACTACCGATCGATGGAAAACTTTGATGGCGACGCGAAGCGGATCGCGACTACTGAAGGAGACAATGACACTGTGTTAGAATGGCACTGAGGATCTTTTGCACGACACCAAGAATATTAAAGAAATATTCATTTTATATATATCAAATTACTAACAGCATTACTTTAACAACCTACACCGACTTGAAAAAGCATTAAACATACTATTGTTGATGTTTGTTTTGAACAAGCAGAAAAGACTTCTTCGCGCATTGTAATTTAGACAAGCAGAAAAGTGGCATTTTCACTTGCTGCTTAAAAAATGTCAACTTCCACTTCTTTAATGACAACTGAAAAAGCATACTTTCAGATGCTGGAATAGAAAAAAAGGATTTTCCGCCTGATCAAGACAATGGTAATTTTTATCTTTTTGTCAAGGCGGACTAGGTCGATTTTACTATTGATTGCCTTTAATGTACTACTTTCGCATAGATATCAAATTGATAGTCCTTTAATAATCTTGCTATAGTACAGAAAACCTTGTGCTTATTTCTGACACAAAGTGCCGTTGCTGCTCTTGAGAGCTTGCCGTTCACTGTTTCTCGTCGCGTGTCTACTTTCGCCATCGGAAATCTAACCCTTTGCATTATTATTAAGCTATAGCTATCGTTATTTCATTTTCATTGTAACTGAGGTGGAATGTATTTAACATGGAGCAGATGGCAGTTTTGTGGTGTTCATTACGAAGACGTAAAATGAAAAAGATGAAGATTAAATATTGAGTACATTATTTTCCTTTGTTACAAACTCGATTGGAAAAAGGCATATTCAACACATTTATCAAGATTTAACGCAACACTAGAACAAATTTTTTATACATACATGGATCAGTACAGCTTTTTTTGATGAGCTACTAAATCTACTGCGGATTTCGTTAAATGGTTGTCATACGCAGATGAGAAAGAGTAAATTTTCTACAAAACTCGTAGTCGCTTGAACAATGCTCTGTATTACAGTAAATTATGTGTATTTTGATACTCGCTATTACCTACAGTAGTTTACGCAACGCTACTGTTCTTTACAGTCATCACGACCATTTGACCGCAGCAAATGCGCATTTTCTATAGAAAATACTTCCATCGGCTGTCGCGACCAAGACATTTAGTGCACGGTAGCTCTTCTGTGTGACCGGAACTGAAGCAATGCCACATAGCTTTGCGGTTGGAATGACAATTAAACATTTTTGAGCTTCCGTTCAATTTTATGTATCGCCAGCAAAGTTTCCTGCTACCTACAATCCGATCATAACTTTCTTCTTTTTTATGCATTCAAATTAGTATACAGAACAGCCAGTCCTGTCCATTACGTTTTTTGGCTAAGGACGCCCCGCATTTTTTTAATATATACAGTAGCTGTTTTTTGTTGTTAGAGTGAAGTAGTGTTTGTGCACTTATTCCACGTTAAGCTTAATAAAATTCTATTGAGTGGTTCTCTCACGCCACTCCTTCAACTGTGCTCAATCTGCGGATGCAAAGAGGTAATGGGAGGGATCACTGCCTCTTTAAAAAAAATTCTAAAACGTGACATGGTGTAGGTGCAGAAGTAATACCTTGTTCTAACAATAAGAAACGGCCACCTTGAAGACCAATGGAAATTTTGAGGTGCACTTTGTTTTAAAATATAAAAGATAAATACATAACGAAATATAACAATAAAACAACATAAGTTACAATGTAGGACGTCAGTACTTTACTCTAGTAACAAGAATTAGCTACTTCGAAAAAACAGAAAAATCCAGGATGAAAATTGCGAGGCGCCCTTTAACAAAAATATATTACATATTCAACGATATTTAATGAAATACTTTAGAATCGTTGATTTTATCCTTTCCTGATTTACCCAATTTTGTTCTCGGTTTTGTTGGATTAACCTTATATACATATCTGTTGGCACTTACTGGTCAGTTCTAATAGTCCCTAGATACGAATTTTATCACTGCTTCTTATATTGTAATTTTTCTACTTGTAATATTGGGCTAAGAGAGCAATATTGAGCAGATTCACTTCTACTATAATTTCCAGACTTCCTGGAAGGGACATTTAATCACAGCTTACGGCAGGTAATATGCGGTGTAAAGTTATAAGGCAGCCTTCATAATTTATATTAATTACATGTTTGATGATAGCTGTGTTCCAGCGAAGCTCGGACAAAGAAAAACAAAAAAATATATATTTCAGTTCTTCAACTTCAAATTCGCGAAATACATTTATTATTTCCTAGCAAAAGGCCTACTTTTAAACCCAATAATATGGTATTGGTGACTGGAATTCTTTTGGAGTAATAGTCTACAGCTCTAATTCAGAATGAATTGTGCGTGGATTATGGAACTAATATCAACACCTTTTTAGATGGATGTAAGATGTTTTTTTAGAGCTGTAGTGATTTATTAGTACAGCTTTAAAGAACCCATACCATCTTTTGAAAAGTTAAGATGCGTTTATCTACTAAAATGTTTGTTCGAAGGAAAACAGTTTAAAAAAATGCACACCAAGATTTTCTATTTAATAGAAATTCCTTTAGATTATACAGCATTCCCATAAAGAAATTCCTTAAAATAACCCCAAGCTTTCTTGTATTTGGTTTTTAAATCTCCCCGCAATTGCTTGAATTTCCTCACAATTCCGTTAAAGTTTCCACATTCCTTCCAATATCTCAAAAGTTCTTTTAAATTCCCTAAAATCCTTCGAAGTTAATATGAAAATAGGATAGAAGAGTTATGTGTAATGCGTTAATTTTAATGGATGATAGAAGACATCAAAGGGAACAAAAAAATCTCATATGACGTTGAAGAAAAAAAATAATAAAGTTGTAAACTTTAACATCATTTTGTCACGTTAATAATATTAGTTTAATTAAGGGGCTTTGTCAGAAACTGCATCTCATCTAGCACAGCAAAAAACCTTAATAACATTTTTTTCGTATGATCAATTATTTACGCATAAAATCGGGTTATTTTTACATTTGCAAAATTTTTAAAATAATTAAATTTTTAAATGCAATAAGAATCTGATTTTATGCGTAAGCGATCATACAAAAAATTGTTATTAAGGCTTTCTGTTGTGCTAGATGAGATGACTTGAACAAAAGGTGGATCGCGGTTGCTGGTGGACTTGAAGTTAGGAAATTCTAGTGGACCGAGAACTATTTTCTGTATTAAATATTTCTTTAACATATTTTAAAAATACGAATCATGACCGTAAACGCACGCTAAACTATAGCCCTAGCGTGAACTTAAAGCTAAACAGTTAAACAAAAATGCGTTAATAAGGAAAATGTATTAGAAAATGTTTTTAATAAAAAATGACTGCTACTTCAAAAACCATCTTGCCTTCAAACAACTTGTATCTTAGACTTTTGTATTCACGATTGTATTTCAAGTGCCTTAGTTGTCTACCTATACATACTATATCTTAAAGGAGACATGTCAGTCACATCCCATCTCCGTACAGGAAAATCCAAGGGATCGATTCTGGCCATGGGCATGGGCAAGCTCAAAGAGCCAGGACGAAATTCCAAAAATCTAAAAGTCAATCGAATGCCAACATCGTGTCGTCGAGTGGCTTAAAAAGGTGATTTACACATTAATCATCAACGACCTCAAAGTGCCGAGTAGAATCCCGGACATGGGCAAATAATGAATTAGAGAACGAGTGTCCAAGGCACAGTACGATATTCCTGGCCTAAAACCAGCATACGCCAAATTTCTTATTTTAGTTCTTATTTAATCAAAATTTTTATATTATGGTTCTGTATTAAATTTGATGTGTTTTGTATACTTCTAACACTTTTGTGGATTTTGTTGACCTGCAATCCTTTACTTACTGATGCAAAAGTTAGGTTTCACTGTTTCACATATTGTTGGTAGGAACAAATAACATTGGAAAATTTCTTTCAAGATTAAACGGTTTAGAGTATCTTAAGTAACTCTCCTCAAATCTTGGATTAGCTTTTGTTAAAACATCTTTTGGTCACACTGATAGACCTTCAGTTAATAGTGTCATTTCGGTTCCTTCTTGCTTCTAAATACGAATGAATGAATTGATTGATTTTGTCAGACCTTCATTCCTAAGCATTTAAACTTTCTTAAATTTTCTTGAAAATCTGTTTTTATACTGCCACAATCTTCTACGAAATTATTTAGAACACCCATTACGTATAATTACTTAATTTATTATAATTATTTCATAATTAAACTAATACGCCTGATTCTGGCTTTTATAGATTAACTTCCACTTCCGTCTATGAAAATCAATTGCACCACTAATACTTATCATCAACTATAAATTTTCTGTTACTTCTTAACTAAGTCGCTCCTAACTGAAGGAAAACCCCTTTTTATGTTTTCCAGTTAACGCGGTTCAATCTCTAATCTACATTTAAACGAATCAAAGACTATCTGTAATGTGACGGAAATCGATTTAACTGTCTATACAACCAAATTCTTATCACATGAGGGTTTTAGTCAGTGAGGTAATATGAACCTTCTTTAAAGTATTTTAATGCCTTTTCTAGTAATAAATTATCACAATAAGCATGAATAAGTATTTATTTACATTCAATGGACAAATTAAGTAATTTATTATGCCATATTTATGTAATTCTGTCAATCTAACAAAGAGAATAAGGAAACAAATCTCTCGCGGTGATTTATTTCTATTTCACTAGTTGAAATTGTAGATAGCTATTTGCATATGAAAAACTCGAATTTCATTTTGTTGAATGGATGCATATTTGAATAAAGCTGAATTTAAAACTTTTTAGGCAACCTGCATTACTATCGAATCAAAAATCTTAGTTTCACTCTGTAGATGGGTCATACTACCGAATGAAAAAAATTGATCTGGTATAGATTATCGAAAAATAAACATTGTATTTTTTTGATTATTTTTATTTATTTATAACAAATATGACAAAATAAATGACGAAATAAATGGAAAAAATGGTCGTGCTCACATCCAAACAACGTAAGTACCAGAAAAGTATGTAAGTTTGATGCACCAGAATGAGGAAATTAGACAATTGAGAGAAAAGACAAGTAAACAAAAAAAAGATGTTTATATAAATACTATAAAGCATCTTATTAATTAAACAGAACACCTAATTAAGTAAAAAAAACTAATTAAGATTAAATGAAATTAGATCATCGTCATTCCCGTGTAAGCACAGAAATGACGTCCCGTGAAATAAACAAACACATCTATATCTATATGCACTTTGAGGTTAGATTACTACGGATCACGTGTTCCAAAAATTCGTCAAGATGTCTATTGAATTGATAACTTGAATGAATTTTAAAGTAATTACATAACATACATGATATCGCAGAAACAGGAATGACGGCACCGATTCTGACACGGATAAGTTTTGTTGTTTTAAACTCGAAAACAAAAATCAGCGAATATATAAGCATCGCCAAAGGAAGGGCAAATATGTTGGTTTTAAATTATACTAGGTGCCAACTGCTTACCCCAATGGGTAAGCTTTAGTAACTTGTTGCTTTTGTTGAAATACGAAAAAGAATTCAAGCTCGGATCCTCACCTCTCTCTTACATCGCGTAGTTCAATAGGGTTTGGGTCACCCAGCGCTAGGTGGCGCTATACCGAGACACATGAATGAAAACACAATGCATGTACTTAATATTAAGAAGGATTTAACGTATACATAAAATTGCGAACAGAAGTGTAGTAAACAGGAGTGATGCAAATATTAGTAACGAATTAAAAACGACAATTCCAATCTTTTCTGTTAGGTGCAATTTTTATTACCTATTTATAATTATAAAAAAAGAGCATGTAAGAATTATGTGAACGTAATCTTGTAAACATTTATCGGCCACTTTATTTAATTAACACATCGAGAAGTAGACAACTCGGTAAAGTAACAGCACACAGAACGTGAGTTCAAGCTCTTCAGGTTTGAATTATTTTTTTAGGTAAAAGTTAAAACATGTATTTTACAATTATTAGCAGATTAAAGCTATTTTTTAGGAAATAGCCTGAAATAAAATTACAGTAACCTGTTTCTTAGTATTTGTAGAATGACCCAGCTATATATTTTTTATAGCAAATTACTGGTTTACAGCAAAAGAATATTCGAAACATTAGTAGCATGATCAATAAATTGTTATGCGATAAGTTTATCTTATAATATAAATATTGACTTCCATTCTAGTAGTTTCAGAAACTAAAGCCACTTTTTACGTGCTACGAATTCTATAAGAGAATGTTGGTATTTATTGATTATACATTAAATATGTCTTGAACAAATATAGCTTCTATAATTCAAGATATATCGTATAAGTACTTAATATTGTTGGAATTTTATGTATTTAATTATATAAATTGGTAATAAATAAAAACTCTTGCAAGGTTTCTTTTTTACTATAATGGGGAACACAATAGGAAAGTATTTTTATATGCATATACCAGGATGTACAACTGAATATTATAAATATCGAAATGCAACTTTTGAAAAGATGATAGGCATAAATTACTGCTGAAATTCAACAATGGAATGGGTTTGGAAAAGGTCATGTTATATTCATGTTTTAACTATTTTGGCAACTTTATACAGTGTATAAGAGCTTGCTTCCATTAGTTTTGCAGACTTCAGAAAGATTTTAGAGAAACCTGTTTGTTTCCATTTCAGGCTTATCAATTGTTACTAGCTTGCATAGACATATAACTGGTCAAGCAAAAGTAGATATATTTAACTGACCTCATTTATGTTAGATATCTCTAAAATTACTGAAGAAACTGCCAATAAAGCTATTCAACACTGACAATGGAAATTTTTTTCTTCTTTGTTTAAAAGGATAAGTCGCCCATTATATTTACATATAAAGTCTTATGAGTTGATACAGTTAAGAATTATGTTCTGATTAATGGGATTTTTTGTCTAATGGCTGCTAGAGTTCGAGAGACATTTTATTGTCATTGTGAAGTTGTTCATCAAGCATACACGCTGTATTCTTGACAGACTACAACTCAGAATCTGTCCATTATAAGAACATTGAGCCCCAGAAGACATTTTAAGCATAAGTTTATGAACTACAACACATCAACTCAACTCACTCAAAAAAAATCCAATTTTAATTTTTTCTTGCACAAATAGATTCCTAGCATAGCTAAAGTCTCGCCAACAAATGAAGGATTTAAGATTACCGATATCACGAGGGCAGAATTTTAAAAAGCATCACAAATCACGCAGTGTTCAGCCCACGATCACGTGGTCGACTCGAGAAATTTATAACAGAAACAACTGATGAACTGGAATGATTCAGTAGCGTCTCAAAATGTCCTTTAAGAAGGCTAACGTTGATGCTTAATATGTATTCGATTATAATCGAATACACGTACAAAATAGGGAAAATGAAATTAATTTATACTATAAGAACAATTATTATTAACGTCCAAGTTGAATTATTTCATTCCACCTATAAAATACTATTTGACTCACAGTTAGGCATATTTTTGTTTTCCATGTAACATGGATGCAAGTAAACGGCAAAAAATATAAATTAAATTAAACATATGAAAGCAGAAATATTGTTATAAACAAAAATTCTTAAGAACTACTATAATAGTTAAGTAATTCCTTTACAACAGTAACAAATTGTTTATACATTAATTGTTTTATTGAAATTGGTAAATTGTTATACAGTACGATTCCTAATATATAAAAAGGATTGCCATCATTTAGTATCAGTTTTATGCACTTAAAAATGTAAATTAACACCAGTTATGATTTGTGTAGTTATGATTATTGATTTGAAACGAGAAACATTCTTTTTCACAAATTGTAAATCTTCAAAATTGGTTATTATTTGAAAATGCTGATTTAGAAGAAGTTATATCTCGGTAGCTCATATTGAACATATAACGAACAGCCCTTTTTTGGATGATAAATAAACGAACAACCTATTTTTATTATTATTATGTATTATTATAATATATGTTCCAATATGATTTAATTATTAAGCGTCTATCACTAATGTGTGTATTATTTATATGTCGACATTAATTTTTCATAATTTACAGATTAACATTGTTTTTATTCATATAGTAACAAATATTTAAGTTCAAGTAATTATAATACAAGTAATTGTGTTATAATATTTCCTTTCTAATAATGAATCATTATTAGGGTTGAATAGATAGGTACTTTCAACGATGATAAATTTACATAATGTGAAAAAGTACTATCCGAACGTACGCTACTGACTTTTTTAAAGCATCCCTGGTAATACGATATTCTGCTTACATTCTTAGCTTATCGTAATTTTCTCACAGCTGATGTGATCGCGTTCATTTATATCCTTCATTTATATGTTAGGGTATAGAACATGATATGTGTATAATGTTCAGTAGTCAGATACTAGTCAAATGCAGATTTAAATTACAGATTCCAATTGGAATTCCAATCCAATCCAATACTAAACATCGACTTGCATTTTCAACAGCCACACTTATTATTATTTCGTTTTTTTTATTAACAATCTTTGGCGTTCATTTCTCCTGCTATATTAAAAACACCATTCGCAGTGTAGGTCAGTTTTTCGGTATGGTGAATTATATTAGAAATGATACTGCAAAATTATGCAGACCACACATTTTCAACCCTATCCAAAAGACAAGTAGATTTTCTTATGGGTTATTTCCACTAAATCTTACTAAAGTCATCAAAATTGCTAGACTTTCAACACCGTGCAACAGGTCTAGGGCAAAAACTAAGAAACTCCAAAGCCTATAAGCTGGCATAGACTGCAGTACGTTATATATTGGTAAAGTTCTTAATAAAATTTTAGTACTATTAAAGAACTCATGATCCCTGGTCTTTTAAAACAGACTCAGTAGATACTTCATTAAACGATTGAATACTATTTACATGCCCTCCATAAAGTAGTTTAATATGGAACTTTGAAAAGAAAAAAAAACGCATTCAATTAAGTTAGCTATTATTATTAAAAAGTTAACTTCGAAGTGTTGTCTTTACTTATTTGGCACTGTACTAAATAAATTCTAATCAAAACAACTCTTAACAGACTTTAAGCTATTCTTCGTACAAAATGTGCTTTAGGTAAATTTTTAAAATTTTAATACTTACATTCCTTCCATAAAGTAGATAAATATCTTATAACTTTAACAAGAAGAAATGCAGTCAATTATACAAACTCCAACCCTAACTAATTAATACAGTGTAAAAAACAAGTTAACTTTGAACTATTGTCTTTATTTGGCATTGTACTCAATAAATTCTCAGCAAGAAAACTCTTAACAGACTTGGCCTACTTTTTAGTACAAGACGTGCTTTTCTTAGCTTCTTGCTAAACTCTATCACGAATTGGTTAAAAGTTTGAACTCTGCGTTTTTTCTTTAATCTATTAAATTAGCAGCATTTCGTAATTGACTACTGAAGCAAGTTTCAAGGTCGTGGAAATACATGCAGCTGTAATTTATTCTGCACGGAAGCTCTATTATCATACACAAATATTGCTGTATGTAATCATAAAGTATTATGTATGGTTAGGAAGACATATTTATGTTCTACTAAAATGGGAAGATAAGTAAGTTAAATTTCAAGAGAAAGATATATAAAAGGTATGAAATTATATTTCTGGTTCAGATTAATAATTCTGTTGACATTTGATTTTCATTAATTTTCCTTTTACGCAAGATAAACTTATCAGTGAAGGTATCTTGAAGATTTATTTCTCTTTACATTAAACATATACTTTTGATTTACTGTTATTTATTTTAGCGAAGGTTGGAGATGTTTTAATCTAGATTAAACTTTAACATAAGAATGACTACCTCGAGATTTCAGTATAAGCAATTCCTATAATTTGGGATTGTCTTATTAAGGTTAACAAATTTTGAACCTGTTCCAAGAGGAGTTAACATTGAATGGATGAGAGTACGTTACCTACCTATGTACGAGATCATGAGTTCCAATTAACTCGTTTAAACTTATACGTATACACTTTTCTGCATTTGTTTTATTTTGAAAATTAAATACAACAAATTGCTCTTTACTAATTTGCAATATAATAGTTAAAGCAATAACCTAGAATTCCAAATAGTTATCGTAGGTTATAAATTTAAGTCTTGAGGGGCATATTTCTAATGTTGGTGACCCAGAAGTCTAGAAAAGCCCCAAACATTAAATACAACATAAATTAGGAATGCGCAAAACTATGCTAAGAGATTATTAATAATTCATTCATAAATTTGAGAGCGCTAAATAAATATGATTACCTTCTTCTGTAATTTTCTAGACAGACTGAAAACGTATGGACGTGGAATAGAAGCACAATTGCTTCTATTGTTATCAATATAACAACTTGCTATTATATAACACTTGGTATTAATGCTTTAAACCCACACCCAGCTGCTTTAAGTTATCTCGCATTTGAACCCAATAAACTACTATAAATCTTGATGATAGGAGAAAACTTTTCCTTCTATCGCAATTTTCACTATCCTACTACCACTTTTATGAACGCTTTTATATCCCTATATTAAGCCAATGCGTTTCCACTCTGTATAACTGTCGCTTGCTAGTCTAGTTTATTTTTTTGACTTTACAATGACGTCAAAATAATGATCAAAATTTCATTTTTACAAACATGAAATTGTAATTATATTTTTAATTAGATGTGGCGCTATTAACGGTTTTATTATTATTAAGAAATTAAATGATCATTAATCGCTTGATCTTTGTGTCAATTGTTTCTATACAGGGTGTCTTATATATAATGAGTTTAGGCTTCATGGACAACATATGAATAAAGGAAGAAGGCAAAAATGCATAAAGTTCCGAACTATCTCAAAAATAACTTTTACTAAACATTTTTGGGCACTCGGAAAACTAAGCAAACTGAAGGCGGCCCTGGTGTCTGGTAAAGCTTAATAAATATGATGATCATTCTATTTAGTTTATTCCAAGCAAAAAAGATGTTTACTATTTAAACTGTTATTATAGTAATAAATACATAAATGTGTCAGTAAGTATAAAAGATTGTAGGTTGAAAATCGTCAACGAATTTGAATTGTATTTAATTTCAAGACATCGCACAGTGGTAGAAATCGCTGATCTAGTCGTTCAAAATTAAATGTCGGGGTATTTTCACAATAAAACGTTATTGGGTCTCAGTATCATGAGACATGACGTCGAAAAATAAATAATATCTACCTTTGATTGTTATCTCTAATTTATTAGTAGGTTATTTAGTAACAAGCAATATTATTTCGTATAAAACAGTTCACAAATACTTGTAATGCAGTTATTAATTATAAGAAGGACCTAGTAGGGTAAAGTATTGTAATTTGGTAACATAGGTTATTTGGCAATAAACCTTAAAAGACGTGTCATCGCAGAACCTGTCACTTTTACGTAAATTGCTCTTACACGTGTCTTGAATTTTGAATCCGCGGCTGAAACATCAGTCACTATGATATGTTTAGGATAACAATGCTTTTTAGCTAATAATAAGTCATCGTAGATGGGATATATGTCTGCATTCTGTTTTATTTTTGTTTCATCATGTATTACTATATATTGGTCCTTCGTAAGTCTTTTTGGATAAATGAAACTAAAGCCTGGCGAAAGTTTAGTTGGGGTTCTAACAGTTTGCGAAATTGACTTTCTTAACTGATGAGCTTCCTCTGGAAACTCTGAAATCTTCTTCATCATGCCTGCTGCAGTCCGTAAACATTTGGCACGTAAACTGACTTTCGTACCAAAATTTAGCTCTTCTGCGCTTACCCTCAGTAACGGTTGTATTCTTAGACTTTTTTTAACCTGAGATTGTTCGGAAAAATTTTTCCGTAGTCTTTCGATTGCTTTGCTTGATGTCAGCGTTTTCGGAATTTGTTGAATTCAGTTTTGAATCATGAAATAGTCTTCAAGCCAATGCGTTCACTTGCTTTTAAGATTACATAGACTTGAATGGCATTCCTGCCACTTCTGGCCTGCTTGCTTGCAGATGTTCATTGTTTTCTTAAAATGTCTTCGATTGATTCCGCTAAATTGTCCATGTGAAACTTCTTTGTATGAATAAATCGCGTCGATTCTATTTTGCTTGTTAGCTTCATCTCACCACACATTCACCAACTCCCACTGCGCGATTCCACTGGTCCGAGTTAAAAGAAGTCATACAAAATATTTATGACATATTATGACAAGTGCTTATACACCCCCGAAGAGTCAAATAAATATACTATCGGATAAAAATAGCAAGAAATATTGCAAGTTATTGCCAAAAAATGTAAGCTTAGTCAAAACTTCCACATTACAAATAGTAATATTATTTTTAATGGCTAACAATAAAACTAATTTAAAAAATACTGGAGCTTTTATTTAAATATTATGCTATACAGAATAACAGTATGACCTTCAGATGATCCGATAATAACATTTTCAAGAGAAAAATCTTTACTGATAAACAGAAAGACACTGTTGGTTATTGCAATTAAAAGTAGAGTGAGAAAGGTGTAATTTTGCTGAGGGTTTATATGTCTATTTAACCTCATTCCTGCATGAGCACTGACGTTTCTAAGAAAATAAAAAGAGTGGTATCGAGCTATTTGATCCTCTAAAAAGTGAGTTACTACAATTTCAAACAAATGGGTCACTACAAGTAACACTATTTTTGAACGCCTAGATCGGTAATTTCTACCAGTGTGCATCGTTAGTAATAAATAAATGGATAGCGTAAGAAAACCAATTAATAGTTAGAATTGGTATAAAACCAAGTATTAAAAAACAGGCGATCTCCTTACCCCCGAATTATTCATTTGCAATTTCAAAAAAGTATCTACTAATAATAAGATAATAATAACAACTTCTGACTACTTTGTTTACGTTTAAGACATACAATAACAATGTTTAAAAGGCACGTAGATCTAAAAGGGTATCACATTTTTTTAATGTTACAGGTTCGGACTTGAAAATCAATGAAACTTTAAAATTCATTTTATCGAAAACTATTCATTTGAAGAACAAACTTTATAAGGAAAATTTGCTCTCCTCTATTGCACCTATCTACCATTCAGCCAAAACCCTTCAATTAATTTAAACCCTGTATAATGTCTTTTCGTGCAAACGTTTACGAAGAAACCGATTTACACTTCTGTATGATGGGTTGCCTACCTACACTGTTTAAAACAATTTTACAATCTCGCAATTTTCCCTTTTATGTCATTATAAAGTTAAAGAAAATACCACGACAAACTCATCTTGGTTTCGTTTGATGCCTGATGTAATGCTTGGTTCAGCTTTTTCGACAGAGCTTTTGAAAAAACTCATCATAAAGATGCCTCGTCAGTTAAGCGAAATGCAATTTAAAAATTTTAGAAAACAGATGTATATTTTTTGTCGAACGATTTTTAATCTTTCAACAATCTGTTCAGCTCTAAGAAACATGTTCTCTCCATGCAGTAATATTTTTGAGAAACAATTGTTTTTTTAATATCCTGGGGAGTCAATAGATTCTTAGTACTAATTCGAACAGAGAACGGGGAACACCAAGCTATTCTTTGGATTAAATGTTTAGTAGATCACGGGGAATATACTATACAAAATGTGATTTCCAAATGTTCGTAATAACTCAAACTCTTGAATATCAGTGTAAAATTCGAAGCTGAACGTTCTATTTTTTTGCACCTAATGCTAAATCCAAAAAATATACTTTTTGTTATGCTCCTTTAATTTGAAGTGTTTTTTTTTAATTCTTCGGCTTCTTTAACAAAACAGCTTTGGAATTATTCAGAAAAAGGCATATGATGGACATTGGTGAAATAGTTATATTTTAAATGGTATATAAAATGTCATTTCTGGTATAGCAGAGACGAACAATTTGCCTCTGAACTGAATGCTCGTAGGTTCAAATTCTTACTGGTAAAGATTTAAAAGCATGTCTTCTTATGGAGTAAGAAAGTAAAACCGTAGGCCTCCTGCTTGTCCTAAAAAATATCTGTAGTCCGATTTACCAAGGAATGTTATGTTAGCAGGAGTAGGTGTCAATACCTCACAATATCTTAATATTTGACAGTACATTTGCAATTTTCCGAAACTTTGAATACTATTAGATACATTTATTCTTTAAGTGATTCCTAATGAGCAAGGTTATTTTACAAGAAAAGTGTAACAAAAGGGTGGGCGTGTTCAAGTATAAAATCGAAACGTAGTTTTTGTACAAAACAGTGGGCTTATGATGCCACAATCGTATCTTTCCATGTCTTTATAGCTTCTTATCATATCCATGTCCGTAAAGAGCCTTAACATATTAAACTTACATATTTTGAGATTCATTAGCTTTGATTGCAGAACCATTGCCACATTGGAATCAGTTGTTCCATACTATTTAAGAACTATTCATTTCGGTCGACAGTTTGGAGCAGACAACAGTGATTTTGAAATAGTTCCTTTGGAGTGCTAGCGATCTAGTCTCGACATGATTCAACCTACAGCTGGACGATGAAAGTCGTACATACCCACAGCCATGTCTTTACTTCCATAATTACGATGCAAAAAATGCTGATCTCAATATTTTAGACAAGTTACCAGTTACCTCTATTTTATTAACCAACCTATTTTCTCTTTAGACGCACGTTTTAACTGACTTAAACCTGAAATAGCTATCCATAATCCAGTTACTTTAGGGTTATTTATTTTTTTCTTTAGTTTTAGCGGTATCATCTCTGGGATTATTAGTCGCCTATACCCAAGCAAAAAAGTAAGAACAAACTTGTTCGTATTCTAGTCTCATGACCTTTTTGTATACACGTATCCACTATATGATAAACCACAGACAGGTCGCATATGACATTTAAAAAACATTACAATTTCGGTTTACAATACCTATACATGTAATAGACGCGCGCATTGGGGTGACAATAGGTGTTAAGGGGTGTGGTGGAATGTGAAGAAAGATGGAATGAGGAAGAGGGAGCACGTTTGCATAGTAAAATAATAATGTATAAATATAACTGTATATAAATAAATATAAATGTAAATAAATGTATATATCATAAATAAATAAATAAGCTCGAAATAAGATTTCAATTATTATCACAGACCGTTCAATTGATTTATGTATTGCGATTTATAGCTTGTGGAATAAATTTGTGCTTCTTAGGAATAAGATTAATTTTTTGACCGAACTTGGATTATCCTTAAGGCACTCTTTAACACTATTTTCAAGATCCAGATTTGCACGTTGGTTTGCATATTGCGGGCAGTCTATAAGTATATGTTCGACTCCAAGTGTGCCTCCACAGTTATCATTATCACATATTGGAGGTTGCTTTCCTTCAAGTAAATACGTCTTGGTCGTACACGTGTGTCCAATTCTTAATCTGCACACTACCACCTGCTCTCGCCTTTTTAACTCTGGTGGGTATCGCCACTTTAATACTTTTGGTTTAACCACCTTTAATTGTGACTGGTTGTTGGACCAGATATTTTGCCACATAGATATTTTAACTTTTTTTCTAACTTTTTGTTTAAGGTGACAGGATATATCGCTATAGCGTATAAGAATGCCCAGATCCATCACGACATTTTCTGCGTGCATATGGGCTTAGTGCTCTATTTAGGGTTATTGTTACAAAAAATCTAAACTTTTTTGTTTTAAAGGCCTTATTTTGTCATTTTAAACAATATATTAAAAATCGAAAGTTTCGGTTGATGTCAATACCAAAGTTCTTATGGCACGGATGTAAATTAAAGTTACTATAAAAAGAAAAAAAATACCTTTGACCTTTAAAATTTTTTAACGCCGGCCGGCGCGATCTCACTCTCGATTTTAATATATTGTTTGAAATGACAAATTAAACAGATTAATAAAAAAACACAAGTTGGGATTTTTGGAACAGAAGCTATATTTATGACTAAAGTAACTGGATTATCCAGGGAATTCTGATAAAAGAAAAGTTTGAGTTAAAATAGTAAAGATTACTTAAAATAGTTAAAAAGCATAGTATTTCAGGACAATTAGAAAGTATATTTATGTATTAGAAAATAGAATGCGAAAATATTATATACCAAATTATATATAATAACAATTGCTACAACCCATAGCCTGGAAACCAGGCCCCAGAAGCTATAAGCTTGTGTGGGAGGGAGGGGGCGATTATTATTATTACGTAGGCTCTACGTGCGGCTGCAGCCGACTTACAGATGGAACGGAGCAAATCCCACATTTGTGTCACAGCGAAGGAAAACTGCAGAAAACCTTAACCAGATCTGCCGGCACCGGGAATCAACCTCGGGCCGCTTGGGTGAAAGTCCAGCACTCTATTGGTTGTCTCACGTTGAGACTACAGTGTGTGTTCTTATGGACAACGGGGTTGCTAAACATCTTGCAAGCAACTTTTAAAAACACTTTCTAAATATTGTAGTTGTAACTGCATAAACCTTTATAATCCCTATTGTTCGAGCAAGTTATATTGCAGGTAGTCACTTCTTGTGTGCTGTTCATATAGTGCGCCTATAAAGTCTGGAACTATCGAAATAAATCGTTTATTAAGTATTTTTTAGAAAAATCCTGGAACACGTCGATTTTTATCTTAAAGGAGACATATTTTAGTGTAATCGTTATTTGTAGATTGTCTTTTGTTTCCGAGTTATGGCGATAACGAAATTTTTTTTAAATGGAAACCCTAATTTTTTATGATGGATTTGGAAAGATAATGCAATGCGATTTGAAGTATTTTCATTCTTCGCTCTTTTTCTTGGAAATTTTATTCCATCAGGTAAAATTAGAACTTCTGGAATCCACATTTCTCTAGATTCATACAGTGAAATAGGTGGCAACAACGAAGCACAAACTCCCATAAGAAATACATTGGCTATCTTTCCTTCGCTGCAGTCCCAACGTGAGACGACCAATAGACATTACACTACTAAGGCTTATTCAAGTTACAGATACACACTTTTTGCTTTTCACACGCTTTATATCATTTAGGTTATAATTTAAGCTTTCCCATTACCTTAAACGTAAGACATAAGAAATCTAAGAATTAGACTTTGGGAAATTGTCACTCCTTTTGTTTCAAATGTAGATACGATTTATTTCAATTTGTCGAATTTGTCGCTTGCAACAATCATTTATTGATAATCGTTAGATATTTTCTGACCACTCTAAAAGTCTAGTCTGCGTATTTTTTATTTTAACGTTTCGAAAAAATAGAGATAAAAGTTCAAAAGAATATGTATTTTTCCCTTAATAAATATTATATGTATATTTTATCTACTTAGTCATTATTGGTCATCTTTTTCATAAATATCATTTCCATACACTAAATTAGGTCGTTTTTAACTGAAATTCCTTTCGCCTCCACTATTTATCAATTTTCAACTTTATACTACTACCATGATACAAGATTACACCTTTTTTGCTGGAAAACTTGCAAGAAAAACGTGCGTTAAAAATGTGATGCTTTTTGTCACAGCTAAGAAGAACTCATCATCATCCTTCTGAAAGGAACTGAGAAAAAATCTCCCGTTTTCATTAATAATGCATACGAGCAAGCCATCTTAACGACAGTTTTATTTTGTTAGATAATGAAAAAACACAGATTTATAACAAAAGAAAGCTAAAATTTTGACCTGATTTTTGGAATATATAATGTCTTGTTTTGTTTTATAAATAAATATTATATTAAACCAGATTATCCAGTTATCCAGAAGAAAATTTTAAAATGATAGTTCAGCAGATTATATTTATCGAGAAAAAAGATCCTTAATTACTGATCTAGATTTTATCGCAAATTAGTTTTGTGAAGATACTCGAGAACCAAACAAAATGTATGTCAAAAGGCTCACAATAATAATGATGATGATGAAAGGTGTGCAGTTTATTAGTGGTTATAGTGCTCACATGAGGCGTAAAATAGAGCAGTTAGGGTAAGATAATGAACATAAAATCTTTCTGTTTAACTTGCATCTTGTACAGATTCTACAAGAATTCGGTTTAAATAATTAAATTCAAGATTTCTATTTGAGCAATAAGAGCTATCAAAAAAAAACTCAGAACAATGTTACGAGATACCAAATTACGAGATAAATCTAATTTAATAGTTTTTAAATTTATTTCGGAGCCAATATGTAAGCCTACACTTTTTAGATGAAAAATTGTAATAAATTAATATCAGACACGCATTTTTGAAATATACCCTAGAAACTTTAAACAATGATGATAAAAAATCTACAAAAAAGCATCTCTTATACCATTTAATTATCTATTAAAAGGGGAAACGCAACAAAACTGTTAAAGCATCCTCATAAACAAGCAGTAATTTATTCTAGGACAATTGCTTCAAACACGCACACTCGATTATTTCGCTGTTAATGTAGAGCAGGGCTTTTCAAGAGCAACCCCTGCGTAGACCTCCATTTGTCACTTTATCGAGCTCTCTGGTTAAATTTTTTACACAGAACGAGAAGTTCCTAATGAAAAAGTAATTTTCTCGCCATCACCATGATTGCTTTCAAATGATACCAAATTTATCATTATAAATTGTTTCCCTTTTTGAAAAACTTATGTAAGAAAAAACAGGGACAATCAGAGAAAAATACACTAGAGGAAAAAGTGCGTTAATAAAGTTCATTTTAATACTGATTTAATGTTGCAAAATGGTCTTCGATAATTCTCACAGCGACAAATTCGCACTGGGGCGAACATTTAGACGTTTGAGAATATGAAATATTTCAACGATCCCCCTTGGAATTCAAATTATTAAAACTGAGAATTTTTGTGCGCGGACGTTTGAGTTCAAAAGGAAACATCGCTTTTGTTTGTCTAAAGAGCTGTTTAATTGCTATTTCTCAAGTTATAAACTTATAACTTTGGCATCAATAACAATTTTTCCAAGATGCTTTTAGAAATGTGAAGTTTTGCAAGTTAATGAAGAATTAAACGCATTTCTAGAACGTAGCAGTATTTCTTGGAAATATTTCTTCGTTATTTATCGTTGCACCATATAACATTTAGTATGCCTCACGGTTACAACTAAAATTTCCACTAAGTTTGTTTGAAATGTAATTAATCGCAGATCATGGTTTTTAATTTTCAAATAATAATTTAATAGAATCTGCTGTGGCTAATTACTGCAAAACAAAATTAAAAGATCTCTGAAATTTATTCTTGGTAAATAATAATGACATTCGAACCAGAAAGCGTACAAAGTTGTATAGTATTAAATAGACGTTCGAATCTTTTTATTCTTTTTCGTCATTGTTGCCTTATGATCACATCATCCACTTTTCTTAATTACAATACCTGTCATAATACGATTGACAAAAGTACCCTTGCAAGAAGCGGTGTAAGGAAACCCCCTAATAGAATTTTATACAGCATAGTGTGGATCAGTACTTCACTTCTGGCAACAAGAAAGAGTCCCTTTTTAGACCAGAAGAGAATTTCGGAGTGAAGATTGCGGAATAACTTTTAACAAACATGAAAGCAGACGAATTAATATGCACCGGGATTCGTAATATTTAGATTGTTCTTATTCACAACCCTTCTGACATAAACTACTCAACAACATACTTTTAACTTGATTCCTGCACTGAAAGAAATTTCGGTTTTTATAACAAAAATCCTTACTTTCGACTTCCGAATAAAATAGTAGAGGAAATTATGAAACAAAAGTCGCTTATTTACTATTTTCGTGTGAACTGAAAAGTAAAGATGTATGCATGCATTTTTATGATACTATATCACTCGGAGATGAACTTCCAACAATTTGTCAAAAAATTCTCCTGTACAGGGGTGTTTTATGGGTGGTTTTATGATAAAATTATCAATTTCCGATTTTTGTACTAATATTGTATGCATTATAAGCTTTCTGATTGCACTAACGGTAATTAGATGCGAATATTATAAATAAACAATATTTAAGAAGATTTAAATAATTTAACACGGTAGTATACGTGCGAGAAATATTTCAAGAGCGAGTATCTCAAAAGCGGCATTTTCTGTAAATTGCAACTTTTGTTTACCCTCGATTTTCTCGAAAACCGTTGACTTTATCAAAAAATTACTTTGTACAAGCCTTGTGAGTCAATAGCTTAGCTCCTCTATGGTTTTTTACTTTTTTAATTATTTCTCTTAATAAGGGAGATATTTGATGAAATATAAAGGTACCCGCGTACTCCGCAGCGTTCAACAAACTACCGATACACCATAGGCGCCCGGAAGGGGGGGCAAGGAGGGGCGCTTGCCCACCCCTGGAAGTTGAACAATTTGAATTTTATTAAAAAATTTGTATAATATGCCGTTTTTTTCTATGATGTCGTTTATTCTAGACTCCCCCCCCCCCCCAGCATAACGTTATGATACGGCAGCATTATTTAACACACATCAAATAATGCTGCCTTCTATTTCTTACTATTGATATTTTTTACCCTTTGTTACTAAATACAATTTAACATTTACTGTTATAAATTGGAAAATCCTTTTTGTATAAGCAGTTAGAGAAGATGTTAACTTATTTAGGGCCATTTAGATTTTGGGCTTTAAAATTTAATTTAAATGAAACGTTACATTTCAGACAAAAGTGACATTATTAGTCTGGAATTTTAGTCTGATTTTGTATGTCACCTTCAATGGGTGAAACTGATAGACTGTTTGAAGGGTGCTGCTTTAAATAAAAGTGTGGCTGTTTTGAGACATTAAGACTGTTTTTGCATCACAGTGTTTATTTATTCTGAAGTCCTATAATTGTAAGTACTATTTTGCACCATTTTATAACGTATTAAATTCTTATACTTAAGACTGCAGTTTATCATAATTTGATAGTCATTTGTTTTATTTAGTTGAAATATTATACTTTAGAATTGGTAACAAGCAGCTCAAAAGCGAATTATAAGCAAAGATAAAAATGATTCAATACCGCAAGAAAAAAAAACAGAAAATCTACATAATTTGTACAACAAGCGGGCAATAGTTTCAAGTGTTCCAAAATCATTCTTAACATTTAAAAATAGTGTTCAATTAAATGTAGATGGTCTGATGGATTTTTAATAAAGTCCTAGACATTATAATTTTTTCTCAACGTCATGATTTAGTTTGGCATCAAAAATGTTACTCAAGTTTTACCTTGTTTTGGTTACATTAAAAAATCTTTAATTTTATGGTAATTAGGTGCCTTAATAACAATTTTGTTTACATAAGATAGTATTATTTTAATAAAAAAATAAATACGTCAAGAAATTTTGAAAATATTCCGAAAATTAATAAATATAAAATGTAGGTCAATTATTATTTTATTTTTACAGTTGGTTTGTTATGAATCAGCGTGTTTTTAACGTACTACGTACAAATTTTGTTTACGGAAAAACAGTGCGGATTTCAACTTTCGTAGAATTAGTCACCCGACTAATCTGCGTTGGATATTTATTATTCTCAAACAACGGCCGTCATCATTAGTTTGTTTGTTTGATTTTCTAAAACAAGGTCAAGACCCAGGTGCGATTATACTTAAGCAAGGTTGCCAGATATGGCAATGATTTTTTTTAATTACTGGAAAGCCTATTAACGTAGAAAGAAAAATTATTAAGACTTTTTTTCCTTTTGATGTCTTGTATTTAAAATTAATGCGTTCTAACTCACGACACCCTGTATATAACCTTATTTAACAAACACAATACCAAATTGAAAATCAGGGATGAGTCAGTTTGTCAAAGAACAACCGATATATAAATTTTAAGACTAGGATGACTATATCAAAATGCCTACCCAATGCCAAATTAGCTGTTTTAAATTTTTATTTTAAAATAAATTTAAAAAGAACATATAAGCGGTCTTAAAGGCCTTCTTCTTCAGTCGTAGATTACTGTAAGTACAATGATACTAAATCTTAAATGTTTGTTAATGGTTGTTTTTTGTACAATTCGACCTGATTGATAAACTAGGCAATTATAATGTGGATAAATGAAATGTGTTTCACGACCATATAATAAACTTACATTTAGATTGTACAAAAACCTGAAAAATCGGCTGATATTTAGCGAATGATCGCAACTGTACATACATTTTTGCCATCTTTACTAAAAATTCAAATTCCCTAAATCGAAATTAATGTTGTAGAAATTTTATCTCAGTTTAATTTCGTATTATATAATAACAAGTAGTACTACAATAATATATTATATGCATGTTTTCCTTCTTACAATCCACTCTACCATTTTATTATGAAATTTCATATTAAAATTTTACAAAAACAAAAAACTTTTACCTTTCACAAACGTAAACTCAAGTAAAAAGTTCTGCTTTATTTCACTAAAATGTTATACTCTATAAAGTTAATAACTTTAATATTGTAGCATGTCAACAAAAAAACGCTTTTTTATGTGTTCCTTTTTTTTCCGCAAGACAACGATCTTGAACACTATTCGTTACTCGTTAGTACTAGAACTCCTATAGATATATCGTATAAACAAAGTTTCTGGAACATGACACTACTAGAGAAGTACGAATTTCTTATCCAAAGACTCCACATAAAAATAAAGACATGTAGTGACAGTCGTCTTCGTGCAACACATACAGAATATTTATACGTAGATTTTTACATGACACATTCTTGCTGTCCCAAATTCTTGGTTATATTACTTAGTAACAAACTTTACGATGATACGTAAATTGCAACAAAAATTTGGCAGTATTAGGCAGTTCATTGTTTTTTGAGTTTTGCGACTGTTATAGAATAATATAATGGATCATAGATATACCGTTTGAGACATATAATAAACTTCTTAATATTTCAATTGCCAAGGTAATGTTTGTTATTCTTAACAGTATAAGTTAAGTAGAGCAGCTTTCAGATAAATTGGTTTGTAGAGATAAAAATAATGTAACTTGCGTGGCTCCACAAACTTCATTTCTGAAATAACACTTACAGTACCCATTGACAAACTAAGGAAACTTTTAATCTGTTAGTTCTATTGTTAGTAAAATTATAGTTTGCTCCTGGATTTGTTACTAGACTAAGCCCATAATAAATTGATGTTATAGAAATATGTAAAGTAATAAATTTTTTCTACTCATGACATTGAAATTATTCATTTTGCAATCGATAACAATGGTTGAAATCGCATTTCAACCTCTAGAGGTTGAAATTATCGGACTACCGCGATTTTGAATTTAAAACATTCAATTGCTGACACGAGAAATGTCACTTTAATGTCATGTTTTGTCACTTAAATGTAATATTTTTTCTAAAGTGCATTAATTTACTAAAAATTCGAAGAAAAAATAGTATATGGAACGCGTGGCTGATAAAATTTCAACGTCTCGAGTTACTTTTTTCAACTCGCTATCGCTCGTTGAAAAAAAAAACACTCTCAATGTTGACATTTTATTTGAACCACTTGTCCCATAATATACTATTACTTCTGGTTTATTTACCAAAATTAAGTAAATAATATATTGTGAACTGCTGATAATTTACCAAAATTTCCAAACTAATCAACTTTTTATGTGTTTACAAACTTAATCACCTACTGTCATATTCAATTCCTATGGTTGTTTTTTTATAATATTTTAAACAGATTAATATTTATAATACATATATTATAATTATAGTAGAATGAGAAAACCAATATTATTTTTTTAAATAAATAAATTCTGACTATTCTATATAATAAATATCTAAATAACAAAGTACAAATAAGAATAAAGGAAATACTACGGTTTATAAAAGAAAATTCTTATCTGCTAAAGCGGGCGCAGTATGTTTGCAGAAAGTCTACCTATATTTCTGGCACAAATTCTTTTACAAATTCTTTTTCTTTGACGATACATAGTCACATTTATACGAATACGCAGTGGAAAAAGCATAGAAAGGGCTTTCGAACGAGAGGCGAAGGTGAGGGGTTGAGGTCTCTATCCTCACAGAGAAGGGAAATGCCTACGCAGAAAGCATCCTAATGATGTTCATTTATTTATAAGAAAGAATAAACAGGTTAGGGCTTTCAAAAAGAAAACCACGTACTAGATTATATAAAAGTCTGAAAATATTTAAACGACTGTTAAATCAAGAAAAAGCGGATTTTTGCCCCTTCATTAATTTTGTCATTTATAAGATCCGAAGTTTGTGGCTGCTGGATAATGGCATTCACAGATTTCTTATTTGAAGATATTGCTTTTAAGTAAATATGCAGATCTGCTTTTATGGTTTATGTAAATATATGTTTGATCATCATAAGCTATTGCTACGTTGAAAGTACTAATAAGTAATAGAACAGTACCGTGGTACACACTACAATTAAAATAACAATAAAACTTACGTATGTTAATATTGTATAAAATAAACTTTTATATAGTATTAAATAATAAACAAATTTGAGTAGTAGAGATTGACGATGGGCATAAGCAGTGATAGTATCCATTATCGTTTATCTTCTATAAGCTCCAAAGAATACAAGATTTTGTAACAAATCTTCTGCAGAAATATTGCGTTGCCTACATCCTATCGGAAAAATATAAATAATCCAATTTATATTGAAATAAACTTTGCATTAATTTGAGTTGTGAATTCAAAGCACCCACAATAAAGATCTTATATAAAAGTTCATTGTCATGATTCACGAGGAAAGTAAACATAAGATAAAATGGATCCGTAAAATAGTGACCAGTAATCTGTAAAATTCTAATAATACCCAAGTAGCGCAAAATATTGGCAAATTATTGGGGCAATATTGAACCTACATTACATAATTGGGGCAATATTAGCATGATTTACCCAATATTGGTTTTTGAGAATATGTTTTAACAATATTATGATAATAATATTTAAATGCAATATCGAGTTTTACTATAAAAACCAATATTGGAGATTCATTTAACTGCAATATCCCATAGATGTTTACAATAATTATTCTAACAATGTTGTTTTATAGTATTTATTTTCGAATTGTTAAGCTAATATTGGTGCAGTAAATATTCTAACAATATTGTTCTATAATATTTATTTATATTTACTAGTTTTACGATGTATTAGAGTAAAATTAATGGTTAGTCTTCTAGACTAGTTTTAATAGACAAACATCAAAAAAAATATTTATAAGATTTTTTTCATACTTATTTAATTCTAATGTTCTCAGTAAACGATTTAAATTCTATCGACAAAACCCCAAACAGAAAGCCTAAAAAATCAAAACCTGGTTCATAACTGTCCAAAAGTTCAATAACTACCTCAAACTTCAAAACCCGGACATGAACGTTATTGAAAATGTATGTCGATTGAGAATTGCAATAAGGAATCATGAAATATTAAATAAAGAACAATTAAAGCGAGCGCTTAAGGAAGAGAGGTCAAAACTACATCAGGATATCGCCAAACATTAGTGAAAACGATATATTTAGTGTTTCATTGGATATAAGATTTCATATGAGTGTTACGTTGAGTTTTAACGAAACCAGAAAAAAAGATACGTTTTTGTAAATGAAAAGGGAACGATTCGTTACACTTCGTACACCTGATCGGAAAAAGCTAAATTTCTAAGAACTAGGTTAGTTAGGTTGTATGATTACATGTCAAGAATTGTGCACAGTTGTTTCAGATTACAACGCAACAAGTTCAGAATAAGTGAGTGTGTGAGCGTGCGACTTCATTATTTTGTGTAATAAACAAGTTTTTAACTGTTGATTTATATGTGATGATTGAACATTGGCGGCGAATGATAACATTTTGGTCTTGTGCATGAAGGTTTGTCAGTGTCGAGCCAGGACCAATGCCGTTCTTTTGTGTGACATCATTATTGTTTTTTAGTGGGCTGTTGTAGATAGATGTAGATAAGTTTACGCATATACATAAAAGGATATTTAGTGCATCGGTCAATACTTATTGAGACGTGGCCTCATGCTGTTTATCTTTTATTACATGAACGGACAGTGAACCCGTTTTGGTGTGAATAGACATCCTCCCTTTATTTAAATATTTTAAAATGAGTGTTTTTTCAGGTTACATATTTGATTTTGTTTATAATTTCGTTTAAATAAGTTTCGTCTTTTCTCTTATTGTGTATCTTTAAAAATTAACATTTAATTTCTTCAAATAAACTTGTGTACTTGTGTATGAGGTTAGTTTTTAATTTTTTCTATGTATTAATAATAAAATTTGATTAATTAACTCTTTGTTTTTTATTTACATATATTACCTTTATTTTTATTGTTTTCCAATACAGTGACAACATTATAAAGCAATATTTACAATCATCATTCAAAGTCCATATTAGACCAATAAGGTAGAATATTATTGAGCAATATTTAAAATCGACATTGCACCGATAATGCGAAATATAATTGAGAATTATTGAAAATCAACATTGCACCAATACAGGATACTATTATTGAGCAATGTTTAAAGTACATATTAGACCAATAAAGTAGAATATTATTAAGGAATCTAAAAGGAATTTAAATCAATATTATACTAATATAGCAGAATTTTCACATTTCTATATTGGTCCAATATTTGTTGGGAACATTGTACGATTATTGCCGCAAGCCAATATTGCATCAATACCCACATCAACACTCAATAACCACACAAAAAAACCCCAATTCACAACTTTGTCCGTTTCATCTTTATACATTTCTTCTAGTGTACTATTCTTCAATACTAATTAATTCAACTGTATTTGTAAGTAAATAGACAAAGAAATGGAAATTAACGGAAAAGTTAAAGCTTTGCAGTTATTATAAACAAAATAAACAACACCTGTCCAGTAAATGACGGTTCGCAAAAGGCGTTTTTGCGGAAAAATCTGTAATGCTTTGCGATTTTGCATGCTTGTTTCAGGGTGTTCAGTGATGAATATATCAAAAGGCTGATGACACAAAGGTGAGCTAAAGTTGCTACTTCGAGAAAATATCCTTTTTTTTTTGTTTTTCCCAAATATCTCAAACACGGTTGATCGTAGCTCAAAAATGCTAAAATTAAAGCTAAGAACATTTCCTACAAGAACGATCCCAGTAAGTTCTTTCTGTCACCAATAGTTGTCAAGATAATTGAACTTCGATTTCGCATTTTGTTCAAAAATGCAGTTTTTATTGTAAATAGCTTATAAAGTCCGTTTATCAACAAACTCTCAGAAACAAAATTGTACAGCACTAAATTTTCTTCAAAATGAACACGTTCATTCTCTATCAGGGCAATAGATACTGCTGTTTGTGCTGGTCCGACAAAAAATAGGAAAAACACTTGCCACTCTTCAAACTGCTTTGGTCTTAGAATGGATAGTAGCTTCTTCATATCCTGCGCATAGAGTTGGCAGGTTTTATAAAACACAAAACGGCACTGGCATGGAAATAAGGAATCAATTGTTTAACACAAGTGAGGTGGGCATCCCAATCACCCGATCGTTCAGCGTGAATGTACTTCGCCAAAGTGATCATATTGAAATATTGAATCCAGAGAGTTGTAGTCCGCGTATTTTCTTTTAGGTGGATCAACTTGTGAAGCCCAGTGAAGGAGACTCGATTTAGAAAACCTGTCATAATCACATCAACAACCCTCTGTTACTAGGCAGTGATGTCGAGTTGCGCAAGTATTTATTATACTTGACAAAACTGTCTGTATTAGCATGTGAACTCGCACTGCTAGTAACAACTTATCTATGGATACTTGAGTATGAATGGTGCACATTAATTCTTAGATACCACTTCCTCCGAGACTTCCTCCCTTCCTGACATGAGGTATCCAATGCAGACCCCAAGAAAAACATCAAAAGGAAAAACAAATCTAGCCTTAGAATTACTACTCAGTTGGAGAGCTGCGAGTTAGTGCCGATAGTATTTATCTGCTTTTAATGTAAAGTGGCTGGTTGAACATGATAATCAAACAATTCTGATTGATTTTCACACACAGAGCAGCACACTTTGACGCGGTATAATAATCATTATAATCAGATGGTAAGAGCACTTATGAAACGAAAAGGAACAACCATGTATTTATTAAATCGTTTTACCAATATTATCATGAAAATATGACATTGCGGTGTGAGACTAGTTTCCTCCATTTTTAGAAAACAGAGAATAAGATAACATATTAATTAACATGTTCATTTTGAGGAGAAATTGATGCTCTGCAATTTTGTTTCCGAGAGTTCTGTCGAGGACGGCTCAGACTTTATACAATGAAAAACTTGACGAAATATAGCTTTTTGACAAAGTGCGAAATCGAAACTCAAAATCTCGGCAACTATTGGAGATAGAAACAAAATTATTAGGATCTCTTTTGTAGAAAATCTTCTTAGCTTTAATTTAGTATCTAAGATGCATTTTTAAGCAACGACCAACTGTGTTTGAGACATTTGGAAAAATCAAAAACAGGAACTTTTTTCGAAGTAGCAACTTTAGCTCACTCAGAATCGTCAGAACTTTTTATATATTCATCACTAGACATCCCCAAACAAGTCAAAGAATCGAAAATCACAAAATAACCCAGACCTATAAATCCCATAGAGAGCGCGTGGTTAAATTAGCATTAATAGCGGTTGGCTAAAAGACCTGGAACTACAATTGAAGGTGATCGGTAGTACTTCAGATTCTGACACGTGAGTGCTGTAGCAAGGAACACGCACTTCATATAATAAAAGTAAAAAAAAAGAGAAATTCTTCTAAATATTAAATTTATTATATTTACTAAACAAGCCGACACTTTTATTATTGCCTAGTTCTTGGAACACCTTCGCTCATGCTATGTCTTTTCCATGCTACATGTATTTATCAGCCAACATTATGTCAAGAACATCACTGACATAAATAGATTTGTTTTCTAACCAGTTCCTTTTTTAGAGTTGAATTAAAATATTGTTGTTATTAAAATAACGTTTAACATGGTATTTTTAAGTTTGTTATTGTATTTCTGTTAGTATCGCTTGTTACTTGCAGCGTACTGTGGTGTAGTCAACACAAGAGTGGATAAGTTGCACTGACTGCATCAGTATCATGCACTTAAAGAGTTTAATCATCAAGAAATTATAGAAAAGGCAAGTGATATAGTGGTTAAGGAAACAATACATACTGTTTGGACAATCACTTTGAATATATTGATTTAGTTACAGTAAGAATCCTACGTATTTCTAATTAGTGCAATAAATTCGTTTCCAGCTTTCCTGTTTCAACTTTCGCTCATTCCAAACAGATACATTAGAGAACCTCCAATTCAATGACATATTGGCTTTTTAGTAGACCACTCGTTTTCTAGAGCAATTATTATCCACTCCAACACACCTCATTCAGCCTTATTAATTGTTGTTGAATTTACATCAATTAATCAGTTCAGCCCAATGTTCACATCCATTCATATAAAGATCTAATGCTAATCTAATTATTCTCAATTTGGCCAATTACTTTCTGCTAGAACGGTAAATTATGACATCTAGGATTATGGTGACATGACAACAAAAAGATATGGGTTGTAATTTAAGCTAACCCTCAAATGCCATTCCCTTACAATGCAAATTAAGTGTTGTGATAATCTACTAAATCCTAAGAGCATCCAAATCGTCATGTAAAAAAAACAACTGAGGATATACAAAATGTAAACACATCTCCCATAAATTCTCATCAAAAGCATGAGCTTTATAACGGAGGGGTTAGATTAAAAGGGAGGGTCTTTAAAATTTATAAACAAATAGACTTGAAAGCAAACTCAAGTAAAGCAGAAGAAACAGGTTGGGCAAGCTATACCCTAAAATAATTCAACGTTTCGCGTTATCTTGAAGCCCATTCAGCTGCTGTAGCCTTTAACTGCGTTAGCGGCTAATAACAGCCTTTAACATTTAAAATATATTAATGGAAGAATTCCTAAAGATTTAACATTAAAACATTAAAATCTTCAGAACATAAGATAATAAAACATCTTGCTAACGACTGCTGCATAAAACGTTTGCTGGGGTTTAATAATGTAGTATTATTAACAATATATTATTAATAATTTTAATATTCATTTTCATTTAACTATATATGGGTATACATTGTAATATTTGATAAAACATTGTAAATTCAATTTAAATAAATTGTTGAAAATACGAACATGGGGATTGTGAGCATTTGGAAAACATGTCAACATAATTATTAATTGGCAATTAAATATATTTGAAATAAGCATTTATATCAAATAATGGCAAGTATAAACACAGACTTCAATATTTATACAGTTGAGTTCAGATTTAATTAATTTTTGGTTAAAGTCAAACGAAATTGCAGTTATTCATGTAATATTTACTGAAGGTTTAATAAAAATGATCTACAAAAAAGTGTTAAAAAGAACATGTCATAGTTGGAGATCTTTTGTTGCACTAAGAATATAAACTGCAAATTGCTGAAACTGCATTAAACAAGTTTAGCAGAGCTTTTCCGACCAACAGCTGTATTAGTGCTTGGTTAATTTAATTTCTCTAGTGCTAGTGCAAAATCCTGTAACACAGGTAATATTCAGACTCTGTAACACAGACAAGAAAACCTTTAAAAATAACAAAACAAGCAAAACTCTAAACTCAAAGCAGAGATATTATTACAAAAGTTGCTTAGCCAAACCAAATTACCTGAAATTAACAAGCTTTAGTACTCGAAACCAAGATGAAAATTGCAGCTTGCATTAATGACATTACACTTGTGTCCGATTCCGACAAAAAAATATAAATGAAGTAATACAAGACCGATGCTTTAACGAAATCCAGAAAATGCCGGAAAAGCTGAACAATTTAATTCGACCTCGTGAAATCTCGAAGACGTTTCACAAACGTCAGCCGATAACATAGAATTAAGTGAGATTGAATCGCCCTCATTTTTTTACGGAGTGCGAAATTGAATGGATGTAGTAAGTTGTGATGAGATATAAATCCTTGATTTGACGTGAGAAAGCTGTGAAGAATCTGCGAAACTCACGTGGGTGAAATCGATTGCATAAAGTCCTGCGAAAATTGGAGGTAGGTAGCATCACTGACCCGCATAAGTCACAAGGTAATCACATAAGGCGCAAACTACCGCTTCTTGCTACTTGTCAATGGCACATAGAGATTAAGGTGAAACCCCCACTTTAAAAGAACGTTATACCTACTTTATCAGTGAAATTCAATTGGATCACGTTTATTATTTCCAATCACGTAATGACCGTATACCAAAATTACATTTCTCTTTGGTCTAGACGTTTATTAACGCGATCAAAATGATGGAAACAACATGTATTACACCCAACAACGTAGTCATGTGTTACTGCAGATGCATATAAATCATGGCCGTACAATTTCGCAGTCCTATATACAAGCTGGTATAAAAATTGGCTTTCGTTTCTCAATTTACAATCGTGTTAATTTATATAATGGCAGGAATTGTTATTAATAAAGGTCGAAGAGCTATCACAGTTAACTAATATTTAAATTGTGTTGTCATCCGGCAGAGTCGCCACCATCGCAAAACAAGTCACTTTCGCGAACCACCCGCACAGCTAGCGTTTCCGTTTGCTCCCGTTTCCGTACTGCGAGCTGCGTCGCCGCCAGTACTGCAGACCACCGCTGGACGCGTCGCGGCGCTCCCGTCATGCCAGAATGCTGGTCTTGCCTGCCTACGACATTCACCAAAACACGAGCACCAAAACATTTATTAAGTACATCCCGCAAACTGTTTCGAACAGAACTGTTCTAGATTTACAACAATTTACGTAGTGTAACGACCACATTTAAGAAATGATTAAGCAGATGTTTCGAATTGTTTCCAATGTCGTTCGTTCATTACCATGAAAATAAATTACATACACACACAGAGAGTTTTTGATTTGAAATTTAAATGGTTTCAGAAATTTGCCGCTGCGAGTTTAACGAGCTTTGAAAATAAATTGTTGAAATCGCAATTAAAACTACGCTGGTTGCCTTTCAACAAGGGTTTGTTTTCAAACTCGTAATCAAGCTGAATATCATGAAATAATTTCCCATGCTTTAGCTTTGCTGCTAAAACATGGTATGAAGACGAATGACAGTTGCTAGTCAGCATTACTGTGTTCTCACGTTCTCCAAATATCCAGTACCAGAAGGCAATACACTGCGCCAAATATCCTTTGCAGGTTCATTTAAAAGGATAGAGCTGCACGCAAAGGCAATTCAACTCCACGCAATATTGTTCCCAGTGTACGTTTTAATAGCAATATCATTATAGACTTGCGGTGCCTTTTGCAGGATGAAGGTAGTAGTACCTTTCGTACACTATATTAAATTTTCGTATACAAAGAAAAAATGTACGCTAGAATTTAAGGTAAAAAAAGTAATATAAAAAGTTACTTTTATTAATTTAATGTCTAATAATACTTGAATGAATTTTATAATTAATTTTAACTTTACAAAAAAGGAACACAAAAGATGGGTTTGAGTAAATATATTTAATTAAAATACAAATAATTAACTACAAAGAAAACAAAGGAAAACCCAGGAAATAGAAGTTTAAATTAACAATAAAAAAACCAAATAAAGAACCATTGATGAATGAGGTTGATTTCGAGCATGTTTTAAAGGCATAGCGAAATAAAAACAATTTCCGGGATCCTATTCAAAGAAGTCGACTGAAATATTTGAAGAAGCCCCATTATCTTGCTCCATAAACCTAGGTTCATTGTGTAGCAAAGTTGTGGAAATAATATCAGAAATGGTCTGAAATCGTCGAAATAGGTATGAAATCACCGTTTTGAGTGAGAGGTTTAAAAGTTGAGGGAAGGTGTGTCAAATCATCAAGAAACATCAATCATCAAGAAAAATTCAGGGTCCTGAGTCGCCGACAAGGGTAGTAAAACACAGTCTTTCGCTGTAGCTCGAAAAAAGTTTCACACAAAAATGTGCAGAACTAAATTTTACACAAAAAAAACTAAAAAAGGGGTAAAGGTGTTTTCCCCTATTACATGGGAAAAAGATGCTGCGGAACCTTAAAACTATTAAAAATTTATTCTTACAACTTTTCTCTGGCTACTTTTTTGAAATTTCCAATCGTTTTCGAGTTATAGCGAAAAAATGTGTTTTTAACCCTTTTTAGATTTTTTTAATACCCTTGCCGACGACTCTGCATTTGGTGGTGGTCTGCCACACGTTCCGTCAAGTTTTCAGCCTCTCGTTCAAAATGGTAATTTTAGACCTATTTGGACTGGACTAACAGTCACGTTAAATTTGTGAAACTTGGCGGCAGATCACAGACATTTACACCTTCCCACGTATAAACTTTTGTAGAAATTCACGTGTTTACTGAATTTCGAATTGTTCCATAAATCGGAAGACGCGCGTGTGAATTACAAAGCTCCTAAAACGGGACTTATATTTACGAGTACTGGTTTGCGAACACTCGTAAACGAGTACTACTTTTAACTTACTCTTTATTTATTTATTATTTACGAGAGGCTAGACAAAAAGCTTTTCAAAAATTTTACCATCTAAGAAAACGCACTGGTCTAGGTGCTAGTATTTTAATGATAACACAACGATTGCAAGGAGTCAATAAGAAAAGAAGGAAGTATTTGTGTAAAATAATCTTTACAACAAAGATCAGTTTTTGGGACTGAAAAAATCTGTTGACAGAGTTGCTAAAAGAAAGTGAAGATGGTTACAAACTTTTTTAAGGATGGATCGTAGTACATTTTTCTTCTTTTGATTATACATACGAGGGGAACACTGATAATATCTAGAATGCCATGTTTCTAAAAACGAATGAAATTTGTTTTTAGTTGAAAGCTACTTTTTAATGTTTTGCGAGATGATTGCCGTTTAGTTTGTTCGATTTGCTCTAATAGTTTTTTAATTATCATAATTTAAAGATCGTGTGTTCACCTAAAAATAAATTTGACTATAGAACATTTCCGGGCTATGATTTTTTACGATTTTAATTCGTCGTTAACGCCTAAACAATGTGTAGATCGGCTTAGAAGTGCATTTGGCGAAGAAGCCCTGTCTAAGGCAACAATTTATATTTGGTACAGCGAACTCAAAAGAGACCGGTTTTTTCTTAGTGATGAATTTCGTGAATGACGCCCAAGTACTGCTGTTACTGATGAAAATATTGCCGCTGTTCGAGCAATGCTTGAGGAAGATCGACGGACATCTTATGAATTTATTCGGGCGACATTGGCCATTGGTATGAGTCAAATACAAAACATTTTACATCAACAGTTAGAAGTGAGAAAACTTTGTTGTCGATGGATTCCACATAACTGACTCCCGATCAAAAAGAACAACGCATTGAATGGTGCAGAAAAACTCTGGAAAAATTCCAAGGCGGCACTTCAAATTTGGTTTGGAATATCGTCACTGGTAACGAAGCTTGGATTTATTGTTATGATCCTCAAAAGAAAAGTCAATCGGCTCAATGAGACTTTCGAACCGAACCTAAGCCTACAAAAGTTCGAAGAATTCGCAGTGCTGGTAAGAAGATGATTGCTAGTTTTTTTTTTTTCTAAAACGGGTCATATTGCTACTATAGCATTAGAAGATAGACGTACCGTTACTGCCGATTGGTACACAACTGTCTGTTTAGCACAAATCTTTGAAAAATTCGTGAAAAACGTCCCAAAGGAAAAATAATCTTACATCATGACAACGTATCGTCGCATAAAGCAAAACTAACAACTGAGTATTTGGCTGCCCTAAAAGTCAGCACCATGGACCCTCCACCGTACAGCCCTGACTAGCACCTTTCCATTTCTTTTTGTTTCCTAAAGTTAAAGATAAACTGCGTGGAATCACTTTTTCGTCATCAGATGAAGCAGTGGAACATTACAAAAACCTGGTTTCTGAAGCGTCTCAGGAAGATGTGGCATCATTGCTTTAAGGATTGGTTTCATCGAATGCAAAAATGTATTGATGTTAAAGGGGAATATTTTGAAAAACAATAAAATCATTTAACTAATCTAATCCTTGTTTGATTTTCTAAGAATCTTCAGTGTCGCCCTCGTATACTGATTGCAGATTATTAATCTTCTTTTTGACTGAAGACTGAAGTAATATTCATAAAACACGCAATTGCTTCATATGCATTATTAATTTATAGAATTTATATCTCTATATCCTTTACTTTCAACATTGCACAGAAGCTCGGTATTATAATAAAGATCAAACAATTTATCAATATCGTTCACCGGCAATTTAGTTTCCGCCATCTTGAAATGCCTAAAATACGACGTACTGGTACTGCTACTCGGATGTCCATCGACTTTTCTAACCGATCCGATTGTACACTAGGGTGGGCCGAATATGAGCCAAAAAATAATTTTTTTGAAAGTAGAGTTCTGATAGGAAGAAATACATGCCTTTTTGCTTCTGTATGAAGTGTGCAAAAGCTGGTTTCAATATGAGTACTTCTTGAGGGGCCGCAACGGCAGTGAAATGTATGATTCAAAATTCAAAACCCTTTATTATTTCCAAGAAATATACAATTCAAAAAATCTAAAATATTTTATTGAACACGTATTTTGAGCACGTCGAGTTCCTCCCCTTCCCCTCTCCACACACAACCACCCTACCATTCAGAACTTTAAAGCTTGTACACTGTAAAAAATGAGGTAAAATTACCTTGGGAAAGAGGTAACTTTTCGCTATTATTTGCGGTATTTTTACCCTAAAATTAATTTTACCTATACATTTAGTAGTTTTACTATTTGTGGTAAAATGCCCTGTAATTATGTAAAATTATACAAATATAAGTAATTCTACTACATTGAACTGGTTAAAATCACTATCCATAATATAAATTTACATAACTCAGACAATTTTTTCCTTACAAATGTATAATTGCTCAATAACTTAATTCATTTTTAGTGTAATATTAAAGATAAGATGAACTTGAACAAGAATAGTGTAATTTTACCCTTAATATGTTTTTAACCGTTGAGATGCTATTTCGCTGATCGCACTTGTTTGTGACCTTCGTTTCGTGAAAGAATTCAGGAATCCATTATGAACAGTCCAAATAGGCTTTTTGGGGAATGGTCGGAATGGTGTGTACCATTCTTTTATGATTTCGGCGAGGCGTACTCTATCGATATCGAACGAAGTGTTCATTGCTCATTAATATTTTGTTTTTCGTTGTAGTGTAGTGCGGATTTATTAAAGGCAAATATTTACACGTATGACCGAAGATGGGAAGAATTTTATTTTATAGTAGAAGTTAAAAAATAATAATCGGTAAGTACCTATATGTTAAAATTACAAATTTAAACCAATAAAATAAAAATATTTAATTTAATGTTTTTCTAGGATGAATCAAAAATTGAAGAATTCGAAATAAACTAGCATAACTGTAATTGAGAAAGGTACTCGTGTATAATTGTTTATATAATTTATAATTTTTTAATTTTCTAGGTGGAATCGAAACTTTATCTGAATGTCTTTGAGAGACCAAATATTTCCGAAAGCCCCTGAAAAGAAGTTCTGTTAACGTCTTATATTTTATATAAGTACATACGTTCAATAAAAATTACTTTGATTTTATTTTGTTTCATACAATTCCTTTACCTATGTAAGTAATATTCAGAGGAACGATTGAATTTGCAAGTACTTTCGCAAGTCATCGTTACATTCAAGAAGTATTTTCACATTTGTATTTTAACCCTGAAAAGTACTATTGCCATGAAATATTAACTTTGTCATGTAACTTTACACAGGTGTTTTAATGTTAAAATGTAAAATTACATTGAGATTGTAATTTTAATCTGTAAATTTACTTAAAAAGGAAACATTACAATGCAAACTTAACCTAATGTTGAAATTTTTCACTTCTTATGAAAATTACACTTTGAAGTAAATTTACCCCAAAAAATGGAGGTAACATAGTTGCCTCCATTTTTTAGGGTATAATTCACCGGTAATTTTTTAGAGTGTAGTCCTGTTTACAATCAAATTTAGGCATCTTCTTTCGAGATGCAATCCTTGCACGGATAAAACCGTCTCTTGCTGCAGAATCACAGACAGCTGCAGATGCTTCACTAACTATTTTTACCGTCCGTTCCACACCTTGTGTATGGCACGGAAAACGTGAAAATTGTAAGGCATTCTTGCTTTGTTTACCATATCTCACAATTCCTCATCTCCGACCATTCCTACGATAGGTAGTTCTGTAGTAACAACGAGCGGCCATTCAATAATATCTCTGTAGTCATCACATTCAAAGCAAAGCTTTGGTATTTTAAATAAGCGCGGTTTATCTGACTTGTTCTTTCTTGCATTTATTATTCTTCGCAACCCTAACTCGCGAATATGCTTCCTGTCATCTGTAATCATCGCCAGCAACATGTTTTCTGGATGTGCAAAGAAGGCATTTCTTTGTATCACTGGATCAACAATCTTTCGTAGATCTTCTGACAAATACCGGGAATTCTTAATTAGGGCGAAGAGATGTCTAGAACCATCTTTACAAGAGGGTGATGCTTTAATCTTGAACCATGTTGGAGCATAAACTTTGATAACGTACTCTGTTAATATTTTTAAATTTTCATTTGGATTTTCCGTCGAAATATAAAGTCTAAGGATGCGATTGGCAGCTGTCAGCCATCGCGAATGTGCTAATTTGCCAGGATTCTTCAGAGAAAGATCTTCTGGACAATGACCACTGATAACTGCATTACAAATGTCTAGCAAATAACACTGGTCTGTGCTTAAATCTGATAGATTCATACAGCTGGGCTTCTGTCCTTGAATAATTTGATATTTAACAACTGGCATATTTTCGCATTCAGCCAGTAACTTTCCTATTGGACCCGAAAAACATCGTGGTCCTGTAGTGTGACCATCAATGTGCTGCAATAAGTGCCGGAGTGGTAATTCATTAGCATGGAGTTGGCAAACCAGCCACTGCAGCGGCTTTTTTAGGGAATCCCCTAGCAGTTTAATGATGCCTCCTTTGGGTCCCGTATTGACTGCCGTCCCATCGCAACCAATTGCACACAAATTTTCCATACTGATGTCACTACTTTGAATAAAATCTAAATCAGCACGGGAAGTATTTACTGCTGTAAGAGTATCTGGTGGCACATGCCCCAAATATATTGTTCTGGTTCCGATATCAGAGTGATATGCTCTTTAATATAGTTTTCCTGTAATACTTTCCTTTTTCTTAGACATTTACCAAAGTGCTGTCTTTCCTGCCGTCAAAGTATAAACCTTGCAGAGACCCAATCCTTTCAAATGTTTCCTGTTTAACTTTTTGTCTGTTTACATTTATCTCTCTCCTTATCTTATTTTTATCGATAATTTTTGACACATTTTCTGGGCTAATAAGACCGACATCTTGCAAAACGGCATTTTCAATTACTGTAGCAGAACGGGACGACACTCCAGTTCTATCGCAAGGCATTGCTAATGATGGTAGTCGAAGTCTCATTTGAACTTCTTTATAACTGGAACGTCAAGCTCAGTAGAACAACAAGATTCTGCAATTGGAGTGTTAGAAACAGATGCTGCAGCTTTTTGTTCAGCAAGCCTTAGTGATTTTGCTGGTAAAACCTGTGGAAATAGTCACATATTAGGTAATATATAAATAATAAAAGTACCACAAAACCAAACCTCACTGTCAGACAAACTTGTTTCAATTTCTTCCTCGGTACACGCTCCTTGTTCCTTTGAAGCAGCAGACTCCATTTTATGTTTTTTGATTCGCTCTAGTTCCTTTTCTTTTCTATTCTGAATAGTTTGTAGTTTCTTCGTCGCAACAACATCAAGAGAGCCGATTGCCATTTTCCTAACAGTTCCCTGATCAGAAAGGAATTGTCTCTCACTCTCAGGCACTTTTTTAGTTTTATCACACTTGCAAAACTTAAAGTCTGGACATTTACAACAGCTAATGTCAAAAAGTGTTGTTTGTGCTTCATCTACAAACTGCCGAAGTTTCTCACGAAACGAAGCACTTTTCTTTCTATTTTTAAAACTTTTCTTAATATTTTTGCACTTACTCCAATAATTTCGTAACATTTGAAGAATGCGAGCACAAGGTAGTGCAGGAATAGAAGCTTTCAACCATATTTTTCTTAATTCTTCTGCAACAATCACCGATGTTTCCCCTACGGTCGGTTCTTTAGAAACTTCGGTTGGTTTCAAATTATTGCACAATTTGACATATTGATATTGATAACATTTCATCACATTTGCGTAAGTTGGCAGAACTCGATAACTCAACTTTTCACCAGAACTAAATATTACACACTGTTTATCAGCATCACTTCGTGTCGTAATATTACGTGATGACATAGTTTATGCACTATTATTAAACACGATTTTAATCACAGTAACAACCCCGAAATAAGTAAAAATCTAAACAGTAAACTGCAATACGCAATCACGCATCAGACGGTCACGGTCAAACGTCAACTGATTGAATTCCTCATTTACTAGTTCATAGGTGCTGGCACGCAACATCTTCTAAATAACAAGAAAACAATTTTGCACATACAAACAAAAAAACAACAGTTTTGTGCACTTAAATGAGAAACACACCTCTAATTAATAATACTATAATAAATGCCATAATTAGGAAATTTTTAAGGCCTTTGCGACCCCTCAAGGACTTTTCAGAAACTTACTAGTTTTTTTTTGTATTAACATATGCATGCAAAGGCACAATATTTTCACTATCAGAACCTAAAAATTGCGAGTCGATTTTTTTGGCCCACCCTATTGTACACGCGTTGCACATTTACACTTACGATTTCGTATACGAGTTAAGTACTCGCATAAGGGCAGCTCCTAAATATAAATCCCGTTTAAGTTATTCCTAGAAATCATCATTTCGTATACCAAATTTGCAATCACTCATTCAATAATTAAGCTCAAATTTTACAACTGGAATTAAATGCGGCTTATGGAATTTACATTACCAAGTTTGGATGCTGAACGGAATTAATAAAGGAAAATAAAAACCAAATTAATAATAACCGCGAGAAAGTCATTTTCCCTGCAGTAAGGAAATAGCAAAATAATTTTTTATTGGTTTATATTCATATTAGTAAATATGTAAGACACGTAGAGACTAATCTAGGAAGAATAATCGTATGTTCTCTATGAAGGAGAGTTTTATTGTGTTTACAAATATCTGTTTTTAGTGTTTACAAAATTTTAACTCCTTTCTGCAGGGATTGTATTGAGTAATAAGTAAATCCTAGTAAAATGCACGTTATTCTTAAAATACCTTACCTGCAAATAAATAAGTATTTGTTGGATTGTGTTGATATTATATTATTATTATTACTGGTAATTTTATTTAGCCTAAATAAAATTGAGCAAATATTTTAATTTTTTAAATAACTGTTAATTATCCCTTGTGTTAAGTACATTACTGTAAACATGAAAAATAATTAAATAATCATACATTTAATACAGACCGTAAGTAACATTGTTTGTATGGCGAAACCAAGAATTAAAAATAATTGTAAAATCTACTTCGGGGAAGATTTAAATAATGAATACGTTTAAAGTAAACATTCGCTGATATTGAATTTAGGGCTTTATAAACTAAATATGACGCAACGAAAATAATACGCAAAACAAGCTGTGACATCACCTACCATCAGCTGCATCAATGTTATCAATTACCATGTTAAGAATGCAGGTAGGTACATCCCAGCTCCAACTGTGATTCTTAAACTAATAAACTGCAAACCCACTTTTCAAAAACAATTTCTTTTTCTCGGTTATTAAGAAAGATAGGCACTAACTATATTAATCAACTTATGTACGTATTGTTTTATATTTTAACTTTCTGTATTCTAAAAGTTTTATATTTTTATCTTTGCCTCTTTTTTCATTTTACCAAAATTTTATATCACGTAATTGTTAATACTGTTAAAATTTCAATATCTACCCCAGTATTAGTAATATTAATGTTAGTAGACTGTTTTCATATTAATAAAGGATAATTCTTTTCGTAAAAAGAGCCAACAAATATTAACAATAAAGAGGTTAGGTACGTAGGAAAGACTAGGGAAGTTTAACCATAGCAGAATTCTACCGGCCACCTATTTATTCCAGCCTTGCTATTTATTTCATTGCCTAGTTCTAATATTTATTTATTTTTTAAATATATTTTATTATATAGTAAATAAAAAAATAAAATGCGATTTAATTTAGGTATAGAAAAACATAGATGATAAAGTAAAAACCATGTATCGAACTGTAATTTCTCGAGTACATTTCTAAACTTCTACGTATTATATATTCAATACGTGTGTATCTCTGTATGTTCTACCTTATTAACTATTGAAAAAGTAAAATAAAGTTGTAAAAGTATGGAAAGTATATTCAGAAAATTAGAAAGTATTTTAGTAAACGTTTAGTTCTTTAGGGTTCTCTATAAAACCTACAATAAATAACGTATGCAGCCCTAAATAGTAAGTATTAATAAACAATCCAAATATTGACTGATTGGGATTGTTGATAGGGGGAAAGAAGAGCTAAGAGAAGATGGCAACTGTCGAGAGATCCTACAGACAAAGCCATGCTAAATAACAAAACACAACTGCTCAAAAGAGAAATACAGGGGATTAAAGAAGAATCAATTAATTCCTACTTGGAAAATTTAACCGCAAATGAAGAGATAAATTATAAATAGATCTTTGAAAAACGTTCAAGAGACCTGTAGCTTCGATTCCTCCAATCATAAGAGATAATGGCCCGAGAAAACAAGCAAAAGGCTGATGGCTAACCAGGTCTATATGAACAATAATTTGGCTAACATAAGCAATCAAACATCAGAAAACGTCACCTTACTTACCCCAAATGAAGCAGCGAAGGAAATAAAAACAAACCTAAACCCGAAAAAAGCACCTGGTTTTGATCTGATCACTGGGGAAATTTTAAAGCAATTGCCTAGAAAAGGTCATGTTTACGTACCTCTTTAATGCAGTCTTTAGACTGAAGTCTGTTCCAGACAGCTGGAAGGTTACAGAAGTAATAATGCTGCCAAAACCAGGTAAGCCGCCTAATGAAGGCAAGTCATACAGGCCCATATCCTTGCTGTCAATTATCTCAAAATTATTGAAAAAACTACTACTCCGTACGAGACCACTAATTAAAAATAATAAACTAATTCCGGATTTTCAATCTGGTTTCAGACAAAAACACTCAACTATAGATCAGGTGCATCGCATTACTGACGTAATAGAGCGCGCTCTTGAAGAAAAGCAAATCTGTTTTTCTAAACGTAGCTCATGCCTTCGACAAAGTATGGCACGAGGGCCTGATATAGAAACTAAACAAAATGCTGCCAAAGCAATCTGTAGAGATAGATAATCGTCTATCTTAGACAGACTATTCAGAATTAAACAGTAAGATGATTATTCTGACCTGAAAGAAATAAAAGAGGGTGTACCACAGGGTAGTGTCCTTGGTCCTATCCTATTTCTGTTATATACGAGTGATATACCAAAACTGGATGGAATCACAGTAGCAACATTCGCAGACGACACTGCAATTCTTGCAGTAGAGAAGGAGCAAGATATATTCATCGAGAAGGGTTGGTAAAGTTAGAAAGGTTGGTAAACCCTTAAGAGATTAATGGCCATACCTGGAGACAAGGCCAAATACCTAGGCAAGATTTTAGACACCAAACTCCGGTGGAAAGAGCATGTAAACAAACAACTGGGACTCAAATACAAACAGCTTTATTTGGCTTCTTGAAAGAAAGAAGCTCCAAACTGTCTGTACATAATAAGATCACACTCTACAACTATATACTAAAACCGGTAAGGTTATACGACATCTAGCTCTGGGGCTGTACCAAATCATATAAACATTCCAGAACAATATGTTACGCAACATAGTAGACGTTACATGGTAAATACGTAACTCCGATTCGCACCGAGATCCCAACATCCCAATGGTCAAGAAAGAGATAAAAACCCAAGTAGCACAAAATATTGTACAAACGTTGTGTCAACATATTATAAACATGATACGTTGGCTAAAGGTTTTACTGTTCTGACAATAACTATTATATAACTTAACGACGTTGGAGATTCTACATATTTGTTTACATATGGGAAATATATTGGATATATGTTTACAAACCAACATGCAACGACACCCTTGAAGATATTTTCAAACCCATATTTTGCCAACATACGTGTACGGTATGCTTTCCAACGTTAACGTTGACATTGAATCCCATTGTATATTCAATGAAAGTTACTTCACGTCTTGCCAACATTGTTAGAACAACATTGAACCAATGGATGTGCAATAAATGCTTTACAACACTGGCGGTGAAATCTATATAAAATGTTTATGCAGGAAAGTTAACCCCACATTGCCCCAACATTGACAGAAGAATATTTTGCCACTGTAGTAGCGAGGTTATGCTTTGCAACACTATAGATGAGCAATATTTAGCTAACATTTAGCTAATTAAAGTTGCCCTAAGTTCTGCCCACTTATTAATAGAACAATATTTTGCGAATATAGATATAGTAAGCGCTGTCGCTTACCCAAAAGTACACACCATACGTGACATTTTTTTATTAATTAACTTAGGAAATATTTAAGAAATAAGAGAAAAACCTTGACAAAGTATTTAAAAATATATTGGAATTTACCTATAATGTATATTCTTATTATATTCCTTTTCAGGAGTTTTTTCTTATTATAGCTAATAGTAATGTTGGAATTAATATTTTTTACACAGCCTTTAGAATATGTTATCGACGTGAGGACATAGTACTTAACGTATGCATAATAAAACGATACGAATAAAACAGTTGTTTATTAATTTTGTTCCCTTAACCACTAATAAAATAAAATATGTACATTCTTTGATTGTTTATATTGTCGTGCGCAGTGATGACAAAAATTAGGAGATAAGATGTGTCTAAAATTAATTTACTTTTATAGCTATACTAATAGATACATATGTATATTGTTACGTTGATTTTAACAAATCTAAAAATAGAAGATCCGTTTGGTAAGCAATTCGTTATGCCCTAACAGTCCAACCCCCTGTCAAGAAAGGCAAATTTCTAAGAAATCGGTTGTTTGGGGTACATATTTGTTGTTTGTGCGTCAAAAATTCACAGTTGTTAAAGAGTGGCAGTGAGCTTGTTGACTTCATTATTTTGTTTAATAAATAATTGCGTAAGTGTTGACTTCTTCGTTAGCTTTGATTTGTAATTGTGCATGACTTTGTAAGTCAGTAGGGCAGGTTAAGTGAATGATGCAGATGGTGGTCTCGAAAGGTCTCCAGAAGCAGAAGGTCGGTCAGCTACCTTATTTTAATCAACACTTTTTTATTTACTGGGGGCCCTATTCCATATTTGTACTCAGTGCCTCAAAATCCAAGGGCGGCACTGGTGGTCTCATGCTATTTATCTTTTATTACAGGAACGGACCAGTCAACGACCCGTGCGATTAACCATTCTGCCTTTATTAATACTATCTTAAGATTATTGTTCTTTTAGGTTATATATTTTATATGCTTTATAATCTGATTTAAATAAGTTTATATATAAAACATATATAACATAATATATATACAAACTATAATATTTTATATTAAAACATGTACATATGTATATTTTAAATATATGGTCATTTTCTGTCACGTTTTTTAAGATTTCTTTAGTAGTTATCCTACCTACAAGTTATGGCTACTAGTCTATTGTATAACAAGTTTGCATCTTTCAAATATTTTTGGAGGGCTTTTGAAAACTATAATAAGTAAGGTAAGTACATATATGCAGCGCCAAATACGTGGTGACGATGATTCTAGTTCCTCTGGTGTTGAATATTTTTCTATAGGTATATATTTCACAGCTAAAATTTAAACATTAAACATACTTTTCAATTAGCCTCTCTTATGTACACATGATACAGAGTATTTTTTAAATTTTTTATTGAACTTTGACATAAAAATCTCGTGCATTCTAAGGCTATTATCTGTAATTATCAGAAATAGTGTTATCGACTGTTGTAATTTTATAGAAGATTTCTAATAATAGCCTAACATAGATATAGGTGTACAACACCGTCATTGATCGCTAATACCTATCTGTGGAACGTTTTTCGTATTAGCTAAAGGTTGGCAGCTAATGTAAGGCAAACATCATTAAAGCAACATTTCACCAATGTTCTAAGCTACCGTAGCACCAACATCCTTAAACAAACAGAGAGCCAACATTCTTAAACCAACATAGTGTGCTCATCTTTAAACTAATGTTGGACCAATGCATAGGTTTCATGTTGGCTAAATGTTTGGCAGCCAATGCATGAACAACATAGTCAAGCGTTAACACTTTGAATGTTATGTCTACGTATTTATGCCAACGTTGGGCTAATATGACTGTGCTACTTGGGAAGGTTCGCTTACACGAAAACGCAAAAGCTCTACAACTCTAATTTAGGTATTTAATGAGTTTTGTTTTAAGAATATCAGAAAAAGATTATTGGTTCGTCCACAGGTGTATGAAGAAAACATTAAACTATTTAATATTGATATCCAACGGAGTTGTACTTTTTTTAATAATTCATATTCAGTGTTTTATTCCCAAACAACTAACACAGATATTAAGAAATTAGGTAAGTAAAAGTAATAATTATAATTATATTTAATTCGCAGAACAAAAGAGTAATTACATCCTAATTGTAGTAATTTTGAACTTTGGCGAAGTTCATGAGATGCTACAAGGAAATATTACATAGGACATAGAAGAAAGGACACTCTAGTAACTACTAACAACCATACTATAGACCAAGAAAAACAATTTCGAAGTAAAGGTTCCGTGGTGTCCTGTAACCAAAATAGAAGTGTCCCAACTGGGTTCGTATAGTATAGATGTTTTTCAATACCTTCTTATGTTTTAATTGTGTAGATATACTTTTTATGTATGTTTGCAATGCAATAAATAAATCACTTATTTTATTATCGATCTTGACCTTGAAAAGCTACACTATTTTCACAATAAGTTTTATAACAATCCACTCTAAATAGGCAATATTTTTCTCATGTAGAGTAAAAGATTGAAAAGTCAAGAGTAAAAGCTTAGTCCGAAACGATTCGAAAATTGACTGTTTTAAAGTTAAAGAATTAACCATACATAAAAGATTAAAGACATAATTGTTTTAGAATGTAATAAATTTACACTAACATCGTATTGAAGTTAACTCTATGATCTATACTAAGGTACAGATTAGATATTTTACTCTAAATGTATTGGACCTAAACACAATTTTTAGAGTGGTCTAGTGTTCGAATTTTACACAAAATTTTTTACTGTGTAGAAAGTAAATACTTCTAAGTAGTTTTCAATCTAATGATAATTATTAATATTGTAAATTTATTTACAATTTATTATTATTATTTATTTTATCAGTATTTAGCATATTTACTCTTTACATTAAGTACATAATAAATCTTATGGTCTATTAGCGACACCATGGGGGATGTCGCTTTATTTTATATTTATTAGAGCATATATCTTTTTACCCTATATCGAGGATGTTTCGAGTCTACTTCCAGTAAATCAATTTATCGCAAATGTGTACGTTTCATATATTGTAAAAAAATAAACATTTTTGCGCAGTATATTAGGTACAAGTAGATTGTTCAAAATATTAGCAACTTTTTGTGTGTGTTTTTAAGCATTTTTAAAGTAAAACTAAAGAAACACCTTGGAAAAATTTCATAGTGAGGTCAGCATATAACAATTGCTAAAAAATATCAACAGACCTACAATATTCCCCACTGCAAATGCATTAAGGAAGGTGTGTAATCAAGTCCTATGAAATCCTTCGTTTAGATTAGCCTCCATAAACTTCAACAAGGGTACGATCGCCCACCACAATAATCAACGCAGATGGTTCAAAAATATTTGCTGTGGCTATTCTCCGAGCTCGTTTTTATTTTTAATGACGTTTTTTCTCTCGACTTTTGTTTCGCTAATTACTTATTAAAAATATTACTGAACTAAATGTTGGGTTATTATTTCAGATGTTTTTAACATAAAAAAGCAGAGCAAACGTTATATCCGCAGTAAATCTTCTTTAAAATACGCTAAAATTAAAAATATTATAGTTGAGATGCTAAAAGAAGAATAATTTGTTCTGTAATGTCTGTAAAATTTAATCCATGTGAATACAATGGAAATATTTCATATTATGTAAAAAGAATTTCATATATCTCCCAAAAATGATTTACCAAAATTCAGGTCTGAATGTATTATGCTGAATGTGAATTTTCTTTTGTACAAAAAGAATTACGGAATTTTGATTTAAATTTTAGAAACGTAGAAACAAACAAGCGAATATTTAACTAAACAAATTTATTTCAGAATTAGATTTGTATTTCATATTTATTACGAGCTGGTTTAAAATATTAATCTTGATCATTATCTCTACAACTCAATTAAACTTTTCCTAAAAAGACTACAATGATGAACAAGCTATAATATGCAATCCTATAATAATAACAATAATTATTATTATATTTTACGTATGAAACAAAACACAACAAAAATAAAATTACTTCTATCGTGTTATCTGTTGTAAATTACCATCTCAATTTTTGTAGTTTTTACTTCTGATGATCGAGAGCATAATAAATCAACAACAAAAAACAAAACTGGAAGAAACCTCATATTTAGTCTTTATATAATAATACCATTACTTTCAACGCCATCAGCACTATACACTTTTGCTACTTTTGTTTCTTTTATCGTAAAGTAACTTATTATTTGATAAAAAAGATGCGCGTCTTCCACAAATGGAACATACTAATAAGTAGGTCTATATCCTTTGACCAGCTTTAATGTGTTACTATCTTTATTTTTCTGTTTTATCCCATACAGAAAAATAAAAAAGTATTACATCTCTTCTAGTTTCATCTGTAGTAACTTATTTTCCCCACTAAAACTACATATGAGTACAATACTTTGCTGCTTTGATGGCTTAGAAATCTTGAAATAGCGATTAAAATCGATCATAGGATTACAATATTTTATACAGTTGTACGGTTTAACATACGCGCTATGTTGGATTGATAAAGTAAGTTTATATGCCATTATAGTATATTATAAGTATCAAGAACAGTAAGGAATTTAAGTAATTTATTTCGGAATCAAGGTAATGAAGTTTTGTTTTTACTAAAATATTTTTGAAGGAAATTAGATAAAGGTTGAAACACCACTTTATATAAATAATATGTACATACAAATAAGCCAAAAATATTTTTTGTTGTCATGTGTTTTTGTAACTTCAATCAATGTACTAGTTATTATAAATAGGAATGCTACCCAAAATTACAATCATTGTGAAAAAGAAACCGGCGTCAACTATTATAATTCAGTTGTTCAACATGCCAACGCATTGTGATGAGTCACTCAAGCAAATAATATTAAAAACTAGAAATTATTACTTTGAAGAAGAAAGAAGAAATGGTCTGGAGAAGATTAATATTAATCAAGTGGTGGAAAGAACAGCTGATTGTTTGGGTATTAACGTACGTACAGTGACACGAGTAACAGCAGAAGAATTAAATACCGGCACTTTAGCTCCGCCAAAACCCATGGGGGGTAGAAAGAAAATTAAACTCGATGAGGTTCTGCAAGGTGTCTTGGGAAGAACGATTTTGAATTTTTATTTGGAACACACATTTCCAACCATCAAAGAAGTTTATCAGGGATTTAAAGGGGATGTGGAAGATTTGCCAGAATTTTCCGTATCAACGTTGTACAAATGGATGAAAGAAATTAATTTCTCTTATAAAAAATTAAGCAGCAAGCCGATTCTAATGGAACAAAACAGTGTAGCTGCAAAGCGATCAGAGTTTTTGAATGCTATTAAGAACTATCGACAGACTGATTGGAATATCTTTCACACCAATGAGACGTGGTGTGGCGCAAACCATTCAAAAAAGTTTGGATGGGTTGAACGCATTAATCCGGAAGTACGTGCAAATTTTGACCAGTATCGTGGGGGCATACAAGAAATCAATGGTTTTAGGGGCGGAATAAAACGTCCGTCTGGATCTGGACAAAGAGTTATAATTTTGCATATTGGAAACGAAAATGGATTTTTGGAAGGGTGCTTAAAGTGCTTTGTTGGGAATAAGAAAGCTGCTACTTTAGATTACCATAACGAAATGAACAAAGAACATTACGAGGAATGGTTTCATTTTGTACTATCTGTAATACCAGAAAAATCAGTTATTGTAATTGATCAAGCTACATACCATACAATGCTGGATCCCAACTTTAGAAATCCAACATCAGCATGGAGGAAGCAAAGAATTATTGATTGGATGGCAAAAAGGAATGTCGCATTGCCTGATGAAATCAATCGTTTCGAAGATTTAACGAAACCAAGACTTTTGGAAATAAGTAGAGCCTACCATTTTGAGAAAGTATATCTACTGGAAACGATAACCAAAGAGCTCCGAGGGGATGACGTGAAGCTTTTATGGTTACCAGTGGCACATTGCGAATTTAATGCCATAGAGCTAATTTGGGCGTATGTGAAAAACAGTGTTGCTAAATTAAACACAACATTTAAAATAGCAGACGTTTTGCGACTTTGTCAAGAAACTATACAAAATGTTCCTACATCAGTGTGGAAGAATTGTATTGAACATGCTAAAAAACTTGAGGAAACATATCGAGAAAAAGATCATCTCGTTGATGTTGCGGTGGAACCAATAATGGAATAATCAATGTCGGTGAAGACAGCGACGAAGAATCTGATTTTTTCTGATGCACCCCGTGATATGGATGATGTATCAAACGATTTGTAAAGATTCGTTGAATTATAATAACTACTATGTACATTTTATGCTAATTATATTTTAAACTATTTAGAATAATACGTTGGGAGATATATTTAATAAATCTCTATTTAAAGAAAAAAACCCAACTTGCTTTATTTTAAAGCATTTTAGTTTACATACACATGATAATATGATATGTATTAACATGCTTCTTTTAGCAAAACTCTGGCTGGTTACATGAATAATTTTACTTTTCTCTTCAATACTTATTACTTCTATTTATCATATTGTAGTTTATTGCACTCACTCCATCTTAATTAGTAAGATTATCAATATAATGCAATTTAAAACAGCAAGTGACTAATACAAAAGTTTGGAGGTTACATATATACTACTATCATAAAGAAAGCATATAATAATAAACAAACGCCGCTACATTCTTAGCATGGTTAGGCTCACAGGACACTCCGCGCGTCTTGACCCCCTTGACGCTTTTGCATCGGATCTCACTAACAATCGTTTTCTTCTTAATACATTTTTATTGTTAAAATTAGGAAAACTCTTTTGATGAAAATAATGCCTACACATGAAAAGTGTTCATTTAGCGAAAAAATCTTGACGCTATCTCTATTAATAAACAAGAAAACATAGTTCGCTATTTTTTCATATAAATCTCCAATAAAATGTTTCTTTGTCTGGAAATTAGTAGCATACGAAAGGCAAAGTTTTCTTCTAACCCCTACAGAAATTTCATAGATATATTGCATATACTTTCAGAGAAAAAAATTGTTTAATTAACACATTAAGGAAATGTCCGTAAAAACGGGTACCTTTTATTGCATATCGCCAGATAAAAACAAAACTATAGTACTTAGAATTGTAATATTTTACTATTGCGTGTAGAAATAAATTTACTATTTGCTCGTTTTTAAAACATTTAATTTGGCTCGTTAGTTTCCGAGCAATACGCTTTCAAAGTCAGAGGACTCTAGAAAAAAATGGATAGTAGTCATCTTCAACACTCGTTCGATACTCTCTAAAACGTTTATTCTACCGAATTACTGCAGTACGATTAATATTGCCATCGTTTGTTTCAGTAATCTGTTTTTAAATATCTGGGTCATTTATTACAAATAATTAAAATTACCTTTAAGATAATTTCAGATATTCAAAAAGTAGTTCAAGATAATCAAATAAAACGAAATAGCTATTTAAAGCAATCCCATTCAAATTAAGCTGCAATCTCAGAAAATTAAATGGCAATCCCAAGACGTTACATAACAATTACGAGTAATGTAGGGAATTACAGTGGCAATAAATGGTATTCTTAACGTTAACGTTACATTTCAAAATGGGACACCTTATTTTGAGAACTAGAATATGAGAGCACTCTTCTGAAGCGGTTGCATTTACACAGCATAACAAAGCAGCACAAATTGTTACAATTACTCTCCAAAATGCAAGTAGATATTTTCGTATAAATTTATGTATTATGGAATGCTTTCATAACAAATACTACTGAAAAAGGAGCGGATTCTAATCGGAGTCAATAGAAAGTGAATATAATAACTATGTATTGTTAGTTAATACGTCACATAGGTCCTCTTGTATAAAATGTTTATTTTCTGAAGATTTTGGACAATTTCTCGGAAATTTTTTTAGGGAATGATAAAATTTTTCATAATCAATAAATAAATCTGATCAGCTGTATTGAAAATTTTAAACTAATAACTTCCTCAACTTGCTCTCATATTCCCTTAAGCAATACAGCCACCTTAAACTTTACTTCATAAGTAAAGTTTTTCGGTCCTCATTAAAATTAATATTGTCAAGAAAATCTAGTTCAAAACTATTTCGTAATTAACTTGTGTAATTTCCTGTAAGCAAGCAATATTTGAAAAACATTACTATATAAAATAAAAACTACTCAGCTAAACCGTAAACTTAATTTATTATTAATATTCGATTAAACTGGTAATTATATAACAACTTAATATAGCACTTTTTGGTGTATATTCGGCATTACTATTGTCACAAGGATTAACTCGTCCTTTATTAACAAGGCCGTACTTCATATAAAAACAGGTAATCTCTTTTTTCCACAGCATCGCTCATGCAACCTTGCTTTATACACTTTTTTATAGTTATGACAGTCGTTAACTTGCCTCAAGTTATTATAAAGAAAACTTTTATACCTTTTCATTTTTTAAAATTAATATATTTCATTGAACAATGAAACTATAAACAACAGAAATTTGCATATAATTTACATGTAGTTAAAATCAAAAACGGTTTTTAAGTTTATAAGGAATCAAATTAACCACAAAAAAGATATCTTCTGGTCGTTTACGTATGTACCTATGTTGAACAAATACTATTGATTATCGAATTTACCTTCAGATTGGGATTTGTAGTTCATTAGTTTGACTTATACTTAAGCATATCAGCATATAATTAACGTGATAATAATAAAAATGTTTATGCACAATCAACTCATACTTTGCTCATAATTGGAACTGTATAATGGGACCTATTATTCACTAGTGAAATAAAGTTACTGTAACAAATAGAAAAATCCCTATATGCAGAACATTCCAGAGCAAAGCGTCATACACCCGCGAGAACCTACTAGAAGATTCACGGCCCGTCTACGATGTTCGAGATATGACACATCAACGAGGTAATACATGAGTATGTTCGAACGTCTTCCAGAACGTTCACATGGAAGTTATAAAACGACCGTCCCGGATAGAAGGGAGTTCAGTTAGTGTTTAACCGGCGTATCGAAATGTGCTCTGTGTAATTAGTAATCAAATATATTAGTGAATAAATAAATGGTTAATAATTGTTATAATAATACATAAATAGTTCTTTTATTTACTTTAAGTTTCTAAATATCTAGCATTTAAGTTCGTTTATGATTATAGTGTTTTTAATTAGTTTATGTAAATAATATCTGTCTTGTGAATAGACGATTAAACAGCATTTTTGTTATTATTTAAAAAAAAGTTACTTTACTTTATTTGACCGTTAGAAGAATGAACACATAATAAACAAAAATCAGTCAAATTCTTGACAACACGTATCTAAAATTTGATAAATTAAAAAAATTGTAAATTAAATAAATTTGTTTTGAATAACAATTTTGATTGTGGTTAAAACGTTATATTGTATTCGTATTTTAGTTGCATTTGATTTACTCAAGAAAATTAAATAATCTTTCGCAGATAAAACGCCTCCTAAAACACTTAATAAGCAATAAATGTCTATTATTTACTAGAATAATTACAATATACGGTACATAATAAGATATTACATATTATGTAACGGTACATTTTCTATCGGCCTCAAGTATGTAGAATTTTATATTTATATTTACAAAAATCTTAAGTTCGGTTCTGCAAATTTGCATTCTTTTTAAAATATAAGCGTTTAAAAAAAAGATAATTCAAGGCGTTCGCAGTTTTAGAGGAAAAATCAATACTTGCTTTTTAGTTGCTGTGCCCTGATTCGTTAAGCCAAAACACGCGACTCGTTGTTGATTGGGTACTTAGAAAAAATCAATACTGTTCGTGAGTGAGACCTCGCTATTGGCTGATATTCCTACGCGGAAATAAGAACGCGGAGATTGGGGTTGTAGCGTCGCGTCACTTACTTGCTTCCGGCCTGTGCCTCGTGGCAGACGACTCTCGTTTGATCTTCCAGTAATGAAGGTCGATATTATTGAATTCTCGTTCTTGTTTAAATAATTAAAGAAGAGAATCTCCCGCTCAAGCATAGAGTGTGGACGTCTTTCGGTTGAGTTCCGATAAATAGTGGTTGATTTTGAATCAATGTTATCGAATTACAGTTTATTAATCCTTTAGAATTAAAATAAATTCTAAATACAGTACAGTACAGTCTTAGTGTTATTTTGTTGCAAAGTGCAAGTTTTGAAAGGATTTACGTTTCGTTAAATCGTGTTTGAAAGATTTATAATTTTGTATCGCGAATAAACAATAGTGGTTCATTTTATGGTGAAGAACTACTAAAAACAATTATTTCGTTTCGTTTGGTTTTAAGACTAGTGAAGTTTATCATAAAGAAAAACCACTTAAATTTGATCCAGAATTTAAAGACAGATTCTCGTTCTCCTATAAATTAACACAGTAAATTAGAACTTCGCGCAAAGAATGTAAACGCATTAAGTGCTATTTGTGATTAAGATTATTTAAATTTCTGAGAAACATTACCGTTTTATTTCGTGAATAAAAGTGAATACGTTATAACTTATAAACATTTTAAAATCTTGGATTGTTTAATGTGTGCTCGATCAAACTTATTTGTAAAATCATATGCGCAAATGGCAGTAATTGAATTGAATCTCATCCTTGGATTCTGATACTGAAAATCAACTCTTCGAGACCACGTTAATGTTAACAACGATCTTCCGAAATAGAGGCCATTTTCCAATTTCTAATGGATTGTTTTTGTTTCTCTTCTACGAGTTTAGTTGGATAAAAACGAAAGGTATTGTACTTTATAAGAAATTGTTTATTATTGCAGTTTAGTTTAAGAATCCTTTATACAAGGAACTTTGTAATTTTTTATTAGGAAAAGAGCTCTCTATAGCATTTAGGAAATTCAAGTCTTTAATGTTAAAGAATTTTAAAATAATCAATGCTGATAATATTTAGACTAATCTAATTTGCATAATATCCTTTAGATATTTGTTTGTTGATTTTTTCGACGAAGTGAAGTTTACATAATTTTAATAATTAAATAAATTTTGCTGAATAATTCTATTTGACCAATCTAATAAATTTCTTGGTTACTTTTGCTGATTAAAAGGTTTTGTGTAAATCTGTTTTGAGTTATTTTGGTGTAATTATCTTAGAGAGGTTAATCGTTATTAAATGAATATTGATTTTACTTGTAATAAACCTATGTCGTGTGTGTTTTATTATTCAAGTGCTTTGTTATTTTTTTATCTATTTTCTTATTGTTTAATAAATGTTTTCAGTTTATAGTAAAGATCTAAAAACGGAACCATATAATTATAAACATTTTATTTCATTTTTATTCCAAATTTTAAAACATAAACAAAATCTTTTTGTTTTCAATCTAATATTTAATTCATTTTCTGGTTAGTGAATTTAATATTTTTTTAAGCTTATTTAATTAACATCATTGGTTGTTTATACTAATAAACACTTTTAAGGTTCATAATCAGATGGCGCCCTTTTTGAGTTATTATTTGTGTTCTGAAACCTTTATCTACTCCTTTTCACAATTTATACAACTGTGGAACCAATATCTACGACCTTAATACTAAATTTGTAAAAGAGAGCTAAATCTTAAGCCGTGGTGAATATTCTGAGTATTGTATGATAAAGTAAGTATGAATAATTTTATAGTTTTTATTGTTTATCTTGTGTGAAAAAACGAAAAGTTACAATTGGCGCCGCCCAATCGCGGGGTGTTGTTTCGTTTGTGAGTTTTAAAAAGTTACAATTAAAAATAAAGTAATATCCCACCAAGTTATAAATTGTACGTGGGTAAATCTGTCATAAAGTTATATTCATAAAGTTTAATACCAATCAGTAACAAAGAAATATCAGACATTATTTGACGTTATTTCTTTTAAGACTAATCAAGTAAAATAAAAAAAAGTGTATTAAAACTCTAATTCGGTTATTTCATAGAAAAAGAGCAAATATCACTTGTGCATCAGTGTTAAGTAAACATTCCTTTACTGTTTTTTTAAATACTTATGAAATGGACCTTATTAATACCGTGATATCAAAAATTATCTTGGTCAAGGGTGGTTATGGAATATAAAACGGTTGTCTTAGTTTGAGTTTTTGCATCTTTATTAGTCAATTATCATTATTATTAAGTCAAACTAAGACAACCGTTTTATATTCCATAACCACCCTTGACCAAGATAATTTTTGATATCACGGTAGTTGTAGGTAAAGAATTAAAAAAAATAGAAGCACGGTATTCATAAGATCCCTATTTTTATTTTGGGTCTGATAACTATGATCAACTGCAACTAAATCATATTTATTTTTATATGCAGTCAAAACTATTGCTAAAAAATATAATTGCCTGGGATTACTAAAATTCCACTTTCTTTATGTAGATAAATAGACGGATATTTAAAATCTCTTCCTAACATTATGCTTAGAAATTTGTTTTGAACCGTCTCTATTTTTTACATATTAATCGACTGAGATGAACGAGATTCTACCAACACACAATAAATCTGTTTTAAATCAGTTATACTTTCGATATTTTTTAATAAATAGAAGCGAAACGGAATGAACCGTAGATTTTTAATTACTCTATCAATGTAAATGTAATAATTCGTCCGCAAGTGCTTGTCATTGGTTACACCCGGATATTTTATATTATCTGCTTTCTCTATGATAGTTGTGAAATCAAGTGTCAGTCTGACAAAATCTGGCAACTTATTTTTATAAGAAGTAAATGATTTAGTATTTAGATTTTTCAAAGTTAATAGTCAGTTGTTTATAGACAAACCAGTTCTTGGCATTTTTTAAATCTCTCTCTTAGCACTTATTTTCAGATATGCTCTCCATATGCTTTCTTCATAAAAGGTTTGCTGGAAACGACTAACGATGGAACATATTTAACGTGAATAAATCGTTTATATAATTAACTAGTAAATAAACTTGGCCCAAGTACTGTACCTTGCGGGACACCGTACTCTACTGTAAGTTCAGAACTTCTGCTTGAATTTATTTGAACAATCTGTTTCTTGTCCACCAAATAACTGGAATACATTCCGATGATTTCGGCAGTTTCGCATGATTAACTATTTTTTGCAGTGAATTATTTTATTCAAACTTAAAATCGCTATTGCGGCTTGTGTAGATTTTCTTTCTCTGAAACGCAACTATTGATTAGATATTATATTGTGTTTCTGGAAATAGTTATCCTAATATTTTCTAAATGATCTTTTCGAAAATTTTTGCTAGATTTAAAGGTAACTGATATTGGTCTGTGATTGGAAGTAACTGTTTTATCTTCACTTTTAAATAAAGGTTTAAAAGTTTAAATAAAATTACTTTCTTATTTTATTTATTAAATGCGGAATTAGTAAAGCTATATCTTCCAGAATTGCTTTAAGTTTTCTGTAGTTATATTATCACAGCCCGGAGGGACGTTAGTTTTTAGTTTGGATATTATTTCTAGAATTTTATTATGGTAGTAGGTATTAAATATATAGAGGAATCCATAGTTGTTCTGGGTGGAACCCTAGACGGCACAACAATTTTATCTGCCAGAGTTTTGCCTACATTAACAAAGTAATCATTAAAAATATCTATTCCATTAATTTGAGTTCATTATTTATTATTTGGTTTATAATATTCCTAAATATTTTAGAGTTATTATTATCTATCCTATCTAGCCATCATTTAAAAATATTTATTTCTTCACGACCACTATGGAATTTGTATATTCTGAAATTAATTTTGATAATAAAAACTTAATATTCTAACTCTGGTTTTAGAATAAATATTCTAAAACACTACCCTACTTATGTGTTTTGCGTGTATTTCATTCCATAACTATACCTAAACCGTAAATACAAGAAATGAGTCATCACAAATCACCTTGGCGACACCGAGTTGCTTTCAAAGAATTATTGTATTCCATCTCTCTATTGTGTAACGAATATATGAAAATAAAAAGGTACACATACACGCGAGAGCGAGAGAGAGAGAGAGAGAGAGAGAGAGAGCGAGAGAGAGCGAGAGAGAGAGAGCGAGAGAGAGAGCGCGCGAGAGAGAGAGCGCGCGAGAGAGAGAGCGCGCGAGAGAGAGCGCGCGAGAGAGAGAGAGAGAGAGAGAGAGAGAGAGAGAGAGAGAGCGAGAGCGAGAGCGAGAGCGAGAGAGAGAGAGAGAGCGAGAGAGAGAGAGAGAGAGAGAGATATGGAATGCAAGTTTTGGGAGTCTCCCACGGTTGCCTAGGTGATTTATGATGACTCATTTCTTGTATTTATGGTTTAGATATAGTTATGGAATGAATATTCTATAACAGTTTAATAAAAAAAACGGTTAGCCTTGATTGCATTGATTACATTAAATGTCATACTTTTTAAGGTTATTGTTCTTGTTTTTAAATTGTAAATATGGCTAAGTTTAAATTTTCTTGCGGTCTGGTCGAAAGCACGGTCTGTTACTCGGTTAGAATCGAAATTCGATGCTCGTGGTTCCTCACGCTCGCTTTCAGCTCGCGTTTGGAATCTTCCACTCGCATCGAATTTCTTCTAACCTCGTTACAGAATATACTATTTTGTTGCTTTTAAGCTGGACGCACACTTGTCCAGCAAATCTGCTTTAAGCAGAAACGTTTATGCTCAAATCTGCTTAAACATGTTTTTCAATGATTATTATAGAAATACCGCACACTTATCTAACTTGGCTACAAAAACCCTGTACAGCACATTTAAGCAACCTTGAGCACGATTGAACAAAAAGCAAAAACGCTGTACAGCACGATTAAGCACATTTAAACACGATCGAGCAAAAAGCTAAAACGCTGTACAGCACGATTAAGCACATTTGAGCAAAACTGTGAATGCTCCTAGCACGAGCATTACTACGAGTACTATGACAACATAGAAAGCTCATTAAGGATTTATATATTTTTTGTAGCCTGCAAAAAGCCTAAATTACAACACATGCAGCCAAGATGCAATTTGCATAACGGTTTCTGGAAAAAGTTTGTTCTTTGATATTGGTACAGGTCCTTGATAAAGTCCTTGGTAAGTCGGGGGTGTTTGTTAAACAACGCGTCCTATACTATACCCTTAAAATAAATGAGAGCCAATTAAAGCGGGTAAACGGTGAGTACTTTTCTAATTGATAAAGATATATACTTTATGAAATATAATATAAATACAAAGATTAGTTAAAGTTTCACAAGATTTATTAATATCTTAACCTGACAATATTGTTTCGACACTTTGTGTCATTATCAAAGGTAGATAAGATTGATAAACAAACACGTTGCCAAGGATAAATAAATACAGAAAATAGGTAACTAGATACAATACATAACAAAAACTAAATATCTAACACTTCTAATAAAGGAGAATTACGTTTTATAAACCTATGAGATACACAATTTAATGACAGAGAAACACAATTTCTTAACAAAGGCTTCAAATTTTGTCCTTTTCCAAAATTCACTAACAAAATTAACGAAATCTTAGCTGTTGAATGTGAAACTATACTCAGAAAAGATCACAACAATTATGCAAAATTCCAAATCTTGAATCTGATAAAAGAAATATCTTTGAAAAAGGACAAAACACAGAATAAAACATCTAACCTGTCACTACTTCAATCTATCAGACATAAAATAAACAGAAAACAATTTAATTTCTGTTAAAGCAGATAATGGTGACACTTTGGTAATCCTTTCGAAAGATGTTTACACACAAAAGGTTAATGATTTTATTAATAAAAAAATGTAGATGTTTTAAACAAAGATCCAACCACAAAATTTCAAAAAGAAATAAAACAAGCTTTAGCAAACTGCAATATCTGCTTTAACGAATTAGAAAAACAACAAATCATACATAAAAACCCACAACTATCAAAGCTATATGAACTGATTAAAACACATAAACACAACATCACACCTAATCACACCTTGTCCAAGAAACTCAACCATATTATTAACATCATAGGATACAAATCGAAATACTCTTTCAAAAATTCATTAGAATTAGTAGAAAAACTACAGAACATACATCTTCCAGCACATTCAAAACTTGTAAGCTTTGACATTTGTAACACGTTTTCAAAGATTCCACCACAAGACTGTATTCCTTTGTTAGATAATTTCCTAGTTAATAGTAATGTAGAATTAGTAAAAAGATTAGAGTTAATTCAATTATTTGATCTTTGTATCAGTCAAAATTATTTCACTTTTAATAATATAATATATTTACAGAAAGATGGTTTACCTATGGGTAATTCTCTAAGTCCTCTATTAGCTAACATATTTATGGATAATTTGGAAGATCGAATATTTGAATTAGATCTTTCTAAACACATTATTTTTTGGTTTCGTTACGTTGATGACATTTTAGCTTGTTTTGACAGTTCTTTTGAGGTTATCAATGAATTTTTAATTCTTATTAACAGTCTTCACACAAACATCACGTTTACACTAGAAACAGAACAAAATAAAGCTATTAATTTTTTGGATTTAACTATTACAATTAATACAGACAATGAATTTGATTTTTCCATATACAGAAAACCCACAAGCACAGACGTCACTATTCCTAACGATTCATGTGATCATAAAATGCATAAGCTAGCGGCTTATAGATCTTTAGTACACCGAGCTTTAACTACTCCAATGAAACGATCACATTTTGATAAAGAAATTTCAATCATCAAACAATTAGCATATGCAAACCATTATAACCATAACATGATTGACACTTTAATTCAACAAAAAGATTATAGGTTAGCTATCAAAAGAATATTTCCAATTGACACTCAAATACAAGACACAAACTACATATCAATACCATACTTTGGCAAGATATCAGAACAAATTTCAACTATACTAAGAAAAACCACCAGTTACAAAATAACCTATAAAACTAACACCAACACCTTTTCATTTTTATTCAATGCTAAAGACAAAATATAAGATATCATGAAATCCGGCATTTACCGTTTGAATTGTTCTTTTTGTAACTCGGTTTATATAGGACAAACACCTAGAAATTTCGACATAAGGTACAAAGAACACGTACGCTCTTATAGACTTAAACATCCAGAAAAATAGAATTATGCCAAACACATTTTGGAACAGAACCACCCAATGACACCTCAAAACAACATTAAATTCTTACATTTTTGCAACAACAAACACAAATTAGACATTTTAGAAGCTTTTGAAATATACAGACATAAACGCACAGTACCTTTAATGAATGAACAAACTGAGCTTAGTAATTCTCCTTTATTAGAAGTGTTAGATATTTAGTTTTTGTTATGTATTGTATGTTACCTATTTTCTGTATGTATTTATCCTTAGCAACGTGTTTGTTTATCAATCTTATCTACCTTTGATAATGACACAAAGTGTCGAAACAATATTGTCAGGTTAAGATACTAATAAATCTTGTGAAACTTTAACTAATCTTTGTATTTATATTATATTTCATGATTATGGAGTTCCACAAAGGCTGGAGACAGTAAACGATATATACTTTTATTTATAATTCAAACCTTTGGAGTTTGATGATGTATAGACTAATGAACAAATAATAATAATAATAGTTTATTTCTAACAGGTAAATACGCGCGTATAAGCTAGTGTCACTTTAATCAGTTTCAGTTTTCAGTTAACAGTTTAGCATGGTTGTCCTATTCACACCAAACGTCATGTTTCCCATTTACTTTGTGTCTTTAACAATTATTTGTTAAGCTGTCTTAAAAAACAGATTCATCAAGGATAAAGTCAATAATTTTTTTATTTGACTTTCATATGTATTTTATATTTGACATGGACAAAAATAGTCAAAACTGCGATTCGAAATATTTTTACATTATATTGTACAACGTGTATGACCACCCATGTCTATAAAGTGCATTTCATTACCATAAACGAATTTAAGTAGACCAGCACTGGTCTGTTACCTAGCGTTGCATCAAACGATCGTGATATAAAAGAAAATTACCAGAACACTGAATTAAATTTAGGGAGGTTAATTTAAACGGCCCTCCCTAACAAAAAGCGCCATTTATCAAAAATAATCCATGTAAGCAAAATGTACTTGCACGTTTTTACCCTGCTTCCTGCGGTTGGGTAAACTCGTTGTCATTCACAGCCGCGGATGTATAATACAAATTACATTCCCTTTTGTTAGATGAAAAAAAGATATTTTATATTCCAATTTATGAATTTCTAACAATGTTATTGTTAGGAGGTTGTAAATCCACTTCGCCGATTCCTTATACACTATGTTAACATTAACGTTAATAATCAAATGAATTCGGTATCACAAAAATGTCATCAATCTATAACTTCTAGTACACAACATTTACGGTTCTGATAAATGATTTAATGAGATTTCGTAGGTATTTAATTCTAACTCCAAGTCAATTTAATTAATAACTAAGTATGTACAATTAATTCAAGAATAAAAATTAGAAGTTAAAATATTTGTAAGAAATAACATTATAAAAACATTTAACTTTATTAAAAAATAAAATATAAAATTAGTAGAATATAAAATAAGCTGATATTCTTTTGTAAGAAATAACTCATTATTGTTATTGTCTTTTACTAATTGAGTTCTTTTTACTGCTCTTGTAACACGAGCACTTTGATGATAGGACAAAGTGTTACATTCGTAGATTCTAATTTATGTCAACGACTTCTAATGCAATATAAATTACTATTAATTGAATTATTATTAAATTAAATTATTAATTTTATAAAAAAAAGGCAAACATTTTAGTTTAGAAATACAGCAGTAGCAACCACAGGATAACTAAGTCTTAATTACTAATTGAATATTATAATTGAAAATCTATTCAGAGAAAAAAGGACTTTCTGTATTTCTTGAATTGCATTGCTGTCTAAAGCTTAAACTTTAGTAAAGTAAAAAATCGTCATACGACCAATGACATGGTTAGTATCTATACCATATTTAAAATAGAGGTCGATTTCAAAAAGGAAACAGTTGTATTTTACCAAATTATTGAAATTTTTTATTAAAAATTCATTGAAAAGCTGAGTTTTATGTAACCAAGAATATTAAACTACTTTCTGTAGCAAACTGCTCAATCGGGAAAATCTACCCGCCGACCGCATGCAAGTGAATGACGTCAGTATGAGACCATGGGCAAGGTAAACGCAGATATAATATGCGTTGTTTAACCAATTTAACAATCAGGTACTAAGTTTTCAGCAACCTGCAAGAATAAACAGCTGATGATGCACAGATAAATATTTATAAACTGAACTGCTACTTAAGCGGTGAATATTAATTCGGCAATCGGAAATAAGACATTAGGTATGAGACAAGTAATAACAATATATTCATTCTCTGTTTTTAACTTTATTTAATAATAAACTATAAACGAAACTAATGATCTGTAGGCTGCTATTTTATGTGTTTTATAGTGACAAGATTCATTTGGTATTGTTATGTCCGTTTGTGTTGGTTTTCTGTATATGGAAAATTCAAATAAATTTTTTGCGTTAATCTTGATAGTTAAGCCTAGAAAGTTTATAGCGCTGTTTTGTTCTGTTTCTAGTGTAAAATTTATGTTTTGGTAGATACTATTAATAAGAATTAAAAATTCATTGATAACCTTAAAAGAACTGTCAAAACAAGCTAAAGTGTCATCAACATAACGAAACCAGAAGATAATGTGTTTAGAGAGGTTTAATTCAAATATTTGATCTTCTAACTTGTCCATAAATATGTTAGCTAATAAAGGACTAAGATTAATTAATATAGAATTAGTTAAAAGGTTAGAGTTAATTCAATTATTTGACCTTTGTATAAGTCAAAATGATTTCACTTTTAATAACATAATTTATTTAATAAAGATGGTTTACCTATGGGTAAATGTCGAAGTCCTCTAATAAATTATCAAGAGATAATAGCAGGACTAGTTTTGTCGAAAAGAATTATTTAGAAAAGTTGCTAAGAATCACAATATTAGTTGAGGTTCAAATTTTGATCAAAAAGTTTTAATTATTAATAATTTATAAAATTATAACGTAAATCAATTAGAGTTCCATTTGATATCTTAAAAAGTGCTATGGAAAATTATTTATTTTTTTAAGTTTATAAACTATCATTAAGTAACATGTAAACAAATGAATTAATTAATGTAAACCTAACCGTTAATGAAAAAGTAAAAATAGTTTTAACATGTTTTCAAGTGTTTTTAAAAAGAATAATTTTACAAGGAAAGCATTGCTTCATCAAAAAAACAGCAGACGATGGGCATTAGATAGCTGCGCTTTCACAATTAACTGCAGAAGACAGTATTCAAACAAGTTAATGTTTTGTAGCAGATTAAACGGTTTAATTAATAGTTAATTCTTCTTTATCAACAATATAAATTGCAATACCCGCGCTGCTTCTCTGAACAAACAACCGTTTTCACCAAATAATAAAACCGCTATTATTTGACTTGTTTACCGGACACTTAATTGACAATTCATAAAGTTAATTGACTATTTAATTAATTTAATATTTAATTAAATATTTTTTAAAATTCCAAAAAACTACGCTTACTATGATTTTCCGATTTTTTGCATTTACTTTTGATCGCAGTAGGCTACTTGAAGTAAGGTTGCAGTAAGTTTGCAGAAAAATTACTATATTAAAATGTAAATTATTGTTTGAAATCTATTAGTAAATTAAGAAGAAAGATACAGGGGTATAAAGGTGAGAAATGAAATACTACATGTGTCAATGCAGGAAATAGCCACTTTTTCGTCTTGGTGCACGTGAATTTTGAAAAATAATTGTTACCTTTCTTACTGGGATCTCAAAAGCTGGTAAAGCTAGTGAGTGAAATCAAACATTATATTAAAAAATGCAAATTAAACCATATTTCACATTCCTGTAAATATTTCTGTACCATTGATGTAATGAACAAAATTAAGCTTGAAGTTATAGTACACAGGGTGTCCAACAAACACGTGTTCCTTTATTTTTTGAAACCTATTCAGTCATGATATGCAAACATCACCCCCACCCGCCTGGGGGGTGGGGCGGGACTAAGTTGTGAAAACTTAAATGGGAACACCTATTTTTTATTGCACTTTTGCATTCTCCATAAAAAACTGTTCTCAAATTGCAAATTTCGCCCCCCCACCCCACCTCCGACCCCTCTTGGGGATGGAAAGAGGGAAAATTGCACATGTCGCAGAAAACGATCTTTTTTTTTCCTCCAAAACTTTTTTTGTGATTTACAAATTGTCCGCCCCCCTACCCCCTCCCCTTTGGAGGTGGAGATTTTGGAGAGAAGAAAAAAAGTAAAAAAGATCGTTTTTCTGCGGACATGTGCAATTTTCCCTCTTTCCACCCCCAAGAAGGGTCGGAGGTGGTGGGCGAAATTTGCAATTTGAGAACAGTTTTTTATGGAAAATGCAAAAGTGCAATAAAAAATAGGTGTTCCCATTTAAGTTTTCACAACTTACTCCCGCCCCACCCCCCAGGGGGGTGGGGCTGATGTTTGCATATCATGACTGAATAGGTTTCAAAAAATAAAGGAACACGTGTTTTTTCTTTTTGTAATCGGATGTGTTGTTCTCGAGAAATTCAAGCGTTTCCACACATTTGGACACTCGGTATATACTTTTTCATAAATGTTGTCATGGTAGAGGAAATGCTAACATGTATACCTGAAGAGTAAGACCTTTGAGAGTTTGAGAGACCGACGAAAAAGGAAAAGGGAAACCACTTTATCTAAAACAGATCTTCCAAAAAAGCAGCATCATAATAATATGATGTCGTCAAAAGTTAAATTCTTATTCGGAAGCAAAATCGTCCCCCATTCGGATTTCCGGGTGGGGACAACTCAAGAAGGCAAAGTAAGAAACAAACATGCAAAACGAATTGCATGTTGGAATGTGAAAACACTACTTCAGTGTGGAAAAGTAGAAAAAATATCAAGAAGGAAATAAGGAGAAACCAAATTGACATACTGGGTATAAATGAGAAGATCCACACGCAAGCTACTGCAGATGGTAACGGAAGAGTTGATATAGTACTAAAGAAAGACCTTGGACAAAAGGTAACAAAATATACGCAACACAACAAAAGATTACTAAGGATTAAATTAAGAACGAAACCTAAGGATAGTGTAATTATACAGGCATACGTGCCAACCACAGCTCATGATGAAGAGGAAGTAAAAGTATATGAACACATAAAACAACTGATAAAACATACTAAAGGAGACGAAAATCTGATAGTTATGGGTGATTGGAACACAGTTGTAGGAGAAGGTAACGAAGAGAACATTCTAAGGCAATACAGACTAGGTAAAAGGAATATGCGGGGAGAACGGCTAATAGAGTTCTGTGACAAACACAAATTAACTATAACTAACACAATATACCTCCACCACGTTAGGAGAAGGTACACTTGGACGATGCCAGGAGACATTAATAGATACCAAATTGACTACATTATCATCAAACAAAGATTTAGGAAGCTATTGTGGGCCAGATATTGACAGTATTCACAATGTAGTCATAATGAAATACATACTGTACCTAAAAAAGGTAAAGAAAAAAGAATCCATAAAATGGGAGCAGACTTATTATTATCTGTAACTTTTGAAGAATCTATAAAACAGACATGAAATAAGCACGTAGCGGAAACATAAATTTGGTTTAAATACATTTATACGAATTATTTTATCTATAAAACAATTTTTATCTCGATATTTTCAGGGCTAAAAACAAATTTATCTGCGTGAGAAGGTTTGAAAGCCTTTTTACAGCTGCTTCTATGTTACCGAAAAACATTATTATGAACGGAATAAATTCTGCAATTTCAAACTGACAAAAATATTCATATATACAGGGCCGTACTAAGATTATTTACAATAACTACATTTTCAAATGTATTAAATTGGATCTTGAAAATTAAGGACGTTACATCAGGACACCCCGAAACATTTACTACGAATTTTTTTTTAGAGGGAAGTACATTACCTGAATATGCTCCATTCCAACTTTCATGAAATGAAAAAGGTTCCCTCGGACCACCCCTTTGAAGTTTTTGCACCCAAAAAGATTTTGGGTACTCTATTAATCTGCGAACGCGAAAAGCGGTGTGAGGAACCCCACCAACAAAATTTAATTAAACATAGCAGGGAGTAAGTTCAGGGTGCATTACCTTACTCTAACAACCAGAAAAAGCCACCTGGTGGACCAAAAGATTTTTCAAAAGAGTGTTCTTTCATATAAAATGCAACAAATGTACACTGAAAGACATTTCAGTTCTTATAACAAAAATCGTTACTTTCGACGTTCAAATAAATGCATTTACTTTAGAGTTAAGAAAAATGCAGGTAGATTTAAACGAATTGAATAGATACTGGTTTTCAACTGATTTTTTAATTTGAAATCCATTTTACTTTTATGTTAATTACAGATTCCTTGTTTGAATTGCAAATGAGGTCTTTTAAATACCGAATCTTATGTTTAGCTAAATACATATACGTATAACTCCATAATTTATTAAGATATTCGAACAAATTATGCAGACAGAAATGTTTATTTTCATACTGTAAATTTTTTGCTAAAGCTTTCTAAATACATTATTAATTACACCGCTGTGCTCTTAATTGATTTATTATTAAATAGTTCCAGCCAATGAATTAAATTTTGAATATGCGAATAATTTGAACAGTGTGAAAGTGTGAAATAATATTTGAAAAACTAACAATTATTTTTTTACAAAAACAGTTTAGATAAATTGCTCGGCTGACAAACAAATTAATTAATTTCATTAATTTACTCCTAAGCAGGATATATTTTAAATTAAAAATTGTAACACTACATTCTCAATTCTCTCTTAACTGTTTACAGTTTCCTACAAACTGCAAAACATTGCGAGAAAAGCAATTGAAAATGTTGCTGAGAAATTCAAATAATTACTTTATATTAATTTTCATGTTCAGTCAGTTGACGATAAAGCATTTAAAATGATTTTAGAATTTTCAGACGAAGCGCTTGGCTTCATTTTCATTTATGTACAAGTCTAACAAAAGGAAGCACTGCTCGAAAAAGTTCGCTGAAATTTCGCTATTAATAAATGCTTGGCAGTAAATCTTAATTGATTACGTTTTTATTGTTCGTTACATTGTAGATTTGTTCACTGTATATACCAATTGAGCTCCTTTGAAATTGTTATAGACAAGAGGTATCTTCAGAAATATATGCATTTCAAGTTTTATTTGAGCTGAGATATGGTGAAATTACCGTATGAGGAAAAAAGGAAGCACACCCAAAATCTGTGTTTCTAAGGATTTCTTCAATGACTTTCATTGTTTATATAATTTGAAATGACTTATCTCAATATGTCATGATGAAAGTAAGTTATGGATACATTAAAGGCTCAGGTACACTTCACTCAATCTTCTGATCTTTAAACGGGTTTTAAAATCCAATGTTTATTACTTGAACCCAGATTGTTTTACTTGTACATAAGGTAGCAACTTAGGATTTAATGTTATTTCACTCTCAAGTTCTAAAATTATGAAAAATGTAAAATGGCATTTTCATATGAAGCCCTTTCCTTTATATTATTTTTCTGAAACCCTTGTTGCATAAACAATAATATGTAGAGTCAGGGAATCAATATACTTTACACTTTAGTTTTGCCAGTGTCAGTTCATAAAAATTCAGTAGCTTAACAAGAAATTTAGTCTGACATATTTATTTTATTTCTAGGGCCAATTTGCTAGTATAAAATATTATCAAATCTTTTGATGTTTTATTTAAATACCATTTAGTAATTTTATTTCGATGACAAACCACATTTGAAATATGTAAAAATTAAAAACATGACATCAGTAACTAGATTTACAAAAATGTAAACTAGATTCACCAACTGTACATGCAAAATAAGTCAAACAAAATCGAACATTAGCATGATATCTTCCATACTTACTCATGACTAGTACAGACTAGTTCTAGCATAAAACCGTTATTTCCCAACTTTATGTTTGTTGTATGCAAATTTTCTCTTCCAGCGGATTTGCTTTTTGAACCATAAACAGAAGTCAAAACGTTTGTAGTCGCATTCTACTTGAGTTCGCATAAATGAAACTTCCTTTGGTAAAATTCTGTGCTCTCAGGAATTGCTTGTAAGGTAAATAACTCGGATAATAGCATGGGTGTGCTTTGTAATTATGTAAGAATTTAATTATCTGTGTTGCTAGAAAACACATAAATGAAAAACAACGTAAGTTATTGAGTGCAGTAATTTCTTTTAATAATTCGGGTATAGAAAAAAAAAGTTTTTTAGGTAAAGAATCTTGTATCAATTGCATACTCATTATAAGGTTCTAGGATATTTTTCAAGTGCCCATTCTCAGTGCCATTATTTTCAAAGATAAGAAAGAGAGAAAGAAGTCATGCAGCATTCTAGACTTTACTAAAACATTTAAAAGCTTCAATCGCCATGTTTTTAATATGGCGGCTTCAGCACAACTCTCAGAATTCAAAACTGCTTTTCTAAAAGGTACGTTTTCATAAATATCTATACCGATTTTCAACTTCCAGCTTCAGAAAATTAAACAAGGTTCACTATCGCATCTCCAAATATAGTTGGCTCAGGAGAATTAGGTAGATGTGACCCAATAAGCCTCCGATTTAATTCCATTACTGGGAATCGACTGATTATGATTAATCGAAACAATAAATCAGGAGTTTTTCTTGTGGTCCTATACTAAATAGACTTGTTATTGACTAAAAACTGCTAGTATTTCAGTAATTGCCAAAAGAAAATAAATTTGAATATTTAATTTACTACTAAGCTGTGAATTTATTTTTAAATATAAAGATGTTAGGAGGCTTTCTGGAATTCCGTAACTTTTGTGTAATTATGATCTTCACATTCACCCACCATTTACAAAGTCCCCATTCAATGTAATAGTAACGCTGGCATATTTGTAACAAAAACTCGATTCTGAGGAATATTACAAGCAATAAAAAAATTGCGTTTCTTGAATTATTTACATAAAACTTGCCAAATTCGAGATATTAAAAAAAACTCAATGTTAGATCTCATTTCATTTCAAGATGGCGACTCTAGCAGACTTTTCTCAACCCGGGATCTATCATTCATGAACATCTTGCGAATTTTTGGCTTCCTGCGAACTTTTTTATTCAATCGCTTAATTTGCGTCTAATTGTAGTATGATGTACACCAAAGAGCAATCTTAACATTATATTGCATAAGAACATTAAAAATAATTATACTAATAGGCTGATGGAATATTTTTAGTCATAAACACAATTTCTAAATTGTGCGTATTTAATAAAGTATTATAAAAACTTTTACAGAAAATAATTTATAACATTTTCCAAAGTATTTACTTTACTGAAAGAACAACACGGATTTACTTCTAAAAGATCTGTGGAATCTAATCTTTTACTTTATGCTGATGTTATAACTACATGTATGGATAGACGATCAGAGGTTACAGAGGACAAGATCGACCATTATTTATTAATTAAGAAGTTAGAAAAGGTCGGTGTACACGGCGAGCTTCTTAGATGGATTGAATCATACCTTAATCATAGATATCACAGTGCGTCACAGTTAACGGCAACATATCTGTTAATTCTAATATAACTTCCGGGTCCCACAAGGTTCTCATTGTTTATTTTGTATATTATTGGTTTCTTCTTGTTTAAATTTTCAGATTTTCTACTATATGTTGATGCGTGACCTAAAAATCTATGCTTAAATAACAAGCTGGAGCGATTATTACGGACTATAATCTGATATTGATAATTTTGTTAATTATTGTAAAATCAATCGATTGATTTTAAACATCGATAAATGTAGTTTTATAAAGTTTACACGGAACCGCACCTCTATCGAATTCAATTACAATATAAACAATGTAACCTTAAATGAAACAACACAAATTAGTGACTTAGGAGTTACATTAGACAGCAAGTTGCTGTTTGATGCTCATATAGAAAACATCATACGTGGGCCTATACAGCATGTTAGGTTTTATTACTAGATCCTGTAAAGACTTTCAACACATGCATACGTTTCACATACCTACTTTACTTTCCACTTGTAAGGAGCATTTTTAGAATTGATCCACCGTTTTGGAATCCTCAATATTATTATTACATTGAAAGGATAACTCAACGTGTGATTAGAAACTGTCCTATTTTTTATAATCCTCTTGTAAGTACTAACCATCGGATCGGCAACACCCTTTTAATAATCTTAAGTTAGTTCAAATAATAAAAATTGTCTAGATCTCTTTGATTACTCCTTGCAGCGTTTGAACAATTCCTTAATCAAAATGATATCTTATTATTCTCATTTATACAGGGTGACCCAGGGGTGCGCACAAGCTCCATAACTTTGTTTCTATTCAAGCTATCGAGTTGATCTCTTTTTAAACGATAGAGCCGACAATGCGGCGCATACTAAAAATATTTCTATTTATATACAGCATGTTCCAAAATAAAATACACAAATAGATTCTGTTTTTTCAATGACAAACCCCCATTTTTGTTACATTTTTGGATTCGACACTAGATTTTGGATATAACGCATCCAGTTTTTTAGACCTATCTTCAATAGTTTTTGACTTATGTCATTTTAATGTGTCAAAATGGTGTCGTGCATAGACCCATACAAAAATTCATAACTTCAGAACCATTCACAATTAATTGCCCAAGTTTTTTCTAGTCGATTCCTTAAACTTTAGCGCATCTTTTGAGATCTAGGCGAACTCGTAGGCGACGTTCCAACGCCTACTACGATTTTTTGAAAATGGCAAATTACAAATATCAATAACTCGATTTTTTCAAATTGAACACCCTGTATTTTATTGCACCATTGCATGGCATTTTTTAAGAGCTTCTTGCCAATACAGGGTTTGTAGGGTCTACCTTGTAACATTACCGACATTTGTTGCAAAATAAGAATTATGGATGGTTTTTCGAAAAGAAAAAAAAAGAATCGAGTAGGCCGCTGTCATAAAATTTGACACATCCGTGTAATTTCAATAATTGTGCACGTCTAATTGTTAATAATGAATTTCACTCGCGAAGAATTAGTGAATATAGTCTACTGTATTGGCAAAGCTGACAGAAATCCTTTATTAGCAACCAGAATCTACCATCAAAAATATCCAGAAGCAAGAACTCCACAGGCGTCTTCATTCGAAAGGTTAAGAGATCGGTTTGAACGTACTGGTAGTATGTCTTATACCAAAAAGGAAATTGTTGGTGGTCGAGTCACTGAGGAAAATATGTTGCAAGTTTTATTGATGCTACAGGAAAATCCTCACTTAAGCACTAGGGAAGTAGCAGCGGAAACGGGTATTTCTCAAAGTAGTGTGAACAGAATAATATTGAAACATAATGTAACGAGTGCAAAGCCTCGTCTGGCCGTCAACGGGCTGTGGAACATTCCAGAGCCGCGGCGTAGACGTACGGCCTTCTGGTGTATTCTAGAAATACATGGTATGTTCGGGCGACTTCTGGAACGTTTATAGGAGGGTATAAAGTCGGCTTCGCGGAGAAAAGAGGCAGTCAACAGCGAGTCGTTAACTGTGTTTCACGAAATAAATAGTAACTGTATAGGTAAATGTTATATTAGAAATTCATAATCTGTAAATAATAGTTTTAATGGTTTATAATCATAGCGTTAATTTATAGTGTATTCATTAGTGTATAGAAATAAATATTTGTTTGTGAATAGACGATTTAAACAGCACTTGTGTTATTATTTTTAGAAAGAACGTTACAGTGTTGTCAGGTGTGGTGTTTTAAAATAAATAAAATCTCGTAATAATTAATTAAAGTGCTGTGAGAATAAAATTTTTGGTGTTAAAACATAATTTCAACAAACAATTAAAATGGTGATGAAACTGTTAAAAGATCTCAAAGTAATAGACTTGAAACATGAACTTGAAGAACGAGATTTGGACACAACGGGCCTTAAAAGTGTGTTAATAAATCGGCTAAGAGAATGGCTTTTGGAGCAGCAAGAAGACCCTGAAAGTTTCCTCTTCGAAATACCTGGACCCACAATTGATACTAATTTGTTATTAAGTAAAATAGAAGAGAATTCTAGAATGCTTAAAGAAGAATTATTGGAAAAGTCCGAAGAGAATTCTAGAAAGTCTGAAGAGAATTCTAGAATGTTAAAAGAGGAATTACTGGAAAAGTCGGAAGAGAATTCTAGAATGTTAAAAGAGGAATTACTGGAAAAGTCAGAAGAGAATTCCAGAATGTTAAAAGAGGAACTATTGGAAAAGTCTGAAGAAAATTCTAAAATGCTTAAACAAGAATTAATGGAAAATACTAAAGTGCTGGAACAAAAAGTTTTTGAAAATTCTAAAATGCTTAAAGAAGAATTACTTGAAAATACTAAAGCACTGGAAGAAAATGTTAAAATGCTTAAAGAAGATTTACTGGAAAATTTTAGAACGCTTAAAGAAGAATTACTAGAAAAGTCTGAAGAAAGTTCTAGAAGGCTTAAAGGAGAATTGCTGGAAAATGTCAAAGCGTTGGAAGACAAAGTTTTCGAAGAATTTTTTGAGAATGCCAGCGCGTTAGGACTGTTGGAAGGTAGATTGGCGGAACATGATAGGGTAATAAAGATGGTAGAAGAGAAAATATCCCAAATGCAATTACCACCAACAACTAAGAAAGACGATATGACCGAAATGCTGGAAGATAGAATGAGGCAACTACGGTTTCCCTCAACTTCTGAGTGGCCGTTTAATGAAGTAAAGAAACAATTTAAAGAAGAAAAGGTTCCTGCCGTAGGGATAAAAGTAAAACCACCCACGTTCGATGGAAAGATACCTTGGTCCACCTACTACAAACAATTTGAGGCGGCCGCTGGGGCCAACGGATGGACAGGCAAGGAAAAGGCCGTTTCTTTAACTGTGGCTTTGCGTGGAGACGCGTTGAACGTCCTGCAAACAATCCCAGCAGGACAGGAAAATGATTATCAATTGTTAGTGTCTAGATTGGAGATGAGATATGGAGACGCGCATCTTCAACAAGTGTATCACGCGCAAGTGAAGAATCGTATCCAGAAGAATGGAGAAAGCCTGCAGGAGTTTGAAGCCGACGTTGCGCGGCTTGTCCGATTGGCGTACCCTACGGCACCCGATTCATTTCTGGGACAGCTCGCTGTGCAGACCTTCATTGATGGGTTAAGAGACGGGGCAACACAACAATCATTGAGGCTAGCACGACCAAGAACAACTGATGATGCGCTTGCTCACGCCTTAGAATTTGAAGCTGCAAAACAAGCGTCCCGAGGTCACGGGCGTGTTCGGGCCGTTGTGGAGGAAGAAGAAGGTTCTAAAGATCACCTAGAGGAGTTAGTACTGAGAGTTCTTCGGAAGGAAGAAAGCCGTAAGAAGAATCATCAAGAAGTTCGAGGGCCTCGTTGTTGGAATTGCGGTGAACAAGGTCACATACGACGTCGTTGCCCTAAACCAAAACAGGTTCAGCAGTCGGAAAACTAAAGAAGGTCGACGAGTGGGGGCGAACGTTGACCTTGAGTAGAGATGCCCCGAAGATCACCATCCATGCCGTAACATCAAACAATAGTACCAGCAGTTTGTTCGTAGATGGGAAAATTGCTAATCGTACTGTTCCACTACTCATTGATACGGGGGCGACAAAGTCCATCATACGCCCTAACGTTCTACGAACAAGTATGAAGCTGTTACCAACAACTACTCAACTCCGTACAGCAACAGGTGAAGTGATACCAACACGCGGAGTGGTGAAGATGAAGATTGGCATTGGAAGTGAAGAGCGTGATCATGAGGTGCTGGTAGCCGATATCACTGATGACTTCATCTTGGGAATGGACCTCCTGAGAAAATTTGGTTTTACGTTGGATTTGAAAGAGGGTGTTTTGAAGGTCGGTAACGAAGAACTTCCGTTGCATCCACGAGAAGATCCGGTTGTAAGGGTTTTGCTGACTGAAGATGTGATTTTGCCGGGTCAAAGCGAGATGGTTGTCGAGGCGGGTTTGGATGGAGATCTTCGGGTAGGATGTGTGCGAATGATGGAGCCTGTTTGTGATAAGAAGATCCATAGTGGCATACTGGTGGGAAAAGCGCTGATCAAGGTTGGAAAGAGAGTACCGGTGAGAATTATGAACGTTAATGTGGATCCGGTGACATTGAAGAAGAGTACCCTTGTGGGACAGTGTGTGCCAGTATTTCGAGTAGCCAGGTGTATGGCTGATGTTCCAAAACCAGTGCCCAAAGACCATGGTGGAAAATTAGTGGGTATGGTTACTAGTTCGTGCGAAGACCTTAACAGAACGGAAGTGAAAGAGGTACAGGGTTTGGTTCACCGATACCAAGATATCTTCGCTCTTGACGATAGCCAGAAGGGACGAACAAATATAGTAAAACATAAAATCAATACAGGCAACTCTATGCCTGTCCGTCAGCAGCCGAGGCGTCTACCTCTAGCAAGGCGAGCAGAAGCCGAAAAGATTATTACTGATATGGAAGAACAAGGGGTCATCGAGCCATCCAGCAGTCCATGGGCATCACCGGTGGTCCTGGTCAGTAAGAAGGACGGGTCAACGAGATTTTGTGTGGACTATCGGCAGCTCAATAACGTGACCAAGAAAGACAGCTATCCCTTACCACGCATCGACGACACGTTAGATACCCTGTCTGGTTCACGATGGTTTTCGACTTTGGACTTGAAGAGTGGTTATTGGCAAGTTGAAATGGAACCTGAAGACCGGGAGAAGACCGCGTTCACTATTGGTTCCGGACTATGGCAGTTTACAGTTATGCCTTTCGGTCTATGTAACGCTCCGGCCACCTTTGAGCGTCTAATGGAGACCATCCTGAGAGGGCTGTCGTGGCAGACCTGCCTGGTATACCTAGATGATGTGATTGTAGTCGGAAAATCATTCAACGAACATTTGAAAAACCTAGAGGAAGTGTTCCGAAGACTACGTGGAGCCAATCTGAAACTGAGTCCGAAAAAGTGCCACATATTCAGAAAGGAAGTGAAATATCTCGGGCACGTCGTATCACAAAATGGAGTGGCAGCCGACCCCGATAAGATTCGTGCAGTTCAAGAGTGGCCAACACCGAAAGATAAACACCAAGTTCGTAGTTTTCTTGGGTTATGTACCTACTATAGGCGTTTCGTTCCTGGGTTTGCCAATATAGCGAAGCCTCTGACAAGGCTAACTGAAGATGGACGCGAGTATGTTTGGAGCGGAGAGTGTGAAACAGCTTTCCAACAGCTGAAGCGTGCCCTGACAACCGCACCAATATTGAGCTATCCACGGACAGAAGGGAAATTCATACTTGACACAGATGCAAGTAATCTGGCCATTGGGGGTGTACTTTCTAAGATACAGGATGGACAAGAAAAGATCATCGGCTATTTTAGTAAGGTTTTGTCTAAAGCCGAAAGGAATTATTGTGTGACCAGAAAAGAACTATTGGCCGTCGTGGCTATTCTCCAAAGTTACAGCGGAATTGGGAGGGTCCATACCAGGTGAAGAAACGAATAAATGACTTGATTTATCGCATCCAGAAATTGCCAAGGGGGAAATCAAAGGTGGTACACTCCAATCGTCTGGCGCACTATGAGGGAAATAATGACGCGGTCCCGGATCGGGAAGATGAGGCTGAGGTGGCTATCAATACCGTAAGGCCTGAAGATGATCAGCCAACCTTTAGAGAATTTATGGCTGCGTTTTCTGGAACTAGAAAAGCGCGATTCGGAGTCACGACTGAGATGCAACAAGATCTCTTCCAGGTCCCTGGTGATTATTCCATTGCCCACTGTGTCTCCGAGGATCTCCGTATGTCCAGGGGGATCGCAGTAGTGTTTAGAAATAAATTTGGACGGCTGAATGAACTTCGAGAACAAAATCCCTCTGTTGGTAAATCCTTACGCTTGCCTGATCATGACCGATCCATTTACTACTTGGTAACCAAGCAGTTTTACTACCAGAAACCGAGTTACGCCGACTTGTGGAGGGCATTATGGAATTTGAGGATCGAGTTGCTTACCAGGGGTATTAAAAAATTGGCAGTTCCCAAACTCGGCTGTGGGCGGGACCAGCTGGATTGGAGAATCGTTAGAAACATGCTGGAAGTCGTCTTTAGAGGTACGGACGTCAAGATCTTCGTCTGCAGTTTTGACCCACAGCCCGCATTAAGGCCAACGAAGAGTGTAGACTGTTACTTCTACCGTAATGGAACGTGTAGTCGAGGTGAAGACTGTCGATATCGTCACGACCCTTTCTACAGAAACCAGGGAATAAACTTATTCTGGGACAGAACAGACTTGAAGAGGGGTGCAGTGTAACGAGTGCAAAGCCTCGTCTGGCCGTCAACGGGCTGTGGAACATTCCAGAGCCGCGGCGTAGACGTACGGCCTTCTGGTGTATTCTAGAAATACATGGTATGTTCGGGCGACTTCTGGAACGTTTATAGGAGGGTATAAAGTCGGCTTCGCGGAGAAAAGAGGCAGTCAACAGCGAGTCGTTAACTGTGTTTCACGAAATAAATAGTAACTGTATAGATAAATGTTATATTAGAAATTCATAATCTGTAAATAATAGTTTTAATGGTTTATAATCATAGCGTTAATTTATAGTGTATTCATTAGTCTTTGTAAATAAATATTTCTTATTAATGGACGATTTAAACAGCACTTTTGTTATTATTTTGAAAAAGAACGTTACAATAAGTTTCACCCTTATCATCTGAACCTACATCAAGAATTGTATGGCGACGATTTTGTGAATAGAGTTGCGTTTTGTATTCAAATGAATGGCTTAATTGACGAGGATTTTAATACTTTAAAGAAAATTCTGTTTTCTGATGAAGCAACGTTAAAGAGCAACGGGTCGGTCAACCGACATAATATGCATTATTAACCGAAAATCCTCACTGGATGAGGACTGTTGATCACCAAAATCGATGGTCGCTTAATGTTTGGGGAGGAATTATTGGAAATCACAGTATTGGTCCCTACTTTTTCGACAATGTCCTGAATGGTGAAAGGTATTTACATTTTCTTGGCGAAGATCTTCCCAGAATGTCAGAAGAAGTAGATTTGGGCACCAGAAGGACCATGTGGTTGCAGCACGATGGTGCTCCAGTGCATAACCACAGGATAGTGCGAGAATTTTTAGATCAATCCTATCCTAATCGTTGGATAGGCAGAGGAGGTACTATTCCTTGGCCCGCGCGTTTCTCAGACCTTACTCCTATAGATTGCTTTCTTGGGGGTACGTGAAGGAAAGGGTTTTCAGAGATCGCCCAACAACTGCAGATTATATGAATAACAGGATCACGGAAGCCTTCCGTTCAGTTGATGGAGCAATGCTTGCGAGAGTTCAGGGCTCATTTACTAGAAGACTAGCAACTTGTGTGGTACATGATGGTGACCTATTTGAGCATTTGTTATAAGTAGCCTTTCTTCAAAATTTTTACATTGTTTCCTATTAATCATCCTTTCCTGTTCTTGTAAAGATTACTAATAAATAATTGTTTCCTTGGTGATGTACTCCTGTTTCTATTACAATTTATTTTTTTTAAACATAGTTCTTTTTAGAATTGTATGGATGTGTCAAATTTTATGACAGCAGCCTACTCGATTCCATTTTTTTTTTTCGAAAAACCATCAATAATTCTTATTTTGCAACAAATCTCGGTAATGTTACAAGGTAGACCCTACAAACCCTATATTGGCAAAAAGCTCTTAAAAATGCCATGCAATGGTGCAATAAAATATAGGGTGTTCCGTTTGAAAAAAATAGAGTTAATGATATTTGTAATTTGCCATTTTCAAAAAATCGTAGTAGGCGTTGGAACGTCACCTACGAGTTCGCCTAGAGCTCAAAAGATGCGCTAAAGTTTAAGGAATCGACTAGAAAAAAGTTGATTAATTAATTGAGAATGGTTCTGAAGTTATGAATTTTTCTATGGGTCTATGCACGCCACCATTTTGACACTTTAAATTGACATAAGTCAAAAACTATTGAAGATAGGTCTAAAAAACTGGATGCGTTATATCCAAAATCTAGTAGCGAATCCAAAAATGTAACAAAAATGGGGGGTTGCCATTTAAAAATGTGTATTTTATTTTGGAACATGATGTATATAAATAGAAATATTTTTAGAATGCGTCGCATTGTCGGCTCTATCGTTTAAAAAAAGATCAACTCGATAGCTTGGATAGAAACAAAGTTATGGAGCTTGTACGCACCCCTGAGTCACCATGTATGTACTTTAGGTAATGTAATTTATATTTTAATTTAAATTTTGGTTTGCCTTAGCGGTTAGATGTTTAAAAAGTGTTTTTGTTGTAGCCAAATGTTTCATTTAGAGTATTTCCTACAATAGGACTGAAATGTGGTGGATTGACACCAACAACGAATGTTGTTCAGAAGCGGTGGATTCGTATTAACTCGCGTCCAAATCTGCTTTGAACACTGATAAGTGATTTTATTTCTGCCATGCATAATACACACTATTATATTTTTTCTCTGACTGCAAACATTATTTTTTGCACACTTTGATAGATCTCAAAAATCCGACATTTTTGTAACACTTCGACAAATATAAAATATCTGACATAAAATTGTTTGCGTTAGGCATGTTATTCCTGCTAGTTTAGCTACTTATTTATTTTTCGTTTCTTTAACAATAACCGTTAAAATCATACTAATCTTTTATGGAAACCCTGGAACATTATATTCCTACACTATTGTAACAACACACACAAATTACACATTTTAGAGACTTTCAAGGTACACAAACACAGAGTACCGTTAATGATCGAGCAAATTGAGCTTAGTAATTCTGCTTTATTGAAAGTATTAAACAGTTAATTTCTTTAGTTGATATATAATTATCTGTAGATTGTACATTATATTACCATAGTACTATGGTTAGTAACTATGGTAATATACATACTCTTACCGTTACCAAAGTAACTTGTTTGCTTATTTTCTTTATCTTTGATAATGATATTATATTTTAAAACAACTAGCTAATTGCTAAACTCTTACTTTTACTTCTTACCATAAACAACATGACACACTTATATAGTAAATTAATTATAAATAAACTTTGTTGCCATTTGGATGCCATTTTGTTTAAAAAATATCAACAATTGTCCTAGATACAGTCTGTTTATAAAAATATCGGTTTGACTGTTTTCGATGGCATGACAACGCCTATTAACCCTTTAGCAAGACCAAGCCCAATCGACTGTCTAGAAATGTGACATGCCTATGTATCGAATTAAAACGCTAAATCGATATTTAGAATTTATGCAAGTTCTTTTTCATGAAGCTGATAATGAAATCTGCAAAAAGTTGTATACGTACATGTAAATTCCCTCCCCCCCCCCCACTTAATAAAAATTAATTTTAATCAAACATATTTAAAGTTTATTATAAAATTGCTAGGTACAAGTCATAATGTATTTGTATGTCATTAAGAATTGGGACATCACAGCTATAAATACAATAAATGTTGTAATAAAACTAATTAGTGTAGTAATAAAAATTGAAAATGTGATCACGTAAAATACTAGTAAATAAAGCATCGTGGTCAGCTACTATCCAAACATTACTTATAGATTTGATTAGGGTCCATATCTCACAATGAAATCTCTAGATTTCTCCGGATATCACAAACTTCCGGAGAAATATACGCCAAAGTACATACCACTGCACTAAAGGATTTTATTAGGATACTTTAGTTAAAGCTCTGCTTCAGGGACTTATATTTAAATATAAAATTAAGTGCTGCCTTATCTTTATGCCGTTATGTTATTTAATATACATAAGTAGATTTTACATAGCTTTTACGTACATTTCTCTTAATTAGATTTATAATGTTGCTGCATAGGAAACGGCATCTTTTATTACAAAAATAAACTCATGCATTTTAAATAGGCCTTAGTTATTTGTGACAAACAAGATTAAAACAAAGCACTTTTATCCTTTCCTCAGAGAAAATCTGCATAATTTAGGAAGCGCCAGGAAAATATAATGGCAACAAAAAGTTACACCTAATATCATGCAGATGAGGTGACAGAAAGGGGCTAGTAAGGGATGTTCCGGAGCCGCGCTCTGGAAACCGCCAAATCTCCAGAATCCTGTTGATTTATAGCCCGTCCGTAAACGATATCGAATCTCGAATATGCCACGGAATACAGCTAAGAATGCGAAAAGGGCCTAAACAATGTGGATTTCAGCGATATATTTTAAATGTATATAGAATTTTTACAACTTGAAAGAACACGAAATGTTTTTTTGCAATTTACTATATTTCAAAACAATCGCATTAGAAATGTTCTGAGAAAACGCGTACCCCGCATATTTCTATACGTACTGATTTTTTAATGTACACATTGAGTCAATACATTGAATAGTAGATATACAAACAATATGGAATGTATGTATACCGAATCAAATCAAGCTATTAGCAATTTCAGCACGCGAATATCGTAACTCTTTCAGGCTGTTACATAATTTCGTGGCGGCAGATGATATTCCACATGTATAAGCTACAAACTCTGATATATTTAGTAGGGAAATTCAACGTCGCAGAAAAATTATTGTCAACATGCCACATCATAAAACTTTCTTGGTAAAATAATATTACAATTTGTTATTGTATAAACAGTAGAAGTCTATACTAATTTTAATGAACGCTGAATATATTAAAAGAGCCACTATCAACGATGTCAATACTAAGGAAACAATCTGTATTGAAGTCCATTTTTCTTAGACATTTTCTAAGTCTACATATAAGATTTCTAGATAACAGTAATATATGGACAGACTTTGTTAAATAGGAGTGAGTGCTCTGTTTTTTCATTTCAGAACTCAAACTAAATACTTACTTGTGAACGACGTGCTTCAAACAAGAGACTAAATATTCCTGATATTTTACCCATACAAACTCATTTTTCCATATGCCAAAAAGGCTTCGTTAGATTTGACTGAGAAATTAATGCTGGTAATAAGTGCACAAATTTAGTGTAATAGAAATGAGTATTGTAAAATACGATTGTTTTTGTATGGGACCATACCTTACCTCACAGTATTTGAACATGAAAATTGTCAAAGAAGGTACAAAAAGTACTACTAAAAGGTATCCAAATGAAATTGTTATCTAAATCGCAAACAAAGTTCAGAAACTCATTCCGAATCAATGACCGTTACTAGAAAATATATAATCATATCCGTATTTAACACATGAAGAGGTAGTGTCTGTACTTTTGTACATAACATTCACTTTATTGATGACTTTCTAAAAGTTCTTAGAAAAAAACTATAAACTACTAGGGAAAGGAAACTTTTTATAGATTGTTAAAATACATTAAAAACCCATTAATCATAATCTAATTTTTTCCTAAACTGGCAGGCATTCAAAAACATTGTTTTCAAATTGAGACTCTACAAGAAAGAATATGCAAAGTGGACTCCATATTTAGCGAGTGAAAAAATCAAAACGAACGAAAAACGTAGAATCATTTACCTTTTTTGCTCTCCTTGCATAAGTAATCAATATAAATAAGAATAGCATAATACCCGTTGAAAAATCTACGGCCCCCTTCTGATCATGTCAGCTATCCACGAAGTAAGAAAACAGTTAGTTCTACTTATAAAAGTATTTTTTGGGGATCCCATAGCTCAGGATGTGCTACTGCAGTGGAGTTTTTATTTTCCTTAATAATAATGTCAATCGGATCATAACATGTAACTATAATTTAATATAATCACGTTTGATTCATAATTAGCAATGCCGTTCTTCGTAATTACTAATCAATCCTACACTTTTTTTGCTCAAATACGTGAATGCTATAAAAACACATAAGTTGGCCTTTTTTCAAAATAACTTTAAACGAACGGAAGGCTTGTTCAAAGAGAATACATAATATAGTTATTTTAATTATATACCTATGTAGTTAATTATTAATATAGTATGTACTTTATATAGCATAATATTCGTTAGAAAATCAACGGCGTGTGGAGGCACCGAACACAGTGTTTTTATCCAGTGGTTTTTGACAAAAACCGGCAAAGTTTTTGTCTAAACCGGCGAATCTCGAGAACCACTGAATTGATTTTGATGCCGTTTTCACTATTTGATAGCTTGTTTCTTAGCAAAGCTTTCTATATATATAGATTATTCAGAGGATTTTTGGAGAGTCCAGTAATAAGCAAAGTATGAAATACATACTTATGAAAATTGGCTCTAACAGAGACAAAACGCATTACGCTGCAAAAATGTTAACAGATCAAGCCAAACTATAAGCGAACGAATTGTAGTCCTCAAAAACATCAACAAAAAAGTCTGCGATGCCATGTACGTATCTCTTACAGATTACTCACAATCAAGATTTTTATACATGATAGTTATTTTTGCGGAAAACTCTTCTCCCCCTGGAATGTTGCCTTACTCCGCCGCTGGATAAAATGCCGGTAATTTTTGTATTTTTTTATCTTCAGAATTGCTTCAAGTATAATCTGTGAAAATTTGAAGTTTGTAGCTTACGCCATTCAAGAGATATATAGCCATAATGATTTTTTAAGAAATGCCCCCTTGCGACCCCGTAGGGTTTTTTAGGATTAGAATGCACCCCTTTGGGGCAAGGCCCACCTGCCTGTAAGATTTCAGCTTTCTAAGTCTTCTAGTTTTCGATGGACATTGGACATCGGACACCGGACATCGGAACTGGCTATTATTATATAGGAGATATTAGCAAACGTTTTTCAAAGATTTTTACAGTTTGCTTCTGTACAGTGAGTTATATTTATTTACTTATTATTGTTAAATATATTAAGTGCGGTCTTGCGCGACCACTAAATATTGTTACTGAATGCGGTCCTGCGTGACCACCCTTCTTTTCTAAAATGTTAAACCGCACGAGCGGGAAGAACGCAGTATGCGACAAGGCTGCAACTGTACAAGTAGGCTCGCAGCTAGCAACTCGCACAAATGAACCAGTGGCAAAGAAATTAAAGTATTTTAAAGTTACACAAATAGTATTTTTATTTCTTCACGACAGCTTCTATTAAGCATGGATTATGGTAATGATAATAATAACTTTCAGTATTCAGATCAGAGCTTGCATAGAAGGAAGTGTTAAAAGTGTGACAGTATTTGCCACAGCATTGACAGTAGTGTTGGTACCGGCATACACGAGGTTTTTACGTGAGATGACGTCATATCTGATTAATACAATTCACACGAAAAATACAACTATGCTAGTAAACTGCTACATATATTATAATAGTATATTATATACCAAGGTTGTGAAGAGTTTTTTCTAGAGCCGAGCATTATTAGATCCCGAGATGCGCAGCATCGAGGGATATAAGATGAGAGGCTCTAGAAAACACTTCACAACCGTGGTGTATATATTATTTTTTTCACTACTAGTACTTTTATTCCTTTTATTCTTCTCACATAAAAAACGTACTATCGCGATCACGGATTTTTTACTGGATGCCAGTGTATAATGGGATGTATTTTTGCCCCGTGTTACACTAAAATCTGGATTATTGACTAGTAGTCAATAATAAAAAATTATTTACCACTAGGCAAGAAAACTAACTTCACAAGGTGACAACAGACTAGATAATAGTATGTTTTAAAGCTAGTAGTGAAAAAAGAATTATTATTCTAAACAACTAATTCATTTTAGTACAAATCCAGTCCACCCATCCAGATACTAGCCGTAACCAACATGTAGCAAAATTACGAGAGCAATATGTGCGCAAAATTACTGTGTTCAAAATTCCACAATAGTAGTTAAAACAGCTTTCCCATCAGGTTTAATTGTTAATAGTATTTTTAAATGGAGTTTCATTCTTTTGAGCCACGAAAGTGACAATAAATATACCTGGATACTGAAAATTATCGTATGCTATCCCTTTTGCATCGGCAAGAAAACTGCGCATTGCTTACACATTAGCTCGCGAATTTCAGGAAAAACAACAGAAAATTCTTAACATTGCAAGGGTAGAATATTGATGGCTTTTTGACGTATGTAGACTCTAGATTCATTCACATAAAATCAAATACTATATATGTACATACATAGGTACTACAGAGAAGAAAACAAACTTATAGAAATATATAATGTAAAAATTCTTTATGTTTGTCTTTTCATCTCTTGATTTTGTAGAACAATTGGTACTGCACAGAACAGCTGCACTGTCCAGATTTTACGTCGTTTAACTATTTGTTATTTGGTAGAATTTTCGAGGTCAAAAAATGACTACAAAAAATACCACTCAACAAATGTAGGGTTGTTTTTAAAGTTAATATTAATTATGAAAAAATGATATACGTAGTAAACGGGAAAGCGTTTAGCGTACATACCCTAGTGAAACTAAAGGCTTAAAAATATTAAAACGACACAGCAAAGTAAATAATAATAATAATAATAGAAGTACTAGTTTGTTTGTAGACATAGTATGTAGATAACGAACAATACGAACAATTTAAAGGTAACGGGGCAAGTTTTGGCGGTATCTCGTTGTAGAACTCTTACTAAACTGAACAATTAAAATGTTAACTATTGCAAATTGCTGTTTTTCTTAAAATTGCATCTTTAAATTCGTTGAAGATGTTTTAAAGATTCTTTACATAATTTAAAATTCTAAAATATTACACAGAATAGTGGCAGAAAACTTAAAAGAACGGGGACTGGCAAAATGCAAAAAAGAATGGGCCCAAAAGATATATAAATAACATAGATTTATTGTAAATGTAGAAATTGTAAAATGTAATGTAAATACCATGTAATTAATTCATCAAGGTTTCGATTATATATATACATAAGTAATAATGCAATTCGAACAAGAAAAGGTACGAAAAAAGTGCGTGGTATTACTTTTTGTTCTTCTTTGTCATTATAGTTGTCTTACGCCAAGACCTCCACTTTTCTTAATTACACTACCTCTCATGATAATATGTAACGGGCGGTTTTTCTGTCTATACTTTTATTTTGGGAACGCCTTATATATTTATAAAGGTGTTGTAACTAAAACACACTGTATACTAAAATAAATTAAATTTAATAATATTTTTATGGCGCCATCTAGGTTAGGTTTCTTAACAAGAAAATATTGATTTTTCAATAATACTTATTTGGGCATAAATGTTTTCTGGAGTTCTAATTCGTTAAGAAGCAATAAAATAACAGACGCATCAGGTAGCGGGAGACGATTTCCCCCCTGCAACACCATCAGAATTGTAAGATTCCCTTGACAATGCAAGACATTTGGTGGTTGATTGAGCTTTTGGTTTTAATAGTGAAATTCCATTTTGATAGGTCAATTGTGGTATGGTTGGTGCATAAAATGGGTTTGTGGTTTATTAAAAGTACTAGATCGTTGCTTGAAAGTTGGAATATAACAAAATAAGAGTTTTCTGTCACGCTTCGCCGTCCATCTTGAATTCCTTGAGAATTTAAAAAGGTAATAAAAAAATCTTTATTTTAATTGGAGTTTCCGATTGTTTTGTTGATGTGGTCAATGGGCTTTTCTTTACAATATCGATCATTATTTGTAGAAAAAAACTTGGTTCGAGAATGTTTCTCAAGACTTCCAATCAAGTTGACGTTTTAAGAAAATCGACAGATTTGAAAATCTAGTTTGCTGTCTGGTTTTCATGGTGGAAACTGCGAGCTTCACCTTTTGTTTGTTTGTATAATGTTAATGGCGAATATGGTTTTGCGGTCCGTAGTATTTTGAGTCACCTCAAGTGCATCACTGGAAACCTTCTCCAAAAGTCCTTCGAAACCTACAACTTCGCAACTTCTACGAGTTATTTCAAGTAACGTTTGTAAACCAAATTATGTTTATAGAAATAACCAGATGGGTTTTTTATGTCCTAGTTTTTTGTGGAAGCATTAACTAGTTCATTTGATCAAAATTTAACAGTAGATTATTATATTTATGGATAGAAATTTTGAGGTTGTAATTTAAAGAAAACTTTCGATATGAGACGAAGTAGATTTTTATGTGATTTTGAATTTAATTTTTTCAAGTAAAATTGATTAACTTCAAACCTAATAACGATCATTGTACAAATTTTAAAATATTATTTTATAGTTGTAATATTATTATAATCCATGTTAAGATATTATTTAAATAACCTTCCAGTTTATTTTTTTACTATCTAATGATTTTCTTTGTGAAATAAATAAATGGTATCATTTGTATTATTTCTTGTTTACTTTTTTCTATGTGCTATTGTTGTGTAATAACAGAGTGCGGAATTCGGTCCTTGCATAATTAAGGCTGGTTCATTTTAAAATCTAGAGTTCCGTATTGTGAAACATTAACGTCACTCTCTTATTAATTTAAATCAATTATGCTGGCGCCCCTGTATCCATATCTCTATGAATTTGGTAATGCTCCTATCCACCTATAACCTGCCTCAAAAGAGGGAAAGAGTTCTCATTTTACGGTATTGAAGCTAAGCATAAATAAGTTGTATAACGTAAGTACTTCTGTTTCTTGTAAAACTGGTTTTTACAAATACAGTACCTAGCAGATGGATTAGACTCAACCAAAATTAATATTAAGATTCAACAATTTGTTAATTTGTTAATCAAGTTAAATCTTGATCTTTTTTACTGCTGATTGTGATAAATTGTATTTTGTTCTAACGTTGGGTATAATTTGTATTTTGGAATAACTCCTGATTTTAATAATTTTTTTTTAATTTCATCCATTGAAGTAGAAGGATTATTAAAACATTGAAGGGATTTGCATGAACATTATTACCAACCACTTATAATCAGTTTTAGTTATGTCATTAAAAAATAAACACAACTGCAGCTGCTAATTGAAACAATCACAAACACTCCAATCCAATTAACTTGTATTGGAATATGGAAATATAGTATGTACAAATAGATAATGGAAAACCGGTAGTAATATAGTAATTGAATTAAAGTTCTGATAATATGATTGATAAACTTAATACGTAAATTACTAAACAGAGATCCACTTCGTATGTAAACAAATTTACAGTCAACACATTAAATACTAAAGTTTTGCGTACAAGCTCAATAGGGACAATTCGAACAGCTAGAACAAACAGATAGGAAAATCGATGGCGATTCTATCAATGATTAAACGAAGTCAATTAATTAGGTGATTAGTAACCAGTAGAGCAACTATCCATAAACCCATTAAACTAAGAACTCAAATAAAAAGAAACAACTAAATTTATATATAGGTACGTTATTATGCCAGTCAGGGTTTACTTAAACGATTAAACTTTTCCGTGTTTTATTTATAACACATAAAAAATATTATTAAGGTTCTTGCAACATAATTTAGGAAATATTTTACTAAAAATATGTTCTATTTAGTTGTGTAGTGTTGAGTTTATCTGATTTTCTGTTTAAACAATCTAAAAGAGTTTGGAAATATTTTCGCGGTTTTAGTTCTTGTAATCCATAAACATAAACTTCGTTTCCCCTACAACAAAAGTCCAGAAAGCATTCCTAAACAGTTTTCGCTACGAAACCAATTCAAATAATAGCTTTTCTAAAACTAACAAGTGATAAATGTTATATCTTAACTCTTTAGACAAACAGGAAATTGAAAATAGTTGTTTGGAAATAGGAAAAAGAGTCTGTTCAAGACAAAATCACAACTAAGATTGATACTTCCAGCTTTGTAAATACATTTGTATGTCTTTGTAACAATGTCGAGGTTCTAAACAGTGTGAAATCGATAATACATCTAAGTCAAATAGTAAAGTCTTGTAACAGTAATTTAGTTTACATACCATGTAGCGTGTTTTGTCAACATTGTTCAATTTTGCTACCTGATATTTGATATGTAAATGTATTGCTATAACGGATCAATTAAGTAACTAAACAAGTTTAGTATACTGAAAGCTTTACACAATACATCATAATTTCAAAAGTAATAAAAAAAATCGATCGTGGGCGCTATGTGATCAAGATTACTTAAAAGTTTCTTTTTGTGGTTGGTAATAGCAGTAGTCTATTTGAGTTGACAACACTGTTACTTTTAAAATTTAAAATCTTCGTGTTGACAAACATCTAGTGGCTTACTTGTAAATGCGCTCAACATAAACTGTACACTCAAATTGTACAAAAATTATTTCTTAGACCGGAGGGCATAAATAATGAAAAAACAGCAACATATTATGTTGCTGTTTTTTCATTATTTATACCTTGCTACAAATTTATTATTATTGATAAAACTTCCTGTGGTTTCCCATTTTTTACTACACTGGTTTTAATAATTAATTTTAATTTTTAAGATTAACCTCTTATCTTTACTTTTCACTTTTCTTGTTAACACGCTATTTTGACATTTTATGTTACCAACTTATTTCAAAAGTGTCATTTAATATACCTAGATCACATTGTACAGCTGATAATATTTTTGTTATTTTAAATGCGACCTCAAGCAAAAAGTATGTTAAATACTGTAGTTAATCATTTATTATTGTTAGCTTACCTTTAAAGTTAGAATTTTGATAATTTTAAAAAATTGGTAACTTGGAGAATTTGGCTTATAAGGAGAGAGCAAAGTTAGTTTATAGGAAGTTGCCTCACTGCCCTATACAACGCATGTTAAACGCGGGCATAGAAAAGTGCATTTAAAAAAAGATTGTGCCTTAATACTATTAGGTAAGTGTACCAAATAAAAATATAGCCGAATTTCGCATTTGCAATCGTTTTAAAAAATAAAAATACTGTTACTTATATTAAAGTGACGAGTTTTTTTAAATGATAGCGAAATATACATAAGAAATGAATAATAAATAAATGAAAATATTATTAGAGACAGGAATAATTTCGTAATAACAGCATTTAAATCACAAGAAATACTAGGCAAAAAACCCAGCTTGAAAAATTGAATCCAGCTTATTTATATTGTTAGGCCGCTAATTAACTTTTCTTGACGTAGAAAAGCTTTTTAAAATAATACTTTATTATTCAAAAACGCAAAAGACGGAGTCCAAGTCACAAAAATGAACACAGTTCACTGTTAAGTACAATAACATATTTATTCGTCGTGAAATTACAGAATATGCTCTTGCATAAGCACTTAAATACTATTATACAATTTCAACTTGTTGAAACTGGTAATAATGATATTCAAAAAGACCGAAGTAAACAGTATCCCTAGCTACCAGTTTCTACGGCTTTCTGGGTGAGTATGGCTTGAAGGAAGGTAAACAATGACCCTGGTCATCAGTTTCTATCCCCAAGCCCGTGGTAACTCGGACTGAAGGATATCATCGAGGCCCGGTGTTTATATACCATCCTATGGTCATAAAATGCGCCTACTTAGCATATATTAAATTAAAGTTCTTAGAGAACCACATTATCATTCAGTCATTAAGAGAAAGATTCTGAGTATCTTGCATACATTATTTAAATTAAGATAAGATTTCTAAGTACGTTCGCATACATTATGTAAAGCAGAAGAATAATTATGCAAATTAGAATCCGTTTGCATACACTATGTAAATTAGAATAAATTATGTAAATGAGCATAATATTATGAGAAGCGTTATCTAAAAGGCAAAGCATTTGGTTGCTACATCGTCTTATATGACTGCATACAGTTCGAATGTTAACTCGCTGTTCTAAGAATTACTTTTCGTTTATCAGATAACATTGTTTTAGAATTTCGGTTTTTATTGACTTTGGTAGATTTTGTTACTTATAATAAACTGATTTTATATTGAAAAGCCCGTTTTCTAAATTATTAAATTATACGTAAATTAGAATTCATTTTTGAGTAGTAAGAAATAAATATGAAATAATATTACAACGTGTTTTACTTATGATGTTAGATGCTTTATTGAAAATATTGTATATCACTAAATTATTATAGGTACATATAAGTGGTTATCTGGTTATACATGTCCCCAGTGACGTTACGCTTCAACTGCTAGAAATCGTTCGCAAGACAGCTTCTCATTCACTAGCTTTGAGGAGAGAGTGCATCTTCTTTATCAAATAATGTGAGTGAATTGATATTACATTCATTTCTTCATTTAAACATCCTTTCAGGTTATTGAAGTTGAATTTTGTTGCTGAATCAATTATCTCTGGTTAGCACGACTTCATGTTGAATAGAATGCTGTTCTCCAGATCAAACACCTACGGAAGACGCGAATGAAATCATGGTACGGTTAACATTCAGAGAAAAGTTTTCCAATTTTCGAGATTTGCTGTAGTATTTGCTTTTTGTATCATCCGCACTATTTAAAAAGAAAAAATTATTTATGTATATAAAGAGTCATAGTAGGTCAGAATTTTGCTAGCCATAAGAGTACAAGCAGCAATAAGGTATGCATAAAAGTAGTGTCTCCATAGCAACGACAACCATTCGGTAAGTTCAGCTTACTGTAGCAATTAATAAAGCTAGAAACATATAAAAATTTTATAAAAATCAAAACGAGTAAAAATTCAGATTTTTACTAAATTTTTAGCGGAATAAATGCAGTCAACTTTCCTGCGTTTTCGTTTAAAACGTACAAGCACTAGTACTACAAACTCCTTTTAACAACAGGCTGCAGCTAGCTTTAAGATAAAACAGAAGAGAAAACGTTTGGTTTCTCCTACATCTAACAGAAAACAATCTAAAATCAATATCAACTAATAAAATGTGGTCTTTTATAAGAATTACAAGAACAGAGATATAAATTATACAGTGTATCCCACAATGTGAATTCGATAGGAAATTGGTGTTTCTCAGTTATATTTGATAGAATATTTGAAGAAAAGTAAATACCTACTAGTGGTAATTCCGAAAATACATACATATCTCGAAAATGGGCGTTATATGTGAGGTTCTGTAAAGTAACTCTTCAAGAACAATTAGTGGTAAAACAGCAAAGTCGTCCTAAAATCATAATTAAACATTGAGAATGCCCGTAAAAATCGCGGTAAAAAGTAGAGAATTTGAAAAGAAAAAAAACACGAAAATTCTAAAATGCATATTAGCAATGAAACACGATTCGTTTTATTTAGCAAAATAAACAGGCAAAACAAAGCAAACATTTTGGAGGATACAGCAAACTCAAAAATATTTGTCACGTGCCGCCACTGGATAAAATACAACTGTTTTCATGAATAGCTTGATATAAGCCTCTTCGACTACACTTAGACGATAATTAGTAAACATCGGCGTGTTTTGCATTTCCCTTCTTGTAGCATATAAAAGCCAGCATTTAATCTAAATAACATCCACCAATAGCAACAGTACCTTTAATTGTAAAAAACATTTTTTAAATTAAAAGGGTATATCTGACTGGTAGGTTAGTATATCTGAAGTTCCATCGCAACTCCAGCAGACAAACAAAACTAAATGTAATTAATGATAATGCAAATATTTTTAAAACTTTAATTCTCGTAGCGCACTCGACTTTGTGAAGATTTTCCTTTGGGGATTTTTATTGCGTTACAGTTAACATCCTGATTAATCATGCGGTTAGGGATCTTCTACGTGCTTTTTAAAGTGTTAGAGCCAAGTGTACTCCATTAAAGGAAAAAAGGCGCCTAGAAAACCAAGCAGAAAACACGATTTAGGGGAAAAGACGTATTGGATTATTTGACAGCTCTTTTGATTTATAGTAAAAACGAATTTAGAATGTCACATACACAATGTTGTCAGATTAAGAGAAATTTATTTTTTAGAAAATTTATATCTAGAAGAGATAGAAAAAGAACTTTAAGTAATTCCATTCAGTTTATCTTAGTCATTCATTTTTTATAAGCTAAAATACTGTACCGTAGTAACTGTATCGTAGTAGTGTTTCTGCATTCACGCTGCGGAAAACCAACTGTTGGACTGGCTATTGTTAAAGTATTAGATATGATCTGTAAAGTGTTTATTAATTAAAGATCCATGTAGATAAAGACATCGAAGCTAATTGTGTTAGTTAAAGTAGAGCGCAGTATACTAGATTAGTAATCCTAATTAAATCTAGGAACACCAAACCTGCATTAATGCTCAAAGTTGCAGTTAGAAAATACATTCAAAGCGATGAAAACTACCTTGCACTGTGTGATCAACATATATACATTACAGTACAAGCTAGGTACAACCCACTCAGCGTCATTACATCAAAGGAAAGTAGTGTCCAGTATTAATCGAGAATAAATACCTCTGACCATACGACCTGTAAATTCCGTTCTATTGAATAACTGGTTAGACACAGTATAAAGCCTTTTCAACATTGACAATTAAAGGACATGCATACCACCAACTAAACCTCTTCTACTTTTAAGCAACCTCGTTTGTATCAGTTCAGAAGTTTAATGCTGACTCGATGTCAACGTTACGGAGCTCTGTACATAAATCTCCCCGTAGACTTTTTCCTTATAAATAATACGTATTCATGTATTAAATACCTTTCCCGTGTTCAACGTTTCGTTATTAAAATTAACGTTATCTCCAAACTCCAGGAATGTGCAGTCTGTTAAGCAGCGTCGCTTTATAGTATCTACGTATTAGTTTTCACACGATCTAATCCAGAGAAATATAAATAAAGCAAATAATACAACGCTCCCTATTTCTCCAGCTATAAGTACGAGTATTTTTGAGGATAATTTAGATTTATTACTATTTTTATCTGTATTGTATTTTTGAGATGCGCCCAATTCTTTTATTTAGGAACTTTAAAAATACCTCAAGTGCCGTCATGTGTAAGCGAGTGTTTAGCGAGTTTAGTGAATTGTTTGAGACTTATTAGATGATTCTCGTATTATGATTATTATTTCGAATTCATCTTTCGAATTCATAAATTAAGTTAAAATACATATAATACGGTCCTGTATTATAATATCTCAAATTTATTTTTCGCTAGTTCTAATAAACTCGACACAAGCCCTGCATTGTAATGTTTCTAAATTAATCCCTAACTGTTATTATAAATTAATAATTAAGCTGATTTTTAGATTTGTTTGTGACCTCATTTGACAAATAAAAATGCATTTCATCTCAGTTTACCATAGCTATAAAAATATAATAGCCTGAGAAAACATTTTTTAAGCTGATGATTGATCTCAAAAAATATCAACTAATAATAATAATAATAATAATAGTCCCATTTCACAGGCCATTAAGGCCCATTGGGGTATAGCAGGGTAGGCTGCTATTTCCCCACTTATTATAATTCTAATAATAAGAAAAAAAATCAAATACAGAAAAAATATTCACCTTTTTGGTTAAGAATGACCTAATTAATGATGTTCTAGAATAAATTCTGAAAAAACAATTTCTTTTCTCTTTTAATCTATGCTATAGGGCAGTGGTGGCGAACCTATGTATTTGAACTTTTTCCCTCACGTTGCCTAGCAAAATATAAATATATGCGGTGCAAGATTGACTAATTAAAAATAAAAATTAATTATATTCAATTTCATCAAATACTTTCAAATTTCGAATAATTGCTGTTAGATCGTAGGTGTATTTTATAATTAATTTGAGATTCAGAATGACAGTGAACTTTGGAAATATTTCTTCACTCTTTTATAAATTCTTATATGATTTAAGAAATACCTTTTAATAGATTTAATAATAGTTAATATAGCAATAGTTATATAATTTGTTACGCGAGTTTTAAATAACTAAAGATTACGTAAAATAAGTTGGGCGCCAATTAAATAACTTAAAATAACTGAATAAATTATAACAAAACACTCATCTCATGGCGAATGTGGATTCTCGTGGTTTAAAAAGAAATACAAGTTTAAATTGAAATAACTTTTAAATTGAAATAACTAATTAAATTTAACTATTACTAAATTGTTTAATTCACTTAACTACTCTTCACAAAGATAGTCTTTTCTTCACAGGTACCAGTTACAGAAAGGAATTAACTTTCCTACCTTTTTATAGAGTTGCTTCTTTCCTTTTAGTATAGATGTCTTTCCCAAACCATTAGCAGCGTATGTCACCTTAAGCTCTTCCAATACTGGTTTCCATTTGCAGTTCAATGGCCTTTGGATGGACTTTCCATATAACACCATCCAACACATTCCACAAAGGAATAACAGTTTTGATAACTCACTTTTATTTATTTTATTGATTGCGGGTAAATTTCCCTTATTCGAAGAATATTTGTTGTATTTGAAATTAAACACCAAATTAAGGTTTTAACGTAGATTTATTCACTTTAGCTAGTAATTTAATTTAATATCGTAGGTCGTTCTTTATAGCCTTATAAACACTTACAATTTTATAACGACTTTACACTTTCGCCGTATATTAACTGATTATTTTCATTTGTACTATATTATTTTTCACGACTTTACTCTGTCGCTTTATTTACTGGACTGAACTTTACATACGTTCACGCTCATCGTATATCAGGAACTGTCTTAAAATTATTGTTTCCTAAGCTTAAATACTAACTATTTACATCATCACATTACTTAATTTGACGTCACCTTACCATATAATACAATAACTGTACATTCATACAATACATAATAGCAGATTAACATTGTTTGTCACAGTGACACATATCTATTAAAGTTTATTACACAACACTTTACACAATATTAATGATCTATTTACATAAACAAAACCTTTAAAGAATCTCATTTCCCGTTGATATTACTCATTTGGAATTATACATAAATGAATTACATAATAACAATAACTTCCGCACAACTGGATGTTACGTATTCTTAAGAACTTGGTGAGTAAACTGTTTGATAATAAATAAAGAAACATGGATTATTTAACCTTATTAAAAAGTATACACATTGATTATATAATCAATGACACACAAGTAAATAACTTAAAAATATTTAGAATTTTTAGAATATTCAGAACAAATTTACAAAATTTTGAAACTAAAATCCACAGCAATATATTTCCAAGTGGACGTATGCTAACTGATTTTCTATCATTTCTAATATTAAGAAACTATCTGAAAATAAGTAACAAGAGATTTCACATTAAATATACTTTTATCAACTTTATTATACATACATACATCTGTAATTATATACGTGCTTTTCTTTATTCTTTGTTCGTTCAAATACTCAGTGCGGAGGCGTCACTGGGCATGGTGTCACCTGGTGCGGTATCACCCCATTGATATCAATTTTTGACGTCGGCCTTTATTTTTGCTCTTCACTTGCAAAAGTAAAAGTTTTTAGAGGATTTTAAAGGTGAGAACCAAAAAAAGGGTCAAGTTTTTCTGTTAATAAATTTTCGATGTTTCCAGATTATTGGTACCCTTTTTACCCCCCCCTCCAATTGACGCCACTGACTTAGTGATCCACGGACTGGTATTAAAACAAATATTGAATAAAATTTGACCCACTTCTCAAAAAGGTTCGCCATCACTGCTATAGGGTGTTTTCCCTTTGTGTAGTATCTCGACCAGGGGAAACTGTTTTAACCTGCACGAAACGACGCGACAGATTCCGCTCGAAACAGAGTTACTGAAAGATCAGGCATAGGGTGGTGCGCTTTGAGACTCTTTAAGTCCATTCTGTGGCGAAAATCTGTTGGGGGCTTTAGATGATAAGATTTACAACTGCCCCTCTTATCAAGTCTTCCTTTCATACATCATTTGCATCAAGTCACCCTCACTTGGAAATCGTTGAGTGCATTAAAATCCATTTCTTAAACATTTAACTTTTATAAGTTCAAATCAACAATTGACCCAAGGAAAATACAGAGACCAGAATTACCCAAATCCGAAAACAGTAGGTATATCGTACTATCTCGTATAGTACGAAAATTGTTGTAAGCCGTATTGCAACAAAACTTGTTATAAGATCATATCTTGGATGAATTTTTGAGTAGTTTCACTGATAATGGATTCCACATGACAGAAAATTCACGCACTTAAGCTTCATGTAAAGGACAGCTCTCAGGGATTTAACTAATAATCTTATTATTTTTGTCTCTATTGAGTACAGTTTTCCAAAAATATATTTCAAAAATGATTTATTTTCACACATTTTTTTTGTTTTATGTAGGAGGATAAATCATTATTCATTATAATTCGAAGTTAACCCCTTTTATCTCTAAAGCTCGCTGTCGTGTGCTTATGTAAATACCGGTTGCAGGTATGGAAAATAGGTGTAAGAAAAACCGTGTCCTGTTAAGGTTGTAAATCTTTTTAAAGCCTAGATAGAAATCATTTATACTACATTCAACAGCACTTCCCTACCTACAGTTTTCTCTACTGCCACAATTTTTTCCAGTATCAACACGACGGAATCAGCTTACTTAAAACTTTCTACATTCGGAACTGGGAGATTGTGAAAAATTATGTAATAAACGTTTAATAAATTTCAGAGAAAGAGAGAATCATTTCAATTTCATGGAATTAAGATGTTTACCGCTTTCTGAAAGACGTGTATTCCTTGACGATCTGCTCAATTCGTTCTCATATAATTAATTGACTATTTAGAAAAAGGGTTTATGTCGAGATAAATTTGTAGATTTTGGATGTGCTTTTATACGAATATATACGTTTAGGTGATATTTTAGGAGTTGTGTGATTTGTCTGCAGAGTGTTTTAGCATTTGAATGGACGGTATTTTGTCGCTCCACCGAGCATTATGTGTGGTATTATTTATTCTGAAGGATTGTAGGAGTTCTCTTGTGAAGGGTGAACCTATTTTACTACTTTAACAGAATAATGACTTGGTGTTGGCGTTTCATCCTTTCATCGTAACCACAAGTAGACATAAGTTTGCTCGTTTAAGAGAATCTTAATGGCAAATACATGTATTAGGGTTTGAGAATAATGGAGAAGGTTAAGCTTTAATTTAATAACTGTAATTAATCATCATAAAAAAAATTTACATGCTACATATGTAAGTTGTGCATAAGGATCTTATTACGCCAAATAGGTTATTTTGACGAAAATAAAATTATTTCTTAATTAATAATTATTTTTGATAAAATGCTGATAAAGTTCTAAGAGATACTTCTAATATTCCAGGGTTACTACTGCTAAGCAATCTATTTCAGACAAAAATAATAAATAGGCTATCTGTCTGATAAATCCATAAGGAAGTTGAACGACTAGGCTCTAATCCGCTCGAAATTACCCAGAAATTTATTTCACAAAGTAGATTATTTTTGGAAAAATAAATATCTGTTGGATTGATGAGTCTTCAGGAGTGCCCTAAAGAAAACGAGTGGGATATATTTATTGGGCCGTATTTAACTGCATACCAAATTTAACGAAACTGTGCATACAAAAAAAATACTTTTATTTCTCACAAATATTAAATATTAAAAAGGGTTTACAGTTTAATTTGGTAAACATTTTATTTGTACCCATATTGATTCAAGGTACGGTGCAGTAAGTTTTGCTGTATTTAAATCTTTAGCAGTTATCTAAATCTTTATGTACTTTTTACCCTTTTGTTTTTATATAGATAATTTCCATTATTTGTAAACTATACGAATTTTTATGATGCTAGCATAGTCTGAATCATTTCTCCACAAATGTAAAAAATCCGCATGGTCTTATCGAAACCGAATAAAGTGGAAAAGGTCTAATCATTGGTAGGCCATGACTATTAGTTACGTCTTACGCAGCAGCTTAACAAGGATGATTCGAGCTTAAATTTAGAAACTTACTATAAACTTGACAGGATTAATCTAATCATCCTCATTAAGCTCCCAGGATAGGCGAAAGTGATAGTTATAGCCTGTTTACACTGAAAAATCCTTTCAGTTCTGCTTTAAACCCTTTTATACTATACTATGTGTATTCTATTATTATTGGAGATAATCTTGAAAGAAATCATATTCGTTTAACCACTTTTAAAAAAGTTTTTGTAAAAAATGAGACGCCAAGTGCCGACCGAGACGCCAGTGTCAGATTCGGCTTTTTCTGTTCGATAACATATGAGGGGCCTAGAAGCCAAGGGGTACAAGTGCAATTTACCACATGCCGCAATAATCAGAGCTAAAGGTTGATAATTCCTATACTTGCAGTATGAAATTAAATATTTAACCCACTATATCTCAACATCTGTCTAGTTTCTGTGGATTTCCCTTGGTAGGTAAGTAGATATGCTGTTTATGTACTTATTTCAATGCATAAATCCATTTAACAAAAAATGTCACTTGCACCCCTTGGTTTCTAGGCCCCTCATATCTAAACATTATGAATATCTACAAAGAGGAATTTTAAGTCCGATTGTGCAATTAGAAAAATGTCGTTCCTTTTACAAAGAGCAAATTATTATAATAACAGAAATTTCTTGTAAAATTTACCCTTAAAATTGTTCTTATTATTACAATGGATTACTACTACTCAACGCTATTTTGTACCCCTGAATCAAAAATGGATCAGTTTAAAGTATTAGTTTCGTAAGACACGTGTCCAAGGTTAAATGCGCTAAAACGTCTTATAAAACAAATATTTTACACTATTTTTGCTATTTACGTTTTTCTTTAATTAGTTAACAAAGATAACTTACCTATTTTTACTTTTAATAAAATTTGTTAGGGAAAAACAAAAAGTTTTTTGTTAGTTGGCAAAATCGGGAAAATTCAGAGTTTGCATTCGTTTTTCAAGTTCATCGTAAATAAGTTTGACATTTGAACAGCTGTTCAATAGTGATATCAACTTTAAAATATAAAATGTTACTGTTTCCGGTATTCAAATAGATCTCTTTTGGACACGCAAATAGAAAATACTATATTAAAGTATTAGTTTCATAAGTTTTTCAAGTTTAGAAAATGACCTGCGTAGCGGGGAGTTTTCTAAAAAAACCAGTGCGCTAAAACGTCTTATGAAACGAATACTTTATATGTATTTGCGTTATTTTGTAATCATTACAAAAATAACTTATTAGTTAGTTTTTAAATAAAATTTGTTAAGGAAACTTTGTTCAGTTTTGTGAGAGTTAGCAACATTTAAAATACTAATTCTGCATTTGTTTTTCAAATTCTCAACGTAAATAAGTTTAACGTCTTAAGAACAGCTGTTCAACAGTGCTAACAAGTTTAAAAAATAAAATGTGACTGTTTCCAGTATTCAACTCTTTTGGACACGTAGATAGAAAAAAAAAGATAACGTAAAATATTAATTATTTTTGGAAGTAAGTACATACTATGAAAATTATTTTATTTTTTCAAACATCTTTTAAATTTTTTTCTAAAAAAAATTCCCGACTTTGATCACTAATTCAAGGTTCTTTCCCGGTTTTTTCTCGATTGTGCGAATTCCCGGTTATTTCCAGGTTTTCAAGGTTTCCAGGTTCGCTGGCCACCCTGTTAAAATAATTTTGTAATAAACAGCCAAATTGATGGGATGACCTTTGTGGTTATTATCAGCAACATTAAGAATAATCTTGGTGATGATAACCACAATCACTCTGCACGTTGTTGTTCTCTTCGATAATACCAGTATCATATGGCTCTTTTTATATTTGTTAGCGGCCATACCATCATGCAGAACATGTTGGTATGGGCGATAACGTTTGAATGGAGAGTTTGTTAAAGATGGAGGCGAATTGTAATTCTTGATTGTTGAAAAAATTGATTGGTTGCAGTTGGCACGAGTTGTTTTATTGGTTGGATGATAATTTTAGATGTTGTTGAAGACGTAATGAATAAATTGAAGTTGTTTTATAGTCAACGTATTGTTGATTGTTGGTTATTGGATGGTTGGTAGATTCTCTTCGCAGGACCATCCCCGAAATATGGCTTTCAGGGTGTCTTTGTGTAGCACTAAGCGATGAGTCGATTCCACTGTCCCTCTATTCCACAGGCCCCTGTTTATTGGAGTGTGAGGGTCCACTCTGGATGGGAAAGCGGGAAAAAGGGACAAACTGTCGCTAGTCAGGTCAGCACTCGCACGAGCCAGGGGGGAAAAGGAAGGTGTCGCCTCACTAGTTGGGCTACGGTGACCCTTAAACTGCCTAGACTTCAGTAATAAGGGACGCCGAAGTGGTTGAAGAGAGAGTGAACAGGGGCTGGAACTAGGTTTTATCGACACCATTTAACACTACACAAACTGACCGAGCACGGTTGGCGGCTGCATAGTGGCCGCATGAATAGCACGCAAAAAAAGTTTAGTTGGCGCAGTTAAATTTTATTTAAATCAACTAAATATTTAGTTAAATCAAATAATATTTTAGTTGTGCTAAATAAATGATTCGTTGAGTTAAAAATTTTTTAACTGGGCCAACTAAACTTTTTTTTCAGTGCATCTCTACTCGGATTCGAGGCACCTTTCGAGATGCTAACCACACGTATGTTCACTACACAGATACCAAGCACACCACTACAATGGATTGACAAAGCTTACGATATTCCTGTAATTTTATTGTTCTTACATTTACACCACTAATAACGAATAATGAATATGTCGGTACTTAATGGTCAAAAATGTGCAATATTTTCTGCAACAGACAGTCAGTTGTTAATTGAGTTGTATTCAAAAGATTTTTATCATAGTGATTTCATCTATTTCTTGCCCTTTAAAAGCACCTATGATTAAATTCCTGCTAATGCTTTCAAATTATTCTTTTGATATATACCGTCTCAAAGAATGAGTAATTCCGTTCATACTTCAAACAATAAGTTTTGAGTATTCTGTGGGCTTCGATTGTGCTAGAAGTGTGATAGATTCATTTAAACAAATGACTGCCACAGAAAACCTAAAGAAATAATCGGTAGGAATACACGGCACTTAGTAGAGGTGCGGCAGCTGGTAAATCACGTTTAAGAGCAAATAGATAACCATATGGTGTGTTGAAATTTTAATTTCAGAATATGTGGGAAAAGATTTACGCTAGTGCATCTGAAAGATATATTTTTATCGGTTGCTTGGTTAATCGTTACCTTCTGAAGACCATGACGAGTTTTTATGCAAAGCTATTCTACATATCTGGTAAATATGCGTATGAAAACATATCAGTACATATAATACTCCTAAAACGTATTCGGACTTGAGCATGTGAAATTCGTGGTAGATTCATTAAATCCATGGTTTTCTTTAATACAACGTCATGCATTTCCAACATTGCAGTTTTACGATTTACAGACAAACAGTTTGCTAGAATTCCGTTGAATGCATCGCTATTTGTTACTAAAAACATGCTTTTAACAATAAAATACATTAATAATCATATTTCTAAACATTTTGTCTTCTTCATCTGCGAGTTCCGTGCTCTGATGCAGAGAATAGACGTTTCCCTCCCATACTTGTGTTGTGCTTGTGTGCATACTACTTAGATTTCATTTTATTTTTCCCCAAAAGAAATTCATCAAGATATGGTAAACACCTTAGGAGAGTTTACCCCATCGTATGCAACAGTTTGTAATTTGGTAAATAAATTTAAATCCGTGAAAGCATTGTTGATGAACCACGGTCTGGGCGCCCGAAAAGGATGGTTTTACTAATTTTGTCCCGTTTATCCTATAAGGCAGAGCACTGTGCGCCGACTTGAATATTGAATTGGGCATGAACAAAGTGTCAGCCGTGGTGGGTGCCGCGAGTTACATATATCTTTTATGCCCATACAAATTGATGTACTTTAATACTTAACTGCAAGTCTATTTCATGCAGTTTAATATATTGTAATTTATTCTAATCATATTCCACTTAATGTAAATATTTAAATTAAGTCAGTTCTAGAGTGTCAAGGTCCCCTTGAATCGAGCACAAGCTAAATATAGCAACTATATCAGGCCACGTTCGCAATGCATTTCTTCTGAGAATCGTGGGAGTCAAAGTAATGACGAAGTCATACAAAGAAACTCGCATCCAGCCACACCCTGGAGGCACAACCTATAAATACAGCGTCGAACTGCAACCTTGCCAGAGTTAATCCATCCACCGAGCAGTAACGTACTTGACCACCAACCAGCAAAAGTGTAGTGTTTGTAACGTAGTCAGATTTGTCGACCAAGACAACTTTGTGTATTTATCAATAAATACTTTATTAACTTCTGGTCTCAAAATCTTTTTTAAACTTAACTCGCGTTTACTTACTTCTGACCAAAAACGTGCTCGTTACCAGTATGCTAGGAAATATTTAGAGTGTTTCAATAAAAATGTTACTGATTCTATTCGTCGATTTGTCACTTGCGATGAAACATGGAATCACCATTTCACATCGGAAAGTAAACATCACTCAATGTAGTGTATAGAACGTAGTACTGTATCCCCAAAGAAAGCCAAAAGGGTGTTGTCGGCGGGTAAGGTAATGGCATCAGTATTCTGGGATGCGAAAAGAATTTTGCTGATAGACTACCTTCAAAAGGGTAAAACTATAAACGGGGAATACTATGCTAACCTTCTAAATAAATTAAAAGCAGCTATTCATAGGACAAGATTCGGTTTAACATGAGTGAAGATTGTGTTTCAATAAGACAATGCACCAGTTCATACCAGTACCGTTGTAACTCAAAAACTACTAAATTTAAAGTTTTAATTATTTCCACACCCACCCTATTCCCATGATTTAGCATCCTTAGATGATCATCTTTTCCCAAAATTAAAAACTTTTCTTGGTGGACAGAAACCTTCAACCACTGAAGAACTGATTGAATAGCTAAAATAGCTATTTTGAGGGACTTGAAGAACACCTTTGCCGGGAAAGGATCCAAAGGCTCCAACATCGTTGGAGTAAATGTATTAAAAGTGAGGGGAGATCATTTAAAATAATAAATATTTTCCAATCTTTATATATTGTGTTTGTATTTAATAACATAACACAACTAACACTTTTCAGTACACTCTCATATTAAAGTTTTTAGCATAGGTAGTTGAAAAAAAGCGTATTCTTCTAGTCGATTGAAGCAGATAACAGTTCTCGAATTCCTCTTTGTGGAAGGGCTCACTGCTGACTGTCTATCAATCCTGATCGTCTTTATGATATTTTGCATGAAAGAATGTGTTATTTTAGAAATACGACTTGGAATCAAGGTGTAACTGCTAAATAATTGTATACTGTTTATACATTAGAGATGGTGTGATATAGAACGTAGTAAACCAAAAACGTATAAAATCCTAATAAAGACAATAATAAAATAAAGTCGATCCTCAAGCGAAATAATAATGCTTAAAAACTTACGGCATTCTGAGATGGTTCTTCAGTGAGCTTACAAAAGGAACTGTTTTAGGACTTAAAATGCTAGTAATTTTCAACAATTTTAGACAATAAACATGTCAAGTTTGGTTTTGTAGTACGTGATGTAAATTCTGTATTTAAAGGTTATTGATTCTGATGCATACTACAGCTAAGAAACTAAGTTAAACGAAAAATTTTATTCCGATTAGCTTGAAAAATATATTGCAGGAGGTATTAGTTTCCAATCAATATTTAAGCAACACTAGTAGATACGATTCATGCTTTACTTCATGCTAGCAGATGATAACTATAATATAACAAGGTATGTACAAAAAAAATATATGATTTCATTAAATGCATGTACATATTGTCATGATATATGACATACTTTTGGAAAAGATGCATCCATATTTACTGCATCCATATAACATAATGGTTGGGTTGCCTAATTTCAAGGGGAAATAATTAATTTAATTTAATTTTTAATGAAACGAAAAATGTTACACACTAGGTAGAAAAAGGATAAATTTTGGAGTTGATTTTTCTTTCTATCATGATAAAACTTCATTGCGTGGTTAACCCTTAATTTGACGTTGTATACTATAAGATACATTAACTTAATATGCCTACAATAATTCAGAATTTCAAATTTTCCTTGATACATTTATGTATTATATCAAATTAACATTATTTCTTAAGAAATCATGCAAAACTATGCCACTAACTGACAAAATAAATATTTTATACCTCAAAAGGTAAAGTGACTCTGCGTTGTAGCTAGAGGAATCATGCAGAGTAAGTTGTTGGATGTCTTATTTATTAAATTAATTATTCTTGTTTCAAAATAAATGCATCAATATTGTTCATAAGGATTGCCTCTTTGATATTATCTATTAAATGATTCACTAAAACAATTATATATTTTTGAAAAAAGCACTTTTTTACAATGTATCTTATAATATACATTGCCAAATATCCACAAATAAATACTGTTCTGTTTTCGTATCTTATAGTCCACTTTACAATGCTGCATGACAATGAAGATTTATTTTCTGTTACTATTAGTGTTCAAGTTTGTAATAGCTATTAACTGGTACCGATATTTTCACGCTCGAATGCAAATATACCTAATACGATAATTCGAAACGATAGAATTATCAGTGTATTTCCACCACAAACTTCAGATGTGGATGACTCAAGTAATGATTATATGGAAAAGATTTTACAAGGTATTACTTTTGAAGAAAATCATACTTCAGTAGAATCATATTTATAAAAATCTGACACAGAAAAATGTTTGCAAAGTATTAGTTTTGATACATCAATATCTAACTCAGTTGGTAAAGAATTAGAAGATATTGTAGAAAGTAGATGATACATCAAGTACACAATAATTATTTCTGAAAACTCCAGTACAAGATCACGAGCTAGAGAAGAAATTGGAGATGATAGAAAGCAGAGTAATAAAGATAAAGTAAATCAAACAGGAACCAAAGAAGAAGATATAACAAAAGAAGACTGAAGAAAAGGTTGTGACAAACGAAAACATGTAAATGCAACAAAAGATAAAAATAAGAACCAATAAGGAAGACAAGAAAACTAGACTTATAAATGTTCAATGCGAATGGACAAAATATTACTAAAAACATACAGATGGTACCTATTTATGAATATTAGTGACACATTTAGTTTAAATTAGTTTTGCAGTATAAATAAATATATATTATTAACCAAAGTATTTTTTTTTGTAACTGGTGAAACCGGTGATGTATCTGATAGGATACAAAACAGAAACAACTAGCGTATTCAGTAGTTTGGTGAAGTATCCTCTGGGATACAACTCAGAAAACCCAGGTTTTTCACAAGAGCTGGTTTTTTTCTGCTAGAATATGTTAATTTAGATCATAAACAATTCAAAAAGTCATAAAAGATTTTCATTTATGATTTGAAAGACACTTTGCCAAATTAAAGGTTAACGATGTGGAATCGGATGTTGCATAATTTTGTAAGCAAATATGAATTTGAAGCTATTTCAGGGCTTGTTTGACCTAAAACAGATAAAGTGTATGATTGTGAAGATGTATGCAAATATTAATTACCTTACCTACAGGTCTAATTAATAAAAAATATATTCCACGAAAACGATTAATGATGATAAATAGTTTCATTATTATTTGTTGTTTTTAACGATTAAGAAGTTTGTGGGCTCAAATATTTCATTATGTTGTTGTCAAGTAGTTCCTTGGACACAACTGAGACCTAAATGTAAATGTGGGGATTATTTCTTATAGAAGGTCTACTGGTTTGAAAATACAAAATTTTGCGTTCAACCATGGCAATCTAAAAATTATGTAATTTAGTTGTTAATTTATAGTTTGTATGTCCAAAATTGTGTAAAAATTGTTTAATAGGATGTAAGAATTGATTTGGTAGGCAGAGAAGGAGGTAACTAGTCGATTTTAAGTAATTAATTCAATTTTTAATTATTTTTGTATACATTTGAAAATTGGTTTGGTTGACAAGTTATAGCCATTTTATTATTGTTTTAGTATAACTATTATATATCATTTAAAAGAGGATTTTTTCTATCTATCTATAGGATTTGTTTAAACAATTATTAATAATTACAAAAAATAATATGGTTATGTTAATTTAGTTCCATTTTTGCTATTGTTTCTCACTAAAAAAATAACCATATTTATGTTCTGTTTTTGAAAAGATATAAATACAGCAGGCAATTTAGTGACAATCTCTCTGTAAATTTAGTTGTCATAATGTAAACAAAACCCAAACGTCAAAATTTTAGGTTAAATTTTGATGAAACGTCAACGTGTTTAATAATTGTAAGTTCTTTGAATTTACTTAATGGTTTTAATAATAAACAATTTTTATTAAATTTATAAACAGTGAATTTTAATAGTGATTTAATTTTCTTTTTTGTAAAGGGTTATAAGATTATCGACCTTCATTACAAATTGGATGGTAAAAGAGAATTTATCAATTTAACAATTGAATGGACTTACCTTATCTCCAGAATACAGCTGGTCTTTAACAATCTCTATTATATCAATTAATTGGATTTTTTTATGAGAGAGGTGAATTTTTGTATGTCTACCAGTTTATTATAAAACCATATGGGACAAAGAGAAGTTGCAGTTGTTTACTAAGTTCAGTTGGTAATTTAAAAGGCGTCAAAATTTTTGATTATTTGTAAATATCGTAAGGCATTTATTTAAATTTTAATTTAGTTTTTAAGATAATACGAATGACAGAGATATTACTTCTAAAGATAAAAAGCATTAGACTGTCTTAGAATTAATCTTCCTTTTATTCAGGGTATCCAAATTTCTATTTTTCTTTATTATCATTTCAATTTTTGTTTGTTTGTTTATTTCTTGTGTTGTGTTAAATAAATTTTATCTTTTAAATTTTAAAGTAACTTCTGGTTCAACATTTTATTTGTGTGTGTATTTAATTATGTTACATAGATTCATATTTAGTTAATGCCCTATTAAAGCGATCCGTCTGTAGAGTCTCAGTTGTAACTCGAGTCAAGATTCACAACAATAATTATAGCCGGTGCATTTTTCTTTTATGGTAAAGGTAGGTGGTTTATATTTTGTTTATGTCTTCACTGTGCTTTTACCGAAGTCTGTTATGTGTATTGTTTTTGTAGTCTCAATTTTTAAAAATCAATTTTAACGATTTATCAATTTTCAATTAATCATCATCTTTATAAGCTAGTTGTGCATGTAAAATAATAATTATTAATTATCATAGTGACGAACAAGCCCCTATATATCGTAGCAATTATTGCCAGCCAAACGTCGGGATTTTCCCAATTATTATAATAAAAATACCAACAAACAAAACACTCCGTATATATTATAGCAATATGTATAGGCGTTAATATTTATTCAAGAAACTCAGTCCACCTATTCATCAGCAAACTCAAAGAATAAAGCCATGAAGGCTAAAAATGGAATTTAAAAAGTAAATAAATTTATTTTAATAAAAACTCATTGCAGACAGTACGGTGTTCCTCGCAAGGTTTATAATGATTAAATTAAATTAATAAATTCATTATTTAGTAAAACAAGTAAAATTAAACTAACTTTTGCAATAAGAGGCTTGTACATGAATGAATGACGTTCGTGTAAGAAATACGACTACGTCACGTTACCTTACTGGTGGGAAGACTTAAACATGTCAACCAAATGTTAATTTTCGGTATCATCATTTTCTCCTCGCGAATCTCGCTCTTCCCGTTCTCCTAATTCTCCGTTGATTCCTGAAGTTTAATTAGTTTTGTGTGCTTGAGAAACCATCAACTGCAACGTCTCAAAATCCCAAAATAACAATTGGTAAGCCATCTGGTGGCGCCTTTCTTTTAACATAGTATAACTAAGTATATTGAAGACGTTATCGTGTTGTGTAAAGGCACCACTCACTTTAATAGAAAATTTTTGTCTGTGCCAAGTGTGATTCCTAAGAGCTTGTCCCTATCTCTTCTTTTTGCGGGTTCGAGTTTTTGCTTTAACCACAGAGTTGCGGCACAATTTGCTGGCGTGACAATCACATAAGAAAAAGTTTTTCACATCTGGCACCGTTTCAGCAGAAAGAAGCGTTCGTTTAGAAAACGAAAAGCTTGTAAAATTAAAGTGAACGGTAATTTTTTTAGATTGTTAGCAAGTTATGTAATTTGTTATTGCCAATTTATGGAATTATATAGTAAATCCTTAAACTTGCAATCAGTAGGAGTATTAGGTGTAACACATGAAAAACTAAAGTTTTATTAAACTGCAAGCTTTGGATTTCACATTTCTAAATTCCAAATTTGTAGTTTTTCTAAATAAATGTCTCAATAATCACTATAATAATATTAACAACAACTACTAACAAATTGGGTAAATAAATATATGTACTATTTAAAAGCCAATGTCGGTTATGCAGAAAGAAAAAAGATAACATCAGTTTTTCAACTCTGTCTTTAACAGGATAAAAGTACATATTATTTTCTGTTTACCGACCTTCCTCTATTTTATATTATATTACTTTATTTTATGTGTTAATATAAATATAAATATAATATCTTAGATTTTTACTTATCTTTAGCAGTATAACAGTTGTGCCAAATTTGAGAAAAAATCAAAGAGGGTGATAGTCAAAACTTAAAAACAAATTGGATCACTTGATGTGGAATTACCCTGACATATTTCATTAGTTTATTACCTAAAGTTAGTGTAAGTGACACCTCGTTCAGATTTATACAGTACAATAAAAATTAACTAACTTTTCATATTAATAACAGTCATCTTAGCAAAACTTTATCATTTTATTTGTCTTACCAAGCGCAATTAAAGAGAAATTTGTTCTCCCTTAAACGAGGGATTAGGTCAATGAGATAATTTCATAAAATGATGTCTGCTTTGTCAAGACTAAATACCTTTTCTTAAATTTCATTCGACTAAAATAAATAATCTTCTCTTAACTTTGAATTTTAGTACTTAACGTAATGCAAGAAAAACAAGTCGGTGTTACAAGCCCTAGACAAACGACTTAAATTACAGGAAAATAATGATAAAAATAATAAACTTTTCCAGCAGTTTATCACTCGTGGAACTTCACTTCATTTTATTTCCTCCTTTGATGCGGAAATTTGCTAAAATTGCATCATTGTAATTTTGTAATCTTAAAACAAATTAATATAAGATATAATTGAAAGTTCAATAGAAGGAAAAGGTCAATTTAATATTCTTTTATATAATTCAAAATACAATCTGGAGCATGTATTTTTCAGTTCAGCTACTTTTGTTACTTGAACTCATTGTATCAAATTAAATTACTCCGTAATTCTTAAGTAAAGTGAAGTATCAAAGGCGTAAAGCAATTTTGCAAAATAAATTTACGACTAATGGCTCTGGCTGTAACTTTGTGCTGCGCTTGAGAACGTTATTAATCTAAAATGATAAATTAATTTGGACTAAATGTCGTCAGTACCTTTTCCACTTCACAGAAGTTATAATTTTATAAAGGATTTGCATTTTGTACAGACAGAAGTTGGAAAACCAAATAACTGAAGTTTCTTTCGTGTCTGACACATTACCTATCATTTACAGAAGACTAACCCTGCTACTATATTTCTTTTTACTGTAATATCTTACTGTCTTAATATTAATTATTATCTGTCACGTAAATAATAACTGTTACTGAACAAAATCGGTTTATTTATTATTTATTAATCTAATTTAGCTTTTACTTGAGCAACAAAACTAGACAAAAAATAGACATTTAAGATACAAGCATAAAAAGTCATGCTTTATTGCGGGAGCGGTTTAAGACGCGAACGAGGTACGAGCGAGTGTTTTAAAAGACGTTAGTGCAATGAAGAGACTTTTTACACGTGTACCTTACGATCATAAATTCATAACGCTTTACTGGAGTATTCATTATATTAAATATTTTTAAAACTTGTGACTTATGTCATGTATATGAGCGTGCTTTGATTTTTACGTGCTAGGTTGTTTAGCAACCAGGGTTAGCAAGTAGATATTCAAGATACAAGTATAAAAAGTCATTCTTTATTGCGCTAACGCTTTAAGACTCGAGCGGGATACGAGCGAATGTTTTAAAAGACGTGAGTGCAATGAAAAGACTTTTTATATGTGTTATCATACAACGTTTTATCTACAATCATAACGTTTTACTTAAAACTTAAAAGAGTATTCATTTTAATTAATATTTTCTAAGATTTGTGACTTATATCATGTATACCATGTAACGCTACGTTTTTGCCGACTTTTTATAATGCAATTTAGTATGCATATTTAACAAAAAATTCTAAATGCGGTCCTGCGTATTCATATATTTTCTCTTTCAATATAAAATCATCGTTGGTATACTGCATAAAATAAACCCCATAAAGCACTAAAGGTCATCTTAAAGAAATATCCCAGACGAATGAAATTGTTTTTTAAAAGAACTTACCGAATCCGTTTTAGATAAAGGTATTGTTTTCACGCGTGTTACTATCATTTCTTACTCTTGAAGAACATGCATTGTGTTTTCATTCATTCATTCATGTGTCTCGGTACATTTTTTCTGTGGAGACAGCCAGCGCTACCTAGCGCTGGATGACCCAAACCCTATTGAACTACGTGATGTAAGAGAGAGAGGTGAGGATCCGAGCTTGAATTCCTTTTTCGTATTTCAACAAAATACGTAAGAACAACAGTGTTTTAAGAGTGCGTTAGTTACTAAAGCTTACCCATTAGGGTAAGCATTGGCACCTAGTCTCATATTATTCGTGAGAAAAATAATGTTTTCGAATAGACTAGCCTTTTAAAATACAAATTTTCAGCCATTCCCATTCAAATAAGTTGAAATTTTATGAGAAAACATCATTAAAACTTCTCCTGTCATTATATATGATTTCCTAGTACGTGTTTATCGGTAAATCTCAAATACACACATCTGCGTTTCGAAAGATTTCATGTCTGCAAATCTTGTTGTAAAACCCGGGCTCAGTAATTTCTTTGTGAAAAATACTAATTTTGGTTGGCTTAAAAAGTCACGTCATTCCCTTATTGGTCTATTTGAAAGTGCACCCCTCTTAAAATCCCGTCTAAAGTTGAATAACTTTAGTTTTTGCAGTTAGTCTACAGTCAGGGCTGAAAGAAGCAAGTAAACACATATACAGGGCGAGACGCGTAGGTAGGTGTTAGGCCAGGCTTCGGATCCCGTGCCACAAACTAGTATTTCTAAAGTTAATTGCGGAGGGCATTTTCAGAATATTTTTGAGGCGTTTTAGTTAACGTTAATGTACAGTAAATACAGTGACTGTGAAGAATCAATTTTTATCGAAATCTAAAGTTTAATTAGTACAGTTTCCCGATAAAAATAATAGCGTGTAATCAGTTTTTGGTGGTTGTAATTTAGTTTTGCAATATAGGCACCTAGTTAAATTCTTAATGAATTAAGTTTTATAAAATCTTGTCCGGATATAATTTGAAATCGGATAACGTTAAAACTAAGTAAAATTTAAATCATATGTCTCAGCGGACATGACTGTTAATAATGGCAGTCTTTTCTTCCTACAAACTTATTTAAATAAGTAATTTCATCTGAGTTTAGTGTGAATTTTAATTCTCACAGCTTTGGGTTATTAGTTATTGCAGAATTTTATAAAGTTTTTCCAGTTTCTACAGACCAGTGACACTTGTTTATACCTGCGTTGTTAAAGAGCAATATTGTGTTAGTTTGTTTAGATCCAGTTCTGTGAATTTAACAATTTGAACGAGATATTGCGAATTGTTGACTCTTTGAATTTTGTGGACATTGCGTAAGTTGCATACTGTTTAGGTATTGATTATTTGTATTATTTTGTTGTATAAAAATGTTCCCATTTGATAAGAGCTCTTATACAGGGTATGGTGACTTAACTTGATGATTTTTATGACTAGTTATTAGTTGACTATTATTTTCTTAACTTTTTGGTTTATGAATAAACACAATTTTTTAAACTTAATTAGACAGAATAATATTGACCCATATAATTATGAAAGTCTTTATTAATATTTTATCCAACCTAATTTTGACATTATTGAATATGACTAACAAGTTGAATTAAATTTATTAGATCTGACTCCAGTTTCTGGTTAATGGGGCCAGGTCATTAGTTTAATTATTATCAAAACTTTCATAATCAGATGGCGCCCAATTATATGCATTTTATTGTGACTAAAAAAACCTTTATCCATTCTTTTACAATTTGTAGCTATTGGAAACAATACCTACATCCTGAAATTAAATTAGTAAAGATAAGATCTCAAGCTAGGGCAATTTTGAGCATTACCGTAACGTAAGTATAAATATTTTGAAGATTATAAATGTAAATTTAGTCTGGAGAATAAGCTTTGTTTCAACCAGTGTGCTTGGATTTTTACGTGCTAAGTTGTTTAGCAACCAGTTTGTAAAATATTAATTTAAATCATTTATCATACATCTTTTGTTTACATTAGCGTGCAATAAAAATTTTATAACACTAGCTCAATAAACGTTAACTTTTTACAAAAATCAGTGTAAAAAGTAGTCACTTTTTGTATGATCGTAGATAAATATTCATTTATAAATCATTAATTTATCATACATCTCTTGTTGACATTAGCGTATAATAAAAATTTTATAACACTAGCTCGCTAAACGTTAACTCAGAAAATCAGTGTAAAAAGCAGTAACTTTTTGTATAATCGTAGATAAATATAGTAGTAAACGGTTCAAACATCTGAGAATTCACGAATTAAAAAAATGTTTAAAATTTATCTTCTTAAAAAATGAAATACAATACCAAACACCTAACAAATATACCTTATTGGAGTTTCACATTATGAACTTAAAACAATAAATGTGACTTGAGAACATTTTATGAATAGTTAATAGGGGACGGGGAGCTGCAAAGCTTACAGACAGTTCTGAATATAGTTAGAGCTTAATGTTCAAATACCTACTTTCTGCCATTATGGTATTATTACCCCAATTATTATTCCCCAAACTCAAATCCTCAAATACTTGACTTTTAAAAAATCAAGCACTGTTAAGGCGGATATCTAATACGTCAATTCAAGTCCCCATTGCGACTGATCAGTCTATTCGGGGACATATATCGTAGGAGTTTATGCTCATTCTTGATGTATGGCTATGCGCCCCATCTTGTTAAAACTAATAATTGTTGTTCCCTAGGTCTTTGCGTTGTGATAATTAAAGGAAGTTTGAATAGATTGTCTATAGTAAGCAAACGTGCCAGTAGCCGTGTAAAATTTATCTTCGAAGAAGCATGGGCCAATTACTCTAGACGATAATACAGCGCACCACATGGTAACTTTGGACTAATGAAGTGATATTTCACAAGCAGCGCGAGGCTTATTATTTCGCGCAGTAACGGAAATCTTGTCTATTGATGAAGCCATTCATGAAATGAAAATGCGCCTCATCACTCATGCAAGGAAATCAGTTGAAAACCTCAGAATACACAGTTTGTAGCAAATTCAAAACAATTTTATACAAAATTAGAACCGATTCGCCATATCATCTTCACTTAGTTATTGATTTTAGCTATTTTACTTCAATTTTATTTGATGTAGTATTCTCTCAACACTTTATTTTGAAATGTTAAGCTATGATGCATATTGGCGTAGCAGTATTGTCATAAACATTGTAATCACTTACTCCCAGAGTTCTCCAAAGCTCCCATTAGAATCCGATTAAACTTGGCATGTGTGGCCTATTAAATTAGGGGTACTACGTACTACCCTGAAAAAGTTCGATCCGGGTTATAGGAAATGTTATGTTATTCCTATAGGATTATAGGAAAATTTGTAAGCGATCATAAAATATGACCGCGATAGTATGTGAGATCTTCAGAATAATATTTAAATAGGCCCTTTAGCTTTATTACTTTTCGGAATATTTCAGTTTTTGTGAACCTCTAAATTAGCCAATTAGCCAAATTGGCCAATATTAGCATGGACCTTGACAGAAGAACGATTCTACCAAGCAAAGTAGTGCAAGTAAAAGTCTTAAAAACCAATTCTTTTAAATAAAGAAAATAGAAGAATAAAAGTGCCGTCAGTGGGTATTTCGAGGTCCAGAATAAGAATCCAAAAAAGCCACTTCGCCATTGTACCGTCAGCGACGTACACTGGTGTAAAACTCACAAATAATAGTATAAAATCAAGTTCTTGGAATTCTTAAATTACCTGTTAGGTGTTATTAAGATTGAATAGGGGCATCTCTTATGCATGACCTTGGAACTGATAAGTAGCCACGTACTGAAATAACAACCCCGTACTTGGTCATTTGTGTACACACGTACAAGTACACTTGTGTGTTTATTAAATGTACCCCCAAGTGAAACAGAAGCGGTTAATTTGTCAGTTGAAAATATGGATTTAGATTTTCAAGGTAAGTACTTAGTTGTAGCCTATGTTACAGTTGTTCTGCTTATATTTATTACGATGTAATAAATATAGGTACGAAAATTATGAGGTTTTTTTGGAATTTTAGCAATGATCTGTCATAAGCTTCGATCCTTGCATTCTAATTTATACATCAAAGAAATGCATCGTTGGTGAAGATTTCAGACCCCCCCTCGACCCTCTGCCTGAGTTAATTTTTTAAGTCACTACTGCAATTTATAGTTTATTTAAAATTTTACATAAAAAGTGCAACAGAACATTCTTTAGATAATTGAATAAACACGTAATGGTAATAGGTTTTTGTCTTGAATAAGTGAAAATTTAATTTTAATTGTTAAAACATTCGTAAAGAACGGTATTATGGAGGGCATTGTTAGTTGAGATAAACGCAATGCGCCGATTTTTCGACTTTTACGCCACAGTGCGCCGTAACCTTTGAAAAATGGCACCAAAATTTGGTTTTTGCTAAATATCTCAGATATTTTAAACTGAAACTACCGCAAACAATTGCTTGAAACTTCATAAAAAAATATATATCATATAAATTCTCATAGAATTTAAAATGATTTTAACCTAAAAACAGGTTTTCATGTATGTAGGTATTACATCTGTTTTGGTGTAGTTCAGTTTTTTGTTTTTCATTAAAAAAAGTTTATTGTAAGCAATAAACACATTGTTTTACATGTAAAGATTGAGTTTTGTGGAAAACAATAAATATAGTTTTTTGAGTTTAAAGGTTTTTGATTAATTGGAAATTCAAATAAAGGAAATACTAACCTTAGCATAGTCACAACTCAAAATAATAGTTGCATGTTCAACAAATACTTGTTGACTACTTTTGATGATCATAATTAAAGTACTTTAGGAAGTACAAACGATATAATTGACCAATTTTATTTAAAGTAAATGATTCTTTAATAAAAATAGTAGAACTTTGAATGCATATGGAAACCTTATTTGAAACACCATGCAACAAATGTCAGTGCCAATTATATCCAGTATAGTCTAGCATTTAATCGTGTATCGTTTTACGCCTCAATAACGCTTAGAAATTATTAAAAGAATACTATCAAAATGGGAGTTCGAATCCTGCAACGCATCGTTTACTTTGTGAAGATTACGGCCCTAATAATTGTTCGTCTTAGCTCGCAATTCGGCCCTAATAATTGTTCGTCTTAGCTCGCAATTCGTCGGATTGGAGAAAAAGTTGAACGTAAATTTACTCCGTTTACTGCATTTATTCATGAAGACTCAAATTTATCGATTCCTCGCCGTGCTCAGGAAATGCGCCTTTCGCAAACAACAACTTGGCGAATTTTGCGGTTAAACTTACGTTTACATCCATATAGATTTTGGTCCAAGAACTATAGTCTCCTGACCCCCGGATGCGTAGTGTATTCTCCGATTGGCCGTTAGAGCAACTGATCCTAATTATCAACAAAAAATCATCGTTTGGAGTGGCTTTGTCAATAAACAAAATTGCCGTTTCTGAATGAATCCAACCCAAAAGTGATTGCAGAAAGAACTTTACGTCCACAAAAGCTAACTGATGCGGTTTAGGGCATCACACCGTTACCGTGAATGGCGACCGCGATCGGTGGATGATAACTAATTTTTTGTGGCCGTAATTGAATGATATGAACTTAATGAGATGTGATTCCATCAGGACGGCGCCACGAGCCACACTTCCGGCGGTACCATCAACCTATTGGCGGAGATTTGGCCAATCAATAATAATTTCACGAAATGAACTTGTAAACTGGACCCCAAGATCCTACGATCTAACGCCACTGGGCTATTTCTCTGGAGGTTATATTGAAGCACATGTTTATAGGAAGAAGCCAAATAACGCTGGATCATCTGGAAAGAAACATCGAACACGCCATTCGTGGGATACAGCCTAATATGTTGAACCAAGTGGACCAGTTGGACCAGCATGCAGCAGCACCAACGTAGCCGCGATAGTTATTTGAATGATGTGTTCTTCAAGACATAATGTTATTGAATGTACTTTAAAAGAAAGTAAGAATTTCAACTACATCTTAAGCCTTTTCCGTTTTACTTCATAAAGTTCTATAATTCATATTGGAAAATCCTTTACATCATTTTGACGTTTTAAATTAAGCTCCCTCACGTTTGGCACTTGAACAAACTAAGTGGGTAGGTTCATTCAGGTTAAAAACAGTATCTTAGTTGGTTGCTGGGTTATAAATCAAATATACACTATAAGTAGACTTTACAATGATAGCAATCGAAATATGATACGTACTGGTAATAACAAAAGAATTAGAGTCGTTTACCCTAGCTACATTAACCCCAAGCAAAGAATAATAATTGGTATGTTGAAAAGTGTTTGTTTTAAATTACCAAACACTTAAGGCTCAATTTGAAACCCTTGTCTCAATGCTTGGTGATTGATAATTCAAACAAATTATCTTAGCACCTTCTCCAAATGTCAATAAACATGTCATTTCTTAATTAAGAGATTTATTATTTCGATTAAGGAGAAGATAATCCTACCTAGAGTCCACCATTAAGAATATGAGAACTACTAATCTATTCATGTTAAAGCTAACAAACATAGGAAGTTATAAACCTACCTTTATAGGTACACACATCAATTTTTAATTACACTCTCCAGGTCACGTAATCCACCTTTGGGTCCGGTAGAATTAAGAAGATTATAAGGGATAGACATTTACTTTATGTGGAAAACCCATTATCTTAACATGCTACCCCTAACAACTGAGAATATTGATTTTCCAAAGCAAAAATGTGTTGAAAAGGCACGTAATTTATTAGAATCTCAAAAAAGTATTAAGAGTAAAGATATGTTGTCTACAACCAGGGTGCTATTGGTTTCATAGTTATCTAAGACAGCAAGGCTAATATGATGCTATTTAAAAAAAGACTAAAAAATAGGATTACATCAGCCTTGCTGTCTTAGATCATTATGAAACCAATAGTACATACCATTACGGACATTAAAAAACTAGGGCACTGCACTCACTTAGACCCCATAGAATTGCATTATTTCAAGCTTGACGTGGTGGTGTCTAAATGAATGCGGTATTTAGTTTTTTTTTAGCAATGGTACATTAGACGCATTGCCACGTTTTAAAACATCTGTATTTCTACAATAATGCTGCTATATGGCCTTTCGTATACTCTACCGTATAGTCAGTATACAAATAGAGCGCTTTTAAGAAAACGCGAAAAGTGGAAATCGCTTTATCCCGTACACTGCGATCTGTGATAATCCAGCAAAACTACCGCAATATAAATGAACAGAAATCTGTTTAGTCCATATAAAATATATTGTTTTTACAGATAAAGCCAACTTTTTACGTTTTTGTTCTTAATATTAAAAAACTAACTGTTGTATCATGGTAGATGATTCATAAATATCAATTATCATGCCTATAGCACGAATTTTCAAAAAAGAAAACTCTTACCTTAAAATGCTGCCTACTTAGCAAATCCCTCAACTCTTGCAGGTCCCTGTGATCGACGTCGCGACGATGTTCTAGTTCCCGAAGGGCGTCTATCGTGTCGCGTACTCGTTGAACGGCGTCGCTAGGTGGCGCTCGAACCGGCGTCACTACTTTACTGCATATGCGATCATACAACTGTAAAAAACCAACAGGTTATAATTTCAAATTTAAAAGTTTGGCAATTTTAAAAATTACCCACTGTGCGAGAATCAAGAAATAATCAGGTGAAGATTGACGATTTCAAGAAATAAAGTGTGCAATATACATATTTTAAACTAAATGTTGTGCTTATAATGATATATTTAAATATATTAAAGATAAATTAGAAAATACAGTCATACCAGCAACCTAACGACAGTGAATAGGTCTGCGGCAAGCGACACATTGTTGTGATATAGTCGCTGATATTTGTGTCGCACCATCTCATGTTACGGAGAGCTTTAACATCATGACTATTACACTCTGCACTATTATTGTGTTATTACACCTTCTTGGTGTACAAAGTACGGTTTTAATAGCAGTGCTGTAGTAACAGTTATTAGACAGGGTCATAATCATAACCATCAAATTCGCTTTTATGTTTGCGAGTTGTTATTTGAATATTTTGATATTTGGATGAAGATTTACAAATACTTTGTAGCTGTACATTTATTTATTATTTTTTAAAGCTAACTAATTACAAAATAACTAATCATAAACACCACCAAGGAGGTTAGAGTGCACAATCCATGTATGTAAACAACAAATTCCATTTGAAATTCTAAATAAATTTTCACCCCAAACCTCTAACTATAAATTCATACATTGATTTGTTTAAGGCTTAAGTGTTGGAACCGACTCCGGTGGAAATCTATTCGTTTCCCAATTTATATACTAAATAGAAACACGTGAATTCTCCGTTCTTACGAAAGGATGAAGGCGGGTGCGATCAATCGTAATCGGGATAGACGCGAACTGGCGGTGCACACAATGAGGGGTGAATTGCGCCGACGCTGCAAATAAGTGTCCAAACTAGATTTATGTTGTATCCGAATTCATCCGATTGCGATTTTTAGGATGACAACTAACATAAATTTCCTTCGCCTGCAAAATAAATAAGCCGGTGGTATTTATTAACCTCAAAGAAAGGCCCTTGAGGTCATACTCTTAACAGTGAGACCAAAAAGGCAAAAGCGCCTTTCCATTAAATTATCCGATAATTTCAAGCTTGACACGTGTTTTCGCGATAAATTTCCTCAATGAGAACTTTGAAATACCGGAATTTGACACTTGATTAAGACATTAAGTCAAGTTATGGAAATATAAATGTCCAGTCCAATACAAGCTGTTAGTTCTATGGTTAAAGTTGCTTTGACTTACTGAATTTACAGCAATTTAATCCTGAGCTTTCCTTATAATACTAGCTTTGTATATCTGATTTCTGTTTTATAGAATTTGCAGTAAGTATTGATTGTAAAGCCTACTAGATTACTGTAAAGTGATTAGTTTGGAATGTTCATTTTAAAGAGGATATGTAGAAAAGTCGACATAGTAACTTTTAAGTAACTAGGCATCCTAAACTGTTAAAAAAGTTAAATGACGGCCTGATGCGAATCCTATAAAAAAAATCTACATGTACTTGTATTTGCAAGAAGAAATATAAACGGTTTTCATCGAGAAAACTAGATGATGACGCACAACGACAATTTGAGTTAAACACAAACGAAAGATGTTAGGGGGATAACAATAATTACAAACTTAGTATTTATCGCGTCCCAAGAACAAACGACTGTTTGTTGAAATAAATTACGCACGGATTATTGTTTCGATGTACAAAAGCAAAGCAATTCTAAAATAAGTCACTAAAAATTTTTCAGGAAAGCCTAAAACAACTCTTAACAAAGTACGAAAGATGTAATTCATTCAAAAACTTCTAATTGTATAAGGATGGGAAGTATCTTCAAGTTACAACTCGTCTTCCAACTTGGTAAAGAAGTCAAAGGTAAGAGCAACAACACCTTAGTTTATCAAACAACTAAAAATATCGTCAAATCAATCATTTGAATATTTCTTTTGTAAATTAAACTTTTGTCATTGTAAATGAAAAAGTTACAAATAAATTCAATCCCCCTAATTATCCTAAAATAGGCGCTCCTTTAAATACTTAAAATAATGAGAAAATGTTTTAAGCCTCTTGACCACAATGGATTTATAGATTACAATTACAAAGCAGATCGCTGTCATGTGTAACTTAACAAAAGATTTAACCTTTTTTATCCAATGCGTCTAACAACCTGTTGAGATATTTACACAGTGAGAAGCATTTCATCATCTGTCAAATGTAACATAATGTCAATAGGATCCGTTTACGCTTATCAATCATTAGAGGGAAAACTGATTTCTTGAATTTCGGTGGGTTAACACGATAACTGTTATTTTTTGTTGCATAACGTTTGTTATATCCGCATTAAACAAATCTGCTAGAAAATCTTTCTTGCCTTTATAGACGAAAACAACAAGCAGGGTATTTTTAAATATTTTAGTAAATGTTTGAAAATTTAAACCCCAATCCACTTGTTCCTGTAATATACAAAGGACTAGATTTCTGAAAAAGAGGCAATCGAATTCAGAACCATTCCCAAAAGCCAAGTGAAAGTCAAGAAAGCGAATTCAGAACATCGTGAAAACTAAAATTTCTAAAACTATGATTTTTGTAGAAATAGACACATTTTCATGTATTTATTTGATGAACAGTTATGCCAACAACGAAAATTGCTATTAGAAGTATGGTGTGTGTTTAGATACACAAAGTACAGAAAATAAAACATGGAGAATAAATAATATAACAAATAAAAAAGAAAATAAACCGCCCTTTTTGAGATTTCTAACTAAACTTTCTATTGGTATGCCGAAGCATACCTACATAACTATTTTAAAGAGATAATATTTAACAGCAATAGCTATCGTAAAATTTAGAATAGGAATATATCAGTTACAATATAATGAAACGATTTGGAACATCTTATTGAGTGTATCATAAGATCTAGGATATATATAAGATCATAAGATATCATAAAAATATGTTCCAAATAACATTGAAAATACGAAAGATACATTGTCTGATGTAGAGGTCAATATACCGTAAGTCAATTTTCAAAACGCACCAAACAGAAATTACATACAATATTTAAATTTCAGTTTCTACCTTTAGTAGTAAATATTTTAGAATTAGATCAATTATGTCCAGAATTTGTTTTCTGGACGTAATACACCTAATAATTAAATAATTTATAAATAAATTTAGATTGCATGTGCATGTTTAAATGAAAAAAAACATCAATACTTAATTTAATATTAGAATTAGTATCTTATATTTTATATAGTCTAAAAGTTTTTTAAATGAGTTTTTAAATAAAAATTAGCTATATTATTTATTATTAGGTGTATAATCTATAGAAAGAATTGTAAACATTTAGGTATACAGTTGTTTTTCTGTAACCTATAATATCGATAGAACTTTAAAATTTTACGTGTAATTTCTTAAGGCGGTTTTAGGACATAATGTTTGTGAATGTGGCTGTCGCAACAGAACCTAACACTTTTTATAGATTTCTTGTTAAATAGTAAATACTAGCAAAATCATTCAGTTGATAAAAATAACCAGACAATGGTTTCCATTACGTCTCATACATTTTCTGTAACTTCAGGGGTGCCTCAAGGATCAAACCTAGGCCCCTGTTATTTTCATAAACAACATTGCAAATGAAGTAAAAAATTTAGATTATTTATTATAACATAGATTATTTTCTATAGATGATTGTATTGCACTTCAAAATGATCTGAATTCAATTTATAATTGGTCCATTCGAACTAGATTATCTTTTAATACCAATAAATATCTCGTAATGACTTTTACTAGAAAAAAAATAACCCTCATAGCTTTCAATACACAATTAATGGTACATCGCTTGAAACTAATACTGAAATAAAAGATCTCGGGGTAATTTATGATTCAAATTTAACATTTGCAAGTCACATTGAGAGTATTGTAAATCAATACTGTAAGAATCTAGGCTTCTGAATTAGAATCACTAAAGACTTTCAGAACATACCTATTGGTCGTCTCATGTTGGGACTACAGTGTGTGTTCTTATGGACAACAGGGTTGCCAAACATCTTGCAAGCAACTTTTAAAAACACTTTCTAAATATTGTAGTTGTAACTGCATTAAACTTTATAATCCCTATTGTTCGAGCAAATTATATTGCAGGTAGTCACTTCTTTTGACAGCGGTAGTAAAACAATGAATATTGTATTTAGCATTTTAGTAAGATCAAAGCTAGAATATATGTCTATCGTATGGAACCCTTACTACACATGCAAAATCTTGAAAATTGAAAAAGTCCAAAAGAATTTTTTAAATATCGTTACTTTAAAAAAGAAATTAAAACTTTTGAAGAATCTCATCAAGAATTACTAAATTATTTCAAAGTAGAGTCGTTGGAAAAACAACTTTGTTTTTTACATAAATAATAATTAATTGTGCTATTGTCTATCAGAAACTATCGTACTTTTAAAAATTAAATTAGAAGTACCGTTTGCACAAACGAGACAAACTAGATTAGAATATATTACGCATAGAACAAATTATCAACGTAACTCTCCATTTCTAGGTAGGGGAAGAGGGGGAACAGTGTTACACGTACTACAGTGTTACACTTAATGTTTTTAGGATTGCTTTATCTTTAAAAATTGTTCATATTTTCATGTTAGAAGTACAGAAGAAGTTTTAACTTTAACCAAGTGTAGGTGCATTTTGGTTAATTTTCACGGATGGGTTTTCAAGAAATTAAGGTATGTATGTTTTTAATATCAAAAGTAATTATTTCAAGTAAAATACAATTTACTTCAGGAGTAAATTAATTAAAGCTAGATTATTAAAAATTTATTTATAAGTAGTTTGTAAGCTTATTTACGCAGGAGCAGCACGAACTTAACAACCTCAAAACTGTTTGTGCCCTTATTAACTATTCGAGTATCGATTTTTGATAACTGGGGTACAGTGTTACAGTGGATAGTGGGGTTCGGTGTAACATTATTTATGTAACACTTGTGCAGACAGTGATCAGTTCAAGTTGCATCTAAGTGACAAAGATACATTATTCCATTCAAATCATATCGATGTTGGAAACTTTGTGGTAATACAAGAAGGGGCTAGAATAAAACTCAGAATTTTGTCAATTAGGGGAACTTACAAGTAAAACGAATACAGAAGTTAATCCAACTTATAAATTCGTAAGTACAACGCAAGAATATAAGAATTTTAAGTTGTTTTATTAACATTAACATTGTTAACCCTTCCTTGTAAATTTGTACCCCACTATTAGGATACAGTGTTACACAGCGCACCAAGCTGAATAAATCTTAATTTCTCTAAAAGTTGAAACAATCAAAGTGAGTTAAATGTAAAAGTTGAAAGAAGATTCGTAACTCTTAAACTAGGAAGAGAATAAATTTTAAAATTTTTATTTGGTTCTGAGTTATATCAAAAAACATTTTTTGTGTAACACTGTTCCCCCTCTTCCCCTATGTGTATACTGTATAACAACGTATCCATGAATACTAACATTTTTTTGATCAACGGCACGTCAATTTAAACGCAGTTTAGTACAAAAATAAATACATAGCCATTTTGAATGTTATGAATGTTGTTCTTTTTTTACTTTCAATTATAATTTAGTAATACAAATTCGTTTGTTCTAATAAATTACATATTGTTCATTATATCATTTACACATGTGTTTTTATACTTTTATTTATCACCTAGATGAACTATTAGTTCATCTTAGATTTATATTATATTATAGTTTTATATTATTATCTTTGTTTAATTCCACTAAATAACCGTTTATGTGATTGTAGCAACGGCCGCTAAAGCTCAAAAGCGTACGTTAATAGATATTTAAAATACAAGTATAAAAATACATTCTTTATTGCGCGAACGGTTTAAACGGTTTTAAAAAACATGAGCGCAATGAAGAGACTTTTTACACGTGTATCTTTATGTGTACAACGTTTTATCTACGATCATAACGCTTTACTAGAGTATTTATTTTATTTGATATTTTTATTTTAAATTTGTGACTTCTGTCAAGCATATCAGCGTGCTTTGACTTTTACGTACTAAGCTGTTTAGCAACCAGTTTTCATACATCTCTCATTTACCATACATTTCTTGTTGACATTAGCATGCAATAAAAATTTTATAACACTAGCTCAATAATCGTTAACTTTTACACAAAAATCAATGAAAAAAACTTACTTTTTGTGTGATCGTAGATAAGATATTTTAACAGTCACATTTTTTTATCAACAATATAATAGTGTTTATTGTTTCCAGCCTTACTTTGTGGAACTCCATAATCATGAAATAAAATAAAATTTTAGAAGCCTTTGAGATATACAAACACAAACTCAGGGTACCTTTAATGAATGAACAACTTGAGCTCAGTAATTCTCCGTTACTGGAAGTATTAGATATTTAATTCTGATTATTATTATTATTTTATCTAGTTACCTATTTTTGTATCTACCTTAGCGACGTGTTTGTTTATAATTATATTACCTTTAATAATGACAGCATAGCTGTCGAAACAATATTGTCAGGTTCTATTTTAATAAAGCTGTGAAACTTTTACTAATCTTTATTTATTTCATAACAATATAATAGTTTATTTATAACATTGTCACTATGAGAATCACAACCTCGATCCCCAGGCACATTATTTTTGCAACAAATGTACAAATATATTAATCACATTCTAGTTTCTTTTTTAAATGTTAAATATAAATGGTATCCCCAAACATTTTTGTATATTATGTGTCCTCTTACAGTCTTTAAAGGCTCCGCTAACGCCTCGCATTTAAATATTCCGACCTCACCTTAAAGACCTGTTTAGAGGACTTACGACATAAATAATTATTATTTGTCTGTAATGTCATTAATTTCGTATAGTATACTTTACGTAATTGGATTTTGATCTGTGTAAAGGGTTTTCACTAAATAAAAAAAAATTGCTTGTTAAGTCCTATTTTCATGTTTTCCTAATTTGTTCGCATTTTACACAGCAATTTAACTTGAAATGAATTTTTAAAAATAAGTTTTCTTTGATTCGACATTTTTAAGCGAACTATACCGGGTGGGACTGAGACTGAAGCCAAGCTTATATCTCCTTTATATAAAGCACTTTCTGTGTTTGATACAGAGATATTAGACACAATTTAGGATCTACCGGCAGGTGGTGTCGAATCGGCAAACTTCCGTTGTCTCCGGAAATACCGACAACTTCGATTTTAAATGTAACAAATTACATTTATACAGGTTACCAATCAATTTTTTCAAAAAAAATCAGAATAATTTGTGTATTATTAATAATTTCAGTAGTTTTGAATATTAGTATTATTTTAAAAGTATGGAATCTTTTTTTTACAAATCACTACAAAAATAATTCTTGCCGCAAAAAATTTAAGGAATTAAAAATAAATATTAGTAGTTAGTTAATTATAATAAATTTACGCTGTTTTGTTTGGGCACAGTATTGACGTGAATACTCTCATGCAAATAAAGAAAAACAAATGACAACGATTGATTTGGAAAAACAATATTTGTAAAAGAATAAACTAAATTACAGAAATAAATTGAAATGTAAAAACTTGATTTTGTGGTTGTTTATTGGTTGTCGTGAAAGTTTATTTAAGGCTGTTTTACCGCTTTGCAAGAATCCGTATATGATATGGGCGTACCACTGTTCAGTAGCCAACTCATTCCATCTATTAGTGACAAATAAGTGCAAAAAGGACAGATACATTTCAATAACGTGTTAACAGTGGAAGGGATAATTTATACCTAAATCTAATATTTGATTTGTTGTACTGTATAAAAGGTGTTAAAAGTCCACGTTGACTAGAAAAATATAACCGATAATAATCACCAAATGTTGCGAATTTTTAACGTAACAATAAATATTTTTACCTTATTGATTTTTCCAATTGAGGGTCGTTTTTATAAAATTCGATATACATTATTTAGCGTAAGAAATTTTTATATTTTAATTAATGTTTGAATCTGGATTGCACTTCTCGAGTTTTAAATACCTATCACACAGTATACCGTATGTTCTACCTCTATTACAATACTTTTTAGAAAAAAAAATAAAAAAGATGCACCATGTTATTACCAGACTTCATTTGAACACCAAAATGGTTATAGACAATAGCAAATATTGTAAGAAAATTTCTAAAACAGTAAGATTAGTAATTCTTCATTACTAGAAATGTTAGATATTTAGTTTTATGTATGTTTTGTATCTACAGTTGCTCACAGTGAAAATCGTACAGCCACACTTTAAATAATTTTTATTCAGAAGGGAATATGTACATACAGAGTGTTTTATCCGTTTTGTTACATATGCGACTAGCATGTAAAAACACAGTTTCTCGGATATTGGCTCCCCTAATTATGTCAGAGGAAAAATCAGTATAGCAAAGTTTTCGGTCTTTTTGATTGCTGTTAACAACTGTAGCATTCTGTGCTAAATAGTTTTCAAGATACAAGCGATTTTCTGTTATAAAAAATTAACATTGTAAATAAGCAATTCGCTAATAACATTTACCAAGTGGAATTTAGACGTTAGATGTAAAATTACAAAAACACGACATCAACCTTGTAGTGATTCTTTAGATTAATTCGAAAGCTATTGCCATAGCTTTGCAGCTCAGCTATTGCAATCTATATATATAAAAGGGAAAGATTGTCTGTCTGTCTGTATATATGTATGTATGTATGCGATTTTCTCCGCAACCACTGGACCGATTGACCGATGGATGAAATTGGTATCATTGGAAAGGTCTTGGCCCAGAATAGAAAATAAGACCAAATTGGACTCTGATCGGCCATCGTGGTCCGAAATAACAGCGAAAAACCCATATATGGAAGTTAAAAATGGGTACTGAGATTGATGTGAATAGATATGTTGTCAATTGTCAAATTTGGTAATTTGACAATTACAAAAAGTAAAAACATGTAATTTCAATAAAGCGTAGCAAAGCGCGCCGGGTATTTGCTAGTACTTTATAAAAATAAATTCCTTGCACCATTTTCATCTATTTCTTACACACTGGTAGCACATTCTGATTAGTGATTGTGTTCCATGTAATAATCGCTTGTATCTTGGAAGCTATTTAATACAGAATGCTAAATTTGGTTGTTTTGAACAGTACTCAAAAAAAATTAAAACTTTTGCTATACACTGATTTTTCTTTTGAAATATTTAGCCAATATTTTGAAAAAATGTTTGCACATGCTATTCGCCTATGTAACAATACCGATAATACACCCTGTATGTATACAAAGACAAATAATAATGGGAACACAATTCTTGTAATCTCTACAATATTAGACATGATTTGGGAAAATAAATAGACTCCTTTCAATTATAAATTAAAACAAGATCTAAGTAAGATTAACAAATTTATCATCACACTCAAAATCGTCTATTTAATTAATTTTTTGAAAAATTTAAAAATCAGAAGAGAATGAATTAAGTAATGGTTAGTTGGATAACCTTCCTTATCCAGTACTGCTTGTAATCGGCGTGGTATCGATTCACTAGGTTTTTGAGATATCTTGTTCTGGATATTCTTTTAAAAGGGCTGTTCATTATTTGGACATTTCACAATTCCTAATTTTTATTTCCAGATCGTTCCAAATATTTTTTATTATACTTAAATCTAATGACTGAGTAGGTAGTTGGATAACTCTAGAACTGTTAGGAGTGTCCATCCCTTGGCCACAGCAGAAGAATGTTTGGGATCGTTATATAAGTGAAACGTATCTAAAATGCCAAATCTTTCTTCACTACTTCTGAGATTATTCTTCAATATGTCAACCCCATTTGTACATTATGCCATCAATAAATATTAAATCTCTCACGCTATTAGCTGATACACAACCCCAAACCATTTGTAAACCATCTCTATGTTTGACAGTACTAGCGGTTAAGGTTTTCACTTTTAATTATTCATTGGGTCCCAATTATATTCTAACTTGCAATTCTGGAAACACGTAATTACGACGTTTCTGTAAAAAACTTTTATCGTCTATTGAGCTGATGAAGCCAGAAACCGAGAACCACAAACTATAAACAATACAGAGCAGTCTGTCAGCTCCACTCTTAGCAAATTCTGAGAAGTAATTAAATCATGTTGTCACAACATAAAGAATAATCCGCAGATTCCGAATAGTTCACTGAAAATCCAATGGTCTTGTTCCTTTCTTTGTTCATAAAACAAACTTTTATCGGCATGCCTTTCATAATCGAAACACATTTTACAGAAAAATCCTATTTTAAAAATCCAAATTATCACATTTATTACACCAATTATCCAAACAAAACTGGTTAATCAGGAACAGTTATATTAATAAAACACTATGATCTACCTAAATATGAAGAAGAAATGCTTCAGAGCACATCCATATTACCTAATGAACTCGCTGTTGCGGCTGTGTACGGTTTTCCAGGCACAATATTGAAAAAGAAGACGAACAATTCTTTCGCACATTGGAACCTAAGATCATTGCCGGAGAATATTTCAACAGTAACCACACTATCTCGGGATCTCAATAAGTCACTACTAAAGGTAAATGGTTGTACAAAGTTATCCAAGAAAACATATTAGTCAAATCAATGTGACATCGACAAACTACATGATTATTCAGCAAGCTTCGATTTAACATTTACCAATTATAGCAACTATTAGTACATGCGTCAAGATAAAGAACCCTCTAACAAATCACATAATCCAAAAACAAACTGGAAGCTAAATTTCCATAAAATAAATGCACAGATTTGAATATAAGTCCGAAGGAAATAGAAGAAGCTGTCAACAAATTCCATACATTGCGAACTTCCTCTGGACATGAAAACGGTAGTCGACCAAAAAAAGAAAAGCCAGAGCTTAATGGTAAAGAAGTCACAACCCATTAAAATGAGACTGAACAACTTAAACAATCCACTTGATGCACTAAGGGACGACATATAAAAACCACGTATCGAGATTAAACATCTGTTTAATCTCGATACGTGGTTTTTGATTGAGTTAACGTATCTACGTTAACTCAATTTGGAGTCCAATAAAATATTCCTTAAAACCCATAACTACCTTCCTCCAACATTAGGAGCGATAAAGAAAAAACAAATTTATTCGTAGAATTCTTTGCAGGCGTATTCCAACTACCTGTTGACATAACCGATGATACAGTCCTAGAATACCTGACATCAACCACAACAACTTCCCAACCCATATCATCAATTACTCCAAAGTAAATTAAAGAAGAGATACAGCACCTAAATGTCAAAAAATCACAAGGATCGCGCCAAATTACACTCAAAATGTTAAGAGAACTACCAAAAATGACATCGTGCTATTTGCCTAAATTTTCAATGATGTAAGACAATGCTGCTGAGACTTCATTATTGTCCCAATAAATTTAAAAAACCTGAAATAATTCTTAATTCCTAAGTCAGGCAAAGATCCCAGCAACGTAACATCTTACCGCTCTACCTTCTTATATACAGTAATTTTAAAACTATTCGAGTTAGTGTTACAAAAATTGACCATGACTTTACGTCAACAGACTGGATACCAGATTATCAGTATACCAGGTTACACTAAACCATCCAACAGTATCACTGCATTGCATACAAAATAAATACTGCTGTAGAAGAAAAACTTATTTCACAACTACTTTTTAGACGTTAGCCAGGTTTTTGATAAAGTGTGACATAATCCTCCTTTACAAAATCAAACAACTTCTACCATCGCAATATTGCAAATTATTAGAATCTTACTTAAGAAACTCACAATTTAGAACAAGTCAGCGATGGAAATTGAGCTGTATATCCTTTCCAACCAAAAGTACCTCAGGGAGGTATCTTGGGACATCTTCTTTATATTGTTCACCTCAGATCTACCAACAACACCAGGCTTGTGTTGGGTAGCACAAGTTTGACATGACAGACTGTAGTTGTCTACAGTCTATCTTGTAAGTCATGAAGGTGTAATATTGCATCACTTCACGTACAAAACCACCTTAACCAACTCAAAGAACAAAATTCAATGGAACAAAGTCAAGTCATGTGACCTTCACCTTAATCTTAAAAAAGCAGTGTCAACCAATCCACTTAAATAATATTGAAATATCCCAGTCAACTAGTACGAAATACCTGGCGTTCCATCTTGACAACAAGCTCAACTGGAGGAACACATCATCAAAAAAAAACAAATAGAACTAAGACAAAAAATGCACATTGGCTAATCGGACGAAAATCACAATTATCCACAGACAACAAAAAAACTGATTTATAAAATCACCATAAAACCTATAAGGTCTGTGCCAGCAAATCGAACATCATCATCATGCAAACATGCCAATCCAAAATCCTGAGATTAATATAGTAGATGAGCCTTGGTTCATAACCAACCAAATGGTACATGATGACCTCGACATCCCGTTAATAAAGAATGGCATACCCGAACGAACATTTAAACGCCTTGAAGCGCTACCTATCCCATTGCAGAAAATTGAAGAAACGCTGTACCGTTTTGAAAGAGAATAATGTCATATTTCGCACTTATTTTAGTGATAAAGTAATTGAATTTAATGTGCCAGGCCTTTCTTTATCACTTGCCTGCTTCCTTTATTATTTTTAAGTTTCTAAAAGAAAAAGATACCAAGATGTAATGGAGACCAATTTTTCAAAAATAGTTGGACATACGCTTTGAATAAAAAATACAAAATGTTTGATATATTTCCCACGTAGATTAACAAAAACAAACGATGTTTTCATGATTTATCAAAATTCCAGAACCATTGGAAAGCAACGAGATAATTTTGACTAATAAAGTAATAAAACATGTTGTTCGAGCATTTCTCATTAATGTAAATTAATTATTATTAATAAAATAATTAACAAATTAATGTAGATTAATTAGATTATAATTACATAATTATATTTATGTATATCCGTCCGCCTATCGTTTGTTATTTTAATCACACTGTATATTTATAACTATAGAGACAATACAAATACTTTTAACTGGTTGCTTTTAATTATTCAATCATATATTTTTTATTGTTGTACATATTTGTTTTGTCGTTATTTCAACAGATCACGCTAAACAAGTTTCCACTAAAACTATTCAAAAATATTCCAATTTCTATTGCTGTTAAAAGACAAAATAATAAATAAATCGTTTCTCCATGAAACAATTTCACCTCTTCGCCTTATCAAAAATTGCTTACTTCAAACAACGGGGTGGAGCGATACGTAACTATTGTTACTTGCTAGAACTACTACATCTACACTCCTTCTGTACCACATTTCATTATGAAATTTCTTCGGATCGCAAAATTTTCGTACTAACTTTGTGTACGTTTTTCATGGTTATTTTTTATGCTATCGAAATATATTTTTTTTTAATATCAAAAATAAATAATGACCGCTGGATTTGTAGTTTTAATTTTTTTATGTTTGAATAAAATCTTATATCACTTTTTAACAGATTATTTTTTGCAAAAACGGAGACTACGAATCCGGTTGTATCATCAACAACATCACAATTTGAAAATTTAAAAAAATTGGTCGTATAGTAGTCGAGAAAAATTTACACAAAGTTCCTACGTTCGGGAGAAAAGCCTTAAGTGATCTTGAGTGAAATGTCTGCATACATCAGTGGCGTGCGGTCCATGGAAGCAATGGAAGCAATGCTTGCCTTGAGAATTTATTAAAAATAAAAACAATGCTAACAAAAATACTTTTGTAAAATTATGGTTATCGTTTATTTAAATTGAAATATTTATCAAATTAAAGCTCAATATCAACTCTGTACAGCAAAAAGTATAATTATTTAGAGTACTATTTTAAATTAGGCTCATTAAACTTGCACGGAAAGGTAATACCGATTCAAATGTGGTACATACACTTGATATAAGCACTGCTTACAAATGCTCTTCTCTTAACCTTGGCGTGAATCAGCGAGCGTGGGGTGTTATAGTAGACGGATGCTGTTAACATTGTTTGGTCGTTATTTTTATTGTGCTTCGTTTCCAAATGTTAATTTATTATAAGTTGGTTATTTGTTCGATTTAGTGTTACTTAAGTAATATAAATCTGCGAATGAGACTGTATTTTGTCGTATTTGATTAAAGTTGGATTTTTTTAAAGACAAATAGTTCTATTTAGTTTGCCTATATGCAAATTTAAAATTGCATTATCGTCACGACTGCAAATTCAACTGCTTCGGTGAAAGGTTCGAGTACCTTCGATATAGCCGAATCGGGACGATTTTTTGTTCAGTTTGATAGTCAATGATAGTCAACAAATTCCATAAATATAAAGTGTAAAAGTGCTTCTTTGAAAAACTTTTAAGCTTAATAATTATAACACTGTTTTTTATTGTACCTAGCAGGGGCGGATCCAGAGAAGTATCTTGAGGGGGAAATCTTTGGAAAAATAATTGTTTTAATAAATAATTAAACAAACATTATTTGTTTCTATTCTATGTAAACTTATTTCTAAATTGGGGGGGGGGATTATTCCCTCCCCGTTAATCCGCGCCTGTACCTAGGTGTATTATAATTAAAATCGTGGTTGCTTCCCTAGCCTAAATTCTCACCGCACGCCACTGGCATACATGAGAATGTGAACGCAATATCTTATCTACTCGTATTAAAAAATAAAAAATTGATTCTTTTAGTATATATTTAATTCAACTAAAACGTATGCAACACTCACATCGCATAATCGAAAAATTAGTCAGTGCCCTCCCGTTATTTATAATAGTATTTCGTCACTCACTATCTTATTGAAATGCAAAGTAGAACGGCTCAGGCATGCAGTATAAAATTTCTTAAAAGATCTGCTTTTAAAAACACATACTACATCGATCTTAACGTTTTATTTATAAACTTTATAGACCATTCACATCGGTTATACCGCTAAGGGATAATGTGGTGGTTGCCGTAAGAGTAAAATAGTCTCTTGCGATGTTTATATACCGAAAGTACTTTACCTTCTATTGTATTATGTTAAAAATGAACTTTTAATATAGTTACGAAGCTTCGCATGACAAAGAAAAAAGTATATAATATTTTGGTTTTATCAAAAGAAAATAACTTCTCTTTTACTTCGCATTCGCTCTCGCAATAAAACGACCGATGGAAGAAAAGTTTTTACTACCTAAACATTTTTTTGTATTAAATTCCAATTTAGGTATAAAGGATGGTTTACTCACCTCCAACAAGGCATGCAAGTGTGTATCTTCTAATAAAGGTAAAAGATGAGCCCGTTCGTGTGGACGAGATTCTTGTAGGCAGTAGATATCATCTAGGGAATCCATAACGGTGGCGACAGCTATGGCAGAATAAATAATTAGCTATGTTTTGTAAGTTACCAGTACTATAATAGTATTTTGTGTCTCAAGGGCAGAAAATTAGAATTTGTAGCCTGCAGTTGTTTGATGCAGCGGACAACTTAGGGCTTTTCGGTCCGAGTGACATACAAAAGTTTTTCGCCTACCAGTTTGAAAGTTTAAAAAAGAATTCCAAAAGTTAAACAGTAACGTAACTTATTAGTAAATTAAATAGGCATATGTTAGAGGGAATGAATGAAAATGAAAATAACGCCAGACGTTTTTAGTAATTTATTAACTAAATTAACCTAATCATTACACTACATACAACACGGCCGTATAGTAAATGTTTTTATTATTATTGGTAAATAAAAGGAACAGAATATGACTTTTAATTAGGATGAGTAATTAATCTATCATTGTATAATCTATTGAAATTACAATTTTCTTTTTATTAATTAATTGTCACAACCTCCATTTATACATACTGTGAAAAGAAAAAAACAAACGACAAATTTATCGACGAAGACATGAAAATCAAAGTTATGATCTAAGAAGCCTAGAAAAATTTGACGTATGTTTTTTATATTTTTAAAGGTTAAGTAAAAATATGTTTGAGATTACATTTTCCGTCATATTCTGTTGCTAAAAGTTTTACGAATGAGTTGTATTTTTAATGTTAAAAACTAATTATTTCATTTTTTGATTAAAATCTTTTTAGGATAATGCACAGGAGTGGTCAAGGTATGACAATTTAAAAAACAATTACAATTTTTACAGTATCTCCAACTTAACATAAATAAATCGTGCTTTCATCTAGTATTAGTATAGATGTTATGTATTTGACATAAGAGGGCAGTCAACAGTTTGACATAAGAGGCCCGCAAAGAAGCCTTAACTGCCCTCAAAACAGGACATTTAGAAAGCACTTTCTGATCAGGTAGGCGAAAAAAAATATTAAAAACTTAAATTAGAATTTAGAATGACTTGTGTACATCTATTAAACAGTTAGTATACTGTGGATAATTAGAGATAAATGTGGGTAATAAATAATGAAACTATGATATCAAAGCATGATGCAAATCTTCACTGCTATTTCCTTAGATATAAAATTTCTTGCGTAGAAAACGATGCAAATGGTGTGTAGGTTTGAAAGCCGCCCCAAATACAATACCTGATTTTTGCATTTGTTATTTCATTTTGTGTAACTTTTTTCCCAAGGCAAAAATCAATACATTCATTCCAGACTGTCATCAGTCATTTATCAACTACACACTCTTATTTTTTATATTAAATTGTCATATAATTATGAGCTTTCGTATTGGAGTATCCCATACAAGTTAGCCAGTGATGGATTTCCCATTAGAGTTATTTAATTCTGATATTTGAATGAACATTAACAGAACGACAAGAACTGGTCACATATACCTAATAGTATTAACATGTTAACAGGACGATATGGACATAAATCCGTGTTATGATGACACAGGTTTTTGCATACATTTTGCCTGCAGGAAAAAAGCATACCACAAAAAATACTACATAAAAAGTTTTACAACAATAACAGAACATAATAAAACGTGTGGTAACTTGAATAGATCTCCCAAAACTCACGAAGAAATTGGTGATCGGCATAGACATGAGTCTTCTACTACACGGACCGTCGACAATATTTGTATACATTTTTTTAAATTGCAGCTTTAATTAGCCATAAGCCGTAATACACAATTACAATCACTAAAAGTGATGAATGATTTAAGGAATTACCTATATTTATATTAATATTGAATAATCCTCGAACGGCTTTTATTACACAGGCCCACAAAAAAAATAAAGTTTTGTAGTTGAAAGGTGAGGTACTATATGTGATATACGAGGTACCGTATGTGTTTTGTTGCGCTAAAAACGAATCCGGGCCAGAATAGACCCATCACCCAAGGTCTCGACACAACCTCAAAAATTTATAAAAATACATCTAAGAAAAATCCTTGGGTAATGGATCAATTCTGACTCCGGTTTCGTTTTCAGTACACCAAAACACATACGGTAAGGTACCTCGCCTTTCAACTACAAAACTGTCTTCTTTTTTGTAAGCCTATCAAAGGCCCACAGTAGTTGAAGGGTGAGGTACCATACCGTATGTTTTATGGTGTGCTGAAAACGAATCCGGGGTCAGAATTGACCCATCACCCAAGGATTTCCACATAACCTCAAAAAACACCTCAAAAAATTTATAAAAATACAACTAGAAAATCCTGGGTGATGTGTCAATTCAGACCCCGAATTCGTTTTCAGCACACCAACGAACATACGCTATGGTACTGTAATGATATTCATTCCATATTACCTCAAGAAGGCATTGCATGCTAAGTGATTGCCATGACAACAGTAATCAACAACAATAAATAAATATCTCATAGAAGTTATTACATGTCTTTTGTTTTGTTTGTTTTTGGGCGAGGAATCAGGATGGCGGAGCATCCTTCGTACCTCATGGCACCGATTGCTATGATCATTTGGCCGCCCCTACTAGAATTTAGCCGAATCTGGGGGAATTCCACCCCAGTAGGGATTTTTAACGTGCCAAACATCGCATTGACACGGAACCTACAGTTTTACTTCCTATCCGAGAAGAAGGCATGTTTTAATTTTTCTCCGCTATGAAAAATTACCAGCTCGGCCGGGGATCGAACCTAGGACCTTTGGATTATGAAGCAAACATGCAAACCACTAATCCACCGAGACTGGCTATTACATGTCTTTTATTGTCTTCTACAAGATATAACATATAAGTAATGTACAAGACCACACACAAGTAACCTGTATTCCCACCTGGTCATCTATACGTTACATTGGTCTTCCGTACGTTACATTGGTGACGCCCGACGTTAAGAAACAAGAACTTAGATAGTCAACACCATATCTTCAATATTCCATTGCTCTGGTTTTCTGTCTCTTCCGACAAACGCAACCTGCAACCTGGAGTTCCTTGAATTGGTTATTTGATTATCTCACGCAAGCAGTCGACTTTCAGAAGTTTATAAATATCCTTTTTTATCATTTAAATAAGATAAGTAACTTAAATATTTTATTGGTTACGTTTCAATATGGCAAATTTAGTAAAATTTCCTAATTTTGACATTTCACATATACAAATGTCAATAGTCCTGATTAATCGATACTTTGACTTCCTACATATTGAGAACGAGATTCAAAGATATAATGTTCTGATTTCAAACTTGCCATATAACATTTTACAACTACATTCGAATCTTATCAGGTTATCAGGAAAGTTTATTGATAACAATAAACTTTCATTCGAACCATACACCACGTTCATCAACGAACTATTAAACTTTTACTTGGGTACTTCTGTGGAGAAACCTACTCCATTCAACCCAAAACCAAAATCAAATACTATCTCTTCTCCCAAAGGGATTACAGATTTCTGGTTACAGAAAGACGATTCACCCGAATCTTTTGGACTAGTTAACCTATACAAAGACGAAATCATTTCTATCATAATAATTTCATAAACACAAACTGTAATCAAATATCGCAAGTTCCGTCACTAATTCAGAATCCTAACCTCCAATTAAGTGACGATACTCAAAACGTCATTTATCAATGCAATGTTCTTTCAGATGCACATGCATCCACTAATACTTTCTGTGTTGATAAACCTTGACCATTCAATTATTGAAAAGCACGTTTCGCAGGTTAATACTTCCATTACAGAAACTATCACAAATGATTTAATTCCAAAAGTACATTTATTCCACAATCAAACAGAATCAAAATCTTCTACAAACATTCAAAAAACATCACAGTCAGTTAGGGTACAGCTAGAATACAGCATATTGTATCCTAACCAAGGTGTTTTAAATCAGAAAATGCAAGAGCTTCCGAAGGCCGACGGTTTGGGGATATCAACCGCCGCATCTTCTACGAAGACTCCCTTGGATCTAGTAAAACATTCCTGGAATCTACAAGCTACATCACCTCCAGTTCCTGATGGAAATCATATCAATAACGTTCCTCAAGAACCAAAAGCTACGACACCCGTAGTAACAGCTCCTGAAAAATGTCTTCAACAATTCTCGGACACAACGATGCCGTCATATCTCGTTTCGCCATTGGAAGGATGCCATATGAAGAGATTGTTCTTGGATATAACAGGATTAATATATTTTTTTCTTTATTTAATTTTGATGTTTAGTTTGTTTTCTCGGATAACCATCAACGAACTTCGAAAAAGCCTTAAGCTTAAACAACAAAATTTTGTTATGTCAAAACGCGAAATTTTATGCAAAGGTCTCGCGATTAAACAGCCTTATTACCTCGTAATTAGAACAATGCGAAGATTCGACTTTTTGCTAACCGAGAAAATTACAACAGTACAACTGCTATTGACCAAACTCAAATTATCTTATCATAATAGCAAAATCCATTTCTTTCTTTCTAGTAAGAATTACAGAACGTCCTAACAAGTGATTCCTGTACATCAAGTTTATTTTAATTAGGTTAAGTTTGCGACATCACCTTACAATAAGCAACTCATGTTTTTGCCTTAAGCAATAGATGCCTACTATTAGCTACCAGCGGCAAGGGCTTTTCAATACTTTGATTATTAGCAATTAATTCTTAACATAAGTTTTATTGTCTTAGCATTAAGGAACCATTGAAAAGATGCAAACGACCTCAATTTTTTTGTAGCTAGTATACATTAAACATGCCGATACATGCAACTACGACATTAATGTATGCTATTTTTCTTGTTGAGGAATGCATTAAATGCCCTTTTGACTCATGGATCATGTCTTTTGGTACATGTTTAGCGTTTTTCTACCCTGGGTGTAATGTAATGATATTCATTCCATATTACCTCAAGAAGGCATTGCATGCTAAGTGATTGCCATGACAACAGTAATCAACAACAATAAATAAATATCTCATAGAAGTTATTACATGTCTTTTATTGTCTTCTACAAGAGATAACATATAAGTAGTGTACAAGACCACACACAAGCAACCTGTATTCCCACCTGGTCATGTATATGTTACATTGGTCTTCCGTATGTTACAGTACCTCACCTTTCAACTACAAAACATTTTTTTATGGGCCTGTGTTATACATATCACTCTTCTAAGTTGTAATTTGAATAGAACATGCTTTACCGATATAATGATTTTAAATTTGGATATGTTATTCTTACTTCTTTAGTCTGCTCTTTGTTTTGTTTGTTCTGTTATAGACTTTTCTTCATTAACGCTGACACCATTAAAATTGTTTTTAGGGTAAATTAGTTATCTCTTATTATTCTAAGAAAAAAGGTAAACAATCCAAGTTACTTTAAGAACAGATCAGCAACATCTGACACTGATAAGACTAAAGTAGACTATATAAAAAAACGATAAATTATAAAAAAACTGGACAAGCTTAATGTCGCTATTTAATGCCATTTGAATTAATCAAAATTAAAAGAAGTAAGTAGTCAGCTATACTAGTACCTACTTCAAATAATGAAAGTAAATGAAAAAACATGTTTCAAATTAATATATTATGTGTGTATATTTTTTTAAATAAATGCTAACGATCTTCTTTTAATAAATGGTTATAACAATTTTATTATTTCAATCTGTTGTTATAAAAAATAAAATTGATTAAAAAATTATAAAATAAACTGATTATCAGATAATTTAGTTGTGAAATAATTAATTAGACACCGAATTAGTAAACCTGACAAAACCGAAAATACTCACTTGAAAAAAGTACAAGACAACACGATGCATAAAAAGAATTGTCTAGCCTATGCCAACTATATTTATATGAAAAATAGAACGATCATAATAAATGATATTTTTCACTACAAATCAATCAATCATGAGGTATATTTTACGTACATATTTTACGTTGGAAAGTTAAGAAAATAATAGTTAAAATCTACAATGTATTTTTGCAAGAACAAGAACAAGTCCCATAAGTCAGGTTAGTTTTTATGTAAAAATAATCATTTTATAATAAAAAGGTGTCTAATATTTAAGTATACATTTTTAAATCAAGGGTAACAACTATCCTCCAACTTAGAAAAAGGATTGTGCCTATAAGCAGCACTACAGGAGTGCACAGCGTAATCAATGATAATTCAAAACTTCTTTATTTCCTAAAGGATTTTACGTATTTAAATAAGATAATTATTTATTATTCATATATTAAGGATATATAGTCTATACTGTGCACGAGCATTCACCGTTTTTGACACAACCTTCAAATATTTTTCAGTAATATTGGTGGACTCATTTGCTAAAACTACACGCTCACACCGAGTAGTGGGAATTATGCATCTCTTTCCTACTCACTTCCCCTCTTTGTTAAAGCAATTCCAACTCCACAAGGAACGAAATTTTAGATTTCAAAGCATATTTTACATGCGTCAATGAAATAATATTACATTAATTAATACTAATCAATTAATAAATTAATTACTGTAGTTAGTAATATTATAAAAAATTATTAAGAAGTAATAATAAAAAACAAACAAAAAACCTAATTAAATGACATTCATTAAAGAGCCAAAAGACATCAACAGCCGGGTTGGCCGAGTGGAAGGCGTGCTAGATTTCCATTTACCCAATAATCCAAAGAAAATTGATTTCGTATTACTCGTCTTCTGATCTTATTAATTCGCCTATAAAAATGAAACAAAAAGCAAAGTGAAGTTAAATAATCAACTTCTCGTTTTTGTCTTTTTTCGGAATTATCCTTAGTTAATATTTTACTTTTTAAGTTCTTCTTAAAAACGTTTATATACGTTGATATCTTATAAAATACCTTTTCCTAAAATCCTAAAGAACACGCGAATAGAATGGACTTTCCTTATCATTTTGGTTCAAGTTGGGCATGGAAATTTTAAGAAATAAGTGAATGAGAAGTATAGGGCGAAAAGCGTTTTAGTCATCATAAATTCCTATGTGCTATAGATCCCCTAATGACTGAAAGTTGAAATCAATTGATTTTACTTGGTTATGGTTGTATAATATTATACTTGGTTAATAATAATATATTACTTGGTTAAGACTATGGGTTGTAGCAATTATTATTATTATTATTATACTACATTTTAACCCGTTAACTAAGTGCGTTTTATAATCTAAAAACATTTGTATTTTTGCACACCCTAATAGAAATATGTGATTATATTGTGATTATCGTGATCTCGGATTCCAAAGTTTATTCTAATATTTAAGGGACGTTCCACCTCAACTAGACCACCTGAATGAGAACAAGATGGCGACCAGAACACAAACTCAGAGAATTTTTTTTTTTTTTTTTTTTTTAATTGATGATTGCAAGTGTATTATTGAGTGTATAATTAATCCTGTACATTATATTTTTTGTATTTCCAATATGGCCGTGCCAATATGGCGCCTAAAACCAAAAATTACATGAATTTCAAAAAGTCCAAATACAAAGGTCAGGTATATCATTTTCGCCGTATTTTGGCGAGCTGAACACGATCCCGTAGTCAAAATTTGCTCTGGGTCCTTCAATTTAACGTAAAAAGCTAATTTTGAGAGAAAATTGACCGGAAAATGGACCAAAATTGGTTTTCTTTTCATCCAGACATAGCATTTTCGACCTAATTGAATGACCTGAAAACGATCTCGTTCATATGCATTGCTCTTGACCATTCAATACTTTATAAAATTATAATTAATACCTAATTAATATCTAACCTAATAACTTTAGACCTAACATAGCCTTTTTTTAGGCTTAAAGACTTTTTATAGTGTGATATATGATTTAGTTTTATACTTTTTATTTTACTTGTCACAAGCGAACAAAGATTGGAAAAATATCTTACGGAATAAGTACAGCTACAATTAATTATTATGCATAGGTCATAACATTGTGTATATAATAATCAATCAAGGAAAAAACTTTTCCTAGTTTGAATACTTGGGAAATAATCGTCATTTTTGTCAGTTACTAAAAACCTATAAGGCAAAATAAGGATTGAATATTTAAAATATCCTAAAAGTACTTAATTAATTTTATAGGCTATGTCAGGTTTAATGTTGATAACTTTGGGACTGACACAATGCCTTAGACTATATTTGGTTTAAAGTTGTTAGGTTTAGAACTTAACTACTTAGGATATGTTAGGTTTAAAGTTATTAGGTTGGTCCTGATACTTAGGCTATGTTAGGTTTAAAGTAGTTAGGATTGGACCCTGACGCCTAAGGAAATGCTAGATTTAAATTTGTCAGGCTAAGGGCTTCAAGCCTAAAACTATGCTAACTTCAAAGTTATTAGATTAGGTATTAATTAGGCATTAATTATAAATTTATGAAGTATTGAATGATCAAGAGCAATGCAGGTGAGCGAGATCGCTTTCTGCGCATTAAATTACGTCGAAACTACGTCTGGTTGAAAACAAAATCAATTTTGGTCCATTTTCCGGTTAATTTTCTCTCAAAATTAGCTTTTTACGTTATTGAAAGATCCAGGGCAAGTTTTGACTGCGGGATCGTGTTCAGCTCGTCAAAATACGGCGAAAATAATTTGCCTGACCTTTGTATTTCGACTTTTTGAAATTCTTGTAATTTTCGGTTTTAGGCACAGCCATATTGGAAAAACAAAAAATATGGTGTACAGGATTAATTATACACTCAATAATACACTTTCAATCAATTTTTAAAAAAATTTTCTTAGAGTTTGTGTTCTAGCGGCCATCTTGAACCATCATTTTGTTTTTTCTCAGGGGCCACATTGCATTTGAAAGATAACGTTTCAACAAAAAAAATTGACACCCTGGAATATTTTTTCGTAGCTTTAATTTTTGGGTATTCAGGTGGTCCAGTTGACGTGGAACGTCCCTTAAAAATAGTATTAATAATTCATCGCAAGACAAATTTATACTAGGGAACAAATACTTAAACCTCCCTCAAGAAATTTGTTAGAATAACAGCAAGGCACAATAGTAGCTGACGAGTGTTAATGTCAATTATCATGAAAAGATTATCTTGACATAACATGATAAGTGCTCACATAAAGCGATAGCAGTGGTTTGAGTGCAAAAGATTAAACCGTTTTCTGTAAAGCAAAAAAATTTTCAAGAATGTCATATTTGTTGATGGCATGGATCCTCAAGTTTTTTGATTTCCAAATGCGGTAATAAATTACTTTAGATTATTTGAACCAACATTGTCAAAAAAACACCTAAATGACAAATTATGACGACCGACAATACATCTGCGCACATATCGGCTAAAACAATAATTAATGTCAGAAAATGTTTTCACCATATTACCTAATTTCTATTATTTTCAACAGTTACTGATAATTTTAGATGCCTATTTTAAGTAAATAAGAGACTTCAACAAAATTAGATGTGCTTTACGTATGTATTTCTTACCAAGTCTTATCAAATGCAGAAGTGTACATAGAAAGTTATATATTAAAAATATAATGCAGCAATCGTGTAAAACAACAGATGGATTCTTTTATTTGAACTGCCTAGTGCCTATTCTTTCTATAAGGTATAATCTCAGAATACCCAATACCCAAACCAGAAACAACAGACGGATTCCTTGAATGATTGATCATTATTGATTAATATAATATAAAGTTACGATATTCCTTGTTTCAAATTTTACTTAGGAAGAGTGATTTGGAAATTAAATTTAAATGAAATATAAATAAAGCTTGTATGCAGAATTAGATTATGCAGATGATGTTAAAATTTACCCGAAATAGATTGCTATCTACTTTTTGTTTCCATCCTTTTGTGTATTCCACGTCACACGTAAAAGGCAAATAACATTACATTTTCTTTGAATTTTGTACTTAGCAATTCAACCTCTCGACGGGAAATGTCAGAGAATTTCAAAGAAATAGTTGCGTTAGAGGAAGTAATATCCAGCGCTTTATTTTCCGTACTTTGGGTTTACTATTCACAATGTCCCAGGGCATGCGAACGAAGCCAAAACGTGTCTCATGATTTTTAGATATCAGACGAAAATGTAAAAAAGTTACTGTTGCTCTATCATAAATCTTGACATTTTGTTGCGTTTTATCAATTTCTAAACATAATTCATATTAAGTCACGTACAAGCAGATCTAAAACAAGAGAAATGTCAAGAAAAGTTAAAACAAAGACATATCATCCCATTGTTAATATTTAACCGCTGGAAATTGAAATGGGAAGTAATTTTTATTTTACTCTATACGAAATTCGTATTTATTACCGTAATCAAACCTTGACATTGATAACCCCAATAGGTTTGAGATCGTTCGTATTTTATTATCATGACATTATAAAATAGTTTTATTAGTAACAGTAAACACTTACATTAATGGAAATGGGTTTAGAAATTTTGCCTAAATTTGTTGAAAAACAGTGCCGACAGATTTTAGCAGATCTTACTGCTTATAACATTACAGTGGAAAAATCAGAAAAGTGTATTTTGAGTGCAAACTTTTTTGTTTCTGCTGAGAATTTAACTAATGAACAGGAAATCCATATGTTCATTAAATGTTTAATTCAATCTGAGTGTTGTTATGTTCGTGAGGCCCAGCATTTTTTTAATAATGAGTTAATATTATACGGCGATATTTTACCGTGTTTTTCGGGGTTGGAAAAGGAACGAATAAAATACATAACCTCGCCTGTCACATGCATACCAAAATGTTTAAGTGTCGGAAAGCAAGATGAACCATTTATTATAATAGAAAATTTAATGAAGCAAGGATATGTATCTCTGAATGTGAGGGAAGCTTTGTCAGTGGAATGTACGCGGACTGTTTTAAAGCAACTAGGTCGTTTCCATGCTTATTCGTTTGCAATGAAAACTAAGCATCCGGAATTATTTGCACATGCAACAGGTAAATTACAAGAGACTGTTTTTTATGAAAATGTATCACCCACCTATAAAAAATTATTTTTGCATGCAATTCACGACGCGTTAAAACTAGCGAAACAGAACTTTCCAGTAGGTAGTTTATATGTGAAAAAGTTCGCTTTATTTGTTCTCGACATTTTTAACAAAATGGTACTTCTAGCGAAGGGAGATGATGAAGATAAACAATATTGCGTAGTAACACATGGAGATTTATGGCCAAACAATATGTTATACAAGATTTCCAATGACAAAAGGGAACACACGGGAAATATTGCTTTTGTAGATTTCCAAGGATGTCGTTATTCCTCCCCTGCTCAGGACCTCATATTCATACTGCTTGTGAGCATTGATCAATCTGTTCGAGAACGACATCGGGAAGATTTAATCCGAACTTATCATGCTGCTCTTTGCGAAACCTTAGAGCAATTGGGATGTGACCCTCTGAGATTGTTTCCTTATTTAGCTTTACAAAGTCAAATACATAAACACGCGCGGTTTGCTTTAGCAATGGCTTTAGTAGGACTTCCACTGTATTTAGACGAAGGACCACGGGCAGTGGATTTAGAAGCTAAAGTAGATTTGAATACCGATTCACAAGAAACTTTAGATGTTACTATTCAACATGTGCATGCAAGGAAAAGCATTAAGTGTAAAAATAAAATGTTAGAAATATTAATAGATGTTACAAATCAACAATGGTTGTAAATTAATTTAAAAATTATACGTACCACAAGAAGAGATTTCGTCATCTCCAAAATCAGAAAAATTATCAGCATTAAAGTCATCACAGGGAAACCATTTACTAGAATTGACTGCGCTGAGTATGATAGTTTTTAATTTTCTCCTAGCATTATATTTCTTAAGTTCTTCTACAGTGTCCGTAAGATGGATCCTCAGCCCTTTGTCTCTATCCTGAAATAATTACAACGATTAAGCTCAAACTAGTACTATTGAGATGGTTAATTACGCACTCGTATCCATCTGTGGCTTAGAACTTCTTGTATTGTTATTCTCTGCGCTGGATCAACAGTCAACATTTGTTTAACTAAGTCTTTTGCACTATCACTAAGAATTTCCCACTGAGGAGTATCTAACTGTAAATAAAAAAATTTATAATGTTCTAATTTGCATTTACGATTCTCTGAATACTTACGCAAAGCTTTCCTCTACAAATTGTATCAAATAATCTACGACCAGTGCCATGAAAAGGAAGGGTGCCAGACAATAGAATATGAAGTATAACACCCGCCGCCCAAATATCTACGGCTTTTCCATATTGTCTTCTCTCAACTACTTCTGGAGCCATGAAATGAGGACATCCTACTCGCCCTAAAGACATAATTAATTAAATTGAAGCTTGTAAATTATTAAAGTCTTATTAGTATACATTTTAATTCAATAATCTTAAGTGTCAAATGTTCCTTATTTTATTATCTTTATTACGTCAGTTGAAAGGAGAAATGACAATGCATATTTTAATATAGTAAGTGTGGGGTAGTGATGATTTTCATTAAATTAATTAAGTGTTAAATTTTATAATTATCTACACTTGCTGGCATGCAAAAACGATTGCGTGATAGCGAGATGAAAATACAGAAAAAAACGGACAGTTTTAAAAAGACGCAAGAGAAAATACTGTGGAAAATCAACCGTTTAGGATTTAAAATTTTTGCTTACGGTTATATTTTAAAAAATATTAATTATTATTTGTGAAAAACTGTAAAATGCAACCTTTGTTAATTAAGAGCACCTTATGGTAGATTAATTTAAGTGTTTTTTTAATACAACACAAACTAACTGTTAATAAGTAAAAAATAAACAAATATTAATATTTTTATTATTTAAAATTCTTAGTTTTATTTATATAAATACGAATAAAGAAAGGGACTTAAAGTTGAACAGAGTCAGTTTTCCGACTTTTGCAGTCTTTTATAGAAAAAACGCTTTCGAATGAAATCTTTGGTCCTTTTCTTCATTCTAGGTAAGATGATAAGAATACGTGCTGAAACTGAGAAAATAGTAACAAAGCTTCGTACATCGATTTTGATACCTAGGTAGAGGTATAATATCTATTTACGTTAGTAAGTCCGGTAAATGAGATTTTATAGTACGAGTTCGATGTTTACAGACGAGGCGATGAAGCAGTCGAGTACTGTGGATAGAACGATTGATACAGCACGTCTTTTATAAAACAAGTATATGCTATTTCTTCTGTTTAGCGATATTATTAATCTTACAGAAATTTGTAAAATGTAAATTATAAATAGTGATTTCTCCATGTAATATGTGTTAACGTTATCAAATGAGATACGACGTTTTGTGGGGTGAAATTTGTGAAATTCAAATGTGTTTATACGCAGTATAAAAAAATGAAACCGATCTTACAAATCAAATAGTTTTTAAAAAGAAATTAATCATAGCCTCTATTATCAAACTGTTCTCAGTGTCGTTATTATAGGCTTATTGTTAGGGCAAAATAAAAAATATATCAAAAGTCTCGAATATTCCTGCTTCCCTGAATTTCCACAAACTCTAAAGGATTTTTTAATTCATTGAAAAGATTTGAAACAACTGTCACTTTTGAATCAAATATAAATTCAAATAACAATCCTTTTGTTATTTGTTTTTATACGTTATTTATGTTTTGTTTCTGTAACGCAGAAGAGGCTGTTTTATCGCCTGATTACGCATTACACTCTTTATTCTTGAAGCGTTATCACGAATGTATCCAAAGAATGCAGCAACACATTTCAAAAATCAACATTTCAGGAATTAGACACTTTGAGACAATGATTTCTTTGGTAATGGACCCTTTGGGTATGGATACTTTCACATGAAACCTTCATTTGGAATTTGAACATCCTGGAATTATTCCTCACGCTGTTCCCTGATTATGCCAGAAAAGTCTGAAAAAAGCGCGGTCGCAATCAGAGCATAGACCTAGCGCGGGTGCGATGTACCTCTCCTGTTTCCAAACCTTTCGCTTCTAGCGCATACAATTACAAGAAAGCCTTCATGCATGAGTGTATTTAATGCTCTGTAATGAAACGAGTACATGATAAACGGAGGCTACCTTCAGCATTTGGTAGTGTAACCCAGGTTTTTCACTTACGGGGTGTTAAGTAAACTGTACGTCAAGTATTCTACCAGTCGTTGTATTTGATGACAATACTACAGAGCCAAGCGCCAAAAGAAAAAGCAGATACGAAATTCCATGAAAAAAGTGCATGCTGATATAAATTTCGCAACTGACAACTCTATCGCTATGTCTTAGTCTAACTTCCATTCTATTCCTTCCTCTAAGATACAGTGAAATAGTCAGGTTTAGATTAGAAGTCGGCCCAGAAGAATGTTCAGACCTCTGTTTGTACAGATCAAGAAATCTGTCAAATTTATGAAGAGATATTTACTTCTGAGACCTTTCACAAAATTTCATCTGCAATTCGAACCCAAACTCAGTTCAGTTCGGCCGGTTGCGTCACAATATGGATTTCAGGGAAACGATGGAATTTCAAGATTTGAAATTTTCAAGTTCTCAAAATTTTGAAAAAAGCCGACACAAGACCTCTGAATTCGATGATAATGATATTTCCGAGACTATTGTGCAGCATGGGTGTTAAAGATAAACTATACAAAGATTCAGCTTTACATATTATTTTTTTCAGCGTTCGTCTAGAGTTCTATCGTAGCATATTTAGTCCAGAAAGTGTGACTTTATTGGGAGCATCCGCTAAAGTGGTATTTTATCGGATTCAGCTCGGTAATACAATCCTTTTAATTTGGTATACAGGGCGAGGATTTTAAAGTGTTACACGGCGATATCTCAAAAACGACTTTGACTGTCTCAATGTAATGCAGGACAGGTCATTGGTAGGAAGGCGGACACATTTTGATGTAGCTTTGAAATGTTTATCCCATCCCATTTTTAAGGATTGGGGAGTAATTTTTGAATTTTAAATGGGATTATGCATCTTTCTTTATTATTAAATATACCCCACTTATTGCAGAGATATTACTTAGATTATTAAAACAAAATATTTTTAAAAAACCTTTATAGAACCTTTAAATAGAGAAGAGTTTCAGTAGTTTCAGCAGGATAAGGCACCACCTCGTTAAGCAAGAGAGACCGCCGCAATTATTTAATGTTTACTTTATTTTACTCCCTTATGCAAAGATTTGCCAAAAAATTTTGATTTAATGTTTTAGTAGTTTAGAAAAATTAATTCTTCCTAAATGGTTGCGTAAATATGTTATTGTTAACAACAAAGTTTAATGAAATCGATAAATGAAGGATCAGGTTATTAAATATCGTACTATTTATAAATACGTGGCCCACTTTAGGAATTTTGAATCAGTAGGTATCACTTATAAATGGACACTGCTTAGTACATAAGAAAGTTGAAAAGCACTGGAATAAGGCAATTTAACCAAGCCAAGCGAAATTCTGGAATTAACAAGGTGTATGTGTGTACATAAGATAAAAAAAGTTACACTGATAACAGGGGAGCATGTCCCAAAAAAAAACTAGCTACGTTTTTTTTTTAAATATCTCCGATATTTAAAAAAATTTGCACTAATTTGCCGCGGAAGAAATTACATGCAACGAACTGTCTTTCCGTCGAAGTGTGCCTGCGCCAAAATGTGTCTACGCCGAAGTGTTCCTACGCCGAACTGTCTCGCGCCAAACTTTCCTTGCGCCGTAACGGCCGCGGCGAGATGACCGCGTCTATTATTTCATCTTCGAAAAATTTGTTCACAGCGTCGAACACTAATTCGGGCCTCTGATCCAGACGTACTAATAATATTGTTGGGCATCATGAAATATACTGTCAGAGCTGCCAGAGCTGATATCGCAAAAACTTTTAATAATAAAAAATAAAATAGTTTAATAAAAGTACTGTGGATACAGGATACAGGGGTGAGTTAAAAACTGTTGATAACAGTCTGATTTTAACATCTTAAATAGTTTAAGGTATATTAAAGGAGCACTTCAGGCCGTTAGATTCTTTTAGCAATTTTATAGTTATTTACTTTGCAAGACTGTTACTTAGAACTTTACCTTCGAGCGATTAGTGAGCTTGTTATCCGTGCAAGCACGTAGGGTTCGTGTAATGGTCGAGCATTGTACAACGTTTTATGGTATACTGACTCATAAATCTTTAATAAACAATTCTTTAATTTACTGAAGCAGTAAATACGAACAGTACAATACGTAAGATATATATGAATGTTTTAAATAAATATGTATGTTGCTATGGTATTGATGATAACGAGCCCGTAATAGTTTTTATTTCCACTTCCTATGTAAATGACACTTTACAGGCATTTATGGTAACTAAGTAAATGAGTAGTTACAACTACAGCCCTGTAGAACTTTACGGTCCCCTAAAAGAGACCTGTAAGATTCTACAATGCTCAACAACAAAAACTAACTTGTTGCTTAACCGCAACAGCATGACAACGCCTAGCTATAAATTGTGCTACCGCCTTTGATTATAAAATGTCTTTTATATTTCATAAAAAAAAAGCTAGTGAAGGTGGAAATAAAACTTTGTACGCGACACGTTTTGCAATTAACCTTTACTGGTCTCACTGAATTATGGGGGCTCGCTCCTTCGTCGCTCGCCGCACAAACTTTTCAGCTCACCCGTAAAGATTAATTCACAAAACTTGTCACGTAAATCACTATTACGGGCTCCATGACAGAGTTCAATAAACAGATGTTTACGAGTCAGTATACCATAAAATATTTTTCACGTCACTTCATTAGCGTTTTATTGTTCAGTTAAGTAAGTCCTATAAAATCCCAGTTGAATTTGCAAAACGAAAACGTATCTCTCTGTTACATCAACAGTAAGCAGAGTTTAATTTCCAAGTCGAATAGATGAGATCAGATTTCTTCCCATACTGAATAGGGAGTGTCAGTTAGATTTTCAGTTGTCAGTTTACTTGCATAGGAGATTAACAACTGTGGTAGTTGACGAGGATATAAATGTTAATGTTCATGAACACATCAAAAATATTCAGGACGTTGTTGATATCAATTTTATAGGAAAGAAGCGCATTCTGCCAATAGGGTGTGTTTATTTTCTTGTTCGATAGTTGAAACATGGCTAAGAGTCATTTCTAGTATCTCTTAATATTGTCACGGCTACTATTCTAAAATTTAGCTTAGTCTGAAGGATTTTACACCCGCTTGTTTCTAGAACTTCGAAGATATTTAGCACCCGTTTGTTTCTAGAACTTCGAAGATCAAGCCTTTTGCTTATTGCTTCTTTATTTTAGTTTTAAATCAAGGCTCAGATCGGTATCAAGACTAAAATTTATAGCACTACACAGAAGAAAAACTATTTGCTTTGCGCTAGGGGCTTGTCTTGGGCGATGAAGATATTTAGCCGGGCCACATAAACACGATCGTGTAGCAGAGACCATTCAGCAGTAGAGACGTTTAGGTGCAAAGACAGTTAGACGCTGCGATGTATAGATGTCTGGAGCGGTTATGCGTAGCGTCTTATGGACTGTGTTATTAATTTTTAATAAATTCCTTTTGGAGTATTACCGCTTTATCCATTATTCGTGAATACTAAAACATGATATACAAAATGAAAATCGAACCATCTCCATGAGTCTCTGAATATTGATTAAATAGAAAAACAATCAAATTGAAGTCAGAAACAGAACCGTTACAATAAGCCAAAAGTGATACTTTTATTATTCTACCTAACATAACAAGTTGTGTAATGCACACCGCAACCGTGAGAAAAGTAGAGAAAATAAATGGGTAATATATTACTATGCAGCCGGTACCTGCGGGCTCTAGCATTTCCCTTGAGATTTTAAGTTTAGGGATGTTTAAAAGCAAGTATAAAATTTCCTCCCGTTATAGGTTGAATACAACTATAAAAGTTGAACGTAATAAGTAAATAGGTATCCTGTAAAGAATACTAAAAAGAAACTAGGTCAAAATTAATTCAAAAATTTGTATTTCGTCAAAACATAAAGAGAAAAAGAAAAACACTTTAAATCCAAAACAGAAACACGACAAGCATCAAATTGAACTAGAGCATTTCCGTCAAAAATAGGAACGTCAATCAAGGAACTGAGGAGTTTTTCAGATGTATTTTCCGCATTTACATTTTGTAAGAGAACGAAAAACACCAAAAGAAAGTTTTATCAGTGGGAGTTTTAAAGTAGGTAGGTAGGACCTTACAAATTTTAGGTTATTTCCTTATAAGATAACGTATAAGTATGAACTTATAACGTAGGCGTGTTTTAAAATTAAAAGTGAAATATTGTTAGTGAACTTTTTTAATTAAATAAAACCCTCTCGTAATTTAGCATTCAGTCCACATCCACCGACCTGATAATTACTGTAAATTAAATATAGCCATTGTTACAATCTGTAAATTGTTTCTAAAATACTTCATCTGACATTTAAATGGTTCAACTCAATTTTCACATTTAAACTGCTTGTTTAAAAGCAAAACAATCGCAGCACGAAGTGGAACAGTTGGGTATTCGGATTACAGTTTCAGATACGGGCATCGAAAACCCTTCGTTATTTATTAGGATTTTAGGAATTTTAATTACGCCGCGTTTACGTGCACGAGAATCTCAATAGACGCATTTGTTAAAAGTATCACTTTGGGATTCGAAAACCATATTTTAATCGAATAAATTTAATTAATTATGAAGAAATGGATATATAGTCGCATTTTACTGTTATTTGTGGTTCAATATATAATCCCTTTTAAGATTTTATTAAAATCTTATTTGAATTCAATTTTGCAACAAACAGTATTGATTGAGTTTCAAGTCTGCGAAGATGCTCTTTAAAACAAAGGTTTTATCAGCGTTTTCACAAATTATTTCAAGCTAAGGTACCTTCTCTTTAATTATTATCTAACTAATGTACAATAAAGTTATAAAATGTGATTAATGATAGATGATAATGAGTGAGGTAACAAGAACAAATTGCCAGTCAGTGGCAAATGTAAAGCAACAAGCGCAACCGCATGAGGCTTACCAGCTCTGTCAGACTTCATGTACTGCCGTCCCATCGGACTGAGGTTGGTCCGAAAGTCTGACACGAGACATTCTGTAGGCCATCAACACGTAACATATATGAGTTTATCTATAGTTTTTTTACATATTTTTAGTTATTAATTAAAGTATTCAACTTTTATGGAAATACTAAAATTGTGTTCAATTGTTGCACTGGTCTTTACGAGGAAAAGTAAATATAAAATTTATTTAAATATTAATAATGCAACTTCTACTATAGATGTAATTACTGTTTCGGTCACTTAATTTATAGTGGAGTAACCTTACGTTTTTATCTCGGAACCGGTTGAAACTATTCGGATTTTCATGATTCTTTTTTTTAAATCTTGTAAATACAAAACACTAAAACCTTTACAAATTAGAAATTGACGCTCAGATCGTGAAATGCGGTGAAACTCGAAAATCCTAAAGGTCTTCCAAGTGAACTAGTAGTGGTTGCTCGACCATCTCAGAACAGGATAATTTTTGGTGTGTTATCACACCTATTATTGGTAGTTCCAAACCACTATTAATTTATTTTTGTTATTTTTGATTTAAATACGGCAGCCATATTTGTTTCGTGGAGCAAGACGTTTCTTGCAGTTCTCTATGTAAACGAAAATCTCGATATCTCAAGAACGGTTGGTCGTAGAGACGTTTGGTAAAAACCGTTGTATTGCTCACAATTTGAACTACATTTGTCGTTGTAAACATAAATTTTGTAAGATGCTTCTTTATGGGTGAAATTTCACCCGAAGTTTAACACCTTTTCTGCAAAATTCCCGCTTTTTAGGGTGCCATATTTCCAGGAAAAGGTGCGGTTGTAGGGTTCATTTTCATTTTCGTAAAAATTTTAATTTTGATATTAGTATGAGGACATAGTTATGCTGAGTTAAAAGCTGTAAATAAATCTTGTAAATGACTGTAATACGTTCCAGTGATAAACTATGTATTTTTAGTATATGACCATCTACATTAGTAGTTAACTATCATGGTCAACTTTTAACATATAAAGGTTTTAATGTTTTATATTGTGGTGTAATCATTTCACCGAATTGAAAATTTTAGTAACAACCGAACGGAAACGTTAATACAAATATTTTTATATCGGATATAAATCAAAAAGAGGGACATGTTATGTCATGGGCATAATTAATACTATAAAGGGTATAAAGAGAACCACAGTTAAATTCATTAATACTTAAATTAAAACTTAAGAATAAAGACTTCATGCAAACATAACCTAGCTTTTTCATGCATAATAATAATAGGTTTCAATTTTAGAAAAAGGATATAAATTAGTTAGATTGTTTGATTATAATCATGTTTATGCAACCCATGTTACTTTGGGGCGGTTTTCCACTTGTTAGGAAGAAGTTTTTTCCATATTAAAATTTACACATTACGATGTTTAGCGTCAGATAGATTTTTATATTTTCCAGGAGGCCAGCTCAGTTTCATGCTGTTAATTTGCTGAAAATAGATAAATTAGGTCAATCATATTATGACTGATATAATACAATTAATCTTTGAATTTGTTTATAAGATTTCTGATCACTACAATTAATGAAGGTTCTGAAATTCTGTCGTTCGTGTTAATTTGACTCTTATAGACTTTTATCCTGCTTTTTCTCGCCATTGTTTTTATGTAAGTGTTTAGAGTATTGTATGCTGGCCATTTTGTGTATAATTTGATTAACATTGACTTAATATTCAATCAGATATTTGTATAAGCATTAATTGACTTATTTATAGTAGTTCGTACTGCAAAAATCATATTTATATTAAATTGTAAAGATATTTCTATGGATAAACAAATTGTATTACTTATATCATGTATTCCTGTGTTACGTTGCATTCTAACAAAACCAAAAATAACGATACATTTTAGTAAACGGAAAAGAAGCAATTTGTTCCGGTCCAGACCCTTGACCGAAGAAAGCCAAATTTCTAAGAATTCTACTAATTTAGGGTAGATGTTTGTTTATCGGTCCAGAATTCAGTTTGTTTCACAGTGCAGTGTAGCAAGGTCAAGAGAAGTGAATGTGTGAGCTTGTGCTTTATTATTGTGTTAAGGAAATTAATCAGTAAGTGTTGGTTTGTGTGTAATGATTCTTTGTTAGCTTTGATTTGTAATTGTGCATGATTTCGTAAGTCAGTAGGGGCAGGTTAACTGAATGATGCAGATATTAATTAATAAGATCAATTCTTGAATTGCATAAATATGTTGCGAATGGTTTTGCTTTGTTAGTTAACGAGTCCCTAGTTGGTGTCATTTATTTTGAGAGTCCGTGGGAGTGGCGACCCACCGTCGGTAGGGGTATGTTTACATACGACCTATGCGGACGGGTTCGAACTGATGGGGTAACGCTTTGCGTTACCTGGCCTTTATTTATTTATTTTTAGGAATATTGGCGGCGAATGGTTAGCGTCTCATTCGCATATTTTGTTCTCTGTGCACAAAGTGATGGGATAACGCTTTGCGTTTATCTGGTCCTTGTTTTAAAGAACATTGACGGTGGATGGTTGCGTCTCATTCACATTTTGGTCCTTTGTGTACGGAGGGTTGTCAGTGTCGAGCCAGGACCAACGCCAATGTAATGTTATTTTGCGTGACACCAATATTATTGTTTTTAACATGCAGTTGTATGGTGAATGTACATAAATGAGCTTACGTACAGAAACAAAAGGGTATTTAGCATGAGTCAATACTTACTGAGACGTGGTCTCATGCTGTTTATCTTTTATTACAGGAACGGACCAGTCAACGCCCTAGGGAATAACCATCCTCTTTCCCCCCTGTTTTTAAACGAATTAAACGATTTTAAGTTTATTACTCCTTATTGATGAGGTTAGCTAATTTAGTTTGTAATTTCAGTTCAATATATTTCAGTTATTTGTCTCTTTTAAATTAATTACATGTGCTTTCATGGAATAGACTTGCAAACGTTTATTTAATTATGTGTTTTATTTATTTTATTATTATTATTGGTTTATTAGTTTCTTTAATCACTAAAACCCTCCCTTCTCTCTAACACCTGTAGCTATTTTGTAAAGGATGAATATTGATTTGTTAAATTGTATATGTAATTAGATCGTAACGAGTTTTGTACATTGTCAAACGTTTTTCTTGAATATCTTCGTTACGATACATTTTAAGACTATGAATGTACAGATGTCAAGGGCTACAATCCTATAATAACAGAATTAGGATTAGTGACAATTAAAATCAGCTGTGCCGAATTAATGACGTCACAAGCTTACTCGATGTTCCGCTGTTTTGTAAAAATGTCATAGATTTCGTTTGTTTTGGCAGAAACTATATAGGCTGTGGCAAATTGTAACAAAATGAGTCGATAAAACATTGAAGGCAGAAGCTATGCCCGGCTCCGGATAAAATATATCTGTAATTTAAGGTTTGATAGTTAACCATATATTTTGACGCTTATGTCACATTATAAACAAAGTTAAAATAAATTGAAGTGTTACCTGAACATTTTTATAAGGATTAAAGGAAGATTTAATTATTGTGCAACAATTATTAGAAGTGAAAGTGATTGTTTTAATAAATTCCGATTGAATTTATTTTTCTTCATCGATCTACGTATTGACGATATTTATAGATAAGAAATCAGCTGACAGGTTCTGTCACAGTGTTACCACTAAAAGGATTTTTATATAAAAGGGAACTATTTTATAACGTACCAGGTTGGTTAAAATAAATGATTTTTGTTGAGTTTATAAATAATAATTAATTTATAAAGTTCATTCTTTAATACAAAATTATTTGGTTTAGTTTATTAAGTTCTTTTCAGTATTCATTTGATTTGAAGTAAATAAAACAACTAATTTTCTTTATATAAAATTTATTTTCATTTGACAAATAATTTTTTTTTATTTATAAACAAATTTCATTTGTGTTGATTTGTTCAAACGAATGACCGTAGTTATCCTATGTCAGATCTCTACTATTATTTATAACGTTTGAGCAAACCTGAGAAGTCATTTTATTTGTAATTGTGAACATTTGTATTATCTTGAAAAAAAATTTTATTTTTATTTTGACGTTCTATTTGGATTTTTATTTTTGTTTGTTAAATAAAGTTTTTGTGTTTTCAATTTTACATATGTGTTTAATTGATGTTAATACAAGCATCCAGCGTTCTTTTCTCTTAAATTCAGAGTTCAGTAGCAGTTGTCCAGCCTGCAGGAGCTTTAGAACTTACGATATAAGCCTTTCTTTCTTTCCAGGAATAAAAGTATATAAGAGTCTCGTAATCCAAATAATTTATGCTTTACTGAGCAAACCTGAGCTAGCTGAGAGGAATAAAGAAGAATATTTGTGGTGTATTTTCTCAATTTAATCCACCGTATATAATTTATGTTTATATTTGGAACGGTGGATATTATTTTATATTTTATTCTTTCAAAGACACCGCAATATGTACGACATTTAAAAAAAGTCATTCATATCCAAGTAGTTTCAACCGGTTCTGAAATAAAAACGACGAGCTTTTTCTTCATTTTTGGGCAACTTTGGACCTCAATATCTCTGATGGGCACTGATGGAATTTTGTTATATTATGTGCATATGAAGCAGTATATAATCTTTAACTGCGGTAAAAATTTTAACTTTGATATTAGTGTGAGGACAGCGTTTTGCCCAGTTGAAGACTGTAAATGTAAACCATCTCCATTAGTAATTTCTGAGTAAATGTACTTTGTCCTGATGCTAACATTGGTTCGGGAATTATTATTACTATTATTATATAGTTACATGCTACTGATAAAACTCCTTGCAGTGATAACTAAAGTTATTAATATTATAAGGAGCTTTTTCCATGTATTTTTTTCCGTGGTCAATTTTCCTCTCAATCCGTGAATGACAGCTAACATGAGCACAACTCTATACTCACGCTAATATCAAAGTTAAGATTTTTACTACAGTTTGCCATTACATAGTGCTTAAATTGCAAGAAATATAAAATACATACAAGGCCATCAGAGATATTAAGATCCAAAGTTGCCCAAAAAAAAGAAAACAAGAATTTCAAAAGCCCATAAATACCAAAATAGTGCAGTTTCAGACTTCAAATATTTTAAATATAAAGTATTCCTAATTGTGCACCTTCTTAGAAAAAATGAACTCTGAAATCTCACCTTTTCCTGGAAATATGGCACCCTAAAAAGCGGGAATTTTGCAGAAAAGGTGTTAAACTTCGGGTGAAATTTCACCCATAAAGAAGCATCTTACAAAATTTAGGTTTAGAACAACAAATGTGGCTCAAAGTTTTCAAACGGTTTTTACCACACGTCTCTACCATCAACCGTTCTTGAGATATCGCGATTTTCGTTTACATAGAAAACTGCAAGAAACGTCGTGCACCACGAAACAAATATAGCTGCCATATTTAAACCAAAAATAACAAAAATAAATTAATAGTGGTTTCGAACTATCAATACATAGGTGTGATAACACGCAAAAAATTATCCTGTTCTGAGATGGTCGAGCAACCACTACTGGTCCACTTGGAAGACCTTTAGGTTTTTCGAGTTTCACCGCATTTCCCGATCTCAGCGTCAATTTCTAATTTGTAAAGTGTTACGTTGCATTCTAACAAAACAAAAAATATGTAAAGATACATTTTAGTAAACGGAAAAGAAGCAATTTGTTCCGGTCCAGACCCTTGACCGAAGAAAGCCAAATTTTTAAGAATTCGACTAATTTAGGGTAGATGTTTGTTTATCGGTCCAGAATTCAGTTTGTTTCAGAGTGCAGTGTAGCAAGGTCAAGAGAAGTGAATGTGTAAGCTTGTGCTTTATTATTGTGTTAAAGAAATTAATCAGTAAGTGTTGGTTTGTGTGTAATGATTCTTTGTTAGCTTTGATTTGTAATTGTGCATGACTTCGTAAGTCAATAGGGGCAGGTTAACTGAATGATGCAGATATTAATTAATAAGATGAATTCTTGAATTGCATAAATATCTTGCGAATGGTATTGCTTTGTCAGTTAACGAGTCCCTGGTTGGTGTCTTATTTTGAGCGTCCGTGGGAGTGGCGACCCACCGTCGGTAGGAGTATGTTTACATACGACCTATGCGGAGGGGTTCGAACTGACGTGGTAACGCTTTACGTTTACCTGGCCTTTGTTTTTAGGAATATTGGCGGCAAATGGTTAGCGTCTCATTCGCATATTTTGTTCTCTGTGCACAAAGTGATGGGATAACGCTTTGCGTTTATCTGGTCCTTGTTTTAAAGAACATTGACGGTGGATGGTTGCGTCTCATTCACATTTTGGTCCTTTGTGTACGGAGGTTTGTCAGTGTCGAGCTAGGACCAACGCCAATGTAATGTTATTTTGTGTGACACCATTATTATTATTGTTTTTAACGTGAAGTTGTATGGTGCATGTAGATGAGCTTATGTACAGAAACAAAAGGGTAGTTAGTGCATGAGTCAATACTTACTGAGACGCGGTCTCATGTTGTTTATCTTTTATTACAGGAACGGACCAGTCAACGCCCCTAGGGAATAGCCATCCTCTTCCCTTTTTTTAATTAATTATTGTTCAGGTTAGCTACTTTAGTGTGTTTGTAATTTCAGGTGAATATATTTCAGCTAATTGTCTCTTTTAAATTAATTATATGTGCTTTCGTGGAATAGATTTGCAAACGTTTATTTAATATTTGTATTTTATTTATTTTTTTTATATTATTGGTTTATTAGTTTCTTTAATCACTAAAACCCTCCCATCTCTCTAACAAAAGGTTTCAGTGTTTTATATTTACAAGATTTTAAAAAAAGAATCATGAAAATCCGAATAGTTTTCACCGGTTCCGAGATAACGCGCTTTTTTGCCTAACGCTCCTCCACTATTAATAATTTCGATAACAATTCATGTTACGTATATGTCAATCAATTCAACCAATGGTTAAACTTCAAGTAATACATTAACGGCCAATCACCTGTGATTAGACTGGAAATCAAGCTGTCCTTGATTTTCGCGTTTTTGAATTGTTAAGCCAGCGGATACCGCTGTGACACCCCAATTTCTTATAAATGTCTATAGAGACTTTACTAAATAAATTGCAGCCGATATAAACCCCTCCTATAATTTTCTAGTAGTTTTTATATAAGATTTTCGGAAATCGGAGCATCTCTAATGGCAGTGTATTCTTAATTGCATTTAACACGGAAAATTCTTTGCTTTTATAGATTTTTATTTCTTCTCAGCATTTCATGTTATTCACATATGAAGTTTTGCGAATTTGCGACCAGGAATACTCGAATAACATCAGGGGTGTCGGAAGTACGGGTCAGAGGGGGTGAACAGCCCCCTTATTTTATCTTATATTCAAACGTAAAGAATGAATTAAAATGTAAATTTTCTCAAGAATCTGTTAAGAAGAATAATTAGTAAAAAATACAATGAGAGAACGAAGCGTTTTGAAAAGTATATCTATTTGACCCTGCCTCACTACCAGAGGCATGTAAAACAGTTGATTTCCACTTTCTATGTTGTAAATTGTTCAAATTCTCAATTTTATAATAATGCAACTTTATATGCATTAATAGTAAAGGAATCTTAATACAGTCCTGTGTAGTTCAACATATTTCAGTTGGGTTAAAAATAGGACGACATTTCGAATTAAAAAGGATGTTTTCTTTAACACCAAAGGTCACTCCGAAGTGTTGAAATACAGATGATCAATACAGATGAAATTATTTTTAGAATAATAATGCTGGTTTTATCTTAAAGCAAATGACGTCTTCGTAAATATCCAAGTGCACTGTAAAAGCAATCTCACATTTACAATTTGTTTTTCGTAGCGAAAATACAGACAAAATTAAGTTTAGAAAAATACCCCCAAATAATATCGTTTTTTAACAAAGGAATTTAATGTCAAAAAAGACATTTAGCTTAAATTTATAGATCCTGGACGTGCCTATTTATATGAATAGATTTTTCTGCACGCAGACAAATAAATAACGCGACTTGAAACCACCTGCAAAATATCGAGTTTCACCCTAAGAAGCAGATTTTAGGCGGAAATGTCCCGCGAAAAAACCGGTTAAAGACGAAGCGAAGGCGAGGTCAAAGGCGATGGCAGAAGTTGTTATTTTTATGTAGGGATTTTGTCCTGCATATTGGTTTAGTTTGCTAAATGATCGTCCATTAAGCCAGTAGTGTAAATTTTACAATATGAAATAAAAATTTAGTACAAAATACTTATTACATAATAGAATCAAAATAATCAAATAAACTAAAGACTACCTTTGTAAGTATGCATATAATGATGACGTATTCTAAATTTCTAGAAAAACTAGACACTTTTATAAAGAATAGAATTTCTTCAGAAATGAAAAACAAAAAAGTTTCCTATATGACTCATACTTTTTGCTGGGTCCCGTAGGTATACAGAATCCGGCGCGGATATAGGATATAGAAAACTAAGTAATTCTATTAGAAAATTGAAAATTCATACAAATCGCTATTCGAAAGTCATAGCACTTCCGAGTACACCGGAAGTAGCCATTAGTTTTTATATTTAAATAGGACATGGTATTTTTTTACTTCATTTTTGGATTCTACGTGAAATTTAACGAAACTCTTCTTGAAGATACCATAGACTAAAACTGACAGTTTTTGAAATATTTTCGATTTTTCTGAAAATTTTCGAAAAATCGTCATCACCTTAATCATAATATTTCATTTAACTAGAAATTAGATTAAGCTAGAAACTTAACGTAATATGGCAACAATTATTGAGACCTGACAATATCTGCCACGAACGAGAAAACTTTGTGAACATTCACAGGATGTTTAAAATTAAGCGACCAACCAAAATAAATTTAACCGTCAATAAGTCTCTTATTTAAAATAGAACACCTTTATTATATTCTTTTTCGGCCTGTATTAGTATTTCTTATACCTAAATCTAACCGTTTTCAGGATACTTACTTTTATTAAAATTATCATATTAAGTAGAATAATCAAGCAGCAGAAAGTAGCCTTTGGAAATGCAATTTCATGTGCCTATTATTGTTGTGCTAAGCAGTTCTTATTATTATGCACTAATTAGAATTAATAAACATATTAGCCAATCGAAACTATTTATTACAAAAATAATATCAAAAAATGTCAACAAGGAGCATACGTCCTGTCTTGTTATCACTAAAGATCAGCCACTAGTTACGACGATAGTAGTTTGTACAACGTGTGTGGAAATGATATCCATATCGCACGAAAACAAAGATAGAAACACAACGCCGAAAGCGTAGTGCCTCAATCGTCCGAGAGTGGTATAGGTATTTCACTTGTTGGACAGTATGTTTTTTCTTTGACTAAGCAAAACAATTAAAAACTATATTGTACATCTCATTCAGAAATCGAATATAGGGTCGCTATGCATATTCCCGACGAACACAAAGACACAAGTACGCGGCACGCCATAATAGACAAACGGGTAAGGAAAAACAGCGTGGACGCTAGTTACGCTCGTTGCCATTACATTACTCGCTGCTCTCGCAGACACCAGGACTGCACAGCGAGACGGCATTTTATGTGTATTCCAATCGAGCATGCCACTTATGTAGATCGCGGACCGAAACAACTACACAACACGTCGACACGACATGCTATGTGTGTTATGGAGAAAAACAGCACGACACGATACGGCACGCTATGCGTATTTCGAAAAGCCACACCGATACGGCACATTATGTGTATTCCAGACGAGAATGGCACGCTGTATGTATCGCGTACAGAAGCGACATGGCACGCTATGTGTATTCCCGACCAATGCAAAGACATAAGTACGCGGTACGCCAGGAACAGTTGCGATCATTCGCTAAGGAACGATGAAAAAATAGTGATCACCAGTTTTTCAGTTTTTCTACAACGTACGCTGCTGTAACTCGACCTAGTTTCTGAACTGGACAATTATATGTTAAAATAATTAAATGTTCTTGAATACCATATAATAATCTTACATTTAAATTGTACAAAAAAACTGGAAAATCGGCGGTAACGCTTTTTTCATCGTTCCTTAGCCAATGATCGCAGCTGCACATTGCTGAAATAGACAAACAGGGAGCAGAACACAGCTTACGCACAATTAACACGTTGTTTTATCAGTATGCAAAAAGTGTGTGATCTATAACGTTTGTATAAGTATCTCGACCGATTCCAGACTGTATATTGCGGTGTCTTTGAAAGAATAAAATATAATATAATATCCACCGTTGCAAATATAAACATAAATTATATACGGTGAATTAAATTGAGAATACACCACAGATATTCTTCTTTATTCCTCTCAGCTAGCTCAGGTTTGCTCAGTAAAGCATAAATTATTTGAATTACGAGACTCTTATTTACTTTTATGCCTGGAAAGAAAGAAAAACTTATATCGTAAGCACTAAAGCTCCTGCAAGCTGCACAACTGCTGCTAAACTCTGAATTTAAGAGAAAAGAACGCTGGATGCTTGTATTAACATCAATTAAACACATATGTAAAATTGAAAACACAAAAACTTTATTTAACAAACAAAAATAAAAATCCAAATAGAACGTCAAAATAAAAATAAAAATGTTTTTCAAGATAATACAAAAGTTAAATTGAGAAGTGACTTCTCAGGTTTGCTCAAACGTTATAAATAATTGTAAAGATCTGACATAGGATAACTACGGTCATTCGTTTGAACAAACCAACACAAATGAAATTTGTTTATAAATTAAAAAAAAATTATTTGTCAAATGAAAATAAATTTTATATAAAGAAAATTAATTGTTTTATTTACTTCAAATCAAATGAATACTGAAAAGAACTTAATAAACTAAACCAAATAATTTTGTATTAAAGAATGAACTTTATAAATTAATTATTATTTATAAACTCAACAAAAATCATTTATTTTAACCAACCTGGTACGTTATAAAATAGTTCCCTTTTATATAAAAATCCTTTTAGTGGTAACACTGTGACAGAACCTGTCAGCTGATTTCTTATTTATAAATATCGTCGATACGTAGATCGATGAAGAAAAATAAATTCAATCGGAATTTATTAAAACAATCACTTTCACTTCTAATAATTGTTGCACAATACTTAAATCTTCCTTTAATCCTTATAAAAATGTTCAGGTAACACTTCAATTTATTTTAACTTTGTTTATAATGTGACATAAGCGTCAAAATATATGGTTAACTATCAAACCTCAAATTACAGATATATTTTATCCGGAGCCGGGCATAGCTTCTGCCTTCAATGTTTTTTCGACTGATTTTGTTACAATTTGCCCCAGCTTATATACTTTCTGCCAGAACAAAAGAAATCTATGACATTTTTTCAAAACAGCGGAACATCGAGTAAGCTTGTGACGTCATTAATTCGGCACAGCTGATTTTAATTGTCACTAATCCTAATTCTGTTATTATAGGATTGTAGCCCTTAATACAAAGATCAAAAAAGTATTGTACATCTATGGTCCTAAAATGTATCAAAACGAAAATATTCAATGCTCAAATGTACAAAACTCGTTACGATCTAATCTATATATATATATATATATATATATATATATATATATATATATATATATATATATATATATATATATATATATATATATATATAAAAGGGAAAGATTGTCTGTCTGTCTGTATATATGTATGTATGCGATTTTCTCCGCAACCACTGGACCGATGAAATTGGTGTCATTGGAAAGGTCTTGGCCCAGAATAGAAAATAAGACCAAATTGGACTCTGATCGGCCATCGTGGTCCGAAATAACAGCGAAAACCCATATATGGAAGTTAAAAATGGGTACTGAGATTGATGTGAATAGATATGTTGTCAATTGTCAAATTTGGTAATTTGACAATTACAAAAAGTAAAAACATGTAATTTCAATAAAGCGTAGCAAAGCGCGCCGGGTATTTGCTAGTTACATATACAATTTAACAAAGCAAGGTTCATCCTTTACAAAATAGCTACAGGAATACATGATATAAGTAATACAATTAATTTATTCATAAGAACATCTTTACAATTTAATGTAAACGTTGTTTTTACAGTCTACGAACTACAATAAATACCAATTAATGCTTATACAAGTGCCAGCTTAAATATTAAGTCAACGTTAATCAATTTATGCACAAAATCTCCAGCATACAGTACTCTAAACACTTACATAAAAACAATGGTGAGGAAAAGCAGGATAAAAGCCTATAAGAGTCAGTCAACACGAAACGAGAGGATTTTATACCTTCTTTAATTGTAGTAACCAGAAATCTTTTAAACAAATTCAAAGATTAATTGTATTGTATCAGTCATAATAAGATTATCTATTTAATCTAATTAATCTATTTTCAGCTAATTAACAATGTGAAACTGAGCTGGTCTCCTGGAATATAGAAAAATCTATCTGACGTTAAATATCGTAATGTGTAAATTTCAATATGGAAATTACTTCCTCCTAACAAGTGGAAAACCGTCCCAAAGTAACATGTGTTGCATAAACGTGATTATAATCAAGCAATCTAACTAATTTATATCCTTTTTCTGAAAATGAAACCTATTATTACTATGCATGAAAAAGCTAGGTTGCGTACCGCCCTATAAATCAAGAGACAAATCAATTAATTCCAATAAAAAAATTGAAATTAAACCCCTAAGAAAGCTCTCTTGGTAACAAATTTACATAACCATTTGCTGTGCACTCTCCCCCCCCTTTTTTTACCGTAATAATATTGTATATTAAGCAACTTCCTCTTACCTCTTTAAACTTATCTCTTACAACCATACTAGTTCGCGCGATATTCGTCTTTATAATATTAATATAAAAATATAAATTTAAGCATGGAGCTTTTACCACGAACTGTTGATAATTGTCGATATTTACCGATGGGAACCAGCAAAGCTAAAACGATGGATTCCGTTCTGTTTTGCAGTTTCAAAGATCAAAAGATCAAGTTCAAAAGAAAGTATCGCCGATGTCGTAACTCAAAAACAAAAGACAATCTAAGGGTGACCATTACAGAAAATACATAAATCTTGATAAAAGATATATTCCAATAGTTCCAGACTTTATACTTGCACTGTTTAGTGCTCTTCTCGTAAGGCGGGTTATAATTATTTACAATCCAAAGAGTTTATCCTACGTTAATGCTTTTTCTGCTGAAAATTTTGATATAATATTTTATTTCATACTGTATCGTATTATCCATGTTTCCGTTAATGTTCACCTTCACCAGCGTTTTTTTATTAATTGTACGTTTTTTATAAAAAGACATTTTGTATTCATATGCGGTAGGACAACGGTAGTTAGACGTTGTCATAGTGTTGTGGTTAAGCAACAAAGTAGTTTCCATTAACTTTTTGTTGATGAGCATTGTAGAATTGTACAGGTCTCTTTAGGAGCCCGTAAAGTTTTACAGGGCAGTTAAGTTGCATATAAAGTGTCGTTTACATAGAAAATGGAAATAATAGTTATTTATTATACAAGCGTTTAAAATAAAGGTTTAATGAGCGTATAGTATAATCCTTGAGCGAGTAAGCGCGAGAGGATTAATATACGTGAATTAAAAATTAAACCTTTATTTTGAACGCGAGTGTAATACAACTGTTTATTCAATTTTGCTTCTATAAATTCTTTTTTAAGGCCAACCATTAATAGTTAAATTACAAGCGAAGTTCGAGAACTCACGCATTTTTTAGACAATTACAATTATCGCATCGTCATGATAGTGTTGTATCATAGCAACGAGGGAATGTTTACAAATAATACGAAAAATTCGAAAAAGTGTAATAAACGTTTTCCAAAAATTTGTTCAGAGAATTCCTACTAAATAAAAATTAATGGTGTTAATCCAAGCAAATAAACATGCCTTTATAAGGCAAAATGAATAAAAGTTTTTTCTGGATTTAAATAAAATAAATCAACTGAACAATGATTTAGTATTCAGTTATCATGGACATACGTTTTTCATAGATATCTATGTTTTGAATTCGACTAATGGTTGCCAATATATGTATGCTCGTTTTTTATAGATGTCTATATTTTAAATTTGGAAATTTATTTTATATAATTTTTTTAATTAAATTACATTAACCCAATAATCCAATAATTAACAGTATAACATACAACGCATTACGTCATACGTCCTGGAAATGTTCTTACAGACTACTTCAAAAAAGCAATATCTTTTATTGCAACCAAACTTTTTTTTGGTTTTTCAGAATAGTTATTATATACTGTTTAAAACAGAAACTAATAAACTGTTCATAAAATCTTAATCTAAGTTATAGCCTACAAAATATTTCAGCTTTAATAGAGAAAGCATTATCAAAAGGTAAAATCTTAGACCTATAAATCGCTATGGCCCGCCTTACGAGAAAAGCACTGAATGACTACTCAGTAAATGATGACAGATTACCAAACGCATCTTTCTAGTTTTCAACATTACTTTCGGCATTTTTTCAGAAGCGGAACTGGATATAACCTTGATTAACGAAAACTATCTTAACTAATATGTATAATGATAAGTTTATTCAAGTGCGTCAACGAGTAGCTTTTTAATTTTTTGGTACTTTGTACTTTTTTCGAGACTTCAATTATAATGGGAAATTATGAGAAAATAAGTTATTTACGTTATAAGTCCTAGAAATGGAATTTTACAATCGAGGAAGATGTTACGGAACATCGAAACGAGACTGTAAGAACATTTCCAGAACATTGACAATGTGTTTTATTTCTTTCTGCAATTATTGGATTATTATTGGTTTAATAAATTATATAAATTTCCGAATTCAAAATATGAGCATCTATGAAAAACGAGTATTATATAATGGCAACTATTAGTCAAATTCAAAATACGCACATCTCTAAAGAACGATTGTTCATGGTAACTGAATACTAAATCATTGTTCAGTTAATTTCTTTTATTTAAATCCGGTAAAATCTTTTTTTTTAAATCGGCATGAAAGTCTTTCTTGCCGGACTAATTTGCGTCTTGAAAGTTAAACTTTTACTAACTAGGCATGAAAGTAAAATTTTCATGACTAGTCTTTTTTACTTTCTATTCTATTCATTTAAGTAGGTACAAAGAAACTGAAACTTTATTTAGAAACAACGAACTAACAACAAACTAATAGCGAACTAACAACGAACTAATTATAAATATTAATGTTAATATTTGTATTTTGAACATTTGAGACATTTATCCCAGATAAAGCAGCTTTTGTGGATGAAGAAATGGCAACAGTATTTTCCTCGGTACCAGTTATCGCATCTCCCGAAATGGATAGCTCATTATGATCCGCAGTTTTGTTACTTCTTTCACACAACATTCCACACCTTGAATTTTTCTAGCAGTTTCGCGTTTATTTTCTGTTGATTCCGCTATGTAACCTTCCGCCACACCGCTAGAAACCCATCCGCCATGTCGCTTAAGGTCGGATATATCGAATCCAGCATCAACTAATAAAGTTGCCGATGTTCGACGTAAGCAGTGTCCGGTATATTCAGTACAATTCGGTAAACCAAGAAAAGCTGCTACTTTACTAGGTATTGTCTCAATCGTATGTATGCCCACAGCTTGAACGCTGCATTTTCCCTTCTTATAATTTACAAACGCCTGTGTGGCGTATGAGCCGGACGTAGTGCTAAATATTTGCGATAAAGGCTCAAGTTGATTTGCTGGTTTCCGTCAATAACAATAAAGCGTCTTGCTTTGTAAGTTTTAGAATAGGGAATGGTCACCATTAAAACATTGCCTTTATCATCGATGTCATCAAGTGTCATCTTTGCTAATTCATCGCAACGACAGGCACCCGCTAAACCTACAATTAACGCAACCTGAAAAAAAGTATTAGATCCGTCTGTGCAAAATAATTATGAACACTTACTTTCATCATAAGATAGGTATCGTCAGAAGCCTTAAGAAGAAAATCATCTACTTCGTTTCTAGAAAACACTCTGGATTTTTTTGCCTGATATCCCACAGATGCTCTTTTAAGATACGCTTTGAGTTTGGAAAACTTGGAAATATTCACGTTTTCTTTAACTAGGAGCATGGATCTTAACATGGAATATACACTCCATAGGGTTGACGATTTATATTTCTTATTTGCCTCTGCCATATAAGCTAGAAGGACGTCTTCACTAGTTTTCTTCACTTTTTTAGTGATACACCACTTTTTGAATGTATCGTACTCTTTTTCGTACCGGTGCTTGGACTTTTCTGGTAATAAATTTGCCACAGCGGCGGTCGCAGCTTCGGTTATGCATATCGGAACATCACCATCATCAAAATCTTCGTATTCCGACATCGCTTCCAAATAGAAAATTACAAGCAGCAACAACACAAAACACACAATGGCGTCGAATTTTTCACTTTGTTTACTTGTCTTGTCATGACAACGTTTGGCAGAGCTGTGATGATTTATGCAAACCTAATTTTCTCTATGATGTAAAGCTTCTACAAATCCCGATTAAAAAAAAAATAATACATTACTCGTCATGAAAGTGTCTCTGCAGACTCGGAGGCTTGAAGAAGTACTCGGACGCTTCGCATCCTCGTATTCTTCAAGCCTCCTCGTCTTCAAAGTATCACTTTCATGGCTCGTGATGTAATATACTATTATTTCCACTTTCTATGACAATGACACTTTACATGCATTTATGGTAACTAAGTAAATGAGTAGTTACAACTACAGCCCTGTAAAGCTTTACGAGCTCCTAAAAAAAACCTGTAAAATTTTACGATGCTCATCAACAAAAAGCTATGGAAACTACTTTGTTGCTTAACCACAACACCATGACAACGCCTAGCTATAAATTGTGATAACGACTTTGATTACAAAATGTCTTTTTATAAAAAATATAAAATTTATAAAAAAAACGCTGGTGAAGGTGGAAATAAAACTTTGTGCGCGACACGCTTTGCAATTAATATTTACTGGGCTCGCTGTATTATGGAGGCTCGCTCTTTCGCGTTCGCCCCACAAACTTGCCAGTTCACCCGTAAAGATTAATTTACAGAGCTTTGCAAGTAAATACGATAATACGATACAGTATGAAATAAATAAGTTTTTTGAAGTAATGGGTGTGTAATTTAATCTTAGTAGGATGCATTGTTCTGGTCTGGCCTTTGGCATGCAACGGGAACATTCCTAAGATTGGCGCCAAGGTGTCTATCGAGCGAGAAAATATTTTTATATAGGGCCATTCCATGCGAAAACGATCACTAAAATGAATCGATCTCACGGATCTCAATGAAAATCAATTATGAGGTAGTAATTAACTAAAGAACATAACTTTCATTCATCAATTTGCTAGATTACGTAGAACTTCGAAAATATTTAAACTGAAAAAATTATCAAAACTGCTTGCACGTCTTTAAAGAAATATAAATATCTCGAAAAGTATTTATCCTAGAACAAATATTTTTTTATATATTGCTCACAAGAAGACGGGCTTTTTGGACGGCATAATAATTTTTTATTACCAAACGTATTTTTATTTTTTTCTAAACGAAATATTTTAAAAATGCAGAAAAATCGGTGTGGTCACATTTTTAAAAATCTGAAAAAAAATTGTACAGATTCTTTGAACATTTCTGTATTTAAATGCAAAATGGCAAACTGGACGTTTTAATACTTTTGGCAGGACAAATTTTCAAAGACAGCGTTACAGGCAGCCGGCGGAGCATTCTTAACGGCCAGCCGGCGCAACCCGCATTCGCTACCTTCTAGTATGTAATAATACAGTTACCATATTACTTGTCTTAACTAATGCACATAAGATAAATGTATATCTGTGTCAATATGATTATACCTACTGATTAGTTAATTACTTATATATTTAAATCGATTTCTTCGGATGTGTTACATAAAGCATTTTTCTTGCGGCCGTCAAAGATAAATATTTTAGGCAACTAAATATTATAATGCAAGAGCTTTAAGCACCATTTTTGTTTACACAAAATGCGTTCTTTTTTATCCTAAATTTAAAAAATAGATGTTTACTGGGTTAGATTGGGTGCTATTGAAGGTAACAACTAGCAACCAGTCATCAGCTTACGTTGTATTATCTTATTAAAATCCAGTCATCGGTCTAGTGTCAAATTTATTACCGTCAAACACTACAGACCAAACTGTAGGTTTATTGCAAATTCAATATTAAAACTTATGACACACGTGAGTTAATGATATTATCCACTCAAAAAATTATCATAATATCTTAATTAACTCACTTGTACCATAAATACCTATTACTGATCTATATTGTAGGTTTTAATGTTTAATAAGGTCAGTTGCGGTAATTGGAGCGATGGGGTAACTGGAACTTTGCTTAATAAAAGGTAAAACCATCGTTAAGCGTCTATGAGAATTATGTGAATTTTTATCGACTATACCCTATACACGTAAGCTGATGATTGGTTGGTAGTTGTTACCTTCAGTAGCACCCAATCTAACCCAGTAAACATCTATTTTTTAAATTTAGGATCAAAAAGAACGCATTTTGTGAAAACAACAATGGTACTTAAGCTCTTGTATTATAATATTTTAGCGTCTTTAACGGCCGCAAAAAAAATGCTTTATGTAACACACCCGAAGAAATCGATTTAAATATATACTAAGTAATTAACTAATCAGTAGGTATAATCATATCCACACAGATATACATTTATCTTATGTACATTAGTTAAGACAATCCGCTGGTAATATGGACCGTATTATTACATACTAGAAGGTAGCGAATGCGGGTTGCGCCGGCTGGCCGTCAACAATGCTGCGCCGGCTGCCTGTAACGCGGTCTTTGAAAATTTGTCCTGCCAAAAGTATTTAAACGTCCAGTTTGCCATTTTGCATTTAAATACAGAAATCTTCAAGGAATCTGTCCATTTTTTTTCAGATTTTTAAAAATGTGACCACACCGATTTTTCTGCATTTTTAAAATATTTCGTTTAGAAAAAAATAAAAATACGTTTGGTAATAAAAAACTATTATGTCGTCCAAAAAGCCCGTATTCTTGTGAGCAATATATAAAAAAAATATTTGTTCTAGGATAAATACTTTTCGAGATATTTATATTTCTTTAAAGACGTACAAGCAGTTTTGATAATTTTTTCAGTTTAAATATTTCCGAAGTTCTACGTAATCTAGCAAATTGATGAATGAAAGTTATGTTCTTTAGTTAATTACTACCTCATAATTGATTTTCATTGAAATCAGTGAGATTGACCTATTTTAGTGATCGATTTCGCATGGAATGACCCTATAGACAAAGAGATTTTGTTCGCACCTTAACCCGAAGCATCTTAACAATATTATTCGTTGCTAGTGACGTGACAAGATAATTTTTGTCTTTTTTTTCTCGAAGTCTCCCCATAACTTATAACCTATATTAGGAAACTGTTTATTTGTAGATAAGAAAACGTTAAGGGTTACCCGAAGAAGCTCCAATATCTTCCAGCCAATGCTACTGGATAGCTTTTTTATTGTTTGCAGCCTTACTTTGTGGAACTCCATAATCATGAAATAAATAAAGATTATTAAAAGTTTCACAGTTTTATTAAAATACAACCTGACAATATTGTTTCGACAGCTATGCTGTCATTATCAAAGGTAATATAATTATAAACAAACACGTCGCTAAGGTAGATACAAAAATAGGTAACTAGATAAAATAATAATAATAATCAGAATTAAATATCTAATACTTCCAGTAACGGAGAATTACTGAGCTCAAGTTGTTCATTCATTAAAGGTACCCTGAGTTTGTGTTTGTATATCTCAAAGGCTTCTAAAATGTCTAATTTGCGTTTGTTATTACAAAAATGTAGGAATTTAATATTATTTTGAGGAGTCATTGTGTGATTTTGTTCTAAAAGGTGTTTGGCGTAATTCGATTTTTCAGGATGTTTAATTTTGTAATGACGTACGTGTTCTTTACAGAGCTTTAACTATTTCACTAACAAAATCAGATTTTAGCAAAGAGATATCAACCATTAAACAACTAGCACATGCAAATCATTACAATCCGAACATGATTGACACTTAATTAAACAAAAAGATTATAGGTTAGCTCTCAAAAGAATATATCCCATTGACAATCAAACAGAAGACACAAATTACATATCTATACCATATTTTGGCAAAATATCAGAAAAAAATTGCACATATACTAAGAAAAACCAACAATTATAAAATAACATTTAAAACCAACACTAACACTTTTTCATTTTTATTTAATGCTAAAGACAGAACAAATGACATCATGAAAACGGGCATTTACCGTTTAAATTGTTCTTTTTGTAGTTCGGTATATATTGGACAAACACTTCGAAATTTTGACATAAAATATAAAGAACACGTACGTCATTACAAAAATAAACATCATTAAAATCGAATTACGCCAAACACCTTTTAGAACAAAATCACACAATGACTCCTCAAAATAATATTAAATTCCTACATTTTTGTAATAACAAACGCAAATTAGACATTTTAGAAGCCTTTGACATATACAAACACAAACTCAGGGTACCTTTAATGAATGAACAACTTGAGCTCAGTAATTCTCCGTTACTGGAAGTATTAGATATTTAATTCTGATTATTATTATTATTTTATCTAGTTACCTATTTTTGTATCTACCTTAGCGACGTGTTTGTTTATAATTATATTACCTTTGATAATGACAGCATAGCTGTCGAAACAATATTGTCAGGTTGTATTTTAATAAAACTGTGAAACTTTTAATAAATAATCTTTATTTATTTCATGACTACTGGATAGCAATTGTAACATACAGAGTGAATATTAAGTATGGAACGCCTCAATTATCTCGGAAATCGCTTGCACGATTTTTATAGATTTTGGTATGCAAGGGTCTTGTGATACGGCCGGTATTATGGTGGTATTTACATTGTTGTCAGATCTTTCTTTTTTCCGGAATAATAATGAACTTTCTTATTTCAAATGGATCACCCTGTATATTTTTTGCTTTTTGAAATCCATAAGAAATACTGATTATTTTTCATGTAATGTTCCCTATACCTAAATGCCATAATTTTGGAGTTATAGCTACATTTACATTATCTCCGCCGAAGTTAAAATAATACATTTAGATGGCTATGATTGAATAAACTCGTTTAATTTGAATAATACAGTAAAGGCGATTACAGCAGATGCTCAAAATGTTGTCCATGTACTTCCATACAACAAGCCATGCGATTTTTAAAACTTTGCAATACATTTTGCAACATCCCTGACTGCTCAATTCTTCTTATCTCTGTGGTAATCCTATCTTTTAATTCCTGAATATTGGCAGGTTTTGTTTTATAACCGATGTTTTTTAAGTGACCCCACAGGAAATAGTCTAAAGGATTCATGTCGGGTGATCGCGGGGGCCATTTGATAAAACCACGCCTTCCAATCCATCTTCTGGGAAACACATTATTTAGGTATTGCTTCACCACACGTGCATAGTGAGATGGAGCACCATCTTGTTGTAGCCAAATATTGTCGTTTGGATATTGTTATTGTCTGAATGTTTCCAATAATGAAATTTTTTATTAAAATGTAATTGAAAATACTTACTTGGATTTGAAAATAACCAAGCCAACTCAGGTATAATACTATTTTCCAATAAATCTAAATACGTCGGACCATTTAAGTTACCCTCAATGAAAAAGGGGCCAATTATGTTGTCGCCTATTATTCCAGCTCATACATTCAGTTTTTCTGGATATTGGGTGTGGGATTCACGCATCCAACGAGGATTGTTACGTGACCAGTATCTACAATTATGCCGATTTACGTTTCCATTAATAAAAAAAGTGGCCTCATTGCAAAACATAACATTACTTAAAAAAATTGGATCGTTTTGATTGTAACATTTTTCCATCATTATGTCTGCAAACTCTTCACGTCTATCAAAATCGTCATCTGACAACTCTTGAACCAACGTTACTTTGTATGGATGGAATTTATTATCACGTAAAATTTTCATTACGGATGTTTGCGAAATATCAAGTTCCCTGGATATTTGTCTAGTACTCAAGTGTGGATCGTCTTCTAACAGGACACAAACATCTAAAGATCTGTTTTCAGTTGATGCAGTTTTTCTGCGCCCTGATTTCAATAAATCTTTTACTGAACCAGTTTCGTTAAACTTTTTTACTAATTTACTGACAGTAGATCTTGTTATGGGATTTCGGTTAGGATATAAATTATTAAAGATATTACACGTTTCTTGTTGACTTCTACGCATATCACCATATCCTAATATCATTAAAATCTCAATTCGTTCTTTTTCAGATAAACGATCCATTGTGACTTTCAATAAACACCAACAATAATAATTTATTGAAACGTCAAATTTGTTATTGTAGCAGTCATAACCATCTAAATGTATTCTTTTAACTTCGGAGGAGATAATGTAAATGCAGCTATGACTCCAAAATTATGGCATTTAGGTATAGGGAACATCACATGAAAAATAATCAGTATTTCTTAAGGATTTCAAAAAGCAAAAAATATACAGGGTGATCCATTTGAAATAACAAAGTTCATTATTATTCCGGAAAAAGGAAAGATCTGACAACAATGTAAATACCACCATAATACCGGCCGTATCACAAGATCCTTGCACACCAAAATCTATAAAAACCGTGCAAGCCGTTTCCGAGATAATTGAGGCGTTCCATAGTTACTATTCACTCTGTATAACTAAAGATGTGACGTCATGTGGCTACGGAAACCTGACATTTAAAAAAAAGTTTTCAAAAACATTAACCTGTGTATACAAAGTCTCATGTTCATTTGAGCATAAAAGCATAGATACGACTTTGTAATAGCTTCCAGAATTGTTATATAGAAGCAAAAGTAGATACACCATCAACAATTGAAGAAGCACTTTATGACGAAAAACGACGAATGTACAGAATGCTGCTGTATGATTTTGACAATTCCTGATGCATATCATCAGTAGTGTGCTTGTAAAATATTTATATTGTATAAAACTGTTTTGTTCTTTTTGATGTCCGCTATCATCCCTTAAAATTAATGTACTCTAACCCAGCGTTTCCCAATCGCCGGTTCACGGACCGGCACCGGTCCGTCAGAAAAATTTGCATTGACATTTAGCTTTATCTATATAGCCCTGAAGATGATGTAAACCCACATCGAAACGTAGGCATTTGTAGGAACAAAAGCTAAGTAATAAATCGACCATAAACATATTAAGAATTTTTATTTATTTTAGCTTTCGTAAAATAACGGCCACCCTAATGCATACGTTATCTATAACGCGCCCGCTCCGTACCTATATGGTGGGGTAGTATCCAGTAATAGGTAATAAGGAGGATCTCCCAGTTTAGAATTTCTAAGCGCATTTAGCGTCACAGGTCTAGGCATACCAGAACCGAAAGAATTTTCGTCTTGTGTCCCCGGTTAACGCGATCGATCAAAATCTGGGTTTCGCGGTTTCGAAGAGTCACAAAACTTGCTTCGGTCCAGATCGGTTTTTGTGTGTTGATGCGTTGGGTAGTTCCCGTCTCAGATTTGAAGTCTCGACCGTCTCCGGTAAACCGTTTAGGCGGAGGTGGCAAAAAACTGCCCCCATCTTAGGGTTTTTAACAGCGGGTAGACATGGGGTTTTTGGGGACGATGGAACACGTGTACGAGCGATGCATCTATTGGGTTTTCCGTAGCTTCGCTCTAGGGAGCTCCGCCCGTATTCGAGAGGCGGTATCTCGAAAACTGTAGGAGCCAAAACGACTTCCTTGGCGTCAAACGACGGGCAGTCTCAAAATGTTTCCCCTTCAAATGCCGTGAAAAATCATAAGAAAAAGTTACAGCCGAAAAACTAGAAATTTTTTTGTTTTCACCCAAGAATCGTGCTAAAGTAATATCGTTGTTACCAGCCTAATCGCGCTTCGGGTGGAAACCACTTCTGCACTGTTTCGTATGCGGGAAGCAAATTAGGTAAAGAAAACCGAACTTTTGTTACTATAAAGAATGGATATTTATTTATTTTAGATTGTTCTAGTATAGTGTAAAAGTAAATTTATTATTATAAGATTTATTTTTCGAAATGTTTTCTTTAATTTTTTACCTTACCGGGCTGCAAGCAAATGTTACGAATTTTAGCGGTCCGCGAACGAAAAAGGTTGGGAACTGCTGCTCTAACCCCTTACAATCTGTATATTGTATAAATAATCGCTCTAAATTTCACCACGATATCATAAATGATTTGGAACATATCGGGGTGAAGGGGGAAGGTATATAATAATTAAATTAATAATTAATGTGTATCAATTATAAACGATAAATTAGGTGTAGTAACTTGACTGATTAAATATATTTCATAACATGAAATTAATTTAGACTTTTAAAATCTCTCCAACTCAAGAAATTAAAAACATTTGTATGCTGACATTTCTCCCTATTTTGGGAATGTTATGTTTCGATTTCCTAAGAAAGAAGGAAATAGAAAGATCTGGTTAATGCAATATCCTGGACTGTAACGAAGTTACAATATAAAGCCCCTTGAGAATAATGGTTAAAAATAAACGATTAAAAATAATTATTTACTACTAATAAAATAGTTATATAAATATTTTACATTCATTAAATTTAACACCAACTCAACATTGTAATTCTATAGTATTATCATTTTGCATAGAAACTAACAAGTATCACTACAACACATTAATTTCAGGTCTTCCAGTATTATTTAAATCACAGTTTTCTATTTATTTTTCTAAGAATAATAATGATTTCCCAAAATTAAAATATAAACAAATACAAAAAAAAATACTTGAATAATATAAAAAGGAAAGGAAAATCTAGATGGCATATATATAAGAACAATAGTACCTGGTCACGTCTGAGATTACAACAGGTTGTAAATAAATAATACCGAAGCGTTGAAATGATAAATCGACGTGACCAACATTTTTCAAAGCCTATCCTAATTGTGGTCTTTTTCGATCACGCCCCGAGTATTGTGTTTAATATTTATAAAAACAGTCTTTTATACTGCGAGTCTGTGATAAATGTATATGAACTTCGTAGGTTCTGTAATGAAATTTAATGTCGCTTGTAGAAGAGGTTTTTCAATTTTTTTTCTTGTTGTTTTTCCTTGTTTTCAGAATATTAAAACTGGGAGATAAACAATGGTTTTATTCGGAGAAAGATGTTTTTCAAGCTTATTTCAAAACGTTTAACCAATGAACTAATAAAATAAAATTTTAGTAAGAAAACAATATGGCATTCTTCTTTTTCGAGATTTGATAAGAATGTAATTCCAGCTATATTTAGTAGTTATATACCCAAAAATATAAGTAAATGTTTTAGAAAAAAATACATATGTCATGAAATAGAAAGTTATGTAATATGGAAACTTGCTTCGTGGGTTTTGTCTCGTAGATAACTGTCACAATAAACTAATACCAATCTTAAAATGTTTATAAAAGCCTTTTTCGTTTAATAAAGAACTATACGTCTCTTAAAAGTATAGAAGAAAAAATCTCAACAAATTCAAATCAAATTAATAACAACCAAATCCGATTATAGAAGATACGAAGTTCACTATCAGTATTCAAGCTTTTATTTTCTTATTTTGGTGGAACGACTGACTATACATTTATTCAGTTGTTTAACAAAAAGTAAGGTACTAACGAAATCAGAGTATAGTATGATAGGATCATATTATCCACGTAAATTGATAGCAGAATTGATGCAGTATATGTAAGTGCAGGATGCGGCTGCAGCCTCAACTTAATTCTCGGTTTCTTTATTTACTAGTTTATCAAACTACATACATAAAGCTAGATGGTCCTGATCGCATGAACTGAGAACTTATGCAGAGTACCTAGCAACTTGATTATACATACATGAGCAATGCCAGAGCATGTATATTTTATGTTAAAACGATTATTTTGAATTCACTCTAATGTCCAAACTATAGCTTATTTTGTTCATGGCTACAAACTTTACAAAATCCAACCATCGATGAAAATATAAAAGTTAGATTGTAAAAAATACAAAGAAAAATTATAGTAACACACCCACACGCAAAATTGCCAATATTTGAAGTCAAACTACACTACAAGATTTTTCTGAAAGTAATTAACGGTATACAAACTATAAACCAGATTTTCAAAACTTTTTTTCATGTAATTGAAACCAAAAAATTAATTGAAGGAAAGTGACAAGCTTCAATTTTCAATTCAATTTAGATCATGATAAATATTTATTTCTGTTTTTGGATAATTTTGTTAATTCAATACAAAATTGCAAATTAAAAAATACATAAACATAGAAATTTAAAGAAAGGTTAAGTAAAGGATGTTTCAGGTAGTGTCGCTATTTTGAAACAACTATAACACTAGTTTACAAATTTCGACTTTGTTCCTTAACGAATAACAACAACTTTTTCCATAGTAGTCCAACCAAACAGTTTTCTGTAGTAGCATTTTGTGTAGATTCGCAAAATCATACTAGTTTTCTTAGGTTAGCTCGGATTTTTGAGATGCTTTCATAAAACCACTTTTTCGTATAGTTACAAGACAATACAGCCTATATGGATCTGTAAAACCTTTATTTAACATGGTATCGAATCCAAATTCATAAAGCTTATTTTGAGCTATAGAAATACCAAATCGCACCATTAGTTTAGTTGCTATGGCAGAATATAAGAGAAAAATATTCATTTTTTCGACTTTTTCTGTATTTTTTAACCTTAAACTAACTAAAACTGCAAAACAGATAATGGGTAAAAAAGGTTAGACCTTGTAACGGGTACATTTTCCACCGACAGTTAGTATATAGAATTTTGTATTGATTCTTGTTAAAAATCCTAAGTTCGGTCCTGTGGATCTCGCTTAATTTAAACAAGCACGTCATCAAATAAACATCTAAAATAAAAGGCACTTTTAAGAAAGGGTTGTTTCATATTTGCTGTAATTAAACAATGTAACGTCATATTGATGTCGTTTTTCGTATCTTGCTATCTGGCATTTTAATATAATATCAATTTCTTCATAAAGAAACCTTGAAAAGAAACCATGAGAAGCGCTTAGTCAACTCATTTATTGAAATATTTTGGTAAACATTTTGAGGTATTCGATTCGTAAACTCACTTTCCTTTGTCTGTTATTTGCGTTTTAAAAATTTTAAGTCAATGTAGCGTAGGAATATCGTTTACAGCAGCGTGTTTTAGTTCACACGTGTGTTTTGGCGCGCGAAGAATGGGTACTGTTTTTTACACGTAAGGTCGTGAATCCTATAGTAGGCCAAATAAAAGCGCCCTTGCCGCATAAATACAGATGTGTTTTCGCGTGGTAATGAAGAGCGGAGTTTATAAAAAGCCTTCGCTGGGTTTGACGCGAGAGATTCACTATCGACCCCTGACAGCGTGCGGTCGAGATTGTGTTAAAGATGTCGTTTCATTTAAGTGCTATGGGATTTGAAAGATAATCCTAACTACAGTTTTTAATCCTATAGAATTGCAAGATATTCTATTTATAGTGCATTATCGTTTAAAGTTATTCCGTTAAGTGCTAATCCTTTTGAAAAAGTTTTACATGCACTAAGTTGTGTTTGAAAGACTTGTAATTTTGTATTGCGTATAAATCATAGTGGTTTATTTTTTTGGAAAAATGTGTAATAGCCATTATTTCATTTCATCCGACCTACAGTTAAGTGCCGTTTATTAATGAGAGAAGAATCTCGTGAAGCAATCCTAAATTTAGTGATCAATTTATGTGCGTTTGTACACTAAAATTCGGCTTAAAGAAGTTGAAAGCATTTATTGCTATAAGAGAATTAAAACAATTTAAAGCTCAAGAAACATTTTCGCTAATTTTCCGAGGGAAATAATTACGATAATACGTAATAACAAATTAAAATCTTGGGTGTTTTTGTGCTTGACTCTATCGGTTTATGTAATCATATGGGCTGGTGATAATGCTTAATTTGGATCGCGTTTTGTATGGAGAATCTACACTTCGATGCTGCGCTGACTTCAACCGCAAGTTCCCCGCATGAAAGGCGAATTTCCAATTTCTACCGAACTATGTGTATGGTATTCCATGAGTTTAATGAATAAAAAAAATGCAAGGTACTGTAATATTAAGTAGTTGTTTGTAATTCAAGTATTGAATAATGCCATAGTTAAGAATTTTCCTTAGGGAGAGCTCTCCTGGTTAGTTAAAAATCTTTAAACTTTAATTTAATCACAATTCATTTATATTGATACTTTCGAACTGATTTAATTTGTCTAATCTTATTTAGATATTCGTTTATTTTTTTTGTCCAGAATAAGATGAGTCAGTAATATTTGTGTTAATGTTTTTTGAACAATATTTGTGGTTGATCTAATCAATTTTTTTTGAGCTATTTTTATTATTTAATGAAAAGTTTTCAATGAATTTTTATTGATTAATTTTGGTATAATTATAACCTAATAAATTTAGGGTGGACTTGTAATAAATATACGATGTGTGTTTTACTTTTATTTATGCAAAGTTGTGTTATTGTTATTTTCCTGTTAATAAATGTTATTAATTCTAAACTGAATGATCTGAAAAACGGAACCATATTGGTCATGAATGCTTAAGTTCATCTCTTCAACAATTTTAAGTAAACAAAATTTTGTTTTAACTAAATATTCTATTCATTTTCTGGTTAATGAATTTAATAAATTTTAATGCTTATTCAATTAACATCTTTGAATGGTTAATTTGTAATTAACTAAGCTCAGAACCAGATGGCGCCCTTTTAAGTTTTTATTTGTGTTTGAACCCTTATCTATTCCTTTTCACAATTTATACAGCTGTGGAACCAATACCTACGACTTGATTAATTAATTTGTAAAGAGAGAGTTTAAATCTCAAGCTGTGGCAGATATTTTTTGATTTTTCAGTTACAGTAAGTATACTTTATTTTATTGTTATTTAGACCGGTAAAATACGTACGTTTCACTGGCTTCAACGCGGGGCATTTTTGTTGTTTTATCTTCTGGCGAAAAAAGCTACGCTTCAACCTATGTTGTTATGGAGAATTTTATTAGGAAGATTTTGAGCCTAAGTATGTCGATATTGGACATGTTTTGTGGTAGTTTTTTTAAACTATGAACATTTTACTTTTTCTCATTTTTCAATTTATTAATATTTAAGAAAGACATTTAATACATAAAACGAATAATTTTTAAATATATTTAAATTTATTTATTTTACATCAGTTTAGGTTTACTTTAGCAATTTTCAATTCATTTTTTTTAACTTTCAATGTATAAAGAATCCGATTTTACACGTAAATAATTGAATCGGTAAGTTTGGTACAAGTCCAAAAATGAAGTAAATTGAAATTGTTTTCGATCGTAACTTTGTTTTTTGCTCGGTATAAACTTATCTGTGGATAGTAAAGTCATTATTCGTATTAGTTTGCAAATTAATCAATTATATTTATTTCCTAAAAATTATAAATTTTGGTCTTAAACCCTTCTTCCACTCATCGATTCAATTGATTATAAAAAATGTTATTAAGGTTTTTTGTTGTGCTAGATGAGAGACAAAATGACATTAAAGTATACAATTTTATTATTTTTTTGACAAGGTTGTATAATAAATTTTTGTTCCTTTTGATGTCTTTTATTACTACTTAAAATTAACGGATAAAAACCCCTTATACCCTATATAAAATAAAAATAAAAGTTATAAAATAATATTTATAAATATTGTATATAAATATTAAATTTTGTAACTTTATTATGGTTAATATAATTTTTATTATATAATTAACTTTGTAAAGTATACCATGCATCTGGATCCACAGTTTACAAAGCGTTATCCCATAAACGGATGCAAGCTTCCCAATCTCCGTGCTACATCGAGAAAACGATTAATCATACGAAAAAATGCATACAACAAAACTGGTAGACAATTGTATGCTCTAAGTCTTGTAATAACCTTTAATGGCATGCGACACATAGGAAGCGAGGCATTTGCAAAAAACCGATTCTTTAGAACGTCAAAACAAAGGTCTATGTATATATTCAACCTTCCGGCTTTCATTTCGAGGTTTACCTTTTATTTCGCCTTATTTGACTGGATTAGTTAGACTAGTAGTTTTACACAGTACTGTTTTTTCTTCTGCTTGTGAAATAGCAGAGCAAGGGAATACTATTACATAAAAAAACCTACTGCACAAGAGTATACGCCCGATCAAATGAATATAAAACGCTCCTTTGGTCTTTAGTTAAACCACAAAATATTATTTTGCCGCCATTTCATATCAAGTTGATTTATTTGAGCATAATTTGTTTCAGTGTTGTATATGGCATATCTTTTGAGTTAATGCTATGAGTTTAGTTTACCGGCTCTTTATTTAAACAAAATTAATTATTATAATCGGGTTGATCTATTGTGGAAATTGCAAAAACTGTTTGATAAAGTTGTGTAGAGTAACATTGTAGATCGCAGGAGAGTAAATATTTCGTTCTAAGAACTAAATCAAGAATTGCTAATATTCTATCTTTATTTGGTCCATATATGTGGTTCCTGCAAGCTTGCGTTCCGTGCAGAATATAAAATATATATATTTAAATGAATTACAGTTAATTTAGTTTTACGATCTCTTTGTGCATGAAATGTTCGTTAATACGACGCTTGCAAAATATTGCACAAAGCACTTAAGTTCCGTTATACAGATAAAATAGCAGTAATATAGTTATAATTTAATTTAATAGTTAATTGTGATAAGTGTTTCCTATTTCAATGGCTGCCCAAAAAGTGAAAACAATCTTTTAATCTTAAGTGGAACTGGAAAGAAAAGTTGATTGATTATTTTAAAGGTAAAAAAAACTTGACTGATACGTATATGCCATCCCGGGCTTTCTTGTAGATTTTTTTGAGATCTACAATTCGTTCGTTACAGTTTGCCTTTATCTGTTATCATTTTTGCAGTGTAATGCGTTTTGTCCCTGCTTGAGCCAATTTTCTTAATTACTTATTTCACACTTTGCTCATTACTCGACTCTCGAAAGATCCTCTGAGCAATCTGTATACATAGAAACCTTCCCTAAGAAACGAGCTATCAAATGGGGAAAACGGCATCAAAATCTATCCAGTGGTTCGCGAAATTCAACAGTTTCTACAAAAACGGAGCTTACAAATCTACAAAGTCAATGGGAGCACGCTGATTGCCAGCGATAGATGGCGCGTTTACAGATGCGGTTCCTCCACACGCCGTTGATTTCCCAACAAATATTATGCTAATATAAAGTACATAATATCATATAATAAAACTACATATATAATTAAAATAACTATATTATGTATTCTCTTTGAACACGCCTGCCATTTGTTTAAAGTTATTTTCAAAAATGGCCACCTTATGTGTTTTTATAGCACTTATTTGAGCAAAAAAAGTTTGGGGCTTATTAGTAATATATTATTAATATATGAGTTTGCAATAAATGCAGCTACGACAATGCAATTGCTTTAACGTCGTTTGGCAATCGCGTACCAGATAGCTGCAACTATCAAATCCAACGTTAAAAGAAAAAGCCTAACGAAAATAATGTGTGAAATATATTACAGTATAGTACAGTACCGTAATGATATTCATTCATAAAATCAATCATTACATACATATACCCTCAAAAAGGCATTGAATGCTAAGAGATTGCCATGGCAACAAGAATATAAATAAATATTTCATAGAAGTTACATATGTTTTATTATCTTCTAGAAGTGATAACTTATAATATAGTGTACAAGACCCGCATAAACACTCTTGTATTACTACATCGGTGACCCTCCGACGCTAAGAAAGAAGAACTTAGATAATCAACACCGTATCTTCAATATTCCATTGCTCTGGTTTTCTGTCTCTGCCGACAAATGCAACCTGCAACCTGGAGTTCCTTGAATTGGTTATTTGATTATCTCATGCAAGCAGTCGACTTTCAGAAGTTTAATTATATCCTTTTTTTATCATTTAAATAAGATAAGTAAACTATATTATATTGGTTACGTTTGAATATGGCGCAGTTGAAAGCAAATTTAGTAAAATTTTCTATTTTTGACATTTCATAAGTACAAATGTCAATAGTCTTAATCGATAGATACTTTAACTTTCTACATATTGACAACGAAATTCAGAAATATAATGTTCTAATTTCAAACTTGCCATATAACATTTTGCAACTCCATTCAAATCTTATCAAGTTTATTGATAACAATAAACTTTCATTCGAACCATACACCACGTTCATCAACGAACTATTAAACTATTACTTGGGTACTTCTTTGGATAAACCTAATCCATACAACCCAAAACCAAAATCAAATACTATCTCTTCTCCCAAAGAAATTACAGATTTCTGCTTACAGCAAAATGATTCCCCTGAATCTTTTGGACTAGTTAACCTATTCAAAGACGAAATCATTTCTCATCATAATTTCATAACTACAAAATGTAATCAAATATCGCAAGATCCGCCACAAATTCATAACCCCCAATTATGTGACGATACTTTAAACGTCATTTAACAATGCAATGCTCTTTCAGATACACCTGCATCCACTGATGCTTTCTGTATTAATAATCCTGAACATTCAAATTTTGAAAAGCATGTTTCACAGGATAATACTTCTATTACTGAAAGTATTACAAATGATTTGATTTCAAAAGTGCATTTATTCCACAACCAAACAGAATCAAAATCTCCTACAAACATTCCAAAAACATCACAGTCAATTAGGATACAGCTGAAATTGAATCCTAACCAATGTTTGTTAAATCAGAAATTACAAGAGCTTCCGAAGGCCGACGGTTTGGGGATATCAACCGCCGTATCTTCTACGAAGACTTTCTTGGATCCAGAAAATAATTCCTGGAATCTACAAGCTACAACACCTCCAGTTCCTGATGGAAATCACATCAATAACGTTCCTCAAGAACCAAAAGCTACGACACCCGTAGTAACAGTTCCTGAAAAATGTCTTCAGCAATTCTCGGACACAACGATGCCGACATCTCTCTTTTCACCATTGGAACGATGCCATAAGAAGAGATTGTTCTTGGATATAACAGGATTAATATCTTTTTTTCTTTATTTAATTTTGATGTTTAGTTTGTTTTCTCAAATAACCATCAACGAACTTCGCAACAACCTTAACCAACCAAATTTTGTTATGTTAAAAGGCGAAATTTTATGCAAAGGTCACGCGATTAAACGGCCTTATTACCTCGTAATTAGAACAATGCGAACATTCGACTTTTTGCTAACCGAGAAAATCACAACTGTGCAACTGCTATTGACCAAACTCAAATTATCTTATCATAATAGCAAATTCCATTTCGCTAATAAACTTTGGCATTATGTGCAGTGTACCAAATTTCTAGTTATACACCATAAACACAAGTGCAAAAATAACAAGTGGTAGTGACTTATAATTTTCCACGTGAGCCTTGTCAACTCGACATTACATGAAATCATACATCGATAACATTCAACTAATCAATCCTGAATAGCATTTGGACCTCCCAAATATATGTGCTACCGGATTAAGCTTCAAGTGTTCATTCTCCTCAAATATCATAGGATTCAAGAAGATTTAATCATACTCTCCAACGGGCAATTCACCTAGTGCTTCCTACAACCTTAGGATAATGCTATGAATGCTGCCTCCGTTTATGAGTACAACCCCACTTCTTCCATTCCTACGGACAAAATGAATATAACTACGTTTATCAATGTTGACCACAAACTTACTACTTAGGCTAACGCTTTTAGATTGAATTAGCATATTTATTTTTAATTTTAAAAGTTACAACAAATAAATCGTAACCCAAACATCACTTGTTCACGAAGCACTTATTATGTTGTTTCTTGGTTTTGTTCACGTTCCTAAATTTTATTTCTTTCTTTTTAGTAAGAATTACAGAACGTCCTAACAAGTGATTCCTTTACATTAAGTTTATTTTAATTAGGTTAAGTTGCGGCAACACCTTGCAATAAGCAACTCATGTTTTTGCCTTAAGCAATTGATGCCCCTCAGCTATCAGCAGCAAAGGCCTTTCAATTCTTTGATTATTAGCACCTAATACTTAGCATAAGTTTTATTGTCATAGCATGTAAAGAATTTATTGAAAAGATGCAAACGACCTCAATTTTTTTGTAGCTAGTATACATTAAACATGCCGATACATACAAGTACGACATTAATGTATGCTATTTTTTTTTGTTGAGGAATGCATTAAATGCCCTTTTGACTCATGGCTCATTTCTTTTGGTACATGTTCAGCCTTTTTTTTACCCGGGGTGTCATGTAATGATATTCATTCATAAAATCAATCATTACATACATATACCCTCAAGAAGGCATTGAATGCTAAGAGATTGCCATGACAACAAGAATAAACAAGAATATAAATAAATATCTCATAGAAGTTACATGTGTTTTATTATCTTCTAGAAGAGATCACTTATAAGATAGTGTACAAGACCCGCATAAACACCTTGTATTACTACAGTACAACCCTCCATATCTACTTCCTTACTTAAGTTTTTCGTTTTCGAAAAATTCAATTCATTCATTCATTTTCAAACACAGAATTTTATTATTATTTATCTACAATCAGCTTATCTATTTATTAATTAACTTTTATATATTATTATTTCAGGACGAAAATTAGCTAAATTCGTCCATTCTTTAGGTTATGCTTCCTACACACTACTTTCCTAACCACTGAGTACACTCATGCCAAGTGTTTCTACGATCCAAACAGTTGCTACATCTGCCTTTCGTCCTATAGGGAACAACAATTGAAGTCATTACCCCTTAGATCATTAGATGCTGACGGAAGATTCAACAAACAATCGATTTCACGATAGACTGAATGAACGTCATTAATATATTGTTAAAGATTTTCGACACATGTTAGAATTTTTGTTCTGTATCTTAGTAATAATTACGACAGAACTGAGATAAGCATGACAGAGAGCGTGCTTTTCATACCGGAAATGCAGTTACCGCTTTCTTGTCAAAATATTCTTGAAGCAGTATACGGAACATAATGAGGGGAAAACCATTAAAATCGCAATATAAGGCGATGGTAACGTCCCTTCTCGAACATTTTGAATATTGGAGGGAGAAAATTATCAGCAGTTACAGAGGTTAGTTGGAAATTGCTTTGTAGTACGGTAGCGTAGTCTTACTAAATATCTATATTTAAATCGTTTCGCAAATGCACTAGATATATCTATAAGCACGCTATCAAAGATTAAAAAGGAACCTGCTCAGAACACAGATTTATCTTCCCAGGGCAGTCGAGAACTCTAAGAATAACAAAACAGACTGCCTATGTGGATGAGTACTTTGAATCGGTTTTATTTATTGGACACAATTACAAATAAATTAAATTAAAAGTATTATAAGAATATATTCGTATGAGTTGTCCCATCAGTGACGCCTACCAACAATTATTATCTTTTAACTCAATTTTCATTGTTAATGTATAAGTAATATTTAAATTATTAAATATTTATTATTTAAATAAATCGGTAATTAAAACAAATATCTAAAAGAAACCTAAGTAGCAACCAATGTGTTGATAAATAAATACCAGGGTAGGAAGAACGAAAAATTTGATTCGCTCGCAAAAGAATTTTCATAAGAATTTAATTTTTCATTCGTTCACAAATTTTATTTTTTAATTCTCTGATATAAATGAATTTTCGTTTCCCAGCGAATCATATTTGTTGAGAGTTGAATTTATTTATCGTTCACAAATTTATCACGTATAATTCATTCAGGAGTTAAATGACAACGCAGGTTATTTAATATTTAAAGATGCAATTTTATTAATACACGGACACAAAATCTGTATGGCGCTGTATGCGGACTGTCAAATTTTGTTTGATAATTATTCCTTATTAATTGATACCTTGTTTTCGATTTATTTGTTTGCATTAAGAAATTTTAGTTCATTACGAACGTTAGCATGATTCCGCTTAATATTTCAAGTTAATAGATTTCCTTTTAAATTCTTTTCACAATCTAAACAAGTGGAAGTAGTATTTGTTTCATTATAATAGTTAATATATTTGGTTAAATTAAATTATTCATTCATCTCCGTTTGTATTCATTCACAAATGCAATTTTTTTAAACAGTTGATTTTGCATTCGTTCGCGATCGAGTAAAACTGCCTTCGTTAAAATTTAATTCTTGAAAAAATGAATCATAAATTTTTAATTATAAAATTCGTTCACAAATGATAAAATAAGAAAAGAATCGATTTTTTTTTATTCGCGAGTGATAGTTTCCTGCTGCATACATTTGCATCATCATTAATCATGTTCTCTTATGTGGCTGTCAATAACCGAAGCCTGCACACAGTTAAGTGGTAATGCGAGTTAATAGGTAACACTGTTGATAGATAAATAGTGCGTTTTAGTAATAATATTAACTGTGTTTAAAAAGTTGGGTATTCAAACATTGAAGTATTTACTCCCGATTATTTACGTTAATAAATTCATTGAGTAAATTTAACAGATTTTTCACCTCTGCTATGAAATCCCGCAAAAGCATCCAATCTTAATCATTACTACTGCCATTATTCTTAAAGTTGAAAATAAAATGCAATCTAAAATTTATCAGATTATTTATGTAAAAAAGGCGGTTTTCAAGATCGCTGTGTTGGTTAAGGTAGTGATTTTATTCCAAATGTAAATATCATTCCGTTATGTACTGATTAGTTTCATTACAAACTCTGCAAACCGCATATTTTCGCCTAGACTATAAAACCATACAGATCAACCAAAGCATTATTTTTTAAAATTAAATATACAGTGATGCTATTAAATTAAAATGCAATATACTCTATTGCTCTATATTGCATTTTAAAATAATCAAGTAAAAGCATTAGATTATATAACTTGATTGTGGCAAGTACGTATGTATTTTACCACGATCAGAGGCAGACGAGGTTTGTTATAAAAATACACCGTTGCATCTTTTATTTTTTAATAGATGGTATTTTCAATCACGTTTGTATTTTTAAAAATCTGTTTTAAATTAACCTTAATTAAAATAAAAGAGGTTAAACGGCTAACGAATTTTGAGCGGTTAGTCCAGTCACTTTATACAAACAAAAGACCAATTTTCTAAAAAAATCCAAGTGAAGATTATCCTTCGGGATTTTCTATGTATCGCTTTAAGAAACACTGTGTAAAAAGTCCATTGCAAAATCGTGCTCTATAAAAAAAGTATTGAAGGTCAAAGGTCGCGAAAATCAGTTTTTCTCAAATATCTCGTGAAGTATTGGTTTTACGTGAATTTTGGTTATCAAATTCTGCACAAAAAAGGTTGTATACAAAATTTACGTGGGACTAATAGTTTTCGAGATATGAGGCTAAGAAGCCGCATAACCAACTATACGTTTACGTATACAGGGTGACCATTATGTATGGAATATAGTATATATCTCGGTAAATATCGACTTTATAAAAAAATTTGTTATATAAAAGTTGTTTAACATTTTATTTTCCATAATAAGATAGCATTCAATTGTTTTTAATTCAGAAAACAAATGAGTAATGAATAACACTTTAATTTTTTTTAAATAGCAATGTACCCATTAGGCTCATTTGATAGGGATTTTTTTTTTCTCTTTTCGATGACCTAAGATCTTAGTACCCTTATATCAGAAAAGTAGTGGGAGATGGCGGGTTCTGGCGCCTCACTTCCTCACCTCGGGTAGGCAACCATGTATACATGCTAACATATGGGTTAATATATAGTTACTGTCTTCGAGGGGATGCGGTTATGTACGATATAAAGCATAATATTTTATATTAATTACATAAATCTAATTACCCTAATTAAATTTATTTGTTCTAATTACAAACGCTTAACGTTATTATCAAAGATCGAAATTAAAAATAACAAAATCAAAGAATTTCGGGTAGGTAACCATATATACATGAGAGCTTAATATATAGCTATCATTGTCATACAGGGGCGTACAAGAGAAAATATGAAAGAGAGATTGAATTATACGCTATAAAGGTTAGGGGTAAATATCTCTTAATAATCGCCATGCTTCTACGTTTATGAATCATATTTATTCCTTTTATTTGTTATTAACATATCACTTTTAATCTACTCTCATTAAATTGGAATGTATGTGTAGAAGAGACTGAGATCGTTCTTAAATGAAACAACATAATGTGAGATATATGCCTGGTTTATTTAACTGTCTTCATTTCACAATACATAGTATATACAATTCTTAGATCTAGATAATTACATAGTTTATATACCGATTTATATCATATAATTATACATATCACATATACAATTTATAGACTGATTACTTTCATAGGATAATTACATATATACAGGCTTATATATAATATAGTTATACATGTAAACTTAACTAGTTTCTAAATCATCATAGTTAAAAATACAAGAAAGGGTTCTAGGGGAAAGAAATTCTAATCAATAGTTAGAACTCTTATAATTTCCCCAAGCTAACGTGTCACCGTTCCCGCCAGCAATAATGTATCGTTTATCATCTTTCCATGATTGTAACGGGTTATTTTAATTTTGATTAATTCTTGTATTTTAAAATACTATTCCTCAACCTGGTCCTATATTTTCTAAAATTTCCTAATACATTATTTTAACATTTTTAGGCGAGAAGATGTTTTCAATTGAAATCCGGTTATCTTTTTTTATTTCGGCAGATGTGTAGGAACAACGAACGCATAGGGGATTCGAGTATTGAGTCTTGAACGCAGATTATCGTTATTTAGGTGAACACTTGCGAAGTGTGTTGATTTTATTAAGTAAATTGTAATTACACCTCGCAGTTTTGTGCAATTAAATTAATAATAATTTAAATTGTTATTTGAATAGTTATGTTGTGGTGGATTCCTAAGATATGGGGTTTTTCATATCAACACAGTTTTAAATTTAGTTGGAGCTAAATTCGACGTTGTCGGTTCTTATTCGCATTTTTATGTTCACAAAGATTTCGCTTGTTTTCAAGCACTAAGCCTTCTCCAGCAAGGCTTTTAGTTTATGGCAACGTTTTTCCGATAAGTTGCAATAATTATAGGCGCTAGCAAATTTTGCGCAGAGGACCGTACTCGCCCAACTCGTTGAGGCTATAAATTCATGCACGCTATCCAAGACTGGTGCATGAGGCGTTTTGATCTATTTAGTTTGGTTTTTGGTGGCATTGTATGGCACTATGGATAATTAATTAAAACCTTTTTTGATGGTATGGTAGCTGCAGTGGAAGCACAAGATTGACAAGGTCAGAGATTTATGTTAGTTTTGTACCATTGTCTACAAGGACTACAATCAATATTTAAATATACCTATATTTTTTTTTAATACCAGTAACTTGTTTACATGGATAAAACCTGAGTAATTATTGGTGTATTGTAATGCTATTTCATTTTGTACACTTGCTATCTTATATTTTGTATTTCTTTTGTGTGAACTTGTAGATAGACGTCTAATCTCCAAGGATATCTATACTATTTCACTACTGAATATTTGTTTACATCATATAGCATCAAGATAATAATATACGAATTTTTTCTTGGTTTCATATATAGCTTACATATGTTTTTATATACGATTTGTTTTGAAGTCAATCAAGTGATAACCACTAAGGATTTTCATATGTATTATTTTGGGGCAATAAATGAAATTTAAAAGGAATCTGTTCCAATTGCTCAATTGTTTTCTTGAGTTAGAAGTACTGTTCAAGATTTGCTTATCTTTTCTTTACAGGTTAAGTAATTTAAATGTTGCAGTAGCTGCGGGTTCACGTTTAACCGTTTGAGGCCAGCGGTTTACCAATTCCTTTTTTTTGTAAACGTGTGGCGCCTAGTTTGTTTTATTTTAAATCCACCCCATCTTCACTGAGTGTGTTGGGCATGGGCAATCATGGTAAACCTTGTCTGGCAACTATCGTGAATAGTACTTGTTTATAAAAAGGAAACGCTACATGATAAAGCGACTTTATTTCTTAGTTCTGTATAAACCTGGTGGTTGTATGACCGGAAAGATTGGACATGTTTATAAATATTTACATTGTATAATACAACCTTCCTATAGGTCCTATATCATCCAAAGTCAGTTCTTTTTTTATAACATCCTTCTGGACACCTTTAGCTGTTTTGGTGACCACACCCTCTACATCTACAGCATATGCTTTTGCCCCTGTTCCCAGAAATTCCCAGAGAATTCTACCCGCATATTCGTCCTTCATCTTACCAATTACGGACTCATTCTTCGGAATTCCGAATTGATTATCCTCATTAAAGTTGGACGTATCATACTTATCCAAATATTTCTTCATATCCTCATAAAAATCATCTGTTTGTGTCAGCAGAATTAACGAATCGGTATCTGTGTACAGCAGCTGGACCTTGTTCCCATATATTTTTTAATGGTGTTATAATAAAAGTCATACATTATATGCTTAGCTAGATCTAGCACACAGAAACCTATATATATATATATATATATATATATATATATATATATATATATATATATATATATATATATATATATATATATATATATATATATATATATATATATATATATATATATATATATATATATATATATATATATATATATATATATATATATATATATATATATATATATATATATATATATATATATATACAAGAAAGTGTTATAATAATGGGATATCGCGCAACAGAGAAGAAAGAAAAAATAAGTTGCAACCGTCTACACGTGTTTCACACTTATTAGTGATCATCAGGACGGCATAGCAGATGATTGACATTATACTTTGGGATTGGTTGTCTCACGGTAGTGGCTTTAGCTGCCTCCGTAGTGACGTTTGTTGTTGCACTGAAAACTCAGTGTCTTCAGGCCGATACTGCAAATGTGCGGTTGGCTGCTATCAGTGAAACCTTGTGTTGTTACATCTTTCTGAGTTAGTTGCTTTTATATTTATTCCATCTGCTATGCCGTCCTGATGATCACTAATAAGTGTGAAACACGTGTAGACGGCTGCAACTTATTTTTTCTTTCTTCTCTGTTGCGCGATATCTCATTATTATAACTCTTTCTTGTGTATATATATATATATATATATATATATATATATATATATATATATATATATATATATATATATATATATATATATATATCGGCTTATCGTAGTGAACTTGTGGTTTCTCCATATGAATAGCTACCAGATCCTCTGTAAAAATAGCACACTCTTTAAATTGCGGTTTTGAAATCATACTCTCGGCTCCTAGTCTTCTGCCTTTATTTTCCCAGTGTGTAATTAGTCGTATGTCTGATCTATTATCTGTATTTTACAATGTTTTCCCGACAACGGAATTATTTAACAGTTTATAGAACATTCTCCCGAACTCACTCTTATCAGCATTTCGCATACATGTGTTTAGATCAATATATTTCTTTAACCACGGGGATTGTTTGAATGATAATATGCGATGGATCTTTGTAAGTTTTAAACCTGGTGCTAAGCACTGTTGTAGATTTCTGTAGTGGATCACATAGTTGGTCTTATCATATAGGTTGGGTATAAGTCTAGACTGCTTTGAGTTTCGTGGGATGATATTTTCCGGGCAGAATGGTAGCTGGTCGTGATCATCGTGAAGTTCTTTCGGATAATGCAAATCTACTTGTAGAATATACCCAGTCTCAGCTTTTTTCGGAATTTTTAAAACATTGAAATTCTCAACTTCGTTATCCGTCAACCATGAAAACCCTGAATGCGGTAAATACTCGGACATCGAAGCGCCATAGAGATTGGTAGCATCTAGGTAATTTATGAACGTTGTAGGTTTTGTTTTATCATATCCGGGCATATATTTGTTATTAGCTTGAACACTTCTTTTACTGCATTGGCTCACACCGCCTCTAACACCCTTTTTAATAAAGTGAATCATGTAAATGTCTGTTAATAATTCTAATTCTAACCCAGTATATTTAAGCATCGCAGTCCAAGACAGCCCCGGCGCTGTGAAGAAATTGGCTGGATCTAAATGATATAATTTATGACATATGCATTTGAAAGCTTCAAGTACATCTGCTAATAGTAGCACCTCACTTTGCAAATATATATCTGAATAGTCCCCAAGAGTTTTACATTTGAAAGTATTCCACACAACTGAAGCTCTGTTATAATCCTGAACTGATACGTCTTCATTTCGTAATTTATCAAAAAATTCTTCTCACATCGGTAATTTTTTATAATTTAGCTTTTCGAATGAATCTACAAATGAATAAGGGAAAACAGTTTTTTTTCTCATGAGCCTAAATTTATGGTTTTCTGGAAAATACTTTTTAGTAATCTGGTATTCGTCATCTGTTAAATTTTTTGTTAATTTTTCTAATCCCATGGACATAAAGTGAAACGAGTCTAAAAATCTTAATTTCAAATATTTATATTCTATCGTTCCTAAAGTGTTAACTACCGTGTCAACATGCACGTGTTTTGAAAAAGATATATATTTTTCTTTGTTTACTGCAATAACATCTATTTTAGAACCGTCGACACCTAATGATTTTATGAAGAGGTGAGCATCATAATTTCATAAATTGTGAAAAAATACCGGTATAAAACTCGGATTCTTAAAATGCAAATTACATGTAGTGTAACCTTTTTTTTACTTGCGATAAAGAAAGGTTACGCACTGGCGTGCGGCAGCTTTTCATCGGTGAGCGGGATACGTGGGTCCACTGAGTATGAAGCAAAAAAAAGGGCGCCATCCAGCTTTTAAATACGCAAGAAAACTTAAACAGTATAGGAAAGCGGGAGAACCTATTTCTCTTGGTAAGTATTATTTTTAAACAACATTTACAAAACAATTTAGCATAAATTATTATCATTTATTTTTTCAGGTATGGTGGTGTTATTCCTCAACAATAAGAAGCACAATTTTTAAATGCATTTATTAATAGTAACACATATATACACATATAAAAAAAGATATAGAGCAAAATAAAGAAATAAAAAAATCACTGTGAATGTAGATATGTAAATAAATCTAATTACTCAGATATAGTACTATTTCTGTTACATAATGTAATCTTCTGTAAATGAATTAATAAAACTATAAAGAAAATATGCAGAAATTTAATTAAACCTTTTCTTTAATCCAAACAATATAAATTTAATAAAAATTTGAAAATTGATACCGACGATTTATCAAAACGTAGCATTTATAAATTGACACAATAAAATGCAATAAAAATTGAAATTATCACTTGAAAGCGATATCAGAAAAATTCCATGTATAAAATTATTATTACTCTATAAATTCGTAAATCTTAATATAAATTACCTTTAACTATAAATTAAATAAATTAGTGAAATTATTAACCTGATTAGATGAATCAATTAAAGCAAATTTAAATAATATAAAAAAAATACCAACAAAGGAAAATGTTCACTTCTATTGATGGTTCGTATGATGTAATCCTACGATGGTTGATATCGACTGCGGATACAGTACCGCCTCGAAAATTTGGCTACTGGATTGATTCTGTATATACGATAATGTTTTAGAGATGTGGTGTGACTCAGCTCGTGCACCAGGAAGATTGGAATCCCTTTTAACAAACGGCTGCACAATTTGGTGCATATGGGTAGGCGTAATGTTACAGGGTAGCCTAGGTTCCCTAAAATCGTAGTTGAATAATAGAAAAAATTCAAACAAGATTGGAAAAGGATTGATTAGACTGCAAAAAGACGTACCTTTATAAGGGAAATCTTCATCAACAAAATTCCTCAGCAACAATCAAAGTCCAAACAAAATAGTTATGGATATTCTTCACCGAGAAATTTATTTACAATAAGATGCTCATTAATAGAGTTTCTAATGAAGAACGCTTGGTCTAAAACGTGACCAACAACCAATCATCCTCAGAGAGGTCTTTCTAGCACGCACAACGGAGAGCGAATCCTTCTCTCGAAAAATCAAACGCGCAAGGCCGTCATTCCCACCAAGGAACATTGATAACGATATCCAAATTTGAATAAGAAAATGCATTAAACAATAATATTCAAAAGGAAATTATTAATAATTAAATGTAAACTCAGGGAGTCTACATTTAAATATATACGACGAAAATCCATCAATATAAAAATTATAACGAAAGAAAATAGTAATTTTCAAAACCCACAAAATATTTAAAATAAACACATCTAAAGGTGAGTTCATACGAGGACGATTTCAGTAATGCACAAATAAGAAAAAATAAATGTTACACCATCCCTCTCCGAAAAGAAAAAAAAAATGAGTAAAACTATTTTTTTTTAACGTGAAATAATCAACATTTGTAAAGTATGTTTGGAACACATATTGCTAGTATCTTCGCGTACTACACGTCCTAATGGAGACAATTAAGGGAAAGTCATGATTGGTAAGGTCAAAATCAGGTAGTCCAAATAATTGTGTCCCAAATACAATACCAAACGTGAAAGAAATTGAAACCAAATCTAATCACTTCTTATTAGAAGAATCAACACAAAATTAAGTATTATATGAAAGCGTAGCGTTCATACCATGAAACAAACCAAAAAGCGCGAGGACGAAGACGTCAAGGTTATCTCACTACATACACACCTACTAAACATACTATCTAAAGCATAGAAAGCGACTTAATTAAATTAATTAACTGAAACATCAGAATTTGAGCCAAAATACGGCTTCAAATCCTTTACATGCCACTCTCCAGCAAGAGTGCCATCAGGGTTACTAAGAGAATACACAAGACGAGATATCCTCTTTTCTATCTTACTCAATATATATTTTGGAGCTAGCTTGGCAGAAAACTTAACAGTAGCATCTGATAGAACTTTATTCTTACGCCAAACTTTGTCTCCAACATTAAACGAGATATCTCTCTTTCTGAAATTGTAAGAAGAACAATTTCTAGTATATGCAGCGTGTAACTTTTTACGGATGTCTAAAAACACATCACCTAAATTACTAAAATCCTTTATATAATCTTCTCTACTACCAGGCATTAATTCAATATTGGAAGTATCCTTTACTTTACCATAATAACTACCCGATAAAGGAATATGACGACCAAAATTGATAAATGAGGGTGCTAATTTATGCACTTCATGGACGGAAGTGTTTATCGATTGTTGAATCTTTGCTAATTCCTTATCCCAGTTCTTATGTTCTTTAATATAACTGCGAATAGCAGTTCCGATAGTTCTGTTGGTTCTTTCAACAAAATTACATTGGGCTGCATACCGAGGGCTATACCAAATTTTTTGAACGTTATAAGATTCTGCTAATTTCTTAAATACGCGACCAGCAAATTGTGGACCATTATCGCACACAATAAATTGTGGGATACCGTAGACGAGAAATACTTGGTCTTCCATAAATCTGGCAACATTCTTAGCGGTAGCATCTCGCATTGGATGTAGCAGGGAGTATTTTGAAAACCAGTCTGCCACAACTAGCAAATAAGAGTTTCCCTTAGAGGATCTAGGGAATGGTCCCATAATGTCAACAGCAATAATTTGGAAAGGGTATTTTACTGCTTTTTCACCACCCATAAGACCAAACCGGGAGGTGTTAGAAACTTTTTGAGATTGACATATTTTACAGCAGCGAACATATTTAAAAATATCCTCACGCATATGCGGCCAATAATAATATTCTTGTACTCTAGAGAATGTTTTAAAGAAACCCCTGTGGGAAGAAATTGGAGGATCATGTGAAGACTTAATGACATCTCCACGTTGCGATTTGGGGACCAGTATCTTCCATTCTGAAACACCAGTTGGTAAAGGTATACGAGATGGAATAAATTTATATATAACATCATCTTCTACCTTCCACTGGAGATATAACTCCGGCGAATTAATTATTTTTTCGCGTAATGATCTGTACCAGTCGTCGATACTATTTAAATCAATATCTATTAACATTAAACTTATAGCTTCGACTTTAGGGTTTGAAGAGATTCTAGAGAGCGCGTCCGGTACAATATTAGAAGAGCCTTTCTTATGAACTAACTCGAAATCATACTGACGTAGTTTAACTGACCAACGGGCTAATCTGCCTGAAGGATCTTTCAGATTATTTAACCACAAAAGACTATAATGGTCTGTAATGACCTTAAACCTAGTACCTTCTATATAAGGACGAAATTTTTCAATCAAGAATATTAAGCTTAATAATTCTTTCTCACTGACAGTGTAATTTCGTTCAGCACGCGACAATGACCTCGATGCATACGCAATAACTCGCTCTTGACCATCTATTACTTGCGATAAAATACCACCTAAACCAACGTCACTAGCATCGCACTGTATAGTAAATGGTTTCGAGAAATCTGGAGAACAAAGTATCGGAGACCTAACTAAAGAATCTTTGATTTTTATAAAAGCAGCTTCGGCTTCATCGGTCCAACAGATAGGTTGTTTCTTTTTCCGACCCTTAAGGAGGTCATTTAAAGGAGAAACCAAAGATGAAAAGCTGTCAATAAATCGACGATACCAGGAACATAACCCGAGAAATCGTTTTACTTCAGTTGCTGTAGTTGGACGAGGATAATTCACCATAGTGGTCACCTTGTCAGGGTCAGTGCGAAGACCTTCAGAATCAATTATGTAACCTAAATATTTTAAGGAGTTTTTAAAGAAATCACACTTTTGGAAGTTAATGGTAAGATTCGCATTTTTAAGAATAACTTTTACCTCGTTTAGCAAACGGACATGTTCTCCGAATGTTGACGATACGATTATTATGTCATGCAGATACGTAAAGATATTAGGTTCATATTTCGGACCAAAAAGTGCATCACACAGACGTTGCTGTGTCTGGGCGCTGTTGCACAGGCCAAAGGGCATAACTGTGAAATGGAATAATCCCCTGCCGGGCACACTGAACGCGGTTTTTTCTTTTGACGATTCTTCTAACGGGACCTGCCAAAATGCTTTCCTTAAGTCTATACTCGAAATATACTTAGCGTCTCGCAAGAGATTTAATATGCGATCAATGCGCGGTAAAGGGTAACTATCGTGCTTTGTGACTTCGTTCAAACGTCGGCCGTCAAAACATAACCTGTATTCATTATTACTTTTTTTAACTAGTAACACAGGACTATTCCAGGGGCTTTGAGATTCTTCTACTACACCTAATCTAAGCATGTCATCTAGTTCATTATTTAAGATTGTTAGCATGTACGGACTCATTAAATACTGCCTCTGTTTTATTGGCTTTGCATTCCCGGTATCTATAGACAGGGATATCTTGTCTGTCCTACCAAGACGGATTTCCGAGCTGATTTCTTGAAATGAATCAATAACCTTACTAATTATACTACTTTGTTCTGTAGTAAGTTCTGTTATATATGAAACGCTGGAATACTGACTATTATTATCGAATGATGACAAAACATCCACCATGGCATGTGCTAAGTCGCATTGAACGTACCAACCAGAACGTTTGAAATCTACTTTAATTTGAAATTGACGACAGAAGTCGCTGCCAAAAATAAAGGAATGAGGTAATGCAGGAACGACTAACATTGGTACTATTTGAATAAATTCATTGATGACTATTGGCAAATCGACCACACCTTCAACTTGTTGATGGGTGCCGTCCGCCGTAACAACATCTTTACATTGGGAAGAATGAACTTTAAGTTTAAATTTTTCTAGCAAAGTTAAACCTTCTTTGCCTACTACACTCCTATCCGCACCACTGTCTAATAATCCGACTATATTCTGGTCAAATAATTTAACTGAAATATAAGGCCTATTATCATTGTTTTTGTTGATAAGAACAGGAGAAATGTTACTGTGTGAAATATCCGGAGGACATTTATAAAAGCTTGTAACTGTACTTTTCCAACGATTCCAGTCACCAAGATCAAAATGAGAAGTACTAACTTTATTTTGAGACATGTTGGCTTTGAAACTCTTCTTAGGAGGATAACCAGTGCCAACTTTGGGTTCCTCCTTCATTCGTTTCCCGACTTGTTACACTTGAAACAATCTTTAACAGTACAATTGGGTGTTCCACATCTCATACAGAATTTTTTATTAATTTTCGAACGACAATGTTTGAAAACATGATTTGCCCCACCACACTTCCAACAAACTAGAGTAGCATTATTTGTATTTGTTGAAGGTTTTGCCGAAAAGTAGGCGTTACTCGGTTTAGATAAGTTTTGTTTATGAGATTTATAGTAATGGCCACTTCGAGAAGGGTTTTGTTTATCCAGTCTCGAATGGTCATGCAAATTATTGGGTTCATTTGAGCTACTACTGGGTTGGTTAACCATGCAAGTAGAAGATTTCTTGCTAGTACTTCCTAAGAGTTCTGCCTCCTCTAACCGCTTACAAAGTTTACCTAGTTCTTCTACTGTATGAATATCATGCAAAGCTAAACGAAGACTATATTCACGCAACAGACCTGATTTAATATATTTAATTTTTGTGGATTCGGACACCGGATGAGCGAGTCGATTAAATAACGTTTCTAAGTATGCGATAAAAATAACCACGGGTTCCTTAACTTTCTGTTTACATGATCTAATTTCATGCCAAATGTCATCCTCTATTGTAGATTTAAGGAAGTCCTGTTTCAACTTGACTACTAAGGATTCCCAGTCATTAATATGGGGTTTTACCTGCCTAAGCCAGAAGGTGGCGTTTCCAGTAAATAAATCACTAACTGATGCAAAAAGATCTGTTTTAGAAATTCCTCTAGCACTGGCTGTCTCTTCAACTTCTTCGATGAAATTTAGCAAGTTATCAGGGTTGCCATCAAATTTAATTCCAAGTTTATATACTGGAAATGAATGACTAGAAGTATTAATACTTTGGGGAACCACCGAAATTGAAGAGGTTTGTGGAGGGACTAACAATGAACTTTCACTTTGTTCCTTTTCTTTCACTCCGTCATGTAACTCGGCTTCTAACTGCAAACAAGTAGCAAAGGATTCATTTTTGAACTTAAGCTTAGCGTCAAATTCAGGGTCTGTGTCAGGAGGTAGTGGTAGTCTTTGTACTCTGAAGTTGACATGGGCAAGGCGTGACGTTGCCCTTTTGAATATTGAATCGGAGGAAGGTCCTTCAAAATCTGCAATTAAGTCTTTTATCGAATCTAATGTGGCGGATATTTCTAATTGCTCAGAAGCAAAATCGAAATTGGGAACCTTTAAGGTTAAAACATTAACTCGTGACAGTCGTTCTTTAACTATAAGTCTACCTAATATTTTCCTTTTATCAACTTGAGGCCTATCGGATATAACATTCCGTATTCTCAGTTCATAATCTAATTCCTTCGAGAGTAAGTGGATTGGGTAATAAAATTGGTCCATGATTCTAACCTGAATAAAAAATCTCTGAACACCGTATACTATAGGAAATGAAAACCACCATCAATAGTATTTTCAATAAGATAATAATATTAACTTTCCAAACACTAAAATTGTTCATCAAGCAAGTATAGAAATAGTAATTTGTATTTGCTAAGGAATTTCACCACCATGCGGAAACAAAATTTGAAACGCGAAAAATCTAGAATCGCGGCCCCACGTTGGGCGCCAATTTATGTGTAACCTTTTTTTTACTTGCGATAAAGAAAGGTTACGCACTGGCGTGCGGCAGCTTTTCATCGGTGAGCGGGATACGTGGGTCCACTGAGTATGAAGCAAAAAAAAGGGCGCCATCCAGCTTTTAAATACGCAAGAAAACTTAAACAGTATAGGAAAGCGGGAGAACCTATTTCTCTTGGTAAGTATTATTTTTAAACAACATTTACAAAACAATTTAGCATAAATTATTATCATTTATTTTTTCAGGTATGGTGGTGTTATTCCTCAACAATAAGAAGCACAATTTTTAAATGCATTTATTAATAGTAACACATATATACACATATAAAAAAAGATAGAGCAAAATAAAGAAATAAAAAAATCACTGTGAATGTAGATATGTAAATAAATCTAATTACTCAGATATAGTACTATTTCTGTTACATAATGTAATCTTCTGTAAATGAATTAATAAAACTATAAAGAAAATATGCAGAAATTTAATTAAACCTTTTCTTTAATCCAAACAATATAAATTTAATAAAAATTTGAAAATTGATACCGACGATTTATCAAAACGTAGCATTTATAAATTGACACAATAAAATGCAATAAAAATTGAAATTATCACTTGAAAGCGATATCAGAAAAATTCCATGTATAAAATTATTATTACTCTATAAATTCGTAAATCTTAATATAAATTACCTTTAACTATAAATTAAATAAATTAGTGAAATTATTAACCTGATTAGATGAATCAATTAAAGCAAATTTAAATAATATAAAAAAAATACCAACAAAGGAAAATGTTCACTTCTATTGATGGTTCGTATGATGTAATCCTACGATGGTTGATATCGACTGCGGATACAGTACCGCCTCGAAAATTTGGCTACTGGATTGATTCTGTATATACGATAATGTTTTAGAGATGTGGTGTGACTCAGCTCGTGCACCAGGAAGATTGGAATCCCTTTTAACAAACGGCTGCACAATTTGGTGCATATGGGTAGGCGTAATGTTACAGGGTAGCCTAGGTTCCCTAAAATCGTAGTTGAATAATAGAAAAAATTCAAACAAGATTGGAAAAGGATTGATTAGACTGCAAAAAGACGTACCTTTATAAGGGAAATCTTCATCAACAAAATTCCTCAGCAACAATCAAAGTCCAAACAAAATAGTTATGGATATTCTTCACCGAGAAATTTATTTACAATAAGATGCTCATTAATAGAGTTTCTAATGAAGAACGCTTGGTCTAAAACGTGACCAACAACCAATCATCCTCAGAGAGGTCTTTCTAGCACGCACAACGGAGAGCGAATCCTTCTCTCGAAAAATCAAACGCGCAAGGCCGTCATTCCCACCAAGGAACATTGATAACGATATCCAAATTTGAATAAGAAAATGCATTAAACAATAATATTCAAAAGGAAATTATTAATAATTAAATGTAAACTCAGGGAGTCTACATTTAAATATATACGACGAAAATCCATCAATATAAAAATTATAACGAAAGAAAATAGTAATTTTCAAAACCCACAAAATATTTAAAATAAACACATCTAAAGGTGAGTTCATACGAGGACGATTTCAGTAATGCACAAATAAGAAAAAATAAATGTTACAGTAGGATGTGCAGGGCCTCGATATTTTCCTGTTAAATGGCAATGATCATGTACCCTTTCATTTTCCTGGCGGAAAGGTGTCTCGCATATATGACAACATTGAACGAGTGTATGAATCAATTTCTCGTTTTCAGTGAGTTCAATCATTGGGACAATACGTTTCAGGTGATCGTTGTAAATACGTTTAATGTCGGCCTCTAACCTGTTACAGAAAACCTCAGCACAGTCTTGATCGCGATAAGTGACATATTTTGATAAAGAGTCATTGTAGCTGCACTTTATATAATACCCAAATGAGTAGGGTTCATGTATATTTGTCTTTTCTGTAAATGATTCATTGTTATCGTTCTGATAATATTGGATAGGTTCAAGAATAGTCTCAAAATCGGCATATACTACAAAAGGGTGTTTTAATTTATGTTCAACTGATTCAAATTTTAAAATGTTACCGGGAACTGTATTTCTAAACTTATCACTGCGCGGTTCTGTTGGAGGCAATTTAGCACTAATATGCTTACAATCATGTTTTTGATGTTCGAATAATTTGTGTTCAGTATTAAAATTAATTAAACAACCATCGCACAGAAACTGTTGTTGTTTCTTTTTTGATAATTGGGAGCTGATTAATCTACTTGAGCTTTTAATTAAGCAATAATGAGAATTACCAGCATTGTCGTCTATTACCAGTAAGTTTACATGCTGTTGAATTCTGTTTTCTGTAAAATGTAGAGGCCCAACAACTTCAAAATCTACTTTAGAATTGTCATAAACATGATTAAGCCCGTATACGTTTACTGATATATTATTTAGTTTTTCAAATTTGTTAATATCCTTTAACTTAATAGGAAATTCCAACCCGTTAACATTTAATTCATTCTCATATATTTTATATTTTATAACTCGTTGAGGGTCCTTTTCCGTTGGGTGTATAGCAGCTAAACTGCTGCACATGAAACATTTTTGATCAGAATTTTGTATGTTTATTACAGCTTTCTTCTGCTGGATAGGGTCCGGAAGTGGTATATATGAAGAAGCTTTCAGGCGATTGTATTTGTTGATATTCAATTCGATAAACAGCAGGTTTTTTAATGTCCTGCCGCTCTCTTTCTGTTGAAATTCACTTATTTTATTATCTAGTTCATCCGTAAAATGGTTGTATGCAAGATCTAGGTCCGTTGAACAGTCAAAGTTTTTAAATTTCGTATTAAAGGATTTCACCTCTTCCAAGTCCTTTGATGGTAATTCAAACAGACCGAAAAGTTCAATATTCACTTTAACAGCCGAATACTTATCTAATACAGCTCGCGCACAATTTAAACCTATTTGTTTTAATACCGACATGAATTCTTTCACGCTCAAATAAACCCCATCGTCTGCAGTAATACGATATGTTGCAATTCGATTTTTAAATGCCTGCTTTATTAATGCAACCCCTTCGTCTGTCACAATACGCGTTTTATTCTTGTGTTGTAGACTCCGGTAGTGCTGAGGTAAAAATCTTGTTGGTATGTCGATTTCACAAACTTTACATCTCGATAAAGCTTCTTTAGCTTCGGTTTTAGAGCTAGTCGAAGAGATACGATTCTTTTTGACTGTTAGCTGATGCATCCTCGTCCCCCGATAATTTCCTTTTACGCAAACCATGTTTTTCGATCTGGTGCTTTTCGAAGTGGCCTTGACTGGTGTATAGTATACCGCACTGATCGCATAAAATAGACTTGTTTATTGTTTCCAGCCTTACTTTGTGGAACTCCATAATCATGAAATAAATAAAGATTATTAAAAGTTTCACAGTTTTATTAAAATACAACCTGACAATATTGTTTCGACAGCTATGCTGTATTATCAAAGGTAATATAATTATAAATAAACACGTCGCTAAGGTAGATACAAAAATATGTAACTAGATAAAATAATAATAATAATCAGAATTAAATATCTAATACTTCCAGTAACGGAGAATTACTGAGCTCAAGTTGTTCATTCATTAAAGGTACCCTGAGTTTGTGTTTGTATATCTCAAAGGCTTCTAAAATGTCTAATTTGCGTTTGTTATTACAAAAATGTAGGAATTTAATATTATTTTGAGGAGTCATTGTGTGATTTTGTTCTAAAAGGTGTTTGGCGTAATTCGATTTTAATGATGTTTATTTTTGTAATGACGTACGTGTTCTTTATATCTTATGTCAAAATTTCGAAGTGTTTGTCCAATATATACCGAACTACAAAAAGAACAATTTAAACGGTAAATGCCCGATTTCATGATATCATGTGTTCTGTCTTTAGCATTAAATAAAAATGAAAAAGTGTTAGTGTTGGTTTTAAATGTTATTTTATAATTGTTGGTTTTTGTTAGTATATGTGCAATTTTTTCTGATATTTTGCCAAAATATGGTATAGATATGTAATTTGTGTCTTCTGTTTGATTGTCAATGGGATATATTCTTTTGATAGCTAACCTATAATCTTTTTGTTTAATTAAAGTGTCAATCATGTTCGGATTGTAATGATTTGCATGTGCTAGTTGTTTAATGGCTGATATCTCTTTGCTAAAATCTGATTTTGTTAGTGGAATAGTTAAAGCTCTGTGTACTAATGATCTGTAGGCTGCTATTTTATGTCTATTATGGTGACAAGATTCATTTGGTATTGTTATGTCTGTTTGGGTTGGTTTTCTGTATATGGAAAATTCAAATAGATTGTGTGCGTTAATCTTGATATTTAAGTCTAGAAACTTTATAGCCCTGTTTTGTTCTGTTTCTAGTGTAAATTCTATATTAGGGTGGATACTGTTAATAAGAATTAAAAATTGATCATTGAATATCATTGATAACCTCAAAAGAACTGTCAAAACAAGCTAAAATGTCATCAACATAACGAAACCAGAAGATAATGTGTTTAGAGAGGTTTAATTCAAATATTCGATCTTCAAACTTGTCCATAAATATGTTAGCTAATAGAGGACTTAGAGAATTACCCATAGGTAAACCATCCTTTTGTAAATAAATTATGTTATTAATTAGCATAATTAGCTTAATTAGCATAAAATAGAAACTGGTTGGCAATAACCTTTCAGGTGTCTTAGCAGATTGTCTTTTCTGCTAAACTGCTTATTACACTGATCACACGCGATCATTTTTCAGCTCTTGGTAAGGACACGATTGACTGATACAACCCGCAAGAATAGAAATGATGAACTGCTTCGGTGATGTTCTTTATATACTGTTTCGATTACCCATAATGCATTGCGATAGATAATCATATACCGCGCATGCGTAAAGCTGTTTTGATGTAATACACATAAGCTGGTCACGTGATTTTAAACTAATTACGTAATGATGCTGATTCCCAAGATTCAGAATAGCCTTCGGTTGGGACCCGCTAAAAATCATAAACATAATTGTTCGGGTCGTGGTTTATTGTTTTAAAACTAATTTTAGCAGAAATTAAACATTGTGTGTTATACAGAATACGTGAGCTTCATTGGTTATTTGTGTATAATTACAGTTACATATGTATTAGAAATTACTTTACAGTGGATTGAATGATATTTTAATCAGAGTCTAAAATATGCAGGTTTCCGAATTAATTTAATAGTGTTTATAAAAATATTCCTACCTGGGGTAAGTCTATTATTGTATATTTTCTGAAGAACGCTTATTTGCTTAGTATTATTTAGAGCTAGTGTTCATTTTCTGTTTGCTATAACACAATAATCAGATATAACATTTTTGTTTAAAATTACATATAATTTCTTTTTATAAGACAAAGATATTTTTAATTTGATTACAACTGGGACTATCTATTGTTAAAAATTTAATTAATTTAAAGCGTCAAATCATGTTGAATTTTTACAAATTTTTAAGATGGCCCTGGTGTAAACAGGTGTTGCTGCTGAAATGATTTGTTAGTTGTAATAAATAATTCAATGTTGTAAAATTATAACCAGCTATCGAGTATTTATTTGTGTAGTGGTCTGTTTGGTGTATTATAAAAGTACAGAGTGTGATTGCTTAATTAGGATTTCTTACATTGCGTTGCTTTTAATGTTGCTTCTAGGAATTACTTTTTTTATCCTTGCATATTTGTACAAATTAAAGAATTATAATAAATTTTGTAATTCAACTAGCCCCGTATCGAGGTCTTTAAATTTAGCATTTCTTACCATCGCAGACCTAATAACAAATTTTTAAAAACCGTTGAGAGGTACTTATATTCAGCTCGTCCTGAAACAATGGCTTGAAAACCTAAACTGAAAGTACCACTACAATATTTCTTTCTTTCTAAATCTTGTAAGTTAATTTAAATTTATTTAAAAATTATGTGTTTTGCTACAGATAATCTATTATAATTCCTAGCTGCAAACAGAGCAATTTATCTGCATATATAGCCTACTCATTGCAGATATTTGTCATGAGTTAAGGTATTTTCAGAGTTATGTTTTTTCTTCTTATTTTATGTTATTTTCAGCTATACCTGCATTCTTCTGCCAACCGTCTGGAATCGTAACATTTAACGAAGGGTACATCAGATGTGGTGAATTGCCTGGCTGTCACTTGTTATAATTGAAGGTATTTCGGCGTATCTAAACATATTTTTAACGTCTGTACTTATTATTATGTTTATGATTTTTAGCGGGTCCCAACCGAAGGCTATTCTGAATATTGGGAATCAGCATCATTACGTAATTAGTTTTAAAATCACGTGACCATCTTATGTGTATTACATCAAAACAGCTTTACGCATGCGCGGTATATGATTAACTATCGCAATGCAATATGGGTAATCGAAACAGTATATAAAGAACATCACCGAAGCAGTTCATCATTTCTATTCTTGCGGGTTGTACCAGTCAGTCGTGTCCTTATCAAGAGCTGGAAAATGATCGCGTGTGATCAGTGTAATAAGCAGTTTAGCAGAAAAGACAATCTGCTAAGACACCAGAAAGGTTATTGCCAAACAGTTTCTATTTTATGCGATCAGTGAGGTCTACTATACACCAGTCAAGGCGACTTCGAAAAGCACCAGATCGAAAAACATGGTCTGCGTAAAAGGGAATTATCGGGGGACGAGGATGCATCAGCTAACAGTCCTAAAAAGAATCGTATTGCTTCGGCTAGCTCTAAAACCGAAGCTAAAGAAGCTTTCTCGAGATGTAAAGTTTGTGAAATCGACATACCAACAAGATTTTTACCTCAGCACTACCGGAGTCTATAACACAAGAATAAAACGCGTATTGTGACAAACGAAGGGGTTGCATTAATAAAGCAGGCATTTAAAAATCGAATTGCAACATATCGTATTACTGCAGACGATCGGGTTTATTTGAGCGTGAAAGAATTCATGTCGGTGTTAAAACAAAAAGCTTTAAATTGTGTGCGAGCTGTATTAGATAAGTAATCGGCTGTTAAAGTGAATATTGAACTTTTCGGTCTGTTTGAATTACCATCAAAGAACTTGGAAGAGGTGAAATCCTTTAATATGAAATTTAAAAACTTTGACTGTTCAACGGACCTAGATCTTGCATACAACCATTTTACGGATGAACTAGATAATAAAATAAGTGAATTTCAACAGAAAGAGAGCGACTGGACATTAAAAAAACCTGCTGTTTATCGAATTGAATATCAACAAATACAATCCCCTGAAAGCTTCTTCATATATACCACTTCCGGACCCTATCCAGCAGAAGAAAGCTGTAATAAACATACAAAATTCTGATCAAAAATGTTTCATGTGGAGCATTTTAGCTGCTATACACCCAACGGAAAAGGACCCTCAACGAGTTATAAAATATAAAATATATGAGAATGAATTAAATGTTAACGGGTTGGAATTTCCTATTAAGTTAAAGGATATTAACAAATTTGAAAAACTAAATAATATATCAGTAAACGTATACGGTCTTAATCATGTTTATGACAATTCTAAAGTAGATTTTGAAGTTGTTGGGCCTCTACATTTTACAGAAAACAGAATTCAACAGCATGTAAACTTACTGGTAATAGACGACAATGCTGGTAATTCTCATTATTGCTTAATTAAAAGCTCAAGTAGATTAATCAGCTCCCAATTATCAAAAAAGAAACAACAACAGTTTCTGTGCGATGGATGTTTAATTAATTTTAATACTGAACACAAATTATTCGAACATCAAAAACATGATTGTAAGCATATTAGTGCTAAATTGCCTCCAACAGAACCGCGCAGTGATAAGTTTAGAAATACAGTTCCCGGTAACATTTTAAAATTTGAATCAGTTGAACATAAATTAAAACACCCTTTTGTAGTATATGCCGATTTTGAGACTATTCTTGAACCTATCCAATATTATCAGAACGATAACAATGAATCATTTACAGAAAGACAAATATACATCAACCCTACTCATTTGGGTATTATATAAAGTGCAGCTACAATGACTCTTTATCAAAATATGTCACTTATCGCGATCAAGACTGTGCTGAGGTTTTCTTAATTACGAAATGAAGACGTATCAGTTCAGGATTATAACAGAGCTTCAGTTGTGTGGAATACTTTCAAATGTAAAACTCTTGGGGACTATTCAGATATATATTTGCAAAGTGAGGTGCTACTGTTAGCAGATGTATTTGAAGCTTTCAGATGCATATGTCATAAATTATATCATTTAGATCCAGCCAATTTCTTCACAGCGCCGGGGCTGTCTTGGACTGCGATGCTTAAATATACTGGGTTAGAATTAGAATTATTAACAGACATTGACATGATTCACTTTATTAAAAAGGGTGTTAGAGGCGGTGTGAGCCAATGCAGTAAAAGAAGTGTTCAAGCTAATAACAGATATATGCCCGGATATGATAAAACAAAACCTACAACGTTCATAAATTACCTAGATGCTACCAATCTCTATGGCGCTTCGATGTCCGAGTATTTACCGCATTCAGGTTTTTCATGGTTGACGGATAATGAAGGATGGAATTTCAATGTTTTAAGAATTCCGAAAAAAGCTGAGACTGGGTATATTCTACAAGTAGATTTGCATTATCCGAAAGAACTTCACGATGATCACGACCAGCTACCATTCTGCCCGGAAAATATCATCCCACGAAACTCAAAGCAGTCTAGACTTATACCCAACCTATATAATAAGACCAACTATGTGATCCACTACAGAAATCTACAAGAGTGCTTAGCACCAGGTTTAAAACTTACAAAGATCCATCGCATATTATCATTCAAACAATCCCCGTCGTTAAAGAAATATATTGATCTAAACACATGTATGCGAAATGCTGATAAGAGTGAGTTCGGGAGAATGTTCTATAAACTGTTAAATAATTCCGTTGTCGGGAAAACATTGGAAAATACAGATAATAGATCAGACATACGACTAATTACACACTGGGAAAATAAAGGCAGAAGACTAGGAGCCGAGAGTATGATTTCAAAACCGCAATTTAAAGAGTGTGCTATTCAGAGGATCTGGTAGCTATTCATATGGAGAAACCACAAGTTCCGACATCCACAAGCCGATATATATATTGGTTTCTGTGTGATAGATCTAGCTAAACATATAATGTATGACTTTTATTATAACACCATTAAAAAATATATGGGAACAAGGTCCAGCTGCTGTACACAGATACCGATTCGTTAATTCTGCTGACACAAACAGATGATTTTTATGAGGATATGAAGAAATATTTGGATAAGTATGATACGTCCAACTTTAATGAGGATAATCAATTCGGAATTCCGAAGAATGAGTCCGTAATTGGTAAGATGAAGGACGAATATGCGGGTAGAATTCTCTGGGAATTTCTGGGAACAGGGGCAAAAGCATATGCTGTAGATGTAGAGGGTGTGGTCACCAAAACAGCTAAAGGTGTCCAGAAGGATGTTATAAAAAAAGAACTGACTTTGGATGATATAGGACCTATAGGAAGGTTGTATTATACAATGTAAATATTTATAAACATGTCCAATCTTTCCGGTCATACAACCACCAGGTTTATACAGAACTAAGAAATAAAGTCGCTTTATCATGTAGCGTTTCCTTTTTATAAACAAGTACTATTCATGATAGTTGCCAGACAAGGTTTACCATGATTGCCCATGCCCAACACACTCAGTGAAGATGGGGTGGATTTAAAATAAAACAAACTAGGCGCCACACGTTTACAAAAAAAAGGAATTGGTAAACCGCTGGCCTCAAACGGTTAAACGTGAACCCGCAGCTACTGCAACATTTAAATTACTTAACCTGTAAAGAAAAGATAAGCAAATCTTGAACAGTACTTCTAACTCAAGAAAACAATTGAGCAATTGGAACAGATTCCTTTTAAATTTCATTTATTGCCCCAAAATAATACATATGAAAATCCTTAGTGGTTATCACTTGATTGACTTCAAAACAAATCGTATATAAAAACATATGTAAGCTATATATGAAACCAAAAAAATTCGTATATTATTATCTTGATGCTATATGATGTAAACAAATATTCAGTAGTGAAATAGTATAGATATCCTTGGAGATTAGACGTCTATCTACAAGTTCACACAAAAGAAATACAAAATATAAGATAGCAAGTGTACAAAATGAAATAGCATTACAATACACCAATAATTACTCAGGTTTTATCCATGTAAACAAGTTACTGGTATTAAAAAAAAATATAGGTATATTTAAATATTGATTGTAGTCCTTGTAGACAATGGTACAAAACTAACATAAATCTCTGACCTTGTCAATCTTGTGCTTCCACTGCAGCTACCATACCATCAAAAAAGGTTTTAATTAATTATCCATAGAGTCATACAATGCCACCAAAAACCAAACTAAATGGATCAAAACGCCTCATGCACCAGTCTTGGATAGCGTGCATGAATTTATAGCCTCAACGAGTTGGGCGAGTACGGTCCTCTGCGCAAAATTTGCTAGCGCCTATAATTATTGCAACTTATCGGAAAAACGTTGCCATAAACTAAAAGCCTTGCTGGAGAAGGCTTAGTGCTTGAAAACAAGCGAAATCTTTGTGAACATAAAAATGCGAATAAGAACCGACAACGTCGAATTTAGCTCCAACTAAATTTAAAACTGTGTTGATATGAGAAACCCCATATCTTAGGAATCCACCACAACATAACTATTCAAATAACAATTTAAATTATTATTAATTTAATTGCACAAAACTGCGAGGTGTAATTACAATTTACTTAATAAAATCAACACACTTCGCAAGTGTTCACCTAAATAACGATAATCTGCGTTCAAGACTCAATGCTCGAATCCCCTATGCGTTCGTTGTTCCTACACATCTGCAGAAATAAAAAAGGATAACCGGATTTCAATTGAAAACATTTTCTCGCCTAAAAATGTTAAAATAATGTATTAGGAAATTTTAGAAAATACAGGACCAGGTTGAGGAATAGTATTTTAAAATACAAGAATTAATCAAAATTAAAATAACCCGTTACAATCATGGAAAGATGATAAACGATACATTATTGCTGGCGGGAACGGTGACACGTTAGCTTGGGGAAATTATAAGATTTCTAACTATTGATTAGAATTTCTTTCCCCTAGAACCCTTTCTTGTATTTTTAACTATGATGATTTAGAAACTAGTTAAGTTTACATGTATAACTATATTATATATAAGTCCTCATGTAATTATTCCATGAAAGTAATTAGTCTATAAATTGTATATGTGATATGTATTATTATATGATATAAATCTGTATATAAACTATGTAATTATCTAGATTTAAAAATTGAATATACTAGTATTGTGAAATTTAAGTTTACGTGTAAAACTATATTATATAAGTCTGTATATATGTAATTATCCTATGAAAGTAATCAGTCTAAAAATTGTATATGTGATATGTATAATTATATGATATAAATCAGTATATAAACTATGTAATTATCTAGATCTAAGAATTGTATATACTATGTATTGTGAAATGAAGACAGTTAAATAAACCAGGCATATATCTCTCATTATGTTGTTTCATTTAAGAACGATCTCAATCTCTTCTACACATACATTACAATTTAATGAGAGTAGATCAAAAGTGATATGTTAATAATAAATAAAAGGAATAAATATGATTCATAAACGTAGAAGCATGGCGATTATTAAGAGATATTTACCCCTAACCTGATTTATAGCGTATAATTCAATCTCTCTTTCATATTTTCTCTTGTACGCCCATGTATGACAATGATAGCTATATATTTAGCTCACATGTATATATGGTTACCTACCCGAAATTCTTTGATTTTGTTATTTTTAATTTCGATCTTTGATAATAACGTTAAGCGTTTTTAATTAGAACAAATAAATTTAATTAGGGTAATTAGATTTATGTAATTAATATAAAATATTATGCGTTATATCGTACATAATCGCATCCCCTCGAAGACAGTAACTATATATTAACCCATATGTTAGCATGTATACATGGTTGCCTACCCGAGGTGAGGAAGTGAGGAGCCAGAACCCGCCATCTCCCACTAAGAAAATTTTTGAAAAAAACGTAAAAAATGTTTATTAAGTTAATTTCACCAATAACATGAATCTAGATATCCGTGATCTCTTTCATTTGTCTTAACAATTGATTGTAGGCTTTTATTGTGACAGAAGTTTGTTTATTTAATTAAGGTGTTGGTACATGGAAAAATAAAAATGGTTCATTTAACAGAAACTAAACGTATACTAGAAATTTTAATTATGGTTGGTTATAGCGATCGCAAACGAACACAATTAGAAGTATGTGAAATTTTTAATGAGTGTTATCCACATCGAGAACCAATCACCCAGTCAATAGTTAGCAAAACCTTGAAACGGTTTAGGGAAACTGGCAGTGTTAAAGATCTGGTGAAGACTGCTCCGCAGAGGTCTGCGACATATGAAGATAAAAAGCTCAATGTTTTAATAGAAATCGAAGAAAATCCAAACATTTCAACTCGTCAGTTAAGTTTAAACCATACCGTAAGTAAAGGTTCAATACAGAAAATATTACATTCAGAAAAATTTACATCCGTACAAACCGACTTTATTGCAAGAATTATCCGAAGATGACTACGATCGACGTGAATTTTGTGAATTTATGATGGAGCGAATCAACAACAATCCAAATTTTCTTAATATTCTGGTTTTTTCTGACGAGGCTACGTTTTGTTTAAATGGTAATGTAAATAGGCATAATTGTCGATATTGGGCCGCTGAAAATCCCCATTGGATGGTCCAAAATCATACCCAAACATCACAAAATTTAACGTATGGGTGGGAATTTGTGCAGATCACATAATTGGACCTTTCTTTCTTTATTCGTGGTACTCTAACTGGTGACCGTTATTTGCAATTATTGCAACAGCAAATTATTCCAGCTTACCAAGCAAATCTTGATGATCTTTGGTTTCAACAAGATGGAGCACCGCCCCACTATCATTTAGATGTACGCCGATATTTAAATGTGGTATTTCCGGCCCGTTGGATAGGCAGAAGAGGGTCTGTGGAGTGGCCTCCCCGATCTCCGGATCTTACACCTTGCGATTTCTTCTTCTGGGGATATTTAAAATCAAAAGTGTATACAAACCGACCCCAGAATCTGTCCGAATTAGAGCAACGAATACAAAATGAAGCTGCAGCAATTTCTCCCAGATCGCTCAGAAATTCTTTTCAAGCTTTTCGTATAGGTTGGGCCACTGCCTTGCACTTAATGGTGAACATTTTGAACACTTATTGCCATGAAAACCATTTTATTGCTAATTTCGTTTTGTCTTTAAGCTTTATAAGAGACGTACATAATTTTCTGTTCATTTGTTTTATTTTGTTTTTGTTCATTTGTTTTGTTTTGTACATTATGTAGATGCACATCTGTTTATTTTAGAGTAATAATTCGAGATACTTTACGATCTCGGATATCTAGATTTATGTTATTGGTGAAATTAACTTAATAAACATTTTTTACGTTTTTTTTTCAAAAATTTTCTGATATAAGGGTACTAAGATTTTAGGTCATCGAAAAGAGAAAAAAAAATATCTATCAAATGAGCCTAATGAAAGAGTACATTGCTATTTAAGAATTAAAGTGTTATTCATTACTCATTTGTTTTCTGAAATAAAAACAAGTGAATGCTATTAAGATAGCATTCACTTGTTTTTATAATAAGTTTCCATAATAAGTTATGGAAAATAGAATGTTAAACAACTTTTATATAAAATTTTTTTTTATAAAGTCGATATTTACCTAGATATATACTATATTCCATACATAATGGGCACCCTGTATAGTGGAGTATACAGACAAACAGTGTATACAGAGTGTATATGATGCATTTATGCGTAGAAAAGTCATTTTATACACACACTAACATAATTCTCCCGTTCTGGGGTGTGCTTGAAGAGAACCCTTGTTCACAATAATGATAAGTAACGACCTTTAGACCTTTACTTGAGTTGCAGCTGTCTAGATTTCCATTGTAATTTCATGCGTCAATGTATACCTGTATACCCAATGTATTACAATGGTTGATAACATCTCTTTCATTTGTAATGAAAAGCGATCGTGACTGTTGTTCGCGGCTTAGACACTATTAGAATTGCGAGTGTTGAAAGAGGTGATAACATATAGATTATTTACAAAGCGTAGATACTGTGACTGTGCATGTCGAGTGTCGTAAAAACTATACGAAGAAATTCAACATTGAAGCATATTAGAAACGTCGTATGAGTAATTCTCCTTCAACGTCTCAGTGCTCGCCTCGTAAACATTGATAAACCGCATTTGACTTGGATACGTTGCGTATTTTTTGTGGTGAACTAGCCAGTGAGAAAAAAGAGCAAAACTATCGACGAATTATTCGACATTCGACAAGTACATTATCATTCGAGGATACTGTACTACGGGCAGCAGATGCGCATAATGACAGTTATAGGAGAGCTGTGAAAAATCGTATCTACTTTGAATTTGACTTAGTTGACTTACTAATGCTATCTACCAACACATGATTTGATCATTTTATTTTGCCAACTTCTGATCAGAAAAAGGACATCCAGCAGATGAGAATATTTTGAGTGCAATGAATGAAATGATTAATCATTTTGAAGCTATTGCTTCTGAATTAAATACTGGTAACATTGCATACGTTATCGACAGGAGATTTCTTTTTCATCGTGTCAATATATTAATTATCTTCTCCGTCATTATGGTTCTAATGTAGTTGTAATGTTTGATGGCTATGATGACAATAGCAACAATATAAAAGCAATAGAACAACCTCGTCGGATAAAAACGACTCCAAAGTCTGCTGACATGCTCTTTGAAGACCCTACATCGAAAGCTGAAAATCAAGAACAATTCTTTTCTAATCAATTCAACAAAAATAGATTTATTTCTCTACTAATTACAAAATTAGAAACTGTTAATATTAGAAATAAACAGGCGCAGGATGATGCTGATGTTTTAATTATCGAAACAGCTTTGGAGCAACCATTTAAGAACACAACAGTTGTTGTTGGAGAAGATGATGATCTGTCAATATTTTTAATATGATGCAGTCTCAATAATCAGAACATCTACTTCTTAAAACGTGGGAAAGGAAACATTGAAACAATAATTTATAATCCCTGGGCAATTGTGAAGTACGCAGATTGTAGAGAGATCATATTCTATTTTTGCACGCTATAAGTGGTTGTGACACGACAAGTGCCTTCTTTCGAAAAGGTAAAATTAATGTATTAAAATTATTGCAAAAAATACCAGATTTACCTAAAGCAGTGGATATAATGGACCCTATTAGTTACTGTGTTATCCGCTAAAATGATTGTAGATAATAACAGTAACGAAAATTATGAGGAAGAAGTAGAAGACGGAGGCGAAGAAGAAGAAAACGACTCATAATCAATAAAATATTCTAATAATTTGTAACCCACCATAGGGGACACGAAGTAAATAAAACGCGCCTTGTATTCTACCTTAAAGGTGGTGCAGAAATGAATGCATCGCAACGCCCAATGCCAACGTCAATCTCGAAAACTGTTGGTCCCACGTAAATTTTGTCTAGAACCTTTTCTGTGCGGATTTTTATAATAAACAAATTTTATACTAACCAAAATTCACGTAAAACCAATACTTCACGAGATATTTCAGAAAAGCTGATTTTCGCGACGTTTGACCTTCAATAATTTTTTGCGAACACGATTTTGCAATGCATTTTTTACAGTGTTTCTTATAGCGATACAAAGAAAATTCCGAAAGCAAATCTTCACTTGGGTTTTAGCAGAAAATGGATACTAAAATCACTGGACTATTTAGTATTGGTAGTTGCATAAATATAGGTACAGTAAATGCAATGGTTTGAGATGATTATTTTAAAATGCAACATAGAGCATATTGCATTTTAATTTAATAGCGCTGTATAAAATTATATTCTCCAATCTTATAGATCGAGTAGAATTACTTGTCAATGTTTCGGCGTTTAGAAAGTTTGGAATGGAACACTGGAAACACTGAATTCGTTTTATGTTGGTTAACTCGTCATAACGGTTAACTATATTTGCTTTAAAAAAGTTCTACATGTCAATTCTAGTTTACTTTTAGTTATTTCTTTCTCTAACTATTTAAGAAAGTTAACAGTACTAGTGTATTATTGTTCCTTTCTAATAAAACTTATATTGTATACAACACTTACACTTCCGAACTTTTATAAGTACTCTAAAATTTAATGGCATTAATGGCATAAAATGGCATTTACGTTTTACATCAACAAATTCAAGAAGGTATTTTGTTTGACGTAGAATTTATACAACACTGTCGTATTATAATGGTGCACCTTCCAAGACACTATTTTACAAACTTAGTTATGTATTTGTATAATTAATGTTATAATAAGATGTACATAATACCTGAGCGACATCCTATAATTCATATTCCGTTACCAAAGTCGAAACTTCATTATACAACTAAACTTTATTATAACCACGAAATAACTTTGAAACTTTATATTTCTGCATTCAATATTTTGAAAGTTCTGAACATTCAAACACCGGAGTTTAAAAAAACTAAATTTAGATTATTCAACTTTAAATCAATGAAAACTGGAAACTTTTCAAATTTAAATTTCTAAAATCTTTCCAAAAGCTTTAAAAGCATAAAACAAAAAGAAACTCGACATCTTCGAAACTTTATTCTGCCAGTTTCTAAACATGAAAATGTGAAACAATAACTTGAACTTTGATATTTGATGCGTGGATATTGTGGATTCCTGTTGTGATCTATCCTATAGGTATAGACCAGTGGTTCCCAACCTGGGGGCGATTTGGGTTCTCGGGGGGGCGGGCAATAAATAAGTGGGGGGCGATGAGTATTCAAAGGGGAAAAAATTAAAATAGTACTGTACTTAAAAAGCCAGCAAAAATCGAAACTGAAAACGTATACAAAACCGATCGTTCAGAGTTCAACAAAGAATCGCAAGTTAAAAAAATAAAGTAAAATAAATAATAATAAATAAATTCACTTTTACAATCTGTACACACAGCAAGTTTCGGAGACCAGCAAATCGAGACTTGCTCAGCTCTTCTACTACACACCCCCCTTCTCAGCCCCCTCCACAAACGTCGAGTCGAGTTTGAAACATTCGTAGCTAGACAAATAGCGCTGCCTACTCATATTTCTTTAGTCTTCACTAGCCTTTGTATGCCTCACCATCAGTTTTTGTGCGTTTACACTTGAAGTGTAAAAGTTCATGCACAATGGATTCAAAAAAGAAGAAGTGTCGTCAATACTCAGCAGAGTATTTACAATTCGGTTTTATCGCGTCACCGCAAAATGTGCAGTTTCCACATTGTCTTTTGTGCGATAAAACATTTACTAGTAATGAAGCCATGAAGCCTTCGCGAATGAAAGATCATTTATCAAGAGTACACAGTGATAAAGTGAGTAAAGAGCTTAGTTATTTTCAAGACCTCAAAGCGAAAGCTGATAAACGGCCTAATGTGCGTGAAGTATTTAAAAAACGAGCAACCGATCTGCAAAACCTTGACGGCCGTCAACATCGAGTGATGACGTCCACGTTGAGCATGTGCGTGTTGTGGTACGGAAAGATCGTCGGTTGATCGTCCGCGAAATAGCAGAAGACGTAGGAGTTAGCAAAAGTTCATGTCATACGATTTGACTGAAAAACTGAACATGCATCGGATGGCTGCAAAATTCGTCCCGCGATTGCTCACAGATGAACCAAAAGAAGCACGTGTTGAAGTCTACCAAGATCTTCTGAATCGATCAAATGAGGATAATAGTCTCCTGAGGAACGTCGTAACAGGTGATCAAACCTTGGTTTACGGTTATGACGTCGAGACAAAAGCACAGTCATCGTAGTGGGTGATAAAATCGTCGCCGAGACCAAAACAGCACGCCAAAGCCGCTCAAATGTCAAAGTGATGCTCATTGTCTTCTTTGATTTTAATAGTTATTGTTCATTACAAATACGTACCACGTGGTCAAACCGACAATAAAAAGTTTTATTTGAAAGTAATGCAGCGTTTGAGAGAGGCGGTGAAAAAGAAGAGGCATGGATGATTCACTAGGATAATGCCCCAGCGCATTCGAGGCTCCTTTTTCGAGAGATTTTCGCCAAAGATAACACAACTGTTGTAGCCCAACCACCCTATCTGCCTGATTTGGCGCTATTAGACTTTATTTATTTCGAAAATTGAAATCCGCCCTGAAAGGACGCCGTTTTCAGTCAATAGAAGAGATGAAAGAAAATTCGCTGCGGGACCTGAAGGCTATTCCACGAACGGCGTTCTAGAACGCATTCAGACAGTGGAAGAAGCGCTAGAAGCGATGTATTAACTGAGGGGGGAACTACTTTGAAGCTGATATCCATCTGATTAAGCTGTACAAAAGACATAAAATTATTTCGGAAAGTTAGTTCGGTTTCATCTTGGACAAACCTCACATACGAATAGATAGATTACTAAATGTGATCCTTTATTATGTTTTGTAGACAAATTTACTTCTACAATTAAAGCGGTAACGTCAGTTGATAGATATTGTATTAATATTTTAGTACAACCTTCAAATTCCCAAAGAATCTATTCCAAATTCCTCGCCAATCTCAGCTATTACACTATTAATATAAGACTTTTTCAGTCATGGCTTCCAGCAAAAGAACATTCTTTAGCTAAATTTTGATTGGAAAATACATATTTTAGAAATATCCAGACTGCGAGGTAACCAGAAATAAGATTTAATAAAGCAAAGAAGATATATTTGTACCGAGTACATACTGTCATGATATTTGACATGCCAAAAAGGAATTCACCCACACTATAATTTAAATAAGCATATTTATAAAATTTCAAAGCAACACTGGAAAACTGATTTTTCCATAGAATTAATTAATTTTCCTTGTTCATTAACGATGTGGCAGAGGATTATCTAATTTTTAATTTAATGAAGTTTAGGTCAATTTTAATGTAAGATTTAACCTAAAACAAACAAGGTATACTATAATAGGGAAGTATACAAGTATTTACTATCTTACCTTATCAATTAATAGTTAAAAATGTGTTTTCATGTTAACGAGATTCCTTAATTGTATAAGTTTATTGTATTTCAAAGTTTTACAACTCTTGGTTAAATTATTTTGGAGGAAGTTTGTAAAGCTGCTTCATTTACCACATAATTGTTACTATCTTAAATGTAGGGGCTGCTTTTTATTAATGATATCAGATAAACAACATATAATTTTGTTGCGTTCTGGAACGTTAATGAATATTGTTAATTATCTTGAACTTTTATGTTGATGCCTTAAAATAATGTTTTAAAGTATATAATAGGATGGCCGTTATTTTGTAAAGGTTAAAAAATTTTTAGGTCCTCCCCCCTAAATCTCTTTAAAATGTCAAAAAATGAGCTGTGCAAACTTTCAGCCGATTTGGTTAATATTAACCCGTGCCACCGAGATGTTAAAGTTTAAATGGGATTTAACATGCGTTTGGTGCATTTTTAAAGACTTTGGGAGTAACTTTTTATCTTTCTATGTTTGAACTTGAAAATTTATATACTTATGTTGTTGAAGCTGCTGAACACGAATATGCTAAAATTAGAACTGTCAGAAAAACTTTTGGCAGTTTACAGCTGTCAAAAAATCGGTCAACTTCACTAACATTAGCATTTTCGCGGAACTGTTAAACTTTTTTTGGCTTCAGATTCGCGTTGAGCAACTTCAACAACATAAGTATACAATATTTCACGTTAAAACATAGAAAGATAAAAAAGTTATGCCACAAAGTTTCTAGCAGGGTGCACCAAACCCATGTTAAATCCCATTTAAAACTTTAACCTCTCGGTGGCACGAGTTAATATTGACCAAATGGGCTGAAATTTTGCACAGCTCGTTTTTTGACATTTTAAAGGGATCTAGGGGGGACCTAAAAAATTCTAACTTTTGCAAAATAACGGCCACCCTAGTATATAATGTTTAGATTTGTGAAGATAATTAGGTGTAAAAAGCTATTTTCAATTAACAAGGGCATTAATTATCTTTAAGGAGATTGTGTTCATCGACATCCATTTATAAAGTTAATTTTGCTTGTTCATAAGTTAGTGTTATATACTATTAGATTGTGGGTTGCTTTATCTATAAGGTTATTCAATTAGTTTTAGGAATAATTAAAATTTATAAACCAAAAACTGGTTATGTAAAAATGACTTGTCAAAGTTTCATTTGTTTGATGCAGAAATTGCATATCATTCAATTGTTTCTATCAAATCATATCAAAACGACAGCCTTTTATCATAACTCTCTTCCAATTTCATCTTTCAAGAAGTGCACAACCTTTTGGGGAGCATAAGATAATTTAAGGTTATGTTACGAGTTAAAATGTAAACAAATTAATAAAGATTTTGAGGTTAATGATATTTTTGTAAAACGTCAAAGTATTTGAAATTTAAAAAAGGTGGTAAAGCTAAGTGATTAATTAACAAGTATTTCAAGACAATCATGTGATTAATTTATTCTTCGATGGAAATTTTATTATCGGCTAACAAGAAAAATGTATGGAATTTAATGAATCTTAAATGGATTTGTATGTATGTATGTATGTATGTATGTATGTATATATATATATATATATATATATATATATATATATATATATATATATATATATATATATATATATATATATATATTTAAAATTTAAATTTAAAAATTTAAAAAAGTTGGTAAAGCTAAGTGATTAATTAACAAGTATTTCAAGACAATCATGTGATTAATTTATTCTTCGATGGAAATTTTATTATCGGCTAACAAGAAAAATGTATGGAATTTAATGAATCTTAAATGGATTTGTATGTATGTATGTATGTGTATATATATATATATATATATATATATATATATATATATATATATATATAAATAAAATATTACATACCATGGTTTTAAAAGAATTAAATGGATTTGGAATTTCAATTAGTAAAACCGTTTTATTGGAAATATTCTTATAGTATTATAGTTTTATAGAATAGAGGTCGTTGATATCTATTTCTTCAATTTTTTGTCAAGACTACTAAAGGCAGCCAACCAGACGCAAGGGGAGTTAAATAAAAAATAAAAATAAAGTCGGTATTCTTGTAGCGCCAATTTTTTAAAAAGAAAAAGATTGCCATCTCAATATATAAAAACGTGAGTTTTTCGTAGTAGTTAGTTTTATTTTTAGTAATTAAGAAATATCTTGATATCAAAAGTCAATAAAAAAAAATATAAGCAAATTATAATCCTTAAATATATTCTTTATAATTAAAGAATATTAAATATGTGTTTAACAGCAAATTATTAATCTTCAACTAAAGAAAATTGAAATATTTTGGGATTAATAAAAGATAGAATTTAGTAATCAGATTTTTCTGTTGCATTTAAATACTTAAAAATAAATTCAGAATTAAGAAGTGTTTCTCTCTTTTCACTTCACATAAATCTATTTTTCTGGTATTTATTGGATTTGGTTTCGTTGCTACAGATAGTATAATCGTGGTAAAATATCTTTAATAATTTTTGTTGACGTTTTGTACTGTCAAGTTCAGTCATTTCTGTCAAGTAAATAATTATTTTTACCGTTACATTGATATTTTATGTCAATTTCTGTTAAATAGTTCGTTTTATTTGTTCATAATAATTTTAACTTTTCTTACTTTCAGGTGATTAGCAATTGTTGTCAAACTACTAGGTATTTGTGTTTTGCTTTTTAATTTTGAAAAATTACTACTAATGCAAGTAAAATCAAGCAATTTATGGCAGCACGGTCTCTGTATATTGGCCGTATTCAAACCATGCATAATTTTGCCCTAGCTGCCATAGACGACGAAGCAGCTCGTCAAATATTTAAATCTCATTGCGATAATATAGGCATTGATGATTACTACAAGGAATTTAACGCAAAACATTCTGCAATTATATCGCTAATTTCTACCACTGAGAATCCGCAATTTGATACTGAAAAGGCCATTTGTGATGATATTGATAAAAAGTACTGTGACATAAAGTTAGCCTATACCAATATGATTAGTGTTGTTAACCAGACAGTTTATGGTGCACCAAGTAAGTTACATAATGTCAAACTTCCAAAGATAACATTAAACACGTTTGATGGAAACTTAAAATCATGGACTACTTTTATTGATTTATACAATTCTTTAATTCACACAAATCACGCACTTTGTGATATTGAAAAATTTTATTATCTGGTATCATGTTTAAACAATGAACCATTGACTTTAATTAAGTCTATACCCCTAAATAAAGATAATTATCAAATTGCTTATGAAACTCTCCTTAAAAGATACAGTTGCAGAAGGTTACTTAGTACAAGTTATTTCAATGAAATTTTTAATTATTCCAAGCTAAATACAGAAGCACCAACTGCCCTTAGATCTTTATTGGATGTGTTTACTGAAAACTTAGCTGCTTTAGAAAAGCTTGGTTTTCCTGTTAAAGAATGGGATTTCATTCTATTTAATATTTTAATCCACAAATTGGATCATACATCTTTAAAACGCTTTGAATTGCAATTTAAAGAAAATAGTAATAATGATATACCCATGTTTACAGAATTAACTGATTTTTTACATAATCAATGCACTGCTTTATCTGCAATTACAATGAACTCTTCTACTTCTTTTATAATTAATGCTCCCAATGTTTCATCTAAAGTTCACAAAAATTCTTATAAATCATTTAATTCTAAACCGCAAGCATTTGTTGTAAACTCCAATCCAGATACCACTTGCAAATGTGTTTTATGTAATGACATTCATCCAGTTTATAAATGCAAAGAATTTATATCACAATCTCCACAAGAGAGATATAATATTGTAAAACAAAATAAGTTGTGTGTCAATTGCCTTTCTGATAGGCATTCGACAAAGCAATGCCGTTCTTCTTCGTCATGTAAGTCTTGTCACAAGTGACATCATAGTCTTCTTCACTTTGGAAAGTTTGGTGAGCAAAATGCACAGGTATCTGTTAATAAGAATTCGTCAGAATCGACAAATACGAATAATTCGTTAGATGTAAACACTTTTACAAATATGCTATCTTTTGAAAGTTCAGTTCTACTTTCTACGGCAAAAATTGAAGTTTTAGATTCTAACGGAGTTCTTCAACAAGTTAGAGTTTTGATTGATTGTGCTAGTCAGGTAAATTTTATAAGTCAGGCTTGTTTAAATCGATTAGGTTTAACTAGTTTAAAATTATCCATATCTATACAAGGTTTAGGAGGAATGAAATATGTAGCTTCCAGTTGTATAACATGTACTATCCAGCCTATAAAAATGCCAGCATAAGCAATTAAAATTGATGCTATTGTGTTACCAAGAATCTGCAATGATATGCCTTCTTTCAATTTTTCACATTTACATTTGCCAAAAAAATTTAAAACTCGCTGATGATATGTTTAATCGCCCTAATAAAGTTGACATGCTCATTGGCTCATCAGCTTTTCCTCTTATTTTGAGAGATGGGCGTATATCAGGGCCTCCTTGTCAGCCAATAGCAATTAATACTATTTTTGGCTACATTTTAATGGGTAATATTAAATTAAATAAAACCGCAAATACTACTATCAAATAATTTTTAACTTCACTCGATTCAATCGATAATACTTTAAAACGCTTTTGGGAATTAGAAGAGTTTCCAAATAAAGTTACATAAATTACCGATGAGGTACAATGTGAAAAAATATATCAAGATACCCGTAAAAGAGATCATACCGGACGTTTTATAGTTTCTTTACCTTTTAAAAATAATACTGAACCGCAATTTAAGCTGTCCAGATCTATTGCAATTCGCCGCTTTTGTTTATTAGAAAAACGCTTATTAAATAATCCCGCTTTATATACCGCTTATTGCCTGTTTATGAGAGATTATTTAGACTCTGGACATATGGAAGTAATTCAAACTACCGCTGATATCTTTAAAGATAATACTTATTATATTCCTCATCATGGTGTAGAAAATGTTAATTCGAGTACTACTAAGCTTAGAGTAGTTTTCGATGCTAGCTGTTGTGATGCTAATGGCTTATCACTTAATAATGAACAATTCCCTGGACCTAAGCTACAAAAAGATATTGTAACGCTTTTATTAAGTTTTCGATGTCATAAATATGTTTTTACGTGTGACATAAAGCAAATGTACAGACAGATTTTTAGTGGAGTCACAACATTGTGATTTTCAAAGGATTGTTTTCAGATTTTCACCTAACGATCCAATTTCTCATTATAGATTGAAAACTGTCACATATGGGGTTTCATCTTCTCCGTATCTGGCTATTAGAACATTAAAACAGTTGTCTGAGGATGAACGCAATGAGTTTCCTTTAGCTAGCCAGGTTTTGGAAAATGATACCTATGTGGATGATGTTGTGTCAGGTGGTGATTGTTTACAGGATGTTAAACTGCTTCAAACTCAATTAATTTCATTGTTAAAAAAAGGAGGTTTCGAATTAAGGAAATGGGCAAGTAATAATATAGAATTATTAAGTAATGTTGCTTCAGATAACGAACATCAATATGCTGTTAATTTTGATTTTGCAGACCCTGTTCTAAAGATATTAGGGCTGAAATGGCATCCAGTAAATGATGTTTTTTCTTATAATGTAATACCACTTGATAAACCGTGTACCAAGCGTAATATACTTTCTGAACTTGCTCGCATATTTGATCCGCTTGGGTTTTTAGCACCTATTACTTTTTTTGCAAAGTATTTTATCCAGATCTTATGGTCTTTAGGATTAGGATGGGACATAACTTCCCCACCAGAAGTCCGTAATCGTTGGATTCGTTTTAAAACTGAACTGTCAAATCTTTCTGATATTTCTATACCGCGTTGTTTTACCCTAGATGATTATAATTCCATTGAGCTACATGGTTTCTGCGATAGTTCTGAGAAGGGTTATTCAGCTGTCATCTATTTTCGTATCTGCTTGCAAGGTATATACTGTAACGTTCTTTTTAAAATAATAACAAAAGTGCTGGTTAAATCGTCTATTAATAAGAAATATTTATTTATAAACACTAATGAATACACTATAAATTAACGCTATGATTATAAAACATTAAAAACTATTATTTACAGACTATGAATTTCTAATACAACATTTATCTTTACATTCACTATTTATTTCGCGATACACAGTTCATGACTTGCTGATGACTGCCTCTTTTTATCGGCGAAGTCGGTTATATACCCTCCTACAAACGTACTAGAAGCCGCTAGAAACTACTATATATTTTTAGAATAAACGCGTCTCGTTCACATGCTTGGTGCGATGAGTCATTCTCTCGAATGCCGTAGAATATTCCATTTGTTGTTCGAGAAGAGGTTCTTTCTTTTTCTCTCTTGTTACAATACAAAACATTTTTTATGTGTGCGAAGTCAAGAGTAGCCTCCTTAAAGAAAATTACACTACCCCGCCTTGAACTTTGTGCTGCTGTTTTATTATCAGATTTAATTTCTGTTGTACTTGAGACATGTAAAAACAAATTTATTTTTAATAATATTTATGCATGGTCTGATTCTATGATAGCACTTTCTTGGATACGTTCTCCTCCACATAGGTGGAAAACATTTATTTGTAATAGAGTTTCTCATATCCAAGAAAAAGTATCTCCTGAGTGTTGGCATTTTGTATCAACTTCAAACAATGCAGCTGACTGTGCGTCAAGAGGTTTATTTCCACAAGAATTAGTTGATCACCAGTTATGGTGGGTAGGGCCAGATTGGCTTACTAAACAAAATAATCAGTGGCCAAAAAATACAATACATTGTCCGCCAGAAATTCATGAGGAAGAACAAAAAATTACTTTCGCCACATTAATGGATTTAGATTATTTAGATAAACTGCTGGAAAGGTATTCTTCGTTAGAGAAGATAAAACGTATTTTATCATACGTAAATCGTTTTATTAATAATATTAAAAATAAAAATGAGAAAAATACAGATGAATCTTTTACAAGTTTTGAGCTCGAATCTGCGTTACTCCTGTTAATTAAACGTTCTCAAGAAACTACTATGCCACAATTAATTGACAATTTAACAAAAAACAAGCTTGTATCAACGACTTTTAGAAAATTATCTCCCTTTCTTGATGAACGAGGAATCGTTAGGGTAGGCGGCAGGCTTGTCAATGCTTCTATAAGTTATGAACAAAAGCATCCAATTTTATTAAGTAAAGATCATAGACTTTCTCAATTAATTATTGAAGATCTTCATAAAAAACATTTGCATCCTGGTACTCAAACATTGCAATTTTTACTTCTCCAGAATTACTGGATTCTTAATGCGAAATTCGCAATTCGTCCCGTTATTTCAAAATGTGTAAAATGTTTTAGGACTCGACCTGTATGTGCACAACCCATTATGGGTAATTTACCTGCATATCGTGTAAATCAATTAAAATGCTTTTCTCATGTATCTGTTGATTTTGCAGGCCCATTCAAAATAACTATGAATAAGATTCGGGGTGCAAAATCATTAAAGGCATATTTATGCCTATTTGTATGTTGCACAACAAAAGCTGTGCACTTAGAACTATGTTCTAATTTATCTTCAGACTCATTGCTAGCAGCAATTCGTAGACTACAGGCTAGAAGAGGCCGTATTTCTCTTCTATATAGTGACAATGCTTCAAATTTTATTGGTGCTAACAATGAGTTAATTAAAATCTTTAAAGATGTGGCTGATCAGGAAAAAATAAAATAGCATTTTTATCCACCATCTGCTCCGCATATGGGAGGGTTGCACGAGAGTGGAGTTAAAAGTGTCAAAACACATCTTATACGTGTGGTTGGTGATCAGATTTCGACATTTGAAGAGTTAAGCACTGTTTTTGCACAAATTGAAGCAATTTTAAATTCGCGCCCGCTTTGCCCGCTTAGTAATAATCCTAATGATTTGAATGTATTGATACCTGGACATTTTTTAACTTTGGAACCGCTTTCTGTAATTCCTGATCCTAATTTAAAATTGCTTCCAATTAATCGTCTATCTCGTTGGCAGTTATTACAAAAAATGCATTTTGATTTTTGGAAAAGATGGCACGACGAATATTTACATACATTAATGCAGCGTTCTAAGTGGTATGATAACAATTTCTCAAATCACTGAAAATACTCTGGTGTTGATACAGAATGAGTGTTGTTCTCCTCTTAAATGGCCTTAGGCCCGTGTTATTAAAACTCATCCTGGATCGGATGGTATCACAAGAGTAGTAACTTTAAAAACCGCACATGGTATTTATAAACGACCAGTTAGAAAATTGGCACCATTACCAATTAATTGAATTAATTTTATACTTCATTTCTTTTGTTGTTTAACTTCATATATTAGTTAATATGTATTTTTCAATACATATTGGAAGGCGGCAGGCATAGCTGTAGGCCTACGTTCCAAAACTATGGTGACAGTTCTTTCGGCCAATATCTTCTTAATCGTACTTTTCGATGTTGTCAAGAAGCTTGTCAATTTTCCAGTAAATGCGGGTTTTTTAACGTTGCGGGTTTAATAATAATTAATAGGCGGTTTTTATAAATAATATGAGGTTTAATTATGGAGCTTTTGTAACATTTACAAATAATATTATTTTATATGTCAGTGATTTAAAAAATGTGTTGACAATTGCAAAAAAAGCAACTCCGATCTTCACAAATTTCAGAATTAACTTGATCAGTTAACTTGATCGAGTGCTACAGATATTTTGGTCCAAACACGATTTAATTACGCGACTGCGGAACATTTATTTTCAATTTTTATTTTGTTTTGTTTGTTGTTTTTTGGTATATGTTAATTAAAAATAAAGTTGTGTTGTTATTATTTTGAAAATTACTCCGAGAATGTGTTTTTATTATTAGTTGTCTATAATAAGTATAAAGATATGATAAACCTTTAAAGCGACCCGACTGAGAGAGTCTCTGTGGAAAGGAAGGATGTCCGTAACTGCAATATACTTAGCCGGAGCATTTATTTCGATTAAAAGTAATCAAGTAGTGAGTTGTGTATTTCATCTTTGTTACAATCTGTGTCTAGTATTATACTTTAGTTTTATATCATCATATCATATTAGTCTCCTAGATTTAAGGGCAATATTTTTTTAATTAAATATAAACCCATAAAGAAAATTATTATATCAATACATTTGTAATTTGTAAAAATAGTCGACTGAAAATGTGTTAAAAACATCATAAAGACGTTCTCAGATAGTAGTTAGTGCTTTACCGTTCTAAGAGTATTTATCAAGTAAAAGTTTTAAAACTATGCCCACGTTATCTGGTATTACATTACTTCTTTAAATCTAATGAGTACTGTGGTATTAGTGCTTTTAAGTATTATGATAGAAATAAATCACTTTTAATACTTTATAATTCCTCGTCAAAACAAAACTTTAAAGTTTTCGTACCAAAACTTTAAAGCTGTACAAATGATAAGGTTAAATTCTATAAGAAAGTTTAATTTACAACCGTTAACGAATTCTGAATTTATTACCCAGATCTCCTCTATCGAGGAAATAAAAGATACCGCGGCGAAACGAGAGATTCCTATCTTGGGGTAGTTTCCACGTAACATCTGCTAACAAATCTTTTCGGCAATTTCTGGTTTGAACTGACGTTACCTTAAAAGTACTCAGAATACAACTAATGTTAACTAACATAAAGTAGGCGCATTACCTTATTTATGTGCATAACTCAATAACTTAAAATGAGAATGAGAACGAGTCTCATAGTGAAAATGTTTAACAACGAGATTTTAGTAGTCGTGACAAATTCTTTCCGGAAAATCAGACGAACAAAGGCGAACTGCTGTTTTTTATTATTAGTATAAAAAAGATCCGCTGGCGCTCAAGAAGCAAAACTAATCGCACGAACGTCTTTTTTTACATACTTAAACATACTTTAAACATACTTAATAAACATTGGTTCACAGACTGCTTCACTGTCAATCATTTGATTATGTTAGGCCGCGAGTTCTATTTTAACATCAAAGGGCGAACCGCATATAATATTCATTGGCATCATTCACTACGCCCTTGAAAAATCCATAAAAAGAGATTACAGTAGCTGCAATAGAAAGGTAACATAATAATCTGCCTACCTAAACGTCTGCATTATTCAATCCTTTTCAAGTGTAATTAACCGAATAAAGAGCAACATAAAACTTTGGAATGGCATTCATATTAATAGAAAATTGAGTTCGCGACAAGAAGCACTTGAAACCAATTATTGATTTTCCGTTTCATTTTTAGTAGTTATTACGCTGCATTACATTGAGTTAAAGAGAAAGCCCTCGAATCAGCAGAGCAATTTCTTGTCAGTTTCTTTATAGGGAGTGTATTATGTTCCTACCGATAGGTAATAAATTTCTGGAAAAAAATGTTCCTACCGGTAGGCGTTTTGTATTTCTTTAAACATTCACCTATCGGTAGGTGAATTCTTTTTAAATAATTTTTCACCTACCGCTTTACCGATTTGTTATATTAACTATCTATATAAAGCTTAAAGGAATTGTACTGTTTGATATAAAAAAACAAAAACATATTTTTTTCTCAAAAATATGTAAATATATTTTTTATATTTGCGTGTCTTAATAGCTTCATTAGGACACGCATTTTGCGTGTCCTAATGAAATTTTGAAAATACTGGAAACAGTAACATTTTATTTTTTAAAGGTGATATCACTGTTAGACAGCTGTTCTTAGAATGTCAAACTTATATTATTTACGTAGTGAACTCTTATAATTGGAATGCAACGCTTGCAAAACTAGTATTGCAGGCTACATAAATGCGCCGAATAATAATTAGACGATTTGGAGAGTATCACCAAATGCGCAGAGCTACCTATTATTATGCATCATTATCTCAAACATTTGAGTCTCAAAGAAAGTTAAGTTTAATTAATTTATTATTTAAGTTCTAACGGAGTTTTTTTTCTGAAAGACTTTTTAAACATTTTCCAATTTCATGACATTTAAGTGTTAGTTATAACTATACGAGTAATGAAGAAACAATAGCATTTTATCACGACATGAAATCCGTGTTTTCGTTCTAGATTGCTCACTCGCCACTACGGAGTTAATGGACACATCCTCACATCACGAAGAAAACTTCTCAAAAAAAAACAGCTCTCGTAAGGATGCAACCCTCAGCTTTGCTTCGGACTAAAATTTTCACACGAGTAACAAACTACGACTGCCCTCTTAATACACAAATCACACTTTTCCACAAAAACTGAATATATTTATAATTGAATCCTATTTTTGCAATGCTGTTCAAATGGATAGTAAACGAGATTTTTTTCAGTAAATCTTCACAAGTTGTATTCACTGAAACTGGTTTTAACTGTGCTATTAAAAGCACTATCAGCACCTCTAAATATGCAGAAACTGTTGCACGAAAAGTGTAAGTGCCATCATCCATTATTACGTGTGTACACCGTACATCACATTCAAAGGAAACTCTTAAATACGTCAATGTTTAACCAACGAAACAACAAACCACCTTGCACAAATTAACACAAGAAGTAGAGTTACGATATAAAACATGCCATCAAATGCTGAAAAATATACATGCGACACTTAAACTGGACGCACATATTTGAGTCCGCTGTCCCTGATAATAGTTCTAAATAATTCAAATAAAAAGGAAAATGCCAATGGAGGCACGTTCCAATAAAGATCTTATTAAAGAGACAGTAAATGGCATCATTAATGATGAATGGAAATAGAATCTTATTAAGGCTATAACTGAAGCTGTAGAAAAAGCCTTTACAGCAAGAGTAAATGAACAGCAGGATAAAATTTGAGCTTACAGATGTCAAGATCTAACACAAAGCTCGAGGGGGAGGAGTACTTGTGGCTGTTCATTATAAGCATAAGGTAAAAAAATGATAAAGCTTAGCAACCCAGCTTTTGAAGCTGTATATTATGTAGATATAAAAATAAATAGACGTGATGTTACATTAGTAATATGCCACCATCTTTGTAATCGAGTAGACCGTTCCATACAGTCATGCGTATGTAGTTGCTACAAAATACTCGAGCCTTATGCGTGCTACTACACAGAATGCCTGGCCATAGTTACACCAACAAAGAATTAATAAAAAGTTTATGTCTGAAAAATAGATACTGCGTAGTTTACTACAGTCGTAATACATAGGGTAAATATCTACAAAATTCTGTAATCTCTCAGGGATCCAATCTTGTACCATTATTATTAATAATCTATATAAACGATTTGCAAAATGTTTAATGTATGCGGATGATGCAAAGTTTTATTTTACTATTGAATCTCATGGAGATGCTCTAAAATTTCAAAGTGATATAAATAATATATACAACTGGTCTGTTAACAATAAGTTAAAACTTAACATTTCTAAATCCAGTATTAGGTCTTTTACAAGAAAAACTAGTGTTTTTGAATTTGATTACAAAATAGACAATAAAATCGTTACAAGAGTACATACAATAAAATATTTGAGTATCACTTATGATTCAAAATTGAATTACAAATGTCATCATGATGAAATAACATCCGAAGGCTATCGTATGGTAGAATTCATAATAAGACAATCAGTGCATTTTGTAAACATTAAAACTATAAAAACTTTATATTACACATTGGTAAGACCTATGTTAGAGTATGCGTCATTTGTCTGAGGTGAGCAGCCGCAATCGTATCTGCTTCAGATTAAAAAAGTTCAAAACAAATTACCACGATATGTTTATTTTAAAAAATATCATCATTATCCTAGTTACGAAACTTTGAGAACAATACATTTAAGAAAATAATATAATATAACTAACTACATAAATGACAGTAAACTTCTTCTTTCATCAAACATTTTGATGAAAAATATATTATTCAAAACGCATCACCTGTAAGACTCAATGGGACATATTATCAATTCCCAGAGGTAGAGTAAGATTGGAAGATGATGCTTCTAATGCTGTGTCTAGACCTGTTGATGTTACAAGAGGGGGTCGCAAGGATCCATATTAGGTCCCTTGCTGTTTACCTTGTATACCAGAGGTCTTTGTGATTGTGTGGGGGCCTGTAATATTCACATGTACGCAGATGACACACACAAATCTACTACTCATTCAGTCCAAATCATATCGAAGATGACTAAAGACTAAATGACAGAAGACGAAATAAAGACTTACAAGCTATAAATGAATTATCCGATAAGCATGCATTAATCTTAAACCCAACTAAGTCTTATATTTTACTTTTAGGCAAACCGATCAATAAATAATTATCAATTATCACCCATAAAGATTGTATATATCAATACTCCCTTAGTTGAAAGTGCCAAGAATCTAGGAATAGTTTTTGACAAATCATTTAGATTCAAAAAACAAATCAATAAATATATACAAAAAGCTTATTACAATTTAAAACTTCTTTACCCACATAAAGACTACTTAAGCAAAAACGCAAAGATCTTATTGAGTGAATCTCTTGTACTATCTCAATTCAACTATTGTATACCTGTCTATGGCCCTTGCTCTGATTTCGAAACATCACAACGTATATAACGTGTCCAAAACTCTTGTTTACGTGTTATTTACGGACTACCTAAGTTTGAGCATATATCCTCAAAATTAGTAGAAACGGACTGGCTTGATATGAAACAACGGCGTTACGTACAGACAGCAACATTCTACCACAACATAATAATTAAAAGGCAGCCACCCTATTTAGGTAATAAGATAAGGTATAGGACAGATGTACACAATATAGATGTGCGACGTAGAGGTCTGTTGACTATACCAAAGCATAACACTACATTCTACGAGCGCTCATTTAGCTATAATGTGGCAAAAATCTATAATAATATACCCTTATCATTCAAGGCATTATCGGTTATACAATTCAAAAAACCTTGATTAAGAACTTCATTGCAGATAGTCATTGATGCACCAAATCGTAAACAGTCTATACTAATTAAATTAGTTTAAGTTAAGTTGTTACATATATAGTTATCTACGTCCAAGGCTATGATTTTATGTAAAGTGTATACAAGGGGGAAATGGAAGAACAACTTTGTTGGATTTTCTCATATGTTACATATATGTAACATAAAAAGTTTTGAAGATTTTAGGGGTATGTGTAGGTATCCTTCTAAATGGTATTGAAAACTTGTATGTAATAGCAGTTGTATGATAACATTTGTTTTCATGTTTCCACCTCAGTTACAATCAGAAATCATCTAGCTCTTACTGTAACTAACATCAAAAAGGTAGCTATAACTGAAAATTTAACCGTTAAGTAGTTACTGATGGGAAACTATAGTTGTAATTACTTGGACAAAATTGAATGCATTGATATCTTTTATAAACGATACTAAGTTTGACCTTAGAGAAAAACTACATTAGGCTATTGCACTTACCAAAAATGTATGTTCTTCAAATGGAAAATCTGTTAGTATTGTTTGTGATTTAAGTGTAGATTATGCCTTTGAAAAAAGTAAGTTGATCTTTGATAAAACTCAGCTGTCCCTAGTGTTTAGTAAGCAAAATTAAGCAAAGAAGTAAGGCTGGAGACAGTAAAAGAAGTAAGCTGCTAATGCAAAGGTTTTACTGAAACGCACAAACAGCACCTTACAAAAAAAAACAAAATGTTTGAATGACAACGAAAAATATATTAACGTTATGTTGGATGAAATATATATATATTAAACCATTTATTTCATACAAAGAAGAAAAATTTTAAGGATTTGGCAGTGAATGTTGTAGTAATAAAATTACTACTACTGTGCAAACCTTTATGCTATCTTTAATTCTGTCAAAAAACAAAGACGTTATTGGTCTGTATTCAGTAAAAAAATAGTATATTAAACAACAAGTTTTATACGACATGATTTATTGCACGAATGCTTTTTAAAGCATGAGTGCAATAAATGTATTATAAAACGAGTTCTTTATACTATTTTTTGTACTTTCCACCTCTTTTTTACTAATTTTATCCGTTTTAAAATAAAAATTCGCACTTTTAAAATGTGGGGAATTTTATCGTGGTTGGTACCAACAATCGATAAATGTCAAATTTTGACATTTGAAAATTCAAATTTTAATTTAACAATGATTTCAATGACATTTCATTTGTCATGGTTCATGACTGACAACCTCGAAAAACTAAATTACACTAGTTCTACTTCAAAACTCAAATGAGCTAGTTCAGCACTACTTTCGGTTCTGAATGAGCCCTGATATAAACGCAAAGTACAAAAAATTAAATTCGGAACCTTTAATGACGCTTCTCATGACAGTATTGAAACTGTAACAACACTAAGTTACGTTATTGTATCTAATATATATGTTACGGTTAATGTGGTAAACTGGTCAATGTCGTTAATAACGGGCTATTATCGTCATAGCCCATTTAGGTTAGTTAAAGACGTTAAAAGCCGGTGATTGACGTAAATATCCAATGAATGTGGACAATGTTGTTTAATTTTAATGCTGAAAATATCATTGACCGGTTATTATCGTCAATGGCCATCTATAAAGTAGGAAATGTTGCAAATAAAGGCATAATGTTACAGTCAATGTAGTAAACCGGCCAATGTCGTTAATGGTCGCTGTCTCATAACGTAAAACTTCTAACACTAACCTAACCTCACCTGCGGCTTGAGCATTAATAATTAAGACCGCTCAGTTAATAATTAAGCTGCAGATTAGTTGTTAGATTATGTGTTAGTTGAAGTTTATTAGATATTTGAAAAGTATGCTTCTATGCAATTCTCGAGATTGACCGGTTTACAACACTGACCTTAACACTTTCCGGCACGGTCAATGTCGTAGTAAATCGTATAAGATGACGAGTTTAACCAATCAGCTGGGTATTAACGTTATTGGCCAGCAATTGACGTAAACGACCAAAACAGTCGACCATTACCGTTGCATCCTGACCAATTACGTGATTGTCCGTATTTACCTCTTTGATCGTAACATTAATATATTTAAATCTATTAGGAGTAACTGGATAAATCAGTGCGATATATAATATTAAACAATTTAATTATTCTAAATTATTTTTTGCTTGTTTAGTATTTCTAATGTAATACGAGTACATCCGGAGTACTTGAAATTTTAAAGGCGGTTTTCTCGAAAACTAGCAGGAAGCGATCAAACGTTGATAACGAAAATATGTGCTAAATCATTACAGCTACCTCCCATTAGGAGGTTTGTAATTATGTTAGTTACACCTTGTATAGTAATCTTATAATTCTGTAGGATAATAGTACCAAGTTTATTTTTTTATTTAGAACCGTAAAGGATTAAGCATTTTAATATAAGATTTTAGTTATGCGTTGACCGTCATCTGTAGTTGAAGTTAAGGACTCTGCACATTGCACCACGGTTTGAAAACATTTTAAGCTATAAAGGATAGCTTAACGTAGGCACATATTTTCATTCAAATCTATGTAATCTTTCCTTATTAACTTTTTAGTATTAACCTAAATAATTTAAGTTCCATTATTGTTGTTTTATTTTAAGTGAAAGTTAAAAAACGGACCTTCGTTGTACTAATTCCAATTAATACATGTAAATTTTCATTTATTTTTAAATTCTTTCTGTTTTTGCAATAGTTGACTATGCATATTGTTTAGTAATCTAACATTAAGTCATTTGTAATATTTAAGAAGAAATGTATCCATTAATGTGAAATATGTTATAGTAGATAGGAAATTGCGGAATTTAAAAAATTACCTTTTAAAAGTAAACCGTGTCATTCAAAAACCTGAATAACCTTAAACTAAAAATTATAAGGTTAATAAAAGAGGTTAAATGTAAACTAAATATACAGACTTTATACATGCAAACACGTATAGTATATTGTGTACGACAAGTTTTTGTGTACGTTTAGTTGGTGGACGAGATTTTATATACCGTGGTGGATTACCTTTACGCAAACCAGTAGCCGACAAGAGACAACGCCACCTCCACGCAGTACTCCACTTTAGGTAGAGTCGAATGCCCACCAAGCCTTTAATTGATAAGTTGGGGTAGGCAAATCCTAGGTAACGAGTAAACACGTTAATCGCTCCAGTACTAGCCTGGAGAGCTAGTAGAGGGTGCTCACTTAAGAGAGCGACGTACTAATTGAACTTAACTCAATTCCTTGCCTAAATGGAGCCTGTGGCTGTAAGTTTAACGCAAGGGAAGTCACGTAAATCCACAGCACATTGATGGCCCGTAAGTAATATAAGAAATTTCATTTCTTAACAAGAAACGTACAGCTGAGTTCAAATAATCTTAGAATATAAACTTTATATTTAATATGTTAAACAATTAAACGAATACTTACTTATGAAATGTAATTGCCTTCTACGTATTTGTCGGAGTTTGAAAGAAAAGTAGATTTAGGTGGTGTCTAATGGCCGTTCAGTGTAACGTCATATCCGTCGCTTTTAAAGTTCATTGTTCCGGGTAGTTATGATCCTTCCTACAGTTTTATATTCTAAGCTATTTACATTATTTTTTAATCAAAAAAAAATACCTTAATTTTAAATAAAATTTGTTAGGAAACTTTGTTAAGTACTTCGGCAGTTGGCAACACTGGATTTTCAAATTCTGCGTTTGTTTTTCAAATTTACGGCGGGAGTAAATTTAACATTTTAAGAACAGCTGTTCAACAGTGCTATCAACTTTAAAAAATAAAATGTTACTGTTTCCGGTATTCAAATCAATCTGTTCTGGATACGGAAGTGCGTGTGGAAATGGACAAGCAAATAGAAAAAATGTTTTGTAGTGTAGTTCAAATTCACGATGAATTATGGCAGTATTATATCAGTACCAATTTTATCTTTGGGATAAACAGGATAAATAAAAAAAATCCCAGATAAGCATGACATCATTTTTTACACAAATTCAATATATTTTGAAAAATATTAAGAGGATTCTTAAATGGATTATAACGTAAAACTCATTGTAAGGGAATAATTCCAGCTGCTTCATTAAATTTTTTTACAAAAGAAGAAGTCAAGAAAATACTACTGACGTTTTTCAGCCCCATTTAACATCAAATCAAGTTGAATGTAACTTTTCTTCAAGGAATCTGCAGATTCCTTGAATCGATATCAGATATTTATATTTACAGCCGACGTTAATATTGTAACATAAAAACAAACAATGCTTTCGTTTGTGTACAACATTAAACAAAGCACTTTATTAGATTCCCTAAATAAAATCAAAATTAATTTTTAGCCAATTTATAACATAATTCAACTAGCAAAGTCTTTAATATCGGCGAACTTAATTAAGCACAGTCTTAATTTATTCTACGGCAATCTGAAAAAATAACACAGGTAATAAAATATATAATAAACGCGACGCAACACACTGTAGAACTGGGGACATTAAGAATATAACGAAAGAGGGAAACGAGAAATTCAATTAATTCAGACATAGAAAAGTCGTAACTGAAAAGTAGAAAGAGAAGATTATCGTATAATGACAGAAAGATAGAACAATAAAAAATTATGGAAGGATAAAGGACAATCTCTTTTTTAAATTAATTTTTGCTTTCAGCGTACACTACAACGGCTTTAATGTGATATCAAATATAAATCTATTTTCTAAGGATATATTTTTTAAAGAAATTTGATGAAATGTCAATATTTAAAGAATTGCAGCCGTCGACTTTATCGAGAAAGGCTCGTAAAAAGGAGTCCGTAAAATATTGGAGAATAAAGATATAAATAATTTTAAACGTCTTCCTTTCCCCAGTGCAGATGCGCTTACTTTTGATCATATTGCATTTTCTATTTTATAACAAGCCGAATTTCCTTTGATATTTACAATCGCTGACATAAAAATAAACTGTAAAGTTGAATATAATAAGACTCAACTTTGTTGTTCAAGACTTGTTCCATCTTTTCATGTAATATTAACGACTTGAAACGATATCGCGACGAGGAAAACTGAAACGCATTATTATTAAATTTTTAATTTTGCACGTTGTTTTATAAATTGACTGTAATAAGAAAAGTAACCATCACTAAACAAAATCATTTTAATCTAGAAAGTTATACAACAAAGTTCTTGCAGGTAGGTGGAGGGTGCTGTAGTTCGTACGTTTTCGGCAACGCCAGGTTTGTACACATGCTTACACTTATATTTACATCATATTTATTTATTAAAAAGGATGGAACAAGTTGAAAAAAATAGATTACATATTACTAGTCATGACAGGCATACAGTGCTATTAAATTAAAATGCAATATACCACATATTGCATTTGACTGCAAGCATTGCATAATGCTTAACCAAGTAAAAGCATTAGGATAAATTGGTTGGTTATTGCAAGTACATATGCATTTTACCACGAACGCGCTTGATTATAAAAATACTTTGCATCTTTTATTTTCCAATAAATGTTATTTTTATTTTCATTTTAATTATTATTGTTATTTTCATGTTTGTATTTTTTTACTAAATTCAATTCGTGTTAAATTATTCCCAAATGAAGTGAAAAGGTTAAACGGCTAGCGCATTTTGAGCATTTAGGTATTGTTGGTTGCACCAAAGTACAAGTTAGATTCCACCTCACTTTTCCCGCTTCTCCCAATCCCATTTCACCCAATTCCCACTTCTCCCAATCCCACTTCCGCCAATTCCCACTAGTCCCAATCCCATTTCCCACAATTCCTGCTTAGCCCAAACTAAAGCAAATGAACAAATAAAGTCAACATATTGTTGCTAATTTTTTCTAATGGGCGTCAATATAAAAAATGCCGGGTATTGAATTTTCTAAACGTTGCCGTGCGTTAAAACGTATGTTAGTGCCGGATACGAATCACGTAGGCGTTTCTGCTGCCTTCGGTGTGTACTTCCACTTATGAGATGCCGTGAGATGTCCATTATGTATCCTGTACGCCGTTAGCGTTATTAATCTCTCTCAGTCGCCACTTTAACTGTTGGAGTCTGCATCTGTTAGATCAATCAAACCTACAACTTGTAACCTAACCTCCATTGCATAGCGTGTCCTTTACGCCGTTGATTCGTCTCTCTCTTTCCCCGCCCTGTGTATTCTCCTCTGTCTCTGATGAAGACAAGCAGACTGAAAATTTGGAATCTTTCCTTTTTTAAAAAATGCATTTTTCTTTGGTTTGTCCTTTAGTTTGGGAGAAATGGGAACAAAAGAAATTTCTTGGAGAAATGGGATTGGGGGAAGTTTTTTCTTTGGGAGAAATGGAATTTTTTGGGGAGAAGTTGGATTGGGAGATGCGCGAATGGAAAGACACGGTAAATCCAATGAGTAGATATGATTATTTTAAAATGCAATATAGAGAGTATATTTCATTTTAATTTAATAGCACTGTATATTGTATATTAAAATAAACATTTTTTAAATACCTACCTATTGCAGTTACACCATTCTCATTTATCAAATACACATTACAATACAGATTGTGTAACTATATAGACCTAGTATACGTGTACTTCGTTACTTCGAGGTAACTGGTTTTACATTGCCATTAAATTTTAACGCAACCTTATATTTAAAATATATAAAGTTTATAAACCGTATTTAGAGAGACTAGATAATGTCAGAGTTGAAGGTCCTAAATTAACTAATGCATGCTAAATAAATATCCAAACTCTCGCTCTGAACCATTAGTGGATGAGCTGAAGAATTAAACTGAGAAACAGTATGGCAAGCCTATCTAAATAAGGTTTCAGTTTGCTGACGAAAGCAATTCGTAGGCACGTGTAAGGTTGCGAATAGGCGAAGTTGACTAAGTAATTCTACATGAGTTCGTAATTAAGCATATATTGCAGAGCAGGGATTAGCGAAAGTTCATGTATCCAATGTCGCACGCAACTCCTTAATTTGCTAAGAGTTATTTTCGTTGAGCTTCACTGCTTATCAACGTTCACATGGTGTGCGTTTATTGCATCGACGCATCCGGCAGCCTTGGCTAGTTATAGATTTTATTTGCTGTTCTAGAATAAATCTATTAGTTTAAAACACTTCAACAATACTTGAGCTTAAAGCGGATTCCATTCCTGACACTATTCATTTAAAGGTTATAAGAATTCATAAAGCAAAATAGATTTAAATGAATATGAAATGTTTTTATTACTATTACCAATAATGCCACACATACTGCACTATGCTCACAAGTGGTGAGAGAAAAGTATTTTGTCCAGCAATACCTCAAGGCATTGATCCCATATAGGAAGTTGTTCCTCAGTCTGCAAAATAGACGTCAACGGCCATTTTATTTCAACCCTTGCATTTGCAAATACTGCTCCACCTAAATTATCTCGATGAAAAATAATTTTTTATGGGTTAACCTTAGTCGTTTTTCGCAAATATGTTGGTGCAATTGATCTAAAGGTTAGCATGATTTTTTCCATTTCTGGTTTGTTCCTTTAATGGAGGATGGTGCTCCCTGAGGAACCGAACAACCATGTTTTGATTGTAATTTTGTTTTTCATGTTTAGTAGTGGAACCAAGTTTCATCGAAAATTACAAATCAACGTAAACATCGTAGTTTTATTTTTCTCAAAATGGTTCAGATAATTACTCTTGGAAAATTTGTATTCGAACACGTTTTTGAACACGGCGCCATCTTGCGGGTAGTTTTATCATACCCAATCCGGTGTTAAGATATTGAACTCCCGTTCTTTTGAGATTACAGCACTAGCTACTTCAGACAATTTCAGTTGTATGCCTTCCAAAATGATATCCCAAATTTTGGTAATATTTTCTGGTGTGCTGATATTTTTAGGCTTCAGATCGGTGTCTTGAATGATCCTACGGTCATGTTTAGATTCGGTCACCAGATATTTGACATTAAATTACAATTCTTGTTTGTTTACTTGGTGAATAATATAAGGGCGTATCGTGATGGCTGCGCCGCGCCGTGCCCTTAAATTTCACCAATCAACATACTTTTATATTTTATTTATTATTTATGTTTGTAAAAATGGTTAGTAATCAAAACGTTGCAAAAGTAGCCGCTCATTAAGAAGTAACTTAGTAGCAAAAGTTCTGAACCCTGTAGAATATTTTTTCTACAGCTATCAAAAATTGATGACATTTTTTCATTAATATCCCTATGCAAAATGCCACATTGGTTTTGTTTACTTGACAACGTACACGAAATATTTTTCGCTTTAGAGCGAAAAATATTTCGCGCATTTATGCGATTTATGCGTATTTGAGCAATTTCGTTTCCGAAACAACGAAACTGTCCACTTTGCGCTAAAATAAAAATTTCCTTGTGTTATTTTTTGATTTTTTCTACTTTTTCGGATATTTCAATAACACTGTAGAAAAAACGTTGTGTGCAAGTCGTGGTCGAAATGACTTTGGTGGTCTCGAATGAGATTTTGACTTGGCTAAAGACTTTCATTCTTGATCACCAAAGTAGTATTTCGTACACTAAATACTCAAATAACTACTCATTATGCCATTCATTTGAATTTTAGTACCGCTTATTTCATTATTATTTAATTTCATTGAAGTTTATTATCACACTGAGTGGGATAAGGAAATAATGATCATAATTGCCTGGTTGCTATGGCTTCGAATTCTAAGCTGCTCTGATTTTAAATAAAAAATGTCATGATGTACGTCAAAAAAACTGTTTCAACTTATTAAATAACGCAGTTTTCTTCAATTATGGGTAGTGGTAGACAAAAAGTTGTATCTTAACACGTGTGGCAAGGCCTACTAATATACTCACGTTCATACCCGACTCGGGCTAACGCACTCATCGTGCATCTCAGTGCATTTTTATGTTAATAATGACTTTATCCCACTAATAAGATAAATAACTATTATACATTTTTTTGCATGTTACATGTGGTTTTAGTGCATCTGAACGGTACAACTCTCTGATTCTAATTTTTCATTTTCCTGAAAAACATCCTACCATCGTTCGCCTTAAGGGTCTATAATCTGCACGAGAATTCATCCTTTTTGGATGTAATATAACCTTGAAATAATTTGAGTAGTAAGAATCATGAATTTCTTTCCTACTCATTTCCCATCTTCTTATGCAATTCCAACACCGAACGTTTAAATCTCAGAGCATATATTACATGCGTAAATGAATTTCAATTAATTGTTGATTAATTAATATTTTTATTGATTATTATTATTATTAATTATTATTTAATTAGTAATATTGTAAAAAACATTAGAAAGTAATTAATAATAAAAAGAAACAAGCAAAAACATATGTTAAAGAACATTCATTAAAGAAGAAAGGTATTTCCCAGCTACGAAAAATTAACCGCAGCGAAACGGGATTGCTATCCAACGAAAGCAGTTGTCGAAGAAAGCGAAGCTGTTGTAAATTTGCAGAGCTTACTGGACCACACCTGATCAAGACTGACCTTAACTTTAGGTGGTATCACGGAAGGAGAAGAATTGATTCTATATCATAAGTGGGGGTTTGATGGCAGTTCCGGTCATACCCAATATAAACAGATTTTTGAATGTGGTTCTTCATCAGATGCATCGGTTTTGATGACAACTATTGTGCCGTTACGTCTGGCTACCATGGACCACTCAAAAGTCCTGTGGGAAAACAACACTCCGTCCTCCACGCGGTAATAAGCAAATGGACAAAGTGCTTATCATTTCTGAATTGTAATCGTGAATTTTAAATAGTACCATTTCTTTGCAGCTACTGCAGACCGATTAGAATTGCGTACGAAAAAGAGTCGGTTGAGAATATTGTAAAGGAGGCTGAACGCATGCAAACCGAGATTTTGGAAGGGAACAAAGTCAGTTCTGTAAGTAATAATTATCTGTTTTTAGAAAATGTAATTTTTTCATGGTACCAAATGCTTAATGAACAAAAGACTAAGATCATTCGTAGTGTGTTTGACTAATGTATAATTTTAGAAATGTTACATTTGCGATTCGGGCCAAAATAAAATGAATGACTTGTCCAAAGACCGAGATATCGAAATCAGTCGTTTGAAGTATGGAATCTCACCGTTGCATGCGAGAATAAATTTTTTTGAATATGTTCTGCAACTCTCCTATAGGTTATGGACGATTTTTTTATAATATTATAAAGTATACAGCAACAAATCATTTTTTATAAAAAATATATTTTTTAATCCAATAGACTGGCTTTGCCTGAAAAGTTTCGTCAGAAGTTTACGAGACTCCAACCTGAATATAAGGAAATGTTAGAAAAGAGAAAAAAAAATCCAAGGCGAATTTCGAGAAAAGCTTGGCCTGATCGTAGATACGCCAAAACAAGGTAACTAAATCATAATGTATATGTTGACACTCCAGTCAGGTTGAAAAAAGTTACTAATTATAGTTGTATGTTTAGGGTTTGGTTCATCTGATGACGGAAATACGTCAAGAGCAGTATTTGAAAATACTGAAAAATCAGCTGCGATTCTTGGAATTGACAAAGACATTTTGAAAAGGCTCGATGTAGTTTTAAGATCGATAAACATTTTCCAAGATGTCGATCCAGAAAAGTTTGGTGTTTATGCTCTCGAGACAGCCGAACTTTTGGTTAAAAAGTATCCCTTCTGACAAATGAGTCCTACCGTGCACAAAGTGCTTCTACACGGAGATGAAATAATAGCCCACTCAATTTTACCACCTGGTCTGTGTGTATATCATTAATGCTATCAACATTAACACAAAATTCGTAACATTTTTTAATGAAATATATTTTTTGTAGGTGTTTTATCCGAAGAAGCCATGGAACACCGCAATAAAGATTTCAAGACATTCCGCAGTCGATTTGCAAGGAAGACGTCGAGAAAAGAAAATCTGGCTGACATCTTCAATCGATTCATGCTCACGTCTGATCCATATATTAATCGGCTGAGAGCTTCATCAAGACGAGCGATTAAGAGAAAGGAGCTTCCTAGCGAAGTTCAGAAGTTGTTGAAAAAAAGCGACGAGGATACTATTGTCTAAACGAAAATGGTGATAAGCTCGGAAATAAAAATATATCTTCTCAATATGTCGAATTGTTTGTTCATAAATATATTAAAGATTAATATTATCATTAAACATCATTTATGTAATATGCTTTACGTATTTTTACCATTTGCAGCTTGTAAAGTTTATTTCTGTGACGTTGACAGCGGTTATGACAGATGTCAATTATCATAGCTCGAAAATAATGTCTAATTCGAACTGAGCGATCCAAAAAACCATAAATAAACCTTTTTTCTCATTTTAAACTTTTAAAACGCGAGAAACACCCCATGCGCGCGTTTTGACCCCTTTCATCCCACTGTGCGTCGGGCAATTGTTTTAAAATTGGGGCAGTAATCAAGTCATGACCTGGAGCTTTTTTGGGGTTAAGAGAGGTTATGATTTCTCGGATATCCTTAGTCTTGAAGCGTTTTATTGGTGATTCGAGTTGTTGGGGTATTTCTAATGACTGATGGATGTCGTTTTCCTCCTCCGGATCGTTTTCAGAGGGATGAGGCTGAAACACGTTTGTTTCACGCGTTTGTTCTCTAGTGTTCTAGATCGTTGCCACTGCTTTCTTAGCCTGCGTTTTTCTACAATTTCCCGTTTGATTAGAATTGGATAGTCCCAGCTAATTGGTTGAGTGGTTGGTTCAGGTGTGGAAGCCCAGCAAGCTTGTTGGATAGTGTCGTTAAAGTAATTGACTGCTTCTTCGATGCCTTGGTCTGTTTTGAGCGGTACTTTAGGGTACTAAAGGGATAAGTTATCGTTTATGTAACTTTTAAAGGCTATCCAGTTTGTATGTTTACTGCTTAAGTGTGGTTCGTTCATTTTTTTGTAGTAGTTGCATTTACCGTGACTAGGACAGGGGAGTGATCAGTTGATAGTTCATAACATGATTTTGCTGTTACGGAATCTTGGAGAATTCCTTTTGTGATACAGAAATAAACAAGATCGGGCTGTTTATTTCTATCAGTAGGCCAGTAAGTGGGTTCGCCGGTTGATAAGAATTTAAGATTGTCGTTTCCAGGGTATTGTATAGTTGACGCCCTTTAGGTGTGACCAGTCTAGATCCCCATATTGGGTGTTTAGCATTATAATCGCCACCTGCTATGAACCGGCGTCCCAGGGAATTAAAGAAGGTTTCGTAGTGTTCCTGTTTCACGTTGTGCCTTGGTGGGAAGTATACTGCGGAAATCGTTAATGGACCTGATACATCTTCAATGGACACGCTAGCTGCCTGGAGGAACTCTTTACTATATTCGGCCATTTGATAGTGTTTGATTGAATTTTTAATTAAGATGGCTGCACCACCTCGTGCAGTTCCAGCGGGGTGGTTCGTAGTATAAACAGTGTAGTTAGGGATTTTTATATAACTTCTTTCAGTGCAATGTGTTTCAGATATCAGGAAGATGTCTATGTTGTGGTTGTTAAGAAACATTTTCAGTTCCTCAATATGTTGTGATAGGCCGTTACTATTCCACAATGCTAGGTGAAGAAGCTTATCCATTATTTGAGTTTAGATAGGACTGTGGTTAAAAGGTTTAACATTGTGCTAATTTGCTCAAAGAGCGTTTTCATCATAATTTTTAATTCTTGCAAGTCATTAGTTGAGTGTTGTGGTTGTAACGAGTTAGCTGATTGGACTGGGTTATAGGGGAGTTGGTTTTGGCCGTTAGTTACTTGGGAGTAAGTAATTCCGGGTTGGGTCTGTTGGAAGCGATTGAACTGCTCAGGAGGGGTATATAGTTTAGGCCTGAGGGAAGGGAAGTTTTTCTTCTGTAACTCTTTATATATGGTGCACCCTTTATAATTTGCAGGGTGGTTTCCCCCGCAAAGTACACATTTGACATCGCGAGATTTCTCTTTTCTAGTACACTCAGCTGTGGAGTGATCTCCTGTGCATTTGACACATCTCGGTCTCAGGTGACAGAAGTTTTTAGTGTGCCCGTACCTTTGGCACCTTGCACACTGGGCTATTTCTCTCTTAGGCCTAGGAGGCTCAAATTTAATTCGACATTGCTGAATGAACTCTATATTGAAAATTTCCTTGTTGTTAGGTGAGGGTTTTAGCTCGACAAAAAACATGGGGAGCGGTAGTTTAGTTTTGTGATGCTTAATATTACATATGTTGGTGACGATGTGGCCTAGTTTTTCTATTTCAGCTTTAATCTCCTCGCAATTAATGAAGTGATGCATATTTTTTAATACTACCCTATAAGATTCGCCCAAGCGGCCCGGGTTCGACTCCCGGCGCTGGCAGATCTGGTTAAGGTTTTCTGCAGTTTTCCTTAGCTGTAACACATGTGGGATTTGCGCTGTCCCACCTATAAGTCGGCTGCAGCCGCACATTGGGCCTACATAATAATAATAATCGCCCCCTCCCTCCCGCACAAGCTTATAGCTTCTGGGGCCTTGGTTTAGGTTATGGGTTGTAGTAATTATTATTATTATTATTATAAGATCTATCTGTCTTTAGCTGGTACGTGTGAAACTCAGTTTGTTTATCGGCTAGGGCCATTGTAATTATACCGTAGTGTTCAGCTGTTTTTGGTTGGATTTTAACCTGATTGTCAGTTAGGGCTTTAATACCATATTGATTTTTGCTTACTTGATCTAGAAGTAGTATGAGTGGGGTGATGTTTTTGATACCATTTACATAGATCGGAGGGGGTTTTAATGGTTTTTCAATGTTCGTGTCATTACCTTGATCATTATCTTTGTCCTTTTCAAGAGGTGAGAAGCGATTAGAAGTTGAAGATGCATCAAGCCAGTAGTTAATAGTTTTAGCTTGTTTAGTTTGCATACCCGTATTATCTTGGGAATTTCTTCCTCGTTTGTATGTAACTTGTGTCCAATCATTATTAGATTGTGGTAGGGGTGGAAAGGCTGGGTTTTGGTTAGGGAATTGCAGTTGATGATGCGGTTGGATAAACGAATGTGGTTGTAACGGAAAATTACCTGAATACATCTGTGATTGCTCAGTCATCGACACAGGGGTTGCCTGTGTATATTGGGGCGGCTGTAGTTGGTATTGGGGTCTTTTTTCAAAATCACACTTAATTAATATTTTAATTTTTTTTTTAAATCAATCGATTTTTCTATGTTTTTTGTAAACTTTTTTTCGTGAAAAATACTTTTTCTCAAGTTGCCCTCAAGTCCCAAATAACACGTGAATAGAATTTCTTCTGTGTTTTGGTTCAAGTTGGATGTGAAGATTTTAAGAAATAACAGAATGAGAAGTATATCGCGAAAAGTATTTTAGCGGTCATGAATTCCTACGTACTATAGACCCTTAAAACCTATTTTATTTAAGCTCACTGCAGGGTTGCATAAGCCGTTTAATTTGCATTTTAGGTTTAGTATTAAAAACAATTTTAAATAGGTTTTTGTGGTTTTATCCTAATATCCCTTAAAACTGTAAAATGATAAATTTGTGTAATTTATAATACCAAAACATAAAATTTAAAATAAAATGATAATAGGCTTCATTTGTACGCAAAACAGACTAACCGGCGTTTCACTTGCTACATATACCCGTTTCAGTTAAGCCCTTACACCTTCCACGAGTAGAACTGGTCTATAAATCCCTAAACTCCAAAACACTACAACACTCGGAAGGGGTATACCTCTGTCCGACCTTAATAATACCTCCAGGAGATTTACATGATTTCCGCTGTTATTTCCCATAATTAATAAACTTTGCGAATTCCACAGCGATGACACCACGGAAGGTAGCACTTATAGTTTAGGGGAACAAATCAGTTCATCAGTCGATTGAGCATTTAGGTAGTAGAGCGTGACATTCTCCGTTTCGTACATTATTGTTATGAATAATGCTGTATGAGTAATGCAATTTAATAGACTTTAATATTACGTTCGTCACCATCTGCAAAATTCAGACTGAAAGATTCTGTATACTTTGTATTATTATTTCTGTATTTGAATTCCAGTTAGTTTCGAACTTTTCAAGATGGGAATTATTGCGTTGCGTGTTCGTAAACTTAGAATTTAAACTGCATGTATCTGGTGTCCTGTCTTGAGTGCTGTAACGCAGTTGAATTTAATTCTATGTAGATATTTAGTTGAAATTTAAAAATTTGTCTCAAATATTCGTTACGTTGGCGATACACTTAGCTGTGGTAAATAACTATGCAATCCACAGAGTGTACAAGCCTTATATAGGTAAGAGCGAGTACGCCAGACATCATGATTAGGGTACAAATGATCGTTTGATTGCGTTATAGTTATTTATGGAACAAGTGAGTTAAATAAGATATTATCCACGAATGAAAAATTGATCCACGAGGGCCGTTAGGCTCGAGTGGGTTAGTTTTCTGAGTGCGTAATATCCTTAACTCACGTGTGCCATACAACATTTTCTTCAACGCCTCTTTATTTAAGTTCAAATATTGAGTTTTTAGTGTAACTATACACTGCAAATTCTGTAGTTATGTAGTTTCTGTCTGTAGTTTTTGACGGTAATAAATTTGATACAATAGCCCGATGACTAGATTTTAATAATATATTTTATTAATATGCAATGCAAGGTAGTGATTGGTTCCTTACTATAACAGCAGCCAACCATATTCTGCAGTGGGTAAGAAGTCTTTTCTACTCCGTGCCCAGAAACTTCGATTTTCCTCTTGCATAATAGTGAGGAAAATTGATGTTTCCTCTCTAGTAAGGAAAAGTGCAAAACAGTGAGGGAGATTAATTTTCCCTATCTAGAGAGGAAAAGTTCTCGACAGTAAATTTATTCGAAAAGTAAATTTTCATAATTCAATTCGTAATGCATTTCATTCTATATTTGTACAATAAACTTTTGTTTTTAAAATTGAAGATTAGAACATTTTATAATTTGGAGACAATCCTTTGGAACATATCGTGGAAAAAATGTTGTGTCTAACACGGGAGGAAAGCGCTTTTCACTTTTGCTTACACCTCGAGCTCGAGTGAAAAGCCCCGTTTTCCTCTTTAGTTAAACAAATACGCATCAAGGTACGCACCCTATCTATTTAGAGACATTGGATAAAATATTATACCAATCGATTGCATATAAGTCAGCGATTCAAAGAGTACGAGGGGAAGATTATAGTCCGGTCAAAATAGATAATTCAATTTACAATAATTCGCATAGAGCTGAAAATTGGTACAGGTCTTAGGTACACTATTACAAATAAAACCTTTAAAATCCCCACCGATCCTACGTCTGCTAAAAAATTTGTTCAAGGTCAAAGGTCAAAAGTATCGGTTTTTTTGCATTTTTCTCGTAAACGGTAAGTGTTATTATAAAAATAGGTCAGACAAAGGTTGTAGATCATGCATTTATCTACAAAAATTGTTCTTATACCTTTTGTCCTACGAATCACCATTCCTGAGATATCACCATTTGAAACATCGAAAATAATAATATGCACGTCTACGCCGCGTCGCCTTGAAATACTTTTATGGCCGGTTTCACAAAGCTTGATTGAACTATGATTAACTTAATTTTGATTAAATTTGAAATCTAGAAATATAATTGGATAAAAACAACAAACAAAAGTAGGGGGAGATAGCGGGTTCTGGACCCTCATCTCCTCACCTCTAGCAGGCAACCATATATACACGCGAGCATACGGGCTAATATACGGTTATCGTTCTCATACAGGAGCGTACAAGAGAAAAATATGAAAGGGGGCTTGAATTAAATGCTATAAATCAGGTCAGGGGTAAATATATCTTAATACTCACCCTGCTTCTACGTTTATGAATCATTTTCATTCCCTTTCTTTATTATTAACATATTACTTTTGATTAACATACGCGGACCAGCGTATACCACGAATACAGGTCAACTCTACATATCACATTATGATTGATGCAGTCATCCGGGGGGATCGTAACGATTTTATATTGATCTAATTGATCTAATTAAATTAATTCACGGTATCATTTACATATCTCCTCTCTCATTTACATATATCATTTCTCATATGCATGCGCGAACATATCTACCATTTTGTATCTGTCATTTTCAATTTGTCATCTAGGATTTCCCGCTGAAAGATTTGAATTCCTAGCGTTGCTAATGCCAGCTATCGGTGACGTCATATGATCGGTATAGTAGATTTCTATGCGCCTGTAGATAGGCAACCTGCTACACTTTTTTATAAAAATCAATGGAGCCAACAGGATTTGAACCGGGGACCGCTCGAATGGTAGCCAGCCAATGCATCCATTACACCACGAAGGTAATCTATTAAAGCACTGTAAACAGGTTATAAAAAAAAATAATGTTGACTAGCTATTGTGTCGAATTGACGATTTGATTTGAAAATTTAATAATGTAATTTATCGTTTAGACTAACCCTTGCTTACTTCTATATATGTTTAATTAATATGTAATTAGTACATCAAAATATGTTCTTAATATGTTAATCAATTTCCTTATAAAATATAACTATATATCATTGAAATAAAACATTAAACAATTGCAGTCGTTTATCATAAACCTAGTGGTGAGTTTGTATTATTCGTATAGCGATATGGATATATTATTCAGATATGTCGTGTTATGTGTTTAAATTTCTCATATGCATGCGCGAATTAAATTAATTCACGGAATCATTAGCGTATCTCCTCTCTCATTTACATAACTGATATCTCATTCTGTACATCTCATTTTTATATATTATTTGCCATCTCTCTCATAAATTTATTTTAAAATAAATCAGTCCTATTTGATATTTATCTATAGGTCGTCATGTAATTCTGCGAAAACAATTTAATATGTAGAAATGTAATAATAATAAAAATTTATTTTCAACTATTCAAAGTAACTCTAAAGCTACTGTCAATTACCTGTCGGATTAGCTCTGATGCATTAGACCTGTTTAAATATACGCCATAAACATTTAAAATACGGTAAAGCAATTAGGGTCGTTATGATTTCATAAAATTTTATTTAAATAAAACGTTTAAGAATATAGAATACTGTAGAGCATTATTTTTAAAATTCAAAAAACATTATCTATAGCTAAAACTGGTTAAGAAATAACTTTCAAACTAAATGTTTTTGCATGAAAATACGTACAAACTAATTAGCCAGGTTGTCTTCGACATTCTTTAAAACTGCTTTCAACCATAAATAAACAAACGTTCTTACGAATGACTGACTGAAAGGAATTTAGATTTTATAAATAATTTGTTAAGAGCTCATCATCTTAAAACCGGCATAAAGTATTGTTTTAAATGACAATTACTCACTCCTGCTCTATATAAACGTCATATATAAAATTAGAGATTATCTCTATTTCATTATTATTATCTCAGCATCTTTTCGTTTACAATTATCTAGTAAAAATGTATTGTTTAATACGACAGACAAAGGAATTTAGTGAGTTAGTCATAAAGAAACTTAAAACAACTATTATCAACACAGCTATCCAGAGTTTAACAGTGTATATTTAATTTAATCAGGTAAGTTATTATGATTTTATGTTTAACGATCTTTCCACTACTGTTTACCTGCTATATCTATAATATGTAAATGTTCTACATTTGTTTATGTAAACTAAGCATTTGAACTTTTAGATTACATCTCATTATCCTGTGTTCGAGGTCGATCATCAAAGTATAATTTCCTGCATCTTTGAAATCAATCATGTAAGTTGCTTTTATGTTAACGATGTTGTGTAAACTTATTTTGAAATTTATTATAGACTGACTGCAGTTTTCCAATCTGATAGAATGTCTGCTGAAATTATCAAGTTGACAGTGGTGATAGCGACGTCGCCGACAATCTCATTCTTATATATTATTTGTCAGCTCTCATCCCCCTCTCTCATAAATTTATTTTAAAATAAATCTTATGTTGTCATTCCTATTTGAGGATATCCATCGTTTGACTAATGTCTATTTATTAAAACAAATAAGTTATGAAATGAAGCAGGGAGTCTATTCAATGAACATTACCTAATACTTTTTCTGATTCTTCTTCTATCCTATAGATCTGCAGTTAGAAACACGGGCCAACGAACTCCATAGCTTAACCCCGAGATCACGGAGCTTGTCTTTTAAATTACTAACATCTAACTCTGAATGTCATACAGAGCTATCAACTAAATCATATACAGCTTTTGCTTAATTGCACGAATAACTCGTTCAACTATTGAAGTCTTAATCATGGAATACGTAGAGTAATGATTTATGTTGTATTCATTCATTAACTTTAACTCGATATATGCGAATTCATATATGAGAGAAATGTTATATAAGTCAATACAGCTCTATAACTATCATTTATTGAGCTACACAAAGAGATTTATATCTACGCTAAACTAAAGATTAATAGAAGTAATGCATTCCTGATATCATAAGATAACGATAAAACACATGATTATTCTTAGACTAAGGCCTAATTTAGGTAGTCAAATTGTAGGTAATCGAATTGTAGGTACATATCATGATGTGGTATCATACAATTATATTCTAGTAAGAACTGTAATAAAGTCACTGCTATAAATAACAACATTCTTTATCACGATCATCTATCATTATCAAATCATCTAATGTCATGCAGAGTTAGCAGTTAGCTCCTAAGTTCGTATATGCGAGAATCGGTATTATATAACACACACACACACACACCAGTCTACATGCATTGTTCCAATATTGATAGGAACTTTCTAGAATCTATAAATTATTATAAATGTCTTAACAGAATAAAAAAAAAAGGGTGAAATGAATATAACTTATAGGATTTAATCAAACTAGAAAAATATCGATATATCCTACGTTGAGAAAACAATTATACTATGTAAGCATAGATACGCTACATATGATTGCGAGCCTGAGTATAAGCATAAACCCTATACTACAGATTTTTATCCTTTTTCATTATATGTACTACAGACGAAGTGAAAGAATAGGTACATTTAACATACGTATGCTACAATTATCTAATTTTCTAGTTTTCTAGACGTAATGTAATTTTGAACAGATTTTAACCCTTTTCGTTATATCTACTACCCTTGTAAGCGATTTCTACATATACGTTCTTATTGTTTATACACCATATAGATATTCGTAGCATCTAAAGTAAACTCTTATTTAAACGTTATTTTACAATATATCATACATTTCAACAGCTCGTATGATTATCCGTCTCTATCGTAACCCAGTATGTAAGGACATTATGTTAAATACTATCTCATACATGTAAATAAACATTTCTTTAAAGAGTTTGTTAGGTCACCTAATCTGTTATAATATTACTATGATATTAGATCTCGTCGATTACAGTTTTACCATTAGGACATACTTAGTAGGTTATACGTGCTAAGTAAAATAATAAACAGATATTTCGAGAATTTTATGCATTCTTGAGAGAACGGGGTATAATATTTAAAAACGCTGTAGAAAACATATCAGCAGAGAAAGAGAATACATAAATACAGTATGTTTTGTATGATGAGTTGTCGTCAGTTTAAAAGAAATAAGTTCGTCGTCATATTTAAACGTTATTTTACAATACATCATACATTTTCAATAGCTTCGAAATACGCAGATATGTAATAATATACTATATACTCTTGTAGGTTATTTAACGTATCTATAGTAAACTCTTATGATTAATAATAATAATCTGTAACCATTTTCGATACCTTCGAAATATAAGTCTATAACATATGTTTGTAATACGTCTTTATAACTTTTGAAACACAGGGTAGTTACCTCTTGCAATATCTACAGTTATGAGAACCCTGAAGACTTAACCTGGAGAAATAAATCAGATAAATATTTTACTTTTTATTGAAACGATAACTTTGCGTACTAATATATGAAAATAATATAATGTATATCGCCTGATAAATAAATTGAAATTATTCTTATTCTTTTACAATAAAATGTGTTTTGAAAAAACACGATGAAACGTTATGTATATTAATGCAGGAGTACTGTTAACGCATTCATTATTTAGAGATTCACTTATAAGTACACTATCTATTTAGCTGATTCAATAAAAATTTCGTTATTTTTAAAATTCCTAACGAGGGACCTACTGATAAGCGTTATATTATACCAGGTACGTATGATACTCTACTGTTGATTGCATACCTGATGAACGCAGTTGTACAAAGTAATATAGGATATACGTTACAGAGAAGTTTAATTTTCCGTGCAACAAATGACCTATATATAGATTTTATGTATAAAGCTGACATTAACATATTTAGCGCATACCTGTTGAACATAGCTGTATAAAGTAATATTTAAAAGGCTTATATTTTAGAGATCGGATACAGTCGCATATATTCCTGTATATTACCTCTAAATTTTACGTTAACAATACATGCAGTCAGGTTTGGCGTAAATAACAATTAGGGGTATCAAAGTCATACTAACTGAACGCTAACATAATATGCTCTACAGGTCAAACTTAATTAATTAACCCTGGGGTTATACATCCTTAGGTTAGAAACAGTCTTGAAACAAAAAACGGCTGAGTCCACACTGTTAGACAAGAAATCAGAGTATGGGCGTGATAAATAAAACATATAAAGTTATTTTACAAACATTTATTTAGTATACATAACATAATACAAGAATATAGATTATAAGTTGTTTTCTATGACGACTGTTGTAGTTCTACGGGTCTCTGAGTCGTCGTATGCCCTCGCAGAAATACTAATACGTATAAAGTCCGACGACTGACTCATTGGAACTGTACCGGTAGCCCTTTCCTTGTTCAACTCTTCGTTACTATCATAGTTGGTAAACGAGGAACCACATTCATCAATACCCAAATGCATGGTTGAAGTCACATCTTCTTCTTCTGTCTCATTGATATCAGCAGGTCCATTTGCTTCCTTTACCAGAGTTGTCTTTACAACATCTGCGTTATTATGTACGTTTTAAGTGCCTTTTATAGCTGTCGATGCGTGAAAGATATTTGAAGCAATTAGAACACCGGACTTTGATTGATTTGTGAACGCTTTTCGTATGTCTTTTTAAGTTGTCAGAGCATGAAAAAGTTTTGACACAGCTAGAACACTGGATTCTGTTTGAATCGTGTATGGTTTTTACGTGTCTAGGTGAATGGTCTCGCGAAAGACTTGAAGCAAACCGGACACTGTATATTGCAATCCTGTCGACCAGAATCATTCTTCTTACATACGTCGTTAGCGTGCTGCTCCATTTCGACTAATGAAGGAACAGGAACACTACCCCAGCCTATTTATACTGATCGACCAGCTCAATCGGTTGTTCTCGGTTATAATCGTAAGCGCTCGGAGCAATATGTATGCTCGAGAATGAATCGTAGGTTCCATCCTAAGTGTATAACCCGGAACCGATGTCCGTACATTTTAAATTATCAAACTTACCATATAAACATGAATATTTACTACATTTGCTTTAATTCTTGTTCCCTCCCTACATACCTACCTACCGTAAACAATATGACATATCTGTGTCTAAATACAATGAACGAAAGTACTAGAGGAACTTAATACCTTAGATCACGGCTGTTTCTGGATACATGATTTCCTCTTACAATATCTATAGTTATGAGAACCTTGAAGACTTAACCTGGAGAAATAAAACATCGTCAGTTTAAAAGAAATAAGTTCGTCGCCATATTTAAACGTTATTTTACAATACATCATACATTTTCAATAGCTTCGAAATACGCAGATGTGTAATAATATACTATATACTCTTGTAGGTTATTCAACGTATCTATAGTAAACTCTTATGATTAATAATAATCTGTAACCTTATTGTTTTTATTACATCACAGGTTAGAGCATACGAGTATAATTTAGGTTAGATTAGGTTAGAGCCTACGAATACATTTTTAGGGCAGAACGTAGGGAGCAGAGTAAGTACAAAACAACATACTTTCATACAAGAACGTTTATTGATACGAGTAGTTTCGACGCTACTTAAAACATAATACATAACTTATATATATAATATCTATTAAAATAGTACATTTCGTATACACTAATAATGGTACTACATACCCCACTATAAAGTAAACATGGTAAGTATAACAGCAGTTTAAAAGAATAGATAGTCAATATAACTATATCTAATTATTTTATAAAATACTATGTTAACTAAGAGGTTATATACAGAATATATACGCCTGTATTCGACCTCTAGAGGGTTCATAAGACTAGACTAGACTAGACCAGACCAGACCAGACCAGACTAGACCAGACCAGACCAGACCATACCAGACCAGACCAGACCATACCAGACCAGACTAGACTAGAGTATAGATGATAGACTGTAAAATCATGAACAATTATACCACCTGTAATATAATAGAGCTTACTTGATATTTTAAAATTAGTGGCTGAATCTAATTATTACAGAAATTCAATTGTAGAAACTGAAGGTGTAATCTTTAAAAAATCTAAAGTTAGAAGTTTTTAGTAGTCAGGTTAGATTAATAGAGGGTGTTATAATCAAATCGTTTTAGAAACTATTTGTTTTGTAAGATTGGCGCCGTAAGGAAAAACAACATAGCTGTAGTCATGATTTTGAAATTGAGATAGCTCGTGACAAAACGATGAATACAAAGTTTAGAAGTTTATTTCAAAATTCTGTGATAAAAAACATTAATTCTTCTTTACTTTACTTTAAAACCCAAAATTGCATGATAAATCAATATAATATTAATATAAATGATTAAATTAAATGAAGCAATCTAGGTTAGACCCCCAAAAATTATATTAAGGTTATAGATTTTAGACTCCGGTTGTTGCAAAGATTCAAGAATCTCTATTAAGATTAGTTCATAAAACAATTATTAGGTTAGAGCATGTAGCTACTTACAAAAAAAATCTCTATTA